>JAQSUU010000307.1:5000000-7500000 GCA_038087645.1 Saccharum hybrid cultivar R570
ATAATATGTCTAGATACATAGCAAAATGGATGAACCAAAAAAGTTAAAACAACTTATAATTTGGAATGGAGGGAGTAGAACAGAAACATGGTTTTTTGTGGGATATCTACATGATTTTGCTGCTGTGCTGGCCTTGTTCTGCAGGCCTAAATGCATTCTAGATCGCTGGTATTGGTACTAATTAGTAGTAACATTTATCTCTAAAGTCAGGAGCTTGTTACTTAGTTTGAAGCTGTCTTGGGCTCATCTTCAAGATGGTAAATGAATCAGGGTTGTACTTGCTTTGTCCTTGGTAACTTGAGTTTGCAATCACATTATTAGAATGATATTGACTCATGCATGAAAGTATGGCATATGGTATTTTTAATACTCTGTATGACTGTGGTAGTTTTTTCCTCTTCTACTTCTAGCAGGCAACCAGGGAAGACAAATATTTTATTGAATCGTTTAATATATTACTTGCAAAGAGGTAGTAGGATGCAAATAGTAAGGACAAATTTTGTATGCACTGGAAGCAGGCTTTTCCGGGTCAAAGGGTCTATCTTTCATCCCTGCAGTTACTTTTACCGGCTTGCATTTGGAAAAGAAATGGTTGTCCATATCTTGCAGACCATGTGCAGTGTGCAGATCTCTAAGGAACATCTTGCACCATCAGAATGATAGCACAGCAATGGCAGAGAAAAATGGGTTCCCTGAATCACAGAGGAAACAGGATATTATACTTAGCAGAGGCAAGGTGCATAAACCACATCTTCAATTTATTTAGAAAATAATATCAAGAAGTCTGACTTAAAGAATGCTGAGAAATTACACAGTAAATAATCTCGAAACTTTACTGAAGCTAACCCTAGATTTCAGGCTACGATCATGGGTGATTCACTCAATAAACGGACTAAATGACCATGGAAACATACTCTTCTATATTACTCGATAAACTTCCTAACAGAAACAATTATGTACTAACTGACTATGATTGAAACAAAACACTTTGGACACTGGGCCTGTAAGATGCGGATAACAGCATTGCTCAAGTTAATGGATTGACCATTGCATGCTCACTCGAAAATGCAGGAGAGCTGAGCCACTGCATTCTCACTGATGGTTGCTTACACCAGTACGATAAGAATATGCTACAACTTAAACTTGTGCATAAACGAGATATGGAGCCTACCATCGAGCCCAATCGAGCCCACTACCATCACGTCCACACTGTCGCATCCAGCTCGAGGCTCCCCGCCACCGGATCTGGACCCACCACGGCCGAATCTGGACCTGTCGTGACCGGATCTAGACCCGCAGTCGCCAGATCTGGACCCACCGTCACTGGAGAAGGAGCAGCCGCCTCCAGACTCCCGCTGGCCGTAGTCGTCCGTGCCAACTCCAGATTTGCAAAGGGGAGAAGAGGGAAGAGTGTGGGAGATGAAGAGTGGAAGATAGAGGGAGATGGGGAGAGCTGTACCTACCTCCACCGTCGTCGCCGGCGGACCCGCGCCACCGCACGCCGTGAGTCGCTCGGCCCCACGACGCCAAGCCGCCCAGCCCCGTAGACACCCGCGCCACCACACGGCGTGCGCCGCCTGGCACCACGGCCCCACGCCACCATGGCTGCCGCGTGCCGCCCGGCGACGCGCTTGGAGAGAGAGAGAGACCTGAGAGAGGGAGGCCGTGGAGATTGAAGAGAGGGAGACTGGAGAGAGAGACCGGAGGGAGGGAGGCGTGCGGAGAGAGAGACCAGAGGGAGGGAGCGGCGCCTGGGAATGGGTTTGTGTTTAGGTTAGGGTTTGTGTTCAGGTTACATACCCGATGCTGGGTATTGGGCCTGGGAATGGTAGCGGGCTGGGCCAGAATTTCAGAGGCGGGCCTTATAAAATAACCGCTCCGAAAATGGATTTATGAAGGCGGTTGTCTTAAGACGTCCGCCTCAGTAAATTGGTCATTTTTGGAGGCGGTTGTCTTAAAATGACCGCCTCCGTAAAGCTATTTTTGGAGGCGGTTGATATACGCCGACCGCCTTGGTTAATGGGTGATTCCGTTAGTCATTAACCGAGGCAGCTGCTCAGGGGGCTAGCCTGCCTCAGAATAATGGTGGCGGGCAAAAAAGGTGCCTGCCTCCATTAAGAAAAGGGTGACGCCACCCAAAATCAAACGTGTAGTAGTGTGCGAGTGTGAGTAATGACGCATTGGAGACAGGAAGGGGCAGGACAAACAAAGCTTCACTCATCTGAACCAGTATTAGTTCCATGCCCTAGGTATCCAGAAGCAATCTTCAGAAGCTATTAAGACCCTACATGGTGATTACGATGGGTACTGGCTAGATACAAACTAAATTAGTTAGACAAATTGGTACAACAACATCAAGCCATTCTTCAAACACACATTGTGTGAAGAAAAACCCCACTACACCTCTTTCATCTTAGCAACCACATGCACTTCATCATCATCTTCAACAACCATGGCGGCCTCCACTTCCTTCGTCATGGAATCTGTGCTTGAATTGTGGGCTTCTGAAGTTGATGACAGCAAGGGGGATACAACCTTGCCTGGTGTCTCTTCTTGTTGCAAGCTGGAAACCAAGGTCACCTTATTGGTGTTCACATCCATCATCTTGTCCTCGGGTTTGTGTTTAGCTGGGCTTTTATCGTTGGATGTCAAATCCACTATAACCTCTTTGGTTGGAGTGTGAACATCTGTGGTGGTTGACACTCTAGCAGCAGGCAGAATCCAAAGCCTGTAGTCAGTTTCTGGTCGGCGGCACACCTTACTTAGTGGAACAATTTCCTGTAATTTTAAAACACTTTTGAGTAGATGCAATAAGGTACCCAGCTAATTGTAGCAGTATGATTTCAGATTCACTCAACTAAAAGTGAGGTAATTATATCCTGAGACCAGCAAGACTGTACTATATACATTTATATGGTAGTTCAGTACAACAAACGTCCCAATTGTTAAAATAGGATGTAGCTCTACATTAGAGCATATATGCAGTAACACAGTTAATTCCATTGTTGGTTATGAACTCATTTAGTCTTTAAATCTCGGGAGGCAATCAATTGTTATTTCGCATAAGGTCCTTATTAGTACACTGGTTGAGCACATATGTGAAATGCTTTTGCAAATCTACACTGGTTGAGCATGAATTGAATTGCCTTTGTTGTTGTGCATAATTGAAATAACTGTGTGCAGCTTCATGAACCTATGGTGCAATTTAATCCAAACACTATTTGTCATTTCTTCACAGAATAATAATTTGAGGGCACCAAATATAATGCCAAAAAAAGGAGGGAGGAGCAACCATACTTGCAGAGTCTATAACAATGAAAGAAAAATTATTAATTGCCAGCTCAGCAACATGCTTTATTATACAATACTTACAAACAATGCATGGAAAACACTAAAACAGGTGGAGATGTACCTCAGAAGAATCATGAACATATCGAACAAGAAATCTGCAACGGCAACCTCTAGCATCATGCCTTCTCCTTTGAGTATCAAGGACATGGGCATCAAAATAGAGAGCCTGCTCTTTACGTTCCTGAAAAATATAGCATAGAAGTATTTGTTAATGCGTGACAGCTACTAGGGTGGAGGATATCACCAAAGAGCATTGTCAGATGAAAAAAAGATGGGTCCTGTGCTCAGATTTACATATACTTAAAAATACAAAATGTAATTCTTGTTTATACCTTTAAGAATAGTCAACATTATATTTTTTTAACACACAGGAGAGATGGCATATCTTTGTTTTACAAAAAAAGGGGTAGATAGCCCTTACAAGTTACAACATATACTCCTACACGCACTTAATAGTCACTAAGTTGTATTATTAGGTTTCTTTTTAATTTAGCAGTGGTCTTTATGCACGTTTAATCTCTGCTTATTGTTTGCCGGCAAACAACACACATTTTGTGGCAGTTCTTCACAAGTTTTTTATGACCTTTTTAACACTACCAGATAAACCATTCTAGGAGACAAGAGCTATTATTATTTTCAGAGGTGACACTTTTTTACGATCGTCTCTATAAATGATTTTAGGAGGCAAAATACTTTAAAAGACCCTCAAATGGATCAAAGGCGGGCCACTTAGCATGGCGTCGTGGGGCCCGCATGCATGTGCTCTCCCACCTAGTTGTGTTGGTGGAGCATGTCCAAGTGGTGGCGTGCCCGATATGGCGAGGGACGTGCCTGGTCCGGCGAGGAGGTAATCTCTCACTATCCTCTCTCATTAGCAGTCATTGCTTTGCCATCAGCTCTCTCTCCCTTATCTGCAGATTCGGCATGGTGGGGGCTCGGCTAATTTGGTTAGGGCTAGCGTGTTTAGAGGGGGAAGGCGAAGACATTGAAGAGTCTGAAACCAAAGGCACCACCACTGCCACAACAACTATGCAAGTTATAGCACCGCCTCCACAACAAGGGCCACAACATCGACCAACAAATGTGAGGTGATTGAGGGAGCTGCTTTCCACTTCTCTGGATTCGTCCTCACCAAGTTCCCATGCAATTGACCTACAACGGCAAGGCTGTCGCTCTATGTGCTGCAGATGTGAAGAGGCAGCAGAGAAGGTGGAGAAAGCCATCAGGGAGGCTGTCAAGCGCAATGACATTTGATCCGCTAAGGTAAGGTACATGTTTCGAATTGCTCAGAGTTTGAACTTTGAAGCGGGCGTCCGATTAGTTTCACTTGCACCAATAGTCCGATTCCTTGAAGGCGACCAACTTTCTCAATCATGAAGGCAATAGCCGAAGGAGGAGCAATCAGCTGGAGAGGTCCAATGCGATGGCAAGAGGGTAGAGCAGCCGCCATGGTCGTCGGTGGAATTTTCTTTTGTTCTGGAATTTATTTATAGATGCACGCATCATAAGGCATCGTTCATTGGTAGCCCTGGATACCGAGCTGGCTCGGCTCGTTTGGGCTCGGCTCGTTCTGGCTCGTTAAGATAACGAGCCAGCTCGGCTCGGCTCGTTATCCTAACAAGCCAGAAAGCCAGCTCGGCTCGACTCGTTAAAAGCTCGAGCTGGCTCGTTAAGCTCGCGAGCCTGGTATAAAAAATACACAAAATATAATATTTGTATTTATTTAAAGTTTGAGAATAATAATAATACAAAAAAATGCATCTAGACCAGTTACCAGTCAATTTATAGGGTCTAGACCAGTTACTAGTCAATTGTAAAGTACAAGACATGAAGTAATACAAAAACTAATACAAGTTTTGATACTTTTTTTCCTGAAAGCTTGGCTCGTTTAGCTCGCGAGCGGCTCGCGAGCTGGCTCGAGTTGGCTCGTTATAGCTAACGAGCTAAAATCTTGGCTCGGCTCAGCTCGTTATCGTAACGAGCCGAGCCGAGCTGAGTCGAGCCAGCCACGAGCCGAGCGAGCTAACGAGCTTCGAGTTTTTCGTCCAGCCTTATTCATTGGAAACCTCATTTACTGAGATGGTCGGGGAAACACCGATGAAGTTTGGTGATTAACATAGAAGATTATTTTGAGGCGGTCAATGTTGCTGTCTCTAGAATTCAGTTTGGCTGTTGTATAAATCCTTTTTGTGCTAGTGTCACAAGTTACGGATTATTTCATGAGAAAAATAGATAATTTAACCAGGAAGCATAAAGTAAGAAAAATTCATGGTTGCGGCCATCAACAGTAGCAAATACTATGGCCATTCATTACTTTTTTTTGTAAAGATGTGGCCATTCAAATGCAATGACAATAGGGATGCAACATGAGGATAAAAGTGGGTGCAGTCGGAGTGGTTGCCAGATCTTTGTTATAAGGCGGTATCTACGCAAGGTGGATAGAATATTCACCTCATGCGCAAAGACAGTAGACTATTAGAATATTGTAATGTGACAATGTGACCACCGATCAGTTACAGAAGGAGCAAATGGTATATTTTCAAAATTCATTTATTTTTGGATTAGTTTTTTATAGTCCATTTTCTCTGCACAGATACGAGCAAAAAACTATGAAGATTCAACAGTTTATGGAGGTAAATCTGACCCAAAAAAACGTTTACAGGCCATGCTAAAGAAAATAAGAAATTGACCCAAGAACTAAAGCTAAGTTATACAGAAATGCTATTATTATGGTACTAAAGCTAAGTTATACAGAAATTATAGTACTAAAGCTCATTTATACAGAAATTGATTATCCCAGATGATAGGAAGAAAGAGATTAAGACGACAACACCTGATAACAAAGGATGAGATCCCTCTGAAGCACTGCAACACATTCCTCAGCCGCACATGGAAGGGAACGTTGTCGCACACATTTGCGAACATTGAGCCATTCATCATCCTCTGCTCCAAATTCAGAAAAGCGAACCAACACTTCCTAAAACACAAAAAATATAGTTATAATATAAGTCATTGTGTTTTCACGTACAATCGCACTAATATAATGTAACATAAAACATTACTCAAACATAGGGTATGTATTTCAGAAACATTGCTGCTGATATCACTGCTACAGATTTCTTCTTTAGAGGCGGCTGGGATGCCTCCATAAAGGTAGTTGGCCTAGCCGCCTCTGTTTCCATCTTAATAAATTAACGATTTGTAAAGGCGGCCAAAAACAATATTTTTTTAAAATCCGGGGAGACCCCACCAACACGCATGATTATTCATGCAAAAAACATGTGCGGTGCGGGGCTTGAACCCGCGACCGTAGGCCTCGCACATCGTCCACTAACCACTCCACACATACAACACTATTCATTTAGGATATTCGTCCTTCTGATTTAACTAAATCTTTATCGAGTTCTGAAAATGAGTATTTGAAATCCTAAACGAATTTAAATAAAAAAGTTATCAACTACAAAGTTTTATAACTTTTTAAGATCCACAACTTTATTTTTGGTCGTTTATCCATCCGAGGTCGTTTAAAAATTTTGAATTCAAATGTGAAAAAAATTTAAATGTAATTTTCTATGCATAGATGATTTCAAATGAAAAGATTGTCTACTATAAAGTTGCATAACTTTTCAAGATTTATAACTTTTAATTTGGTCATTTCTTCATCTGAGATCGTTTGAAAAATTTAAATTTTACTGTACAGCTCCTATTTCAGGTGGCCGAGATGACTCTATTTCCGGCTACCTTTAAAAATAGGTGGCTGGGAATAGAGCCTCCTCTAGATATCGATTTAAGGATGCCACTGGAAATAGAGCCACCTCTAAAAATATGAGCCGCCTAATACACCAAAACCCCTCCGGTTGCTACAAATCATTCTTTTTTGTTGTAGTGTTGTCTTCACTCCGCACATCAATCCATTTTCAATTTATAGTAAAAGGACATATCTTAGTTTCTGTTGTCAAAAACACAAAGGTACAGAAAATCACATTTTTATACGAGGAAGCATCAGCATTTTTATATCTACATAACTAACAAATAGGCAAGGTGCCAAGGTAAAATTTTAGAATGAAGTACAAATTAGGCAGAATAATTTTGTGGAAAATTAAAGAGTATGGTTGCAAGAAATCTAGGTCACCCTGGTCGTGGGTTGGGGCTGAGGGCCCCAGGGTGTCTAGAAATTTAAGGTTAATTATTTGGATCCATTCCCTTATAATTTTTGTGCTTCTAAGATATACCATTACTATTTGCCTATTTGGAAACTTGTCATTACAATTGTCTCTATACCCGATCCATGCCATTTTCTACACTTGAAACGAGCCCACTTGGCGATCATCGTATTTTCGTATCACCTAAAATATCCCTCCTACTACCCCTTCTCCCCTCAATGACATGTGGGCCCCACAGTCATCCTCTTCCCCTCCCCTCGCTGAGCACAACCTGCTCCTTCGCTATGCACTGAAGAAGGTCATGGTCCCAGACAACATCATGTAGAGACAACCCCGGCGCTCCACACGTCCACCTTCCTGCCAGCCACCACCATGGGTGCGACGTAGTAGGGTGTCCCGACCAGCCCCGTCATGGACCTGCCATCCACGAACCAGGCGGTGGGGCCAAAGTCCCCGAGCCTGAGCGCGCCGCCACCGCCATCGAAGAGGAGATTGTCGGGCTTGATGTCGTGTTGCGCGAACGCACGGTGGCGGTGTTCCGGGATCTTAGGTCCCCCACGCGTGCGGATGTCGGACTGCAGGAAGACGATGTGCACTCAAGCCCTTTCGCCCCCGATGCAGCACATGAGCTAGATGTCCTTAGGCATGATGGTGACACACATGGCGTGGATGGCGCAGAGGTTGGCGTCCTCGAACTCGAAGAGCCCCACCTGGTTTGCCTCGGCGGTCTCCTGCAACGCTGCGATGGCAGAGGTCCCTCCTGAAGTCCTGCACAATCTCTCAAGTGAGGAAGTAGAAGGGGAGCTTGCAAATGACCAGCTTCATGCTCTTCTCATACTTGCGGATCTCGTAGAGCATGACACTGCCAGGATAGAAGCGCTCGGGCTTCTTCACGCCGCTGGTGTCCGGGGCCGACTTGTGAGCTCTTGGAATGCGACGGCTACCATGTATTCCCTAGCCCCCATCTCACGGCCGCTCCCACTACGCCCATATGATGAGAGAAAGGCGATGACTATGGGGCCCGTGTGTCATTGAGAGGAGAGAGGATAAGGAACGGTATTTTGGGAAATTCAAAAATACAACAATCTGCATGTAGGCCTAATGTCGTTTCAAGTGTAGAAAATTGCATGGATTGGGTACAAGAACAATTGTAATGGCAAGTTTCCAAATAGGTGAATAGTATTGGTATCTCAGAAGCACAAAAATTGTAATGACATGGATCCGAATAACCCAAAAACTTATGTCGAAGGGGGTAGTTTGTAATGAGAGGGCCCAAACAATCTAGATTGATAATTGGATCGATGAGCTTTTATATGAGCCAGGTGTATGTAGTTGTAAAAAGCTCAATACAAAGTAATTTAAGAGCACAAAATAAGAAGATGATAAATTGGGCCACGTAAGATATAGTCCATCTAGCCCATTACCCACTAAATATAACCCTATGGTTTTCGCAAGTCACGGTCATGCATGTAGCCACCTTCTTCCTCCTAACTTGCTCCTATTTGTCTCTGCTCAAGCAGCAACATAATGCCATAGGCCACAAATCAACCACTTGTATCCAACATCTCACACCGGACAATAGTAGTATCGATTGCCCATGGCATCAGCTTCACTTTTCTGCACCCAATTTCATTTGAGAATGATTAATTTTGACTCAGTTATTGCTTCTCCCAAAGTCGCATAGTTCCATCCCACGCTGCTGGTATAGTCCTCTTCAACTCTGGTTGTCACCTATGTCTCAGCAACTGAAAATCGCACCCCCTGTTACTCAACTCAGCCCTTTGGCAGTTTTGGGATGTGGACCGTTTTGACCCCAACCCTTGACTTTAGATGACGTCACTGGTTTATGTAACATGCCATCAACCCTGACCCCCGTGACTATAGTATGGAAATGTCTCCATCGTACAGATTAACAATAGATGGAGTTCAAAATAGTGGCACGGTTTTGCTAGCTAGACATGGTGGTTCACTACTGTACAAGATAGTTTTCATAAAGTTAGAAGCCATGCTTATAAGGTTTAATGAGTGGGGGTAGAAAAGCGATCTGCAATGGGAAAAAAGGAAGACCTATCCCCAAGACAAGATTTCTATAAACTCCCAATTATCTTGTACCCAAGATTAAGAACATGGATTAACTCCATCCTAGTGCTGCCTTGCCTCTAGTTACTGGCCTCTGGCCTCCTAGTCCTACCACATCCTGCACAATCTTTCCTTAATAGCTTGCAGACCCTATCACAAATCTAAACATTCCAAAGTATGCTTTGGACTTCAGTTGCGCAATCAACTAGGAGATCATAAAATGGGCGTGTTTGAACACAACAAGTAGAACTATTGAAGCAGATCATCTCACTAGAATATCTTACTGCATATCTACTTTCAAATGCAATCATAGTGTACGAAGAGAGCCGACAACAGAATGATATATAATTTCACTGTTGGAATACTGGTTTTGTAAAGTACTACTTCAAATATCTTTATCATATAGAGACAGACTTCAGTAATATTAAATGAAATTCCAAGTTCATTACCAGGTCGCCTGATTCCAACCACCTAAGTGACAGAAAGGCAGCAACATCATACCTGCAACATATAAGATTGCCAAACATGTAAGAATAAAATTGTTTTAGTTAAAGAAAAAGAAATAGAAACAAAAGTCAAGGGCATAGAGCAGGGACAACTTCCACTGCCAATGAAAGTGCTTATAAACTTACAGTGGATGAATTCACAGATATACTTATGGCTCTACTCTGTTAGTGTGCCACTAAGGCCTTGTTTGGATGTTACTGGATTCACCTTAATCCACATGTGTTGGGGTGGATTGGGTTCCACTCCAATCCACCCCAACACATGTGGATTGATGCTAATCCGACTACATCCAAACAAGGCCTAAAGTGTCACACACCACATGTAACAAATAATTTTAGACAAGCACTCATTACAATTACCATCACTTCCTATTCATTTGTTTCAGACCTTTTGCAATGGATACAAGCATATAAGTTCCTCCAATGCTTTCAGAAAAAAATCATTTCTTTCCATGAGGGACCACCTAGTTACTTCCTAATATTCCTTAACATGGGCCATTGGGCAGCCTCCTTAAGTTATGCAACACGGATGATAGTAAAGTTAATCTACTAACTAGCGGAATAACTCAGCAAGTGAATGCATCCTTAGATACAGATCTATTCATGCCATGCACCATCACGAGCTGACTTGGCCTCAAACTCAAGTTGGAGACCTTGCAGAGGCTTCCTCCCTGATTATCAACAAAGGTAACAATAATCAGAGGAAAAATGGATATGATAACCGATGTGAAGGCATCTCTAGAATGCACAAAACTAAAGTCATTGGTACAACTAAAGCCAAACTAGCAATTTTTTTTTGTGATGGAGGTTTCACTGAGTATTGTTGCCACAAAGCAAAAATAGAAAGCAGGTGAAAAAGTAAAACAAAAAGAGGCATTAACATTCAAAACAGATGTGTCGTCATTCTATCAACAGTATGGATTGATTACATCATCAAAGATAAATAAGAAGTATTATCTTCATCAAGGTGGTAAACTCAATAATCAATAAGGCAAGTGTTCCTCATCCCTTCACATCATGTATATCCTCAATAATCAATAAGGCCTTTGACACTAACTATACTAAGTTTCTCAAGTAAAAATGCAAAGTATTTTCTCCCTCCGAGCAAGTTCAAAAATAGAAGTTCTTATCAGAACTGCATGTCTGCTGTGTGAAGGATGTTTTAAAGCTATATGGGCTCAAGCCATTTCTGGAAGGCTTGATTGCAGAACTGATATTGCATTTCCATATATATATATCTGAAATCTATTTAGAAACCGCAGGGGGAATTTTCCATATCAGAAGAACAGTATTTGAGAACTCTGATTTCAGAAAAGATAGATTCAGAACAACAAAGAATAAAATGAACCCATGAGCAACTATGTTAGATTAAAACAGGACAACAATACTTCGCTTTAACTATATCAAATAAAAACAAGATTTCTAGGAATACTTGGCTTGTACATGGCATCATTGTGGTCGACGCTATATATGACCACTGTGGATGGAACGATGGATACACCAGAACCCATGTCATTTTCAGCAGAAGGGTATGGCCAAATTCAATCCGATCACACAAAGATGAAGGAATTGCTCACGTCGAATTGGCACCCAGTGACTTCAATAAGACATGGTGCCCCTACGTCTTCCATGTCACACTCTCAATCCTACAGATCTCTGCCGCTATATCTATGACTGGTGCGGACGCATACACCAGCACCCATGTCTCTTGCCATTTTGAGAACACAGCAGATCGAATCTGCTCAGATGCGCGCCCCCCCCCCCACAATTATTGCAGGCACGACTCTTGCCATTTTAAGCACACGTATCTGAGCATGCCAAGATGTAGGAATTTCTCCTTGATCTAGTGATAGTGACTTCATGATGACAAGAATGCAGTGCCCCTAGGTCATCCATGACGCCTCACACTCTGGATAGTACAGGGATCTCTACCACCACCGCTGTATCTAAGACCGCTATGTCTGTATTACCCCCTCGGCTGCACCCACATCTCTTGCCGGCCATTTCAGCACATGAATCCAAGCATGTGAAGATGAAGGGATGTCTCACCTCGAACTGGTGATGCCGAGTGACTTCGAGAAGTTGAGAACACGCTGCTCCTACCCCTAGGTTCAGATTCCCCAACTCGAACTGGTGCCGAGTGACATCGGGAAGATGAGAACATGGTATCCCTACCCCTAGGCCTTCCTTGGTGCCCCATGCTCCCCACCCTACAGATCTCCGCCGCCACCGCCATAGTGGGGACCAAATGCTGAGGGGGCGGCGGATCAGATGGCAGTACTAGTAGGGCTAGGCTATGACTACTTTTAGGTTTTAGGTTGCCATTGTCATATATAGGTTTGTGTTCTGGGCTTTGCAAGTGGGCTACATCGGCTAGAGACACTAGTGGGCTTTGCAGGTGGGCCATATCGGCTAGAGATGTTGTGCATGGCGGGGCATGTTCTCGGCGAGGAAGGGTGCGAGTGAAAATAAGGAAGCCTAGGCCATGGTTTCTCTAATGGTCCACAAGGAATTTCAAATAAGAGAGCCAACTTTCCACAAAAAAAAACCAAACACCAAGCTTCTAATAAAAAAGAGAAAGTCAATTCATTAGATGGAACATGAGTCCCTAATTCCAAAGCAAGAGATCTATTGTGGAATCTATCAGTTAAGTAAACTAATAATATTAAGAACTAGATCATCTAACACCATTGAAAAATGAAATTGTATTTTCAGAGGAATTTTGGAATAAAAGATAAATAAATAATTTAATGTGAAAAATATTATTTCTATTTTGGATAGTAGATATTTCTGGCGGTACTTCTTAACTTTACACAGTCGAACTCATAAGCTCAGAAGTTGTGCATGAGGAGCTTCTCGGGCATGTCCTCACCCCCACGTCCCTTCCTCAGCCCTGCGCTTTGACCGCATCTCCCTCCACGCCCCACGCGAGCACACCTCCCTCCCCACCACCTCTGACCTCTCCTCCATTGTCGCCTTCCCGACCACCACTACCTCCCCCACCTCCTGGTCGGCGCTCCCTCCGCCGCCTCCCATCCGGCCGGTGCCCCCTCCTCCACCATCTTTGTCTCCTCTATCTTCATCCTCCGTCTCTGCCTCTCCATGGTCCATGCCTCATTGCCGCTCATGGCCTCTCTATGGGATCCACCAAGCTCCGGAGGGTGCTCGTCGCCCTCAAGAGGCAGTCACCCACAAGCTTCACCGAGATCCACGAGATCTGTCAAGGAAACTGGCATGGGAATTGGAGGAGAAAAGCCATGTACCAAACGGTTAGCCTTTTCTAGCTGGCTCAAACTTTTTCAATAAGTGGCTGTTGCGGGAGGATAACGAAAAGCTGGCTTCTTCTATAAGTTAAACAATTCCAAACAGGGCCATCCCAAAAACCCGCCAAAAACTATGTCAGTTTTGCAAGAATTAGCAGGAGGAAACCCTTTGACAAGGAACAAAACCTTACATGCAGCAGCATTCGCGTCGGTTCCATGCATTTGCTTTTGCAGCACCAAGTGGGAGCTCATGCATGAATCTCGGGTGATCCCATCCTATACCACTCATCCAGTCCCCGTAGAGCATGTGAAGTGGCAGTAAGTGAATCACCTGAGGAGGAGGAGGAGCCGTGGTGCACAGCCCTGGCGGTCTTGGGCGGGAGCGAGTAGCGCCTGTTCTGGAACAACTTCCACACCTGCATGCCGATCGAATCCATGTTTCAATCTCGTATACTCCTAGATAGATCGGATCAAAGCAACCCTAGTAATCATATATCATATAAATCAAAACTCTAGCAATTTGACAAGGAAGGAGATGGTAGTGTACTACCAGATCCATCTAGATCCCCCTTCACCTATGATGAGATTCAGAAAGCCATTCGCCACATGCACTCCAATGCTAGCCCAGGCCCTGACGGTTTCGGCCCCTCCTTCTTCAAAGCTACTTGGTCTGTTACTTCCCAAAGTATTGTTGATCTCTGTCATGCTTTTTACACGCACTCTGCCGACCTCGAGCGCCTCAATCGCTCCCACCTTGTTCTTCTCCCTAAGAAAAATGACGCTAGGGAGGCCAAAGACTTCAGGCCTATCGCCCTTCAAAATATCACGATCAAGTGCCTCTCCAAGATTTTAACAAATAGGCTTCAGCCGGCTATACCCCTCTTAGTCAGTAGTGATCAGGCAGGCTTCGTTCTTGGGCGCTGTATTGCTGAAAGTTTTGCGTATGCCGCTGACATTCTCCACTGCTGTCACCGCAGAAACGCCCCAACTTTGGTGCTCAAGCTCGACTTCCACAAGGCGTTTGACTGTGTGAATTGGGACAGTCTCCTTCGCATCCTTCGTGTTAGGGGCTTCCCTGAGGACTGGTGTCAATGGGTTATGACCCTTCTCAACACTGGCAAGACAGCCATCCTCCTCAATGGCATCCCGGGGAGATGGATCAATTGTCGTAATGGCCTTCGCCAGGGTGATCCCCTATCACCCTATCTTTTCATCATTGTTGCTGACGTGCTACGCCGGCTCCTCCACCACCCTGACTTCTCCCCCTCTCTCGACCATCCTCTTGTCCCGGGCGCTCCCTGCCCGGTCCTGCAATACGCTGATGACACGCTCATCTTCCTCCGTTGCTCTGCTGACGCGATTCACCAGGTTAAGCATGTTCTACAGCTCTTTGAGGAAGCCACTGGCCTCTCCATTAACTATCACAAGACTACATTCCTCCCCATTGCTGTGCCCGAAACGTTGGCTCTTCACCTTGCTTCTACCCTTGGCACCACCGTTTCCTCCTTTCCCCAAACTTATCTTGGCCTTCCACTCTCCCCCAACAAGCTCAGCGTCTCTGACTGCCTTCCTTTAATCTCTTCGGTGGACAAGCACCTTTCTGGATGGAGCGCCTCCCTTCTCAACAGAGCAGGCCGATTAATCTTGTCCACTGCTGTTCTCAGCTCCATTCCTATTCACTTTATGTCGGCTATGTCACTACCGAAGACGGTGATCCATGCCATCGATCGGCGACGCCGCGCTTTCTTCTGGACTGGTGAAGATGCCTGTCATGGGTCCAAGTGCCTTGTGGCCTGGGATACTGTACGTATAAGCAAGTCTCAAGGTGGTCTGGGAGTCAAGGACCTTGAGTTGCAAAACCGATGTCTTCTCATGAAGTTCATAGATAAGTTGTTCTCCAGCGATGATGCTCCGTGGAAGGATTGGATTCTACGTGATGCCTCTGCCTCTAATTCTACTATCACCGGTGGCAATAGCTACCTCTGGAAGATTATCAACGATGAGCTTTCCACGTACCGTTCTCTTACCTATGTTAATGTTCACAACGGTTCCTCTACTTCTTTCTGGTTCGATCACTGGCTCCCTGATGGGCCACTCTGCCTTTCCCACGCTGCTCTTTTTACTCACACCACCAGGCCTGACATCTCTGTGCGGAGTGTTTTCCTAACGGGTTTTGATTTGTGCTTGCGCCCTAGACTTACTAATGCTGCTAGTGCCCAGCTAGCCTCCCTTCTTATCTGTTTACAGGATATCGAGCTAGACAATGCCCATGACCAGCGGCTTATGAGGCTGACAGGAAGAAGATACTCCACGAAAGATGCCTACTATGCTCTGGGTGACAGTCAGGGGCAACATGATGTCCACGGCCAGCGTATCTGGGGGTCCAAGGTACCGAACAAAGTCAAGATTTTCTCCTGGTTATATTTCAAGGATCGCCTCAGCACATGAACCAACCTCTTCGCCAAGAACATTCTGGATGATGAAATCTGTGAACGCTGCTTGGAAGCTGTTGAAGACAGGCATCATGTGTTTTTTTGAGTGTCACATAAGTGCCAGTGTCTGGAGCAAACTCAACCTCGACACAGTTGCCAACCTATCCGATATTGATGTTTGGAATGCTACGGTGCCAATACGACTGGACGCGAAGCTGTGGCCCTTCGTGCTGCAAACTATTCTCTGGAGACTTTGGGACGCCAGGAACGGCGCGATCTTTAGGCACGAAACCCCTTCTGTAAGAACTGTCATTTCAAAGATTTGCGATGATCTCCTCGTTTGGCGTAGACGTCTCAGATGTGATCAGGATATTTGTAACTTAAATTTTTGGCGCTGCTATTTCCTATCTTGTAACTCTCTGGACAATACCACTTCGGTGGTGTTTGGGTAATGAAATTTAGGTGGGGAATCTCTCCCCCCGTTGCTTTCAAAAAAAAAAAGATCGATCTAGATCGACTGACCTGCTTGGGCTGGATCACCACATTGCCGGCACGCTCAGGTGAGGCCGAGAAGTTGTCAGCGAGGGTCTGCAGCACGGCGTCACTGGGGATGATGACGCCGTCGCTGAGCTGCTGCAGGCGGCGCGCCTCCATCTCCGCGACCTCCGATGGGAGGAAGCGGAACACCGCAGTGGCAGCGTCGGTGCTAGTCATGGGAGACAAAATTAATATGTATATATATACACTAATACACAGGTTTATACGTATCTTGTTACATTCCCTCATAGGCCCAACACAACAGCCATTTCCTGCAGCCCACACGAAGGAAGCCTAGAATACATTCTACGTGACTCCATCGCCCGGCGCCCCTTTCCTGCTCGGCTGCACTGTGCTGCAGGCCGTAGCATGAGCACGGAGCACCTCCCCCACTCCGGCGACTGGCGCCGCCGGGCAGCACCTCACCACCTCCCCCACTCCGGCCGACTTGCCCCCTGCCCTCCACCTCACCGACTCACTCGGTCACCCCTTGCGGCCCTACCCTTTTCCCTGCTGCGGCTGCCTCCTCCCAGGTCCCAGCGCGAAGGGAGCCGGCCACTGGCGGTAGCGGCGCCCCTTCCGCAGCACCTTCCGGCGACCAGTGCCCTCCCCCTCGGCCTCGGCGCTTGGCGGCTTCAAGCAAGGTGAGCAGAGAAGATGCAGAACACCCTAGAGCCTAGATCCACTCCTTAGTGGTTCATTGAGCTAATAAAAATTTCTTTTTTCTAATTCTTTTGGTTGTATTCTTAATTCTTGTAATGTAGATAAAGAAGAAGGGTGTTAGCATATTTGCATTGTGGGAGAAAGCTACAAAGGCACAAAAAAAACCTCGACATCCACACCAAATGCTCATTCTATTGAGATTGAGAGTAATGGAGCAAGATGCAGTTAGCACTTGTGCCAGCACAGAATGATGTTGAAGCTTCCTAGCTTGTGCCAATGCGGAATTATTTATGTTTCGAACTTGTGCTTTGGTTATTATTATGGATTTGTTATGGCCATTATAACTTATCGTCCATTGTATTACATATTTGCTTCAAAGTTTTATACATGTGGCATACCCAGCCGCAAATTCCTAGCTCCGCCACCGGTGCTAGTGCTACTACTGCTCGGTGGACGACCCATCAGCCGGATCGATCGGCTCCGTGCTCGCTCTCCTCTTGGGGACTGGACGGCGATGGGAGGAGGAGGATGTGGATGGGCGGACGGGGCTTGTAAGGGAAGTGATGTGAAGAGCACTGGGCTGTCGTCAGCTGATCGGAGGACGGCAGTCGTGCTGTGTTCGGCTCGTGTGTGCAACGCGCCGGTAACGGTGGCATCCCCCTCCTCGGAGGGATTTGGATTTTTTTTCTGGTGAAGGTAAGCCAGCCCATGGGCTGATGGTCCTTGGCCCATGCGCTTCTGGGCTTTGGTGCCGATAGTACCTGTAATTTATTTATTTTTATTTTTAATCGAAGGGAGAAATTACAATGATTTTTGTTTCAACAAAAGAGAATTACCTGTATGGCTTTAAAAAACTGTGTCTTCTTTTTGTGGCCTTTTTCCTTGAACTTACCTATAACGCCTGAAAACGAAAATCTCTTACTTGTAAGGCCTTCCGTCCAATTCTAATATACTTCACCTTTAGCTCTCCCATCTCAGATATGCGAAAATGTCCAAAGTACCCTTTCTTCGACTCTAAGAGACCACTTCGAAAGATCACAATGATTTTCATTTGGTATTGTCTTCTTCTTAGCATCTATTTCTGACAAAATTCGCTGGGTTAGTTCTATGCCCAATCCCAACTTTGCTCGTTTGTCATGCACATATATGGTTGTGGCTAGGGGATCAATCCAGTGGTGTCTCTCATCTAGGGATGTAAGGCGGGTTGTCCATAAACCCGCAAATAAATGTAATTTTAGCGGCCATCTATATTACCCGCAAAAATTAAACCTATTTCTGGATTCAAACTCTTGTCAGTAGCCTCCGGCTTCGTGCTCCCTGGGCTCCAGCTTCTCAATCCAGTGTGATGCAACGAGTGGGACTGCAATGCATCATGTACTGCTACTTTTGTTTTTGCTTCGCCCATATTCTAAATTAATTAGTGGAATCATCTGGTTTGGAAGTTGTTCATATTCAGGCAAGTCTGAGAACCGTTGAATGCATCAGTTCATCGTTGGTTGGACCATGACCTCATAGTATAAGTTATTTATTTATTTACTATCATAAGTTTCTATGTGTTACAACGGAACCCAATATATATCTTAAAATCAAACTCCATACTATCGGTATACTTGAATTGTTATAACTCGTATGAGCATGGGTCTTAAATCTTGGTCACATAGGAGGCACAAAGGATAAGACAGCCTTTGGAAAGTGAAAAAATGGACCAAAGAATTACTTGACTCTTTAATATTATTCTATACTAGCAAAAATATCTTGCATCATCTATTTAAGTTTTGGAATCAGACTCCGTATACCGCAGTTGATCCTGCGCTATTCTAACTCATATGGCATGGGCCCTGAGTTCAGGTTATATATGGGATAATAAACCAATTAGGACACTAATTTCTAAATTAGTACTACACTCTCAGTAAAACTGGCTTGGACTTTTATACGCTGGAGAGTGAAGGGGCACATAGACCGGGAGAGAGTATGTGGTGAAGCAATTAAATGGAGGAAGAAATTTTTGCTCTTTAATATTATATCTAGCAAACATGCCAGCATTGCAACAAAATGTACATCATGTATCATCTGTTGCATTACATCTTTGAATTAGATTATATATCGTTCGTTGGATGCGTGTTATTTTAATTCATATGAGAAGAGGTCGTGCATTCATATCATGAACAGGACATTGAATAAATTAAGACTCTTATCTCAAATTCGTCATGTACTACTACTCTTAGTAAAGTAGGGAGAGTCGAGGGATAGATGAACCAAGATTGAGTGTGACAGACCAAAATTTGGAGGAGGATTTTTAGATAGGTATATAATATAGATATGGATTAGGCATAGAGTATATGTGATATAGATATAGATAGAATAGAAGATAGACATTCCCGTTCAAAATTGAATTAACTAACATTCTATATTAATGAATGGGAGGAATACCACACAAAAACATGGATAATTTCATAAATGAACACATGTATACTGCCGCAAGCAGCCATTTCAACTTTCTTCAGATCTAACTTACCTGGGCAAAAGACATGGAGCCATTGGACCGTGGGCGTTCTTGGTCCCACTCGCCTTACCGGTCCGCACGGGAGAGGGATTATGTTCAGCACGCCGCAGAGGATTGGGAATGCCGTTGCTCCCGCTCGCCAGTCTGCCAAGGACATTCCTGGAAGAAGGAGCTTCGCCAGCAACCCCCCTCCCGGTTAGTTCATATCCTATTGCTGATCTCTTCAGGATGCCGATCCACTCTAGAGGCGACCGGCCCTAGGAGGAGGACCCTATGCTCCAGGAATCCCTCTACTCCTGGACTGCTACTGCCACCCAGCCCGGCTACTCCCTGGACGGTGGTGATGATGTGCTGGCTTCCCTAGTGTACGATCCAGTCTCCGCACTGTGGGCTGCAGACCAAAACCAACACGAGAAGCCCACGGCAGCCCACCAAGTAGTGTGCCTTGGGCCGGGAGTCCAACTAGATGGCCTGGAGGAGCGCGGCATTGAGACTGGGCACAAGGAGATGGCCCAGGGGCAGGAGTCAAGCCGTCCATTTCGGCCAGATCATCGGATGACGGCCAGCGACGACATCTTTGACCATGTCACCAACATGGACATCGACATGATGGCGGGGTACAAGAAGGAGGCGCTAGTGGATGACTCCGTTGTGGTGGACGGATGTCCGATGGAGCACGACATCTACGAGGACCTGCATGTGGACCTGGCGGATGAAAACCATGACTTCTGCAGCTTTGTTTTCAAGAGCATCCCTGAGCCACTGCTTCCACGTCTGAGCTCTCCACCGACACGAGCGGGCAGCAGTCGCGCTAGGAGGCTGCAGAGGACCATGGTCGCCACCCGCTCCAGCCTGCGGCAGGTGGCCAGAGCTTCGCTAGTGCTGGTGGCCCAGCGCACCCAACAGAAGTTGATGTGTGAGCTCGACTTCATCAACCCTCATACTCCAGCACCAGATGCAGCAGTGACAGCATATATACGTGGATATGTATGCTGGTGACCTTCCTGAGGAGGCAATCAAGGCCATCAAATCTGCTACATGCATGGGCAACTAGAAGCTGGGCAAGGTCCTTGCAGCCATGGCAGAGTAGTCTGACACAGCTGAGATGGAGGTCCAGTAAACGGTCCGCTCAACAGAGATGGATGTTGCAGTTTTAGTTTTCGATGTGTGTTTCTTTAGTGCCAACATTGACCGGTCGACCAGTTAAGTCAGGTTTTCCTTTCCTGTGTGATGGATTGTTGTTGTCCAAGAAGAAGAGTAAGCTGCAAGAGGAAGCTATGGTGGTGTTTCAGTTTGGCTGTCAACCTATAGTGAGGCAGTGGCAGGTGATTCTGGGCCTAATGGCTATGTGTGTCCTGTTGCTGTGTGGTTCATGGAATGGATGACAAAAGAGAAATACTATTCGTCACTCGCGTGTTTTAGGATATCTGGACACTCGATTTTTTTTGGCTATCCTCCGATGCGCTCGCCTCCCCACGCCGCCCCGATGCGCTCGCCTCCCAACGTAGCTCCGATGCACGACCACTGGTGGCCTTCTACTGCCGCCCCCACGCCGGACCTCGGCTGCTGCCCCCTGGCACCGTCGCCCACGCTAGCCCAAGCCGGACCTCCGTCGATGCCTCTGCCGCCCCAATAACGACCCTCCGTCACTGCACCCAGGCCGGCCCTCCACCGCCGCGCCCAAGGCAGGCTGAGGCTCCCCCAGGCCGAGCCCGTGCGCCTCCGGTCCTGACCGGCATCGACAAGCCCCAACGGCCTGGTGCTCTACTCATAGGAGATTTGTGGGAAGAGTGTAATTTTTATCTGAAATTTGTTTGCAATTTGTGAATAATTTAACATACATTTCTCTAATATCTGTAATCCATAGAAATAATTTGTAAATCTAAAAAATTTGGCATATATTTCTCTGAGATTTACACTTATTCCCAAATTACATTACTCTGTCAAATAAATTACAGTGAAGGAATAATTGTAAATATAGTAATAAGGCAGTGTAAATATAGCTAAAAGACATTATAAATGCATGGGGAAAAAATCAGGTGATAGGAGCTTCCAAAACACTTAGTTGTTGGCTAAACTGACTCATGACAAAAACCTGAAAATTTCTGGAACCAAGTTTGGTTGTTTTGACTCTTTAGAGTGTACGCAACCAGTGGAATGCCAAAACCTTCAGGAATTGCAGGAAAGTGGAGCAAGCTGTTTTTAACGAGACAAAGGTTACTTGCCTATTATGGTCCTTTGTGGGTGGGGTTTTCTTGAAGCCCCGATTCGTTGCGAAACTACCTATTATGTAATAGCTCTCCTATGTTTTTCTTATACTGCTCGTAGCTTAGGCTTTGGGGAATAGTGCTCCTCGCGCATATAATGATTATGCTTCATTCTCCTTATTATAAATCAAAGCTGGAACCAATCTTTCAAAAAAAGATACTTACAGTCATATCGGTGCTGCAAGCAGCCGTTTCCACTTTTTCGGTGCTTTTTGCCAGCGAAATACTCAGGAGTCAAGATGTCAGTATTCATTCTTGCAGCATTTTAATTACAAATTTTCATTAACTTAAGCATATATATTTTTTAACATAGAAGAATCCATTCTAAAAAAAAGTATCATTATCATTTTTCGAGAAGTCAACACTTTCAAATTTAACTATATATATATATATATATATATATATATATATATATATATATATATATATATATATATATATATATATATATATATATATATATACGCGTTATTCTACACCGAGCTATTATACTGAACAAAATTCAGTAATGTTCAGTAGTCGCGTTTCAGTATTATTCAGTATTTCATGGTATTGTGCGTAGTACTGACTGATACTGAACACGGTTTAGTAGTACTCAGTATTTTTTTAGGTCAGTTTTGACTTATGGTGTAGAATAATATTCTACACCTAGGGTGTAGAATAGCGCTGCCATATATATATATATATATATATATATATATATATATATATATATATATGAATCGTTGAATATACTTTTATAATAAATTTATATCTTCAAATAAATTATATATATATATATATATATATATATATATGAATCGTTGAATATACTTTTATAATAAATTTATTTGAAGATATAAATGTTCCTAATATTTTTCACAAATCTAGGTAGTCAAACATAAGAAAGTTAAACCAGAACGAATCTTATACCATCATTCTTTTTCTTTTTCTTTTTCTTTTTTGACAGAGAGAGTACATTTCAGCGCTGATGAAGTACACGGAATGTACATAGAGTAGGTTCATGTAGGGCTAGGCTAGCCAGATTACGGACAAGGCCAATGGACAAGCTAACGAATTTAGGAGGTGTACGATCCGATTAGATAAACTAATGCTAGATAATGTCACATCAATCATATACAGTTATACTAGTTTGGCATCTTATCTTATACTATTACTAATTAGAGGCCCCAACGGACCCTCACGTTAATTCTCATCAGAAGCACTTAAAAAAAGATAAATACTAGTTGAAGGACTCCGACTATCCCTTAACTGTAGATCTATTTTCTTTTTAAAATTATCCACCTCCACAATTATATAGATAAAAAAACATGACGTACGGGGAAATTTCTTCAAGAAAAAAAAACGTATGAGAAAAAAATCTCCTGTACACAACTTCAATGCACGGAAAAGAATTTCTACAAAAAAAACTATTATCTTTTTTTGCCAAGGAAAAAACATTCTGTTAATCTATCTACAAATAAAAAATTCCCGTACGGTTAGATATTAACAAAATATCACGTAAACAATGCCCATCATATCCACGTTAGATAATCTATAAATAAAAAAATAAAAAATCAAATAGAAGGTTAATCTCTATTAATCCGAGAAAAAATTCTTCAAGAAAAATAACGTACAGGAAAAAAATCTCCTGTACCAAAGTTTACACAACTTCAACATACAGAAAAAATTCTTCAAGAAAATAAAAACGTACGGGAAAAATCTCCTACTCATGTTCATAGTCGGTTAAAACTATAATATATGCGGTTAGTATATTAATAAAATATCAGGTCAACAATGCCCATCACATGCACGTTAGGTAATCTGTTAATAGAAAATCAAAAATCAAATAGAAGGAAGATCTATTAATTCATAAAACATGAGATACAATCTACTAACCTCAACAAATAAGATATACACGTGAGCTCATATCAATAATAAAAAATACATTGCTACATGCCTTATCGTCATTATATAATAGATTTTATGATTTGGAGGAAAAGATGGAGATGAAATAAAGGTTGTAGTTTTGTGAAACAAATATTTTATACTAGTCAACATGCACGTGCGGCACGCACGTGCGTAGAAGATATCGTGTTAATTTTTCATTTTTTAGCTTAAATTATTATTATTTTATTATCCTTTTATTTTTGTATTTTTTTAATCTAACACTTTTTTGATAATTCAGATGGCATTTGGACAGTTAGTCGGTAAGGGATATGAAAATGTGATGTGTTGCAAGCAGTTTTTGGGTGAGGTGTGCGAACTCGTCGGCATAGGACGCCATCTCCGGGATGCCGCTGAACCATAGCCCGTTCCACACTACCGTGCGGAACCTGGTGGCGCCGCTTGAGTCCACCATCGCGCTCTCCGGCGGCTCGTCCCTCGTGACAACCACGTACCGTAAGGTCCCCGGCGATGGGTCGTTGGCCGCCTTCCTAATCTAAACTTTTAACAAGCAGTAAGTTGAGTAACTGGTGGCGCATCCTACATTCGTACTTAGACAATGTCATCCACTGCTTATACTAATATTGAAAAGACAAAAACAAGCAATAATTAAGCACATAGCCATGCAAGACCAAAATGTTGGGTGGCCAAAAACCTTACCTTAGACACATGCTCTAGTGTTACTGCCTCAGGAATTATTCCTGACTTGAGCTTGATCTCAACAAACCCACTGCTGCCCTGCATGGCAAAGCACTGTCCAGGCTCCCCAAAGCTCGGTTGAAGCATCTTCTCTGGCTTAGGCCCCACGTCGACTCTAGGTATCCAGGCTGTCAAACCACTACGTTTAGGCAGATAGGCCTCCGAATGCCAGACAACTCTTCCCCCACCTGAGGCCACGGTGTAGTCAACCCTGCCGATCCCATCTGCAGCATGCTTCTCAATCTCCCTCATGACGATCTCCCTGGCTAAGGCACGAACTTGGTCCAGATCAACCTCGCTTCTGGAACCCGAGCCGAGACTCCCCTTCACCTCGTCAGGTTGCGGCCGATCTTCATGCCCGGTACCAGCGTGTTCGTCGGGTGGTCGAACGACTGCCACAGGATGCCGCCGCTACTCCCGTCTCGCACCACGAGGTTATACGTGTGTGCATATGACACTAATGAATCGATATTGTTCGTAACGTGTGTGCATATGACACTAATGAATCATATTGTTCGTAACGTATAGGTGGGCTGGGTATTCTTTTTGGTGTGAAAAAAATAGTGATACGAGAAAACACAGCATAAACACGCGTAAAGAATTAAAAGTTTTCCGGCCGGGTCCGTTTGTCAGGTTAGGACGGGAGATTAGATGCGTATGATCTAAGGGCTAAAACATAGGGTGGGTCGGAATTGCCGAGTAACAGGTATTTTTTAATTCCTTCGCTCTTTTATAGTATAGATAGATAAGCTAAAATTGAGGACTAGGAGACCCTTATTTGTACCATTGTCATATGAGTTGTTGTTTTCATACAACTTACAATGTAACTTTTGTTTATGCACAAATTAAAAAATTAGAAGTAACTATGTGATAACTCAAAAGACAACCATTATACATATTATCTATTAAGTTCGTCTAAGATGGCGTTGTACTACATAAAATTGTCTATTAGACAACACTAATGCATTTACACTAAAGAGGTCCGATGGTCTAAAACACAAGAAAATTTCGTCAACCATGCGGAACCAGGAATCCATCTATTCGTCGCCCATCAAGTTGTTTTCATCGTTCATCAACCAAAAATAATTCAAAACAACTTCCCAAATTTATAACTAAACTAGACAATAGCTATTATGTAAGGAAAATAACCTTCTAATTCATTTAAAAATTACGCACATCTATTTTTATGAAAAAAGGTACTAACTCTGTGCATTCAAAATACCCATATATGTCATTATAAAATATAATATAAAATTATACCTTTTAGTCTGTATCAAAGTTATCAACCTCAGTCTTTATAAAAACATAAGTAAAAATATCTCTAATATCTATATGCAAATACCAATACAATATATTAAAAATAGTCCAACACCAATAAGAGGACGCTATATAAATTTCTAAATGACACACTTCAATGTTCGTGATGTTTGGTCATGTAGAGCAAGTAAAATATCTATTTTAATAATTATCAAACATGGAAAATAGTCCCTTAACAAAACCACATAGTGATTATACTGACAAAACCACTTAAGTCTGCATCTAAATTAACACTTTTTCATTATTTAAAAGACTGAAAGATTCCTCAAATCTACATGTAAGCTATCATCTTCTACTACAATAAATATTTAAATTGCCATAAAGCATATATATGTTTCTATGTTAAATTCTATTAATATTAATATATTAGAATTTTATTGAAGTAAATATACATATTATGACATTATACATATCAAGTACACATGCAGGCCTGAGAGATAAATATATATGTTCTATTTTAGCAACCATGAAAAATATTTTCTTAACAACTCATATACTAATGAAACTAACAAATTATTTAAAGCTATATTACTAAAGGAGTGACATATAATTTATATAAATTTTTATTTTATATATGTTACTCCTTTCGTTCCAAATTATACGTCGTTCTTATTTTCCTTCCAGATACATAGTGAGCTATGTATCTAGACATAGTGTATATATAAATATATAACAAAAGCTTACCAGAAATGTCTCAACATCTTATAACTTGGTGTGTAAGTTGTACATTTTAACTGAAATGTTATCTATATTGGTATTATAACCATTACTGCATATATATTTTTTTGATAAATAAATTTAAACGCATAGTGGTAGTGTGAACCATATGTGCCTATACTTCCTTATCTTTGGGATTATTTTAGAGTGAACAATCATTATATGACTTAAATATTAAATACTCTCTCTAGCTTAGCACCATTCTAGACATCACTTCAAGCTCTATCATCAATTTTGAGTGATGTGGTGCATGTTTTAAATGATTGTTTATGTTATTGTTATATTTAAGAGTGCAATTTATGACCTCAAATATTTAGTTTAAAAATATAAAATGAGAGTTAATAAAGATACAATAAGAATTTTAGCTTGAGAATAAAAAACCTTTAGTAATTAACAAGATCATTTGAAAAGGTTTATGGTAGCAAAAGATATGGGCTGCAATAAGAGGCACCATAGTTTAAGCTTTTCTTTGTAAGCTAATGTTTCAACTAAATTCATATTCAAGTTACTCAGCGGTGTTATGAAAAGAGAAGGAACTATGGGTATGGATGGAAAAACATATAGATTAGTAATTGATACATTGATAACAACTAGATATAGAGAACATTGTATCCATTGTGTTGGAAAATGAACAAAATAAAAAACGTGCAATTTAATATTAGTAATTTATTTGAGATTCATGACATCAGAAGATATGTGCTACAACAAGACCCAACATAGTTTATGCTAATGTTTAGTAATTAATACATTTATCACAGTTGGATAAAGACATCATATTATCTATTGCGTTAGAAAATTAACAAAGTGAAAAACGTACAATTTAGTTTTAGTATTTTATTAGTTAGAGGTATATTAAATTGTAACTAATACTTATGTGCTCTAAAATTTCTAACCCGTGCGAGAGCGCGGGTTGATGGACCAGTGGCCATAAAGAGTCGAACGAGCATTGTCTGATATATACTACAGTAGTGAGGAGAGTTTTACTATTGCAGAATGATTTTTTACTGTCGACGTTGAGGAATTGGGATGGCTGGCGCGTTGAATAGAGCATACGACACGTCTACACGCTGTACATATATTATGCGATGCAACTGGGTGCATGCATCATATTTAGTTGTAACTTAGATTGTAAGGGGACATTATATATCAGTTAATCATTCCTTCTTCCATGCCTGAAACTTAGATGCTGCTTGTCTGCAAGCAACTTCATTCTATACTTGCATTCCGGCATCCAAAACCCCAACTGACCCTGCGCCACCAATTGGCCTTGCCTGAAAAAAAAAGGATGAAAGGGACAGCCATTAGAGGAAAATGGACCGTGGGCCATCCATAGACTGGCTTGGTATTTTCTCGCCAGTACCCTGTTAAAGTCTTCTCAGGCATGAATGCATGGTCAAAAATAGAGACTCTACTACTTGCAGCTTAGAATTCCTGCCTCGCCGTGTGGAAAGTGGCAGCAGACAACTTTGTTCTGTGACCTTCCGTTGCTTTGGGGGACTGGACTTGGCCGATTGTTTGAGAAATAGAAACCTTGTAATTAATAAGGGAGAAACTGAAGGAGCAGTTTGTGCGCAATGGTCATCTAACGTTTTCTGTAATCGTTCTCCTTTTATGAGTGAAAATTTGTAGGATAACAACAATTTCAGACTTAGAAGTTACACTTGGATATATATTCCCAATAGTAATGTATATATTCATTTTTATCTTCCTGTTCTGCATACCTTTATTTTTGAGAATTACACGGGAAACTAAATTATGATGCCATATGGAAAATGGAACAGGTCCACGCACTACACATGGAAACGGAGCATGCAAGCGAGAGCTTCTCTCTTCTGCAGTCCTTGACACCACCGATCGACCAATCTGCAGCGTGTAATTAATTTGTTACAAGAAGCAAATTCAACATTATTTATCTTAAAAATCTATGGCCATATACACAATATATTATTCTGTCAAAGCTAAAACACTTATTACACATGACAACGTAATAGCAATTCTACCTCTTTCATGATGTTCTAACCTTTTTGATATCCTAAGAAACACATAATTTATGTATTTGTACATGAACATATCCTTGTGAAGAAACTAACAAAGCGTGCTATATAGTACGCTTCCTCTTCGCAGATCTAGTTTTTATCTCTCGGGTCTCACAAGTATGGACATAGCTATAGTAGGGTGGTATAAGAGACCTCCATGATAGGACCTCAAATTTCCCATGAACCTTTACACTTCCATACATTACATCTTGGATTTTCATCGTCGGAACCTCTTCTTCTGAAAATCGTTGATACCGATGACCAAGCACAATCTCTTGAGATGATGTAGTCAATCTCATAATAAGTGCAGGTCTATTCTGGTTTAGACGATCACATGGATGCTCATCAAATCTGGAGAAATGGTTCTGATGATACCTTCTCAAGAAAGCAAGAATCTTGCACCAAAAGTGGACGTTGAAGTTATCCCTCAGCAAACAAGCAAGGATGTTTGCACCAATGTAGGATCTTCTCACCATCCCAGCTATTTCCATAGCCATGTGTGTGAGCCTTGGGTGCATCTTAGGATCCATGCTTCCAAACGTAAGTGTCTTGAAGAAATACCAAAATGCCTCATGGGAGAGATACTTCATAGTTAGAGTTTGTGCTGTTCCATACTTAACAATATTTTCAAACCGGCTTGTCACTATGATTTTACTACCCTTTGGTGCATACTCTTTAGAAGTAGAATACAGCCTACTCCATGAATCTTCATTAAGATCCCCAATTAACTCAATAACAATGAGCAACCTTCCTTCCAAGTTTGATTCAGATACGAGATTTCGATGTTTGAGTTCACATTCATCTTTGAAAGCAGCTAGGTCGTCATCTGTGAAACCCTGGATGTCAAAGTAGAAGATTCCTGAGAAATGAGCACGTACTCTTTCATCCTTGCAAACATGAGCGACAAGGGTACTCTTGCCGACATGGCCTGGTCCAACAATCGGCATCACATCCAGTTCCTCGACACTATTAGGATGTTGGTGCAACAAGAAGTTGATCACTTGTTGCGCTTCCATTTGGCGGTCAAACATGCAGTTGGCCAGTTGGAGATGCATGCTGTAAGGATGGCAATGGAGGCGAGGGTAACTTGTCAAGAACAGCACGACCTCATTCACATCAACGATCATGGAGCTTAAATTGTCAACCATCTCTTTAAGATCTTTTAAAGCCAGACGATCACCTCTACTGGACAGACATAGACGCTTTACAGAATTTACTATTGATAGAGATGAAGAGTACTGTCTCATAACCTGATCTTTCGCTTCCTCCTCGTTGTTACGTTGGTATATGTAGGTGTCGAGCATGAAGTAACCTCGGTGCACGGCATCTCTTAGCATGCCCAGCTGGATGATCATAGCTTGGTTTGTGATGTGCCGCCCCATGGCCTCATCAATGATAACTTGTGCCCTGAGCAAGACCTTGTGGAGGCGATCCTCCACGTCCAACAGAGACCTGTTGGAGACTTTGCTGGTGAAGAAATTTATGGATCTAGAAGTGAGCTCACCAAGAACTGAAGAGAGGAGAATGTCCATTTGGAGACACACGCGCTCAGGAATGAAGGTGTAGGAGGGTTGAGCAGGAGCTGGGGGTTAAATGATCGAGTTGTACTAAGAGTAGATCCACTATATTAATGGTTCAAGGTTAATCAAGCAGTAGGTCGGTCCAGTTCAAATTTCCATGCACATGTGTTGACCATATCCTTCCAGATCGTTAAGCAGTCCAAAGTGCCGTGTGTTTTTCCTGTTTCTCCGTTTTTTTTTATTGCAGCGTTCAAAATTTGTGGGCAGTGAGGTAGAAATCATACCCCTGAGTCAAGCTGAACCAATTAAAATAGTAAAAAGCTGGTGACTCAATAGAAGATTACTGGTATAACGTTAGAAATCTGTTAGCTGAAGCATTGCTTTAGGCAAACTGTCTAGACTATGGGTTAAAGTTGGTAGTAGTTGAGTCTTTTTGAGCCTTACTAGCTAGTAGTGCTCAATCGTGTGTGTGACGCTTATTCAAAGAAAAACGAAATCATGTGCAACCAGAAAGTTTAAGTCAAAACCATGCACTACCATTTTTTTCTATGAGTACGCTATATATCCATTTTTTTGTGCAAAGAAAAGTAAAGAGGACCATATATCAGGGAGGAGTACGCCAGTTACATTACATATATTTGTAAGTCTTGTTGACCATTAAATTTGGACTTTGATAGTAAAGTGATGATTTTGCTGTGTTAATTGACCGGATTACTAATTGTCACACCCAAAATTTCCCAATTTTGGGTTGTGCATGAAAAACGCTAAATAAAATAAATAATAATATTTGAATAAAACTTATCCGATAAATTAAGTTGTTGTTAATTTAAATGTAGAAAACTGTGGTTTAAAACTTTTCCATATTACTTGTTGCTTAACTTGGTGTTACGAGCGAGTAAAATTTTTAAGACGCGTTTAGTAGGTCGTTTATCTTTCTCTGGTTTGTCTCTATTTTTTTTATAATTAAATCTTGTTTTCTTGATCGCAATCTTTTTATATGAAGTATCCCAAGATCTTGTTCTTCTGCTCCAAATCAGTCCTTTGAGTTCATCATCCATTAAATTATCTCTTCAAAGTTTCCAGGAATTTTTTGACATTTTCTGGAAATAAAATTCCATTTTTTGTGAGCTTAATCTTTTTTCTTGATCTTTTCATCAATCTTTTCATGAGCTCAAACTCATTTAGTTGAGTTCCTAATCCCTCTAAGTGCCTTCAGGATTTTTCCGGTGATTTTTCTGAGTTTCAGGCTATTTTTCGTAGCTTAAAAGTTAATTCTAGATTTTCTCGAACTATTTTTACTCGCGGAATTAAAATAATCCCGAAATAATAAAAATAGCTCGATATTTCCCAACCTTGAACCCTAGACCTATATATATGCCGGTGTAGCCCTCGACGCACTGATTTCAGAAGTATGACCCTTTTCGCGAGCCACCACTCGTACTCCCGTAGATCTATCGCCGAAGTTTTGCATCTCGTTTCCGGCAAACTTTTCCGGTGAAGGTTCGGCGAGCTTTTCCGGCCACGTTTCTCATCTCTGGCGAATTCTACTTCCACTCCGAGGTTTGTCTCATCGTCCTCTTCACCGGCACACCTTTCGTTTCACGAATCCGTCATCCGTTCATCGATTCCCTAACAGTTCTCTCTTTTCCGGCGAGGTCATCCATGGAGGTGGTCGTCTCGTCGTCTTGTTTTCTCCGGTCACATCGTTGTCCTACTTCTCTTCCTCGGCTCCATCGCCACCTGAGCCCCACCCGCGCCTCCTCTCGTGCCTCCAGCTCCCAGCCTAGGCGCCGCGCGCGCGATGGGCAGCGCCGCTGCCGTGCCCTGCACAAGCGTGCAGGCCGGCTGCACATGCCCGGCCTGGCCAGCCGCCGCCGCCCTTGGGCGCGCCACCACGGGCGTGGCCTGGTGCCCCGCCAGCCTTGCCGAGTGCCGGCCGAGGCCCTCCCTGCCCTGCTTGCAGCAGCAGCCCCGATGGCCATGAGATCAGTACGTATGGACATGCCAAGTTAGAAGACAATGTAATTACAGTTTTGCCTTCAATCGTTTGATCTCCACCACCATTTTGTCGTTTTAAGTCCGAATCAAGTCGTTCCGGTTGCGTTAGATTCACGTCGCCGTGCTCTATGCAGTAGTGTGAACATTTATCATGTCACTCCAATATGAATTTATTGGTTAAAATATAATTTGATTAATATTTATTTAATATATTTTGATTAAAAACCAACCTAGGGTTGTAGTTCTGTCTTTTTGTGTTGCGACCATACCTATGTTAGCTACACGTGAACAATGTCATTTACTATGTCACATGTTAATTAGATTAATCCTATTACTTTGATTAGTGACTATACAAACTTGGTTCTAAATAAAAGCAACATAGGACATTATCGATCTTTTTATAATTATTACTACTTGTCAACTTAAATACGTATTTATTAATTGTAATTGCTTAGTTTAAACATGATTTATATAGAGTTGGGTTAAGTGCAATTTGATTAGTATTTATTCAATGCCTTTTGTAATTAAAAGTAATTTAGGTTTATCTCCGGTCTTTTATAAATAATAAAATAATAGCTTGGTAAATAACAACTTAAATATTTCTTTGTTAATTATAATTTATTTAGTTACACATAAACTGAGTTGATTAATGTTTATCTAATGACTATTAATTTATTAAAAACAACTTAGGTTTATAACTCTGGTATCTTATAAATAGATGTTAATATGATTAATATCAACTTAAACGACTTTTCCAATTATGACTTCTTAGTTTAAACATGAAACGTAAATGCTTACATTTAGCTTGTCACATGTTCTACCTTTCTAAAGTATAAATGTTTAAATGACTTAAATACAATAAAATATATATAAATAAAATATAAGTAAGGTTTAACTTCGGCTTTTATAATTTGATTAATTCAACTTCAGCATACTTCTTTGAAAAGTCTATCGCCTTACTTTATTAAGTAAATTGAAATCATGCTTACAGTATGTATTCTCCATTTTGTTGCAAACCTCTCAATAGTCGTGTGTCCTCTTTGATGGTAGCTCCGTTCTCCATTGTTCTTGCATTTTCGCGATCTTTAGCATCGTGTCGTATCGTTAAGTGCGCTCTCTTTCTAAGTGTCTCCTTTGTATGATGTATGTTCTTAGTCGTGTCTGTTTGCTGTGCTTGGTTGTTGTGAGTAGAAGTACGTGTGATTCGCGAGCGCTGAAGACTAGGAGTTGAGGACCAGCAAGTACAGCAGAAGCTGAAGATTAGAGACAGAGGTTGAAGATTTCTGAGTAGCTAACTCTGGGAGAAAGGCAAATATAACATGGGATCATCCTTGTTGTCCTATTCGCTGAAATTACTATTCATATACATATGTCCTCCTTGACAACTATAGAGATTATAACCTAGTGATTGATATCCTGTTTCCTTGTCACCTGTGAGATGTGTATTTGGGTAGCTTGGCTAGTGCACAAGTTATGAACAATGATCTTGTAATTTGACTAATGAATTATGCAACCAACCACTTAAAGATGATCTTATTATTGTTGAAAAGGAGCTAGAGCATAGGGTTATTTTGATGCTCTGGTTTCTCTCCATAAGGACTTATCTATACGTGATTTATCCGGGACATAGAGTATAGCTGTGAGGGCTACATGGCTCTAGTTTTAGTTATTTAAAGGATCTTTTCTAGCTTGTTAGTGGTTACCTTAAATAGCGTAAGAATGGCTTGACACGTTGGGTGTAGGACAACTTCTAGTCTTATGAGTATAGCCGCGAAGTGTGCCATTTGAAAAGGGGTTCCTACATCTGCCTGCCGAGTGAATCTAATGGCCCTAACTTGTTAGACGAATCTTTAAGTGGCTTTATATGGTTCTCCGGTGTTTGGGTTTGATCCCCCACACATTTGGAAACCATGACTCACAGTGAAAGTGTACACCTCTGCGTAGAGTTTAATAAACTGGTATACTAGCCGTGCCTACGGAGGCCTTGGAATATTTACAGATAGATGATCACCATTGTTAATCATGTTTTAATTACTGTTGATATTATTATGCCATGATAATGCTATTTCATTATTCTTATTACAATTGATCATTGATTCATTAATGGGATTTGGATTAGCTTGATGCTACTCAATTGTCTATTATATAATGAATAAAAGCTATATGCAGTCAAACAATGTCTAGCTTTTTGTGCCACATGAACCCTGTGTTATACTTGTTGAGTACGACGTGTGTTCACCTTTGCTATTTCCCCCACACTCCAGTGTGCAGTAAGGTGATGCTCAGAAGAATGATAAAGGTGTAGTGGAGTTTTCAAAAGTCTGTTAGAAGTGCTTGGCATACGAAGTCCCCAGTCAGCCGTCCCTGAGAATAATAGAGCCCGAGCAGAAGTTTAGCTGCTGTTCTACAATACTCTGATAGTTGTAAGTGTTAATATAGTATGTATTCCATTGTATATAAATATTGTTTTGATATTTCTATTCTGTTGTTGTATGTATGGACTTTCTGGGCACATATATAACGAGTGCTCGGTCTTCTTTGAAAAACCGGGCGTGACAATAATTATTTGATTCATTTGGATTAATTCAGCTAAATCATGCATGAAGACAACGGAATACGCAGACAGGCAAGCAGCTTATCTTCTCAGAGCGTCAAGGGCCAGCCATCTTCCTGAGGAGCAGGGAAATTATCATGAAGTAATTCAGGAAGAACTGATGCAAGGCAAGTCTGGGAAGGAATCAATGATACGTGAATCTCGCATGGAGAAGTTCGGCTGGCACACAAACAAGCTAATAAGGTATATGGCGGTTACTGACTGATGGACGATAGTCTCTTGAAACTATCCTAGACAGTTTCTGAAACCGTGCAGGCTGGTTCTTGTTAACGAATTAGGCAATTTCTAGATTAAAAGCATGATTAAATCTAGAACATAAATCATGATAAATATAAGAACTAGATTAAACATGTATGGCATACTAGTATAGCAGATCAGCATATTCCACAGCATCAACATGACAAGCATTGATAGTCCAGCAGATAGATTAGATTGTACGAACGTCAAAATTAGATCAAGAGAATTATACCTTTCGGTTATAGTAGTAGTAGATGGTGTTGAAGATGTAGCTGGCGGTGGTGATGGAGCGAGATCGCTGATGTCGATATCGTCGATGTTGAAGTCGTCGTCAAAGTCGTCGATGAGAGGCGGAGGAGTATTCATGATGATGACCCCGCGAGCTCTAGCACGACGAAGCCGACGCGCCGATGCACCCTTCCTGAGACGAGCCGTTGTGGAAGCTTTGGGAGCAGTCGCGCGAAGAACGCTTCCCAAAAACCTTATTCGTCTTCTCCCGGTGCAGGATCGCAAAGACGAGGGTTCCGGAGACCTGCTCACCCGGTCACTGGTGCACGCAAGCGATCGGACTGGAGTAGCTACAGCGGCGGCGCAATAGCGAGTAGAGGCAAAAACCCTAGGATTAACTGGATGCGTTTTGGCGTGGCCGGCAGGTTGCTTATATAGTCTTGTCCAACCAATCTCGTGTCGCGATCACGATCTAAATTGATATAGGACTCTTAGTTTGTAACCGATTTGGACTCATGCAACTTGAAGGCCAAGAAACCAAAAACGAAAACAGCAAAACGAGATCGCGCTCCCGCAAGGCGAGGAGCCGGATTTCGGCGGACCATTCACGCAGGTGCTGCGCACCCACGCCCCGCCCGGCGAGGCGAGGCGAGCGCGCGCGTGTGGACTTCTCTTACTCCTCCTCACACTAGACTTGAGGAAGTGGGGAGGACTTCCATATTTAAGTATGACTACCTCTACTTCAACAAGCAAGGTGGTACTAAAGAGTTCCCACATCCCCTCTTGTTCACATGAATGGGCCTTTGAGATTTATTAGGAATTTCACAATTGATTATTGGGCCAAGCCCATATAAATTCCAACAGTTCTCACTGGGGCGCTGCACCCTCTGCATGTGCACCAGAGTATGCTCGTGTGATGGTGCATTCCAGCCTCAACACACTAATAATCTAGTCAATTAACACCGCAAAATAATTCTCCTACTATCAAAATGCAAATTTATTTGTCAACAAGTCTTCTCATCAGGCATGAATGGTCAGAGATAGAGACTCTTCTGCAGTCCTCGACATCGACTACTTGCAGCTTAGAATTTCTGCTGCCTCGACGTGTGCAATATGGCAGCAACTTCCGTTGTTCTTGGGGACTGGGCATGACTATTCCACCACTATATTTTGTCTTCCAGCCACACTAGGACCATTCATCCGGCTCATCGATAGCCCATGCATGCCGTGCTCAGATGAGTATTCAAGTTTGTGGAGAATCCATTTGTTCGAGAAATAATTATGAACTTTGTAATAAGGGAGAAATTGCCGAGTCAGTTGTGCACAATGGGCATCTCATCCTCCAGGAAGCCAGCGCTTCCGCCACTGGCCGCCACGCTCTATCTTGAGTACTTTTGTTATGTCTATAGTGAAACCAACAAGAGGCAATTCACTACTTATCACAGGCCTGAGAATCGAAGGCAAGCAATTCGTTATCTCTGTAGTAAAACCAACAAGAAACAATTCGCTATTATCATAAAAAGTTCTATGGTCATATATACAATATATATTCTGTCAAAGCTAAACACTTGCACATGACGAGGCACCAGTGAAGTTTCAGAATTGTAACCTATGACACCCTAATAACGAAAACACATACTCAGGAAGATACCTTGCTACATGAGACTCATAGTTAATAAACTCTAACAGGTTGTAACTTGATTTTTCACAGAACGCTTTCTCTTCATAGATCTAGTTTTTAGTCCTAGAATCTCACAAGTATCAACGTAGCTATAGTACGGTGGTATTACAGAACTCCATGCTAGGACCTCAAATTTCCCATGAGGCTTCACATTTCCACATAGTACATCTTGGAATTTTATTTTGGGAACATCCTCTTCTGAAGAGCGTTGACACCGCTGATAAACCACCCATTTAGAGATTTGCCTGTTCTCACTACTGTTTGATATACCAGTGTTTCGGCAGAGACTGTGAAGTTGAACTTCCGCCTAAAACCTCAAGCTACACTCATCCACAACTTGAACAATGGACTATGCCTTGAATTGCAAGTTTTGTGTGAATAAGCTTTGCTGAAAATCAAACTAGTACCTGGCTACCAATAGCCTTCCTCCGTGGGTGGAGCATATACATCGTACTCCCTGGTCTCTTCATGATCTTACTAGAGACCACCCAAGTCTCATAGACTGCGACGTTCTACAGTCGAAATCATATAGGCATGTTCTTTCAAGAATGCTCTGTAGGACAGCATATTCGCTCGTTAAAGCCAATAAAACATGTTAAGGCATTAGCCAACCTACCATACAGTGCCTCAACGCTTTGAGAGTATTGCATCTTCACATAGAGAGGGTTATAATTATACTCTCCTCAGTTTACCAATAGTTTGTTCTTCCCAGATCCTAAGTCACGGGATCTCCGATCAAAAAGGTTGGGTTACTACTACTGTAAACTCATATGGGTCTCAAACCCATCTCCCTTGATGCTATTTCTATCACATTCCGTGATAGTCCTTTGGTAAAAGGATCTGCCAGGTTCTTGTCTGTTTGCACATAAGCCACAGTGATTACTCCGGAGTTTCTCAACTTCCTGACAGACTTCAAACGTCTTTTAACGTGTCTTGTTGACTTCGCATTATCCTTAGCACTATTTACTTTAGTGATCACTGTTTGGTTATCACAGTTCATAAGGATAGCCGGTATTAGTTTTTCAACCACCGGCAAGTCTGACAAGAGCTCACGCAGCCACTCTGCCTCTGCAGAAGCTGTATCCAAAGCAGTAAGTTCTGCTTCCATGGTAGATTTAGTCAAAATAGTCTGTTTACTAGACCTCCATGACACTACGCCACCTCCAAGAGTAAACACATACCCACTAGTGGCATAGATTTGATCAATATCAGAAATCCAGTTCGCATCACTATATCCCTCTAGCACAGCTGGGTGCCCAGAATAGTGAATCCCAAAACTCATTGTACCTTTGAGATAACGCAAGACCCTCTCAAGTGCATGCCAATGATTATCACCCGGATTGGACATGTACCTACTCAACTTGCACACGGCAAAAGAGATATCTGGTCTGGTTGCACTAGCTAGATACATGAGTGAACCAATTATCTGAGAATATCTCAATTGATCTCTAGCAATCTTCTTATTCTTTCTCAATGTCACACTAGGATCATAAGGTGTTGGAGTAGGCTTGCTATCCATAAAGCCAAAACGGCTCAAGACCTTCTCAACATAGTGAGATTGTGACAAGGTAATCCCACTATCTTCCGTAATCAGCTTAATGTTTAGAATTACATCAGCTTCTCCTAGATCTTTCATGTCAAAACTCTTTGACAAAAAAGACTTGACCTCATTAATAATATCAATGTTTGTTCCAAAGATTAGAATATCATCAACATATAAACATAATATAACAGATTGGCCCCCACCATGTCGATAATATACACACCTATCAGCTTCATTAACAACAAAGCCCGCACCAGTTAAAGTAGTGTCAAACTTCTCATGCCATTGTTTAGGTGCTTGTTTCAAGCCATATAAAGACTTCAGTAATTTACACACCTTCTGCTCTTCACCTTTTACTACAAATCCATCTAGCTGATCCATATAAATCTCCTCATCCAACTCTCCATTAAGGAAAGCTGTCTTCACGTCCATTTGATGAACGAGAAGACCATACGAGGCAGCCAGAGAAAGTAGCACTCGAATAGTGGTCATTCTAGCAACAGGTGAATAAGTATCAAAGAAATCCTCGCCTTCCTTCTGGGTATAACCCTTAGCCACAAGCCGAGCCTTGTACTTGTCAATAGTACCATCAGGCCTAAGCTTCTTTTTGAACACCCACTTACATCCAATTAGTTTACAACCAAAAGGTAGCTCAGATAACTCCCAAGTTCTATTAAAAAGAATTGAGTCCATCTCACTACGAACAGCTTCTTTCCAATCATCTGTATCTGGAGATGCATATGCCTCTGTAATAGAAGTAGGAATATCGTCCACAAGATACACAATGAAATCATCACCAAAGGATTTTGCAATCCTTCGTCTCTTGTTCCTCGCAGGAACTTCATTGTCATTCTCCTCAAAGACTTCTTCAGGTGGTTGCTCAAATGATTCAATAGAAGACTCAATAGGTACCGTAAAATCAGGAGCTATCTCAGAGAAAAATCTAGCATTGCTACACATATCTTTCATAGGGAATATATTTTCAAAAAAATGTAGCATCACGAGATTCAAATATTGTATCAACATGCATATCAGGAACTTCAGATTTTACTACTAAAAATCTATAGGCAATGCTATGGTGAGCATATCCTAGAAAGACACAATCCACAGTCTTCGGTCCAAGCTTACGCTTCTTAGAAATTGGAACATTGACTTTCGCCAAACATCCCTACGTGCGCAAGTATGAAAGTGATGGTTTCCTTCCAATCCAATTCTCATATGGAGTTGTCTCTTTATTTCTGTTTGGAATTCTATTCAGGACATGACTCGCAGTCAATAGAGCTTCCCCCCACCATGCCTTAGATAGACCAGCGTGTCTAACATGGCGTTCACCAAGTCAGTCAGCGTGCGGTTTTTCCTCTCGGCAATCCCGTTAGATTCGGGCGAATAGGGAGCTGTCCTCTCATGAATAATACCATGTTCCGCACAGAACTTATCAAATAATATAGAAAAATATTCACCACCACGATCTGACCTTAGATGTTTAATTTTTCTCTCTAGTTGATTTTCAACTTCAGCCTTATAGATTTTAAAGTAGTCTAGCGTTTCATCTTTAGTTTTAAGCAAGTAAACATAGCAAAATCTAGTTGCATCATCAATTAAAGTCATGAAATATTTCTTTCCACCTTTTATCAACACACCATTCATCTCGCAAAGATCAGAATGTATGAGTTCTAGAGGTGCCAAGTTTCTCTCCTCTGCTGCCCTATGAGGCTTTCGAGGTTGCTTAGATTGCACACAGCTATAACACTTAGAACCTTTGACAATAGTGAGATCTGGAATTAAATTCAGACTAGACAAACGTGACATAAATCCAAAGTTAACATGACATAAGCGAGAATGCCAAACACTCGAATTATCATTAATCGTACCACAAATATGATTCACTGACTTATTACAAAAATCTGCCAAAGATAGGCGGAACAAGCCTCCGCAATCATAGCCTTTACCAATAAATTATCCATGCTTAGACATGACTACTTTATTAGACTCTAACACTACCTTAAACCCATCTCTCAATAGAAGGGAGACGCTAACAAGGTTCTTGCGAATAGTAGGGACATGCTGTACGTTCTTCAGCTGCACGATCTTTCCCGAAGTAAACTTCAGATCTACCGTGCCAACACCACGAACAGAAGCATGTGACCCATTCCCCATCAGGACGGAGGAACCTTGGAGCCCCTGGTAAGAAGAAAACAAAGAGATATCAGCACACACGTGAATATTAGCACCTGTATCAACCCACCAACTTGGAGATTGAAACACTGAAAGTACAGTAGGAAAATTACCATACTCGTCATCAGCACTGCTAGCAGTCACGAGGTGAATTTTCTTTTTCTCTTTCTTGTCCGCTCGCTCCGGACAATCTTTAGCAAAATGACCAAGCTCTCCACACGCGAAGCAAGGTAGCTCTGCTTTGTCTTTCTTCTTCTTCTTGAAGGCAGTATTTTGTTTGGCATTGAAAGCAGGTTGCTTAGGCTTTCCCTTGTTCTTGCCATGGTTTCTCTGGACAAAGTGGGTGCTAGATTTTTCCTCGTTCCCCTTCTCAATGTTATCTTTAGCCCGAGCTTTTTCCTCGACATCAAGAGATGCTATCAGGTTTTCAACTAATATTTTCTGTCTCTTGTGTTTGAGACTTGTGGTGAAATTCCTCCATGAAGAAGGCAATTTAGCAATAATGCACTCAGCCACAAACTCATCGGGTAAGACACATTTAAGGAGTTCAAGTTCCTTAGCCAGGCGCTGAATCTCATGAGCTTGCTCGACTACCGATTTGTTAGCAATCATCTTGTAGTCATTAAAGCTCTCCATGGTATACAGCTCTTTGCCTGCATCTGAAGCACCATAAGTAGCATTCAGATGATCCCATAAAGCCTTTGCGTCTCTTAAGTGTATCATAGTATCAAATAGATAATCTGAAAGCACATTACGCACAGCTCCCACAAAGATATCATTAGCTTCCTGGAATTTTCTCTGATCTTCATCAGAGATGTTTCCCTCAGGCATGCCATCTTTGACCCAGAAAACTTTCATGGCAATAAGCCAATCAGTGACCTTGACAGACCACCTTTTAAAATGTGCACCAGAAAACTTTTTTGGCCTCAGCGCGTCAACAAAACTAGCCATAGATAATTTTGGAAACAGCCTATAATAAGGTTTTTGGATTGTTAATGAATTAGGCAATTTTCAGATTAAAAGCATGATTAAATCTAGAACATAAATCATGATAAATATAAGAACTAGATTAAACATGTATGGCATACTAGTATAGCAGATCAGCATATTCCACATCATCAACATGACAAGCATTGATAGTCCAGCAGATAGATTAGATTGTACGAACGTCAAAATTAGATCAAGAGAATTATACCTTTCGGTTATAGTAGTAGATGGTGTTGAAGATGTAGCTGGCGGTGGTGATGGAGCGAGATCGCTGATGTCGATGTCGTCGATGTTGAAGTCGTCGTCAAAGTCGTCGATGAGAGGCGGAGGAGTATTCTTGATGACGACCCCGCGAGCTCTAGCACGACGAAGCCGACGCGCCGATGCACCCTTCGGAAGACGAGCCGTTGTAGAAGCTTTGGGAGCAGTCGCGCGAAGAACGCTTCCCAAAAACCTTATTCGTCTTCTCCCGGTGCAGGATCGCAAAGACGAGGGTTCCGGAGACCTGCTCACCCGGTCGCTGGTGCACGCAAGCGATCGGACTGGAGTAGCTACAGCGGCGGCGCAATAGCGAGTAGAGGCAAAAACCCTAGGATTAACTGGATGCGTTTTGGCATGGCCGGCAGGTTGCTTATATAGTCCTGTCCAACCAATCTCGTGTCGCGATCACGATCTAAATTGATTTAGGACTGTTAGTTTGACTCATACAACTTGAAGGCCAAGAAACCAAAAACGAAAATAGCAAAAGGAGATCGCGCTCCCGCAAGGCGAGGAGCCGGATTTCGGCGGACCATTCACGCAGGTGCTGCGCACCCACGCCCTTCGCCCCGCCCCGCCCCGCCCCCCCCCGGTCCGGCGAGGCGAGGCGAGGCGAGGCGAGCGAGCGCGCGTGTGGACTTCTCTTACTCCTCCTCACACTAGACTTGAGGAAGTGGGGAGGACTTCCATATTTAAGTATGACTACCTCCACTTCAACAAGCAAGGTGGTACTAAAGAGTTCCCACATCCCCTCTTGCTCACATGAATGGACCTTTGAGATTTATTAGGAATTTCACAATTGATTATTGGGCCAAGCCCATATAAATTCCAACAGTTCTCACTGGGGCGCTGCACCCTCTGCATGTGCACCAGAGTATGCTCGTGTGATGGTGCATTCCAGCCTCAACACACTAATAATCTAGTCAATTAACACCGCAAAATAATTCTCCTACTATCAAAATGCAAATTTATTTGTCAACAAGTCTTCTCATCAGGCATGAATGGTCAGAGATAGAGACTCTTCTGCAGTCCTCGACATCGACTACTTGCAGCTTAGAATTTCTGCTGCCTCGACGTGTGCAATATGGCAGCAACTTCCGTTGTTCTTGGGGACTGGGCATGACTATTCCACCACTATATTTTTTCTTCCAGCCACACTAGGACCATTCATCCGGCTCATCGATAGCCCATGCATGCCGTGCTCAGATGAGTATTCAAGTTTGTGGAGAATCCATTTGTTCGAGAAATAATTATGAACTTTGTAATAAGGGAGAAATTGCCGAGTCAGTTGTGCACAATGGGCATCTCATCCTCCAGGAAGCCAGCGCTTCCGCCACTGGCCGCCACGCTCTATCTTGGGTACTTTTGTTATGTCTATAGTGAAACCAACAAGAGGCAATTCACTACTTATCACAGGCCTGAGAATCGAAGGCAAGCAATTCGTTATCTCTGTAGTAAAACCAACAAGAAACAATTCGCTATTATCATAAAAAGTTCTATGGTCATATATACAATATATATTCTGTCAAAGCTAAACACTTGCACATGACGAGGCACCAGTGAAGTTTCAGAATTGTAACCTATGACACCCTAATAACGAAAACACATACTCAGGAAGATACCTTGCTACATGAGACTCATAGTTAATAAACTCTAACAGGTTGTAACTTGATTTTTCACAGAACGCTTTCTCTTCATAGATCTAGTTTTTAGTCCTAGAATCTCACAAGTATCAACGTAGCTATAGTACGGCGGTATTACAGAACTCCATGCTAGGACCTCAAATTTCCCATGAGGCTTCACATTTCCACATAGTACATCTTGGAATTTTATTTTGGGAACATCCTCTTCTGAAGAGCGTTGACACCGCTGATAAACCACCAAATCTTTAGATGATGTGGACATTCTCCCAAGAAATGCAGGTCTGTTTTGCTTTAGAAGGTCAAATGGATGCTCACCGGATCTGGAACGAGACCCCCTCACAAAAGCAAGAACGTTACACCAAAAGCGGGCGTCAAAGTTATCCCTCAAAAGATGAGCAATCATGTTCGCACCAATGTGGCACCTTCTCTGCGACCTAGCTATCTCCATGGCCAGGTGCGTGAGCCTTGGGTGCGACTTAGGATCCATGCTTCCGAACGTAAGTGTCTTGAAGAAATACCAGTATGCCTCATGGGAGAGATAATTCAGAGTTAGAGCCCTTGTTGTTCCAAACTTTACAATATTGTCAAACCGGCTTGTAACTATGATTTTACTACCTCTTGGCACATACAGTTTAGAAGCAGAATAAAACCTACACCATGCATCTTCACTTAAATCCCCAATTAACTCAATAACGACGAGCGATCTTCCATCCAAATTCGATTCAGACATACAGTTTTTATGTTTCAGTTCACATTCATCTCTGAAAGATGCTAGCTCACCATCTTTAAAACCTTGGATGTGGAAGAACATAATTTCTAAGAAATGTGCACGTACCCGTTCATCATTGCAAACATGAGTGACAAGGGTGGTTTTGCCTACATGCGCTGGTCCAACAATCGGCATGACATCCAACTCAGCACCAAGAAGTTGTGGGCGCAACAAGAAGTCGAGAACAAGTCCTGCTTCCATTTGGCGGCCAAACATGCAGTTCGCCAGCTCAAGATGCATGCTATAAGGCTGGCAGTACAAACGAGGGTAGGTTGTCAAGAACACAACAAACTCTTCAAGGTCATGGATCACGGAGATCAAATCATCAAGTGCCCCATGCAGCTGTTCAATAACCAGTTTGTTTCTGCTGGAGAAACACAGACCTTTTAGATAACTTACCGTGGAGAAAGACAAAGAGTGTCTGACAACCTTATCATCATTTGTTTCTTGCTCATGACATTGGGACCTGACAGTGTCGAGCCTGTAATAACCTCGCTGCATGGCGTCTCTCAGCAATTCCATCTGTAGAAGCATAGCTTGGTTTGTGACGCGCCGCCCGAAGGCCTCGTCGACGATGACTTGTGCCCGGAGCAGTAACCTGCAGAGGCGATCCTCCAGGTCCAGCGGTGACTGCTCGGAAAATTTGCTGACAAAGAAATTTATGGACCTAGAGGTGAGCTCACCAAGGACTGCAGAAAGGAGAATATCCATTATTGCAGACACTATTCCTAGGAAGATAACACAAGAGGTCGAAGAGAATACGAGTGTTAGTTATAGAACGGACTAGATACAGGGAACTAGATATATACTCTCTCCATTCAAAAGAAATGCAATTATCACCTCCGAGGAGTCAAATAATTTTAGGTATGATGAAATCTAAAAAAATTACTAACATTTATGATACAGAGTAAACATCATTAGATTTATTATATAGTAAACTTAAATAGAGCCACAAAAATTGATAATTTTTCTACAAAATTCAGTAGGAAAGTTTAACTCATCTAGAATCTTGAATTATATATTGTTTTTTAGCGCTTGCAAGTTCATCTCACCGTCAATACGGAGGCGGATGGTCAGCTTGACATGCACAAGTAGTGCAGCTTGGCATTCTTGACGTGACGTGTGGCAAATGGCATCAACTTACACCTGTAAACTTCCGTCGCTTCTGGGGGACTGGACTTTGCCATATTCCACCGTTACGGATTGTCTTGGAGTCACACTATGTACCATTCGTCGGATCCGTCGACGGTCCATGCACGCCATGCTCAGCCTCCTTTTATGAGCGCCATCTATTGTTTTGAGGGGTTTAAGCGTTTCTACCCCTGTTTTGAAGCGAAACGGTGATTTTGCCCTCGTTTTTCTAACTTTGTGATTTTACCTCTACGATTTCAAAACGAAGGCAGACTTTACCCTTGCTCTGTGAAGTCTCTCTAACGACTTTGCCCATGCATCTTTACCCCTGTTTTATTTTGATATTTGTGTTTTTACCCCTATTTTCGTATCAGTAATTTAGCAATTTTGAGACATAATTATACAATTCAATCACTGCAAAACTCAACAATTTTTAGATATTTGGTTTGGGATGTCAATTACAACAGGAAAAAAACAGAGCATATTATCTTTCTGCTTGCTTGTCTTTCGCTAATGAAAAATCAGGTACTACCAAACAGCACTAGCAAGCAAAGCTGGAAAATCAAATAGAATCCGCATGCTGCGCAGAGCGTGAGCGTGGGTTGCATCAGCATGCGGCACGGCGTGAGCGAGGAGCAGAGCGTCGGCGTGGGTTGCATCAGCATGCGGCACGGCGTGAGCGAGGAGCAGAGCGTCGGCGTGGGTTGCATCAGCATGCAGCGCGGCGAGCAGCAGAATGGAGTAACAGCTTCCATCAATTGTGCAGACCTTGATCCACAGCCATCGATTGTGTGTTGATGCGCCGCCATGGGTGGGAAAGCAGCTCGGGCGGCGGAGCAAGTGGCTATGGCTCCGGCAGCAAGGCACATCCGAGGTGAGCGGCTGCGGCTCTGGCGGCACGGCGCATCTGAGGCGAGCGGCTGGGCGGCGACGGCGCAGCGCATCCAAGGCAAGCGGCTGCTGCGGTGGCGATGGCGCTGCACATCCGAGGCAAATGGCTGCGGAGGCAACGGCGCAGCGCATCCGAGGGTGAGCAGCTGCTGCTCCGGCTCCGTCGACCCAACGCGTAAAATAGAAGGCTTGACGAACCTATGTGGCATCCAAGTCGCTGCGGGCGCGAGCTGAGGGGCGGGGGGAGGGGGAGCATCGCCGCCAGACGTCGTGCCACCCGGTGATGCCGTTGAAACCCTGATGTGAGCTTGGGAAACCTCCCGACGCGATTCCTTCCTAACGTGCAACGGTTCAGGCGCGATAGGAGAAAAAGCTTCTAAGGGGCATTGCTATCGCGGGGCGAAAACCGAGGTAAGCATAGTTGTTCGAGTCGGAGATGTCAGGGTACAGGTCTTCGGTGGCTCGGGTGGACTCAAGAACACAAGAATCACAGAGAGGACTCAATAGTTTATCCTAGTTCAGGCCAATCGATGCCCTACGTCCAGCAGCTGATGATCCTTATACTCAAAAGCACCCAAAATCGGGGGGTTACAATAGAGTGTAGAGAGAGGTTTGGTAGGAGGTTAGCTCGATGCTAATTATATGGTTGTCTCGCCGCCGGTGGAGCCTTTCCCTTGTTGGAGAGGTGAAAGATGACGGGATGCAGTGGAGGAGCTCTTGGTGCCCCTCTCTAGTTTGCCCTGCTCTCGGTGTTGAGCAGGAGCGGAAGGAATGGAATTCTCCTTCCTTCCTCCTAGGTCCGACCTTATCCCTTATATAACGAGATAGGTCGGGTACATGGTGGTTTGAGGACATGAGTCTATGGTTTACTTGCGCTAGAGTCCAGGAGGGTCTTGCAGCGGAGCGCTGTGGACCATGGCGATGTCGTGGAGTTGAAGAAGTATTGGGCGTTGTCCGACCGCTCTGTTCTGACACTCTGCGTGTTAGGCTGTGTCGGCTTGGACAGGCCTCCCCCATGTGGACCTTCTAGAGTCTTCTTGGTATCGAAGAAGGTCGGCTCCAAAGGCTAACACACAGGCCTAGGGGCTGCTTAGCCCCGAGAGACTGTGGGAAGCTTATTTTCTTGTGTCATGCCCCATGCGTGATCTTGACGCGGAAGTGGCCAGCAAGGCAACGTCCAAAGCACGGCGTATGGGAACCACCGAGCCTCGATGGCTCGGGGCTTATCTTCTTGCGCTCGGGCCTTGGCTGGCGTCACAAGCTGGGCAGGAGCCAAGCCCCAAGCTCGAGCGTGTCATCAATCGGGAGCCTAAGGCTTGGGCGAGCCCCTGAGCCCTGAGCAGGGGCTACGCCATGCCTAGGCTCGGTCAGGTTTCTTTGCCGGAGGGTATGCGCGAGCATACCCGATGGGTATAGCCCCCGAGCCTTCGAGCAATCCTAGAGGGGTCGGTCGGGGGATCCCTTCGGTCAGGGACCATTGATCCCGACGCGTAACATACCCATATGTTAGGATCTCATCAGGAGCCCCCGAGCCCTTCGCGGCCTCACTTGGCTTGATTCATGATGGCGATGAAGGGCTGAATTCATTCTTCTGGTGTCCGAACTAGCCATGGCAGGGACAGTTTCTGCTGGCGGAAGTGTGTTGCCCTGCGTGGAGCCATTTCCCTTATTGTGATAGGGGCACTTGGCTATCGGGACTAAGTGGTAGTGGTGCCGACCCCTTCTCTGCTCCTTTGTCGCATCGGTCTATGATGCGAGCGAGGGTTCGGTGAACTAGTCTGGGAGCTACTGACTTTAGGCTCGGGGGCACCATTCCTTTTGGTTGGGACCTACCGTGGGTCGGGTGATCGAGAACGTCTGGGCTCTGGCTCGGGGCCACCTGATCACTCGGCGCGCCATGCCCTTCTGGGGGCTTCGATAGCAAGCCTCGATCCTCTCGGGATGGCCTTCTTAGGCCGACCTTCTATAGCCATAGGTCAGGGCATGGGGAGCACGCCGAGCTTAGGCGGGGGACCCTCGCTAGATCCATTGCTCAGTGGCTCCTAACACAACTCCGTGGAGTTGGTTGCACTACGGCAGACAGTGCCTTTGCCTAGCGCCTGGGTCTTTGCCGAGCACTATTTATCGGGCACTCGGCAAAGGCCACCTTTGTCTAGCGCCGGGCTCTCGGCAAAGAATGCGCTCGGCAAAGATTCCTTTGCCGAGCGCCATGCCCTCGGCAAAGAGAAACACTCGGCAAAGAACGTCTTTGCCAAGCGCCAGGCGCTCGGCAAAGGATAGCACTCGGCAAAGAGCTACCGCAGAACATATCGGGCGCCTACCGTCGGTCTTTGCTGAGCGCCCTCCGTTAGGCGCTCGGCAAAGGTGGCTCTTTGCCGAGTGCCAACCTTGGCGCTCGGCAAAGGCACCTCTTTGCCGAGCGCTGACCTTTGGCGCTTGGCAAAGAATTTTCTTTTTTTTTGTTTTTTTCTTTTAAACTTTTTTGTCATGCATTACACATTATTTAAAAGTATATATTAAGTTTTGGTACTTTTTTAAATCTTTTTACTATATATCGTTAGTTTATTTGATTTAATTGAATTTCTCTGATAAACGCGTGTTTGAACTGGAGGTGCATCGAATCTCCGAATTGGATTGTTCGAAAATTGATATTCGCGTTACTTAGTGTATGTTAAGGCCGTATCCAGGAGAACACATGAAATATCGAACATCTCGCGCACGGAACACGGTGACCAAGTTGCGCGTGAAGTGCTATTAAATTATAAAAAATGCAAACAAAGTCCAAAAATCACGAAACTTAGCGAAATGTCTTTTGAGCACATGTGGAGGCTATGGTCAAAATTTGGTAAAGTTTCGTGCACGTTGTCACGTAAGTTAGTTAGAAACCTAGACATCTCACGGCAAAGTAGTGTACGGCCCCAGCAATAAAACAAATAGAAAAAAACAAATTAAAAAAAACGAAAAAGTCTTTGCCGAGCGCCCCCTATCTGGCGCTCGGTAAAGTATTGTACAGCAATAAAACAAACAAAAAAAAACAAATTCAAAAAAACAAATTTAAAAAAAAAACGAAAAAGTCTTTGCCGAGCGCCCCCGATCTGGCGCTCGGCAAAGTATTGTACAGCAATAAAACAAACAAAAAAACAAATTCAAAAAAACAAATTCAAAAAAAAACAAAAAAGTCTTTGCCGAGCGCACCCGATCTGGCGCTCGGCAAAGTAGTGTACAGCAATTAAACAAATAAAAAAACAAATTCAAAAAAACAAATTCAAAAAAAAAACCAAAAAGTCTTTGCCGAGCGCCCCCGATCTGGCGCTCGGCAAAGTATTGTACAGTAATTAAACAAACAAAAAAAACAAATTAAAAAAAACGAAAAAGTCTTTGCCGAGCGCCCCCGATCTGGCGCTCGGCAAAGTATTCTTTGCCGAGCGCCAGATCGGGGGCGCTCGGCAAAGGACGCGGTAAAATATACTCTCCACCCTGTAAAAAAAAACTCCCTCAACCGCGCCACAGCCCCGAGCGCCCGCCGGTCCCCTGCTCAGCGCCGGCCGCGCCCCGCCACCCCCAGCTCCGGCCGCGCCCGCGCCGGCCATGCCCGCCCGGCCGCGCTCGCGCCGGCCACCGCCCCCGGCCCCGGCCGAGCCGGCCCCGGCCGCGCCCGCTCTGCCATCGGCCGCGCCCCCGCCCCGCGCCGCCGGCCCCCGCCCTGGCCGTGGCCCGCCCCCGCCCCCGCCCCGGCCACGGACGAGCCGGCCCCGGCCGCGCCCGCTCCGCCCTCGGCCGTGCCCGCGCCGGCCCCCACCCCGGCCGCATCGGCCCCCGCCCCGAAAACGGTCGCGCGCACCCCGACCGCGACCGCCGGCTGCTGCCGCGGCCCGCGCCCGCCTTGGCCGCCGCGCCCCGCGTCGTCCGCCACAGGTACGTCTAGTTTGACGTAGTAGGAGTAGGAGTAGTAGGAGTAGGTGTAGTAGTAGTAGGAGTAGTAGGAGTAGGAGTAGTAGTAGGCGAAGTCATGGTAGGCAATGTGGTAGTAGTAGGATTAGTAGTAGGTGTAGTAGTAGTTGGAGTAGTAGTAGTAATTGTAGAAGTAGTAGGTAGTAGTAGTAGAAGGGTTAGGACTAGGAGTAGTAGGCATAGTAGTAGTGGTAGTGTGAGTAGTGGTACTACTAGTAGTGGTTATACTAATAGTGTTAATACTTGCATATATTCTTCTGCATGGATTGGAAATACATATGTGCTAGTCGGCCATCGTGCCGGTGATGTATTTGTGGTTGTCGGCCATCGTGCTGTCTTTTTTTTGCAGGTTTGGTAACCTCCCCGTACAGGGGAGGTGCTGCCGAAATTTTTCATTCTCACTAATTGGATTTTTTTCATGAGGGCTCCCGTTGGAGGATAGCTGAAGGAGCACGACTCGGCACTGCCCCGCTAGCCTGTCTTCACCGGCACCTACGGTATGACCCCTCTTTCCGTCACATGTGGACGTAGGTCGCGTTACCCAGTTAGGCGTCTCCCGTCCGAAACAGATACGGTTGGAAGTATGCGATCTTTGCATATGTATAACCATATCTGTTTTGGATTGTCCACTTTTTTTGGACAGCCCGCGGATGCATAGACGAGGTTAGTTTCCATGGTCTGCTCTGATCCGAGACAGGGTTTCGGCCTCACCTTCGTGTTGTTCTCCGGATACACACTCTCCCCGCCGGGACGTGTATCTGGAGAACAGTGGGGAGGTGCTGCCGAAATTCTGTCTCGGCTCGGAGTAGCCCATGGAAACTAACCTCGTCTACGCATCCGCAGGTGGGATTAGGACCTATCCTTACCTATTAGATGGTAGGAACATGAAGTAGATGCACTTGATGTTTATGTTCATCTTTGATATGCATGTTAGAGGATGGATGACCGTGAGTGGATGTATGCGGGATACACAAGTAAGCATGATTTTAGCATTGAATGGGGGCAGAAGACGAAGGCTTTCTTGGACCGTGCATTCGGCAGTGGTGTGAATAGAGCGTGATTGGCGAAGTGTCCCTGTAGCAAGTGTGCAAATAGGAAATGGCAAAACCAGGAGACCATGGCTAAACATCTTCAGTTGAATGGCTTTGTGCCGGGCTATACCCGGTGGGTACACCATGGTGAAGCGCATCGGTTGAGAGAGGAGGTCGTGCGGCCTCGCCTCGAGCATGTCGATGATGGTGGCGGGGTTTTAGACATGTTAGATGACTTCGCGCAAGCACAGATCCCCGATGGACGTGCGGAGGAGGCGGAGGCATCCGCAAAGGCGTTCTACGACATGATGGCTTCGGCACAGAAACCCCTTCATGATCGCACGACGGTTTGTCAGCTTGATGCCGTTGGACGCGTGATGGCGTTTAAGGCCGAGATCAACATGAGTCGGCAACACTTTAGTGGCATGCTGGCCTTGATTGCTAGCATGCTTCCGGAGGGCCACGTGTTGCCAAAGAGCCTGTACGAGTGCCAGAAACTCCTTGATGGACTCAAGATGCCGAACGAGCAGATACATTGTTGTTCGAACGGGTGTGTCCTCTTCAGGAAAGATCTTGAGTAGGAGAAGTATTGTCCGAAGTGCAAAGCCTCCCGGTACCTGGAGGTAGACTCTGGTGGAGGCCACAAGGAGCAGCTTACCGTCCCGATGAAAATCCTACGGTACCTCCCTTTCTTGCCGAGGATCCAACGGCTATACATGAGCGAGGAGCCTGCTAAGCAGATGACATGGCACAAACTGGGGAAACGATACAATCCCGACAAGATGGTGCATCCGTCCGATGGTGAAGCATGGCAACACTTTGATCGCATCCATCATGAGAAAGCGTCAGAGGCTCGTAATGTACGCGTGGCGCTGGCAACAGATGGGTTCAATCCTTATGGTATGATGGCTGCCCCGTACACGTGTTGGCCTGTGTTCGTCATCCCACTGAACCTCCCCCCCGGCGTCTCCTTTCAACGTTTGAACGTATTCTTGTCGTTGATTATTCTTGGACACCCGGGGAAGAAGATGGGTGTCTTCATGGAGCCTCTAATTGATGAACTCGTCAGTGCTTGGGAGGATGGGGTGTGGACATACGATCGAGCTACAAAGACCGTCTTCAAAATGCACGTTTGGTACCAGTACTCCATGTATGACTTCCTAGCGTATGGGATATTCTGCGGTTGGTGTGTCCACGGGAAGTTCCCATGTCCATTATGCAAGGCTCATCTGAAGTTCATCTGGCTCACGAAGGGTGGCAAGTATTCGTCGTTCGATAAACATCGTCAATTCCTGCCCCTCGACAACGCATTCAGGCGAGACAAGTGAGAGCGCCTACAAGAAAGTCACCGAGTACCATGAGGCGGCGAGGGCGATGTATGGGCCGGATTATGATCCAACGACTGACAACATCGATGCGCGCCTCGTCATGTGTCTTGGAAAGGGAAAGCAGCATGGGCGCTACTGGATGGCCAACAGCGTGATCGACAGCGCCACTACTCCCACTCTCTCCCAGATCCGAGCACAGATCACGAGTGGCTCCGGACTCCCGCCGATACGCGAGCGGCCAGCCTATGGATAGGCCTAGGTCGAGGCACTACAAGTTAGTTTTGGTTTACTCGTCATGCATTACACGAGGATTTCCTTGTCGCTTCACTAACATTACCTTTGCAACAATGTATAGGCCCAGGTGGAAACTTCGAACAAGATGGCCGACGAGCTGGAGGTGGTTGTGGCTTCAGAGCGGGCGGCGCGGCTGGCAAGTGACCAGAGGATGTCGGATGTGCTGGCGTTTCTGCAGAGTTCTCTGGGTGTTACTTTGCCATCCAACTTGATGGGTCCACCTCAGCCTCCTCCCGTCGTTCCTCCCTTCGTTGCTCTCAACACTACTCTGGTGAGTAATATATATCATACATGCATGTTATTTAGCTATTTAACTTTGGCTCATGCAATCGCTGCTCCTGTGTGTAGCCTCAGTCGGCGGGTTCGAACCACATGCCGAACGAGCATGGGGGACCGTCGCCGCCGTCACATGGGTGGCCCGGGTACCAACCTCCACCGCCGCCTCAGTGAGTAACGTCGAAGTTGTTGTCACGTATTCCTTCTCTTGGTGATGAACCTGAACTTGTTGTGTTGAACTTCATGTCATGGACTTGGACTTGTTGTGTTGAACTTCAAAAACATCAAGTTGTTGTAATGGACTTTATCGCCGAATATGTGATGCTATTATGAGATATATGTGCTATTGTGATATATATGGTGACAGTGGTGATAAAAGCGATGAAATTATGATATAAATGGTGTTATTTGTGTTCATGGTGATATCCATTTGATGTATATATATGATTTGTTGTGTTTGCAGCGATAGAAAGCAAAAAATAAAAAAAAATGAAATCTGGATTTCAGCTTTGCCTAGCGCAGCGCTAGGCAAAGAGCCTTTGCCGAGCGCTTTTTGGCGCTGCGCTCGGCAAAGCTACCATATTTAGCGCTGCAACACAGCAGCTTACCCAGCTTTGCCGAGTGCCCCAGGCTTAGGCCTCGGCAAAGGCAATCCTTTGCCGAGCGCCAGGCTGGAGGCGCTAGGCAAAGAAATTTGTTTTAAAAAAAATAGTTTGCACTTTGCCGAGCGCCAGGCTGGAGGTGCTAGGCAAAGAAATTTTTTTTAAAAAAAATAGTTTGCTCTTTGCTGAGCGCCAAGCTGGAGGCGCTAGGCAAAGAAATTTTTTTAAAAAAAATTAGTTTGCTCTTTGCCGAGCGCCTTACTGGAGGCGCTCGGCAAAGAAAACGTCACGCCGTGACCGCCGCCGTGACCGCCGCTTTTCTTTGCCGAATGCCGCCTAGGCGCTTGGCAAAGGCTTTGCCGAGCGCCCGATAAAAGACGCTCGGCAAAGGAGCCTTTGCCGGGCATTTCATTGTCGGGAGCCCTTTGCCGAGCGTTGCGCTCGGCAAAGCCTTTGCTGAGCGCAATTCGGCCTTTGCCGAGCGTCTCAGGCGCTCGGCAAACCCGCGGTCTGCAGTAGTGTTGGTTCTTTGGGATGTGCCGCCCGAGCGCCCGTCGATCAGGGGGTCGAGTTGCTCCGTCTACGGAGCTGACGCAGCCCTCAAGGCCATCGTGGGGCCTCCTTGTCATCGGGCATGGTGGCTTCTGGGCACGTCCCGTCTGCTAACGCTTTGTGTAGGCGGTTTGATGGCGTCTGGGCCGTCGTGCCTGATGGAGGAGTTAAGGCGTGCGCTTCCGCACCGTCCCGCTTCATTTGGGAGATGGGACATCGGGCCACATGGAGCAGATCTAGCGGAGGAGGAGCCATGGCACTTGGTGCATGCGGATCTGAGCCATTGATGGCGGCTGGTGGGCCCGAGGGGAGTCAGATCCCCTCAAGTCCCGCGAGGGGGTGTGCGCGGAGTGGGCGGTGTGCTTGGTGGAAAGTGCAGCAGGGACTTGACTCATTGTCAATGCCCTCCTGTCTTTGCCTTTACTTCACGGCCACCATCACGCAACCGCTTTGAGGCATGTTGTAGGGATTCAAGGGTCGCCTAGCCAGTACCCCGAGGCCTCTTTAGCCATCAATGGCTGATTAGAGGGCCCGGAGCCACTCTTAGTGTATTGACTGGGGCTATAATGAGGAGCCCCAAGGACGAGGCGCCTTCTATCCCTCCTCTGGCTCCTTCCCTTCTTCCTCTCAAATCCAACTCCTAGCGGCCATGGCGATGAGAAAGTGCGATGCTTCCCTCCGGGTGAGCATGGCTTCCTTCGCCAGGCGATCACCCCCGTGAGGGTGGAAGGATTTTAGCGTAGCCCCAGCCACAGGTTGGGATTGAGGGAGTCATGTGGCTAGGGCCTTCTGTAGGGGCATTGGCGCTCACACATCGCAGTGCGGTCGGGTGACGGTTGACCTGCCCTCTGGAGCTGTTCCTGTGGCCTCGTCGACGGGGGCAGCGAGGGCGTGTGCACAGCAACAACACGGCGACGCCCGCAGGCTTCTAGGTGCCTACGGGGCCCGAAGGCGCCCGAGCTCCACGTCACCACCCTCGGTCCCCTAGTCATCCGCTCGAGCTCATGGTCAGGCCAGACATCATGCTCTTTAGAGAGCTCAAGTAGCTGAGGTTGGGTCAATCTCCAAGCTGCAGCTAGGAGATCTTTGCCACTTTCTAGTGCGCTTCGACCCTTCCACAGATGGCTCACCAAGCTCAGGGCTTGGGTCCCCTAACATCCTCCTTCAGTCTCTCTAAAGGCCATCCCATCAAGGCATGATCGGGTCACTTGCATGGCCGGTAACTGGCGGGCCTTTCTCGGTGCCCAGCCGCAACATCGGCACTCTGCATCCCCAAGCGGTTTTTGCCACCGTTATATTGTAATCGAGTCATTCCCAATTAATGAAATGAAAGTAGTTTCGTTTGTAATCTCACTGCTTGCGAGTCATGCTCGGAGACTTAGGTCCCTCGTTGGGATGGGCTGTTACGACAGTGGCCTTGTTGGCGGTTCTTAACGACCATATTCGATCGCCAATTAGGACACAAATAGAGGATAAACTAGCATCATTACTCACATATGTTATTTATATTGACCTATTTCCACATGTATTAGAGAATCATTGTTTTATAGGGCATATACATGAAACACATGGAAATGGAGTCAAAATGCGCAATCTATAAAGCATAAAAGTAGAATTCATGCAAAAGAATGAAGAGAAGGCCCATGTACGTTGCAAATCCGGGCCAACCACCGACGCAGCAGTGGCCCAGACCAACTAAGGAACTGACTGAACAAAGACGGTGGTGAGAGGAGCCACCCCTAGTGTGGCCACACCAGTGCCCCCAAGCTGCACCGCCTTGCATCCCCTTCCACGTGGTGCTTCCTGGTTGTCTCCCATACGATGGTTGCACGGGCACATGTAGAGAAACTGACCATAGCTTTGCTATAAATAGATGGGAGGAGCTCTCACATAAACACACACCACACAAGAGCCATTCTCCCTCTCCACTTGTATTATTTTTACTATTTTTAGTATTAGGAGCTTGGCAAAGCTTGTAATTGGAGATTAAGAACATCTTGAAGATATTTCGTATAATCAATACAATGTTCTTCATTTTGATTCATGTCACGTTCTTCATCTTGTTCTTGTTCTTATTCTATCAATGTTGCTATGATCATGATTTAGAGCTAGGTTCTTATGCTAATAGTTTAGCATATGATCTTCTATGTGCTCTATCATTCATACAACACACAAGGAGAAGAGCTACACTATCCTTAGGGATAAGAGCATCGATCCTAGGGCTCATGCTCTAGTTAGCTAGTTAGAGTTGAGTAGAGAGAGATGTGAGGAAGAGTTGGGGAAGAGCCAGAATAGCCAGTAGCCTTCTCCCGCTTGCACCTCATCGAACACTTATTTTGTGGATTCATTCGCTAAATAAGTGTTCGTGGTTCTTTTGTTATAAAGTCCTTTGGTTAGTTAATCTTTACTCTTATTTGCTTGCGGGTTCATCATCCGTTCTTCTAGCGAATACTATAGTAGAGGGCCCTAATAAAGATGGAATACCCTACCGGAACGCTAGAGTAGTAGTCGATAGTGTAGACATGGTGTCTAGGCTAGAGGCTACCTTCGTTTGTCTCATTCTCTATGGTTGAGGGGTAGGTGGCAGATGGTGACAGCCCTGTCTGTCCCTTATAATCCTCCACTTTCGGGTTTGACGTAGAGCTGGAAGCCAGAGGTACTTGGCAAACCAAGTATAAGTCAGTGCCCGAAGTAAGCAAGTAGAAGTAAAGTTTATCTATCCTTAGACCCTAAAACCATAGAAATCCATCTCTATCCTCATCAATGCTACCCTTGTGTACACTAGGATGCCTGCTCCTGTTTAGGTTTTATTCTTTTATTCTTTATTCTTTCTTTTATCTTTATTCTTGAGATTTGTTTGAGTGTGTGTGTCACACTATCCCATATTTATCCTGGCTTGCCCCTGTTATGAACTTTGGTCCACTATACAACATGTCATCTTGACCATGTCCCTACTAGAGACTTTTATACCATGCCTTCCTTTGAGAAAATATAAATGAACGATCCCCAAATACTTTCGGGTGAAATGCTACAATGATATATCCGTGCACTTAGAGAATATTTTTGCATGTGTTTAGAAATATCGTCACAGTGTTTCTAGTGCCATTGTTAGCAAACACCAATCCAAGTGGTGATGCTAAGAAATGCCAACAAGCATTTCTGGTGCCGTTGCCGGAGAAGGACTTAAAACCTCCATACTTGGTGATTGTGTTAAGAAATGCCAACAGGCATTTCTGGCGCCGTTGCCAGGGAAGACACTGGTTAAAATAATCTTTTAGGATATGTTCATGATAAAAACAGGATAATGTAAGATGATTTTGACTTGACGATGACCTTCACCAAGAATCTAGAGTCATTCCTAAAGAAGGCACGACTTCATGTCGATCCTCCTTCTACTACTCCACTGGCAACCGAACTCGTCACCCTAGCACCATCTGTACCAAACACCATGGCCAACAAGACGCTGCACGAGTACTTTGTCCCCATTGTTGCCAATGTGCCCGTTGAGCCCGCTGTCAACATGGGTGACGTGAACTTTGAGTTGAAGACTGGCCTAATAATGATGGTACAGGCAAATCAATTATGTGCATTGCCTAGCGAGGACGTCAACCCACATCTCCAACACTTCCTAGAGCTGTGCAACACCGTCGTCATGGAGGGTGTTGCATCAGAGGTAATTAGACTCCGGTTGTTCTCGTTCCCCCTCTAGGGGATGGCCAAACAGTGGTTCTACAAGGACCTAGAAGCTGTCAACACATGGAACAAATGTTCCACAGCATTCCTCACGAAGTTCTTCCCGATGGACAAAACCAATACCTTTCATGGAAGAATTTCCAACTTTTAGCAAACAGCAAAAAAATCCATCCTAGAAGTGTGGGACAAGCTGCAAGGACACATCCATGCCTACTCACACCACTAGATGGAAGACTGGTTGATCCTTCAGAACTTCTACAATGGGCTAACTTCCACATCTAGAGCCCACAAAGATGCTGCTACCGGAGGAGCCTTCTTCTCACTCACAGTTAGCGAAGCTACGACTCTCATTGAGAAGATGGTCTCCAACCAGGGTTGGAGTGAAGACAGGCTCCAAAGCCAAAAAGACGGCAAGCATACCATGGAGGAAATGGATTTGCTAGCTGTAAAGTTGGATCTCTTAATAAAACGCTAGGATAAGCACGGTGCCATAAAAGGAGCAACTTTTGGTACCGTCCAATCGTTGTACTAGCATACATCATGCGAGATGTGCGGAAACTTCATACATTCAGGGAACGACTACCTCAAAAAAAGGTAGATGTGTGGTACAACTACACCGGGTTCTGTCCACAAGGAGATCCAGGGTGGAATCAGTCGCTTCCATAGAATCAAGAAGGTAATGCTCATTCAATTTTTACAAATCAACCTTTCTTGAAAGAACTTATGTTAGGGCAAGCTAAAATAAATGAAAATCTAATTATGAATCTTTCCTCTAACAATAAAACTATGGAAAATAGTAATTCAAATTTAGAAGGCTTAACCTTTTCCTTCGAAAATCAATTAAGCCTTAATAAAATATTTGAAACCTAACTAGCTCAATTTGCTGCTACAATTCCTGCTTATGATTTTTAAAATATCTCAGGGCAACCCAAAATTTCATTTGAAAATGTCAGTGTGGTAATCACGAGGGATGGTAAGTCCACTCGTGATCTACCATATCCTAACCATGCAGGGAAAGCCAAAAAGCACATGGGTACAACCCCAAACCATACGCTTTGAGCTAGCTTGGGGGAGGACTCCCACAAGGTAACATGTATCTTGCACTCTCACTATTTTCCGTTACCTTGCATAAAAAAAGAGAAATAAAAAATATATATAATAGTAATGAAAAAACCTATAGTTCTCTTGTTCACTATTCAATGTTTTCACCTCCATTGGATGATTCTTGTTTATCCTTCAATGCTTTCTGTCTCTATACAAGCATGTGTTTGGTTTGGGAGTGTTGGTTATACATCTTTTAAATTAAGCATGGTGCTTAGTTTAAAGTTTGGATGTAATGATCAAGCTTCTATAAGACTTTTAATTTAAGCATGGTGTTTAGGTTAATTAGCCTACCTTGATCAAATGAGACATGGTGTCTAGTTTGATCATTGAATCAAAAATGCTAGTGTAGATCTTGGTTGATCATATTAACTAACCCTTGGAGAAATTTATCAACTTCATGAGGGTAAGTCTTTCAGATGACAACAGAGATAAAAAATTTGTTTGGTGAATCTTGATTAAAGTAAAAAATAAATACAATAAATAAATAATAATAACAGCAATATTTATTCCACTCCACATATATAGTAAAAAACGTTCATTTAATCCTTGTTGAAATGATGAATAGTTGCTCTGTCTTATATTTTGATTGTGCCTAGTTTATAACATAGATTTCCCCAAGATTTGAGCTTTTTGGCTAAAAATGTCTCATCCTAAAACTTGAAACTTGTGGGTTGCAAATGCTTAATCTAGTCTAAGTTGTTGCGGGATAAGATATGGTGCAACAGAAATTTACTATGAATTTGTTCTAAGAAAGACTTGATATCCAGAGTTTTATTTTCAAAATGCTAAAAACTAAAAGTTTCTCATTGATTTATATTTCCTACCAAAGCCATATGACATGTTCTACAAATACAAAACCTTAATCATATGCTGCTTGTCATCATGTTGAGATTTGTCAAATTGTTGTGACCCTTGTTGATATTCTGGTCATACACTCATGATCAAGACACATGTACACCCACAAATAAAACTCCTGACTCTTACAGTGAGAGTTACAAAAAAATATGTTTTTTTGCCCACCTAATAATTACTCCAATCATTTATCATGAGTCTCTCTCTAAAGTTTCTCACTTGCCAAAAGGAAGTATGCCCTATGCTAAAAAAAGAGGAAGAAAAAAATATATCCGTGCCAAAGGGCGTGAGAGAAAAAAATGCAAGCCAAAGAGCATGAAGAAAAGAAAAGAAAAAAGGAAGAAAGAAATAAAATATCCCGTACATTCAAATAAAAGGCATCCATCCAAAAAAGAGAGAGTCATAATCAAATGAGTACAAAAAAATATAATATTTTAGCATTAGGAAGATTATAAAAACTCCACCCACTCACACGTCTTGACCAAAGTGTATGACTTGCATCTCCTTGAGGTCCGGTTTTTGACTTAGCAATATTATGTGATGCAAGTATGCCTTCTTTTTTCCCCTACCCAAAGATTCACATAAGCCATTTAGTTGGTAGGATGATAAGAAAGGCAAACATAAAAAGCCTTTGGTAGGATCATACACTTTTGAGCGACCGAGTGAATCATTTGAGGAACTTAACTTTATTCTTTACAAAACTTTCAAAACCTCCGAAAAGAAAGTCAATCAAAGAACAAATGAAAAGCATTTTTGTGAACCATTCTATCTTGCAACCGCCTAAGACATGGAGAAGGCTAAAATGCCAATTTATTCAAATCAAGGAACAAAACTTTGTTATAGGCATAGCACTTTTGAAATGTAATCGCATAGTAGCAACTCCTAATCAACAACTAGTGTCGGCATAGTAGCAACTCCTAATCAACAACCAATGTCTTAGCTCTTGCTCAGGACAAGCAAGGGGTAAGCTTTGGGGGATCTTGTTAGTGGTCCTTAACGACCATATTCGACCGCCAATTAAGACACAAATAAAGGATAAACTAGCATGATACTCACATATGTTATTAATATTGACCTATTTCCACATGTATTGGAGAATCATTGTTTTACAGGGCATATACATGAAACACATGGAAATGGAGTCAAAATGCGCAACCTAGAAAGCGTAAAAGCAGAATCTACCCAAAAGAATGAAGAGAAGGCCCATGTACCTTGCAAATCTGGGCCAAACACCGACGTAGCAATGGCCCAGACCAACTAAGGAACCGACTGAACGAAGATAGTGGCGAGAGGAGCCATAGCTGCACCGCCTTGCCTCCCCTTCCACGTGGCACTTCCTGGTGGTCTCCCCTATGATGGTTGCATGGGCACATGCAGAGACACTGACCATAGCTTAGCAATCAATAGAGGGGAGGAGCTCTCACATAAAGACACACCACACAAGAGCCATTCTCCCTCTCCACTTCTATTTTTTACCATTTTTAGTATAGGAGCTTGGCAAGGCTTGTAATTGGAGATTAAGAACATCTTGAAGATATTTGGTATGATCAATACAATGTTCTTCATTTTGATTCATGTCATGTTCTTCATCTTGTTCTTGTTCTTATTCTATCAATGTTGCTATGATCATGATTTAGAGCTAGGTTCCTATGTTACTAGTTTAGCATATGATCTTTTATGCTCTATCATTCTTACAACACACAAGGAGAAGAGCACACTATCCTTAGGGAGAAGAGCATCGATCCTAGGGCTCATGCTCTAGTTAGCTAGTTAGAGTTGAGTAGAAAGAGATGTGAGGGAGAGTTGGGGAAGAGCTGGACTAGCCAGTAGCCTTCTCCCGCTTGCACCTCAGCGAACACTTATTTTGTGGATTCATTCGCTAAGTAAGTGTTTGTGGTTCTTCTGGTGTAAAGTGCTTTGGTTTGTTAATCTTTACTCTTATTTGCTTGTGGGTTCATCACCGTTCATGTAGCAGATACTCTAGTAGAGGGCCCTGATAAAGACGGATAACCCTACCGAGTAGTAGTTGATAGTGTAGACATGGTGTCTAGGCCAGAGGCTACCTTCAATTGCCTCATTCCCTATGGTTGAGGGGTAGGTGGCAGGTGGTTACAACCCTGTTTGTCTCTTATAATCCCCCACGTTCGGGTTCGACGTAGAGCTAGAAGTCGGACATACTTGGCAGACCAAGTATAAGCCGGTGCCCGAAAGTAAGCAAGTAGAAGTAAAGTTTATCCATCCTTAGACCCTAAAATCATAGGAATCCATCTCTATCGTCATCAACGCTACCCTTGTATACACTAGGATGCCTGCTCCTGTTTAGGTTTTATTCTTCTATTCTTTATTCTTTCTTTAATCTTTATCCTTGAGATTGGCTTGAGTGTGTGTGTCACACTATCCCATATTTATCCTAGCTTACCACTATTATGAACTTTGGTCTACTATACAACATGTCATCTTAACCATGTCCCTACTAGAGACTTCTATACCATGCCTTCCTTTAGGAAAATACAAATGAACGATACCCAAATACTTCTAGGTGAAATGCTACAACGATATATCCGTGCGCTTGTAGAATATTTCTACATGTGTTCTGAAATATTGTCACAGCATTTCTAGTTCCATTGCTAGAAAACACCAATCCTTGTGGTGACACTAAGAAATGCCAACAAGCATTTTTGGTGCCATTGCCAGGGAAGGCACTAGTTAAAAGAATCTTTTAGGACATGTTCATGATAACATGCATGTGTAGTAACCATTGATCATAACAGGATAACTTTGCTTGTTTTCTCCTATTGTGGATGAAAATAGGATAGTGTAAGATGGTTTTGACTTGCCGACGACCTTCACTAAGAATCCGGAGTCATTCCTAAAGAAGGCCCCACCTCATGTCGATCCTCCTTCCGCTATTCCAACAACAATCAAACCCGTCACCCTAGCATCATCTGTACCAAACACCATGGCCGACAAGACACTGCATGAGTACTCCATCCCCATTGTTGCCAATGTGCCCATTGAGCATGCTGTCAACATGGGCGACGTGAACTTTAAGTTGAAGACCGGCCTAATAATGATGGTGTAGGCAAATCCATTATGTGGACTGCCTAGCGAGGACGTCAATGCACATCTCCAACACTTCCTGCAGCTGTGCGACACCGTCGTCATGGAGGGTGTTGCATCAGAGGTAATTAGACACCACTTGTTCTCATTCTCCCTCCGGGGGAGGGCAAAACAGTGGTTTTACAAGGACTAGGAAGTTATCAACACTTGGAACAAATGTTCCACGACATTCCTCGCAAAGTTCTTCCCGATGGACAAAACCAATACCTTTCGTGGAAGAATTTCTAACTTCCAGCAGACAACATAAAAATCCATCCCAGAAGCATAGGAGAGGCTGCAAGGACACATCCTTGCCTGCCCACACTACTGGATGGAAGACTAGTTGATCCTTCAGAACTTCTACAATGGACTAACTTCCACATCCAGAGCCCACATAGATGCTACTGCTGAAGGAGCCTTCTTCTCACTCACAGTCAGCGGAGCTATGAATCTCAATGAAAAGATGGTCTCCAACCAGGGTTGGAGTGAAGATAGACTCCATACCCAAAAATACAGCATGCATACCGTGGAGGAAACGGATATGCTGGCCGTAAAGTTGGATCTCTTAATAAAATGCTTGGATAAGCACGGTGCCATAAAAGGAGCAACTTATGGTACCGTCCAATCGCTCTGCTCGCATACACCATATGAGATGTGCACAAACTTCATACATTCGGGGAATGACTGCCTCGAAACCTAGGTAGATACGTGGTACAACAACTACAACAGGTTCTGTCCACAAGAAGATCCAGGGCGGAACCAGTCACACCCACAGAATTAGGAAGGTAACTATGCTCGTTCAATTTTTGCAAATCAACCTTCCTTGAAAGAACTTATGTTAGGGCAAGCTAAAATAAACAAAAATCTAATTATGAATCTTGCCTCTAACAATAAAATTTTGGAAAACAGTAATTCAAATTTAGGAGGCTTATCCTTTTCCTTCGAATTTAGGGCTATTAGGGAGAAGGAGTGTTTCAAGCGTCTCCACCATGACAAGAGTGCAGCCAACATCGAGAGCTATAAAATCATGAAGAGGGTTGCAAAGCGAGCTGTGAGTGTAGCAAAAGGTCAGGCGTATGATGGCCTTTATCAGCGGCTAGGCACGAAGGAAGGGGAGAAGGACATTTATAGGATGGCTAGAATCCGCGAGAGGAAGACAAGGGACATCAACCAAATAAAATGCATCGAGGATGGGACAGATCGACTTCTGGTGAAGGATGAGGAGATCAAGGACAGATGGAGAGAGTACTTCAACAAGCTATTTAATGGGGAGAATGAGGGTTCTACCCTTGAGTTGGATGACTCATTTGACGATACCAACAGAAGCTTTGTGAGGAGAATTCAGGAGGCAGAGATCGGAGAGGCTTTGAAGAGGATGAAGGGAGGTAAAGCGATGGGCCCTGATGGTATCCCTATTGAGGTGTGGAGATACCTAGGCGCCAAAGCGATAGTATGGTTAACTAAGCTTTTTAACCTTATTTTTCGGTCTAACAAGATGCCTGAAGAATGGAGGAGAAGTATATTAGTACCTATCTTCAAGAACAAGGGAGATGTTCAAAGTTGTACTAACTACCGTGGGATTAAGTTGATGAGCCATACGATGAAGCTCTGGAAGAGGGTTATCGAGCATCGCCTAAGGAGAGTGACACATGTGACCCAAAATCAGTTTGGGTTCATGCCTGGTAGGTCGACCATGGAGGCGATTTTCTTATTACGATAATTGATGGAGAGATATAGGGAGCAGAAGAAGGACTTGCACATGGTCTTTATTGACCTCGAGAAGGCATATGACAAAGTACCGAGAAATGTCATGTGGCGGGCCTTGGAAAAGCACAAAGTCCCAACTAAGTACGTTACCCTCATCAAGAATATGTACAGGGATGTGGTGACGTTTGTCCGAACATGTGATGGCGACACTAGTGACTTTCCAATTAAAATAGGACTGCATCAGGGGTCAGCTTTGAGTCCTTATTTATTTGCTTTGGTGATGGATGAGGTCACAAGGGACATACAAGGTGGTATCCCTTGGTGTATGCTCTTTGCTGATGATGTGGTGCTAGTTGACGACAGTAGGGCAGGGGTTAATAGGAAGTTAGAACTATGGAGGCACACGTTAGAGTCAAAAGGGTTCAGACTTAGTAGGACTAAGACCGAGTACATGAGGTGCGATTTTAGCGTGACTAGGCATGAGGAGGGAGACGTTAGCCTCGATGGGCAAGTGGTGGCCAAGAAGGATACTTTTTGGTATTTAGGGTCGATGCTACAAAAGGACGGAGAAATTGATGAAGATGTTAGGCATAGAATTTCAGCCGGCTGGTTGAAATGGCGTCAAGCTTCTGGCGTCCTCTGTGACAAAAGGGTGCCTCAGAAGCTGAAAGGTAAGTTCTATAGGACGGCGATTCGTCCGGTGATGTTATACGGTGCTGAGTGTTAGCCTACAAAAAGGCGACATGTCCAGCAATTGAGTGTAGCAGAGATGTGTATGTTGCGTTGGTGTTGTGGGCACACAAGGAGGGATAGAGTCCGGAACGACGATATTCGGGATAGGGTTGGGGTGGCACCAATTGAGGAGAAATTGATTCAACATCGGTTGAGATGGTTTGTACATGTCCAACGGAGGCCTCCTGAGGCGCCGGTGCGTAGTGGAGTTCTAAAGCGGGCCGATAATGTAAAGAGCGGTAGAGGTCGACCTAAACTAACTTGGGACGAGTCCGTTAAGAGAGATCTTAAGGAGTGGAATATCCCCAAGGATTTAGCTATGGATAGGAGCGCTTGGAGATTGGCAATCAACGTGCCTGAACCGTGACCTCTTTTTGTCTTATGCCCTTTTTGTCTCTTTATGTGTCTCCCTGTTTTCTCGTCTCTTTTGGGTTTCATCTCTAGCCTACCCCAACTTGCTTGGGACAAAAGGCTATGTTGTTGTTGTTGTTGTATCCTTTTCCTTCGAAAATCAATTAAGCCTTAATAAAATGTTTGAAACCCAACTAGCTCAATTTGCCACTACAATTCTTGGTTATGATTTCAAAAATATCTCGGAGCAACCCAAAATTTCATTTGAAAATGTTAAGGCGGTAATCACGAGGGATGGTAAGTCCACTCGTGATCTACCATATCCTAACCATGCAGGGAAAGCCAAAAGGCACATGGGCACAACCCCAAACCATAGGCTTGGAGCTAGCTTGGGGGAGGACCCCCACAGGGTAATGTGTATCTTGCACTCTCACCATTTTCCTTTACCTTGCATAAAAAAAGAGAGAAATAAAAAAATATGTAATGGTAATGAAAAAACACCTAAGGTTCTCTTGTTCACTATTCAATGTTTTCACCTCCATTGGATGATTCTGGTTTGTCATTTAATCCTTCCTCTCTCTATACCAGCATGTTTTGGTTTGGGAGTGTTGGTTATACATCTTTTAAATTAAGCATGGTGCTTAATTTAAAGTTTGGACGTAATGATCAAGTTTCTGCAGACCTTTTAATTTAAGCATGGTGCTTAGGTTAATTAGCCTACCTTGATCAAATCAGACATGGTGTCTAGTTTGATCATTGAATCAAAATTGCTAGTGTAGATTTTGGTCGATCATGTGGGCTAACCCTTGCAGGAATTTATCAACTTCATGAGGGTAAGTCTTTGAGATGACAACAGAGATGAAAATTTTGTTTGGTGAATCTTGATTAAAATAAAAAAATACAATAAATAAATAATAATAACAATAATATTTATTCCACTCCACATATGTGCAGTAAAACATTTAGTTCATCCTTGTTGAAATGATGAATAGTTGCTCTGTCTTATATTTTGATTGTGCCTAGTTTATAACTTAGCTTTTCCCAAGATTTGAGCTTTTTGGCTAAAAATGGCTCACCCTAAAACTTGAAACTTGTGGATTGCAAATGCTTAATCTAGTCTAAGTTGTTGCAGGATAAGATATGGTGCAACGAAAATTTGCTATGACTTTGTTCTAAGAAAGACTTGATATCCGGAGTTTTATTTTCAAAATGCTAAAAATTAAAAGTTCCTCGGTGATTTATATTTCCTACCAAAGCCATATGACATGTTCTACAAATACAAAACCTTAGTCATATGCTGCTTGTTATCATGTTGAGCTTTGTCAAATTGTTGTGACCCTTGTTGAGATTCTCGTCACACACCTATAATCAAGACACACGTACACCCACAAATAAAACTGCTAACTCTTACACTGAGAGTTACGCAAAAATATGTTTTTCACCCACCAGATAATTACTCCATTCATTTATCATGTGTCTCTCTCTAAAGTTTTTCACATGCCAAAAGGAAGTATGGGGTATGCTAAAAAAAGAGGAAGAAAAAATATATCCATGCCAAAAGGCGTGAGAGAAAAAAATACATGCCAAAGAGCATGAAGAAAATAAAATAAAAAAGAAAGAAATAAATAAGATAGCCCATACTTTCAAATAAAAGACAGGCATCCAAAAAAGATAGTCATGATCAAAGGAGTACAAAAAATATAATATTTTAACATTAAGAAGATTATAAAAATTCAACACACTCACACGTCTAGATCAAAGTGTATGACTTGCATCTCCTTAGGTCCGGTTTTTGACTTAGCAATATTTTGTGATGCAAGTATTCCTTCTTTTTTCCCTACCCAAGATCCACAAAAGTTATTTAGTTGGTCAGATGAAAAGAAAGGCAAACATAAAAAGCCTTTGATGAGGATCATACACTTTTGAGCGACCGAGCGAATCATTTTAGGAACTTAACTTTATTCTTTGCAAAACTTTCAAAAGCTCTGGAAAGAAAGTCAATCAAACAACAAATGATAAGTATTTCTGTGAACTGTTCTATCTTGCAACCTTGGAGAAGGCTATAAAGCCCCACAGGTAATGAGAAAATAAAGGATGGATAAAATGCCAATTTATTCAAATCAAGGAAGAAAACTTTGTTGTAGGCATGGCACTTTTGAAATGTAATCGGCACAGTAGCAACTCCTTATCAACAACCAATGTCTTAGCTCTTGCTCGGGATGAGCAAGGGGTAAGCTTGGGGATCTTGTTGGCGGTCTTGAACAACCATACTCGACCGCCAATTAAGACACAAATAAACAATAAATAATCATTGTTTTATAGGGCATATGCATGAAACACATGGAAATAGAGTCAAAATGCGCAGCCTAGAAAGTGTAAAAGCAGAATCCGCGCAAAAGAATGAAGAGAAGGTCCATGTACCTTGCAAATCCATGCCAACCATCGACGTAGCAGTGGCCCAGACCAACTAAGGAACCAACTGAACGAAGATGGTGGTGAGAGGAGCCACCCTTGGTGCGACCGCACCAGGGGTGTGGCCGCACCCAAGCTGCACCACCTTGGCAAAGCTTGTAATTGGAGATTAAGAACATCTTGAAGATATTTGGTATGATCAATACAATGTTCTTCGTTTTGATTCATGTCATGTTCTTCATCTTGTTCTTGTTCTTATTCTATCAATGTTGCTATGACCATGATTTAGAGCAAGATTCTTACATTAGTAGTTTAGCATAAGATCTTCTATGCTCTATCATTCATACAACACACAAGGAGAAGAGCTACACTATCCTCAGGGATAAGAGCATTGATCCAAGGGCTCATGCCCTAGTTAGCTAGTTGGAGTTGAGTAGAGAGAGATGTGAGGGAGAGTTGGGGAAGAGCCGGACTAGCCGGTAGCCTTATCCCGCTTGCACCTCAGTGAACACTTGTTTTGTGGATTCATTCGCTAAGTGTTCATGGTTCTTTTGGTATAAAGTCGTTTGGTTCATTAATCTTTACTCTTATTTGCTTGCGGGTTCATCGTCCGTTCTTGTAGCAGATACTCTAGTTGAGGGCCCAGATAAAGACGGATAACCCTACCGGAACGCTAGAGTAGTAGTCAATAGTGTAGACATGGTGTCTAGGCTAGAGGCTACCTTCGTTTGCCTCGTTCCCTACGGTTGAGGGTTAGGTGGTAGGTGGTGATAGCCCTGTCCGTCCCTTGTAATCCCCATGTTCGGGTTCGGCATAGAGCTAAAAGTCAGAGGTACTTGGCTGACCAAGTATAAGACAGTACCCGAAGTAAGCAAGTAGAAGTAAATTTTATCTATGCTTAGACCCTAAAACCATAGGAATCCATCTCTATCCTCATCAACGCTACCCTTATGTACACTAGGATGCCTGCTCCTGTTTAGGTTTTATTCTTTCTTTTATCTTTATCCTTGAGATTGGCTTGTGTGTGTGTCACACTATCCCATATTTATCCTGGCTTACCCCTGTTATGAACTTTGGTCTACTATACAACATGTCATCTTGACCATGTCCCTACTAGAGACTTTTATACCATGCCTTCCTTTATGAAAATATAAATGAATGATACCCGAATACTTTGGGGTGAAATGCTACAATGATATATCCGTGTGCTTGAGGAATATTTCTGCATGTGTTCAGAAATATTGTCACGGCGTTTTTGGTTCCATTGCTAGGAAACACCAACCCTAGTGGTGATGCTAAGAAACGCCTACAGGCATTTCTGACGCCATTGCTGGGGGAAGGACTTAAAAACTCTATACTTGGAGATTGCGTTAAGAAATGCCAATAGGCCTCGGTGGCCAAGATCATCGTGCCCGTGCCGCTAACGGGTAAGTCCGTGAGAACCCTAGGTTTATGGTCGTGCCATGCCCTGGTCATGTCCCCCATAGGGAAGATCCTTGGCTTCCTGACCAAGCCACTCATATAGTTTTCAAGCCCGTCTGTCGGTGCTCGGGGGCTTGCTGCCTCCCTCGGTGGGTAACCATGAGTGGCTCTAGGTCTATACTCGGACATCGCGTGATGGTCGACCGGCTTTGCTTCGTAGCATTCGACTAAGGCCTCTAGTGCCCGACCATCAGCGTCCCTCGCACATTAGGTGCCTCGGGCGGCCTTGAAGCCCCTTGGGTTGGCCTTAGAACCCTTAGTGATGCCCCTTCTAAGGGTCCCCACGCTGGCGTGCGGGTGGGTGGAGCAATCCGATGAAGGATCGAGAGACATAGATAGCTGCAAACGAACAAAATGAACTCAAGAGAAGGGATAGGGGACATAGCTAGTAACGCGGCGGTCGAGACCGTTCTATTAGTGCCTTGCCAATCCTTTGCCCATTCCTCCCACTTTCTAGTAACGCGGCGGTCGGGACCGTTCTATTAGTGCCTTGCCAATCCTTTGCCCATTCCTCCCACTTTCTCCGTCCGATCTTTGCTTCGCTTGGGGGCCTTTCGGTGTAGCTCTCCTTCATAGAGGGCAACAGGTCGTTAGCTCTGGCGATGCTTTGGGCACAGCCCAGCCACTGTTGGAGTCGCTTGAGTTTAAGGAGACAATAGTGAAGTCAAGCGAAGTAAGAAGGTATGGAGGACGGGACTTATCTTGGTTTTTGTTGTTGGAGAGGCGGGCCGGTGAACGAGGTCGGCAAGGCGGGTACTGGCTCGAGACATGGCGGTTTGGGACGGATGGCTCGATGATGGCCTTCCCCATGGGGAAAGGTCAAAACTCACCTCAATCGGGTCGACCCGTTGTGGGGGCTGATTGCCTAGATGGAGAGGCTAGCCGAGCCATCACTACCGCCAGGAGTCTTGGCCACCTCGCTGATGCTCGGTCGGTCGAGCACCGCCTCCGCCTATGCTGCTCCCTTCGCTGGTGCCCTTCTTGCGTCGTTGCCAGGGCCGTTGGGAGCGTAGGGGGTGACGAGCACGACCGCTTGGGTGATGCAGTCCTGCTCGCAATAGTAGGCTTTTTCGAAGTTGCCCTCAACGGTGATGACTCCCTTCGGGCCGGGCATCTTGAGCTTCAGGTAGGTGTAGTTGGGGACAACCATGAGCTTGGTGAGGCAAGGCTGGCCCAGGAGGGCGTGCTAGACGCTGAGGAAGTTGAATGCCTCGAAGGTGAGTGGCTCCTTACAGAAGTTGTCTGGCTGGCCAAAGGTGACATTGAGCCGGATGGGCCTGAGGGGCATGGCCTCCTTCCCCGGGGCGATCCTGTAGAATGGTGGGCTACTTAGTGGGATGCCCATCTTATCGAGGGTGCTAGCGTAGAGTACGTTGAGGCCGTTGCCCCCATCCATTAGCACCTTGGTGAGGCGTGTGGTGCCCACGATCGGGCTGACCATGAGCGGGTAGCACCCCGGGTGAGGAACATGATTGGGGTGGTCTCCCTGGTCGAAGGTGAAGGCCATCTGGGACCATCGAAGCTGCGTCGGGGCGACAAGGGTGTGGACGACGTTCACCTCCTGTAAGGTGATGCGACACTGCCGGTGGGATTTGTATGGCTAGGAGCGCCTAAAGATCATGAGGCAATGGTCAACCTTAGGAAACTCGGTGTCATCCTCTGGGACGGCGTCCGTTGGCTCGCCGGCCTTGGGGGCAGGCTTTGGGCCTTGCCCTATAGGTCGAGGGTGCCATGGATGTAGCCCCCGATGGTGGCATAGTCTTTCAGGAGGTGCTTCCCCTGTCTCCTATGGAATGGGCAGGGGGCCTCAAGCGCCTTCTCGTAGTGCTCAGGGCATGCGCCATGCCCGCGGGGCTGAGGCCTGGTGGAGTGGTCAGCCGCGGCCACCATCTCCTCCCCTCGGCACTTTTAGTCCTTGTTCCTCTTGTCGTAGCGGCGCTAGGACGAAGCGGGGTCATCACCGCCGTCTCCACCACTGAGGTGGCCGGCAGCCTGGTCTTGCCGCTAAAGTTGGCCTGGATGGCCTCCTCACCGGTGGCATACTGGGTGGTGACATATATGAGTTCCCACGTCATGCGCGGTGTCTCACAGCCGAGCGTGTGGACGAGCGCCTCACAGGTCATGTCACAGATGAAGGCATTGATCATGTCAGCGTCGGTGACGTTGGGGAGCTCATTGTGCTTCTTGGAGAAGCACTGGATGTACTCCAAGAGGGTCTCATCGGCCCTTTGCCTACAGTTGTGGAGGGTCCCATGAGTTCCCGAGCCGAGTGTACGTACCCTGGAAGTGCCCGATGAAGATGGAGCAAAGGTCACCCCAGCAGCGGATGCTGCTAGGCTCGAGTTGCTCGAGCTAAGCTCTGGTTGAGCTTGACAGGAGCAGGGGAAGGTACTTGATGGTGAAGTCATCGTTGGACCCCTTAGCCCTCATGGCGAGGCGGTAGTCCCCGAGCCAATGGTCTGGGTTGGTCTCGCCGTCGTACTTGGAGATGTGCGTTGGAGGCCAGAATCGCCTAGGGAAGGGGGCTGCCCGAATCTCTGCACCAAACGCCTAGGGGCCGAAGTGATCCATGGCGGCACTCCCGCCCCTCTGCTCAGGAGTGCTGGACTGCGCCTAAGAGTGGCGCCTGGCCTTGATGGTTGTTGGGCATTCTTAACGTCATTACCAAAAGTAGACTTAGTTTTTCTAATTCTGATAACGGCGCCAAAAATGCCGAACCTATCCCTCATGCCACTTAAGCCAAGTTGTCATCCCCAGCATGACATGAGAGACGCGGTATTGAAATATGCAACTGCTCTTCTAAATAAATAATAAATAAGATCTGCAAGCGCACAGATTAATACCGATGTAGCATTTTAACCGGGAAGTATTCCAGGTATCGTTATTTATATTTTTACCACTGGGAAGGGATTACTAACATCAATGTTGATTATGGAATGGAATATAGGAATGAGTATCAATCATTGCATGTATAAGTGAGAGCATTCATCTATCTCTTGCATACAGGGGTAAGTGTCACATAAAATATAGATAAAGTATGAATGGTGACAAAGATAATTAATCTTATCAGCTAGCCACATATAATAATGATAAGCACCTCAACAGATATTCTAGCAAGTCATTAGCATGGTATTAGGACGAACTACAAGGATATTTCCTAAGTTATTCTTAACTATAAAGTCTAGCATATCATAGTTAGTGCAAGTACACTTGGCAATCATTGCGAGAAAGGACTACGCCCATGCATAGTGATATTATCAAGGAAGATGAGAAACATAGCAATCACTCCTCCGTAATAATGTTGCTCTGCCTGCCTTACACACGGGAGGGGGACTATATAAGAACCAACGAAGCTGTCACCATCGCGGACCACCCCACGATCCGGCATATAAGGTGCAATCGCAGATAAATATGGTCTAAGCACCACGCCTACACAATATTTATCATTTACCCATGGATCCGATGGATAAACGCTATACGATCCTAAACATGTATATAATTCCAATCTAACTAAGCCAAGCGTATAACTACGATAAACTAAGAACAATATAATCGCAAATAATAACAAGTAGAGCATAGTCATAATCAATATATTGAAATAGAACAAAGTTGTATTCATAATATTGAAGAACAAAGATGAACAATGAAGAACAGTAAAGGAATTACCAAGAATCCTCTTGACAGATCCGGAAACCAATCGAAGATTGACTCCTTCTAGTTCTAATCCTATGTAGCTATGCTATACTAGAGATCTAGTCAATGTGGTGGCTCTAGGGCTTGATCAGAGACTCTCCTCCTGAGATTAGGGTTTGAAGAATTGAGAATGAGGGAGTGCCTCCTCCAGGGGCCAGGGGTCCTGCTTATATAGCCCCCTCAAGTGAACGTGGGCTGTCGGATCAAACCGACATTAATCGCACGGTTTTCCTTGATCCCTTAGGTCGGTGGAGCATAATCCACGAGACGGAGCCTGATTGGCTCTCAGGCCAGGGCGGGCGCCCTAGGGAGCAGGGCGGGCGCCCTGCCTCCGGGCCCGTTCGGCCTCCCGTTCGATCTCGTGGCTTCTGGAGTCTTCTAGATGATAGAAAATCGGTGAACACGTTATTATCTCTATGTAAACCCGACGTGTGGGCCTTTCCTCCGTATTTTCTGATAACCCCCTGCAGAAATAGACAAACACCAAAACTCGTGGAATTCTGTCAGATAAAACCCTAAGTCTAGGTGTTGGTTGCATTTGGATCCTTTTCTTTATTTATTTGATAACTATATTTGGTACTATATTTGGTGTCACAGGCGTCACAATCATCATCGACCTGGTGGTGCATGGGAGGATGCTGAGGGGAAGGCTCGCACCTTCACCCCTGTCAAAGTTTTGCACCCCTAGTCCATGGATGGCCAGAGCTGCTGCTGGAGGAGCCGCCACCACTTCTACCCATCAGTAGGGCATGCATGTCAGAGCAGTCCTTGTTGGTAGTGGTCATTGGCTGGGATGGCCTAGAGAGCACGGTGCGACACTGGGAGGCAGAACTCTCAGCCTGCTGCTAGAGGGCGACACGAAGAAGCTACTTTGCCTCTTGTAGGCGCTCATTGGTCTTCGGGTCTGGCGTGTTGGAGATGTCCTCTAGCCGGCAGGTGGCGGCTACCATGTTGTAGGCCACTTGGGGGAAGCATAGGGTGCTAGGAGCCCTGTGCGGGTGTCGTCGTTGCCGGGGGGCTACGCAGCCTATTGTCGCGCAAAGTCCTGCCTTTGGCGCTCAAGCTCTGCCTCAGCGGCCTCCAGGTCCACCTGCTGAGCCTGTAGGCGATCCGCCTTCTCTTGAAGGTAGATCGCACAACTGAAGGGACTCTGGTCCCGTGGCATGAGCTTGGGTGCCTCCTTGGGCAAAACCTCACCATTGATGTGGTAGCACATGCGTGGCAGGGTGTAGTGGTCGATGTCGTTAGAGTCGTACTCTAGGTCATTCCCCGAGAGGATCTCGAGGAAGGTGCACAGCGAGGGAACGTTCGCCCCTACGATAGCAGAGAGGATGGCGCTTCTTGGTGCATCGCGGCTGATGAGGTGCTCTAGCTCTAGCTAGAAGGATGTTGTGGCATTCTGGATCCCGAAGGGTAGGTCCGAGAGGTAGTACCAGAAGCAGTCAGGTGGTGGGAGCGCCTCACTGGTGGCAATCTGGGGGTGGATGTTGGCCAGCAAGTAAAACATCTGGCACCGGTCTGACATGGAGGGGCTCAGACCTAGGCCACGCTGGATCTGTTAGGCCAAGACCTGGGGATCTGCTCCTAGAAGTCCTGGTAGAGGAGGTGACGTCGGGAGCTCATCGCTTACCGACGTGGCCCTATCGAGCGGACGAAGCTCACCATAGCAGTCAGCGACATAGGCTAGGCTCCCAAAGTTGAGGACCTGGCCCAGGGCAAAGGCGCCGGCTGTGATGAAGAACTCGCTAGGGAAGTGAACGCCATCGTCTGGGGTGGCACCGTTCACTCTGGCTATGAGGCGGGTGGCTCTGGCCACCGTAGAGCCTGAGTCGCACTTGACACTGCCCCCTACCTAGCGCACTAGCTGTCACAGGGTCAGAACCACAACAAGCATAGTTGTTCAAGTCGGTGTCAAAGTATGGGTCTCCGGTGGCTCAGGTGGACTCAAGAACACAAGAATCATAGAGAGGATGCAACAGTTTATCCTGGTTCAGGCCAATCGACACCCTACTACGTCTAGTAGCTAATGATCCTTATACTCAAAAGCACCCAAAATCAGGGGGTTACAACAGTGTGTAGAGAGAGATTTGGTAAGAGGTTAGCTCTGTGCTAATCCTAGGGTTGCCTCGCTGCTGGTGGAGCCTTCCCCTTATCGGAGAGGTGGAAGAAAACGGGATGCAGTGGAGGAGCTCTCCGTGCCACTCTCTGGCCCTGCCTCAGTGTTGAGCAGGACCGGATGGAAAGGAATGGAATGTCTTCTCCTTCCCCCCTCTTAGGTCCGACCTTATCCCTTATATAACAAGATAGGTCGGGTACATGGTGGTTTGGGAGATGAGTCTATGGTCTACATGCGCCATGCCCAGGAGGGTCTTGCAGCGGTGCGCTGTGGACCGTGGCGGTGTTGTGGAGCCGAAGAAGCCTTGGGCGTCGTCCGACTGCTCTGTTCTGACACTCTGCATGTCATGTTGTGTCGGCTTGGACCGGCCTCCCCCAGGTGAACCTTCTGGAGTCTTCTTGGAGGCGAAGGAGGTTAGCTCTAGGGGCTGACGCGTGGGCCCGAGGGCTGCTCAGCCCCCAAAGGCTGTGGGAAGCTTGTCTTCTTGTGTCACGCCCCGTGCATAATCCTGTCACGGAAGTGGCTGGCAAGGCCACGCCCAAAGCGCGGCATCTAGGAGCCCCCGAGCCTTGATGGCTCGGGGCTTGTCTTCTTCCGCCCGGGCCTTGGCTGGCGTCGCAAGCCGGGCAGGAGCCAAGAAGCTCGAGTATGTCATCAATCGGGAGCCTGAGGCCTGGGTGAGCCCCCGAGCCCTGAGCGGGGCTACGCCATGCCCAGGCTCGGTCAGGTTTCTTCATCGGAGAATCTGCGTGAGCGTACCCGATGGGTATAGCCCCACAGGCCCCCGGGCAATCCTAGAGGGGTCACTCGGGGTTCCCTTTGATCGAGAACCATTGATCTCGAGGCTTAACAACATCTCCTGCTATACCCATCCGGTACGCCCCCGACCGACCTGACCGAAGGGACCCCCGACCCATCAGGATCTCATCAGGATGCTCCCTTTTCATCTAGCTGTCTTTTCTTTTTTTTGGTCATTTAATCCAACCAGTCCCAACGGTGTTAGAGAGTAGGGGTAAATGGCTGCTTCGTTTCGAAATAACGAGGGCAAAACCACAAAGTTAAAAAAGAAGGGGTAAAATCATCATTGAGGTTTAGAGTAGGGGTAGAAACACCAAATTCCCTTGTTTTTATGACCATGAGCGCCATTTATTGTTTTTCTATAATCAGTCTCCTTTTATGAGCAAAAACTTTTTTAAAGAATATTAACTTTTCTTTTAAGAAAGCTAATAACATGTTCTTACACATTGGGGATACCAGTTCAAAATAGAAAAGCACACCCTCCAAATCCATGGAGACATGGGCCTGTTTGGTAGAACTTCAGCTATAGCGAAAATAGATCCAGCTGTGACTTCTTTGGTGGAGCTGAAGCTATTTTGAAAAACATTTAGTAAAACAGCTTCGTCTAGCTGTTGAAAAGAGTAAAATGACCGTATCTCTTTTTTTCCTTTTTTGTTTTATTTCTTATTTTTCCTTTTCATATTTCTCTTTTCTTTTCTACTCTCTTTATACTTTATCCCACACCTTAGCACACACGGGACTTTATTTCCTTTCATTTTTTCTTCTTCTCTTCACTTGTTTCTTTTCTTCTCTATTGTTTATCTCTCTTCCTTATCTCTGAGCAGCTCGCCCGCTCGATGCCTTCGCCTCGACCCCGTGAAGCCATCCTACCCACACACCTCGCCCCATCAGAGGCACCTCACCCGCTGCGTGAGCTCGTGCCCCGCCCCGCGCCACCGTCCACCTCTCCCACCCCTGTACCCACACCGCAGTCCGTCTCTCCTGCCTGGTGCCAATGACTTCTCCCTCGGAGCCGCTCGCCCCGCACCCTTACCATCTTCATCTTCATGGTGCCACGCAACTGCCATCCTCCGTATCCACCTCCGCCCCGGCACCACCGTCCGTCCCTACCCGGTTCATGCATCTAGCCTGGCATGTGTCCCCCGCACGAAGGGGCATCTTGGGTACGGCCCCCTACGTCTGGATGGAGATGCGGGACAAAGCCAGTATTTTCAGCTCTCTCTCTCTCAGCACAAATCCTGGGCGAAGTCAGGTGTAGTTGTTTCACTCGTCGTGTTTGGTTAGTGGAGGGGTGAAGCCGGAGCAGAAGCAGTTGCGAGAGATGTACCAAACACAGCTCAACTTTAAACAGTGCTTGGCCTGTTTGGTGCAGGTAAAAGCAGCTCTGCTGTTAGAGCTGAAGCGGTTTTGGTGAGTCGTTTGGTAAAACATCTCGTGCTACCAAATATTTGAAGTGTCAATAATACACCTATCTTTTTTATTTTTCCTTTTTTTTATCCTTTTCCCCTGTATCTTTCTCCCTTCTCTTATCTGCTCACGTGGTCCCTGCCGCACGCGTGCACCACGTGGCCATGCAAGATCTCCCTTCGTCCCGGTGACCCGCCCCCGGACCTTCCCTCATCCCCGTCCCTAGCGCCAGCCTCCTATCCCATCTCGGCGAGCCGCATCCTTGTCCCCGACACCTGGATCTGCCATAGCATCGATGTCCGCGCCTCCCATGCCGGCCACCGGTTCCACGCCGGGATCCTCCGATGCAACGAGCTCTGTTCCTACACCGCCGTCCGCCACCACGCCGGCTTCTGCTCTCGTTTCTGCGAGCCGCCCCCACGCCTACATCTGCTCCCTCGTCGACGCCGGCCCCCGCACCAGCCACTGCTCCCATGTCGAGCTCCACCACCGCGCTGTCCTAGGAGGCAACTTCACCCATGGAAATGCTGGGACCCACCACATCGGAAGTCAGGTGAAGCTACATTTTTGAGCTTCTCTTCTCTCTCTCCCTCCTCTTGTCTCAGCGGGATATCCAAAGATTCAGGGGCGAAGCTGAGTGGGTGAAGACTGTTTGATAGAGAAGTGGCAAAACAGCTTTGTGAAGTTGTGCCAAAATCTCTAGCAAATAGACCCTTAGACATTAGATACACAGCAAGCTGAACATTACATGACCATGATATCCGTCCATACACCAGAGAATTGCTTCTTCTTGCCTATCCAATCAATTAAGCACTGAGTCGTCTGCTTCACCTTGACTTTGTCGTTCTCCATGTGAAGCTCTACCGAGGTCTACATGAAATTGACAGCCACATGAATCACTTCATCCAGATTAGAAGGATAACTCTTTTCGATCGCCATTTTGTTTCTATTCTTCCATGTCCCCAAGCCAAACCTGCAAAAAAAAAACATAGTTTCTTAGGAATCCCCAGCCTCCTTGGCATCCACAGAGATCATATATTGAATAGATGTAGGGAAGCCTGATAAGCCTAACGTGTCCCTAACACAGCACCAAATGTACTGGGCAAACACACATTCAAATAATATGTGATTAACAGTTTCCGGCTTCTTACAGAGGCAGCAAAGCGGGCTATCATGCCACCCCATTTTTTATCAGAGCAGTAGCCGTCTGTAACTTGTTATGAAAGCCCCACCGTCGTTGCCTTATTCATTAGACCCATGGGTAACTTTGTAACCCTGATCCAAATTGGGATGAACGATAACTCAATCTCATCATCCAATGCCCTGGATCCATCGAAATCTGCCAGCACCAACAATTCGTTGGACAGCATCCAAGGTCCATCCTCCAGAGCCTTCCATTTCCCCGTTGCCTAGAGAAACGTAACGTGTAAGTGGTTTTCTCCCAAATCTTTGCACTCCATCCAGGCTCCTTCCTCGGACACCAGATCCACCGTAGCGCCTGTTCTAGTGTTTCTGGACGAGTACTTTTATTTGATAGGATTTTTCCTACCGCTTTCACCATCTCTCCATGTTGCTTACTCAGCAAAAAACCTCCGATCTTGGCCACCTTCCTTTCCTCTGCCGAGAGCTGCAAGCTCCTCATCAGACCCTCCACTGACTCCATCACCACCAAGGAAGATTCAAAGCCGCCCACACTAAACATAGGGTTAGCAAGTGGAGGCTAGGGTTTCCCCACCACGCGGGGAGAGTATGTGGACTCTTGGTGAACTGGGTTGTGGAGAGAAAGACCAAAACCTCCCATGTGGAGATTGATCACTGAGGCGAGCGATCTATGGCGGGATGACATTGGTGGACTGTGGACAGAAACCATCTCGAGTCGCCTATGGAACCCTAGGCGCCGAGACCTATCCGACGGTTCAATGATCCTAATCGTGTCGGATTGGAGACCACCGTAGCAGAAACATATCTTTCAGATGACAAGTTTGTATCGCGACTTTAATATTAAACTAGTATTTTTATAGGTAAATATGAAATTGATGCCTGTAGCTGTAGGGAAGCAAGTAAAAGCCTCCGACTGCTGCATGCACCGACCAGCATGCATGCATGTTTAAACAAAATTACTTACATCACGCATTTTGCAACATCTTAAAACTTAATTAAAAAAGCAGCATTGTTTATAACGGCCTATCCAAGTTAAGTTCCAATTACTTGCAACAAATGCTTCAAAATAATATCCCTTTTGGGGGTATGTAAATGGAATTTTGTTGAAGAACATTTTCTCATGATGGTAGAATATTTTCTTTTTGTTTAGTAGATACAATTTCCTATGTTCACGGTAAAATGTTCTAGATTCAATTTCCTTCATAAAAAATGTAATAAGTTCAACAGAATAATATTTGAGATTGAGAGGAATAAATTCTAGATTCAAGTGAATAATAATCCATAATATTCATGCCCAGTAGTACAAAAAAAGGATAACATCTCATCCATATTACGGGAACAATTGAAATATTACCATTGTACATCATTTCGGGAATACAACATAGGAACCTAAAATACCTATAACATCTTATGGGTATCACGTGAAAAATAAAAAATATATGGTAAAACATTAATCAAGGATACTTCAAGAACTACAAGAAAAAGGGAACAAAATTGTCATAATAGGCCAAAATTTATGGGTGAAGAAGCCTTAGAACATCTCCAGCAAAGCCCTCGAACAGGACCCCAAACCAAAATTTGAGGCCTCACCTAAAAAGACACATGTCCAGCATGGTCCCACTCAAGCCCTCAAACTCAGGAGGCCCTCAAATCTCACCCTCCAGCCCTCAACCCCGCGGGTGTTGACCCTGGCCCCTATCCGGCACGCGTACATGCTTCTCTTCCCTCCTCATCGCGCCCTTGCTGCGGGCGCCCCTCCCTGCAGCACCCATATCGCCGGTGTGGCAGCGCCCCTTATCGCCACAACACTCCTCGTCGCCGCCCGCTGAGCATCTCCCTACAGCATCCCCCCACCCAGTCAAGTAGATGCCCCCTGCATTGCCCCTCCTCGTCGTGACTTGCTCAGCTCGACGCAGGAGAGCAGGTGGCGAGGTGGTGCTGGTGTGCCTCCCTCGGCCCGATGCAAGAGAGAAAGAGGCAGGTGGTACAACACGACTCCCTCGGTCCAGTGACAAATCTATTATTTTGTCTAAGGGTGTGCCGTCAAAAAAATTTCATATGCGATTCGGTAAATCTATTTTAGCAATTCGGTAATAATTGTAAAACTGACAACATGATTGGGTATATATGCACTAAGTAACACAATAAAGCTTAAATTGATGGGTTAAGTTCAAACCATCCACTAAATATAGTATAAATTGTTCAAAAGACATACCGATAATTGAAATATAAGCATAAAAGAAAACCGAAGACATACAATGCTATTTTTCTGACTATTTTATTCGACGCTTTCGAAGGGACATAAATGTCTTGATTATATCATCTTCATCAACTTCAAAGAAAATATCTCTCTCAATGAAAGTGTCTAGACAATCATCCAAAAGACTATGTCCCATCTTATTTCTTAACTTTGTTTTCACTAAAACCATTGCAGAAAATACCCATTACAGAAAGACAATGAACAAAGATTGAATCTCACCTCAATTCCGATCACAAATTACGTGTAAGCCTCTGCTGCTGCCACCGATGCGGTCAGTCTGGTGGTCTCACCAAGTGGCCGTCTGGGACTTTAATCTGGCCGAGTGGCCGTCTAGGGACGAGGACACGACTGGATGCCCGTGCTCCCTTTTGGCGATTTCCGATCTGGCGTATGCTATCGAACTGGTGAATCTGCCACGTTCTTGTTCAGAAGAAAAGTGTTCCCTGCTGCCCGCCGTCACCTCAACCATAATGTCGAGGTTGTGTTGAAGTTACTAGTCGACATGCTAGAATCAGAGGTCGATGATGATGACTCCCACCCTCCTAGTGGCCACACGAGCGGTGGCTTCAAAAGAGGGATGTCCGGTGGCGGCACTGACTTGCTGATGATCTGCACTGTATCCATCATGCTTGGCCGGTCGGATGGGTTTGAGCTGCTGCATGCCATGCCAAGCTGGAGTAGTCGTATGGCCTCATCGGCATCGATTTCAGCAGTGGTGGTGAGCACAGCATCAACAGCGGTAAGTAGGCTGCCCTCTGCATGAAATTTCCATACCCAGTCTATAACATGTCCAAACTGCACATCTCTGCCAACTGCCCTCTTTCCTGTAACAATCTCTAGGACGAGCACTCCAAAGGCAAAGATGTCCGTCTTCCTGGTGGCCCTACCACTGTACACATACTCAGGCGCTCTGAAGCCAAGGGTTCCAGGGGCGCCGTGGTCGGTGTAGGAGTCCTTCCCATCGGCCAATACGCAGGCAAGCCCAAAGTCCCCAAGGCGTCCTTGGAAGGTGAAATCGATCATGATGTTGCTCGCCTTGATGTCACGGTGGAGCACCATAGGCTCATATTCATGGTGAACGTACTGTAGCCCGCTCGCAATGTCCTTGACAAGGTTGTAGCGAGTGGCCCACTGGATAATACAAGTTGCTTGTTGCCCATCGCTGCTCCTACCAAAGAGATGTTGGTCTAGGCTACCATTGGGCATGTACTCAGATATAAGAATGTGCTCTCCTCTGTTGTAAGACCATCCTGATTATTTGCAATCGAGAAAAAAAAACATTAGATTCTTTTTTTTTGGAAATTTGGATCTAGTTTAATAGCTACTCCCTCTGTTCTAAATTATAAATCATTTGATTTTTCTAGGCACATAGATTTTATTATGCATCTAGATATATATACACTATGTCTATCTACATAACAAAAGCTGTATACCTAGAAAAGGCATACGACTTATAATTTGGAACAAAGATAGTATCTTTTTTCAGTCATGATAAGAAAAGTACAACATATTATCAGTTTACCACATAGAAGGATATATAGCATAATGAAAGCAAGCTTACCAACGAGCGGAACGATATTTTTGTGACGCAGGCGGTTGATGATGCTGACCTCGGCAAGGAAGTCTTCATAGCCCCGATTATCAGCCCGAGTGAACTTCTTGATGGCAACATCCATGAGCTTTCCCTTGTTTGGTGCAGGAAGCCTGCATCTGTAAACAGCACCGAATCCACCTTGCCCCAGCCTCATGGTCTCGTGGAAGCTGTTGGTGGCCTTCTTGATGTCAGCGAAGTCGACCTGCATAGGCACACCGGGGAGGCTCTGCATGGTCTTGGTGAGCTTGTCAAGGTCTTTCTTCCACCTCCTGTACTTTGAGTTCAAGTAGAAGTAGACAGCAGCAGCAATGGTGGCCGTGGCAGCTGCTGATCCGAGGACCGAAGACACTATGGTGGCAATATTTGGCCCTCTTGACTGTTCAGTCACCTGGACCTTGATGGTGAAGTTCCAGTTGTGGAGTTCCAAGAGCTGCTCCATCGAAGATGTAATGGCGAAGAGTAAGGCATCTGGAGTCAGGGTGTCTGTGGCATTGAGCTGCGTGGTGACGGCTGTCGTCTCTACATTTGCATCACGGACTAGGTAGACGGAGAGGTTGTGTGCACTACGATCATAATTGATGCGCATGCTATATGTCGATATACTAGAGCTAAACGAGGCTGTAACCCGGATACCTTTTTCCAGATTGAGATGTGATGTTCAATGTATCGGTGAAATTCTGGAAAAAAATTCCGCCTGGTAGGGGGTGGATGAGCAGTCCCTCTGTCATCAGGTGGTTTAAGTCTGGGAAGGATGTCAAACAAAAATGGGTCGGTGGTGCTTACTGCGCTCAGGGTGAAGACGATGATGAAGGATACGGTGTCATTCAAGTCGACCCTGGGATTATCGCCATGGCTTATCGTCTTCCATGGATCAAACCATGTAGGGATGATGAACCAGCCGGAATCAGTAAAGTTGAACCCAGGATGATGGTTCTCCTGCATGTAGTAGCCGAGGCTGCCTTGCTGCAAGATGACCGAATTGTTGTCGAGGAGGAACAAGAGACCCTGATTCATTTGCTGGAAACTAGTGTTCCAGGTGTAGCTAGTGTTCCGGACATGGTTGGAGCTGCCACTACCGGAAACAGCTTATTTGCCGTGTGCCTGGGACTATGCTGTGGGCTTTTTCTCGGGCACACGGCAAATAGCCTGTTTGCCATGTGTCACGGGGCCAACACTCGGAAAATATTGGGCACACGTCAACATAGGCGTTTGCCGAGTGTCAAAAGTAAGCAACACTCGGCAAATACGAAACACACGACAACTAGACAGTTTGCCGAGTGCCGGAGGTACGACACACGGCAAACATCCTTGTTTGCTAAGTGTCAACTGCTGACACTCGGCAAAGCGCCTGCCCTGTCGACGCCGTTGGCCCTCCGTTAGATGATTGCCGAATGTCAACGGCTGACACTTTGGCAAACTTATTATTTGCCGAGTGGCATTCTGTAGCACTCGGCAAACAAATTTTTTTTTTTGCATTTTGCCCCCCAAACTTTTTCTTCTGTTGACATACAATATCTATTACTCTATGTTGAAGTTTTGTACATTTCTATGTGTTTTTACTATATTTCCTCAATTTATTTCAATTAAAGGAATTTTCGGCAATTTTTCGGATTTGAACTGTAAGTACGTCGAATATTAGAAAAAAGTGAATGAAAAAATGATATTATTGTTATTGAGTCTAATCTGATGCCGTATCTAGGACCAGACCAGAATTTTTGAACATCGTGTTCACGAAACATGACCACAAATGTGTGGTGGAAACGTCTGAAAATTCTATAAAAAGCAAACGAAGTTTGAAAATCACGAAATTCGTCATGTTGTCAAGATATCATACATGGAGGCTATGGTAAAAAACTGAGAGTGTTTTGGCAAAGTTGACCCGTATGTTGCTTACAAATCAGAGCATCTCCGGAGAAGATGCAGAGTGTTGAGAAAGATCCAGTAAGATCCGGAGTCTGACTGAGTGTCGAGTCAGAGTTTCACTTCAAAACTTTTTCTATAAGCAATATACAACAAAGATTATTTCGTGTGAAATTTTCATTATTTTTCAGATCCGTTTGCTAATTTTAAATTGTTAGCCACAATTATAGAATTTTAATTGCGATAAATAAGATTTGAACAATAACCACACGAAAATAATGCCCAAAAATTTATAAAAGCATCGAACGTATATTGTTAAGTGAATTTAACAAGGTGTTTTGGAAGTTCATTTGGGAAAAATAGAGTTTTGGAAAGAAACGAAGTAGATAGCACATGAAATAACAATCACATTTGCCAAGTGAAGGTGGGGCACTCGGCAAAGGATTACAAAAATGTTTTTTAAATCTGATGCTTTTTAAAAATTATTTTACAAAAAGATTTGCCCAGGGCGCTTTTTCAGATTAAAAAAGGTTTGCCGAGTGCCCGATCGGGGGGCACTCGGCAAACGGATAGGGTTTTATTTATAAAAAAATAAATAGTATAAACGAAATTTTGAAAAAAAAAAGTTGTTTGCCGAGTGCCGCATCGGGGGGCACTCGGCAAACAGGTGGAATAATAGGCCCAGCCCGCCCGCTCTCGGCTCATTCTTCACCCCGCCCGCGTTCTCTCACTCCACGCTGCCCCGGCCGACGCCGCCGGCCGCCCGCCTGCCATTGTAGCCGCCCGGCGCCCGTGCTGCCCTGCTGTCCTCGCCCTCGACCGCCGGCGGCCCTGCCCCCGAGCGCCCCTGCCTGGTGCCCCTACCCGGCAGCGCCCCCACCTCCGCCGGCGCCCCCAGAGGCCGGAGCCCCTGCCCCCCCCCCCCCCCCCCAGGCAGCCGGAGCCCATGCCCGCGCCTACGCCCGCTGGCGCCCACCCGCCCGCCGTCTTCCTCCGGCCAGCCCCTTCGCTGGTGACGAGCACCACCAGGTACGCCCTCCCCTTCCCTTCCTGTAGGATAACATGCAGGCAATCATGGAAAAATGAACACATAGGAATGAACCATAGGTGAACGTTTTCAAAGGCAAACAAACTTAAGAGCTAATTATTAGAGATCAGAAAAACAAATGGTGCAACTGATTTGATAGGAGACACCATTAACAGGGAGGTAACAGGGTACTGGAAAATCCATTTGACAGACATGTAACAATGGCAATGCGAACACTCTGCATTTGTCTACATATCTGGAGCTGCTGCAATAAAAAGTGTAGGGATTCAAATTAGATTAAAAAACATAATTTACTAATTTTGAGCACTGAACTGTTTCTAATTTCTGATAATACATGGAGCTGGTTGCACTAAAGTTGAGTTTATAAAGCTGGCTATGTTCAGTCATCTTGTGAAAACCAATGGAGGGAATGTTCAAATGGAAAAGTATTCATCTGATAGATAACTCACCTTCACATGATTGGAAGGGCCGGGAATGTCGTGGAAGGCTGCCGATGCTATTCTGCTAGCCGTCCATGATGAATCGGATGGGCAGGAAATAAGGGCGACGTGGCTCGCTGTGGATTCGGAAAATGGTATATAGGAATAAGGGTATATGGTAGATCCAGCATGTATACATACATATATACTGCATGTGTGTGGTACTGCCGCTGCTTGCTGCTCATGATTGGAATTAGTTGTACCTTCAGCAAAATCCATACAGCTTTCTGTCAAGGTTGGAATTAGTTGTAGTAACATGCATGTGTGCTGTGTGCTCCTAGCGGCCAAATAAGGAGATGTTCATTGATTCACTGTAGGTTAGCAGCTGCATATATATATATATATATATATATATATATATATATATATATATATATATATATATATATATATATATATATATATATATATATATATATATATATATATACACTACCCTATAGCTGGCTACAGAATAACTTATTCTGTAGCCACTTGGAGTTACGATAATTGCTATACTAATTTACGAGATTATAGTAATGCCTTACTATGTGATTTACTATAACATTATGGTAAATATCCCCATGTGTTATAGTAATTCAATTATCGTAAATATATACTGATATTGTCGTAAATTAGTATACAAAATTATCGTAAATAGAGGCAGCTATAAAATAACTTATTTTGTAGCTAGCTATAGAGTATATATATATATATATATATATATATATATATATATATATATATATATATATATATATATATATATATATATATATATAGGCTCTCTTGTCGAGCTGCATGCATGCACTGATTGCATTGCTAATTTGTTATTGGTAGATTAGTTAGTAATGGCATTTTGACATACATATACACCAGATTTGTAGCATACTAAGCACATATATTGGTAGCATACTCCCACTGATAAACTTTAATCATGACATTTGCTGTACCACGCACACAAGGTAGTTGTGGTAGTGGTAGTGGCTGTCGGCCATCGTGCCGTTGTCATTGCCGGCCATCGTGCTGCTGTGATTGCCGGCCATCCTGCCGTTGTGGTTGCCGACCATCGTGCTGCTGTATTGTTGCAGGTTTTAGAAACCTCACCGTGCAGGGGAGGTGCTGCCGAATTTTTCATTTGATAGTATTATTTGTCTTTTTTTTGTAGGAGAAGGAAGGAGCAGAGGCGTCCCCGATCGTCTTCCTCGGCGCTACGGGTCTACCTGCACCGCGTCACCTCGCCACTGCACCGACCTGCCACTGCCCCGCTAGCCTGACTCCACCGCCACCCAAGGTATAGCCGCTCTTGCCATTGGTTGGTAGATGACATAACCGAGTTAGGAATCTCCCGTTCGAAAGAGATACGGTTCGAAATATGCAGATCTTTGCATATGTATAACCGTATGTGTTTCGAATTGTCCACGTTTTTTTGGACAGCCCGAGGGTGCGTAGATGGGGTTAGTTTCCATGTCTACTCCGATCCGAGATAGAGTTTCAGCATCACCTCCCTGTTGTTCTCCGGATACACAACCTCCCCACCGGGACGTGTATTTGGAGAACAGCGGGGAGGTGCTGCCGAAATTCTATCTCGGATCGGAGTAGACATGGAAACTAACCCCATCTACGCATCCTCGGGTGGGATTAGGACCTATCCTCACCTATTAGAGAGTAGGAACATCGTGTAGATGCATTTCATCATTCTTATATTAGTCCCTAATCCATGATATGTTAGAGGATGGATGACCGTGAGTGGATGTACACGGGCCGGAGAAGTAAGAAAGACTTCTCCCCAGAATGGATTGAGAAGACTGAAGCTTTCTTAAAACAAGCATTCGACATAGCTAAAGGAGCACGTACCACTTGGTGTCCCTGCGGCCAATGTGCAAACACGCGGAAGCATACAGAGGAGGTCATGGAAACTCATCTTTGCAAGTATGGGTTTTCGGAGGAGTATACCCAGTGGGTGTACCATGGTGAAGCCGATCGTACGAGAGAGGAGGTTGTGAGACCACGTGCCGAGGCTTATGATGCCGATGGTGGGGTAGGAGACATGTTAGACGACTATGGTGAAGCACACTTTGGCGAAGAATGTATGGAGGAGGAGCTTGAGAAACTGCAAAGGCGTATTATGACATGTTGTCCTTGGCTCAAAGACCCCTCCAAGGCCATACAAAGGTTTCACAACTGGATGTCATCGGTAGTGTGATGGCCTTAAAGTCCTAGTATAGCATGAGTAGAGAACACTTCGATGCTACGTTGACAATTATTGGCACCCTGCTTCTGGCGGGTCACATTCTGCCAAAGAACATGTATGAGTCATAGAAACTTCGTGCACTTAAGATGTCATATGAGAAGATACATGCATGTCCTAAGGGCTACATCTTATTTAGGAAACAATATGAGAATGCAAAGTACAGTCCAGATTGTGGGTCCTCTAGGTTCATCGAGGTAGACTCTGGTGACGGGAACAAGAGTCAACTTGGCATCCCTGTGAAAATCCTATGGTACCTTCCGTTCGTACCGAGGATTCAACGGCTATACATGACTGAGGAAACCGTGAAACAGATGACTTGGCACAAAAATAGACGTTGATACAATCCTGACAAGCTGGTACATCCATCCGATGGTGAAGCATGGACCCACTTTGATGGGATTTATCGTGACAAAGCTGAAGAGGCTCCCAATGTACGTGTTGCACTGGCAACAGATAGGTTCAATCCTTACGGAATGTTGGCTGCCCCGTACACTTGTTGGCTGTGTCAAATTACTCAAAGATTTTGCCTAGACAAAGTAGCATGTTTGATCCCATCTGCCACATCAGGTATGGGAAAGAAACCTACAGATTTTCCAATTAGTCCGACCTATTTCACCAATAATGCGGCATTCACAAACAAAAACTGAACTCCGCCGCGCAAACGGGAAAATATACAGGAGCCGAATCTTGACTAAGTAGTCAGTTCAGTAGCAGCTAGCTAGTACCATTACGGGTGATGAGGAACTGCTTGTCGGCAGGGAGATACGGCTTGTCGCCGGCGAGGACGAACTCGGGGACGGAGAGGACGCCCTTGTCGAGGAACGTGGAGGCGGTGCGTGGGGCCGTGACCCGCTCCACCGACCACCGCGCCCTTGTAGAGCCCGAAGACCCTTTGCTTCACCTGCATTGTCGTCGCCCCGGCTTCTCCTTCTCGTCGCGGCGCGGCGCCCGGACCAGCTCTGGCTTGCTTTTTCTCTCGACGGAAACTAGGGTGAAAGCGGAGACAAGGTAGATGACTATAGATGAGAGTTTGCTTGGGAGTCATTGACGTCACCGCACCGGGGATGGTTAGGAACTCGTAAGGGACTCCGGAATCTAGGCCCTGGCCTCGTTCGGCTGGCTGGCTGTGCCAGCCAGCCAGCAGTGCTTTTGTCTCACACTAATTCAGCACCAGCCACCAGCCAGCCAGCAGTATTTTTCTCTCACAACAAATCAGCACCAGCCACCAGCCACCTGGGTAGATTTCAGTCTTGTTGCTCCTGTGGCTGGGCCGTACGCTGGTGGAAAGTGGCCAGGCCCAATTAAACATCTGTTCAGATTAATCACAATTGAAAAAGACCATTTGACGATCAAAAAAAAATTCGTCTATGTCTTCTGTAATCTCACAAAAAAATCAATTGTCAATGTCTTTTGTGAGTTTGGCTCCCCCAACTGGAAAATCTAAATTTTATGGCGATAGCTTGGATCGATGCCACATTAGCATAAAGAAAGATAAATCAGACTATCATGATAGTGTCGTAGTGTAATAAGGAAGATAAATGTAACTATCATCATAGTCCGGTTAGCGCAAGGAAGGTAAAATCCAACTATCATGATAGTCGCTTGGATCAAATAATATTTCTCGAGAAAATTATAGAATAATTTTTTTAAAAAAAAATTATCCAAACATTTTTTCGAATAAGTTATGTAAGCTAAAATCCAAAATTAGAATTAATCATAGCCCATGTTTGGTTCTAGCAATTGTGGGGCATTGGAAAATAATTTAATAATGAAATGAGAAGAACTTTTTAGATATTTTTTTAGGTATTGATTTCAATTCATGGGTTCTAAACAGGTCTTAGAGAATTCATAGAAAAATTGTTTATCTAAAAAAAATATGAAGCCAGTTTTTTTTATTTTTTCCTAAATTCATTATCTATCTTACGGTGACTATCTTGAAATTGTTTAAATATTATATGATCTTCTTTTGGAGTTTATTTGCTAGTTTATAACCCGAAGAACAACATGTCAAGAAATCTTGATTCACATGCTTTCGCTCACTACTTTCTGTGGTGACTAGTACCTTATCAAAGTTTAATCTTTGAAAATTATCAATTTTCAGATTAGTTCAGCAACAACTAATTATTTGGTTGAATCTTGAAAATATGGCTCATTATTTTTCATCTTCTGTAATGTTCTCCAACATCTTTAATTTGATATCTAAATATTGCTATCATCTATTTCGGATTTCTCGCTACCAAAAATAGAGAGCTCAGTTAGCTCTCTAGACTTTAAACTACGCATATAATAAAGTAAATCTATTTAATGGTGAAAAGATAAAGAAGACAATTTTTATTCAAATGACTCTCTAAATAATAAATTAAAGAGTGAGTTAAAATGCTCTTATTCCAGCCATGCCAATGCTCTTATAATTCTTATTCAAATGCATGACAATTTTTATTCAATGGAACTACTAGCACCTGGATGTACGATCGGATATTGATCCGTCAGACGGTACCATGGACTGAGCTGATTTGTTTTCTAGGCGCGCGCCTGCACTCCGCGGCCCCGCCCGTGCCTACTTTCATGCGCCCACTCGGGGGGCCGCGCCCAAGGGACCGCGCGACCGAAAGCCAGCCACTCCTTATGTCTGGATGGACAGTCGCGCAAGCCACCCCGTCCACCTCGCACCCTGCCTCCGTCATTGTGCCCCGCTCCTTCTGTCGGACCCCTCCCTCTCTCTCCGTGTGGGCGGGACTCAGGAGCCAACCCCCAGCTCGCTACGCCCCCGTCTACTAGTCCCCAACTCTGTCACGCCCCCATCCTCTGGCGCTTGGGCCGTGCTCTCATCACTCAACGTGCCCCCGTGAAATACTTGCTACATGAAACATTTGGATGCAACATACGTCGGACACAGATGAAACATTAGAAACATACTGTTGCAACGTATGTGTGAAAATATATATAACATCCAGATAAAACACTTGCAACATGTGTGTGAAATATATGTCAACATCTAGATAAAACACTTGCAACATATGTGTGAAACATATGCAACATCCAAATAAAACACTTGTTGCAACATAACTAAAAACACTTACAAAAAATATACAACATGTTCGGATAAGAGTTCATATCGGGTGCTGGTGGTTGTCTCTAGAAAAGGAGGATACAGCATGAAATAGTGTGACCGGGGCCTGTCGGCCGCTGGAGAGCCGACAAGCCTTTCGACCAACCGAATGCCAATAGGACTTTGTCGGCCTTCCAGCTGCCGACAGATTTTATCGTCGTTTGAATCCCTATCGGCCTTCCAGCTGCCGACAGGCTGACATCGTGCTACACTTTTGTATAACAGGTTCTAGATTTGCAATTATTCATTAAAAAATATCATTTTAAAAAAATTTGAGGTTATTGCTATTGCTAGTGCGATTTCAAATGGTCACCAGCAATCACCAAACAAAAGCTCAATTCATTTGCAGCCAATGCGTTCCAAATGCTGAAAGCTGCACTTAGTAAGAACAACTGTTTGTTTTGACGCTGGTAACCCAAGCTTAACTTTGTAACAACTTTATGAAAAGCAGAGATTTTTCTCCGTTCAATGAAAATGAAGAACTGTAGAGATATGTAGCCGATATTCTTTACAAATGTCAATCCAACAAATTCGGCAATTACTGCACATTAAACTGCAGAGTTCATGCCCACCCCCTGCTGTACACTTTCGTTCCACAACTGACCATACAAATGCACCATACCAAAAGTACAAGAGTTACAAAAATTTCAGCAACACAGTACAGGTTCAGTAAATATGTCTCAGTAGTAACTAATACAACCAAATTTGACGCCATGAGAATCTGAACCAAACTACTGCACTAACATGGCATACATGAAAACAGAGTATACGATAATTTTCCTAAGCACCAGTAATTTGAAACAATACTTTCATTCCAACTCTGACTGCAAGCTCAAGTTCTGAAGCACATAGAGTAGGATGTTGCTCAGGACACTATCTTACAGACATGTCCACCTAAGCTTCATACCAGATACCAAGCTACTAGCTTTACAGCTTTGAGACTGCTACCCATTCCTTACAGAAGAATCCAGAAAACATCAAGGCCATCAGGGGAAAAACAGCAGCAAAATCACAAACTGCAAAATAGCTCTCCCACCACAAAACCACACATGCTGTCTAGGATGATCACTAGACACTTCATTCTCCCACAAGTTTGAGTTCTTCATGACTTCTGTTATGACGGGCATGCACTATGAAAGGCGTAGGCCGGCTCGTGGCTAGAGGGCCGCGCCCAGGAGGGGCGCCCAAGCCCAAGTGCAGCCCTTAATAGTATTATTAGAATTATTAGAGTCTTTTTCTAGTATTAGATGAGAAGAGTTATAAATACCATGTAAGACTATTTTGGGATTTTTAAGAAGAAACATATTATTGTTTCCGGCTTCCTCAGGGAGCCGGGAGAAACCCTAACCTCCAGCCCTAGCCGCCGCTGCCTCCTTCCCTAGTCGCCGCTGCCTACAGCTGTGCGTCCTAGCACCACGGCGCCTGAGCGCCGCCGCCGAGCTTACAGGCCGCGTCCTCCTCTCTCGCATCCCTACAATCTACGTTCCGCCTCCGGTAGGATCCGTGATCCTAACAGCCTGGTATCGGAGATGTCAGGTCCTCCACCGTCCCTGCCAGTGTCGTCATCGCCCGCGCTGTCCTCTTCATCGGGGCTGTCCTCCGTGTCCTCCGGGGGACGCTTACGCTGGAATCTTTGGCCACGGTGGTGGATCAGATCGGCCGCAACATGGCAACCATGCAGCTGTAGTTGGCCGGTCTGGTCCAGCCGCCCCTCCCACCCCAACACCCTGTGCCGCCACCACCACCACCACTGCCCTCCACGCCACCACCACCACTGCCTGCCTCAGCGCCGCCCATGCAGCCGGCGCTATTCTCCTACAGCATGCCGCCGAACAGCCGGACGGGGGTGCCTCTCCACTAGCTACAGTGGCCGCCCTCTCCGTCCCCTATTCCATCATGGGCACTGGGGTCGGTTCCCGCGCCGATCTACACCACCGCGATGCTGATCACGCCAGCCGCTGCGATCAGCTCGTCGGTTCTTTCGGCCCCGGCATCGGTGACTCTCTACGGCGCGCCGGACGGCTCCCTGTACTACAGCGGGGGTCCGTCTGCCACCGCGCCCGTGGCCTTTGGGGGCAGCAGCTACTCGGGCGCGGACGATGGCGCGCCGCCACCGGGCGCACTCCACGGCGCCCCTGCTCCCCCGAAATTCTACAAGCTGGAATTTTCGACCTTCGACGGCAGCGAAGATCCCCTCAACTGGCTCAACCACTGCGAGCAATTTTTCCGCGGCCAACGTACTTTGGCTTCGGATCGCACGTGGCTTGCGTCCTACCACCACCGCGGCGCTGCACAGACATGGTACTATGCTCTAGAACAGGATGAGGGCATGCCCGCGTGGGAGCGTTTCCGGGAGCTGTGCCAGCTGCGTTTTGGACCGCCGACGCGGGGCACGTGTCTTGCTGAACTTGCTCGGCTACCCTTCCACTCCACGGTCCAGGAGTACTCGGACCGCTACAACGCCTTGCTGTGCCATGAGCGTGACCTCAACCCGCACCAGAAGGCCGAACTCTATGTCGGCGGCCTTCCCGAGCACATCAAGGTCGACGTTGAGCTGCACCACCCGCCTACCCTGCAGACGGCCATGTACTACGCGCGGGCGTACGAGCATCGCGCGGCGGCCTTCCTTCCTGCGCAGCAGCCGCAACAGCAGCGGGGCGCCCGGCCACCAGCGCGCTCCAGCCCACGGCCAGGAGGCGCGCCCTCGGTAGGGTCCAGCGCCGCCGCTCCTCAGGCACCCTCGTCTTCGGCGACTGGCCAACCGAGGTTCTTCCGTCGCTTGTCCTCGGCGGAGCAGCTCGAACGCCGCCAAAAAGGGCTTTGCTTCAATTGTGATGAGCCATACGTCCGAGGCCATGTGTGTCAGCGCCTATTTTACCTCGAGAACGACGACTACGTCGACGACGACATCCCCACCGAGGTCGCAGCTGCGGCTACGTTCCAACAGGAACCCGCGGCCGTGCCTGCTGCCTAGGAGTCCGTGGGGGAGGCTCCGACCACTGCAGGGCTGCCCCCTGCGGTGTCCCTCTATGCCCTCGCGGGGGTGCGCACGGAGAATGCCATGCTGCTGCCCGTGACAGTGCATGGTCATTGACTGGTGGCACTCCTCGACTCCGGCTCGACGACAAACTTCATCAACGTCGACCTCTTCAGTCCTCTCCGGCTTGCTACTGCCCCGCATCCCACGTTGCGGGTGCTCGTGGCCAACGGCGACCGCGTTCCGTGCCAAGGGGTCGCCCGCAACGTCGCGCTCGCCATCGGCACCGAGGAATTCTCCATTGACTGCTTCGGCATCAACTTAGGAGAATTTGACCTCATCCTCGGGGTCGAGTTCCTTCGGACCCTCGGACCCATATTATGGGACTTCGAGGATCTTTGCATGGCCTTCACTCGCGGCGGCCGTCGCATCCTGTGGAAGGGGATGGGCTCCCCTCGCGACGACATCCAGGAGCCCGCGGTTCAGGCGGTCAGCGCCGTGCCCGCCCAGCCCCTACTGGACCGGCTTCTTCTACAGTTCACCGCGATATTTGAGGAGCCGCGCGACTTGCCACCAGCGCGCCCCTACGACCACAGGATCCACCTCCTGTCGGGCACTGCGTCGGTCGCCGTCCGGCCTTACCGCTACCCCCCAGCTGCAGAAGGACGAGCTTGAGCGGCAATGCGCCGCGATGCTAGAGCAAGGGCTCATACGCCCTAGCACTTCGCCGTTCTCCGCTCCGGTCCTCCTCGTTCGCAAGGCGGACAATTCTTGGAGGTTCTGCATCGACTATCGCGCCCTCAACGCGAAGACCTCCAAGGATAAGTTTCCCATACCAGTGGTGGACGAGCTCATTGATGAGCTCCATGGCGCCCGATTTTTCACGAAGCTGGACTTGTGTTTCGGCTATCATCAGGTCCGGATGCACCCTGATGACATCTGCAAGACGGCGTTCCGCACGCACCAGGGGCACTACGAGTTCTTGGTGATGCGCTTCGTCCTCTCCAACGCCCCGGCCACTTTCCAGGCATTAATGAACGACGTCCTCCGCCCGTTTCTCCGCAGGTTCGTGCTGGTGTTTTTTTGATGACATACTGATCTATGGCTCCTCGTGGGCGGAGCACCTGCAGCACATCGGCATCGTCCTCAACGCCCTCCGCGCCCATCGTCTCCACCTCAAACGTTCCAAGTGTTCGTTTGGGGCCTCTTCGGTGGCCTACCTGGGCCATGTCATCTCCGCCGAGGGAGTCGCCATGGACGCCGATAAGATCGCGACGGTCGCCTCATGGCCCGCTCCGCGTTCTGCTCGTGCATTGCGGGGCTTCTTGGGCCTCGCCGGGTACTACCGGAAGTTCATCCGGGATTTCGGCATTATTGCGGCGCCCCTGACGCGTCTCTTGCGGCGAGACGCGTTCGCTTGGGACAACGAGGCCGACGCAGCCTTCCTCGCGTTGAAGGGCGCCCTCACTACGGGGCCAGTCCTTCAGATGCCGGATTTTGACAAGGTCTTCACGGTGGACAGCGACGCCTCGGGCGCGGGGTTCGGCACCGTCCTACACCAGGGCGCGGGACCCCTCGCTTTCTTTAGTAGGCCGTTCGCCGCGCGTCACCTCAAGCTCGCCGCGTATGAGCGGGATCTTATTGGGTTGGTGCAGGCAGTGCGGCACTGGCGGCCGTACTTGTGGGGACGCCCCTTCCTCGTGCGGACCGACTACTACAGCCTCAAGTACCTGCTGGACCAACGCTTGTCGACGGTGCCCCAGCACTAGTGGGTCAGCATGGTTTCGATTTCTCTGTGGAGTACCGTCCGGGCCGCCTCAACACGGTGGCTGACGCGCTGTCCCGTCGTGACAGTGAGGCTGCCCTCGAGCTCGCCGATACTACTGCCGCGGTGGCCATCTCCGGGCCCTCCTTCACCTACATCGACGACGTATGCCGCGCAACTGTGACCGCGCCATCGGGCTCCTGCTCCACGGCCACCGAATCTTCGTCCCCGACGTCGGCAACTTACGTCATCAGGCCATCCAGCTCGCTCATGGGGCTGGCCATGAAGGCGTTCAAAAGACTCTGCACCACCTTCGTTCGGATTTCTATATTCCGGGCGACCGCATGTTGGTGCAGGACTGGGTGCGCACCTGTGCGGTTTGTCAGCGCAACAAAACTGACGCTCTTCGACCGGCGGGGCTCCTGCAGCCCTTGGAGGTGTCGTCCTAGGTGTGGACGGACATCTCCATGGACTTCATCAAAGGGCTGCCCAAGGTCGGCGGCAAGTCGGTCATCCTCACCGTCGTCGACCGCTTCTCCAAGTATGCGCATTTCATTGCGCTCGGTCACCCCTACACCGCCGCTTCCGTCGCCCGCGCCTTCTTTGACGGCATCGTCCGCCTTCACGGGTTCTCATCGTCCATTGTCAGCGACCGGGACCCCGTGTTCACCGGTCACGTGTGGCGTGACCTCTTCAAGATGGCGGGCGTGACTCTACGCATGAGTACGGCATTCCATCCCCAGACGGACGGGCAGTCGGAGGTGGTGAACAAGGTCATCGCAATGTATTTGCGCTGTGTTACTGGTGACCGGCCTCGCGCTTGGGTGGATTGGCTCTCGTGGGCGGAGTATTGCTATAATACTTCCTTACACACCGCCCTTCGCGCGACGCCCTTTGAGGTGGTGTACGGCCGTCCCCCGCCGCCAATCCTGCCCTATCGGCCGGGGACAGCGCGTACTGAGACCGCGGACGCTCTTCTCCGCAGTCGTGACGACATGCTTGCTGAGGTCCGTCAACGCCTTATTCAAGCTCAGCAGCTTGCGAAGAAGTACTACGACGCCAATCACCGGGAGGTGGAGTTCGACGTCGGCGCCTGGGTCTGGCTGCGCCTCGTCCACCGCACGGCGCAATCGCTAGATCCACATGCCAAGTACAAGCTGGGGCCACGTTGGGCTGGCCCCTTCCGCGTGCTGGAACACATCGGCCGCGTCGCTTATCGCCTTCAGCTGCCTGATGGAGCGCGCTTGCATGATGTCTTTCATGTCAGCTTGTTGAAGCAACACCGCGGCGATCCTCCAGCGACGTCTGGTGTTCTGCGACCTACACTGGACGGCCGCATCCTGCCCGCCCCAGACCGCGCGTTGCAGGCGCAGCAACGTCGGGGTATCTGGAAGGTGTTGATCAAGTGGCGTGGGTTGCCTGAGGAAGACGCCACCTGGGAACGCGCCGACGACTTCAAGGCCGCCTACCCCGACTTCCAGCTCGAGGACGAGCTGTTTTCGCAGGCAGGAAGAGATGTTATGACGGGCGTGCACTATGAAAGGCGTAGGCCAGCTCGTGGCTAGAGGGCCGCGCCCAGGAGGGGCACCCAAGCCCAAGTGCAGCCCTTAATAGTATTATTAGAATTATTAGTCTTTTTCTAGTATTAGATGAGAAGAGTTATAAATACCATGTAAGACTATTTTGGGATTTTTAAGCAGAAACATATTATTGTTTCCGGCTTCCTCAAGGAGCCGGGAGAAACCCTAACCTCCAGCCCTAGCCGCCGCTGCCTCCTTCCCTAGCCGCCGCTGCCTACAACTGTGCGTCCTAGCACCACGGCGCCTGAGCGCCGCCGCCGAGCTTACAGGCCGCGTCCTCCTCTCTCGCATCCCTACAATCTCCGTTCCGCCTCTGGTAGGATCCGTGATCCTAACAACTTCATACACCAAAACTTGGTTCCTCCCCTGTAAAGGCCGTACCCAGTGCTGCAAAATTAGAATTACATCAGGTAATCGAGGATTTGGTCTGCCTCAATCCCCCTGTTCGGCTGAGCTTATCAGCACGGCTTATCAGCATGGCTTATCAGCCGTGGAACAGTGTTTTTCTCTCACAGCAAATCAGCCACAGCCGGCTTATAAGCCAAAAAACAGCTTGTCGAACAGGGCCAATAAAAATTGGTTACCAATGAACCACAGGAACCAAAAAACTAATGCTAGGACTGAACTAACAGCACCTAATGTATTATCCAGTGATCACCCTTGTCAATCACACTTAAACAAAATCACTTATAGAACATAGATTTAAACATCAAAGGAAGACCTCACTTAGGGTTTATATTGGCTTCCAATGTCGGATAGGTCAGAGTTAAGGATGTATACATAATCTTTAAGAGAAGATATCAGAGTGAAGGATGTACACAGGATCTTTAAGAGAAGGTAGGCTCAAACAACTACTGGCTCAAAAGGAGCCCATGATGTGGCCTGGTTTAGGATGAAAGGGATCCCTTATGAGAAAAGATCCTAGGCCAATGTGTGCTTGGTGGCCTCAAAAGTGGGGTTGCCCCTAGAAATGGATAAGGAAAATTTAACTAAAAATGAATGAATATGTGAGGGTGAAAATTGGTTGCCGAGATGTAACTAAGGTGCCTGCTAAGGTGGATGGACTTCTGGACTTCAACTTCTATGACTATGAATTTCAGAGAGGTGGTGCAAGAGGGGTATAACCCAGCAGTTAACAAGTGGATCAGAAATGAGAGGGGTAAAACGAAGGATGACTTCCCATCCCCAAAAAGGCAGAAAATGGACAATGCAAATCAGGGGAGCGACGAATCTGAAGCTGAGTCAAGCATGGCTGTCTCAGGAAAATGGAAACAAGTAACCATGGGGGTGGATAATACACAAGAGAACCAGCAAGTTGACAATGTGGAAGAAGAAAGTGAAGATGAAGGCCTACTTATTGGTGACTTATCAGTCCAGGAAGTGAAATTCTAGTGTTTGGGAATTTTGAAAAGGTGGAAATCAGAAAACTCAGTCACATGAGCTTTGCTGAGAATTCTTTCACTGTAATCAATGAATATGGGTTCAGTCTCTTCAAATCAAAGTTTGATCCATTGGCAGCTATTGAAGCAAAAACTGCCATGACCAAAAAACTCAAGTAGTACTTTCTCTGAGTTTGGACAGAGCACTTGTTCAGAGCACTTGTGGCCAGGATGATTCAGTTAAAACCAAAGAAATTTCCACTCTCATTGAAGAAACAGAGGAAGAAATGTCTAAGAATAGAGCCATATCGTTAAGCCCTCCAAAAGGCAGTCAAGAGGGCCCATAGATGACATATCTAGTCAAAGGACTTCTCACAGAAGGAAAAGACCAAGGAAACTGAACAGACATACTCAGAAGAAATGAATAGGTAAGAAAGGAATAGCCAGGAAGTGGAGATTAGGGACAACACAAAAATGGTTCAGCCTGGTAAAGGCAATAGTGGACTGCAGATGGACAAGTCTATCATAAATGGAGACGATTGGCAACAAGTGAGACAAAGTTCAGAATCAAGGACAAGGAAGACTCTCGGAGGACAAGTTAAGAAAAAGCTAGCTGTCATTAGAGAGCATACAAGTACTGAAGGTAATTCCATCTCATCTGAGAACTCCTTTGCAGTTCTAGCTTCTACTGAATTAATACATCTTGCTGAAAAAATGCTTTGAACAAACCTGGTAGCCTAGAAAATGCTGCACCTGAAGTGCAGGATGAAATTCCTCCCTTGAATAGTTTGAATTTAATGAGTTGGCATACTGAGGAGTCTGAGGAAGAGGTCTGTTCAGTTATAAAGTCTACTAGGAAGAAGAAGAAAAGAAAAAGTGCTAGAAATGCTAATAATAAAAGATGCCAAGTCAAAGACCAGGAAACCCAACCTGCTGTTGGAACTCCAGACTCTGAAGGAGAAGAATCCAAGGTTCGCCCTAGGTTCAATCTTAGGGATAGAAGACCAATCAAAAAACTACATAAATGAAAGGGATTATTTGGAATTGTAGGGGTGTCTCTAAGAAAGGGATGAGTGCCTTTCTTAAAGACCTTTTTTGGGATTATTCAGCAGATTTTGTTGGCATCCAAGAAATTAAGAATAAGAATTACATTGAGAAATTTTTTATAGAGTTAGATTTGCAAAAGAATTTTTTGTGGCATTGGATTGCTGCTAGTGGGAAATCTGGCGGGATGTTGAGTGGTACAAGATGTGAGCGTTTGGACCTGGAGAACTTTGAAGGTGGGGATTTTGTGATAATTGTGAATGTTTTTGATAAAATGTTACAAAAAAACTAGGATATTCTAGCCAATGTTTATGGCCCTGCCCAACAACAACAACAACAACATAGCCTTTTGTCCCAAGCAAGTTGGGGTAGGCTAGAGATGAAACCCAAAAGAGACGATAAACAAGAGACACATAAAGGAACATAAATGGCACAAGACAGAAAGAGGTCACGGTTCAGGCATGTTGATTGCCAGTCTCCAAACGCTCCTGTCCATAGCTAAATCCTTAGAGATATTCCACTCCTTAAGGTCTCTCTTAACGGACTCGTCCCAAGTTAGTTTAGGTCGACCTCTACCGCTCTTTACATTATCGGCCCGCTTTAGAACCCCACTACGCACCGACGCCTCAGGAGGCCTCCGTTGAACATGTCCAAACCATCTCAACCGATGTTGAATCAATTTCTCCTCAATTGGTGCCACCCCAACCCTATCCCGAATATCGTCGTTCCGGACTCTATCCCTCCTTGTGTGCCCACAACACCAACGCAACATACACATCTATGTTACACTCAATTGCTGGACATGTCGCCTTTTTGTAGGCCAACACTCAGCACCGTATAACATCGCCTGGCGAGTCGCCGTCCTATAGAACTTACCTTTCAACTTCTGGGGCACCCTTTTGTCACATAGGACGCTAGAAGCTTGACGCCATTTCAACCAGCCGGCTGAAATTCTATGCCTAACATCTTCATCAATGTCGTCATCCTTTTGTAGCATCGATCCTAAATACCGAAAAGTATCCTTCTTGGCCACCACTTGCCCATCGAGGCTAACGTCTCCCTCCTCATGCCTAGTCGCGCTGAAATCGCACCTCATGTACTCGGTCTTGGTCCTACTAAGTCTGAACCCTTTCGACTCTAACGTGTGCCTCCATAGTTCTAACTTCCTATTAACCCCTGTCCTACTGTCATCAACTAGCACCACATCATCAGCAAAGAGCATACACCAAGGGATATCAGTTCAATCTTTGGGTGGTGACTTTAATGTTTATGGCCCTGCCCAGGAAACATGTGTGTAAAAAACAAGTACCCCCTACTTTGGGTGGTGACTTTAATATTCTAAGATTTAGTGATGAAAAAACAAAGTTTGCGAATAATTGATATTCTGAGCTGTTCAATCTTGTTATTAACACATACGAGCTCAGAGAGCTGAACCTGAACCTGAATGAAGGCAAATTCACTTGGAGCATTAACAGATCTGAACCAACTCTTGAGAAATTAGATAGAGTTCTTATGTCGAAACATTGGGAAACTGATTTCCCCTTTTGTAACATGAGGAAAATCCCTAGATTTAGCTCAGATCATAATCCGCTCATATACAGTAATGAGCAGGAGACTAAAAAACTACAAAGCCTTTCTGTTTTGAAAACTCTTGGCTAAAACACCATGACTTTATGCCCAAGATCGCTGCGATGAGGGAAAAAGAAGTAAAAGCTAAAAACAGTGTTGAGAGGTGGTGTATTAATATAAACAGGATTAAGAAGATTCTGAAGGGTTGGGGACAAAATATTGAAGGCCATAACAGAAAGTATAGATATATTTTGCAAAAAGAGCTGGAGGAGTTGGAAGATCTTGAAGAGGAAAGCAATTTACCTGCCAACCTCTGGAGAGAAAATCTTTCATTCAAGGAGAGTTAAATAAATTCTTTGAAGAAGGAAAGTTATTGGCACAGAAGAGCCAACTCTAATTGGCTGCTTAAAGGAGATAATAATACTGAGTTCTTTCATAGGGTGGATAATGGGGAAAAAAAGAAAGAATACCATTTTCTGAATGCAAAGTGAATGGGAATAATGAGGGAGATGAAAATATTTCCGAGCATGCTACTCAATTTTATAGAATTTGTTTGGTCCAACTAACAAGCCAAATGTTGGCATGGACCCTAGATGCAAGGACTCCATAAGTAAAATATTTAGGCTGGATTAACACAGTTATACAGATATCCCATTTCCACAAAATCATGTTGATGAGCCAACATAAAATGGTCTGTTTGGTTTTATATTTTTATTGTTACTAACTGAAACATAAGTTCTAATATTGGCAAGTTCTTATTGGCAAACCATAAAGTAAGCATACCGCTGAAATATTACTAAGTGAACTTTTTTTGATTTCATTCGTTATTTTTTTTATGATTTCACAAAAAATTGACAAGCAAAGTTGTACCTGTGCTGCAGAAGCTCACGTAGGGAACAACATTGTTGATTTCTCTGCCTTCACAAACCTCTGTTGCTCGGTCAGAATCTAGATCAATACTGAATAATCCATCAGCTGTAGTCACGAGGAAGACTCCAACTCCATCGACAAAGGTAGCCATAGAGAAGGGGTTAATAGAAGGGAGCATCGTTTCGAGCTCAACGACTCTAGTTTGTGCCCATTCCAAAAGTCCGTCGGAAGCAACCTCCCTTGACCACAGGTGGAGCCTTGAATTCTCTAATCTAGCACATCCCAATCCACCAGATTGTGTACTTGTGACTTGTGAGCAGAACTCGACACCCCACGTACTGGTAAGAGCAGCTAGGTGGTAGTTTGATCCAGCAGATTTATTGCGTGTCCAAATTGTACTTGCAGATTCTCGTCTTCCTCCTTTTCACCTCAACCATGAATGTAGCGCACTTCCAGCAAGGGTGCTGCGCTCATTTTGATCGAAATAGAAAGGGTCAACAGGGTGCTGCGCAGCAGAGGCTGCCAGCGCCCACAAGCCAGCCTCCGACGAGTAGACATAGACATATACCCCATGATGTGGGGAGGAGCTTATGAAAACTAACGAGGAAGTGCCTGCCGTCGCAGTCGAGGTGGTCGCAGGAGCTGTTCCAGCTGGAGGCGCAGAGCACCGCCGCGTTCCAGCCCTCCGAGTGGATAATGACGCTCGGTTCGTGCGGAAGCTGCAGGTTGGGCAGCTGCAGCTTCTCTCCCGTGATGGGGTCCCAGACGTCCATCTCACTGCCATCCAAGGGAGGGACGCTGAGGACGCGGCCGTGGTGGGAGTCCTTGCATCCGGTGGAAGTCGCGGAACCGGCGGCGGAAGCCGCGGCTGCTGAGGATGCGGCGCCAGAGCTTGCAGACGAGGGCGGCGCGGACGAGGCTCGCGGGGTCGTCCGGTGGGAGGCGGAGGAGGAACTGTTCGACGAGCTCGTCCATCTCCATCAATCGGCCTCGTCACCGGAGTCGAGTGGAGCTAGGGTTTGGTTCGGGGAATGGAGATTGGGGAATGGCCGAAAGCGGCTCGCTTCCGTGGTCCGGTTCGACCAACTCGAGGGAGGGGTGTGTCTCTGGTAGATCCGGCCCACGGACCGAGTTAGAATGGGCCAGGCCGGCCCAGATTGCCTGGCGCCCTCAAGCCTTCCAGGCGGAGTGTAGAGGAGGAGGATTAGCAGTTTAGCACGGCGAGTCGGGGCGACCTTCCCTTGCCCTTGCCCTCACCGCCCCCAGCAGCCGCGCCGCGCCTTCGACGGCGGCGATGCGGAGGCCCACCCCTTCGGCTTGGGTGGTTTGCTCGCTGCCATTCAGCTGCTTCTGCACTCCAGGTTATTAGTGTTGCTACTTGCTAGTATTAGTAGGCTACAAGTAAATTTCAGAATTCAGATTATTTGTAGACAAGTATCAGATATTGCTATTGCTTGTGCGATTTCATATATACCAAATTTCGAATTTTGTAGCAGCTAGTTATTGCTATTTGCTATTATAGTTTAGAATTTCGAACATGGCAGGAGCAGTGTTCTGCCTTTCAGTTAGAAAACGAAAGATAAAATTCGGGCCTAATCAAAAACCAGGACCTGGATCACAAACCAAATTAGCAGGCTAGGGAATAAATTCAGCAGCTAAAACAGATCATTTATAAGAAACGCCAACCATCTTCCAGCAAGAAAACTATTTGTCGTCCATGCGCTCTAGCCTCCAGGTTCATCTCAAAATAATAGGCCCCATTTTAGATATTTGAGTCAGCCAGTAAATTGCTATGAATGCAAGTTTTATGTGATTTCTCAATCCAGTTGCCTCTGTGGTGAGAACCAAGTTTAAGCTGGTGGTTAGTTTTTTTTAGTAGCAATAGGTACTTACTATTAGCGCAATATGAAAGTCTTATTTGTATATATGAACATTAATGTAGAATGGTAGTTAAGAAACGTGTTTATGAGGGTGTTTTGGGCTTGTACCTTGTCAATGTCTAAATAAAATGCAATTTCAAGGTTTCTACTAGGAGTGATTGCTGATGAGGAATTCAGGATGATAAAGTTATGTGGAACATGGATCCAAACCCTGAAATGTAACCTTGTTACTCCCCCAACCCCAACCCCAACTCCACATTTATTTGGGATGCTAAGCTGCCACCATGAATCTTTCTCTTTGGTTTTTGTATAGAAGAGTATGCTGACCACAGAAATCCTAAGTATTCCATTTGCTAATTCCCATACTTATTTGTCCGATAGCCTGCTGGTTCATTTTATTTGAAATAGGCACGTCCCTATCAATATTTATTTTTTTACAAACACTAGTTATTCTTATGAACCACGAGTATGCAACAATACTCTATCCAATTATCCATGTACACCAAACCTTAAAGGTTACCCATTCTAAATTCATTGTCTCGAGGAGAATGGAGTTAACATGACTACTTGAGGCACTAGATCTTTGGTGGGTTGCTGCCATTCATCTGCTTCTGTGCTCCAATTTTATAGTCATGCATAACCTAATAGACAAATGTTTCGTTGATGTCATTTTTGCCATTAGTTTGATGGTACTTTCTGATCACTAGTACTCATAGGCCGCAGCAGCTAGTTCATCCATTTTGCACACTACACCAGATCACCGATTGCTCCTGCACCGAGCACTTAGATCGACTTAGCAGGAGCAGTGCCGTTCAATGAGCGAAAAAACAGAGTTGCAAAGTTGTGGCCCCATCAGAGTTGGTCTGGTTGGACCAACTCGATGGAGGGTGTGTCTCAGATAGGTCTGGCCCACGGACCGAGTTTGAATGGGCCAGGCCAGAAGCCAGTGCATGTGCGAGCACCTTGATTTGAGTTCGGCTTGCGTGGTTTGCTGCCATTCACCTGCTTCTGCACTCCAGGTTATTGTTGTTGCTACTTACTACTTGCTAGTACTAGTAGGGTAGCAGTAGATTTTGGAATTTGGAATATTTGTAGGCGAGGACCATATATTGCTATTACTAGTGTTATTTCATATATTCCAAATTTTGAATTTTGCAGCAGCTAGTTTTTAAATTATAGAATTTCGAAGAACTCAGATAAAATTCTGGCCCAATGAAAAACCAGAACCCGGATCACAATCCAAATTAACAGGCTAGGGGATAAATTCAGCAAGTAAAACACAGCATTTGTAAGAAAAACTAACCTTATATTAAGTGCTTCCAGCAAGAAAACTCAGCATCGTCCATACACTCCATGTTCATAAAAAAAATATATTCTTCATTCTTAATATTTTAGCCGGTCAGTTCCATATTGTGCTAATGGTAGGTAGTACCTATATGCTACTCAAATTTGTCTATATGAACATTAATATAGAATTTCCACACAAATTTTAATTGGGGAGTTTGAGCTGCCACCATGCTGTATTGGCTTCATTGTCACTGTCTGGTCCTCACAGCCTGCGCCATGTACTTAGACGAGCTGCACCGGTGCCTGGAAAACCATCCGGTAAAAGCATATGCCGTAAAAAACGGCTGCAGCGGGAACGCCATCCGATTCGCTAAACGAGAGGAGAACCGCGCCGTCCGCTAAACTTGACGTTGATAGCGGCCGTGCGCTACCCTGGCACGCGAGAAAGCCAGCACAAGAAAGAGAGAGAGGGTGCGTGGGAAAGCGTGTCCAACTTTTTCCCGTTTGAAAAAAACGTTATAACTCAGAAACCAAAACACCAAATTAAATTCCGATTGTACCATTAAATTCATTTCGATAAATCTTTTAAAACTAGATCTCACATGGATATATTTAGATAAAGTGACAAGTGGGCCCCACAGTGGATAGAGGATGATATAGAGGATGGATAAGTGCGGAAGAATTAGGTATAGAGGAGAGAATCTTGGTGACTAGGATATATAGATGATGAATATAGAGGTCCATGAGTGCAGATAGTCTTAGAGCTTGATATTAATAATGTTTGGTAACATAGTAAGAATGTACGAATATGATACATGCTGGGCCTGCTCCTTATATATGCTGGTTGGAGCCAGAAGCAACAAACGTCTTCACTTTTCAGATCCTAAATTATGTTTTTGTAGCAGTGATCCTCTAATCCAATTGTAGCTTGATAACTTCCGGTGAACAGCTCTAACCACAAGCAAACAAGTTATAGCTCAATGATAAGGTGGTGACTTGGTGAGAAGGCTGTCAGGTTGCTGAAGCAGTAGCAGACATAACAAAAGAATGAGATGTTCTCAAATTTTCATGTTCGCGTTCCTTTCATGTTTTCTGTTGTTTAGGATCCTATTTTATTATTTAGCACAGGTGGTCTCTGAAAACTAATGATTCTAACACACTTCAACAGTTTTGTTTAGTTAATAAAAAGAGTCTCCATCCATATGCGCCTATCACCGAAGATTGCGCTACATTGGCTTCTTATTTTGTCTTCAAGCAACTTTGTTATTGGTAGCATCAGGGTGAATTAAGGAGCTCCTGTGGTACAATACAAGTTTTCTGAGCTATCTTTCTAATATGTTGTGAAAATGCCAAATCAGTTTACAAATTACAACACACAAAATTTAATTCATATTTGAGCTCTTTAAATGTGCTCCTCTTACCTCTCATGTGAATTAACAATTTAAACAAATCTGGATTACCTTAAAAGAATAATCTTAAATAGTAAGTCATCAAAATTCAATTTCCATATAAATTTTTATTTCATTTATGCATATTTTTTAGTTGTAACATATTATTATCTTACTGGTGTAAGCAACCATCAATGAGCACCCTCCTGTGTTTGAGTGAGCACAACACAGTGGTGCAACTCTTGCGTTTGAGTCATCAAGCAGTGATCAATCCATCATTAACTTGAGCAATGCTGCTGTCCGCATCTTACTGACCCGGTGCTTACTATTTTGTTTCAGTCATGGTCAATTAGTATATAAGTGTTTCAGTTAGGAAGTTTAGATTGATATAGAAGAGTATGTTTCCGTGGCCATTTAGTCTGTTTATTGAGTGAATCACCTATGATTATAGCCTGAGATCAAATCTGATGTATCCCATATCTTGCTTTTTCTGAACAAACAAATCTAAATGGGTTGCTTCTGTAGAATTTCAAGATTGTTTAGTACTGTGTAATTTCTCAACATTCTTTAAGTCTGAGACTTCTTGGTAGAATTTTCTAAATGAATTGAAGATGTTTTAGCACCTTCCCTCTGCTAATATATGTGCTTGTTTTCCTGTTTCCTCTATGATTCAGGGCGCCCATTTTCCTCTGCTGTAGCTGTGCTAGCATTCTGAATGGTTCAACATGTTCCTTGCAAAGTCTTTAGCTGGGTCAGAATTCAAAATGCTTCAGCATATATATCATAATTTTTTGTCAAAGATTTGGCTGGATATCAACACCCTTCTCTTTTCCAAATGCAAGCGGGTAAAATAAGTGATGGGATGAAAGATCGACCCTTTGGCCTTTTGATGCATCCTAATAAACACAACACCGAAGAGACATAGAGCACGCCCTCTACGGTATGGAAAAGCCTTCTGCTGTTGGAAAGGATAGCCTCAGTCTGGTCTCTGGTGAACTTGACTAAAAAAATTCTTCAAGAACAATCTCTGAATTCTAAACCTTGATGAAACTAAACCGAGCATCAGCAGTTCTCTTGGCTGAAGGCCATTAACAGACTTACCTTGTTTTCTTGCTGCAGCTAGAACTGATGTAGTACCCTTATTTTTATCTATGCTGTCGTCAGTCGAAGGCCTCAGTCAGTCTCATGCTCATTGTTCTCAGATCCTGCTCCCAGTGCGTACAAAGATAGTCCTTACTATTTTGTGTCCAACTACCTATTTGCAAGGAATATTAAACGAACCTAGCAAATGAGTTATTCATAAATTTGTATTGGAGTTAGCCAAATTCCTTCTCTGATTTCATGCCAAAAGTAAAAGAGGAAAAAATTTCACAATCATACACAGTATTAAATTGTAAATAATTCTTGAAGGTCAAGCATTTTTGGACAAGTTAGTACACTATTAGGGTAGGGTATGTATATTGTTTATAGATTGTTTAATACAGTGCCACTAATATTGAGACGAGTTAGCAACTTCTACAATAGATTGCCTTTTAAGTTGTCTCCTAGTAATTTAGAATCTTTAATTTGTGCATAGAACAAAGTAAGTTTATGAGTTGCATGACAATAACCACTTGTAGTACACTAATTCTTAAGTTGTCTCAGTTCTAAATTTTTTCGTACGAGGCCTTTGCTTCGAGATACAACTACTTCTTTCTCTTATCTTCCTCTCATCTTTCTCTCTTTTCTCCACGTCATAAAAAATCCAATGTCACCGATGAAACAATCTATTGCATTGCTTACATGCACTAATATACTTTCCTTTTAAGGACACAATCGTATTTGTCCATGCCCATGAGCTACCTAGCAAGTATTGCATCCAGTCCAGTTTATAAGACAAAAATTGACATGCAACCGTCTCCTAAGCTATATATTTAAAATTCGTTTATTTATTATTATATTACTTATGATTATTAACCTATCATTGTTGGACAGTACATCTGATAGCAAAATGTGACAATATAAAATTTGTATTGCAACAGTTAGAAATTATCGGTCAAATTATTAGTACTTATTAATTAAAGATTGTAACACGCTTGCATTCTTGTAACTAAAGATGTGCACAGCGCAAGCCACCGAGTCTCTTTTTCCCCAAGTCAGACCCACCTGTCCGAGGGGTGGTGCCCCATGCCGGTCCAACCGGACCAGATTCAAGTTAAGCAAACTCCGCTAGTTTCAGTTTCCAAAGCATGGACTGAGCACCTTAAATGTTTTGAAACATTATGGAGACATCGATTGCCACTATATGGATGCCCAACTCCTGAACATTGACATCTGATACAAGTTATGTTCCCAGCAATGCACAATAACATCCACCCACTACCTGAATTATGCTAAGTAGAGTAAAACTGTAAAAAAAAGATAGCCAACTTTTAGCCAATGTCCTGAACACAACAAACCTGTAGTTCAGAAAGAACTAAACCTCTAAACTAAGAATGCCAAATATGTGTAATGTAACTCAGTACATTCTTCTCAACCTTTCGTGCTTTCAGATTAGAACCCAAGAAACATGACTAAAACAGTTCAAAAGTTCATGTGGTTTGCATTTACCACCTTGAGTTCTTAAAGAATTGCAAAACAAATTCATACTCTGTTCTGAAACCATCAGAATCCAATTACATGTACTCTCGGCAAACTATATGCTATCCTAATTTTTTCTCTGTTCTAGTATCCCATTCCCACAACTTGATGTTCTTCTTCATCTCCTTGGGATCTCTGAATCTCCTTCATCTCCCCGGGGCATGACCGACTTAGATTTGGTTAGGGTCACGAGCGCCTGCAGAGCGGTGAGGTGGAACCCGCACTGGGGGCAGTGCAACTGGGCCGCCGCAGCTGGGGCACCCGTGGCTGTCGCCTTGTGCGCCGACACCGCGCCAAAGCTCTCGGCGTCGGCCACCGCCACCCTCATCTTCTTGTGTGAAGGCGGCGAAGCCAACAAGTCCTCGTCATCCGCCAACACCGCCTTATTCTTCGTGCAGGGCACCACGGCCGTGGTCATGCCGGAGACCTCATCGTCGCCTGCCGCCTTCTTCGTGAGAAGAGGCGCTGTCATCGCTATGGTAGTGGCCGTGCCGTCCGAGTTCTTGCTATGCCGTTGCCGTGTTGCTGTCACAGCGTTGGAGTCCTCGTCGTCGACCGCCTTGCTCTTCCCGCAAGAAACATTGACATTGTTTCCGAGGACAGAGACACGCCGGAGCGCACGTCGTCGTCACCGTCGGGCGCCACCGCAGGACCATGGTTGCGCGGGCTGCGGTACATCTTACACAGCACGAGGCCCTCGACCTTCCTCCCGAGGCCGTCGTGGTGAAGGTGGAACTCCGCCATTATCCAGCCAGCTCGGACGTCCACACCAGCGTCGCCCCTCCGCATGAAGGAAAAACTCTGGCGGTAGCCAACGTGACGTCCGCCGTCGAGGTGGTCGACGACGTTCTTGGGCGCCGCCTCGCTGTGCCAGCACCCCGTGCCGTCAGCGACGGCGCGCACCTTGCGCCGATCGCGTGGACTCTTAGTGCGCAGCGGGCTTAGGAAGTACCACGTGTAGTTGCCGTCCAGGGAGACGACCGGATTGAATCTCCGCGCCAGCTCCTCAGGGTCAGCGGAGTACAGGTCCGCCGCGTGCACGTACGCGCCCGCGCCGCCTGACTTGGTGTCGCCGGAGGTCACCCACGGCCGCAGGAAGTCCTTCACGAGCGTCACGTCACAGGGCTGCGCGTACAGCGCCACAGCCGGCGACGGCGACGTCGGGCCGGCGCGGGACATGGGGAGCATGGAGAAAGGAGGTCGTCGGCTTGGAGTTCGCGGTGGCGATCGATCGAGCATATGGAATGTGTGCGAGCGACGCACGGTTGTTTATAGGAGGGCTCACAACTTCGACTCGGAATCGAAGAGGAGAGGCGGCGTCCCGTGTACGCCACGCGCAGCGGGAGCGGTTGGGATGCCCGGATGGGTCTCCGACGACTCCGAGAGTCGGTTGGCTGAGGGCAGCAAAAGCCCGGATTCTCTTCCTTTCCTTATTGTGCTGGGCCTGTCTGATCTTCTTCAAGGCTGGTCTCACACTCACCATGGAGCGCACTAGAATTTGTCAGGCTTGGCTTTTTTTTTTCCTTGTGCTCTGTTCCTACTCATGTTCGTCGTTGCAGGTGTTTTAAAAGAATCTCTAGACAAATTCATATGCGGCTTGCACTTCCAAAGTTTGATAACGATCACGATCTTGTTTGAACTTCCATATGTCTGCAAATAAAAAAAAAGTTGCATAGTGGACAACCAAATGTTTTGGAGGCCCATCAACACATGATTTTCTTTATTTGTTGCATCCGAAATTGATGGCTCAGATCAAATCACTCAATCTCTACCTTATATCCTTTATACCTCCTTAATTATAATCAACTTATGCACTAGCTCGATCCTGCCTGTCTCCTGTCACGCTCACCCCGCCACCTGATCCATCACCCCTCACCATGGCTTGACGCTAAAATCAATTTAACCTCAATGCCATCTTTTTTTAACGATAATGATTAGCGTCTGGCCGGCAGACGGACCAACCCGCTCGTGCTACTTGCCCGCATCGCAAAAAACAAAAAGAAAGAAAGAAACCATTGACGCGCACTCCCACCCCCGCCGGTCGACGCCGCTAGCTCCGCGTCTCCACCCCAGCCTCCCCTTCCCCTCTCTCTCCCTCTCTCCCGACGTGGCCCAAAGCATGGCCACCACCCGCGCTGTGCACGACTAGCCCGGCGGTGCCCCAACTGTGCAGCACAGCCCCCCAGTAGCGTGGTTGCTCGCCCGCATCATGCGTCGTGTGCCTCCGCCCCACTCTGCCTCGCTGCTCCTTCCAATAGATCCACTGCGCAGCGAGAGATCCGATGGTGGTGGGGACTGCGACGCTGACTACAGGGGCTGCGTGTCGAGTCCATGATACCAGCGGCTACAAAGGGGTCCCCACCGGCCTCGTAGTAGGTGGAGTCCATCTGTCCAATGGTGGCGACGGCGTGGCTGCCTCCGGTGAACTCCACACGCTGTCGAGCCTCCATTTCGCATGCAGCAAGGAGATGTTGCGATGTGCTAAAAACACATGTTGCAAGCATACCTTTCAAGTGTTTCGGATGTTTGAGAGGTACGTATGTTGCAATTGTTTTTAATGAATGTTGCAAAAGTATATCAGAATGTTGCATATGTTGCAGCGGTTGTATATGTATGTTGCACAGGTCCGTTCTCAATGTTTCATTTTGTGTTTTTGGACGTATTGTTGCAAGTGTGTTTATCCGGATGTTGCATACGTTTCATACGTATGCTGCAAGTGTTTCATCTGGATATTGCGCATGTTTGCAATGATTTTTAATCGTTTTTCATGTGTTTTTGTAAGTGTTTCAAAAGCATGTTTCAAGTGTTTCATTTGTCTTCAGACGTATGTTCCAAGTGTTGCATCTAGATGCTTTAAAAGTAGATCGGGTGTTACACATGTTGCAATGCACGTGAGAAGCGGTCCCTAAGCGCGGTCTCGCGGTGCCCGGGCAGCATGGGCACGTGAAACCCAAGCGCAAGCGGGTCGTGTTGGTTTTCTTTTCTGCGAGCGCGGTCGCACATTGCTGGTGCGAGCGCGTGAAACTGTAGCACGGGCGTCCAGACGCGGGCCTCGGGCCGGATGTCTGGGCCATAGTGGTCCCTTTTTTATGCAAGCACAGGTGTGCATTGCTGGTGCGAGCGTGGAACTGTAGTGCTGGCGTCTAGACGCGGGCCTCGGGCTGAACGTCCATGTGCCCTGTCGCGACGCACACTGACTGTTCCGTCGCTAGCCCAGCTTCATCAAGCTATCACCATGACACGAATTGATCATAGATCAGTTGGTTAGGTTCCTTGTGGTGGAACCTACCTACCAGGGTTCAAGTCCTCGACTTGACACTAGTGTTTGTATTTTTCTAGATTTATTTCAGGATTTACCAGCGCTATGCATTAAATGGTAGGCGACGTCCCCGTCGATAGCGAGGCGCCTGTGGTGACTTCATGAACTTCAAGATTTGCTGACTCAGTCCTTCGAAGGTGCTCACAGGGGCAGGATTTGCGTACGTGTATTCATAGGGGTGAGTGTACGTGCGTGTTATGGACGTTATGTTATACTATATAATTAAAAAAAAAGCTATCACCGTGACGTTTCCGTCTCTACCTTGACCAACCTCCGTCCTTCTCTTCCTGGCATAGCTGCACCTCCGTCTTACATAACTCCCTTGTGATCGAAACCATCGCCAAGACAGCCTACCCATAGATCACTAATTCCCTTCTATGCCCGCTGGGATAGAGCAACTCTGTCCAATGATTCACAAATTGAATTTCATTAAGGCACGTGTATAAATAGTTCCTTCCATTTTCTATTTATGGCCTAGTTTAGCTCAATGATTGCCCCTGTTTTCACCAACCACTTGGATTATACGAGCTTTTGTCAAGGGACATGTAAGTCATCACCTCAGACCAGGACATCACTACCGGTTCGAACCCCCCCATCATTGCAGAATTTTGAACCGGCAGTACTAAATCGGTAGTGAGGTGCTGGTCCTATCACTATTGGTTCTTAAAAACTGGCAATGATAACAACCTTCACTACCAGTTCGCATTAACAACCGGCAATGTTGAGTTGAACAACACTGCCGGTTAATCACCTAAGCCGATTGTGATATTTCTATGATCACTACTGGTTCAGGACTAGAACCGGCAGTGTTGATTTGGCCAACACTACCGACCCAGTACTTGAGCTGGTAGTGCTATTTCTATCATCATTGCTGGCTTATTGAACCGGCAGTGATCTAATTTTTTTAATATTGTTATTTAATAAATTATATTTTTTTCTATTTTTGTGTGATACTTTTTGTTTTCTATGGTTATGGTAATGCATACTAGACCCACATATATCACAAATATATCAAGATTTATATTACAAATGTTACAGTAACTTATTTGTTACAATGACAATGTATATATTAAATAGTCTGTCAAACATTGATTTATCATAACTTTCATTGTATTTCTTGGCCTGTGCATCCATGGCGTTGCTGTGAGCATGAGGCCCGCCGTCGCTTCTATGGCGTGGCCACCATGTTACGAAGCTGCATCACCGTGGAGGGACACGCAAGCGAAGGGAACCGCGTGAGGCTAGGAGAGGGAAGGGGAAGCGGACTCGCGTGACGGCGAAAGGGGAGGTAACTCTACTCATGCGAGCAGAGGGAAGGGGATGTGGAGTTGTGTGATGGTGTGAGGGGAGGGAACCATGGGACTCGCATGAGTGGAGGGAAGGGGGAGAAGCGGAGTCACGCTATGGCACGAGGCGAGGAAACCGCGCGAGGTGCAGGCTGGGTGGCGCACTAGGCGGTAGAATTAAGGTTTAGGAAATTAGGAGCAGCTTTAAATCTGGTTGGTTGGAGAATGGGGCCGTTGTCAGGCCAAAATCACTTTAGCATATCGTGTCGTGCCACCCCGCGTGCCTAGGAAGCAGGCTAGGCATGGCCCTTTGAGCCAGGTCGGCACAATTTTTGTACTTTGTTTTTTCTAAAAAAAAGAAAAGAAAAAGGGAACCAGAAAGTTTGTTCCTGTTTTGTTTTTTAGACAGGCCGTTGTATATGCAGGAACTCTAAAGTCTAAACTCTTGGGCAATGAACGGTCTCCCAAGATTTATGTTCACTTTAATGTGGACCTCAAAATTTGTGGCGCCGCACGCAAGCGCAGTAAATTGAATTGAAGGAGCCGATGAGTCTGCAACGCGCTGACGAGAGGAACTGCGCTGGCGTTTGGGATCCCCGGCTGTTCAGTTCCAGTCCTACTCCTATCTGCCTGCCAGACCCTCCCCATCCCTTCAAGTAGCAGCAGCCGCAGTAGCACGGTCCATTCCATCCGCACGGCACGCTCTCCAGCTCATTTCACGAGTTCACCAACATGCCGCCGCGCTGTCTGCCGGAACTGATGGACATGGAGGATCTCGTTGAGGATATGCTCCTCCGCATCCTGCCCGACGACCCTCGTCCGTGCGGCTCTCGTCAGCGAGCGGTGGTGCCGCCTCACCTGAGGCCGTCGCTTGCGGCGCCGGTTCCGCGAGTTCCACGGCACGCCACCGTTGCTGGGCTTCGTCCGCCAGCGCGACGGCCGTACCGCGCTCGAGCGTGTCTTCCTCCCCTCGTCATCCTTTCACCCGCGCGATCACGCCGACCACCGCAGCTTTCGAGCCCGTGCACTCATGCCACGGCCGCGTCCTCATGCAAGCTGCGGATCCCATCACGATCGCGTACTCGTTCACTGGAGTGATCCCGGAGGATCACTTCGTACGGGATCCCGTCACGGACAAGCTGCGGAAACTGCCAAGATGGCCACTGCATCAGGACTGTCATCTCTCTGGAAGATGCAAACTGAATCAGGACTGTCATCTCTCAGTGCCTTGGAACTTGAGTTTGCAATCAAATTATGATAATTATATTAATTCCTCTGGTATGAAAGTATGACATGAAATTTTGAACTCTGTTTGAATGAAATTAATTTCAATATGCTAACTCCAGTTTCATACAGTGAAGTCCATTAACCCACATGTCAATGTGGAGATTGTTATGAATCAAACACCAGTCAATATCTTTTTTTTAGCCGAGCATTAGTTGGGGATAAAATAATTGCCTGGCATAATCTTGTAAGTAAAATATCGAACATTCGACTTTCCAATGAGAGATTTTTTTCACAGTACGATTGATGTATACAAATATCTGATAAATTGGAGTACCCATTTTAGTAATAAAGCTATGTAGAAGCTAAGAATTCCTGTTAAGATTAGAATTTTCCTTTGGTACCTTCAGCGAGGTGTAATTTTAAGAAAAGATATTTTAGCTAAAATAAATTGGACAGGTAGTCAAAGTGTTGTTTTTGTGATTGCCAACATACAATTAAAAAGCTTTTTTTACTGCCATCATACTAAAACTATTTGGAACCTTGTTTATACATATTGCTACTGAGTTAACCCCACCTAGATCCATCTCTCACATGTTTTGAACATGGCTATAGGCCTTGGGATGGTGGAACGTAAAATATTTTTGTGGGGGCGTTGCAACTCTTTGTTGGGCAATCTTGTGTACACATAACGATCTTGTTTTCGGAAGTAATAATATACTTCTTTTGAAGGCTACATTTAGGGGAACATACTAGCAGTGATTTTAGGCATTCTTGTGAAATGAGGATAAAATGAAGATTATCTGCTTGGCGAGCAGAGCATTGGAGGTTGTCACTCTGGACATATTCACCAAGAACTAATGAAAAAGCAATTATAGAATCTGTTTATGATTTTCTTCCTCCTGTTTATTATGGCCATTTTCCTTTTATTCATGATTAGCAATTGAGCTTAAAACTCGGACTTGATTGCGTGCGATGGCAGCGGCCAGAACTTTTTCATTTTCTAAAAAACAGATTGAATTTGCACTCTAGGCCATGTTTGGATGTATTCGGATATGCATCAATACACATGTGATAGGGTGGACTGGTGTGGAACTTGAACTAAATTCTATCCCAATATACTCCAACACAGGTGGATTGAGATGAATCCGACATCCAAACAAGCCCCTAGGTGGTTTCGATGGCTATTTTATCCTATGTAGCAACACGTCAGTTACAAAGAAGATAAATCAAGCTTCATTAATGGCTATTTTATCCTATGCATTTAGCGTTTAGCCCGAAAAGAAGTCACTTGACCATGGCGGTCCTCTCCTCGAACGCCTTGCCACGTGCAGCCAGTGAGCACCCTTGGCCCTTCTTCCGTCGTCCCCGTGTCGCGTGCAACAGCTTGGCCCACAAGCTCATGGGCTCATAGCTGTCGTTCTTCTCTACTCCTTCCTCACCAGCAGGAACGCCGCCACAGTGTCGGTGTCCCCCACGACCCGCTCGTGTCGTATCACCCGCGACACGCGTGCCGCGCGCCTCATCTCGTCGTGGAACACAAGCTCATCGACCCTATCACGTGCCATGCTGTGCGGGTGAAAGTGTAGCTCATCATTAGAATCCTGCTCTCCTCGTGGCTTCCGTCCAACTGCTGCGCATGGGATTAGGATCTCGCCGTGTTCTGCTAGCGCCCAACGGCCGGCCGCATCACGAGGCTGACTCTCGCCGATGTTTGGACGCTAGTCCTGTTGTCCCTTGGCGACCTCGCTGCTCTAATCCTCCAGGTCAACTCTGCGCCGGATCTGATGGCACGACCCCTGTCCTGAACTCCTGGCCTAGCGGCCTCCAAGAAGCAGCAAGCGCCAGGCAGTACGGTGTAACACCCCGGGTGTTATAGTTGCTAATTAATCTGCCATGTCATCATATTGCATCGCAAAACATCCATGATTAGGTCAACCCTGTTATGCATTAACTAAAATGAGGTTACCTTTCTAGGTTGGATGTGCTTCTCAGTGGTGTGATTCGAACCGAAAACCCTAATTTTGAATGTCACCGTAAATACTTAGTCCATGCCCTGCGTAATCTGAGGTGTGTGACTGTGTTACACACTAGTGTCAAGTGTAGGGTATGAACTCAAGTACAACATGTAAAAGGAAGTTCCAAGTTTGAGTTTGAATTGTAATCCAAAAACTTGTCGCGAGTTTTCCGATTCGAATTTGAATTCAAATTTGGGGAAACATTAAAAGATTTTCAAAAGCTAAATTGATCAACCAAGAGAGGCATTTGGTCAAACATGTCATGCTTGTCTAAATGGTGCCCTTGGATGATGGTTTGATCATTAAGTAATCACCAATTAAGGTAGCAACAAATTTCAATTAAAAATTCCTCCGAAAACCCTAAAATCCAAAACCCTGTTTTACCCTTTTGAAATAATTCAAAATCTAAGCAAAATTTGGGAAAAAGTTTAAAACCAAGTTTGTAGAACTTTTCTAGGGCTACAACTTTGGTGTTTTGAGTTTTCAAAGTTTTAGCATAAAATGTGGAGCAATTTTGAAAATAAGCAAATTTCAAATTTGACCCCTTTTCATCCCCAAACTCAAATTTCAAAATTGAGGCAGAATTTGAAAATGGTTTGAATAGAAAAGTTGTAGGTCTTGGCTAGATGTACAACTTTGGTGTTTGGAGTTTTTGAAGTTTCAATACAAAATCCAAAGTAATTTCTAAATTACCAAATTTCCAAAAAGTGTCCCCTTTTGAATTTAAACTCAAATTTCAAAATCCAGTTTGAATTTGAAAAAGTGTTCAATACAAAACTTGTAGAGCTTGAAATTATGAATATTTCATATCTTAGGAATTTTTCAAGTTATTACATAAATTTGAGAGTAATTTGAGAAAATAGTTTGAATTTTTAAAATTGGGAGGGAGAGCTACAGTAGCCGACCAATGGCCGCTGGGCACCGCACGGCATGGGCGTCGGCGCGCTGCCGTGGCCGTCCAGGCCCTTCTCGCGCGAGCCAAGATCGCCAGCACGACATTGCGCGCCTTCCAGTGACCATCACTGTGGCCTTGCCCTATATAACTAGAGCTCACCGTGCCTCATTTTTCTTCTCTCTGTTTCCACCGCCGTCGCTCAGCTCCGCTGCTCACTGCCGCCATCATTGAGTCACCTCTAGCTAAGGCAACCGTGTCAACTCATTCGCCTCTCTCCCGCGCACCTTGTTGATCCCCTTGCATCAGCTAATTTCGCCCGGAGCGCCCGCGCGACCATTCCCTTCTCCACCTCCGGCGACCAAGCGCCACCAAGCCGCCTCACATGGCCAGCTACCTCCCGTGCTTTTCCGCTTCAACCGATCATGGATTTGTGATCGTGGTATGCCCCTAGTGCTTCCTGGCCATTCAATTTAACCGTTACTCGCTTGTCTTGTCGGAGCGGCGTGTGCCGTCGCCTCAGAGCCGCCATGGCCGTCGGGGAGGGTACAGAGGAATGCGAGCTTAAGTGTTTAGGGTCGTAATCGGTTCGCGAGGAAGGGTAGATCATGTTGGACAGTTTGGTTGGGTGACCGACGTTGTGGTCGCCGGCTGGCCACCGTGCCTTCACGGTGGGAGAGAAGAGAGAGCGCGAGGAGGAAGATGACACGCGGGACCGAGCTGTCAGCGAGGGAGAGGGAGAGCGCGAGCGGCTGGGCCGCGTTGCTGGGCCGCGAGCAGGCCGTTCGGTTGGGGCGAGAAAGAGAGGGAGAAGGAGGAGTCGGCCCGAGTTGTTTTTGTTTTTCTTTTTCCAAAATGTGAATAGTGTAGGTATTTGTTTATTTCATTAAAAATTCCGTAGAGCTCCAAAAATAATGAAAAATTTTATGTAAGCTTTTCAAGGTGTAAAATACTTAGGAAAAATATTAAATGCTAAATTTGATTACTTTTTGCAAGTTATTTAATTAGTTCAATTAAATATTAAATGTAACTTCCATGAATTTTAATAATTAAATTATTAATCCAAAAATCATGAGATTTATTTTAACACTGTTTTAGGCCATGATTAATCCATAGAAAAAGTTTAAGCTTATTTAGATGAAGTTTGATCTAATATTAATTATGCCCTAAATAATTAATTATTAAATAAATGTTAAATAGATCACTTTAAGTGTTGTGTGCCCTTTTGATTGAGTGATGACCTTGGGTCACTAATTCTTGGTGATCTTTGGCACCTTAATTTCATAATTGAGCTCGTTAGTAACATGTTCAGTAAGAAACGTTAGTGTCGCTTAAGTTACCGCTATTAGTTAGTATGTTTTACTGTTTTGCGACTGTACCGCGAAGGAAAGTTGTACTCAAGTCGTAAACCGTGGCATAGCATCATCAAGCATCATGTTTATCATCAAGCATCATGTTAAAGCATGTTCTATACTCGTGTAGTTCCCGCTTTCGAAGAAGTTGAAGTTGGCGAGCAAGTCTTCGGAGAAGAGTTGTCATCGGTGGGTTCCGAACTGGAAGTCGGTGTCTTTGAGCCCGAGTCAGTCGTCACGTCAGAGCAAGGCAAGCCCCGGTGCATTTAAACCTACTTTGAGATTTACAAATCTTTATTATTATTACTATAGTTTACTGCATTAGGTAATTAGGAGTTGAGTGATAACCCAATTGCTGCATTATCATCCTTGATTATTGCGATATCACCCTTGATACCTGTTTTACTAAAATGCGTAGTATGCTTCGCTATGCTTATGAGTTAAGCTTTTTAAATGAATGTTTACATGGCCATGATGGCATACTTAATGAATATTGAAATATGAGAATGAACTTGTAAGATCGGGCGGGTGGTTTGGCCACTGCTAACTTGCATTGAGAAAGAAGTCTCAATGTATTGTTTCCGCCTTATCAGTTAAGGACCGTACGTTGTTGGCCCTCGCGTCATAGAGTTTTTATTAGTACTGGCCATGTTCCTATGTCGGGTAAGCCTTACTTTGACTAGTCCATTACGAGAACGTCTAACCTCGCACTGGGAGTGGAGAGATGGCGAGAGTAGCGTGTACCCTCGGGGCTAGAATTGGGCCGGGTTCGAGGAGTAATGTGCTCTCGGGTAGCGATGGACACGTTCTGGTTTTGGGTTACTCGGGTAAGAGTTGATATATGCAAGATTCGGTTCTACATATGTCGTGTGGTTAGGAATCCCCAGCTGGGTAAATGAAGCGGTTCGATTCGTCGTTGCTCCACGAGAAAGGAGTCTTGACCTTGCACCAACATCGTAGTAAAGAACTGGAATTGAAAGAAAGAATGAGAAAGATCTTGATGAGAATTACTTTGATCTAGATTAGGATCACTTAGAATTGGTTAATGAACCATCAATGGTAAAAGTAAAACATGGAAGGTAAGGACTTACTTTAGTAAGCTTTTCTGCAAAATAAAATTTGATTCTGGAATACCACTACACCACAACACTAAAACAGCATCAGACGTCTGTTGCTAAAGATAAAAATTAGCGTTGGATGGTCCGTTGCTAATGGTGCCCCTCGGATCATCCGTTGCTAAAATTCAATACTATGATGGATGGTCGGTTGCTATAAGTATTTTACTTTTGCGTTGGATCATCCGTTGCTATTTTACACTAACTGAGTTAGGCCATCCGTTGCTAAATATAGGTATCCATTGGCGGGATATTTTGGGCCCACTCGCGTTGAATTTTTTGGCCCAAATGTACTAGTAAACCCTAAGTCACAGCTTTCCCTCCACAGTCCGCACGCGCCGCCTGCACACGCCGCCACCCTGGGCAAGGCCAACTGCTGACCGCCTGCCCTCACCACCGTCCCCACCGGCCACCGGCCCACCCCGCCCCCGCCGATCATCTGACGTCTGCGTCCTCCCCAATCTCCCGTGACTGCTCTCTGTTGGGGAAGGAGAAGACGGCCGCCGCCAGCCCACCATCGTCGTCGCCGATGCCTCCGCTCCAGCGTGTCCTCCTCCAACGTTGAGAGCAGATCGAGGTGCCCCTCCTCCAGATCCGCTCCCATGTCTTCTCCTTCGCGTCATCTCCTTCGATCTCCGGTTATCCTTGGCATCATCTTCTTCCCCACCGGCGGCGGCGCCTGCTCCTCCCTGCCGGTGTCCGCGGCTGCTCCTTCCCAACCGGCGGTGGCGCCTCTCCCAGCAACGATTGGAGCCCCCAGATCTGGTGGCGGCAGACCACGTTGGCGGCGCCACCTTCTACACTAGCCACGGCGGCGCCTCATTTCTCCCAGCGGCGATCGAAGACCCCATAACCGATGACTCTGCTACAAGCCCCAGCCTGGCACCCGTCGTAGAAGAAGCAGGCTGGAAGGTAGCATCTTCTCACGCTTTCAAAATCAGCTCTTGTTGGATTTGTTGTTTACTGTGAGTCTGTGACCCTGTTTATGTGTGTAGATATGTCTCAGTGCCCACTACATGTTTGCCGATTTGATTCTGAGATTGGAACAAGAGACGTATTTATAAAAAAATACTCTCGCTCAACTCTAGTTTGTCTGATTTAGTGTTCCAAATGTAAATGTAGTTCACATTTCTTTTAACCTTAACAGCTATGTTCGTTTGTCTCTTGAATTACTCCTATAAATAGTCCCAATCTCAATTAGCTGGGATACTATGGTAGCAGTAGTAGCTGAATAGCAGCAGTAGTAGTTAAAATTACTCAATAATCCCAATCCCAATCTCAATTTTAACTATGATCTCTCAATAATCCAATATAGGCTGGTATATTATTTGATATTATGTGAAATCAGATTCCTGATATGAGTTTTTGCTTCTCATGCGTTTGCAGATTGGACTATTTGGAGAGCCATTTAATTCCATTGATGTTCATGTTGTCTCCGTTCTATTCAGTTGGTGCTCTTTTCAGCTGTAAAATACCAGAGGATGCTCAACAAAGAAAACTGTTGGGTCATCCCTGGAATCAGCGGCATTATTCTGTGTTATTGTTGCTCTGGCTTGAGGAGGTTGCTGGCGATCCCAGATCCCAGCGATAATGCAAGGTGACATAGATTTGACTGTTGTCTTTTCAGAAGTAGCAAACAGGGACAAAGATCTGACTGTTGTGTTCTTAAGAAAAAAATATTTGACTGTTCTATGTTTCATTTAGATTTTCTGTTCTTGCATCACTAATCGTTGTTTACAGGTAGTTCTCCACGTTAGGTTGGATTTGGATTAGAAAGGTTAATTTGGATAGAGTAATCTGATATTTTCTGTAGAAGTTTAATTAGAAAGTTTATGAGGAAAAAAATATGTATCTCACTGAACAAACTGACAGATCACTGAAATTATGTATCTCATTGACACATCACTTATATTTGCCTCTCTAAGCTATTGTTTTGGTTTCAGATTGGTCTCCAGAAAGGTTCTAACTCTTTTCAAGAAGCCCGAGCAGCGAGATTCACTAAGCTAGTGAGACACTAGGTGTAACTGGGAGATTGAATCAAGAAGTGATAGAACTACAATTCAGTGAGTTCAGTCACCACATGATAGAATGGGTTAGTACCAGATTAAGATTGTATTGTCACTTCCGCAGTTTCGCTGTTACTGAATTGAAACTCTTCTCTTACTACTATTTAAAAGTGTACATATATTGTGCCTACTGACTACAACTTTTTTGCAAAAGAAAACTGTGCGTCCTTCATTGGGTCAGTTAGTAGTAGTAGTAACTATTATGCATTAAATTGACTACATATGTATGTGACATATTATAGTGGTAATTGTTAGGTTGGTCTGGGACTGGTAATATGAATTGCTTTCTTTCATATGTTCATGTTCCTTTTTCATTTTTATGATCACTTTCAAGTTATCTGTATACCGAAGGGCGCAAGCTAACTATTTTCTCGACATTTGGTCAGTTAGCATCTATTGGGCACTTCAAGGTTCATATGACTTGCTAAACTATATCTGAATTTTAGTCTTACTAGATCAATTATGTGGACTGCAACCTCTCCATACTTGTAGGTCTGTAAAAATACCTGCAAGTTCAGTTATGCATCTTTGTGCCTATTCTTTGCTAATTGCTACTCAGGCATGGAGAGGCACTTGGGCCATATCCTGTACTAGTATTGCTCACGCAACGATTGGACCTTCTCAAACAAAACATATCGGAGAGGCAGCACCTAGACTGAAGTTAAGAGCACCATTTTTCATGTTTATCATCACTGCACTTTTCAACTGAGCACCTAGACTTGGCATGATTTTGATGACAAGTATTTGTAGCCTGAAGTTATTATATATCTGGATATACTATCGGTAGATCTTGAGACTTGGAGAGTTTGAATTGAATCCAGAGTCAGTTTAATTTGAGAACCTGTTCAGTATTGAAATAAGTTGCAAGTAAAGTAAAAAAAAACTTTCACTTAGTGTCTTAAGATATCATGTATGTGTCACATGTGAACTTGTACTTACTATATCTATCTTTTTTCTTTCTTTTGGAATAACTGATCCGAGGAGGGAAAAAGAATAACCAAACTTATCACATTAGAAGAAAATTTGGACAAGTGTTAGTCTTGTGTCTTTGATTTCTTAGGGTACGGTCAATGTTTGAACCAAGTTCCTGACTGCAAAATTTGTTGGTGTCTGTAAGCCAAACTGAAGCTATTATAATAAAAATCAATAACTTGTGAATTAACCTTTGTTCTTGATATCACTATTGCAGTATAAAGTACTGCAATCACTCCCTGTTTCAAACAATTAGTAGTAACTGATTCAAACAAGTAATTATAGACATACATTTAGTATTAACTATATGATTTGAGAAGACTAGCCGTTTGATGTTAAGTGACATTACATATATAATGTACTTGTTCGACACAAGAATCAATGTTTATTTAGCTGCAGATTTATGAATTTTTATTTAGCTGAAACAATTACTCCATACAGCTGAGAATTAGATAGTATTACAATGTCTGTTTATATCTTGCAATTACAATTTTTTTGGTTTGATGTGAGAATGAGAAAGCATTATTTCACTTTGTTTTGGCAAACGATGGCCAAAAGATAGGAAGCTAGAACTGATAGTAATACTGAATGCTGGGATTATAAATCATGTACTGCATATTAGCATATTTTTAGTGCTACTTCTGTACAAAATTATGTTCTATCCTCTCTGTGCAAAGAGTTGGAAAACCTCAGGTCTAAAACCTAAAATCATTTACTGCATATTAGCATATTAGCAAATTAAGTTTGATGTACTATTGACTATTGACTTATTGACAAGCTACTAAATGTGCAGATCATGACAAGCTACTAATACTGGTTGCAATCATATATGACAAGCTGCTGCAGGTACGTATCTCTGAATGGCTTCAGTCTTTCTACTTAGTGTCTTTAGTCTTCCATTTTATTGTAGCCTAACTATATTATTTTATATCTTTCGATCTGACCACTCGTGCAGTCGTGCTATATATGATATGAGGCTGCAATCTGAATGCCAACTTGTAAACCCTGTGTTGTACTGTGAGAGATGTTCAATAGATCATACTCAGTCTAAATGCTAATATGTAGCACTAGCTTTCATATTGCGTTGCTCATCTCATATTATCTCTGCTATTCTAATTTATTTATTTATTTCTGACTAGCAGCACTGTTTCTTGCTTCCACAATGTGCTAATGCTCAACACCTAGGTTGCTTGTTCAACAGAAATTAGTGATATATACTAATATTATTCAATAAAAAATAGAAGATGTGGGAGTGTGACTAATTGGTGATAATATGTTGACTAATGCTTGCAGGACTGCAGGTAGCTAGGTTGGATGCTAGGATTAGCCATGCTTTTGATCATCATACACTTCAAACAAGGACTAGTTTGATGTTAAGTGACATTACATGTATAATGTACTTGTTCGATACATGAATCAATGTATGGATAATGTGATCACTTTTGTGTACCTGAATCAAGGTATGGCTAATGTTTGATCATCAGCCAGACCTTTGGACCAACTTTTATTTTTTTTACCAATTTTTTGAGCTCGATGGACTGTCCGTTGCTAAATGTTCTTATTGCGATGGAATGTCCGTTGCTGAAAGCTCTAACAGGCTATCCGTTGCTAAATATTGGACCATTGAACTGTCCGTCGCTAAATAACATGTCCGTTGCTATATAGATACAACGACGGCTTCAACAGCAACGGCAGCAGTCCGTCGCTGTAGCCTTTAGCAATGGACCGTCCATTGTTATACACCCCTTTCAGCAACGGATTGTCCATTGCTGTTTAAAGGTTGTGGTGTAGTGTACCCGTACCTTGATTCCCTAAAGCTAGCATGCCCTTGGAGTCTTTTTCTTAGTCGGGTAAGTCTTGTTGAGTACTCTCGTACTCAGGGTTGTTGAACCCTTTGTTGCAGGTGCGGTTCATGAACAAGTCTGCTTTGAGCCTTGTTGCATGACCGTTGTGGCTGAAGAAAGTGACGACGAGTAGACTGTGTGGCCTCTGGGCAAGGCACTTTGCTTGTGTGATTGTAATAAAGTTACTGCTGATACTTCCCTACTACCGGTTTGTAATAATGCTACATAAGGTTTGAAGTTTAGAAACTATGGTTTGTAAACTTAAGTTATTGTAAGACTACCGCTACTTTACTCTGTTGGTATTTTGAATAAACTGTTGTAATATTGCAATACTCCTGTGATTGGATCCTGTTCGGAGGAAAGCAGGCCTGTTAAGTTATGAGGAACATAAATACGGCTGTCAGAGGTCATGATGACGATGATAGGTATATGTGGGCCATCATAATTAGGAGGTTTTGTGACATACGGTTTCTATCCCGGGTCACGGCCTGGCGGGCCTCCAAGCTGGTACTCTCCTAGGATATGCAAATATGCCGACACATGCAACAAGAAGCCCACACATGCATGTGTGGGCTTCGTGTTGCATGTGTTGGCATGTACAAGTAAAGTCTCCAATGCGTGGCGTACATGTTTGCATGGTTCCGTCTTGGTTTCACTATAGGAAAACGCCTCTTTGCCGACTGCTTGCCCCGGTCGGCAAAGGCATAAACCCAGTCGGCAAAGGCTTTGCCGACCGCAAAGCCACGTGGCAGTCGGCAAAGAGCAGTCGGCAAAGCCTGGGTCGGCAAAGGCGGATTTGCTGACTGCCACGTGGCACACAGTCGGCAAAGCCTTTGCCAACTACCACGCCAGCAGTCGGCATAGCCACGTGGCGCCGTCAGCCCTGACGGCAGGCTTTGCCGACTGCTGGTTTCTCGGCAGTCGGCAAAGAATTTTTTTTTCAAAAATTGTTTGCCGACTGGCCGCCAGCTCGGCAGTCGGCAAAGAAAGAAAATATTTTTTTTTGAAATGTTCTTTGCCGACTGTTTTCGGAGTTGCAGTCGGCAAATGTTTGACCTCTTTGCCGACTGCCTCCCATTGCAGTCGGCAAAGACTCTGTCCTGGGTTTTTTTGCCCAGCTAAGCTGGAATTTTTTTTTTGCTTTTGTTTTCTGTTTTCTCGCATCAAAACCCTGCAAAATCACAAATTATAATCCAATTTCACCAGAAGCACCGGTAGCACCATTTATATCACAATTTCATCACATGAGGAATATATTTTCTGAGATAAGCTCACATTTGTTAATAAACTTTGCAGAAAGTAATATGTTTTCTTTATGACAAACACTCAATATGAAGTTCTTTTCAAACACACACTCAATATGAAGTTCCAGTACAACGATTATTATCCAATAGAACTCGTAATAAAAATGAGCTGTGCTGCTGCACTAGTTACTGAAACTCCAAAATATTCAGACAAGCACGATTTGCAACATCTAGCACTGAGAAATGTTGAATAAATGGTAACAGCCACACCTGAGCAACATCTAACCCTGCTTTTTGCATTGCTTTCATCGCTGCAGCTCCAGTTCTCAATGCATCAACAGCATGGTTTTCATTTTTGGAAATTAAAATTTATCGGGGGTCACAGATAAAGAGGATAAACAGGATATATCAGAAATATCGGACCAAATTCAAATAAAATTTAATTTGAATTTAAGTAAATTTAAATAAATTTAAACAAAATTTATATGAAAAAGATAGATTATTTCTTATCGGCACCTACAGATAAACGGGATATATCGGAAATATCGGGAGATTTCGGCGATAAAAAAAACCATGATCAACAGTCTCTGTTGTAGCTTTAGCTGCTTGTAACATGAGCATCTCTATAAATAATGGGTTATACAGTTAACACACATAATAGACCTTACTATGCACGGGAAAGTAGAAGCTGTGAGTTGGCAGTTCAGCACCAGCCTCTCGCAGAGTCGGCAGCCGATGAGCCCCTCCCTGTGCAGCACCAACAGCTGGAACATGCTCGTCTTCGTCGGCGACCAGCACATCCCACAGCACCGTCAGTGGCTGCACGTGACTGCATGAGTTAAAATTAGCCTCTGGTAATATGCAAATCTTATGCATAGATGGCGATTTAATACAAATTAACCTGAGATAAGCAAAAAAAAAAGGAGATGAGTTTTCCAACAGAGAAACCGAAGCCAAAAACCAAGGGCAAATCCCCAATTTCTCTCCAGAAACCCTAATCCTAATGACAAGATTAGAAAATCTCACCAACGAAGGGCTCCGCTCATCCTGGCAGCCATGAGCTCAGGCCAGCTGCGCCGCGAGCGCTCGGGACGCTGCACCTCCGCCTTCTTCCGCGCGGCCGTGGCATCAGAAAGGGGGCCACGCGTGGGGCTTGAGGGCAGCTGCGCCGCGTGCGCTTGAGGGTAGCGCACTGTGCACGCACGCTTCAGAGGCCGTTCTTGGAGGCAGCGACGGTGGTGGCGCCGTTCTTGGAGGCAGCGACGGTGGTAGCGGTGTTCTTGGAGGCGGGTGACGGACCTGGCGGCGGCGATGGCCCTGGCGGCAGGCGACGCTGACGGCCCTGGAGGCAGGAGCCCCGGAGCTTGATGCGGCATGCCGCCGCGGTGGCAGAGCAGGGTAGCGTGGAGTGGTGGATGGAGGCGGCTGAGATGGGAATTGGGGATTTAGGGTTGGTGCCGGCCCTTTATTTGGATGGCGGATGGCACAACAATTACCAAGCTACCCTTGATATGTCAGCAGATAGAAGTGCAGCTATATGTTAATTTGTTATGCGCATATGGGTAGTAGGGTCAATTCGCTCTCGGAAATATTTCGTTGGCGCCTATGGAGGGAATAGCCGCGGCACTTTTCGCTCAAAAAACAAAGGCCGCGGGAAAAACGGCAACAGAGGCCGCGCGTTCGTGCCAGCTTCCGTGTTTAACATTCGTTACCAACATTTGAAACCTTCTAAGTTCAAAAAAAAGTATATTTAGAACTTCTAGGTACAAATATAATATAAAAGAAGACTATATTTAAGATTTGCAACGATATAAGAAATAACATATCACATGTGAAGATGTCCAGGTTTTAGCCATCCGACGTCGCCACTTGCTCGAAACTATCTCAAATTTTTACCACAGCCTCCGCATGCGATGACAAGACACGTCGTCAAGTTTCGTCATTTTCGGACTCCGTTTCGATTTTATAAAATTTAAAAACACTTTTCACGCGCGTGCCTCGGCGTGTTCCGACACCAACACGGTCGAAATTTCACGCGAGGCCCCGCACACGGCCTCAACATGCTCCAAACATCATAAATATCATTTTCTGAATGGCCGGATTCCATTATTTCATGTACCTGCAGCTCAAATCTGGAGCTGCCGGGAAAAAAATCAAAAAAACAGAAAAAATCTACGGAATATAGCAAAATAAATCAAAATGATCCCAAACTTGGAATATATCATGTACTTACTGTATCAAGGCAACACAAAAAACTGGGATCGAAAATCAAAAAAAAAATTCTTTGCCGACTGCCAGGGAGGATGGCAGTTGGCAAAGCCTGCACCTTTGCCGACTGCTGACGGAGTGGCAGTCGGCAAAGGTGACGGTGTGGATGGCGTCAACCATGGCCTGCCTTTGCCGACTGCAATTCTTTGCCAACTGCCTGGCAGTCGGCAAAGCCAGGTAGTCGGCAAATCCTGCTTTGCCGACTGCAGGAAATTCCAGTTGGCAAAGGGACCTCTTTGTCGAGTGTCGAAAAAAAACAGTTGGCAAAGAAAATTGCAGTCGGCAAAGAGCCAGTTTCCTGTAGTGTTTCGTATTACATGTGGACATGCAAGGTTCAGTTTTGTATTGCATGTTTGGGATCAACAGAGCGGGGCGACGGACGGAGCGGGGTGTAGGGCAGACGATACCTTAGGTATTTTTTAGGTGTAGATAGACTAGATATATGCCTGTGCACACGGGGTCACAAAAAATTGACTCACACCTATGGCAGCAACGATAGACTAGATATATGCCCGTGCACACGGGATCACAAAAATTTGACTCACACCTATGGCGGCAACGCACGTGGCTTCTGGCTTTGAGAAACATACTAAGATTTGTACAATCTAATTACATAGAAGATATAAAGCTCGTTTTATGATCTTTATCACTTATCCTGTAGATTAGTTTATAAAATTAATCTAACAAAATTGGTTTCACCTTTTTAATTAAAAATACTTATGTGTTATATTATGTATTTTACAAGTTTAAGTTGATTTGATCTTTCCTGAAAATAATACTAAAAAAACTAATAAACATTTGGTTTTGGAGACCCTAAATTATTTTCAAATTCATTCTGTCCTTCTGTAATTTTTTCTCTTAATTATAATTATCAACGTCCGACGTGTACCCCAAATCATCCATTCCAGCCTGCATCTCCTCTCTAATAATTCCATTTCAATCGAGCACCATCACTCTCATCCAACCACCATCACCAAAATTATGGGCCTTTTTTTTTGAGTCTGAGGAGCAATAAACCATTGTCGTATCCATGATCCATGATCCATCCACGCTGTGCTTCCTGTGCAACCACAAGATCCCTCTGAAACCGGTGGCGCCCGACGGCTGCGACTTAGGGTAAATGACGTAGGAAACGGAGTCATGTACGTACGTAGAACAGAGAGAAGACTAACCTTGCAGTTTTCGTCACGAACGTAGGGAACAGAAGCCGAGCGGGGCGATTATTGCCCCGACGATATGGGTGAGATAGTGATAGAGATAATTACGAATAATATAACAGGGAAATTGACGAGACGCAGCAGAAACTAACATCTAGGCCCATGGCGTTTGAGCCCACTTCATCCAGGGATTTGTAGGGTCCATCTACTCCACTTGACTGGAGGAGTCGCAACGCAGGCTAGCCCACCAGTTCCTCTCGCTCGTATGCCCCGAGCGCACAAACCCTAGCCACCGACCGCCGCCTCCGGATCCGGCGGTTCTGATTGACAACCTCATCGAGTTGTTCCTCCTCCGCCTCCCACCGGAGGACCCTGCGATCCTCGCCAGCGCCGCCCTCGTCTGCAGGCAATGGTACCGCCTCATCACCGGCGCCGTCTTCCGCCGTAGATTCCGTGAGTTCCACCGCTCGCCACCATTGCTCGGCTACATCGCCAACATCCACGACGACATCAGCTTCGTACCTGTGTCATCATTTCGCCCGCCCCATGCTGACCGCCGCGACGTGCGAGCGGTCCACTCAAGCCATGGCCGCGTCCTCCTCTATTTCTCCCCCGAGAAGGATCTGGATGTCTTCCTCTCCGTGTGGGATCCCATCACTGATGAGCAGCGGGATCTGCCCGTGGTGCCACTGCCGGTGACCTCAGGCCCGTTCAGATCTAGTAACTGGGACGCGGCCGTCATCTGCGCCGTGGGAGATGGCTGCAACCATATCCATTGCCACTTCAAGGTCGTCTGCGTGGGAAGATCTCAAGGGAGGGACTTCTCTTGTTTCTATTCATCCGAAGCTGATAGCTGGAGTGATCCCATCTTTCATTCGGTTGGAGGCACTGGCTATTTTATCACGGGGACCTGTGTCCGCGTTGGGAGTGCCCTGTATTTCATGAGATCAAATCTTCGAGTACAACTTGCTGACAAATCAAATGTGTACTACTATTTACCTAAGAGTATCACCTAGCGTTGGAATGGAGGGCATGGCCACTGTGCTTATTGCTACAGAGGATGGTAGGCTAGGAGTTGCCAAGACAAGCAATTCAACACTTCACCTGTGGCTAAGGAAGCATGGAAGATGGGAAGAAAGAAGAGCCATTGAGCTTCGTACGCTGCTCCCAGAAGATGCCCTGCGTGATCCCCGATTCCCACCTGAAGCTTTCGCAGACAAACCTTGGGTGGCTGGCTTTGCAGAGACAGGAGCTGGTGTCATTTTCTTGAAGACACGCGTTGGGTATTTTGCTGTTGATCTGAGTTCAGGGAGGAGCAAGAACATAGGCGCGTGCTTAGGTTGGGGTTGCATTATTCCTTATGTGAGCTTCCGCACTCCAGGTACACATTTTATCAATTTTTAGTTTGCCCATTTGCACAACCAGTAGCAGTTCAGCTGCATGAAAATATGGTCGATTGCATTGCATATGGCTCAACAATTTATTTTCTTTTTTTATGGGGAAAACAATAAGTCTGTCAATGTGAATAACTGAACATCATGTAAAAACCAGATTGTTCATGCCTATATATTATCTACATAAAAGGTTACACCTGCATGAGCTTCTATAGTCCAAATATTAGCCACATGGCAATCTTAAATGATATATGTTCCTCAGTCATCTCTTGTATGCTAATGTCACTTGATAACATTGGAGAAATACAAATAGGATACATTCCTGGATCTGGACTAGTTTGAGTTCATCTTGAGGATGTTGTGGATATGTGACCATTAGCTGGATAATAAATCAATGCTGTTTTGTTGGCTCTTGTGTGATTTGTGTAGGCCCAATGTTCATTGTTACAATTAGTTCGTCATATTTTGTATTTGTGTTTCTTATGCAGCACCAGGAGCAGTCTCCACAGATGATGGATCAGGAGCTGGTGTTGTGGTCCTTACAGATGAGGAGCCAAGAGCTGGCTTGTCAAGCAAATAAGAAGCTCAAATTGCAAGTGCAAGGCTTTGTAAATCAAGAAGGAAATTACTAGACCAGAAGCATGGTTTTTGGTGGGATATCATTACATGATTTTGCTATTGTGCTTATCTTGTTCTGTATGCCTCAATGCATTATATATCGCTGATTTCAGGAATGATTAGTAGTAGCATTTATCTCTACAGTCAGTAGCTTGCTACCTAGTTTGAAGCTGTCTTGGGCTCGGCTGCAAGATGGTAAGGATTGTACTCACTTTGTGGTTGGGAACTTGAGTTTGCTATGAAATTATGAGAATGATATTGTCTCACTCACGTATGGAAGTATGGCATATGGAATTTAATGCTGCCTATGATTGTGGAAATTTTTTTCCTCTTCTACTTTTGGCATGGAACCAGGGAAGGAATTTAGCAAACTTTAATCCAGTTTTATAAGTAGTTCATTTTATTGCTTTGTTGAATATTCCTTGCGAATAGGTAGTAGGACCCAAAATAATGAGGACTGCTTTTGTAAATTTGTATGCACTAGGAGCAGGATCGGTGAACAACATTGAGCATGAGTTTTTGAGGCCTTTGACTGATGATAACATAGATAAAATTAAGGGTAGTACATCAGTTTTAGCTGCAACACTAAAATGATGTTAGTCTACTAATGGCTCTCAACCAAGAGAACTGATGGTGCTCGGTTTAGTTTCATCAAGGTTCAGAATTCAGAGATTGCTCTTGAACAATTTTTGTAGTCAAGTTAAACAGACTGAGGCTATCCTTTCCAACATCAGCAAGCTTTCCCGACTGCAGAAGGCATGCTCTATATATCTTCAGTATTTTGTTTTATTAGGATGCGCGGCAAAGGCCAATGGGTTGATCTATCATCCGTCCATTTATTTTACCCACTTGCATTTGGAAAAGAAAAGGGTGTTGATATCTAGCCAAATTTTCGACTCCTATTATGATGTATATGCTGAAGTATTTTTAATTCAGGCCTAGCTAGGTTACCATGTGCATATCTCCAAGGAACATCTTGAACCATTCAGAATGTTAGCACAGGAAAAGGAGACGAAATTGAGGAAACAGGAAAACATTCACATATGCTTAACAGATGGAAAGGGCTGAAAGAAAATCTTCAATTCATTTAGAAAATTCTATCAAGAAGTCTTAGAAAAAGAAATGCGTGGACACAGCATTTCGACAACATATTAAAAAGATAGCTAAAACAAGTTGTACTGTACCACAGGAGCTCCTTAATTCACCCTGATGCTACAGACCAACAAAGTTGCTTGAAGATAAAATAAGAAACCTCTGTAGGACAATCTTCGTTGATCAGTGTACATGGATGTGGACTGTTCTTAGCATCATCAGCTTTTCACAGGTCAACTGTGCTAAAAAAATAAAATAGGATCTTGAAAACAATAAAGGAATGCGTACTTGAAAACCTGAAAACATCTCATTCCTTTGTGGCTGCCCTTATGTCTGCTACTGCTTCAGCAACCTGACAGCCTTCTCACCAAGTCACCATCTTATCATAGAGCTATAACTTGTTTGCCCGAAGTTAGAGCTGTTAACTGAAAGTTATCAAGCTACAATTAGACTAGAGGAACACTCCCATAAAAGAATACAGCATTTAGGCTCTAAAAAAATTTGTTGCTTCTGCCTTGACCAGCATAGAGGAGCAGGTCCAGCCAGTAGCACTCTTACTATCTTACAAAACATTTTTAATCAAGCTCTAAATACATGGCACGCACAAGCTATGAGGACCAGACAGTGACAGTGAAGCCGATACAGCATAGAAAACTCTTCCAATGTAATGAAACAAATGGCTATTGCACCGATGAAATGCGTGGCAACTGGCTGGTAAGTAATATATGAAATTCTTCAAGTTTCTGTGGATACGAAATATACTGTATAATAACAAAGCAAAAAAAAGGTTCGTGGTGCAAGCTCCTTCCAAATAAAGTATGTGTGAAAATTAACAATGTGGGGTTTTTAGGATTAAGGCTCCTAGGTCCCACAGAACTTTACCATCATCATGAGCAAACTGCACCCGCTTAGATAGAGATTCAATTTCATTCCACTTCTACGCCAACAAAACCTAGGTTTTGGTAACTAGAGCTTCACAGTGATGCTCATATATGCAAACACGATATCTGCACTGTATTGATGGTAATTAAGTAACTATAGCTGCTTAAACTAGTTCTCACCAAGGGGGTGAGCAGTGGTGATCCACTGGACCCGACTGGATAGAGCAATCAGATAAACCTGCATTCACTACGGGAGCTCGTCGCTTTGCCGAGTGCCTGTTACACTCGGCAAAGGTCTGAATACATTCGACAAAGCCTTTGCCGAGTGTAACACTCGGCACAGAGCACTCGGCAAAAAACCTGTCGGCAAAGCCGTTTTTGCCGAGTGTCTTTTATCGGGCACTTGGCAAATGCGAAAAAAAAACCTGAATTTTTTTTAATCGGGGGAGGGGACCATTTGGTAAGTCGCGGCATTTTTTTACGCAAAATTCACGGCTACACGGTCGGCGGGATTCGAACTCGCGACCTCTCCCTCGCGCGATACCTCCTCTACCACCTGCACTACACACTCACATGTGTCTATATGTCATTTCGATTACTCAAATATTATACTAAATCAAGTAAAAATTAATTGTTTGAGGCCCTAAACGAATTCAAATCAAAAGGTTGTCAACTACAAAGTTTCAAAACTTTTCGAGCTCTACATTTTTCATATAGAAACTTTCTCCATCCGAGGTCGTTTGAAAAATTCGAATTTTAAAATTTTGAATTTCAAACGTAGTTTTGCATGACAAGATGGATTCAAATGAAAAAGTGGTCAACTATAATGTTTCATAAATTTTTGAGATCTACAAACTTCATTTAGGAAGTTTTTCTATCCGAGGTCTTTTGAAAAATTCAAATTTTAAAATTTTAAATTTTAAACGTAGTTTTGCTTGACAAGATGAATTCAAATTAAAAAATAGTCAACTACAATGTTTCATAACCTTTCGAGATCTACAAACTTCATTTATGAAGTTTTTTCATCCGAGATTGTGGTGCTAACATTGTTCACAAATCTTATATATCTCTCTTGTAGCTTCATAAAACTACATGAGAGATATAGATTTTGTGAACAACGTAATTATCACTTTGTCGAATGAAGAAATGACCAATATAAAGTTTGTAGATCTTGAGAAGTTATGAAACTTTGTAGTTGAAAACTTTTTATTTGGATTCGTTTAGGGCACCAAAACGTGGTTTGAAAAATTACTTTGCCGAGTGTCAAAAAATACACTCGGTAAATGCCTTCTTTGCTGAGAGTTTTACTTTGGCACTTAGCAAAGAAGTCTTTGCCGAGTGTTTTTTATTTGACACTCGGCAAAGCCTTCTTTGCCGATTGCAGAGGCTTTGCCGAGTGTTTTTTATTTGGCACTCGGCAAAGTCTTATTTGCCGAGTGCCCGAAAAAGAAGCGGATTCCGGTAGTGATTAGCACTAAGTGATAAGGTACCACAAATAAGTATTATTATGTAATGGTAACATGGAGCATATTTTTTCAGATGAACATGGAGCATAGGGTAACTTTGTTTCTAGACAAATGGCAGGAGCTGTGTTCCTTTTCATTTAAGCAAGGAGCATAGTTAGCTAATTAGTTTTTCTACATTAGCTGCTGGTTTCACTCCCTGTAAATTTGTTTTTGTGACCTAGGCCTTTGATTCTGATTGGTCCAGAATTTTGCAACTTTATTTTTTTGTCTAAATGGATGGCGGTGTGCTCCTACCAAGTCTAAGCGCTCAGTGCAGGAGCAATCAGTGATCTAGTGTAGTGTGTAAAATGGATGAACTAGCTGCTACGGCCTATGGGTACTAGTGATCAGATGGCCATCAAACTAACGACAGAAATGACATCAACGAAATATTTGCCTATGAAGGTATCCACGACTATAAACTGGAGCATAGAAGCAGATAAATGGCAGTGATCCACAAAAGATCTAGTGCCTCAAGTAGCCATGTTAACTCCGTTCTCCTTGAGACAACGGATTTTAAAAACTAAGGGTAAGTTCCTTGTGCAGGGTATCCTTTAAGGTTTGGTGTACATTGATAATTGGATAGAGTATTGTTGCATACTCGCAGTTCAGAAGAATAACTAGTGTTTGTATAAAATAAATAATGACAGGGTATGTGCCTATTTCAAATAAAATGGACCAACAGGCTACAAATAAGTATGGGAAGTAGCAAATGGAATACGGAGTACTTAGGATTTCTATGCCAGCATACTCTTCTAAACTAAGCAAAAACATTCATGGTGGTAGCTTAGCATCCCAAATAAATGTGAGGGTGGGGGTGGGGGAGTAACAAGGTCGCATTTCAGGGTTTGGATCCTAGTTCTGCAGAACTTTATCATCTTGAGCTAGAAAGACACTCCTAGTAATCTTGAAATTGCATTTTTTAAGATATTGACAAGGTACAACCCACAACACCCTCGTAAGTATGTTTTTTAACTAGCATTCTACATTAATGTTCATATATACAAATAATACTTTCTTATTACTCACATGGTAAGTACCTATCTGCAACTAAAAAAAGTAACAACCAGCTTAAACTTGGTTCTCATCACAGAAGCAATTAGTGATCCCCAATGGCACTGGATTGAGAAATCACATGAACTTGCATCGATAGTAATTGACTGGTTGACTGAAATATTTAAAATTAGTTGAATCCCCCGTGCGTTGCCGAGAAAATTAGAGATAATATTTTAGATAAAATAATAGAATTAATGATATAAAATATGATGTAAATGAATTTATTTTACGTCATCGTGAAAAATAAGGTGAAAATAATACATGAAGATAATATGTTTAGATTTCTTCAAAAAGACGAATTGATATAGACCAATCATATAGGGATGGATAGTGGCTTTTGCGAACGGTCACGGAATCTATAGATGAAACTGAACAAAAACGATGTTAGAAATTTAGGCATTTTAATGTTTAATTTAATCCAAAAATATCGTAGTAAATTCGTGACAACAAAATGGGCATGTGTGAACTACTATGATGAACATACTAATCATGTTTAATAGCACAAAAATCTTACTGAATATAGAAACAATAAGATTAAAAATATACCTAGTGGAGGGATCCATGCTCAAGGCACCGGTGGCTCTATGCACACTAGTCAACATAGTACGTTGCTCAATGTCGCGGACCATAGTTGATGTAAGACGATGTACGCAGTGCAGTCCCTCGAATGTCGATAAGGAAGAAGATGGAATCATCGATCGGATCGGCAACGAGCAGTCACATCAGACACTCCCAAAAACCTGACCACTCGGCACACTCGAGCAGGTGACATAGACGCGGATGTGGTTCCAAAGGCCCCTTTTCCAATCCACTGTGCACGCAGAGGATCGGAACGGTGAAGCTCGGGAGGAACACAACAGTGAGAAGAGGATGCAGTGTATTTTATCTCGTCCATGCGGCCGAAGGCAAGCGCTCCTTCTTATAAACGCGGAAGGTGGAAGATGAAGTGTAGAGGATGAACCTCAACATCATGATGCGCAATGAAGTGTCCATCAATCACCAGTAACCACTGCCATAAGCATGGAGGTTACCAGTAATTACAACCATAACCATAACCATGGGAGTTACTAGTAACCGCAACCATAACTATAGTCGTTGCAAGTTTAGCCATCAACTCTATTCAGTCCACCATTTTATTGCACCTAGCATCTAATATGGCCTTAGAATTTATTTGATTTAATTAATTAAAATATGGGTCAGACCCATATTAAATCCAACAAATGAGTGACTCACAATAATTTATTATAACTCAATAAAGCACTTTAAGTATGTTATCTTTATGATTGAGGAAACCTTTTCCACTTTGCATGGAAAGCCATCTCCAATAAAAGAATTCTAGTTGAACAAAGATATTATGGACTAATCCTTGGCCACATAGGAGTGCAATCTACAAAATGATTCCTCAAACATGTAGTCCATTTGCGCTTTCATTGTCAAATTCGTTTGCCTGCAACATCGTGATGTACTTTTGCAACATCTATATGAAACACTTGCAATATACCTCTGAAACATCTAAAAAATTGAAACAAACACTTGCAACATGCGCTTTCAGCGCAACAACTCCTTGCTGCGCGGAGAATGGAGGCTCGTAGCAGTGATCCTCTAATCCAATTGTAGCTTGATAACTTCCGGTGAACAGCTCTAACCACAAGCAAACAAGTTATAGCTCAATGATAAGGTGGTGACTTGGTGAGAAGGCTGTCAGGTTGCTGAAGCAGTAGCAGACATAACAAAAGAATGAGATGTTCTCAAATTTTCATGTTCGCGTTCCTTTCATGTTTTCTGTTGTTTAGGATCCTATTTTATTATTTAGCACAGGTGGTCTCTGAAAAGCTAATGATTCTAACACACTTCAACAGTTTTGATTAGTTAATAAAAAGAGTCTCCATCCATATGCGCCTATCACTGAAGATTGCCCTACATTGGCTTCTTATTTTATCTTCAAGCAACTTTGTTATTGGTAGCATCAGGGTGAATTAAGGAGCTCCTGTGGTACAATACAAGTTTTTTGAGCTATCTTTCTAATATGTTGTGGAAATGCCAAATCAGTTTACAAATTACAACACACAAAATTTAATTCATATTTGAGCTCTTTAAATGTGCTCCTCTTACCTCTCATGTGAATTAACAATTTAAACAAATCTGGATTACCTTAAAAGAATAATCTTAAATAATAAGTCATCGAAATTCAATTTCCATATAAATTTTTATATCATTTATGCATATTTTTAGTTGTAACATATTATTATCTTACTGGTGTAAGCAACCATCAATGAGCACCCTCCTGTGTTTGAGTGAGCACAACACAGTGGCGCAACTCTTGCGTTTGAGTCATCATGCAGTGATCAATCCATTAACTTGAGCAATGCTGCTGTCCGCATCTTACTGACCCGGTGCTTACTATTTTGTTTCAGTCATGGTCAATTAGTATATAAGTGTTTCAGTTAGGAAGTTGATATAGAAGAGTATGTTTCCGTTGTCATTTAGTCTGTTTATTGAGTGAATCACCTATGATTATAGCCTGAGATCAAATCTGATGTATCCCATATCTTGCTTTTTCTGAACAAACAAATCTAAATGGGTTGCTTCTGTAGAATTTCAAGATTGTTTACTACTGTGTAATTTCTCAACATTCTTTAAGTCTGAGACTTCTTGGTAGAATTTTCTAAATGAATTGAAGATGTTTTAGCACCTTCCCTCTGCTAATATATGTGCTTGTTTTCCTGTTTCCTCTGTGATTCAGGGCGCCCATTTTCCTCTGCTGTTGCTGTGCTAGCATTCTGAATGGTTCAACATGTTCCTTGCAAAGTCTTTAGCTGGGTCAGAATTCAAAATGCTTCAGCATATATATCATAATTTTTGTCAAAGATTTGGCTGGATATCAACACCCTTTTCTTTTCCAAATGCAAGCAGGTAAAAATAAGTGATGGGATGAAAGATCGACCCTTTGGCCTTTTGATGCATCCTAATAAACACGACACCGAAGAGACATAGAGCACGCTCTCTACAGTGTGGAAAAGCCTTCTGCTGTTGGAAAGGATAGCCTCAGTCTGGTGAACTTGACTAAAAAAATTCTTCAAGAACAATCTCTGAATTCTAAACCTTGATGAAACTAAACCGAGCATCAGCACCAGCAGTTCTCTTGGCTGAAGGCCATTAACAGACTTACCTTGTTTTCTTGCTGCAGCTAGAACTGATGTACTACCCTTATTTTTATCTATGCTGTCATCAGTCGAAGGCCTCAGTCAGTCTCATGCTCATTGTTCTCAGATCCTGCTCCCAGTGCGTACAAAGATAGTCCTTACTATTTTGTGTCCAACTACCTATTTGCAAGGAATATTAAACGAACCTAGCAAATGAGTTATCCATAAATTTATATTGGAGTTAGCCAAATTCCTTCTCTGATTTCATGCCAAAAGTAAAAGAGGAAAAAATTTCACAATCATACACAGTATTAAATTGTAAATAATTCTTGAAGGTCAAGCACTTTTGGACAAGTTAGTACACTATTAGGGTAGGGTATGTATATTGTTTAATACAGTGCCACTAATATTGAGACGACTTAGCAACTTCTACAATAATAAATTGCCTTTTAAGTTGTCTCCTAGTAATTTAGAATCTTTAATTTGTGCATAGAACAAAGTAAGATTTATGAGTTGCATAACAATAACCACTTGTAGTACACTAATTCATAAGTTATCTCATAGTTCTAAATTTTAGCTTACGAGGCCTTTGCTTCTAGATACAACTACTTCTTTCTCTTATCTTCCTCTCATTTTTCTCTCTTTTCTCCACGTCATAAAAAATCCCATAGAACAAAGTAAGGTTTATGAGTTGCATGACAATAACCACTTGTAGTATACTAATTCATAAGTTGTCTCATAGTTCTAAATTTTAGCTTATGAGGCCTTTGCTTCGAGATACAACTACTTCTTATCTTCCTCTCATCTTTCTCTCTTTTCTCCACGTCATAAAAAATCCAATGTCACCGATGAAACAATCTATTGCATTGCTTACATGCACTAATATACTTTCCTTTTAAGTACACAACCGTATTTGTCCTTGCCCATGAGCTACCTAGCAAGTATTGCATCCAGTCCAGTTTATAAGACAAAATTTGACATGCAACAGTCTCCTAAGCTATATATTTAAAATTCGTTTATTTATTATTATATTACTTATGATTATAAACCTATCATTGTTGGACAGTACATCTGATAGCAAAATGTGACAATATAAAATTTGTATTGCAACAGTTAGAAATTATCGGTCAAATTATTAGTAATTATTAATTAAAGATTGTAACACGCTTGCATCTACATGTCCTATAAAGATAAACCCCACTAAGCTAATTATCTTGCACCTCTTTGCACCACGTCATCATTCACTTCTCCTGCTGCCCCATGCAATTAAGTGCCCACTCACAAATGGTTTCAGTAGTAGATGCAGTTACCTACACATAATCATGCAGGCATACTGCTAGCATTATTCTCTCACGTGACTTCCTCTCTTCCTCTTCGAAAACTGACTACTAATAATTAAGCTATATATAGATGACTCGATAGACTATAGTGAGGTTATATTTATATTTCTTCTTTATACCCGCGGCAACACGCGGGGAATCGTCGTAGTTCTTGTAACTAAAGATGTGCACGGCACAAGCCACCGAGTCTCTTTTTCCCCAAGTCAGACCCACCTGTCCGAGGGGTGGTGCCCCACGCCGGTTGCTCTTTTTCCCCAAGTCAGACCCACCTGTCAGAGGGGTGGTGCCCCATGCCGGTCTAACCAGACCAGATTCAAGTGAAGCAAACTCCGCTAGTTTCAGTTTCCAGAGCATGGACTGAGCACCGCCTTAAATGTTCTGAAACATTATGGAGACATCGACTGCCACTAGATGGATGCCCATATCCTGGACATTGACATCTGCCCCTTGTTTAGTTCACCTCAAAATTCCAAGTTTTTTCACTCTCTCTCCATCACATCAATTTTTAGCCGCTTGCATGGAGTACTAAATGTAGGTAAAAAAAATATCTAATTACACAGTTTAGTTGAAAATCACGAGATGAATCTTTTGAGCCTAGTTGGTCCACGATTGGACAATATTTGTCAAATAAGACGAAAGTGGTACTATTCATCAGGTTGAAAAAATCTTCAATCTAAACAAGGGCCTGATACAAGTTATGTTCCCAGCAATGCACAATTACATCCACCCACTACCTGAATTATGCTAAGTAGAGTAAAACTGTAAAAAAAAGATAGCCAACTTTTAGCCAATGTCCTGAACACAACAAACCTGTAGTTCAGAAAGAACTAAACCTCTAAACTAAGAATGCCAAATATGTGTAATGTAACTCAGTACATTCTTCTCAACCTTTCATGCTTTCAGATTAGAACCCAAGAAACATGACTAAAACAGTTCAAAAGTTCATGTGGTTTGCATTTGCCACCTTGAGTTCTTAAAGAATTGCAAAACAAATTCATACTCTGTTCTGAAACCATCAGAATCCAATTACATGTACTCTCGGCAAACTATATGCTATCCTAATTTTTTCTCTGTTCTAGTATCCCATTCCCACAACTTAGTGTTCTTCATCTCCTTGGGATCTCTGAATCGCCTGCATCTCCCCAGGGCATGACCGACTTAGATTTGGTTAGGGTCACGAGCGCCTGCAGAGCGGCGAGGTGGAACCCGCACTGGGGGCAGTGCAACTGGGCCGCCACAGCTGGGGCACCCGTGGCTGTCGCCTTGAGCGCCGACACCGCGCCAAAGCTCTCGGCGTCGGCCACCGCCACCCTCATCTTCTTGTGTGCAGGCGGCGAAGCCAACAAGTCCTCGTCATCCGCCAACACCGCCTTATTCTTCGTGCAGGGCGCCACGGCCGTGGTCATGCCGGAGACCTCGTCGTCGCCTGCCGCCTTCTTCGTGAGAATAGGCGTTGTCATCGCTATGGTAGTGGCCGTGCCGTCCAAGTTCTTGCTATGCCGTTGCCGTCTTGCTGTCACTGCGTTGGAGTCCTCATCGTCGACCGCCTTGCTCTTCCCGCAAGAAAACATTGTTTCCGCGGACCCAGACACGCCGGAGCGCACGTCGTCGTCACCGTCGGGCGCCACCGCAGGACCATGGTTGCGCGGGCTGCGGTACATCTTACACAGCACGAGGCCCTCGACATTCCTCCCGAGGCCGTCGTGGTGAAGGTGGAACTCCGCCATTATCCAGCCAGCTCAGGCGTCCACACCAGCGTCGCCCCTCCGCATGAAGGAAAAACTCTGGCGGTAGCCGACGTGACGTCCGCCGTCGAGGTGGTCGACGACGTTCTTGGTCGCGGCCTCGCTGTGCCAGCACCCCGTGCCGTCAGTGACGGCGCGCAACTTGCGGCGATCGCGGGGACTCTTGGTGCGCAGCGGGCTTAGGAAGTACCACGTGTAGTTGCTGTCCAGGGAGACGGCCGGATTGAATCTCCGTGCCAGCTCCTCAGGGTCAGCGGAGTACAGGTCCGCCGCGTGCACGTACGCGCCCGCGCCCGCGCCCCCCGCCTTGATGTCGCCGGAGGTCACCCACGGCCGCAGGAAGTCCTTCACGAGCGTCACGTCACAGGGCGCGCGTACAGCGCCACAGCCGTCGACGGCGACGTCGGGCCGGCGCTGGACATGGGTAGCATGGAGAAGGAGGTCGTCGGCTTGGAGTTCGCGGTGGCGATCGATCGAGCATATGGAATGTGTGCGAGCGACGCACGGTTGTTTATAGGAGGGCTCACAACTTCGACTCGGAATCGAAGAGGAGAGGCGGCGTCCCGTGTACGCCACGCGCAGCGGGAGCGGTTGGGATGCCCGGATGGGCCTCCGACTCCGAGAGTCCGAGCCGAGGAGCGAGGTCGGTCCTCGGTCGGTTGGCTGAGGGCAGCAGAGGGCCGGTTTAGTTCCCAGAAAATTTTGCAAAATTTTTCAGATTCCCCATCACATCGAATCTTTAGACATATGTAACAAGCATTAAATATAGATAAAAAATAAAACTAATTACACAGTTTAGACGAAATGGACGAGACGAATCTTTTAAGCCTAATTAGACCATGATTAGACACTAATTGTCAAATAACAACGAAACGTACTACAGGGTCATTTTGCAAAATTTTTTGCAACTGAACAAGGCCAAAGTGTTTTAAAAGAATCTCTAGACAATTTCATATGCGGCTTGCACTTCCAAAGTTTGGTAACGATCACGATCTTGTTTGAACTTCCATATGTCTGCAAATAAAAAAAAGTTCCATAGTGGACAACCAAATGTTTTGGAAGCCCATCAACACATGATTTTCTTTATTTGTTGCATCCGAAATCGATGGCTCAGATCAAATCCCTCAATCTCTACCTTTACCTTCTTAATCAACATATGCACTAGCTCGATCGTGGCTGTCTCCTGTCACGCTCACCCCGCCACCTGATCCATCACCCTTCACCATGGCTTGACGCTAAAATCAATTTAACCTTCCATGCCATCCTTTTTTAATGATAATGACCAGCGTTCGTCCGGACGGACAGACCAGCCTGCTCGCGCCGCTTGCCCACATCACAAAAAAAAAGATAAAAAACCATTGACGCGCACTCTGCTCCGTACCCGCGGCTGCCGCAGGCGACACCGCCGCTCCCACCCCCGCTGGCTCCGCGCCGTCCGCGTCTCCGCCCCAACCTCTCCTTCCCCTCTCTCTCTCTCTCCCTCTCTCCCAACATGGCCTAAAGCACGGACAGCTCCACGCATTGCGCACGACCAGCCCGGCGATGCCCCAACCATGCGTTGCAGCCCCCCGATACCATGGCCGCTCGCCCACATCACGTGCCGTGTGCCTCCGCCCCACTCTGCCTCGCTGCTCCTTCCAATAGATCTGCTGCGCAGTGAGAGATCCGATGGTGGTGGGGACTACAATGCTGGCTGCAAGGGCTGCGTGTCGAGCCCATCATACCAGCGGCTGCGAAGGGGTCCCCATCGGTCTCGTAGTAGGCGGAGTCCATCTGGTCGATGGTGGTGACGGCGTGGCTGCCTCTGGTGAACTCCACACACTGTTGAGCCTCCATTTCGCATGCAACAAGGAGATGTTACGATGTACTAAAAACACATGTTGCAAGCGTACATTTTAAGTGTTTCGGATGTTTGAGAGGTATGTATGTTGCAATTATTTCAGATGAATGTTGCAAAAGTATATCAGAATGTTGCATATGTTGCAGCAGTTGTATATGTATGTTGCACATGTCTGTTCCCAATGTTTTATTTGTGTTTTTGGACGTATTGTTGCAACTGTATTTATCTGGATATTGTATACATTTCACACATATGCTGCAAGTGTTTCATCTAGATATTGCGCATGTTTGCAATGGTTTTCAATTGTTTTTCATGTGTTTTCTCAAGTGTTTCCGCAGCATGTTTCAAGTGTTTCATTTGTCTTCAGACGTACGTTGCAAGTGTTGCATCTAAATGCTTCAAAAGTAGATCAGGTGTTACACATGTTGCAATGCACATGAGAAGCGGTCCCTGTGCATGGTCTGGCGGTGCCTGGGCGGCACGGGCTCCTCATGGGCATGTGAAACCCAGGCACAGGAAGGGTCATGCTGGTTTTCTTTTGTGCGAGTGCGGGCGCAGATTGCTAGTGCGAGCGCGGGAACTGTAGCGTGGGCTTCTGGACGCGGGCCTCAGGCCGAACGTCCGGGCAATAGTGGTCCCTTTTTTTTGTGCAAGCACGGGTGTGTATTGCTGGTGCGAGCGTGAGAAACTGCAGTGCGGGCGTGTGGACGCGGGCCTCGGGCCGAATGTCGACGTTCCCTGCCGCGACTCACACTGATTGTTCCGTCGCTAGCCCGGCTTCATCAAGCTATCACGGTGACGTTTCCGTCTCTGCCTTTACCAACCTCCGTCCTTCTGTTCCTGGCATATAGCTGCACCTCCGTCTCACATAACTCCCTTGTGATCGAAACTATCGCCAAGACAGCCTACCACCCATAGATCCCTAATTCCCTTCTAAGCCCGCTGGGATAGAGCAACTCTCTGCAACGATTCACAAATTGAATTTCATCAAGGCACGTGTATGTTCCTTCCATTCTCTATTTATGGCCTAGTTTAGCTCAATGATTGCCCCTTTTTTCACCAACCACTTGGATTATACAAGCTTTTGTCGAGGGACATGTGAGTCATCGGTACCTCAGACCAGGACATCACTGCCGGTTCGAACCCCCATCACTACCGGCAGTACTAAATCGGCAATGAGGTGCTGGTCCTATCACTACTGGTTCTTTAAAACTGGCAATGATAACAACCTTCACTAGCAGTTTGTATTACCGACCGGTAGTGTTGAGTTGAACAACACTACCGGTTCATCATCTAAGCCGACTGTGATATTTCTGTGATCATTACTTGTTCAGGACTGGAACTAGCAGTGTTGATTTGGCCAACACTGCCGACCCAGTACTTGAGCTGGTAGTGCTATTTCAATCATCATCGCTGGCTTATTGAACCGGCGGTGATATATTTTTTCAATATTGTTATTTAATAAATTATTTTTTCTCTATTTTTGTGTGATACTTTTTGTTTCCTATGGTTATGGTAATGTATACTAGACCCACATATATCACAAATCTATCAAGATTTATATTACAAATGTTACAGTAACTTATTTGCTACAATGACAATATATATATATTAAATAGTCTGTCAAACATTGATTTATCATACTTTCATTGTACTTATTGGCCTCTGCAGCCATGGCGTTGCCGTGAGCATGAGGCCCGCCGTCGCTTCTATGGCGTGGCCACCATGTTACGAAGTAGCATCGCCGTGGAGGGACGCGCAAGCGGAGGGAATCACGTGAGGCCAGGAGAGGGAAGGGGAAGCGGACTTGCGTGACGGCGAAAAGGGAGGTAACCCTACTCATGCGAGCAAAGGGAAGGGGATGTGGAGTCGCGTGACGGCGTGAGGGGAGGGAACCGTGCGACTCGCATGAGTGGAAGGAAGGGGGAGAAGCGGAGTCGCGCTATGGCGCGAGGCGAGGAAACCGCACGAGGTGTAGGCTGGGTGGCGCTCTAGGCAGTAGAAATAAGGTTTAGGAAATTAGGAGCAACTTTAAATCTGGTTGATTGGAGAATGGGGCCGTTGTCTGGCCTAACTCATTTTAGCTTACTGTGCCATGCCACCCGGCGTGCCTAGGGAGTGGGCCAGGCATGGTCCTTTCTGTCAGGTCATGCTGGCCTGGGCCCACACAATACCAGGCTGTGCCGTGCTTGGGCTAGGCCAAAAAACCGTACTTCAGGATGGGCTATTGGGCAGCGGGCTTCATGGTCATCTATAGGCTCTCTGCACAATTTTCGTACTTTGTTTTTTCCAAAAAAAAAGGGAACTAGAAAATTTGTTCCTGTTTTGTTTTTAGGCACGTCATTGTATTATGCAGGAACTCTAAACTCTTGGGCAATGAACGGTCTCCCAAGATTTATGTTCACTTTAATGTGGACCTCAAAATTTGTGGCGCCGCACGCAAGCACAGTAAATTGAAGGTGTGTTTAGTTCGTAAATTTTTTTGGCTTTGGCTACTGTAGTATTTTCGTTTGTATTTGTCAATTAGTGTCCAATCATGAACTAATTAGGCTCAAAAGATTCGTCTCGTGGTTTTCTATCAAACTCTATAATTAGTTTTTTTTATCTATATTTAATGCTCCATACATGTGTCTAAACATTTGATGTGACATGAAATCTTGAAAATTTTTGGGGCCCGAATTGAAGGAGCCGATGAGTCTGCAACGCGCTGACGAGAGGAACTGCGCAGCGCTGGCGTTTGGGATCCCCGGCTATTCAGTTCCAGTCCTACTCCTATCTGCCTGCCAGACCCTCCCCATCCCTTCAAGTAGCAGCAGCCTACTAGCAGTAGCACAGGTCCATTCCATCCGCACGCTGTCCAGCTCATTTCACGAGTTCACCGACATGCCGCCGCGCTGTCCGCCGGAGCAAGACTGTACTGACAATTTTTTGGGTTGCTTGGTAGGAAATAGTAATAACTAACTCTTCATATTCTCGCATGAATTCAGGTACTCCAGTGGTGTCCCCCTGTTCAAGAACATGCTCTGAATACTAAACATTGCTGAAACATGACCACCATGGTCCATGGTTGAGTTGCAGCTAGCACAATTTGCACAAAACATGGCAAACTCGAAAAAGTGCCCGCATATATGAGAGGTGATTTAATGATTATTGAACAATCATGTAAACCGCAAGAGTTACACACTGCATTATATTGCATTTGATTACATCTACCCTGTGCCATAAATCACAGACATAAAACTTCGATTTCATCCTAAGGTTCAATTATAACTAACAGTAGCTATAATTAAATTACGAGATACGCATTCCAAGTCGCACCAGGTTGTAACTTGGTTTAGCACGGAGTTGAGCTCGAAATTCGCGATCACGGCGGCGCTGATCTTCAGCATCGCGCTGAGCAACAATTGTCTGTCGGTGTCGAGCAAAGTAGCGGCGGAGGAAGCCGGCCTCGTCGGAGATGATGCGGCGCCACGACCTGCAGACGAGGGTGGCACTAATGTGGCGCCAAGACTTGCGGCCCTCTTCCGGCGAGAGGCGGAGGAAGATCTCCTCGAGAAGGTGTTCCGGCAGATCAGGCAGCTCCGTGTTACTGCTGCTGTTGTTTGCGAGAGCAGCGGCGAACGCAGCCCCAAAAGGGTGCGGCCGCCTCCGTCTCCGACGATGACGTCGTTTTCCGTCATGGCGGAGAGTGCTGCCCCGCTGCGCGTCCGGAGGAGGAAGAGATCGATACCACACAGGAGCCGCAGCAGACGGAGGAGCCTTTGCTGGCGGCCCCGAAGCCATTCGTCTCTCGGCCATCTACGAATCGAAAGAATTGGCACGGGGACTAAATAACCTAGGGTTTTAGGTTGGAGTATATACTGGGAGCCCGTAACTATATTTATATTACTGTCCGATCCTAAAACTTTACTGTCGACAACATTTTTATATGAAATTGTTTATAAGCACAAATACAAGTTTTATGATTTCAACTCTTTAATTTTGTACAGACATGGGATGGCGAGATATGCACCATATAAACATGTGCTCGATGAGACCTAAAATATTTTTGTTGAATATTTTTTCAGTTAATATATTTTAGGTCCTCAATCAAATATTAGATGTTAATAAAAACTGACACCCGCGCCTACTCCGTTTGGACCGTTTCGCGCGCGTGCGCACGCATGGGGACCGACAATGCACGATCAGTTTCGCTCACACACGTGGGGACCACCCTGCACCCGCTATGTTTCCCGCGTGCACGTGGGGACTCCCCGTGCCTCCTCCATTTCGCGCGCACACGCGGGAATCCACGCACCCCTCACCCGCCCCACCCCCGCCAGCGGATGCACACCGCATCTCGTCCAAGAGTATATACGCTTGAAACATAATACACTTGCAACGTACCTCTGAAACAGTTGAAACCTTTGAAAACATACACTTGCAACATTGTGTATAAGCATTGCAACATATGCAACATCTAGTAAAAACACTTGCAACATATGTCTGAAACACATGGAACATTTTGAACAAACACTTGCAACATATGTGTATGGCCATTGCTGCATATGCAATATTCGGATCTACTTTTGCAATGTCCATATGAAACACTTGTAACATATACCTCTAAAACATATAAAATACTTGAAATATATGTTTGCAACATGCAATTCCAGTGCAACATCTCCTTGTTGCTTGGGTGACTCCAGGTGGGCGGCGCTGCGAATTGGCATGGTGGAGGCGGCCGAGGCCGGCTGATGAAGGCGTCGTGGTGGGTGGGATGAGCCTGGGCGAGCGGCGAACTAGCGCGATCGAGGCAGGTATGGATGGAGGCGCTCGTGGCAGGCGGGATGAGTCCGGGTGGGTAGGCGGGCGACATGGTGGAGGCGGCCGTGGCGGGCAGATGGAGGCATCCACGGCATGTGATGCAAATCTGAGCTTGTGGGGTGGGTGGGGCGAGTTGTCCAGACGGACTGATGCCCTACAAGAAGCATTATCATAACAAAATATATTGGGAAGCTTATCTATACTATAAAGGAGTGAAGAAATTGGAAATTAGTTGTTACCGTAAAAATTTCTTACCCACTGTAGACATGTCTCTAGATTTTGTATCTGACATATGGGCCCATCAAAATCTGACGACAGATCTGACGACAGAAACATATGAAACAGGCGTGTTTTGCACTGTGGCGCTGCCTCGGTTGAGTTTTTTTTACACCGAGCGATTGTTTACCCGCCCGCGTGTACCCACAGAACTCCCGCAGGCACACCCAGAACTTCGTCTCCGCCTCCAACTTCCGCACGCGCGCCCCTCCCGTGCGCCGCCGCCCGCCAACCCGCAGTACGCCACCGGCCGCTGCCCCTAGGTGTGCCGCCCCCTGATCCGCCTTCCTTTGGTCCGCCGAAGGTCGCCGCCCCCAGGTTTGACGCCGTCCGCCGCCCCCAGCCTGCCAGCGGCCACCGCCCATCCCGTGCGCTGGCCTAGGCCAGCCGCCGGTCGCCGACCCTCCATGGCGCGGCCCCAGGTCTGCCGATCCGCCTTCCACTGGTCCGCCGAAGGTCGCCGCCCCCAGGTTTGACGCCGTCCGCCGCCCCCAGCCTGGCAGCGGCCGCCGCCCATCCCGTGCGCTGTCCTAGGCCAGCCGCCTGCTGCCGGTCCTCCATGGCGCAGCCCTAGGTCTGCTGCAGTGGACGAGCCCTGCCTCGACCCGCTCTGCCCCAAGCCGACGCCTGGCCGGTGATGGAGCAAGCCGCTGCAGCGGCACTTGGGGGAGATGGAGATCGGCTAAGCATCCTCCATGTTGCGCACGTCATCTCCGACCAACCTTCAGGTTAACAACCGTGCGATTCTGCCTCCCCATTCAATAGCCAATGCCCTCTAGATTAGGATTCTCTGTATCCATTTTTTTTCTCTGATTAGCCCATGATGTAGTATTGGGGACTCCAGTTTATTTTGTAGCCATATATAATATATTCTGAATGTTAGAATTGCTTGACCGCCTCCAAGATTGGATCTCTTTTCAATGTTCAGATAAACAAAGACCCAGAAGGCCTACGCATCTTCTACTGCTTGGTACAGGTTTTAATCCTCAAACCTCCTAAACATTATATTGTTTTTTTATTCCTTGCCGGGCATTGTAGTTTTAGGTGCCAACGGTATTCAAATCATAATATATATAGTTGAGATGACAGTGATAGATACTTGTTCATTTGTTTTCTTAAATTGAACTGAGCAAGCAGGTCACCAGTATGTTTATGACAGGTTTTACATTTTGATATTGTGATGTCAACCAGAATTATGATTATGTGGGTTCTTATGAATGTTTTTTTCCTAAATTAATAAAAACAATTCTACATTATTTCAGGAATTTATTAAGTCGTTGCGCAAAGGTCTTCTCTCCATCTTTTGTGAGTTCTAGGCAAGTACTCGCAGCTACAGCCCAGTTGACAGATACTACATTTCACACTCTGCCCCTGAAGTACTAATGGGCATACCTGTATGGCTGTATATGAGTCGAAATCTGTGTCGGCCATTTCACCTCTATCCAACAAGGTTCATCGTAGTGACCTGTCTCCTGCAAACTATGCCATTTCACCTCAATTTGTTGAGTCAGTAAGTACTTCGATCAATTCTTTTGTGCTTTTGATTGTTTCCATTGTTTCTCCCTTAATTGAATAGTATTCCCTTCAATAATGAAAAAAAATATGTTGGATATCAACTTAACATGCCTTGATTTTTTTTGAAAGGGTATTCTGTGCTTGATACACCTGGATTCTTGTGCCAAGCATATAAGATATGGTTTAAAGCTTGCTTTGATAGGTAATATTTTAATTCAATTCAATGGAGTAAACTGTTTCTGTAAGTTCTTGTTGTACTAATGGTGTTGTTTTAGGCTCTAAATATGTTCTCCTAACCTTGATCTACTAATGCGTGTAGTACCAAAAAATGGATAACTATCATTCTAAGCTTTATATATGTTCTCTCCACCTTGATGTATACATAACTAGCTGCTTGTTCATACATATAGAAACTTGAACAGCCTCTAAATAGTTCATTCTTTTTACTGAAAGAATGCACACAAGAGTGTAAGAAACTTAATTTTTGTCCATGTGTAGATGTTTGAAAATTGAACCAGCATCTACTGAAGGAAAAGTTCAGGAAAAAACATTGGATTGCTCAGCATCTACTGAAGGAAAATTTCAGGAAAAAAAATGGATTGCTTTACCTAAGGTGAAGATGCCCTTTTTTGTGTAATTGTTTTTCTTCTTCCTGTCAATGCATGATCGTGTGCAAGAGTCATATTTGGCTTTAAAAGAGAATTTTATCGTGTCAGTTATAAGATAGCAACAGATCTTAACAAGTTAAGGCTGATGGTTTTGTATCTATTTTTGTGCAGACGAACGAGAGAGATGATTTCAGAAGGGTGAATGGTCTTGGAATTTTCTTTCAAATAGCTGGTCAGGCACACACTGTAGGTAAATAGCGACCATGTGCCAATATTTATTGGAGTTTAGGTTGTTAGAGAATGATGTGCATTAATGGATTAAGATCAGATGTGTATGCTCGACTGCGTCTTCTTGACACTGTATTTGCAGTGGTCTGGTCTTGCACTCTTAAGAACATGTTGGTACAATGCAAGATGTGCATCTTGAAAGAAACTGAATAAACATTGAAGAAATCGCTATTGAACAGACCTATGTCTGCCCTCTGAGAAACCAGAGGATGGAGACAATCCCCAATCACAAGATATGAGTTGTGAAACAAAGTTCCTCCTGAGTTAGTTTCAGACCTCTTACGGTAGTGGACATGAACCTAGATTGACACATGTCAAATATCAGCTGAAATGATCTATAGTGTTAGACTTGAAAAACTGTAGTGATTCTTGTATTGGATTGCTCAACTTTCTATTCAGTTATTTGATCCCTTCTGCTGCACCTATCACTAATTTATGAAAATCGCAGGTAAATGGCAACTTTCAGAATGTGTTTTTAAATTTTGCTGAGTTCTTAGAACTTTCTTCAGGTGGATGAAAAAAAGCCAAATTGACTGAAATCGCAGGTGGAGGGCAATTTTCTGACAGGTGACTTTTCCCATCTTGCAATTTCGAATTTGAATGGAAAATGTATTTTATAGCAAGGATGTTTTTTCTCTTTATTGTTCCCTCAAGTTCTTAGTATGTGTGATCCTTTAATCTTGTTAGAAATTTTTTATGACCATGAATACAAATATTGCTCACATTCCATAACTGATCATTATGGAAATTGATTTTGCACATTTGAGGATAAGCAACAATGATATATTCTTCCTCGTTATTACTACATGGAAGACATCCTCATGTACGAGGGAAGGATGTATTAATTATGTTTTGTATTTTGGCTAGAGGTTCCCCTATGTAACTATTCAAAATTTAAATGCTGATAACCCATAGTTTTCCATTGTTGTACCACATTCATATAGCAATAATCCAAATGCCACTGAAACTTTCAGCTTGCAGTGGCCTTGCTGATTTCTAATAACCATTTTATCCATGCTGAAGCTCATATGTGACTGAATTCTGATGTTGACGCTGATATGGACGTGAGAATGTGGTCAAATACTTTCAGCCTGTTGTCTCTGGTTCCGCCAACAGATTCGGCACCGGAGCCGTAGGACAAGCACTTTTACACGTTAGGAGCAGGAACCCTTCTCACGTGCGGACGTGAAGCCACGATTTGCTGATCCGGCCAAGAAGCATGCGGATGTGAAGTCATGCCAAAAACACCCTTGTCTCACTTTTACGTTCTCGTGAAAAATGTTTGGAGAGGGATGGATAGGCGAAATAGAATTATAAACTCGATTCAGACAATAGAATCACAATTTTGACAATTATGCTTATTTTTTATATGATATATGTTGACTTATCCAAAGTTTCATTGTTATTATTATTGTTTGACTAAAGATTTTTTTGATAGGCACGTGCGTGTCGCACGTACATATGTACTTACTATAAAAGAGCGAAGGAATTGAAAAATACATGTTACTCGGCAATTCCTACCTACCCTATGTTTTAGCCCTTAGATCATAGATCCAACGCATCTAATCTCCCATCCTAATCTAACAAATAGGTCCGGCCAGAAAACTTTTAATTCTTTACGCATGTTTATGGTGTATTTCCTCATATCGCTATTTTTTTCGCACCAAAAAGAATACTCAACCCACCGGTACCGCAGCCAGGCCTTCCCATCGCTGGTCCCGCATCTGGCGCTCGATCTGCTCCCGTCTCACGAAGCCGCGCCGCAGGAAGCGGCCCCTTCCTCACTGTGGGCGGTTCACGCACCGTCCTGCAATCCACTGTGATCCACCGTGACCACGGACAACCTTGCTCTTCGTCTCTCTCCTTTTTCAGCTACTCAGGGTATGTGTAAATCTGCACAAATCAATTTCTTCATTATTGGGAAGGTTCAAATTTGTTGTACCACACACCATCTTGGGGAGTCTGCGACGGGCTGGTGGTGCCTTAGAGGGGACAGGACCACACCGTGAAGCCGTCAGGCTCGCGAACTGCGAGGTTGGCGCATTCCGTCAGATGGGCAGTGTTCAAACGCGAGATATTATGGGACGAACACGACGAGGAGAGAGTGGATGTGTGAGGATACCTATGATCTCGAGGGCCGGCGGTGGCGATGCCATGGCCGACCACGCAAAAAAGTCCTCTGGGACCGACGGCGAGATCGCGAGCGCAATGACGGACGGCGGCGGCGCAGGACGGAGAGGCTGGGGACGGCTTCCAAGAGATGCGAGTGATGCCCGTTTGCTTGCTACCGCAGCTAACAGGTGGGACTAAAGTGTTAAGCTTTCGTGAGGCCGCCGTTGTCAGAGCGTGTTCTGGGCTTGGGCTGCTTCATCAATAGTTTAGGTTCCGTACGGCCAAGGCCCATTTTGGCTGACTGGTCAGGGGTCACCCTACCCAAAAACTGCTTGCAACACGTCACATTTCTATATCTCTTACTGATAAACTATCCAAATACCATCTGAATTATCAAAAAAATATTAGATTAAAAAATACAAAAATAAAAGGATAATAAAATAATGACAATTTAAGCTAAAAAATAGAAAATTAACACGATATCTTCTAAGCACGTGCGTGCCGCACGTGCATGTTGACTAGTCGTAACAAAAGATAGGGAAGCTGTTCTTGTGCGAGTGATATGTGCCTATCTCTCACATGATTTGTGCGATGTCCGATTTGTCTTTGGCCTTCATATGAACCAATCTTAGTTTCCTACCATCAATGTGTTTGGCCTTCATATGCTCATACAGACAAAGGGGGTGCACCGTTATTCAAGTCCAATAGTGCTAGATCCTAACGGGGGCACCAGGCATGGGCTGCTAAGGTTCCCCCGGCCCGCATCCTAGTGTCATAACTGGGCCTACACCTCGGCACGGCGTGGCAGCACGACCATGACTCGACAAGAGGTTTGGCCCATTAAGACACTTCGATGCAACCCCAACCGTACTACCGTAGCCATAACATGCCCTTATCCTCTCCTTTCCCTACCATCTCTTGTCTCCCCGCCTCTCCTTCCCTCCCCGTCTCTCCTTCCTCGCCGCCCCTCCTCTCCCTATTTGTCCTTCCCCGCTTCGTTGAGCGATCGTTCCTCGACACGGATCAACCCCTTCTCTCTCTGCTCTCTCTCACTCCCCTCTGTCAAATAGCCAAGCGTAGGTCCCCGTTGCGATGCTGATTCAGCCTCGAGCTCTCTGTTCTTAGTCTCCACTCTATCGAGTGGTCGAGCCATTGTCCCCCGACCTTGAGGCCGCTCCCCTCACTCCAAGCTATGAGTGACTACGTTAGCTAGGAGCGGCTGAGCCACCATCCCCCGACCACGACGGCGGTGACGAAAGCTAGGATCTTCCAATGGCGAGTTCCATCTTGATCTATGGCTCTATGAATGTTCTTGTGCTTGATCTGTGTACAATCGAGTTCATCTGTGAACTTTCAATTTTTGTTGTTTTTCTGATTTTTTATGAGATGAATTAATTGTTATTTGGGCAAGAATTGGCTACCGAGCCGCCAGGCTTATCAGGCCGGCAACCAGCATGACACAGTTAGGTGCTCTTACTGCTGTGCCTAGGTCTAACCCTGGGCACCATAGCTGGCGTGGCACGACATGGCTAGCTAATCGCACCTTCCGCGCCTGTCCCAATGTGCCGTGCCTAAATGTGCTCGTGTTGTGTCGTGCGGGGTGGCCTGTTTGGACATTTATATGCACCGTCCACCTCATCCATGCAGTGAACAGCACGCAGGATTGAAGAACAACGCACAGGGCCATGCACACATGGATGGCCGAGGGAAGCATCGATATGATTGTATTAAAGTTACAGTGTACTTATATTAAAGTTCAGGAGTGTGAGTGGTTGAGGCAGAGTGTGGGCTGGGAGATAGAGTCGGCGAAGGAAAGAGAGTGGCGGCAGGGAGAGAGAGTGGACTAGAGTATGGTGACTACTTATAGACTAGTGACCGTCTTGTTTGTATTGAACCAGCGGTGAAAACCAGTCCTGTTTTCTTAGTTGATTCAAGACCCACTACAGGTCAACGATGAAAATATTTTCACTGTCGGTTCATCACAAACCGGCGATGAAAGTAGTGTTGACAAAAATGTTTTCCGCCGTAGTGCAAAGTGGTGATTTATTCATACTTGGGATGGTTCTCTTCATTTGTGATGATTCCTGGGCAGTCAACATAGTATAAGAAACTTGTTATGCTCTTCAATTCTGACACGAACAACTGACTTGCACGAACAATCGACTCGCCCTTCATATTCTCACAGGAATTCAGGTTCTCCGACACCAAGTCGACCAAGAACCAGCTGCGTCTAGGTGGATTTCCCTTAGCTGCCGCTGTAGCTAGCTATAGCTAGTTTTGGGACATAAAAAGCTAAATGGCTTAGCCGGCTATTTAAATCCTTGATTGCCGCACAAGCAAGACATGTTGTTCAGAAACATCAGATAAATGTGTAGCCTTGATGCATTCATCAAGAACAAGCTGCTCTAGATAACAATTAGTAAATGTATAACCTAATGCATTCTTCATGAACAAGCTGCTCTGGGTTAGCAAACATTCATAAGACTGTCTTAATAAACATTTATAACTGCTTATTAGTCATCATAATCATCGTGTTACCAACTTAACATAATCTTCGTGTCATAGGAACAATGTCAGTGGTGGCCATGTAACAGGAACGGCGTCAGTGGTGGCCGTGGTGTCACGTGGTGGAGTTGTGGATTGCGCTCATCATTTTGGTTCACTTGCAAGTACTGTATTAGCAAAAATCATCAAATAATAATAATAAACAGAATCTGAAGCATGGCCATCTATGAGAGATGATTTAATCATTATTATTGAACAAACATGTAAACCGCAAGAATTACGCACTGCATGTATCTGTAAGACTGGTGGCCATAAATGTACCTACGATATATACACATGTCTAGCAAGCTCCCGTTTCAGACGACGGTCTAGACGGCGCTGCTCCTCTTCCAGTTCGAGACAGTGGCGCTCCTCCCTTTCCAGTTCCAGACGGCGATGAGCATCAATTGTTTCTCTGTGGCGAACAAAGTAGCGGCCGAGGAAGCCGGACTCGTCGGGGATGATGCGGCGCCACGACCTGCAGACGAGGGAGGCACGGATGTGGCGCCAGGACTCGTCGGGGCCCTCTTCCTCTTACGGCGAGAGGCGGAGGAAGATCTCCTCGAGAAGGTCCTCGGACAGATCAGACAGCTCCGTGTTACTGCTGCTTCTTGACAGAGCAGCTGCGCCACCAGCATGTCGCGCGTGATGCTCGGCGGCGCGTCGGCGGCGAGGACGACGTATCGCTGACGCCGAGAGCAGCGACTACCTTAGTGCTGCCGGTGAACGAAGCGCCCATGAACGGCAATGGCTTATTATAGGGGCGCCGCCGTCTCCGACGACGTCGTTTTCCCTCGTGGCGAAGAGGCTGCCCGCTGGGAGGAGGAGATCGAGCAGGGGGCGCAGGTCTATGCGCAGCAGACGGAGGAGCCCTAGGTGTAGGTGGTGTCTTCGTCATCTATGAAACGAAAAAATTGGCACACAGGGACAATATAAGCTAGGTTCTACGCCGGAGTAGATCGATAACAACTCCTGGTTAGATCCTATGCGGGACTGCCAGGTGGGTCATGTGATAGTAACCAAATTTAATAATTATTTATTATTTTTTAATTAATTGCATTATATTACTTTATAAAAGGAATTATTGCTCAATTAAGATAATATATAATATTCTTCGATCGGGCAACTTTACGTAGCCGGCCGTGTATATTCATTCATTCATGTAGCCGCGGTCGTGTATACCAAGCGCATTCAGTGATAATTTCGCGGATATAAAAATAATAACACTTTCAGTGTTCTCAATGTGTATGAAACTATGAATTCGCATGATATCCTTAATAAGGGTTTAAAGTGTATATGTTAAGAGTTTAGATTAGAAACATAGACCACACAGCAGACATTTTACGTGTATTTTTTACATTGACTCATTTGGCCTGGATATTGGCTGACGCTTGCCTTGTCTAGCTACACAAATGGCCCCATTTGTAACGTCAGCTCTATATCCAGCTGCACCTACAAATTCGATTTGTAGAGGCGGTTTTATATTGAGCCGCCCCTACGAATAGGCGCTGAATTGTAAAAATTAAGTTCTAAAATTTGAATTTTTTGAAACGATCTCGGATGGAGAAATTACCAAAATAAAAGTTGTATATCTCGAAAAGTTATAGAACTTTGTTATTTATAACTTTTTCATTTACAATCATTTACTTCTTCAAAATACTGTTTAAAATTTAATTTTTAAATTATTAAAGAACTCTAATTTCTCTTTTTAATCTCTGGCTAAAACTTATAACTAGTCTTTCTCCCTCATACTAACTTCAAGTTTGATGATTGTTCTTGCTAAAATTTTATAAAATCTTGTTCTATCAATTTATTGTGTTTTTACAACTATTATTTGAGCCATCTTTTCTTGTGACTTTGTTTTATGGCTTTAAAATTTGAATTTCAAAAAATATCAACTTCAAACAACATTTTGAAGCAGTAATGATTTGAGCTGAAAAAGTCATTAACATCAAAGTTGTAGAACTGATCAAGATCTACAACTTTTATTTTAGTCATTTAAACTATAAGAGAGATATATAAAATTTGTGAACAATGTTACTATCGCTTTGTCAGATGAATAAATGACCAAAATAAAAGTTGTAGATCTTGATGACTTCTACAACTTTTATGTTGATGACATTTTCAGCTGAAATCATTTACTCTTTCGAAATGTTGTTTCAAGTTGACATTTTTTGAAATTCAAATTTTGAAGTCATAAAATAAAGTCACATGAAAAGATGACCAAAATAAAAGTTGTAGATCTCATAAAGTTATAAAACTTTGTAGTTGACAACTTTTTCATTTGAAATCATTTTATTAAGAAAAACTACATTTGAATTTCTCAATTTTGAAATTTGAATTTTCCAAACGATCTCAGATGGAGAAATAACCAAAATAAAAGTTGTAGATCTCGAAAAGTTATAAAACTTCGTAGTTAACAATTTTTTAATTTGAGATCATCTTGTCAAGAAAAACTATGTTTGAATTTCTTAAATTTGAAATTTAAATTTTTTAAACGACCTCGGATGGAGAAACTACCAAAATAAAAGTTGTAGATCTCGAAGAGTTATACAACTTTGTAGTTGACAACTTTTTCGTTTAAATTCGTTTAGGGCCTCAAATAATCAATTTAAACTCGTTTGAGAATAATATGAGTATAAGAAATATCTGATATTGACGTAAGTGAATGTGCGGTGCAGTGGTTAGAGGAGGAAGTACGCGAGGCCGAGGTTGCGTGTTCGAAGCCCCCGCAGCCGAGCCGTCCCTATAAATGATGGGTGGCATAGTGTATGTTACTGCTATATGAGAGAGCAGTGGCGCTACCGCGATGTTGCGTGCCATGCTTGGTGGCGTGTCATCGGCGAGGATGACATATCACTGAGAGCAGCGCCACCAACCAATTGCTTTCAGTGAAAGCAACAGCCATCAACGGCAACAGCTTATTAATTATAGGGGCGCCGTGACCTCTAATGATGTTGTTTTCCCTCATGGCGGAGAGGGTGCGCACCGGGAGGAGATTGATCAGGGTGCGTAGCAGATGGAGGAGCTCCATAGTTGCCAGTGATGCCATAGTCATCGTCATCTATGAAACGTTAGGATTTATGCCGGAGAAGATCGATGAGTCTATAATGATGGCACCAACGCCTGATCGAGACGGACAGAAAACGGCATATGGACCGGGGATGAGGCTATCCCCTCGATTTTTGGAGCGGGATCTCATTCGTATACCCCACAAAGTAAAATACATGGTTCCCTGTATCGTCATATTTCAATGGTGCCCTTACATCAAGAAATGCTTGTCATTTTGGATGTGCGGAGTAGAGATGTATGTCTTGTCCATTCAACGCACCAATATTGGCAGCAATTCGAGTCACAAGGGATGTGCAAGTAATAGTAGTGGAAGCCATGATTGTTTCTAACTAATGAATTAACATTTCTTTCACAGGAGCAACTTTTGTCTTTTTTGAGCATGGCATAGAGCAGTTGCATTTCAGCATGATAAACAAAACGAGTGTCTTGTTAGAGAACAAAGTCATGGCAATCCATCGATGCATGAACCTCAAAGTAGGATGATGAATATTCATGTTACGCAGTTGAAACTTGCCAGCTACGTTTTGACCCGAAATTATTCTCCAAAATTCATAACGATTAAAACCTCTGAGAGAATAGTCTAGATTAATTGAGTATTTTGTATTGAAGCCTAAGTGAGATGCGAGATTTTTCCATGTAAGATAATATTCTTTCTCAAAAAGATGTAATCCCACCCTCAACTTCTTTTAAAAAGCATAGAAATTGAATGGTTAGGATGCGAGAACTTTGCTCGTCAATGGGAGCAACGTTCTCCCACCCTACAGTCTTCCAAATGGTGGTGAATTCGGTGTTCATACCTATCTTTTCGAGGAGGTCGGGGTCATATGCCGGCGTGTGGACGAACTCGCAGTTCTTGACGTGGTTGTACGCTTGCATCTCCCGATCTCCCTCCAAGTCAAGGTGAGGATCATCATCACCTTCCTCCGTTGGTTCGGTTTCTTCTTCTTCATGCATCGGTCTCTCTTCGGGCTCGAAGGCGCGCGTGCTTGAGCTTTCGCAGGAGCGACTTGAGCTCGCTCCCACAGCCTTCTTGAATGCACCGATGAGCTTCCTCCCGAACTTGCCCATGACGAAAAGACAACAACAAAATTTGCAAGCAGGGTTATGTTAGTGAAAACAAATCAAGCAGCCCGCGAGCTTAGCTTGGTGGTGACGAGTGTAGGAATTTTCTGCAGAGTTTCCTTGTACTTAAGTTTTGTGGAAAATATTTTTTAGCAAGTGGTGGAGCAATTGAGAGTGAGAGGGAGTGAAAATGGAGAGTGTGAGGATGAGGGGAGCTCAACCCCGGGCTCTCGGCTTTTATAGAGCGAAGCACTAGTTGAAGGCGGCAGAGGGCAACGGCTAGGAGCCAATGGCGAACGCTCGGGGCCAATGGCCACCAGCAGGGTCCGGCCGCACCCCTAGTTTGACCACACCTGTGGTGGGCCCGCTACTGCCACCCTTTGGCCAGTAGCTTCCAACGGTCAACTTGAATTGAAGACCATTGGTGCTTCCCTCTGATTCGAAAATTTGCTCCTGATTTTGATTTTTCACAAAACTTTTATTATATTTTGTATTTTCATAAATATTTTTTAAAAAATAAGAAATGATAACAGTAAAATATATACTATTGGAAAATGATTTTTATTTTATTTTTCTAAAAAGTTTATTTTGAAGCAAAAAATTTTGAATTTTAAAATTTTGAATTTTTTTAATTTTTTTAATTTTTGAATTTTTAAATTTTTAAAAGATAACTATCGATTTACCTTCGGAAAGGGCTCAACATTTATAGTTCGTTGGCATGACTTCTCCTCCTTCATTGCTCTGCAGCTGCATAAACAATTTCGGGGAATTCTCGGGTTGCCCCGGGATTTTCCCCGATTTGTTGACAGGAATAGCGGCAGTAATTTGAGCGATTTATGTTTCTATCATTTTATTAAAACTTAGTTGATTCTTAATGGAGGAGGATAAGCTTTCCAGTTTAGAATTTATATTTTCTATTATTTTATCATTATAAGAAAGCTTTTCAGTAAGATTTTCATTAATTTTTGCTCGGCCTAATACCAGGTCTATCAAGGAAGGTTGGTTTGAATTGTAATTTGGGTTGATGTTTGAATTACCTCCTCGCAGACGGGACTGGTTGTTCCACCCGCTATTTTTCTGTTGGTGAAACCCGTTGTTGATGTATGAAGCTTCTTCAGGGGTCTCGAGGCAGTCATTCCCTGAGTGGGCAACTCCACCACAGACCTCATACATCATGTGAGTCCATGGCCTGGACGGTGCTTTTCATGGTTTCTTTCTCAGTAGCACGATCGTCCAACCTTTTTATTAGTAGATCTATTTTTGCGACAAGCATGTCCGCCTCCTTCACGGAATGCATGCCTTTTTATTGTTTGCGTTTCTCTTCCTAGCTCTGATTGGCCACCATCTTTTCGATGAGAGCCTTAGCTCCATCGATGGTCAGGGAGAGGAATGCTCCTCCAGCAGTGGCATCTACGTGCCCCTTTGACATGGGTGTGAGCCCCTTATAAAAGTTCTACGGCACAAGCCAGTCCTCCATTCCATGGTGTGGGCACAGGCTTGGATGTAATCCTACAACCTCTCCCATGCCTCGGGGATGGATTTGAGTGAAGTTTGCTGGAAGTTGGAAATTTTCCCCCTTAGGGCACTGGTTTTGCCCATGGGGAAAAATTTCGCGAGGAATGCCGCGGAACATTTGTCCCACATGTTGACAACTCCCTTGCTTTGGTAGAACCACTGTTTTGCCTTCCCCGCAAGGGAGAAGGAAAATAGACGAAGCCTGATGCTGGCTAGTACAACATCTTTGATGACGATGATGTTGCACAGCTCAAGAAAGTGTTGCAAGTGTGCACTTGCATCCTCGCTTGGTAAACCACATCCGAAGGCACGATGAACCGCCACCTCAACTTAGCTCTAATTTTAATCATATAAGTTATATGAATGATTAAGCATAAAGTTCTACATATCAAGATCATCCCACATAAACTATAAACTAGTTCATATATCACGATCATAACACGGGAACTATAGTCTAGTTCATATGCACTACTATATGAATGATATGAAAACTTGAACTTGGAAGAACTCTTCATAGTAATATTCATACCAAAGTAGCTTTTCTTCCAAGGAGACAAGCTCTCCAAGTAGCTCTTGCCTTTGCTCACAAACTAATACTACTAAGACTAAATGAATACAAGAGAGGTGAGGTGTGCTTGGCTCCAAATGAATGTGTGTTGAAGAATGAGCACCTCCCTCCTATTTATACTAGAGTGTGGTCGGTTTGGCGTTGAGAAATAAGGAAACCGCCGTGGACCGCCTCTGCATGGCGGCATGCAACTGCTAGCCAAAAGTGGGGCCAGGAGGAGGCGGTGGGGGTGCAGCCGCACGCAGGGTGTGCCCGCACCTGGTGGGCCCGCCTCGCGACCGCCTTCGTCTGGTCAGTTCCTGGATGGGCCTAGACCCAGCCCATGGTGGTATTCTGCCCAGGTAAGATGTGTAGGTGGGCTTTCTCCATTTCTTTCCTTTGCACACTTCTGGAATACACTTTTTGCTTTGCACTTTTTGTTTGATTTTGTTTGTTTTCCACTTGATTCCGAAGATGTGTCCTGCAAAACATGTTTTCTCGAATACAAGTGGAATTAGGTTAATAGTACATGCATATGTGTCAAAAGTATGTTTATTTCTCCCTTTTTGGACTTAAATTGGCTATTAGAAATGTGCGTTTGTGACCGCCAACAATGGTGCTCCCTGCTAATTCCGGTTCCATCTCTACAGTTGCTGTTGTGCACGGCCTTCGTGCCTTCTTCATCACGACAAAAAATGGAGGGGCATTAACTGTTGATCTATTGTCTAACCGGGTGAGGAAGGTATGTGGGAACAGTCATATCAACTATTTTGTTCCCTACACAAGCACTCCACGTACAAATACAGCTTTGATTACTTTTGATTTGCAAATTGTTATGACATCAGTATTTCACTTAGTAACATGAAATATATGAACATGTATGTGCTTACAGTATGGTTTGCCAATAGTAAAGGACTTACCAATTCTACAAACTGTAATATTTCAATTATTAACAAAAAGATACGAACATGTACGTTATTTTGACCCAAGAACAGAGATTTTACAGAACAGGGTACCTGTAAAACTGTGTTACTGCTGCCTAAATATTTTTGTTATATGGAACCCGTGCAAGTTGCAAGCTGCTAGAAGACATACTCCTTGTAATATTGAACTCGTGAAAGTTGCAAGTAGTGGATGATTTGTGGAGCATTTACAATTGACCTAAATTTGGTTTTTATAACAGCCGACTTGTAGCTGAGAACACTCATTACTCACACCACAGATATCTGTCCTGTGTTTATATTTTAATTTATGATATGATGTAGATTCCTTAACCCTGATCTCAGTGTCACTTTAGGACATTGAAATATGGATTATGATATTAATGTTACACAAAGTGAGGCACTTCTTTGTTGTTTGAGTCCACCTTCTGTTGAAGATTTTGTGTACATGCTTAATAATCATCACATCTTGTCTCGAAGACTTGTGTACCTCCTTCACTCTAATCTGTTAATGTCACATAAAACTATGGATGCCAATATAACTATAAAAAATCTGAGTTGTTTTCCTGATGGTTGAATCCATATTGTTGGAGTCTCAGGATAATGTTTTTTCTCGAACACCTCAGCATAATAAGTTAGTACAGTTTGTTCAGCTATTAGCATCACCTTATTGCTCCCTGGGGTCAACAGGTAACCAAATTTCATTAAGGGAAGCATAATTTCTCAATCAGGCAATTGGCTTATGTAATTTTAATTCGGCAGCACTGGGTGCAGCCTTTACAGGGGAGGGATCAACTACTTGTGTGCAGACATGATAGGTGGCATATGTCGTGTGGAACCGTGGAAGAATGCTATTTCATTTGTGACTGGTATTTTCTGCTGGCCTTCATGTTTCCTAGATCTTTATGTAAGGAATGGTTATTAGTAGTCTCTCGTAGCTCTAAAGCTCAAGTGGTGTAAAGCTCAAGTGGCCTTGTTTGTAAGACCGTAGCAGCATTCTGCTCTATATGTACTTCACTCGAGCTTGCAACACTTTGTCTGAAATTAATGGTGCTCTGGAAAACAAAGTTATTAAATTCAAATACTCTATTTCCATGCCTGCCTTTTCAGTGCACAGCAGTAATTGGGTGGAGCTTCGTGTAGCTTCAAATTTTGTTGGATTACTACTGAACCTGAAATCGTCTTGCTAATTTTTCTTGTTATCCCCTTGTACTTTTAGCTTGGCACATTTGTGTTTCCAGTTATGGAAGGAAAGTGTGTAGCAGTTAGCAGGGTGTGGGAAATTAAATCCATGTTTTTTTAGCTTGTTACTTGTATACCTTTAGTCTATGTCCCAGCCAGTTTGCACAATTAATCAATCTTCAGGTGGACCCTCCCTCCATTTGCCTTTAAAAAAAACCTTTGCAGTTTTATGCAAAGCTATTGCCAAATTGTTTTGCTTAACATTTGTAACGAATAGTAAGGCCAAATAGCTCTACAATTGCTCTCTGCCATTCAGCATCTATGGATGCATCTAGTGGAAACAAATTGAGGTTTGCTACGATGGGTTCATGTCGCCATTGTTTAATTCTCTTGCTAAACGGAACATACTAGCCATAAATGACAGACCTGCATTGCCAGATCATCAAACCATGTGATAGTTATAATTGTAGTCACTATCCAGGAGACACAAAGCACTATCAGCACTTTGTCAGAAGTTCAGTTACCTGAAAAGAAGAGTTATCGACAGGTACTTCTGTAGCGAGCATAGTAGCATACAGGAGTCACAACGTCTAGAAGTTCAGTTCTCTGAAAAGAAGAACCTTAACTCAATCATCTGCCTCACTTCAGCTGCAGGCCGTAGCACAAAACAATGTAAACATGAAAACAAAATGACACGTGATAGCTGTAAGAAATTGAAAGTCCCCTCCTAGTTCTGTTACTAGTTAAAACTACAAGTATAGTACATGATAATAACAATTTCACATTGTCGAAGACATTATCATGATGCTATTTATTACTGCATGAATATGTCCAAATTGAATTGAGAAACATGCTTGGAGTACATACTTGTAGTTGTCAGTGAATGGGATGTCTTGAGGGGATGCTGGTGGCGGCTGGTCTGCTCCAGAGTCAGAAGATGTGTACCATTGTTGATTATCTCCAGGTCAGTAGGCTAGACCAAAGGAGGATAGAGGCAAGGCCGGAGGGGAGTAGCTAATGTCCATGATAGGTGAGGCTGTGAAGGGCAGTGCAACAGGCAGGGATCTGTGGTCGGCAGGCTTGTGCCCTGCGCTCGTGCGCGCCGGGGGGGGGGGGGGGGGGGGGGGGGGGGGGGGGGATGGGGTGGTCCTGCCGTGTACAGCCATGGCGTCCTACTCCCTCCTCCGGATGTGGCTGCGCCTCTACCTCATGCCTCATTGTCGGTGAATGGATTGTCCGGAGGGGATGCTAATGGCGGTGGGTCTGCTCTGGAGTCTCAAGATGTGTAGCAGTGTGTGTATATTATCTGTAGGTCAATGGGCTGACCCGCGGGTAAAAAAATTGGTATGAGTCCGACATGAAAATTTTAGTAGGTCAGAAACTTGGGGCTGAGACTGCCTGACGCACAGGCCCGACCCAACTGTGTTTGTTAAATTTTGGGTGGGTCAGATCAGGTTCGTCGGGTCGGTGGGCCATGATCAAGTCTAATGGGAGAGGTGGCAGAGTAAGAAGCACAAAGGAGGAGGCGGAGAAAGAGAGAGGGAGCGATGCTGGGAGGATTGAAGATCGAGAGAGGGATGGCGGCTATGACTCAGATAGGAGTGGGGAGAGAGGGGTGCAAGTAATTTAGCATTATTGATGACCGATCGGGGGGCCTTGGCTAATAGATTTGGGCCTTTTAAAAGACTTGCCTATAATATTCTTTATTTTTCAGGAACTTGGTGCGTTTGTCCTACTTCTATAGTACAATGGTGTTTTAACTTTGTGATTTTGCACCTTCAATTTAGAAAAAAAAACCACCCCTGTTTTTTTAATATTGTTAGGTCTAGTGTATTAAATGGCAAGAAAAGTAGAAAGGAAAATATGTCCACATGATAAAACGAATATCCCCAGCTTATCTTTTCACCTGGTCGGCCTCCTTAGTCCTTACCCATTTGTCTTCGACATTCGACCGAAGTACCGGACCAACCGTATGGGCAACATTATGCATTTCTTTCCACGGAGGAGCAAAACAGAAGGCAGCAGCCACCAATATGAACCGAGCAAGTAGCCGCTCTCACAGTGTTTTCACACTTGATGATATTTTAGGGTCACTAACTTTACCTGACAATATGTGACATGTACCTGTATGTTGCCATGATAATATGTGACATGTCCTGATTGATTGATAATTACATGCAAGTTGTGTGATACTAAATTGTGTTTATATGGATTTTGACATAAATGGTGTCCAAATTTTGCAAAATCTCACAAAATTCGTACATATTTTCCATAACAACAAAGCAAAGACATAAAATTGTGTCTAGTTTTGATACCAACATCCCTACTAAATTTGCCAAAAATGTTGATCTTGAAATAGGGGAAAAATCACAAAGACGTCTAACAAAAGAGGGGGTAAATTCACCTGGGTAATTTGTCTTTTCGTCAAAAAAATAATACCATTAAAGAGGACTTCATAAAATGGGGGCAAACGCAAGCTCGATCTTCCTTCATTTCAAATTGGTGAGGTAAAATCATACAGTTAAAAAATGAGGGAAAATTACCATTTTTCTTTAAAACGAGGGCATGAAAACCAAAGCTCCTTATTTTTAGTGGTGGACTTTTTAAATAGTCTGTCTCTATTTAAATGATTTTATATGAGACAATATTTGTTGGACTGCCTCCGTGAATGGGATAACAACTTCTAAAAATCGTTATTTATTTTTGGAGATAATCCTGAATATTTTTTTTTGACAAACTCTATGAAAGTATATATAAATCAATGGGGCGACAAGGACTCGGACGGAACGCGGCGTCCGTCCGGACAAAGCTCCCACACCCGTGCCAGACGCAGGCAACTTCCTTCGCCCCACGCCAAATACTGCTCCGGAGGCAGCATCCGTCCCAGACGGAGCTCTGCGTCTGCACTTGATGCCCGCCCATATCGCATCTGTGCCCCGCGCCCGCCCTTATTGCACGCCAACGTCTAGAACCGCGCCCCCGCGCCTGCACGTGTGAACCACGGCAGCGCCCCAGCAGCAACACCAGGAATGCTGCTCCGATCCCGTGCCGGCAGGTGATGAACCAGGGCAGCGCCCTAGCAGTAGCACCAGCACGGCAGTGGCAGGCTGCTGTCCGCCAGCCACCAGCACACATTTCAACATGTGCAATACCTAATCTACTTTTGTAACCTAAAGATGAAACATTTGTAATATACAAACTGAAACAGATGAAACATTTCAAGCATCTGTGCATAAGCATAGCAACATATGCAACATCTAGATCTACTTTTGTAACATTAGTCTGAAACATCTGAAACACATGAAAACAAACACTTGAAATATGCTTGTGCAGCCATAGCAAAATATGTAATGTCCAGATGAAAACAATTGAAACAAGCGTCTGAAACAACTAAAACACTTCGAACATAGGCTTGAAACGTGCGTATATTTTCATTGCAACATATAAAACACTCGAAAAGTTTTGAAACATCTGAAACACTTGAAACACGACATTGCCGCCAGCCACAGCCTACCTGGTGGGGGAGTATGGTAGCCAGCAAAGTCGGGTTTAAAGGTACGTCGAGAGCAATGACCGGCGACCTCCTGGTGGCGCAGGATGAGGCGTGGCGCGCGGTGCAAGATTGGGGCGTGTGCAGCGTGGGATGTGGCATGGCGGCGAGGCAGGGTAGGCGGCCCGACGGCGCATCACGACTGCTGCAGGTGGATGCGCAGCCGACGCGATGCTGCGGGCGGACGACGGTAGCGGTCTCGAGTGGGGAATGGGAAAACGTTCCGGAGTGGAAAACGGGTGTTAATTGTTGGGCCCAATTGATGCGTAGGCCCGAGAAGGGAGGCGTCCGGATCACACACACCCGGACGGACGACGTCCTGATAAATCAAAGGCGCCGTGTGCTAAAATTATATTTTAGTAGTGAACAGCAGAAACTTACATGACCTGGGCCCATTTTATTATATATGGAGTTCGAGCCCACCAGCACACCATTTTAACGCATAAAGGAAAAAAAAACCTAATCCTCGCCGCCGACTCGCCGAGCACGATGGCGACGCTGCCTGAGGCTCTGACGGACGATCTCGTCGTAGAGTTCCTCCGGCGTCTCACACCCGAGGATCCCGCGAGCCTGGTCCGCGCCTCCCTGGTCTGCAAACGGTGGCGCCGCATCCTCGCGGACCGTGGCTTCTGCCGCCGGTTGTGCGAGCATCACCACCAGATGCCGGCAATGCTGGGATTCTTCGGCCGGGGATACGGCCCGACGACAGAAGCGAACCCGCTTTTGTTCACTCCCACGTCCTCCTTCTGTCCGCGCACCGCCGGCCTCACCGGCGGCCGGTTCGCGGTCGATGCCCGCCACGGCCGCGTCCTCCTCGCTCGCATGGGCTTCCTGGAGGAGCCCTCGACCTGCTGCTTCGCTGTCTGGGACCCCATCACAGGCAACCTGCTGGAGCTGCCCAGGTTGCCACGGCGGCAGACAGCTGACTTCACCTGGAAGGCGGTGGTGCTCTGCGCCTCCACCCCCAGCCCCAGCACCGCCAGCAGCTGCGACCACCTCGACTCAGGGAAAATTTTATCGGCGATAAAATTTCGATAAACCCGATAATCCCGTTTATCGCTGAGGTCCAATAAAATTTATTTATCGCCGAGATTCCAATTTTCACTAGTCCACCTACATAAAAGTATGATACTCTATTATACTAATACTATTATGTGTTAGTTCTTGATGTTAAATGCTTTACAGACAACTTATACAATTTTCTAGTGAAATTAGGTATTATTTTGTTTTATTTTTGACTGAGAAATTTTCCGATAAATCCGATAAACCCGTTTATCGGTGACCTCCGGTATTTTTTTGCTACCGATAAATTGAACCTTGCCTCGACTGCCACCGCGGGCCTTTCCTCGTCGTCTTCGTCGGCACCTCGCCCCAGGAGGTGTATGCCTACGTCTACTCGTCACAGGCTCGTGCGTGGAGCCACACAGCCTCTGCTGCCCGGGAAGCCGCCGATAGCTCTTCACTTTTCTATCAAAATGAGCTTTGCCGCAGCGCGGTGGCCAGGAATGCAGTATACTTCAGGCTTCTAAGCAATATTAGAGTCCTCAAGTACAATTTGAGTGTGCAGGAGATCAGCTCGGTCGACCTACCAGCAGTACCAGCTCGATGGCAAACATGGGATCAAATACGGCCTCAAATTCTTCTCACGACTACACAATATGGTGGATTGGGAGTTGCCAGGATCGATATGCCATGGATTCACCTATGGTCAGGGGAGGCCGGTCCTGACGGTCTTTTCAGATGGGAGCTAGCTCCAGTCATTAAGCTCGAGACAGTGCACCATGCTGATCTTCCCCCCTTCTTTGTGGTTGACATTGTGCATAGCCTTGGCGCCATTATCATCTGGGCACATGACGGGGTATTCAATGTTGATATAGAGTCTAACCGGGTGACCAAGCTATGTGATGACAATTGTGCTTCATATTCTGTTCCCTATATGAGCTTCTGCATTCCAGGTACTGATACAAACTTAATTTGCTTACTTGTTCCCATGTTGCCAACTATTATGACTTATGAACTCTTGTAATATTTCAGTTGCTAAATAATGTTCCAGGGGTATGCTTACATTATGGTTTGCCAATTGTTTGGAACTTGTAATATTTCAGTTAGTAACATGAATGATATGAGCATGTTGTGTTGGCTCAAGAACATAAATTTTTTTAGATAGCCACAAAATTGTGCTACATGCATACTCATGCCTAAATATTTTTGTTGTAATTGCAACTGTGGAGCCTTTATAATTGACATAAATTTAAGCTGAAATGGTTGCTACCTTGCTGGTTAATAGGAGAGCACGCACACGAACAAACACATCTCCTTAAGTGATTATATTGATGCTAAACAAACTGAGGCATGTTTTAGTTGTTTAAGTCTGCCTTCTCTTGATGGTTTTATGTACACTCTTAAGTACTAGGATCCCTTCTCATATTTTATAAGCGGTTGTGTTGAAGTCTCTGGATAATAAGTTTGTACGGTTTGTTCAGTCATTATTATCACCTTATTGCTTGCTATGGTCGATGGCGATGGGTAACCAAATTTCATTGAGGGCGCAGAACAATTCCTCAATTATGAAATTTGCTTATTTAATTTTTATTTTGCAGCACTGAGTGCAGCCTTCACTGGGGAGGGGTCAGGTGTACCAAAATGCAAGAAGAATAAAAAGAAGAGGAAGAGGAAGAGGAAGAAGAAGAACAAGATGAAATTAAATTCCTAGTGGAGGAATTAAGTGCACTCTTGTGGTCATCATAGACAGCATAAGTAGGTTTTCTGGTGGGACTATGGGGGACCTATTTTGTGGTTCTTTTTTTTTTGCTGCTGGTATTGTCTGATGGCCTTCATGTTCCCTAGATCTTTGTGTAAGGAATGATTAGAAGTGGTCATATCGCTCAAGCAAGTAGCTAATGAATACATGTACTCTTTGTCTGAAAGAAATTACTGGTGCTCAGGAAAACGAACTAATTATATTCAAAGACTATTTCCATGCATGCCTTTTCGTCAGTAGTTTGGTTCAGCTTCTTTATAGCTTGAAATTTGGTTGGAATTAATACTGAACCTGGAATGTGTTGCTAATTTTCTTTTGTTATCATATTGTATTTTGAGCATGGCACATTTGTGTTGCCCGTTATTAAAAGAATGTGTGTAGCAGGATGTGGGCTATTAAACTATGGTTTTAAGGTTTGAGCCGTTGATCACTCTTCGGTTGGTGAACAAAGCACCAGCAGCGTGCCATTAATCCATCTTCAGGATCTCGTCCATGATTTCGTCCATCAGATTCGGCCAAGCCACATTACTCCTGCCTCTCAAAGCACCACTGTGGGCCAGCTTGGTGGTGCTATTGACTGAGTGAATTCTTCTGTGACTGAAAACATTATAGAAAGAATATCAAACTATCATCAAATCATCAAAAATATACTACAATAGGCATGATTTTTAGAGGCGGCTCAGAAACTATATGTAAGGGCCCCTACCTAAGCATCTCTAAAAATTAGCTTCTAAAGGCGGATATCTAACCACCCTAGAATTCGATTTGTAGAGGTGGACCGAATCTTAGCTGACTCTAGAAATTGTTTTCTAGAAATTCGAAATCGAACAAAAAAAGGCAAAAAAAAATTGCCTAAGAAACCTAGCTGAATCATAAGTCAGATGATTTTTCACACCAAATACAGACACGTGTGGCCACGAGGATTCAAACACAAGACATCTAGACTCGTGTGTTGCTTTCCTTACAACTACGCCTCACAGTCCATGTGATTTTGTGATTAAGTAAATGATACATTTCCTTTAGTATTCATCTTAATAAAATTTGTAATGCATATTTAAGACTCTAAATCAATTCAAATGAACAAGTTTGAACAAGGAAGTTTTAGATCTCTTTGTGTACTACAACTTCTATTTAGGTCATTTCTACATCAGAGGGTATCTGAATATATTTAAAAAAATGAATTTCAATCATTAATCTTAAAACACAATTTGTAGGCCCTAAAAGATTTTAAATGAAAAACTCAACTAGAAAGTTGCTTTCTAAGTACAACTCTGATTTAGGTTGTTTCTCCATCCAAGGTACATTAAAAAATTCATTAAAAATTGAATGTCAAATGAAAAATTGATCAACTACAAAGTTATAAATTTTTACTATGCTCCACCTATTTTAGAGGTAGGCCAAATTGTCAGGCATAGTCTCTAAAAAATGATTTCTAGAGTCTAGCTAGCACAGAAACCATTTTTTAGTGATAAGGAACATGGCAAGGTTTTGATGGACTGATGACACATGCTTTTTATGGAATATTTGGAATTTAAGGAACCAACACACTTTCTAGAATGCGAGTATGCAACCCAGGAATTCATTGGTGTTCTTTCAAAGCTTTTGTATTTTTGGAATATTTGGAGCAGCATTTGAGGGTTTTTTTTTCAACGCTTTGTTGTAGTGTGTCATTGACGCTCTGCGTGGTTCTTTCTCATTGTTGTCTTGTTTCTGATGGCAAGTAGGGTAGTGCTGATGGTGCCCCGTACATGCGGGCCTGCTCTGATCTCCGTCTAGCTCGCACTACGTAGAAAACGATTTCTAGCAGCGTCACCCTTTTTTTTTTTTTGTTATAGGGGTGGCTCTATATTGAGCTGCCCTACAAATGGTTCTCAAACGAGTTGTCTCTACAAATCGATTTTTAAGGACGGTTGGTGTTTTTAGCCGCCCCTACAAATGACGTTTATTTATAGGGGCGGCTCAATATCTAGCCGCCCCTATAAATGGACGCCGAATATTTAAAATGAAGTACTAAAATTTGAATTTTTTAAAACGACATCGGATGGAGAAATGACTAAAATAAAAGTTGTAGATCTCAAAAAGTTATGAATCTTTGTTGTTAACAACTTTTCTATTTGAATTCATTTGATGCTTCAAAATACTGTTTGAAATTTAATTTCAAATTGTTGATGAACACTTATTTCTCTTTTTAATCTGTGGCTAAAACTTGTAACTAGTCTTTCTCCCTCATACTAACTCCAAATATGATGGGTTTTTTCTAAAATTTTCTAAAATTATTGTCTATCAAGATATTGTGTTCTTACTGCTATTCTTTTGGTCATCTTTTCTTGTGTACATTTCAAAATTTGAATTTAAAGAATGACAAATTCGAACAACATTTTGAAACATCAAACGATTTCGGCTGAAGAACTCATGAACATAAAAGTTGTATAGCTCATCAAGATGTAACATTATTCATAAATCTTATATATCTCTCTTGTAGTTTCATATCGCTTTTATGAAACTACAAGAGAGATATATAAGATTTGTGATCAATGTTAGAACCACCATGTCGGATGAACATTTGACTAAATGACCAAAATAAACTTTGTAGATCTTGAGAAGTTATAGAACTTTGTAGTTGGCAACTTTTTTGTTTGAATTTATTTTGTCACGGAAAACTATGTTTGAATTTATTCAATTTGAAATTTGAATTTTTAAATGACCTCGGATGGAGAAACAACCAAAATAAACTTTAATTTATGGATCTTGAGAAGTTATGAAACTTTGTAGTTATGAAACTTTGTAGTTAGTAACGTGAAAGATATGAACATGTTGTGTACTTGTGTTGGCTCAAAAACAGAGATTTTATGGAATGGGGTACGTATAAAATTGTCACTTCTGCCTAAATATTTCTGTTGCAGTTGCACCTGTGGAGCCTTTCTATAATTGACCTAAATTTATGTTGGAATGATCAATTGCTGGTTAGTTGGTGAGCATGCGCACACACATCCTTAACTAGTGTCAACGGCACCTCATGATGTCTAATGTGTATGATGCTATTAATACTAAACAATGTGAGGCACTTCTTTGTCGTTTAAGTCTGCACTCACTTGATGATTATGTGTACACCCTTAACTATGATCTCTTCAATTTTTCTATGAGCGATTGTGTTTAATTCTCTGGATAATAATTTAGTACAGTTTGTTTAGTCATTAGCATCACCTTATTGCATGCTGTGGTCGATGGGAAACCAAATTTCATTTTGGGCAGAATAATTCCTCAATTATGCAATTAGCTTATGTACGCAATTTTGATTTTAATTTGCAGCACTAGGTGTATCCTTTACAGGGGAGGGGCCAAGTGCAGGTGTATCAAAATGCAATAATGAGAGAAGAAGAAGAACTCAAATTTCTATTGGAAGAATAATTAAGTGTCTTGTGGTCATCATAGCACTGTGGGGGACATACTTTGTTGCTCATCGATTTGCTGCTGGTTTTTCGGATGGCCATCATGTTCCCTAAATCTTTGTGTAAGGAATGGGTAGTAGTCTCTCACAGCTCTAAAGCCAGTAGTTAATGAATACATGTACTCTTTTCATCAGTGCAGTAGTTTGGTTCAGCTTCTTCTAGTTTCAAATCTGGTTTGATTACTACTCAACCCGAACCGTGTTGCTCTTTTTTACCCTTTGTACTTTTACCATGGCACATTTGTATTGCCAGTTATAGAAGCAAAGTTTGTAGGTGTGAGAAATCAACTCGTCTGGTTTTATGTTTGGGTCACTAATCAATCTCCAGATGGAGAACAAATAAAGCACCATCAGCACTCTGTCAGAAGTTCAGTTTCCTGAAAAGAAGAGTAATTGACTAGTACAACTGTAGTAACTATATAGCAGGCACAAAGGAGCATTAGTACTCTGTCAGAAATTTAGTTCTCTGAAAAGAAGAATGGTGACTCGATCAGCCTCGCTTCGGCTGCAGCACAAAACAAAGCAAACTCGAAAGAAAACACACATGATAGCTGTAAAAAAATTGGTTGCACTCATAGAGCTATACTTGATAAAACTACTAATACTGATAATAATTTCAGTGCCGAAGACTTTGATTATAAACCTGTTAATTAATACATGATACGTCTCCGAATTAAGATGGGAAACATGCATGCGGTACAAGTGATGTATATCTATGCACAACTATAGATAGCTCACCACAGCTGGCTGATAAGGACCTTTGACCGCCGGCTTTGCTATATGTTGGTGATATTCGGTAGTGAAAATGAAGATCATCACCGTCATTCGGAAAGTGCGTAGGGTGTGGGAATTAAACTCTTGTTTTAAGGTTTGCGCCATTAATCAATCTTTAGGTTGAGAACAAAGCACCGCCAACACTTCTGGTCGGACTTGGGAGGGAGACGTGCTAGCTGGGCTATCGGTGATTTCCTCTTACTGAAAATAGTAGAGAAACAATCCCAAATTGTCGATTAAATCATCAAAAACAAGGAACACAACAAAGTTTGATAAACTGATGGCATATACTTTTCTGTGGAATAAATATTTGGAACGAAAGGATCCGGCACACTTTCCAGAATGCGATTATGCGACCGAGGAATTCATAGGTGGTCTTTCAAGGATTTCGTGTCTTCTGAATATTAATTCGGTGGAGCATTTGAGGGTTTTTTTTTGGCACAGTGCTTTTGGCCATTTCGTTTCAAGGCTTTGTTGTCGTAGTCTGCCATATTGATGCTCTTGGTGGTTATCCACCTCTCTGTTGTCTCGTCTCATGCCGAGTAAGGCAATCATACGTGGTGGTGGCCTCTTATCCCCATCTATGCTGGTTAAACCAGCTTCATGGTAGCCCAGCTAGGTGGGGCAAGCCAACCACCAGTAGCAACGGAATTTTTGGCATTTAAATGAATTCAAATAAAGTAGTTGTCAACTGCAAAGTTATATATTGTGTCAAAAATATATATTCAGGATATAAAGTTAGTATTTCATCCGTTTCATATAACAAGTTAAGGATTATATTTTTTTGATATAAGAGAAAGAATACGTCAATTTTTTACTCAGTTTTGGACTTGTAACTCAATTTTGTACCCAGTGGCCGAGCACGTCAAGTCGTCAAGTGACAGAACGTCCATTTGATCAGGAATCCTGTTCGGGACAGATTCTAGGAAGATTCTGTGCGTGCTTTGTGTTCGGCTTCCTCCCCACCACAATTCTCTCCGTATATAGTGCCATTTACACTAGAATGCGGAAAGCGTTGTGGGAAAAATCCCCTCATCCTCTCCTATAAGCCCGTACCTCTTCCTTAGGACCCCTCCTCTGGTGCTTTCCTCATCTGGCGAGGGCACACCTATGGCCGAGATCCTCACCGGATCTTTAGAGGTGGGCCTCTAAAAATCTTGTCTCCCTAATTTACAGAGATGTGCTTTCTAAGAGGACTACCTTTGAAAATCCATTTTCAGAGACAGGGAGCCTTCATTGGGCACTAGATCATTTACCGTGACAGTGGAAAAAAAAGTGCCGACACTACTGGAAAATAGATCTTTGCCGAGTGTTTTTTGCTTTGCCGAGTGTTTTTTTTGACACTCGGCAAAAAGGGCCTTTGCCGAGTGTTTTTTTTATACTCGGCAGAGACCCTCTTTGCCGAGTGTTTTTTTTACACTCGGCACAGAGGGCCTTCGCCGAGTGTTTTTTTTTTTGACACTCGGCAAAGAGGGTCTTTGCCGAGTGTTTTTTTATTACACTCGGCAAAGAAGATCTTAAAAGCATATTTTGAGGCCCTAAATGACTTCAAATTAAAAAGTGTTCAACTACAAAGTTGTATAACTTCTCAAGATCTACAACTTTTGTATTGATAATTTTTTTATTTGACAAAGTGATATTAACGTTCTTTATAAAATTTACATCTCTTGTATATAGTTTCAGGAAAACTAGAAGACAGATCTCTAAGTTTTGTAAACAATGTTATTATCGCTTTGTCGAATGAAGAAATGACACAAATAAAAGTTGTAGATCTTGAGAAGTTATACAACTTTATAGTTGAACACTTTTTAATCTGAATTAATTTTGCTAGTGAAAAGTACGTCTGAATTTCAAAAAAATTAAAATTTGAATTTTTCAAACGACCTCGGATGGAGAAACGGCCAAAACGAAAGTTGTAGATCTCGAAAAGTTATGAAACTATGTAGTAGAAAACTTTTTGATTTAAAATCATCTTGTCAACAAAAAGTACGTTTGAATTTCTCAAATTTAAAATTCAAATTTTTGTAAACGACCTCGGATGGAGAAACAATCAAAATGAAAGTTGTAGATCTCGAAAAGTTATAAAACTTTGTAGTAGACAACTTTTTGATTTGAATTCGTTTAGAGCCTCAAATAAGCAATTTACACTCGATTTAGTATAATATGTATAGAACGAGAATGAGATACAGACACAAGTGACAGTGTGGTGCAGTGGTAGAGAGGGTTACGCATGAGGGAGAGGTCGTGGGTTCGAAACCCGTCGGCCGCGTTAGCCGTGCCTTGCCGAAAAAATACCGCAAAAAATGCGTGTTTGAAGAGACCGGTAGGGCCCTCCTCCGATTAAAAAAAAATTCCTGTTTTTTTGGGATTTTTTCGATTCGCGACTTTGCCGAGGCTCAGTCTTTACCGAGTGTTTTTTCAGCACTCGACAAAGTCTTTGCCGAGTGCCCGATAAAAAACACTCGGCAAAGAGCCTTTGCCGACGTAAATTTTACCGTGTGTTCTTTGCCGAGTGTGACACTCGGCAAAGCCTTTGCCGAGTGAAAAAGGTCTTTGCCGAGTGCCAAGCACTGGATTCCAGTAGTGCGATCTCTAAAAACGAAACATACGTTGTCTTCTTAAATTATTTTTGTAGTAGTGTCCTGCCGATATTCGTTCATAAGAGGGAACTAGGAATTTTGGCCACGCGGGAACGTAATCCCCAGAGAAGGAACGTGGCTTGGCACCGCAGGGGATTTCAGCTCAAATTTGTTGACGAAACTAGGACGTTTACACGGGAGGCAAGGATTACCCACCGTGTTGCTGAGCTGACATAAAAGTTAGATTGAATTTCTATTATATTTTCTACGGCTGAAAATTAAGAAATATTCCACCCGTATATACTACCACACCATTCAATGTTGCTAGGCGACGTTCCATGTAGCGGCGGTGAAGATCAAAGTAGCGTCGTCGATAGCCGGGGTCGTAGACGATGCGGTGCCAAGACTTGCACACAAGGGAGACACACTCGCGGCAACCCTGCTCTTCCGGCGAGAGGCGGAGGAGGATCTCCTCAATAAGGTCGTCCGTCAGGTCGGACAGTGCAGTAGCATAGCTGCACGAGTTGGCGGCGCCACCATAGCCATCAGCGACACGAGGCCGTTGTCCATCGACGCCTCTGCCGGTGCCTTGTCGCTGCTCGTGAAAGCAGCGCCACGGGCACTGGCCAGCGACTCAGTGGGGCCGCCGGAGTCTTGGCCATCTATGAATCGAAAGAATTGGCATGGGGACAAAATAACCTAGGGTTTTAGGTTGGAGTATATACCGGGAGACCGTAACTATATTTATATTACTGCCACAGTCCGATCCTAAAACTTTACTGTCGACAACATTTTTATATGAAATTGTTTATAAGCACAAATACAAGTTTTATGATTTCAACTTTTTAATTTTGTACAGACATGGGATGGCGAGATATGCACCATATAAACATGTACTCGATGAGACCTAAAATATTTTTGTTGAATATTTTTTTCAGTTATTATATTTTAGGTCCTCAATCAAATATTAGATGTTAATAAAAACTGACGCCCGCGCCTACTCCGTTTGGACCGTTTCGCGCGCGCACGCGTGGGGACCGACAATGCACGATCAGTTTCGCTCATGCACGTGGGGACCACCCCACACCCGCTATGTTTCCCGCGTGCACGTGGGGATTGCCCGTGCCTCCTCCATTTCGTGCGCACACGCGGGAATCGACGCACCCCTCACCCACCCCACCCCCGCCCGCGGATGTGCACCGCATCTCATCCAAGAGTATATACGCTTGAAATATAATACACTTACAACGTACCTCTGAAACAGTTGAAATATATACTTGCAACATTGTGTATAGGCACTGCAATATATTATATATATAACGTCTAGTAAAAACACTTGCAACATATGTCTGAAACACATGAAACATTTTGAACAGACACTTGCAAGATACGTGTATGGCCATTGCTGCATATGCAACATTCGGATCTAATTTTGCAACATCTATATGAAACACTTGTAACATATAGCTCTGAAACATCTGAAACACTTGAAACATATGTTTGCAACATGCAATTCCAGTGCAACATCTCCTTGTTGCTTGGGTGACTCCAGGCGGGCGGCGCTGCGAACTGGCATGGTTGAGGCAGTCGAGGCAGGCGGATGAAGGTGTCGTGGTGGGCGGGACGAGCCCGGGCGAGCGGCGTACTAGCGCAATCGAGGCGGCTACGGATGGAGGCGCTCGCGGCAAGCGGGATGAGTCCGGACGGGCGGGCGGGTGACATGGTGGAGGCGGCCGTGGCGGGCGGATGGAGGCGTCCACGGCATGTGATGCAAATCTAAGCTTGTGGGGTGGGTGGGGCGAGTTGTTCAGGCAGACTGACGCCCTACAAGAAGCATTATCATAACAAAATATATTGGGAAGCTTATCGTAACAAAAGATAGGGAAGTTGTTCTTATGCAAGTGATATGTGCCTATCTCTCACACGATTTGTGGGATGTCCAATTTGTCTTTGGCCTTCATATGAACCAATCTTAGTTTCCTACCATCAATGTGTGGGCCATGCTCATATAGACAAAGGGGGTGCACCGTTATTCAGGGTGCTAAGGTTTCTGGTCCGCATCCTAGTGTCGTAACTGGGCCTACACCTCGGCACGGCGTGGCAGCACGACCATGACTCGACAAGAGGTTTGGCCCATTAAGACTCACTTCGAAGCAACCCCAACCGTACTAGCGTAGCCATAACATGCCCTTATCCTCTCCTTTCCCTACCATCTCTTGTCTCCCCGCCTCTCCTTCCCCACTGCCCCTCCTCTCCCCATCTCTCCTTCCTCGCCACCCCTCCTCTCCCTATTTGTCCTTCCCCGCTTCGTTGAGCGATCGTTCCTCAACACGGATCAACCCCTTCTCTCTCTGCACTGACTCTGTGAAATAGCCAAGTGTAGGTCCCCGTTGCGATGCTGATTCAGCCTCGAGCTCTCTGTTCTCAGTCTCCACTGTATCGAGTGGTCGAGCCATTGTCCCCCGACCTTGAGGCCGCTTGAGCCATTGTCCCCCGACGAAAGCTAGGATCTTCCAATGGTGAATTCCATCTTGATCTATGGCTCTATGAATGTTCTTGTGCTTGATCTGTGTACAATCGAGTTCATCTGTGAACTTTTAATTTTTGTTGTTTTCCCGATTTTTTATGAGATGAATTAATTGTTATTTGGGCTAGAATTGGCTACCGAGCCGCCAGGCTTATCAGGCCGGCAACCGGCATGACACAGTTAGGTGCTCTTACTGTTGTGCCTAGGTCTAACCCTGGGCACCATAGCTGGCGCGCGTCTTATAGACTAGTGACCGTCTTGTTTGTTTTGAACCAGCGGTGAAAACCAGTCCTGTTTTCTTAGTTGATTCAGGACCCACTACAGGTCAACGATGAAAATATTTTCACTGTCGGTTCATCACAAACCAGCGATGAAAGTAGTGTTGACAAAAATGTTTTCCGCCATAGTGCAAAGTGGTGATTTATTCATACTTGGGATGGTTCTCTTCATTTGTGATGATTCTTGGGCAGGCAATATAGTATAAGAACCTTGTTATGCTCTTCTATTCTGGCATGAACAACTGACTTGCACGAACAATCGACTCGCCCTTCATATTCTCACAGGAATTCAGGTTCTCCAACAGCAAGTGGACCAAGAACCAGCTGCATCTAGGTGGATTTCCCTTAGCTGCTGCTATAGCCAGTTTTGGGACATAAAAAGCTAAATGGCATAGCCGGCTATTTAAATCCTTGATTGCCGCACAAGCAAGACATGTTGTTCAGAAACATCAGATAAATGTGTAGCCTTGATGCATTCATCAAGAACAAGCTGCTCTAGATAGCAATTAGTAAATGTATAACCTAATGCATTCTTCATGAACAAGCTGCTCTGGGTTAGCAAACATTCATAAGACTGTCTTAATAAACATTTATAACTGCTTATTAGTCATCATAATGATCGTGTTACCAACTTAACATAATCTTCGTGTCATAGGAACAATGTCAGTGGTGGCCATGTAACATGAACGGCGTCAGTGGTGGCCGTGGTGTCACGTGGTGGAGTTGAGGATTGCGCTCATCATTTTGGTTCACTTGCAAGTACTGTATTAGCAAAAATCATCAAATAATAATAATAAACAGAATCTGAGAGATGATTTAATCATTATTAATGAACAAACATGTAAACCGGAAGAATTACGCACTGCATATATCTGTAAGACTGGTGGCGATAAATGTACCTACGATATATACACATGTCTAGCAAGCTCCCGTTTCAGACGACGGTCTACACGGCGCTGCTCCGCTTCCAGTTCGAGACGGCGGCGCTCCTCCCTTTCCAGCCAGACGGCGATGAGCATCAATTATTTCTCTGTGGCGAACAAAGTAGCGGCCGAGGAAGCCGGGCTCGTCGGAGATGATGCGGCGCCATGACCTGCAGACGAGGGAGGCACGGATGTGGCGCCAGGACTCGGGGCCCTCTTCCTCTTCCGGCGAGAGGCGGAGGAAGATCTCCTTGAGAAGGTCCTCCGACAGATCAGACAGCTCCGTGTTACAGCTGCTTCTTGACAGCGCAGCGGCGCCACCAGCATGTCGCGCGCGATGCTTGCCGGCGCGGCGGCGGCAAGGACGACGTATCGCTGACGCCGACAGCAGCGCCACCACCCTAGTGCTGCCGGTGAACGAAGCACGCCCATGAACGGCAACGGCTTATTATAGGGGCGCCGCCGCCTCCGACGACGGCGTTTTCTCTCGTGGCGGAGAGGCTGCCCGCCGGGAGGTGGAGGAGGAGGAGATCGAGCAGGGGGCGCAGGTCTACGCGCATCAGACGGAGGAGCCCTAGGTGGTGTCTTGGTCATGTATGAAACGAAAAAATTGGCACACAGGAATAACATAATATAAGCTAGAGTTCTAAGCCGGAGTAGATCGATAACAACTCCTGGTTAGATCCTATGCGGGACTGCCGGGTGGGGTCATGTGATAGGAACCAAATTTAATAAATAATTATTATTTTTTAATTAATTGCATTAGATTACTTTATAAAAGGAATTATTGATCAATTAATATAATAATATATAATATTCTTCGATCGGGCAACTTTACGTAGCCGGCCGTGTATATTCATTCATGTAGCCACGGTCGTGTATACCAAGCGCATTCAGTGATAATTTCGCGGATATAAAAATAATAACACTTTTAGTGTTCTCAATGTGTATATATGAAACTATGAATTCGCATGATAACCTTAATAAGGGTTTAAAGAGTATATTTTAAGAGTTTAGATTAGAAACATAGACCACACAGCAGACATTTTACGTGTATTTTATACATTAACGCATTTGGCCTGGATCTTGGCTGATGCTTGCCTTGTCTAGCTGTACAAATGGCCCTATTTGTATTAGCGGCTCTATATTCAGCCACCCCCTGCAAATTGGATTGGTAGGGGCGGCTTTATATCGAGCCGCCCCTACAAATAGGCGCTGAATTGTAAAAATTAAGTTCTAAAATTCGAATTTTTTCAAACGATCTCGGATAGAGAAATGACCAAAATAAAAGTTGTAGATCTCGAAAAATTATAGAACTTTCTTGTTTATAACTTTTTCATTTAAAATTATTTATTGCATTAAAATACAATTTGAAATTCAATTTTTAAATTGTTGAAGAACTATGATTACTCTTTTTAATCTCTGGCTAAAACTTATAACTAGTCTTTCTCCTTCATACTAACTTCAAATTTGATGTTTTTTTGCTAAAATTTTCTAAAATCTTATTCTATCAATTTATTGTGTTTTTACAGCTATATATTATTTGAGCCATCATTTCGTGTGACTTTGTTTTATGACTTTAAAATTTGAATTTCAAAAAATATCAACTTCAAACAACATTTTGAAGTCATCAACATCAAAATTGTAGAACTGATCAAGATCTATAACTTTTATTTTGGTCATTTCTTCGTTTGACAAAGTGACAGTAACATTGTTCACAAATTTTACATATCTCTCTTCTAGTTTATGAAACTATACGAGAGATATATAAATGTGTGAACAATGTATAGTACCACTTTGTCGAATGAACAAATGACCAAAATAAAAGTTGTAGATCTTAATGAGTTCTACAACTTTTATGTTGATAACTTTTTCAGCTAAAATTATTTACTCTTTCAAAATGTTGTTTCGAGTTGACATTTTTTAAAATTCAAAATTTGAAGTCATAAAACAAAGTCACATAAGAAGATGACAAAAATGAAATTTGTAGATCTCATAAAGTTATAAAACAACGAGGGAGGCGCAGACGAGGCACTCTGGATCTTCCGGCGAGAGGCGGAGGAGGATCTCGCCAATGAGGTCGTCCATGAGCCCCGGCGGCGGAGGCGGCACCATTTCGATCGGGTGCCTCTTCTAGGTGGGGCCAAAGAGATTGATTCTGTTGTGGTGGAAGAAAGAAGTCAGCTGGGAATATAAAAACTTCGACTTGGAATCATCGAATCGAATATATGTAGTATTTTTTTTTACTTCTGTTTTTCCACAACAGATCATATATAGAGCGGACTAGTTAAATATAAACTTTTTATTTTTTCCAAAAAGAGAGAGCCTTTACAATATTACTCATAAAAGTTATTATATATATTTCTGAGCAACTACGTGTTGCACACACGTATGCATATTAAATAAAATTTAATTAAGACAATGATCGTATAATATTGGGCTGGCTCTAAAACTTTGTTATGACTGTTTTCATATGACATCATATTATATTTTTAGACGATTTATATTTTCAAAAACTAGATGATATGTTGCGCGTTGCTGTGGAAAATTTTGTAGCGCATCATATAACGAGGAATAGAGTGGAAAGGCTCTTTTTCCTAGGAGCCTTTTGAAAATCTACTTTCTAAATCATCATCTAGGGAGTCATTTGAGTAGAAAATTGTTTTCTATATTTTTATATTCTCTAACAGCTTTTGTATATCTTATGCGCAGTCTAAAGAACCATCCTTGCTCTCCATCTTTTGCTAGCAAGAAATCAAGAATAGAGGATATCTATATTTGGATATCCAATTGAATAGGTTGTTAGAGGTTATTTTTCACCAAAATCTCTATTCCTGTAAATTAGGAAAGATATAAAGAATCTCTTTGCGATGCTCTAAGGATGGCATTCATATGGCCTTTTTCATTTTTGTTATATTCAACTGTGAAGAATGGATGATAAAATGCAAGTGTGTTTGCAGTGCCTGCACAAGAAGCTACTATCTTTGCTCTCATCTTGAAAAGCTAGATGCATTAATAGAAGCCTACTGCAGGAACATTGGAAACGCAGCAATATTAATAGTAAAAAATGAAAGAAAAATAAATGGCTGAGTGAGTAGTACTTTCTTGGCGCCTTTGCTCTAGGCTTGTGGCTTGAAACACGTGTTTTTCGATCCCAAGCAATAATTAAAATGCTATTATTTTTCTAGACAAAAGATGGATGCCACTGAAATTTTAATCATGGGAGTATGCAAGCAATGAATTTGCATGATTGACTCTTTTGATCGGTATAGTATTTTATGCTTGTAATTAGTGTAACCAGTATAGGTAGAAAATGGTACAAAACTAATTAAAGTGTATTTGAAGTGGTCGAGTCACAACCAGAATTTTAGACTTCTCTTAGTGAGGTGGGCTTCTCCTAATGTTTTCGCATTCAAAATTTAGTATAAATTTTCCCTACTAAATGCCTCCTAATAAGATTTTCATGTGCTATGACTAGTGGTAGTGTTTTATTACTACTTAAAAACACTAGTAGGGAGTATAGGTAGAAAATGGTCATAGTACTCAGCATTGGTATGTAATCAAACAGAATTAGCCCAAACGAGGTTATTCTAGACTGTAGTAGGAAAGTCTGCCATTAGATCAATGTTGTCATGAGCCGGTCATGCCGACTGCATAAGCCTCATCATCATGAGCATCAATAGCATCCCAATCTCAGTTTTGTAGAACCTTGCATATACAAGACAGCATTTTTTTGGGCACTACAATGTCTTTCAGGATAGTCCACTGATGGATGCATTCAGAATTCTTTAGTCTGCACCTGCACAACACCCTCGGGCGGTCCAATGTGTACCACTAGACAGTCCGACGGAACATCTCATTCATAGATGTGGAGGTGTCCAGCTCTACTCAATTCTGATCCCTTATGTCAGCGAACATGTCCCAATGTTACCAACCCAAGCCACCATCAGGTTCACACTCTCCCTTGCTCAGTCTCCCATTCACTTTATTGCTTCACTCTCTCTCTCTCTTGTTCTTGCTTTCCATCTCTCTCTAGAAACTACCCAAAGTAAGAATGGAAGAACTGGAGCAGGAGATCAAGGAGGCTAGCATGGGAACCTATAGGATAACCAAGGTGTACCCATGCGTGAGCTTGAAGGGGGAGGAGCCCTCCACTTGTGAAAAAAGAGTAGGAGGAGGGGAAGAGTAAGGGGAGAAGGAGCATGAGGTGAACCTTTCCATACCACCAAAGGGTTGTGCTGCATCACCACTATCTCCCTTGGTAAGCCAAATCTCGAGCACAACCACTAGAGAACCTAGGAATGAAGATCTAGCTAATTTATCATCTAGAAACCTTGCCAATAGGTGATTCCATGGATCCATAAAATGTAGAACAATGCACCTTGCTAGATACACTCGAGGGTAGGAAGAAGAGACTTCGGAGGAGGAAATGCAATGGTTGCTCCTCTTCTATTGCTCCTTAATGTCCACCTTGGGCCTTGTTAGTGAGAGCACGTGTTGATCCATCCATAGAGCCCATGGCCATATCCCAACACCAATCTCAAGCTAGATGACTCTACCCTACTCCCATTCAGAAATGCCATCGGGGCCAGCCCGCCATGCCCATAGGTGCAAGGTTGTGGCCCTCCACACCGTAGGCTTCTAGGCCGCCGCCCTCTGCCTTCATGAGCACCATGTTTCGCATAGGTAAGGGTGGTGGGACCAATATCAACAGGACACATCCAACCAAGTCATAGTTGAGGATCCTCCAGCTATCCTCGAGGATGAAATAAAGTGGCTTTCGGCGAGCATGCTACTCCCTATGAACTTGAAGTCACAGCGGCAGCTTCGTTAATGGCATTGGGTGGTGCTGATTTGCAGCGCTAGGGCATCGACACAACGCATTGAGGGGCTGAGTGGTGGAAGCGAGCATGTGTGGTGCTCCTAGGTTGGCTATATAGGGTTATATAGTGGCCTTTGATGCTGATGGGAGTGAATGGAGTGAGTGAAAAAGGGGGCTGATGATGGAGTTACTCCTGGCTTTGATTCAATACTATAGAAAGTTTAATCACGGTCGATTCACCGACGGTTCTGAGACAACCGGTGGTGGTCATGAGACCATCACCGCCAGATGGTATGTCAAACCGACGGTGATGAAATTCGACTATCACCACCAACTTTTACCAACGGGGGCCAAAACCGTCTGTGAAGGGGGGTCTGGAACCGGCGGTGATGAAGTTCCTATAGTAGTGATTGTGCATTGATTGGTGGGGATGATGACAGCAGCTAGGGCTGCTCTAGTTCGAGCATGGCTTGGCATTGGTGGAATTGGGGGAGAATTGTGTGTTGGAGATAGGGGATGAGTTGCAGGCTATACTCATCAGCGACAGGAGAGAGGAAGCTGGGTGGGCTATGATTGAGGTAGCTAGTAGGATGACAGCCATGGGCCTTGGCCCATTTGGGAAAAGGAGGGAAGAGAACGGGCAAGTCCCAGAGGAGAAAGAAAGTGCTGGCACATGCGCGTGGTAAGCCAGCCGTTGCCCAGGAAGCCAGGAGAGGAGGCCTGGGTTGGAGTTGGGCTGGACTAGCTTGAGATAGAAACTGGTAGGCTGAAATGAAAAGTAAGAAAAAGAGAAAAAGGAAGAAGACTTTTGGGTTGGATTTCTGCAAGATTTGGCCCAAGACAAGTTTCTAAATATTTCTAATTTTCACTATTATCATTTTCAAACATATTTTGAAAATCCTTTAAAATTAATTTTGCAAGACATTCTGATTATACTTCCAAATATCATTCAAAAAACTATTTTGAAGTTTATTTTTAGTTCCTTTTTTGGAACTTAATTTTTCAAACAATATTTAAGCTTATTTTTTTCAGTCATATCCAAAATACATTTTTAGAGACTTTTAATACTCAAAATTTTCTTTTTTCACTCAATCTCTTGAGAAAAAACCTATTCGAGGCTTAGTCAAATTTTATAATTCATTATTCACTCAAATAAGAAATGCAACCAGCATGAATGCAACACTCTAATTAAAACTAATTAAAACAATTTTATAAACACATTTTTGTTTATCTAAATGAAAATAAACTAATTAAATACTAGGTAAATTTATAAAATTATCAAATCATTGATTTTATTTAATGTTTTTTATTCGCATCATAAAATGGAGATTTTTAGCGGGTGACACACGCGGTAGGTTGCCCCACGCACCAGCCCAGCACCATTGGCGGCTACACGCCGCCCTGCTGGCCACCGTGGTCGTCCACGCGTACCAGCCGTTTCTGCCCGCGCGCCCCACTCGACACACCATAAGAAAGATGCAGAACGGCAGAAGATGTGGATGGGAGACAAGGGGAGAATTGGCGAGATTTTGATGGGCACTCACATGAAGAAATGACACGTTGTGGAGAGTAGTTTCCAAAGTTAGTGTCTTCCTGAGGTGGCAGGTATGAAAACTACCAAGGAGTTTCAGGATTGAGACTGCCCTTATATGTGGCACTGGTAGATCACTCACACTGAACACACAAATTTGATATTTGTCTTTACCTTCATGTTTTCATATTAAAATATGTTGTATTTTTTTTTTCTAAATCTCTAATATTAAAAATATCGTCCTTTGGTTAGAAGAGATGAACGTAAATTGATTTCCATCCACAATTGTGATAGTCAGATGAGATCGATCGACCTGCTTTGCTAGTGACAGATTCCCTGCCGATCTTGATGACGTACCCAATCATTGGGAAACAATACCTGAGTGAGGAGGCAATAAATCGTCCCCTAAATCATTCCTGCTAGAAGTATAGAACATTATGTGCCAGTCTTGATCCATCACGAAAGGAGAACGTATAGAAAAGAAAATATGCAAGTGAGTAGGGTTGAGAAAGGATGGATATTTTCAAATGTCTGTCTGTTCGAGAGGGGTTCAAATACTAAACACAATTTGTATATGAATATATTTAACATCCGTACTATCAAAAATCAAATGCTCAAAGATGGATTTCTAAAACATATCTGGCGTATGCAAAAGAAACAACTGATGTACTCGTAAATATCCATTCATATTTGATCCGATTTCATCCCTGCTAGCGAGCAAGGTTGAATCCAAACGAACCCAAATACGCAAAACCTTGAATTATTAGTTCTCTTTTCATTCATCCCCCTTGTACAGTTGTACCACAAGGCTTTTACATGATACGTTTTGAGATTGTACAGCATCAATCGCAAAACTGACAGTAACAAATGCCTTTCCTTGAACCTTCGCACCAACTATTCTTGTATTTGGTATGATATTGTTTGGCGTCGATCAGGCAACCGAACTTGCATGACACATTGTGGAGAGTAGTTTCCAAATTAGTGTCTTCCTGAGGTGGCGAGTATGAAAACTACCAAGGAGTTTCTAGATTGGGACTGCCCTTATATGTGGCACTGGTAGATCACTCACACAGGACACACAAATATCATATTTATCTTTACCTTCATATTTTCATATAAAAATATGTTGTATTTTTTTCTAAATCTCTAATATTAAAAATATCATCCTTGGTTAGAAGAGACGAACGTAAATTTATTTCTATCCACCATCGTGATAGTCAGATGAGACTTGCTTTGCTGGTGACAGATTCCCTGCCGATCTTGATGACTCAATCATTGGGAAACAATACCTAGAGTGAGGAGGCAATAAATCGTCCTTTAAATCATTCCTGCAAGAAGTATAGAACATTATTATGTGCCAGTCTTGATCCATCACAAAGGAAAACATAGAAAAAAAATGTGCTAGTGAGTAGGGTTGAAAAAGGATGGATATTTTCAAATCTCTCTCTGTTCGAGAGGGTTTCAAATACTACACATATATAATTTGTATATGAATATATTTAACATCTGTACTATGGAAAATTAAATGCTCAAAGATGGATTTCTAAAACATATCTGACGTATCCAAAAGAAACAACTCATGTATTCGTAAATATCGATTCATATTCAATCCGATTTCATCCCTACAAGCGAGCAAGGTTGAATCCAAATGAACCCAAATACACAAAACCTTGAATTATTAGTAGTTTTTTCATTCATCCCCGTTATATTTTGAGATTGCTCAACATTAATCGCAAAACTGACAGTAACAAATGCCTTTCCTTGAACCTTCGCACCAACTATTCTTGTATTTGGTATGATATTGTTTGGCGTCGATCAGGCAACCGAACTTGCATGCCCAGTTGACGCACCAAGTTTTCACCCGGTCAGTAGTGAAAAAGCAGTTCTGATCTTCTGCAAGAAGAAGAAAACGGTGGGATTGGGAGTGTCAATTTGCGAATCAACTTGGTCTTCCTTTATATATATATACAAAAGAGACAGAGACGGAGAGAAAAACCTGCAGAAGACGAGGGATTCTGTACCAACAGAAGTACCAGGAAGAGGCAAATACTCGCGGATTTCACGTCCATCGTTGTTGGATGGAAATGCAGCTTCTCCTACCTCTTCAGGAGAAAGTGACTAATGAGAATTATTTTTGCAACTGAGGGATAGTCCTGCAGCCCCCTGAGTCCTTTGTATATATAATGTGACAGGGGGCAGATTTCGATGCAAGCCCTGGTGGGAATAAAAATTACAATAAGGCTCTTATATATTTCAACTACTCCCTCCGTTTCAAATTATAATTCGTTTGACTTTTTTGACTCTTAGTTTGATGACTCGTCTTATTAAAAAATTGTGTAAAATATCATTTCTTTTGTTGTGGCTTGCTTTATTAACAAAAATCCTTCAAGAATGACTTAAATTTAACTATGTTTACACAAATTTTTTGAATAAGATGGGTGGTCAAACATGGGGTCAAAAAAGTTAAACGAATTATAATTTGCAACGGATTTAGTACATATGTTTAGCCCTGATCCAAGCATTATACATCACTGAAGAAGACGGTCACAAAATATTTTCTGTTCAGTTTTGGACCTTGAAAGCTATTAATCCTGTTGGCACCTCAAAGAAAAAGTAATGCAATAAGTATCATGCAAGAAGTAATACCAACACCATCTGTAAAACTTAATAGAAAAACAAATTGGAGGATCCACAATATATGTGAATTAAATATCCAGAATCCTGAACAAGCAAAACACAAATTTTCTTGCATGTGAAATAAAAGAGCACAAGTAATTTCCCATTAACAATTAGTTGGCAATCTACTACCTACTCCCTTTGCCCCCAAAAGAATACAACTATGGGTTCTGTGCGAGTTAAAGTGGTTCACCTCACATTAATCTCCATTGATCTGAGAGTACTTCTTCCTGATCTGAAACTGAAACTGGAGCCCATCATGATAGTTTGATTAATCAATTAAATACATCCCTTTCTCTTCCCTAGTAATTCAGCCTTCAATTGGAATATATTTTTCGTCCACTAGACCATTTAAAAGGTACCAATGGCAATTGACAGCACAACCGCAATTGACAGCACAACCACAGAGCTACAGAGCTCCAGCTATTCTTATCTCTTTGTAATTCCGTTTTTAGGAGACATTATTTTATTTTAGGAGGCACGGCTTTCATCTGATCACCTCTGTAAATCAATTCAAGAGACCAACCATTTCAGAAGACAGTCAAAAAATGCTTACCTCAGAAAATAGATTTTCAGAGGTAGGCCTTTTAAGTGGCCTGTCTCAGTAAATAGTCATTTACATAGGTGGACTAGTTAAGAGGCCCATTCCAAAAATTCATTTTATATGGGCTGCCTATGATAAGTTGAACAAGCCAAAATAAGAGCCTCCAAAAGCCCATCAAACCCATTTCGGAGCCCGCTGTCAAGCCCACCAGCTTCCATGCGTCTCCCAATGCTGCTGGTGGAGCCCTATGAGCCCTCCGCTGCCATGAGCCCATGAGAGGCCCCACATGGCCGCAGACACAGGTGTCGCCCCACGCGCATCTGTTGCGGCCAAGAGGTTCCTGTAAACGCACACCAGCCACTGAAGCCATAGATCCAGAGCCGTAGCCATAGCCGCCGCCGATTTCACCGGCGTGGTAGCCCCCCCCCCCCCCCGAATCTGGGGGAGTAGGGCTCACCCGATCAGGGGCGCCACTGTCAGTGCCATCGCACCCGGATCTGGGCCTCGCCGGATCTAGGGGAGAAGGCGTGCGCTGATCAGATCTGGGCGAGAAGGGCTTGCCGGATCGTTGGTCGCACAGGAGCCGCCACTGCTGGGCGCGTGGGTGCTGCCGCTATGCGCTGCTCGGGGTCTGCCGCTAGGAGGTCACGCTGGCGGCCTAGCACTGCCATGGATCTGTGTGGGGAAGAGAGAGAGGTGGGGAAGAGAGAGAGAGAGGGAGGGAGGAGTGCCATTTTGGCCTCCATGAGATGCTGAGGGAGGGGGAGCCGATTTAGAGAGATATGAGTGCATCAAACCCTAGCTTCACGTATTCATATGCAAACAGAGCTATCGGGCCTCCTAGGCCTCTTGGGCCTCAGCCTTTTTTCTTTGGTGGGCCTCTTAAGAGGTCCACCTCCGAAAATGGAGGACATTTTTGAAGGCAGACCTTTTAAGAGGTCTGGCTCTGTTAATGTATTTTCTAAGACCAACTTTTCTAAGACCAACTTTCTCCAGCTCCGGCCCCAGCCACCCCCACGCCGGTCCCGACCGTGCCCCGCCCCGGCCCCGGCAACGACCGGAGGCTGCCCCGGCTGCGACCCCTCCGGCGGCTACCGCGTCCGCGTCGCCTACTCCGTCGTGTGCCCCGTACCCCAGCCCACCCCGCGTCGTCCGCCACAGGTACGTCTAGTTTGACGTAGTAGGAGTAGGAGTAGTAGGAGTAGGTGTAGTAGTAGTTGGAGTAGTAGGAGTAGGAGTAGTAGTAGGCGAAGTCGTGGTAGGCAATGTGGTAGTAGTAGGATTAGTAGTAGGTGTAGTAGTAGTTGGAGTAGTAGTAGTAATTGTGGGAGTAGTAGGTAGTAGTAGTAGTAGTAGGGTTAGGACTAGGAGTAGTAGGCGTAGTAGTAGTGGTAGTGTGAGTAGTGGTACTACTAGTAGTGGTTATACTAATAGTGTTAATACTTGCATATATTCTTCTGCATGGATTGGAAATACTATGTGCTAGTCGGCCATCGTGGCGGTGATGTATTTGTGGTTGTCGACCATCGTGCCGTCTTTTTTTGCAGGTTTGGTAACCTCCCCGTACAGGGGAGGTGCTGCCAAAATTTTTCGTTCTCACCAATTGGTTTTTTTTTCAGGAGGGCTCCCGTTGGAGGATAGCTGAAGGAGCATGACTCGGCACTGCCCCGCTAACCTATCTTCACCGGCACCTATGGTATGACCCCTCTTTCCGTCACATGTGGACGTAGGTCGCGTTACCCAGTTAGGCGTCTCCCGTCCGAAACGGATACGGTTGGAAGTATGCGATCTTTGCATATGTATAACCATATCTGTTTCAGATTGTCCACTTTTTTTGGACAGCCCACGGATGCATACACGAGGTTAGTTTCCATGGTCTGCTCTGATCTGAGACAGGGTTTTGGCCTCACCTTCGTGTTGTTCTCCGGATACACACTCTCCCCGCCGGGACGTGTATCTGGAGAACAGCGGGGAGGTGCTGCCAAAATTCTGTCTCGGCTCGGAGTAGCCCATGGAAACTAACCTCGTCTACGCATCCGCAGGTGGGATTAGGACCTATCCTTACCTATTAGATGGTAGGAACACGAAGTAGATGCACTTGATGTTTATGTTCATCTTTGATATGCATGTTAGAGGATGGATGACTGTGAGTGGATGTATGCGGGATACACAAGTAAGCATGATTTTAGCATTGAATGGGGGCAGAAGACGGAGGCTTTCTTGGACCATGCATTCGGCAGTGGTGTGAATAGAGCGCGATTGGCGAAGTGTCCCTATAGCAAGTGTGCAAATAGGAAATGGCAGAACCAGGAGACCATTGCTAAACATCTTCAGTTGAATGGCTTTGTGCCGGGCTATACCTGGTGGGTACACCATGGTGAAGTGCATCGGTTGAGAGAGGAGGTCGTGCGGCCTCGCCTCGAGCATGTCGATGATGGTGGCGGGGTTTTAGACATGTTAGATGACTTCGCGCAAGCACAGATCCCCGATGGACATGCGGAGGAGGCGAAGGCATCCGCAAAGGCGTTCTACGATATGATGGCTTCGACACAGAAACCCCTTCATGATCGCACGACGGTTTGTCAGCTCGATGCCGTTGGACGCGTGATGGCGTTTAAGGCCGAGATCAACATGAGTCGGCAACACTTCAGTGGCATGCTGGCCTTGATTGCTAGCATGCTTCCGGAGGGCCACGTGTTGCCAAAGAGCCTGTACGAGTGCCAGAAACTCCTTGATGGACTCAAGATGCCGAACGAGCAGATACATTATTGTCCGAACGGGTGTGTCCTCTTCAGGAAAGATCTTGAGCAGGAGAAGTATTGTCCGAAGTGCAAAGCCTCCCGGTACCTGGAGGTAGACTCTGGTGGAGGCCACAAGGAGCAGCTTACCGTCCTGATGAAAATCCTACGGTACCTCCCTTTCTTGCCGAGGATCCAATGGCTATACATGAGCGAGGAGCCTGCTAAGCAGATGACATGGCACAAACTGGGGAAACGATACAATCCCGACAAGATGGTGCATCCGTCCGATGGTGAAGCATGGAAACACTTTGATCGCATCCATCATGAGAAAGCGTCAGAGGCTCGTAATGTACGCGTGGCGCTGGCAACAGATGGGTTCAATCCTTATGGTATGATGGCTGCCCCGCACACGTGTTGGCCCGTGTTCGTCATCCCACTGAACCTCCCCCCGGCGTCTCCTTTCAACGTTTGAACGTATTCTTGTCGTTGATTATTCCTGGACACCTGGCGAAGAAGATGGGTGTCTTCATGGAGCCTCTGATTGATGAACTGGTCAGTGCTTGGGAGGATGGGGTGTGGACATACGATCGAGCTACAAAGACCGTCTTCAAAATGCACGTTTGGTACCAGTACTCCATGCATGACTTCCTAGCGTATGGGATATTCTGCGGTTGGTGTGTCCACGGGAAGTTCCCATGTCTATTATGCAAGGCTCATCTGAGGTTCATCTGGCTCAAGAAGGGTGGCAAGTATTCTTCGTTCGACAAACTTCGTCAATTCCTGCCCCTCGACAACGCATTCAGGCGAGACACCGTGGGCTTTACGAAAGGTGTCGAAGTCACTGAACCTCCACCACAGATGATGACTCCTACCGAGGTCCATGCTCAGATTGATGCTCTCGTGGAGAATGAACAAGGTGATGGGTTCGTGGGATATAGCGAGGAACACATGTGGACTCATAAGTCTAGCTTGACGAGGCTCCCTTATTTTGATGACCTCCTCATGCCACATTACATTGATGTCATGCACACCGAAAAGAATGTCGCGGAGGCACTCTAGGCAACGCTCATGAACACTGAAAAGTCAAAAGACAACCCTAAGGCTCGAGTGGACCTCGCAGAGTTGTGCCATAGACCACATCAAGAGATACGAGCTCCTAGTGGTGGTAGGACATGGAAAAGGCCTAAGGCGGATTTTGTCCTGGCCCTCAGACAAAGGAGGGAGGTACTCGAATGGATGAAGACGTTGATGTTCCCCGATGGGTACGCAACAAATCTGAGGAGGGGAGTGAACTTAAGTACTCTCCGAGTGAATGGGATGAAGAGTCATGACTACCACATTTGGATTGAGCGTCTTCTCCCAACGATGGTCCGAGGCTTTGTCCCTGAAACCATCTGGACAGTGCTGGCAGAGTTGAGCTACTTCTTCCGCCAGCTCTGTGCCAAGGAGTTATCTCGGTCCATGATTGCAAGTGCATTCATTGCAAGTGCATTCACTTTGGAGGAGACGTCAAACTTCACAACATCGTATTACAACGACACCCTTCCAAGTGTGCATAATCCACCTCCTCGCTACAATGCTGATGAAAATGAGTGGACCCTCAGCCTTTTTCGAGGGCAACTTGGAAGAGCCGGTGGGTCAACCACTAAGCCCTTGTCAAATGTGGAGTGGCGTAAAATTATGTTGTATGTGCTGACCAACCTAGAAGAGGTGGACCCATACATTGTGTAAGTTCTCAACGGACTAGTTTCAATAATCCCGCACCTTTTCTACATCTAACCCCCTTGTTACTTGTCACAGGGAATTCATTCGTCAATACTGGCACCGTTCAAGGGAGCCTACCCCGTTGGAACAAGACACCCTCCTCGCCAATGGGGCGGGACAAGGGAGGCCCGATTTCATTTGTTGGTTCTCAACCAAGGCCCGAACTGATCCTTCTATCGGTGCTGACCTGAGATGTGTTGCCAATGGGTGTGACCACCGAGTCAAGTCATTGTCCGCTTACGACGTGAATGGATTTCGGTTTCACACAACAAGCTACGAGCGCGTGCGGCCAAATCGAAAGACCACAAATAGCGGGGTTTTTACGCCCGACACTGATGGCAGGGACTACTATGGAAGAGTTGAAGAAATATACGAAATCACATTCCCTGGTAGCACCAAAGCTCGTCCTGTCATATTCAAATGCCATTGGTTTGATCCGTAAGTAACGAGGAAGACCCCAAATCTTGGTCTAGTTGAAATTCGATAGGATTCTGTCTATCCAAGAGACGATGTGTATATTGTGGCACAACAGGCCACACAAGTTTATTATACGCCATATGCTTGCAAGACTAGTCTGGATCTCAGTGGTTGGTGTGTTGTGCACAAGGTGTCGCCACATGGCGGAGCACCTCGACCAAACGATGAAGACTACCACTTCAAGCCAACCACGTATGACGGAGAGTTTTACCAAGAAGATGGGCTACAAGGGAGGTTTGAGATAGACTTAACCTGTGAGATAGGAATGGATGTAGATAATGTAATGGTCATTGATGATGACGACGGAGATGAGGTGCGAGATCCAAACGACTTACAAATGCTTGAGCGGTTGCGTCTAGGCAATGACGATGAAGACAACATTCCTCCGCCAGATGTCGTTGATTATTTTGACCTGGTTGATAGTGATGATGAGACTTACGGTCCAGCTAATCCCGATCATGAAGAATATTTGTAACATACATGTAATACTTTCAAATTTTGTAATTTAGTTTTGTTTATTTTGTATCTATTTCTAATTACATCTTCCTTCTTAATTGCAGGTGATTGAGCAACAATGCCAGGAGGCCGTCAGAGGAGCCTAAGCCACTTCTACCAGGGCTCTGGTAGTGGAGGGGGCGCGGATGACACGCTAGAGCCCACTCCAGCGGGGACGAGACGCCGTAGGATGGCGAGGAGGACGGCGAGGAGGCCGACGAGGAGGATGACTCCCGTGGTCCAGCCTGAGCCTCAGCAGGAGGACGACGAGGAGCAGCCGTAGCAGGAGGAGGACGACGAGGAGCAGCAGGTGGTGCAACAGGATGAGGAGGACGAGGGGGACGACGACGGGGACCTCGGCGGTGGCAGGGCCGAGGGCTCTGCCGGGACGTCGTCTTCCACTGCTACGGGGAGTGTCTACTTCCGAGGTCCCACGTCTCTCCCTTACAAACCGAGGCGACGCGTTTCGATTGTCCCAGAGGGGCAAGCATAAGACACCTCTACATGTTATCACTATTACTTTGTATCCTTTGTTCAAAATCTAAATATATACTAATATATTTACTCAATCACTTGTGCAGGACCTAGAGGGTTGTGTCGGAAGAGGATTCGCGCCATGTGAATGGCGTCCTAGGGGCCCTGGTCAGGCACTACTTCCCTGGCATTGTAACGCATGCCGGGAAGGACGAGCCCGCCTACACGTGGGCCCACTACGAGTCCGCCCACCACGCCACCGCAGGCAACGTGGCAGCGCACATCCTTTAGGAGTTCTGAGTAAGTCTTCCTCGCACTACATGCCTCAATGCAACACATTCATTGGATCCTACTTGAAATAACTAATGCATACATCGTGTCTTCATATGCAGACGTACTTCAAGCTCGACGAGAGCTACGAGGGCAATGCGGACGCCGTGGCTAGGAAAGCTTGCAGGAAGCGCGTCACGTACATGTACCACGAGGCGAGAGTCCAGGCCATCAGAGATTACTATGGGAAGCAGTTTGGAGAGAGCGTCAACAAGCAACAAATCCGAGAGCGGAGGCTCTCTCTCACCAAAGAGCAGTTCATGCAGGTAACTGAACAACTTTAAATTAAGTTCCTTTCAACAATAGGTGCTATGAACTTGACTGCCTAACATGTCGATTACTTCATGACGTGTAGGTCATTCCTTGGTGGTGCGAAAAGTCCCCCGAGGCGTGGGGGCAAATCATGGACTGTTGGCTGAGTGAGGAGTGGCGGCAGCAGCACGCGGCTGCCCGGGCTCACCATTTGGCCATGCCAGGTGTACCTCACCATCAAGGCAACCGCAATGTCGGCGGCTTCGGCCGAGCTTGGGTACATCATCATGTTTGTAACTGTTGCCATGCTTTAATGTAACTAGGCAAAGACTACTAACAAACTTCTTTTCATTCTCGCAGTCAGCGGCGCACGGTGGCCAGCCATGCTCCTACTTCGCCGCATATACCATGTCACACAAGGGCAAGGCGACGTCCGACGTCTCCTTCAACCCGGAGGACCCGCCCAAGGCGTACACAAGTGAGAGCGCCTACAAGAAAGTCACCGAGTACCATGAGGCGGCGAGGGCGATGTATGGGCCGGATTATGATCCAACGACTGACAACATCGATGCGCGCCTCGTCATGTGTCTTGGAAAGGGAAAGTAGCATGGGCGCTACTGGATGGCCAACAGCGTGATCGACAGCGCCACTACTCCCACTCTCTCCTAGATCCGAGCACAGACCACGAGTGGCTCCAGACTCCCGCCGATACTTGAGCGGCCGGCCTATGGACAGGCCCAGGTCGAGGCACTACAGGTTAGTTTTGGTTTACTCGTCATGCATTACACAGGGATTTCCTTGTCGCTTCACTAACATTACCTTTGCAACAATGTATAGGCCCAGGTGGAAACTTCGAACAAGAGGGCCGACGAGCTGGAGGCGGTTGTGGCTTCAGAGCGGGCGGCGCGGCTGGCAAGTGACCAGAGGATGTCGGACGTGCTGGCGTTTCTGCAGAGTTCTCTGGGTGTTACTTTGCCACCCAACTTGATGGGTCCACCTCAGCCTCCTCCCGTCGTTCCTCCCTTCATTGCTCTCAACACTACTCCGGTGAGTAATATATATCATACATGCATGTTATTTAGCTATTTAACTTTGTCTCATGTAATTGCTGCTCCTGTGTGTAGCCTCAGTCGGTGGGTTCGAACCACGTGCCGAACAAGCATGGGGGACCGTCGCCGCCGTCACATGGGTGGCCGGGTACCAACCTCCACCGCCGCCTCAGTGAGTAACGTCGAAGTTGTTGTCACGTATTCCTTCTCTTGGTGATGAACCTGAACTTGTTGTGTTGAACTTCATGTCATGGACTTGGACTTGTTGTGTTGAACTTCATGAACATCAAGTTGTTGTAATGGACTTTATCGCCGAATAAGTGATGCTATTATGAGATATATGTGCTATTGTGATATATATGGTGACGGTGGTGATAAAAGTGATGAAATTGTGATATAAATGGTGTTATTTGTGTTCATGGTGATATCCATTTGATGTATATATATGATTTGTTGTGTTTGCAGCGATAGAAAGCAAAAAATAAAAAAAACGAAATTTGGATTTCAGCTTTGCCTAGCACAGCGCTAGGCAAAGAGCCTTTGCCGAGCGCTTTTTGGCGCGGCGCTCGGCAAAGCTGCCATGTTTAGCGCTACACCACGGCAGCTTACCCAGCTTTGCCGAGTGCCTCAGGCTTGGCCCTCGGCAAAGGCAATCCTTTGCCGAGCGCCAGGCTGGAGGCGTTAGGCAAAGATTTTTCAAAAAAAATTTCCCTTTGCCGAGCGCCTTATTGGAGACGCTCGGCAAAGAATTTTTTTTTAAAAAAAATTAGTTTGCTCTTTGCCGAGCGCCTTACTAGAGGCGCTCGGCAAAGAAAACGTCATGGCGGCTATCCACCGTGACTGCCGTTTTTCTTTGCCGAATGCCGCCTAGGCGCTCAGCAAAGGCTTTGCCGAGCACCCGATAAAAGACGTTCGGCAAAGGAGCCTTTGCCGGGCATTTCGTTGCCAGGAGCCCTTTGCCGAGCGTTGCGCTAGGCAAAGCCTTTGCCGAGCGCAATTCGGCCTTTGCCGAGCGTCTCAGGCGCTCGGCAAACCCGTTGTCTGCAGTAGTGAGTGTATGTTTCCAAATGTGTTAGTTGTTTCAAATGTATGTTGCATGCGTTTTATGTGAATATTCAATATATTGCAGTGGCTACACACATATGTTGCAGCAGAGTCCTTAATGTTGCAAGTGTTTCATGAGGCGCAGGAAGTGGGCTGACGGTTCCCATGGAGCGCGCGTGGACATGTGAGCAGTAGGGTGCAGGCACGGGCACGCAATAGGTCAAGCAGTAGGGCGAGCAGGGCGTGGACAAGCAGCACGGCATGGGCGAGCAGGCGCAGCAGGCCAACAGCCATGCACGTCTGGATACGGGCGTCCGTCCGGACATCTAGGTGCTAGGCACGCAGATTTATGAATAACAGAGGCCAATGTCATAACGTGCCCGCCTATGATGTTTCTATTTTTTAGATGTACCGCCATGTTGTTTCGAATTAATAGTGATGATGCTGCAGAGGCCGGTAGAAAATTCATCAAAGCCGGGGCATTCTGGCCTCTGAAAATCTGATCTCACCATCTCTAAAAACTCTTCATGTGGTAGCGGCGTGTGGCTGTGTAAGTGAGGAACATGATGATGCCCCTAGACGAGGCAAGTTGTGGGTGTTGATAAAACTAAGCGGCACCAAGAAGACCATCGAGTGGGCGTGTTCAACAGCTGCTTGCACCTGTTCTTGGTCCTTATGCTCCCTGGCGATGACAGGCTCATGACCATCGACGTGATCCATGAGTACTACAAGCTCATTTCACATGAACTGAAAAATCCACGCTGATCTCTTGGTTTCTCTTCCTGAGTCCAAGGCAAAGCAATGACCAAGAGAGAAAAGAAGTAACCAGCACAAAGTATATTCCTGTTCCTGTGAGTCTAGCTGGTTTTAATATTTTCTTTATCATTCTTAGTTTTCAAATTCAAATGTACAACATTCCTGTTCCAAACGCCTCTCTGGTGCTTTCTTGCGTTTTTTCAATCCTCTGTTTTCATACTCTATTCCTATCTCTCTCCTTTATTTCCTATCCCATGTGTTTTCAATTCCTCTATTTCAAATAGGCCCTAAATGGGCAAACTTGGGTAGCAACCAAACTGAAACTGTCACACAAGTGAGGAAATAACTGAGCACCAAACACTGAAGTTCTCATAGCATAAGTGCAAACCTGAATAATTAGTTCTGGGGTGAACATGAATTTTGGCCAATTTTTCACAACAAACATAACATATAGCAGGTGTCCAGGACATTGATCTCTTTAATAACTTAGCACCCAACTGAGAAGTATCACATTAGTGAAGCAAAGCCCTTCTAGCATCAGCTTAGGATGACCTGGCAAGAGCAATCTCAAGTCGATGGATGGATGATTGCATGCCCACTGGCACTTGCAATTCAGCACTACACGATCATAAAAGATTGAATGCAGAAAACATATGGACACACTATAGCTAAAAACACACAAATATATATGGGAACAGAGCAATCTCGGATCCTTTCACAGTTTGCTTTCCCTTCTTTTGTCCAAATTTGCAGCCCAAGATATGAACTCGATGGTAACTAATCATTCAGTTTATGGTGCACTTGAGCAAATCATCTCCATGAACAATATGATAGCATAAAAAATAACTTCAAACAGTTTCAGGTATGCCTTCTGGTTGAATGAATCTAATCAAATTCTGAAACTCTCACTTGGGAAAAGATGCAAATCATCTCAAGATATTGCACTTAAATCGCTCATACACATTCTTTGTTCTGATAAAAGAGAAGACAGCCACATGGCTACAACAACGATATAGATCATTTTGAAATTCCATGAAGGCCACTGAACATGATTGAACCTTAGTTAAAACACAAAGAATCAGACAAGCATATAATAAGTAAACCTGAGTCATGAATCTAGATCTGTATTCATCGATTCATGGAAAATTCATTCATTAAGACAAAACATACTACTCTTTCCTAACAGAGATCAGTCACATTTAGTGACAACTAACAATGACTGAAACAAAACACCACAAGCACCAAGTGCATAACATGCCCACGATAGCCTGCTCGAGTTATTTCATTGATAACTCAGTCCTCATTGGTACTTCCAACCTGGCTCTAGCAAGATCTGGAAAAGAAAAAAAAATGAAATAGCTAAAAATTTCACACCTATGAGATATGCAATATTGCTGGTTACATGGAGTCTTGCATTAAAATGAAATAGCTAAAAAATCAGACATATGACATGCAATATTGCTGGTTACATGATGGAGTCTTGCAGTAAATTGAAATAGCTAAAAAATTACACATATGACATGTGCAATGATGCTGATTATAGGATAGATTGGTCACAAAGGAGTTAACACAATATAGTTTGCCCACAGAGGACTTAACACATAAGGTCTATAATTACAAAACACCCTAAATAAATTGGGATTGGCAGCATGCATTATTTGAGGTTGCAACGTTAAAATTCCACATGTACATTTTTCTTTATCGAAGCTATCATTATCCATATTACTTCACTAACTAGAATGATACCTTTGAGAATGAAACATTGAAATGTTACAACAGTCTAACTAAACATTGACAAATCACAACTGACATATGAGGAATGATATAACTGAGCATCAGGCTAGTACCAGGAATGTAGAAGCCCATGAATGGAAAGATGGGGCCGAACTTCCCAATGCCTATCTTGTTGATCCTGACGGACTTTAGTTCAACACTGAATATGCTGTCATTTGAGCTGATGAAAATGTAAGCAGTGCCTTCTGCAAATCCAACTACATAAAACGTGGTGAAGAGGTCACCAATAGTGCTGGTGGGGATCATCGAATCGGCATTAATGGAGGTCGACATGCTCCACATGCCAGTCTCTGATGAGTATAGACTAGCCCATGCCATAAAATCTCCACCTACATCGTCCTCGTCGTCTTCCTCGGCAAGATATATGCCCGCAATAACCATGAGGGAAGGCCCCCTGCTGCATCCGAGGTGGTCACAGCCGTCCAAGGCACAGAGCACCATGGCGGAGAACTCAATGTATGGGTGCACAGGCGGGGAGATGCACTTCTGATTGCCGGTGATAGGATCCTAGACAGTGAGTGTATTTGATAGCTGGTCATCAGCTTGGAAGAGCACGCGGCCGTGGCAGCAATCGATGATACGGTAGGAGGTGTGGGGGGGGGGGGGGGTGCCATCGCGTGCGATTGCGGGCTGGGGAACCGGGAACACCTATATGGTGGGAACATACTAGGGAATAGAGGCGCGGTTGCGGTAGTGGTCCTAGAAGAAGCTGAGCACGAGCGGTGTCCAGTGGAAGGTGCGGTACTGCTGGACGAACGCGCCGTCCAAGAGGAGGCGGTGCCAGGGCTTGCAGATGAAGAAGGCACGGACGAGGCACGCTGGGTCGCCAGGAGGGAGGCAGAGGAGGATCTCGCCGATGACATCATCCACGAGGGCGGGCGGCGGAGGTGGCACCATCTTGCTCGGTCTCTGCTGGATCAGATCGGAGAGGTGGACGATGGCGGATGGGTTGGGGATTCTTCTCTGACTCTACCTCTAGCCCTCTGCTCTGCTGCAAAGAGGGAAATTCTACCCCGTGGGGCCCTGGTGTCAGCAGGAGTCTGGGTGTAGGACTTCATCCTAAATCAAATGGGAGCTGATTTTGCATCCATTTAATTGTCTGGCAATTAGAAATATTATAAGATACTTTTATTTTTTAATTAGAAATAACCTGAGGTCAACTTGGGTCAGGTTCATACCTTAGGCAACCTTATAGTATGCACTTGTTTATTGGCGACTGCATGTTTGGGCGCCAAATGGAAATGGAGAGGATCATGGAATTTTTTATGCAAAAAGAGGGAGGTATAGGAAGTGATAGTGTTCTACCAATTGTTGCTCCAATATGTGTTGGAAAGAGTACTCTATGTGTGACTACTTTTCTCAAATCATGAAAATTAATGTAGATGATATTATTAACAATGAGAACATTTCCACCTTGACAGATAGGGGTGTTATGATGCATCAAAATGATGTCTTGGGTGAACATGAAAGATTACTAGCTATTATGGAACTCTTAGGAGGTGTTGATGTGGCGGCATGGAATAATTTGTTCTCATCTCCTTGTTACATTGGAAGAGCTAACAAAATAATAATCACAAGTAGATCGAACAACATTATAAAATTTGGTATGACACAAGCTCTTATGACGAATTTTCTTCCACTCAAATCATACTGGTATTTCTTCAAGAATACTCTATTTATTTTATTTATTTTCTACGAAATTCATGTACTTCATGAGAGATGTAGTAACTAACTAACATTATATTGCATTCTAATTACCAGCCTGGATGCACATTATACTTTCATACATGATGAGACCATTCAGAATTTAGCTTGTCATGGAGTTCGTAGAAAAAAAACTATGCATGACTAATATTGAATTAGCACTTGAGAGATGGTGACAGCTGACAAATGGTACCCTCTTCGATTGACTCCGTAACTTGCTATTGAATTAACTTGCTACTGAATTCAGTGGTGCCGTGGCAAGACAGACAGCACACAAGTTCTCAACTTGTTCGAATCAGCAAATAAGCTTAACAAAGGCTCGACCTGTACTAAAAAATGAACATCAAGGGAAAGGAATCAACAAGCTCCTTAGCTACTACTCTTCAAGAGAGCAAATGCAATACCATGGAAGGTGTCGGGGAGCCCAGTGCTGGCCTTGAATAAAGCAAACCTCTCCAGCAAATGTGTATGTGGAGTGCTGTTATGCCGAGTTATGCGTGTCCATGATTGCGCCATGTAGCTTGTCAGATCCACGCACAACCCATAACCTCAGCAAGCTGTCAGACAGCTGTTTCCATCGCTCTCTGTCTTCCTGAAGGGTTGTTTCCCTGTTGTTCTGAGCACGTCTGGTAGCCTCACTTCTTACCATCCCAGCTGTTTGGATTTCTGTGGTTGCCTTTTCCACACAAAGATGAGCAGTGCCATGTCTAGATTTCAAGGACATTTGATACATCTTGGATTCAGAATTATGGTGGAGGTAATCTATGGCCCTCGGCAACAACTTAACACCCAAGTCTTGTAGGTCTGCATTTCTGTGTGTCTTTCCTTGTTTCTTTCCATCAATCACCTCCAGAGCATAGCTCTCAACTGTAGGCTCTATGTCCTCAGCAGATTCATGGGGTATTAATAAAACTCCTAGTTTAAGAGCAGGCAATTCCAAATTTGGAGAATGACATCCTTCATGTACAGCTGTTAAACTCATACTGTCTGTGCCCTGATCAGATAGTGGGACATGCCACTTCAAATGCATGTTAATAACCTCCTCTGGAAATAAACTCGACAGCAGCCTTGACGATGATGCCATTGTGTTGCTGGTGATAGAAGAGCTAGTCTGATGCCTGTGCTCACTGCAACAGAGTGGATTCGGACGGTGCCACTGTGTCATAGTGTTGTGTACATTGACCCAAAACTCACTTTCGCTGTAAGGCGAATCCCAGAAAAAATCCTGGGTAGGCAGCTGGATGAGCCCTCTCCTGATATCTTCTGCTGCAAAGTTGAAGTGAGGTGCAACTGCCTGCACACACTTCATTATGACACCAAATATGTCAGTGCTTTCAGATAGACGCAGCATGCATGATACATAGAAACCCTTTTCAGGCTCACTGAAATCTTGGCAAGAAAACCCCATCATTGCCTCTACACCACGCTCTGCAGAGCTCATGGGCCGTAAGTTCAATTGGTAAAACTTGTCTTCCTGAGATGCATGATACCTTACAGACTTCCCTGTAAGAAGCTGTCTGATGAGAGGGTTGAAGAACGTGTACCTCCGCAGCGCTCCACCAAACTGGATGGTCTTTAAGAATTCATTTGCGCCATTTGCAAGCCTCTCAAACTTTTGGACATTTGCAAAGCAGCTGCTTGACCCGTCATTACCATTACTGGTTCCAGTGAAAGATGATATTAACGACTTGGTAGCATGAGCAATCCGTTTGGGAAATGAGCACTGGCTCACCTGCTGCCTCATCTGTTCCTCTTCAATGGCTTGCTGCTTGCATCTTAGCAAAGTGTTGTCACACTCCTGAGCAGCGCGCTTGAGTCTCCTCTGCCACTGTAGCAATTGCCTATCAGTGATCTGCCATCTGTTAGTCACTTCCAGCACTGCCTCCATCTTGATGTGTGCCATCTCCATTCTTTCTATGTTTTCCTTTGGCTCACACTTCTCTTCATCCTTGCTAGTAAGGCCTGACATGATTCTCTTCACTTTTTCTCCCACGATGGTAGAACTCACCATGACACTACGTTGATTCCTCAATAATCTACAGAGAAGTGCATAGGGAAGAAGAGATTAACATTCATGAATTGGAGAGGGGTGTATATATATGTACCTAGAAATAAAGATAAATGAAGTACCCTCTAGGTGTGGCTGCTAAAACGATGCAGCTGAAGATTTAGTTGGAGTGCAGGATCATGCTCATTAGCAATTATATAGCTAGCTTTACATATAACTTGATGTTGTGAAATCAAAGAGGCGGCTTACAATCAGGGGAGGCAGATGAGAGTCAATGGAATATGAGGATACAGCATGGAAGTGAGATCCCAATGACAAAAGATGTGTGGGAGGCCAACTAAACAGATTTTTCTGAGCTTGTTCTCCTTTCTTTGTATTTGCCTGTTGTTATCAATCTCCACCACAGAAGGGAAATGAATGTTTGACTAATCAATTATATAATTAAGAAGCCTGACTTATTGGGCTCAATCAGTTAGTTCCCCTTCAATATTTGACAAACTAGACGATTTTATTCAGACTTGATAGATACAATTAGTTGACCAACAGTTGAAGGAAATGGCATTTGCCATCAATACCCAATAGCAACTGAAAAGGGACGATGGAAAATATACCTGTTCTTGTGAATAACTATTAACAATTAATTAACACAAGTAGGCAAGTATGTACTAGCATTTTGAGTTTTTTTTTTGACGCCTCTCATCTGGGTATAGCTGTAGTATCAGCTTATGTACATACTCACACCAACCCTACACACGCACACCACACACACACCACTCGTACATGAACAAATCTACAACTGCACTTAGATCACATCGCGTCCATCCATGGTTCCGTAGACGACAGGCACGTGCATTCTCTTTTTGGCTCCACGCATGAGAGGCAACAAAATTTATTGGAGACGTACCCCAGTGAGAGACGCGAGTGCGATTCCTGGGAATCGAACTTGACACCCGAGCGCTGCTAGGTTCTCAGCATTTTGAGTTGACTATGGTGCTAAATATCACCCCAGGCATTTGCGCTCTTTTTCCTAACACAGAGAAATCCTTCAATCTCCATCCCACTCGCTTGTAGTTTTCATTAACAAAAAAGTCTCGCGTGCATAATTGCTGTTTGGGTACCGTGACTGCTATAGAGGGCATAGCAAGGGCTCATGTGCAACCAGCGCCAGAGCCAGAATGATATTTTACTTTTAGGTAGTATAAATAAAATAAAATTTTACTAGATGATCACTACTGCAGACTGCGGGTTTGCCGAACGCCTAAGACGCTCGGCAAAGGCCGAATTGCGCTCGGCAAAGGGCTCCCGGCAACGAAATGCTTGGCAAAGGCTCCTTTGCCGAGCGTCTTTTATCAGGCGCTCGGCAAAGAAAAGCGGCGGTCACGGCGTGACGTTTTCTTTGCCGAGCGCCTCCAGTAAGGCGCTCGGCAAAGAGCAAACTATTTTTTTTAAAAAAAAATTTCTTTGCCTAGCGCCTCCAGCCTGGCGCTCGGCAAAGAGCAAACTAAATTTTTTTAAAAAAAATTCTTTGCCTAGCGCCTCCAGCCTGGCGCTCGGCAAAGAGCAAACTAATTTTTTTTAAAAAAATTCTTTGCCTAGCACCTCCAGCCTGGCGCTCGGCAAAGAGCAAACTAATTTTTTTTAAAAAAATTTCTTTGCCTAGCGCCTCTAGCCTGGCGCTCGGCAAAGAGCAAACTAATTTTTTTTAAAAAAAATTCTTTGCCTAGCGCCTCAAGCCTGGCGCTCGGCAAAGAGCAAACTAATTTTTTAAAAAAAAAATTTCTTTGCCTAGCGCCTCCAGCCTAGTGCTCGGCAAAGGATTGCCGAGGGCCAAGCCTGGGGCACTCGGCAAAGCTGGGTAAACTGCCGTGTTGCAGCGCTAAATATGGCAGCTTTGCCGAGCGCAGCGCCAAAAAGCGCTCGGCAAAGGCTCTTTGCCTAGCGCTGCGCTAGGCAAAGCTGAAATCCAAATCTCATTTTTTTATTATTTTTTTGCTTTCTATCGCTGCAAACACAACAAATCATATATATACATCTGGATATCACCATGAACACAAATAACACCATTTATATCACAATTTCATCGCTTTTATCACCACCGTCACCACATATATCACAATAGCACATATATCTCATAATAGCATCACTTATTCGGCGATAAAGTCCATTACAACAACTTGATGTTCATGAAGTTCAACACAACAAGTCCAAGTCCATGACATGAAGTTCAACACAACAAGTTCAGGTTCATCACCAAGAGAAGGAATACGTGACAACAACTTCGACGTTACTCACTGAGGCGGCGGTGGAGGTTGGTACCCGGGCCACCCATGTGACGGCGGCGACGGTCCCCCATGCTCGTTCGGCACGTGGTTCGAACCCACCGACTGAGGCTACACACAGGAGCAGCGATTGCATGAGACAAAGTTAAATAGCTAAATAACATGCATGTATGATATATATTACTCACCGGAGTAGTGTTGAGAGCAACGAAGGGAGGAACGACGGGAGGAGGCTGAGGTGGACCCATCAAGTTGGGTGGCAAAGTAACACCCAGAGAACTCTGTAGAAATGCCAGCACGTCCGACATCCTCTGGTCACTTGCCAGCCGCGCCGCCCGCTCTGAAGCCACAACCGCCTCCAGCTCGTCGGCCCTTTTGTTCGAAGTTTCCACCTGGGCCTATACATTGTTGCAAAGGTAATGTTAGTGAAGCGACAAGGAAATCCTCGCGTAATGCATGACGAGTAAACCAAAACTAACATGTAGTGCCTCGACCTGGGCCTGTCCATAGGCCGGCCGCTCGCGTATCGGCGGGAGTCCGGAGCCACTCGTGGCCTGTGCTCGGATCTAGGAGAGAGTGGGAGTAGTGGCGTTGTCGATCACGCTGTTGGCCATCCAGTAGCACCCATGTTGCTTTCCCTTTCCAAGACACATGACGAGGCGCGCATCGATGTTGTCAATCGTTGGATCATAATCCGGCCCATACATCGCCCTCGCCGCCTCATGGTACTCGGTGACTTTCTTGTAGGCGCTCTCACTTGTGTACGCCTCGGGCGGGTCCTCCGGGTTGAAGGAGATGTCGGACGTCGCCTTGCCCTTGTGTGACATGGTATATGCGGCGAAGTAGGAGCATGGCTGGCCACCGTGCGCCGCCGACTGCGAGAACGAAAAGAAGTTTGTTAGTAGTCTTTGCCTAGTTACATTAAAGCATGGCAACAGTTACGAACATGATGACGTACCCAAGCTCGGCCGAAGCCGCCGACATTGCGGTTGCCTTGATGGTGAGGTACACCTGGCATGGCCAAACGGTGAGCCCGAGCAGCCGCGTGCTGCTGCCGCCACTCCTCGCTCAGGCAACGGTCCACGATTTGCCCCCACGCCTCGGGGGACTTTTGGCACCACCAAGGAATGACCTACACGTCATGAAGTAATCGACATGTTAGGCAGTCAAGTTCATAGCACCTAATGTTGAAAGGAACTTAATTTAAAGTTGTTCAGTTACCTGCATGAACTGCTCTTTGGTGAGAGAGAGCCTCCGCTCTCGGATTTGTTTCTTGTTGACGCTCTCTCCAAACTGCTTCCCATAGTAATCTCTGATGGCCTGGACTCTCGCATCGTGGTACATGTCCGTGACGCGCTTCCTGCAAGCTTTCCTAGCCATAGCGTCCGCATTGCCCTCGTAGCTCTCGTCGAGCTTGAAGTATGTCTGCATATGAAGACACGATGTATGCATTAGTTATTTTAAGTAGGATCCAATGAATGTGTTGCATTGAGGCATGTAGTGCGAGGAAGACTTACCCAGAACTCCTGAAGGATGTGTGCTGCCACGTTGCCTACGGTGGCGTGGTGGGCGGACTCGTAGTGGGCCCACGTGTAGGCGGGCTCGTCCTTCCCGGCATGCGTTACAATGCTAGGGAAGTAGTACCCGGGCCACCCATGTGACGGCGGCGACGGTCCCCCATGCTCGTTCGGCACGTGGTTCGAACCCACCGACTGAGGCTACACACAGGAGCAGCGATTGCATGAGACAAAGTTAAATAGCTAATTAACATGCATATATGATATATATTACTCACCGGAGTAGTGTTGAGAGCAACGAAGGGAGGAACGACGGGAGGAGGCTGAGGTGGACCCATCAAGTTGGGTGGCAAAGTAACACCCAGAGAACTCTGTAGAAACGCCAGCACGTCCGACATCCTCTGGTCACTTGCCAGCCGCGCCGCCCGCTCTGAAGCCACAACCGCCTCCAGCTCGTCGGCCCTCTTGTTCGAAGTTTCCACCTGGGCCTATACATTGTTGCAAAGGTAATGTTAGTGAAGCGACAAGGAAATCCTCGCGTAATGCATGACGAGTAAACCAAAACTAACATGTAGTGCCTCAACCTGGGCCTGTCCATAGGCCGGCCGCTCGCGTATCGGCGGGAGTCCGGAGCCACTCGTGGCCTGTGCTCGGATCTAGGAGAGAGTGGGAGTAGTGGCGTTGTCGATCACGCTGTTGGCCATCCAGTAGCACCCATGTTGCTTTCCCTTTCCAAGACACATGACGAGGCGCGCATCGATGTTGTCAGTCGTTGGATCATAATCCGGCCCATACATCGCCCTCGCCGCCTCATGGTACTCGGTGACTTTCTTGTAGGCGCTCTCACTTGTGTACGCCTCGGGCGGGTCCTCTGGGTTGAAGGAGATGTCAGACGTCGCCTTGCCCTTGTGTGACATGGTATATGCGGCGAAGTAGGAGCATGGCTGGCCACCGTGCGCCGCCGACTGCGAGAACGAAAAGAAGTTTGTTAGTAGTCTTTGCCTAGTTACATTAAAGCATGGCAACAGTTACGAACATGATGACGTACCCAAGCTCGGCCGAAGCCGCCGACATTGCGGTTGCCTTGATGGTGAGGTACACCTGGCATGGCCAAACGGTGAGCCCGAGCAGCCGCGTGCTGCTGCCGCCACTCCTCGCTCAGCCAACGGTCCACGATTTGCCCCCACGCCTCGGGGGACTTTTGGCACCACCAAGGAATGACCTACACGTCATGAAGTAATCGACATGTTAGGCAGTCAAGTTCATAGCACCTAATGTTGAAAGGAACTTAATTTAAAGTTGTTCAGTTACCTGCATGAACTGCTCTTTGGTGAGAGAGAGCCTCCGCTCTCGGATTTGTTTCTTGTTGACGCTCTCTCCAAACTGCTTCCCATAGTAATCTCTGATGGCCTGGACTCTCGCCTCGTGGTACATGTACGTGACGCGCTTCCTGCAAGCTTTCCTAGCCACGGTTTGTCAGGGAGAGATGTGGGACCTCGGAAGTAGACACTCCCCGCAGCAGTGGAAGACGACGTCCCGGCAGAGCCCTCGGCCCCGCCACCGCCAAGGTCCCCGTCGTCGTCCCCCTTGTCCTCCTCCTGCTGCGGCTGCTCCTCGTCGTCCTCCTGCTGAGGCTTAGGCTGGACCACGGGAGTCATCCTCGTCGGCCTCCTCGCCGTCCTCCTCGCCATCCTACGGCGTCTCGTCCCCACTAGAGTGGGCTCTAGCGCGTCATCCGCGCCCCCTCCACTACCAGAGCCCTGGTAGAAGTGGCTTAGGCTCCTCTGACGGCCTCCTGGCATTGTTGCTCAATCACCTGCAATTAAGAAGGAAGATGTAATTAGAAATAGATACAAAATAAACAAAACTAAATTACAAAATTTGAAAGTATTACATGTATGTTACAAATATTCTTCATGATCGGGATTAGCTGGACCGTAAGTCTCATCATCACTATCAACCAGGTCAAAATAATCAATGACATCTGGCGGAGGAATGTTGTCTTCATCGTCATTGCCTAGACGCAACCGCTCAAGCATTTGTAAGTCGTTTGGATCTCGCACCTCATCTCCATCGTCATCATCAATGACCATTACATTATCTACATCCATTCCTATCTCACAGGTTAAGTCTATCTCGAACCTCCCTTGTAGCCCATCTTCTTGGTAAAACTCTCCGTCATACGTGGTTGGGTTGAAGTGGTAGTCTTCATCGTTTGGGAGAGGTGCTCCGCCGTGTGGCGACACCTTGTGCACAACACACCAACCACTAAGATCCGGACTAGTCTTGCAAGCATACGGCGTATAATAAACTTGTGTGGCCTGTTGTGCCACAATATACACATCGTCTCTTGGATAGACAGAATCCTATCGAATTTCAACAAGACCAAGATTTGGGGTCTTCCTCGTTACTTCCGGATCAAACCAATGACATTTGAATATGACAGGACGAGCTTTGGTGCTACCAGGGAATGTGATTTCGTATATTTCTTCAACTCTTCCATAGTAGTCCCTGCCATCAGTGCCAGGCGTAAAAACCCCGCTATTTGTGGTCTTTCGATTTGGCCGCACACGCTCGTAGCTTGTTGTGTGAAACCGAAATCCATTCACGTCGTAAGCGGACAATGACTTGACTCGGCGGTCACACCCATTGGCAACACATCTCAGGTCAGCACCGATAGAAGGATCGGTTCGGGCCTTGGTTGAGAACCAACTAATGAAATCGGGCCTCCCTTGTCCCGCACCATTGGCGAGGAGGGCGTCTTGTTCCGATGGGGTAGGCTCCCTTGAACGGTGCCAGTATTGACGAATGAATTCCCTGTGACGAGTAACAAGGGGGTTAGATGTAGAAAAGGTGCGAGATTATTGAAACTAGTACGTTGAGAACTTACACAATGTATGGGTCCACCTCTTCTCGGTTGGTCAGCACATTCAACATAATTTTACGCCACTCCACATTTGACAAGGGCTTAGTGGTTGACCCACCGGCTCTTCCAAGTTGCCCTCGAAAAAGGCTGAGGGTCCACTCATTTTCATCAGCATTGTAGCGAGGAGGTGGATTATGCACACTTGGAATGGTGTCGTTGTAATACGATGTTGTGAAGTTTGACGTCTCCTCCAAAGTGAATGCATTTGCAATGGAAGCCTCGATTTTACCCTTGTCTTTGTACTTTTTTCGAAGAGTCTTTAGGCACCTATCGATCGGATAGCACCAACGGGCCTGCACGGGCCCCCCCATTCGTGCTTCATACGGGAGGTGTAATATCAAATGCTGCATGGGATTGAAGAAGCCTGGTGGAAAGATTTTCTCCAACTTGCAAAGCAGGACAGGTGCCACTTTTTCCAAGTTTGCAATCATGGACCGAGATAACTCCTTGGCACAGAGCTGGCGGAAGAAGTAGCTCAACTCTGCCAGCTCTGTCCATATGGGCTCAGGGACGAAGCCTCGAACCATCGTCGGGAGAAGACGCTCAATCCAAATGTGGTAGTCATGACTCTTCATCCCGTTCACTCGGAGAGTACTTAAGTTCACTCCCCTCCTCAGATTTGCTGCGTACCCATCGGGGAACATCAACATCTTCATCCATTTGAGTACTTCCCTCCTTTGTTTGGGGGCCAGGACAAAATCCGCCTTAGGCCTTTTCCATGTCCTACCACCACTAGGAGCTCGTATCTCTTGATGTGGTCTATGGCACAACTCTGCGAGGTCCACTCGAGCCTTAGGGTTGTCTTTTGACTTTTCAGTGTTCATGAGCGTTGCCCAGAGTGCCTCCGTGACTTTCTTTTCGGTGTGCATGACATCAATGTAATGTGGCATGAGGAGGTCATCAAAATAAGGGAGCCTCGTCAAGCCAGACTTATGAGTCCACATGTGTTCCTCGCTATATCCCACGAACCCATCACCTTGTTCATTCTCCACGAGAGCATCAATCTGAGCATGGACCTCGGTAGGAGTTATCATCTGTGGTGGAGGTTCAGTGACTTCGACACCTTTCGTAAAGCCCACGGTGTCTCGCCTGAATGCGTTATCGAGGGGCAGGAATTGACGATGTTTGTCGAACGATGAATACTTGCCACCCTTCTTGAGCCAGATGAACCTCAGATGAGCCTTGCATAATGGACATGGGAACTTCCCGTGGACACACCAACCGCAGAATATCCCATACGCTAGGAAGTCATGCATGGAGTACTGGTACCAAACGTGCATTCTGAAGACGGTCTTTGTAGCTCGATCGTATGTCCACACCCCATCCTCCCAAGCACTGACGAGTTCATCAATCAGAGGCTCCATGAAGACACCCATTTTCTTCCCCCGGGTGTCCAGGAATAATCAACGACAAGAATATGTTCAAACGTTGAAAGGAGACGCCGGGGGGGAGGTTCAGTGGGATGACGAACACGGGCCAACACGTGTACGGGGCAGCCATCATACCATAAGGATTGAACCCATCTGTTGCCAGCGCCACGCGTACATTACGAGCCTCTGACGCTTTCTCATGATGGATGCGATCAAAGTGTTGCCATGCTTCACCATCGGACGGATGCACCATCTTGTCGGGATTGTATCGTTTCCCCAGTTTGTGCCATGTCATCTGCTTAGCAGGCTCCTCGCTCATGTATAGTCGTTGGATCCTCGGCAAGAAAGGGAGGTACCGTAGGATTTTTATTGGGACGGTAAGCTGCTCCTTGTGGCCTCCACCAGAGTCTACCTCCAGGTACCGGGAGGCTTTGCAATTCAGACAATACTTCTCCTGCTCAAGATCTTTCCTGAAGAGGACACACCCGTTCGGACAACAATGTATCTGCTCATTCGGCATCTTGAGTCCATCAAGGAGTTTCTGGCACTCGTACAGGCTCTTTGGCAACACGTGGCCCTCCGGAAGCATGCTAGCAATCAAGGCCAGCATGCCACTGAAGTGTTGCCGACTCATGTTGATCTCGGCCTTAAACGCCATCACGCGTCCAACGGCATCGAGCTGACAAACCGTCGTGTGATCATGAAGGGGTTTCTGTGCCAAAGCCATCATGTCATAGAACGCCTTTGCGGATGCCTCCGCCTCCTCCGCACATCCATCGAGGATCTGTGCTTGCGTGAAGTCATCTAACATGTCTAAAACCCCGCCACCATCATCGACATGCTCGAGGTGAGGCCGCACGACCTCCTCTCTCAACCGATGCGCTTCACCATGGTGTACCCACCGGGTATAGCCCGGCACAAAGCCATTCAACTGAAGATGTTTAGCCATGGTCTCAGGGTTTTGCCATTTCCTATTTGCACACTTGCTACAGGGATACTTCGCCAATCGCGCTCTATTCACACCACTGCCGAATGCACGGTCCAAGAAAGCCTCCGTCTTCTGCCCCCATTCAATGCTAAAATCATGCTTACTTGTCTATCCCGCATACATCCACTCACGGTCATCCATCCTCTAACATGCATATCAAAGATGAACATAAACATCAAGTGCATCTACTTCGTGTTCCTACCATCTAATAGGTAAGGATAGGTCCTAATCCCACCTGCGGATGCGTAGACGAGGTTAGTTTCCATAGGCTACTCCGAGCCGAGACAGAATTTCGGTAGCACCTCCCCGCTGTTCTCTAGATACACGTCCCGGCGGGGAGAGTGTGTATCCAGAGAACAACACGAAGGTGAGGCCGAAACCCTGTCTCGGATCAGAGCAGACCATGGAAACTAACCTCATCTATGCATCCGCGGGCTGTCCAAAAAAAGTGGACAATCCGAAACAGATATGGTTATACATATGCAAAGATCGCATACTTCCAACCGTATCCGTTTCGGACGGGAGACGCCTAACTGGGTAACGCGACCTACGTCCACATGTGACGGAAAGAGGGGTCATACCGTAGGTGCCGGTGAAGACAGGCTAGCGGGGCAGTGCCGAGTCGTGCTCCTTCAGCTATCCTCCAACGGGAGCCCTCCTGAAAAAAAACCAATTAGTGAGAACGAAAAATTTCGGCAGCACCTCCCCTGTACAGGGAGGTTACCAAACCTGCAAAAAAAGACGGCACGATGGCCGACAACCACAAATACATCACCGGCACGATGGCCGACTAGCACATATGTATTTCCAATCCATGCAGAAGAATATATGCAAGTATTAACACTATTAGTATAACCACTACTAGTAGTACCACTACTCACACTACCACTACTACTACGCCTACTACTCCTAGTCCTAACCCTTCTACTACTACTACCTACTACTCCTACAATTACTACTACTACTCCAACTACTACTACACCTACTACTAATCCTACAACTACCACATTGCCTACCACGACTTCGCCTACTACTACTCCTACTCCTACTACTCCAACTACTACTACACCTACTCCTACTACTCCTACTACGTCAAACTAGATGTACCTGTGGCGGACGACGCGGAGTGCGGCGGCCGAGGCGGGCACGGGCCGCGGCAGCAGCCGGCGGTTGCGGTCGGGGTGCGCGCGACCGTTTCCGGGGCGGGGGCCGGCGCGGCCGGCGTGGGGGCCGGCGTGGGCGCGGCCGGGGCCGGGGCGGGGGCGGGCCGTGGCCGGGGCGGGCCGAGGGCGGAGCGGGCGCGGCCGGGGCCGGCTCGGCCGTGGCCGGAGCGGGGGCAGGGCCGGGGCGGGGGCGGTGCCGGGCGGGCGCGGCCGGGCGGTGGCCGGCGCGGGCCGGGGCGGTGGCCGGCGCGGGGGTGGCGGGGTGCGGCCGGCGCGGGGGGTGCCGTGCGGGCGCTCGAGGCTCGGGCGTGTTGAAGGATTTTTTTTACAGGGTGGCCGGTGCTATATTCTACCGTGTCCTTTGCCGAGCGCCCCCGATCTGGCGCTCGGCAAAGAATACTTTGCGAGCGCCAGATCGGGGGCGCTCGGCAAAGAATTTTTCGTTTTTTTTAATTTGTTTTTTTGAGTTTGTTTTTTTTATTTGTTTAATTGCTGTACACTACTTTGCCGAGCGCCAGATTGGGGGCGCTCGGCAAAGACTTTTTCGTTTTTTTAGATGTCTAGGTTTCTAACTAACTTACGTGACAACGTGCACGAAACGTTACCAAATTTTGACCATAGCCTCCACATGTGCTCCAAAGACGTTTCGCTAAGTTTCGTGATTTTCGGACTTTGTTTGTATTTTTTATAATTTAATAGCACTTCACGCGCAACTTGGTCGCCGTGTTCCGTGCGCGAGATGTTCGATATTTCATGCGTGCTCCTGGATACGGCCTTAACATACGCTAAGTAATGCGAATATCAATTTTCGAACCGTCCAATTCGGAGATTCGATGCACCTACAGTTCAAATACGTGTTTATCGGAGAAATTCAATTAAATCAAATAAACTAACGATATATAATAAAAAGATTTAAAAAAGTACCAAAACTTAACATATACTTTTAAATAATGTGTAATGTATGACAAAAAAGTTTGAAAGAAAAAAATAAAAAAAAGAAAATTCTTTGCCGAGCGTCAAAGGTCAGCGCTCGGTAAAGAGGTGTCTTTGCCGAGCGCCAAGGTTGCACTCCGCAAAGAGCCACCTTTGTCGAGCGCCTAACGGAGGGCGCTCGGCAAAGACCGATGGTAGGCGCCCGGTATGTTCTGCGGTGGCTCTTTGCCGAGTGCTATCCTTTGCCGAGCGCCTGGCGCTTGGCAAAGACGTTCTTTGCCGAGTGTTTCTCTTTGCCGAGGGCACGGTGCTCGGCAAAGGAATCTTTGCCGAGCGCATTGTTTGCCGAGAGCTCGGCGCTAGGCAAAGGTGGCCTTTGCCGAGCGCCCGATAAATAGTACTCGGCAAAGACCAGGCGCTAGGCAAAGGCACTGTCTGCCGTAGTGGATGGATAAAAGACCCAACCAACCACACTTAAACATGTTGCTGTCCGTTGGTGATGGATTTCCATGGTGTCCTTGGCCGTCGGCGGCGTTAAGATGTCTGCCCAGTTCCTCTGGTCAGACTGCTACCAGGATCCTCGCAAAAGTACAAGATCAGCGCGGGGCGGCGAACGATTGGTCATGGCTGGCTGGCGACACGAAGTTATCTGGAAATTTATATCTCGGACAAGAACTGTTTTAGGAAAGGCAAAATCAAGAAATAAGGAGAGGCTTCGATCAGTGATACTAGTGTTGGAATTTATATGGGCTTGACCCAATAACCAATTGTAAAATTTCTAATAAATCTCAAAAGTTCATTCACGTAAGCAAGAGGATGTGGAAACTCTTTAGTACCATCTAGCTTGTTGAAGTGGAGGTAGTCATACTTAAATATGGAAGTTCCCTCCACTTCCTCAAGTCTAGTGTGAGGAGGAGAAAGAAAAACCCACACACGCTCGCTCGCCTCGCCTCGCCTCACCGGGCATGCAGCACCTGCGTGAATGGTCCGTCAAAATCCAGCTCCTCGCCTTGCGGGAGCGCAGTCTCTTTTTGCAGTTTTAGTTTTTGGTTTCTTGGCCTTCAAGTTGCAGAGTTCTAAATGGTTACAAATTAAGAGTCCTAAAACGACTTAAATCGTGATCGCGACACAAGGTTTGTTGGACATGACTATATAAGTAACCTAGCGGCCACACCCAAACATATATAATTCACTTAGGCCTCGTTTGGATTGGACGATTTTCAGAGGAAAATCGCAGGAACCGTAGGATGGAGGAAAGGAATCTGTAGTGAGCGTTTGGATTGCAGGAAGCAGCGATTCCTTTCCACTATAATACTGTAGTTGGATGCTCATTTCACAGGAATTGGAAAATCCACTCCAACCTTTTGGTTTCTCTTCCTCTCGCGTAAGTCCGATGCAAAGTGCGTCACGGGGAGAGGAAAGAAGGCTGTTTGAGGCCACGCCGCTGTTGCTGTGCCCCAGTAGGTCACCTGGTGCTCACAAGTGGCTAACTCATTTGATTCTCCCCGCCAGCAAGGCAGCAAATGATCAAGCAAGAAAAACAAAAACAAATGAGTGCATGGTCATTTTTTCTCGCTATTACTTTTGACTCATCAAGGTTTTGATAAAGTTGCTGACCCAAAGTGCATGTTAAAGTCTGTTTGCTAGATGCTTGTAATATTTTCTTTGTCATTCCCAATTTTCAAATTTCTATGTTCAAAATTCCTGTGTTCCAAACACCTCTCTGTTACTTTCCTGCATTTTTTTCAATCCTCTGATTTCACACTCTATTCCTATCCCTTTCCTCTATTTCCTACCATTCCTATATTTTCAATTCCTCTGTTCCAAACAGGCCCTTAGAGTTTTTGCGTCTTCTCGCTGTTGCGCTGCCACCATAGCTACTCCAGTCCGATCGCTTGCGTGCACCAGCGACCAGACGAGCAGGTCTCCGAAACCCTCATCTTTACGATCCTGCACTAGGAGAAGACGAATAAGGTTTTTGGGAAGCGCTATCCACACGACTGCTCCCAACTTTCACAACGGGTCATCTTCCATTCAAGTTAGGTGGCGCTATGTCCCGGCGTATTCATCGTCAACTGCGTCGAGCTCTTCCTCCACCTCTCATTGACGACTGCAACGATGACTTCAACATCGACGACTCCGACATCAACCTCGTTCCATCATCACCACCATCGGCATTACCAACGACTACAGCTATAGTCGGCAGTTATAATTCTCGTGATCTAATCTTGTCATTCATACTATCCAATGTGTTGATCTATCATGCTAGTATGCTATACATACTTGATCTAGTTCATCTGTTTTATATGATTTATATTCTGTTTTTAATCTGGAAATTACCTAATTACTTAACAATAACCATGTCATCCTACTAATAGCTATGTCATCCTACTGACTTTCTATCTCTTAATTCCGTGGTATCCATATACATCATGCCCACTCAATTTCAACCTCTTAAGGGTGCATTTGGTTGGAGGACGAAGTTGGATGGGATACGGTGATCCATGGATATCGGCATAAGGATATCCTTGATGCATATTTGGTTAGATAGATGTGACGAGCCATTTTTTGTTTGGTTGGATGGATAAAAGTGGATGGGGTGAGAATAATTGACCAATTACAGCTATTATTTAAAAATAATAACAACTAATTAGACACTAATAAATATGCACTAATACTAATTTTGTCAAGTAATTAGCACCACTAATATCCTAATTAGCACACGAAACATGCACTAATCAACGTATTAGCACTTATCAAAACTAATGCTACCATCAAAATTACTAAGTAATAATATAACATACTAATAATCCTTAATTTATTACTAATGACAAAGATTAGAAGACATAGATAAGCTAGTCCGCCAAATTTTTTTGGCCCATAAAATTCAGCGTCTGGGAGTATATTCCCTATCCATAGATTTGCTTATCCCAGTGATCCACCCAACCGAACGCAGCTATCCATGGATGGTGCATGGATATCCCAGCTGCCTATATAAATGCCCCTATTTTTAGAGTAAAATTTTAGTACGTTATACAAATGCCCCTACCTGCCGAGTAAAATTTAAAATTTTCAAACGACCTCAGATCGAGATAGGACCAAAACTAAAGTTGTAGATCTCAAAAAGTTTTTATTTGAAATCATCTATCTATGGAAAAATTTTATTTGAATTTCTAACATTAGAAATTCGGATTTTTCAAACAACCTCAGATGGAGATACGACCAAAACAAAACTTGTAGATTAAAAAACCACTTTGTAGTTGACAACTCTTTCATTTGAAGTCATCTATTCAAGGAAAATTATGTTTGAATTTCCTTACATTTGAAATTTGAATTTTTTAAACCGCCTTGGAGAAATGAACAAAACAAATGTCGTAGATCTGGAATAGTTATAGAACTTTGTAGTTGACTACTTTTTCATTTGAATTTATCTTATGCATGGAAAGTTACGTTTGAATTTCTTACATTTGATGATTCTAAAATTTTTTAAATGATCTCAAATAGAGAAATGACCAAAAGCAAAGCTGTAGATCTCGAAAAGTTCTAAAACTTTGTAATTAATAACTTTTTTTATTTAAATTCGTTTAGGGTCTCAAATACTCATTTCAAAACAGGATGAATATAAAATGACATAATAGATAGAAGTGTCCTATGGGTGGAGTGCTTAGGGAAGAATGTGCGAGGGCTAAGGTCGCGGGTTCGAGCCCCTACATCTATACATCGATTATGGATGGGCCTATTAAAAAAACAACCTTGAAAATTGTTATTAAAAGAGGTGTACAGTGCTGTGGTGACACCCTTAGGAGGCCCGTCTATATAATAACTGCCTCTAAAAAATTAATAACTTTTAATATTAAATTTGGATAAAAATGAACTTTATAACAAAATTGTAGAGTAAAAATAGGAACTATAACTGTATGATTTTAAATTATTTAGTCCCAAAACTTCATTTTATGTTCTCATATTTTGAAAATAAAAGTTTGATATTTTTGAACAACCTTGACATGGCCTATGCAAAAACTTATAGTTATCAATGCTATCTATTACTTTGTAGTAGATAAAATTTTTATTTAAAATAATTTAGAGTCCTCAATATTCGTTTTGTGTTCTTAGATTTTGAAATTCAAAAGTTTGAAGTTTCAAACGATTCCAGACTACATGATCCATATATCCAGAGTTGTAGTTGTCAACGGGACCTACAGATTTTTGGTTCACAATTTTTCTATTTGAACTTTTTAGGATGCAACATATACATTTTGACTTTCTCAATTTTTAGGATTCATTCAAATTTTGAAAAAATTTATACTGTCCCAGATGGAGACAAGCCCCATACCAAAATTACTGTAGTTGACGAGATTTAAAACTTTATAATTGAAATATTTTTCATTTGAAATTGTTTAGGAACTAAAATATTAAATACAAGATTCTATAAAAGATAACACCACATTTCTTGTTACAAATGAGTGTGTAGTGTAGTAGGGAAGTGACGTGCAAGGCATGAACACACAGTTTCAAATCCTAGGTGTGTGTGTCTTTGTTAATTGAATTATAGATGGGGTTCATCCGACTGTCTCTACAACTGGCCCATTAACGGAGACTATTTGAAAGGCAGTCAGGCGGTCCACATCTATAATTAAAAAACAACCACATGTGAAAATCACCTTTTTGGTAGTGTTAATATCACTACTGGAAATCAAGATTTCCTTGTCGGTGTAAAACCGACAGGGAAATAGGCAATACCGACAGAAAAACTGGAAAATGAATTTCTCTGTCGGTTTACCGACAGAAAATCACCGACAGAAATAGAGCGACAGAGAAATACAATTTTTCTGTCGGTCGACCATTTTCTCTGTCGGTACACCATTTTCCCCGTTGGTGCTAACGTCAACAGGAAAATTCGGCATCACCGACAGGAAATTTCCGAGACACCAGGTCTAGAATACCATGTAACCGACAGGAAAGTGTAAATAAACCGACAGAAAATAACCTCACATCTGTATCAGTTCATTTACCATCAAAACCACTAGTGAACAGAAAACTTGAAATCCACAGAATAATCTCCAATTTAACTTGAACCATTTATATTGCTTGAAAGTTGAATGAAGAGATCATATTACACAGGACACACATGACTAGATTCCTCAAATGACAAGTATAAAACAATCAATCCATGTTGATATACCATCAAGTTTAAAATTAGCATAGCACCAACAATTAGAAATACCATAAGTAAATTGGCACAACTAACTTTGCCTCAAAACGGTAATCACTCTAATCTATAAAAAAAAATTGAATCTTCAAGCCACTGATTTAGTCTATCTTGAACAGCATGCCTTTGCAAAGGTTCATCCTTGTTTGAACAAAACCTGCAGAAGTATAAAGACTTGCATCAGGAAGGTTTCATCCTTGTTGAACAAAATTTACAGAAGTATAAAGAACAGTTTCTATGTTGCAAGCCCTTCAGTCTCACAAAAAAATAATTGCCAAGTCGTGCTGATCTACTTCCCTAATGGAAATGAAATGTGTCGGATGGCAAAATGACCATCTAATCTAAGAAATAACTAATCATAGCAGGTGAGTATCTATGCACACATACTGGTACCACTAAGTCAAAACTATTGTGTAATTTAGAAATATGTTGCCAGTTTGCAATAGCATCGCATTCATTCATATAACTACATATCGTGAAAAGACAATTTGTGGTAACAACCTAAGATACCTGCGTAAAATGTTAATGTATTACAATTGCAAATTTTGGTATGCATCTCTTGAACCTTCACCATGCAGCTTGCATATATGGTCCAATGCACCTTTCTCCCTGCGGCTCTTCTCTTCCTAGGACATCAGAAGGGGTGATGTCACCAACAATTGCTGGAACACCAAAAAGCAAAAATTGAAATCAATCAACTGATCATTTCTAGAGCTACTATTACAACAAGTTTACTCAAAACAGCTAGGCAAGACAATCACTCATCATATAAGAGTTTCAGTTTAACTAGATAGATCAGCTCAGCACTACATACTAAAAGCATATAGATCATTTAGATAAACCTAGAATATTACATATTGCAGGCATATAAGCTTTAGGGGTTCCCAATAATTGGACTGTCATAGAGTACATAGAGCAATGTTCTCAACTTACTAATTTTGTTGACTAGATAGATCAGCTCAGCACAACATACTAAAAGGGAAGAATGAGTCAATTTCTGGAGATGATTAAAGCAACATTGGATTGACATATTTAAAGATGCACAAGTTTTATGAGGTAATCAAATAATTCTTAATAGATTGATTATCAGATATTCCTTTCCTGTATCTAATCTAAAAATGGATGGATCTTATATACCTACTGATGTGCCTTTCAACAGATCTTGCACCAAACTAGATTTAGTAAAAATAGGTTTATTCAGTAGATGACCAGCACTCGTTATCACAAAATCCTTCCTCAAATCAAAATTTTAAGACTTGCAATAGCAGCTTGCATCAGTAGGGTTCTTCATCCCCAAGTTTACTTGCATTACATTGTACCAACAAAAATCCATGATGCATCCTGGAACTCATGATAATGGTCTTACAAAATTCCTGGCATTCTAAACATTTAAAGCCATTAACCTTAAGTGTAGGATGTATCTATCTGTTCATCTCAAAAAAGAACTCTCAGCCTTCTCAGCACTAACAAAATTTTCAGTCATAAGGACAAAAATTTTAACATTCCATTAGCAAATAGGAAATTTAATTAGCCATCAAGTTATGTGTAAACGAATCTGAACCTGGGTAAAGCTAATGCAATGCGTAACTGCAAACAAATAGCTGAAATTGGATTATGCCTACTGAAAGCAAAGCAAGCAGTCTAATTTCTAGGAGCAGCACCTCGATCTACTAAAACAAAACCAATCTCTGAAAGAAACTCGCGGAAAGCAAGAAAACTATTTTTTTTGCGGCACCTCGTCTTTGGACCGCCCGCCTTCACTACTGCCGTTCCGACGCCTCTTGGTTTCTAGGAGCAGAACCTCATCCTTGACTTGGATGCCCACCATGTGCAAATGTTTGCGTTCGTCTCTCATCCTCCCCACATACAGGTAGATCTGGTACATAAATACATAAATATACATGAACTAAAAGACGACGCTGCAGCAAGAACATGAATGACTGCGTACCTTGCGATTTTCGCCAGATCTGCACCAGCGCCGGCATGGGTAGTAAACCGTATCTACAGCACCGCCGCCGCCGCCTCCAGGACCCGCACTGCCGTGGCATCGCGGTGGCCGTGCGACGCGGTGAGTGCGAGGTCGTGGACGCAACCGCCGCCGTGGCCTCGTCGATCCCGACCGCATCTCTCCGCCTCCACCTTCCGGGCCTGGCTGTACGTCACCTGGATCCATGGCTCGCTCACCGGATCTGATGTCGCGATGCCGGATCCGCCCGCCCCCCACTGAGGAGTGGCAGTAGCAGCGGTGCAGCAAGGAGAGAGGCAGGGCGGCGGCTGGAATTGGGGAGCGCGGAGCAAGCTGCAGCGCGGCTAGGGTTAGAACAGTGTGTTATATACGCGTGCGGGCTAAGCACGCCTTCTTTCTGGGCTGGCTGAAAGGCCACCGCGGCCCAGGCCCAGGTTGGCCACCGGTTTAGTTTCCAGGCGCCCGTCAAATAGATTTTTTCTGTCGGTACGAGAATGACCAACAAAACAAATGCAATTTCCCTGTCGGGCGTACAGTAACACACAGAATAATTGTAATTTTTCTGTCGGTTTGCGTATTTCTCTGTGTGTATCTTGATAACCGACAGGAAAACTCTATTTTTTCTGTCGGTTGGTCACTTACCGACAGGAATATTTTAGTTTCCAGTAGTGTATATAGTATGTCAGAAAATACACTATCAAAATATATTCCATGGTGTATCGCATAAACCTTGTTTGATGTTGCAAATATTTATAGATTTTTCTATAAATTTGGTCAAAACTAGAGAAGTTTAACCTATGATAAACCTAAAATGATTTATGATTTGAAATGGAAGAGGTACTTTCCTCTAACCACTCCAGTGTCATAATCCCTGTAAGCCTCACACGTCCCGTCACACCTCATCAGTTTGAGATTGATGTGGGGCTATGTTTTGTCCGGTTTCTATAGTTTTGTCCAGTTTCGATAGTTATGGAATGTCTAGAGTCCTGTTCTGCAGTTTAGGATAGAAAGTCGTACTAGGTGATAGTCGAAAAGTGACAAATAGGCATTATTGCCCTAGAGGAAATCTGCCTATTGTTGGTCCTGCTGCTACAGGAAGAGCACCCTTGTCGAACATGCTTGTATGCAAAGTTTGTGGACCATGTATGTTCCTTTGTCGAATTTTCTACCACTAGAAGCATATCGATATCACATCTAATTAATGAGTAAGATAGAATATGGATTACATCAATATGGATACTTATACCACATGGCAAGATAACGTGTATGTGAGACCTGCTACAAGGCTGTAGAAAGTTTATAGGGTTCATTTGTACATATATAGAAGCAAATACAATAGGTTACTTGGGCCATGGACCTTATGGGCAAAATATAGAGAGCTATATATAAGTACACAATACTATGTATTACTACATTCTACAAGACTGTCTTACAATATCACACAGCAAACTATATATTTATCATGTTCCACCACAAAGATCATGGTTTAATAGAATTAGAAGAGTGCGATGTCTTACTACCATGTGGCTCAATACACCTGCCCGAATACATTAATTTCTACACACCTTTGATTGCATTTTCTGAAGCTTACATGAATACATGTAGCCAGCTTCTAAGGCAGTGTCGTTGTGGCCACGATCGCACGTTGTAGCTTGTCAGATGAACGAACAACCCACAACTTCAGCAGGTCCTGAGACACCTGCTTCCATTGTTCTATGTCTTGCTGTAAAGTTGCCATTCTGTTCTGTGCATGTCTGGTGGCTTCGTGTTGAACCATAACGGCTGTTTGAATTTTTATGCTTGACTTCTCCAAGCAAATGTGAGCAGTACCATGTCTAGACTTCAAAGACATTTGGTATGTCTCGGATTCAGCATTCTGATGGAGGTACTCTATGGCCTTCGGCAGTAATTCCTCACCCAAGTCCCGTAGGTGTGCATTGGTGTGTATCGCACCTTGTTCCTTTCCATCAATCACCTCTAAAGCATAGCTCTCAGCTGCAGGTTGTATGTCCTCTGGAGATTCATGGGGTATGACTAAAACTCCTAGCTTTAGAGTAGGAATATCTGAAGTCTGAGAAAAACTTTGTCCATGTACAACAGTTGAGCTCTTATTGTTTGTGCCCTGATCAGGTAACGGGATGTGCCACTTCAAAAGCATGTTGATAACCTCCTCTGGAAATATACTAAACAACTGCCATGAATTGGCCATTGTGTTGCTGGTGCTAGAGGAAGAGATCTGATGTTGCCCACCTTCATTAAAACTGCAACAGAGTGGATTTGGACGGTGCCATTCTGTCAGACAGTTGTGGACTTTGACCCAAACCTCACTTTGGCCATAAGGAGAATCCCAGGTAAAATCCTGTGTAGGCAGTTGAATGAGCCCTCTTGAAAGACCTTCAGCAACAAACTTAAAGTGAGGTGCGACTGGACAAACGCACTTGATTATGACATCAAATACATCTGTACTTTCAGAGAGACGCAGCATGCATGCTACATAGAAACCCTTTGTAGGATCCTTGAAATCTTGGCAGGCAAAACCCATCAATGCCTCTACACCACGCTCTGCAGAGCTAAAAGGTTGTATGTTCAAGTAGTAAAGCTTGTCATCCTGAATTGCTTGATACTTTACAGACTTCCTGTAAGAAGGTGTCTGATGACAGGGTTGAAGAACGTATACCTTCGAGGAGTTCCACCAAACTCAACAGTCTTCAAAAATTCATTTGCACCATTAGCATACCTCTCAAATCTTCGAACATTAGCAGAGCTACTGCTTGATTCATCGTTAGTTCCAATGAAAGATGATATTAGTGACTTTGTAGCATGGGCAATCCGTTTGGGAAATGAGGACTGCCTCATCTTCTGCCTTGTCTCATACTCTTCTATGGCACGCTGCTTGCATTTTAGCAGGGTATCATCACATTCCTGAGCAGCACGCTTAAGTTTGCTCCGCCACCGTAGCAGTGGCACCTCAGTGATCTGCCATCTGTCAGATACTTGGAGCACAGCCTCCATCTTGATGTGTGCCATCTCCAACCTTTCTATGTTTTCTTTTTGCTTGGACTTCTCTTCATCCTTACCAGTAATGCTTGACATGATTCTATTCACTGTCTCTCCGACAATGGCAGAACTCACCATCTCTGCCATGATTGATCAATACTTTAATCTACAGAAATCTGAACAGGGAAGATGACATATTAACATGTATGAAATAAAAAGGGATGAGTGATGTGTGTGTATAAAGAGTACTGATGTACATACTAGTTTCTTGGTGTTGCTGAAGAAAAAGGCAGGTGAAGACTCAGTTGGAGTGCAGGATGATTCTAATTAGAAATGATATATAGCTTCCTTTATAGAGATGGCTTGCAATTAAGATGAGGCTCGACAATTCAATGGAAGTGAGGATAGCACGGAAGTCTGGTAGATTTTATTGACAAAATTAGTGGCAGAGGCCCCTGGTTCTTAAGATTTCTGAAGAAATAGCTTATTTTACACACCAGAAAAATGTTAGAAAGAGTATAATTTTCTTAACATTACTAATATATTTTTATCATGAAGCACTGCCACCTAATGGAAAGTTGACTTTACTGGTGTGTCATCTGACAAGTACTAGTAGTAAACAAGGACATGGCCTCAATCAATTCAGCGCCCTTTGAATATTTGACATTTGGGAGTATTTTTATTAAGACATGAAAGCTACTACACTATGCTATTAGATGATTGAAGTGCAACCCTGACAGATATCTCCAAGGCCACAGCATTTGCACTTAAGTTTCCATGTCAAAGAAATCCATACCTTCAACTATTGTCGCATCTATTTCTCTTGTACTAATTGCAGTGCGGATGACAAGTACTAGAAGTAAACAAAGGCCTGACTGATTGGCTCAATCGATTCAGCTCCCTTTGAACATTTTGATATCCTGGAGATGATTTTTATTGAGACATGGAGTGTAGGATGATAAGTCATTAAGACGAGGCTTGACAATTCAATGGAAAATTACGATAGCATGGCAGTGTGATAGATTGCATTGGCAAAATTAGTGGCAGAGATGCACCTATTTCTTCAGATTTATTGAGAAAATAGCTTATTTACATACAAGAAAAAATCAGTAGAGCATGATTTCTGTTAGTGTTTATCATCAAGCTCCACCGCAAAATAGAAAATTGACTTCACTGTTCACTAGTAAACAACGACTGGACTTATTGGCTCAATCAGTTCAGCTCCCTTTGAATATTTGACAATTTGTAGACTGTCAGATAGAGATAGGTACCATCCTTCCATTATTGTTGAGAGCTACGGCAGCTGACTATCAGACGAACGAAATGCAACGCTAACAGATAGGTACCATCTGCCAAAGCCAAAGAAATCCCTTCTATTCAGTCACTGTAGCATCGAGTACTCCTGCAGTACCAATTCTATCGGTACCTGTAGCGCCCAGTACTCTGGCACTACTATTCCTATTGGTTACTGTATCATCTTGTACACTTGCACTACTAATTCTATCAGTGATAATTGAACTTGAGAGTTTGTTCAAAACTAATTAATGGTAACAGAGACACGACATTAATGGAGTTGAACTGTAGGGAAGGAAGAAAGGAATCAACCAACCAAATGCCGACATGTCGCTACCCACCGGGTATGGATTTCTATGCCGTCTCCTTTGGCGGTGGCGAGATGTTTTGACATGGATGGATGTGGCAAGAGCAGCGACTGCGTGCTCCCGCCGTCCCTCTGTTCAGACTGCAACCAAGCTCCGGACGGGTGGTGGACTTCGCGATCCATCTCTGCAGCGAGGTCAAGTGTGGCGGCATGCCGCCCTTGTACGGCACAGCCGAGAGGCACGGCGTGACGTGAACACGAGAGGAGGAGGAGGAGGCGGTGACGGCGGCAGTGGCAGGAGAGGCTCGCCGGAAAGGGTTACGAGTTACGAGATATGATTGGGCATGTCCCTTCTTTAACAGGTCAAATGAGGCCCCATATCGTAAGACAGAACATGTGGAAGCCCAATAATAAAGTCCAAATAAAAAGGCCCAATGATTCTCATTGCAGTTAAGCCCCAGCCCCAAAACCATCGTGCCATGGGCCACGGCCCAACAGCCCCCATGCGTCTCTGCTAGAAATGGGACAGATATATTCCCCCCCCAAAAAAAAGATATATGGATAGATATATGTCTTTATATTTTTTCTTCAGATCCGAAATAAGCCACGGATAGCCACTACATTTACATAAGAATACGGAGTGTCCTAGTCATGAATACGAATAAATATGTGTTGAATATGAAACATGTCGAAAGCGGGCACGTCGGTTATGAATATTTCTTTGGATATTATCTTCTGTCTTCTACACCTAAAAAATACGTAGGGGTATCGTCTGTGTTGCCCCGCCCGGCCACCCCGCTCGTGAGCTCGCGTCCTGCTGAGTCTGAGAAGTAGAAGGGGTGGGAAAGGAAAAGGAGGAAAGACAGGGTCCAGTTGAGAAAAACACAAGAGGGAAAGATCTGGTGGGAGGACTTAAACAGGTATAGAAACAAATTTAGTGTTCCTGATGCAAAACATCATAAACCTGGACCGGGTCGTGGGAAAAAAAGTGCCGCACAAAAATTTTGAAAGATATGGTGGGAGGGCTTAAACAAGTATAGAAACAAATTCAGAGTTCCTAATGCAAAACATCATGTATCTAGATCGGGTCGCGGAAAAAAAGTTCCACACAAATTTTTTTGGAATACATAAAAATATTGTACACTATTCGAGATGGCCTTCTTTATTCCTGTCTATACTTTTTTTTAAGAGTTGCAAAATTTCATGTTTTTAGGATAAAAATATTGGGTCCTCTTGGAGATAGCTCTAACATGAGCTAGTGGGAATACGTATGCACTCGCATAATTGAAAGGAATAATACATTAATACGTGCGCACTTGCATATTGGAAAGGCAATTCTCTCTGTCTTCGTGGCCGGTTGCAACACATATACGTACGAGCACTTGCATATGGAAAAAGAAAAGGCAATTCTGTATCGATCGCCCCGCTTCAGTGCATCGCCACGCTCCTAAGGAGTTTGCATCGTTCGGAGTCCGCATCATGCAGGCCAGGCACGGGGGACAACGAGGGTCCGAGCATGGCGGCACTATGCGTTGCGAGCACAACTCCTTCCACGCAGATCCGAAGGCCCAAGGGGAATGCTGCAAGATTGAAGAGGCCATGGCGATAGCGAAACGGGAGCGGAGTCTGCGTCGATACGAGATCCGGCATGGGGGACAGCGAGGTTCCGAGCGTGGCGGCGCTGTGCGTTGCAGGCGCACCTCCTTCCACACAGATCCGAAGGCCCATGGGGAATGCTGCAAGATGGAAGAGGCATGGCGATAGCGAAATGGAAGCAGAGTCCGCGTCGGGACAAGATCCTTCTGCCACCCCCCACGTCTCCAACTAAACTCTCTACACCTAAAAACCGGGACCATGACATGGCCGACACTGCCAGCATGTTCTCCGTGAAGACGAACTAGCCCTCCGGGTACTTGCACTGGCGCTTGAGTAGGAGGAGCCAGCGCTTGGTGACGCGGCGAACAGCATTGCGAAGGAGCTCCACGAGCACGCAAACAGCACCCACCTCCATGGCCTTGGCACACCGAGCACCGCAGGAGCGCGCCATGATGTTGAGGAGCATGACGAGCATCATCCGGACAGGAACTCGGCCTTGGCATGCCGAGCGCCGCCGGAGCACGCCGAGACGTCGAGGAGTAGATCGAGCATCATTGCACAGCCGCTTGAGGAGGGACTCAATCAGGTTCCCTTTTCTTTTTCCAATACCTTGGTTAACTGATTTGTAGTTACTTGTACATCCACAAATTCCTCCACGGTAGTGTTCACGCTGCGAACTGCATAGATGCATTGTTGATGAATTGATCAAACTCAAATGATAGTTATCTCTACTAACTTACATATTATCCCATATATTAGGTGTAGAGACTATCGGTCCCTTCAAAATCTAATTGAAGAAGCACTCTAGATTGGTGTGTGTCCTCACCTTTTTTAATTCAAAAGGATCAGAAATGTTATGTTTGTTTCTCTAAACAACCACTGAGTGCTTACAAAAAATTACGAGCCTGTTAGTATAGGGGATCATATGAGACTAATTAGGTTGCACCTTTTCGTTCAACTAAATTATCCAATCATTATTATTTTTCTATGCAACGCACGGGCATTAATCTAGTTAAGTAAAAAACGACATCCATATATATAACACATGTTATATTAATGAACCTTCAATAAGTCCAAACTCCAATTAAATATTGCATGAAAAAGCCAATTAGCGACAAATGATGTACCAACTGGCCTCATTTGGCCTGTTTGGGATAGCTCCCCCAACTCCAGATCCAGCAAATCTAGCTCCACTCCACAAAAAGTATGTCAAACAGTCCAGCTCTACCAAATTCAGATCCACCAAAAACATGGATCTAGGGGTCAGATTCACCATTTTGATGGATCTCCTCAAGCGGTGCTCCACGAATGGCTCTTTTGTACCTACTTGTGGAGTTGGGTACAAATTACCCAGCACTGCTGTTGATGCAAAAGTGGATCTGCAAACACAAAGGGCTAATACCCGAAATCGATATCCAAAGCGTGCCAGTCGATTTGACCTGTTAATCGACAAGGATGAAGATACGAGCACTTTGGTCCTGACAACAGCGATACACCCGGAAGTCACGGCCAAGAGGTACTCACGCGGAACTCGAGGATCGTCGAAGATTGCACTAGAGCAATGCAACTCGCCGAATCGATGAGAACTCGTAAAAAAGAAAAAGTATGCAAGTTGACGAAGTCGCCGAAAAGTAAATAGATGTGAATAAGAGTAAAAGCTGGTTTTTGATATTGATTGATTGGTTATTACATTGCCCTTCACTCTATATTTATATCCTGATCTACAGAAACGTAACCAAATACGACTAGGACACTAAATCCAAATCGAAGGAAACACATGACTCTGATACAACTCAGACTCTAATAAACGTAGAAAAGGAAATTAACTCCTATCTTACTCCCTAGTCCGCCTCAACCACGATGGTATTCTCATCGACCTCCTTTCCATCTCGGCACACTCCCCGTTCCATCGGCAGCAGCCTTCAAGTCTTTTTCATCGGCACACTCCCTGTTTCATCAGCAGCAGCCTTTAAGTCTTCTTTCATCGGCATCGGCGATAATACCCTTAACCTTATCGGCAACACTTCAATTTGAATCAACTTCTCCACACATCGCCACCACTCATAAGCAGCCTTCTTTACAAGCTCATTTTCATCGGCTATCAACCTACACAGTAATTTTTCCTCTACTGATTAGCCCCTTCTGACCATCTTGACACGTGCCAAAAAACGATGTCAACAACTGCCATTGATTACACACTTCCTTGTGTACCGATTTGATTTCTATTCTTCCCAACAACGGACGCAACAGACTGTGACTTCTCTTTCTTCCCCCCGACGCGGCCCCAACACGAGCACCATAGGGCGCACCGCCCACTTCTCCTGCCGGCGAGCCTCCCATGTCCAGATCCAGTAGATCAAGTGCTCCTAGACCTCCTCCACCCCTTTATTCCTCCACATCCATGGTGAAACCTGCACCTAGGGTTGGGCTATCTCGTCAGCTATGGGCTTTGGGCACCGGCGCTCCTCCTCCCGACGACGAGCTCCCTCTTGCCGGCGTGGAGGGTGACCTGGGTGGCGTGGCCGCTGAGGGCTTGGCCGCCATGGGTGGCGCAATAGTTGAGGGCCTGGCTGCCATGGGTGGCGCGGCCGCTGGGGGCCAGACTGCCCTGGCCAACCGTGCAGCAAGTGCGACCGCTAGAGCTCCCCCCACGTCGGCGCCAGCTAGGACACGTGCTCCAGCAACAAAGAGGGCAAGAGATGATGAGGTATATTTGTCCTCCAATTTATTCGCAGCAATGTATATGTGTGGCGAAATCTTGATTTGGATGATGAAAATATTGTGGGAAATCATGGTTGCAGATGTCTAGCGATGATTCTAGTAATGGGAGCGATGATTTTTTTAAAATTATCTTAGGCGGTGCTATGCTTGCCCAAATATATTGTGACATGTACCTAGAAAAAACCCACCAAGGACATCAACCACTAGTGGCATGGGGTTTTTGCTAGAGACATGGAACACTCAGGGGAAATGCCATAGTCAAACTTTGTATGAGCAATGAAATTTTCTTTGACCTCCATGATTTATTGGTGGAGAGGTACGGGCTGCAACCATCGTTGCATATGTCTACCTATGAGAGCCTTGGGCTGTTTTTATTTACATGTGCTGGAAATGAGTCGAGTCAGAAAGTTCAAAATTGGTTCAAACATTCGGGTGAGACATGGTCCAGGAAATTTGTTGAGGTTGTTAACTCTTTGATGACCATGGAAAAAGATCTCGTTAGACCTAAGGACCCCAATTTTCCTACAGTTCATAGGAGGATAAGATATGATAGACGAGCGTTTCCACATTTCAAGGATTGCATTGGTGCTCTAGATGGTACACATATTCGAGTTTCTCTTCCACCCGATGAACAAGTGAGGTATTATGGGAAAATGGGGATAGCCACTCAAAGTGTCTTAGTAGTATGTGATTTTGATATGCGGTTCACATATGTATCCATTGATCAACCGGGTTCTATGCATGACACAAGTGTACTATACAATGCAATCAATGTGGATGAAAAATTATTTCCACATCCTCCACAAGGTAATATGAATGAATATTTTGATATTTAGTCTCTTTTGTCATCATAGCAAACATTCACTAATATTGTTTTCACCATGTGTAGGCAAGTACTATGTTGTCGATGCCGGATATCCTAATTGGCCCGGGTACCTAGCTCCTTACAAGGGTGAAAGATATCATATGCCGGAGTGGCATAGAGGTATGAAACCCAATACACCTAGGGAAAAATTCAATTGCATTCACTCTTCTATTCGAAATGTTATTGAGAGGTCTTTTGGAGTCCTGAAAATGAAGTGGCAAGTTCTTTACAAGATGCCTAACTACCCAATGTGGAAGCAAAAAATGGTTGTTGTTGCTTGTATGGTCCTTCACAATTTTATTCGGGAGCATGAAAGTGAAGATGCAGACTTTGCTCGTTTCGATCGTGATCCTCGTTTTGTGCCAACAATACTGGAAAGGTATAATCGATAAGCAATCACATCGGATGGTTCTACTTCGGAAGCTAATGCCGCTACTGTGGATGCATTTCATGATGAGTTGGCCACGGCTCCTGCTCTTGCTTGGAACTGGCATGTAATGGAAGAGTAGTCTTCATTTAATCTTAAGTTATTTTTATGTATGGACAATCGTAATATTGTTGAGACATTGTCATGGACATGTATTAATTAATTATCTTTCTTTGGTTGTTAACATTGAATGCTTTTGAATATTTGTGTCAAGATATTTTATTTGTATAAGATGAACAAAACACGTGTACTATGTGAAAAAAATATGTCAGACAACCCCAAGGGCAATTGCAACGGGACACACAGTTTATTGAATTGTCAATTATACGACTTTTGACTAAATTGACATGTGTTTCAAGTTGTCTTCAAATCAACCGTGTTTTGATCTAACTCCTACAAACATTGTTATACATTATTATTACAATATTTTTTAAACCCACAAACATTGTTATGTATTATTACAATATAACGTGGCACCCTCTATAATTTGCATAAGACTGGTTGTGCAACGATCAAAAGTCTCTCTCCCATATCTATATTGTACTACTGCACTACAAACAAATGCATTCCTCTTCAATCATCTGAAAAACACTTAATAACAGTATCCTGGTTGCTCTCCTGATTATTCCACCCAACTGTCTTTCCCTTCTCCTTATTGCGAGCAATGACATTGCATATCAGCTCCTTGGTGATGGCGGGGCAGCTCAATGCTCAACTCTCAAACTCTTTAGTTCCCATGGCTGCAAACAAAGCGGCGGAGCCTAGGAACTCCAAGCACGCCTTCTTAAGAACAGCGCAGCGGTGCTTCTCAGCTAGCGCCAAGAAAGCCGCCACGGAGCCTGAATCGATATGGCTGCCTAGCCTATATTCACACATCAGCTTTAGCCTCCCAATGCCATATCTGTCTGCCGCGGCATGAAGATGCTGAGCCATGGCAGCCTCGTCCTGGCAATCCATATTGGGCCACGTGTCTGTGTATATGAAGGCAAGCATAGCCCTAAACACCGGTGCCTCCATGTCTTCTATCTCTATGATAGCGGCATTGGTGGCGACGTCCTCCATCATCATTGTTGGGACGGAGAGCTCTGACTTGAAAACTAGCGACCATGCCCGAAGCACCAGCCGGTGTGCGGCGAACGTCTCCCCGCCGACTAGGAACTTGGCGTCGGCGCCCAGCTTGCTAGATAGGAGGCCACTGAGATGGCGGTGGATGTCAGACAGTGGGATGAGCGCCATGGGCAGCGCCAGTGCCTGCTTGAAGATGTGCACGTCCACCTTGATGGCGAAGCAGTCGTCATTTAGGAACTCCGATCGCTCCAGCTCTTGGCTCCTGATGAAGTATTTGAATCCGTAGTTGAGCAACCTGAACTTGGAGAAGTCAACCATGCAGGTGGTGCTGTTGCCAACCGGCTTATGGTCCTGGTCGAGCAAGCTGAAGGTAGCCTTGGCACCACGGTGGCTCGCCGGCACTGGAAGCCATTGTAGCCGGCCGGTGAGATGTCTAAGGTAACGTCAATTGTGGGCTTATGGTCATGGTTGAGCAAGCTGAAGGTAGCCTCGGCCGCCACGACGGCTCGTCAGCACTAGAAGCCATCGTAGCTGACCGGTGAGACGTCTAAGGTAACGTCAATTGTGGTGGGGATTATTAATAAGATCAAAACAACACATCCATTGGGATTAGTTTTTCTGGCATGTTGACATGCACGGGGTCGTGGAGTCCGTTTAGGATTGTATATGTGCATATCCGTTTTTGTGTCATGTTGACACAAGATTGAGTCTTACGTGAGATTGAGTCACTGATGGTTACATCTTACTAAGATCATGTAAGATCACATGTGACGTAGGGTTCATGGTGGAAAAAAGATCATGGCGAAAATTTTGCCTCTTTATTATTAAAATTAGGTATAGATAAAACATGCCTATACGGTCACATTGAACTTTATCCTGTGACACTAGCTGCATGTGGTTAGCATGCAATGACGGCGGCCAAGTACCGAACCAACAATCCCACAAACACAGTGCACTGGCTAGGCATCAGCTGTCGGCTATACACTACTGGATCCGGCCTCTTTGCCGAGTGCCGGGGACACTCGGCAAAGGCCCCTTTGCACTCAGCAAAGCCTTTGCCGAATGCCGCACTTGGCAAAGAGCGCTCGGGGAAAAATTGATCGGCAAAGGTTATTTGCCAAGTGCCTTTTCTCAGGCACTCAACAAAGGCGCCGTCACGGCACTGGATACCTAACGGAGGTTTGTCGAGTTCCCGAGAATAGGCACTCGGCAAAGCCTTTTTTCTTTTTTTTCAAAATTCTTTGCTGAGTGCCGCCTTGTTCGGGTGCTCGGCAAAGTGTTTTTTTATTTTTTTCCAAAATTCTTTGCTGAGTGCCACACTCCAGGGCACTCGGCAAAGTGTCTTTTACTTTTTTCCAAAATTGTTTGCCGAGTGCCGCTGGATCCGGGCACTCAGCAAAGTGTCTTTTATTTTTTTTCAAAATTCATTGTCGAGCGCCAAGGGCCAGGACAAGATGACCACCTTTGTGCCTGCATTCCGTCCTGGCATCTGACAAAATTCTGCATACAGACGCAATGTATTCATTAATTATTTGAAGAAAAGTACAATGAATGTGATGTAGTGTGAGGAAGACTTACCCACAGCTCCCGCCTCACCCGCTCTGCCCTGTTGCCGTAAACCACATCGGGGGCGGCGGCGAAGTGGTCAAACGTGTAGGTTGGCTCCCTCTTCTTGGCCAACTGCACCAAGCCAGGGTAGTGCTCCCTGCATAGAAGACCTAGGATGCCATTGATGGAGCGCCCTTTACCCTCCACAACAACCTAGTTCCTGCACAAGTGATTCAGAAAAATTGTTAGTTCCTATTTCGATTTTGAGCATATCATATGAAGAAGTAGTGATAACATGTAAAGTTACTTACTTGGTTCCTTCGGGTCAGATCTTTGGGCGTTCATGAGGAAGTATCAGTCGTGTCGGGAGGCTCATGGGACCTCGCAAGTACACACTACACGTACCAGAGGAAGCGGAACCCGTACCTACCGCCTCATCCTCGTCGTCCTCGCCCGCCTCCTGCTCGTGCTCATCCGCCTACCTCTCCCGCTCCTCGTCCTCGTCTGGGGGCGGCAGCTCCTCCTCCAGCTCCTCACACGGCGTGAGAGGAGGAGATGGCTGCCTCCGACGGCTACTGCCCCCTCCTCCTCCTATCCGGCTGCTGGTGCCCCCCTCCTCTGCCTCCTCCCCTACAGGTTGTGTTCTTTGGTACACTGAGTTCACCGTCCTGTGATGCCCGCCGCCCACCATCTTCGTGCAATCACCTACAATTAAAAAGAAAAAATAATGTTGTATTAGAAATAACATAATTACATAGATGCAACATAAACAAAACATAATTAGAAAACAACATAATATTACATGTATTACAAATAATCTGCATGATCGGGATTTGTTGGATCATAAGATTCATCATCACTATCAATGTTATCAAAATAATCAACACTATCTGAAGGAGGGATGTTGTCTTCATTGTCATTGCCTAAACGTAATCGGTCCAGCATTTGTAAGTCCTTCTCATTTTGCACCTCATCTCTAGTGTCCTCGTCATCAACCTTTTCATTGTCTACTTCCATTCCTATCGCTTCAGTTAAGTCTATCTCGAACCTCCCTTGCAGCCCCTCTTCTTGAAAGAACTCTCTATCATATGTATTTGGGTTGAAGTTGTAATCTTCATCATTTGGGACAGGTAGTTTAACATGTGGCGATATCTTGTGCACCATATACCAACCCAAAAGATGCGGTTTGTTTTTGCACGCGTATGGCATATAATAAACCTGTCTGGCCTGTTGAGCCACAATATAGACATCGTCTCCTGGATGGACAGAATCCTGTCGAGTTTCGACTAGCCCAAGATGAGAGGTCCGTCTCGTTACTCCGGGATCAAACCAATGGCAGTTGAATATGACAGCATTAAGAGGTTTGCCACCATGAAATGAAAGCTCGTATATTTCTTTAATTCTTCTATAATAGTCGAGGCCATTAGTGCTGGCCGTACAAACTCTGCTATTTGTGGTTCTCCGATTGGGCTGACTCTGCTCGTAGCTTGCTGTGTGAAAGCGATATTCATTTACGTCGTAACCGGTAAATGACTTGACCCTATGGGCAAAGCCATTTGCAACATGTCTTAACTCGTCACTCATGGACGCATCAGTTTGGGCCTGCAAGCTCAAGCAGGATAGATCGTTATATTATTCAAATGTACGAGGAACTTGGAATGTCGAACTAAGTACAAGCTAAATTGGACAGTACCTTCTGTCTGAACCAAGAAATGAAATCAGGCCTCCCTTGTCCCGCACCCTGTGAAATAAGGGTATCAGCTTCCTGGGGTGTAGGATCCCTTGGTTCATTCCAGAAGAAATGAAGAAATTGCATGTACCAACGAGAAACAAGGGTGTTGGATGCAGAATAGTGATAGCGTATTGAAAGAAGTTAGTTGAGAACTTACCCCATGTACGGCTCCACCTCCTCAAGGTTGGTCAGCACATATAGCATGATGTTGCGCCAGCCTCATTTTTCAGCTTTTTAGCGGTCGATGCACTTGCGCTTCCGAGTTGCCCCCGGAAAAGGCTAAGGTTTGATTCATTTTCGCTAGCATTGTAACGAGAGGGTGGATTATGCACGCTAGAAAGGTTCTTAGTGTAGTATGTTGTTGTGAAGTTTGACACCTCCTCAAGAATGAATGCCTCTGCAATGGAAACCACAATTTTAGCTTAATTTCTACATTTTTTGCGAAGAGTCTTTAGACCTCTCTCGACTGGATAGCACCAACGGGCCTACACGGGCCCCCCATTCGAGCCTCATACGGGAGGTGCAAAATCAAATGTTGCATCAGAGTGAAGAAGCCGGGTGGAAAGATCTTCTCCAACTTACAGAGCAACATAGGTGCCACTTTTTCCAAGTCATCAATGACGGTCGCGATATCTCCTTGGCACAAAGCTAGCGGAAGAAATAGCTCAACTCTGCTAGCACAAGCCAGACATGCTCAGGGACATAGCGTCGAACCATCGCTGGAAGAAGCCACTCAATCCATATGTGGTAGTCTTGACTCTTCATCCCTAGGACTCGCAGAGTAGATAAGTTCACTCCCCTCCTTAGATTCGCTGCATATCCATCAGGGAACATTAACGTCTTCATCCATTCAAGTACTTCCCTCCTTTGTTCTCTGCTCAACGTGAATCGGCCTTAGGCCTTGTCCATTTCTTGCCGCCTCAAGGAGGCCGCATCTCTAGCTTTAGTCTATCGCATATGTTGCCAGGTCCACTCTAGCTTTAGGGTTGTCCTTGGACTTTTTAGTGTCCATGAGTTTTGCCCAAAGTGCCTCGACGACATTCTTTTTAGTGTGCATCACATCAATGTTATGTGGCAGAAGGAGGTCATCAAAATAGGGGAGCCTCTCTAAGCCCGACTTATGAGTCCACATGTGTTCCTCACCATATCCCGTAAAATGACCTTCTTTTTCATTCCACTCCAGAGCATCTATCTGCGCATGAACCTCGGCACCGGTTATCATCTGCGATGGAGGATCTGTCACTATGACACCTTTCGTAAAGTTCTTGATGTCTTGTCTGAAAGGATGGTCAAGAGGGAGGAATTGTCGATGTTTGTCAAACGCCGAATACTTGCCACCCTTCTACAACCAGATGAACCTCAGAGCTGCCTTGCATACTAGGCATGAGAACTTCCTGTGAACACACCAGGCGCAGAATATCCCATATGCTAGGAAGTCATGCAGGGAATATTGGTACCAAACATGCATTTTGAAGTTTAACCTTGTACCTCGGTCGTATGTTCATACCCCTTCCTCCCAAGCCGTAATCAATTCATCCACCAGAGGCTCCATGAACACACCCATATTATTTCCTGGGTGTCCAGGAATTATCAACGACAAAAATATTGTATGACGTTGAAAGAGGACGCCGGGGGGAGATTGAGGGAGATAACAAAGATGGGCCAACGAGTGTACAGGGCAGCCAACTATCCATAAGGATTTAACCCATCTGTTGCCAGCGCAACACGTACATTATGAGTCTCTCTAGCTTTCTCATGATAAATGCGATCAAAGTAGGTCCATGCTTCACCATCGGAGGGATATACCATCTTGTCAGAATTGTATCGTTTGCCCTTTTTGTGCCATGTCATCTATTTCACGGTTTCCTCGGTCATATACAGACGTTGGATCCTCGGTATGAATGGAAGGTACCATAGGATTTTTATGGGGACAGAAAGCTGACTCTTCTAGCCATCACCAGCGTCTACCTCTAGGTACCTGGATGATTTGCACTTTGGACAGTAATTTGCATCCTTGTGTTCCTTTCTAAATAGGACGTACCCCTTCGGACAAGCATGTATCTGCTCATATGACATCTTAAGTGCACGAAGCAGTTTCTGTGACTCGTATATGCTCTTTGGAAGAATGTGGACCTCCGGAAGCATGCCGCCAAATAGGGCCAACATACCATCGAAGGCTTCTCGACTCAGGTTAAACTGATACTTGAACCCCATTGCACGTCCAATGGCATCTAGTTGAGAAAGCGTTGTTCGATCGTGAAGGGGTTTCTGTACCGAAGACAACATGTCGTAGAACGCCTTTGCGCTTGCCTCTATCTCCTCCTCCGTACGTCCTTCAGCGTACTGTGCTTCGGGAAAGTCATCTAACATGTCTGCTACCCCCACATCAGCATCAAAATCCTCCGAGTGTGGTCTCACCACCTCCTCTCTCAAACGATGGGCTTCACCATGGTGGACCCACCAGGTATAGTTTGGCATGAATCCATTCTTCACAAGATGTCTCCACATGTTAACCCTGTTTTGCCTTTTCCTGTTTGCACATTTGCTGCAGGGACACAAAACTAGCATCTCTCCTCTAGCAGCCTCGCCAAATGCATGGTTCAAGAAAACATCAGTCTTGTTCACCCGGTCCATGCTATAATCACTCTGACTTGAGCGGCCCGTGTACATCCACTCACGGTCATCCATCCTCTAACATATAAATCAGCGAGTAATATAACTATCAATTGCATCTACATGGTGCTCCTACTCTCTAATAGGTGAGGATAGGTCCTAATCTCACCCGCAGATGCGTAGATAAGGCTAGTTTCCATGCTCTGCTCTGATCCAAGACGGAATTTCGGCAGCACCTCCCCGCTGTCCTCTAGATGCAGGACAGCAGTAGACTTGGACTGTACGTTTTGTATATCTAGCCCAGAACACCAATCGGGCCCACAGCCCAAAAGCACGAAACCACCAAAGCTCCAATTATGCACGTGCTGCAGCCAAGGTCCATATAAATTCTGATTCACTAAATTCGTATTAATTCAATTTGTCAAAAAATTGTATAAATTCAAACTTGGCCCATCAATAGCAGATTCATTATTTTTTATGCTCATCTGAATTCAAATTAATTTTGAGTGTTTTTAACGTTTATACTGCATTGCTTTGTTTGCACGCTTTTTAACTGAAAGAGTGATCAAGGAGCAGAAGGAGGATCTCGAAGGCAAAGCCTGAAACCTGGAGCGTGCGTGACTTCGAGCCACAGCCCAAAAACCAGTGCCACCAGCCGAAGTTCAGTGAATCCGGTTAGTTATGTATAGCCTAGCCATACATTGATAATAGACTTTATATGTAGAAAGTATTTTTTTATTTAGCAGCTCAAACATGATTGGATAGCCGCCACTTATTGTTGTACCTTGATTTCCTTGATGACCTAGGTTTACTCGCTAGACATGCTCTGTTTAGGCGATTATCATATTACTATTATGCATAGAACCAGTTACCAAATATACCTCTATTAATTGTTTTACAAATTTCAACTATTTTCAAAATAAAATGGGTTGAAATACTGTTATATTATAGGATATAAATGCATAGGCAGAGGCTGGAGTTTTTCGTTCCAAAGCCATGCATCAATTCAATGGACTGCTCCTGGAATGCAATAAAATCTTCCGTTTCAAAAAAAAAGTATATAAATGCATAAGGCGGTGTTTGGATAACGCGTTAAGGGAGGTGGGAATGGGTCCGGTGGATATCATCTCCTGTGTTTCATTTGATAGATGGGATAATAGGGACGGAGATGAAATAGATATGGTGGTCTCGTATAGCACCAATAGGGATGGGTTATGAGCAAGATATGGCTGATGCTACAGAAAATGGGTTGACTCTAAATGGTGTTTGGCTAGTTATTAAGGGTGGTCAAAGATAAGGATGGAGCAACAGATGTGTTGAGCCTATGGATCAGTGGTCCCACTTGTGTCCATGGTTTTTGAGACATACTCCCTCCGTCCCCAAATAAATCAATTCCTAGAATCCGTGCTACTCAAACTTTTTAAAATTTGACTAACTTTATAGAAAAGAGTAACAACATCTATGACATAAAATGAACATATTATGAAAATATATTCCATGGTATATCTAATGGTACTAATTTGATATCATAAATCTTGACACTTTTCCTATAAATTCAGTCAAAATTTAAAAAATTTGACTTGAGACAATTCTAAGAATCTATTTATTCAAGGACAGAGGGAGTATCCTACAATTCATAGGACGACCCCATAATGTTTTAGTGGCATCATATCGCCTAGGCGTCTAAGCATATCGCTGCTATATAGGATGCCACAGCCTCAAAAACTATGCATGTGTCAGATTCACATCTACTGAGTACGGGCCAGACGGATTAACAAATTCATAAATAAGTTAGTTATAGGGACTTAAAAATACATTTTTAAAAGTTTGAGGATAAGGAAGAGGCACTATGAGAAAAGTTTCTGACTGTCAATGCATTTTACTGTGTTCACTGTGCACTATCTAACTCCCCTACTGACTTGCTTCCTTTAATTTTCCACTAGGAGATTTGGACGTCGCTGAGTTCTTTATTTAGGTGTGCACACCAGTTCCTCGACACCCGTCTCTATCATTCTTAACCTGTCTCCTGCATGAACATAGCCTGTCTAACTTATGGAGCTCGCTGTCTTTAATATACTTTCATCTAACATCACAGATGCATTTAACATCCAGAATACCTCTCTATAGTAAACAGGGTAAAACTGCCACTGCTTTCATGCAGTTGTGTAAATTTTTGCTTGTGGTAAGAAGTTCATATATATCCTTTACCTGAAAACAAATACAAGGTTCATATATCTGAAAATATTTCATATTGCTTTCTCCTGAGTAGGGAACGAGTGCAATATATGCTTGACCCCAATGGCGGCAGAGATGGTCAGTTCCATGGTTGCCCAGGAGACAGTTAGCCAAATCCTATCTGGTCTAGTTCAGAGGTATGCGGAATCAAATGATGCAAACAGAAACTTTGAGAGGTTAGAGATAGCAAACATCAGGCTGGAGGCTGCTCTTGACTCTTGAGACATCTAACAAGTGGCAGATCACAGATGCATCTTTGCTGTGTTGGCGCAAGAAGCTGAAGCATGTTGCCGAAGAGTGTGATGACATGCTGCACAAATTCAAGCAAAGGATCCATGAAGACGAGCGGGTGGAACAAGAGGTGATGAACTCCTCCCTCCGTAGCCGGATTGCACGTGCTACCAAGTCATTCATTTTCTCTGCCTTCGGTGACAAAAATGAGCTGAGCAGATCCATGGTTCAAAGGTTCGAGTGGTTTGCAGATGGAGCCAGTGAATTTCTGAGATACGTCGAAGTTGGTGGCACACCACGCTGTCACATGCCATTCAAGTCTCTTAACAGGAACCTTTTTGCAGGCATGGAGCTCCAGCATAAGATTGTTTGGGGAAATGAGTACCCTTCTTATCTGCTATGGCTGGTCCCTTCCATCACTCCGGATCATGGGGTAGAAGCCTGCCTTAAATTCGTCCATAAAGATGATAATGCACCAGAGAACAACTTCTTTCTTGGTGCAATGCTGCAGATATCAGAAAGCACAGACATAGTTGGGACCGTAGTGAACTGCCTGCAGCTCTTTCCTCCTTGTTTCCAGCCTACAATTGAAACCATCAAGAAAGAGCTCACTCAGCTTCCTACGCAGGACTTCGCATGGGTGCCATATGTTGATCTATGGCACAGGAAACACTGGGACAATCTTCACAGCTTCTGCACCCAGTGGTTTCGTCCAGACCCATTGTGTTGCAAGAAGCAACAAGGTCTGCAGAATAATAAGCCTCGTTGCAGTGGTCACCCAGACCAGACATGGTAGGAATTCCAGATGTTTCTCTGGATTCAGTGATTCTAATGCACTTGGAGTGTCAAGTCCCAGTATCCGAGCACAACTACAAGCAGCAGACCACAACCTCGCCATCTCAAGTTCTCAACGCAGAAGTTCTACGCAGGACTACTCTCCATATCTGAAGGCCGGGCTCCTCTTTACACCCCATGGTTCTACGAAGCACAGGCTTCGTGAAGAAAAGAACTGTGCAGTAGTGACGGTCTACGGTGAAGAGCAGCACTATGTGCATACCGACATTACCTTGGACCAGCTGAATGAGATCATGCTGCCAAAGGCAAGAGATTATTTCTACCAGAACCCCGAGGCGACAGCCTGTCAAATGCTTTGGAAGTCTAGGCATGGCACTGAGTACATTGAGTTCGAGAAGCCAAGGATGGAGGAGATGCCATTGCCATGTACAGCACAACGGGAAATATCTAGGGCAGGTAGTAGGAAAAGCAAGCTTCAGGTGCAACAGGAGCAGGTGCAGGTGCTGGGGAGCCGGAATCACAAGGTGGCATGCTTCCTCAATTCGTGGGTTGCAAATGCACCTATCCTGGACTGGATCAAGAGTAGTGTCGACCAGGAAAATTATTTCCCATCGCCCATGGACCAAGGCGGCCCAATTTCGCATATGGCCCAGATCTGAGTGTGCGCCCTTGCTTTGTGGCCCATTTCCACGCGCGCCAGCCAACCAGGCACAACGGGACATGCAAAAATCCAAAATTGCTAACATCAACACATATCTTATGTTTTTTGAGGTAAAAAAAGTCATAGCTCTTAAATCAAGTATTCTAATTAAAATCCGATTACACCATCGTGTTTCCTTGCAATAAAATCTTCAAAACAAGACCCCACGTGGATACATTTCGATACAATTTTTTGACGAACATTTATCTTTTGATGAACATGTATTTAAAGATAATCGTCAAACATCACATTAACATATGTATACTACGTGAACATCACGTATAACACAAAATAAAAAAATAAAATTAGTGAATTAATTAAATATAATCAAATAAAAAAAGAAAAAATGCTACCGATTATCATAAATATATCGTCGAACATCACATTAACATTACACGAACATCACAACTACATGAACATCACAAAATATCATCAAATGTAAAATAAAATAAAAAAATTAGTGAAATAATTAATTAAAGTCAAATAAAAAGAAGAAAAATGCTACTAAACATCACAAAATACATCACATTTCTACTTACGGACATAACAAAATACATCATAGAATATTAAATGTATATTACATGAACATTATGTGTACTTATAAATAAAAAAAGTGAAACAAAATTATAAATAGAAGAAAAGAAAGAAAAATAAAAAAGAATAAAATACAAAAATAGAAAAAGAAAACAAAAAGAATAATAAAAGACCACCAAAAAAGAAAAATGAAAAAAGGAAAGGAAAAAGAAATAGAAGAAAAGAAAAGAAAAATAAAAAAGGAATAAAAAGAATAAAAGATGACAAGAATAATAGAACAAAAAAATAAAAAAGAAAAGAAAAAGGAAAAAGAAATAGTAGAAAGGAAAGAAAAAGAAAGAGGAAAAAAAGAAATAAAAAAAGAAGAAAATCTAACGTACCTGGGCTTCTTGGACCGACTGGACCAAAACTGACGTACCAGGGAAGCCACCAGTTGGCGCGAGGGTGGTGGTCGGCACTGAAGATTGGCGGGCTGCGGCTGGGGCACCCCATCTCTACTCCTAAAAAGATGAAAGAGAGGACGTCAACACCAATTCAACGTGCCTCCCACTTCCATGCCTCCCCAACCCCATGCACCCACTCGACTCCCTCAGCCTCCCTCAGCTTCACGAATCCCTCCCCCTACTGCGACTTCCACCGCGACACCCCCCTCCCCCCGGGTCCCCCACGGCACATGAGTGGCACTTGAGTGGCGAACTCGCGACTCGCAAGCCAGGGCACGGAGGCGGACTCGCCTTCTCCATGCGTCGTCATTTGAGTGGAAGTCCGGCGCCCAGTGTGGACGGTCCCTACTCAATTTTTTTCCACGGGACCCTCCCCCACCGCGACTTTGCAGCCCTCTGTGCCGCCCGGCCGCCGCCCTAAGCGTCACCCGGCCCCGCTGGGACGCCCTATGCGCCACCCGACCCCGCTGCCCTCCCCCACCGGGAATCCCTCCGCGCCGCCCGGGCGCCTTCCTCCGTCTGGCGCCTTCCGCGCCGTCCGGCCGCCTCCATCCCGGCCGCCCATCCGCCCGACCGTTGCCGACCGGAGCGTCGTCCGGCCGCCTACCTCCAGGATCCCCGCCCGCTGCTCAACGCCGGACGAATGGCCAGGAGAGAGTTGACTCCAACCTAGCACCAGGTATTGTCTTTGTCCTTAGACCTGAAGATTTGGGAAGTGCCATCAGAAAACGCTGGGTATATCAAGCGACTAAGTTAGAAAATGTTGGGCATTATAGGTTGCCAGGTTAGCCATTAGAATGTGCAATCTTGAGTGATACAGTGCTGAAGCAGTTTTCAAGAGGTATGATCTAAGTCGTGTCCTGCTCTCTCCGCCAGAAAACATTTTGATTTGGATTACTGCAGGCTGTGACATTTGATTTGCATAACACCATGTTGCCTCTAGCTGCCCTGTCCGGAAGAAGCTGGAGCCTTTGGAGACCTACGTTCTGGTTGTCCTGCTGATCATTGACCAATTCGTGGATCTAGGTAATGCACAAGTAGGATGATCAGTATCGCATGATATCATCTTATTTGGGACCTCAACAAACTTGGGCTGATGCAAAATAAGTATATAATCTTTTGCACCATCATCAGCAACTATGAGTTGTATTTATCCTTAAGAGTCCCCATTACCATTAATTATTAGTTCAATTTGGAATCCATAGCGTTTGCCTGCTTCTCATGGCACAAATAATCTGTTCAAACTTGGCACAAGAAGAGGCCCATGTTTGTTGCTAGAACTAGAAGTGGAAGTACATTTGTTTTTACAAAACAATGCTTCTGCCTTTGTCATTTTTTTAAAAAATATGTTTGTCAAATTTTGAGTGTTTGTTTAATATGATACAACCTATCCATGAGAGATTCTCCTGTATATGATTCGTTGCAGAGAAATCCTTAGAATTTGAGAAACCAAGGTATGACGAGAGCAGATCATTACTTTGCTCTGGACCGGCATATCATCTTTAAGGGTCAACATGTGGGAAGTAAGTGTCTATTCTGCTGAATGTTATTCAACAACACTAAATTGTTCATATTCTTTCATGTCCAGAGCTCTAGAATGATAGTTTGATAGAATATCTCATAATGTTGCAATTTCCTGGTTATGAATGATGCCAACTGAATTCATGTGACAAAAAAATAATGCAGGTGGCACAATATGCTTCTAGATGGCACAGTTCTGAATTTGGATACAGCTATTAGAAACATTCAAATTCAACTTTTTTAGGGCCAACAATTGAATTAAGTTGATTCTCTAACTCCAAATACAATTAGTTTCACTTAAACAAATTGTCACTAACTCACTAACAGTTTGAAGATAAATGCTACAAATTGGACAAGGCTGTGAATTAAATGGCCAAGGCTGTGAATGCGATTATGATGTATCCAACTTTTCTGCTCTTCAATGTTAGGAGTAGAGAAGAGTGGTTTGAGCAACCAAAGGAATAAGAGAAATAGCACTTAGTGATGCACTAAGGTATCAAATTCAAGTCCAAAGGAAACTATAAGAACAAATTGAGGTAAGATAGATGGCAACGTATCAGGTGGAAACCACACCCTTTGTGAAAACCCGTGCAAACCACGGCAAAAAAGTCGTCTAAATTCACAAAAAAATCACATATGTAGATGATATGATGATACACAACCTTGTAAAATATCTTGTCCAAACTCGACTTCGTTTGTGAGATATAAAAATTACAAATTCCTAACAAATCGTTTGGACAACTTTCTGGCTAGAAATTTGTTATTTTTATATCTCAGAAACAAAGTCGAGTTTGGACAAAATATTTTACAAGGTTGTGTATCATCATATCATCTACATATGTGATTTTTTTGGTGAATTTAGACGACTTTTTTACTATGGTTTGCACGGGTTTTCACGAAGGGTGTAGTTTCCACCTGATACGTGCCAAGATAGATTTACATCTGGCCACAAAATTTTCTACAAGACCACAGGCAATTTGATTTTACTGCAACAAATAGCAGAAACTAAGGATTGGAATACACCCTATGAGAGCTAACAAACCGTATTTTTGTACGTGGCTGAGCAGAACTACGTGGCTTTGGGTTCTGGGTTTCTGCATTATACTATTATTACATATGCAAGGGATTGTTTGTGCCAAGTGCAAGGCGAAATGCAATTCCACTCTTTAAATTCTTGACTATAGAGATTTGAGGTGCAGCACATCTTGTGTTGCAGATATGTCTTTAGCAACTTATGAGTAGATTGAGTCAGCAGGTGCCACCATCAATGTTGCCACACTCATCCATGACACAGATACCGTGCTGTTTATTGTGGAATCACATGGCTGCTGGATGCATAACATATGAAACAATTTGTTCTTTCATTTTTTTGTTATGTTTTTTTATGTATCTATATCTTGTAGCCTCATTGTTCAAGTAATTGGATGGAGAGGGGTTTATAAACCTCATGACAATACACACAATTTCTATTTTAGCATGGCTAGAATAGTTTGGCCATCAGTCTATATTAATCATAATAGTAAAATAGCCCAAGTAGTCTATTTATCATAATAGCCCAAACAGTGTATATACTTAATATGTGGGTTGAATGGGCAGAGAAAAGCATCAAACACCTTGGCAGCTTATTGCAGTTGGTAGGAATCTTAAATCTCGCAACATGTGTATGCATGTCTGTAATCTAAACAGTTGTGAACATATTGGTAGATAATCCTGATTATTTCTTACCAAAACTGGCGTAACTGGAACGCGCAATTCACTATTCACTTGTCAAATATCATCATACCAGAGTGGTGATCTTTACCTTTCCATATTAATAAAAATGGCAGGAAAGACATAATAGTAGTTTTTACAAAGTACCTTGGTAGCAAGGATTTTCATTAGGTTCAAAATAACTCTCCTTCCTAGCATTCATAGTGGTGCCCCTCAAGAAGCCCTAGACATTTCACTAAGTCATCTCTGCTAATAATTGTCGCACTTTTTTTTGTTCATTCTACTCAGTGCGATGCCTTTTCAGTTAGGTTTTGGGACTAACTACTATCTGCCTTTTTGGGTAGCCAATATAGTTGTGTATACCATCTTTGTTTAGTTAGGAGCTATACATGAAAAAGTCACCTTGGCTGATTCAGATTGAAACATCATACTTTTACTGGAGGTAGTCTTTGAGAAGCCTTACATTGTAGTGTCTTCATCTTTCTATTTGTTTGGTCGTTATCTTCTTATGAGATTTAATAGTAACCGGTAAACATGTGGTGAAAATACTCCATTGCCACATTGCTGATTTGTCACCATGTAGTTAGAATTGGAAATTATCCACACAAAAAAAATGTCCTTTACATATGTGCATTGCGGAGAGATTAATTGCTTAGTATGGAGGAGGCTATACAAAATTACTACCTGTGTTATAGCATCGGCAATGTAATGATTCTATTTGGTTTCACATTCAGACTAACTACATACTCTGCGAAAATGAAAAATTCAGAGTACTAGCTGAGGGCTGGGGCGAATTGCAAGTTGCTACTCCATGCAACAAGAAGGCTGGCAGCTATAGCGTATCTAGCTTCCCTATATGAATACTCGATGGCCCTATATGAATACTCGATGGCCTAGCATGTGGCATCCAACGCTGGAACACCATCCTCATGTTTTTGTTTGCCAGCATTTAGATACTTCTTTGCATGCGGCATGTAGTACTATTATATGTTCAACCATCTGTATTTGGCTTTCCAAACTTTAGTAGATCCTAATGGCTAACGGCCAGGATTGACCGCTAAAATAGACATTCTCTAATGAATTAGAATGCAAGTTTTGCAGCTGTGGATTGATGGGATCAAGATTATATGTATATGTCAGTGATGAAAATTAATAGATCAGTGTCGCTTTGACTTCAATTATTAGTGCTAACATTGTTTTGAAAAACTCTTCTTATGGGAGCAGTAAATTGGATAGTTTTGTCAACCGTAGCAACGCACGGGCATTGGCTAGTAGTGGAAAAGGAGGGCGAGTAGCCACACTTGGACGGCAGAGGCATTGCGCCTCTCCCACCTCAAGGTGGCGCTCTCAAGGTACGCACGACACGATTTGCTCCCCACCTCACAGCCAGAAGCATGCACAGCCTATGTATATATGTTGAGCTCCGCGGCTCCTCTACCTGCTGTTGAGCATTCAGAGTTCCCCTTACAGTAGTTAGCTTAACCAAATTACACTGCGTGAACTAATTCATGTGAATTGAGATGTATCATAGTGCAGCAAATGCAAACGAGCCCTAAGGGATGAGCAGACATTAGAAAATGGGGCAGAGCGAATTAGTGAAATGAAGCGAGTTATTCAGGCAGCAGTCGACTAGTGGTGCCAAGAAAATAAATTTATGATGACTCAAAAGTTGGCCTCATCTACTATAAACTGCACACTGACACTGACAAACGGCTAATAAGACTTTTCCAAGTTCGTTGTCCACTGCCGAACGAGACTCGTCAAAGGAAAATTCAAAGTCAGATAAGTCTGTTGAGTGTTGGGGAAAAAGTTAAGTCTTCTGCATGGACTTGCTATTTGCTCGATTTTTATTATTTCTAAAAAATCATGTTTTACTATTTTAACTGCTTTTGTTCCGTCTGTATATTTATCGGTAAACTTGAAGTACCGAAACGGCGACCAGAGGGGGGTGAATGGGAGCCGTAAAATTTATCGCGAAACTTTTGGTTGCTGTCCCAAAATCACCTCTAAACACGCGAAGCAATGACTGTGATGTGAACGACCCAAACGAGTGGGTGAATGTTCCTTAGGAGTACAGCGGGACACCACAAAGCCAACTCAAAAATACAAAACACGAATCGTAGAACAAACGCGCAAACCGCAGATGAAATAACGAGCTCGGGAAATAGAGACCAGAAACCCAACTAAAACAGCAAGCAAACAAACTGCTGATTGACTGCAAGAAAAATCAAATAAAGCTGGACAACCGATCAGTATTTAGGAAGTAATGATTGTCTTACTGTTGCTTGAAAGTGACATCTCAAAAACATTGATTTTCATTTACGGTGCAGGCCCGAGCACATGAGGCCGAAACTGATTGGTGCTCCTGAACTGAACACGGGTGATGGGCACCTCACGAGAAACTACGGGGAGCGCAGCCAATCAGGGAACAGAGAGAGATGGAGATCGATCACAATAGACAGAGGGCACGGTGCACCGCCTGGGAAGAGCGGTGTACACGGACTGACCTGTGCCAACCCGAACAGGAACGCGAGAGAGAGATCAGGTGACCGGCAGAAAATACGAGGAAGGGAGAGAGTAGAAGCGGTGGGGCAGTGGCGGAGCTAACCGGCATACCCTGCAATTCCATGTAGAGCTTGAGTATATATACGTATTTTATAAAAAAAAAGAAAAAAACGCTCATCTGTGACTTCGCGAGCGAGAGGCAGGCAGAGCCTGCAGTCGCGAGCGCCGAGCGTCAGGCCCACGCGGCCCATGCTCCCAGCAGCCCAGCGACTTAGACTGCCAATACGCCAATACGCATCGATTCATGCCGTATTGCCGTCGGCGGTCATTACGGATCGAGGAACTGGAAGCGCATCGGTTCGACACTTCGACTTCCAGTCTTCGCCAGTTCACCCTGCCCTACGCCGGCGCCAATACAGATCGTTCATTGGTTCATGTTGTCGGCGTCTCGGCGATCGGCTGTTGCCCGCCCGTCATTGACCAGTCATCCTCGTCCTCGTGATCTCGTGATCTAGGTGAATTTTTTTATCAGATTCTTTGTTCTTCGGCTTTTTAAAAAATTCATGTGTACTTTAATTGTTCATTGCTTAGCACTAAAATTACAGAATCAACTATCACGCAACGAAGCAGAGGATTTTTTTGCAACATCAGAGCCGATCTAGATTGATCTTTTGTTCAGCACTCATATCATGTGAGTGATCCATAATCGCATATGTGACAGTTCAACCGTGCAAGCGCAATTTATTTAATTATTATTTGGCACTGTGTTCTTTGTAATATTTATGCAGTTATGAAGAGAAACGGGGACATTGCATCTCTTCGAAAGCGTCGAATAAAGTAGTCACAAAAGTAGCATTGTAAGAGTTTGATTCTCTTTTATGTCTTATTTCAATTATCAGTATGGCTATTGAATTATTTATACTATACTTAGTGGATGGTTTGAAGTTAATTCTTGAATTTAAGCCTTTTTGTGTTACTAGGTAGCGTGCCCGTGCGTTGCTACGGGATAATTAAACTTTTATACTAAAACATATGGATCGCACGATAAGATAACAATATTGTGAAATTAAATACCAATGTTAAAATAACATTTAATCCAAAAAGCAAAGTCCGTGAAATTAACAATCATAGAGAGCACAGCGTCGCAGGCTCACAAACTCTAATGTATTTTCCGTGATACAGCTAAGATAATGTATTATATCGGCAAAAAGAAATCTCCGATATCCATTTTTTCGTGAGCGAATAAATCCACAAGTTCCGCCGCATCGGTCATTTTTCTCCCCTAGGATCATGCCCGTGTGATGCTGCAGAAAACAACAACCCATAATCAGGGTGATGAGCATCCCCGCCCACGCTTTGTCAGCGCCACTGCTATCCCACAACTTTTTTTCTGGCTATTATGGTGCAGATCAGCTCCTATGACGCCAACATTTGCACACCGCTGATGTGCATATCATTCTATTTTGTGGCAATCGTCACCGTTACACGAAGCTTCAAATACCATGAACAATTAATAGATAATTTTTACAACAAAAACACAACCACTTTGGTCACTCTGATCACAGGTGTTGATAGATAACCCTTACAATCTGAATATAAAAACTGAACACCAGAATGCAGGGTACATGTAACATCTACGAAGGGCTTCCAGCCGGCCAAAAAATTCTTGGACGATGCTTTCAGAAAATGGTTGGGATAAAGGTCATGGCATTTAGTTCCTGGAGTTATTTATGGTCCACTGGAAGAGATTCTTATGTTATATAAACCATTAAACTACAAATCAACCACTATTATGGAGTGGCAGTGAAATGCCTGATGAGTGAACTTAAACAATTCTATTGATACTTTTTTATTCTCGCACTTTAATTTTGCAAACAGAGCCGAAAAAAGAGGGATGAAGAAGGAAAGGACACAATGCCTTATAGACCAATAAAGGGCAAGAACAACCACATTCTAATGTGCAAATTAAAGAGCTAAAAAATAGCATTTCTATATCTGAAGAGTTGTATTGAATTAGCTCTATGTAAGTCAGGTCTCACCTCAGTGCCAAACACTGATAAGTTGCTTCTCCACTCTTATCGTACTATTTCTGGCGACCACTAATGTTGATGATCCCTTCTAAACATATATAATACGTCAATTGATATTCTAATTTAAGCAGCACAGTTTACAGAGAGGAAATAATGATTGTTTAGTAACCCATATCCTAGCAGCTTCTGTAGAGTTTCCTTCATTTATAAAAATTGGTCGTGCCCTTGACATTTGAGCAGACAACATATTAAGTGCATCTATAATCATGAATATGCAAGTTGTAGAAAACCTGAGCTAATGATAACAAACCTGGAATCTCCAAAGCACAAGATATATCTAATAGGTTGATCAATTTCCTCATTGATAATCTGTAGAGTATAGCAGTTGTATTTACAACCTAAACATGACACCTGGAAGGGCAGGAGCACAACAAAAATACTCAAATAAGAACTGAAGAAACATGGTTGCCAGGTAAATACAGATTGGAACCAGACATCATATTGGAGGAAAACCATGTAAATCAAGTGCAGAGCATCTGAACATGCCACCAAACAGTCAGTGATAGTATGTAGAGTAGAGCGATTGTATTTGCAGCCTAAACATGGCAGCTAGAAGAATAAATTGGGCAGAAGCAAAGCAAAATTATTCAAACAAGAACTAAAAAAACATGGTTACCAACTAAATACAGATTGGAAGCAGACATCGTACTGGACCCATGTAAGTCAAGAGCAGGGCATCTGAACATGCCACACCAAAAGATGACTAAAAAGTGGACCAACCAGACAACCCTTTAAATTGAAATTAAGTTAATGTGTTTCTCTTAGACCTAAAAAATAGAACATCAGGGAAAGCAAATGGAATTTATTTGCACAACATTTCTAATTCCAATTTAATCATACATGGTACATCATCTCCTTACCTCCTTGCTTTCGCACTGCTACCAAAAGTCCTTGTAATAGTGAAGATTATGACCAGACAGGTGGCATTGGTCATGGGTCTATTTGTTCATCAGAATTTCAGATCACTAATCAGGGATGTAGCTCCTATAGCAAGGAAGCAATATGGTCACACCACTTGTGCTGCCCTGTGTTTTATCAAGGAAATACGTGAATTCATCTAAGGACACTAGCACATACTGAATTACAATGCAACTGGCAAGCCTGACAATGTCCAGGTTCATAAAACAAAAGTGATGATCCTCATTAATATAACTATTGCGTGAGATACAATTTGTAACGAAAAAAAACCATGGCATTTGGGAGAAGACTGGGAGCGACTAACCTTGTTTGTAGCATCCAAGGAATAGAATGCACATGATTAGTGATCTGGTGAGGCCGCTGCCCCTTCAGCCACAAGCTGAGCCACCGCTCCTCTTCTTATTGCAACCGTCGTGGAGGAGAACGTCAAGATGCAACACGCTGGGGGTCACTGCTCTTGTCCGGCTTTCGCATGCTTGTCTTCGGGATGGGGGTAGAGAGGTCCGCCTCTGCATGTTGGCCACCGGATCAAGGCTGCCCGTACCGGATCTGGCAGCGTTATTGCCATGGGCACCACTGGATCTTGACGGGCCTGGGGAAGGAGGCCGGGGAGTGCGGAAAGCCTCCGCCTACACAAATCGCCTGATCCGCAGTTTGCAATGATGGAGCCACGAAGGCAGACTGGAGATCGAATGGAGAGGAGCCGGGGTTGGGGCGGAGGCCGGGTCCAATGGGAGACGGGCGGGGCGAGGATGACAGCGGGGTTTTTGCCATGCCCAGTGAATCTACATAGAAACTACTCGACATCCAAACCTCAGCTAGATCCCGCGCACACAGCCACGAAGACCCTAGTGAGACATGGGAATCGGCTGCCCCGAACCCTGGGGAGACTGTAGTCGAGCAAGGTGGGTGAAGGGATGAGGGGGGTGGGGATGGGGAGGACTCACCGGTGCCGATGCATGACTCGAACCCCCTGCAGTTGAGCAACTTCCTCCGGTAATTGGTGATGGCGGCCCGTCGGCGCGCGGCGGCGGCGTCCTCCCTGGCGCTCGCGGCGGCAGCAGCCTCCAGTGCTACCGCGGCCGAAGACGACTAAGGCCGGCGGCTGCCTCTGCAGGGCACAGGAACTTGGGCAGCCTCCTGCTCCTGAGGTCGCGCCGGCCATGGAGGAGGGGAGGGGAGGTCGTGCTCACGGCGGCTGTCGTGCTCACGGCGGCGCTCGCTCCCGCAGGCGACCATGGAGGAGCGAGGTCGCGCCTGCGGCGGTCCTATTTCTCAGGGTGGGTGGACTGGGGCCTGGGACTGGTGACCAGGCGGCAGGGCAGCACCAGTGGCGAAGACCTGGTGAGGGTGGCGGCCGACGGCCGATGCGAGGGTTGGCGAGGGCGAGAGAACTGCGAGATTTGGAGCGGAGAAGATTCTTCTTTTTCTTTTCCTCGAGTGAGTCGCAGGTGATCGTGGCCCGTTGTGTGCGGGCGTCGTGCCGGGCGTCGGTTCTGCGGAGCGGGAAAGCCACGCGAGAGATTAGAGCGGGGCCGGTAACTTACGGGGGCGAAGCGATCAAACGATGACATTTCACTCTTTTTAGTCGTAGAGATTTAGTGCATATATACCGAATTATATTGTCAATTTTACAATGATTACCGAATTGCTAAAATAGATTTACCAAATTGCATATGAAAAATTTTGGATAGTATACCCTTAAATAAAATCCTAGATTCGCCACTGCGGTGGGCTGCTGACCGGCCGGGCCGCCTGGGCTCCGCTAGCGAGTCCCCCCCCTCTGACTCTGATCAGCCAGGGGCTGCTCTGGCCCGGGGGCAAGCGCTGCTCAGATGAGCACGCTCGGTGCCAGGGCACCGGCGCTGGTAGCGCTGCTGCTTCCTCCCATCGATCATAGCCCGTGCTGCACGAACAGAATGGACTAACGAAACAAGAACAGAAAAAGTGCCGGCTAAAAAACCAACTCAAAACAGAATGGATTGCTCCCAAATCTTGCGAAGATGCAATTCAAGGAGGAGTTAAGCTATCTCTAAAGAATCATCGCTTAATTCGTACTCCAACCCCAGGAAATTTGCACTTCATGCAAGAACGGAAAAAAGGGAAAACAGAAACAAAAACACAGCACAGTGAAAACGAAAATCACAGACACGATTTTGGAATCTCAGAGGACAACTAGAGAATTCGGGCTTCCATTCCCACCACGAATCTCAGGTTTGATTACACAAATTTGAAATTTGTGGACCTTAAGAACAAACCCTAAAGGAAGACTAGAATGAGGAAAAATAGAAAATGTTCAATAGGTGAGACTGAGTTGAGGTAGTCCTATTTTATTTATAGGTCCATTACACAAATCCACTTGTGCCCCTTGATATTTTTAGGGCAAACCACCTAGCCTGAGGGCATTATGGTCCAACCCGATTTCTGTCGATCGAACGGCCACGCGTCCTGCACAGATTTGCTTCGCCTTGACGCAACCTCTGTGATTTCGCCACATGCCGCCCCGTTCCTCCTAGGAACCTCCGTTCGGGTTTTGAGGCCCAAACCCGGAAACCATTAGCCCGATGGTTTTGAGGCCCAAACTACCAAACCGTGGCGAGTAGCGCACTCCATACGCGTCCCTCGCCATTCGACACATGTCACCGCCGTCCTTGACCGGCCGGCCGCCAAGTCTTCCAGAGCCCCACTCGACTTGCTCGATCGCCGTCTTGACTCGGTCAACATGGTCCCCAGATGTCAGCCACCGCGGCTAGTCATCCGGCCTCCTGGTCCTTCAGTCCAAGCCTCATGTCCATCCTTCACCGCTCTCGATCCATTGGCACCGCACGTCCCTACTTGATCTTCACCTCGCCGTCGACCACCGCCTCCGAGCTCCACACCTGCGCACCACAAGCTAAGAGACATGTTGCACAACCCAACTCACGCCATGATTAGTTTACAGACTCAACTCAAGACGCGAATCACATTAACAATCACACATTACAAATCCGAACCACAAGGCACATATCAACCTTGTGTTCGCAAAACTAACAAGGAAATTGGTTTTCATATTTTTCCTATCGGTATTTCATATTTTTCTATCGTTTTCTCACCGATAAGGAAATTTCGATACCAAGTAGTGCTAGAAACAATTCCATTCAATTTTTATTTTGATTCCTAACCATTTTGACTGTGCCCAGGGGGCCAGATAACATGCCATGGCAAGAACACTTAGTCACGATACGTGCATTGGCATGGCAAAAATATGTTGCACACTGAACATGTAAGAAGAGTCTACTGCTACATATTAACACCGAAAGCTTGCCACGCCATTTTGGGACCCGTGTGTTAAGGATACCATTCTACCTTATAAAAATCACATCTTTTCCGTACCGTGTCAGATGGAAATGATTTTGTAGGCAAATTTCTCATGATGGGATCCACATAACTTTCAGTTTTACATTAGGAGTAGTTAAGATACTCGAAAATTTATACAAACTTTCAGCACATATTAATGTAATGGGACTTATTATCTTAGAAAAATCATCTGACCATGGAGTTGGATGAAGTTAAAGTTTTTATAAAAATTGCTCTCCAGAAGATCTACAACAATTTAGTTTTGAATTTTTTTCATTTTCAATTGCTAAGATGCTTAAATAATTGACATAAACTTTCAGAGGCATATTAGTCACGTACTAAAGTTTCACACCGTAGAAGCAGAATATCTTATCCATATCAGATAGACATGAAATTCATATGAAAATTATAGCTACGATACGTATTCAAAGTGCAGTTCACCGTTTTGAACTTGGTGAAGGATGAGGCTCTAACATATATATGCTGCAACAAGAATATACGTATGGTTTGATGAACTTTTCTAATTTTAACTGACTGATAGTGATCTGTTTAACCAAATTATACGGCATGAACCGATTAAGAGGAGTGGGAAAACAAGGAAAAATGGGACAAAATAAAAATGTAGTGAGCCATTCAGGCACCAGTCAACTAGCTTGCCAAGAAAATAAACTTACAAAGACTTGAATGTTGGCCTCATCTACTATAAATTAAACTGACAGCAGGTTCTTTCTCGACTGCTGAGTGTTGACCAAGACTTCAAGGTTGTCTTGTTTTACCCGCAAGCCCAAGACATCTTCAAAGTTCCTGGTCCACTGCTGTGTAGATGGAACATTTCCAAGATGCATTTAACTTTCTTTCCCTGTCTTGAGTTCACACCATGTTCATTTCACTGGAGACTCTCATAGTTGACTTACAATAAGATAGTCTTCTGGAGGGACTTCGCTGCTTCTTTTAATTCCACCGTTGTTAATTATTGTCACATCAATCTTGATTTTACCTTCCACGCTTATTGAACACGACCATGCATGTGGACACTCTCACCGTTGGCTTAAGTCAGCCTTGAAGCTGTCCACTGCAATCTTTCAAGCAGTGCTTCACTTTGATTCCCTGTCCTTGTTACTTACCACACCAATCTCCAGTTCTCCGTCTGAGTTATCACACAGCTTGTACACACCTCTTCCACTTTCCTCCACTTAATGTCTGTGCTCCTCCTCAATACGTGGGATCTGCCATTATATTTGTAATCTAGTATATATAAACAGATATTGTGGGCCTAAAATTCAGTAACACAAAACAAAACAAAACAAAATAGCAAGGGATGGCAGATCAACAACTGAAACAAGTAAAGTAAACAATCCATCACACAACCATGTCATAGAAATTATCCCAAGAAAAAAATTACAAAGAACTTGGATATCTGTTTGCTTTAGTAGTGACGTGTAGCTTCATCTGGTAGCTGGTAGGCTTCAAAGAACCATGTCATACGCTTGATCCGAATGAATAAGATCACTGAATTCGTAAACTCTAGGATCACGGTGACCGGGGAAGATACGCCTCAGCATCTCAACGTCACTATCCGTCAGCTCTCCAACAGGATGATCACCATCAGAATCAACAGCCCTTGCGATCTATATGGCTCTGAATCAATACTATTGGAGGCACGGAATTCATCTCCACAGTGCACTTGAGCATCAACCGGAGCAACATCCACATTGTTGGGAATGTCTCCTGCAACATAAGCTGAAATACAAGGAAAGAATGAGTTAAATGGATGAAAAGAAGGGGTAAGCTCCAAAGAACGATGCAGAAAAGACACTTGCTCGGATGATTATGTATCAAAGGTATGTCCCGAGGAGGTTCATACACAACATCATGAGGCCGACAAGCATCTCCAACTGCCACAGCAATACGGACCTCATTGGGGCCAGAATGGGCATCGGGAACCATAGACGCAACCTCCGCATCAATATTAGATTTCTGGACGAGAGGGTCAAAGTATGCCTGCTGTGCCATTGGTGGGGAAAACACATGAGGGATGGGATCAACCAACACCCGACGCACAACCACGTCCAAATTTTGGGACTGGCTCTTCATAGCCGATCTCACATAGTTCTTTCACTGATCTGCACAGACAATTGGGATCATCTTCCTTAGGATGTTGGGAGGAGAACCTAGGTGAAGAACACCCTCAGCTGCATGCCATCATCATCATCTCCATGGCAATGTGGCTCCTCCCGAGTCCTTGCAACCAACTCACTAAATGAAGGCTTCTCATTGAATAACATAGACATGTTTTGCATGTCAACAAACTTAACATATCCATAACGATCTCTTTCCATAGTGCCTCCATGATATATGCTCACTAGGTTGTCCATCTAATAGTCCATACACAAATTCAAACACAGAACGTTAGTCCAAAGTAGTTTTCATAAAATACCTATCCACTACAAACTAACTAACTACAACCTAAGTAAAAAGGTTAACAAGTAAGTATATAGATATAATGTAATAACTAAATAGCTAAATCTTACCTAAATAACTAAATATTCAACTACATATCTAACTACATCTATGTACCTATCTATATATCTATCTCACTAGTAACTATGTAAGTAACTATCTAACTAACTATGTAACTAACTATATAACTATCTAACTATCTAACTTAACAATCACCCTAACTATCCATATGTCTACCTATCTAAATGTGTATACACCTATCTAAATCAAGAACTAACACGCAATTTAACTAACTATTGCTAACTCCTAACAAAATTATACAACTAATTATACCTTGCTCGAGTGGAGAGGAGCAGTGAGCTGCCGATCGGGGAGGAGGCGGGCCGGACAGCTGGGGCAGCCGGGCAGGCAGGCGGGCGTGGCGGCCGTGCAGTCAGGGCGGAGGGCGCCGCCCGCGCGGCCGCGGTGGGGAGGACGGGCCACGACAGCCATATGCCTGGGCGGAAGGCCGTGGCGGGGCAGGAAGTGTCGGCCGCGCTTCGACGGGAGGCGCATGGCGGCTTGGGGTGGCCGGCCGCGCCTACACGGGCGGCCACGGCGATGCAAGGGGCAGGCTGGCGGGGCGGGGCGGGCCGCGCTTGCTGTGCTTGGCCGAGGCGACTCATAGCAGGCGGCCGCGCCGGGGCAACTAGGGCGCAACAACCGCCGCTGGACGGGCAACCGCGGCGTGGCGGCGGGGTGGCCACGCACACGGGGCGGCCCGGCCGGGTAGGGGCGGCCTGTCCGGGGCGCGCTGGGGGCGAAACGGCGGCGCAGGGCGGGGCATCGCGGTTGCCGACAGTCTGTGGCGTTGGGCTGTCTAATGGGAGAGAAAGGAAGAGAGGAGATGGAAGGAAGAGAGAAAGGAGCGGACCCACATGTAAGTCCGGCTTGGCGCCAATATCGTTGGCTGCCACATCAACGCCACGCCAGCATCGATGCCAACGTGGGCATGGAGCTTGGCGCCAATTGAGTTGGCGCCGAGACGTTTGATCTTTGCACCAATAACAACAGCGCCAAGACAAGAGTCCGTTTTTTTAAATCTTACTGTCAGAGGCATATTTGTGAGAAACTTTAAAAAAAAGGCTAAAAAACAAAAAAAAAGTAGAAATAGCAGCTTGATTTGTTACTGCTGCGAGATTAGCTGACAAAAATTGTAACACTAGACTAAATATAAGAGCCTGGCTATGATTTATTTGCCTCGTGCGTGGCTTCCGTAAGCTCTCTTAATTATGCATCAGGTGACTGTAGTGTGCATACCGCCCTAGCTTGATTATGCTGAAATAAGCCTGCACCAAGTCCTAAACAATGACTGTCTAGGACGAGACAATGGCGCATGGCTAGTAATAATGTTCATCCACCATGTCATGTGGCTGAGACAGAGAGTGAGAGACCCCGTGAAAGATGGGACACCGGCACACATGAGTACATGATCCATGCAGAGATGCACAGAGCTAGTAGGCCAGAGGGTGCACGTCCTAGCAGTTGCACAAGGAATAAAAAATTTCGACAAGAAGGAACCGGAAGCGTGCCAATAGGTAGCCTCCAAACTTGACTTGGGGTCCCAGTAGTCACACATTTTCTCCTCTATATCCAATTCTTCCACACCCATCATACTCTATATCTTATCCTCTATATCACAGTCATCTCTCTCCATACTGGCTGACAGGTGGAACCCACATCCCACCATCCTCTCCACCTACCCCCTCTCTCTCTTCCTCTCTCTCCCCCACAGTAATATAGCGAACGAACCCGTACTACGCTAGATTTGCAGGACTGCACACGGTACGCTTGCATAGCGCATGCCCTCCCAGTACCCGCTGTAGCACTACTACTCCTGCAGGAAGCTTTACCAGATGATATAGAGGACGCAGTGCAGACAATCTAAGGCCCTGTTTAGTTTACCAAAAAAAAACTTTTCACCCATCTCATCGAATGTTCAATACATACATGAATCATTAAATGTAGACAAAAAAAAAACTAATTGCACAGTTTGGTTGGATATCACGAGACGAATCTTTTAAGTCTAATTAATTCATGATTAGTCTTAAGTGCTACAGTAACACATGTGCTAATGACAACTTAATTAGGCTTAATAAATTCGTCTCGCAGTTTTCAGACGAGCTATGTAATTAGGTTTTTTTATTAATATCCGAATACCCCTTCCCATATCATATGAAACATTCGATGTGACACCCAAAAAATTTTTTCTTTCTCCAACTAAACAAGACCAAATTGACCATGTTAGCACCCTTTTTGCTTTTTTTTCTCTCCTTGTTATTAATATGGACGCTTCTTAGTTTGTATGATAAGTGTTGTTGGACTCTTTTAAGATTGTAGATTATCGCGCCCGTGAGAGGTGGTGATAAACACCATCAATCTATGCTATGGGTACGCTTTTACGACGTTCCAGTGTACAGCAGCTGATGATGACCCTGGCTTTCAACAAGTTCCTGTCACAGATGGGTACTCCTATCTGTCAGGGAATAAAATGCACGTGACATTTGCGGACTGGTCTTTTCAATACCTGCAATAATCCAGTACGCACTGATGGCACAGATCGATGCATGTATGTTCTCATGGTTTTGGGAAACGTCCCACGCAGGCCCAGGCGTTGCAAGCTGATACGACGGAGACGACGAGCCCCAGTGCATCAGCAGTTGAGGGAAAGCGAGCGAGGTGCCAATAATGGGCGGTGCAAACTCGACCGGAAAGGCCCAGATGCATGTATGCTCGATCGATTTCCGCGAAATTCTGAGGCACTGCGATCTTCTTGACTTGAGCTTGGGCGGTCTCCGTCACCTGGGCTGGACAACAACCAAGGCCGGGGCCACCGAAATGTACGAGTTCGGCTAGCTAGATCATCGTGGGGTGCAGGTCAGCACCAACTTTGGGCCTTATTTAGATACACCCTAAAAATTAGAATTTTTTCACTCTGTCTCTATCACATCTTTGGACCCATGCATGAAGTAGTAAATGTAGGTAAAAAAAATAACTAATTACACAATTTAGTTGGAAATCACGAGATGAATTTTTTGAGTCTAGTTGATCTACGATTGGACAATATTTGCCAAATAAGACGAAAGTGGTACTATTCATCAGGTTCAAAAAAAAATTTGCAATCTAAACGTGGCCCTGGTCTCCTCGAGGTCTCATCATAAGCCACTTTTGCGCGAGCGTTCTCTCTCTCACACACACACGAATTCAATCAGAGCGGCATTTGCTTTGCTGAATTCCTTTTTCATTCGTGCACAAAGTTCAAGTGCTCGATTTGTCATTTGCTTTGTTGTCCGGTCCTTGGTCAAATATCACCGCGCCCTCCATTTGACTTTTTGCACAAACACACGCCCACCGGCAGATTCTCATGTTGCTGTTAAGTGAAAGAGATAATTTTTTAGGCATTAATTAACCCAAAAAGCAATCATTAATTAGTATTTCCTCGTACAAACCAACTCTTGTGCACTGGTCACTACCAAACCCCTGTTGTTGACTTCTGACGTCTCTTCCCTCTGAAAATCATGGGCATCACATTCACATTACCCTCCAGAATATCTTTATATATACTTGCGAGAACTCCTCAGTCCTCACCACGTCCTTGCACTTCAATTGTGGGTAGGTCCTTACAGCTGCTAAGCTAAATATGTTCTGTTGTTCCAATGTTCCTCCGTGGAACACATTTGATTCTGTGCAAGATTTCGTTTATATATATATTTAGTCTCCTCATGTACAAATGCTTTTTTTCTGAGCAGGGAAGGGTTGCTATAATTGCTTATTGGATCCTAATGTCCGAGATGATCAGTTCTGTGGTTGTACAGGAGACAGTTAGCCAAATTCTATCTGGTCTGGTTCATAGGTATGAGGGCAAAGAAAACTCAAATCCAAAAGGTAAGTTAGAGAGGCTGGAGATGGCGCACATCAAGCTGGAGGCTGCTCTTGAGACATCAAGTAGGTGGCAGATCACTGATTCGTCATTATTGCGTTGGCGCAAGAAGCTGAAGCGAGCTACTCAAGAGTGCGATGACACGCTGTACAAATACAAGAAGATAATCCTTGAAGAAGAACAGATGGAAGAGGAGGTGAGGAATTCTTCCTTTCCTACACGAATAGCACATGCTACCAAATCTTTTATTTTCTCTGCCTTTGGCCACAACAACTATGAGTCCAGCAGATCTGTTGTTAGAAGATTCGAGTGGTATGCAGGTAGTGCTAGTGAGTTTCTGAGATTCATAGAGCTTGGTGGCACGCCATGCCGTCACATGTCATTCAACTCTTTTGCCAAGCACCTTTTTGCAGGCAACGAACTACAGCATAAAATTGTTCATGGAAATGAGTACCCTTTGTTTCTACTATGGTTGGCGCCCTTTGTTACGGAAGAGCATGGAATAGAAGCTTGCCTGGTATTTATCAAGAAAGACAGAAATACACTGGAGGACAACTTTTTCTTTAGTTTAATACTGCAGCTTTCAGAAAGTACAGACATAGTTGGGATCGCAGTTAAGTGCTTGCGGTTGTTCCCCCCTCATTTTCAGCCCACAGTTGATACTATCAAGAAAGAACTTACTCAGCTACCTACGCAGGACTTCTCATGGGTGCCATATGTTGATCTATGGCACAGAAAACACTGGGACAATCTTCTTAGTTTTAGCACTCAATGGTTTCGCCCAGACCCATTATGTTGCAAGCAGCATGATCAGCATAAGCTTCAGCATAGTAACCTAGGCACAGTTGATGTTTCTCTGGATTCAGTTATTGAAGTAAATATGCAGTGTCAGATCTCGCTATCCGAGTACAATAAACAACGGACCTCACTGTCTGAATGCAAGTATTCTCTGCGTGATTATCAAAAGCTGAAAGCTGGACTCCTCTTTATTCCCCATGGTTCTTCAGAAAACATGCTACCTGCTGATAGAAGCTCTACAATGGCGCCAATCTTCAGGAGGGGACAACATTGCGAGCATACTGACATTGCCTTGGAACAACTGAAAGAGATCATGCTGCCAAAGGCGATAGATTACTTCCAACAAAACACTGAAGCGACAGTCTACCAAATACTTTGGAAGGCTATGCATGGCACTGCATACATTCATTTTGGAAAGCCAGGCATGGAGGCTCCAGGTGCACGGAGAACTTTTAGGGGAGCTAGGAAAAGAAAACTGGTGCAACGAAAGGATCAGGATCTGCAGCATCGGACACGTATGATCTCTCACTTGCTCGACTTATGGGCTGCACATGCGCCCGTTCGGCTACGAGGCTTGATCTTGGACTGGATTCAGAAAGAAAAGGAAAGTCAGTTAGCAGCGCCAGGGCACCACTGCTTCACCTGAAATTCTAAATCAATTAACCTGGAGAGATAACGGGAAACACATCAAAGGTTGGATTACTCCTCAGAAAGAGCAAATCTGTCAGAAAAATAAAAGTGCAGATATATTGGGGGATAGAATTTGGGTCAAATGCTCTATTTCCAGTGAAGAGGAACAAATCCATATCATGAAGGTCTTAAATTACATGTCAATAGTTTGTGTTTTGTTGGTCTTAAAATTAGGAAGTATACTTGATACTTCTATAATTCTACGTCAGGAACTTATGGAAGTACACTTGATCTCAGTTTGACCAGCTGATCAAGTGATCATGTAATAGGAATGACATGGGAATAAAAAGTGAAACCTATTGTAACCGTATGGTTCTGTTGTTTTTGTAAACTTTGAGATTGTGGTGTCTCGCTTGAATTTAAAGGTTGTCATAACTTCTACTTATTTATATTAATTAAATTAAAGCTTGACCATAGCTGCTTTGTTCCCATTATTTCTTCTTTCCACTAATCTAATGCTTTCATTCTACGGAGATGATCAAAAACAAACTTTAGAGGTAGAAGAGGTGCCTGCAGGGGCGGAGCTACAGGGTGGTCCCTGGGCCGCGGACCACCCTGTAGATTTGGCCCAAAGTCTAATGGCCCTGTTCGACAGGCTGTTTTTTTTGGCTTATAAACCGGCTGTGACTGATTTGCTGTGAGAGAAAAACACTGTTCCACGGCTGATAAGCCATGCTGATAAGCTCAGCCGAACAGGGGGAATATCCCTCGGTATTTTGGCCCAAAGCCTATTCGCTTGTGCTGCCGATCGAACCTGGGCAACGCAAGACCGCGACCTGCCCCTTGGTTTCTGACTCCAACCGCTCGACTCGACGGACTGCCGCGTTGCAGTTGCAGCACCGGAGCACCGGAGCGGCCGCCGCCCGCCGGTCAGACGTCGGAGTCAGAGGCTAGCAACGCACTTCAGTACCTGTATGTTGATCCTGATATCCTTTCTTTATCAAAGTTCTGTCACGTCTCTCTCTCTCTGTATCTCAACTGATTAAGCCCTAAACTGCTAAACAGGAGGCAATCAACGATCTAGTGATCTACAGTTCAACTTCAATTCACGGCACATCCCAGTTTGGAGTTCGCCACTGCCACGGTAGGCAAAAATAATTTATTTTCTATTTCATCTCAATTTTAAAATTTTATTGTAGCACTGAAATGATTTAAATATTTAATTGAAACATTGTATCATTGGACATTGGGATTATTTATTTCTCTTGCAGATTTGTTAAAAATGAAGAGCAGTGATATTGCCTCTCTTTTTCAGAAATATGAATAAAAGAAAAAGGCTTCTTCTCCATCTCGGTTCCACAAGAACAAATTGAAGAACAAGAAGGTATGTAATATTTCAATTCTATGTTAAGAAAGATATACTCAACTATTTTATGAACTCTGTATATTCTTTTATGCTTAATTGCATTTTGTAATTCATATACTTGTGTACCGACGAGTTAATTTTATAATGGTTATAAAAAAATTTAAATAATAGATCACCATAGCTACAAATCCTAGCTACACCACTGGGTGCCTATATGAGCGTATGAGTGTTTGTTTCTCAAAAAAAATTGAAGCACATTTACATGCTTGTATGAGATTTTTTTTTCAAAAAAAAAATTCACACGTTGGCCCCATTGCTTGTCATAAGTCAGCCCACCCACTGCAAAGTGCAACTTTAATCTCTTGCTGCAAGACTTTCGTATTGACTTGCTATGCAGATTCTCCTTGTACCCAAACCATAATTCCACAGGAAAAAAGCATGCGGGAATTGGATTTGTTTGACAGGTGGAATTGCGTGGTATTTTCTAAGGAAATACTCCACGTGCTCTACAACCATAATTTAAACAGTCAAATCAGTCCATGATATTGAAGAAATTTTTTTATTTTTAACACTTTTTTTAAACTATTTTCAAATCTAACACTGTTAGATTTTTTTAAACTAACACTTTTGGCCATGCCTAATGCCATGATGCGGCCAATGCATGGAGGCACGGTGAGGCTGCCACGGTGGCAACAACCGGGCGGCTGACCGCTGACGTGCTCAACGCTGCCGCGCCGTAGATCAGGGCACGGCACTGCCGCGCCACCAGCCACTGAGTCGTGAGGGAGGGGAACGGCGGCTGCGCTGAGTCTGTCTGCGGCGCTGAGAGGGAAAGGAGAGAGTGAAGGGGAAGGAGTCGGGAGAGAGAGGCGCATGCTCACGGGAGGCAGATGGGGCGCCGCGGCCGCTACGTGGAGGGGCTCGGGAGTGATGGAGAGAAACAATTGATGAGAAACCCTAAGTGCGTGGCTAATATATGAGCCAGGCAAGGAAAGATATGGGCTTTGTGAGCTGGCCGGTATTTATGGAGGCCGGCCTTATAGTTGCCCGCCTCTGAAAATGTATTAACCGAGGCGGTTACTTTACAATGCCCGCCTCGGTTAATACTTATTAACTGAGGCGATTATTTTACAGTGCCCGCCTCAGTTAATGATTTACTGAGGCGGTTATATTACAATGTCCGCCTCGGTTAATACTTATTAACCGAGACGGTTATTTTAACCGAGGAGGTTGCAGGCCTGGCTGCCCTGCGTCGAATAACCGAGGCGGGCAACCTGGCCGTCCGCCTCCGAGGCTATTTTGGAAACACTGTGCAAAAGATTTTGTGTAGTAGAGAGAAGATAGATGTTTGGATACTCATGGGAAATTCAAAGGAATCGGAATATTAGGAAGTGCATAATCCCCATCCATTGATTTAATTAATGGTCTCGCAGATCCATTCCAAGCTGATTGCTTTACTGCACTTGTTCCAAGGTCTACCAGGGTGTACTAATCATGAGTTCCTGCCTCGATCCTACACAAGCAAAAGGAAAAAAAAATGAGGCTAGAGTGGATATTTCAATTCCTGTGGAATACGTTCAAAGCAGCGAAGGAAAATTTCCTCTACCTTTCCTACGCATGAATCCTACAAACCAAAGGGCTTTACAGTATCTATTCCTAAGGATTGCTGACTCGTGAGTTTTTCCTTTGAAAATCCTCCGTTCCAAAGGGGGCCTAATACTCTCTTTTTTGTGTGTGTCGTATTAGCTATGTCCTAAAAACATTTGTATCTTTGACTATCGATTTTGAAAAGATTATATAGACATAAGATTTATATTTTTAGATTCAACGTGAGAAATACTTCCATAATATGTAATTTATATGTTGTGAAACTATAAGATTTGTGAAGTAGATGGTCAAAGACTTAGGACAAAACTAATGTGACATATTAAAACAAATGGAGGGAGTATTTTCTTCATCTACTGGTTAAATAAATACGTTAAGCAAAAACATGTAGTGGAGAGACCAAGTATTCTGTCCGTATTGGTCAACACATAACCCTAGCCTCTTAATAATTCATCGGGTGACCCTGGTGTGTCCATTTATTAGCTCCATGCCAGCTAATTCAGTAATCAGAAACATTAGCTATAAGGGAAAAACTTGACCAGGTCTTTTATATATATATATATATATATATATATATATATATATATATATATATATATATATATATATATATATATATATATATATATGTCTTCTTACCTTGTTCAAATCTAACCTGCCTCGATCGGTTGTCTCCACTAGTTCTCTCTGAAGTTTTTCTTTTATTGATTGAAAATACTCTCTCTCTAAAGTTTAGTGCTGCATCAGAACGAAGGCTCTCTCTATATATATAACCACAGTGTGTATCTTATTCAGGACGAGGGAATTAAAGCGCAGGCATTGCACGGCCCGTGCAAGATGGCACAGGACCACAGAACTAGTGTGGCTGCGCTACCTATGACCGTCGCCGGCGGCGTGCCCGTGCCTCAGGACGGTGGCCGCGCCGTCAACAATTCCGATAGGCCCCAGGAGTCACAGGTATCAGACTACTCCCCTCACCCTTGCGTGACTCTTTGGAATTTAATGATCGACTTATTGTCACTCGATGTAAGGAAATCAAGCTTGTTGTACAAGATGTCAACGGCACCATAGAGATCCTTCTGAAAGGGCATGTGACGATTGTGCACAACCGCGGCCCTCAAAACTCCGGCAGCGATGGCGCAGCAGGACAAGGCAGGGATACTAATACTACGACCACGACCGGGCAAGCCGTGCCGCGGCCACCGCCAACGTCGATTCTGAGTCTGAGGTTGATGACCTGGACTGCATCGATATCCATGTCGATGTTGGCTGATGGCAGCGGCCACGCTCTTCACCAGCATCGCGTATCAGGCGGCGACCGAGCCGCCGGTCTGGATATCTACCCCAGCTCACTTTTCTCCTGACGGTGCAAACCTTTCCCCTCTGCTGCGCACCATCCGCCAGTCAGCCTGTTCATGGTCTGGTTTATCCGGTTTCTAGTTAAAAACCGACCTAGCCCATAGGCCATGCTGGCTCCACGGTTTGAGCCCGTGGGTCACATGGGTTAGACGGTTTGTAGTTGGGAAACAAGGAGTGATGGGTTGTTTGTCCATTCGCCGGCAATCCGGCGATGTGCGCCACTTGCCTCTTCCTCGTAGCCATCGAGTACAGCAATTGCGCAGGGATGACGTCGCGGAGGAGCCCGGCATGGCGTCGTCATCTCTTTGAGCATCTCGAACACCCTGGTGGCGGCGGGGCCTGGGGGTGCCAAGAAGGCAGAGGCCCCCGCCTCCGCGGCTCCGCTCCCTGAGGAGGAGGACGCCTTGTTGCTGCGGTTGAACTCGGCTAGGCTTGGGCACACGTGGCACGAGAACAGCACACTTCTTGAAGACGCTTGTCGGATGCCGGCAATTTCGGATCAGTATAGACCTTCTGCTCAACGCCGCTGGCGGCGTGCACGCGCTGCAGATGCACTTCATTCTACCACCGCCGGCGTGGACGCGCTGCGGATGCACTTCATTCTGTTTAATTTATTGGTTTTAATTTCTCGGATTGAAAGAATGAAGCGGAGAGCAGCGGGGATATCAATCCTTACAGGAAAGGATAGCAAAGCGGCGGCGCTGGTAGAACAGAGAAGATGATTCGATGGGTTCAGCGATTTGGAACCAATGAAAACCAGCCCATATCTAACCCGTAGGTATGGTTTGCTATGGCCTTATCCACGGGTAAAACCCGGCTGTAACCAAACCATGTACAGGGCTATCCACCACGTGGGCATCCCTCGCGTGCGCTGAAAACCCCGTCACGGAACATCTCTCACGTCGGTGGGCACCGTCACGGGCAATCAGACCGCGAATTGTTTCGCCGTCCCCGCGCTTCGATTGGGCTCCCGCGCGCTGCAAGTAGGCAGCTGACCCACACAACAGAGAAAGAAGCGGCGCGGCGGCGCGGGCAACAAAAGAAAGGGCGCGGGAGGTGCCGAATTATTTCCTTCACTTTTCCCCAAACTTTTCACCAAGCTACAGCCTCGCTGCCTCCAACCCTCTCATGCCCCTTAGAGCATCTCCAGCAGTCCCCCAATACAACTCTCCCAATAAGTTGATATTGGGGTAGCCCAATATTACTTTTTGAACTATTGGGGGAGATACTTTTGCAGTTCCCCAATATCTCATCCCTAATATGTGATTTTGGCCCATGATGCAGATTCAGCCTAATTTGGCTCATATCACGAATTCACCTTGCTTTGGCCCTATCACGAATTTGTATCTGGACAATTGTACAGTTCGTTTAAAAATTGTACAGAATTGAAACGTTGTCGCTGTGAAACCATAGCAACCGGACAGATCAAGCAAACATGCTCACATGCAAAATGTTATACACAAAGGGACAAAGGAGTATGTGAACGGGAAGTCTAAATTGAAGAGTTCAACATTCATTTGCAAGCTACCAAATCGTTGCATCTGATGCACCAACCTTTAGATTGAGATTAAAATATATATACAATGCTGCCAAATCGTTGCATCTGGACAGATAAACAACAAAGGATGTTTTTTAGCAAACCATGACCAGATAAAAAAATCACCACCATGAGCAACATGTTAATTTAGCATGCACAGTGAGCAGTAAGTTAAATGTGAAAGCATATCACACAACCATGGCCAAAGATTAAAGCAAGGTTCCAAATATTATCTGAACTGGACATAGGACCAATGTCACAGGCCAAAGATACAAGCAAGGTTCAGGCGACGTTCTAGAAATAATAGGGAAAATGTTTAGAGTGCTGCCATTTGTTTAGAGTGCAAATTTCTGTGATTCTACTTCCAAAACAGATTATCAAACACTTCCATTCCTGCTTATGATCCACTACATATGGTCCAAATGCACGCAGACAGATCATCAAGCACTGCTACTTTCACCCCCACTCCCATTCCACTCCCATCCTGGACACTATAATTTGAGCACGCATTGTTTGAACAAAGGCCTTTTGTGTTTCATCAAACCCACTAATGTCCATGAACATTATCTCGCAATCATCCTTCATCTTCTTTCTTTCTAGTTTATCCTCTTCAATCTTTACTTTGCGCTCCTCCAAAGCCTTGATCTCTATCCATCTTGATTCTTTGTCTTGCTTCTTCCCAGCCTCCAACTCCTTCCTTGATGTAATCATCTCTTGCACTGCAGTTTGGAACACAGCCTGCCCATCGGTTGCAACACTCTTGGATTGCACTCCAATGGTGCGCAAGTGAACCGATGGAGCGGCTGGAGGGGGTCTTGACATTATGGTGAAAATGATCATAAATGCGATTCCAATATGTGTTGCTACTTTGATTAGTCCCAATGACTGGATCAAGGCTCACACTCTCCCATGCCATGACTAAGGCCTCATCCTCCTGTGGGGAGTAGTTTGCTGATCTTGCCCATTTTTTCTTTTTAAGGGGATTAATCTCAATGGGATCTTCGTTTGCACTTTCAAATGACATTGGGACAGATATGTCAATGGGATCTTCATTTCCACTTTCAAATGACATCGGGACAGACATGTCATCTATATCAATGGTATCAATCATATCAACGAAGGACTGATCACTGTATAAGGCACAGAAGCATAAAATAAATTTCGGTGCAACAATCTTGAATTGTCTGAATAACTTAAAGAATAGTAGCACAAAAATAGTCTGAATGCAAGAGACTGTGAAATGGTGTCAAAATAAGTATACCACAGACAACTATGTTCTGAAGTTGTACTTTTTTGTTCTTGCAAACTGCAATATCACAGAAGCTGTTTTTTTCGCTGAAAGCTTGACTAGATATATGGTTATATATGTTTGCAACAAGACAAGACATTCATGATATATGGACTGTATGGTATGACACCCCTCTTTCAGGCTATAAATGTTTCATCAGTGAAATGTGTGCTGCTATTTTGGCTGAATGGAGCTAACATCAAACAAAGCAGCTTATAGTAGTGGCACTCAGAAAACAGATCCTGGCAAATTAATCCAACTTTGATGATAATGGAAATAACTAAAAGAATGATCAATGATCTGTAGCAATAATACAAAAAAATAGGTAGTATCCCAGACCTACCCTGAAGAGCACGCTGAGGCCAACATGCCATAAGCTAATGAAAAACACCAACTTTCAGATAGGCCAACATGACTACAAATTATAGATAGGCCCGCACAAGCAAACCGATTGCTCTATATATGAACAAGAACAAGATAGCGACCAAATAATTTCAATTTCGTTAACAAAATTAAAGGGGGATAAAGGTCAAAGCTTTACCTTGCACCAAACAGGTCCACACCGATCTCATCCATGGACACATCCACACCGTGGTTGAAGATGGTGGTTGCCGGCGGCAGGTCATATGGAGGTGGAGCATTCTTGTCTGCTGGGGAGGCGGACACCTTCCGCTTGCGGTTTCCAACCTTCTGCGCCACACCTGGGACCGCAGGCTTGCCATGCCGATGTCGTCGCATCTCCTGCTGCGACGGTGGAGGAGGGGGCCTCTGCGACGCTCGAGGGGCCGGTGTGGCGGCGTTGGGACGAGGGCCGGTGGCAGCATTGCGACAAGGGCCGGTGGCGGCGGAATCCATCGGACGAGCACCAGATTTGGGGGTGGCTGCAACGGTCGTCATTGGGGGTCGAGTGGGAGGCAGCAGAGGCCGATGGGGACCTCTGGGCGGTGGCCGGAGAGGAGGAGCTCGATGCGGCCGCCGGGAACCGAGGCGGCGGAGGGAAACGAAGCGCGGGAGATCGGCGCCCGCGGCGGCACGCGCATGCTCGCGCCACTCGCGCCAATAGAATGGGGGTATTGGGGGCAGGGTGCTCTTCCCTTTATTTGAGGGATCAGGACATGAGTTTTGAGGGGCTGAGAATTTTTTTTCTCATTGGGGTTGATAATGGGAGACTGTTGGAGCACCTCAAATCTCCAAAACAACAAAATTTTCTCGTTGGGATGGAAAAGGGAGACTGTTGGAGATGCTCTGGCCCCTCGAAGCTATCCGGCGGCCGCAGCGCCTTCCCCTCACTGCGTCGCAGCCATGGGGCGCCTTCCCCTCACCGCGTCGAATGCCTGGTTTGGCACTGGCGCGAGTCTCCGATGGCCTGGGCGGCGTGGCGCCGCGCTGGTGCAGAGGGGCCGAGCGGATCTGTGCCGGTGCCGTGGGGCCGAGCGGATCTGTGCCGGGGCCGAGCAGATCTGCCTTGGGGCACCGCGAACCAGAGGCCGGGGAGCTGAGCGGTCGGGCACAGCGGCGATAGCGAGCGGTAAACCTTTTCCATTTATCCTCTCCCTCTGAACTCATCCCCTAAGAGGGGCTTCAGATCTGATCTGCATACCCATTAGTGTGTAGGGTATTGGTGCCTGGGATTTTGCATTGACCACCTGGAAATTTGTTGCTGCTGCCGTACACCAGCTGAAGCATTGACGGTATTGTGTAGTTCTGCTCTTTCTTGGCGAAATTTGTTCTTTCTTGTATGGGGAAATTCTGTTTTTGTTTGTTTTGGTCTGAAGCAAATTGTGCTTGTTTAATTTACACCAGTTTTTGTTTTCAGTTTTGGTCTGAAGTAAATGAATCATGAATGGTTCCTTTTTTTTGTCTTGTTTCTGATGTAGGGAGGGATTGGAGATGATTCCTCTCATGCCAACCAAACCAACTTGGACAACAATGATGGTCATTGAATAGCCTTGTATTTTGTGGTGAGTAGCCTACTCAAAACATGTGTGCTGCAATGGGGTATGATGCCATCATTATTGGTCTCCTCTAACTCGCAAACATGGGCTCCGCGCTCCCCCCGCCCCGTCCCCCTCCCGCCCGCCCCCCACCTCCCCACTCCAACCTCCACCCCCGCCGGCCGGCGACCTCCGGATCTGATGCTACCTCTCCGGCGGCCTCTCACCATCCTTCCCCCAACCCCCCTCTCCCTCCACAGCCCCTCTGCTTCGGCTCCCTTCATCCGTCCCTGCTCGCCCCGGGTAGCCATCTCCCCCTCTTTCCTCATGCGCCCACCCCCGTGTCTGGGTCGGTGGCCCTGCGGACCGCGGTGGGCAAGCAGGCCGCGGGCGGTCTCCCGCAGCGAGTGCCGCGCAGTCCTGCGCCCAGCTCGCAGGCGCTACAGAGCAGCGTGACAGAGCTGTGCGGCGACTGCTTCGGACCACCGGCTCACAGGGCGCACGGCGGGTGTTCGGTGGAATGCCCCCTTGGAGACTCCATCTCCTACCAGCCAAACGAAGCTGCATCGTCGCACTACTCTTCTTCACCGACGGCTGATGCGCGTTCTCGAGGACATGGAGAACGGACTCCGGCCGACGCGGTGCTCGTTGGTCATCCTGGTACGGCATTTCAAACTTATGTTCTGAAGAATTTTTATCGCCGGTTGTTAGGCCTTTGGTTGCTTGTTCCTCCACCTCTGTTTTTTGGATTTCCCAAACCAATGGGATTTCCCCCTCCACTTGCAATTTCGTGGCCCAAGGCCTTGATTATCATTTCTGTGCCCCTCTGGAGGCCTTCCATGTTGAGGGTGATCTTCCCTTCATCTATTCTTCCTCGGTCGCCACCTATGTGGTGAAGCTCCTCCTCATCAAAATCGGGGTCTTCGCCATTGACGGTGTTATCTTTCGCATCCATAACGATCGTCAGGCGGCCGTCAAGGACGTCAGCTCTAGCCTCTAGGATAACGGTCAGAATGGCGGGGTGTCTCTCTAAATTTGAATCGGATGAATCCACTCAGGCCCAATTGAGGTCTAGCAACCAGCCCGGCAACTTGTCTGATCCCTGCCCTGACACGCAGCTGGACACCACCTCCTCCTCCTCTGATCATGCGTGTCATCCCGGCAGGAACTTCAGCGGGCTGAGCAAGAATACTCCGGTCAAAAGTACTTTATCTACCTCTCTTAATGCACCGCCCATCGACGGTACCCATTATACAGCTACTTCTACTGCTACTACTCAGTTACTGTCCTCCCTCTCTCAAGGCTACTTACTGACGAACGATGGTGGCAACCCTGCTTACTCATCCATCATCACCGGTGCTGTCTCTACGGTTGGTTGCCACCGCAACAATCCTGCATGGCCCGTGCAGACGCATCGCCACCACATCGCAGGTGCTGACTCGGCCGTGAACGTTGATGGCAAGTTGCGTTCTACGTATCTACGACCTGAATTTTTCATCAAGAGCAAAGGAAATTCACAGCTGAAGAAGTGTTTCAGGTGCCTGGCTACCGATCATTTTGTCTCTGCTTGCCGGGATCCTATAAAGTGTGCTAAGTGCCTCCGGTCTGGACACAAGAGCTACCAGTGCAAATACCTCGCCGCCACTAAGACGTCCGACTCCTCTGAATCTTCCGCCTCCATCCGTCGCTCTCCCACCACCTCTGCTATGATCACCGCCACTGCCAACCTCCTCTACTCCCGCATTACCAACCCTGCTCACCACCCTACCAGCTCCATGACTGAACTGCCGCTGCCTAATCAGCCACCCGCCCCTTCTCCGTCTCCTGGGGCAGGGTCCTCCAACTTTGTCCCACCTAGGCATGCGGTGGCGGAAGTGCACGTCGGCAATGGCAATGATGAGGCATCGAGGGTGTTCGCCTATGTCTACCTTGACCACGCGGTGCACAGCCCCCACCTCTTCATCCACCAGGCCATGGAACAGGCCTGTGGTGCGCCCGCGTTTCACCTTGCTGCCTCCTCTCGCGGGGTGGGCATCATGGTGTTCGCCAGCCAGGAGGTGTGAGAGCAGGTGATTGCGATGTCTCCGATTGCCCATGCCGGCAACACCATCACCGTGGAGAGGCACGAGGAGGCGGACAACCGTTTCTATGCCTTCTACAACGTCTACGTCGAGATAGCTGCCATCGACTTCCCGCTGGAACACTGGGAGGAACCTCTTGCTAGGGAAGTGCTCGGCGCGATCGGTAATGTCTGCTGCATTGATCCCGACTGCCTCCTTGAAGTTGATTACACCTCTATGCGTGCTGTTGTTCGTCTTGATCATCATCGCGAGGTGCCTGAGCAGCTGCTTGTGCGCAACCACAGTGGCCCAGCTTCCATTGCTAGAGTCTACACTATACGCACCTGGCTCGACGCTAACCCCATACCTGACTTCAGCAACTACACCTTTGGCCCCACTCCTGCGCTGCACACGCCGCCTGCTTACCACCCAGTTGGCAACCCACCCACTCAAATGCCTGCTAATCCCCATAACCTCATTGCCACTGTTTTAGAATGGGATGTTCCCACTATCACTCCCAACCTACGCCTAGTGCACACCAGGAGTGCCACTCCCCACCCATCAGCTGCTGCTGCTCGCCTACCTGCTATGCTTGCTCTTCCTTGGTATGGTGTTGGTGGGGTGCCGGAGTGTGCCCAGGGGCCAAGCGGCCCGCCTCTGGAGGCCTCTGCTGAAGATGACACGACCTCGGTGTTCGTGGAGCTGAGTTTGGAAGTGCCTCCAGCGTTCTCTGCTGTTGGGCTTACAGAAGAGGAGCATGAGAGCCACGCTCAAAAGAGGAGGGCCAGGCGCAAGAGAGCCAAAGACAGCGCGGGCAAGCTGCGCAGAAGCTTGAGGCTCAAAGAGAAGGAAAGTGCAAGCTTTGAGCTCCCTGAGGACAAGGCCGCCCGTGTTCAGCAGTCCAAATTTGACTTTACTGGTGCGTCCCGATGATTGCGCAATGCTCTCACCAAATCTTACCTCTTATCTGATAATTGCTATCCCTCTGGGGATGATGAGTCCCTGCTGGACATTGCTGCTGCCTGCGGAGCAAGTGAGGAAGAGCTGGCAGGCCTCTCTGGTGTGACGGCGACGCCGTCGGCTGTGTAATGGTGCTTATCCATGTTCGTGTCCTTGGAGGTGGCGCCACCACCATCCGCTGGGAGCTGGCTGCTTCCAATTTTGTCTCCATCAGTAGTGGCGCTAAGAGAAACCCCCCTACCTTAGTTGGAGTGATGCTTCGTAATATCAAGTCCAGTCCCTGTGTGTCAACACCTTGTAGCCGGCAACTGGGTTGCCCTCTAAATATTGTAAATAGGCTGTCAGCTGCTGCTATGCGCTGCCCCATGTATGGTGTTGAACAAGTTTTTAATGAATAGAAGCATCAAAGTCTGTTGTTGGAATGTAAGAGGTTTGGGTGATTCTGTGAAATGTGGCGATGTTCTTGTTGAGCTCCTTTCTTCTTGCCCTGATGTTGTTCTGCTTCAAGAAACTAAGCTTACTGATATCACTGATCGCAAGATCTATTCCTTTCTTCCTCGTCGCCTTAACTCTTCTGTCATTTCTAATGCTAATGGCTCTTCTGGTGGTATTCTTACTGCTTGGACCGACTCCTGTTTCTCCTGTATTAACTCTACCTCTACTCCTAATACCCTCTCAGTTCACCTTGGTTCTGTTACCTCTGATCTGTCCTTGTTTATCACCAATGTCTACGCTCCTTCCACTCCTGCGCACAGACTTGCCTTCCTTGATGAGCTCAAGACTATCTCCCCTCCTCCTAACGTTCCTTGGATGATCAGTGGGGATTTCAACATGATTAGATATGCTCATGAGAAAAACAACTCGAACTTCCGGATGGCTGAGGCTGAAGCCTTCAATGATTGCATCAACGACCTGTGCCTTCTTGAGGTGCCTCTCCTGGACAGAAGCTTCACCTGGTCTAACAAACGCAGCACTCCGACTCTTGAACGGTTAGACAGAGTGTTCATTAATCTTTTCTGGGATGAGAAGCTTCCCAGCACTATTCTGTCCTCCCTCACTCGAACCACCTCGGATCATGTCCCTCTGAAAATTGACATTGCCACCACCATCCCGAGGTCCAAAGTCTTCCACTTTGAGAATTACTGGGTTCATACAGCAGGCTTTCGTGATGTGGTGAGTGCTGCCTGGAGTTGTCGAGCTGACAACAGTGACCCATCAGCCGTAATCGCCGCCAAGCTGAAGGCTACCAGATCAGAGCTGCGGGCGTGGACGAAGAACAAACCAAATCTTTCGCAGCAGGAGACGGATTGTCGGATTGTTATCAATCTGTTAGATTGTGTGGAAGAAACGAGAGCACTCTCCACCCCTGAGCTCAATCTCCGAACGCTCATTGTTACCATCCTCAGCAGGACCACTCAGGCTAAGCTGCTGCTTTGGAAGCAACGGAGTAAAGTGCGGGCTGCTCTTGAAGGGGACGAGAACACCCGCTATTTTCATGCCTGCGCCAACCAACGCCATCGACGCAACAAGATCCAACTGATTGAGCACAATGGCTGTGAGCTTCATAACCACGATCAGAAAGCGGCTGTCCTCCACTCCTTCTATGTCAACCTTCTCGGAAGCGAGCGCCCCACGAACTGGGCGTTTCGGCTTGAGGACCTGTATCCGGATGAAGCTCTACGTCTTGATCATCTTGCTACTCCTTTTAATCGGGATGAAATCCATCAGGTGTTTCGTCACATGCGCGCCAACGCCAGTCCCGGGCCGGATGGGTTTGGACCTCTTTTCTACAAGTCTACCTGGGCCACCAACTCCCCTGCTCTTTACTCCCTCTTCGAATCCTTCTACACCCATTCCACCGATCTGGAAAGGCTGAATCGATCTTACCTCGTCCTCCTTCCCAAAAAAGACAATGCTAGGAAACCTCAGGACTTCCGTCCTATTGCTCTGCAGAACTCCACCATCAAGGGTATTTCCAAAGTGTTGACAGCTCGGTTGCAACCTCATATTCCGTATCTCATTGGTACTGACCAGTCTGGTTTTGTCCTGGGTCGGTGTATAGCCGACAGTTTTGCCTATGCTGCTGATATTCTTAACTGCTGCTATTGCCGATGCTCACCCACCATCATTCTTAAGCTTGACTTTCATAAGGCCTTCGACTATGTTAACTGGGACAGTCTTGGTCGTGTTCTCCGGTGCCGCGGCTTCCCTGAGAGATGGTGCAAATGGATTCATGAGCTTCTTAACACTGGCAAGATGGCTGTTCTGCTTAATAACAACCCTGGGAGATGGATCAACTGTCGAAACGGTCTTCGGCAGGGTGACCCACTCTCCCCCTATCTGTTCATCATCGTTGCTGACGTTCTGCGTCGGCTCCTCCACCATCCTACCTTGGCTGGTGCAATCGAACACCCTCTCATCCCTTATGCTCATTGCCCGGTGCTCCAATACGCTGATGATACACTTATCTTCCTCAAATGCTCTGCTGACGCCATTGCTCAAACTAAACACATTTTGGAAATCTTCGAGGAAGCTACTGGTCTCTCTATCAATTACCACAAAACCACCTTCCTTCCTATCAGTGTCCCCCCTGACACTGCTCATGCCCTTGCTAGTATTTTTGGTGCTACTGTCTCCTCCTTCCCCCAAACCTACCTTGGCCTCCCCCTTTCCCCCCCCACAAAATTTCTGTTGCTGATTGCCTCCCTCTTCTCTCCTCCTGTGACAAGCACCTTGCTGGTTGGCGTGCCTCGTTGCTCAACAGGGCTGGACACCTCGCTCTCTCCTCTGCTGTCCTCAGTTCGGTCCCTCTTCACTTTATGTCAGTGATCAACATTCCAAAAACGATTATTAAAGCTATCGACCGGAGACGAAGAGCCTTTTTTTGGACTGGTGATGAAGTCTGTCATGGCTCCAAATGCCTTGTGGCTTGGGAGGACGTGCAAGCTAAGGAGGATGGGGGCCTAGGTGTCAAAGACCTCCATCTACAAAACAAATGCCTCCTTATGAAATTCATCAATAAGCTCTTTTCTGGGGAGCCGGTGGCCTGGAAACAATGGCTTCTCCGTGATGCGGCTCCCTTTGATAGCCCTCTCACCAGGACCCATAGTTACCTCTGGCGAATTGTTGATGACGAGCTTAACACTTATCGATCTATCACTTGTGTCACTGTCCGAGATGGCTCCTCCACCTCCTTCTGGTTTGATCAATGGCTCCCGGATGGTCCTCTTTGCTCAACTTATTCTGCCCTCTTCACCCACACTCTTAGGCCTAATGTGTCGGTGCAAAAAAATTTCCAGAACGGGTTTGATCTGTGTCTCAGGCCTCGACTAACGAACACTGCTAGTGCCCAGCTAGCTGCTCTTCTTTCATGCCTGCAGGAACTCACTCTCAGAGATGAAGATGTGAGGATGCTGAAAACGACGGGGAAACCCTATACCACAAGAGACGCCTATGCTGCACTCGATCGAAGACGTGAGACATCAGATCCTCATGGCCGCCGCATCTGGGGAACTCGTGTCCCAAACAAGGTGAAGGTGTTCGCTTGGCTGTATTTCAAGGACAGGCTGAGTACAAGGGCCAACCTCCATGCTAAGCATGTACTGGATAGTGCCCAATGCGAGAGATGTGCCAGCTCCATTGAGGATAAGCATCATACGTTCTTTGGGTGTGCAGTGAGCGCTAGTGTTTGGCATAAGATTGGCTTCAGCAGCGTCTCCTCACTAACGGATGAAGAAATTTGGAATTTTGCCCCACCTTCAGGCCTGGATGCTAAGTTGTGGCCATTCGTTCTACTTACTTTACTTTGGCGACTATGGGACGCCAGGAACGGTGAAGTCTTCCGCGGCGAAAATGCAGATAGTCGGTTAGTCATTACCCGAGTTTGTGATGACTTTGTAATCTGGTGAAAACGCCTTCGAGATGAATTTGTAAACAGCCTTAACGGTTGGCGTAGCTTTTTTCTCTCTTGCAACTCTGTAACACTCTCCAGTTCGCTGGAGCCCTCCTTTTCATGAATGAAATTCTGGTGGGGAAGCTCTCCCCCCGTTGGTTTCAAAAAAACAAAACATGTGTGCTGGTTGTGTATTAGCAGCTGCATATTGCCATCCAAGAACCTGTTAGGAAGCACTGAAAGTTTCTTATATGTTGAGGTTTCTGAGAGAGCTGCAGCAATTGTGGTGAGGCAGAAGAACATGAAGCCATGATGCCGGAGCGGAATGGGCATGTCGATGGACATGAGTGCTTTAACAATGTCACCTCGCTCAGTTCCTAATTCTTTTATTAATTTACTATGCATGATTATGATTCAGTACACATTTATTTTGGCTGACGCAAATGTTGATGTAAAGGCATTCTCCTATTGATGTGTACCCTGCTGTGCAGTTTATTTGTCCTCACTAAGCTGTGCCTTATTATAAACATGCAGCTTTTGCATAGTGCCATCCAACACCCTTTGTCCTAGGCGTTCTCCACCTTTGCAACACGATGGTGAGATCCCTGGTTGTGCTTGGTTCTGCTGTTTGGTGCACAGATTATTTTTGTCTAATGCAACTATGTGTTATTTACAACAATTGGATAGGAAAATTTCCAAAATGAGATACGCTTCTTGGTAATTACTAATATTCAACATATTCAGGACTAGCCAATCAAACCAGCGAAAATTCCAAAATGAGATGAGCTTCTTAGTAGTTAATAAAATTATAAGATCATTCACTCTGTAGTCTTTACCCTCAAATCGACAGTGCCAAGACTCACTACAACTGATGCAAATGCATTGCATGTGTATCAGTACTCTCTTTTTTTATGGACCGCTCCTCACTTCATCCAAGTTTATTCTAGCTGTATCTATCTAGCTTTTCTAACTGTAAAAGCTAATGATGTCTACTATGGGTGAATATACTCATTTCTAATATCATACTAATATGGGTGAATTCTTTTATAAAACAAATCTCGGTTCTAAAACTGATTTTTGGTGTACAGTTTTTATTAAGTATGCACTACTGTTCATTTTTGGTGCAACTCATGTTAGCTCTAGGTGACCTGTACAATACTTCTGTATTCTTACTTTGAAGTGCCTTCTGCCCAGACTATCATGTTGGTACTTTTTTGGAGGCATTGCTGACAAAATTAATAGAGATACCACCTGGCAAGCTTAAGGAAGCATAAAGTGACATGGCAAGTTACCTTGCACACTTGATTTTTCCTTGTAGTTGACTTCTATAGGATCTCATGCTCATGCTATCACTACTGCAGTCCGTTTTTCTCTCGACTCTGATGTTTTTATCTCATATATCTTGCTGGAAAGTTGGGTACCAATATTTTTTTCATCATGTGCTGCAGACTCTGATGTGACATGAGCTGTAAATTTCTAGAAGGTAAATTGATCTATTTCTCTATTATTGTTGCCATTTGTTTTTTGCCTACAGAACTGAGTTTCTGCCTTCAAAATTACAGATCCTGTATTGGGCAGTAGTGGTATTGGTGCTTCTGAAGTAGTTGCTAGTCACATTTTTCTTAAAAAACAAATCTGCACAATCATTCTTAGATTACAAATCTGCATATTAGGCATGTGGTGCAGCACGAGTGGTGAGCATCACCCACATTTGACAAAAGTTGAAATAGGCATACCACCAGAATTAACTAGCCCTTTTGAATCACAATAACTGTTACATCACTAGTGATACGGTTAGCAGCCTACAACTGGACCATTCTGAATTTTTTATGTTCCCACAAGTATTGATTTACTATATACGCACCAAACATGAATATAACTCTGGTTTCCATCTTTCATGGTTTATGTGCCAAATGTAAATATAGACTCAGATCATTTCTTTTTGATGTAGAGGGCAACTAGAGATGGATCCTCTCTTGTTTCAGCTAACTTGGACCAGAACAGTGGTGGCACTGACCAGTGATGGTTGGAAGCAGTAGCTCATGTTGCCTCTGATTTATGACTTAGGGAGATAGTAGCTTCATACTGAGAGCTGTATGACTTATCTAGCAAATTAGGTTCTCCGCTGACTTGCAGTTGCTTCTTGTATGACTTAGGTTGGCACATGTTTCCAGATGTATGAATTTTTAGTGATGATATATGTACTGAGACATTTGAATTGAACATTTATCGCCTTCTTATGGATGAGTGGTTCATTGAGCTTATGTGAACAGGATCGGCTGTGATTTGGATAGTTCAATTAGCTTTTATGGATACTAAAAATGCGGTTTACTGACAGGAAGCATGAACCTTCCCTAACGGTACAGCAACCGACAGGGAAAGTCTGAACCTTCCCTAATGGTACGCAGCTGACAGGGAAATGTGATCGACAAAAAACTTATCTCCTGACAGGTGAGAAAAAACGACAGGAAACGCTCTCCTGACGGCAACAACCGTCAGGGAATAGTCCCTGACGGTTTTCCGTCAGGGAAAGTACACTATCCCTGACGTTTAGGGAAAGTAACCGTCACGGAAAACCTTTCCTGATGGTTTTAGGTACCTTTCCTGATGGTTTCCTCTGCCACGGAAAAAAATTGTTGGGCCCTGACGGGTTATCCCTAATGGTAACCATCACGGAATGCATCAATCTGGGTAAGAGCGCTCAATCTGGGCAGAGCGAGGACATGCCCGCATCAATCTATTCTGCACATCAGCGGCCGCGGCGAGCTCGGGCGTGGAGCCCTTGGGGAAGAGCGAGGACATGCCCGCATCCATCTGGGCAGGCACGACGCGCTGTGGGAGAGCGAGGACATCAGTGGAGCGCATCATGGGTGACATGCTGATACTCCCCACCAGTGACCTACTGCTACTGAACAGCGCCGCCAAGGGATGGTCTAGGGCTTCGAGCGGTATGTGGTCCTGACCCGATCCTGTATTTGCCATGGAAGGCGCAGGCGCCACGGTTTTGAGTGCTGTCGTCGGGTGCAAGGCTGTGGCCCTCCACACTGCAGGCTCCCAAGCCGCCACCTTCTCCCTTCATGAGCACCATGTTTCGCAGAGGTAAGGGTGGTGGGATCAACATCAATAGGCCACATCCAACCTAGTTATAGTTGAGGATCCTCCGGCCATCCTCAAGGATGAAATAGAGTGGCTTCCGGCGAGCTAGCTGCTCCTTGTGACTCAGAGTCGCAACAGCGATGGAGCTTCATTAATGGCATTGGTTGGTGGTGATTTGCAGCGCTACTGCATCGACACAGTGCATTGAGGGCTGATTGGTGGCAGCGAGCATGTGTAGTGCTCCTAGATTGGTTATATAGGGTGACAGAGGGATAGGAAATGCATCCGATGAAGCTCGTCTGGCCATTAATGGTGGTAGTAGCCTTTGATGCTGAGGGGAGTAAAGGAGTGAGTGAAGAGGGGGATTGATGATGAAAGTTACTCCTGCCTTTGATTGTGCATTGATTGATGGGAATGATGATAGCAGCCATGACTGCTCTAGGTCGAGCATGGCTTGGCATTGGCAAAATTGGTGGAGGATTGTGCGTTGGAGATAGGGGATGAGTTACGGGCTATACTCATCAGCAACAGGTGAGAGCTAGGAGGCTGGGTGGGCTACGATTGAGGTAGCTAGTGGGGTCCTTGGCCCATGTGAGAGAGGAGGGGAGACAATGGGCCAGTCCGAGAGGATAAAGAAGGTGTTGGCATTTGCGCATGGTAAGCCAGCCGCTGCCTAGGAAGAGGAGGCATGGGTTGGAGGTGGGCTAGACCATCCTGATATGGAAATCGGGTAGGCTGAAATGAAAAGGAAGAAAAAGAGACAAAGGAAGAAGACTTTGGGGTTGGATTTTTCTAGATTTGGCCCAAGACAAGTTTCTAAAATATTTCTAATTTTCACTATTATTGTTTTCAAACATATTTTGAAAATCCTTTAAAATTAATTTTGCAAGACATTTAGATTATACTATGAAATATCTTTTAAAAAACTATTTTGAAGCCTTTATAAGAAAATCATACAAATATTTTTAGTTCCTTTTTGGAACTTATTTTTCAAACATTATTTAATCCTATTTTTTCAATCATATCCAGAATATATTTTCAAAGACTTTTAAAAGTTAAACTTTTCTTTTTTGGGAACTAGCTTACACACATAATTTTCAACTGTATTTTCAAAAATAGAGAAAAAACCTATTTGAGGCTTAGTGAAATTTTATAATTCATTTTTCACTCAAATAAGTTAATGCAATCAGCATCAATGCAACACACTAATTAAAATTAATTAGATTTTTATAAATCCATTTATGGTTATCTAAATGAAAATAAACTAATTAAATATTGGGTAAATTTTATAAAATTATTAAATCATTGATTTTATTTAGTGTTTTTATTCACATCACAAAATGGAGATTTTTTTTCGGGGGGTGGGGGGTGACATGCGCCATAGGCCGCCCCACGCACCGGCCCACCACCATCGGCTGCTACACGCTGCACTGCTAGCCACCGTGGTCGTCCTCACGTCCTAGCCGTTTCTGCCCACCCCTCTCGAGACACCATGAGAAAGCTGCAAACCGGCAGAAGATGTGGATGGGAGACAATTAGGAGACAATTGGTGAGATTTTGATGGGAACTCATATGGAGAAATGACACATTGTGGAGAGTAGTTTCCAAATTAGTGTCTTCCTGAGGTGGCGAGTATGAAAACTACCAAGGAGTTTCTAGATTGGGACTGCCCTTATATGTGGCACTGGTAGATCACTCACACAGGACACACAAATATCATATTTATCTTTACCTTCATATTTTCATATAAAAATATGTTGTATTTTTTTCTAAATCTCTAATATTAAAAATATCATCCTTGGTTAGAAGAGACGAACGTAAATTTATTTCTATCCACCATCGTGATAGTCAGATGAGACTTGCTTTGCTGGTGACAGATTCCCTGCCGATCTTGATGACTCAATCATTGGGAAACAATACCTAGAGTGAGGAGGCAATAAATCGTCCTCTAAATCATTCCTGCAAGAAGTATAGAACATTATTATGTGCCAGTCTTGATCCATCACAAAGGAAAACATAGAAAAAAAATGTGCTAGTGAGTAGGGTTGAAAAAGGATGGATATTTTCAAATCTCTCTCTGTTCGAGAGGGTTTCAAATACTACACATATATAATTTGTATATGAATATATTTAACATCTGTACTATGGAAAATTAAATGCTCAAAGATGGATTTCTAAAACATATCTGACGTATCCAAAAGAAACAACTCATGTATTCGTAAATATCGATTCATATTCAATCCGATTTCATCCCTACAAGCGAGCAAGGTTGAATCCAAATGAACCCAAATACACAAAACCTTGAATTATTAGTAGTTTTTTCATTCATCCCCGTTATATTTTGAGATTGCTCAACATTAATCGCAAAACTGACAGTAACAAATGCCTTTCCTTGAACCTTCGCACCAACTATTCTTGTATTTGGTATGATATTGTTTGGCGTCGATCAGGCAACCGAACTTGCATGCCCAGTTGACGCACCAAGTTTTCACCCGGTCAGTAGTGAAAAAGCAGTTCTGATCTTCTGCAAGAAGAAGAAAACGGTGGGATTGGGAGTGTCAATTTGCGAATCAACTTGGTCTTCCTTTATATATATATACAAAAGAGACAGAGACGGAGAGAAAAACCTGCAGAAGACGAGGGATTCTGTACCAACAGAAGTACCAGGAAGAGGCAAATACTCGCGGATTTCACGTCCATCGTTGTTGGATGGAAATGCAGCTTCTCCTACCTCTTCAGGAGAAAGTGACTAATGAGAATTATTTTTGCAACTGAGGGATAGTCCTGCAGCCCCCTGAGTCCTTTGTATATATAATGTGACAGGGGGCAGATTTCGATGCAAGCCCTGGTGGGAATAAAAATTACAATAAGGCTCTTATATATTTCAACTACTCCCTCCGTTTCAAATTATAATTCGTTTGACTTTTTTGACTCTTAGTTTGATGACTCGTCTTATTAAAAAATTGTGTAAAATATCATTTCTTTTGCTGTGGCTTGCTTTATTAACAAAAATCCTTCAAGAATGACTTAAATTTAACTATGTTTGCACAAATTTTTTGAATAAGATGGGTGGTCAAACATGGGGTCAAAAAAGTTAAACGAATTATAATTTGCAACGGATTTAGTACATATGTTTAGCCCTGATCCAAGCATTATACATCACTGAAGAAGACGGTCACAAAATATTTTCTGTTCAGTTTTGGACCTTGAAAGCTATTAATCCTGTTGGCACCTCAAAGAAAAAGTAATGCAATAAGTATCATGCAAGAAGTAATACCAACACCATCTGTAAAACTTAATAGAAAAACAAATTGGAGGATCCACAATATATGTGAATTAAATATCCAGAATCCTGAACAAGCAAAACACAAATTTTCTTGCATGTGAAATAAAAGAGCACAAGTAATTTCCCATTAAAAATTAGTTGGCAATCTACTACCTACTCCCTTTGTATGGGTTCTGTGCGAGTTAAAGTGGTTCACCTTTGACAAAGTTTCTAGTGTATATTATATTCTCATTTATGGTTCTAAATCAACTTATTATGAAAATACATTTCACAATTAATGTAATAGTATTTATTTGATATCATAAATATATATTGATACTTTTTTATCAAACATAAGATACTAAAATATGACACTAGGCTAGAATGAATTGCATTTTTTCTGGGATGGAGGGAGTCCCTAAATAGGAGAACCCCACTATAACATTTTCCTAGCTCCTCGTGATGCCATGCCACCCATATTTAATTACATATGTTTAGCCCTTCTCCTAGCATTATACATCATGCGTCGGATGGAGAAGATCATTATAAATATTTTCTATTCAGTGTTTGACCTTGAAAACACTTAATCCTGTTCGAGCATCAATTAAAAATATAATAAGCACAGCAAGAAAGTAATGCCAACACCATATGTAAATCTTTATTGCAAAATAAATTGGAGGTTCACAATATATGTGAATTAAATATAAAAAATTATGAACAAGCAAAATACAATTTTGCTTGCATGTCATAAAAAAGCATAAACAATTTCCCATTAATAATTAGTAGGCAATCTTCTATACCTAAATAAAAGATTCTCACTAAAAGATTTTTCTAGCTCCACATACTGCCACGTCATCACCTATATTTAATTCAATGTGGTCCCAATACCTATCCTGGTTAATTCAATTCAATATCTAAATAGTATTCCCACTATAGATTTTATTAGCTCCTCGTGCTGCCATATCATCGATAAATAATTCATTGTGGTTCCAATACCCATCTTTGTTGAACAAGTCCCATTGATCTCTATCCGTTCATCTCCCTCACATTAATCTCCATTGATCTGAGAGTACTTCTTCCTGATCTGAAACTGAAACTGGAGCCCATCATGATAGTTTGATTAATCAATTAAATACATCCCTTTCTCTTCCCTAGTAATTCAGCCTTCAATTGGAATATATTTTTGGTCCACTAGACCATTTAAAAGGTACCAATGGCAATTGACAGCACAACCACAGAGCTACAGAGCTCCAGCTATTCTTATTTCTTTGTAATTCCGTTTCTAGGAGACATTATTTTATTTTAGGAGGCACGACATTCATCTGACTTAAATCAACTCAAGAGACCAACCATTTCAGAAGATAGTAAAAAAATGCCTACCTTTGAAAATGGATTTTCATAGGTGGGCCTTTTAAGTGGCCCGTCTCAGTAAATAGTCATTTACATAGGCGGACTAGTTAAGAGGCCCATCCCAAAAATTCATTTTATATGGGCCACCTAAGATAAGTTGAACAAGCCAAAATAAGAGCCTCCAAAAGCCCATCAAACCCATTTAGGAGCCCGTTGTCAAGCCCGCCAGCTTCCGCGCGTCTCCCAATGCTGCTGGTGGAGCCCGTGAGCCCTCCGCTGCCATGAGCCCATGAGAGGCCCCACATGGCCGCAAACACAGATGTCACCCCATGCGCATTTGCTGCGGCCAGGAGGGCCCTGTAAATGCACACCAGCCGCCGAAGCTATAGATCCAGCGCTGTAGCCATAGCCATAGCCGCCGCCGCTTTCACCGGCGTGGTAGCCACCCTCCCCTCCCCCCCCCCCCCGCCCCCCCCCCCCGAATCTGGGGGAGCAGGGCTCACCAGATTGGGGGCGCCGCTGTCAGTGCCACCGCACCCGGATCTGGGGGAGAAGGTGTGCACTGACTGGATCTGGGCGAGAAGGGCTCGCCGGATCGTTGGTCGCACAGGAGTCACCATTGCTGGGCGCGCGGGTGCTGCTACCGGGCGCCGCTCGATGTCCACCGCTGGGAGGTCACATTGGCGGCCTAGCACTGCTAGGATTTGCGTGGGGAAGAGAGTGTCAAGTCCCAGTATCCGAGCACAACTACAAGCAGCAGACCACAAGCTCGCCATCTCAACGCAGAAGTTCAACGCAGGACTACTCTCCATATCTGAAGGCCGGGCTCCTCTTTACACCCCATGGTTCTACGAAGCACAGCCTTCCTGATGAAAAGAATTCTGCCGTAGTGACGGTCTACAGTGAAGAGCAGCACTATGTGCATACTAACATTACCTTGGACCAGCTGAATGAGATCATGCTGCCAAAGGCAACAGAATACTTCTACCGGAACCCCGAAGCGATGGCCTGCCAAATTCTTTGGAAGTCTAGACATGGCACTGAGTATATTGAGTTCGAGAAGCCAAGGATGGAGGAGATGCTGCCTGCAGCACGACAGGTAATTTCTAGGGCAGCTAGTAGGAAAAGGAAGCTGCAGGTGCAACAAGAGCAGGTGCAGGTGCTGGGGAGCTGGAATCGCAAGGTGGCTTGCTTCCTCAATTCCTGGGTTGCACATGCACCTGTCCGGCTGCGAGGCATGATCCTGGACTGGATTCAGATAGGGAAGGAAAGTCAGATCGCAATGCCACCCCCACTGCGCCTGAAAATCTGAATCGATCATGTATAACTTATATTTAACCGTACAATAGGCTACGAAGGAGTTTAGATAATCATGGGATTTTTTTTTGTTGCTTCATGTACTTGTCTGCAATCCATGATCGCATCGCGCCCTGTAAACATTGTCTTTTATTTATTTGATTTGACTGGCAATAATTGTCGATTTGATGCCCTCAAACACGTGTGAGCCACTACGGGAGCCGGCTGCTTTGCCGAGGGGCCCAGGCTCTCGGCAAAGCCTCTAAGGTCTTCGGCAAAGCCTTTGCCGAGCGCAGCTTTCGGTAAAGCGGTCTCGGCAAAAATCCGATCGGCAAAGCCTTCTTTGCCGAGAGCCGTTTATCGGGCACTCAGCAAAGCCTTCTTTGTCGAGAGCCCGACACTCGACAAAGTGCGAAATGAAAAAGTGCGAAAAAAAACCCGAACAAAATTTTTTTTAATCGAGGGAGGGGTCCACTGGCCAGCGCCCGCCCGTCTCCGTCGCAAGTCGCGGCGTTTTTCGCGCAAAATTCAGGGCTACGCGGTTGGCGGGATTCAAACTCGTGACCTCTCCCTCGCACGATACCTCCTCTACCACCTGCACTACACACTCACATATGTCTATATGTCGTTTCGGTTACTCAAATATTATACTAAACTAAGTGAAAATTGATTATTTGTGACCCTAAACGAATTTAAATCAAAAGGTTGTCAACTACAAAGTTTCATAATTTTTTGAACTCTACATTTTTCATATAGAAAGTTTTTCCATCTGAGGTCTTTTGAAAAAATTCAAATTTTAAAATTTTGAATTTCAAACGTAATTTTGCATGACAAGATGAATTAAAATGAAAAAGTAGTAAACTACAATGTTTCATAACTTTTCGAGATCTACAAACTTCATTTAGGAAGTTTTTCCATCCGAGGACTTTTGAAAAAATCAAATTTTAAAATTTTAAATTTCAAACGTAGTTTTACATGATAAGATGAATTCAAATGAAAAAGTGGTCTACTACAATGTTTCATAACTTTTCGATATCTACAAACTTCATTTAGAAGTTTTTCCATCCGAGGTCTTTTAAAAAATTCGAATTTTAAAATTTTGAATTTCAAACGTAGTTTTGCATGACAAGATGAATTCAAATTAAAAAGTAGTCAACTACAATGTTTCATAACCTTTCGAGATCTACAAACGTCATTTAGGAAGTTTTTCCATCCGAGATTGTGGTGCTAATATTATTTATAAATCTTATATATCTCTTGTAGTTTCATGAAACTACATGAGACAGATTTTGTGAACAACGTAATTATCACTTTGTCGAATGAAGAAATGATCAATATAAAGTTTGTAGATCTTGAGAAGTTATAAAATTTTATAGTTAAAAACTTTTTTATTTGAAGTCGTTTAGGGCACCAAAACGTGGTTTGAAAAATTGCTTTGCCGAGTGTTTTAATTTGGCACTCGGCAAAGGCGCTTTGCCGAGTGTTTTTTTTTTTGACACTCGGCAAAGAAACTTCTTTGCCGAGTGTTTTTTATTTGACCCTCGGCAAAGCCTTCTTTGCCGAGTGAAGAGGCTTTGCCGAGTGTTTTTTATTTGGCACTCGGCAAAACCTTCTTTGCCGAGTACCCGAGAAAAAACACTCGGTAAAGCCTCCGGCACTCAGCAAAGAAGCAGATTCCAGTAGTGAGCTCTAGGTACTTCCTTTGTCTTGTTTTTTGAGTCAACCAATTTTAAATTTAATAAAATTTCTCTATACATAATAGTATATTTTTGCAGTAAATATAATTGGAAATAATAATGCTGATAGTATTTGTTATTAAGTGTATTGAAACTTGAAATTTATTGATGAGATCTGCTCCGGTGCTCCTCTTGCAAAACCCACAACCTATTAGTTAAGCGTCCTATCTAGCCAGTGCCTAGCTTGAACCAAAGCCGAACCCATCCCTCTCGATCATCAATATGCTTTGTTCGGATTCTGCTCCTATTCACTGCATGCATATATTTCGACTGCACCTTGATGTGTTGCTTCGTCGGTAGCGCCAGCAGAGGCATCCATGGCCGCCGTCGCGGTGGTCGGCCTCACACACGAGAAGCGGCACAGTCGCGCGGACTTGCTCACGCAAAATAGGACAGCGCTGCCGAACCTCCTCTCCGGGAATCGAACGGAATCCCGTGTTGAGGAAGGCAATGGAGGTGTTGCTGGCTGCGAGCACACGATGAAAAGAATCCTCCAATGGATGGAGCCTCGCCTGCGCAGGCTCTCACACGGAAATGGAAGAGATGAATCGATGAACGGGATCCGAAGGAAGGGGGGTCGAGTAGACATGAGTTCAGCTTGGGTCTGGAGCTCTGGGCTTGGTGGGCTGAGAACATGCGCGACCCAGTTGAAAAATGATTAAGAAAATATTTAATTAATTAGCTGAGCTGCATTGTGATTCGTGTGATTTTTTTGAAAGAGGAGTATTGGAGCAAAAGCCTTGATTTGATTGACTCTTACAAAGGCAAGAGAATTTAAGTCAACCCATTTCAGTTTTTTGGCTGAGGAAGCAAAATAAACAAAATTTTGATGTGAGCTAAAATTAGACATGATTTTAAAAGAGATATTTGTAAGGAAGTTGTTATAACAGTGCTTGAGGTTAATATTTTTTAAACAGGAGATTAATATGTCTTCTCTGGTTTACTTTGAGAATGTACGAAGGCAGAAGTGACATTTGTAATCTTGATGAATGCTCTACTGGATAATAATGTTAAAAGAAGCCATGTAAAATGGCAGCAACATGTTGGACCAAGCCGAGAAGGTGAAGACTATGGACCCGGCCCAGGCTAGCTCGACACTTGCCCTATCGCCTGGAAAATTCAAAGTCAAATAAGTCCGTTGAGTGTTGGGGAAATATTTAAGTCTTCTACATGGACTTGCTACTTGCTCGATTTTTATTATTTCTAAAAAAATCATAATTTACTATTTTAATCGCTTTTGTTCTGTCAGTATATTTATCTAACAGGGAAATTGGTTTTCATTTTTCCCATCGATTTGTATTTTCTATCAGTTTCTCACTGACAAGGAAATTTCGGTGTCCAGTAGTGTTAGAAATAATTCCATTCATTTTTTTATTCCTTCTTTTTAAAGACCCGGTTGCCCGGCTATATATTAATAAGATGGAAGAGAGTTTACAACCTAGAAGTGAGAAGCGCAGCCCCCTACAACAGACTGCTATAGGGGTGTTATAGAGCATTAGCTAATTACTCACAAAATGCTTTCCAACAAAGAGAGGTCTGAGGACCTTTCCTCCAGCACTAGCCCACAAGAGGGATTCACCTTTGATCCGAGTGAACACCTGTGCCGCCACATTTGTTTGTTATTGAAAACAGCGGCTGCACCATAACGTGAGGATAGCCAAAGTGTGGGCCTTTTTGCTTCCCTTCTCTATCATCTGTGAGAACCAGTCTTCAACGTCCATTGCTTCGCCCCATTGTGCAAGATGCAAATTCTCACACTTACTCCAGTTAGCTACATGCTCCCATGTGATGCAGGAGAAGGGGCATTCGACGAACAGGTGCATGCACTACTGGAATCCAGTGCTTTGCCGAATGCCTGTGGCACTCGGCAAAGACCTTTTTGCACTCGGCAAAGGCTTTGCCGAGTGCCACACTCGGCAAAGAACACACGGTAAAATTTACGTCGGCAAAGGCTCTTTGCCGAGTGTTTTTTATCGGGCACTCGGCAAAGACTTTGTCGAGTGCTGAAAAAACACTCGGCAAAGACTGAGCACTCGGCAAAGTCGCGAATCGAAAAAATCCAAAAAAAAACAGGAATTTTTTTTTTAATCGGAGGAGGGCCCCACCGGCTAGCGCCCACCGATCTCTTCAAACACGCATTTTTCGCGGTATTTTTTCGGCAAGCCATGGCTAACGCGACCAACGGGATTCGAACCCGCGACCTCTCCCTCATGCGTAACCCTCTCTACCACTGCACCACACTGTCACTTGTGTCTATATCTCATTCTCATTCTATACATATTATACTAAATCGAGTGTAAATTGCTTATTTGAGGCTCTAAACGAATTCAAATAAAAAAGTTGTCTACTACAAAGTTTCATAACTTTTCGAGATCTACAACTTTCATTTTGATTGTTTCTCCATCCAAGGTCGTTTACAAAAATTTGAATTTTTAATTTGAGAAATTCAAACGTACTTTTCGTTGACAAGATGATTTTAAATCAAAAAGTTTTCTACTACATAGTTTCATAACTTTTCGAGATCTACAACTTTTGTTTTGGCCGTTTCTCCATCTGAGGTCGTTTGAAAAATTCAAATTTTAATTTTTTTGAAATTCAGACGTACTTTTCACTAGCAAAATTAATTCAAATTAAAAAGTGTTCAACTATAAAGTTGTATAACTTCTCAAGATCTACAACTTTTATTTTTGTCATTTCTTCGTTCGACAAAGCGATACTAACATTGTTTACAAAACTTAAAGATCTGTCTTCTAGTTTTCCTGAAACTATATACAAGAGATGTAGATTTTATAAAGAACGTTAATATTACTTTGTCAAATGAAGAAATTATCAATACAAAAGTTGTAGATCTTGAGAAGTTATACAACTTTGTAGTTGAACACTTTATAATTTAAAGTCATTTAGGGCCTCAAAATATGCTTTTAAGATCTTCTTTGCCGAGTGTAAAAAAAAACACTCGGCAAAGACCCTCTTTGCCGAGTGTTTTTTTATACTCGGCAAAGACACTCTTTGCCGAGTGTTTTTTTTTGCCGAGTGTCAAAAAAAACACTCGGCAAAGAGTGTCTTTGCCGAGTATAAAAAAACACTCGGCAAAGAGGGTCTTTGCCGAGTGTCAAAAAAACACTCGGCAAAGACCCTCTTTGCCGAGTGTTTTTTTCGCCGAGTGTTTTTGTTTTGGCACTCGGCAAAGAGGGTCTTTGCCGAGTGTCCGAAAAATTACACTCGGCAAAGCAAAAAACCCTCGGCAAAGATCTATTTTCCGGTAGTGATGGCAGTCTCCAGGTTCCGAATACAAAGCCCACAAAAATAATTGTTTTCCCAGCCACGCACCTGCAACCGTGCTGCTGTCCATAGTCAGTCCTGTAATAGCAACCAAAGAAAGAATTTGCATTTTGGAGGTGCCCACACTTTCCAGATCAGCTTGGGGAAGTTGGAGAGTATGCTGCCGCTGAATTGGATGCTATATGCGGATTTGGCAGTGTATTTTCTGGAGGTGTCCAGCTTCTAGCAAATCTGGTCCTCCTCTGGGGTGTCTAAATTTAGTCCCATGGATTGTAGCATGCCCCAGAGTCTAAAGAACTCCGCGAGGAGATCATTTTTCTGGTTGTAGGCAATATCTTTGATCCAGATGCCATTCTGGAGAGCATCATGGACATTTCTGCTCTTTCTTCTGCTATGACTGTACAGTAGTGGAAAACGGGCTGACAATGGGTGGCCATGCGCCCAGCTCGAGTGCCAAAATAATGCCTTGCGGCCATTGCGGACAGTGACTGTTGTAGCTGCTGCAAAAAGAGCGGCGTCGACATTGTCAATCGGAATTGTCATTCCCAACCATGCCCTCTGCGGTTCTGTCCAGGAATACCACAACCATCGTAGGCGAAGAGCTCTGCTGAACCTCTCAAGATCTAAGATACCCAATCCTCCAAATTCAACTGGCTTAGCTACTAGAATCCATGCCACCTTGCACTTGCCGCCTGTTATTTCACTATCACCAGCCCATAAGTAGCGGTGGCGTGCTTTGTCTATATCTTCAGTTAGCTGCTTTGGCACCTTGAGTGCAGACAGGAGGTAGATTGGGATTGTGCTAAGGACCGAACATACCAGCTCACGTCGTCTAGCTACATTTAGGAGCCAGCCTTGCCACCCTGCTAGCTTTGTCCTTGTTTTGTCAATGATGCTTTGGACGTGCACCAGTTTCAGCCGACCCAATGTGAGGGGCAGTCCCAAGTATTTGATTGGGAAGGATACTCTCTGACCTGCGAACTGTTCAAGGATTTGGTCCAAATCTAGTCCTAGGCATCTGATAGGCGCAACCAAACATTTTGCAAGATTCAGCTTTAGGCCGTTGGCATTTCCAAATTGCTCCATAATGTAGAACAGTGCAGCGACCTCTCCTTGCACCGGATTGAGGAAGATGATGGCATCGTTAGCATACAAAGACAGCCTCAGAGAAAGTGGATTGCCCTGACAACGTCCTTTGCCAGCGATATCTAGAATCCTTTGCAAAGCATCAATAGCTACGATGAATAGGTATGGAGAAAGCGGATCGCCCTGACAACGTCCCTGTGCATGGTTTATTCTCTCCCTTGGGACTCCATTTAGCAGCACCGAGGAGTGCGCACTTCTGAAAAGGAGGCTTAACTAGATAACATGGAATGACAAAAACACTTGTCATGACACGTGCATTGGCATGGCAAAAATATGTTGCACACTGAACATGTAAGAAGAGTCTACTGCAGCGTATTAACACCAAAAGCTTGCCACACCATTTTGGACCCGTGTGGTAAGGCTACCATTAAGGGTATGCCGCTTAAAAATTTTCATATACAGTTTCATAAAATTATTTGGCAGTTTGGTAACAATGTCAAATTTGCAATGCAATTCGGTTTGCATGCACTAAATAATATGACAAGTCTTAAATTGGAGATTATGTTGAAAGCATCCATAAATTACAATATAAATAGTTCAAATAACAATAGTTTTTTTTTGTTACAAAGATGTGAAAAATAGTGAGCAGTGATCACAAGCCAATTTGAACAGAGAAACTACCGTCGAGCACAGAAGCATGTCGTACTGCTATAATTCCTGACATGTGAATATTTGTGTCATCATCGTAAGTCCTTGCCATGTACCACACGGTGGTTTGAAGGTGTGTACACCATCATCTGTACACAAAGACCAATGCATCGCTGAGTACTTTATTCCCTGGTGCGTAAGGCAGAGATGTCTTTATCAACAAGCAAACAGACCCCAGAGATTTCCACGTTGTATCTTGCTTTGTCGGGGCCGTGCCGAGGGGCGTGCAAACGATGCTTAGGGCTTCTAATTACCAGGGGGCCCAAATTTTGTTGGATTTACTAGCGACCAACTATCACTCCATCTTTAGTTCATCACCAGGTGTGTGCAAACTGCTAGTGACTGTCAGCTATAGGCCTAGCTATAGGGGATAAATTCAAGCCCATGCCGTTGACTTTCGTGCTTGATGGATTAGCACTGGAACAGACATGAGTCAGGACTGTTATAAAAAAGTCCTAGGTCATTTTAATCTTTTCCTTCGATTTGAATTTACTATCCTTCATATCATTATATGAACTATTGTTTTTTCCAGGCAATCATTATGTGAACTATAACTTTCTCCTTCGTATGATTACGACTAGTGTTCTAAGGTTAATACATATATAACATATATGTATGTATAATTGATAATTATTGTAGTCCTATTTATCAAAGGATAAATCATCATTTTTCGGTTTGGTACAGGGCCTCAAATTTTACCGGCACGGCCCTTTGTCCTTCGGTCCTTCCCCAACATTCACCTACTACCCTACAGTTGACTTTGCATACAAAATGTTCACTACTCCAAAATTTATGGTTGTTAGCAATAACAAAGTGACACATGCCAGCAGGAAGACTCTCATGTTGCTGTTTTTTTTCTTTTGAGAATTACACAGTACAACGTAGACGTCCACAACACACACGCACACTTAGCCCTATAAACACACTATGCAAATATCCTGCCTCAAGGAGGGAATTCTCGTCGTGGGGCCCAAATCATCGCCATGCGCCGAAGAAGGGTGCCTGTTGGTCCGAGAGGCAGATGTCAGCAGAGGATGGCGATAGGGAACGAGAGGGAGCGCAGCTGTGGCCAGCCTGGAAGAGGATTTAGCGCCAATGTGCACTTGGTCTGCTCCCCATCTCGTCTACTGCTTCTGCTTCTACTTCAGCTATGCGTGTCAGAGTTGAGTCGGACTACATTAGAGCAGATTCACTCGATGCAATTACAACAGTAGATCAAGAATAAATGGTTCCTAGCTACCTAGTTGCTGGGTATATGGATTGTTAGAGTAAACAGGACTGCCCACGAGGCCCAATGCAAAACAACCAATATTCCACCATTCTATTCTCCTTCATTGTACCATTCGCCTAGGTTGAGATCCTAACCCTAGCCGCCGCCAGCTTCTGCAACCGTGCGCCCCTGAGGAGAGATCGATCTCCACCGAGGGCAGCGCCACCCCTTTAGGTACCGGATACTATTATCCCACTGCCATCCTTATCGTCAACAAGCAGCACCAGATCCTAATGGATCTCACCCTGGTGTCACCGTCGGTTGGTTCACCATCCCTGTGTCGACCTTCGCCATCCACACAACGACCTTCTCATCGCAGGGTCGTGCCTCGTCATGAGGTCCGCCCGGTGTCGCATCTCGCCTCGCCCACGGTGCTGCGCATGGTGGCAGGCAACGTCAGCTGTGCGGGCACGCTCCTCCTCGCCATCCTGAGGCCCACAGCAGCGGCCGGGTGTGGTCCGCCTGGGCGGAGCGGTGGGCGACGAGAGCCGCGCGGGCGCACTCCGCTGGGGCCTGGTGGCAGGTGACGTCAGCCACGTGGGCACGGTTCGCCTCCGCGGCGTAGGTATGCTCCACCTTGCGCTCTGCCTCGACCGCGCTTGCGTGTTCCACCTTGGAAGGAGCCAGCCTCAACATGCCGACCTCATCATCCACCATGCGCCGGGCCGCACGCCCTCCACCCCATCGGGCTTTGCCTTTCTCCTTGTCACTGGTTTCACCTTGTGGGTCAAGAAGAGGTAAGAGGACCAGGAGACCCTTGCTACTCATACCCAGGACTCCAACACGAGATGTTGCTATTGTACCCTTCTTGGTTTGCCCGATCATTGATTGTGATGGAGTCACCCACTTCCCGTCGACCTTGCGCCTACTACTCTAGCATCGGCACCGACTTCACCAACATCTACATCTTTGACTATGCGGCATGGTTGGGACATGCGATGCTAAGGGGACCCTTCCTGCATCGTTTCTTGGTCATTCAGTCCGCACGTCTACATCCTTGATTCATCATCACCATCATAGATCGAGATGCCACCGCTGACTTCTTCCATCATCGCTCCACCTCGCGCATACTTGGTCCATACAACCAATTAGGCGTGATCCACCCAGCTCCCATGACGTCCATCACCGGGTCCTACACGCATCATCTTCAAGCAAAAGGGTTGCTGGCTTGCTATTGTATCGCCGTGTTGGGCTGTAGCATCGCCACCCATGTGTCCGCTACGCCGTTGCATCTGTGCCATGTGTCCACACAAGGTCTTGATTTTGCTGATCATGTCTTCACCATCAACTTGGAGCACTACCTGAGCGTGAGGCCGCCGCCGCCCCTGTGCACGAGGCCATCGCTGCACATCCCCACCATCACCACACCCTTTGTCCGAACTACTCACTCCCGAGCTTCCACTCCTGTCCATACTACTAGCCCTTGGGTTCGACGCATCCGCTGCCGCACTACTTCTTCGTCTAGCACAACCATATCATTAGCATTGCCGTCTGACCCCCACCTACTTCATCACTTCGACAGCTATGTGCCGCATCGGCACCCTCTACCCGCCATTCTGCGCAACGCAACCATCGCCGATTCCCTTAGATGCTAATGCATGGTTGGGGTACCTTGTACGGGTGGTATTGGCAACACCGGCGTGTGCTTTTGTCCCCAACGCACTGCTAGGTCTTGCAAACCCTGCCCATGCCTCAGTCCAGGTGGCTTGACCGCACCGACTTCAGCATCGACCCTCCCATTCCCACCTTGTCTGCCTCGATTGCATTGTCACATTCATTTACTTCTTCGACGGCCCTGACTGCGTCAACCTCAGCATCACCCCCTTCCACGACGACTGCCTTGATGCGTCTCCGTCATCATGCATGGTGCCTCTTGTGCTTCCATCAACACGGCTACCTCAACTGCTACGTTGCCCATGGCTATCTCTAACACAGCATCCTCAACCATGGCTCATCCACACTCACGCTTGGCTACCTCGACATCGGCACAAAGGGCTACCGCCTTACATGAGGACTCATTGGCTTATTCTCCAGCCACAGCATACGCAACTCATCGACTGTTATGACTATGGGCGGTGTTAGCTTGTCAGCTTCTTGTGGGGTGTTAGAGTAAATAGGAATAGTAACGCATTGTCTACCCACATGAGGTGTTAGTCCTATGTACTATATATAATTAGCCCATGAGGCCCAATGCAATAGAACCAATATTCTACCAATTCTATTCTCCTTCATGGATGTTTGCATCATCCACAACCACAGGTACTTGCCAAGTGCCAGACGCGATGTCTGGTATCACTACACAACAACCCTTAAACAGCGACTGACTTAAAGTTGCTGTAAGGGATGTACAGCAATAGACAGTCCGTTGCTAAATGTTATAGCGACGGACCCCAGCAGTTGCTATTGAAGCCGTCGTTGTATGTATACAGCGACGGACTTCATCTTTAATGACGGACTGTCCATTGCCCCAGCTTTAGCAATGAACAGCTTGTTAGAAGTTTTAGCAACGGATAGTTCATCGCAGTAAAAATATTTAGCAACTGACTATCCATCGGGCTTAGTTAAATAGGTAAAAAAAAGTCCATCCGGCTCAGTTAAATAGGTAAAAAATATAATCCAGATATATTTAAAACTAGACCACATTAGAACCAATACAATATTGAATGCCATACGCAAATGGGCACATTAATCATACTCTCATTCATCCATATCAAATGAGTACATATATAATCATGTCACTAGCTTAAACACAGTAGAAGCGATAAGCAAGTATATACATCTCTATTTCTATGTAGATCACATACTGTATTTAGCAGTGGGAAAGGTCAAGATCAGTTCTTCCAAAATGGGAGTTAATCTTTCATATAAAAAGGCATACTTTTGGCCTCATAAGCATTATGACAATCGACTATATATAATCGTGGTTACAACATCTACATATCCTTCTGTCTGATGACATATTCCTATTGGCATTGAAGGTGTCGATTCAGTCCATATCAGATATCCTGCAAAATGACAGTAAACGGATCAGGCCATCAGCATGTGAGCATATCTTGTAAAATACCATAACAACGTGTAATTGTTCCAAGGGAGCAACAATAATCTTAGCAGACCACGGGAACCATATAACGGTTTCTTTTGTGGGCATAACAACTTAACAGAATAGTTAGACAGCAAACCAAATGCGAAACGCAGACTAATTACCCCCTTTTGAAGCAGACGTATATTGAATGTCTTACTGCTAGCAGTACAAATATGACTTTGCACATTGCACCAAAGTACATGGCCAGAAAAATGGAAACTGTCAATTTTGTAAACTAGAAATGCAGGAAATAAGTTGCATATATGACCATATAATAGATCTTATTTTAACAAGCTACAATCGCTCAACATTTGGATCTTATAGAGGAGATTATGGAGCTGGCACAGAGATTATGGAGCTGGCACAGTGTAATAACTCAATTCTTTGTATAAAAAGACAGAGGCTGTATGACAGGCTGTGGATATCACAATTACCAGATGGGATGAAGTCGCTGCGATGAACAGTAGAGAATAATCAGCAAGGGGCCTCAGGCTGTGACTAACAGCCATGATGATCTTGTCCTCCAACCATAGGATTAGAAGATCAGATGGTTTCAGTAACGACCATATCCTAAAAATATACAGAGTAGTGCTACATTATTAGGAGTAATGACCATATGGTAAATACAGAACAGAAGCAATGCTACATTATTAGGAAATAGTAGAGAGGTATTGCACAAATAAACATAGCATGCATCTACTCAAGTCTTGGTGAGAATACACACTTATTCCCTGATTCGTTAGAATCATAAAGCTGTATTTGAAATTTGTGTAGGTGTCAATAGATCATGATGTAGGACATCCGATAAGAAGGCTGGCAGCAATAGAGAATAAGCACCTCCCAACATAACAAACTCAAACCTGCGAAGATCAAAAGTAGTATTCCCAAGTTACATGAGAGTTCATTTTCATCACAGGCAGTACTAAAGAGCATCAGGGGAAAATAGCAGTTTCGGCGTGGACAGAGCACTAAATTCTGGAAGAGATCTGAAGTGAGAAATACTCCTGTATCTGAGCCTTCTCGAAAACAAACCAGAGCTAAACATCATATCATATAGTAGTATATAGCTATGCCCCCAAATAGCATTGTTTAGTGATGCAGATTTGATCAGTCATCTTAACATACGCCAATGGCTGATTTCAAATTTCCTGCATTTTGGTGAGGCCTAGTTAATAGCATATATTTTCACCATATTTGACCCAACGAAAAGTTGGTCCCTCGATATTAAGATATATTATAATGCACACATTACCATGCAGAATCACATAGATTAGGTTAATTTTAAATAACAATTACAGTTGTACATGGTATTAGATATAGAGAACAATGAGAGTAGTGCTACTGGAACTCCATTCTGAAAAGAAGATGCAGCCCTTCAATATCTTACCTTTGAGAAAGCAGCCGTGAGCGGGCATGTAATCTAGAACACGATAGACTAGATTCGTTTACAGTCACTAACTGATCCGGTGTACCGAATTCGTCCACCCGAAAGGTCGCGTTTGCGTGTGGACAGCACAGCTACGCAAATTTCATGAAACATTCATATGTAGGAACCTGATTTTTCAGAATTCATCTGCAGTCGCGATGGACTGACTTGAACTTGAAAGGTATAGCAATCACAACCTAATATCATTGTGCTAATATCCTGCTCAACTTAGATCTAGCACTGTGACTTCTCATACAAATCACATGGACATCAAACAAAACACAACATACAAAAAATTTATCAGATACAGGTGCAATTCTTTTGTATGCAAAGTTACCACTAAAATTAAGGCAAGAGTGGAACTGTCCATACCATAAGTGGAGAATTAGTCCAATGAGCAGTTACGTTACTACCGAGTACGAATTACTAGAAGAGCAAGTTTTGCTAAAAAAAACTAGAAGAGCAAGCCATAGTACCTTTCCTCACTGCATAACCGATTGGGTATCGTATCGTGATGGGTAAGACACCGTGGCCCGTGCGAGGTGTTGCGCACACGGTGCCGGAGGGGTGCACCGCCAAAGGGGCCGCGGCCTGCCCACCGTGCCGCCACCACCGTCGTGGATGTGCGGATCTAGGTCGTGCTCATCGGATCCCGCCTCCACCATCGACGAATCCCGCGAGGGGGGCCGGCGCACCAGCCATCGGATCTCGCACCGAAAGTGAAGGGAGCGGTGCGGCAAAGGAGAGGCACGGTCACATGGAGAGGGGCAACGGGAGCAGCTGGCGACCATCTGACGGGGAGATGAAGGCGACCATCCGAGCGGCGCGGCTGACGTCCTGGGGCGGGCGGCCGGGCAGCCGCCAGGGGCGGCCGGCCGGCCGGCCGACGGAGGCGGGCGGAGGGGACGGGGACGGGCGGGCAGCGGCGGGTGGCGGGGCAGGCGGGCGGGTCGCGTGCGTGGAGGCGTGCGGCGGGCAGCGGGCAGCGATAGAGTGAGAGAAAAGAGGAAATGAGTTTGGTCTATGCGGACTTAGGGTTTACATCACTCTTGGGCCAAAATTTTCGCGGGAGTGGGCCAAAAACATCCAGCCAACGGACATCGGTATTTAGCAACGGATGATCTGACTCGGCTAATGAGATACAGCGACCGATCATCCAACACAAAATAAAAAAATTATAGCAACGGAGCATCCCTCGCCGTATTCAATTTTAGCAACTGACGGTCCTTCACAAACATTTAGCGACTCACCGTTCAACGTTAATTATCGACTTTTAGCAACTGCAGTTAGTTGTTATTTAAGGGTCTTGGTGTAGTGTATAGAGGACAAAGGCTTCTCTGAGTTTTTTTATTCACTGTTGCGTAAGGTAGAGATGTCCAAGTTATATATCATTTTGATGTACATAGTCATACATCTTTTTTCAATCAAAATGCCTACCACTTTATGCTTGTTGGCGATTATAACGCAGCATGTGCCAAAGGGAATACTCTCTTGTTGCTATTGAAGTGTTGAGTCAAAAAGGGCAACAATTTTTCTTTTTGTCAAAGTCTAGCCAAAAAGCATGGTGAATTTCCTCAATCAAAGATAAAAGGCAATAGTCTAGGCAATGCTTAGTCAAAACTCAAAAAGCATTCCCTTGTCGAGTGTTGGTACAAATTAATGCATACAGAATTATCCACAAGTGCACAGATATTATATTATTATAGCACTTCACCGAGAATAACCCAGTTTTAATATCGAACCCAAAGGAATGGAGGTGAGAATAACTAAGTCTTAACTTAACCCAACTTCACAACCAAGATCAGAGAGTAGGAGTATAAAGGACACTGCTGAGGACTTCTAGTTCTAACTTTTGGTAAGTTTTATCTTCTATTGTTTGATTCTAGGAATATTACAAGAGAAAACATAGACAGAGTATATTTCCTATAGTAACACATTCCTGCTAGCTCTACTAACAGGAGGTGGACTATAGAGAATTCAACGAGGCTATAAAAGTCACCCTCGTGAGCTACCATCGATGCAGAAAATATGGTACATCCACGAGTAACCAAGTCTAAGCACCACACTTACACTATGAATACTACTTTAACCTTGGAGCTACAAGGATCAAAGTACTCAAAAGAGAGTCGCAAACCTGAAGAACAATATGAACAAGATGCTTACTTGAATTAGAAGTCGATTACCAGAGAAATCTCAGAAGCAAGCTCAAGAAGAACTTGATTCCGCCAGGTACAAGTCATAGGAAGAGCACCGACAGGCCGGGGCTCCTCCAAAACTCTTCTCTCTCACTCTATCTCTCTATTTCTAATACAAGACTAGATCCTATGGAGGACTAATCTTCTCTTGATTGCTAGCTCAAGATCCTGGTGGACATATGAAATTAGGGTTTCTGGTTTCTCAACTCTCAGGATCTAACTTGACATATGCCCTGGGGGTGAGGCTGGTATATATATCCCTGAGAATCAATCCTCAGCCCTTGAATCAAACCGACTTGAAATAACGGCTGAGATGCATCCTAGGAGGTGGTGGAGACCTAACATAGCGAAGAGGCTGATAGTGGGGCCCACCAGGGGTCGAGCGGCACCACATGTCAAAGACATTTGGTCTCCCTCGGTGGAGAGCCTCCTGGAGTCTTCTGGAATCTTCTCACATAGTTTCCGTAGCAAAATTCAATAATTTCTTTTGACGAATAGGTCTCCATCGGAGTTTTTTGATTAAATTCTGTTGAAAACACAGATTCACCAAAACTCATGGAATTTGTCAATTTAAACTCCTAAGTCTATGTTGGTAATCTATTTTAGTCATTTATGCAAGGTAGGTTGACGGTTTATGATGTATGTTAACTACCGTCAACAAACTCCCCCACATTTAGGCTTTTACTCGTCCTCGATAAAAGGATGGATTACTTAAGACATAACCTAGGACAAGACATCAATATAAAACCATTCCCAGTCATACATGCTCTGTAGGATTCAAAAGTGTCTACCATGAATCTTTGGGTGGTTGAAGAATGAAATAGTTTGAAACCGATCACCATCTTCCTTTAGTCAAGTCAATTGGAGAAACATCTTAGGATTTTTTAAAACAAAACATAGCTTACCTTCTCCTTGTATGGTACTCTTAAATCACTCAGTATATGTTGTATTTTTGGATCCTCACCAAAGCATTGATGATTTTACCTTCTTTTTACCTACTTCTAAAAGTTTATGTGGAGCTCAGGCAGGGATAATTATGAAAACATACTTGCATTGCATATATTATAAAATCAAAACAAGGATCCAAGGAGAAAAGTGTCATACTGTTAGATCAAAATGTGCATGTGTGTGGAATTTATATATGGTGGCTAACCTAATTCTACTATGCTCCTTGAAACACGTCTCTCTTGATTGAAACTTTGAAACACCTTTGCAAGAAAACATGGGCTATCTTATTCATCTTCGCTTTTTTCATGGCGGGCATCTGAGTACCTATTGTTTTAGATATCTCGGACACTTGTCTATTTTTTCAATATTTTCCTTTTTTTCTTTTATGAATAACTCTTGCATAGCCCATGTCTCTTCTTCTGCAATTGAAACTTTCAAGAGAAATATTTATAAGAACTTGGAGTATTTATCTTATCGACCATATTTTTGTGTCTATTCTCAATGTAGGAGTAGAACATTTTTGGTGGATGAAAAACATGTTTTTATATACTCCCAGTATAGGAGCAGCAGATATATGTGGAGTGTACGTGATCTTGATCTTGAGAGCATGATAAATTTCTCAACAAGGGTCACAAGGTTTGACCAAACTCAATAAAAATACAAGTAGTATACGTAGAAGGTTTCTCTAATCTATATATGGCTCTGGTGGGACATTGCTTTAACAACAAAAGAGAGGTGTAGCTATTCATTTTTTTAAATAAAATTCTCCAATAACAAGACATCAAGAATCAAGTTCTCATTATTCTGCTATATCTCATTCCACAACAACTTAAGTAACATGGGGTCCCTAATAATAAGTTTTCAACAGTAGCATGACTTTTAGAAAAAGTATTATGTGAGTCTATCCCTTAGTCATGACTAAAATAATCTTTTCTCAGGTTTTAAAGTTGTTTTATCATGTGATTTTTAATTTAGTTCGAAACGAAAAGTGAAACGTATAAAAAATAGACTGACCGTGGACAAAGATCGAGCAAGGTGTCGAGGTGATGGGCTGGGTGGACCATAGTGGAGGCCGAGCGGCCTACTCTAGTGGCTGCGCGAGGCCTGCTTCGTCGTACGTGATCCTTTGTTCATTACTTTCTGAATTTCGTGATTTTCACGATCAAATTTTGTCTTGTTGTCACAGTTTGTTTCCCCCATACTTTTTTTCCTATATAACTTTCTGCGCAACATGTGGAGACAAACACATATCCAAAAATAGAGAGAGAGCAGGTAATAATAATAGGACTCCATTAATATATATATATAAGGCACTTTATTACACAAGCACGACTAAGCATAAACTTTTATCTAGCTAACACAATCTTCTAACCAACTGAGCTAAGCGACAAACCTAAACATACGATATCTCACACTTTAACCTAACACTTGTGCCTTATAATCAACCTATTACTCAATTTTTTCCTTTATCGCCAACACAGCGGGAAAGGACAGAGATTTTGCTTTTAAAATTCTTTCGTTGAAGATGCTCTAGTTCCATCCTCCTGTGCATAACTTCGAGAGTCCTAGTGAGGAGATTGGTCTTCTCTTGGAGGGCTATAACGGTCTGGGCAAGAACATCAATTCTCTTCTCTGGGGCTGCTACTGTCATTCTTTGACACTTCTCTTCTTACCTCTCCATTGGAGCTGGTGCAGGTCTCTTCGGTGTCTCCTTTGGTGGAATAATCTTGATTTGTCCTGGTGCAACTCGGACGCCATCAAAAGCTACTCGGGGTATGGCCATAGTGTACTTAGCATATGTGACCTCCCCAAACTTGTTGGTCTTCACACTCGTCAGCATCTCATTGGTTCTCAGGGGAAGGAGCTTGACGTCCTTTGGCACTTGGATCATGGGGCCCTTCATCTGATGTGGCTTGTCCTTCAGAAGGAGGCGATCCTGCGGCGGAGGGAGTGCAGGTTGACGAACTTGGGCGAAGTAGGACTGCCCATAGCTTCTTCTTGGAGGAACTAGAGCTAACTGCTTTGGAGGAACAATGGCTAAAGGGAGAGGTTCTCCTACAGGAACAATGGCTAGAGGCTCTTCTATAAGAGGTAGTTCATTGAGGTTCGTCCCAAAGGGGATGATCTGCTTGTCAACCATGGGATTTAAAGAGGAGGAGAGCTTTGCTGCTGTAGGAAGAAGAATGCTTTGATGGGATGGGTATGGAGGTAGGTGGAGGCTAATTTATATAGGGGAACAACTTGCAGCAGGGTCAAGATCTATCTCTAAATGTGCTATACGAAAGGATATGCGAATGAATCGAAAAATTGCGGGATTCTAACGATGAAACATCTAGAAGACACGAGAGAATTGAAGGGACGTGAGAGGAGCTGACAGTGGGCCAGGCGGCCTAGGGGTGGGGCCGGCCGGCCCCACATGTCAGGGTCTCACAGAGATTTTTCTCATGGCGGTTTCTAAGTCCTATCTAATCCCGAAGAGTATATTTTCGCATTACGATTCGTTACGAAGGATGGCAGTGGTGTAAATTACGGTAAAAATCTAAAAATCCATCTCATAATCCATTTACAGAGGCGGATGCCTAGTCCACTAATGAAGATGGCTGCCTGATGACGTCCACCTCAGTTAATCGATTGACGGAGGTGGTCAAATTAAGGCCTGTGCCTCCGCTAAACATTAACGGAGGTGGTCACTTATGCCATTGGGCAGTCAAGTATTAATGAAGGTGGCACTCTAGTGTGCCCAACTGCATTAATCCTTGGGCACTATCTTGCAAAATCTTTTAGTAGTAGTGCTTTCCGTACAACGATCAACAAAACAAAGAAAGACTATTTTAGATATAAGAATCATTAATAACCTGAGAGAATATAATTAGTATATAACAATATAATTCTAGAAGGGGCCATTCTTATTTAAATTCTAGATAATATTGTTTAACTTTTTTAATCATGTTGTTGTTGAAAAATACACATATATGTAGTACTACATATTCTTCGTGCAAGACACAGAATGAACACCTAATTAACCAACTAATGTACCACTAAACAAATATTTTATTTAATTTTCTTAACTGAAATAAACAATTTTAAATAAAATAATTATCGCCAAATAATATTTTACCCATTATTGTTAATTTAAACTTAATCTTGTTTACTAAAAATAATAATATGAATGTTGACAATAAAAAACTAATCCTAAACCCTAGTTTTAGATCTAGATCTAGATGCAAACTAATCCTCCCTAAAAGCTATTAAATAGACCATAAAAATTAAGACATGGCCATTAAACAAGGGTAGAATCTTGTTCTCCTACTAAATTTACACTAACACCTTCAAATATTTGATATTAATGCATACATAAATGTCTCAACCACCATGGAAGAGAGAGAAAATCAAAACCCTAAATACAAAAAAAATCTACCATTAAATCATCCAAAAGAGGTTTGAAATAGCATTTACTTACCTTCTAAAGCCTCCTCCCGCAGAGGAATCAAAGTTGAAACCTTGCCCCTTCAATTTGCAATTTTTGGGAGGTAGTCCAAGGTCCCCTTCCCTGAGGTGGACGAAGAGGGGTCGTTACTTACACCGGAGCATTTGTAGAGGTGGCTCTATACACAACCATCTCTACAAATAATATTCAGAGGCGTTTACTAGCCACCATTACGAATTACACCTCTTATGAAAATTCATTTATACAGACGTCTAGCATTGGAGCCGCCTCTTCAAATCTGCCTTCAGAGGCGGCTTCGTCTGCCGGCCACTGTAGAGGCAGCTCCAAATTGAGCCGTCTCTGCCTAAAATAGGCCTCATTGCTGAAAATTGTTTCTGTGGTAGTGCTGGCTGCCCAATCCCCATTTGTGTGCCCCTCAACTGCTCAACCCCGAGAGCGCGCCCCTCTAGCCACCTTTATCGTGGTTGCTTGATTTTGGCCACTCGAGCTCTAGCTTGCCTGCTCAGGCTGGCCGAGCTGGTCCCCCACGATGAGCCGTTGCAACTCACCTTGTCGTCCAAAAGAGGAAAAGGAGGAAGAAAAAAGAAAAAAAATACCTACTCGTTGAGAGATGGTCCTACCGGCCATAAGAAAGTAGATGCCCTGATTTGATAGCTATTGCTAGAGTTAAGCCTAAAAAAAGGCACTCAAAAATAGCACAACATCAATTCAAAAATAAATGCACTTATTTAAGAGCTATTGCTAAAGTTACTCTAACCTAAAATGTTTAGATTACAAACGGGCTCTAAGCCATCTTGTTCACTAACGAGGGATGACCTTGATCATCGTATCCTGGACTGTACTATTTTTATTGTGCAAAGACTATCATTTTGATTGTCCAAAGTGAAAGCGTGAAAGAAAAGGATACACACACGATGATTATTTCCATTAACCAAAGATCATACATTTGCGTGGCCTTGAAAATAGGCAACAAACACAAGATAAAAACTATGCTAACAGAGCGTAGTTTGTTGCCGTATCCTTGTGATCTTGGCATGCATGGAGATGACGTATGGATGACCCAAGGGCTGGTAGCCGTGGCCCATACGACAAGAGTCCTGTTGCCACCGGAGAGGCTGAACCTGGAGAGACCGAACCACTGGTGGAGGCGGAAATAATTTTTAGGTGTGGCGGAGTTTATAAGAACCAACATACTGGCTTGTATAACGTATTGGCGTATGTATTTCATGTAGTATATAATACATATATCAAGGCAGCCAGGCCGCCGCCACGCCCAGCGGGGATGGCCGCAAGGCTGCCGCTGCACCCGGGGGGTAGGCGTCCAGGCCACCGACGCTAGCTCTGCCAGCCACGCGGATCTCTCATCCCGGCACTCCTCCCCAGGTCCTGGCGTCCACATGGCTCCTTCCAGTGACCGCTCCTTCGGATCCCGGCGTAGGTGGCTCATCCTGACCTCGTTGAGCGGTTCTTCCCGACCCAGGCGGTCAGCGAAACGCTCCTCCCGGTGCGAGTGAACTCGTTTGATGCTCCTCTCAGTGCGGGGAAACTCCTCTCGGGCATGGGCAAATCCTCTCGACCCCGACACAGATCTTTGGTTGCGGCGGCCGGGCCCGCGCCTGCATGCGCGGTGGCAGCTGGATGTGGTCTGCCCTCGATGGCCAGTCGGTCGATGCTAGCTGCAAGTCCTGTGCGACGGCGACTGAGTACCCCCTCAAGCTGCAAGGGGTTCGGGTCGACCCTCTTGTGAACTCGATCCGTTCCTAGAATTGGCCCACGGAGCGAAGCGGGTCGACCCCATACGAACGAGGGGCAACAGGGTCGCGACCCCAATCGAACCGCGGGTCGCTCCTCTCTCATCCATTGAGCCGTGCGCCATCACTCATTCACTCCTCTAGTCCGGTTCGTGGAGCCGTGGTGTCGCAGCATGCAGCTCCTCTCCCTGGACGGAGCCGCATCTCAGCGCTGCGAGCAGCATCGCGGAGCAGGGCCTCGACGGTGCTGCCATGGGGGGTGAGCAGGGACAACAGGGTCGTGGCCGCTGCGGCCGGCAAGAAGCGGCGCTGCCGTCGTAGACCACGGCATCCGCCTGCAGGGGGTGCCCCGTGCCACATGACAGCCGATGGAGGCGCGGCTTGCGGTGGCCAGCGGGTGCCAGCGCAACAGCGGCTGGGCCCTGGCGTCGATCTTCAGCCCCCGATGCGGACGGAGGTTCTAGATCATGCATTCAGCATAACAGGATTGGGAGGTGCTGTAGTAAAAAAAATCAGACTAAATAGATAACTTGTTTGTTTAGTCATCAAATGATGAGCAATCAAAAGCTAGCACGATAGAAGCACATGCTAGTTGAGGCTGGATCCCGTAAGCACGACTGCAGAAGCAGGGTCGACTCTAGGGGCACCGCGGGTCATTAACGCTGGGCGGTTAGCAGGAGCAGGGTCGACCCTGATCCTGGCGTTGACAGGAACGGATCGGAGGTTCTGGTGGAGGAGCGCTCCGACCTGGCCCCTTTGCAGCTTGAGTACCCCCTATGTGTGGTCGCTCGCTCATCTTTCAGGACGGTGGTGGCCGATCTGTGTAGAGGCGGCGGGAAGCGACGGAGCAACGGCGGCAGGAAGCGGCAGGGCAACGGTGGCGTCGTCCCTTTGGGGCAGCAACGGGTTTGGCGGAGAACCGTGGTGGCGATGGCTAGTCCTCTGCATAGACAAGGCAGATCCAGTGGAGGTGGTTCCGTAGGTAGCTGTGTCGTAGGGGCGGCGGCAGCGGCTTGGGAGTCTGACGTCCTCGGCGGGCAGCAACCCTAGGAGTGGTGGCGGCCTAAGCACCGAGAAGATCTCAGTGAGGAGGAGGTGGATCCCATTGGCAGCGGCAGCCAGCCCTAGTGACGGCGGAGGCCTGGGCGACAAAGGACTCCGGCAGAGGCGATGGTCATGATCCTAATGACAGCGGCTGCTCTATGGGCAGTGGAGGCCTTGGAATCTGTCGAAGCGAAAGCTGATCCTGTCGGCTCGTGTCTGATCAGCTAGTTCTGACTGGACGACGACGGATGAAGGTGGGCTAACACGCGACTGGTGGCATCACCTCACTTGAAGCGGAGAAAGACGGCACCTATGGAGCTTCGCAATGGTGGCGCACTAGGGGTGGTGGCGACTTGATGACTTCCACTCGACGAATCTAGCCGTTTCAGGAAAGCATGTCGGAAAGCAGGATGTGTTCCTTTTTTTATCATGTGTCTCCTATTTGTTGAGGTGTGAGTCTAAGTGCTCTTATATACTTTTGGCTTTGTATATCCTTGGTGGATATAGAGATCGGATTCATGAATCCATTATCAAAAATATATATTTTGTACAAACTTTAGGTATGGAGACTACCCAAGCTTAGCAAATAACCTGCCTCCGCCGGACCAAACAGATACATACGCTGCATGCACACATATAATTCTAACACAAAGTCAAATAGTTCTAAATTTGACTAAATTTTGTATGAAAAATGCCATTATTTATGATACCAAATAAATATTATTAGATTCCACATGAAATATATTTTTTAATAAATCCATTTGGTGTCGTAACTATTGTTACGCTACCAGAATCTAGAATTACCTTGGGGGCTGCAAATTTCCTTGAGTGCCAAGATCATACCGTCAAGAAAATGGTAGTTTCCTTGGTGGTTTACATAGACCTCCAAGGAAATATGTATTCCTTAGAGGTTGAAGTAAACCGCCAAGGAATATAGGTGTTTCCTTAGTGGTTTCCAATCATCTGAAATGATATATTTCCTTGAGTGTAATTTTAAACAGTTAAAGAAACTACTATTTTCTTGGGTGTTATTCTTAACTGTCAAGAACAATCCCTATTTCCTTGGGTGTTATTCTAAACCATCAAGTAAATTATCATTTTCTTAGAGGTTATTGAATTTTCTTGAAGGTTAGCACCCAATGAAATGCTTATAGTATTTTGGTGACTCCGACTGAAAAAAAAACAATAATATCTTAAAGATGTCTGAAAATCCTAAAATTTGGCATGAGATCATGATATGGTTGTATTATCTTGCCATAAAATTTTCAAACCGTATTAACAAAGTTGGACTATATGTTATTCACAATACTATGTGAGAGATGTATCCATTTGTGAACAATGTATAGTACCACTTTGTTTTAATCATTTGATTTTTTTATGCAAAGATTATACACCAAACCATGTTGTCATGTAAGTTTGTAGAATTTTCTAACAAAGTTTAGATATTATTATAATTATCTTATGGAAATTTGGAGATAGAACTATGAGTTATCCCTAGCAAACAAATGATTTTTTTGTCTAACTCTAAGATATTGGCTTGGGTGAAATGTATGATCCAATATATATTTTAGTGAATTTTTTGAATCTAACTGGAGCTACACGCACTTCAATTCGCAATTACTTTTAACAAGTAAGTAGAAATTAATTTAAATTATAGAAAATAGTAAATCTGTTCAAAAATTTCAAAAACTCCTACACAATAACATATATAGGTTGTTGCTTATAAAAAGTTTTGTATTATAAAAGACATTTTAGGTTGATTACATGGTGCCTTATCTATTTATTCGGTATAGAAAAAAAATAATAAATCATTATTAGACAGTAAAAGGCGAAGCAATTTCATGTTTGGCCCATCAGTGATTCAGCTCATGTTAGCCCATGTCGGAGCATAGTCGCTTTCACCGTTGGATCGACTTCCAACGGCTGAGAATCCTCCGTTGGATTAGATAGTAAACCCTACCTCTCACTGTACCTGCCTGTCTCTTTCTTCCGCTTCCAAATCCAAGCCCCCGCATCCCTATCCACACGCGCCGAGCTCGGACCGTAGCGCCGCCGCCCTCTACTTCTATTACCGCCCATCAGCCAGGGGGCCGCGGCACTCCCTCCGGCTGCTTGGGTCTGCGGCGCTCTCTCTGCTGGAGCATGGGACCCGCGCTATGACGGCCCAATGTCGCCTCCTCCCTTGTTCCTGCCCGCTGCTTCCACTGTGCTCCAGATCTGTGCATCCTCTGTCCACCCCCTTCAGGCTCCAGGTCTGTGCATCCACTCGTCATCATCTAAGTGAATAATATATGGATTGAATCTGCAGCTGAACACATGATTGTAATGTGGTATGTAATGTGCAGTGAACTATGAATTCTTTAGTTCTCTAAAAACACATGATTGTCCTACATGCATTATATATCCTCATCTGGGCTGCAGTAGCAAGTTCCATGCATAAAAGTTGTCAAGTGTTAGCTAAAATTATTTGGTTAGATAAAAGATTTTGGAGGCTAAACCAGTTGTAGAGGGGAAATCATGGTCTGATGTTTGATTGAACTTGCTTCGTCAACTTAACTCTCTTCTAGTGCTAAGCCGCTTTCAGTATTGAGAAATAACTTGAGTGTCTATACTAAGATTGGTGCCATTTGCAATGACACACTAATAAATAGATTGTATATGCTAGATTCCTTCTGTTGTCTTACATGCATTTTTTCCGCTGCAAGGACTTGTGGCACTTATCCATGGACTTTCTTCAACATGGCCTATTAGGAAGCTGTAACGACTGAACTGCTACCACTACATTAGCAATTAGCTGCATGAATTAGCAGCTGCTTAGACTGCATATTCTTATTCGTTTTGCTGTCCAGGCAATATTTTAAATCTGAACATTTTGGTTCTAAAGATAGGTTCTAGTGTACTATCTTGTTGAAGTTTTCTAAACTACAATTATATAGTAAGGAGCTTACTATTATGCATACAGGAAACATTGCCAATTATCTTCAAACAGTGGCTATCTTGGTTTTGTTTATCCATGATACACATGAACACTGGCTAGGGAATTAATCTATTCTATGCTTGTTACAATTAATATGTCTCGAATGCCAGTAGAGACTGTTATCATGCATATATGGAAGCAGAAATCATGTTTTTTTTAATTGTTCTTACATTTGTTTTTTGGCACTGATCCTACTAGAAGGCAACTAGTGCCAAGCTGTTATTTAAAATGAGCAGCTTTTTGATGTACTCATGGGGATTAAATCTGAACATATATCTTGGGATTCTTTTACTAATGTTCTGTGGTGGCTGGGGTCTGCAATTTGTATTTGCCTTCTGGTTATATTTATTGTGACATGAGTTGTAAATTTGGGGGCAGATAGGCTAATATAATTGGTTGTTGTTGTTACCAATTTTTGCCTGTAGAACTGAGTTACCATTTGGTGGTGCCTTGTGGAAAGCTTGAGATGTGGATACTAGCTGATGTGCTTGATCAGGAACAAGACGAGATGGTAAGCACATGCTGACATGAATGAATGAATAAGTAAAGTTTCATGCTTGGTTCAGTTTTAACATAACCAATCATTCAAATACATGCAACACTAACAACTAGCAATCTAGCATTAAATGTCAGCATATATTCAAACGACTGGTTTTGTGGTCATCTAAGTGAATAATGTATGCATTGTGTCTGCAGCTCACAGAAACTTGGAATTTTAATTAGCTAGCATATGCTACTTTAATGTTTCCTTTCACCATATAGGTATAAGGGAATCCTTTTCTTGCAGGTGAAAAGGATCAAAATGCTTCTGCAGGACAAGACACTTTTCAGCTAGATTAGGTAAAAAATATTCATCAATCATATGCCTACTTTAATTTCCTTTCCTCACTTAATAGAAGCATGCATATGCCTACAGTTGATTATTTTTCACATGCTTTGCTACTTTAATTACCTTTCCTCACTTAATAGAAGCATGCATATGCCTACAGAAGCAATTTTTGCTACTTGTACAGAATGTGGGAAAGGGGAAGCATTGTCTTTACTTATATTTGCTTGAGCTCTAATTGTCAACCTCAGATTTGTACTGAATAGCATATAGAGTGACTTTGCTGCAAATTTGGATCTGAATGCCATCTAATTTTAAATTAGGAATTAGGATGTGCAGCAACAAGTAACTTGATGGTCACTTGTTTGATTGTATCATTCGTTAATGTTTTCTTTCTTTACAAGATATATTTATTTGCAGCCCTTAAATAATGGATATATTTTCTCATATAGGCAGTACGTGTGTTGTACTGATGGATAGGATTGGAGAATAAGAATAAGAAGCAAAGTTGCCGCGCTTATCCAAGCCATCTTCTCCATGTTACTCCAGTTTGGGTTCAGGTTCGTGTTCTCTAGAGCTCTTATCGAGAAACACCAGTCGCTGTAGAAATAGAAGGATTGGAGAAGGAGAAAACTGAAGTTAAAATCATCTTGAGATGCCCTGGCTATAGCATAACCTTGCTTGTTGCATTTTTACATGGCTACAGATTTGTTGATTTCCATTGATCTATTTCCATGAACACTGTGATTCATTGTTAACCATAAAAGAAGTTTGCAACATCGATATGTTCTTGGGATTTCTATCTCAATTTATTTTTACATGGTTACAACCTTGCTGATTGTATTTTTACATGAACTATTCTGATTTTCATACATGCTAATAATCGATCCTTTTGTTCAATTTTCTCATGTAGGTATGCAACCATCAAATGTATGACTTAGGCCAAAAGATAGTGTGGTGGGAGGGCTTGACACATGAGATAGTAATACTCCTACCACTTTGGAAACTATTAGTGACTTGTGTTTGTGTTATGATGTATGGACTTGAATGTAAGAATGAATGATAAATGCACTTGTAATATTCGTATGGATGTTTTACGTCAATATAATGGTTGGGGACCATAATAAAATGTCTATATGCATGTCATCACGTGTCAATTGAATATAGTAACTAGAATATTAGAATATATTGATTACTGCAATTATTTTTTTATTGCTAGTATAGATTTCCTTGGGGGCTGTGGCCCTCAAGGAAATCAAAATTAACTTGGCGGTTAATGACACTCAAGGAAAACTATAATTTCCTTGGAGGTGAAGAGCAGCCAAGGAAGCAACAATTACCTTGGCAGTCTAGTGTTTCCTTGGAGGTTGTCGATCCTCAAGAAAATTAATTTATTTGGCGGCTGCTGACCCTCAAGAAAACTTTTTTCCTTGCGGTTGCAACATTTCCTTGGCCCTTCAGCAAAAAAATATTTATGGAGATATCACTATGACCAGACTTAATTTGCAATTTTGTGTATTAAACAGCCCTTTTCACTGGCAGTCTGACAGCAGTCCGTTGGACCAAATTTACACGGCATCAAGCAAATTGGGGAGAACATGGAAAAGTGAGGGGTGAGAGAGAATGCTAGTCAGTTGATCGAGCATCCGTCATCAGACTACTGCGGCATGGAAATGAACTGACAAAGACTCGCATATACTGCCGGGTGGATGGAATATTTTTAGGGGCCGTTCCGGCTCCGGCTCTGCTGCTACACAGGCTGTATTTCACCTTTTTTTCTGGTCGTTGTTTGTTACCACACCATTCTCCATTTGATTTTCCACTTGACTTCAGTGCAGTCTTCCACTTTTGTCCACTTAATCCCTGTTGGCCTACTGTATTCAAACATGGGACGAAGTAGCTAGAGATTCTCATCGTTGAAGAAGACTTGACAAGATTTTCCATTGCAGAGACCATCAGCCACACAACCCCTCAGCCATCGCTGTCAGGCCTGTCTGCCACTTTCCTCCCTCAAAGCCTTGGACAGCACTGTCTTCTCTTTAAGTTCTCATCTTACCACGCGCTGTGATAGCTGTGTCCAACATTCACGTCCATGCAATTCAATCAAAGGTAGGTTCTTCCACCCATTAAGCTAAATCATTGCCTTTGATCCAGAGTTCATGTATCTAATATATCATCAATATTGTTATATATATGTTGAATATCCTGCTGAACAGGGAAGGGATATTCCAGATGCCTGAAACCTAATGGCGGAGATTGTCGGTTCTGCGGTTGTTCAGGAATCAGTTAGCCAAATCCTATCTGGTCTGCTTCAAAAATATGGGGAGAAACATAACTCAAATGTGTTCAGAAACCTTGAAAGGCTAGAGATGGCACACATCAGGCTAGAGGCTGTTCTTCAGACATCTGATAAGTGGGATATCACTGATACATCCTTGTTGCGTTGGCGAAGGAAGCTTAGGTCTGCTGCTCAAGAGTGCGATGACACGCTACACAGATGCAGGCAGAGAATCCTAGAAGATGAAAACATAGAAAGGGAAGTAAGTAATTTCTCCCTTCCTAAGCGGATTGTGCATGCTACCAGGTCATTCGTTTCTTCTATCTTTAACCAAGGCAACAATGACTTCAACAGATCCGTTGTTCAAAGATTTGAGTGGTTTGCAGATGGTGCTAGTGAGTTTCTGAGATTACTAGAGCTTGGTTGCACGCCACAGTGTCACATGCCCTTTGACACTCTTAACAGGCACCTTCTTGCTGGCAAGATACTAAAGCATAGAATCATTAGGATCAACAAGTGCCCTTTGTTTCTAGTGTTGGCACCATTTATTAGTGCAGAGCATGGAATAGAAGGTAGGTTTTATTTCACACAGAATGATCATAATGCGCCAGATGATAATTTTTTTCTTACAGTGTGGCTACAACTTTCCGAGAGTACAGACATAGTTTGGTGTGCAATTCAGTGCTTACAGCTGTTTGCCCCTCTTTTCAAGTCTACGGTTGAAAATATTAGGAAAGAACTTATGCAACTACCTATTCAAGACTTCTTGTGGGTTCCATATTATGTTGACCCAGACCAGCAAAAATTTTGGGACAATGTTCACAGATTTGGCAGTCAGTGGTTTCGCCCGAACCCATTATGTTGCAAGGAGCATGATAAGCACAACCTTTGTCATGGTAGCAAGCTAGATAAGTCATCTGGATTGCCATTTGTTTCTCTAGATCCAGTTATTGACGTAGGTCTGCGGTGTCAAGTCTCGCTTTCAGAGTGCAACAAACAGATGGCCTCACTGTCTGCATATAAAACCTCTGTACGCGATCATTCATGTCTAAAAGCTGGAGTCGTATTTGCACCACATAACTCTTCAAAAGACATGATGCATGCAGATAAGTTTCCTGCAATAGGAGCAATCTACAGTGAGGAACAACATTTTTTGCATACGGTCTTTACCTTGGGGCAACTTGAGGAGATCATGCTGCCAAAAGCAATAGATTACTTCTGTCAGAACAAGGAGGCAACAATCTACCAAATACTTTGGAGGTCTAGGCATGGCACTGCATACATTCGGTTTGAGAGAGCAAGCATCTTCATACCAAGCACATGGCAAATGTTTCATGGACCTAAGAGAAGGAAGCTGTGGCAAGGACAGGATGAGGAGTTGGAGTTGTCTATCAAATATTGGGTCTCTGACTTCATTGCCTTATGGGCTAAACTTGCACCACCCCAACTGCAAAGCTGGATCATGGACTATCAGGAAGTAAAGGAAAAACAGAAGCAGCACATCGCCGCCACCTGAAATTCTTGATCATATATGTAACATGGATCGATCAGCAAATGATGGAGAAACAAAAGAATGGAGTGTTCCATGAAAGGATCAAAGTGTGGATTTACTGCTCATGACCAAGACGGCAAGAACAGATCTGTTAAAACAACAGAGTATACATATTTCCATATCTCAAATTTGGGATAGATGCTCCGACTACAGGGTCAAGACTCAACACAGAAGGAGATCTACAGCACAGAGGAATTTATGCTTTACTGACTAGCAACTTATGTATAATGTTGGTCTTAGTTCAGAACCCTATTCTGAATTAGGAATGTATGTGAGCATTTTGTATGGTAGTGTTTATTAATCAGGAATTGATCTTAAAGTGGCCATTCCATGGTTACAGTATACATGATACATCTAATCGATCATAAAAATAAGTGTACGATGCAACTGCATTGTAAGTGTCATTTTTTTGTGTAGTCGCGTATGGTTACCGTACCTAATACAGTTGAGGAACTAAACTTCAAAATTTTATGTTTATTATTACTTATTAGCTATTCCATATTATTGAATCCAGCATATATTACTTTGATGGGAAACTGTCTAGTTCATATTCTCACCTCGCCTTGATCAAGTGCATCCTTGGTACATCAAGGGGACTCTCAAGCGGCCTCCTCATTGGCACTAGGCATGTTCAGTCGCTCACCATCCTGGATTGTGACGTTGTACTTCAGGGTACTATGTCTTTCACTGCTAGAAAAATGATTTTAAGAGACAGTGTCAAATCATTTTTGGAGGCGGGCACACCTAGCGACCACCTTCATAAATGGTCAGGGGGCTCCAAGAAAATGTCTGGCTCTAAAAGTCATCGCTTAACAGAGGTGGTCGTTTTAGGACGCCCGTTTGCATAAATTGATTTTCAGAGACGGGCATCTTCTCTTAAGATCACTATGAAGGTGCTCAACTACAGGCTTCTGTATTTTTTGGGAAGACTCTCCGCTATCTTGGATGAGATAAAAGCAATAGACAATTGTTCCTTCCACTGCCAAAGCGACAGAGGCAGCAATTCTAAGCGTTCGTCTCTAAAGTCGATTTTTAGAGGTGGGCGTCATAAGATGCCTGTCTCGATAAATATAGTTGCAACAAAAGTAATCAATAATTTTTCCCTATGAACTCAGATGAAGACAAATTATATATAAAAATTGTAGCTCTCGACGTGATCTACAATTTTGTAATTGAAAAGTTTTTTTTATTTAAAACTGCTTAGAGTCCCAGAAATTTGTTCAATGTTCACGGATTTTGAAATTTAAAATTTAAAATTTTCAAACAATCTCGATGTTGACATGTACCAACGTTGTAGGTGTCAATACAATCTTTAACTTTGTAGCTGAAAAGTTTTTTATTTGAAGTTGTTTCGAGTCTCAAATAGGTGTCGTAGGTTCATAAATTTTGAAATTCAAAATTTAGAATTCCTAAACGACCTTGAATGTTCACATGGTTAGTACAAAAGTTGTAGTGGCCGACGTGATCTACATGTTTGTTGTTGTTAAGTTTTTTATTTAAAGTTTTTTAGGGTCTCAAATATTTGTTTTAAATTCATATATTTTGATCTTCAAATTTTTAATTTTTTCAAACAATCTGAAATGGAGACACACCCATCACCAAAGTTGTAGTGTTTGACAAGATTTAAAATTTTGTAGTTGAAACTTTTTTGTTTCAATTCATTTAGTAGGAAAAACATCCAATACAGGATTACAAAATCTTTATATAAAAAGATATAATCCTATATATATTCACAAGTGAGGGTGCGGTGTGATGCAATGGTAGCGTGATGTTAATGCTGAGTGGTAGTAAAACCTGTTTTGTTGATTTTTTGGGTTTTCTAGAAACCACTAATAGAGACAGTTAATAGTATTAGCGGAGGCGGGCGTGTTAAGCTGCCCATCTCCAAAAAAAACCTGATTAATAGAGGCGTTTGCTAGAGGCGGACGTCTTGCCTACCTCCTTTAATCGAAAACGACCGTCTCCGAAAATGCTTTCAGTTGTAGTATTCTTGGGCAACAACCTAGTCTCCTGATTGAGAAAGCGTCGGATAACAATCTCCGGCACTAGCATCGGGGCTAAGTATTGAGGCACTGCACATGTTGTGGCCGAGTGTTGTTGGTTGCATCAGTTGCGTCACGAGCTTCACGTCCTGATTGCTTCTGTTATCGTCGTTTATTATGACAATGTTAGCATGTCTCATCAATTCTTTTTTGCCGACCCGCACGCATGTGAGGCACAAAACGTGCCCTCGGAATTCTAGGACACGCACGGGTATGCATGGGGAACCGAGCTGCAGATGTGCGGGTGCTCCGGGGTGGTGAGCTTGAAGTCCACCAAGAGGGAGAATGGCCGCCGCATTGCATTCCGGTACAAGTCTTGTTGAGTGGCAATTATGATTCATGCTAGTATGTGAATAGCGTAGATTTCACTCTTGTTCTTAAAGAACTTTATTTTAGTGTGAAACTTTACTAAGGACGCGGTTAGCTTGTTGTCTCTAATGACTATCTACTTTGCTTTGTAAAAGAACTTAGGAGATAAGAAGTTTTGGGGGTTTAGAATTTACATAGGCTAATCTTTGTAGAATAACTTAATACATTAGAGGCAAGAGAACTATTATAGACACTTGTAACTGCGGTCGAGATGAAAATATGAATAAGTCCATAAAACACATTTGGACATTTTTTTTTCTGTAAACTTGAAACAACACGTTGCGCCAAGACAAAACCGTGCTGACTTTGGGCCCAGCCCAGCTGGCCACTCCACGCCGACAATGCAGGGATTGGAAAGGGACGCGGTGCGCAGCTGCGGCGCAGAGCACCGTGGGGAGGAGGAAGAGCGCGTACCGCCGGCCGCCGGAGAGCACGGCCAAGGTGACGCCACCCTTTCCCACCACACACGCAGGCGCTCTCGAGCAGTCTGAGGTACGGTCGATTTGCTCCTAGTCCCCCACCTCACGGTACAGAGTCCACAGCCTGTTATTCCGTTCCGATTGCAGCAGGAGCAGAGTAGCCTGTCTTAGATAAATAGTTGAGCCATTGCAATTCGCAACAGGAGGGTCTGTGATTGAACTAGCCTACGAGGAACAGTAGGGCACAAATAATGAATGGTATAGTCCCTCTTTATAGAGGATCAATCCTTCTTTTAGCTTGATGGCATTATGATCTTCTTTTGGCGTATTTCTGATCCATTTTCTACGGAAATAGTCCCCTTTTTTTCCCTCAGTTGCAGTTTCGTGCATCAATGCAGTCCTTTTCACTGACACTCTGACAGTAGTCCGTTGGAACGAATGTACACAGCGTCAAGAAATTAGGGGAAACTTGTGAGAAATAATAGAAAATGCTAGTGAGTGGATCAGTCATCGGTCAACAGACTAGCCTGGCATAGAAATGAACTGACAAGTGACAAAGACTCGTATATTGGCTTCGTCTACCAGAAATTGCCTGTGACATGCAGGCATGACTTTTTCCAAGCTCCTTGTACCTTGTCTACTGCCGTGTGAAAGAAATATTTCCGGGCTGTATTTCACCTCATTTTCCTGCCCCTGTTCGTTACGGCACCATTCTCTCCAATTGATTTTCCACGAAACTTCAATGCAACTCTTCCACTTCTATCCACTTATAAATGTCTGTTGGCCTATTGAACTGTATTCAAACATGGAACTATTAGCTATAGATTCTCATCGATGACGAAGACTTCTTGACAAATTTTTTCCTTGCTGAGACCATCATCCACAAGCGTTGGACACCTCGACCCTCTCTTGGAAATTCAAACGCAGGTTTGTCTACCACTTTCCCCCCGCAAAGCTTTGGACATAACACTGTCTTCTCTTAAAGTTCTCATATTACCACATGGTGTGATTTTAATGTCAAGACATATCTATACACAGGATAGCTGTCCACCATTCACGTCTACGCAATTCAATCAAAGGTAGGTTCTTACTCCCAGTAAGCTAAATTATTTCTTGTTATCCAAAGTTCATGTATCTAATCTCTCATCGATACTGTTATTTGTTGAATATCCTGAACAGGGACGGGATATTGCAGATGCTTGAATCCTAATGGCAGAGATTGTTGGTTCTGCGGTTGTTCAAGAGTCAGTTAGCCAAATCGTATCTGGTATCCTTCAAAAATATGAAGAGAAACAGAACTCAAATGCATTCCGAAACCTTTTTTTCTAGAACACGACTTCACGTGTATTTCATTAAGAGGAGTATCACAAAGAGTACAAAGGCATCCGAAGGCAAGATGCCTCAAAGGCATCAAACGAACCACCAGACAATTAGCATTACCAACTACATGATGAAAGACTTAGCGACAACAAAGAAGCACTACTCCTGGACCGCATCGGCTACCAGGAAGGCCGAGAGCGCCGAGAAGCCGACAGCGACCCACTCGTCCCCGTCCTCCAAAACCTTGATCGCTGCTTCTGCCACGGTGGAAGCCACATTATCGAACACCCGAGAGTTGCGCTCCGTCCAAATCCTCCAGGAAACAAGCAGCACAGCCGAGTCAAAACCCCGGCGTAGCTCCTTAGGTACTTGACGTCGAGCATCCATCCACCATGGTGAGAGCAAGGCCCTCGGCAAGGGCGTGATCCGAACCCAGCCGAAGCGACACAGCAGCTGACTCCACAACTCCCTCGCGTAGACACAGGAGAGGAGCAGGTGATCAACCGTTTTGTCCTCCTGCGAACAGAGAGCACATTCTGTTGTATCCTGGAGGCTGTGCCTCATCCTCCGCTCGCCTGTCCAGATGCGACTGTGCAAGGCCAGCCAAAAGAAAAACTTTACCTTAGGCGCAGCCGAGGCCTTCCATAGCTCATTGGCTCCCAACAAGGAGGACATCCCAATGAAGAATGACCGGTACACAGAAGACATGGAGTAGGAGCCGTCCGGCGTCCAGCACCAGACGAACCGATCATTGACAAGAGGGCGCAGCTGCACCGACTCCAGCCGATCCCAAAGCTCAATGTACTCGTATAGTACCAGCGCCGTGATGCGCGCCAGTGATATGCCGCACCCAGCGTCGCCCGGAGAGCGCCTCCTAGATGGTGACCCTCAAGTACCGACGGCCAATGGCACGGTGCAAGTGTGGCGCGAAGGACACGATTGGCCCATCCGGGAGCCAGGAGTCTGACCAAAACCTGGCCGAATTCCCGTCGCCAAGCACAATGACGACGGACGAGTTAAACATGGCGATCACCATCTTCTCCAGCCTAGAAGGGAGCCTTGTCCACGGAGGTGAGCGAGCGTGCGAGCATGCGCCGTCGCCGCTGTTGCATGCGCGCGTGCGAGCACAGCGAGGACGGGGCGAGCACTTGCGAGCATAGCGACTAGGGAGGACAGGGCGAGCACTTGCAAGCACAGCGAGTACGGGGCGAACACTAGCAGGGGTGAGCACAAGCATGCTAGACACATCGCGGCGACCCGCTGCACTTGGACCTCCGCCGCGAGATCATGCCCAACGGCGAGTTCATCGACGCAGCCTAGGTCCGCTGCCATCCAAAATTTCATTGGCCTCGTTGCATCCTTATTCGATTCCTCGTAGCCATGGCTCCTTCACCTCTCTAGTAACGCCCATGAGCCAGCTGCTCGCAAGACCGACCAAGGTATTCGCTCAGTTTGGTGGATTTTGCGCCGCTGGCCGCCATTGCCGTGGCTCGAGCTCCGCGCGCGGCCTCACTCTCTTCCTCACTAAGTCACCCCCACTTCGTCCGTTCTAGGTCCAGCCTGATGCCTTTTGTCTTGGTCTCGCACAGGTTCAAGGTAGCATCGCCGCCACGTGCAGGAACGGTGCCCTTGCCTCCGGTTTCCACCGCCGCTAGGCATGCCTCCGCGGCCAGCTCTGCTCCACCTGCCTCGAACCTGCTGCGGGTGCGCTACACCATGGGGAGGTGACCTCTTTGCACCTCGCCCGCCTCCCTTGCTGAGCTCGGCCCGGTGCCTGCTCGCGTCCACCTCCCTCGCACGTGTGACCGCAGCGGCGGCAGCGGCGCCTGCTTGGGTGCCCGCGTGGCCGCGATGGCGGCTTGCACGCGCGCCCACACACAGGCAACGACTGCTCGCCCGCGTGGCCGCGGCGGTGACAGCTCGCCTGCCCACCCGTAGTGGCTGCGATGGCTGCAACTCGCCCACCGTGGCAGCGCCTGCTCACACGCCCGCGCGGCGACGACGGCCTGCCCACGCGTCTATGGCACGGTCGCAGTGTCCGGGGGGTTTTTGGAAAAGTTGGCATGACCACGGCGTCCAAGTGCCACTAGGCACAGCCGCATCAGCTATTGGTGCTGGTGTGACAGGTTTTGGACCTTTAGTATGCAGCAGTAGTAGATCAGGACCTAGATAGTTGCTTTCATAGTTTGAGGACGTAGATGAGAAGGGGCCAAAAAGTTGAGGATTCAGGGTGCATTTTACTCAAACTAGGCTGATTCACGTGCTCCGCTGCATGTGCGCGCGTAGTGAGGCACAAAAAGATTGAACAATACCAAACAGCGGTCGAAGACCGGAGGAGCAAAAAATAGAAAAAGAATAAGGCCCGTAGCCTGGAGGAGGAAAAAAAGGAAAGAAAAAAACGAAAAAAAGAAAAAAAGAAAAGAAAAAAGTGAACAGTAGCCGAAGGGCAGAGGAGGCAGGGATTACTGGGTGGTTAAAAGAAGTGTTATAGTTATATTTGGATGTGATAAGTGAAACCCCACGCTACTACTAAGCGGGAAACTAAGAGTGTTCCTACACATACAACCATTTTACAGTAACTTGAGTACTAGCGAAGAGTAAGGTCTCGTTTAGTTCCTCCCCAAAACTTTACACCCTATTACATCGGATGTTTGACACATGCATAGAATATTAAATGTAGATTAAAAAAATAATTAATTGCATGGATTGCGTGTATTTTGTGAGACAAATTTTTTAAGCCTAATTAGTCCGTGATTAGACAACTGCATGCTACAGTAAACATGTGCTAATGACGGATTAATTAGTCTTAATAAATTCGTCTCACAGTTTACAGACGAGTTCTGTAATTAGTTTTTTTTATTAGTATCTGAACAACCCTTCCGACATTCCATAAAACATCCGATGTGACACTCTAAAACTTTATACCGCTAAAACTAAATAGGCCAGATGGCAAGACAAGCCTCGAAAATTTTTGAAGTAATAATGACATGGTGGGCCGCTGGAGCAAGCCAAGAATGCTAAAAACTCTAAGCCTCGCCCATGCTAGCTAGACACTCGCCTAGTCACCTATAGTAGGAAAAAAGTCCTTCTGATCTCCTTTAACTATTGTTGTGATTAGATATAATTTCTTCAATTAGAAAAACCAAATGTTCTGGATCCTTCAATTACGACACCGCATCAGCCATGAGCTGAGGGAGATATATTAAACTACATTCAGAGTTCAAGGATCGTATAGACTTTGCCAAAAATGTTACACAAATAAATCTTCAAAAAGTTACCCAACATTTTTTTTGAAAAATATGAAATCAGTGTTAACCTAAATGCTAAATGAGTATTTAAACAGGCAAAATGGCTATTTAAATAGCATAAACAACCAATTAAACAGAAACGATGTACCACTTTATAGGGTGTGTAAACAGGCTAAAACGACCATTAAAAAAATAGTGTACCACTGTATAGCGTTTAACGGTGTATAAAAGGGCTAAACTACCGTTTAGGTGAACTGTTTGTGTAATTTAAAATCCCAAAATCTGCTCTAATTTTAGAAAGTTTACTTTACCTAAAAAATACGAAACCAGTTTTCGATTTTTTTCCCACACATACCATAATGACACGATGGGCCGTTGGAGCAACCGAAGAAGGCTCAAGGCCCGGCGCCAGGGCCCATGCCACCACCACACTTGGCCTAGTCGCCTGGAACAGGAAGAGATGCAGGCAGGCAGGCAGACTCTTCCAACCTGGGCCGCACGGCCATGGCGGTACACGCTGGGGTGGAGTGGAGAACGGCGGTCGGAAACGAGAGAGACGGCACCGTGGAGGAGGAGCGTGAGCCACGACGGAGCGGAGATGGCGGCCGAGACGCTCCTAGTCCCACCTCACGCAAGCGCACTCCAGGTCCAGGTACGCGCGATTTGCTCCCCACCTCACGGGGCAGCCTCCTCTGCCTGCTGCTCTGCTTTCGGAAACCAGAGTGCTTCTAGCTGGGGTCTGTGCCCTGGGACAGACACGGCGGCTGGCTACATGGCTCTCCGATCTTGTACCTCTAGATCTGGACATCTGGCTATGTGGGAGTCGGATCAATCGGTAGTATAACAGTATGTTCTTATCTACTCCCTCCGTCCCAGAATTAAGGACGTCGGAGCGTTCAAAAATTATGTCAAAAAGCAAGATGTTTTAGCTCCTGGGGTCTATAGCATGGTACACCACCCGTCAATCCACCGTCTGCCTGTCGGCCAGCAAACAAATAAAGAAATAAAAAAACAGATGGGTGGGAGGAGGTGTAGTACTAGTCGAGAGGAGCGGCTGTCCCTGTCTGTAGAGAAGTCTGGAAAGGAGAGCAGGAGAGAGAACATGCAGGAACGGAGGAAGTAGGGGCACGCAGGTCTTCTGTCATCGTCGTTGATATCGGTGCCCGATCCCAGAACGTCTATTATTGTGGGACAGAGGGAGTATGTACTATACTATTAGAATAACATATATATACAGATAGTTCCTTTTTCTTTTTCTTTTTCTTTTCTTTTTTAGTCGTGTACTACAGTTTCATGCATCCAACACTGTCAATTTTCACTGACAGTTGTCTGTTTTAACCAACTTCCATGGCATCAATCAATCAAGCAAATGAGGGGAGACATGGAAAAATGTTGTCAGTTAACCAGAGATCAGTGAACCAGTGCGTGGCAAGAAATATGAATTTGCAGAGACTTAATGTTGGCTTCATCTACTAGAAACCTCCACTGCTAACCAAAACTCTTAAAAAGAAGTTCCAAGCTCATTGTCCACTGCTAACCAAGACACCTAAAAAGAAATTCCAAGTTGCGAATGGTTTAATAAGTATATCTGCGAGGCCAAGGCCTTCTTAAAATATTCTAAGTTGCATTCCACTTTCTTTCCCTGCCGTTGGTTATCGCACCAACCTTCATTCTTTGATTTTCCACACATGACACAGCTTTGAACGGACCTCACCAACTTTTCTCTACTCGGTGCCTATTATATATCCAAATTATATATCCAAATGTGTAACCACGTGCAGGCTCTCACTGTTAACTTTTGAGGAACTGGCCTCCCATTTTTCCCCTGCAGAGACCAATTATTGGACTTGCCTACCTCTTTTTGCCCTTCAAAGTCTCTGATATATATCACTGAATTCTCTTCAAGTTCTCATCTTGCCTCATTCTATGATTTGGACTCGAGATATCTGTGCATGAAAATTGAAAAGGATAGCTGTCAATGTGATTCAGTCCAAGGTAGGTTCCTACAGTTGTTAAGCTAAATCTTTGCTTCTGATCCAAAGTTCATATGTTTAGTTTCTCATGTGTGCTGTTATATGTTGACTTTTTATGAAGAGGTGAAAGGATACTACGGATCCTTGAATCCTGATGGCTGAGATTGTCAGCTCTGCACTTGTCCATGAGACAGTCAACCAGCTCCTATCCAATCTGGTTCAGAAATACGAGGACAAGGAGGAATGGAGCGCGAACTGAAACCTGGAGAGGTTGGAGATGGCACACATCAGGCTGGAGGCTGCTCTTGAGACGTCAGAGAAGTGGTAGATCACCGATGCATCCTTGTTGCGTTGGCGCGGGAAGCTGAAGCGTGCTGCTCAAGAGTGTGATGACACGCTGCATAGATGCAAGCAGAGGATTCTCGAAGATGAACGTACAGAGAACGAGGTGAGAAACTGCTCATTTCCTGTACGTATAGAGCATACTACCATGTCGTTTGTTTTCTCCATCTTTAGCCCCAACAAAGACGAGTCGAGCAGTTCTGCTGTTCGAAGATTTGAGTGGTTTGCAGATGGTGCTAGCGAGTTTCTCAGATTACTGGAGCTTGGTGGCAGGCCACGTCACCACATGCCCTTTGACGCTCTTGTCAGGCATCTTCTGAATGGCAAGAAACTACAGCACAGAATCATTCAGGAAAACAAGGGTCCTTTGTTTCTACAGTTGGGGCCCTATATTACTGCAGAGTATGGAATAGATGCTAGATTCATCTTTATGCAGACAGATGGTAATGCATCGGAGGATGACTTTTTGTTTTCTTTAATGCTACAGCTTTCAGAGAGTACCGACATAGTAGGGATGGCAATTGAGTGCCTACAGCTGTATGCCCCTCTTTTCAATTTCAAGTCTACAGTTGAAACCGTTAGGAATAAACTTATCCGGAGAGAAAATTTCAAGTCTACAGTCTATAGAAGATTTCTCATGGGTGCCAGATGTTGATACACATCACAAAGAACATTGGGATAATCTTCACAGGTTTGGCACAGACTGGTTTCGCCCAAACCCACTATGTTGCAAGCAGCATGATCAGCACAAGCTCCGTCATGGTAGTAGAAAATTAAACAGATCAAGATCACCAGATGTTTTTCTGGAACCAGTTATTCAAGTACATCTGCAGTGCCATGTCTCAGTCTTGGACTGCAACCAGCATAGGTCCTTACTGTCTGCAACCCAAAATTCTCTACAAGATTCTGCATTTCTGAAAGTTGGACTCCTACTTACCCCCCATGGATGCTTAGAAGACATCGTACTTGTGGATAGAACTCCCGCAATACTGGCAATCTACAGCGAGGAGCAACATTTCTTGCATACAGTCTTCACCTTGGGACAACTGGAAGAGATTATGCTGCCAAAGGCTATAGATTACTTCTGCAAAAATGATGAAGCGGCAGTCTACCAAATGCTTTGGAAATTAAAACATGGCGCTGCATATGTTCAGCTTGAGAAGGCAACCATGGGTACACAGAGAACAAGCATGAGGACTTCTCAGGGGCCTTTGAAAGGAAAGATGTTGCAATGGCATGATCAGGAGATAGGGAGGCAAACAAGTACGATCTTTCAATTTCTCAACCTGTGGGTTGCACATGCTCCTGTCCAGCTGCAGGGCACGATTGTCGACTGGATTCAGAAAGAAAAGGAAAAACAGTTAGCAGCACTGCAGCTACATCCAAAATTACTCCTAATACAGACAGATACAACCTAACACTCCCAATCAAGATGGCTGATAGATATCTATCATTCCACCTTGTTACTTGCTATATTACATTCTATTACTCCTAATACCTTAGTTAAACAATCTTGCTATATTACATTCTATTACTCCTAATCCTTTAGTTAAACAATCTGCTACTTGATTAATTTTATTTACATGATTTAACTCTAATTGTACCATTATGCATCTTCTCCTTGATAAAGAAACAATCTATTTCCACATGCTTTGGTTCTGTCATGCGGAAATGGATTATTGGAATATTGATAGCTGACTTGTTATCACACAAAACCCTTAAGGGGCCTTTTCTTAGCGCATTCAACTCTGAAAAGAGATTTCTTATCCATAACAGGTGCAGTAAGTGCCATAGCTCTATACTCTGCTACAGCTGTTGAATGAGATACAATAACTTGCTTTTTACTCCTCCAAGACAATAAGTTCCCTTTTACAAATAGTAAGTGCCATAGCTCTATACTCTGCTTCAGCTATTGAACGAGATACAATAACTTGCTTTTTACTCCTCCAAGACAATAAGTTCCCTCCTACAAATAGCTCTACACTCTGCTTCAGCCATTGGACGAGATACAATAACTTGCTTTTTACTCCTCCAAGCTGCTCTTTATGCGATTTTATAGGTTCTTTATGCGTGGGAGGGAATGGAGTATATGACTCAAATTCCCCCGATGCCCCAATGACATGTCTAGAAGCACCTGAATCCAGTATCCAATTTGCATTAAATATACCTGCCACAAGACAAGCAAGGTTGATTAGGTTGCCTAGAATAGTTGATGTATCATCTCTTCTTGAAATATTGTTTCCTTCATTAGGTTCTTCTGAAGATGACATCAGTTGCTTTTCCCAAAAAATATTTGGGCTAGCTTCTGGAGTGCCTTTACTATGAAGAGGTCAGCCAGTTTCTTGATTTGCTGGATTTTGCTATTCTCCAACATTGCTTAATTTCACAGGCAGCAGCAGCCTATTCCTTTCCTCTTTACCCTCTATGCCAACACTAAAATTTGTAGCAAACAACTGGCCTCCCTAGCAACACAACAACAGAGTACCTTTCACCCCCCCCCCCCTGCACAACACCACCAATCCACACACATCACAAGCAGGAGCAATATCCCTTTCTTGCCTCTTTCCCCTTTCAATCAGCCCTGCAGAATTGCTAATTTCCTCTTCTTCCTTTGCTTTCTGCAGTACCCACAGCTCAATCTGAGCAACACAGTTGGACTTTGTCATCTTCTCTTCTACCGGCTCTCAGATTGCCCCCCCCCCCTTCCATTTGCCTTCAAACGAAACTGATGATCACTAGGTGTAGATCTATGGGTGTACATGACTTCAATTTGGGATAAATCACATAGACAGTGAACTAGAGAGAGATATATATAGAGAGAGAGAAAGGGAGAGGATTGAAGTGGCTGACCGTCGACAAGGTTGTAGGAGGAGCTCGCGGCAGCCATAGTGGTGCTGGTGACGAAAGGGTGTCGGTGAAGAGGTTGGCGGTGGCGAAGGCAGTGGCGCTTCCCGTCATTGGCAGTGTCTCCCTCTCGATCGGACTAGGGTTAGACGGTTGGGTTGTGGCGGCGTCAATGAACTTGTGCCTTGAGCCCTTGGCCCCCACCTCCTCTTTATAGGAACTATGCGACAGGGGCCCACCAGCCAGGGCCTAGGAGTACGGCTGAGTGCCCCCGATCAGGGCGCGAGTCAAGATCCGACTTGGTCATTGGACCGAGTCAGGTGGAGATCAATCTAACATTCTCCCCCTTAATCTCAACTTATCATTTAAACTTTAGACTTAAACTTAACATACTTATCTCTTTTCCCATTCTATCACAGATTAGCGCATAGAGTTTGCTCCATCATAACAGTTAGTACCATTAGATTAAACAACTACAATACACCTCTCTGTTTTGGAACAGGTTCTCAACTAGGCCCTTATTGTCTAAAAATCATAGGCTTTCCCGTAAACCCATGTCGATTGTGTATTCTCTGAACGCACTGGGTGGTAAGCCTTTGATAAGCCGATTTGCAAGTACTTGCTCAATACTTTCAATATGATTCTGGACTCTCTCCTTCACAATATATAACTTAATGTCAATATATTTGGCAGCACACTTGATCTGTTGTTATAGGAGTAAACTATTTAAATGGTTATTGCTGTCAACCATTATCAAATCTGGGTACAAGTTCTCTTAACCATTTTGCCTATCTCGTAGCCTCATAACATGCTATACTATGGGTACGCATCATTGATGACATCACAACTGTTTCATTTGAGTTTTTCCACAATAAACTCTAAGTGCGAGTGTTAGCATCTAATATGGATTTCACTACACATCTCGCTGAATCTTAACATTTGTACCGACAACTATTTGAGAGTACTTATTCTTTCTCACTCAGCATGAGGTTTATAATACTATGCAAAATTGCAAGACATTCTTAACTCAATTCCAGTGATCTATATCTGGACTGGACTTCTGCCAAAACATCTCGGATACGTGAACTACGTCAGGGTAAGTTCTAGCTTGCGCACTCATAAAGTTCCAACAGCTGAAGCATATAGAACAATGTTCAATTGATCTATCTCATATTAGTTCCTGGAACACTAAAGTTCCTAAATCTGTTACGCTTGACCATAGGAGCAGGCGTAGGTTTACTCGCATACATTATTTCTTTAGAATCTTTCTAGGTATGCATTTGCAATGGTTCTAATACCTCTTTTCTTCTATCTCAGTAAGTTCCAATACCTAAAACAAATGACGCTTCACAAGATCACTCTCATTGAAACTTGAGGACAAGAACTTCTTCTTCTCTTAAAGTAGATTAACACCACTACTAGTAAGCAAGATGTCATCCACATACAGGGTTAGGAAAATGAATTTCCAATTCATGAACTTTGCATAGACACTATTGTCCTTCTCATTCTATTTAAAACCCAAACTTTCTAACTGATTCTTCAACTCTAAATACTACTTTATAGAGACTTGCTGTAATCCTTAAATGATTTCTTCAGGCGGTATCCCTTATTTTCTTTTCGTTCCACGACAAAACCTTTGAATTGTGCCATGTAAACTTTTCATACAAATCTCCGTTAAGAAATGTTGTCTTTACATCTATCTGATGTAACTCTAAATCGTAATATGCCACTAACACTCATTGTAGTGTATTCCTTCTCTTTGTATGAATCCTTTCGCCACAAGTCGCGCTATGTATCTTTTTATATTCCCTTTAGAGCCACATTATGTCTTGTAGACCCATTTACAGCCTACTGTTTTGGATCTATCAGGAATTACTTCCGAGTCCCAAACATCGTTGGTAACTTTCGATTTCATTTTATCTTAGGCGAGTGAGCGCTTCTTATAACTTCTTCAAATGAGGTGGGATCACCCTCTATTTGAATTTCACTAACATAGACTTTATAGTCATCAGAAAAAATTGATTTTCTTATTCTTTAAGACCTTCTGGGGCCACAGCTACTGGCACTTCTTTCGTATAGAACTTGCACTTAGGCTTTTCATCTTCTGAGTCATAAGTACCCAGCTTATTTTCTTTACTGCCTTCGAGAATGAAGGCAAGGAGATCTTTATCTAAAAATATTAAACAATAATTAACTTTTAGTTCTATTCTATATCACCGTTGAGTAGAAAATAGAATAAAACAATGTTCTTCTACATTAATTCCACATTACGATTGGGCAGAAATGGAATTAACACATGGAAAACTCAACTATCGTGAAAAACGTATAACTACTCCTCAAAATTAAATTCTCCGGTTGGTTTGAATTTAATTAGAAGATAATCAACATCATTGCTGCAGAAACATGAAAATACATTTTTTCAAGTTTAGGAGCATTTCTCGATCATTATCTACTCTCCGAAAAATTGATCACGTTGATGCAAAATTTATAAGAGATTTAAACTTCAAACTTAAAATCGTAAACTTATAATATTGTTATCACCAACATTGGTCAGAAAATAACAATATCATAATTTAATATAAAATGGCTATTCCTCCAATTTAAATTTTCCCGTTGGTTCTAATTTAATTAGAGGATAAACTTTTTCATAGCAGCGGGAACATGAAAATTTCTTGAAAAATAATAATTCTTATTCAGAAGCATCTCAATATACTCATCTACTCTCTATACAATTTATCCCATTAGTTCAAAATTGAATAGAGATGAAAAAATGATCAAAATTCATCAAATATGCTTCTGAAAGGTCTAAACTTAATTCACGAACTTCACTGCACACACGTCCAGCCCAGCAGCGCTACGCAGCCCAAAACCTCATAGGCCCGGCCCGCTTGCGCTCTCAGCTCGTCCTGTAGCGGCTTGGCCCACTCGGCTCGGCAGCCCAGCAGCAGCTCAACATGCGTGCGCGGTGCCTCCCCTGCGCTCAAGCCGCAACCTAGGCCTGGGCCGGGATTTCACCTCCCCGCCTAGGCCGAATTCGGTCTGGCTCGTGTCATCCGTCAGATCTGATCGGACGGTCGTCCTTCAACTTCGGAGGAACAAAACTGGAGCTGGCCTCCTCCCCCATAACCCTAGACTCCATTTCCTTCGTCCCCCTTCTCTCTCGCACGCACAGCCACCGCTGCGAGCGCGTGGCCACGGCGGCCCCCGGCGGCGGTGAGGGGATGGAGCCCCGGAGCATGTCCCGCAGCAGCTCCCTTCCTCCTCCTCTTTCCTTTCTCTTCCCTTCTCTCTCAGCAGCCGAGCGCAAGAGCGATAGTGACAGCTGCCAAAGGAAGAAGATGGCGGCGCCGCCGTTGGGCCCCTCGCCAGTGCATGCGTCCACCCGAGGGTGAGCACGCTGCTGTCGAGCAGCCTCACGACGGTGCCCTGAACCCGAGCACGTGTCTCCTGCCCGCGCGACGGTGGTGGTTATTTCCGCGTAGCGGCGGCTCGGGTTCTTCTTGCGCACTGGCGAGGCGGCGGTGGCGGTGTGGGGTACCCGAGGTAAGCCCCGCCTATCTATTGCTTTGCTAGAGTTAGGAATTCGGGAACTTGGGATTTCTAGGGTTAGGGTTCATCTGATCCGAAAATTGAATCCTCTCCTTCTGTTTTCTACCCCAAAGCCTAGATCTACACACTAGTGAACCTGCTTTTATATCATTGTTAGAAACTGATGATCACTTGGTGTAGATCTATGGGTGTACATGACTTCAATTCAGGATAAATCACATAGACAGTGAACTAGAGAGAGATAGAGAGAGAGAAAGGGAGAGGATTGAAGTGGCTGACCGTCGACGAGGTTGTCGGAGGAGCTCGCGGCAGCCATGGTGGTGCCGGTGACGAAAGGGTGTCGGTGAAGAGGTTGGCGGTGGCGCTTCCTGTCGCTGGCAGTGCCTCCCTCTCGATTGGACTAGGGTTAGACAGTGGGGTTGTGGCAGCGGCAGTGAACCTCGTGCCTTGAGCCCTTGGCCCCCACCTCCTCTTTATAGGCACTATGCGACAGGGGCCCACCAACCAGAAGTACAGCTGAGCGCCCCCGATCAGGGCGCGAGTCAAGGTCCAACTCGGTCATTGGACCGAGTCAGGTGGAGATCAATCTAACACAAACCACCCAATTGATGCAGCAATCAACAAAATCCTAGGCACCGCTGAGGCACTGAGAACCAGCAGTTGTCCACTCAAGCACCTCCTCTGCTCGAGCCCACTACTCCTCGGAGAACAGATGTTCACATCAGGCCATTTAGCCCCTCCCACGGTTCAGTCCAACCACACAGCCTCCTCATCCAATCTCGGTCTTTCTCGATTTTTTAAATATTGCAATTATAGGTAGTAGTTAAAAAATTGTAAATATAGTAGCCTATCGGTAATTGGAGAGCCGACAAGGTGCCTACTGGGCTCCTAGGGGCCAACAGGGGCCTATTGGTAACTCGGTAGCCGACTAGGGTAGCCATGTTAGTTGCCTACCTTTCCACGTGGGCGTTGTCTGGCCGACTAAGCTATCGGCCATCAGATACCCGATAGGGTCTTGTTGGCCCATCAAACGCCCATAGGCCCTATAATAATTGGTCCTCCATCTTCCTCTCTCTCTCCTCTGGTTGCTCATGTTTGTGGCGGTGCCGCTGCTGTAGCAACCAGCGCCCTAGATCCGGCACCGCCACCGGTGGCCCTTGCCGCCCGCGCACCCAGCGTGGCCTCATCGCACTGCTGCGAAGCGGCGTTAGGCTTCCAGGTAATTTTTTTTTGGAATTACTTTTTTTGTCATAGTAGTATCTATACTAGTTATATTATTTGGACTAGGATATGTAGGTTTCTCGACGCAGCGGTGTGGTATCGAGAGGGTGGGGAGACCGAGTGTGAGATGAGGTGGTGCGGTGTGAAGGAGATAAAGCTAGCTACCGCCGAGGTTGACGAATGCAGTTAGGGTTTTCAATGGGTTGGGTGAGTAATTTCACAAGTGTCCCATCTAGGACACCCATGTCTCCTAGGCTTATTATTGTAGTAGTGGCCAGCCCCTATATATTCTATTTTGCAAGTTTCTCAACGATGTTAATTTGCAGGCATTTAAGGTGTCCTTACTGATCTAGAACAGCCCCAAGTGTGCCCCGAGACGTGCTCCTTCCCAAGAAGCATTTCTAGATTTTCATGCACCATGTTCGTTTCGCTGGATCAGCAGTCATCCAACAATGTTTTTCTCTCACAACAAACCAGCAAACAGTACTTTCAGCCATAATAAACCAGCGAAATGAATAGTGTGATGGCCAATCTGTTGAAATCGGTTAAGCCAATCGATCCTCAAATAGTTGTCCGAATGAATGATTATCGTGTGACGCGCACATGCTAGCGCTTTGGATAGAGAACCAGATTTGCAGCGAAATGAATATCGTGGTTCGACATACACCAAGGATGTTGGACACTATTTATTTGACCTAAAGAATATGTGCCTGATGTTTTCGCAAAAACAAAACAAAACAAATCAAAAGAGGACATATGCCCTATGCATATCTATTTTAGATACACGTATAGATGTGTGCATAGCAGGAGAGAGACGTAACATCATTTTTACTCTATACATATCTAATAATACTCCAAACGTTTATGGAGTACTCCATCCGTCCCGTAAAAAGTGTCATTCTCCCTTCCCGAGAAGTTAAACACTTTTAACTTTATTAAAAAAATATTAACATTTATGATATATAATTAATATAATTAAATAAATCATTAAATATATTTTTACAATATAAAATTTATTTAGAGATTTAAATGTTGCTAAAAATTTTTACAAACCTAGTTAATTTTAGAAAAGTTTGGCCAGCATTAATCTCATAGCGAATTTTTTATGGGACCCGAGTAGTACATGCGACTATCCAGTGATGCTTAGACTATCCGCACCGGTGCCTGTAAAAGGAACGCCAAATGCGTTTGGCATACAAAAGTCACTGCAGCGGCGTACTCTATCAGGCACGCTATCGTTCGGTGAACGCCAAATCCAGCGGCTACAGTAAGTTTTACCGGACGGCAGTGCAGAGACAGCAGCGTGCGGGAGAGTGAGGACAGAGAGTATAAAGTGGTGGGTCCCACTCGTTCAACTAGCTAAACAATGTTATAACTCACAAACCATAAAACCAAATTAAATTCCGATTGCACCATTAAATTCGTTGCAATAAATACTTCAAAACAAGATGTCACATAGATATATTTAGACAAAGTGACAAGTGGGCCCCATAGTGGATAGAGGATGAATGGATGCGGAAAAACTGTATATTTTATGATGACTAGGATAGAATATTCCTTTTAAAAGATGAATATAAAGGTCCATGAGTGCGGATAGCCTCAGCTGCATGTGGCCAGCGCGCGACGGCGGCCAAGTCCAAATAATTGCACGCCCTGTACTGCAGCTGACCAACGATCCCACGAACACGGTACGCTGGGCATCAGCCTGTCGGCTATATATGCATGTCAAATAGAGCAAGATGCATCATCTGCGTGCATCCAGGGGCGGATCCAGCACGGGGCGGTGCATCTGGTCTCGTGTATGCAGGACAGTAGACTTGGACGAGCGAGCGAGGTGGCAATGACATCCATGCACGCGGTTGGGGCTGTGCCTGTCTGCTCGTGTCGTCAAGACTTTTCCTGGAAAAGGGGATCGGAGTCGGAGGAGAAGAAAGAGATGGGGGAGAGCGAGCGTGAGGTGACCCATGCATCGCCGGGCGACGCGACAAAGCCATCACGAGTCTTGATTTTTTTTTTTTTTTTTGCGAACGAGTCTTCTTGACTTGACTGACTTGTATATATATATATACACTGACGACGACGCACACCATCTTCTCCGGCCAATGCAACACCGCGCCGGCCGAGCCGCCCAGCTCCGATCTCACACTTCTCTCTCTGCTTTCGTGTCAAGAAAGTCTGGCCTCCCGGCGGCCGGCCAGCTGATCTGCTCCGCCTCCGAGCTGCAAAACGACCAAGGTATGCAGTGGCCGTGAGCACCCCTACCCCAATGCAAGACTACCTTCATGTACTACAACGTACTAGCCAGCGTACCACCCTGTCTCCAACATCCTGTTCGTTTGAGCTATTGAGCCAAATCAGCAGCCATCTAGCAGTGTTTTTCTCTCACAATAAACCAGCAAAGAGTACTTTTAGCCATAATAAACCAGTGAAACAAACAGGCTGCAAGTCTCTGTTTTCTCTCTCTAGCCTAACCCAGAACACCAATCGGACCCACAGCCCAAAAGCACTAAACCACCACAAAGCTCCATACTTGCAGCCAAGGTCCAAAATTCATATATCCTCCCTCCAAACTACGATTCACTAAATTCATATCAAATTCAAACTTGGACCATCAGTACCTGTTTCATAATTTTTGAAGCTCATTGGAATTCAAATTAATTTTGAGTGTGTTTACGTTTGTACTGTATTTCTTTGTTTGCACACTTTTTAACCTTTGCACACTTTTTAACGGAAAGAGTGATCAAGGAGCAGAAGGAGGATATTGAAGGCCAGATTGAAACCTGGAGCGTGTGTGACTCTAAGCCGAAGTTCGTCAAGGACACCGATGAAGGCAAGTCCACCAGAATCCACTTAATTATGTATAGCCTATCTTTTAAACACAAACGTAACCATAGAAGCCATATTGCTGGATACATTACAAATGGACTTTATATGTAGAAAGTATTTTTATTTTTACTAGCTAAAACGTGATTGGATAGCCACCTCTTGATTGTTGTACCATGATGACCTTGGTAACTGCCTAGACATGATTCAACGATGCTTTAATTTGTTTAGGCGATTATCATATTACTATTGTGCATAGGACCAGTTACCAAACGTACCTCTATTACTTGTTTTACAAATCTCAACTATTTTCCAAAATAAAATGTGTTGAGTTACTGCTATTATAGTATATAAATGTATAAGCTGGTGTTTGGATAACGGGCTTAGTGGCCCCACGTGTCCATGGTTTTTGAGGCATATCCTACATGTCATAGGACGACACCACAATGTTCTAGGCGTCTAAGCATATCCCCAGCGCCATACATAGGACGCCACAGCCTCAAAAACTATGCATGTGTGAGATTCGCATCTACTGAGAACCAAATGGGTTAACAAATCCATAAATAAGTTTGTCGTGGGGACTTAAAAATACATTTTAAAAGTTTGATGACAAGGACGTACCACAACTATGAGAAAAGTTTCTGACCATTAATGCATTTTACTATTCTCTGCACTAGGCAGTATCTGATATTCTGATTCCTCTATTGACTTGCATATTCCCTTTACTTTAACTTTCCACTCGGAGATTGGGACATCACTGAACTCTTCATTTATGTGTGGAGATCAATTCCTCGACACCCCTCTCTATCATTCATACCATCTGTCTCCTCCATGTTCATAGCCTGTCTAACTTGTGGACGTCTCTGTCTTCTTAATATATTTTAATCTAACATCACAGTTGCATTTATCATCCAGAATACCACTCTATAATAAACAGGCTATAATTAACTCCCACAGCTTTCATGCAGTTGGCTAAATTTTTGCTTGTGGTAAAAAGTTCATATATCCTTTTCAGAAAACAAATAGAAGGTTCATATGTCTGATAATGTTTCGTATTTCTTTCTCCTGAACAGGGAACGAGTGCTACACATGCTTGAGTCCTAATGGCGGCGGAGATGGTCAGTTCTGTGGTTGCCCAGGAGACAGTTAGCCAAATCCTATCTGGTCTGGTTCAGAGGTATGCGGACTCAAATGATGCAAACAGAAACTTTGAGAGGCTAGAGATGGCACACATCAGGCTGGAGGCTGCACTTGACACATCTGACAAGTGGCAGATCACTGATGCATCCATGTTGCGCTGGCGTAAAAAGCTGAAGCGTGTTGCTCAAGAGTGTGGCGACACACTGCACAAATGCAAGCAGAGGATCCAAGAAGACCAGCGGGTGCAACAAGAGCTGATGAACTCCTCCCTCCCTAACCGGATCGCACATGCTACCAAGTCATTCATTTTCTCAGCCTTCGGCGACAAAAATGAGCCAAGCAGATCCATCGTTCAAAGGTTTGAGTGGTTTGCAGATGGAGCCAGTGAATTTCTGAGATATGTGGAGGTCGGTGGCATGCCACGCTGTCACATGCCATTCAAGTCTCTTATCAGGAACCTCTTTGCAGGCATGGAGCTACAGCACAAGATTGTTTGGGGAAATGAGTATCCTTCTTACCTGCTGTGGCTGGTCCCTTCCATCACTCCAGATCATGGAATAGAAGCCTGCCTGAAATTCATCCACAAAGATGATAATGCACTGGAGAATAACTTCTTTCTTGGTGCAATGCTGCAGATATCAGAAAGCACAGACATAGTTGGGACCGTAGTGAACTGCTTGCAGCTCTTTCCTCCTTGTTTCCAGCCTATAATTGAAACCATCAAGAAAGAACTTACTCAACTACCTACACAGGACTTCTCATGGGTACCATATGTTGATCTATGGCACAGGAAACACTGGGACAATCTCCATAGCTTCTGCACCCAATGGTTTCGTCCAGATCCAATGTGTTGCAAGAAGCAACAAGCTCTGCAGAATAATAAGCCTCGTTGCATTGGTCACCCAGACATGGTAGGAATTCCAGATGTTTCTCTGGATTCAGTCATTCTAATGCACTTGGAGTGTCAAGTCCCGGTATCCGAACACAACTACAAGCATCAGACCACAACCTCGCCATCTCAACGCAGAAGTTCTATGCAGGATTACTCTCCATATCTGAAAGCTGGGCTCCTCTTTACCCCCCATGGTTCCTCAAAACACAGGCTTCCTGAAGAAAAGAATTCTGCGGTAGTGACGGTCTGTGGCGAAGAGCAGCGCTGTTTGCATACTGACATTACCTTGGACCAGCTGAATGAGATCATGCTGCCAAAGGCAACAGATTACTTCTACCGGAACCCCAAAGCAACGGCCTGCCAAATGCTTTGGAAGTCTAGGCATGGCACTGAGTACATTGAGTTCGAGAAGCCAAGGATGCATGAGATGCCACCATGTGCAGCACCAGGGGTAACTTCTAGGGCAGGTAGTAGGAAAAGGAAGCTGCAGGTGGAACAAGATCAGGTGCAGGTGCTGGGGAGCTGGAATCGCAAGGTGGCTTGCTTCCTCAATTCGTGGGTTGCACATGCTCCTGTCCGGCTGCGAGGCTTGATCCTGGACTGGATTCAGAGAGGGAAGGAAACACAGATCGCAGTGCCACCCCCACTGCGCCTGAAAAGCTGAATCTATCTTGTATAACTTATATTTAACCGTACAATAGGCTCCGGAAGGAGATTAGATAATCATCGGGTTTGTTTTTTGTTGTTTCATGTACTTGTCAGCAATACATGATCGCGCCCTGTAAACTTTGTGTTTTATTTATTTGATTTGACTGGTAATAATTGTCGATTTGGAGTCCTCTAACACCTGTGACCTATGATGGTACTCCCTCGTTGTGTGCCAGCTAAAATAGTTCATGTTTAACCAAGTTTACAGTGAATGAAATTTACATTTATGGCTCCAAATAAATTATTATGAAAATAAATTTCATATTAGTTTAATGGTATTTATTTGATATCATAAATATTAATATTTTTTTATCTATAATTGGTCAAACTTAAGATACTAAAATATAACACTCGGACAGAGGGAGTAGTTATGAGCTCTAGGTACTTCCTGTCTTCTTTTTTTTGAGAGTCAACCAATTTTAAATTTAATCAAATATATACATAATAGTATATTTTTCGAGTAAAAATAAATGGATATATTGATGTTGATACTTTTTTTATGAATCTAGTGAAACTTGAAATTGGTTGATTGATTCATACAAAGGTTGGACATTTTTTTTTGGGACCAAGGGAGTTGGATAATTTGCGTCACCTCATTTCATTTTTTGCTGAGGTAGTGGAATAAACAAAATTTGGATGTGAGGTAAAAAGAAAACATGTTTTTTTTGCGAGACCCATTTACGGACGCGCAGATGCTCACACACGAGCGCACACTCACCCCTATCAACGCACGCACGCACACCCTACCCCTATGAGCACCTCCGAAGAACCGAGTTGGACTGGCAAATCTCGAGATTAACGAAGTCACCACATGCACCTCGCTGTCGATGGGAACGTCGCCTACCACTAAAAGCATAGCGCCGATAAATCCTGGAATAAATCCAGGAAAATACGAACACTCGTGTCAAGTCGGAGACTTGAACCCAAGTGGACAGGTTCCACCACAAGGAACCCAACCAGCTAAACTACGCTCAGTTCACAAGAAAACATGATTTTAAAAGAGATGTTTCACATATATAACAATCTCTGAACAGCTCCACCAACCGTTTTCTATCTATGCCATCGTATTCATTCAAAATACACTTATGAGGGTCCAATCCAATCTAATCCAAGTGACTTTAATTAATCCGCTCATCCAAGGTTGGAGTACGTCACTTTTGTAAGGAAATTTTGTAACAGGTCTTCAGGTTAATAATTTTCTCAAACAGAAGATTAATAAGAACTTACAATAAGATTCCGAATGTCTTTTCTGGTTTACTTAGGCAGAAGAAAAATAATCTTGATGAATGCTCTGCTGGATAAGAATGGTAAAAGAAGCCGTGAAAAAATGGCAGCAACACGTTGGGCAAGCCGAGAAGGTGCAGACTACGGACCCGGCCGAAGCTAGCTCGAACTCGAAACTCGCCCCATCGACTAGAAAAGATTCATACTCTGAGCCGCACGGCCCTGGTGGGCTGGGGCCCGGGGACGAGAACGGCGACGGAGGTGATCGTACGGAGAGGCGAGGGACAGCGTGCGGCTGCGGCTGCGGCGCGCCACCGTGGAGAAGGAGGGCGACTGGGCGAGCAGCAGGAATTGGACGGCAGAGGCGCCGCGCTTCTCCCACCTCAAGCAGGTGCTCTTGAGGTACGCACGGCACCATTTGTCGCCACTCCCCAGTCCCCACCTCAGTCACAAGCACAAGCTATGTATGTTGAGCTCCGCTTCTGCTCCGCCTACCCGCTCAGCGAAGAGTTCAGAGTGCCTCTAACTAGAGCTTGTCAGTGATCGACCTACCCTGTCCGTGTGACGGTCATAGTTGTTCAATAATCATGTAGTTGTAGCGTGGATGGTATTTCTAATCCACCATATACAGCTAGTTCATGATTCCCCTTTTTTTGTGTGTCCCCAACTGCAGTTTCCTGCAACAAACACGGTAGTCCGTTTAACCAAACTACATGGCATGAAAAAATGGGGCAGAGAATCGAAAGGCAGTGAGCCATGCATTCTGCCATCAGTCAACTAGCGTGTCAGGACCTCATCTACTACGAATTACAACTGACACGGGACCGGCCATGACCTTTCCAAGTTCATTGTCCACTGCTGAACGACAGTACGAGACTCGTAAAAGGAAATTTCAAAGTCAAATAAGTCTGCTTGAGTGTTGAAGAAAAAATTAAGTCTTCTTGACAGACTTGCTACTTGCCTACTTAGTTTTACCTTGTCGCCCCTTGCTACCGGACTTGCCTATCTCTTTCCCCCTGCTCACAGTCTTCGACAACGTTGTATTCTCTTTTAAGTTCCAATCGTGCCTCAATATATTATGTTGCCCTCAAGATCTCTAGCTCGATTGACAAAGGATAGTTGTCCATGTGATTCAGTCAAAGGTAGGTTCTTACAGCAGCAGCTAATCTTGATCTTTACTTGTGATCCGATGTTCATATATCTAATCTCTCATGTATACATTGTATGTTCAATTTATTGAGCAGGAAACGTATACTGCAGATCCTTGAAGCCTAATGGCAGAGACTGTCGGTTCTGTTGGAGACTAATCATAGGTTTGGGGCTGAATTTTCTATTTCATTAGCCTTGCCAAAACATATCCTAAAGATGCTAAAGCATATAGCATAAAGTAAAGATGTTAAAGTAGATGCTAAAGGAGATAAGGTGGGGACATAGCCACCAACTACTCTAGATACAACAAGACTTATGCTGTCATTCTCCCCCTAAGTCTTGTGTGGCACCTTCTGAGGAATTTGAACCATCCCAATCCTGGCGCGAAGCTCCTGGAACTTGATCCGCCCAAGGGACTTGGTGAGAAGGTCAGCGAGCTGATCCTAGGTGTTGATGTAGCCGGCCTTGATGCTCCCCTCATCCAAGCAGCCCCTGATGAAGTGGTACTTGATGCGGATATGCTTGCTGCGCTCATGGAAAACGGGGTTCTTCGCCAAGGCCAAGGCGGACTTGCTGTCCACCCTGAGCTCCACTGCTTCTACGTCTCTTCCTAGGAGATCGCCCAGCAGCCGAGCCAACCAGAGAGCTTGAGTCGAAGCGGTTGTGGCAGCGATGTACTCCGCCTCGCAACTCGATAGAGCCACCACTTGCTGCTTCACCGACTACCGGCTGATCAGGCACTTGCCGAGGAAGAATAGCGTCCCGCCGGTGCTCTTGCTTGTGTCGATGTCGCCGGCGAGGTCGTTGTCGCTGTACTCGATGAAGTGCTCCGCACCGGGACACCTTAGGTAGTGCAAACCGTAGTCGACGGTGCCCTCAACGTAGCGGAGAATCCTCTTGACAGCCTGCTGATGCTCTGTCATCAGTCACTGCATGAACCAACTGACGTAGCCAAGCATGAACCAACTGACGTAGCCAACAGCGAACGCCAGGTCCGGCCGCGTGTGGACAAGGTAGCGAAGACTGCCCACAATGCGCCGGTACTCCGTGGCGTCGACCTCCTTGGCCGTGCTGTCGCGGCTCGGCTTCAGTCTCTCCTCCATGGGAGTGTAGGCTGGGTTGCAACCGGTGAGGCCGCCCAACTCGACGATGCGCTTGGCGTAGGCAGTCTGGCGAAGGGAGATGTCGGAGCTATCCTGGTAGACCTCGATCCCCAGGTAGAAGGAGAGGAGGCCCAAGTCGCTCATCTGGAAGGTGGCCTTCATCTCCTCCTTGAACGCCTCCACTTCGGCCTCCTTGGTGCCGATGATCACCAAGTCATCGACGTAGATGCCTACCAACAGGGCATTGCCATCCTTGCTCCGCCGGTAGATAGCAGCCTCGTGAGGACTCTGCTCGAACCCCATTTGCTTGAGAGTGGAGTCTAGCTTGGCGTTCCATGCTCGTGGCGCCTGCCGCAAGCCGTAGAGGGCCTTGCGCAGGTGGAGAACCTTGTTCTCCTTGCCGGGGATGACGAATCCCGGCGGCTGGTGGACGTAGACCTCCTCCTTCAGCTCACTATTGAGGAAGGCGGACTTGACATCCATGTGGTGCACACGCCATCCCTCCTGGGCTGCCAGCACGAGGATGAGACGAACGGACTCCATCCGTGCGACGGGCGTGAATGCATCGTCAAAGTCGAATCCCTCCTGCTGGACGAACCCGCTAGCCACTTAAGGGTGATGGCGCGGTGGCCGGCAGGAAGATCCGCCAGCTCCCATGTCCGGTTCTGCTCGACCGCATCCATCTCCTGCTGCATCGCGGCGTGCCATGCCGCGTCTCCCTCTGCCTCAGCGAAGGAGCAGGGCTCGCCGTCCTCGTGCGCCAGGTGCAGCTCTGCCTCGAAATCGTGCACCGCCATCTCAGGGACAGGCTGATCGCCGAGGATGTTGTCCACGGCGCGATACCATAGAGGCTCACCGTCGTGGTAGGCGTCGACGCGGTCCTCGTCATTGGACAGTGGAGTGGCGAGCTCCACCGTGCGCTGACGGGCCGAAGCTGCTGGTGCCGATCCTGGAGGTGTCGACGCCTATGTAGGAGAGTGGGGAGCCGGTGTAGCAGAGTGGGGCGTCGCCGGTGTAGGAGAGCGGGGCGTAGCCGATGGTCGAGGACTCACTAGTGGTGTAGGCGGTGGAGGACTCGCCGGAGCTGATGGCAAGCCGGGTGCCGAGGTGAACGAGCTCGGTTAAGACGAGCTGCTAGCTTCCCCGGCTCCCTCGAAGTGAACGTAGTCGACGACGAAGTCTCTGAGAGTCGAAGTCAAGCCGTCGTCCACCACCTTGTCCCAAGCCCAACCTCGCCCTTCGTTGAACACGACGTCCCGGGAGATGCAGACGCGCTGTGTCGTAGGGTCGAGGATGCGGTAGGCCTTGACGCCCTCCGCGTAGCCGATGAAGACCCCCGGCGTGCTCCGGTCATCGAGCTTGCCGACATGGTTGAGCTCCTTGGCGAAGGCGAGACAGCCGAAGACGCGGAGGTGGCTCACCACTGGCTTGCGCCCGTGCCAGGCCTCGTACGACGTCTTGCCGTCAAGGGCCTTGGTGGCGAGCGGTTGAGGAGATGGACGGCAGTCATCACCGCCTCCCCCTAGTAGATTGTCGGCATCCCTCTCTGCTTGAGGAGGGCGCGGGCGGTAGCCACCACTGTCTAGTTGCAGCGCTCAACGACGCCGTTCTGCAGTGGGGTGTACGGCACAGAGAAGTGGTGCTGGATTCCCTTGTCGGCGCAGTACGCCGCGAACTCAGCCGCCGTGAACTCGCCGCCGTTGTCAGTGCGTAGCACCCGAAGCTTGCGGCCACACTCCTTCTCTGCAGCAGCTTGATGGCGTCCGCAGCCGCCGCCTTGGTGTCGAGCAAGACCACCCACATGTAGCGGGACACGTCGGAGATGAGCAGCAGGAAGAAGCGCCGGCCTCCAGGTGTAGCCGGTGTCACGGGGCCGCAGAGATCACCGTGCACGAGCTCCAGATTCTCCTTGGCGCGGAAGCTCGCCTGGCGAGGAAAGGGGAGCCACCGCTGCTTGGTGAGGACGCAGGTGTCGCAGAATTGCTCCACGTGCTCGACTCGCGGCATGCCCTGCGCCATCTCCTTGTTGCCAAGCTGCTTCAGGGCCTCGAAGTTAAGGTGCTCAAAGCGCTCGTGCCACCGCCAGGCGTCGTCGTTGCGGCGGGCTACAAGGCACACGGGCTGCGCCACCTGTACGTGGAGGATGTAGAGGCGGTTGGCGGCTCTGTTCACCTTGGCGAGAAGGCGACGATGGCGATCCCAGATCCGCAGGACCCCGTGCTCGATCTCCACGTGCGAGCCGTTCTCATCCAGCTGTCCCAAGCTGATGATGGAGTTCCTCAGCGTGGGGATGTAGTAGACGCCGGTGAGCAGCCGGTGCTCGCCGGTCTTGGCGGTGAAGATGACGGAGCCGACGCCCTTGATCTCCATGGCGGAGGCGTCTCCAAACTTGACAGAGCCTCGAACGCCGGAGTCAAGCTCGGAGAAGAACTCCCGCCACCCATCATGTGTTGAGTGGCACCGGTGTCGAGGCACCACTCGTCGATCTTGTCGCCGCCGGACCCGTTGCCAAGGAAGACGTGGGCCCGCGGCTCGTCGAGGTGGAGTGCGGTGGCAGCCGGTGCGGGAGGGGAGTGCGGCTCAATGCTCCCGTGTACAAAGAACAGAGCCGCCTCATCACCCTCCTGTGCGCTTGCGCGACGTGTGCCTGACCGCCGTGCTTCGCCTACCAACAGTCCTTGGCGCAGTGGCCGATCCTCCTGTAGTTGTTGCAGGTGTCGTCGTGGGTAGCCTTGCGCTCGTCGTCGGCCCCGCCAGGAGCACCACCACGCACCTTGTCCCGCTTGCGCGGTCGATGCTTGCGGCTGCTCGACAAACCCGAAGCCGAAGAGCCCGAGGCCTCCCCCTTCTTTCGCTCTCGCTAGCGGGCGAGCCACTGCTCCTCGGTGAAGAGAAGCTTGCCACCGATAGTGACCGGCTCTGAGGGAGGTAGCTGCTCGCGGTTGTCGACGGCCTTGAGGCGACCCATCACCTCCTCGATCGACGGCTCAGAGAAGTCCAGCAACATCTCGATGGCGATGGCGACCTGCGAGTACTTCTTGGGGACGACGCGGAGGAACTTCTCGACAGCTCTCTCTTCGTCGATGTCGTCGTCGCCGTACCGCGCCAACTGCTGCATCAGGGTGTTGAGGCGGAGAGCAAAGTCGTCGACGTCCTCACCCGGCTTGAAAGCCAGGTTCTCCCACTCCTGACGCAGCTTCTGAAGCATGGACCTGCGGGCGCGGTCACTGCCGATGCGCGCCGCGGCGATGGCGTCCTAGGCGTCCTTGGCGGTCCGCTTGTTCGCGAGGGAGGAGTGCATCTCCGTTAGAACAGCAGTGAGGAGCACCTCCAGCGTCCGCTGATCCTCGTCGAAGTCGGCATCGCCGTACCGTACCACGTCCCACATGCGCCGCGCCTGCATCTTCACCTTCATCACCATGGACCACTCGGCGTAGTTGGTCTTAGTGAGCATGGGCCATCCGCCACCGGCGCCGGTGTCCTTGAAGATGGTCTGCACGGCGGGAGGAGAGCCGGGGTGGCCACGGCGACCACGGTGTCGGTCCGGGGAAGGGGAGGCGCGCCGCCTGCAAGGGCTTCGCGCGCCAGCGCCCCGTCGACCCTAGTCCCGGTCGAAGTCCTGATGTGCCTCCAGCTCCGCTGCCTGCTCTCTCAGTCGCTAGGCCTCCAGCGCACGGTCGACGCGCGAATCCTGAGCACCTGCGTTCAGGTCGCGTCCAGGTTGCGGCCACCGAAGTCGCGAGCGCCCCACACCCGCTGATCCCACGCGGGCCGCAGCTCCTCCTGCTCGAGCCATGCCTCAGCATCGCTCCTGCCAGATCCGCCCAGGTCGCGAGCCCGTGCGTCCCGCTCGTCGAAGGCCTACTCGGTCTCCAGGTGTGCCGCCCGCTCCTACAGCCTCTGGGCCTCGAGCGCCCGCTCGACGCGAGGGTCGCGTCCCGCACGTGTGCCTCGCACAGCGACCGTGTCCGCGTCCACATCCGCGTCGGAAGGAGCCCGACTGCATCCGTCGCGGCCCGCTCCACCTCGCGCGCCCGCGTCCGCCTCCTCCTCGCTCGCATCCGTGTCGGAGCCGCTTGCACCGCGACCGACTCGTCCAGCCGCGTCCGCCTCCGCACGTCCGCGTCCACCTCCTCCGGCCCGCAGGGCAGCGACTTCCGCTGCCGCCGCTCGAGCAGCAGCAGCCGTGGCTGCGACCTCCTCGGCGGCCCGTGCTGCTGTGAGCTCGGCAGCCGCCAGCCGCTGCGCCCGTGCCTCTGCAGCCGCGCGCTCCGCCGCCTCCTGCTCGCGCTGCTCCGCTGCGAACAGGTCTGCAGCTGCTGCTCTCCTGCGCCTGGCACTGGAGGTGAAGGACCGATTGGAGGAAGAGGAGGAAGAGTGGAGAGACATAGCGACGGATTGGGATGGGTAAGGGTAAGGGGAAAACCCAGGTAAGAACACTAGGCTCTTGATTCCATTTGTTGGAGACTAATCACAGGTTTGGGGCTGAATTTTCTATTTCATTAGCCTTGCCAAAACATATCCTAAAGATGCTAAAGCATATAGCATAAAATAAAGATGCTAAAGTAAAGATGCTAAAGTAGATGCTAATAGAGATAAGGTGGGGACATAGCCACCAACTATTCTAGATACAACAAGACTTATGCTGTCAGATTCTGCGGTTGGCCAAGAGTTAGTTAGCCAAATCCTATCTGGGCTGGTTAAAAATTATGAAGAGAAACAGGATTCAAATACAAACAGAAACTTGGAGAGGCTAGAGATGGCACACATCAGGCTAGAGGCTGCTCTTAAGATATCAGAAAAGTGGCAGATTGCTGATTCATCCTTGTTGCGTTGGCACAGGAAGCTGAAGCGTGCTGCTCAAGAGTGTGGCGACACACTGCACAAATGCAAGCATCGAATCCTTGAGAAAGAAAAGATGGAACAGGAGGTGAGGAATTCGTCCCTGCCTAATCGGATTGTGCATGCTACCAAGTCATTTGCTTTCTCCATATTTAACAGCAGCAACAACGAGTTGAACAGATCCATTGTTCAAAGGTTTGAGTGATTTGCAGATGGTGCAACTGAGTTTCTGAGATTCATGGATCTTGGTGGCACACCACGCTGTCACCTGACTTTCAACACCCTTGTCAAGCACCTTTTTGCAGGTAAGGGGCTTTATTATAGAATCATTCGTGGAAAAGAATTTCCATCTTTTCTGCTGTGGTTGGTGCCTTTCTGTACTGCAGAGCGTGGAATAGAGGTTAGCCTGATACTTATACACAAAGATAATAATGCACCAGAGGGTAACTTATTTTATAATATTGTACTGCAACTTTCAGAGAGTATGGACATAGTTGGAATTGCAATCAAGTGCTTTCAGTTGTTTGCCCCTCATTTCAAATGTGCAGTTGAAAATGTTAGGAACAAACTTGCTCAGCTACCTACTCAAGACCTGTCTTGGGCGGCACCATCTGTTTATTTATACCCGAGAACATTGGATTAATCTACACAGCTTTGCATCTCACTGGTTTCGCCCAAACCCATTATGTTGCAAGCAGCATGGTCGCGATGAGCTTCACCGTGTTAGGAACCTAGATATTTCAGGATTGTCAGATGTTTCACTAGAACCAGTAATTCATGTGAATTTGCAGTGCAAAGTCCCACTGTCTGAAGACAATATTTTTTTGCAAAATTCTCCATATTTGAATGCTGGAATTGTCTTTGTACCCAATGCCACCTTAGAAGACATATTGCCTACGAATAAAAGTTCTTCAATAGCGGTAATGGTTGGAGAGGGGCAGAACAGCTTGCATACAGACATTACCTTCGAACAACTGGAACATATCTTGCTGCCAAACGCAATAGAATACTTCTGCCAGAATTCCGAAGCAACAGTCTACCAAACGATTTGGAAGTCTAAGCATGGCTCTGCACTAATTCAGTTTGAGAAGGCAACTGTGAGCACAAGGAGAACTTTTGTGGGAGCTAAGAAAGGAAAGATATTGAAACACCAGGGTCAGCAGAGGAGCCTTTGGAGTTGGAAATGTATTATGTCTCACTTGATCAACTTATGGGGTGCACTTGATCAACTTATGGGGTGCACATGTGCCCAGCCAACTGCAAAGCTCGTTCACGGACTGGATTCAGAAAGAAAAGGAAGGTTATTCATAACCACCGAAGGTGACCCTGCTTGTAATTCTAAATAATGTGACATGGATAAAGAAGGGAAAAAAAACAAGGGGAATAGAAAGAATATATATATTTGACTAGGTATTGGAGTTACTATTCGTAAATGAGGATACATCAGTCAAAAAGTCATAGTATACAGGTATCCTTAGAGAAAGAATATGGTGATTTCCAATTTGTATGCTTGTATGTTTCGGTTTCACTTCAATCTGAACATAATTTCTTCTTGTCCCATAATAAAGTTATGTTTCTGAAAGCTTTTAATAAGATGGCAAGTTGATGGGACCAACCGTAATCTGCAGAATAACGTCTGGAAAAATGGCTGAAGGTCATGCCGTTCTGTCGTTCAAGACTGGCAGTTTCGTTGCAGTGCCATGCATGTCGCTTAAACCATGTCTCTGCCATGTTTCCGGCTCTCCCACCATGGCCAGTGCTGGATATCTAGGCCATGATTGTAGCCGGGTTGGACCACTAGAGCACTTGAACTTCTGGATTAAGTTTAATGGAGAAATAAAGGGAACTGTGAGAGATACTACACTATGCCAAAAGAACATGAAGGAGATAATTAAACGTGTCGCCAATATAAGATCAGAGACACGAATAAGCAAAATGTGTGACTGATTAGTTGTGGCCCACGGCCAGAAACATGCCACTACTAGTGACAAGTTATCAGAGACTCTTCTCAGCTAGAAGCATCACTGATAAAAGGGGCTATTATCAGTGACGCATTTCACCGAGACGGCTCAGAGATTCTTCCCAACTACACATTCACTGATAATAGAGGCTGTTATCAGTGATGCATTTTGCTAAGACGAGTCTAATATGCTTTTATAACAATGATGTGTCTAGGGCTATGCATGCTAGTGCTCCGTTTTGCCTCGCACCCGAAAAATATATAAACTCCATTTAATCATGTCTTGTGTCCGCCGCCCCTCTTCTCATCTCTTTCCTAGATTATATTAGTCACCACCTCCCCCTTCTCACTCACTTCTCTCTCTCTCCTGGTGCCTCCCCACCACTGTTGCGCCCCATGTTAGGGGATGGCGCCCATCCACGAGACCCCTCTCATTTGATGTGGAACAGTGTGGTAGTCAACCAGATCTTCCTCCACAGCGCCCACCATGGCCTCCATTGCTGCGTTGCCAAATCCGGAAAGGGGCTCTCCCATGAAAGATGTCGAAACACCAGGCTCAACAGAGGATCTTATGGAGTCGAAAATGTATGTTATCTATGAATAGAAGTTCTTCAATGGTGGAATTGGTTGGCAAGGGGAAAAATTACTTCCATACAGACATTACCTTGGAACAATCGCAAGATATCATGATGTGAAATTAATTAGGGTTGCAACGCTTAGGATGCCTGTGACTGTTTCGCTCCTGCCGCTTAGTGCTGGTTATTTCTGTTCACGTGGACTGGCTTATTTCTGTTCGCATGCAGGGCCGGCCCTGAGGGGAGGGGCGGCCGCCGCTCCAGGCCCCTAAAGCCAATGGGCCCCTCAAGTATGTACTGTTATATACGTAATTAATAGCTGGCCCAAAAATAAAATTACCGAACACTAAATTAGGCCTCACGTCTGCACAGAGACAGAACTGATGCAAATTAGCAGCTGATCAGTTCACACAGAATTGAAGGCATGAGTAGATGCCGCTACAATTTCTAAATGAATTTCTGAATACAAAATCCGTCTATCCATCAGGTTACAGTATTATTTTTATTGTGTGAAGACTGATCGTGCAAATGTGGAACTAGTTACTATTATTATTATTATTATTATTATTATTATTATTATTATTATTATTATTATTATTATTATTATTATTACTATTATTCAAGTCGGCTATAGCGTCAGCTGAAAAAACCTTTTTAAAATTAAAATTGTTAAACATCGTTTGAGATCTACAATATCTCTCTGTTTCAAGAGAGGTTAAACAGTTTGGGGAAGAAATTTTTAGATGAGATCAATATTGATGTCATCATCAGCGACTTTGCAAGAAATGTTAGAAGACAATTTTAAGAAAATTTAATATGTACCGTTTTATATTTTTAGTATTTTTATCATGAGGCCCCGAGTGTTTAGTCTGGCTCCAGGTCATGAAATTCTTAGGACCGGCTGCTCCCGCTTCCGCAAGCTGCGCCCGCAGAACCGCGTTTCTGCTCCGCTTCTGTCGCGTACTGAGAAAATTGAATGATCGACGGCTTGGGCCCGGAGAGAGTCTGGGAGGGACGACGGACCGGATGGGGTCGGTCTTCTCGCCGCTCAAGAAGCTCTGGATCCGCATGCATTCCGCGCAGAACAAGAGTACGTGCCAGCCGTCTCCCAGTTCCTGTTCTAGTGCTCGTGCTTTGATCGCCGATTGCATAAACATAATTCTAGAACATCCCATTTATACTATCTAAATGTACAAAAATATATATCGTAGAACATCACTCGCATACTACGTACTATTATAAGATGGATCATAGAACATCATATGTATACTATGTGAACATTATATTTATCCTGTAAAATTTAGAAAAATTTAAAATTTTAAAAAATAAAAAGTAAACTATTTATTTAAAGTAAAATAATAAAAAGAAAAAAATCTAGAGAAAAATTAAAAAGAACATCAAATGATACTATTTGAATAACCTAACATATACTATAAAACATATCACAGGTACTATATGAATAACCAAAGATAATTGTAGAACTACTTATTTATACTTCATGGACATCCAAAACACATGGTAGAACATCACATGTGTATTATGTGAACATCATAAAAAATATTATATATATAATTACATGTATACCATGTGAACACATATATCTCATGGGATGTAGGAAATTTTTTCAAGAATAGAACAAAATACATTGTATACGTGAACATCACATGTATACGCGCTCGTTTCTGAATGCTCGACCACGTGCTCGTCTCGCTTCCTGCCGTCACTCTGCTTTGTTTAGAACGTTGCTTCGGTTATATAATACAGCGAGTGGAGAAAATTGAACACAAGACCTATGGCTTCAGAATGTTGTTCCCCTACCACTACGCCACAAGATGTCTTGTGTTGCATATAAAATATTTTTATTATTAAATTGATCAAATCATTTAAATATGATAGAAAATATTGCAACTCACAAGAATAATATTCTAAATAAAAAATATACCATGAGGCATCTCATAGAATATGAAAAAGATACGTAATAGAGGAAACAAACAAAAAAATACCATGTAATAGTGAGAAAGAAATACAAAAGAAAGAATGAAATAAAAAAGGAAACAATAATCAAATGAAAATAAGTGAAAGAAAAAATGTAATACAAAATAATGTATAAAAAGACCATAATAAAAATCACATAGAATATCACATGAATACTACCAGAATAATAAAATAATAAAAATCACATAGAACGTCACAAGAATACTATTAAAATAATATTAAATATACATAAAACATCTCATGAGTACTAAGTCTCCATGGATACTCAAAGACAATAATGGTGCTTCTAACTTATACTATGAGAACATTAGAAAACATATCATAAAACATTACGTGTATACTACAGGAACATCATATGTATCCTATGAAAATATGGAAATTAAAAAGAGTAAAAACTATGTGATAGGAAAAAACAAGAAAAAAAGGAGAAGACAAATAAAAAACATGCAACAGGAAAATAAAATAAAAATATGATAGAAAAACAAAATAAAATAATAATAATCAAATGTAAATAATTGGAAGAAAAATACAGAACAATGTGTAAAAAGGATCATAATAAAATAAAACACATAAAACATCACAAGGATACTAGTAGAATAACCCAAAATATACGTAAAACATCTCATGAGTATTATGTGAATAATCAAAGGTAACTACGGAACATCACATGCATACTATATGAACATCACATGCATACTACGTGAACATCACATAATATATCCTAGAACATTATATGTGTATACTACGTGAACATTACAAAATACATCATAGAACATCACATGTATACTAAGTGAACATCACATATATACTTATGAACATCACAAAATACATTATAAAACGTCACACGTATACTACATGAATATCACAAAAAAATATCAAATATCACATGTATACTATGTGAATATCACATATATCGCATGAAATGTATGAAATAACAAAGTAAATAATAAAATTATTAAACTAATGAATTAAATTAAAATAACAAATAAGAAAATGCAAATAAAAATGAATAACAAAAGCTAAATATATATAAAAAAGAATAACTTAAATAAGGAAGAGAAAAAGGAAATTGAAAAGAACCACGTGCATACTATGCAACATGACATGCCTAATGTAACATATGAAATGCAAAAACTTAAAAGAAATTAAACATGAAAATGATTAAATAGAAATTAGAATAAATAGAACATGAATAATGAAAAAATAATCACATAATTAAGTATGGTAAAATAAAGAAGAAGGAGAAAGGGGAAGGATTAAAAATCTCCTACAACTAAAAAGAACAAAGCGTGGACAATTCTTTTGGTGCGATAATTGATTTCGTCCGTCTGCCTGCCTGCCCGTCCTGTGACCCTCGCCCGTCGCACCCCCGCTTCCTTTCCTTGCAACGTGATTTTCGCCATCTCCCTCTCTCCCTCAGTGCGCCGGCCGCCCCTACCTCTCCCATATGCAACTGGCCCCTCCCTTCCTTCCCCGTCGACGGTGCAGCGGGCCGGCTCGGGAGCCTCCCCTCCTCTCCACTCGAGCTTCCCTCTCCTTCTCTTGATGGCACGGGGGCCAACCCCCACCGGCGGCGGCGCGTGGGGCATGGACCGGCACTGGCGACGCGAGCTCCCCCCTCCCTCCCCGTCGACGGCGGCGCTGGGGTGGCTCTCCCTCCTCCCTCTCCCTGCGCGGCGGTGCTCCTCCACCACCTCCACTAGATCCGACCGGCGCAGGTGGATCCAACGTCGGCGGCGCATGGGGAGGCCGGATCCGGCCTCGACGCAGGCAGATCTGGCCAAGTGTGCGCGCGGGCAGGGATCTCCTTCGACAGCAGCGACCACGACGGCCCTCCTCCCCCACCCTAGCTACGCGCGGTGAAGATCCGGTGGGCCGAAGTCCGGATCCGGTGGCTACCAGGTCCCCTCCCTCTCCTCCAGCCAGGCGCGCGGGGGCCGGCCGGATCTGTGGCGGCCAGGCCCCCTCCTCCCCCTCCTCCGGCCAGGCACGGTTAATCGATTAACCGTGGCGGGCATAGGCAACCGCCGTGGTTAAGCCACCATTAACGCTGACCTTTCAACCGCGGCGGTTGCCCTTGCCTGCCTCGGAAAATAAAAAATGACCGCCTCAGAAAAGATTTCTGTAGTAGTGTTAATCTCCACTCCGTAAACCATAACTTTGGTACTTTTCATATGTGTTCAGAGCTTAATTACTTAGACTGCTTATTTTTATCTGGTCAAGCTCTGCCTCTAATGCCAGGTTACTAATCAAGTTCACTTGTTCTTTTTTGCCACAAGCAATAGTAGTATAAATTAGAGTACCTTTATTGTGTGAAAAAATACCTATCATGCCAGCACTAATCAAGTTCACTTGTTCTTTGTTGTGCACTTTTCTGCAACTTTTAGGTGTATACTTGGGGTACAAGAGAATATAGGAGGCTTAATCTGGCTGGTCTGGTTTGTGATTATTGACATCAGTTTCATACTTGATATTGATCAGGTTATACCTTTGCTGGTATGTGAATGTTGACATCAATTGCTTCTGTTTTTTTTGTGTCCCTGATGAAGTGGTTGAACCATGTTATACCTTTACGTGTTTGTTTAGCAGACGCCCGCGAGCTGTTCGCTAAAATGTCCCGTTCTAAATATTTCCTATTACCATAATCTGTAAGCTGCGTGTTTGTTTACCTTTACCTGGTCTTATGTTTAAACAAAGAAGAACTAAATTATGTTGCTGACAAGGCCTATACTAGTTTTCAGTTGTCAGAACAATGATTATTATTCTGCAATATGTAGTTAGTATGGATGCAATTATTATTATTCTGTTGCTCAGAGTCAAAGGTGGTGGCCTGGTGTGCTGGAGGATCAAGGGGAAGAAGTACAACATCGTGAGGAAGCTGGGGACGCACATAGTGAGCCACCGGTGATTCACGGAATGTCTCAGGGACAGAAGGCGCCTCCCAAGGACCCCCGATGGTAAGAGAAGCATTTTTTCTTCAACTATTTTGAATGAAATTGTGGTATGATTAGACAAGTACTCTGTTGCTGTTTCACTTGGGCAATGCATGAACAAAATGTGAAACTGGAAATAGTAGTTAACTAGGTATGTCTCCACAGATCTGCTGTGTTGATAGAACAAAGTTGCTGTGGACAGTTGTAATCTGTCTCACTTTTTGTTCTGAGATTTGCAATCAATATGTTGACAGTATTTCTCAGATAACACCTTATCTTTCCTTTTGATTAATAGTTGCCAAGAAGAAGGTACAGTCCCTTTAAACTAGAAGTCACAGATACCATGGTTCAGCCAGACTCTGTTGCAGTAGAATTGATTCTGCAGGTATATTAGGGTGACAGTTATTGTGTAGTACAATATGACCTTGAAAGATAAAGTACAAAATGTTAGCTATCCGTGATTGTGTTTCCATTATCTAAAAAGTTATATTGATGATGGTGGGGTGCTTGACGACATAAAATAATTTTGTTTCGTAAAAACTAATTATGGTGCAGTTTTGGAAATACTCTTCAAGTTCCCTCATAGCTGGGATTAGCAATAACTATTTAATCACTCAATTATGAAATAAGAGTAGCAGCTTGTCAGTTTGAGTCTCTATCTGCAAGTGACTGGCAAAATGGATTTGGTTTTCATCAGTTCAACTGCAAGCAACCTCTGTCATTGCCATGCGCACGTATGTATAACAGGAGCATAGAGGTTTCAGTCATCATCAACTTGGCTGCATCATTGTTCGGAACTTTAATTAGTTCAGTATAGTAGCTCGTAGTTCCTTGAATGTGAAATGTCACTCTGGTGCCATTTGTCTGTAAGTGGGTTTACTGGTCCATGTTTGAACCAAAATTCAGATCATCCATCTAAACTTATAGTTGCTACGTACACCTCTTATTTTGAAGGAATAGTATCTTGTGCTGTTGTCATAGAGTTGCAAATGATGGTCGTCTTGTGCTGTTATCATAAAGTTGCAAACATTTATCTGGAATGTTTGAGCACTGCAGGTGGCAAAGTTAGTGGGATTTTTTAACGGTGTTCCTACCTAATTGTATTTATGTTTAATACACTATATGATGGAATTGTCTGATTCATGATTCAGAGTCTTTGCCAGGAACAAGCAGTACCTCTCATTATCATGTTCTATGGGATGTGAACAAATTTGCCACTGATAGTGGTTAAAAAATTCAAGGAAGTTGCAGGTAATTTTCAACAGCTGTGATCCCCTTAATTTTTAGACGAATTGAGTCGGACTGCAATTACTTGGCTATATATCAATTTGAGATTTATATTTTTATGAACTGTGCACTGAGTGTTGCTACCTGAATGCCAATTAATATGATGACTTAAATTTTCATTCTCAAGCGTGGCACAAACTTTATAGGTGTGATGATAAAATAAATAATAGAGCAATAAACAACCTGATATCTTTACCCCTTTTCTTTGATGGGTTTGTGGCCAAAACTCTTGGCACCATCAATAACTCTTCAAGTTAGGTGTAATGCGCCTGTTCGGTGTGCTGCAGCTGCAGGCTGTGCTGCTAGCACTACTGGATTCGAGCGGTTTGCCGAGTGCCTGGGACACTCAGCAAAGCGCCAAAAACACTCGGCAAATGCTTTACCGAGTGCTGCACTCGGCAAACTGGACTCGGCATAGGCTTGGCCGGCAAAGCACGCTTTGCCGAGTGTCAAACATCGGGCACTCGGCAAAGCGTTTGCCAAGTGTCAAAGACATCACACGGCAAAGCAAGGCGCTAACGGACGAAATCCTAACGGTCGGTTTGCCGAGTGTCAACCGTTCGACACTCGGCAAAGCGTGCACAGTTTGCCGAGTGTCATATGTTTGACACTCGGCAAAGTTTACATAGTTTGCCGAGCACTCGGCAAACTATGTAAACTTTGCCGAGTGTCAAACATATGACACTCGGCAAACTGTGTTCCCAGGCATGCCATGTGTGGTCAGTTTGCCGAGTGTCATGGAGTAGACACTCGGCAATCTGACCAGAATCAGTATTTTTTTTTGTTTGTTCCATTTATGACACAATGCACAAATATAATATATATCGTATTAAATCACCACAAATTTATCACAGGAGTCATAAATCACAATCACAACAAGCTCACAAGTTCAAATATGCCACAAACACACATGTTCACATATATGACATGTTCATAACCAAAAGTCCAAATATGCCACAAGTTCACAACTTGACAAGTCTGCAACCAAATATCTTAATTGAAGTTCACAACAAGCTGCTCACGGCGATTGTAGGGGGTGAGGAGGCCCGAGATTTGATGCCGGCGACCCTCCTAGTCAATTTGGCGCAATTTGTGAGTATATATATTGTGTTTCTCAAAAATTAAAGGGGGAACATCGGTAGCAAGGCATTGTATATATATATATATATATATATATATATATATATATATATATATATATATATATGGAGGTGGATTTTATGTTTACGTGTGTAGCTGCTCACCCAGCAGCTGTGCTCCGATGCGCATCGAGATACACAAAATTGTTAACGAGGAAGCTCACTGGTAATAGTAATTATTGTCCGCGTAAAGTAAATAATTGCTATTACGAACCACATGGAGCATGAAACTGACAACTGGTACTGTTCACCCATGTCCTTTCAACCATGTGGCTTATCCAGAGCACTGTAATCTTTTGTTTTGTTCTTATCAGAAATGTTTTTTTTTTGTTTCTGCTTTTATAGATGAATCACCGAGCTATTCGTTACGCGGTCTGCCGGCGTCGATAGGTGTGTGGCGTCGATAGATGTCCACGCCGCCTCTGTGTCCTGGCCAGCCGGACAGCGCCTCCGCCGATGGCCCAGGGCCAATTTCATCTGTCTTTGGGTCGTATTTCGAAGTGGAGCTTTTGGTACATTCACGGTTCTCTTTCGTTCGTATTTTCTGCCCTTTTTTCATGGACTATACAACAAGCCTCTGCGCAACGATGACACTGCGATTAATTTTGGCGCAGGAACTACCACGGATGAGAAAGTTAGTTGGTAGTAGCCGCTGGGTCACTGTGAACGCCGAAAGTGGTTTTCATTTCAACGTTTTCATTTCAACGCCGAAAGTGAGGCCTACATTGATATATCGAGGCTATATGTATATTAGTCGCGGCAACACATGGCAAATCGTACAAACAAAAAAGATATGTGAACAAAAAAAAGAAAACCCACGTCTATTTTTTCTCAGAAATGTTTAGATTTTTTTCAGGTACGGCATGTGTAGCATTGGTTGATTGGCTCGTGAGTATCTCCAACAGCTCACCAATAGTTCATCAATAGTTCATCCTCCTTAGTAGAATGATATTGGTGATCATCAATACTGTTTTTTCAGACTATTAAGGGAGATGCTTCAAAAGATCACCAATAATCTCCCACAATATATTGGGGTGGGTCCTGGCTATTGGGGAGATACAACTTCCGGTTTATTTGAGGAGAGATTCCCATTTATTTGAAGAGAGATGGGAGAGATATTGGTGATCACCGTAAAAAGATGGGAAAGGAGAGCTGTTGGAGCATCGAATTTGGGTTATCTCTCCCAATACGACAGGTTGAGATGCTTTAAGAACAGGTGCAGACACAGAAGGACGTGGAACCACACGACGGAGGGAAAAAAAGTAAAAGGGAAAAAAAAAAGGAAACCAACTACAAGACAACAAAATGCAACCAAACAAAACAGGTAGCACTAGAAAACTGAAAAAAAAAAGAGAGCCAACTAAAAGACAAAAAAAACAAGAGCACTGTTATTGTACTCCCTCCGTAAAAAAAAGTGACGTTTTAGACGCATCGTGTTTGACCGTTTGTCTTATTTAAAAATTTTGTGCAAATTATAAAATAAATAAATCATTATTGAAGTATCTCTAATGATAAAATAAGTCATAACAAAATAAATGATATTTATTAAAAAAAAATTTTGAATAAAATAAGTCATAGCAAGGGAACCGTTGGAGATGCTCTGAGGACAGGTGTAGACGCAAAAGAACGCCGAAACACAGGACAAAGGGAAAAAGAGGAAAAGGGTGAAAAAAAAAAGAAAACCAACTTGCAGACAACAAAATGCAACCAAACGAACCAGCTGGCACTAGAAAACAAGGTAGCGATAGAAAAAAAGAGAGCCAACTAGAAGACAAAAAAAACAAGAGGCCTCTTATTGTATTCGACCATGGACTCTAATTTTGGATGCTTCTGCGGGTCCTGTCACATGGTTTTTTTTCAATCAAATACCCTTGCTATTGGGAAGTTCATAGCACGGTTCATTAAGTGCCGTCTTTAAATAGTATCCACACTATAAGCAACCAGAAAAGGGACAACTAGATCAACTATCCTATACTATACCATTATCAATGTCCTAATCAATGTCCTAGTTTAAAAGTATTTGCAAGGAATTGCTCTTATGTTTTGGAATAAACAAGCTGTAGTTCATGTTATGTCTATCTCATTAACCATTACAGCTTTGGTTCGAAACATGTTGGCCAGCTGGGCAGGACAATTTCAATGAGGATTTGCAGACAGTTGATCAGTATTTGCAAACAACATACCAAGGCATACTGTCCAACACAGAGTATAAACCATGGCAGATAACTAGTTAGTTGTGTTAAAAAAAGGCAGAAGGCGTGGAGAAATGGAAATATACAGGCTAGTGACTACAAAGCAATAGTGTCGTCGCTCAGTCAACAAACTCCAATCCTAGCGGACACTCCCGTGAAGCACACGGGCAAAGAGAAACAAAAACAGATGCACTTCCCCAACGCGCGTGCGCTCGCAGTACTACTGGCGCTGGTGAACAACGTACACTGTTCATCTTCTTCCCCCCGCCATCTCCTCCCCCATCCACCTAGACCAACGCCCAGGACGCCGGAGACCTCGCCGGCGACCTTCAGGCCAACCAACCAACTCCGCCGGACGAACACCCTCCAAGCACAAAATGAGCCCGGCCTCCACTAACTTCGCCGGCCGTCGGCAGCGCAGCCTACCCCGCCAACTCAGAAGGTCTCCTGCACCGACAGGATCAGCGGCGCCGCCGCCGCCTAGCTCACTGCAGGCCAACCCACCACCACCGCCGTGTCGCGGCCGCCACCAGGACAAACGGCAAATAGCCGGCGACAGAGGGGGCGTTGCCGCCAAACCTGTCAGCTCAGCGCGGTCTCGTCCACCTCCACCGCCGTCACCGCAGCCTCGTCCAACGCCACGACCGCGGCAACGCAACAGCCCATGACCAACCCGATACAACACCCCCGCCCCCTTCTTCCCCAGTAAGGGCGCCACGTGCACCGCTCGCCTTACTGCCGCAATAGGCGAGATGTGACACTCATCGAAGAAGGTAATGCGACCGAGGAAGGGAAGGTGAAGAAGAGACAGACGAGGGACTCACCGGGACGGATTAATGAGCGAAATGATGTGGATACGGCGATGCAGCGGCGGCAAGGAAAGAAAAAGGGATAAAAACCGATGGACCACGTGTACATGAACCACGCGTAGTTGGGCCACGTGAGTTTCTGCCTGACACCAACTGCAAACAAATAAAATCATCTCTCGCTGATCCACTAATACAACTCGTTAGTTACCTGAAACATCAATCCATGGTTCCTGTACCAGGGAGCATCCAACGGCATCGGCCGGGTGAGCAGCTACACCCGGTTGTATGCCAATATTTCTGATATATATATATATATATATATATATATATATATATATATATATATATATATATATATATATATATATATATATATATATTGGTAGCAAGGCAGCAGCATCCCATGTTCAGAGATGTATAGAGATATTGCATTGTCAAAAATAGTAACTTTGCATAGTCAAATCTACTAATACAGGAACACAAGCTGAAAGGACACTTAATTTGTTCAGTGCATTGCAAGCACACAAGCTGAAAGATCACGCTTCAGTACACTTTGAGCATAAATAAACGGTTAATTTGTTCAGTACACTATCTAGCTTATCATGTGATTAAACACATTATAATCTAGTGGCATAGAATATGTAATGATGCACAAAATATCCAGATTAGGAAACATTTTCTTTTACACATGAAGCTGAATGGCCAACATGCCAAAACTCAAAGTCAAATCACCAAACTGATTAATAATAGGCAAAAATAGATAACATACCTGCTGAACAAGAAGAAATCTGCATGCTTGCAACCCATCTTCCTCATCAATGTAATGACTATATGCTGCCCAATGGCTAACTTGTATATTGATATAGGAGGCTGACTGCAGCTTCTGCTTATTAAATCTGAGAGGAAATGCTACAGCTAAACAACTTTAGGTATAGGCAATATGAAACACTAGATTGCATTGGTACACTATTAATATTTCTAACTTATTATATGTGCAGAATAAAAGGTACATTTGAACCTACTTTTCAAAAAATTCTAATAGATAAGCACATAGCTGCTTTCTGAGTATAAGTTCAGCCTATAAAATCTGAGAGGATCAAGATAACTATAGCAAGTCATGTGATCACAGGTCAATGTCTTCAATACTAACCACACAATAAGCTCACCTCTACTCTATATTTTTTTTACTTTTTATTGATTCCTACCTTCTCTAAATTGGTAATAATTAGATTAAATGAAATTATATAGATATCTCACACAAGAAGTCATACAAGTTTCCAGTATACAATCCTAAGACATTTTCCAAATCTGTACAGTGTAAACTCATATATATCACACAAGAACTATCCCTTTATAGCCTCAAAATGTACCGCTTATTATTAAGAGCAGTTTCATCACCAGGAATGAAAAAATAAAGCAGAAAAGCATGTAATGTTTTACCTGATAATTTAACTGAATCTAAAGGAGGACAACATCACCTTATAACCTGCAAAACAACGTACTCATGCCCAATATTCAGCAAGAAATAGAGCCAACTGAAGTTTGGTACAAATCAAACTTGCTGTCACTAACCAGCTACCATTTCAATAAGCTACTGCTACCATTTGAGCCAACACAAGCCACCTGACACATTCTTTTCCTCAGACAGAGTAACCGCTAATGTATGGTCTGAATTTTTATATGTAAGCAACATATATGCAACTGTATTTTCAATTCTGCTATGAATCACATATCAATCACTAGATCTCTTTTTAATTTAATTCTAACACAACCAGACATGACATAGAAATATTAACTTTTAGATCTGAACTAGTAAGAAATCCTAACCTCAATAATCCATAGGCTTCCCTAAATCAATCACAAGCGCACCATGCAGCTCATCCATAGCCTGAAAAATGGATCCACAGGGGCAACTGAGTAGTAGTAACAGCATAGATCTCAGGTTAGGACAATAGCTTGAGTTTGCAGTGTCATCATATAAATTCAGACAAACTTATATCGCTGTCCTTACTGGAGGAGATAAGATTCACAGGTGTTATCCTTACAGGCACTAAAAGGCACTGGAATCACCAACCCACAAACTGAAATAAGTGCAAACATTTCTAGTGGTTAGAGTGCTGCTTGTGTCGACATGCTGATTAGCATTTATTTATTATTTAATATGTGCAGACAATATGTATTCACAGCTCGTAAAAAACATCAGACAACATGTTATCACTAATTAGTCACCCTCACACATCTTCTATTTTTTAATCAAATAATATCAATATATATCACTAATTTATGTTGCAGAAGCAACCTAAGGCAACCAATAGGTGTTGAGCATTAGCACATTGTGAAAGCAAGAAACAGTGTTGCTAGTCTGAAATAAGGATTAACACTGAGGTCACACCGAGCAGATTAGCTTCACAGGCTCGTACAACAGTTGCTCATCTCATTGTTACGAAAGTACTAATAACCATGGAATAGTAAGAAGTATACATCACACACCATCTATCTCAGCATGGTCTAAGGGAGCCTCACTGCCATTTGGGAAGAGCTTTACCTTGAACTGAAAAGGCATGCAATTGAGGGTTCCAATGTTGCCTATGACTGCATATGGACCACTGCAGCTTTCAAGCCTCCTCGTGTCTAAATCCTAAAACGCAATGCTAGACTATCAACTTAATAAGATGAAAATCTATTTAACATAATTTTAAACAGATCTCCACACATATACAGGTTACTGTGCAGTACTTTTGTTAGGGGGGATGATTTCCTAAATATACCTCTGTTGGCAAACCGTGTGAACCAAGATATGAAAACACTAGACAGCAGCAGTACAATTGCTTAAATAAATCATAGCCAGAGTTCTAGTCCACCAAAATTTAGGTTCTTTAATAATTTAGAAAGCTTATGTAATTGTCTACAACTTTGTAGTTATCAACAAGAGCTAGTTCATCAGTTAACAAGGTCGAAAAACATAAATGTTTAGGACCACGCAACAAAATCCTGACAGGGAACTTCAGAAAATCATAACTCCCAAATCTGGTGGGCTAAAATCACGAAATTTTAGGATAGCATAGATATATAAATTATCTACAACTTTTTATTAACAAGATTCACGGAAAAGATCATTTAATAAATACACAAAATATTTTTTCAAGCAGAATTATACACTGCAGTTTTCAACACACATTGCAAAAATGTTATTGAGTTTTCCTTATTTGTTTCCACATCAAGACAATGTTCAACCCAATTCCACTCCTAAACAGATAAGTGAGTCACGATCTCAAGATCCCTGACCCTAAACCTAGATCCCTAATTTGCAGCACATAACAAGACATGCACAAAACCATTGGGGAAGAGAGCTCACCACGATGATGCATTGCCCGATCTGGATCTGCAGTGGTCGGAAGAGCACGACAGTGAGGGAAAGGGGGCAGCACGAACAACGTCACAACCTGGCCAGGGGTGGCCATCCCGGCCAGGGGCTCAGCGGCGGCATGGTCAGCAGCGGCCGTGTGGCGCGCAGCGGCGGCCTGGCCGGCACCCCGGCGGTGCGCGCATCCATCCCCGGCCATGGCCGGCGGCGCCATTGCGGCCAGTAGAGCCAGCTAGGGCATGGCAGCCTGCCTAGTGCAAGGGCGCGCGACGCGGGGAGGAAGAGGAGGGGCGCCGGTGCTACACGCGGAGAGGCTGGGAGCAGGGGAGGTCGCCATGGGAGGAGGAGCAGGGAGCGGCGTTGGCGTCGAGAGAGGGAGCCTGCTGAGGGAGAAGATCGAGAGAGAGACCACGGGGTACGCACAGGAGGAGATAAGGTGCAGGGGCTGCTCACGTGCCCGTGCGTGTGTGGGTCTGGTGGTGTGTGTGCGCGTTTGGCGTGGGTTGTGTTGTGTGCGTGGCATTTTATTTTTAATTTCTTCTTTTTTTTGTTAATTATTAAATATTTATTTAGAAAACAAATTGTCAAGTATATATACAAACTTTGCCGAGTGTCCCAGATCTGACACTCGGCAAAGTTTTCGATTTTTTAAAAAAAACAAAAATAATTATTTAATTACACTTTGCCGAGTGTCTAAATTCTGGCACTCGGCAAAATACAAACAAGCCAACTTTGCCGAGTGTCAACTAAAAACACTCGGCAAAGTGTACTGTTTGCCGAGTGTTTCTCTAGGACACTCGGCAAAATAATTTTTTTTTGCATTTGGCTTCCAATTTTTTTCTGTAGGCTTCCTACGTTACCTTGACCAACATGTTGAAATTTGACACAATTTTAAGACATTTTGCTATATTTCTTTAGTTTTGTTTCTTTTCATTGATTTTTTTGGAAAATGCAAGTTTGCACTGCAAAGTGTATCGAATAATGACATTTCATTAATACGAAAATGATATTCATGTAATTGACTGTTGTTTGAGGCCGTATCCAGGAGGAGACTCGAAATTTCGCACATCTTCTTCTCGAAACTAGACCACGAACTTGTGGATGAATAGTTTTAAAATTGTATAAAATCCAAACGGAGTCCGAAATTCATGAAACTTGTCTACAAGTCATGATATCACATGTGGATGCGGTGATAAAAATTTGAGAAGATTTCGAGCACGTCGTCACGTACATTGCTTACAAACCCTAACATGTCAGATTTGCTCCCACGATATCACATGCGGAGATGTGAGGGTTTCTAAGCAGTGTACGTGATGACATACTCGAAATCTTCTCAAATGTTTATCACCACATCCACATGTGATATCATGACTTATCGACAAGTTTCATGAATTTCGGACTTCGTTTGGATTTTATACAATTTTAAAACTATTCGTCCACAAGTTCGTGGTCATGTTTCGTGAAGAAGATGTGCGAAATTTTGGGTCTCTTCCTAGATACGGCCTCAAACAACATTCAGTTACATGAATATCATTTTTGCATTCATGAAATATCATTATTCGATGCAATTGCAGTTCAAACTTACATTTTCCAAAAAAAATCAAAGAAAAGAAATATAGCAAATTGTCTTAAAATTGTGTCAAATTCTACCATGTTGGTCAAGGTAATGTAGGAAGCCTACAGAAAAAATTGGAAGCCAAAATCGGCAAAAAAAATTATTTTGCCGAGTGTCCCAGAGAAACACTCGGCAAACAGTACACTTTGCCGAGTGTTTTTTGGTTGACACTCGGCAAACTAGCCATTTTGCCGAGTGCTAACGGACCACACTCGGCAAACCGCTGACGGCGGCTAACCCCCAACCTTTGCCGTGTGTATACGTTTGCCGAGTGTTAACACTCGGCAAAGTGAAGCGTTTGCCGTGTGTTTTTATTTGCCGAGTGTTGGTACGTTTGTTGTGTGTGTTTGTTTGCCGAGTGTTAACACTCGGCAAACTAGTTTTTTGCCGAGTGTGAGGTTTTTGCCGTGTGTTTCCACTCTAACACTCGGCAAATGAGGTTGTTGCCGAGTGTCCGCGTTTTGACACTCGGCAAAAGATAAAACACTCGGCAAATCTCAGTTTTCCAGTAGTGTAGGGTTCTTGGTGGGTGAAGGTAGATGGGGGAAAAGGGTTGCCTTTACTTTGTCTGCTGGTGGTGTCTGTGTGTAACTACGGTCTGCTTTACTGGTTGTCCAGGTGGAGGAGATCCTCATCGAAGAGTCGAACGTTCAGCCGGGTGAACAGCCCCGTGACGGTTTGCGGTGACATCCAAGTGTACTAAAATTTTAATTCTCCAGTAATTTACTAATTTTACTGATATTAGTTGATTTTTTACTGTGATGTATAGTTTTTTATTTTAATATATTAACAATGCACTACCTATAAGTTAAACTTTTGCCTTATGTCAGCCCTTGTCTGGTAATGATTTTTTTCTGCAAAATTGTGCTAAACTTGTATTGGCAATTTGATTCTGTTATTTAGCATTCTGGTCACCTTTAACCCTTATATCCTCTGTTGTAATTTTCTTGTGGCAAGTATGTGGATTCCCTTCCAATGTAGTTGACTGTAATGTAATTTTTGTTTCCTAAATCTCAGGGGACTATATTAACCCCTTTTTCTTCTCAAATGCCTTATATTGACATTTTTATATCCAAGGGACATGGGATACTGCCTTCTGATTTTCTTCATGCCTTTTTCAGGGTAACTTTGATCTTGTGGGTAACAACATAGAGCCTATGTTTTTCATCCGAGATGGGATGAGATCTGGTCCATGCTTTAAAGCCAAACCCAAAGACTAATTTGCAGGAGAACTGGAGACAGAAGAGTAGATTTCTTCTCTCACCACCCGGAGAGCCTACACATGTTTTCTAGCCTTGTAGAACTGGTAATTTGTCATATGCAACTCTAGAATGTATGAGCAATGAAGGCTGGATTTTTTTAATCAGAGGTGAGACCTTAAAGTACATGTACTCTCTGAATGCCACTTTTTGCCGTGAAAATAGCAACATAGTGCTCATTTGGGGCTATTGCCAAAAAAAAGTTTCATGCAATGTCTTGTCGTATTAGCATAGCACTGAACTTATGAAACAGCTTTGACAAAGAATAATTAGCTCTGTACTTCAGATTTGATAGAAACAACTTATGTGTGCCATCCTGCGACGTGGCGAGCCAGCAGCGTACGCCGGCAAGGCCATCCTCCCAGAACCGGGATTGCTTTCCTGCTTAGATTAGAGATAAATCAAGCTGGTGCTTGTGCATGATTTCGTTGGAACAATCAATCATTTGGCCTGCTTCTTGAACATATTTAATCCGTGCTTGTCTATAAATTTCGGAGATTTTTGGGCAAATTCTTCAAGTCCAGGCAGACCACCACTGTCTACCCACTCATCATTAGGTGATGTCCAGTCTTGTTCTTTGCCCGTCAAATTCAGTTTTGCAACTTTAGTGTTTGAGGTCTTCGCCTACCACTGTTTCCTGTCCAACAAATTCAAATTCAGTTTTGCAACTTTAGGGTTTGAGGTCTTTGCCTACCACTGTTTCCTGTCCAACAAATTCAGTTTTGCAGTTTTTTTTTCCTTTGAAGTCTCCAAAAGATGGAGGACAAGAGGAGCCCTGAAGACAAACTGCATAATATTGAATGGAAGGCTTCAGTTCTAGCAGCTCTTGACTATTATATCAGCATGCATAGTCATATTTTCATCTCCGCATCTCCTGGAAATATGCACAATGCTTTGGTAAGTTCCCATGTGACCATGACCTTTGTATTTGTTAGACGATTCCTTTAATATGTAGTTTCACTAAAACAAGTTTATTTTATCTCGGTTGGCCCATTGAACCTATCAGAACTCACCGTAAGGCCAAACATGGGATTACTTTTCTCCTATACAACTAAAAAGAATAAAAGATGGACACTTTTTGGTGCGACAAACGTTCAGTACTTCCATTTGCCGCCTCATGCGAAACCGCGCCCATCGTAATAGTAGGAGGTGGAAGGGTGCGAATGAAAATAAAGAATAAGAAAGGATTTCAGATGCAAATGTAAAAGAGAGAAATAACATATAAACGTGGAGGTGGAAGGGTGTGAAAGAAAATAAACAATAAGAAAGGATTTCTGATGTAAAAGAAACAGCGAGGGGAAGCCTTCATCGTGCGCCTCGTGCGTTCAAATATCCGGTAAATTGAAGGAAGGTGAATCACGAACAAAAGGAATGAAGCTAATCACGGAAAGTAACCAGAACCAATCACCATCATCGTGTGTTCCCTCCTCCCCGTGCAAGTGTGTTGGGGTTGCTCTCTCCTCCCCGTTCGCACCCCGCACCCCGCTCCCTGGCCGCCGCCGCCGGCGGCGCCCTCCACCAGCCGGTCCCTCCCCATCAAAACTAACACAACGAATGGTGCGAGAATCGTTTGCGATCCCCGCCTCCCGCTTGTCGTAATTATAGTGTTTTGCTACAATGATGATTTCTTCCTGCCGATATAAAATATTATTTTAGCCGCAACATGGAAAGGTCTATACAGTAGAGTTTGTGAGCCTGCGACGCCGCGCTTCGTGACTGTGTTAATTTCACGAACATTGCTTTTTAGATTAATGTCACTTTAACGTCGGTCTTTAATTTCACAGTATTGTTATCTTATTGTGCGATCCGTGTGTTTTTAGTAGAAAAGTTTAGCTGTCCCGTAGCAACGCACGGGCACGCTACCTAGTGAAAATAAAAAAATCAATAGATGGGAAAGAAAAATGGAAATAGAAAATAGAAAATAGAAAATAGAAAATAAACCCATCCAGGCGTGTGGCGTGAGTGTCGACCGCCAACTCCAGTCTCCGAACATGTACACACGCGCTAACTATATAGCTCATATATAGCAACCCAACAATGAGAAAGTATAACATAAAATAAAAAATGATTAGAGTAAAATAAATAAGAAATAAAATAATTAGTAAGTAAAAGAGAAAATTAAAAGAGAAAAAACCACAGGAGAAATAAAAAGAAAATAGAAGTATAAGTAAGGAAAGAGAAAAAGGATAAACTTTAGCTTGTCCCTCCAAGTCCTATGTGCCGATGTGGGTGCAGTTCAGGAACATCCCGTTAAGTTCTACCTCCTCACCAAGAAACTGGCCTACAATCTCAGTGAGAGCATCGGGACAACTATGAAGATCGACAACAACGCAAGAGGCTGCATCAACGACAAGTTCATCAGAACCAGTGTTCAGCTTTGTAGACGGAGATCACACTGGTCGATGAAATCACAGGTGACGAGGTCCTGGTCGAAATCCGGTATGAGAGATTACCAAATTTTTTCTTCTTCTGTGGATTCATAGGGCACATGGAGGCTAGGTGTGACATACCTGTAGCGGAGAAGAAATTAAACTTTAGCTTGTCCCTCCAAGTCCTTCCGATTCACTTTGATGATCCCCGATGTTGGTTTCTGCCAGGATGGGCCAGTCTTCTCACAAACCCTGAGCCTCCCCCGTGTGGCACGCCCCAAAACCTGTAAATGCGGGCCTCCCAGAGGGTGTGGAGTTGGTTCTAAAGGAGGTGGCTCGCATGTCCGTAACAGATAATAATTTACAGGGCAACGACGCAAAGCTGGTAGGTGAGTTTTGTGGTGAGAAAAAGGATGACGGGGTACAAAACAAGGAAGAACAGTTGCTGCAATCAACTCGGACCAAGCCAATTCTTCAGGCTCCACTAGTACAAAAAGCGAAAGGGCTGGAAACGCAGAGAACAAGATGGTTCAGTAGTGCAAAGCAACATCGTTGTCAACACGTCACCTAAGAAGCAAGGTAAGAAGGAGGGTAATGGCGTGCGACCTCGCTCAGATCTGGATGGTGACAGTGACATGGAACCAGCAGTCAAAAAAAGTTTTTCCAAGGACCTACACTCTCTGAATGCTTGGGTAAGGAAGTTGTGTTACATCTGAAGGCAGCTGAGCAGTATGAACCAAGTAATGCAGCCAATGGGAACGCGATAGCAGGTGACGGATCAAGGGACAATGGCAGGAATCCAGAGGAAGCTGAAGGTGGTAAGGCAGCAACCGGTCCAGGGGCTACCAGCAATGTCGGGCGCTAACGTGAGCGCCTGGCAGGAGCCATGAGTCCCTTCAGGAGGAACTGCAGTGGCCAGGGACAGCCGCGTGCAGTTCTAAAATATGTCCGGCTGTTTCGGACAACTTGTTCCACCGTTCTGCTCCTCTCTGATCTTAGGCTCAATAAAATTGTAATAGCTTGTGTGTGTGAGTATCCGAGCACAACTACAAGCAGCAGACCACAACCTCGCCATCTCAACGCAGAAGTTCAACGCAGGACTACTCTCCATATCTGAAGGCCGGGCTCCTCTTTACACCCCATGGTTCTACGAAGCACAGGCTTCCTGATGAAAAGAATTCTGCTGTAGTGACGGTCTACGGTGAAGAGCAGCACTATGTGCATACTAACATTACCTTGGACCAGCTGAATGAGATCATGCTGCCAAAGGCAACAGAATACTTCTACCGGAACCCGAAGCGACGACCTGCCAAATGCTTTGGAAGTCTAGACATGGCACTGAGTACATTCAGTTCGAGAAGCCAAGCATGGAGGAGATGCCGCCATGTGCAGCACGACGGGTAATTTCTAGGGCTGGTAGTAGGAAAAGGAAGCTTCAAGTGGAACAAGAGCAGGTGCAGGTGCTAGGGAGCTGGAATCGCAAGGTGGCATGCTTCCTCAATTCGTGGGTTGCACATGCACCTGTCCGGCTGCGAGGCTTGATCATGGACTGGATTCAGAGAGGGACGGAAAGTCAGTTAGCAGCAGTGCCACCGCCACTGCACCTGAAGATCTGAATCGATCATGTGTAACTTATATTTAACCGTACAATAGGCTCCAGAAGGAGATTAGATAATCATGGGATTTTTTTTGTTGTATCATGTACTTGTCTGCAATCCATGATCGCATCCCGCCCTGTAAGCATTGTCTTCTTTTTATTTGATTTGACTAGCAATAATTGTCGTTTTGATGGCCTCCAACACCTGTGAGCTCTAGGTACTTCCTCTGTCTTGTTTTTTGAGAGTCAACCAATTTTAAATTTGATAAAATTTCTCTATACATAATAGAGCAGTAAATATAATTGGAAATACTAATGTTGATACTGTTTTTTATAAGTGTAGTGAAACTTGAAATTTATTGACCGACTACTACAATGGCAAGGCATTTTTTCTGGGACGAAGGGAGTAAGAGAATTTAAGTCACCCCATCTCAGTTTTTTTTTTTGAGAGGCCCATCTCAGTTTTTTTGCTGAGGAAGCAGTATAACCAAAATTTGGATGTGAGATAAAAGTAGACATGATTTTAAAGAGATATTTGTAAGGAAAATGTTGTAACAGTGCTGGAGGTTAATATTTTTTTAAAAAACAGGAGATTAATAAGAACTTACAACAAGTTTCTGAATGCCTTTGCTGGTTAACTTTGAGAATATACAAGGCAGAAGTGACATTTGTAATCTTGATGAATGCTCTCCTAGATAAGAATGGTAGCCTCCCCGGGGAGTGCAGGACCCACCCCCCCTCCCCCCACCCGCTCCTCCCCTCCGTCAACCCCACCCATCTGAACCCAAAACACCCAGATCTGCTCCATCCCCAGCCATTCCATATGCCATGAGCGCCTAGATCCGCCTCCACCAATGCCTGATCTACCATTTGATGGGCATGGGTCTCACTTCAGTGCTCACCTAGGAATCGGCGAGATCAAAGTCTCCGATGCCCCCATCCAGTTTCTGATCGAGTCGCTGGGGCCACCACCGTTAGTGCTCGGCTCGTGCCTGAGGAGTGGTCGTGTCGGCGCCGACTCTGAGCCCGGCGGCTACCGCCTTGCACCGCTTTTCCACTCCCTCGTGTGGTCTGAAGGATGACCAACTCAGCTGGCCGGTGCCCTCCTCGTCGTCTCCATGCATGGCAAGTGGCCTCTCTCCCTCCGCCCTGCCTTTCCACCCTAGAGGCAGCTCAGTGGGAAGATCCTTGCTCCGTTTGTGGGTTGTTGAGGATGACGACCTCGTATCCGATGGGAATCCCACCTCCATCGTGTCCCCGTCTGTCAGCCCCGCCATCGTGCAATCGGTCAATGTGCATTGGCGCCGCTGCCGCGGGAAAATTCCACCAGGCCCCAACTCATGTCTATCCTGGTGCGAACCTGTGATGGGGATCCTCCTGCAGGTTTGTGTGGAGGCTAGATTCATGGCCGCGAGGCTGCCTCAAGGCAATGCAGATGTGGCCATAGGTGCCGGAGGCCCCAGATGGTTCATGGCTTGCCACTCCAGAGGTCCGACAACCGCCCGCCACCTCAACGAGCTCCTGCTCTACAACGGATTGGGCCTAGGGTGTCCCACCACCACTGCGTCGTGCCACCGAATGTGCACGGGTGGCAGGACATCCTGCGGCGAGGCCAACCGGAGCTACGTGGTCGTTCAACCCACGCGAGGTTATTAAGTTAACAAGGAAGAGCACCACAGCCATGGCACGCTTCCGTGGCCCATGCTTTAGGTGCCTTGTGTGGGACCACTAGGTTGCTTCCTGTCGGGACCCGTTGAGGTGCTTTTGCTACAACTGCAGCAAACACTTATGACAGACGTTTTTGTGTGTAGTCACGTAGGGTTACCTAATAAAGTCGAGGAACTAAACTTTCAAATTTTATATGTTTACTTGTTAGCATTCCATATTATTGAATCCAGCACATTTTGCACCATCTAGCCTATGAGGAACAGTAAAGCAGAAAATTAATAATGTCTCTTTTTTTGCAAGACAATCTTAACACTGTAGATACAGGATCAGTCCTCCTTTTAGCTTGATGGTATTGTTATCTATGATCTTCTTTTCACTGACACATTTTAATTACATAGACATGTCCCTCTTGTCCTCAGTTGCAGGTTTGTGCATCAAATGCAGTCCTTTTCACTGACACTCTGACAGTAGTCCGTTGGACCAAATTTGCACGGCATCAAGTAATTAATGGGAAAAAGGAAAAGTGAGCAATAAGAGAAAATGCTAGTGAGTTGATCAGGCATCGGTCATCAGACTAGCCTGGCATGAAAATGAATTGATAAAGACTAATAGATTGTCCTGATCTATACCATGCATAATTTCCCAGTGCCAAGCAACGGACCATGACTTTTCCATGTTCCTTGTCTACTGCTGTGTGTGGATGAAACGTTTCCAGTCTGTATTTCACTTTCTTTTTCCTGTCGTTGTGAAGCCAGTCTGCATTTGATTTTTTTCATACGACTTAACTGCACCTGTTGCACTTTCATTCACTTAATGCCTGAGTGGGACTCTCATTATTTACTTGAGTCTAATATAATGAGCGTAAAATCGGCCTCGCTGTTTCGACCTCCTTCTGCTGTGTGTTCGACCAAGTGCGGCACGGACGAGAATCTGCTTCATCACATTTTCTTTTAATAACCGCGAAGCATGTCACAGCTGGACTAGCTTTCCCGACTTACGTGGCCTCCGGCCGATCTATGTATATGCACCCAAACGTAATTAACCTTAGAAGATTATTACAAGCCATCACCCATTTCTTCATACCAAATGACACTTCACACTAATTAAAAAAGGACTTTAATTAGGAGGCAAGCCCCTGATCAGCGGAGGTGGAGTTTTTAGTAGCTGCCTCTATAAATGGTCAGACAGAACTCAGGCAAACGCCTACCATTATTAATCATTTTAACGAGGCGGACATCTTAAGGAGAAACTTTATATCAAAATTGTGGAGATTGACGTTATATACAACTTTGTAGTGTTGCTCAGAATTTGAAATTTAATTATGTAATTTTTTATTGATCTTGAATGTTGACATGGCCTACACAAAATTTTTAGTTCTCAATACAATCTACAGCTTTGTAGTTGACAAATTTTTTATTTGAAGTCACTCAGATTACAAAATATGTGGTTGAAATTATTAGATTTTGACATTCAAAATTTAAGATATCCAAATGACACTAAATGTTGACATGATCAATACTATTTTGTAGTGGTCGATATGATATATAGCTTTACAGTTGACAAGTTTTTTTATTTAAAGTCATTTAGAGTCTCTAATATTCATTTTAAATTCTCATATTCTAACATTCAAATTTTGGAGTTTTTCAACGATCTCAGATGAAGACACTCCCTATACCAAAGTTAGAGTTCTTGACAAGATTTAAAAATTTGTAGTTTTTTTTATTTGAGATCATTTAGTGGTTAAAATATTCAATACAAGATTACAAAATGTTAACATTAAAAATATTATCTTATACTAACTTACAATTCAGTTTTTAATGCAGTGGTAGAGATGTGTTATGCGAGACTAGAGGTCATGGGATTGAATGGGTTTGAATCCTAGAAAGCACTCTTTTTTGCATTAACTTGCAACACAATGTTACAAATTTGAGTGTGGAACATTTTTAGAATTGAAAAGAAATAAGTACTTTTAGAGATATTGTAGTACATGCTAACAGGTAGCGTAGACAATAAAGATAAATGATAATGCAAACAAGTGGTGTGGACAATTCATACAAGAATGGGCAATGACCTTGCCGCTGTTTCTAGAAAATATGGAGAAATTAAAATGCAACTTTTTCAGAAAATAAACTGTACAACTCTCTGCTGAACAAAAATGAGGTGGTCCAGCAAGCATAATCTCCAGGATACAGAATTGAGCTACATTAACCACATTATAGTGAGAGTACCAATATGTAATGAATTAATGATATAAAACATGGCTGGTGTCTACACTATACTACATTGATGAAGCAACACTTTAGACCAAGATAAAACTGTAGGGACTTTGGGCCTGGCCCAGGATAGCTCACTGTCAAATATCATAGGAAGGAAATCCAATATCATAATGATGATACTTTGGGCCCTTCGAGCAAGCGAAGAAGGCTCAAAACTCTGGGCCCGGCCCACGCTATGCTACCTCGTCACTCGGTTACTCGCCTGGGCCGCACGGCCATGGTGCGCTGGGGCGGAGTGGAGAACGGCGGTGGAGACGGTCAGACAGGAGAGAGACACGGCGCCGTGGAGGAGGAGCGCGAGCCGCGAGGGACCGGAGATGACAGCCGAGGCGCTCGCACGCAAGCTCACTGCAGGCCAGGTACGCGCGATTTGCTCTCCAACTATTCCCTTCCGCGCCTCCTCTGCCTGCTGCTCTGCTTTCGGAACCAGAGTGCCTCTGGCTACATGGCGTTTCAATCTGGTACGTCTAATCTGAGCATCTGGCTATGTGGGAATCGAATCAATCGTAGTAGTATAACAGTATGTTCCTATCTATGTACTATACTGTTAGATATAGATAGTTCTGTTTTTTTTTTTGGTCGTGTACTGCAGTTTCATGCATCCATCACAGTCCATTTTCACTAACAATGGTCTGTTTTAACCAACTTCCATGGCATCAATCAAGCAAGCAAATGAGAGCAAGAAAATGTGCTGAGTTAATCCGACATCAGGGAACCGGTGCGTGGCAAGAAATATGATTTTGCAGCGACTTAGAATGTTGGCATCATCTACTAGAAACCGCCACTGCTAACGAGAACTCGTAAAAAGAAGTTCCAAGATCATTGTCCACTACTGACCAAGACACCTGAATAGGAATTCCAAGTGGCGTACGGTTTAAGCATCTGATAGGCCAAGGCCTTTTAAAATATTCTAAAGTTGCATTCCACGTTCTTTCCCTGCCGTTGGTTTATCACACCAACCTTCATTCTTTGTTTTTCCACACTACTTTGAACGCACCTCGTCCTACTTTTCTCTACTCGGTCCAAGTTGTCCTATTATATATCCAAACTAGTACAAACCGCACGCCCCTGCGTGCGAGCGCAAGAAGTATCTTTAGGTTTATATAGCTAAGATACACATGTTGCATACAATGCACTTCATAAATATAGGTAGTTTTGTGTGATAGTAGAAGATATATTTAAATTTATGGGCTCAAAAGCATCTAAGAGTTACATAAATATATAAAGAACTTTATATATGCACTACAGATGATGCGTACCACTTGGAGAATCCAAAAGCTGAGTACATATATGATACGAACACCTGCATTTACTGTGCAGCAGGGTACAAAGCACAGTAGCTGTTAAGTTTAAAGGCGGTATGTAAGCATACATATGTACAACCGTTTAGCTGATTCCAGGTGTAGTATGGAAAGTAAAAAGATATACATACACAAAATACACAAGAAGCTCTATTTATTTTGCATACGGCAACAACCTTTGGTAATGTGACATGTTAGATACGCATACACGCCATACGCCGCGATATTGAGATAGGATCCAGCAAGTCCTCCACTGAATTTGGAGTGTGCACATCTCTCTATGCCTGCGACAAGACATAGAATTAGGGACAACCTGTAGGATTAAGAAGAGTACCAATAGAACTAATTTTATTTGACATCTCCGATCTTGAACGAAAAGAGATAAGTAGTATAGTTCTGATTGGAACATTATATATCAAATAGTTATGTGAAAAGAAATCTATGTTCGTGTGTGTTCCGTAAACTCATAACACCTAGTTCTTGAAGGAGGATTCTTCGGTCCTGTGAAAAGGATGGATTCAGTTTTGTTAAGAAGCATATAGAAATGTTGAAATATAATGCATCAGCCATATATTCATGTTCTAATAAAGTATTTAGTATTGCATAGATCAGTAAAAAACAACTTGGCTATCAGGTGCCTGTAATTAGAATAGCCATGTTTTGATTAGGAAGGAGAAGACGAGAAGAGGAAGTAGGCATAACCAGGTGCAGCTAATGCGAATTTTTTTTTTTGAATTAGTAGCAGAGGCTATATGAAATTTCTAGATCATGTTTATGCTGTGATATAATAATTCAGGGCATAATTTTCGGAGCTTATATTTACAGGATTCATATTATAGCAGAGGCATAATTTTCAAAGCCTCTATGCTACCCCAAAGCGTAAATGAAAATTTCGCCTCAAAACCTCTATGGTACCCGAACCCTTCTTCTTTCAACAGGTGCACCTATTATGATATATCAAATTTGCAAAACTATGAGCCGTATATATTAAATAAATGCGGTGATAACAATTAATACTCAATTAAAAATGCTATAGAAGGAAAAGGGAAAAACACACATAGAATTTCCCCATGACTTAAATGGTCCCATAATTTTTTATGCATCCAAAAATGGCAAACATCTTACTTTTGAGGATTACAGCTGCAGCTTCACTTGTTAGGATAGTAGCAGTATACTGTGTTTTGATTTTTTTTTCTTTAATTAGCATGATCTCTCCCTCAATGCAGAGAATTAAGACTCAGCCATGACCTGCAACAAAGAAACTGTAACAGAGACAAATGGTGTGGTACAACAAAAGTCAAATATGATATAAAAAACGGATCCTGTTAAGCAAATATGAGTATTCCTGGTTACAAATCAAATGTCAAAGGAGAGAAGCGAAGAAAAGGGAGTAAAGGAAGAATGGGAATGAAAACAAATTGATATAGGTAAAGGTGGTAAAGAAACCAGAGCACGAAAGCACCGAAAATGAAACCCTAATGCAAAAAAAGGGGCAAGCCTCGTGACCTTTTTTTGACACACAAACACAGAGGACGCTTCCTGAAAAGTTCATTCAGATTTTCTTCCTCGGAGCAGAAAACACAATTTTGCACATGCAGTTTTGTCGATCTTTCAAAATGGGTTCGAGGCAATTGAAAGGATGGACACATAAATATATATTTAGGTTAGAAGAAAGACAGCAGGTGACCATATATAAGCTTGTAGCATTTTCATGCCATCTGTGCATATCTCCATGTCCTTTAGCTGCAGTATGTGGTACTTTGGCCGCCCTCATTCCTTATCATATTAGTGGAGCAGGTTTGTACGTTTAAACCAAAAGCTTTTCCCAAGGTACTAACATATATATATTCTAAAGGCTTCTCTCTGGTTTAGCCTCAACATGTGTAGTTATTATCCTGGTGCATCTTTTTATATTGTATTTTACTGTCATTTCCTTGACCTGTTGCTTGCAAAGCACACTTGTATTGTTCTGAAGCTATATAGCAAACCCATCAGTATGATGGAGGAAGGAACGACATTGTCTTGTCTATGTGGCAGTGGCACTATATTGCAGTTGTTTCATTCCTAGTTCATATCTATAGGCATCTATGATTCTTCATAGATTTTTTAAAAGCAAAGCATGCAGATTTAACCCTAAAGCTTTTCATTCCACCACTGGAGAATCCTCCATTATCATCAAAACAATACATGGAAGAAGATAAAAGAGCTTCCAGCATATATATCCACAGCTAGAAGACGATCTGCAAATAAATATACTGTTGAGTAATTTAGAGTTCAGATTTGGAGAACTATACACCTTTGCTGGAGTAGCTTGCAACAACCTCTGCAGATGAAATGCAGGCAATAAAAATGATAGTATGTATTGACGACATCTCATATGGGCATTCCATCGAGCACATGGGATGCAAAGTCGTCCATATCTTATTGGAGAAAAAATCAGAGCCGTGAATCATAGAATTGAGATCCATGTATATTAATGGAAAATTGGGGAAATTAGAACCCCACATGCCTCCTACTGCAGCACACACACGCAGGGAGAAGAGGTGGGAGGGAGAGGAGGCGATGACGCACCATGCTGCAGACGTGCCGCTACGGACAGGCGGCGGCCGAGCGCAGCTGGGTGGCCAGCCATGGAGGCACCGGATCCAGTCATGGGCTGGTGATGGAGAGGCGAAACCCTAGGTCGCCGCCGCTGCGCCGGGTGTCGGCCGCCCTGGTCGACGTGTCACTCCGGGGGAGCCCACGCCGGGGTGCCCTTGCCGGGCCTGCCTGATGCGAGCTCCACCATGAGGCATGGAGAGGTCGCGAGAGGGAGGGACGGTGGAGGCGGCCACCCTCCGCACCGGCGCGAACAGGAGGGAAGGGGAGAGAGGAGGATGAGGAGGAGGAGGAGGAGGCAGAGGAGGAGGAGGAGGGGCGGTGCGGCACGCCGCTGGCGCCCGGGGCGCAGCGCCGCCATGGGGGACGGAGGAGACGAGGGCGATGGGGAGAGAGACCGAGTGAGAGGACGGGTTCACAGTGGGGTTTTTTTTGAGGCATCAATTTATTTGAGGGTGAAAGTGAATATGGAGCGTTGATTGCAGGATCCAACGGCTAAAGGATTTTGGGGTGACGTGGCCGGGCTCCCTGCGCCGGGAGGCCCCGCGGTTTATCAGAGTGAAATGTGTAACCAACTGCAGACTCTCATCGTTATCTTTTGAGGGACTGGCCTACCTCTTTTTCCCCTGCAAAGACCAATTATTGGACTCCCCTACCTCATTTTCCCCTTCAAAGTCTTTGATATCACTGAATTCTCTTCAAGTGCTCATCTTGATTTGGATAGCTGTCCATGTGATTCAGTCTAAGGTAGGTTCCTACAGTTGCTAAGTTAAATCTTTGCTTCTGAACCAAAGTTCATATGTTTAGTCTCTCATGTGTGCTGTTATATGTTGACTTTCTATGAAGAGGGGAAGGGATACTACGGATCCTTGAATCTTTATGGCAGAGATTGTCAGCTCCGCACTTGTCCATGAGACAGTCAGCCATGTCCTATCCAATCTGGTTCAGAAATATGAGGACAAAGTGGAATCGAGTGCGAACAGAAACTTGGAGAGGCTAGAGATGGCACACATCAGGCTGGAGGCTGCTCTGGAGACGTCAGAGAAGTGGCAGATCAGCGATGCATCCTTGTTGCGTTGACGCGGGAAGCTGAAGCGTGCTGCTCAAGAGTGTGATGAAACGCTACATAGATGCAAGCAGAGGATCCTAGAAGACGAACAGACGGAGGAGGAGGTGAGAAAGTCCTCGTTTCCTGTACGTATAGCGCATAGTACCAAGTCGTTTGTTTTCTCAATCTTTGGCCCCAACAAAGACGAGTCGAACAGTTCTGCTGTTCGAAGATTTGAGTGGTTTGCAGATGGTGCTAGTGAGTTTCTCAGATTATTGGAGTTTGGTGGCAGGCCGTGTCACCACATGCCCTTTGACCCTCTTGTCAGGCATCTTCTGAATGGCAAGAAACTACAGCACAGAATCATTCAGGCAAACAAGCGTACTTTGTTTCTTCAGTTGGTGCCCTATATTACTGCAGAGTATGGAGTAGAGGCTAGACTCATCTTTATGCAGAAAGATGGTAATGTATCCGAGGATGACTTTTTCTTTTCTTTAATGCTACAGCTTTCAGAGAGTACTGACATAGTAGGGATGGCAATTAAGTGCCTACAGCTATATGCCCCTCTTTTCAATTTCAAGTCTGCAGTTGAAACGGTTAGGAATAAACTTCTGCAACTACCTACAGAAGATTTCTCATGGGTGCCAGATATTGATACACATCACAAAGAACATTGGGATATTCTTCACAAGTTTGGTACTGATTGGTTTCGTCCAAACCCACTATGTTGCAAGCAGCATGATCAGCACAAGCTCTGTCATGGTAGTAGAAAGTTAAACAAGTCAAGATCACCAGATGTTTTTCTGGAACCAATAATTGAAGTACATCTGCAGTGCCATGTCTCAGTCTTGGACTGCATCCAAAATAGGTCCTTACTGTCTGAAACCAAAAATTCTCTACAAGATTCTCCATATCTGAAAGTTGGACTCCTATTTACCCCCCATGGATGTTTAAAAGACATCCTACTTGTGGATAGAACTCCAGCAATACCGGCAATCTACAGCGAGGAGCAGCATTTCTTGCATACAGACTTCACCTTGGGACAACTGGAAGAGACCATGCTGCCAAAGGCAATAGATTACTTCTGCAAGAATGATGAAGCGGCAGTCTACCAAATGCTTTGGAAATTAAAACATGGCGCTGCATATATTCAGGTCGAGAAGACAAGCATGGGCACACAGAGAACAAGCATGAGAACTTCTCAGGGGCCTAGGAAAGGGAAGATGTTGCAATGGCATGATCAGGAGATAGGGAGACAAACAAGTACCATCTTTCAATTCCTCAACCTGTGGGTTGCACATGCGCCTGTCCAACTGCAGGGCACGATTGTCGACTGGATTCAGAAAGAAAAGGAAAAACAGTTAGCAGCACTGCAGCTACATCAGAAATTCCAAATCATGCAAGGAAAATGAGGAACACAGGACTGGAAATGGGATGTTCAAGGAACAAATCAAGTATTTGGAGTTTCTATTCATATCTGAACAAAAATATACAGAAAACATAAATGCTCCAAATACAGAGGCATGAGGAGCAAAGTTATAGCCTGTAGATCGCAAACTGACAATTAGAAGTACTATATGTTGAGCACATAACTGTTTTTTAGCAAGCTGCATGTTTTTCTCCAGCCGACATGGTTTTACCATCATATATCAACTGTAATATGTTTTTATTTTTAAGATGTGTATAGTTATATGTTACTTTTAAGAGGGTGGTTATGGAGTTATGGATCATGAGGTATTCCGTTCCTTTTCAGGGAATTATAAAGATAATGCTCTTTTGCTACTTCATGCACTCCTCTCTGTTTTGTTCTATAACTCATTGGTGCAATGCTCTGTCTCTGTCTCCCTTCCCCCATTGCTTTTAAACTCTGAGACTCTGTAAATTGTGAGTGGTGACTTGGGCAGTATATTCAGGTGGGAAATCCTTTTACCCTTTGTTGACTGTAACAAAATGTATTTCACTCTGGCTGATAATTGCATCTGCAAACTTTATTTGACTAGAAAATTTCTCCATTTGATACTCCTCTGTGCCTGATGGTTTCAGAAAGCATACGAAACTACAGTCTCCCCATGCATGGTTTGGATCTGATACTTTTGACTTCTGTTTGCTTTGCACCTGCTGTTTGACTGTTCTTCCTGGGCGTGCCCACGGTTTTTCAACTAAAAAATGCGGAGAACCGCAGCACTGCAGGCGTTTCCTCTCCACCAAGCACTCTGTCCTAGACGCGGCGTGCTCTGCTGACCACCCAGGCGAAGAGGACGACGACCGAACTCTGAGGCATGTGCAGGGAATTCTGGAAGCTTGTCTGGTGCCTTGGATTTGTTCTCAGGGAACTACACATAGGATATTTCCATGAAGCATCCAGTAGTGCCATTCTATTCACATGGCTAAGTTCCTACAGTATGGGTGTGTTTAGATACTTCAAACTTCCAAAAATTTTACAAGATTCCCTGTTACATCGAATCTTTGAACGCATGCATGGAGCATTAAATATAGGTAAAAAATAACTAATTACACAGTTTAGTTGTAAATCACGAGACGGATCTTTTGAACCTAATTAGTCCATAATTAGACACTAATTGCCAAATACAAACGAAAGAATTACTGTGCTTCCAAAAATTTTACAGCACCAACTAAACACACCCTATGCTCTCCTATGACTTTGCTAGTAAGTAGTGACGTGTAGCTTCATCTGGTACAGACTCTCCAAACACCATGACTTTGCTGAATTCCTTTTTCATTCATGCACAAAGTAGAACTGCTCAGGTTGTCATTTGCTTTGTTGTCTGGTCCTGGTCAAATATCACCCCACCCTCCATTTGATTTTTTGCACAAACACGTGCCGACCGTCAGATTCTCATGTTGCTGTTAAGTCAAAGAGATAATTTTTTTAGGCATTAACTAAGCCAGAAAGCAATCATTAATCAGTATTTTCCTTGTACAAACAAACTCCTGTGCACCGGTCACTACCAGAACCCCTGTTGTTGACTTCTCGACGTCTCTTTCCTCTGAAAATCTTGGGCGTCACATTCCCATTACCCTCCGAATATCTTTATATTGTATATACACTTGCGAGAACTCCTCATCACTTCCTTGCACTTCAATTGAGGGTAGGTCCTTACTCCTTACAGCTAGTAAGCTAAATATTTTCTGGTGTTCCAATGTTCCTCAGTGGAACACATTTGATTCTGTCAATGATTTTGTTCATATATTTAGTCTCCTCATGTACAAATGTTTTTTTCTCTGAGCAGGGAAGGGATTCTACAATTACTTATTGGATCCTAATGTGTGAGATGATCAGTTCTGTGGTTGTCCAGGAGACAGTTGGCCAAATTCTATCTGGTCTGGTACACAGGTATGAGGGCAAAGAAAACTCAGATCCAAGCGATAACTTAGAGAGGCTGGAGATGGCGCACATCAAGCTGGAGGCTGCTCTTGAGACATCCAGTAAGTGGCAGGTCACTGATTCGTCGTTGTTGCGTTGGCGCAAGAAGCTGAAGCGAGCTGCTCAAGAGTGCGATGACACACTGTACAAATACAAGAAGATAATCCTTGAAGAAGAACAGATGGAACAGGAGTTGAGGAATTCTTCCTTTCCAAAACGAATAGCACATGCTACAAAATCTTTTATTTTCTCTGCCTTTGGCAAGAACAACTATGAGTCCAGCAGATCTGTTGTTAGAAGATTCGAGTGGTTTGCAGATAGTGCTAGTGAGTTTTTGAGATTCGAGTGAAAATGTCAGTTCAAACCGAATGCTCACTTCTATGCACCAGGGACGCTGTGCGGTTGGCCGCCAGCCACGGTGTCACGCGGCACCAGGGAGGAGGGCGAGCACCGAGCAGCCGGAGTTGACAGCAAAGGCTCCACACTTATCCACCTCACGCAAGGCTACACACGGCATGATTTGCTACTCACCTTACCGGAACAACTTAGCATATCTTTTCTTGCAGGGTTGCTGTGGACTCGTGGGTTGAGTTGGGTCCAACCTGTTTTTGGATTGTTTGGTTTGGAGAACAAGTGGATTGGTTTCGCTTCTAAAGGGAATATACTTCGTAGATCCGGGTCCGCTCCGTTTGAACCCACATCGAGCGTGGGGACTCTTCTCTTGGCAAGGCGCCGCGGGGCAGTGGCGGTGCGGGGCTGTGGTGGGTGAGGCTAGTGCTGTCGCTCGCGGCGGGGTCGGGGTTGCGCGGGGCCAGGGGAGGCGAGCTCCCACATCCATTTGCCTTCAAAATCAAACAAGGACTAGGTTGGACCTATCATATCAATCAAACATGAGATGAGTCCAACCTAACCCAAAAAACTAGGTCAGTTCCAACTCATCCCACATTTTCCTAAAACTAAACACACGCTTATACGTTGAGGGAAAAAAATTCTGCGGCAGCGTTCGTATGCGAGACCCTCTAGATGGACAACACATGTCCTGCTGCCCACCAGGCGCACCCACTGCAGCTTGTTGACCCGCGCTGTGTCGAACCATGGGTGGGGCCAGGTGACACGTGTCGCGCAATGATGCCGTGTCGTATGTGTTTCTGCATGCGACAGTGCCGCAGAAAAAAAAATTCCTACGTTGAGTACTTCCGCGTCTCCTCTCTGCCTCCAGCTCTAGTCCGTTTAACCAAAATTACACGGCATGAAGGGGAGTGGGGAGACATGTATAATGGGGCAGAGTAAAAATATAGTGGGCCATTCAAGCATCAGTCAACTAGCGTGTCAAAGAAAATGAATTTACAAAGACTCGAATGTTGGCCTCATCTACTAGAAATTGACACTGACAAGCGGACAAGACCTTTCCAAGTTCAATGTCCACTGCCGAACAGGACTCGTAAAAGGAAATTTCAAAGTCAAATAAGTTTGCTTGAGTGTTGGAAAAAAATCAAGTCAAATTAGCCCCTTGCTACCGGACTTGCCTACCTCTTTCCCCCTGCTCATTGTCTTTGACACTATTCTCTTTAAATTCTCATCTTCCCTCATATAATCTCACGCTCAAGATCTCTTGATATACAAAGGATAGCTGTCCATGAGATTCAGTCAAAGGTTAAAGGTAGGTTCTTACAGCTCCCAATCTTCATCTTTACTTGTGATCCGATGTTCATAAATCTAATCTCTTATGTATGTTCAGTTTCTTGAATAGGAAAGGCATACTACAGATCCTTGAGGCCTAATGGCGGAGAATGTCAGTTCTGCGGTTGTCCAAGAGTCAGTTAACCAAATCCTATCTGCTCTGCTTAAAAAATATGATGAGAAGCAGGATTCAAATACAAACAGTAACTTGGAGAGGCTAGAGATGGCACACATCAGGCTAGAGGCTGCTCTTGAGACATCAGAAAACTGGCAGATCCTTGATTCATCTGCCTTGCTGCGTTGGCGGAGGAAGCTGAAGCGTGCTGCTCAAGAGTGTGGCGACACACTACACAAATGCAAACATCAAATCCTTGAAAAAGATCAGATAGAACAGGAGGTGAGGAATTCCTCCCTGCCTAATCGGATTGTGCATGCTACCAAGTCATTTGCTTTCTCCATATTTAACAGCAGCCACGACGAGTTGAACGAATCCACTGTTCAAAGGTTTGAGTGGTTCGTAGATGGTGCGACTGAGTTTCTGAGATTCATGGAGCTTGGTGGCACACCACGCCGCCACCTGACCTTCAACTCCCTTACCAAGCACCTTTTTGCAGGTAAGGGGCTGCATTATAGGGTCGTTCGTGGAAAGGAGTATCCATCTTTTCTACTATGGTTGGTGCCATATTGTACTGCAGAGCATGGAATAGAGGTTAGCCTGCTACTTATACACAAAGACAATAATGCGCCAGAGGGTAACTTATTCTATAATATAGTACTGCAACTTTCAGAGAGTACGGACATACTAGTTGGAATAGCAATCACGTGCTTGCAGTTGATGGCTCCTCATTTCAAATGTGAAGTTGAAAATGTTAGGAACAAACTTGCACAGCTACCTACTCAAGACTTGTCATGGGCGGCGCCATCCTGTTATTTATACCCGAAAGAACATTGGATTGGTCTGCACAACCTTGCATCTCAATGGTTTCGCCCAAACCCATTATGTTGCAAGCAGCATGGTCGCCATGAGCTTCAACGTATTAGCAACCCAGGGATTTCATCAGGATTATCAGATATTTCACTTGAACCAGTAGTTCATGCACTACAGTAGACAGGAGATTCACCGAGTGCCTGCAGCACTCGGGGAAGACTGTTTTGCACTCGGGGAAGCCTTCCCCGAGTGCAACACTCGGGAAAGACCCTCCGGCTATTCCTCCCACGGGAAAGAATTATTCCCCGAGTGCTAAAAACCTTGCACTCGGGGAAGGCTTTCCCGAGTGCCGTGCGCGCACTCGGTGAACATTTGACGCCGTTGGTGACGCCCGATGCCGTTTGCTTTTTTTTCTTTTCTTTCCCAAGTGCAACACTCGGGGAAGAATATATATTTTTTTTAAAAAAAATTCTTCCCCGAGTGCCAGACAGTTTGCACTCGGGGAAGCCAGCTGGTTTTTTTTTTAAAAAAAAGTTCCCCGAGTGTCTGGCAGTTTGTACTTGGGGAAGAGTCCTGTTTTTTTATTTTTTAAAATTTCTTCCCCGAGTGCTTACCCTTTTGCACTCGGGGAAGCCAGCTAGTTTTTTTTTAAAAAAAAGTTCCCCGAGTGTCTGGCAGTTTACACTCGGGGAAGAGCCCTGTTTTTTTATTTTTTAAAATTTCTTCCCCGAGTGCCTGGACTTTTGCACTCGGGGAAGCTATTTGTAAAAAATATTATTTTTTGCATGTAAACAACAATGCATATATTTATATCGCAAAGCATAAATGAACAACAATATATCACAAGCCATGTTTATATATCACAAGCGACCAAATTTGTACAAAATCCATAATATATTACAAACCATGCGTTCAAGTGACACGTTATTCCAAGTTCACAAGTTTAATTCAATACTGAAAACGACTCCGAAGGCAGCTCATGGCGACGGTCCAACGTGCGATGCCGGTGAGGGTAGGGATGCCCCAGCGTTCGATCCCGGCGACGGTCCAGGTGCGGATGGCCCGATGTGCGATGCCGGCGACCCTTCGACATGGTTCGACGCCGCCCCCGATTGATGCTGCAAAAAAAGAGAGCGGATTGCGTGTGAGTGGCAAGATAAAGATGTAAGTAGTTTAAAGAAAAGTTAGAAATTTCGGCAGCACCTCCCCTGCACGGGGAGGTTTCCAAAACCTGCAATAGAAAAGTCTGCACGAAGGCCGACGACCACATTTCCGGCACGAAGGCCAACACATGAATAAATCCAGCCTTTGGCTCACACATGAACAATTCCAGCCTTAGGCTCACACTATGTTTGATACTAAGCTTCCATACTCATACTCACTGGAGTAGATTCTCGATGATGTGGCGGTGGTGGTGGTGGTGGTGCAAGCAGCTGTGCTGGGATCTCCCAACCTTGTTGCTCCCCAAGCTGTTGCATGAACTTGAGGAAACCTTCTTGTCGGGCCTCCAAAGCTTGTGTCCTCTGACGCTCGGCCTCCCGCTCGGCCCGCTCAGCCTCCCGCTCGGCCCGCTCAGCCTCCCGCTCGACCCGCTCGGCCTCCCGCTCGGCCCGAAGCTGCTGCACCTCGGCCTGCAACATTTGACCCCAACGTTTCAATAATGCAGAGCTAAGGAACGTAAAACTCACAGAAACGAAGAATGAAACTGGAATACTTACCTGGAGTGCCTCCACCACTGTCGGCCGTTGTCCAATGGGCACGCTAGAGCAAGAGCTCGTGCTCCTTTGTCGGAGGCGATTGAGAGGAGGAGTAGAGCCCGTGTTGAGGAGGCTGTTGCCAATCATGAACCGCCCATGCTGTTTGCCATGCCCCACCCTCATCACAAGCTCAGGATCAAGGTTCTCCTCGGTCCTCGGATCGTACTCCGGCCTGCGGACTGACCTTGCCGCCTCTGTGTACACAGTGAGGCGAGGGTGTATGGTGGAGTTGGTGTACGCCTCTGGGCCCGCAATCGGGTTGTACTGGATGTCGACCTTTGCCCGGCCTTGGTGGGCCAAAGCATACGCCGTGAGTTGGCCAATAGGCTGACCACCGTGCGCCGCCTCCTGCGAGAAAGACAACATGTGGTTAGGAATCATGCAGAATTGAGTGCGGCTATATTAGACAAATGGTTGTGACTTACATATGTTTTCTTGTATTTGTTGAGGCTGGCATTGCCCTGATGGTGAGGTACACCTGGCATCATCATACGTTGCTCGCTTTTCTCTTGGTGCTGCTTCAGCCAGTACTTGTCCAACCATCTCTCCACTAGAACCGCCCAACAATCGGGAAAGGTTTTGCACCAGCTCGGAATCACCTACAAGCCATCAAAAGATCAAATTAGGCATAGTTAATCACAAGTGAGATCAATAGGACATGTTTTTTATTTACCTTTAGGTACTGCTCCCTTGTCAGAATCTCTGTCTCACTTTTTGCCTGAGTTCTGTTGATTCTTCTATTACAGTAGGTGGCGTTGTAGTCGATGTGCGCCTGGAGGCGCGCCTCGTAATACAAGTCCCCGACACGCCTTTTACAGACAGCGTAAGCCACCTGATACGCCCTTACCTCCTGTCCCGGCTGGCATCTGAAGAAGTCCTGCATAAAGACACAAGGTATCTATTATTTTATTTCAAGAATGTAATGAGTGCAATAAATTGAGGGCTGTAGTGCGAGAAAGGCTTACCCACAACTCCAAAATCACCTGATCCGCCAAGTTTCTATATGGAGGGTCGGTGGAGACGGTGGCGTACATGTCGAACGTGGGTGCCTCTGGGAGCACGTCCACATCATCTGACCACACCAGGCCAGGGAAGTGCTCCCTGCACAGAAGTCCCAGGATCCCATTGACATTGCGGGCATCGACCCCATCCTCCACAATAACCCAGTTCCTGCATAAGTGGTTAACAATAGTTATTATTAGCTCTTATTAAGATTTTTCATCATATCAAATGAAGAACATATGAAGTTACTTACATATCCCCATCGGGTGCAATCAGTGGGCGTTGGTCAATAGGAATCGGTCGCTTCGGGAGCTGGCTGGGACCTCGTTTATAGGGTTTCGAGGCGGCAGAGGAAGTCGAAACTACTGCCCCCGCAGACACGTCCGGAACCCCCTCCTCGGATGTGTGCGGAACCCCCTCCTCGGACGCGTGCTGAACGACATCGTCGTACATCTGTGGAACAACGTCCTCGTCAACCGTGGGCAGAGGGACGTTGTGGTCCCTAGTAGAGTGCGAGGAGCCAAGGTCGTTGTCATTCGGCAGCTCCCGCCTGGGCCTGCCCCTCGGCCTCCTCACCCTCTGTGATGACTCCGTCTCGGTCTGCCTCTCCGTCTCCTCGGCCGCTGCCGCAGGTGGCATGTCCCTCCGCGTCCTGTAAAGGGAGAGACACGACCTCTTAGTGGGCCCCATCACCTACAATTAAAAAGAATAAATCAGTATTAGTACAGATAAACGAGAAGTACTTAGCAAAGTAAAGAAAATGTAATTACAAAAATAACTTAGTATTACATGTATTTCTAATATTCTTCATGATCAGGATTATTTGGACGATAGGTATCGTCATCACTATCAAGAGCCTCCAACTCGTCAGCAGTCTCATCCTCATCGTTGTCATTGCCTAGGTGCAGTCCTTCAAGCATTTTCAAGTCTCTCGGATCATGCACATCATCTGCAGCTTCCTCGTCAACAACCCATTCCTCGTCTACTTCTATTTCGTCTATCTCTCCAGTTAAGTCTATCTCAAGCATCCCTGGTAGCCCCTCGTCTTGTTGAAAGAACACCCCGTCATGCGTCGGTGGGTTCAAGAGGTAATCATCATCGTTTGGTAGAGCTAAGTTACCATGTGGTGATACCCTGTGCACAATATACCAACCCTGAAGACGTGGGTCGGTTTTGCAAGCATATGGACAATAATAAACTTGCTTGGCTTGTTGAGCCGCAATATAGACATCCTCTCCTTCATAGAAGGAATCCTGTCTAATTTCGACTATCCCAAGTTTAGAGGACTTTTTCGACACTGCAGGCTTAAACCACTGGCATTTGAATACGACTAGCTTAGGTGCTTTTGGGCCACAAAATTGGAGCTCGTATATTTCTTCAACTGTGCCATAATAGTCCTCTGGCTCTGGATCATCGACCGACACTACGCCGGGCGTATATACTCCGGTATTGGTGGTCTTTGCATTGGGCCACTCTTCTCGTAGCCTGTTGTATGAAAGCGATATCCATTCACGTCATAAGCGTTAAATGACGAGACCTTGTACTCGCAGCCTCTGGCCACTTGTCGTAATTCGACACTTATAGACAAATCACTTAGGCACTACAAGCTCAAGCAGGAGAGAAATGAAATTAGGCAATTAGGAACGCCAAACTTAGAATGAGGTAAGTTGGTCAGAAGGTACCTTTCTTTGGAACCATGTAATGAAATCAGGCGAACCATGGTTAAGAAGGGCCTCTCGTTCTTGTTCAGAAGGTGGCTCTAGATCATGCCAGTATTCATCAAAAAATTCCCTGCACCGACAGGCAACAAGGTTGTTGGATGCAGAAAAGTTACGGAGTATGTAACAAGTTTGTTGAGAACTTACCGCTGATACTCATCGACTTCATCAAGGTTCGTCAACACGTAGAGCATGATCTTACGCCACTCGGGGTTGTCTAAATTCTTTGTAGATGCTCCACTTGATCTCCCGCCTTGCCCTCTGAATAGGCTGAGGGTCGATTCATTGGCGTCCTCGTTGTAACGAGGGGGTGGGTTATGCACGCTAGAAAGGTTAGCACTGTTGTATAATGTTGTGAAGTTTGACACCTCCTCACGAATGAATGCCTCTGCTATGGAAGCCTCAATCTTGCCTTTGTTTCCACATTTCTGGCGAACAGTCTTAACACATCTCTCGATTGGATAGCACCAACGGTTCTGCACGGGCCCCCCATTCGTACCTCATTCGGGAGGTGCAAAATTAAATGCTGCATTGACAAGAAAAAGCCAGGTGGAAAGATCCTCTCCAACTTACAGAGCAACTTGGGTGCCATTTTTTCCAACTCCTCAACCACTTTCAGAGATATCTCCTTGGCACAAAGCTGGCGGAAGAAAAAGCTCAGCTCTGCCAGCACCTTCCAGACATGATCAGGGACGTAGCCTCGAACCATCGACGGAAGAAGCCGCTCGATCCATATGTGGAAGTCATGACTCTTCATCCCTAAGACTTTGCCAGTCTCTGGGTTCGCTCCCCTCCTCAAATTCGCTGCAAACCCATCAGGGAAACTTAACGTCTGCATCCATTCTATCACTTCCATCCTGTGCTTCTTTTCCAAGACGTAATCGGCCTTAGGCCTTTTCCATGGTTTGCCGTCTTTTGGAGGCAGCATTCGCAGCTTTGGTCTATCGCATATAGTTGCCATGTCTACTCTAGCCTTTGGGTTGTCCTTTGTCTTGTCAGGAATGTCCATGAGTGTTGCCCAAAGTGATTCGGCGATATTCTTCTCAGTGTGCATTACATCTATGTTATGTGGAAGGAGAAGGTCATCAAAATAGGGAAGCTGTTCCAATCCCGTCTTATGAGTCCACATATGTTCCACACCATATCCCACAAAGCGTTCTTTGGTTGGCTTAGCTTTCTTTGGATTAACTCTCTTTCTTTTACCCTTCTTTGGATTATCTTTTTGCGTCGGAAGAACAAGAGCATTTATCTGAGCATGAACCTGGGCACTGGTCATCTTCTGAGGTTTAGGGTCGGTCACCGTGATACCTTTCGTGAAGTTCTTGGTGTCTCCTCTGAATGCATGGTCAAGAGGGAGAAACTGTCGATGCTTGTCGAACGACGAGAACTTGCCACCCTTCTTCAACCAAAAGAACTGTAGAGCTGCCTTGCATACCGGGCATTGAAACTTCCCGTGGACACACCAGCCGGCGAATATCCCATAAGCCAGGAAGTCATGCATGGAGTACTGGTACCAAACATACATTGTGAAGTGCTTCCTTGTAGCTCGATCATAAGTCAATACGCCTTCATTCCAAGCCTTGATCAATTCATCATAAACAGGCTGCATGTACACACCCATTTTGTCTCCCGGGTGTCCAGGAATTATCAATGTCAAGAATATATTTTGCCGTTGAAGTAGGGACCCGGGGGGGAGATTGAGGGGGATAGCAAACACGGGCCAACAAGTGTATGGGGCTGACATCATTCCATAAGGATTGAACCCATCCGTTGCCAGCGCAACACATACATTACGGGCCTCTTTATCTTTGTCACTATGTTTGGCATTAAAGCTTTTCCATGCTTCACCATCGGCTGGATGTATCAACTTGTCAGGATTGTATCGAACGCCATTCTTGTGCCATGTCATCTGTTTTGCGGACTCCTTGCACATGTACATCCGTTGGATCCTCGGTATGATTGGAAGGTGTCGTAGCACTTTCATGGGGATTTGCTCATTCTGCACCTTCTTACCATCACCTTTGTCAACCTCCACATACCTAGAGGATTTACACTTTGGACAGTACGTTTCATCCTTGTGTTCTTCCCTAAATAGGACGCACCCCTTCGGACAACAATGTATCTGCTCATACGGCATCTTCAGTGCCCCAAGGAGTCTCGTTGACTCGTACAAGCTGCTCGGCAGATGATGATTCTCCGGAAGCAGCCCCCCAATAATTGCCATCATAGCATCGAAGCAGGCTCGAGTCATGTTGTGCTGGGCCTTTAACCCTAGTAGTTGCCCAATGGCATCCAATTGAGAAACAATTGTATGCTCATGTAGGACCTTCTGTGCCGATTCCAACATGGCCAAGAATGCCTTATCAGTTGGCTGTGGCTCCTCCTGCTTATCCTCCTGCTCGTGCTCCGTAGGTCTTTCAGGCAACATCGCATCCTCATAGTCACCTAACCATTCTGGTACCCCGCCTTCATCATCAAATGCCTGCAAACGTCGTCTCACGACCTCCTCTCTAGGACGGTAGGCTTCACCATGGTGCACCCATCGGGTATAGTTTGGCATAAATCCATGCTTGCAAAGATCCTTTATCATGAATTCTCTCGTTCTTCTTTTCTTGTTTTGACATTCGTTGCAGGGACAGAACGTGTCTTTCGCTCCATTAGCTTCCTTAAATGCATGCTCCAAGAATTCCTCAGTCTTATCCATCCATTCACGGGTGATTCCAGCCTGACTTGGGCGACCCGTGTACATCCACTCACGATTATCCATCCTCTAACATATACACATAACGGAGTAATATAACCATCAGCCGCATCTGCACGGCGTGCCTACTGTCTAATAGGTGAGGATAGGTCCTAATCCCACCTGCGGATACGTAGATGAGGTTAGTTTCCATGTTCTACTCTGATTCGAGATGGAATTTCGGCAGCACCTCCCCGCTGCTCTCCCGATACACGTCCTAGAAAGGAGAGTGTGTATCCAGAGAACAACAGGGAGGTGGTGCCGAAACTCCGTCTCGGATCCGAGCAGAACATGGAAACTAACACATCTATGCATCCGCGGGCTGTCCAAAAAACGTGGACAATCCGAAACAGATACGGTCATAGTTATGCAGAGATCCGCATACCTCCAACCGTATCTGTTTCGGACGGGAGACGCCTAACTGGGTTACACCGACCTATGACGACGATACGGATAGAGGGGTTATACCTAGGGTGCTGGTGAGGTCAGGCTAGCGGGGAGGAGCCGAGTCGGTGCAGTGGCGACGCGACGCGGTACAGGCAGACCCGCAATGCCGACGAAGATGATCGGGGTCGCCTAGGTCCCTCCGACGGGTCCTCCTCCTGCATAAAAAGATAATACATTAGTGTCAATTGAAAATTTCGGCAGAACCTCCCCTGCATGGGGAGATTGCCAAAACCTGCAGAAAACATAGGCACGAAGGCCAACAACCACATATATTACCAACAGAAGCCATGTACTTAAGTCCTCTTTCCATACAGACGACACTATACCATAGCCAATCTATAGCATCAGGAAAAGGGTCGCTATAAGCCACTATAGCGACTAATTTACATTTCAGTTTTACATCTCAGCACGAAGTGACTAGCACGAATGCAACCTCTCTAACATAGATGACCTGGCTAGCATTTCCCGTATAAATGGACCTAAATATAGATCCATGATTTATCCATGTTTTACCTTCACATAATACAGCAAGCAGAGTTCAATATGATGACATCAGACTTGATTCGTATATACCAACATGTTCACTGCTATGATTAATTGATAACAACAAAATTTAACATTCATCAATCCATATTGATTTAAATTGCAATATCTCATTAAAGGCACCAACACAAACACCACTTGTGCCACCAAAATGACCTAACTGAACTAGAACACAGGTGCATATTGCAACCTGTAGCTGTAGGCACATTCATCAATCCATATTGATTTAAATTACAATATCTCATTAGAGGCAGTAACATAAACACCAATTGTGCCACCAAAATGACCTAACTGAACTACAACACAGGTGCATATTGCAACCTGTAGCTGTAGGCACATTCATCAATCCATATTGATTTAAATTACAATATCTCATTAGAGGCACTAACATAAACACCAATTGTGCCACCAAAATGACCTAACTGAACTACAACACAGGTGCATATTGCAACCTAGTAGCATATTACAAAACAGGGAGGCTCATATATATTGCACATTCAGAACAGAAGCATATCACAGTCACAGACTCACAGTGCACAAAATAATTAAACCGATATATATAGCAATAGGATGGAACTAATAAAAGGCAAAACTTAATTCTAACCTGTACTGCATTGCTCAGAAGCACCACATAGAGCGTCAAAACCTTCCTTTTGCGCAGACCCAGGGACAGCTATCCAACCTTCCTTGCACAACACTAGGGATCTCCCTTTCCCTTTTCACCTGGTGGCAAATCACACCGAAAATTTTAGCTGAGCTAAATTTTAATCTGAACTGAAATCATGGCTCTATTTACTATAGCTTAAACTACAATTAAGCAACTCCAATAATCAGTCATGGGCTCATGGCGGTACTTTCAGAGCAGCTATGCATTAATTTTACCTGTTGTTGCTGGGCGGGCAGGCGGCCGGCATCGAGCGAATTAATATTTGGGAAGGATTACAGAAAATACGTGCCGAACAAATATATTGTGAAAGAGGGGAAGTACACCCATCATGTGGCACAAATCCAACACTTATATACATTATTTCTGTCTAGTTCCTGAATCCTGAACATTTGCACACCACATATACGTACCTGGACGGGGTTGTGGCGAGCTGGTGGCCGGCGGCGTCGGGCAGGTGGCCGGCCGGTGTCGGGCAGCAGGCATCCCGCACTGGGGCAGGGCGGCGGCGTTGGCCAGACAGACCACGGCGGGCGGGCCACCGGCGGCGGTCGGGCGGCAGGCGAAGCGCAGGGCTGCCGGCGTCGAGCAGGGGGCTCCCTGCGGGCGGGCGCCCGAGGTCGCGCAGGGTCTCGCTGGGGGCAGGCGGGCGAGGTCACGCTCGCGCTAGGTTTCGCGGCGGGAGGGCAGCAGGCGTCCCGCACTGGGGCAGGGCGGCGGCGTTGGCCAGACAGACCACGGCGGGCGGGCCACCGGCGGCGGTCGGGCGGCAGGCGAAGCGCAGGGCTGCCGGCGTCGAGCAGGGGGCTCCCTGCGGGCGGGCGCCCGAGGTCGCGCACGGTCTCGCTGGGGGCAGGCGGGCGAGGTCACGCTCGCGCTAGGTTTCGCGGCGGGAGGGCGGCCGCTGTCACGCAGGGCGGGCGCGGTCTGATGGGCTCGAGGGATAGAGTTGGGGAAAGTTTTCATTTTTCATTTTTCTTTTTTTACCAGCCTGGAGACATAGATTGGGGGCGCCCACGAAGACATCTGATGGCGGGAGCGGGCCAGAGCTGAAAACTATTCAGTTCCTAGGGTTGGGCTGAGCGGGCCGGAGCTAAAAAATTCGCTGGCTTCCCCGAGTGTCCTGTTCCGGCACTCGGGGAAGAACCTCTTCCCCGAGTGCTAAGTCCTAGCACTCGGGGAAGATTTTTATTTTTTTTTGTTTTTTTGCTCCTTTTTTGTGAGGCCTTCCAACATCATTTATAACCCCTTGTTCAAATTTGGGATAATTTTAACTTTTTTTGGTATATTTCATTAGTTTCTTTTGTTTCATTGAATTTTTTGCATACCTCAAATTTGAACTGCAAGTTTATAAAATAATGGATTTTTTTGGTTCAAAAAATGATATTCATCATATTTGATATATGTTGAGGCCGTATCCAGGAAATCACATGAAATATCGAGTGTCTTGTTGACGTAACATGACGAACAACTTGCGCGAAAAGAGTATTTAAATTATAAAAAATACGAACGAAGTCCGAAATTCACAAATTTTGTCTGGACATCGTGTTATCACGTGTAGAGACTATGATAAAAAACTTGAGAAGGTTTCGAGTAAGTTGCGACGTCGGATGCCTAAAACTCATACATCTCTACATGTGATCACAAGTTATCACATGCAGAGATGTCTAGGTTTTAGGCATCTGACGTCGCAACTTAGTCGAAACCTTCTTAATTTTTAGGCTTAGTCTCTACACGTGATAACACGACGCCCAGACAAGTTTCGTGAATTTCGGACTTCGTTCGGATTTTTTATAATTTAAATACACTTTTTGCACAAGTTGTTCGTCATGTTACGTCAACAAGATGCTCGATATTTCATGGGATTTTCTGAATACAGTCTCAACATACACCAAATATGATTAATATCATTTTTTGAACAAAAAAATCCAGTATTTTATGCACATGCAGTTCAAATTTAAGGTATGCAAAAAAATTCAACGAAACAAAAGAAACTAATAAAATATATCAAAAAAACTCAAAATTGTCCTAAATTTGAACAAGGAGTTATAAATGATGTTGGAAGGCCTCACAAAAAAAGGAGCAAAAAAAACAAAAAACAAAAAAAAAATCTTCCCCGAGTGCCAGGTCATGGCACTCGGGAAAGAGGCTCTTCCCCGAGTGTTAGGACGCGGTACTCGGGGAAGGTTTTTTAATTGTAACGGCACCGGTGGGCTAAGCCGTCAAGTGGCAAATTTCTTTCCCGAGTGTCTACCTTCCCCGAGTGTTGCACTCGGGGAAGAAATGCTTCTCCGAGTGCCGACTTTCCCCGAGTGCCAGGCTCCCCGCGGCACTCGGGAAAGCCTCTCTTTCCCGAGTGCTTTTCTTCCCCGAGTGCATTCCAGCCTGGCACTCGGGGAAGAGTGGCTTCCCCGAGTGCCCGACATTTGGCACTCGGGGAAGCCTGTGGCACTCGGGGAATTTCGTTTCTCCTGTAGTGATGTGAATTTGCAATGCAAAGTCTCATTGTCACTGTACAATAGACAGAAGAACTTGCTATCTGATGATGATATTTTTTTGCAACATTTTCCATATTTGAATGCTGGAATGCTCTTTGCACCCCATCGCTATTTAGAAGACCCTGCAAATAAAAGTCCTTCAATAATGTCAATGGCTGGACAGGGGCAGAACAGCTTGCATACAGACATTGCCTTGGAGCAACTGGAAGAGGAAGATATCATGCTGCCAAACGCAACAGAATACTTCAGCCAGAATTCCGAAGCAACAGTCTACCAAACGATTTGGAAGTCTAAGCATGGCTATGCACTAATTCATGTTGAGAAGGCAACCATGAGTAAAAGAAGAACTTTTGGGCGAGCTAGGAAAAGAAAGCTCTTGAAACACCAGGGTCAGCAGATTACGAGTTTTTGGAGTTTTACACGTATGATGTCTCACTTGATCAACTTATGGGGTGCACGTCTGCCCAGCCAGCTGCAAAGCTCATTCACGGGCTGGATTCAGAAAGAAAATGAAGGTCAGTTATAAGCATAGATGAGGCATTTGATATTGTAAATCATGTATCAGGGATAGCTAAGAGAAACAGGGGGCAATAATGGAAAGATTATACTTGAGTAATTGACTGTTCAATAGAACATAGGTCAGGTATTGGAGTTATTATTTGTAAATGAGGACACATTAGTCAAAAAGTCATAGTATATAGGTACCCTCAGAGCTAGAATAGTGTGATATCAAATTGTACTGTTGTATGTTGTGATTTGGCATCGATCTGACATCTTCATGCCCCACAATAAAGGTGTAATAGTTCCGGTTCATGATTTCTTGTATGTTTCTGAAAGCTTTTACTAAGACAGCATGTTGGGACCAACTGGTATAGAAAGAGTAACATTGCAATACTAACGAAGAAACGATTTTTAGGGTTGGTAAAAATGATTTTTGGTACGGTTTAATTTTTGAAATCGACACTACACCACATATGGTAAAGATGTGGCCTTTGTAGTGTCAAAGTTTCAACTGTCCCTAGGAATGTATTTCTAGGGGGGGGGGGGGGGGGGGTTCCATAAAACAACCTCCCTTGAAATATAATCAGATTCCATGGGCGGTTGGCTTAACACAACTGACCCTGGAAATGAATTTTGAGGGACGGTTGCCTTAGTATAACGCTGACCCTGGAATTGAATTTTCAACGGCAGTAGCCTTAGTATAACCATCGCTGGAAAATATATTTCCAGGAGCTGATTGCTTTAAAGAACTGCCTCTAGCTGGTGCTGGCTTATTTAAAAATGAATCATACCTCGAAATACTGTCAAAATTTTGAAATTTCCCACCGTATCTAAATTTACATTTTTCACACCAAATTTACAGATCACGACTCATGGAAAGCTTGCCACACCATTTTGGATTGGTGTGGCAAGGCTACCATTCTACCTTAGAGAAAATCACATCTTTTTCATACGACATTGGATGGAAATTATTTTTATTAGAAAATCATATATCTTGATGAGATCCCCACAACTTTCTAGTTTTCAAATTTACATTTCAGTACATATTAAGCATGTAATGTGTGACTTGTTATCATAGAAAAATCATATCTTACACATTCCGAGTAGGATGGAGTTATAATTCATATAAAAATTATAGCTCTCGACAAGATCTACAACAATTTAGTTTTGAGTTATCTCATTAGAAATCATTAAGATGCTTAAATAATTGATATAGACTTTCAGAGGCATTGTCAGGGTCCAATCCCGGGGGTCGGTTGGGCTGCGGCTAGAGGATGGTGATGATGCTTGTATACTTGCTATGTGGTACAGAGATGATCTTCCTCACAATGTCCGCATCACCTAGCTTTATTAGTCCAATAGAATTTGAGCTCATTCATGATTAGATTCAAACGAAAGTACATGTCTCTAACAAGCTCATTTTGATTCATTTGAAAAGAATCATAACTTTGTTTAGCTAGGCAATATTTTTCCTCACGTACATTACTTGTGCCGTCATGGAGCTCATGCAATTTTAACCAAATTTCGTTAGCTTTAGCAAGGGTGAATACTTGGTTAAAAATTTCCATGCTCAAAGATTCAAATAAGCAATTTTTGGCTCTTGCATTTAGATGAATTTCTTTTTCATCACTCGTGGTTAGTTTTTCGAGATTATTTAGGGGTTTCATCCCGTCGCGAGTGACTCTCATTAACTCCACCAAGCAGCGCGTCGTCCGAGTGCCATCAAGTGTCTGCACCATGCGTCAGTGGGAGGGCTGCATGGAGAAACTGCCCCACCCGCTGACACGAAGGCCCCACGTCGGCCTCAGGGGCTGCACCAGCCCCTCCGCCGGGGATCTCGGGACCTGACTAACGGGTGTCCCATGAATGCTCCCCAGGCGAAACAAAGATCAAAGCAAAAGGCACTGAGTGGTGAGCCCACCGAGGGTCACCTGAGCCTAGTGCAAAGAACGCGCCCGGCCATCACTAAGTGCAGCCTAAGCCAAGGAGGCTTGCTACCGATCCCTCAAGAGGGCGTGGGACGCCGAGCGATGAATCAGCACCAAGTCGGGGCCCAGACGCCCCCATCGCTCGACCCGCAGTAGGCCGACCCACGGATCACTCGACCCACGCGGGCCTAGAGCTAGCGACTCCTCGACGAGTCAGCCAAGCCCTCACTTGGGTTCCCTCACACAATGCTCGGACCAAACATCGCTCGGCTCAAAAGCTGAGTACATGACCAAAGGCTCGGGCACCCTCAGAAGGGCATCCAATCTAAGACAGCCAAAGCTATGACCACCTCAACAGATCCAATCACCGAAGATCGGGCTCAGCCCCTCATCGCCATCGTGGACTCGACCTAGAAGGCCACGAAGGGATCAGGGGCTCCTGACGAGAGTCAAACATAGGGGTATGCTAAATCCCCAGGCAAGGAGGTTCCGACCAATGGACCTCACGACCAATCTCACAGATCGCTCGTGGGATCTAGGGCTATACTCATCGGGTACACTTGGGTGCATCCTCTAGAAAGAGTTAGGTCGAGCCTAAGTGCACCCGCGGCCACTGCTCGGGACTCGGGGGCTTGCTAGGGCCTTGGACTGTCGAGCGACGGTAGCCCGAGCCAGACTCCAACCTAGCATAGGCCTAAGCTAATGCTCGGGCCATGGACCAATGTCCTAACCCACAAGCAACCTGTTGGGCATCGAGGCCTGGTAGGTACCGAGATTCCATAATGCTTGCCCATTCAATGAGCATGAGGCTCTTTACGCCACTCCTTCGATAGGGTCACGCAATCGGCATGACGCAATAGAACAAGCAACTTCACTAACTCTAGGGACACAGGGCACTAGCGCCCACTCAGCGGCACCCCTTGCGTCCAAGGAGGCCTCAAGAAGGTTCACCCGAGGGAGGCCAGGCTGCAGCAAAAAGTCCCTGATGGTCAAGTGTCAGGGGCTGGCAATGGCGTCGGCGGCGATGACAGCGCCATCAACTCCTCCCTACGCGACGAAGCCGAGGTCCTTCCACGCCGCGGAAGCACCCTCCTGCACCCGATGTACATAGACCATAGACCATAACCCAAACTGACTTGTACTCGACCCCTTCTTGGAATATAAGGAGAGGGTCATCTCCCATAGAGAGGGAGGCCGATTAGACATCAGAAGCATCGGCTAGGAGAAGCAAAGGAACAGTAGCTATTTCCCCCCCAACAACCCAGCTAGAGAAGGCCGGTTCCTTACTCGCTATGAAACAACCTCACGTCGAAGAGCCGTAGGATAGTACCGAGCGATCCCCTGCCAAACTCCTGATTTCCTTCGTTGTAACCCCCATTCTAGCTGCTCCTGAACATGAAGAACACTACTCTGCTAGACGTAGGGCCTTCATAGCCCGAACCAAGATAAACCTTTGTGTCTCCCTTGTATTTTTTAGTACCCGAGCTACCGGAGACCCACACATCAACATCCAACAAACAATCACAATGCTTGTTGCAGTTTCAAACCCGCGACACATAGTAATGGCGAGTGTTATAGGTTGTGTAAGATATGATCTTCGTGGGCCTTCCGGGAGTTAGTATCCTTGCTAGAGGCCAGTGCTAACTATTGATCGGAAATGGTTTCCGGGTCATGACCATTGGATGCATGAACCTACGGGGTCACACACTTAGGATGGAGGATTAAATAAAAGGACAAATGGATCAATTGGATTGAGTTCATCAATTGTATTGGGCCACACTGATTGTCTAATCCAAGTGGGAGATTGTTGGAAATGTACCCAAGTCAGTGTGGGCCTGTCCAGCACAACACTTGGCCCAATTAGTAAATACTTATGTATATGCTAATCACCAGCCAAGTGGTTGATAAACCCTAGTTACCTGGGCAACGTATCAGGTGGAAACCACACCCTTCGTGAAAACCCGTGCAAATCACGATAAAAAAGTCGTCTAAATTCACCAAAAAAATCACATATGTAGATGATATGATGATACACGACCTTGTAAAATATCTTGTCCAAACTCAACTTCGTTCAAACGAAGTTGAGTTTGGATAAGATATTTTACAAGAAATTTGTTATTTTTATATCTCACAAACGAAGTCGAGTTTGGACAAGATATTTTACAAGGTCGTGTATCATCATATCATCTACATATGTGATTTTTTTGGTGAATTTAGACGACTTTTTTTGCCATGGTTTGCATGAGTTTTTACGAAAGGTGTGGTTTTCATCTGATACGTAGCCAATTACCTGAGTCGCCATGAGAGCAGCTGCTGCACTTGTGCCTTAATGTGCACACGCTACCAGATGTGTGCATGCAGGCCGTGGCCGCGCTTCTCTGCGGGTACTGCTACGGTTCGTCGAGCGCAACGTTGAGTGCTAGCACACTGTGTTGTGCCGTTCTCTTCTCCGTACGTGTGGATGTCCGTGGAGGTGTTGTTGCGTTGCGCACCATGTCATACGGTATGACTATTTTCTCAACGTCGACTACATCAACCGTGCGCGTTCCGCCAAGTCTTCTGCTGTGTCGCACGTTGAGAAGGTATAATCTATGATTATCTACGTGCAAGTGATCCTGTTTTTACACGTTTGTGCTAGCATGGAGCCTCTCGTGTTTCCCTACATTATATGCATTTGGCTAACCAACCTGAGTCGATGCACCCGACCAATCAAATCGAGTGATCGTATGCATCTCGAGCTGAGTTAATATACTCGGCCAATCAAGCCGAGTGATTGTATTGCTGCTTCGGCTGACCAAGCCGACTAAATTTATTCAGAATAACATATTGTAAGCAGGTTAAATACTGAGGTGAAAGAGAGAGAAGAGAAGCGGGCTGTAAACTTACAGCCGGCTTACACTTAAGAACTAAGAAACTTTGAGAGAGAAGTGGGTCATATATTAATAGTGAAGAGCTAACTACTATATGAGTGAACTAAGAGACAGACTGATGGGTGGGCTAAGAGATAGACCGCAGAGATCCTTGAAGTGTATTATTAGCCTTATCTCGTTCGGCCAATTAACATGTCCTTGTTGCCGGCGCCAAATTTAGATGTCAACACCCGTTTCCCTGGGTTAGAATATGAGAGAGGTGTCGTAATCACGATGACTGACTTGGGGTCATGGGTGCACGCTATGAGGGCACTCCGGCTTGCGCCAACAACCCCACGCTTGCAAATTGCAATCCTTCCCGTCGGTGAGGCAGCGCTGCTGCAGGAGGCCGCCACGCTCTTGGCGTGCACCCAAATGTCAGGCTCGGTCCTCCTCGATTTCACGACCTGCATCAACGAGCGGCGGAACAGCACCACCGCCTACTCCAGCGACCTGTTCGACCGCATGTCGCGCGCGGGCACTACTCAGAGCGCGCCGCAGCGGGCTTCTTCGGCACCGTCATCGACGTTGTGTGGCTCAGCTATTCCAATCGATGTGAATAACGCACGTCTACTTGCTTGCTTCGTGATGTGTTTCCAATCAATCTGAATAGTGCGCTTGCTTGCTCGCACGTATGAATAATGCACATCTGCTTCCAATCGATCGAGGCATCCATGCTTGCAGTTCACGGACGTGGTGGGGAGTGTGTACTACATGGCGCGGCAAGTGCTGAATCGGAACTACGGACCGGAGGTGGACGTCTGGAGCGCCGGCGTCATCGTCTACATTCTCCTCTGCGGCGTGAGCTTCGTTGGTGGTGCGAGATCTGCAGCGGCGGCGCTGGCAGGCCGCGCGCGAACGGACTCCGATTCGGTGCCTTTGCTCTGGCAAGGCACGGCGTACCTTTCGGGTTTCTATCCATAGTTGAAAGAGCATCCATCGGCTTAAATAAAAACTCATCTCTCCACATGGGCTGGGCCACAAGACGGACACCGCTCCCCGCACTGTAGCTGCGGCGCCGCTGCCCTCGTGTGCCGCGCGCCGCCGCCGCTCCGCCCACGCTGATGCTGCTGCTGCCCTCCCGCGCCGCGCGCCACCGCTGCTCCTCCTGCACGCAGTGCCTCGCGCCCTCGCAGCCCTCCCGTTGCTCACGTCGCCGTAGCTCTTCGAGCTCACCCGTCCAGCAGCACTGCAGCCATTCCGCTCAAGAGATGATGGAGCTCACACCGACCAGGAGAAGATGGAGCTCGCACCGACCACGAAAGATGGAGCTCAGGCGCAGGCTTCATGGATGAAGTCTGTATCACTACCACGACCTGAAGGTCCTTGCTGCCATGGACGAGATGTACTGGGCAGGCATGCTGCCACCATGGTTTTTGATGAACCCATGGTTAATGTAATTAGCATTTGGATAGAAACCACTTCTTCTAAACATGGCAGATTCTTCTGTACTGTTGTTTGTAGCAATCTAGAAATGAAAATGCAATATTTTGTTTGTACTGATGTCTGATTAGTGTGTATTTAGACAGTACATGTTTAGCCCCAAATTTTTCACTGATGGCAAAAAAAAAATCAGACTTGCACACAAACAAGGATATTTCACAAGCACATAATTGGTACACAGTTCAAGCACACTGGAGATTTGTGTGCTCTACTTTCAAAGCACAAGTTCAAAATCATTCAAGCACCTTCAGGTTGTGTACCCTGGCAAGTTATGCTATTACTGAACCAGAACATGTGCTTCTGCTGAAATTATATAGGTCATTTCAGATATACAATTAGGCCACAAAAAACTATAATTAAGCCTCAAAAGACTATAGTTAGCCCTGTCCAAAATGCTATCTAACCAACCTATACACACTAGAACTGAAGCACATGTTCTAACCAAAACAGCCAAGCTTCATCTGGATTTCGAAACCTCAAACCAACATGAGGTGTTCTCTTGTCAAGTTCTGCCATTGCCTTTCACACAAATCAGATTTGGCTTTCACAATGCTCAGTTTTTTCTTGTCAAATTCTGCCAAAAGGAAGAACTTTACTACATAATGGATACCACATAGATCAAACATATCAATTCTACAGCAATAAATAAGTTATCCTGTAACCTCTCAACTTTCTGAACCAGTACTGAACTATCTGAAAGAACTAAAATATTGAACTACTCAATACCAATACCCTGTAACCTCTAAAGTTTGTATACTGCAGATTCATTTTCAATATTGGAAATCACACATGAATATCTATGAACTTCTAGTACTAGTTTGATTTCAGGTGAGATGAAAAAATTGCTGAATGTGAACACTAAATACAAGAATGTGACGGAGAAGAGGTGAAGTCCTCACGGAGCTCGTCGACGGTGTCCAGGTCCAGGGCCGGAGGCGACACTGCTGAATGGAGTCCCGGCGTCAGTGTATGCAGCTCGGCGGCTCGACACCTCTGGACGACGGGCGGCGACGCTGGACTGCTGGGGTCGCCGTAGGACTGCTTGGTCTGGGCCGGCGGCGAGGCTGCTGAATGGCGTCCCGGCGTCGGGGTATGCAGGTCAGCGGCTCGGCTCCTCCGGATGACGCGCAGAGGCGCAGGACTGCTCGGGCCGGCGGTGCAGGATTGCTCCCGTCGGCGGCGACCAGCAGGCGCGGGTCCGCTCAGCCCGCCGAAAATCAGCACGGCGCGCGCGAATGAGCACCCACTCCCGCCATGCTTTCACGGAGGAAAACTAAAATATCTCGTGGGAGAAAACTGGCAGACGTTGGATGGCGTTTCAACTCTGGATATAGGGCCGCGAGGCACGCGGTGCCTTGACGAAGGAACGGCACCGAATCTGAGTCCGCGCGCAGCAGTGGGCATATCGGCGGCCATGACAGTGGTGGATGGGCTTCGCGGAAGCACACGGGATCCGGAGGAGACGGGATTTTTCCTCGTACCGCACGTAGACGTCGAGTCTTAATAAGACTCGGTTTCCTTGTCTTTCTTCGTTTAATTATCTTCCACGTCATCAAAATGCTGATGTGACAGCGTAATAAATAGGGATAGAAAGTACGGTAGAGTCTACGTTGGGAGTGCCCTAAGGCTATTCTCAATAGAAGTTTCATGAGAGTTTCATGTGCATTAAATAGGTTGTCACGTAGACATTTTTTATTACGTGGCTATATACTTAAGAAGAAAAGCACGATTACTTACTCTATAAGTCAAGAAATTAAATGTCTATGAAACTATAGAATGAAACTTTTTATTGAGAATGGATGTTTCATCCAAATTTTATTTTATTTTCCTTATGACATGTTAGTTTTAGAAACAACGCTACGAAACTACCCACTGGTACTGGCATAAAAGAAAATGAGAAGAGCCGGGGCTGAGTGTCTTGCTTAAAGAAAACATGTCTTGCTTAAAGAAAACAAAAGATGGACTCGAAATCCTAGAGACAAGAACAGCCTTGTATACTCTTGTGGTGAGGTAGTATCTTTGCTATATGTTCGCTCCTTCATCTGTCGGCAATCATTGAATTAAACTTCCAAGATACAAGCTGTAATCTTCTTAAAAAAGAACAAGCTATAAACACTACGCAGCAGGAGGCTGGCTTCTTAGTTTGAGTTTCTGGGTTTCTTTCTCCTCTAAGTAATGCCTATGGACATCATTAGCCGCGAATGGCTCCAGTGCTAAAACATTTGTAGTTTTATCAAGTTTATACAAGAAATTAAAATTTATGATATCAAATAAATGTTATTAGATTCATGATTAGATATGTTTTCATACTAAATCTATTTTGTATTAGAAATATTGATTTATAAACTTGGTCAAACTTTGGGAAAAAAACTTAAGAAGAAATAAAGGAAGAATATTTATGTTCTTTTCTGAAGCGCGGTCACTATAATTCGTGGGAATCCACATGTCCATCTACATCTCCGAGACTCCGACTCATTGGTTTCGTATGGACACTGTGTTTTGCTGATTCCTTACGCAAGTGTTAGGACTAGTCTCACGAAGGACGAAGATCTTCAATTCCAAGCCCGTGGGAACTCGAGATATTTTTTACTCGAAACAGCACAGTTTTATTTGTGCGGGAGAGATTTAACATACGTTACATTGTCTAGTAGTAGTGCTGTAGCCGGATGTCCTAATTGTGCTCTTTGAATTAAAGTAGGAATCCTTTTATAAACAGTAGGCGCTCAACATACGTTACATGACCTGCTGGTGCTATAGTATCCAGAAGACGAAACATGAGTCACCGTTCTTAAGGAAAAATAAAGACACGCTAGAAAAAGGATTTTAGAAGGCAACTGTTTTATCTACAGAGACTTTTTTTTTCTGAAAGGGGACATACTACTGGTCCCGAGCTCTGCTGGGAAGCAAAATGCAAAAAAGAGTCCTGAAAACATGCATGAAACAACACTTTGGCCCAAGACAAAACCGTGCGAACTTTGGGCCCAGCCCAGCGGCCAACTCCACACCGGATGGCCAACTTTGGGCCAAGACAAAATCGTGTGGGGGCTGCAGCGCGCGAGCGCCGTGGGAGGAGGTGCGCGGGCCGCTCGAGAGGATGGCCGATGAGCCGCCACACGACAGCCGCCGGAGATTACACAATGTTAATACAAAAAATATCATCCTATACTAACTTACAATTCAGTTTTTAACGCAGTGGTAGAGATGTATTACACGTGACTAGAGGGCATGGATTTAAATCCTAAATAGCACTCTTTTTTGTAGCCGAAAATATGGGCAAATTAAAATGCAACTTTTTCAGAAAATAAAATGTACAACTCTGCTGAACACAACTGAAGGTGGTCCACCAAGCATAATCTACATGATACAAAATTGAGGTGCACTAAGAGCACCCCCAGTGTTGCAGAAAACCGATGCCTGGGAAGGAGAGTGTGTCCAAGCATCGTTTCTCAACATTGCACAGCTGATGCTTCATTTTCAAAATCAAGCAGAGGATTTTTCTTCTCGCGCGAGGGAAGAGGGAAGAAAGTGAGCTATTGGCTCAGGTGGGTCCTAGATTTTTGTGAGCATCTAGTACATTGCAATCTACTCCCTCCGTCCCAAATATAATGTCGTTCTAGGGATGGGCACAAAGACCAATGAGCAAAGCAAAAGACAGCATTACCCCTACATCCTGTCTCATCTTCTTCCTGGTTCACATCATATTCGCGAGGCGTCGGACCCGGTGCCTGCTCACCAGACATGGAGATGTCGGTGCCTAGCAGCTCGCCAGTCTCGCCGTGGCCAGACTCCGGATCCCGGCCGCGGTTGGTGGGGACGGTCACGGCTCCGGCCTCGCTGGCGCGTCGAGGAGGGCGGGCTCCGGTGTCTTCGGCGTGCAGGCCACGGCCGCGGCGACATCTCAGGCCCGGGGAGGAGGTCGCCGATGGAGGAGAAGGGGAGGTGGCTGCCGACGGAGGAGAGGATGCCGGATCTCGACCCGCCCCGCCGGACCCCACGCTTGGACGCTCAGGCGAGCGCTGCTCCTCACCGGCGTGCTAAGAGCCATGGAGGGCGACCTTCTTCGATCTCCTCCTATGCTCCACGCTAGCGAGAGCCCCATAGGAGAATGGAAAGTTCTCGAGATGGAGAACACGGTGGTGTGACATGCATGACCTGATTCTTGGATTTGGAGGTGGGATTTGGGAGAGGAAGAGGCTTTGTTTCTTTGGTCTTTCTGTTCTTTTATTTTGGCAGAGAACGTGAGGAGAGAGAGCCATCTTTAGACGAAGATATAAGGTTGGCCAGTAGGCCTGCAGCCTTGTGCTGACACCGACCAGTGCCTAAAACGACACGCTTTGTGGGACAATATTTGAACCTCAGAACGACGTTATTTCTGGGACAGAGGGAGTAGCTGAGAGTTGGAGCATCGAGGTTTGCGTAGGGATTAAAAAAAATTCGAGCATTGGCACACTGCTGGTGCTCTAACCACATGATAGTGAGAGTACCAGTAATGATAAAACAGAAAAGGACACTGCGTTTCCCTGCGTGAGACTACCCGCAGTGGGTACTCTAAAATGATACTCTAAAGCTTTAGAGTATGAATATAGAATAAAAACTGCTGCAGTGGGTACTCTAAAACGATACTCTATCCTTTCTCTCACTCTATATTTAGAGTAGTACAGTGCTTACTCTATACTCTATAGTGACAGGCCCCACTAGCTAAACAAAAGGAAAAAATGCTATAACTCACAAACGAAAAATCCAAATTAAATTTCGATTGCACCATTAAATTCGTCTCAATAAATCCTTCAAAACTAGATCACACATGGATATATTTAGATAAAGTGACAAGTGGGTCCCACAGTGGATAGAGTGGATAGAGGATAATACAGAGGATGGATGGGTGCGAGAGAATTGAGTATAGAGGAAAGAATCTTGCTGACTAGGACGTATAGAGGATGAATATAAAGGTCCATAAGTGCGGGTAGTCTTAGCCCAATCACCGCTCCCCTTGCCCCGATGGAACGTTCCATGTGCTAACGTATTCAATTTTTTAACGGCTCAGCCACTCACCAGGCTTTGGAGGGCATCCATTTATTGCTTTTGGTTCTTTTTTTTTACTATATATAATTGGCCGCTTGCACGTACTGGGATGGGCTCCAACTTTTTCATTTACACCTTTTTCGTTTTTCATGAGTATCTTATTTTTCTTATAAATATAAATAATAAATGCAATATTAGAGGTATTTTTTAATTCTTAACTCTTCTATAATAAACAAATATTCTCACACTAAGTTATTGCTCTTGCTTAGACTTGAGCTTTTTTTTGTCCAGACCAAAAAAAAACTATTATTTCGATAAACAGATCCTGCCCACAACCGTCCCATGGGTGAGTCGGGCCAGACCCAGGCCTGGGCAGGTCGCCCAGTTTTTTTATTGAAAAACAAAAGAAATACTTAGGGTGGGAATTGTCCAAAAATTTCTAGACACCATACTGTCCACTAAGGCTCGTGGGCGATCCAAGACCTGACGAGCTCAGGGTGGGCCGGACCAAGCTCAAATTGCTGAGGTCTACTTTAGTTTTGGTTAGGAATAAAATTTATTCTTGTTAGAACTAGGATTAGACAATGGTCCAAGTAAACAAACCGTGAACTGAAAGCATGTTATCTAATCTAATCTAAATAATTGCACCCCCAAGTTATACACATATACTAGTACAATACTCGACGAGAATTGCCATGTGAAAAATCAGAAGAAGTCTTCGTTATAATTAGCAACAGATAGAACAATCCTTTTGACACGACATCAGCCAAATCCTTACCAACTTAATGACTTTAATCAAATCCTTAAAGAAAGTCACGTAACTCAATATTTAACTCTACCAACATATAAATAGTAAGAAAATTAAAGTCATAATATATTTAATTACAAGTAAAACATTTGTGTCTTAAAAACTCGATCCGCAGTGGCTAGACAGCTTCCGGGTATTTCGGCTTAAAGAAGAAGATGTTCTCACGCAGATGGATAAAACTCCCGAACCCCTACCCCACCCTTACATAGCGACACCGCAACTTCGTGAGATGAGTTGACCACAAACCTATGCTCCAGGTACGCGCGATTTGCTCCCCAACTCACGGGGCTGCCGCAGCCGGGCAGGGGCACACAACCTAGCTACTCCGTTCGGCGCCTCCTCTGCCTCAATGCCCGCTAGCTGCTCTGTTTTCAGAAACCAGACTGCCTCTAGCTGACTAGCTCGGCCCGCTACATGGGCACATGGCGCTTCAATCTTGTACCTCTAAGATCTGGGCATCTGGCTATGTCGTAGTAGTATAAATAACAGTCTGTTCTTATCTACTGTATGTACTATACTGTTAGAAAAACATATACAGGCAGTTCCTTTTTTTTGGGGGGGTTGTGTACTACAGTTTCATGCATCGAACACAGTCCATTTCATTGACAGTAGTCTGTTCTAACCAACTTCCATGGCCCAATTAAGCAAGCACATGAGGGGAGACATGCAAAATTGTTGTGAGTTAATCAGACATCAGTGAACCAGTGCCTGGAAAGAAATATGAATTTGCAGAGACTTAATGTTGGCATCATCTACTAGAAACCGCCACTGCTAACCAGAACTTGTAAAAAGAAGTTCCAAGATCATTTTCCACTGCTAACCAGGACACCTGAAAAGGAATTCCAAGTGGAATACGGTTTAAGCATCTGATAGGCCAAGGCCTTTTAAAATATTCTCAAGTTGAACTTCACTTTCTTTCCCTGCCGTTGGTTTATCACACCAACCTTCATTCTTTGTTTTTCCAAACTACTTTGAACGCACTTCGTCCTACTTTTCTCTACTTGGTGCAAGTTGTCCTATTATGTATCCAAATGTGTAACCGAGTGCAGACAATCATCGTTAAATTTTGAGGGACTGGCCTACCTCTTTTTCCCCTGCAGAGACCAATTATTGGACTTGCCTACCTGTTTTCCCCCTTGAAAGTCTTTGATATCACTACATTCTCTTCAAGTTCTCATCTTGTCTCGCTGTATGATTCAGACTCGAGATATCTCTACATCAAAAGGATACCTGCCCATGTGATCCAGTCTAAGCCTCTAAGGTATGTTCCAATAGTTGCTAAGTCAAATCTTTGCTTCTGAACCAAAGTTCATATGTTTAGTCTCTCATGTATGCTGTTATATGTTGAATTTTTTTAAGAGGGAAGGGATACTGCAGATCCTTGAATCCTGATGGCGGAGATTGTCAGCTCTGCACTTGTCCATGACACAGTCAACCAGCTCATATCCAATCTGGTTCAGAAATATGAGGACAAGGCGGTATCGAGTGCAAACAGAAACCTGGAGAGGCTAGAGATGGCACACATCAGGCTGGAGGCTGCTCTGGAGACGTCAGAGAAGTGGCAGATCAGCGATGCATCCTTGTTGCGTTGGCGTGGGAAGCTGAAGCGTGCTGCTCAAGAGTGTGATGAGACGCTGCATAGATGCAAGCAGAGGATCCTAGAAGACGAACAGACGGAGGAGGAGGTGAGAAAGTCCTCATTTCCTGTACGTATAGCGCATAGTACCAAGTCATTTGTTTTCTCAATCTTTGGCCCCAACAAAGACGAGTCGAACAGTTCTGCTGTTCGAAGATTTGAGTGGTTTGCAGATGGTGCTAGTGAGTTTCTCAGATTATTGGAGTTTGGTGGCAGGCCGTGTCACCACATGCCCTTTGACCCTCTTGTCAGGCATCTTCTGAATGGCAAGAAACTACAGCACAGAATCATTCAGGCAAACAAGCGTCCATTGTTTCTTCAGTTGGTGCCCTATATTACTGCAGAGTATGGAGTAGAGGATGACTTTTTCTTTTCTTTAATGCTACAGATTTCAGAGAGTACTGACATAGTAGGGATGGCAATTAAGTGCCTACAGCTATATGCCCCTCTTTTCAATTTCAAGTCTGCAGTTGAAACGGTTAGGAATAAACTTCTGCAACTACCTACAGAAGATTTCTCATGGGTGCCAGATATTGATACACATCACAAAGAACATTGGGATATTCTTCACAAGTTTGGTACTGATTGGTTTCGCCCAAACCCACTATGTTGCAAGCAGCATGATCAGCACAAGCTCTGTCATGGTAGTAGAAAGTTAAACAAGTCAAGATCACCAGATGTTTTTCTGGAACCAATAATTGAAGTACATCTGCAGTGCCATGTCTCAGTCTTGGACTGCATCCAAAATAGGTCCTTACTGTCTGAAACAAAAAATTCTCTGCAAGATTCTCCATATCTGAAAGTTGGACTCCTATTTACCCCCCATGGATGTTTAAAAGACATCCTACTTGTGGATACAACTCCCGCAATACCGGCAATCTACAGCGAGGAGCAGCATTTCTTGCATACAGACTTCACCTTGGGACAACTGGAAGAGACCATGCTGCCAAAGGCAATAGATTACTTCTGCAAGAATGATGAAGCGGCAGTCTACCAAATGCTTTGGAAATTAAAACATGGTGCTGCATATATTCAGGTCGAGAAGACAAGCATGAGCACACAGAGAACAAGCATGAGGACTTCTCAGGGGCCTAGGAAAGGGAAGATGTTGCAATGGCATGATCAGGAGATAGGGATACAAACAAGTACCATCTTTCAATTCCTCAACCTGTGGGTTGCACATGCGCCTGTCCAACTGCAGGGCACGATTGTCGACTGGATTCAGAAAGAAAAGGAAAAACAATTAGCAGCACTGCAGCTACATCGGAAATTCCAAGTCATGCAAGGAAAATGAGGAACACAGGACTGGAAATGGGATGTTCAAGGAACAAATCAAGTATTTGGAGTTACTATTCATATCTGAGCAAAAATATACAGAAAACATAAATGCTCCAAATACAGAGGCATGAGGAGCAAAGCTATAGCCTGTAGATCGCAAACTGACATTTAGAAGTACTATATGTTGAGCACATAACTGTTTTTTAGCAAGCTGCGTGTTTTTCTCTAGCTGACATGGTTTTACCATCATATATCAAAAACTCCTTGCTAGACTGGTTAGCCTTGTAAGGCTCAAGATGAGAGGTCCTAGGTTTTTTCCCTTGCGGGTATGCCTTTTTTGCGCGCGAATTTTTCTGGGATGCCTCCTCAGGACAGAGCGACGGGGGACGAAGGACCCGAATTTTGCTGGGATGCCTCGTCGGGACAGCGGATGCCTCCTCAAGACAGAGCGACGGGAGATGATGGACCGGGACTAACTTCATCCAAAATATTGTTAAACCATGCAAAATGACTTCAATTGTGAACACCCTACTAACCATACAACACAACTTCAATTTTGAGTATGAAGGGAGTAGCGAGCAAATTAAAGGTGGGCGCTCTTGTCTTCCTTGAAGTTACTCGGCATGAAGGGAGTGGGGAGACATGTATAATGGGGCAGAGTAAAAATATAGTGGGCCATTCAAGCAAAATTACACAGCATGAAGGGAGTGGGGAGACATGTATAATGGGGCAGAGTAAAAATATAGTGGGCCATTCAAGCATCAGTCAACTAGCGTGTCAAAGAAAATGAATTTACAAAGACTCGAATGTTGGCCTCATCTACTAGAAATTGACACTGACAAGCGGACAAGACCTTTCCAAGTTCATTGTCCACTGCCGAACAGGACTCGTAAAAGGAAATTTCAAAGTCAAATAAGTTTGCTTGAGTGTTGGAAAAAAATCAAGTCAAATTAGCCCCTTGCTACCGGACTTGCCTACCTCTTTCCCCCTGCTCACTGTCTTTGACACTACTCTCTTCCCTCATATGATCTCACGCTCAAGATCTCTTGATATACAAAGGATAGCTGTCCATGAGATTCAGTCAAAGGTTAAAGGTAGGTTCTTACAGCTCCCAATCTTCTTCTTTACTTGTGATCCGATGTTCATAAATCTAATCTCTTATGTATGTTCAGTTTCTTGAATAGGAAAGGCATACTACAGATCCTTGAGGCCTAATGGCGGAGAATGTCAGTTCTGCGGTTGTCGAAGAGTCAGTTAATCAAATCCTATCTGCTCTGCTTAAAAAATATGATGAGAAGCAGGATTCAAATACAAACAGTAACTTGGAGAGGCTAGAGATGGCACACATCAGGCTAGAGGCTGCTCTTGAGACATCAGAAAACTGGCAGATCCTTGATTCATCTGCCTTGCTGCGTTGGCGGAGGAAGCTGAAGCGTGTTGCTCAAGAGTGTGGCGACACACTACACAAATGCAAACATCAAATCCTTGAAAAAGATCAGATAGAACAGGAGGTGAGGAATTCCTCCCTGCCTAATCGGATTGTGCATGCTACCAAGTCATTTGCTTTCTCCATATTTAACAGCAGCCACGACAAGTTGAACGAATCCACTGTTCAAAGGTTTGAGTGGTTCGCAGATGGTGCGACTGAGTTTCTGAGATTCATGGAGCTTGGTGGCACACCACGCCGCCACCTGACCTTCAACTCCCTTACCAAGCACCTTTTTGCAGGTAAGGGGCTGCATTATAGGGTCGTTCGTGGAAAGGAGTATCCATCTTTTCTACTATGGTTGGTGCCATATTGTACTGTAGAGCATGGAATAGAGGTTAGCTTGCTACTTATACACAAAGGCCTGGTTTAGATTAAAAACTTTTCACGAAAAACTACAGTAACGAATCTTGCGGCACATGTATGGAGTATTAAATATAGACGAAATAAAAAACTAATTGCACAGTTTGCATGTAAATTACGAGACGAACGTTTTGAGCCTAATTAATTAGTCCGTGATTTGACACTAAAGTGTTACAGGAACAAATGTGCTAATGATAGATTACTTAGGCTTAATAAATTCATCTCGAAGTTTCCAAGTAAGCTATGTAATTAGTTTTTTTATTAGTATCCGAAAACCCCTTCTGACATCACACGAAACATCCGATGTGATATTTTTCCTAAAAAGTTTTCACCAGCTAAACACAGCCAAAGACAATAATGCGCCAGAGGGTAACTTATTCTATAATATAGTACTGCAACTTTCAGAGAGTACGGACAAAGTTGGAATTGCAATCACGTGCTTGCAGTTGATGGCTCCTCATTTCAAATGTGAAGTTGAAAATGTTAGGAACAAACTTGCACAGCTACCTACTCAAGACTTGTCATGGGCGGCGCCATCCTGTTATTTATACCCGAAAGAACATTGGATTGGTCTGCACAACCTTTGCATCTCAATGGTTTCGCCCAAACCCATTATGTTGCAAGCAGCATGGTCACCATGAGCTTCAACGTATTAGCAACCCAGGGATTTCATCAGGATTATCAGATATTTCACTTGAACCAGTAGTTCATGTGAATTTGTAATGCAAAGTCTCATTGTCGCTGTACAATAGACAGAAGAACTTGCCATCTCATGATGATATTTTTTTTGCAACATTTTCCATATTTGAATGCTGGAATGCTCTTTGCACCCCATCGCTATTTAGAAGACCCTGCAAATAAAAGTTCTTCAATAATGTCAATGGCTGGACAGGGGCAGAACAGCTTGCATACAGACATTGCCTTGGAGCAACTGGAAGAGGAAGATATCTTGCTGCCAAACGCAACAGAATACTTCAGCCAGAATTCCGAAGCAACAGTCTACCAAACGATTTGGAAGTCTAAGCATGGCTATGCACTAATTCATGTTGAGAAGGCAACCATGAGTAAAAGAAGAACTTTTGGGCGAGCTAGGAAAAGACGAAAGCTCTTGAAACACCAGGGTCAGCAGATTACGAGTTTTTGGAGTTTTACACGTATGATGTCTCACTTGATCAACTTATGGGGTGCACGTCTGCCCAGCCAGCTGCAAAGCTCATTCACGGGCTGGATTCAGAAAGAAAATGAAGGTCAGTTATAAGCATAGATGAGGCATTTGATATTGTAAATTATGTATCAGGGATAGCTAAGAGAAACAGGGGGCAATAATGGAAAGATTATACTTGAGTAATTGACTGTTCAATAGAACATAGGTCAGGTATTGGAGTTATTATTTGTAAATGAGGACACACTAGTCAAAAAGTCATAGAATATAGGTACCCTCAGAGCTAGAATAGTGTGATATCAAATTGTACTGTTGTATGTTGTGATTTGGCATCGATCTGACATCTTCATGCCCCATAATAAAGGTGTAATAGTTCCGGTTCATGATTTCTTGTATGTTTCTGAAAGCTTTTACTAAGACAGCATGTTGGGACCAACTGGTATAGAAAGAGTAACATTGCAATACTACCGAAGAAACGATTTTTAGGGTTGGTAAAAATGATTTTTGGTACGGTTTAATTTTTGAAATCGAGACTACACCACATATGGTAAAGATGTGCCTTTGTAGTGTCAAAGTTTCAACTGTCCCTAGGAATGTATTTCTAGGGGGGGTTTCCATAAAACAACCGCCCTTGAAATAAAATCAGATTCCATGGGCGGTTGGCTTAACACAACTGACCCTGGAAATGAATTTTGAGGGACGGTTGCCTTAGTATAACGATGACCCTGGAAATGAATTTTCAACAGCAGTAGCCTTAGTATAACCATCGCTGGAAAATATATTTCCAGGAGCTGGTTGCTTTAAAGAACCGCCTCTAGCTGATGCTGGCTTATTTAAAAATGAATCATACCTCGAAATACTTTCAAAATTTTGAAATTTCCCACTGTATCTAAATTTACATTTTTCGCACCAAATTTACAGATCATGACTCATGGAAAGCTTGCCACACCATTTTGGACTGGTGTGGCAAGGCTACCATTCTACCTTAGAGAAAATCACATCTTTTTCATACGACATTGGACGGAAATTATTTTTATTAGAAAATCATATATCTTGATGAGATCCCCACAACTTTCTAGTTTTCAAATTTACATTTCAGTACATATTAAGCATGTAATGTGTGACTTGTTATAATAGAAAAATCATATCTTACACATTCCGAGTAGGTTGGAGTTATAATTCATATAAAAATTATAGTTCTCGACAAGATCTACAATAATTTAGTTTTGAGTTATCTCATTAGAAATCATTAAGATGCTTAAATAATTGATACATACTTTCAGAGGCATTGTCAGGGTCCGATCCCGGGGGTCGGTTGGGCTGCAGCTGGAGGATGGTGATGATGCTTGTATACTTGCTATGTGGTACAAAGATGATCTTCCTCACAATGTCCGCATCACCTAGCTTTATTAGTCCAATAGAATTTGAGCTCATTCATGATTAGATTCAAACGAAAGTACATGTCTCTAACAAGCTCATTTTGATTCATTTGAAAAGAATCATAACTTCGTTTAGCTAGGCAATATTTTTCCTCACGTACATTACTTGTGCCGTCATGGAGCTCATGCAATTTTAACCAAATTTCGTTAGCTTTAGCAAGGGTGAATACTTGGTTAAAAATTTCCATGCTCAAAGATTCAAATAAGCAATTTTTGGCTCTTGCATTTAGATGAATTTCTTTTTCATCACTCGTGGTTGGTTTTTCGGGATTATTTAGGGGTTTCATCCTGTCGCAAGTGACTCTCATTAACTCCACCAAGCAGCGCGTCGTCCGAGTGCCATCAAGTGTCAGCACCATGCGTCAGTGGGAAGGCTGCATGGAGAAACCGCCCCACCCGCTGACACAAAGACCCCACGTCGGCCTCAGGGGCTGCACCAGTCCCTCCGCCGGGGATCTCGGGACCTGACTAACGGGTGTCCCGTGAATGCTCCCCAGGCGAAACAAAGGTCAAAGCAAAAGGCACTAAGTGGTGAGCCCACCGAGGGTCACCTGAGCCTAGTGCAAAGAACGCGCCCGGCCATCACTAAGTGCAGCCCGAGCCAAGGAGGCTTGCTACCGATCCCTCAAGAGGGTGTGGGACGCCGAGCGACGAATTGGCACCAAGCCGGGGCCCAGACACCCCCATCGCTCGACCCGCAGTAGGCCGACCCACGGATCACTCGACCCACGCGGGCCTAGAGCTGGCGACTCCTCGACGAGTCAGCCAGGCCCTCGCTTGGGTTCCCTCACAATGCTCGGACCAAACATCGCTCGGCTCAGAAGCTGAGTACATGACCGAAGGCTGGGGCACCCTCAGAAGGGCATCCAATCTAAGACAGCCAAAGCTATGACCACCTCAACCGACCCGATCACCGAAGATCGGGCTCAGCCCCTCATTGCCATCGTGGACTCGACCTAGAAGGCCATGAAGGGATCAGGGGCTCTCGATGAGAGTCAAACATAGGGGTATGCTAAATCCCTGGGCAAGGAGGTGCCGACCGATGGACCCCTCGACCAATCTCACAGATCGCTCGTGGGATCTGGGGCTATACTCATCGGGTACACTCAGGTGCATCCTCTAGAAAGAGTTAGGTCAAGCCTGAAAGGATCAAGATGCCCAAGAGGGGGGTGAATTGGGCTTTTCTAAAAATTAATTGCAAGAATTAAATCCTACAAGCTGGAATTCACCCCTAGTGCCTACTTGTGTTCCTAGAGAGTCTACCGATAAAAAGTTTTGCACCCTAGTTTCCAATCCTAGTCTAGCATGGCAATTCTAGGAATGTAAATACGAGAATGTAAATGCTTGAAAGTAAGGGCAAGGAACACGGCGATGTTTTTCCGAGGTATCGGAGAGTCGCCACTCCCCACTAGTCCTCGTTGGAGCACCCGCGCAAGGGTGTAGCTCCCCCTTGATCCGCGCAAGGATCAAGTGCTCTCTACGGGTTGATTCTTCGACACTCCGTCGCGGTGAATCACCCAAAACCGCTCACAAGATGAGTTGGGTCATCCACAAGCTCCGCCGGATGATCACCAAACTCCCAATCACCACCAAGCCGTCTAGGTGATGGCGATCACCAAGAGTAACAAGCTAGAACTCTCACTTGACCACAACGAGCCTAATGAGAAGGTGGATGCACACTTGCTACTCTCTAATCGCTAGTGAGGAACTCTCAAGTTTTGATTCTCAAATCACAATCCTCACTAGGGCTCTTGCACTCCAAAGGTGTTTTTCAGCTGATCAAATGAGCAAGAGACCTCTAAAAGAGGTGGTGGGGATGTATTTATACACCCCACAGTCGAAACGAACCGTTACCTGCCAACTCAGCAAAACACGGGCTGACCGGATGCGCCGGTCGAAGTGACCGGACGCGCCGGTCGCTCGTAACGGTCGAAATCCAAAATCTGGCTGAGTGACCGGACGCGCCGGTCAGGGGTGACCGGACACGTCCGATCGTGGAGGGAGCATACTGTAACCGCACCGGACGCGCGACCGCGTCCGAACGGTGATGACCGGACGCGTCCGGTCTTCGCTGGACCTTACTGGACTGTGACCGGACACGCCGATCACACCCAGGTCGCGTCCGATCGGGTGTTTCCCCTAAGTGACACGTGTCGGCTTCTGACCACCGCGTCTGGTCCTCGCAAGGACCGCGTCCGGTCATCAGAACCGAAACCCTAGTCGCGGAACTGAACTGACCGGACGCATCCGGTCATGCCGAAGACCGCGTCCGGTCAGGGGAAAACCACCCTAAACTTTTCGAAACGCGTCGCAACTTAAACCAAGTTGCTTCCAACTGAACTTTGAGCTATTCTAGAGCTGCCTAGCGCCAAGTTTAACAAGTGTGCACCACACCTAAACATCGGACTCACCTAGGTCAAGCTACCCGCTCATGCCCCCCTTTATAGTACGGCCAAAAGAGAAAAACGAAGATCCTAACGACTATTCCGAATGTATCTCAACACCTCGACATCCGGAACTAACCGTCCTTAATCTTGACGTCACTCTTTTGAAAACCAAAACGAATTCCATCAAGGGGCATGAATACCATGGTGCCCAAAGCAGTTATAACCTCCATGACCTAACTTACCAAAGTTTCTGCAAAACACACGTTAGTCATGGTAATAAAGCGTTGTCATCAATTGTCGAAACCAAACCTCGGGGCCTAGATGCTTTCAATCTCCCCCTTTTTGGTGATTGATGACAACACTAGGATTCAAAAGATTGGAATTGAGGTTTTCGAGCATGCTTGGTTCACATAAGCAAAAAGCAATAAGCACAAAGGGTTAGGAATTACTTATGTGCCCCAAGCCAAAAGAGTGTACTTATAAGATAAGACAAAAAAATCGTTAGTACACATAAAGATATAGCTCATAAGAAATCGGAGTAAGGCACGGAAGCACAACCTTAGAGCTATAACCAAACAGGTGACATGAAATAACATTGTAACTAGATATACCATTAGACTCAAAGTTTATCACACGATGACATGTCACACGAATGCAATGACTGAAAAGTAAACATGATGCATGAATGTAGCACACAAAAAGAACGAAAACCCTCTATCAAAACTCCCCCTGAAACTACTCTCTCTACCCCTTTGGCATCAACCGCCAAAAACTAGTCTAAGAATCTGACGGGGGAACAGACGGAGTCGTGTCGGGTGCCGAGGTACGCGGAGTAATCACGAAGTGCAGAGAATCACCCTCGGAATCTGAGCTATCTGGCTGACCCTCTGAAGAAGCACGTGGCTGTGAAGCGGTCTGGGTCTGAGCAGTAGGAACAGGTACTGACGTAGTAGCAACAAGAGGATCCGTCTGTGTGACCTGAGCCTGTAGCGAGCCAATAGCTGGGGGATCTGTCGAGGCAACTGACGAAGGAATAGTCTCTGTAGTACCCGTCCCTGTCACAGGAGGAACAGCTGCCTCTGGTGCTGACAACCCTGAAGAAGTAGCAAAGGTAGTAGTGTGCGAGGGTGTCGGCTGACCAGTCAACTCGCTGTAAGTAGCACTGTAATCACCGAAAGGTGTGCCTGTCAGGAGGTGAGGGCGAGGCTGGTCTGAAGGAGTAAACCCCGTGTGTATAGGAGTGAAGCTCGGGGACTGGAACGACTGGGGAACCTGCTGCTGTGGAGAGGTGAACTGAAAGCTCAGCTGTCCCTAACTCGACGGACCACTGGACTGTAAAGCTGGAGTCAGGACAGAAGCAGGTGGAGGAACCCCAACAGTGACTAGGTGGCGCAGGAGATCTAAATACTGCTGCTGGCTAGCTGCACTCTGTCGCTGTATCTCATACTGCTGACGCTGAAACTCGTCCTGACGAGCCTGAATCTGTGCAAGTGCTGCAGCTGTGTCCTGAGCTTGTCTCTGTATCTGCTGCTGCTGTTGCTCCTGTGCCTGGGTCAGCCTCTCAAGGATAGCCACCATGGCTGGGTCTGAGCGTGAGGCTGAACCAGAGCCACTGGCCTCGTGGTCGTGAGGCCGAGGAGACCGATACCTGGGGATGGGCTGGTAGTCCTCATCAGTGCTATCAGATGCATCATCCTCAGGGAGATCAGCAGGCTGAGCATCAAGATCGGCAAGCTCTGCCTCAGCAAGCTCCTCAACTGTGGCGTCCTGCTCAGCTGCTGTCTCAGGAACCTCAGGTCTCTCACGCTGTCCTGGCACTGGGGCCTGATCTCTAGTGACTGAGGCCCAAAGCTGACGGATATCATACTCAGGAAAAGTAGTGGTAGTGTCTGATATCTCAGCTCTGATCTTTGCTGGAAGCTGAATGGCTGATCTAATGATGAAGCAGATCCAGTGTGCATAGGGCAGCTGACGATTGCCCTTGAAGCCCTCAGCTATGGTGTCCTCCATCTCACTAAGCATGAGATCCCAAATGTCGAACGGTGTCTGTGAGAGGAGGTGGTGAACAATCCATAGCTGCATCCGAGTCAATCCCTCTCTGTAGCCAAGCCTGGGAAGAAGAGTGCGTCTGACTATGGCGTCTAGGACTCTGGCTAGTGGTGTCAAGCTGGCAGGCGTGCGACGAGACCCTTCGCCAAAAGGCTCATGGAAGCAGGGTCGAACCAAGTCTGTAGGTGGCACTGTCCCGCCGTGAGGGCGTCTGGGTGGAGGAGTCTGACCAAAACAGAGCTGATGTATCTTCGTCTCTGAAGCTGGGAGTCTGAGAATCTCCCGCACTCTGGTGCTGTACAGTCTGTGGTCGCGGCCTCGGAATGCAAAGTGAATAAACTCATGGGCAGGATCAATCCACAGTGAAGCATAGAACTCTCTGACCCATGTGCCGCAGTATGCACCTGTCCGTCCAAGAAGATCTGACAAGCCTGGCAGAAAGGATAGGTGCGGATAGAGCTGCTCTCCCACAACCTCAACCAGTGACTCAAGTCGACAGACCCTCTGTGGTAGGAAAGCAATACCGCTGTCAACAAGCGCTCTGTAGAAATCCTCCTGGAGTGGAGTATAGAAACCCTTTGAAGCTCTGTGATCCCTCACAGGTGGAAACCACCGGCTGACCTCAACGAACCTCAACCCTTGCACCTGACGTGCTGTAGCACCCCTCAGGTCAAAGTGCTCGACCGGGGATGAACCTCTAGCTCTAGGAGGAGGACGTGCTCCACGACGCTGGCCCTCTGGCCTAGGAGTCACCTGAGTACGTGTGCGTGTGGAGCGGCGACGCGGTGGAGTCTGAGCTGGCTGCTCCTCTGTACCCTCTGTAGTCTCTGGAGCCTCTGGAGCCTCTGTAGGTGGATCAACTGACATATCATCTGTAGCTCCAGTGTCCTCTGTGCCCTCAGTGGCCTCTGTACCGAGCTGTCGACCTTCAAGATGAAAGCGACTCTCGCCTATGCGTATGCCACTGCTCCTGCCTCCCCTCTCTGCCTGTTCTGCTGCATCTGCAACGGCCTGAGCAATCTCTGCATCGGTGAGTGTCTTCTTCTTCTTCCTGGCCATGATTTTGATGCGCTTTCCACGCGCAATCTCAGACCGACGAGGAGGACTGTCGTCCCCGTCACCAGGAGCACCACCGGCGTTCTTGCAATGCACCATGCTGACAAACTGACGAAAAACCTCTGTAAGATAGTGAACTGTCACTCGAGAGGCTTGGCCTCAATCCGTACCCGCAGGCTTGGCCTCGGATTCAGCAAACTGAGATCACCCTGACACACCGACAAACTCGCTGAACAGATGGAATAGATGGATCTACTATAAGCAACATATATAACTAAAAGGTACGAAACCCTAGAGATAGCAAGCACATAAGATAAGATATGAATCGAAACGCGATAGCTACCTCGGATCGACGAGAAGACGGTGACGAGATGAGGTGACCTAGATCGCGAGATCCCCCGAATTCGCCGGACGAGCGCTGAAAGGACCGAGTCAAGTGACAATGATAAGCGATGGAGAGTGACGGTCAAGGTAAACCCTAATGACGGAATTGAACAAATTTGAGTGAAAAAAAGAACGAGTTCTTCACCTCAGAATTAGGGTTAGGGCAAACCCTAGAAAAAGGAGCTCGGCCGAAGAACGATTTGAGGAGCTAGGGTGGAGGCTTGGCACAGGGGGCTCGTGACAGCTGCGGTGGAGGTACGGCGAGGCAGCTGCGGCCAGCGGACAGCGGCGGCGGCGGCGGCGCGGCTGCGGGCAGGCGCGGGCGCGGCTGCGGGCAGGGCAGACGAGCGCGCGCAGCAAGGAGGCGAGCTGGGTGGCGCGGCAAGGCACGGGGGAGTCACCGGAGAGGAGGAGGACGGCAAGGGCGCGGCGGCTCCGGCGAGAACGGCGGCGAAACGGCGGATTAGGGCACGGCGGTGAAAAACGCGAGCGAGATGAGGAAAAGACGGCCGAGGACGAACCGTTTTATGAAGGAGTTAGATCCGCTCGACACGCGATGACCGGACGCGGTGGTCGATATTACCGGACGCGGTGGTGCAGCGTCCGGTCACACTCCAATAAGCTCCTGGAGTGACCGGACGCGTCCGGTTAGCACTGACCGGACGCGGTCAGAGTCCGGTCGAGGGGAACTCGGGAATTCATCGCGAATGACCGGACGCGGTTGTGGAAACCGGGACCGGACGCGGTGGTCAACAGCGACGCGTCCGGTGCAGCGTTCGGTCACTAGATCTGGAGTTGGTCTTCTGGATGACCGGACGCGCTGGTGGAAGCCGGGACCGGACGCGGTGGTGAAGCATCACTGTGTCCGGTGCAGCGTCCGGTCCAGCGTCCGGTCACTGTTTTTCGCCCTTCTTCGTTCCGAACTTCGACGCGACTTCTCCCAATCAAGTTCCAATTCAAAGAGACACAAATAAACACCAATTGGAACCTGATATGAGTGACCTCACTCAAACCCTCAAGTTTTTCAAAATAGATTGCCTTAGGCTAGTATTATTTTTAAGAAAATAGGCAATAAACACCCGAGGAGCAACGTATGGCCATGCAATAGAGTTTTTGAACCTTTAGGAGCGTCAAAATGCTCTCTCCATCCATGGACAAACACAGAGGTTGCTCAAAGCTAAACCGAAAAGAAACGACAAGCTAACAACCATGCATATGCAATGCAATACAAGAAAGTAAAGCTAGGTTGCTTGTCAAGTTTGATCCACGGTTAGGCTTCTTCACTCCTCCAAAGGAGGGTTATCGTAACCGTGTTAGCCAAGCCCTAGATGCATTGCGATAAGATAAACATGGCATATAATACAATGCAATGCAAGGGATAACACAAGCTCATTTTTTAAAGTTGCTAGAATCAAGCACATTTAGTTCACTTCTTAACCTACAAAAGGTGGCCTCATCCAAAGGTTTAGTGAAGATATCCGCTAATTGATTTTCACTTCTTACACCTTCTAGAGATATGTCATTTTTAGCAACGTGATCTCTTAGAAAGTGATGGCGGATATCAATGTGCTTGGTGCGAGAGTGTTGTACCGGATTGTTAGCAATTTTAACGGCACTTTCATTATCACATAAAAGTGGCACCTTTTCAAGAACAATTCCATAGTCTAGGAGGGTTTGTTTCATATATAAGATTTGTGCACAACAAGCCCCCGCGGCAATGTATTCCGCCTCGGCGGTGGACAAAGCCACACTATTTTGCTTTTTAGATGACCAAGATACTAAAGATCTCCCAAGCAAATGGCACCCTCTGGATGTGCTTTTTCTATCAATTTTGCAACCGGCATAATCCGAATCGGAATAGCCAACTAGTTGGAATCTAGCTCCTTTGGGATACCAAAGACCAATGCTTGGGGGTGTGCTTAAGATATCTTAGGATTCTTTTTACGGCACTTAAGTGAGGTTCTTTAGGGCAAGCTTGAAAGCGAGCACACATGCACACACTAAACATGATATCGGGCCTAGATGCGGTAAGGTACAACAAACTACCAATCATAGAACGGTAGAGAGTTTGATCAACCGGTTTACCTCCCTCATCTAGGTTGAGATGTCCATTTGACGGCATTGGGGTCTTGATTGGTTTGCATTCTTCCATCTTGAATCTTTTGAGAAGATCATTGGTATACTTTTCTTGAGAGATGAAAATCCCTTCTCTCATTTGCTTGACTTGAAACCCAAGGAAGAATGTGAGCTCACCAATCATTGACATCTCGAACTCCTTCGACATCAATTCACCAAATTCCTTGCAATAATTTTCATTTGTTGATCCGAAGATGATATCATCAACATACACTTGACAAATGAAGATCTCCCCATTAAGCTTCTTGGTGAATAGTGTGGTGTCGACCTTCCCAATGGTGAAGCCCTTCTCAATGAGGAAGTCCCGAAGGCGCTCATACCACGCTCTAGGGGCTTGCTTGAGCCCATATAGTGCCTTGGACAACCTATAAACATGATTAGGATATCTAGGGTCTTCAAACCCGGGAGGTTGATTAACATAGACTAGTTCATTTATAAAGCCATTTAAGAATGCACTTTTCACATCCATTTGATATAGTTTCATATCATGATGTGATGCATATGCAAGGAGGATACGAATGGCTTCAAGTCTTGCAACGGGTGCAAAGGTCTCTCCAAAATCAAGACCTTCAACTTGAGAGAACCCCTTTGCAACTAGTCTTGCCTTGTTCCTCACTACTATGCCTTGGTCATCTTGCTTGTTTCGGAACACCCACTTGGTTCCAATGACTCTTGCACCTTTAGGATGCTCTTCAAGTGTCCATACTTGATTGCGGGTGAAGTTGTTTAATTCTTCATGCATGGCATTCACCCAATCCGGATCTTGAAGAGCTTCTTCTACATTCTTAGGTTCAACACAAGAGACAAAAGAGTGATGTTCAACAAAAGAAGCAAGCTTTTGAGATCGAGTCATTACTCCCTTAGTAGGACTCCCTATGATGAGATCTTGTGGATGTGCTTGAAGTAGAGGTGAGTTTCTTCTATCAATCACTTGAGGAGGTGGATGGGGAGCATCAACATCTTGAGCTTGTGCCTCGGCTTGTTCATGAGAGACATAAGTATCTTCATTTTCAACTCTCTCATTCTTGTCATCATCTTGAGGCACACGTGATGAAGACGGTGGATCAATGATTTGTACATCGTCATCATCATCTTTTGGCTTGATGTCTCCCACCGGCATGTTCTTCATTGCCTCCCTCAAGGGTTCATCACCTACATCATCACAATTCTCAATTGCTCCTTGGGAGCCGTTAGATTCATCAAATTCTACATCATATGTTTCTTCAACCAAACCGGTGGCATGGTTAAATACTCTATATGCTTTGGACTTTGATGAGTAACCAACAAGAAAACCAATATCACAACGTCTTTGAAACTTCCCTAGGTGTTGACGCTTCTTGTAGATGTAGCATTTGCAACCAAACACCTGGAAGAATGAGACGTCCGGCTTCTTCCCATTAAGCAATTCATAGGGGGTCTTGCCAAGAAACTTTTGTAGGAAGAGGCGATTTGAAGCATAGCATGCGGTGTTGATTGCCTCGGCCCACAACTTTTCCGGAGTGTTGTACTCATATAGCATTGTTCTTGCAAGGGTGATCAAAGTCCGGTTCTTTCTCTCAACTACACCATTTTGTTGAGGAGTATAGGTTGAAGAGACTTCATGCTTGATTCCAATTTCATCACAATAAGCTTCAATGTTTGTGTTGTCAAACTCTTTGCCATTGTCACTTCTAATCTTCTTTATCTTGACTTCAAATTCATTTTGAGCTCTCTTTGCAAACTTCTTGAAGCAATTTGCCACTTCGGATTTGTCATGAAGGAAGAAGGTCCATGTGTACCTTGAGTAGTCATCCACTATCACAAGACAATAGAGATTACCACCCAAGCTCTTGTATGTTGTAGGCCCAAACAAATCCATGTGTAGAAGTTCTAGCACTCTTGAAGTTGACATGAAAGCTTTGGTTGGATGAGTGTTTGCAACTTGTTTGCCCGCTTGACATGCACTACAAGGTTTGTCCTTTTCAAACTTCACATCCTTCAATCCTCTCACTAATTCTTTCTTCAATAGCTTGTTGAGAGTGTTCATTCCAACATGAGCAAGCCTCCTATGCCAAAGCCAACCAAGTGAGGTCTTGGTGAACAAACATGTCATCAAATTTGCATCTTCGGAGGTAAAGTCAACAAGATAAAGATTGTTGTATCTAAAGCCTTTGAATATCACTTGCTTGTCATCTATCTTTAAAACTTCCACTTCATTTGGTGTGAACAAGCATTGGAAGCCAAGGTCACAAAGTTGCCCAACGGATAATAAGTTAAAACTCAATGAAGCAACATAGAGCACATTTGAGAGTGAGTGATCATTTGATATTGCAATCTTGCCTATACCCTTGACTTTGCTCTTTGAATTATCCCCAAATGTGATCTTCTCTTGACATATCCCATTCTCTTCAATGAAGGTGAACATACGAGGATCACCGGTCATATGTTGAGTGCAACCACTATCAATAACCCAATGAGATCCACCGGTCTTGTAGTTCACCTACACACAAGAGATCAAGCTTTTTGTTTAGGGACCCAAACTTGAGAGGGGCCCTTGACTTTCTCAACTAGTGACTTGGCAACCCATATTTTCTTTGGCCTATTCTTATTTGGGGGACCCAAAAACATGACTTTCATCTTTCCATTTGAATCTTTTCTTAGCATGTAATGAGCATTGAAGGCAAAGGGTCTAGCATGCTTGGGCAAGGGTTGTGGTGGTGGAGTTTTGCATTCATGAGCAAAATGACCTTCTTGACCACACTCAACATATCTCTTTGGCTTGGGCTTTGACTTGCTTTGTTGTTGTTGAGCTTTTGCCTTCTTCTCTTGATTTGCCAAGTACCCAATACCACTTCTATCCATCTTCATTACAGTGTTCATGAGTAGCTCACTTTGCAAATGTTGGCCTCTTGTGAACTTGCTTAGGCCGGTCTTGAGATGCTCTTTCTCTTGCTTGAGCTTCTTGTTTTCTTCAATGAGTGACTCATTTGTTGTTTGCTTCTCAAGAGCAATCAAACATTTTAGCTTCTTATTCTCATTTGCAAGCTTCTCATTTTCACTCTTGATCTTGGCATAATCATCATAGTTGCTTGACTCAACCACACTCTTGCCTTTGCTACTAGAACCTTGTTCAATGCTTTCAATGATCAAGTCATCACATGATGTAGCTATATCACACTTAACAACATTGTTAGTAGCATCATGTGTCTCAAGAGCAAGTTCATTAGCAACCACAAGACTATCATAATCAATTTTCAATGTGGTGTATTTATCTTTTAGAGAGTTATGTCTAGTGATGAGCTCATCATGCTTCTTCTCAAGTTTATCATGTTGCTCTCTAAGCTCTTTATTTGAAGTTTTGAGCTCCTTGAGAGTGGAAGACATAACTTCATTTTGATCTTTAAGCTCACCACTAGTCTTTTGAGCACTTTCAAGCTTAGATGAGAGTGATTCATTTTCATTTTGAAGTTCATCATTTTCATTTCTTGTCCTTCTTATGATTTTAGTGTATTTGTTCAACAATTTTACAAGTTCATCATAAGAAGGTGTGTCATATTCATCATCACTATCACTATCATCATCATCATCATCATCACTATCATGATTTTGTACCTTTCGTTCACCCTTGGCCATAAGGCATAGGTGAGTAGTGGACGATGATGGTGAGGGTGGCGGTGAAGGTGGTGATGAAGATGTCGGTGAAGATGATGGCCCCATCACAAATGCGGCAACCTTCTCTTTCTCATCATCGCTCTCATCTTCGGAGGACTCACAAGATGATTCAATGTCGGTGAGCCAATCACCAATAATGTATGCCTTTCCTCCCTTCTTCTTCTTGTGGAACTCCTTCTTCTTGCCATCCTTCTTCTTGTATGGCTTGTTTTTCTTCTTCTCTTCTTCTTCATCACTTGAATCATTTTTTTTTGCCCTTGTTCTTGTTCTTGTACTTGTCTTTTGGTGGTCTAGGACATTGATGAGCTAAGTGGCCAAGTTCACCACAATTGTAGCAATCCATCTCCGAGATTGGCTTTCTCTTGTTACTTGTGAAGAATTTCTTTTTCTTGCCGTCGAACTTGATGCCACTCTTGTTGAGCTTCTTTAGCATTTTGGTGGTCTTTCTCACCATGAGTGCAAGTGATTCATCATCAACATCACTTTCACTTGAGCTTTCTTGTACCATCATGGCTTGGCCCTTCTTCTTCTTCTTGTCATGACTAGCTTTGAAGGCCAAGTCTTTCTTCTTAGAAGATGATGAGCCCTCTTCCGGAGTGATGTGCATGTACATCTCATGAGCATTGATCTTCCCCAATACTTGTGTCGGTGTTGCGGTGGAAAGATCACTTTGGTGAAGCACGGTGACAATGTGACCATACTTCTCAACGGGAAGAACACTCAAGATCTTCCTTGCAACATCCGATTGGCTCATTTGAGTGAGCACAAGAGCATTGAGGTCCTCTACAAGAACATTTAAACGAGTGTACATATCATTAGCACTTTCTTTGGGAAGCATCTCAAAAGAGTTGATTTTCTTTAAAGCAAGGTGATAGCGTTCCTCACGCTCACTCTTAGTTCCCTCATGGAGAGCACAAAGATTTTCCCACAATTCATGAGCGTTCTTTGCATTACGCACACGATTGAAGATACCTTTGCCTAAGCCCCGGTAGAGTGCATTTTTGGCCTTTGCATTCCACCGGTCGTACTTCTCCTCGTCACCAATGGGGTTTGCGGGATCCTTGATAGCGGGAAGCCCTTGGGTTGCGGCTCTAAGACACCCAACATCTATGGCTTCGAGATACGCCTCCATACGAATTTTCTAATATGGAAAATCATCCCCCTCAAAGGTCGGAGGTGGTCCTTCCCCGTTAGACATCTTGCTCTAGGCGGTAAAGCCTAAATTAGGAGCAACTCGGCTCCGATACCAATTGAAAGGATCAAGATGCCCAAGAGGGGGGGTGAATTGGGCTTTTCTAAAAATTAATTGCAAGAATTAAATCCTACAAGCTGGAATTCACCCCTAGTGCCTACTTGTGTTCCTAGAGAGTCTACCGATAAAAAGTTTTGCACCCTAGTTTCCAATCCTAGTCTAGCATAGCAATTCTAGGAAAGTAAATCAAGCAATGAATGTAAATACGAGAATGTAAATGCTTGAAAGTAAGGGCAAGGAACACGGCGATGTTTTTCCGAGGTATCGGAGAGTCGCCACTCCCCACTAGTCCTCGTTGGAGCACCCGCGCAAGGGTGTAGCTCCCCCTTGATCCGCGCAAGGATCAAGTGCTCTCTACGGGTTGATTCTTCGACACTCCGTCGCGGTGAATCAGCCAAAACCGCTCACAAGATGAGTTGGGTCATCCACAAGCTCCGCCGGATGATCACCAAACTCCCAATCACCACCAAGCCGTCTAGGTGATGGCGATCACCAAGAGTAACAAGCTAGAACTCTCACTTGACCACAACGAGCCTAATGAGAAGGTGGATGCACACTTGCTACTCTCTAATCGCTAGTGAGGAACTCTCAAGCTTTGATTCTCAAATCACAATCCTCACTAGGGCTCTTGCACTCCCTTGCACTCCAAAGGTGTTTTTCAGCTGATCAAATGAGCAAGAGACCTCTAAAAGAGGTGGTGGGGATGTATTTATACACCCCACAGTCGAAACGAACCGTTACCTGCCAACTCAGCAAAACACGGGCTAACCGGACGCGCCGGTCGAAGTGACCGGACACGCCGGTCGCTCGTAACGGTCGAAATCCAAAATCTGGCTGAGTGACCGGACGCGCCGGTCAGGGGTGACCGGACGCGTCCGATCGTGCAGGGAGCATACTGTAACCGCACCGGACGCGCGACCGCGTCCGAACGGTGATGACCGGACGCGTCCGGTCTTCGCTGGACCTTACTGGACTGTGACCGGACACGCCGATCACACCCAGGTCGCGTCCGATCGGGTGTTTCCCCTAAGTGACACGTGTCGGCTTCTGACCACCGCGTCCGGTCCTCGCAAAGACCGCGTCCGGTCGTCAGAACCGAAACCCTAGTCGCGGAACTGAACTGACCGGACATGTCCGGTCATGCCGAAGACCGCGTCCGGTCAGGGGAAAACCACCCTAAACTTTTCGAAACGCGTCGCAACTTAAACCAAGTTGCTTCCAACTGAACTTTGAGCTATTCTAGAGCTGCCTAGCGCCAAGTTTAACAAGTGTGCACCACACCTAAACATCGGACTCACCTAGGTCAAGCTACCCGCTCATGCCCCCCTTTATAGTACGGCCAAAAGAGAAAAACGAAGATCCTAACGACTATTCCGAATGTATCTCAACACCTCGACATCCGGAACTAACCGTCCTTAATCTTGACGTCACTCTTTTGAAAACTGAAACGAATTCCATCAAGGGGCATGAATACCATGGTGCCCAAAGCAGTTATAACCTCCATGACCTAACTTACCAAAGTTTCTGCAAAACACACGTTAGTCATGGTAATAAAGCGTTGTCATCAATTGCCGAAACCAAACCTCGGGGCCTAGATGCTTTCAAAGCCTAAGCGCACCCGCGGCCACTGCTCGGGACTCGGGGGGCTTGCTAGGGCCTTGGACTGCCGAGCGACGGTAGCCCGAGCCAGACTCCAACCTAGCGTAGGCCTAAGCTAATGCTCGGGCCATGGACCAATGTCCTAACCCACAAGCAACCTGTTGGGAGTCCGAGGCCTGGTAGGTACCGAGATTCCATAATGCTTGCCCATTCAACGAGCATGAGGCTCTTTACGCCACTCCTTTGATAGGGTCACACAATCGGCATGACACAATAGAACAAGCGACTTCACTAACTATAGGGGCACAGGGCACTAGCGCCCACTCAGCAGCACCCCTTGCGTCCAAGGAGGCCTCAAGAAGGTTCACCCGAGGGAGGCCAGGCTGTTGCAAAAAGTCCCTGACGGTCAGTGTTAGGGGCTGGCAATGGCGTCGACGGCGATGACAGCGCCATCAACTCCTCCCTACACGACAAAGCCGAGGTCCTTCCACGCCGCGGAAGCACCCTCCTGCACCCAACGTACATAGACCATAGACCATAACCCAAACCGACTTGTACTTGACCCCTTCTTGGAATATAAGGAGAGGGTCGTCTCCCATAGAGAGGGAGGCCGATTAGACATCAGAAGCATCGACTAGCAGAAGCAAAGGAACAGTAGCTATTTCCCCTAACAACCCAGCTAGAGAAGGCCGGTTCCTTACTCGCTATGAAAGAACCTCACGTCAAAGAGCCGTAGGATAGCACCGAGCGATCCCCTGCCAAACTCTTGATTTCCTTCGTTGTAACCCCCCATTCTAGCTGCTCCTGAACATGAAGAACACTACTCTGCTAGACGTAGGGCCTTGATAGCCCGAACCAAGATAAACCCTTGTGTCTCCCTTGTATTTTTGAGTATCCGAGCTACCGGAGACCCACACATCAACATCCAACAAACAATCACAATCACTACCACAAAACGGAAATTTCTTGGCGGCCAAAAACCGCCAAGGAATATAGGAAAACCGCCAAGGAAATTTTTCTTGGCGGTGCACCGTCAAGCATGAACCGCCAAGTTTGGCTAGCCAGGAAAATAGAGTTTTCTTGGCGGCTAGCCCCCAAGCATGGTTTCCTTGACTGCCAACCCGCCAAGAAAAACATAGACATACTACGTAGCCAAGGAAATGAGTCGGCAGTCAAGGAAATTCATTTTTCTTGGATGTGACTAACCGCCAAGGAAATATGTCAACCGCCAAGAAAATATGTGAAATAAGGTCAAAAATCTCAAATCCCTACAACTACTGAGTTTCAAACTCACAACCTCACCCTTCACATTGTTACTTTGTTACCACTACACCATGAAATCATTCTTGATTGAATAGCTGATGCATTGCTTTTGTATTTAATTTAGTGAATTTTGTAATGCATATTTGACACCCAAAATGAATTCAAATTAAAAAAGTTTAAACTAGAAAGTTTTAGATCTTTTCGAGTACTACAACTTTGGTTTAGGTCATTTCTTCATCCGAGATCATTTGACAAATTCATAAAAAATATAGATTTTTAAAAAGATGATTTCCTTGGCAGTTTGCAATAGCACTCAAGGAAATGACGTTTTCCTTGGCGGTTCACAACAACAGCCAAGAAAAATTGCATATTTCCTTGGTGGCCGAGCGGAACCGCCAAGGATACATACTTCCTTGGCAGTTTGCTCCAACCCCCAAGGAAATTAATTTCCTTGGCGGTCTGATTTTGGCCGCCAAGAAATTTCCGTTTTGTGTTAGTGAATGCTTGTTGCAGTTTCAAACCCGCGACACATAGTAATAGCGAGTGTTATAGGTTGTGTAAGATATGATCTTCGTGGGCCTTCCAGGAGTTAGTATCCTTGCTAGAGGCCAGTGCTAACTATTGATCGGAAATGGTTTCCGGGTCATGACCATTGGATGCATGAACCTACGGTGTCACACACTTAAGGATGGAGGATTAAATAAAAGGACAAATGGATCAATTGGATTGAGTTCATCAATTGTATTGGGCCACACCGATTGTCTTATGCAAGTGGGAGATTGTTGGAAATGTACCCAAGTCAGTGTGGGCCTGTCCAGCACAACACTTGGCCCAATTAGTAAATACTTATGTATATGCTAATCACCAGCCAAGTGGTTGATAAACCCTAATTACCTATTGTAAGCAGGCTAAATACTGAGGTGGAGGAGAAAGAAGAGAAGCGGATTGTAAACTTATTGCTGGCTTACACTTAAGGACTAAGAAACTTTAAGAGAGAAGTGAGTCATATATTAATGGTGAAGAGCTAACTACTATATGGGTGGACTAAGAGATAGACTGATGGGTGGGCTAAGAGATAGACTGCAGAGATCCTTACAGTGTATTATTAGCCTTGCTCTCATTTGGCCAATTAACATGTCCCTGTTGCCGGCGACAAATTTAGATGTCAACACCCGCTTGCCTGGGTGAGAATATGAGAGAGGTGTCGTAGTCATGCTGACTGACTTGGGGTCATGGGTGCACGATGAAACTGCACCAAAAAAAACCATGTTCTACACTGCATTTTTTTTTTCTCCTAGAGTCTATCCAATCGTTCACAGCTCCCCCGACCGGATCCTCTGCTCGCACTCTTCCTCCTCCCCTCGCTCGTGGATGCTGCAGGAGGCTGCCACGCTCGCAGCTTGCGCCAACAACTCCACGCTTGCAAATTGCAATCCTTCCCGTCGGTGAGGCAGCGCTGCTGCAGGAGGCCGCCATGCTCTTGGCGTGCACCCAAATGTCAGGCTCGGTCCTCCTCGATTTCACGACCTGCATCAACGAGCGGCGGAACAGCACCACCGCCTACTCCAGCGACCTGTTCGACCGCATGTCGCGCGCGGGCACTACTCAGAGCGCGCCGCAGCGGGCTTCTTCGGCACCGTCATCGACGTTGTGTGGCTCTGCTACTCCAATCGACCTGAATAACGCACGTCTACTTGCTTGCTTCCTGAGGTGTTTCCAATCAATCTGAATAGTGCGCTTGCTTGCTCGCACGTATGAATAATGCACATCTGCTTCCAATCGATCGAGGCATCCATGCTTGCAGTTCACGGACGTGGTGGGGAGTGTGTACTACATGGCGCGGCAGGTGCTGAATCGGAACTACGGACCGGAGGTGGACGTCTGGAGCGCCGGCGTCATCGTCTACATTCTCCTCTGCGGCGTGAGCTTCGTTGGTGGTGCGAGATCTGCAGCGGCGGCGCTGGCAGGCCGCGCGCGAACCCCGCTGGCCGCCCGACGGCGCCGCCACGGGCGGCAGGGACCTTCTCGTGACATCGGCGGGGCGCGGCGTGTTCTCCACCGACGACGCCATCTCTGGCATGGCGCGTCCTTCGTTCCGAAGGGGACTTCCCACGAGCCAGGCAACCGCACGGGATAGCGACGCGAGACGGGCGGCCTCGTATCACGCGTAGACGACGGCGTAGACACGACGAGCCGGGGCGAGGGCGGCCTGGGCGCTTGCAGCAGTGGGCATACCGGCGGCCATGACAGCGGTGGATGGGCATCGTGGAAGCACACAGGGATCTGGAGGAGACGGGATTTTTCCTCGTACCGCCCGTTGACGTCGAGTCTAAATAAGACTCGGTTTCCTTGTCTTTCTTCGTTTAATTGCCTTCCATGTCATCGAAATGCTGACGTGGCAGCGTAATAAATAGGGATATAAACTACGGTAGAGTCTGCATTGGGAGTGCCTTAAGATTATTCCCAATGAAAGTTTTATAAGAGTTTCATCTGCATTAAATAGGTTGTCACGTAGACATTTTGGCTAGGTTCATCCGGCTTATAATCCGTACTTTTCAGCTTGTTTTTTCAGCCGGAACAGTGTTTTTCTCTCACAACAAATCAGTCAACCGTGTTTTTCAGCCGGCTTATCAGCACAGCCGAACGGGGCCTTTTTATTATGTGGCTATATACTTAAGAAGAAAAGCACGATTACCTACTCTATAAGTTATGAAATTAAATGCCTATAAAACTATAGAATGAAACTTTTTATTGAGAGTGGATGTTTTATCCAAATTTCATTTTATTTTCCTTATGACATGTTAATTTTAGAAACAACGCTACGAAACTACCCACTGGTACTGGCATAAAAGAAAATGAGAAGAGCCGGGGCTGAGTGTCTTGCTTAAAGAAAACAAAAGATGGACTCGAAATCCTAGAGACAAGAACAGCCTTGTATACTCTTGTGGTGAGGTAGTATCTTTGCTATATGTTCGCTCGTTCATCTGTCGGCAATCATTGAATTAAACTTCCAAGATACAAGCTGTAATCTTCTTAAAAAAGAACAAGCTATAAACACTACGCAGCAGGAGGCTGGTTTCTTAGTTTGAGTTTCTGGGTTTCTTTCTCCTCTAAGTAATGCCTATGGACATCATTAGCCGCGAATGGCTCCAGTGCTAAAACATTTGTAGTTTTATCAAGTTTATACAAGAAATTAATATTTATGATATCAAATAAATGTTATTAGATTCATGATTAGATATGTTTTCATACTAAATCTATTTTGTATTAGAAATATTGATTTATAAACTTGGTCAAACTTTGGGGAAAAAAAACTTAAGAAGAAATAAAGGTAGAATATTTATGTTCTTTTCTGAAGCGCGGTCACTATAATTCGTGGGAATCCACATGTCCATCTACATCTCCGAGACTCCGACTCATTGGTTTCGTATGGACACTGTGTTTTGCTGATTCCTTAGTCCTTACGCAAGTGTTAGGACTAGTCTCACGAAGGACGAAGATCTTCAATTTCAAGCCCGTGGGAACTCGAGATATTTTTTACTCGAAACATATTTTTTACTCGAAACAGCACAGTTTTATTTGTGCGGGAGAGATTTCACGCGCTCGACATACGTTACATTGTCTAGTAGTAGTGCTGTAGCCGGATGTCCTAATTGTGCTCTTTTTTGAATTAAAGTAGGAATCCTTTTATAAACAGTAGGCGCTCAACATACGTTACATGACCTGCTGGTGCTATAGTATCCAGAAGACGAAACATGAGTCACCGTTCTTAAGGAAAAATAAAGACACGCTAGAAAAAGGATTTTAGAAGGCAACTGTTTTATGTACAGAGACTTTTTTTTTCTGAAAGGGGACATACTACTGGTCCCGAGCTCTGCTGGGAAGCAAAATGCAAAAAAGAGTCCTGGAAACATGCATGAAACAACACTTTGGGCCAAGACAAAACCGTGCGAACTTTGGGCCCAGCCCAGCGGCCAACTCCACACCGGATGGCCAACTTTGGGCCAAGACAAAACCGTGTGGGGCTGCAGCGCGCGAGCGCCGTGGGAGGAGGTGCGCGGGCCACTCGAGAGGATGGCCGATGAGCCGCCACACGACAGCCGCCAGAGATTACACAATGTTAATACAAAAAATATCATCCTATACTAACTTACAATTCAGTTTTTAACGCAGTGGTAGAGATGTATTACACGTGACTAGAGGGCATGGATTTAAATCCTAAATAGCACTCTTTTTTGTAGCCGAAAATATGGACAAATTAAAATGCAACTTTTTCGGAAAATAAAATGTACAACTCTGCTGAACACAACTGAAGGTGGTCCACCAAGCATAATCTACATGATACAAAATTGAGGTGCACTAAGAGCACCCCTAGTGTTGCAGAAAACCGATGCCTGGGAAGGAGAGTGTGTCCAAGCATCGTTTCTCAACATTGCACAGCTGATGCTTCATTTTCAAAATCAAGCAGAGGACTACACAGACATCGGTGCCCAATCTTCTCATCCAATAAAATAACATTTCTTTTTCAAGATGGGGATTTTTCTTCTCGCGCGAGGGAAGAGGGAAGAAAGTGAGCTATTGGCTCAGGTGGGTCCTAGATTTTTGTGAGCATCGAGTACATTGCAATCTAGCTGAGAGTTGGAGCATCGAGGTTTGCGTAGGGATTAAAAAAAATTCGAGCATTGGCACACTGCTGGTGCTCTAACCACATGATAGTGAGAGTACCAATAATGATAAAACGGAAACGGACACTGCGTTTCCCCGCGTTAGCCCAATCACCGCTCCCCTTGCCCCGATGGAACGTTCCATGTGCTAACGTATTCGATTTTTTAACGGCTCAGCCACTCACCAAGCTTTGGAGGGCATCCGTTTATTGCTTTTGGTTCTTTTTTTTTACTATATATACTTGGCCGCTTGCACGTACTGGGATGGGCTCCAACTTTTTCATTTACACCTTTTTCGTTTTTCATGAGTATCTTATTTTTCTTATAAATATAAATAATAAATGCAATATTAGAGGTATTTTTTAATTCTTAACTCTTCTATAATAAACAAATATTCTCACACTAAGTTATTGCTCTTGCTTAGAATTGAGCTTTTTTTTTGCTCCAGACAAAAAAAACTATTATTTCAATAAAAAGGTCCTGCCCACAACCGTCCCATGGGTGAGTCGGGCCAGACCCAGGCCTGGGCGGGTCGCCCAGTTTTTTTATTGAAAAACAAAAGAAATACTTAGGGTGGGAATTGTCCAAAAATTTCTAGACACCAGTTACTGTCCACTAAGGCTTGTGGGCGATCCAAGACCTGACGAGCTCAGGGTGGGCCGGACCAAGCTCAAATTGCTGAGGTCTACTGTGGTTTTGGTTAGGAATAAAATTTATTCTTGTTAGAACTAGGATTAGACAATGGTCCAAGTAAACAAACCGTGAACTGAAAGCATGTTATCTAATCTAATCTAAATAATTGCACCCCCAAGTTATACACATATACTAGTTACTCGACGAGAATTGCCATGTGAAAAATCAGAAGAAGTCTTCGTTATAATTAGCAACAGATAGAACAATCCTTTTGACACGACATCAGCCAAATCCTTACCAACTTAATGACTTTAATCAAATCCTTAAAGAAAGTCACGTAACTCAATATTTAACTCTACCAACATATAAATAGTAAGAAAATTAAAGTCATAATATATTTAATTACAAGTAAAACATTTGTGTCTTAAAAACTCGATCCGCGGTGGCTAGACAGCTTCCGGGTATTTCGGCTTAAAGAAGAAGATGTTCTCACGCAGATGGATAAAACTTCCGAACCCCTACCCCACCCTTACATAGCGACACCGCAACTTCGTGAGATGAGTTGGCCACAAACCTGTGCTTTGGATGTGGGGCAGACGAGAGAGGATCCCCCCCTTCGGTCGCTGTGGCCGAAGGCACGAGAGTGAGTCCTGAGCCTACACTGACCACTCGGTCAGCCGACCGTTCCCAAAATGTTTGTGCCTTACAATGGGACAAGAAAATCTATAAGGTTGTATTCTAATTCGATACAGGCTTAATAGGACATTCACATATTATTGTCAATATTAACTTATATTATGGATACCATGGTCGTCAATAAAATAAATTATAGATTTTGAAAATTTATAGAAACAGTAAAATATCAATAGATATATAGCATTCCTATCTTTGTTTTCATTAATGTCAAATAATTTTTTTCTCCCATCGCAACGCACGGGTATTTTTGCTATATTATTGGTAAAACATGACTAGTGTCTAGTACTATAAAATTGAAGCAACATGTTAGGCCGAGATAAAACTGTATGGACTTTAGGCCCGGCCCAGGATAGCTCACTGTCAAATGTACTCCATATCATAATGACACGTTGAGCCGGTGGAGCGATCGAAGAAGGCTCAACACTCTGGGCCTGGCCCATGATATGCTACCTCGACCGTCACTCGCCTAGGCGCCTGGGCCGCACGGCCATGGTGCGCCGGGGCGGAGCGGCGAACGGCGGTGGAGCCGGCGGAGAGGAGAGAGAGACGGCGCCGTGGAGGAGGAGGAGAGCGAGCCGCGAGGGACCGGAGATGGCGGCCGAGACGCTCTCAGTCCCACCTCACGCAAGCGCACTCCAGGTACGCGCGATTTGCTCCCCAACTCACGGGGCTGCCGCAGCCGGGCAGGGGCACACAACCTAGCTACTCCGTTCGGCGCCTCCTCTGCCTCACTGCCTTCTAGCTGCTCTGTTTTCAGAAACCAGACTGCCTCTAGCTGACTAGCTCGGCCCGCTACATGGGCACATGGCGCTTCAATCTTGTACCTCTAAGATCTGGGCATCTGGCTATGTCGTAGTAGTATAAATAACAGTCTGTTCTTATCTACTGTATGTACTATACTGTTAGAAAAACATATACAGGTAGTTCCTTTTTTTCTTTTTCTTTTTTTCTTTTTTTTTGGGGGTTGTGTACTACAGTTTCATGCATCGAACTCAGTCCATTTCATTGACAGTAGTCTGTTCTAACCAACTTCCATGGCCCAATTAAGCAAGCACATGAGGGGAGACATGCAAAATTGCTGTGAGTTAATCAGACATCAGTGAACCAGTGCCTGGAAAGAAATATGAATTTGCAGGGACTTGAATGTTGGCATCATCTACTAGAAACCGCCACTGCTAACCAGAACTTGTAAAAAGAAGTTCCAAGATCATTTTCCACTGCTAACCAGGACACCTGAAAAGGAATTCCAAGTGGAATACGGTTTAAGCATCTGATAGGCCAAGGCCTTTTAAAATATTCTCAAGTTGAACTTCACTTTCTTTCCCTGCCGTTGGTTTATCACACCAACCTTCATTCTTTGTTTTTCCAAACTACTTTGAACGCACTTCGTCCTACTTTTCTCTACTTGGTGCAAGTTGTCCTATTATGTATCCAAATGTGTAACCGAGTGCAGACAATCATCGTTAAATTTTGAGGGACTGGCCTACCTCTTTTTCCCCTGCAGAGACCAATTATTGGACTTGCCTACCTGTTTTCCCCCTTGAAAGTCTTTGATATCACTACATTCTCTTCAAGTTCTCATCTTGTCTCGCTGTATGATTCAGACTCGAGATATCTCTACATCAAAAGGATACCTGCCCATGTGATCCAGTCTAAGCCTCTAAGGTATGTTCCAATAGTTGCTAAGTCAAATCTTTGCTTCTGAACCAAAGTTCATATGTTTAGTCTCTCATGTATGCTGTTATATGTTGAATTTTTTTAAGAGGGAAGGGATACTGCAAATCCTTGAATCCTGATGGCGGAGATTGTCAGCTCTGCACTTGTCCATGAGACAGTCAACCAGCTCATATCCAATCTGGTTCAGAAATATGAGGACAAGGCGGTATCGAGTGTGAACAGAAACCTGGAGAGGCTAGATATGGCACACATCAGGCTGGAGGCTGCTCTTGAGACGTCAGAGAAGTGGCAGATCAGTGACACATCCTTGTTGCGCTGGCGTGGGAAGCTGAAGCGTGCTGCTCAAGAGTGTGATGAAACGTTGCATAGATGCAAGCAGAGGATCCTAGAAGACGAACAGACAGAGGAGGAGGTGAGAAAGTCCTCGTTTCCTGTACGTATAGCACATACTACCAAGTCGTTTGTTTTCTCCATCTTTAGCCCCAACAAAGACGAGTCGAGCAGTTCTGCTGTTCGAAGATTTGAGTGGTTCGCAGATGGTGCTAGCGAGTTCCTCAGATTACTAGAGCTTGGTGGCAGGCCACGCTACCACATGCCCTTTGACCCTCTTGTTAGGCATCTTCTGAATGGCGAGAAACTACAGCACATAATCATTCAGGCAAACAAGCGTCCTTTGTTTCTACAGTTGGTGGCCTATATTAATGCAGGCCATGGAATAGAGGCTAAATTCATCTTGATGCAAACAGATGGTAATGCATCGGAGGATGACTTCTTCTTTTCTTTGATGCTACAACTTTCAGAGAGTACCGACATAGTAGGGATGGCAATTCAGTGCCTGCATCTGTATGCTCCTCTTTTCAATTTCAAGTCTGCAGTTGAAACAGTTAGGAATAAACTTCTGCAACTACCTACAGAAGATTTCTCATGGGTGCCAGATATTGATACACATCACAAAGAACATTGGGATATTCTTCACAGGTTTGGCACTGATTGGTTTCGCCCATACCCACTATGTTGCAAGCAGCATGATCAACACAAGCTCTGTCATGGTAGTAGAAAGTCAAAGAAGTCAAGATGACCAGATGTTTTTCTGGAACCAGTTATTGAAGTACATCTGCAGTGCCATGTCTCAGTCTTCGACGGCAACCAACATAGGTCCTTAATGTCTGAAACCAAATATTCTGTACAAGATTCTCCATATCTGAAAGTTGGACTTCTATTTGCCCCCCATGGATGTTTAGAAGACATCCTACTTGTGGATAGAACTCCCGCAATACCGGCAATCTACAGCGAGGAGCAGCATTTCTTGCATACAGACTTCACCTTGGGAAAACTGGAAGAGACCATGCTGCCAAAGGCAATAGATTACTTCTGCAAGAATGATGAAGCGGCAGTCTACCAAATGCTTTGGAAATTAAAACATGGTGCTGCATATATTCTGGTTGAGAAGGCAAGCATGGGCACACAGAGAACAAGCATGAGAACTTTTCAGGGACCAAGCAAAGGAAAGATGTTGCAATGGCATGATCAGGAGATAGGGAGACAAACAAGTACCATCTTTCAATTCCTCAACCTGTGGGTTGCACACGCTCCTGTCCAGCTGCAAGGCACGATTGTTGACTGGATTCAGAAAGAAAAGGAAAGTCAGTTAGCAGCACTGCAGCTACATCAGAAATTCCAAATCATGTAAGGGAAATGAGGAACACAAGACTGGACATTGGATGTTCAAGGAACAAATCAAGTATTTGGAGTTACTATTCATAGCTGAGCAAAAATATGCAGAAAACATAAATGCTCCAAATACAGAGGCATGGGGAGCAAAGCCATGGCATGTAGATCACAAACTGACAATTAGAAGTACTGCACATAACTATTTTTTAGTTTTCTATGGTGCTGCGTGTTTTTCTCCAGCTGATCCTATGCTGACATGGTTTTACCATCATATATCAACTGTAATGTGTTTTTAAGATGTGTATTGTTAATTTATATGTGACTTTTAAGAGGGTGGTTATGGACCATGAGCTATTCCATTCCTTTTCAGAGAATTATAAAGATTGGTGTAATGCTCTGTTTTGTTCTAACTTCTAACAGATTGGTGTGATGCTCTGTCTCCTCCATGTCCTAAACTCTGACACTCTGTAAACTATGAGTGGTGACTTGCATTGCCTCTCCAGTCTCCAGTGAGGGCAATAAATTCAGGTGGGGAATCATTTTACCCTTTTGTTGACTGTAAAAAAAATGTATTTCACTCCATGGCTGATAATTGCGTCTGCAAACTTTATTTGACTGGAATTTCTCCATTTGACCGTCCTCTGTGCCTGGTGATTTTAGAAAGCAGATAAAACCACAGTTTCCCCGTGCATGGTTTGGGCGTGACACTTTTGACTTCTGTTTGCCCGTCGTTTCTTGAGCTAAAAAATGCGGAGAACCGCAGCACTGCAGTGGTCTAGTCTCCAAAACTGCAGGCGTTTCTTCACCAAATGCACCACTCTGTCCTAGACACGCCGTGCTCTGCTGACTACCCAGGCGAAGAGGACGACGACTGAACTCTAAGGCATGTGCAGGGAATTCTGGAAGCTTGTCCAGTGCCTTGGATTTGTTCTCAGAGAACTACACATAGGATATTTCCATGAAGCATCCAGTGCCATTCTGTTCACAGGGCTAAGTTCCTAGAGTATGCTCTCCTATGACTTTGCTGGTAAGTAATGACGTGTAGCTTCATCTGGTACAGACTCTCCAAACACCATGATTTTGCTGAATTCCTTTTTCATTCGTGCACAAAGTAGAAGTGCTCAGGTTGCCATTTGCTTTGTTGTCTGGTCCATGGTCAAATATCACCCCACCCACCATTTTGATTTTCTTGCACAAACACGTGCAGGGCGGCAGATTCTCATGTTGCTGTTATGTCAAAGAGATAATTTTTTTAGTCATTAATTAAGCCAAAAAGCAATCATTAATCAGTATTTTCCTTGTACAAACCAACTCCTGTGCACCGGTCAATACCACACCCCAGTTGTTGACTTCTCGATGTCTCTTTCCTCTGAAAATCTTGGGCATCACATTCACATTCACATTACCCTCCAGAATATATTTTTATACACTTACGACGACTCCTCACCACTTCCTTGCACATCAATTGAGGGTAGGTCCTCTGTGGAACACATTTTTTTTTCTGTCCCAAGATTTTGTTCATATATTTAGTCTCCTCATGTACAAATGCTTTTTTTCTGAGCAGGGAAGGAATGCTACAAATACTTGTTGGATCCTAATGACTGAGATGGTCAGTTCTGTGGTTGTCCAGGAGACAGTTAGCCAATTCTATCTGGTCTGGTTCACAGGTATGTGGGCATAGAAGATTCAAATCCAAATGATAACTTGGAGAGGCTTGAGATGGCGCATATCAAGCTGGAGGCTACTCATGAGACATCCAGTAAGTGGCAGGTCACTGATTCGTTGTTGTTGCGTTGGCGCAAGAAGCTGAAGCGGGCTGCTCAAGAGTGCGATGACACACTGTACGAATACAAGAAGATAATCCTTGAAGAAGAACAGATGGAACAGAAGGTGAGGAATTCTTCCTTTCCTAGACGAATAGCACATGCTACCAAATCTTTTATTTTCTCTGCCTTTGGCCACAACAACTATGAGTCCAGCAGATCTGTTGTTAGAAGATTCGAATGGTTTGCTCATAGTGCTAGTGAGTTTCTGAGATTCATAGAGCTTGGTGGCACGCCATCCCATCAGATGTCATTCAACTCTTTTGTTAAGCACCTTTTTGCAGGGAGGGAACTACAACATAAAATTGTCCGTGGAAATGAGTACCCTATGTTTCTACTATGGTTGGTGCCCTTTACTACAAAAGAGCATGGAATAGAAGTTTGCCTGGTATTTATCAAGAAAGACAGAAATACACTTGAAGATAACATCTTTCTTGGTGCAATGCTGCAGATATCAGAAAGCACAGACATCGTTGGGACCGTAGTGAACTGCCTGCAGCTCTTCCCTCCTTGTTTCCAGCCTACAGTTGAAACCATCAAGAAAGGGCTCACTCAGCTGCCTACACAGGACTTCTCATGGGTGCCATATGTTGATCTATGGCACAGAAAACACTGGGACAATCTTCATAGTTTTAGCACTCAATGGTTTCGTCCAGACCCATTATGTTGCAAGCAGCATGATCAGCATAAGGTTGGCCATATTAGTAACCTAGGCACGGATGCTTCTCTGGATTCAATTATTGTAGTAAATTTGCAGTGTCAGATCTCACTATCCGAGTACAATAAACAACGGACCTCACTGTCTGAATACAAATATTATCTGCGCGATTATCAAAAGCTGAAAGCTGGACTCCTCTTTACTCCCCATGGTTCTTCAGAAAACATGCTACCTGCGGATAGAAGTTCTACAATGGCGCCGATCTTCAGGAGGGGATAACATTGTGAGCATACTGACATTACCTTGGAACAACTGAAAGAAATCATGCTGCCAAAGGCGATAGATTACATCCAACAAAACACTGAAGCGACAGTCTACCAAATACTTTGGAAGGCTATACATGGCACTGCATACGTTCATTTTGGAAAGCCAAGCATGGAGGCTCCAGGTGCACGGAGAACTTTTAAGGGAGATAGGAAAAGAAAACTGGTGCAACAAAAGGATCAGGAGGTGCAGCACCGGACACGTATGATCTCTCACTTGATCGACTTATGGGGTGCACATGCGCCCGTTCGGCTACAAGGCTTGATCTTGGACTGGATTCAGAAAGAAAAGGAAAGTCAGTTAGCAGCACCAGTGAACCACTGCTGCACCTGAAATTCTAACTCATTTAACCTGGAGAGAGAACCGTAACAGGTCAAAGGTTGGATCACTACTCAGAAAAGAGAGCAAATCTGTCAGAAAAATAAAAGTGCAGATATATTGGGGATAGAATTTGGGTCAAATGCTCTGTTTCCAGTGAAGAGGAGCAAACCCATAGCATGGAGGCTTTAAATTACATGTCAATAGTTTGTGTTTTGTTGGTCTTAAAATTATAAGTGCTACTATAATTCTACATTAGGAACTTATGGAAGTATATCACATCACTTGATCTCAGTTTGAGTTATGCATATATGACCAGCTGGTCAAGTGATCATGTAAAACGTGCAGCGGACAGGGCCCATGAACCTTACTGAACAGGGCCTGGGCACAGATCTTGCCGCCCAGGAAAAATTTACTTGGCCAAACCCAGCCCGAAATAATATTTTAGCTTTTTTATAGTGTAAAACGTGTGGGCAGCCCGCCCAAGCCTAGGCCTGGCTCAAAAAATTAGGGCCAACTTGCGCAGTGGAGCGGTCATGGGCAGGATTTTTTTGGCCTGAAATAACTGGATTTTTTCGACCTAAAATAACCGGGCTTTTTTCGGCCCGTCTCAGCCTGAAAAATGCTCAGGTCTAGTGCCTTTATGAGTGTATGACCGTTTGTTTTTTTAAAAAAAATCAAAGTGCATTTACATGCTTGTATGAGTTTTTTTTTCAAAAAAAAATCACATGTTGGCGCCATTGCTTAACATAAGTCAGCCGTCGACCTACTGCAAAGTCCAACTTTAATAATTCCACATAAATCTTGTTGAGAAGCCCATAATATATCAAGGTCTTGGACCTAACTCAACCTAAAAACTAGCCAAATAGGTAATGAAATCTGTCTTTTGAACTGAGGGAGTACTAAAGGCTACAAGAAAAGTCCCATAAATAAAAATAGAAAAGGCCACAAATAATATTTGTTGGGCCAAAACGAACATTTTATTATGCTCCGGCCTCTAGGCCTAGGCCTGGCTCAGTTCACACCACACTACACGCTACTGGCTGCCAGGAAAAGCTGTGGATTTTGGGACCTCGCCGCAGTGCTTTGCCGGACAGAGTAGAGAGGCACGCCACATCGCGGAGGATCTGACAAGCGACATCCAGTTAGGGAGGCGAGGGAGGGTGCGCGCTTTGCGAGCAGGGCCATGGAGGATGAGGTCGAACCACCGGACATGGCAGCCGAGGCGCCGTCTACCACTGTGGCCACACACGGAGGTAAGCTTGATTTGAAATTGAGGGAATAGATTCGAAAAGGAAGGTAACAACGATAACAAGGAAGAAGAAAGAACGTGAGTCAGGATGGAGTTAATATACTTTTCTATAAAATTTGTGTATACAAGTTAATATATTTTTCTATAAATTTGATCGTTGTACTAAATCTTTGAATCGAGGTTGGATGGAGTATGTGTAGCAATGCTCGGTTTAAAAAAAACAGAAATGATAGAAGTATATAAAGAGTTGGACTTTTGGGTACTTATTTGTTATACAGATAAAAAGGAAGAATTAAAAAAGATAGAAAGTAAAATATAAAAATGGATACAACCAGGTTCTGGTCTGACCCCTAGATTTATGATGCACCAGTATATACCGTTGTTCCTATTCTGTTCATCCTCTGTGAACAGATGAGATTAGTGTTGCTGATATGAGGAGTGGCAGGATTCAGATCACGTTTAGAAGTTGGCTTACTCCTGAGTTACAAGAATGCTGGGACCATGTTTTACAGGATGTTCAGAATTTTGATCTTCAGGAGGATGAGGACATAGTTCTCTGGAAAATGGAGAAAAACAGGAAGTTTTCTGTGAAATCCTTGTACAATGCTCTTACTAAAAATGATGCTGGCCCTTCTCATAGAATTATTTGGAAGGGTAAGGTACCCCAGAAAATCAAATACTTCATGTGGCTCATGACTAATAATGTTGTGCTCACAAAGGATAATCTAACTAGACGAAAATGGTCTGGGAATCCTGTGTGTCATTTCTGTGATCAGAATGAAACAGTTGATCATTTGTTTTTTACTTGCCCAACTGCCAAGATTATATGGGCAGTGATTGCCAAAGTAATTGGGGCAAACAACATTCCTACGTCTTTGATGCAATGTTGGGAATGGTGTGAAAAATGGCTCCCAGCTGGGAAGAATTTTCATTTATGGGGAGTATCAGCCATCTGTTGGCCTATTTAGAAGGCTCGCAATAAAGCTTGTTTTGATAGGGTTGTCATCAAAAACCCCATCGAGATTCTATGTCATGCTGGGGCGCTAATGCGGTTTTGGACAGGTCTTTATGCTGAGGTGGAAAGAGAGATGCTCATCAATGGAGTAAATACTATGCTTAGGGAGGCGGCAAGGCTTCTCCTCCCCAAGAACACAGCTGGTGATCGGGTCAAGCGTGTGAAGTCTGGCGATAATGATGAAGACAGGAGCCTGTGATGTTTTTTCTACCTAAAAAACGAAGCTGTTGCTGACAATCAACTTTTGGTCGTTCTGCTAGTTGCATGATACATGTTGCATATGAATGTTCTTATGTCCTAGTTGCTGTCTGTCGATCTTTAGCTCGGTTTCAGAATTGAGTGTCCGGTAGTATGCTCTGCCCCAATCTTTGAGCCAGAGATATGGGGTGGATATTCGGTTCGGTTAGTGTTCAACCTTCTGGCGTCTGGTCTTACTATGAACTATCTCATGTATTTCCGTTTATCTTTGAATGGAAATGGAGGGTAACCTTCGTGTGGAAAAAAACATGACATGCTGGGCCAAAACAAAAGTTGTTACTCTTGGCCCGGCCCAGTTCGCAGCGCCACGCGACTGGAGAAGCAGCAAAGGGCTGTAGGTTATGGTACTTGGGCCACACATGGCAGTGGTTTGCCGAGGCGGCCGGCAGGGTTCGTCGGTTGGTCGAGGAGGGTGCACGGGGCGGCGGCGCCGTCGAGATTCGAGAAGGACGAAGAATGACCGGAGATGGCGGTGGAGATCGCTGTCCGTCGCTACTACGTGCGGTCGCGCTAGAGGTGAGCTCGATTTACTCCCCACCGCAGATGCCACAACCTGCTCTGTGACGAGGTGTTCTGCGATGTTAGCTAGGTTAGGACCTACTGTAGGAGAGAAAGAAAAAGCACAAATTTTCTTCTACTACAGTGGACTTTAGATGTGGTCAATGGTCATGTACTCATGTAGGAGCAAATCTTCTTTCGGTTAATTGGCTCGACTGTGCAGCATTCTGATGTCACTACACGTCTGCACTCTGTCATACATCTTACAAGGATATACAGTAGTCCTTCTCTGTGCTCTGAGGTGTATACATATGTTGTCCTTTTGAGTTTTGACTATCGATGATCAGTATTCATCATCTTACAGGATATACAGTAGGAGTATTTGGAATTGTTGCTTTTGTCGGAAACTCAGAAGGCATTTGGAATTCTTTGTTCACGTTCATCAGCAGTGAATGTGGAACTACACTTGGGCCAACGCAAAAAGTAGCCCAGGTAGCCCACACTCACCGTTCCGCAAGCCCATATGTGAGTCCAAATAGCCAACAATTCACGATTGCTCGTCGTAGCCTTTGCGGGAGACCGGAGCTCTATCGAGGAAGCCCAAAAGAAATACTCTAGCAGATGGGTCAGCCCAGAAACGAGTGTTTGACGGGTGTCAGGGTCATATACCCCTGAATGGCTGCTAGCAGAAGCTACCGTGTCTTGTCCTTAGGCTATCCGTCCTAGTCAGCAAGATTCTCTCCTATATACTCAATTCTTTCGTACCCATCTATCCTCTATATCATCCTCTATCCACTCTATCCACTGTGGGACCCACTTGTCACTTTATCTAAATATATTCATGTGTGATCTAGTTTTAAAAGATTTATTGAGACGAATTTAATGGTGCAATCGAAATTTAATTTGAATTTTTGGTTTGTGAGTTATAGCATTTTTTTATTTGTTTAGCTAGTGGGGCCGTCACTGCCCACTATAGAGTAAGCACGGTACCACTCTAAATATAGAGTGAGAGAAAGGATAGAGTATCGTTTTAGAGTACCCAGTGCAGCAGTTTTTACTCTATATTCGTACTCTAAAGCTTTAGAGTATCCTTTAGAGTACCCACTGCAGGTAGTCTTAGAACCCAAAACCTCGAATAACACGCCCGCTACCATACTAGTGGTTCATGGCTACAATCAACAGTGGTAGTACAGCCAACAGTAATACTATTATTTGGTGTCTATTAAATATCGATAGTATAGCACCACCACACTTAAATTTTATTCTAGAAATCTGTCGGACTCAACCTCACGCGCTAAGTCTCTACATTCCTTTCTCATGCCCGCTCAGTCTTTCTAGCCTCTCCCATTCCTCTCCCTCTCTCTCCACACCGACAGAGCATCGGCCTCTTTCCTCTCCCTTCACTCTTGCTCATCCTCACTACTATAGGAAATTCATCACCGATGGTTTTGGTCCCTATTGGTAAAAGTCGGCTGTGATAGTCTTCATCATCACCGCCGGTTACGCCTTGGCGGAGCTAATGAGCATCACCACCGGATCAAGGTATGATCCGGCTGATCCGGCGGTAATATCGGTCACTTCATCGCCGCACCAGAGTTTGACCCTATGGCAATTGGTCACGTACCACCGCCAGTGTTGCGGACGATCCGACTACGATGACGGGGATAACAACATTGGTTCAGCGTACCATCCGGTGGCGATGACGGGACAACAACATCGGTTAAGCATACCATCCGGCGGTGATGACAGGGACAACTGCGTTGGTGTGGTGTACCATCCGGCGGCAATGACGAGGACAACAGCATCAGTTCGGCATACCATCTGGCGGCGATGGATGAGACATCAACGTCGGTTCGGGTTATGATCCGGCGTTGATCTAGGTACCAGCATAGCCGGTCGTTGTTCGATCCGGCGTTGTTGATGCCGGTATCAACGTCAGTCTGGCGTACTATGCGGCTATGAAGCCCTCCCCATCACCACCGATTGATTCCATATCCCCAAAGATTGGACAGGCCGACAGTGATACCGCCTTTTCTAGAATCAATTGTAATAATAATAGAAATTTTATTTCGATTACACTAGACCCAAGTCGTATACATATACATAATGTCATAACATATACATCACTGCCAAGAAACAGTTCCGCAAAATACATCGAACCACAAGAATGACATGTTGTATAAGTAGAAATAACCAAAAGAAACCGACATTACAAGGTGAAGAACATTAGCACCTTAATTACATATGACAATTGTCTCCATCAAGATTCACGACTAGGTCCATAATGAAACTGCCAAGGTGTTCTTGCAAGTCAAGTGTAGTCAGTCAACACAGTTGTACCTTGACCATAGTTTCTGCAACACAAGAAACATAGTTAAGACATGCATTTGCTATAGACTCAAAATTAGGTCGCTAAATTGACCAAGGGGGAACAACCTATGAGCAGGAGTAGCCATATATATCTTGAACGAGGATACTAATGTAATGTAGGACATACCAAATTAATCCAGCACAAGGGCTGTGTTGTGATCAAATAGGCCTCCTGTACATGCATAGTGAATAAAAAATTCTAAAGTGGATGATATTTCTTTGCTCTTTTTACTGTACTTCTCAAAGGACCTGTGTAACAAGCTCATCGTTAGAGTGACATATAAAGATCAAAGCTGACAATAATCTAATATTTGGCCCAATGTGGGATAGTAGTAGCTATCTACCTTGTCTTACTTGTTCAGCGTGACAAATGTTGGATATTGGTCTTGTTGTATCCTTGGAGAGCCAAAAACAGTGAGAGTGCATTCTTGTAAGATGATGTCAAAATGGACATATATAATGGTTGCTGCATTCACAATGTCCCCATGAAAAATAGCTGGGCTAAAACATTAAACATGTAATGTACTACAAAATGAGGCATTTGCAACAAACTTACATGGCATTTTGTAGTCTACAAGTATGGAGGATATCTGACTTGTTAAATAGCAAGGCCTTTGTCAATTCATCTAACAGCGATCACTGGCCGGGTTTAAGAACCCTATCTCAACCTGCATGTGCACACAACAATCAAGAATGAGAAGCCACCTCCAAAATCAAGAAGCACTCTAAAACGAAGAAGGATGATTTTTTGTCACAATTTGACTACAACAACTAAGGTAGCTACACAAAAAGGGTTGTTAGTTACCAACCTTAGAACATCCTTTGAAAATTAATAACTTTCACTAGCAAATGGTAGCTCAAAATGGTGGGAGGAGCCACGGCTGAATAAAAGTTGAGAGTGAGTGAAGAAGAGGAGGGAAATGGGGTTTTCATTGGTCTTGCAGCCGTTTACCACTGCGGGGTTTAACGGACAGACGACGGTGATATCCTTTTTTACCACCGGAGCACATAGTATGGTATTCAGTGTTGAAACAAACTGGTGGTAAAATTTCTTATCACCGCCAGTATTGCGGGTGGTAAATTGACTTGAATTATTGCAAGTTTCACCGCTGGATCATACGACCAGCCGACGGTGCTACCTTCTTTCAACATCGGATCTAACGGTTGTTCATCCATCCATCTACAAACCATCGATGAAAAAATCTTATCTGTGACAATTTATTCGTGCATCGCGCATCGGACGAATAGCCAGTGGTGCTAAATGTTTTACAACCGGTTCGACATACGATACGGTGGTGAAGACTAGCAGTTTGTTCACCGGATCATACGCTGAGACGGTGGTGAAAACTTTTTTCACCGCCGGTTGATCAACCAGAGGTGTTGTCGCTGGCGGTGCTGGCTGTTGTTGTGAATGAGACGGGTTTGCTGCCACTTGGGGGACCATGCATGTCAACAGGTCGTCGCTGACTTCCTTTATGATGTCTCCTGTGATTGATGATTGAGGCTCCATCATCTTCAAACTGAGGAAGGTGCGGCCTACAGATGCCATGGCGTTCTTTGTGTCGGCCTCCAGTTGCTTGATTGCCGCCTGTTGACGGTCGTTAACGTCAACAATATATAGTGAAATAAACATGAGAGAATGGTCAAAATACATGAAAACATAGAAGACTAGGGTGTTATCTGACGAATTCCACGAGCTTTGTTGAATTTTAATGTTTGTAGGGAGTTATGCAGAAAAGTGGAGAGAGATACCTAATTAATAAAAAAAAATTAGAATTTCGCCACGAGATAAATACTAGTATATTATAGAAGACACCGGAACGAAAAGGTGGCCGAGTGCCTGCCAGGTGGGGCCAGCTGGCCAGGGGGGGTCCCCCTTCCACGAGCTTCTAGAGTATTCTTCTACCGACCTTGAGGATCAATCCTAGCCCTACGTGAAGTCGGTTTGATCCAATGGCTCGCGTGCGTCCCACCGGGGTATAAATACAGGGGCAGACCCCCCTGAAGGCATCAAGTCATTTGAAGATCAGTTCATCCGGAGCCAAAAACCCTAGATCATCAGAGTTCCTCTAGTTCATAGCTTTAGCATAGTTAGATCAGGTCTAGAGGAAGTCAAGCTGAGTCAACCTAACTTGGATTCCCGATTGTTGGTGAGCGTGGAGTTTTAGTAATGTTCTAGTTCTCCGCTCTTATTGTAATTCTGTCTTTGCACAATTATTACAATGTCAACATTATTCTTCATCTTTATTACGTTATTGAATGCATTGTTCATTGTCTACTTTAATTCTAGTATAGTTAGGTTGCTATTTAGTTCGATCACATGTTCGTATAGCGCTCGTCTATTTGGCCATAAGATGAGTGGTACGCATTATGTAAGCGTGGTGCTTAGATGCTTTGCATATCTGCGGATGCCTCCAGTTGTTCAGGGTCGTGTGGTAGATCGTGGGTGTAACTTTTATGGGCCCATTAAGTCCTCTGTAGTCCTCCTCTTGTACAGTGGATTATTGGTAGAACAGTATTGTCTGGTTAAGGATATATTCATATATCAGAGGTTTCTGAACTCAACTTCTCCTGTTCATGGCTCTATTATGGTTGGGACATATGGTATTATTACTTGACGATGATTATTAGTTGTAGTAGCTTGACATGTAACTTGAATACTTAGGAATTATTCCTCTAATATTCTGATTGGATTACGTTATTAGTAATAGTTATGGAGCTCAGAGTGTATCTACTTATTTATTTATGATGACTGATCATTACTTTTATATATATATATATATATATATATATATATATATATATATATATATATATATATATATATATATATATATATATATATATATCATGTGACTTATCCCTGTTATTGAGTAAGAGTGCATAACATTGGTTTTTACTCTCTTTATCATGAATATAAAGTTTATCAATACACTAGGATAGAAGTTTAGCTAGACCTTCCCAGTGGTAAAATTATAAATGACAACCTGGTAATACTCTAGGTAAAATGCTAAAATGGTATAATTATCTGTCCGCTTGCAGATGTTCTTAATTCTTCTTAATCTTAATTGATCATATCTTTATATCATTTATATTTCTGCCTAGTCATATAAAATCATAGTGCCACTTATATACTTCTAAGCTTTATTCATTAGGGATGACAACCTAGTTCCATGCTAAGAAGTATAGGTAAATATAAAAGGTGACTAGTATTTAGAGACATGTTAATTTATTATCATGCATTTTTAGAGCCGTTGCTATTTAGCGATTGCGTTAATTAATGTCAACACCGTCGCACGTTCGATGGCTGCGAGGGTTGTTTTGGTTGCTACACCGTCGGTTGCGCATGTATGTTCAACCGCGGTTGTCGATGGAGGTTAGGAACTTCTACACCTCGTCGAATTTCTCGCCGATCTAGTTGAGGAAGTTGTTGATCAATTGGCTGAGCTCCATGGTGACGATGTCATTGCCGCTGGATCCCATCTAATTGTCTGTTGTCATGATGGTGTTGTGCCGAGGATCAGGTTGGTCTCCAGATACCAGGTGTCACGTCCCTTTACTGGGGGTGCCAGTTTGGAGCGGCAAGGGCAGGGGCGTGGGCCGTTGCAGCGCTGCAGCAGGGCAGCAGCGGCGCTAGGGCGGTGGCGGCGTGAGTGCAGGGAGGGGAGAGAGTGTGGCGGTGCAGTAGAGAGGAGAAGGGGTAGGGAAGAGCGTTTATTTCCTTACTTAAGATTGAAAGGTTACATTGCCCCTTTATTTATAGTCCTGGGAGACTTGACCCCTAAGCAATCTAAACTTGTCATCCAAGAAACTATGGAAAGAGTCCTTATAGATTTGGACTGCTTTCTTTACAAGCAAAACTATTTATTTCCTAACAAATCCCGATCCATTTTATCTAGGAAAATCTCTATTTATTTTCTACCTTTTCCGACTTCCCCTTTTTATTCTAGATCGCCTCAGTTGCCATGAGCAGGGAGGCCCTCAGGCCGGCCAGGGCTAGGTCGCAGGCTCCTCTTGGCCCATTTAGCCTGACGAGGGGCCCACATTTAGGCGCGTGGCAGTGTGACAATGATAAGTGTGTGTGAATCAGCATAACCTGGGCGGTTCTGCCATAGGAACCAACTCCTCTTAATGGATTTCAAAGTGTTTACCCCAAACAATATGGGTTTAGAAGAAAGAGTGATGATACGAGCACTACTAATTTTTGACCCTATTGCATCGCTTCACTTTGCATCAAACACAAATCTGATGCAATTAGTGGCTGCTATTGCATCAATTTTTGACCCTATTGCATCGCTTCACCTTGCATCAAACACTAATTTGATGCAATAAGTGGATGCTATTGCATCAAACACAAATCTAATGCAATAAGTACCTGATGCCTCGACTATCGTGCCAAGTCTTTACTTGTCATGCAAGAGGGGTTGTGCAAGCATAGCCCCTCTGGGATCCTCCAAAAGTGCATCCCATCAAGTATAGGGAGACAAGTCCTCCATGACATCCATGCCAGGTTCTGTGGCCATCATGTCGCGCCAAGGTTGTTAGTGGGAAAATCCTAGCAATAGGGCATCTACTGGACGACCGCGATATCCGATGTCGACCAGCTCATATGTTCGTACAAAGGCAACCAGTTCTACACCTGGTAGACCCATTTCCCCGCGTAGGAGCTCTAAATGATCGCCATCACCTTTCATGGTGCGGGGGCTCAATCTGGTTGGGACCTTAAATAAGGCACCCAGGGGCTGGACGCATCTTCTCATTGTGGTCGACAAGTTCACCAAGTGGATCAAGGCTAAGGCGATCGTCATGGTCACATGTGTCTAGGCGCTCGAGTTCTTCTTTGACATCGTCTATAGCTTTGGAGTCCCCAACACCATAGATAATATGGTACACAATTCAGTGAAAACCTTTCTTTCGTTTCTACAATGATTACACCATTTGAGTCAATTAGGCTTTGGTGGTGCATCCCCTGACAATGGGCAAATCAAACACACCAATGGAATGGTGTTGCAAGGGTTGAAGCCTCGAATCTTTGATACGCTCAATAAATTCACCAAGCAGTGGGTTGTTGAGCTATCGTCGGTACTCTAGAACCTGAAGATGACCCCAGCCATTCAATCGGCTTCATCCCTTTCTTCATTGTGTACGGTGCCAAGGTGTAAGGACCTCTAGGATGGCTAGAGGGGTGAATAACCTATTTAAAACCTTCAATGACAACGACAAAACTAGGCACAAGGTTTAGTACAAAAGGTGATCCCTAATATTTCCATGCACCTAGCCTAGCTAGCGAAGCAAGCCTTCCTATACAATTCAAGAAGATCAACTATATAGCAACTAATGCATACAAGCTACTCGAATTGAATAATTCAAATAACCGAGCTACAGAAGCTAGCAACTACTTGATACATCTACTCAACTAGTAGAGCTACTCTAAATACTACATAAGCAAAATATGATCAATTGAGTAATAAGTGTAGTAAGGGGCAAAAGAGCAGGGAAAGAAACACAAAGAATTTTCCACCTAAGGTTCAGTTGCTTGCTGGCAACCTATGCCCCTTGGACTACCACTACTCACAAGCCTAACAAGCCCTCAAGCTTGGCCTCGACATGGTCACTTGTCTATGAGCTAGTGAAGTCAACAAGACACTCCAACAAGCCTCTGAATTCCACTAAGGGTTGCTCTTGCTATCTCAGCGAGGATGAGAACAAAGCCTCTCACAACCAATCGATCAAAGCCCTAGCACAAACACCAAGCGGTGCTCAATGATCTCCACAAGCTCCAAGACATCTAGGTGGTGGCAACCACTAGGAGTAGCAAGAATATTGTAGCCACCATGCTTTCCTAGTGCCACAAGATGCTAACTCTTTAAAGCAATGCACTAGATCACTCCTAATCTCACTCAAATGCTATATCAAGCAATCCTATGTGAGTGGAGTGTGTTATTGAGCTCTATTTGTATGCAAGTATCAACCTAGGGTGCCAAGAGTTGAGAAATATCCACACACACATCTATTTGTAGCCCCCTCAAAGGAACTAGTTGTTATGCACTTGAGGGGCATTACGCGCAGTCACCAGGAAACTCTGGTGACCACCAGAGAAAGGAGCGTGACATCCAATGACTACATTTGAACAGTCAACTAGCTATTGGAGTAGCTCAAGCTCCAGTGTCCCACTGAGATAGCCACCAGAGAAATTCGGTGGATACTCACTGCTCTCAAGAAAATTTATAGAGGATAAAACTCTGGGAGCCTAAGCTCTGAAGGTCCACCAAAGACACCACCAAAGAAATCCGGTGGCTCTAGGAGCTCTCTATAGAGAGGTCTAGGAGCCACTAGAAAAGTCCAGTGTTGCCTAGCTCCCCTCACCGACTAAAGCGCTAGTCACTTTTAATTTTTCCCATGACTCTCCATACTTCACCACTTGTCCCTAGGTGGATCCTATTCTCCAGTGCCCTGTCTTAGGCACCATCGGAGAAATCCAATGAACCACAAAACAAAGCAAACAGTTAGCTAGGGGAGCTGAGGCCAAGCCTAAGCTCTAGTGACTTCGAGGACTATGCACCAGATAAATCCGATGGCCTACAAAACCCCCCAAACAGCTCTCTCTTGAACCATTTTTTAGTAGGGGTAACACCCAAACTGTGCTCCAATAAACACCAACATCTAAAGCACATGAGTTAGCATTTTCAAAACATTTTCACTTGCTTCCTCAGCATGTTAGTAGATCCAATGCACATGAATTTGTTAGTCATCACCTAGTGGCAGTAGATAACCGTAATCACCTTAGAGTTCCCCCTTAATAGTACGAGTATCTATCCTAAACTTGACTATGCACTCTATTGCACCTTGGACGGCAAAAGCAAAGCCCTATTGATATACCTTTGCCTTCAGCCTTTGCTTCCAACTCCACTCCTTCTTCTCATGTTGAGCACTTCCTTCTTGTGGTAAGCATCATCTCCTCCATCCTCTAGCCTTGTTCAACTCCAAGTGTGGACCTAGCTTAATCATCTCCGTTGAATGCATTAATCCACTAGTTGTCATTCAATTACTAAAATCAAACTAGGGCTTTCATCAGGCCATGCTGGCCACCAATCTCGACTACGGCTCGCCTAGAATCATAGCCTACAACGAGCACCAGTCAAAGGAGACATGAGAGGATGCTGTCAACTAGCTCGACGAACTCCGTGACGTCGCTCTCCTCCGATCAGCAAAATATCACAAGGGTGTTTTGCAACAATGCAAAAACAGAAATAGCTAGGCCTAGTTAGGTTGCAATAGGCACCAATGGCAATGAATTCACATTCCTTGCCCCTCGTTGCAAGTGATAGCATGCTCTAAAGTTTGTTCATTGATTTAACCTTTCATTGAAATTGATAACTTGATATGCTTATTGCCAAGAAGTGAAGCATGACTTATAGAACATATGTTGCCATAAGTTTGCTATTGCCATAGCAGTAGTGTCATTGTAATAGAACCTTTTGCCACATGCATCAATTTGTTGCAAGTTTTTTTACTACCACGCGACACATTTCGTTGCAATAGAAATTATTACCAAGATTATATCTTGGATACAGTATGTTTTATTGCAACAGGAAATGTTTGGTGGCTAGATATTAACGAAATGAGGTAAGTTGTAAATAATACTTATAGCATTAATAAATGTATGTGACAATAAGGGTTGCATGGCAATGAAAGGGCATTGAAGCAATAAGCAATGTATAGCAACAATATAATAATTCAAGGCAATGCAAATTACAATTCATATATCAATGACCCATTGTTGCAATACAGTTGTATTAGTGAGATATAAATTGCAAAATGACATATATGAAATCGATCCATCTTTAAATGTGTGACAATTATTTGAAACTAAAAAGAGTATCATGTCAAGTGACTGGCGAATAATACAAGAGTATAATTCCAAAAGAAATCTCCATGGTCCATCTTTGTTCATATAGCATGTTCTAGATTGAAGAGTTGCTCTGAGAATGCTTGAACCTTAGCGACCCGCTCACTTTCTACTTTCCTATGCAACACAAGCATAACATTGGCATATATTACTAAAATAGGCAAACTCATCCATGCAAGAAATCTCTAGAACTTGGGCTATAACAAGGTTCTAAGTGATATTACAAAAATTTGGGTAAAGTTACTATAGAATTATCTTATAGAATCAGGAAAGCTAAACAAAACTTTCAGCATGGATTAACAAAAATAGAAACCTACTCCCTTTGTCCTGTAGTATAGTGCATTCTAGGAATTTTAGGACAAATTAAGAGAGAACATAAACGACGCATGTACCCTCATTTTATTTCCTAATCATACACTATCATCAACATGATTGATGGTGATTGGTTGATAAATGGAAAGTATTAATTGCAAAGTTGGTCTTTGTCCTCTAGAGAATGCATTATATTTGAAGATAAATTTTGAATGTAGAATGCACTATATTACAGGACGGAGGGAGTAATGCTTTATGGATCAAAAAAATGTTCTTGTAATATAGTCGGTGGACCCTGGCAGAGGGGGCACTGGATCTTAGGGTTGCACCCTGGCTGTTCTACAGAGAGGCTCGGAGAAGCAGCACTGGAGCATGGGTCATCCAACGACTATATGACCGTTTGAATATAGTCGTTGTTGGGTATCAAATGGGCGTCAAATGTATTTTATCTAGTGACCATCAGACATTTCCAATGGTCCTGCAAAACCTGGCTTTAAGTCCCAGTAACTAGTTGGTTGGTGTGGGCTTTATATATGTGGTCAGCCATTTGAGGGAGTTGAGCGCTTTGTGAACCCAACCACAAATATAGGAGCCAAAGTTAGGCCTCTACTCACATATGCATAGTTGAGATCGCATTAGTGGTGAGATTGGAGTGATCTAGTGCTTTTGCTTGAGAGAGATAGCATCTAGTGGAACTAGTGATTGGTTTGCAAGCTTGACAGCTTGTTACTCTTGGAGGTTGCCACCTCTAGTTGCTTGGTGGATAGTGGTTCCGTTGTAGCACTGTGGGAATATTTTGCAGTAGCTATGTAGGAGGATTTGTGCAGGGCTATTATGCTCATCCCCATAGGAGATTGTGAAGAGCAACTCTAGTAGAAGCAAGGCATGGAGAGTACCTTGGGGATCCATCGACTTATATATACACGAGTGCCCATGTTGAGGGCTGAGCATTGTGTGTTTGTGAGGCTCGACTAAAGGGGTCTAAAGGGAGTATGCAGTTGTCTAAAGTTGTCTCATGTTTGGCGGGGTCTAAAGGGACTCACCTCAATGGGGAGTATGCGGTTGGCAAGCCACCAAACCTCGGGAGAAAAATCACCGTGTCATCGTTGTCTCCTATTTGGTTTGCAACACCCTACCACTACATATTTACTTGAACATTTTGTGCTAGTGTTGTTGCCCTTGTGCTTGTGGAGCTCGACTAGCTGAGTAGCTTTCTCGAGTAGTGTTTACTAGTGTAGCTTGTTCTTAGTGTTTAACTTTTGCTCATTAGTACGTGTAGGAGCTCCCTCATGCTTGCTTGAGTTCTAGTTGCTTAGGTTTGTGCGAGTTTGTATACGGGACTTGTATAGATGAGCTCTCACTAGCTCAGTATCCTAGTTACTATCTTGTGTAGGATCTTTATGGGGTGCTTGTGAATTTAGACAGAGGAGTGTACTTGTGGCTAGACAATTAGTTTAATTCTGCATTTATTTTAGCTAGCCTTGGCACTTAAGTTTTAGAAACAACTATTCACCCCCTCTAGCCGGGGAGGAGTGGGATGGTGCGCGGCTGCAGCGCCGAGCGCCATGGGAGGAGTGCAGGCCATCGGAGAGGACGGACGACGCGTTGCCACCTGTTCCCACCACACACACATCCGCTCTCGAGGAGTCGAGGTAGTGTCGATTTGTTCCCAAATGCCTACCACACGGTCTAGAATGTGTTCCGTTCCGATTGCGGCAGGAGCAGAGTAGCCTGGCTTAGGGCCCATTCGGTACAACTCTCCTCCACTGGTGGAGTAGCTTTTTCTACCTTCGGCTGGTGTAGCAATTTCACTGGTGTAGCTGGAGTTATTTTAAAAATACGTTTGGAAAAACAGTTTCTTCTTATTATTAAAAACAATGAAATGAGTATAATACCCCTTTGTTTTTTCTCTTTCTTTTGTTCTTGCCTAGCCTATTTAAATAATATAAAAGCCCACCATCCGTTCTACCTCCCCGCACGGTTGTCGATGACTCTGCCCCTCACACGCCTTGCCCCCACTACTTCGCACCGATGACTCCCGACGCCGCACCTTGCCCGCACGGCTGGCAACTCCCCTTCGTCCGTCTATGCCCGCCCATAGTTCTCAATACTGGCTGAAAACCAGTGAAAACCGGTCAATACCGGTCCCCTCCGGTATTTTCTGGTTTCGGCAAGTTTTGACAGGTATCGAATGATATTGGAAATTGTGATTAAAGTTTGGCCAAATTTTGACAGGTATTAGACAGGTATTGGCGAAATTTCGGCCGAATATCGGTCTACCAGTTTTACTGGCCCCCTCCAGTATTTTTGCTTACACCGAAATCCAAAATTATGCTGCCCGCCCAGACAACTCATGGCGCTGCGCCTCACCCGCAGGGCCTGGCAACTCTGCTCCGGTCCATCCATGCCGCAATTCAGGGTCCACGCCAGCGACTTTGCCCCACCTCTGCTACACCGACCATGCGCCGCCACCTTGCCATGGCCTGCCTACGAACTTGGTGCAGGAGGGCAAAAGGGGGTCATCTGACACCGGCACGCTATGAGAAGACGATTTCAGGAGCTCCTCGCGAGGAGCACTTCCCATTTTGGTCCGTTTGGTGGAGAAAGCAGCAAAACAGCTTCGGGAGCTGCCCAAGAATCTCTATCAAACTGGAGGGACTGTGATCGAACTAGCCTATGAGGAACAGTAAAGCACAAATAATGAATGGCTCGCATGTGCGCGGCAATCTTAATTAATACCGTAGATATATATAGGATCGTTCGTTCTTTTAGCTTGATGCCTTGATGGCATTATGATTTTCTCTGGCGTATTTCTGATCCATTTTACGGCATCAAGAAATTAGGTGGAACTTTCGTGAGGGACTGAGGCAATCAGGCATCGGTCATCAGACCAGGGTGACATGAAAATGAATTGACAAAGACTCATATAAATTTGCCAGTGACAGGCAGCCATGACTTTTCCATGTTCCTTGTGTACTGCTGTGTGCTGTGTGTGGATGAAACATTTCAGTCTGTCTTTCACACAATCAGGCATCGGTCATCAGACCAGGGTGACATGAAAATGAATTGACAAAGACTCATATAAATTTGCCAGTGACAGGCAGCCATGACTTTTCCATGTTCCTTGTGTACTGCTGTGTGCTGTGTGTGGATGAAACATTTCAGTCTGTCTTTCACTCTCTTTTCCTGTCGTTGTGAAGCTTGTGAAGCCAGTCTTCATTTGATTTTTTTTTCATACGACGACTTAGCTGCACCTCTTGCACTTTCATTCCTTTAATTCCTGAGTGGGACTCCCGTATTATTTACTCGATTCTGATATAACAAGCCTTCTTGGCTACTACAAATTTTCCCCTCAGAAACCAAACCAACCACACCTTGCTATCGGGCTTGTCTTTTCCCCCATCAAACTCAGTCCTGGACATCACAGTCGTCTCTTTAAGTTCTTGTCTTGCCACGCAGTATGATTTTACCCAAGATGCCTACCCGGATTCAAGTAATTGACTTGATGTGGGTACTGGCAATTTTTCTAGATTTATTTAAGGATTTAGCAGCGGTAGTCGACGTGCCAATCGACAATGCAACACATACGGTGATTCATCAATTTCGAAATTTGCTAGCTCAATCTTTCGAATGTGATCATATATAGGGTAGGGTGTGGGCACGCGTTTATAAGGGTGAGTATACGCATATCTATGTGAGTGTCACTACTACGAAAAAGGATATGTAGAGACGCCTAGTTTTTTTCACTAGGGCGCCTTAATCACTAGCCTCCCCTATAGTGCTTATGCTGAGGCCCCACTAAGCCAGCTGCCCCTACAAAGATTATTAGAGCCAGCTGGTATTATCTGGCGCCTTGAAAATGGGTGGATTTTCAGGGGTGGCTGATAATACCAGCCGCTACTAATCCATTTGTAGGGGCGGCTAGCTATTGTGTTGTCCCTACTAATGTTGTAGGGTGTTTGTAGCAACCCCCTTCTTTATCCTTGGGACATTTACTACTACCCAAGAAGAAAGGAAGGGGGCCTTTGGGGTACCTCCCAAAAATTTCACTTTTAATGAGGGAGCTTTTGGTTTCAATTCTCTAGGTGAAGGAGGTTGTATAAGGTAAGTAAATCTTATTCCAAACTTCTCTTCGAAGTTTTAATGGTAGATTAGTGCTTAATTTGGGTTTTGATTTTCTCTCTCTTGTATGGTTGTTGAGGCACTTATGGAGGAAACTAAACCAAAATTTTGAAGATACTAGGGTAAATTTATTAGGGGAACAAGATTATACGCATATTTAGTGGTCCTTTCTTGATTTTATGGACTACTAATTAGTTTTCAAGTAGGGATTTAGTTTAGACGTAGATCTAGATCTAGATCTAGAACTAGGGTTTGGGATTATATTTTTTATTATTAACATTCATATTATTTTTGTTTGAGAAATGAGATTAAGTTTGCATGATGAATAGTGGGTAAAATATTAATAGCCGCTAATTATTTTCTTTGAAATTGTTTATTAGAAAGTGGAAAATATTTGTTTATTGCTAAATTAGCTTGTTAATGAGGTTGTTTCTCTTTTTCTCTCTTGCATCGTGGTTGAGAAGCATCATTTATATAATTGAATAAGAATGGCCTTCCACAATTATATTGTTATATACTATTTATATTTTCTAGTTATTATATATTGATTCTTATATATGTGTGAATTAATCCTTTATTTTTTCTTTGATCGATGTCCTAAAAGATGGACTACAAGAACTCTTGGATGTATGGTTCACTAAGGTGGAAGCCAGGTTTCCGCGCTGATTTGGATTAATTTATTGAAGCCACAAAGAAGCATGCAACGACGACCCAGAATAAAACCAAAATTATTTGTCTGTGTAGCGATTGCAAGAACTATCTCCCATGGAAAGATGTGACTATCATCATATCACACCTGATTGTGTGAGGATTTGATAAGGACTACACAATTTGGATCCATCATGTTGAAATAGTCGCTAATGTTGATCCATAAGAACAAGCAGAAAATACTGAGGCCCATGATTACATGGGCGCATTTATAGCTGAGCTTGATGCAAAAATGCATGGACATGAAGAAGGTGGTGATGATGGTGGTTGGGATGGTAACGATGAAGCTGGCGTTGGGAGTATGCCCTAGAGGTTATCATAGAGATGATTGTATTGCCTTGTATGCATGACATATTATGAGTTCATTGAATATCCATTAAAGACAACTTGTATCGATTAGCAATTATGTGAATTGTTTGTGAAACTCTTTTACTTGTATGGTTATTCTAGAATGGTCCCTATCGGAGTTCATGTTAGGATGCACATGAATATTAGATCAGCACATTATTAGTTGATGACTATGTTTCACAAGTCATAGACATAGAGATGTCAAACTAATAATGTGGGCACATGTGTGACATGTAGGCTGGACTGACCCAACGTGAGATGTTGTTATTGTCTCAATTCACATCATGTACGTTATGTCCTTGGACCTGAGATTGTTGTATGTACTCAAGATGTGAATTGACCTACTTAGAGACTATCAAATGCTACTCCGTAACTGGGTAGTTATAAAGGTGGTCTTCGGGTTTGTCAAGAAACATGCTGTGAGACATAGACAATCAAGTGGAATTTGCCCCTCTATGTGAGAGAGATATCAATGGAACACTCTAATGATTGGATCAACAAATGCATGGTCGTGCTTAGGTTAAGTGTTAACCTATGAGTTGGACCAAATATCGTGTGGCAAAAGGTATAACATATATATGGTTTGTGGTGGTTCGTCTGATATAACCTTTGCGTACACATAGGAGTTGACACGTCTTGCTAGAGACCGCTATCAACTAATGGCCAAGTAGAAGTACTCGGGCCACGTCTACGTGTGCATGAACCCATAGGGTTGCACGCTTAAGGGGCTGGAGGCCTAATTCGGGTTGGACCCGAATTTGACTAGGCTTAGGGTTTTCTAATTGGGCCTCCAACTTGGGACTGATTAGAGGCGCCTATATAAGAGAGGGAGGGGGCGCGGCCAAGGGATTCACACCATTAGGCAGCCGCTGTCGCCCCCCACGCTCACACCTATTGCTCCTCACGGACCTAGTAGTCCGGAGATGCAACGCTTTCTCCCGTACGTGTGGGATACCTCAGAGGTGCTGCATCTTGGAGCACAAGGATGAACCGCACGAGAGGGACAATCCGCGAGCGGAGGGTGGATGTGATGGACGACCACGCATCTGCACGACACTGCTACGACGCATTCGACTATATCGAGTCGCTTTCGCTGCACCTGCGCGTCTAGTGGTAATCCCGTAACCTGTAACTAGCAGTAGATCCTGGTTTATGAGGTTGAAATTTTGATTTTATGGCTAGCGTAGCACCCTCATAACCCTATAGCTGGTGCCAATGACGATGGAGGACGTGTCGGGGACAAATATGATGGTGATTATTTGGAGGAAATGCTTCGGGTCATTATATCATCAAGGTGATACCGAAGAACGCGAAAGGTCTAGATAATTTGAAAAGGGTAAAAAAGCCATGAAGGAGAGTTTGTATGGTGTTGAAAAGGGTTGTTCGACACACTAGACAGTGCTACGTTTAGTGCTTAAGCTACTCATTGTGAAGGCTAAGTACGATTGGTCAGACTATAGTTTCAGTAATCTATTGCTTCCCTTGTCATGGCTGCTCCGCAGCCAAACTCTATCCCTATCAACACATACAAAGCAAAGTAGGTTATAAGTCCATTGACAATGGGGATTGAAAAACTCCTTGCATGCCCGAACCACTGTATCCTTTACTGTGGCAATACGTTCAAGTCATTAGATAAATGCCCTAGACGTGGCGCCAGTTGGTACAAGAACAGTGACCTTACACTAGGGACGAACCCGATTGTCGTTCCTCTACCGGGAATAAGAGGAAGAAGAGTGAGCAAAAGGTGGTACATGATTCTCAACCCTAAGAGTACACTCCTTTAGGCAACAATGCGAAGCCAGGAAAAAACTACCTTGGTAATGTGGTACCTACCAATCATCGATCGCTTAAAGCGTATGTTTCTAAACCCTAAGGAAGCTACACTCATGACATGGTGGGATAATGAATGCTAGGTGCATGATGATAATATTCAACACTCGACCGATGCTAGCTACCCAGTGGCGACAGTTCAATGTGAGGCACACATAATTTAGTTCTGACCCAAGGATGTATAGTTTAGCTTGAGCACCGATGGAATGAAACCCTTTAATGAGAGGACCAATGACCATAGCACATGGCCAGTGATCTTAACCATGTACAACATCACCACGTGGCTATGTTAGAAGCAAAAGTACCTTCTATTCACTATTCTCATTCAAGGCCCGAAGTAACCAAGCCTTGATATAGATGTGTTCCTTGAGCCATTGATGCAAGAAATGGAGATGCTAGAGAGGAATGGGGTGCCAATGTTCATTTAGAAAGTAGGATTTCGTATGTTGAGCCATTATTTTTGTCACTACCAATGATTATCCCATGTTGTTTGCTTTGTCGGGATATATCAAAGGGAAGACGGGATGCTTAGTATGCTTGCATGGTACTTCATGGTTGTACTAGATGCATCCAACAAGACTATTTACCTAAGAAATCGATGCTTCTTAAAGACAACTCACAGATAGCGCAACAAAGATGTCAGGGGGGAGATGTAACACCCCAGCCCGTTAGTAGCTTGTAGTAGTTACAAAGTTGGCCATGTGGCACATGAGCAGTTGTAGTTGGTGGGTTTAGTACCACTTTGGAAGTTTAGGAAGGTGAGGGTCAACTTATAATCCTTGTCATTCCAAACATAGCACCTTCGGGTTAACCCTTTTACACGAAGCGAGAACAAAAGTGTAAGAGATGTGCTATGCGTATGCTGGCCCATTCCATGTGAGGAACTGTGCCATATAAGTAGATTTTGGACACATAGTGTTACATATGGTATTTACTGCATGTGACGGTGGAGGGGTGTACCAAGGGGTGGTCCTGAACATCTGCTGTGTATGTAGTGAGTTGCCGAGGGCATCAACCTTAAGGGGGTGAATGTAACACCCTAGTCCATTAGTAGCCTATACTAGTTGTGAAGTTGGCCCATGTGACACATGTGGAGTTGTTGTTGGTGGGTTTAGTACCACCTTGGAAGTTTAGAAGGGTAACGGCTAGCTTATAATCCATGTCGTTCCAAATGTATCACCTCCGGGTTAACCCTTTTACATGAAGTGGGGATAAAAGTGTAAGAGAGGTGCTATGCATATGCAGACCCATTCCACGTGCGGAGCTAGGCCATATAAGTAGTTTTGGAAGCGGGTTGTCACATGAGAGCACGCTGATGAGGCAGCGACATGAGCATAGGATCTTGTCACGCAGGCATAGCCGGGAGGACATGCTATCAGCCTTGAAAATTAGTTGGATTAGAGAGACTGATACCATAGGAAATTTTTCATTTTAATATGGTGCTGAATTTTTATATTTTCCTTTCAGCATCTTAATGACCTCAAATGATGAAACTCAAAACCAAAAAGTTGTAGATCTCATCGATTGCTACAAATTTCATATATAAATCATTTTCATCTAGGGTCGTATGGAAAAGATATGATTTTTTTAAGATAGAGCATTGCTGCACTTGTCCGCATGGTGTGGCGCTACAGTACTGCCACACCAACTAGAGTGCTGCAATAAGGATTTCCACGTGAAAATTGTTATCCAGCGTGGTACATCATACCACACCGATGCATGTGGCGCGACAACGTATTTGTGAGGGGTTTTCTCACGCACCCACCTAGAGACCCTAGGTGTTGTCCTCTCGACCATCCCGTTCTAGTCCCGACTGACGTGGGGCCCTCAGTAGAGTGCCACCCTCACCTCCTCTTCAGGATCTTTTATAGTCGATGTACACAAACGAACCATTCGTCAAGCAACTCACATATCACAATCATTACATACAAATGAACTAATTGATTGCTGAAACATTATTGACTCTTAGGTGAAAATATTTAAGTATATATTACATGATTATACATTGGCCCATGCTACAACAAAGTTTCTACTCAGTCGCACATTTCTAACATCAAAGTTAACATGCAACTCACTTTGGGGACGCCCGTCCCAAGGTCTACTGCGCCTCGACTTCACTGAGCTTGGCTCAATGGTCATCAAGTCGAAGTACCTACAAAACAACTTAATGGCAGCCCTGTAAGTACATTGCATACTCGCAAGACTTAATTCCATCATATACATATTTGGTGGATGCAAAAGGAATTATCAGGCATGTGTACATTTGCAGAAAAGCATGGCGTTGATTAAAAGAATGACATGCTCATGATTCATATTCGCAGTCTCAATAATATAAGTAAATTGTGAAATGATGTGGAGAACATAGCTAAATGATCAACATTATATTTTATCTCATCATCAAGTGTCACCATCACAACTACAATGAGTCTAGTAGAATGAACAACCAAAAGGTTCCATCCCAAGGGACTTTAGGCTTTCGAAAAGATCTCTGAAGAGGTGTACAACTGTACCCACACAGACACCAAGGACAAACATCCATACCCATGTAAGGGTTACCTCATGGTTCCAACCTTTCCTCAATGTGGCTCCCATATCGATGAACGGTTTAACTAGGTACCGGTGTAACAACATCTCGTCTACACCGCGTCACCTCTCGCGCCGAATCCGCCCGATAAGAGAATCACCAACAAATAATTAGTTTACCGACCCCATTTGCGGCATGTGGTCTATACGGGTGGTTACTCAGACTTGCTATCCCATGCACGGTCCTTAGCTACTCCACGAGCTACGTCACTTGAGATCCCACACTCATAGTGACCTTATCCCTTGCTTGAGTAGAGAGTATGAAATTGATCATCACTTAATTAATTAATTCAAGTTAAGGGTTGGTCCTCAAACATATTAATCAAATTAAGGCAGCTAAACCCTTGTAAGTTTTATATAACATATTAACCCCGGTGAAGCCTCTACACGAGCGAGAGTGAGTTCCCTTCTCAAACTCGACTACTACCGAAGCTAGCCAACTATTGACGGTCGTTAACGTACATTACAAACCAATAAATTTCCTTGCACATATGCATAAATATCATAGAATAGGAGGTTATTACTGACTAATTCCATGAGTTTTGGTGATTTGTAATTTTCCGGGGTGTTATCCAGAAAGTCGACAAAAGGGACCTAGGAATTAAAAGAATTCACGGAATTTCGCCACAAGACATATACTAGAAGACTATAGAAGACACCAGAAGACACCAGAGCGAGCCGGGGCCCCAGCCCCTGCCAGGTGGGGCCGGCCGGCCATAGGGGTGGCCGGGCAGCCACCCCCCCTCTACATCCTTCCACAAGCTTCTGGACTATTCCTGCACCGTCTTTGAGGAGTCATCTAGGCCATCCCTTAAGTCCGTTTGATCGAAGGGCTCACATGCATCCCACTGGGGTATAAATAAAGAGCTAGACCCCCCTAGAGAGAGAAGAAGCAGATCAAGAGCTGAAGAGCCAGAGTTCCAATTCCATATCTAGAGATCTAGGCTAGCAATCAAGAGTAGACTAGTTCATCTTAGGATTAGTCTTAATTAGAGACAGAGAGATAGAGTTGAAAAGCAGAGTTCTAGAGGAGTTCTGGCCTGTCGGTGCTTCTCCACTGCTGTGTTCATCGGGATCAAGTTCCTTCGCAGGGAGCTTGCTTCTGAGACTATTTGATAATCAACTTCTGATTCAAGTAAGCAATTTGTTCGTATTGTTCTTCAAGTTTGCAACTCTTTTGAGTACTTTGATCTTGGTAGTACCTAGATTGAAGTTGTTTTCATAGTGTAAGCGTGGTGCTTAGGCTAGGATTACTTGTGAATGCCCCTGATTTGTTGGATTGTGGTAGCTCGTGAACGTGACTTTATAGCTTCGTTGAATCCTCTGTAGTCCACTTCTAGTTAATAGGTAAAGGTAGTCTTATGCATGCTGGTAGGGGAGAACTCTGATTTCATCCCTTATTCAAAGTTATCGCCCACTGAACGAATGATTAAGAACATAGTTTATCGAGATTGAAATTAGATAGTCCTTAGTAGTCTCCCTATTTTCACTATTATCTGAGCTTGATTGTGAATTGGGTTAAGTTTATAGACTCAGTCATCGTCGCCAACCGTTCCTTTGGGTTCGATATTAAAACCGGGATTATCTTGGTGAAGTGCTACAACGGTATTATATTTGTGCACTTGCGGATAGTTATCTTTTCTAGTGTGCATTTAATTTATACCAACACCAACTAAGCAACTAAGCGATCCCAACCCATTTGTTAGGTAAAGGCTAGGATTACTTAGGTGTGTAGTTCTAGATTAATGAAGCAATATTATGTTTGAGTCATATTCAAATGAAATGCATAACTCACAATGAAACAAGTAATGAGTATCCAAAATAGAGTTCGTAATAGTGGGTTGCCTGCATGTCATGAAGTCCCTATGACTGAAGATGATCATGACGACTCCTAAACGATCCTCACATTCTAGATTAACCTGAAAGAAGGCATTGGATGGATTGGAGACAGTCTTTTTTATTGGATAGAGAGATAAAGAGTGATCTTGTGATTTGGAACTTTTGAAGAGATATCTAATAGTGGATTAGTGTTATCCTTATTTTTATCTAAACATGTGCTAGGGTGGTTAGGACATAGGGTTGAAGGTTAAACATTCTAACATTAACAAATATTCAATGAACACTTCGTCAGAAAGGACGGACACTCCGTGAGCACTTTCTCGAAGCTAGCTAGTTTGGGTTAGGCTCAGTGTGAATTGATGGAACCTTACATTGGGTTTCATGGATAGTCCATGGCTTCACGGTATGTTCCGTAGAACACTCTGTGAGGTTGGGACTTAGGCATTTCTGGGTGTTTAGTGCCTCACGGACACTCCGTACAATTTGACAGACGCTCCACAAGGAACTAGGTGCTCTCAGGTTCTCTAGAAATCAAATTTAATTATTTACAGACTTTTGCTAAGTGTTGTGTTGATCGACACTTTGTCAGAAATGATGGACACTCCGTCCTTAGTCGATGGAACCTATGTTCTTAATTTTTCATGCTGCCTTTTGTGATTCAAGTCTAGATTGTGGGTGTTGTGCATCATGCATGCGCCAAAGGTTCCTAGAAGTGTTTTGGTGACATCTTTGGCTAGGGATAGCTAGGGTTTGAGCCTTAGTTATGAAGTGCAACTAGTGATTTAGGATTCGATTAAAATCACGAGAAATCGAGAGTTAAATTCATGCTATTGAATATGGCAACTTAACTCTGAGATTTGGTGGTCTCCATGTTATCAAGATTGAAGATAGAGGCTTGAGCAACCTTGTTTTCATGTTAGAGATGCATTTGGCCATTCTTGCAAAAATCCACAAAATTGTATGAGAGAGATTAGAGGGATGCATGAGAGGATTGAGTTGTAGATGACCTTGATCTTACCCTTCGGATGATGAAGCAACTTCCAGTCCTCATGCTTCATCCATGCATAGAGAGACACATGAGTTAGGGTTTGATGATTTGGGCTCAAGAGAATGAGATGGGAGTGTTCTTGAGCTAACCATGAGATGAGGGAGATGGAGATGCTCATGAACTTGAGGTGGAGCTGATCTTGCTGCCCTTTTTCTTCCTTGTTTTCTCATCTCCTCTCTTTCTCCTTTTCTTCATCTCCTCTCCCTTGTTCATCTTTTTCTTCATTTTTAGAGAAAGAGTGAGGGCGGAAATGAGAGGGAACAGCTCACTCTCCTCCCAATCTGCTGATTCAATGAATTGACGGACGGTCCGTCAGAGATATCGGAGCGTTCCGTCAATCTTCTGTCTTTGGGAAATTGATTTAGAATATGGGATTTTTGGCCTTGAGGCCAATCTTTAAGGTCCAAGAGATAGATAATCACTTGTAGAGAGATTAAGGATGTTGGTTAGCATCTTCGGGAGAATACTCTGATGGTGTTCACTTTGATTTGACCACGGTTGACTCTGGTTTGACTTTGGTTGACCTGAGAGATTCAAAGGGATCGAATTGTGAATTTGGAGTCTTTGTCCTAGTAGAGAATGCTAGGCATTGTGCAAGAGAATGATAAAGTGGTTCTTGAGGGTTTGAGAGTCCCTGCAAGGTGATCAAGAAGGTTGACAGTATTTTTGTTGTGCCGGGCACATTGGCGCTGCCAACAGGTTAGAAACAAAAACAAAAAGTGGGTGGGCTTATTTTTTTTTTATTAAAGTACACTAATGGTCCTCAAACATGTGCCGCTGTATCATCCCGATCCCCGAACTCTCAAAACAGTCGTTTAGGTCCCTAAACTCTATTCGGGTGTCTAAATAGTCCAAACGGGTCTAGACCCGTACCCATATGTGGGGACCACCTGTAAGTTCCATCTCCCTCCTCCCTTCCCTGAGCTCCCTCAAACTCCCTCTCTCTCTCTCTCTCTCTCTCTTTCTCTCTCTCTCTCTCCCGAGCTCACTAGGCGACGCAGCCAGGGGCGGGGGTGGCGGGACAGCGTGACCGGGGGTGGGGGTGAGCGCTGGCGTGGCCAGGGCAGGGATGCGTGACGCTGGGCCGTGTCAGGTTGTGCGCCTAGGGAGGCGCGCGTGATGCGCAGTGCCGTGTGGTGCGGCCTGCTGGCACGCGGGGTGGCACGGGTGACCGACGCCAAGCCACATAGACAGCTGGCTTGAGCGGTGCGAATCACGCGTGCTCGGTGGACAGGTGTGAGGGTGCGGATGAGGAGGTGCGGGCACCGGCGTGACCGGGGGTGAGGGTGGGTGCTGACGCGGCTGGTGGTGGGGGCGCGCGATGTGGATGGCCGCGTGAGGCCGCATGCCAGGGAGGCGCACGAGGCCGCGCCCTACCTAAGATGCAGAGGAGAGAGGTGGAAGATGGAGCTGACATGTGTGGGCCCCAAATGTCAGCGAGCCCGTTAGTCACTTTCTAGACCCGTTTGGACTATTTTGACACCCGAATAGAGTTTAGGGACCTAAACGGCCGTTTTAAGAGTTTAGGGACTACAAGAATTTCCCTTATACATGACGGCTTACTTTCGTCATAGACAAGCGAAAATACGTCACAATTAACTCACGGTAACGATCAAGAAAAATGTCATTTATCCTGCGTCATAGATTTGTTGCACCGAAATAGACCATCACAGATTGGTTATTTGGATCTTCATGGATGAACTAGTCTGCAACAATAGGAAGAGGCTATAGTGACGAAATGAACCGTCATGAATCTGTTGCCATGTCAGCAGTTGCCAAGTCATTTGGTGATTTGGATTTGACGTGGCAGCTACCTTGCCACGTCACCAGTATCTATGGCCCATTTTCACCAATTTGGCCCATGTTCTATGTAGTTTTTTATTTTTAGTTAAGCCCATACTGTAGCAGGAATTATTGGGCTAGCCCATTTGCACAACAGAATTGGCCCATTGTGGACCATAATATACTAGCGGATATTTAAATTTAAATTTCACTAGATTCAAATTCAAATCGACATCAAATTCAAATTTAAATTCATAGCACATTCAAATTTAAATTTACACCATTCAGGTCGTCACAGATCACCACAAATCATCACAGATACATATAAATATGCCATCACATATAAAAAGGTAGAGGTCCCATTGTCACAGGTACATCTAAATATCCAACATAGATATCAGTTACATATATATGATGTTTGGCACACCACAGGCATGCATCGGAAAGTATCAGTTCACAGAACTACACAGGTCAAAGTTTGGCACACCACAGGCATTTCATCAGTTCACAAAACATGCATTAGTTCACAGAACTGCACAAGACCATGCATCACTTAAATTCAAAAGCCCTTGCATCCACCTGTTCACAAGACTAACAATGCAAGAAGACAACTCGCCAAAATGCATCCGTCACCAAAAGAAGCACCCAACAGCATCAATGTGGCAGCCAGTAACCCAAGACAACCTTACTGTGTTGCTTGACATCCTTGAGTCATGGACACCAAATTCCTGATCAGTTTATTAGTGTCAGCTTGCCTTTTCTTCTCCTCCTCTTCTTGCTTAGCCCTAGCTGTTTCTAATTCCTGGAATTTCTTCATCATTCCTTCCATTTGTTGTTGTTGAGTCTTGATAACTTCCCTAAGATCACTTGAAGTTTGTTTCTCCACCTCCAGTTCCTCTACTAGGTCACGCTCAACATTGACACTACCCTTGCTTCTGAGCCCCACATTTACAAGAAATCTATTCTTCTTAGTTTTCTGAACAAGAGCCTCAGAGACCACATCGGTCACATCCTTTGGTTCAACACCATCATCTACAGGTTCATTCAGCTTCTCCATTTCAACCTAGCAGTGGAGACATAGATAGCTCAATGATCATGATATATGAACATAATGTATCGTCTGGTTGTGAACTAAGTATGATTTTACTTACAATAAGAGATTGAACTGAAGGAGCAAACCCTTTCTTTTTGCTGTAGTGCATCTCTTTAAATAGTTCCAGTGCATTTGGTGGTTCATTTTTGTACTTGTCCACCTAAAAATGAATAGAAAATGACAATCTAAAAAGTTGCTGCTGATTCTATGTATTTCTAGCACACAAAAAAAGCAGTAAACAAACTAAATTTACAGCATGTTGTAGTGAAAGTGGCATAGCCAATTTTACGGTCCCAAGTTTAGTATGTTGTGACATAATTTTGGAAACCAAACAACCAATAACAGATTTTTGTTAACTATTACTAATCTATGTGGCATAGGTACAGAGAAATCTCTCTTAAATATGTAGAGAAGAAAAGACCAAACAAACAAATGACAAGACTTGGTATTCAACTCAAAGTTAGTTCAGTAGCTTGCAATTGAAGCTCAAACAACATGTTCTAGTGAAAAGTTCCAGTGAGTTGTACTCACCAAATTTACAATCTGCATTTCATAGCTGCGAGAACCAGTGGTCTGATGGAACTGCACTTTGCTTCTATTCTCTCTGTTCTTCTCACAAGTCACCTACAACAACACATTTCTGTTGTTAAGCGCATATGACATCAACATGATGAGATGTGGAATAGCTAGATGAACTTACCATTTTTTGCTTATTTTTCCAGTGTTCCACAAGTTTATCCCACTGCTCATCAGTCGTCGAGGTCACAGGAGATGTTTTTGGCACCGGATGTAGTGGCAAAGCATCAAAATACCTCTTTTTGAGCTTGTAGCGCTGCTGGCAAATAGCTTTCTTCATCATAGCCACACATGCTTTTTTAATAGGTGCTGCCTTGACATCCGTATTAAACTTTGTCTGGTAACAGTAAACAACATTGCCAATTGTTACTGAATACACAATGTTAGTGTTGGAAATAAACAGTGGGAAGAGGCAAGTTTAAACACTTACACCAACTTTTTCTATGTACGCCCTGATCATCTTAGGATGTTTCTTGTACTCCTTCCAATGTGGAAATATCGGAGCATGGCTCCTTACTGCAATATTGCACTCAGTTGCAAAATTTGCAGCAATCATCAGTGAGTTCGGTCTTTTCTTCCCTGGTTCAATAACCAAAGGCAGCTTGCCTTTCTTCGACCGAGTCATCTGAACAAGTTCTCTCCCGATATTAGGTCCCCTCAGCCAATCCTCATCAAATTGGTCATCTACAAGGATATGCATAAACTTCAGAACTCTAATTCAAGAAATTCAGCACACAGTAATGCATAAACAAAAGTAGTAATAGATACTAGTTAAATATTATCCTATCAACTTATGAAAATTAAAGTTGTTGATTTAACAGTAATATCAAAACTGGTGTTCAAGATTGAACCAGTTTTCATTTTATCTTGAACTGATGCACGTGATGAACCATTAGGACAACCTAAAACATGCGAAGAACAAATACCAAGATCATGACAGAACATCACACACCTTCAGGGACATTGGCTCCCTCTGTTTGTCCATTTTCATTGACATGAGTCATGGCACCATTTGGAGTGTGTTCAACCGAGTTCCGCTCAATTTGTATATCCTCATCTCCAGTCAGGCAACCACTTTGCTTGCCTGCATTAGCTACAGTTCAATATAGAATTAGTAATAGTACTTTGGAATGCTAGTTCTGATTTGTGAGTTCAATTAAAAACAGGAATGCAGTTAGTTAACCTTGCTCTGGAGCCTGATTACATATTTCAGCTTCATTAGTCACTGTAGTAACATCAGCTGGACGATTCTTCTGCGCCCTTGTGAGAACACCAGGTTGCATCTTAGGTTTTGCCTTCAAAGCACCTATCTTGGTAACCTTTGATGTTGTCTTCTTCTTCTACAAAGAATCAACCAAATGCACAGACTCCAGGTGTTAAACATTAAATTAAATGCAATGAGCAAGCAATCCACATAATAAGATTTGAAACTATGGAATAACTAGCACCTTATATGATAAACTAGCAAGTGTACACCCCAACTCCTCTGGTTCTAGGCCATCATCACTTAGATGGCCATTACTTGTAGGCTCATCCTCACCATCGTACTCCAAACCAGAGTTTTCTTTTTTTTCCTTCTGCTGCTCGATTTCTGGGGAAATCGTAGTGTTCGCAAAAAGGCGACCTAGTACAGGAAGTCCTAGTTGCTGCATCTTTGCGTCGTTGAGTAAACAATGTCTCATCCGCTCAAGTTCATATTCAGTAAGTGGAGGATCTGCATTGAAAAGGAACAGAGACAAAATTAGGGAAACACATTTAAAATAATCAGACAGAGCATAAAAAATTGGCAAGAAAATTGGCACCCATCAACTGCTAATGGAAACTTTGGTTTGGATAAGCTAAAATCACAAATATACATGTTGCCTATAAGAAAGAGTCCAAGTTAACTGAAACATGAACATTTATAATTGGAATGATATATCTCGAACCAATGGGTTATGGGCAGGTAAGAAACAGATAGCAGCAAACCATCCATGTCCATACTAATTATACCTATAAAAATTCAATGTACAGATTTGAACTTGGGGATAACAGGATAGACTCATAAGCTTGCCACTGCATTGACAAATAGTTGGTGAGTTTTTGGGCCCGGGCATGAAACAACCAGTGTCCTGTCTTGAGCACTAAAGTGGGTGTACTACCGTTCAGCTAACACAGGACAATAAGGCAGTAGCAAGTTCCAACCAGGCTAGCTAACAGAACAGAACAGCAGTCGTTTTCATTCATTCACCGGTTTTTGCATCAAAACTACAGGGTTACACACCCACCACAAAATTGGCATAAAAAGAATTGGTACCCAGTTCACATCATAAAAAAACATAAACAAAAATTGGCACCCATCATATATACCAATCAGACCTAAGCACTAAGCACTCAGTTTCTGAACCCAGAAACAGAGACCGATGGGGGCACAAGCTTCTGGACTAGCACCGATTGGTATTTGGAGAGCACCGGACCAGGCAGCAGGGAAGCAGACCTGCTGCCCCTGGAGTTCGATCGACTCTCACATAGAAACATAGAAATGCAAAAGACCGAGCGCAGGCAGTGGGGCTGCACACCGTGCGCTGAGGCAGATGGGTGCTAGGTTCAGAGGTGAGCACTGCTCACCAGAGCACGCGCGGTCCTGGAGCACCGGCGCTGGTAGCGCTGCTGCCTGACCCCATCCACAAACGACTCGAGCAGGAAGCTGTCGACAAAACCTAGTCGGCAGTCTACCGAGGGGTATGCCCAAGGTAGTAGATTGTCGGCAGACAGGTGTGCAAGCCACGAATGAGATGGTGATGTAGAACAACACGCGAGTTTACCCAGGTTCAGGCCGCCGTGTGGGCGTAATACCTTATGTCCTGCTCTGCTTTGTTATTGTTGTCTCGAACAATGTATTACAAGCTAGATTGCCCTAAAGTATGTTTCGATGTTTTTTCAAGGGGGGTCCCCTGCCCTCCTTATATAGTCCGAGAGGCAGGGTTATAGATCTAGAAACTAATCTTAGCCGGTTATAATTGCCATATGGAGCCGGATAAGGATTCCTAACCTAACCAACCAAGACCTTGCTTGATCTCCAAGTCTTGTTTGATGCCTTGCGCGAGACTCCATCTCGATGATCTGGATCGCGCGTCGTCATGTAATGGGCCAGACCGTCTGGTCCGGACTTGCCCATGTCTAGCCGTAAGGGTATAGGGGTTTATACCCCCACAGAAGCGAACGCACCCTAAATACAAGATGCAGGAAAGACATTTCACCTTGAAACTAGTTTCCTCGCCGTGGTCTCTTCGCTGGTTTTCTGCCCCTCTTCTTTGGTGACATAGGACCCTCAGCAGGCAATCCCCTTGAGGCCGCGGTGGCTGCGGGATGGCGGAGCAGCGGTGGAGGATTTGGGGCGGTGGCTGTGGGACGGCGGAGCGGCAGCGTAGGTTGGGAGATGTCGGAGGATTTGGGCGATTTGGAGCGGGCGCCGTAGGGTTTTGGGCGGCGTTGGCTGGGAGAATTGGGGGATTTGGGGGCGGCGTTGCCTGAGAGACGGCGGGGCCTGATTATATATGGCGCTGCATATTACCAAAATATCCTCATCGTTTTCTTTACAGGATGTAGTGCTATCCTGGCTGGCGAGGCTGAATGGTAAACTCTTCTGCCAAATCGTGTAGTGGGGAAGGCCGCTGGCAGCGTAAATTTCAAGTTGCGCGCCTCCATCGTGCAAAATTCCCGCCGAAACATTCAGTGTGCTTTCTTTTTTTTTTTGAAATGGTCCTTATATATTTTTTTAGCCATCAAGATATTAAAATAGTGCCCGATAAGTAACAAAATTTTGATTACTATATACTTGGTTGGTATTAATTATCTAAATTTGGTCAATTAAATTGTTTAGGCTCAGTAATCTATATAAATCACTAATGGTACATATTAAGCCCAATAATCTATATAAATCACTAATGGTATAAAAAACCTATGTCAATCCTTGATGGTTTGAGAAGTTCGACTTGGACGTAAATTGCTTAGGGTGTTATTTAGTGAGTACTCCCTCCGATCCATTTTAGTGTGATTTGGTGGTACATGTCACATAACCTAAGTAGCCGATCCAATGATGTTTATAAGTAATTCCTTGAACATACTCTATGACATGGATCGGCTACTACGTGTATTTCTAAACAAGGCCACTTTGATGTTGTGTTACGTGTCACATATAACCTATAGTATGTTGATGATTTCATAAGTGTTCGACTCAAACTTATCTTGCTTAGTGTGATCGATTTGGTGTTGAAGCTCATATATAGAAAGTACCAAATAACTTGTACTCCACTGTGTTGTGATATATAAGTGTTTGACTCGAACTTATCTTGCTTAGTGTGGTTTGGTGGAATGTGTCACATAACCTATGGTGACTACCCAATGATGTGTATATAGTAATCCTTGAACATATATACTCTACGACATGTGGATCGGCTACTGCATGTATTTTCACAAACAAAGGCCACATAACCTATAGTAAGTACCATATAACATGTGGATCGTAGATCAATCGACTCAAGCATGTTATGGTACATAATGGTGATTTTGTGGTGACTACCATTGATATCTAGTATGAGATGTTATACATCGATCAACTCTATCCCAAGATAGCATGATTATATGAAAATAGAGTGATTTTGTGGTAACTACATCGACCACTCATATATAAAATGTTAGCAAATTCTTCAGTTTTTGATAAAATTTCTTCAAAATTCCAAAAGGTATGAAATTTGGTTAAAATCTCCAGCAAAATATACTCCTTAGTTTAGCATCTCTCTATCTTCAAAAATATGAGATGTTGTGTAACTAAATGACATCCTTTTCTTTAAAATTATCCTATTTTCTAGAACTTGTAATTTTATTTGTATAAAAAATTGGCTTTCATATTACTCTGTTCCTTCCCCTCAGTCAGTCAAAATAGATCGGGCAACCTGTCCCCTTCCTTCCCCTCTGACCACGAGCCCACGACGCCTACGCCCCAAGGTCGCCAGAGCAGCTACGCGGGAGGAGGGAGCACGGACAGCAGCTCGTGTCGCCGGACCTCCAAAGCCGCGGTCGCCGGAGCAGTGCCGCGGGAGGAGAGAAGACACCCAGAAGCCCGCGGCTTCTATCGCCGGAGCCCGTAGCCCATGGTCGCCGAGCGGACGCGTGGGAGGAGGGAGGTCAGCCAGCAGCTCACGGAGCCTGCCCACCCCCCTAGCTTGCGGCACCTGCAGCCCCACACCATGGCTGAAGGGAGCTCTGTTTCTTCGACAAGCCATGGTGGCGGCGGTGGATCCAGCGATCCTGGCTGGAGGTAGTTGTTTTTTGATAATTTGATGGGGGGGAGAGCATCCCCCACCTGACTGATACATTGATTGTTGTGGCTCTCAAATAGCCATAGGTTTACAGAACATTTGCAAATTGTTTGCTAATTGTTGCACCATAGTACCGCTTCTAATTTGCAAGCAGCTATGGTGGCCATCAGTGTAGTTCTCTCATTCCTAAATACCACATTGTTGCGCCTCTTCCAGATGTGCCAGCAGCACAGCAGCACGAAGGTGCCGAAGTGCTTCTGTGGTATGTGATCCGGCGACTGAATTTCCTTGAGCGCCTGAAGGTAGTACAGATGCTAGCATGTGTGGGTACGTTTTTTCCCAGTGAATCGATGGTGACATGTATTTCAACTGATGAAATTGACCTGATGTTCAGTTGTATTCGACCTAATTCTGAACTAATTTTGTATACTGCTCGAGATTGTCTTTTTTTCGGTGGTGGATCCAGCTGTTGGAGAAAGAGAGTCCTGCTCAATGCAAAGGATGCAGGATTGATAGCGTTGGCTGCAAAGAAGATAGCTGGAAGGCTGAATTTCAAAACTATTTTCTTTGTCTTTTGGTTAGCTGTTTGTCCTGGAAGGCTATGGCAAGTTCAGGGTGCTGTTGTTCTGCAACATGTAGTTCAGAGTGCCTATGCATGTTTCAGATCACCTTCAATTATGTAATATGTAGTTCAAGTACCTTCAATTATGTAATATGTAGTTCAGACCATGGCAGTGTCTTTCAAGAAATGAAATTTGCAAAATGTGGACCTATTTTGAAATGATCTGACCATGGTTTCTACATTGTGTGGTTGTATGTGCAAGTTGAAAATTTAGCCTCTATCTTTGGCGTATTTTCACAGAAGCTGTCCCTGTGCTCTGATGTTTCAGAAATTTTGCCTCTATCTTAAGGCCTCACCTGTGCTATGAGGTATCTGAACCTTTCATGGTTCTTAGGTCTGATGACCTCAATGACTACATGCATGTTCTGGCAGGTTTAATTGTGATCAATGACTACATGCAATTTAGTTTGCATGACCTCAATGACTACATGCATGGACAACTTGATAATTGTGATCAGGCTGAGATTAAATTGTGGCCTACAGATATACTACAGCCAGGTCATGATGAACTGCAGATATATACACAACAGCCCCTTCCTCTGTCAGTTGCCACCACTTCCATGTTTCAACATGACTGAAGGAAGAAGCAGAACACAGGACTCTCAGGTTGATGCTGATTGAACAAATAAAAAGCACTGTGACTAACTTCTCTTTCTAGAGGAATTTGCACCAATTGACAAATGTCTTTTTAGAGGAACAAATAAAAAGCACAGTAATGATCACAATGTACTCCATCAGTTCAGGGAAAATATTACATAATAATATGGGTTCTTAACTCCAGTACTAAACAGGGAAAATATTACATAATAATACATGACAAACGATCAGTTCAGTAGTACAGAACCTACTCATCATCGCTATCAACCTCAACAGGGGCAGCTTCTTCTTCACTCAAGTACTCCATCAGTGTGTCATCCTCTACCTCGTCACCCTCTTCATCTTCACTAGTAGTCTTTGATTCATTTTCCTTTCTAAGTCGAGCATCCTCAGCAGCATCAGCAAGAAGACCAGCCTCATCAACTCGGTTCAAAGGCATGTCAGGTAAGATCTCAGAAACTTCTGGTCTTCTGCCAATATCCATAGCACATGTCTGCTCTTGATAGGGTGCAGCAGTGGATACGACACCATCTTTTTTAGATACATTGTACAAATTACAATGCTTAAATGTCTGGACAATCCGCCAATTCGTTCCATTCTTAATATCTGGCAAATAGAAAACCTGCGTAGCTTGAGTTGCCAAAATAAAACAGTCTTTCTTGTACCACAAGCTGCCAATAAAAAAGGGCAGACTCAGTGCCAGAGGCTCCCACACGAAGCTGCCAATATTGATGCTTTTACAAAATCCATCATCCCTTACTGCAGTATGCTTACCATCCAATTTGTACCAGTCACATCTAAAAAGAACAATAGTTCTTTTTGTACCATCATCCTTGGCGTTGTACTCTAACTCAATAATCTCTTTCAATGTACCATAAAAATCAATCATCTCATTTCTGTATGAGCTTGAACAGGCCACCCCGAAGTTTTGTGTCTTCTTGTTTTTGTCACTCTCGAAGTCAGTACCGCACACCATTGACAACACATGTGGAGTATGATGCCACTCTAATATCAGGGCCACAAGCTAGGGCAAATATATCATCATCTACTTCTTCTGATGCATTCAACCTCCACATCTGCAAAAAAGAATGTCTCAGCTCTAAAATAGTTATCTACAAGATAACTAATAATTCAAGATAATAATAAGATACTAACATAATTCCTGAACCAACTCCAAAATCCATGCTCTGTCCTTCTTTCAAGGTCTGCAGCATGCACCCCTGATGCTCTTAATTCATCATCAAACATTCTGTAACTCAAATAAAAAAGTCAATAAGTTGCTAATCTAAAAATAATTAAGAAATAGATATAATATACAAAATAGAGATATTTAAGAACATACTTTATGTACTTCTCGGCCTGATCACATTTATGGAGAACATACCAAGCCAACTTATCAAGTTCCTCGGAGTACGAAAGATCACATGCACCAATAAGATTAACACCGTGCCCAAAAACATCAACAGTATAGGCTGACTGATATGAAAATCCAACATTTCTTGGGAGTCGATTAAACCTTGTCTCTATATCATCCATATATCTTGAGCAAAATGTGAGGGCTTCATTTGCCACATAAGCCTCTGCAATTGAACCTTCTGGGCGTGCCTTATTCCTAACTGACCGTTTCAATGTATACAAGCGTCGTTCAATTGGGTACATCCACCCGAACTGCACAGGTCCACGAAGGATGGCTTCATCAGGCAAGTGGACAGCAAGGTGAACCATGACATCAAAAAAAGCAGGGGGAAGATTTTCTCAAGCTTGCACAATATGACTGGTACTTCAGTCTTCATTCGAGCCAAGACATCTTTGTTCAGTTTCTAGCTGCACAATTCCCTAAAAAATTTGCCGAACTCAGCAAGTGTTTTATATATATCATCATCCAACAACCTTCTCAGCCCAGCTGGTATAATCCTTTGCAACAGAATGTGGCAGTCATGAGTTTTCAGGCCTTGCCACTTGATTGAGTCAGCATTTAAGCATCTTTGTATATTTGAAGCATATCCATCTGGAAACTTGGCCTCCTGCAAGAAATTACAAAATTGAGTCTTCTTTGACTTGGACAACGTATATCGAGCTTTGGGCATGTCATATGAATCTCCACTATGCTGCAATTGCAACTCATTTCTAATTTTCAAATCAGTCAGATCAAGCCTTGCATTAACTGTGTCCTTCGACTTCCCTTTTATGTCTAGAATGGTACCAAGGAGGCTTTCACACACATTTTTTTTCAATGTGCATGACATCCAGATTGTGCCTAAGCTTCAGAGATGGCCAATACAGTAGGTCCCACAAACAAATCCTTCTGCCCCAAATTGGCACATGATTGCCCGAACGCTTACTTTTCTGTCCTACTCTAACATCTCTAACCTTTTCCAATTCTTCTAACAGCTCTTCTGTGGTGAAACTAATTGGCTTTGCATTGCTATCATGGAGGGAGGCAAATTCACTAGCCTTGCGCAAACGATGACCTCTTGGAAGGAAACGGCAGTGCCCAATATAACACAACTTGCTCCTTATGGCATAAGACAGAGGATTTTTGTCACAATGGAGACAAGCAAAGTAACCACTTGTGGTACGACCTAATAGGGTACTTAGTGCTGGATAATCATGAATGCACCACAATACTGCAGCACGAAGCTTAAAATCTTTTCTGGTGATAGCATCAAGAGTATCCACGCTAGACCATAGCTCAAGTAATTCTTCTACAAGAGGCTGCAAGAAAACATCAAAGGCCTTCCCCGGTGAACGAGGACCGGGAATCAACAAAGCCATCATGAAATTAGACTCATCCATGCATGCCCAAGGTGGTAAGTTGTATGGAATCACAAAAACAGGCCACATACTATAAGATGAACTCATGTTGCTAAAAGGATTGAAACCATCTGTGGCAAGTCCAAGTCTTATATTGTGTGCATCTTCAGCAAAATCAGGCCACTGGTTGTCAAAATCTTCCCAGATCTTTCCATCTGCAGGATGGGTCATTTCCTTCTCATTGTATTTCCTCTTCAACTTATGCCACTGTGCTTCCTCAGATCTTTTCTTGGAAACAAACAACCTTTGCAGCCTAGGGACCAATGGAAAATGCTGTAATACTTTTGCTGGAACCTTCTTCCTCTCAGGATCTTTCCATCTTGATGCCTCACAGACTGGACAGCTATCCAATTCTGCATATGTCTTTCTAAATAGCACACAATTGTTGGGGCACACATGAATTGATTCATAACCAAGTCCTAACTCACGTAGCATTTTCTTTGCTTCGTCATATGATTTTGGAATAGTATTGAACTGTGGGAAAGCTTCTGACAAGATCTTCATGATTGCAGAAAATGCTGAGTTAGTGATCCTATGGTATGACTTCACATGGAGCATCTTGATTACAAATGTGAACCTTGAAAAATTCATACAACCAGGATATAGCTCACGCTTAGCATCTCCAATCAGTTGTTTGAACTGTGATGCAGCATTCTCATTTCCATCTTCAGGTCTAGCCTCATTTCCATGTTGTTCAGACCTGATGAGTTTCCCTAACATCCCATCAAGTCCACAATCATTAGTGTGCTCAGGTACAGAAGAATCAACATTTGCATCCTCAACTACTGCTAGTTGCTCCAAAACATGAATATTGCTATCCTCTCCATGATCTATTTACCTGGTATATTTGCTGGACATGCCACTGAGCAGTAGGTGCCTCTCCACTTCATTTTGCTGGAGAGATTGATTGTTCATACATTGTTGACATGGGCACAAAATCTTCTCAGCTTCAGTAAACCTCTCTCTGACAAAGTTCATGAATGACCGGACACCACAAATATACTGAGGCGTAAATAGAGCACCATGAATCCAACGTCTGTCCATCTACATAAAAAACGCACAAAATACATAAATCTTCATTTCAACCACTACATCAACTGATAGATGACATCGCTGAATAACATCTCTAAATTCACTAGTTTATAACCAAGCTTGAGGTTAGCAGTGTGTGGTCGATCTGTGAGACAGGAATTGCTAACCAGACCAAGATGAATAGCAGATAAACCATTGCGACATAACTAGGTAACATTTAATAAGGCATTCCTTTATATTCATGTATATGGATCAGTGGATTGTCAAGGTAAATTGATGTCTCACAGAAATGATGTAATAATGCAATCATTCCACCTAGCTTTATAATATATAGTAGTCTTACAACGGCAATGCTGGCATGACAAAATAGAGCTGCCACACAGTAACAGGGTGGTGTAGCAAACTTTCCACCTAGCCATATTTCCTTCATTCTTTGGTAATATTAAAGGTACCAGATAACCAGATCAATGTTCTAGCCATATTTTATAACTAAATTCAGACATCACTAGTTTATAACCAAATTCAGATTTCAGTCTTCGTTAGCAGTGCAGGCTAAAAGCAATGTAAATTACTTACAACAATGCAGCAGTGGCAGCAAGGGCGCCGCGGAGAAGGGCCGGCCGGCCGCGTGCGGGCAGCGAGCGGATCTGCCGGCGTCGCCGCGTTCGCTTCCCAATTCGCATGAACACCAGGCCTGTGATTGTGGCCACTGGGCGCCGGCAAAGGGAAGGACGGCCAGCAGCCCGTGGCACTTGCTGCCCCGCGGCCGCTGTCGCCAGAGCAGCCCGCGGCACCCACAGACCTCGGTCGCCGGAGCAGCGCGCGGCCGGGGGGCGGGCAGCCTTTGGTCGCCGGAGCAACCACGTCGGAGCAGCGCGCAGCGCAAGCAGCCCTCGGTCGTCGGAACAGCCATGCATCAGGAGGCAGGACGGCCAGCAGCTCCTACGCCGCCGCGGACAGGGGCGGTCGTCGCGGTCAGGGTCGTGGATAGGATAGGGGCGGGCCAGCGCGGACAAGTTGGTCTAGGGTCGAATGTGTGTCCTTAACCTCAGAGCACTATATTTTTTTTTTGATAAAGTACTAAAGAGAAAACAGATCGGCACTTCGCAAAAACGTTGAAGCATTCCAGTGGGTAGGTCCCTGCACTTGGAACCGAGAGGTTCGTGGTTCGATTCGTTGAAGCCGCAAATTTTTTTGCATATTTACCTTCCTCATCCCACCTTTCCTGTTTATATCCTCACAGACAGGTAGGTCCCACCTGCCAGCACTAGTCCCCTGCTTCTCAGTCCCACAGTGAGCACGACACGTAGGAATGACGTGGGCGCTCACGTCAGCGCCATGTTGAATGTTAGATCCATGACGTCGCCATGAGTCCGTCATAGATTTACTACACAAGTGCCAAAACGATCCGTGACGTCCAACCGTGACGATAATTTAGCCGATTGTCATAGATCTATCACCTTGAACTTGAATCATCACAAATGACTAAATTCTATGATAATTTGGTAGAAGGTCACGGATAAACCGTCATGAATAAGGGTTTTTCTTGTAAACCGGGATGACACAGCGGCACAAGTTTGAGGACCACCAGTGTACTTTACTCTTTTAAAAATAAGATATAAAAAAGGATTATAAAAATAAAAAAACTGAGATACAAGTAGTGTTTTGTAACTCCATGCATTCGAAATTATAAGACATTTTGAATTTTCTATATACATAGCTTATGTCTATCGTACTGTACATAGTAAAATTAATATATATAGAAAAGATAAAACATCTTAGGGAGGGAGTAGTTAGCAAGCAGCCAAAGTTGACCAGTTCAGTATGCGTAGAAAAATAAATTTGACAACAACCTTTTGCCTAAACCCGGGCCGACCGTGTGGTCACTGGAATTGACTAATAAGTTGCACTTACTTATATGTAAAGCCAGAAACGTTCGGACAGCAGAGCACATATTTCATAGAAAAAGAAGTTATAATCCAAAAGCCTAAAGAAGAGCATTGGTGAAGAAGCTCATCTCGTCAGCGCAATGATTCCATTGCTGCTGCGTGCACTTCTCGGGATTCAATTGGTGGCTGCAGCATCGGAAGTCGTCCTTGGAAGCCAAAAGGGCAATGGCACAGTTCCCTCCGTCGCCTGCAAGACGAGCTGTGGGGACTTGACCTTCAGCTATCCCTTTGGCATCGGTGCTCGTTGCTCCCGGGGTCCTGAGTTTGCGCTCACCTGCAACGAGTCCGCTCAGCCCCCAATACTCCTTTTCCGTGATGGCATCACCCAGGTTACCAGCAATATTGTCATAGCTACATATGGGGGCGTGGGCGTCCAACATGTGGGAATCAATATGCACCCGACCATCCCACCAGTGAGTTATGGTGTCAATGTTTACAATATGTCGTGGACTTCTCCTGGGAATTCATTTGTGCTTTCATTCTTGAGGTTGAATGTCACTGGTTGTGGCTTTGACATATATTTTACCAATCTGGATATTAATATGACTTCGCTGTGTTGCACTCTTATATGTCCGACTAGTGGGGATATCACGGACATGGTGGCTAGGCAAAACTGCAACAGCACCGGATGTTGCCCCATTGTTTGGAACACAAATATTCGAGCATTTAATCTCAAATTTGTTCGGCGCAGAGAAAGCAATCCTGAGGCACCCTACAATCGGAGCTCTTTATGGGATTATTACATCAACATGACTAGGTGGTATGGTCACCTCTCCTGGAACATCGCCGATCAACCAAGCTGTGCGAGCGCCAAGAACAACACAAACTTCGCTTGTGTTGGCAACAATAGCCGATGTATCGACACACAAGACTGGCAATATTTTGGTTATTCATGCAGCTGCAATCCTGGTTACGTGGGGAACCCATTCCTTTTCGATGGCTGCTGTCGAGACACCGGTATCAACTCCATCCTGTACTCTTTATTAATCCCCACCCTGTTGTGACCAACACAGTTTCTTCTTTAATTTATCCACTCTATTTTTAAATAGAGAACTCAACTCCAAATACGAAAAACATATATAAACCTTTGATAATAGTGTTGAAACTGAGTTAGCACAAACATGTTAATAAACGTGTGCAGGATCTTAATCTTAGCCTAATCATGGTCACCATCTAAACCTTACGGGAACTTAGATACTTAGGGTTTAACCTGTAGATGCCATCTTGTTGCCTGCGTAGGACTTGCAGCAGTCGGTGTGGATGAAGGATATGTAGATAAAAAGAGAAAGAGAGAGACAGAGACCTTCAATCATCTCAAGCAAGGCAAAAAAAAAACGCTTGATCATCAGCTGGGTTTCCAAGGCTAAACCACGCTTCAAACTCTCAAAACCACCCATAGCGCGCCACCGCAATGAGATCGCCCAGTTGCCATCTCTGTCATATCCAGAGTCGCGCTTCAGCCCCTGTGTTGCCCTACTAGCTAGTTTATGTTCAGGAGAGGTAGATGTTTTATTTTCACTGGTGTTTGCACTCAAAACTGATAGGCTGTGCAAAGAGCTAGTGAAATCTACCACAGGTCCCTGAAGTTGTCTATAGGTGTCATATAGGTCCTCAAAGTCTTAAAATGCATTTTTGTCGCTAAATTTAGTTCAGGTCTCATCCAAAACCAAACGGGTGTTTGCCCAACCCAATATCTGATGTGACATGCTAACTCAGTGCTTACGTGTATCCGATAGATGGGACCCATATGTCACCGGCAAGACTTAACCTTAGAAAAATCATATATTTTTCATACGACCTTAGATGAAGATAATTTTTATATGAAAATTATAGCCCTCGATAAGATATATAACTTTCTAGTTTTGAGTTTTTCCATTTGGATTGTTAAGATGCTCAAAAAATATTATAAAATTTCAGCGGCGTATTAGTCGCATATCAAACTTGTCACCATGGAAAAAATCATATATGTCTTGTATCATATCGAATAAAGATACTTTGTATATGAAAATTATAGCTCTCAAAGAGATCTACGTATTCAAAGTTTTCAGTTTTTTTATTTGAGATCGTTAAGATGCTCGTAAAATATTATAAAAGTTTCAGTAGCATATTAATTGCGTATCAAACTTGTCACGTTAGAAAAGTCATATCTTTTTTGTATACAGTTGGATAAAGATACTTGTATATAAATAAAAGTTGTGGCACTCAACGACATCTACAACTTTCAAGTTTTGAGTTTTTTATTTGAAGTTGTTTAGATTTTTATTTAAAATTTAAAATGATTTAAACAAATTAAATAAAAAACTCAAAAATAGAAAGTTGTATATCTCATCGAGCACTACAATTTTTATATATAAAGTACGGTAATGATATACACAGGGCGTCTGACCCGCGTCGGACGCCCCGCGTCCACTCGCTCGCTGCGGTTCGGTCTTATCCACTCGCCCGCCTCTTCTTGTTTCCTCGCTTCCTCCGCCGCTCCAAGCTCGCACGCGCGCTTGCTCCTGCGCCCGCGCGCCTCCTCCCTTCGCGCCGTCAGGGAGCCTTCCTCCCTCCCTTCCTCTCTTCCTCTCTCCCTCCCCTCCCTCCCCTTTCCCCGCTGCGACTTGTACGCCCTCCTCTCCACTGGAGTGGGGGGCGACGGTGGCGGCTTCCGGGGAGCCCGCGCGCCTCCCCTCCCACCATGCTCTGTCGTGCTCGCGCGCCGCGACCTCCATGCATCTAGAGACGAGGACGACGGCGCGGGCTTCGACGAGGTAGGTGGGGAAGGTTCTAGATCTGAGGCGCCCCTCCCCCTCCTCCCCTCCTCTAGATATCGATCTGGTCCCTCCTCTTCCTCCCCCCTCCTCCTCCTCCTCCCCTCTAGATCTAAGGTTTTTATGGCGGCTAGGGTTTGTGGCGAGTCAGATCTAAGCTACATGCAACAAATGATGTGAAATGTTTGCACGATTATCTGATGTTGCAGTAGTTTTTTTCTGATATGTTTCAATAGTGTTTTTCCTTGTTTGCAGCAGCATCCCCCATGTTTCCCGATGTTTCATTAGTATCGCTTTTGATGTTGCAGTAGCTTCTTCTCCTTTGTTGCAGTAGCTTCTCATTCTTGTTACAGTAGCTTCTTCTCCTCTGTTGCAGTAACTTCTTCTCTTTGTTGCAGTAGTTTCTTCTTCTTTGTTGCAGTAGCTTTCTTCTCCTTGTTGCAGTAGCTTCTTCTTTTTTTGTTGCATTAGTTTTTTTTGATGTTTCAACAGTTTTTTTTGTTTGTTTCACCAGTTTTTTTGTTTGTTTCATTAGGTGTTTTCCGATGTTTCAATAGTTTTTTCCGTTTATTTCACCAGTTTCCTCCTATTTGTTTCATTAGGAGTCCTTCGTTGTTTGCAATAGCATATATTCCCCTTGCTGCAGCTGGGGGTGGAGTATGGTGGTGAGCTGGTGGCGGGGCAGATGTGTTGGGGTCGGGGAGGTTACGGCGGGGGGCAAATCCGTGCATGCTGGGGGGCGCGGGTTTCTTATCCGTGCGGGGGCGGGGTGGGGGGTTCGCAGGTTCCCGTGCGGTAGCAGGGCGGCGGGGGGGGGGGGGTTCGTGGGTTCCCATGCGGTAGCGGGGCGGGGGTCGCGTTTTTCTTTTTTTCGTTTTCATTTCCGTGGGGGGCGGGCGGGGCTGTTGTGGCGTCCGGCGCTAGCGCCCGGATCCGGACGTCCGGGCACTAGCAGGACCCTATAAAGTATCTTTGTCTTACACCATATAAGAAAGGTATGGTTTTTTTAAGGTGACAACTTGGTCACGTGATTGATATGCTGGTGAAATGTTATATTTATTTTTTTATCATCGTATAACAACCTCAAATGACAAAAGTCAAAACCATGAATATGTAGATCTTATTGAGAACTATAATTTCGATACGTGATTAATATGCTACTAAAACTTTTTAATATTTTTTTGAGCATCTTAACAATTTCAAATGAAAAAAACTCAAAACTAGAAAGTTATAGATCTGATCAAGGGCTACAATTTTCATATATAAAGTATCTTTATCTAATACCATACAAGGAAGATATTATTTTTCTAAGGTGACAAGTTCGGTACACGATTTATATGTTGTTGAAACTTTATAATATTTTTTGAACATCTTAAAAAACTTAAATTAAAAAACTCAAAACTAGAAAGTTATAGATCTCATCAAAGGCTACAAGTTTCATATAAAAAAATCTTCATCTAAGGTGGTATGAAAAATATATGATTTTTCTAAAATTAAGTCTTAGCGCCGAAATGTGGGTCGGCTATCAGGTCGGGTAAACACCCATTTGGACCTAGATGAGGCCTGAGCTAACTTTAGAGACCAAAAAATACATTTTGAGACTTTGGGGACCTATATAACACCTATAGAGAACTTTAGGGATCTGTGATGGATTTCACTCTCATGCAAAATACACTCACATCGGACAATTTGGTGCGTGCATGCTACACCGTCCAGTTGAGTTGGATTCAATTTTCATGTTTGGTTTGTGTCCGTTTTGAGATTTTTTTTCATGATGTGCCTTGGGATAAACCTCCTACCCTGTAAATATAAAGGGCCACGCCAGATTGAAGTATCCAATCAGTCAAAAACACTATCAATCTTCTATTTTTACTTTCTCCAAACCATATCTCTTCCAACTCCTATATTTACTGTTCTTAAAGCTTCTTGACTGAATTTATGGGCGTTCTAGTGCCAACCCTTAAACAACTCTAAGTATGACTCTCTAAAGGGTCCTCCCAAGAGGTGTTCCTAAGTTTACCACGACGTAATAGAAGTACCGGACTGTCTGGTGCCTTCAACCTCGCCAACGCCAGACCATCCGCTAAGCGCATTCTCACCAACTCATGTTCCAGTGCAGTGCTGTGATTGTCCGGCATGTCTAATCTTGCCATCTTCAGACCGTACTGTGTGCACATCTTCACCGACTGTTCGCCAATCCATGATCCACGCAAGTGGTTTGGTGTGTGTGGCCGAATTTTGTGCCAACACACCTTTTGGAGTATGCAATGGGGAAGAAGTTAAAGATCAATCTACAATAACCAGTAGCCATGTTTGGTAAGCAGATTCCCCAACATGGTGAGATCGATCCTAAAAACATCATATGGCCAGCTTTTGAGAAATTGACGACCAAAGATCAGTATATGAACCTAGGCGCTCAAAATTGAATGCATGTGAGAACTCAATGTGCCAGGTAGAGCTACCTAGGCACGAACCAAACAAGCCCTAGCTATGTGGGACGTGGTGGGGCAGCCCCCTCCTCTTTTGATGCTAGTCATGGCTCCAACAATATCGACTATAGTAGTCCATCGATGACAATGCTGGTGTGTACCGGATTGGGCCCACACGGTTGAAGACAATGACTCACCAATCCCAATGCCATTTTTTATATAAGGACACATATACTGAGAGTAGCCAAATTACATGGTGGTCCATAGATGACCAAATTACATCAAGGGCCCCGATGGCATGGTCAACACGTACCCAACCACGCGTTGTGGCCGAGGACACGTGGTCACCAACTGGACAGGAGAAGAACACAGTCACAATGCCACCAAGAAGGTTGTTGACAAAAAGGGTTTCTAAAGGTGCCATGAGCTCATGCATTGGACTGTGGTTGAGGAAAATGCATCAATTGTCACCTCCACCAAACCGAAGATGATGTTGAATCCCCGATGGAGGATTTGAGAACTGGGGAGTAGGCCCATCCACGCTGGCTAGTAACCAGCCGGCCATAGCCACTGCTAGCCGCATCCGTCTCGGCCATCCACGTCCCGGCCAGCCAGAGTTGCCCCAGATCTTTCCACCGCGAGCTGGCCCCGGCTAGCCACGCCCTGGCCACGAACTGCCGGCCACTCTGGCTAGCCACGGGCTAGCAAGGCAGTCGGCCAGCCACGGCCTCGGCTAGGCAGTCAGCCAATGACGGCTTACTGGCGATAGAACCGGTGGAGCGGGAGGAAATGCCGACCATGGGGGCAGCTTTGGCCCTCGATGCCTCCATAGGGCGGGGCGGAGAGAGAGCGACGCTCCGCTCATCGCGCCCTAGTGCATCGCCACCGTATCCACATCCGTCGGCCTTGGCGGTGCCGGATCCGGGCCCGAAGGACACGGATCCGATTCATCGTTGGCCTTGTAGCTCGGCACCGGCCATCCAAGTCGCCTAGAAGACAGAGCTCTAGAAGAGGAGGGGAGGAGAGGAGGGAGGAGGGGGTGGGTGGAACCATTTTAGGCACCATAGCAGGCCATCGCCACCACTAGTCGAAGAGCGGTGGTGGCGGCGGGAAGTAGGCATGACGGGGCTCTAGCATTGGCAGCTATGGCGCCCCCAAGTCGCCTGTACGGACGATGCAGAGAGTGATAGTAGGTACATTTTAGCTTTATGAATTTCAAAATTGTTATAACTAGAAGAACACCCCGCGCATTGCTGCGGAAACTACTGATTTAGAATGAAATTTAACAACTTATACAATTCTTAGGAAGAGATTAACTATTATAAACTAATGTTAGTGGATAGCGTGGCACGTTGATGTGGACAGCTAAATATATGTTAGTGGATGATGCGTCTCACTAACATGGATATCATAATTGCTTGTGCTAGTAAATTTTAATTGCAAGTGATAGTGGACTGTTGAGGTGGACAGCTTGGATGCAAGTGATAGTGAACTACTGAGATGGACACTTTGCATGCAAGTGATAGTGGGCAGCTGAGGTGAACACTTGCATGTCAACAAAAATTGCCAGTGGAGTTTTGCTTCATAAGAGTATAGGATGAGTTAATACAAAGACAACCTTGAAACAGGCCTGACCTCTGTATATCTAGGATATATACAGTGTTACAAAAGGATTTAAGAAGTTTAGTCACAATAATTTGGCATATAAACATAAATAAATTTATCTATAAGTTTGATTAAAAAAAGATTAATTATTGACAAAACTAAAATACTTGCATTTTGGTATTGAAGGGGTACTTTTTGCAGGTTCTGACTCTTTTTTATTTTACTGGCAAACAAATATGCCTAAACATTGCAACAGAACATGTAACTTGTGTCATCTATTCCAATATGTCTTGCAATCAGATTCTGTATCATGGCTAGATGTCCGCTATTCTAAACATGTATGAGCACCGGTCGTGAGTTTTGGGTACTAGTGGGACAGTAATCAATCAAGATTTTTATCTCTAATTCATCACATACTACTACTTAGTAAAACTACCTAGATCAGAGCATCTCTAGGAGTTTTGTAAGACAACTCCGTGTTTTGATATTTTAGCAAAAAGGGAAAGAAATGTCCTCCAACAGTTTGGTAAAAGAGCTCCGTAAAAAAAGTTGTCAAATATCCTCTATTAAAGGAGACTATTGGAGAATGACAAAATTTAAGATTGATATTTATTCTGTTAACTTTCCAGATCTATTAGTTTAGCAAGTAAACTATATCAAACTCCTAGAGATGCTCTCACCTATGCTTGGGAAGTAGAGGGACAAACGGGCTGAGGGAGAGCATGAAGGACAAAATTTTGGAGAAAGAATTTTTTTCCTTTTAATATTATATATAAGGTATATAGATATAGGTTATTCGTACCTAGATTGGTAACTAAATCAACAATTTATAAAATACTTGCATTTTGGAATTAATAAGGGGGACTTCTTACAGGTTCGTACTGAGATGGGTAAAAATATCCACAATTTGTAAGTTTGGGTCCACTAAAAATAATTTAGTTGAGAATTTTGAGGAACTTTGCTTCCGATTTTACTTTTATGTATGTTAGGAATAATGTGTGGTGCCACAGTACTGAGTTCTTAGGAAACAAGTACTAAACAGGGTGACCACGGCGTTTTTAAAAGAAAAAAGATTTTCTTTGTTTTATATAATTTATTTATACTTGTTGTGAATATTTTTTTCTACTGGAATTAGGTTACAATCCGAAAGCACAACAGAAAGCCAATTGCAGCCGTACTTGCGGAACCATCAGCGTTCATTTTCCATTTGGGGTTGAAGAAGGTTGTTGCGCTAGGAAACAGTTTTATCTCAACTGCACAAATGTGACAACTTCTACCCTCCAACTGGCAGAAGACCCTAATTATCTGGTGACGTTTGGCCAAAAAAAAAATTATCTGGTGACAGAAATTAATATTGATGAAGGGCTCGTTACATACACAATCCCCAATGAAGATGAAGGATCAGTTTACCCCATCTCTCAAGACGACCCTGGCATTTTTGTTAATGCACGTAGCTTGGCTTCCTTTAAATGGGTTGTTGCCAATCTAACTTGTTCAGAGGCACAGGCAAATAGTTCTGGATATGCATGTGTTAGTGCCAACAGCAATTGCGTTCCAGTTAATTCTACGGATGGCTACGTTGGTTACCGATGCAGCTGCTCCAACGGTTTCGAGGGAAATCCTTATCTCCAAAGTGGGTGCCAAGGTAATCAAACTCTTTTTCTGTGACACATTTTTATTCTTGTACGTTACAAAATACTCTTGCACACTCCATCAAATTAGGGTTCTTTTCCTGGCAGATGCAACCATTGTTATGGCATCTGAGGTAGGGGGAAAAAATTGAAAATGATTGTATTGTACCCCTCTCAACCACTATAGCTTATTCCCATGCTACTGTATACATTCTCGTCTTCCCCATCATAGCCAACGTCTGCTAAGTTGTTCGTTGTCAAATTAGGCAGGCCTAAAAAAATTGCATGCACCATAAGGTCTGGTGCTTGTCTCCCAGATCGAAACCGAGAATGACTCAATTTTCATGTTTGATTTGGATCGATTTTCATGATATATTTGGACTCTAGCACTGGGATAGTCGATCAAAATATAAAGGATCATGGCTGATTAAGGTATCTAATCGATCAAAATACAAAATCAATCTATTATTTTACCTTTTCCCATATTCTAGCTGTTTCAAACCCCAATCTGTTGGTGTCTCTTCGTCTCTATGATGACTTGACACATTGTAGGTGGCATTGCTGAACCTAGAACAACCCTAAGTGTACCAATACCGATGAGTCCCTCTCGAATGGTCCTTGAATGTCTGAAAGGTCCTAATTGGCTAGAGGGGAGTGAATAGCCTAATTTGAATTCTACAAAAACACTTAGGCAAACTTGTTAGACAAATAAATTGCTATAAAGCTTTTTGCACTAGCTCTAACAAGTGTTACAAGCCACCTATCGCAACAATTCTAGTTGATATAGTCTCTAAATCAATCAATGGCTAAGTCACTAGAAGCACAACTAGGTGAGTAGCTAAACTAGCCAAAGTAAAACAAGCTCTCACAACTAATTACACTAAAGAGCTTGTTGCAACTAATTTGCGGGAATGTAAATGAGGAAGAAAGTTATACTGCCGTGTAGAGGGGATGAACCAATCAATCAATCAATATGAATGCTGGGAGAATACCAATGGCAAGAAACAAATGAATTTTCTCCCGAGGTTCCTGCCGGCACACTACGTCCCTGTTGTGTCGACCAACACTTAGTGGTTCAGCGGCTAAAAGGTGTTGCACGAACCTCGTTCACATGTTGGACACTACAAGAACCTATCCACAAGTGAGATAGCTCAATGACACAAGCAACTTACTAGAGCTACCTTGCGGCTCTTCACCGGGGAAGGTGCAATACCCCTCACAAGATCACCGGAGCCATCTAGGTGGTGGCAACCACCAAGACAAACAAGATCTCTGCGGGGTGACCGGACGTGTCCGATCGCTGCGTCCGGTCACACCAGTGATGTCACGTGTCCACTTTGAATCAGCTAGCCGTTGGCACCCAACAACTCTTCTAAGTGCACAGTGAACCTTTCTGATCGGACACTCCGAAGAGTTTAACCGGACGCTAGAGGAGCAGCGTCATGTCGAATCTAGAGAGCTCCCAGAGCCTCTCTAGACCGACCAGACACGTCCGGTCACACTAGACCGGATGCTCCTAGCGTTCGATGAATTATAGTGCAAAATCCTGAGACTGACGAGTTTGCACCGGACGCGTCCGGTCGCACGGTCGGATGCGTCCGATCCCTCTGTGAAATCCTGAATCGAGTCAGCCAATGATGACCTGACGCTAAACAGTAAACTGTCAGCGTCTGGTCCTTCCTCTCAACTGAGTCCGATCAAACCAATCACTTAGTCACACTCAGCATACACCGGACGCGTCTGATCCCAATATCGGACGCGTCCGGTCACTCTGTGACCAGCGCGCCAAAGTCCTTTTTAACTCTTTCTTCTTCACCCTTGCTCAAATGTGCTAACCACCATGTGTATCACCTTGTGCATGTGTGTTAGCATACTTTTACAAACATTTCCAAGGGTGTTATCCATTCACTAGGTTCCTAAATACATATGCTCATATAAATTCACCTAGTGGCACTTGATAAACCATTTAGCCGAGAATTTTCCTTCTTTATAGTACCGCTATCTATCCTAAACACACTCACACCCTCTATGGTTTCTTGAGTGCCAAAACAAAAACCTATTTGATACATTTGCCTTGATCAACCTTGTTTTTGTTTTTCTCTTTCTTCTTTTCAAGTTGGAGCACTTAATCTTCACTTTTTGGTCACCTTCGTCACCATGACCATTATCTAGCTCCACCACTTGACATCACTTGAAATGGGACTTATTATTTCATGTCTACACACTTAGCACAATGATTAGTCCCTAGGTTTCATCAATTATCCAAAACCAAACTAGTGCTTTCAATATCCCCTTTTTAGTAATTGATGACAACCTATTTACAAAGATTTTTAATAGAATTCTTTTGGATTCATGTTGCTTGCCCAAGCATTTTGCCATGTGTAAAGGATATGGACAAGTTTCATAAACTCAATTTGATAGTAATTGCTCCCCCTACATATGTGCTAAGGGTTTGGATTTGAAAGCTTGCACATATGTTTAGATAGGAAATATAGGAGTCAATTTGTACCAAATGATGCTAAGGTGTAAAGAATGGACCTTTGAAGCGTGATACCAATCGGATTAGTCATTTGAACACCATCCTTAGCATCATGAATTTTTAGATACTACTTGAAGATAATAGCAAACTAGATACCTCGTGAGATCAACATTAGAAACAAGGTTCTAGTACCAAAGATAATTCAAGTATCTAGCTATCCTATATATGCTAGTTTTCATTTCATCATTCAAGCCTATGACTAGCATACACCACACAAGCATGTATTGGAGAAGAATAACTTGTGCCATTAAAGCAAACATATGTAATGCACATTAGAATGCAACATATAAGTTTATGAGCTTGCTCTCCCTACTTGTATGCTTCAAATTTTAATTGATCCTCTTACAATGTCATTTCATTTTTGCACTCTATCTTTGTCAACTTCTCTCCCCCTAGCATACTTATCTTTGTGAATTTCTCTCTCCCTTTGTCATCAATGACCACAAAAGGTGAGCTCAAATTATAGATAGGTTGGGGAATAACTATGTGAAGTGAGGATCATTTTTCAAATTTGGTTAAATCTAGATCACTGGCAAAAGATATTTAACTCAGTTTGATTCAAGGGCAAGCTTCTTCACACCTCCAAATAAGGGTTATCATACACCATATTAAGTTAAACACTTATAGCTCGGACACTCAAAACACTCAGAAACATAGGCAATTTATCCTGGTTTGGGCCTCTGAGACCTACATCTAGCAGTATACTGTTCTTCGTGTTAGGAATGCCCAATCGGGGGTTTATTACAACAATGGAGTAGAAAGAGAGATTGGTCGGGGAGTGCACGGTGCTATCCTAGGATTCTTGGGTTCGGTTCCTATCTCAAGTTGATCGATCTCTTGACCATCAGATCCCTTTTAAGGAGTCCATGCCTCCCCTTATATACCGAGGAGGGTATGGGGTACAAAGCGAGTGGGTTCTAGCCTAGGGCTTCTCCAGCTAGTGCTTCTGGTTCCTTTGTCTTGGTGCCATTAGGTACTCCTTTGTTGTGTAGGAGGGCCGACAATGTCATAACCACTCTCTGATGTCTCTGTTCAGTCTAGCACTTGACCGTCAAGTGTTGTCCGCTGCAACATGACCTTCCTTGGGTGAGCCTTCTTGACACTTCCTTGGTACGCAAGGATCCTCCCCTTGCCCAAAGAGGCTGATGAGCGGGCCTAGAGCCCTTTGCTCTGCCGGCCTAGGAAGTCTCTTGTCCTGATGCGTCACGCCCATTGTGTGGCCCTACCGATTGAGTGACCGACAGTGCCTCACGGCTGTGAAAAGGGTAGGCGACATAGTGGCCCTGCGCGCCTAACAGATTCTAAAGTTGGCTTTCAGTGTTGGCTCAGGACATTCTCTGGCCCCAAGCCAAGGCTTGGGTGGTTTCTATGCAGGAGCTCAATCTAGGCTCTCCGTCAGTCAGGAATCCCGGTGCTATCGCTGAGCCCCCGAGCCACAAGCAGCAGCTGCTTGGTTTGCTCGGGCTCGCCCTTCTCACATTGTAGGCCTCCTTGGGGGAGGTCAATTCACGGGTTGTCAAGCCATCCCTCCTTCCGCCAGAGGGTACGCGTGAGTGTACCCATTGGGAATAGCCCCCGATCCCCGACCGCCTCAGAGAGCCGGTCTAGGGGTCACTCAGATTATTGTCTTCTTCTCTAGGATGTAGCCCACCCCTATGTTAGACTCTCGTCACCTATCACCTCTCTCAACTTCACAACAGGTGCACACAATTGTTGCCTATTTAAGTTGAGTCAACCTTTAATCAAAATCCCATGCAGAACTAATACTCTAATGCACCTAGAATTAAATTTGGGCCTTAGGATGTATTTGATTTCAGCTGAGTTATAATGGATCAAACCCATTTAAATCCAACAATCCTCACCAAATTCTAATGCACAGAAAAATGCTCCCAGTTCTACAATTGTTTTATATCAGTTTTTTTATAGAGACTATTAAGTTGATCATACGTTTAGGATAGAGACTACACTTATTCATAACTAAACAATGGAATATGCCTTGAATTGATACTTTTATACTGAGTAATTTTCACCTAAGTCCTATACTAATACTAGGCTACCCAAAGCATCCCCTCTAGTTATAGCACATAAGTTAAACTCCAAGGACTTTCATGAGTATCTAGAAATTACCAAATGAGAGACATGAGGGAGAGAGAGATAGGATGAGGCTCACCTCTCCGGATCCTGGAGCGCCGCCGCTGTAGCCATGGCACCTGCACTGAATCGGAGCTGAGTGTTGCACCTCCACCAGGGCCTAATACAACACCTCCTCCTTGCCATAATACACCCCATCCTCATGCTGAGATCCACCGCCTTCTCGCGCTGAGATCCTACCTGGTCGCATTCTAGGACGAGAACTCGGTCGCGTTGCCACCTTGCCCTAGTCACACATCACCTCCTCGGCCCAAATGCACAGTGCTACTTCCACCCTTGGTGGGTTGAGGCAAGGCGGGACTCCTTAGCATTGCCTTTGGTGGATTGAGGCCATGTGAGCCTCCACGCCACCCTTGGCCACTGTCGGTGCTTGCGGGACACCATCCATGCGTGTAGGTTGGGGAGAGGAGGAGGATGGGGACCATAGGATAGTGATGAAGCTAGAGTAAATTAAAGGCGGCTGCACCTGCCTTGTAGGTGTGTAGATTTGAGCTGGAACCATGATAAAAAAATTATTCTAGTGTTGACCTAGGAGGAGGGTGGGGAGGTGGTGGTGGGCAAAGTGTTGTAGGAGAGAGTGGCACTGCATCGATGTGTGAGCTAGAGAGCAGCAATTAAGTGGGTTAGAGGGGGAGAGGGAGGGAGATGGAGAGAGATAGGGTGAGTTATGCTATATATCTAGGGTTTAGAGTGGCTAGAGTAGGCCTAGGACTTTTAATAGAGGTGGGCCCCTAGGACGTCTGCCTCTAAAAATGAACCATTTCAGAGGTGGGCTTGTTAAGAGGTTTGCCTCGGTTAATTAATTTTAGGAGGTGATCGTTTATCAAATAGTCTCTGTAAATGAAGACCACCTCTGAAATTTGCTACCTATTTCTAGAGACTATGTCAAATTTTGCCTGCCTCTATGAATTAAAGGGCTAGTCTCCAAAAATCAAATTTGTAGTAGTGGCTTCTTTGAAGATTTTATGAAGTAGATTGTTAATCATAGAGGTCACATGTTAAAGATCTTGGCATTGCGTTCTTTCTAGATGAGCCACCAGATTCGAAGCACCAAGCAACTGAAGCCTCTCCTGAAGTTCTTGTGGATTGTTTTCCTTGTCTTGAATTTGTTAATCACTAATACATTATGGAAAGGTTGTTTTAGCATTATCAGAAATCTAAAAAAAACTGCATGAGTTAATTTGCAGATATTGATGAGTGTAGTCAACCAAACAGATGTCATGGAATATGCCACAATACTCTAGGAAGCTTCAACTGTATCCAATGCCCAGAGAAGACAGTATATGATCCAACCTTATTGCAATGCAAGTCGGTGAAACAACAGAATGCTATCTTAGGTAAGAAGTAAATATGCTATGGTTACATTGTGGTAAAAAGGTATTGTGTCCATTCCAAATTGTAAGTCAGTCTCGTTTTTTAGATACATAGCTTTTACTATGTATCTAGACATAATGTATATCATGGTCCGTAGCAAAAGCTATATACATAGAAAATCTAGAACGACTTCTAATCTGGAATGAAGTACTAGACATGTATTTCTGTTGTATACACATTGACTTGTGTTACAAGTTTCCCCAATTCTCTGCAAAAGGAACTCACGAATTCAAAAAAATTTTAGGTGTCATCGTCGGGCTGAGCAGTGGTTTTGTTGTTCTGCTTCTTAGTATATGTGGGATATACCTCACTCGTCGATGGAAAAGAAATATCCAAAAGCGACAACAAAGGATTTATTTCTGCAGAAACCAAGGTCTACTTCTGGAACAACTAATATTATCCAATGAAAATGCAAGTGACAAAACAAAGATTTTCTCCTTGGAGGAACTTGAAAAGGCCACAAATAACTTTGATTCCACACGTATACTAGGCTGTGGAGGACATGGTATGGTTTACAAAGGTATCTTATCAGACCAACGTGTGGTTGCAATAAAACGATCTAAGATCAATGAGGAAGGTGAGATTAATCAGTTCATCAATGAGGTAGCAATTCTTTCTCAAATAAACCATAGAAATATTGTTAAGTTGTTTGGATGTTGTCTTGAGACCGAGGTCCCACTGTTGGTGTATGATTTTATCCCTAATGGTTCACTATATGAGATCCTCCATGGTGATACGAGCAATGAATTAGTTTTATCATGGGATAGCTCCCTCCGAATTGCTGTTGAAGCTGCTGGGGCTCTTTGTTATCTCCATTCTGCATCCTCAGTATCAGTTTTGCATCGTGATGTCAAGTCATCCAACATTCTGCTTGATTCTAACTACACCGCTAAAGTGTCAGATTTTGGTGCTTCAAGATTGGTTCCAACTGATCAAACACATATAGTTACGAATGTCCAAGGAACATTTGGGTACTTAGATCCAGAATATTACCATACTTGGCAACTAAACGAAAAGAGTGATGTATATAGTTTTGGTGTGGTACTCTTGGAATTGCTTGTAAGAAAGGAGCCTATTCTTACAAGTGAGTCAGGCACAAAGCAAAACTTGTCTAACTATTTCCTGTGGGAGATGAAGGTTAGGCCTATTACACAGATAGTAGCTCCTCAGATTCTTGAGGAAGTGTCTGAAGAAGAGATAAATTGTGTTGCAACGCTTGTGGAGAAGTGTCTCAGACTCCAAGGTGACCGAAGACCTACTATGAAGCAAGTGGAGATGGCACTGCAATTTTTTAGGACAAAAAGAGCAGAATCGAGTCAAACTGCTGCCGGAAAAGATGATGAAATGCATCCCTTCCTTACCAAAAGTGATATAAATCACTATCAGTTACCGACCATTGATTTTGGGAAGAAATCTAAATCTACAGCACGTCAAAATAGCAAAAACTTCTACACCTTGGAGCAAGAATTTCTCGCAGCTGCTGATCTGCCATGTTAGACAGGTGCCTCTCAAGTTGATCGATAGAATGTTCTTCATAATTATCGATAACAACATATATAAAACTCATCCTACTGGCTCATCCACACCAGTTAAATCATCTATATATACTCTTCCGCAATACCATCCGGCAGTGTGATAAGGGTCTTGTTTGGGAGTAATGTATTTTTTCATCTGTAAAACACTTCTGCTTGTAATAATTTACTGCACACAAGAATACTACCACTCTTTTTGCACTTCGGAAATGTTGTCTAGGTAAAAACCTATAGCTTCCGACTTTTATATCAACTACTAGTGCGTCAGCTCATATTTGTTTGTGCGTTTTACATCTCAAAAGCATGAATTTCACATATTTCTCAGGGGTTACATTGTATGTCTCACCATCAGTTTCACATTACTACTCCCTCCGTCCCGGAAGAAGTGATGTTCTATGATTTGAAATTTGTCCCAAAAACAATGATGTTCTGATCTTTATACACGCTTTTGGCCCACACGAAGTTTGCATGCTTCCATGCAACGCATGTTAATTAGGTAGGTAAAAAACGAGACATCTTTTTTAAGGCAATCAAGTCCAACAAACCAAGGTATTAAGGGCATTTCTCTTCTCCACTAATCTGAAAAATTTCAGAACATCACTTTTTTTTAGGACAGAGGGAGTACATAAAACAACAAGATATAATGGAATACAAAAATAATAAAAATAAAAAGACATTTAAGAGAGGAAAGAAAAAGAAACATCACATCGATGAGACTTGAACAACCTAAATTATACAACACAACGTTTTCACAAGTACTATATGAGTACTCAAAGCTAATCATGGAATAGTCCATTTATACTACATGACCATCCGAAAACACATCATATGTATACTACATGAACTCGTCGCTTCTGTTGCGCTCGCTCGTCGCTTCTGCTTTGGGCCGCGCCGGTTCTGCTTTGGGCCACGCTTGCTCCAACCGATGGGCCGTGGTCTGGGCCGCTCAATCTTGGGCGTGGTCGGTGTGCGACTTCATGCCGACTGGTCGGACGCGAAGATTCGTGCCCCCCTGCCACCCCACCACCATACGGGACCTTTGCATGGTTAGCTGGATAAAATAGTAAGAAAAAATTCATCTGACCTCCACAACTATCCATGTGAACATACAAAAGTTGCAGTGGCTATTCGAAAGCTGTTCTATTTTCATAGGAATGTATTTATTGTTAAACCTCAGTGGAAAAGGTCAGCGTCTATGATGACGCGAGGTTTGTTGTCAATTTGCCGTGAGTTTGTGCTTTGGATGATTGGTGCTTCAATTTTGGCCGTTACTGCACGCCGCCATCCATCTGCGCCGGTGATTCTCCGGTGAAGTAATCCTTCCCCCTCTCTCCTGTCGTTGCTTTCCCTGTGGCTGGTTCTGTTTTCGATCTCCGCTCTTCCCCTCGGGCTCTCTGGTGTGCTCCTCGATGGGTTCTTCATCGAACTTCTCTTCTCTGTTGTATTTTGACCATGGTCTTGATTTTGAGGTTTCTATGAGAAAGAGGTTTGGCAAACGCATCAATGGGGATTCTTTCAAGCTTCTGGCTACTTTTCGAAGGTTTCTGTTCCAGCTGACAGAGGACTCAGTAGCTCTCGCTCTCCAATCTTGTCTTGGTGGAAAGGCTGCAGACTTTCAAGTTACCTATTTGAGTCATAATCATTTCAGCTTTACAGTCTTGTGCAAATCAGTAGGCTTTGCAGTTTATGAACTCCGAAGGTTTACTGGTAGATCTTTTGATATATACTTTCATCTTTGGAGTAATGGTGTTCCTCACTGGGAACGTGAAAAACGATTATGGGAGGAAGAAGAAGCCAAGAAATGGACAGAAGTCCTATCTAAAGCTCAGAAAAAGACAGTCAAGGCTAAAGAGAAAAGTGTTCGTTTTGCAAAGAAACTCGTTCAGTCGCCACCCAAGATCAAGAGCCGGCCCAGAGAAGAATTGGCAACTTTAGTTATTGGTGCTGTAGAAATCAATCTTGATGAACTCGGTCTGCTGAAAGGGATTGATCGTCCTCCGAGTATTCTTCTGTCAGATACTGATAATGACCGTTCTCTGAATTTGTCTGATAAGCAGTTTACTGAACAGAGTGTGCAATCTGACAGTTCATCTTCTCTGCATAATTTTGAAAAGCTTCCTGCCCGGGATGAGAAAGTAAGTTCAGTTTCTCATTATTTGAATACTGGTGCTCGTAATTCTCTTGTGGAGAACAACGCCATTGTTAATGCACGCCGCCTGGGGCACTGCACGCGCTGCTTTGGCTTTAATCACAAAGCAATCAATTGTCTCTTGGCTATCCGCTGTGCCGCCTGTTTTAAATATGGGCATAGATACAAATGGTGTTTCACAAAGAAAAAGCCCAAAATCTGTTGGCAGCCCAAGTTACCCTTTGAATTGAAAGACCCACAACGTGAAAGATCGAACAGTGGTACGCCTTCTTCTTCAGCAGGAGCGCCACCTAAAACTAGAGACGTTTGCCATTCTACTGCTCTCCACTCCAAAGAAAACCCTCATCGTGCTGCTCCCTCATCGGAGGGGAGTGACGAACACCATCAGATGGCGATCAGCTCGGCTACTAGAAGCTTCTTTAGAGCAGAAGGGACTCCAATCACTCTTGAACTTCACTTGCCATCTAAAGACAGAACAATTGTTCTTGCTGATCAGAGTCTGCATAGTTGCCAGAGCGATTCAGAAGTCAGAAAATTGGCAACAATGCTTGGGCTCCATACTTCTTTTGGGCCTGTTCCTTCAGTGGAAATGCTGCTTGCAGAAATAGCAGAAATGGGCCAGGCATTGCATTATACTCTACCAATGAAGGGGCCTACGTTGACACCTTTTATGAATCTCAGCCCAGTTGATGACAACATCTGGATGTTTTACAGGGATAAGGCCTCCTCATCCAGGAATACCACTATCACCCCTAGATTGCAGCTGCTGGCTTTGGGTGATGGCACTGGTGGCACAACTATTGAACAGGAAAATGGGCAAAATCATGATAATTGGGAGGTAGTCCCATATGATCAAGATTTTGCAGTACAGCAAATCCTGGAGAATCTCCATCCTGGCTCTATTCTTCAGACAGTGGAGCAAATGGATGCTGAAAGTGGGTTTCAGGTTGGAATGTTTGAAAATGAGGACACTGAGGACAGAGATGCAGTTAAGAATGTTCCAAGATCTGATCGTCAAGCTCCATCAACTCCTAAAAAGAAAAGAAGAGTTACAAAGGCCAGCACACCCATTGTTGATGATGAAGTGAGAAGAAGCTCTAGGTTCAGGAATGTGGTCTCTGAACAATTCTTCCAGTTAGACAATGAGCCAAGAAGGAGGAAGGGTGAGGCCAAGAAAACAGTCAAGATCTCCACAATTCAAGACCTGAAGAAGTGTATCTGCAGTGGGCAGTTCAATCAGAACATGGAAATTGAAGATGTAGAGCCAATCTCATCCAGCCTGCTTGTGAGCCTGGGAACAGGGTTTTGTGGTGTGCCTCCTGAGGAGCTCACAGAAGAGGACCTGCTGCATGAAGACCCAAAATGAATCAAAGCTTAAATATTTGCTGGCTTGGGATTATGTTTTCTACTATATGTTCTGTCTATCTATCTGAACTTCTTCTTATTGTTGTTGTCACTCTGTTGAACAATGTGTTAAGCTATGATGTTGGATCCTGTCATAGTGACTATGTCACTAGGAGCTGCTTATCTACTTTGAAGTGTTTTAATGAATTATAATTCTCGCTCATGGAATGTGCTTTGCTGGAACGTTCGTGGAATAAATGACAGTGAAAAGTGGAATTCAATTCGTAACAAGATTGAAGAACGTGGTGCAAATATCTTTTGTCTACAAGAAACTAAGAGAGAGAATTTTGATTTGCGCTTTATTAGAAATTTTGCCCCTAAGAGATTTGGCAAGTTTGATTTCTGTCCATCTAATGGTGCCTCTGGAGGAATTTTGGTGTGCTGGGCTAGCACAGCTTTCTTTGTGGAAACTATTGAGAAGCAGTCTTTTGCTATTAAGTTAATGCTTAAATCTGCTCACAATTTGGAGAAATGGACTCTTGTAGTGGTGTATGGCCCTTGTAGGCAGCCTGCTAGAGATCTTTTTGTCAACTGGCTCTACAGTTTAGAGATTGAGGATGATGATTTATGGCTGATCATGGGAGATTTTAATTTCTACAGATCACTAGAGAACAGAAATAGGCCGGGGGGCAATTACAGTGACATTCTAGTGTTCAATAGTACCATTAGTCATCTTGGGCTTATTGAACTCCCAATCAAGGGTCGAAGCTATACCTGGAGCAATATGCAGGAGGTTCCTTTGTTGGAGCAAATTGATTGGTTTTTTACCTCTGCAGCCTGGACCAACAAATATCCATCCACACTTGTTCTGCCTCTTGCCAGAATCATTTCTGATCACTTGCCCTGTAGAGTTCAGATTGGCACAGCTATTCCAAAAACCAATATTTTTAGATTTGAAAATTATTGGTTTGACCACCCATCCTGTCTCCAGATGATCAGTAATTCCTGGCTCACTCCACTTCGCTGTACTAACAGTGCTCATGTCATCAGCTCAAAATTTAAACTTCTTAGGAAAGCCCTAAAAACCTGGTCAAGGAATATCTCTAATCTCTCCAAACTCATTGCAAATTGCAATCTCACAGTGGCTTTCTTTGATACTTTGGAAGAAATTAGAGATCTATTTCCACAAGAGGCAAAATTCAGGATCATTATCAAAAGACAGATACAAGCACTTCTGAGAATGCAGCAGACCTATTGGAAGTAGAGATTCACTCAGCGTTTTGTGCAACTTGGAGATGAAAACACCAAGTTTTTTCATGCCATGGCCATTGAAAGATATAGGAGAAATAATATTAGCCAAATTCTTAATTCAGATGGAAGTATGGTAACTGATCATCAGGAAAAAAGTTTAATGTTCTGGGAAGAATTCAGAAAGAGGCTTGGGGTCATGGTACAAACAGAGATGCAGTTTGATCTGGGTAGCTTGGTTCAAGAAATCTAGGAGCTTGATGATCTGTGCTCTCCATTTGAAAGAGAAGAAATTGAAGCAATTGTGGTGGAGTTTCCCACTGATAAAGCACCCAGTCCTGATGGTTTCAATGGGTACTTTGTTAAAAAGACCTGGCATATCATAAGGCAAGACATCTATAGACTATGTTCAGAATTTTACAATCATGAAGCTGATCTCAAGAGCATAAACTACTCCTATATTACACTTGTGCCCAAGAAGGAAAATCCAGAGTGTATTAATGACTTCCGGTCTATCGCTTTGCTTAATACTTCCTCGAAGATCCTCACTAAGTTATTGGCCAACAGGCTTCAGAGAAAAATGCAGAGAGTTGTTCATGACAATCAATATGGATTTATCAAAGGAAAATCCATTCAGGACTGTCTTGGTTGGGCCTTTGAGTTTCTTCATCAGTGTCACCACTCTAAAAGGAAAATTATAATTCTCAAACTCAATTTTGAGAAAGCTTTTGATGTGGTGGAGCACTCAGTAATCATTAGTATGCTTGCCTCAAAAGGTTTCCCAGCCAAATGGATCAATTGGGTCAAGAATATCATCTCCAGTGCTACATCCTCTGTCCTTCTTAATGGGGTAGCTGGAAAAGACTTCAAATGTAAGAGAGGGGTCAGACAGGGGGACCCTCTCTCCCCCCTCCTGTTTGCAATTGCTACTGATTTGCTACAGAGTGTTGTTAATGATGCCTATGCCCATGGTAGCCTATCTGCTCCTTTTCCTCAAAGACCTGATATTCCTTTCCCCATCATTCAAAACGCTGATGATACCATCATTGTGATGAAGGGTTGTGATAGAGAACTTGCCCATCTCAAAGAGTTGCTCCATGATTTTACTTCATCAACAGGTCTAAAAATAAATTATCAAAAATCTTGTTTAGTGCCCATCAACATCAGTGGAGAGAGAGCCAGTTCTCTAGCAAGTGTGTTTGGTTGCATTGTGGGAAGTTTTCCCTTCACTTATCTTGGGCTTCCAATGGGTCTCACAAAGCCTCAGGTCAAGGATTATGCTCCCCTAATATGTAGAGTGGAAAGGAGACTCTCTGCCAGTGCTCAGTTTCTCTCCTATGCAGGTAGGCTGCAGTTGGTGAATTCAGTCCTCTCCTCTTTGCCAACATATTATATGTGCTCTCTAAAACTGCCTGTTGCTGTTATTGAGGCAATCGACAAGTACAGAAAAAATTGCCTCTGGAGAGGTAGTGATTTCAGGAGGAAAGGATACAATCTGGTAGCATGGAAGATGGTCATGAAGCCTAAGGAGAAAGGAGGACTTGGAGTGGTTAATTTGCAGTTGCAGAATGATGCTCTTCTCTTAAAACAACTAGATAAATTCTATCAAAAAAAGGATGTGCAATGGGTCAAGCTAGTTTGGGATAAATATTATCCTAATGGAGTCCCACATTTGAGAAGAGAAAAGGGTTCTTTCTGGTGGAAGGATATCCTTAGACTTCATCTACAGTACAGGGGGTGGCTAAGTGCAACCCACATGATGGTGATACAGTAAGTTTCTGGGATGATCTTATTCTTGATACTGTCTTCTCGGCAAAATATCCAAGCCTCTATTCTTTTGCCAAGCAATTCATCACAAATAGTTTCGTGGAGACTTGATTCTCTTGTACGGTATATATGCCCTTGCTAGGGTTTCGTGGAGACTTGGTTCTCTTGTAAGCTGCCGCAGGCGTGTAACCCCAAACTCTTGAGATAGTGAGATTGTTGCCGGCTGGTGCCTGTGGTTTTTCCCCTTCGCATTGAAAGGGTTTTCCATGTAAATCGTGTGTCTCCGCTGTGATTGATTTCGTTTACTTCATATTTCTATACGTCGTTCATAACATTGCCTACCTCTTATTCCCCTGCAGAGGCCAATTATTGGACTTGCCCACCTCTTTTTCCCCTTCAAAGTCTTTGATGGGGTATTAAAACATTCGCGGATATCACTGTATTCTCTTCAAGTTCTCATCTTGCCTCATTGTATGATTTGGACTCAAGATATCTCTACATGAAAAGGATATCTGTCCATGTGATGTGATTCAGTCTAAGGTAGGTTCTTAGTTCCTACAGTTGCTAAGCTAAATCTTTGCTTCTGATCCAAAGCTCATATGTTTAGTCTCTCATGCATGATGTTATATATCAAATTTTATGCTGAGGGAAGGGACACTACTGATCCTTGAATCCTGATGGCAGAGATTGTCAGCTCTGCACTTGTCCATGAGACAGTTAGCCAGCTCCTATCCAATCTGGTTCAGAAATATCAGGACAAAGAGGAATCGAGTGCGAACAGAAGCCTGGAGAGGCTTGAGATGGCAAACATCAGGCTGGAGGCTGCTCTTGAACGTCAGAGAAGTGGCAAACCACTGATGCATCCTTGTTGCGTTGGCACGGGAAGCTGAAGCATGCTGCTCAGGAGTGCGATGAGACGCTGCAGAAATGCAAGCTGAGGATCCTCGAAGACGAACAGACAGAGAAGGAGGTGAGAACGTCGTCATTTCCTATACGAATAGCGCATACTACCAAGTCATTTGTTTTCTCCATCATTGGCCCCAGCAAAGATGAGTCGAACAGCTCTGCTGTTCGAAGATTTGAGTGGTTTGCAGATGGTGCTAGTAAGTTTCTCAGATTACTGGAGTTTGGTGGCAGGCTGTGTCGCCACATGCCCTTTGATCATCTTGTCAGGCATCTTCTGAATGGCAAGAAACTACAGCACAGAATCATTCAGGCAAACAGGCGTCCTTTGTTTCTACAGTTGGTGCCATATATTACTGCAGAGTATGGAATGGAGGCTAGATTCATCTTTATGCAGAAAGATGGTAATGTATCCCAGGATGACTTTTTCTTTTCTTTAATGCTACAGCTTTCAGAGAGTACTGACATAGTAGGGATGACAATTAAGTGCCTACAGCTATATGCCCCTCTTTTCAATTTCAAATCTGCAGTTGAAACGGTTAGGAATAAACTTCTGCAACTACCTACAGAAGATTTCTTATGGGTGCCAGATATTGATACACATCACAAAGAACATTGGAGGTCACTCTGAAGGGGGCGTCATTTGGTATGGTAGCTTTCTCTCTCTAGTTTCTCTCTCTAGACAGAGAACGCTTCCCACCTCTCCCTCTGCCTGCACCCTCGCCGCCACCTCCTCCCTCTCTGCCTCTACCCTCACTGCCACCACCATCCGAACGCCGGCCATCTTCCGGTCCAACCTCCCACCTCCACCGTCTCCCCTTCGCCGGGGGGCCGTCTGCCAGGTTCCTCCACTCAGGCTCACCGTTGTCGCTCCGGTCTCGGTCGCCATGGAGCGCGGCTCCCCGTCGCGCCGCTCCTGGGCCGATGATTGTGAGGAGGCGGAGGATCTCTCGCCTACGGGTCACACCTCCTCACCTCCTCTCCCGCCGCTGGCAGCTGCTGCCCATGCCGCGCATGTCCTGCGCTCGAGCTCCTCAGTCCCGACGCCGAGCAGTTCTCTGCTTCTCTGGGCGGGCGGATCAGGTTCTCTGATTCTGAGGAGTCTTCGGAGGAGTCTGGCGCGCCACCGTCGGCCGGGAAGGGCAAGGCCCCAGCGCGCCATTGTCGCGGGAGTGCGCCACGTCGTCTATACCGCGGTCCTCGTGCTGAGTCGTCCGGCTTCATGGCGAAGGCGCACAGGGAGGTGCCGCGTCCGGTGTGTGCCACTCGGGACAGGCTGATGTCCATTGTCGTACACCCCGCGCGCATGTCGGCGGAGCCCGACGCGGACGGCTTCCGCAAGGTTGAGAGTAGGCGTCGCTGGCGCCGGGCTGCTGACTCCCACCGGCCACGGCCTGTGCTGCCCAACTTGGTTGGACGCTGCTTCAACTGTCTCCACAACGACCACGTGCGGGTCAACTGTACCTACCCTTCATGGTGCCTAACCTGCCAGCAGAGGGGCATCAGGCTCACGACTGCCCTGGTGCCCTTCATGCAGACTGCTGGGCAGGTAAGCGTGGCCGCTCCCCCTCACGTGCACGGGGCCATGGGGACGCGGCGCGCCGTCGTCGTCGCTGCTCACCTGCTTCTCGTCGTCATGCGCCATCTGTGCCCATGGGCTGGGCGGCGTCCGTCACTCCTGATCCGCCTTCGTCAGAGTAGCGCCTGTCAGACCCTGCGCCAGACGATGACCTAGCTCTTGGGCCACGTTCTGCTCCTTCGGCTCATGGTGGTGTCGATGCTGGCAATGCTGCTGGTGACATTGACGGCGTCGCGGGGGCACCTCCTCCTCCATCGCCCAGGGATGGTCATGTCAGCCGGGATGGGCTCGTGCTGCCCACCAGGCGGGTCCAGCAACCTCCTACGTCGCTGGGTACGCGGGCGCGTCAGCCGCTTCTTGAGATGGTCGTTGTCCCCCGCTCCGCGGTAATCCAGCAGGCCGAGGATGAGCTTGCCTCGCTGGCACTACTGGCGATGGTGGTTGGTAGACGCCCACCGGTCACCACCACCATGGTTCGGGAGCATCTGCACACCGCCTTCGGGATTGTCGAGGATCTTGTCTTGGTTTGTCGCTTCTGGCCACATGATTTCATCGCGCGGTTCTCTCGCCGTGAGGATCGTGAGATGGTGCTGGGTACACCGTCGCCGACTGTTGGACCCTTCACTCTGCTGTGGTGCCCGTGGTCCAGGCTCGTCATGGCGTCGACGGGCGCCTTCAGGTACCGAGTGCTTGTGGGCATGAAGGGCATCCCCTCATGCCAGGTCGAAGGAGATGGCGGAGATCATCCTCGGGTCGTCTTGTGCTCGAGTTCAGGTCATTGATGACCTGACAACGAGCGAGAGTTGTTCGTGGCTGCTTGGCGTGTGCACCCTGATCTCATTCCTGATGAGAAGATCATGGCGGTGCCGGAGAAGAAGGAGGAGCACGACGGCGGCCCGCCGCTCTTCCTCAGGCCATGGGAGATGATTCATTTGGAGGTGCCGGCCATGCGGTATCTGATGCATCTCAGGATCGTTGAGTACTAGGACTGGCATACTCCTCCGCCGTCCGAAGACGAGGACTACCGCCACGACGACGACTTTGATAGCGGCGACAGCAACTACAACGGATACTGGCCGGGGCACTCCGATCGGGGTGGTGCCGGCAACCGGCCGCGGACGATGAGGTTCGGCGACGCGCGCGGCCTGAGGATGCAACGGAACTACGACCCGGCCTTCCAGCGTCGTGGGTCCACCCGGGCGATCACGGTGGGCCAGGTTCGCTGTCCCGTGACCATGCTGACATTCGCGGATTCTGGACTCGCAGAGGGCACCCGGACGGGCGGTATGGTGACCAGCCTGATTCCTGCGATGGCCTGGTCGCCTGTCGCGGAGTTCGTGCACCAAGCCGCTGACGTTGGTCCACGCGCGCACTCTCTCCAGTCAAAGAAGTAGTAGCTGATGACCAGGCCGCTGACGTTGGTCCACGCGTGCCTGGTTCACTCTCTCCGGTCAGAGAAGTAGCTGATGACCCCATGTGCACCGAGGCCATGCTCTCAATCGTCACAATCGATTGTGACCCGAGAGTTGACCCTGCTCACCTCAGGTGCACCGTGGCTGTCTGAGGATGGGCCGGGATTCCTATTTGTACCCTATGGCCAGCCGGACTATAGGCCAGGGAGCGCAACGCTACGCTGGATATGGACGTTGATGGATTGCTTGGCGTTGAGGTGGAGGGAGGCCCACGGAACGCTACTCCGGTTCACACGCCTCCCGCCATCGACCTATGTGATGATGGGCCGCCTGGGTCCGTCGTGATGCTTGGGGCAGATTCTGATGAGCCCAATTGCATGATGTCGCAGTCGCCAGAACGCACCGCACCAACACGCTCGCCGCTGAACCTGTCCCAGCGGACGCGTTCATCGTGAGTTTCAGGGCGCCTCTACCTCAGGCCATCTTATCTACACCGAAGCTCAGAATCACGAGGCCGGCGCGGGGTCGCGGGTTCACTGATGAGGAGTTGGTGCCCAAGAGGAGCGCCCGCCTAGAAGCAAAGAGCAGATACAGGGAGGCCAAGCCAGAGGCGCAAGCACGGAAGGTCCTGATGATCAAGTTAGGAGTTGAGGTGGAGACCCAGAGGCCCGACTCGGCATCGTTCGAGGAATTTCAGATAGCCTTCGCGTTACCGCTGAGTGATGCAACGTGGACGGCCATGCAGACGTACTACCTCAGCCGACGCCTGATGGTACACGTATCCCATCGCAAAGGTGTGTCAACCATGTTAGCGCAGAATATCTTGGTCTGGAACGCTCCTGGGCTCAATTCGCGATGTAGTGCGTGAGTTTGTGGCGCAGCAGCATGCCACTGTCGTGTGTCTTGTTGAGACCAAGCTTCCTGTAATTTCGGCCTCCATGCATGGCCAACGATCTAATGCCGATGGCTCTTGACTACGTGTGTTTGCCTAGTGTGGGTGCCTCGGGCGGCATCGTTGTAGCTTGGCGGTCTGATGCCTGGTTAGCTCTCGGCCACGAATGTCGTGTCTTCTCTGTCGTGCTGTCGCTCCAATCGAGTCTTGCCGAATCCTTGGCGTGGACGCTTGTGGTTGTCTATGGCCCAGTCCATGAGGATCTCAAGCAGGACTTTCTTGCTGAGCTGCGTGATATCGCGGCATGCCACACTGGGCCGCTATTGGTATGCGGTGACTTCAATCTTATTTTCCAGGCCGCGGACAAAAACAATGACAGGTTGAACCTGCGGTTGATGCGTCGTTTTCGTCGAACCCTTGATGCAATGCAAGTCGATGAGTTGTACCTCCATGGGAGGAGGTTCACTTGGAGCAACGAAAGACGACGACTGACAATGGAGCGTATTGACAGGGCGTTCGCCAATGTGCCATGGCTGCAAACATTCCCCAGTCATCACCTACAGACCTTGTCGTCGGACTCCTCGGACCACGCACCTCTACTGCTGCAGCTATGTGCTGAGCCGTGGGCACGGCCACGGTTCAGATTTGAGCCATTCTGGGTACGACTTCAGGGGTACGAGGAGACGGTCTAGCAGGCCTAGGCGTGCGTGCCGCCGGCCACGGCTGATGCTTGTCGTGTTCTAGATCACAAGCTCCGCAACACTGCAAGGGCCTTGCGGAGTTGGAGCGCAAAGAAAATTGGCTGTGTCCGCACGCAGTTGTTCGAAACAAGAGAGATAATCGGACAGCTGGACAAGGCGCAGGAGTCAAGAGACCTCACAGATGATGAGTTGGATCTTCGTCGATGACTCAAGCGCGTCAGCTTGGGATTGGCCTCCTTGGCGAGGACGATTGCATGGCACCGATCACGCATCAGATATCTCGAGGAAGGCGATGCCAATACAAAATTTTTCCACTTGCAAGCATGCCACAGAAATCGGAAGAATCACATACCCGGTATTCTACAGGATGGGCAGTGGTTCACCGCTGAGGAAGCTAAACAAGATCTCGTCTATGAGTATTACAATGGTATTTTAGGCACCCCGTTTGGCTGGTCACATGTGCTTGTCCTTGATCGGCTGCTGCCACAGGTCGACCTCACTGGCATTGATGCATGTTTCTCCGAGGCTGAGATCTGGGCAACCAATAAGGAGATGCCTCTTGATCATGCGCCAGGACCCGACGGCTTCAGCGGGGCTTTCTACAGAGCATCATGGGAGATAATTAAGGATGACATCGTCCGCGCGTTTAACACGTTATGGTCGCTTGATGCCAGAAGCTTCCAACACATCAACGTGGCCTTGATGGTGCTGCTACGCAAGAACAATTCGCCGACAACGCTGAAAGACTATCGGCCTATCAGCCTAATCCATGGGTTCAACAAGCTCTTTGCAAAGTGCCTCGCTAGAAGGCTGGCGCCGAGGCTGTCTGAAATTGTGGCACCAAACCAAAGTGCGTTCGTCAAGGGGCGCTCAATTCATGACAATTTCAGGTCCATACAGCTTGCTTGTCGATGGTTGGACAACAAGAGATGGCCGTCGCTACTTCTCAAGGTGGACATCGCGAAGGCCTTCGACTCGGTCGCTTGGCCGTATTTGCTTCAGGTGCTGGAACACGTTGGCTTCCCCCAGAGATGGAGAAACTGGATATCCATTCTTCTATTGACTGCAAGTACAAAGGTCATGCTCAATGGACGCCATGGACGCCGGATTGCACATGCGCGTGGTCTTCGACAGGGCGATCCCCTGTCCCTGATGCTGTTTGTAATTGCCATGGAGCTGCTCAACGCACTGATCCGCGAGGCTGATCGCTCGCGCGTGCTCACCCCACTGCTTGGTCGGTGCATCAAACATAGAGCTTCCCTGTATGCTGACGACCTCGTCGTCCTTGTCGCTCCGGTGCTTGAAGACCTCAATTGTATCCAGCAGATTCTATCGTTGTTCGCTGGTGCGTCAGGGTTGGTGGCCAACCTCGACAAGTGTGTTCTCACACCAATCCAGTGCACTAATGAGTTGATTGTGGCGGCGCAGGAGGCCTTCCTGAGGGCTGTCGTGCTGTTTCCCTGTACGTACCTTGGAGTGCCCTTGTCACTCAGGAAGTTGCGTCGGGTAGAGGAACAGGCGTTGGTGGACGCCGTGGCGTCCAGGATTCCAACTTGGAAATCTGGATTGCTCACTCATGCTGGACGGGTTCTTCTAACCAAGGTGACTCTATCTGCAATCCCAATGCACATCAGCATCGCATGTTGCTTGTCTGGGTGGGCGATTGAGTAGATCGATAAGAGGCGGAGAGCCTTCCTGTGGAGCGGAATGGAGACGACAACAGGAGGGAAGTGTAAGGTGGCTTGGCCATCTGTCTATCGCCGGACAAGCATGGGAGGATTGGGTGTTACTGACCTCAGATTCTTCGGCTTTGCATTGAGGTTAAGATGGGAGTGGCTCAGCAGGACTGAACCAGAGAGAGGTTGGGCCGCGTTGCCGGAAAGAAAGGAGAAAGTCGTTGCGTCGATGGCGGCTGCCTCCATGTCTGTTGTTCCTGGTGATGGCGCGTCCACGAGGCTGTGGACGGACAACTGGGCTGTTGTTGGTCCGTTGTGCACCTTTGCTCCGCAGCTCTTTGTGGCCCTTTCGGCGACAGGCAAGAAGCAGATGCTCAAAGAAGGCCTCGTCGGGTACAGGTGGGCGCGGGCGATCGTGGCCGCCCCTACGGTCCAGGTACTGCTCCAGTACATCCGGGTCTGGCATATCCTCGACGCCGTGGTGCTTGACCCTTTAGTCGCGGACCGTTTTGTGTGGAAGTGGTCACCGGACAGGAAGTATCGGGCCTCATCGACCTATCGAGTTTTTTTCGAGGGCTCAACCTGTCTGCTTGGGGCTAAATAGCTTTGGAAGACGCGAGCGCCGCCGAAGGTAAAATTCTTCATGTGGACGGCGATCCATCGTAGGCTATGGACGGCGGACAGGCACCATCGCCATGGTCTTCAGGATGAGGACACATGCAGCCTTTGTGGCCAGGCTGCTGAAACCACCGAACACCTGTTCGTGGGCTGCGTCCTCACAGGCGTTGACACCCTCCGGTGACGAGCACTTGGGGTTGTGGTGGCTGCGGCAGCGGGATCGTCTGACGAGCGAGGGAAGACCGACCTTCGACACCTTGCTCATGCTTGTCGCTTGGACTCTCTGGAAAGAGAGAAATAACAGGGCGTTCCACAGGGCGTTGGCCTCCCTGCAGCAGATTGTCGATACGGCTAGGCGAGAGGCGGACGATTGGATTGAAGCCGGCTACAGCACCATCGCGGAGCTTCCTAATCTTTGGTCGCGAAACTCTGTCATTATGTAATCCAAACTTGTGTATCCAGTAGTATAGGGCTTTGTTCTAGTGGACGGCGGCTGCTCGCCTTCATCTAAAAACTTGTGGTTGTAGGCCTATTGGCCATTCTCGCCCTCTTAATGAAATACAGGCATATACGCCTGCTCGCGAAAAAAAACAAAGAACATTGGGATATTCTTCACAAGTTTGGCACTGATTGGTTTCGCCCAAACCCACTATGTTGCAAGCAGCATGATCACCACAAGCTCTTTCATGGTAGTAGAAAGTCAAAGAAGTCAAGATCACCAGATGTTTTTCTGGAAGCAGTTATTGAAGTACATCTGCACTGCCATGTCTCAGTCTTGGACTGCAACCAACATAGGTCCTTACTGTCTGAAACCAAAAATTCTCTACAAGATTCTCCATACCTGAAAGTTGGACTTCTATTTACCCCCCATGGATGTTTAGAAGACATCCTACCTGTGGATAGAACTCCCGCAATACCGGCAATCTACAGCGAGGAGCAGCATTTCTTGCATAGAGACTTTACCTTGGGACAACTGGAAGAGATCATGCTGCCAAAGGCAATAGATTACTTCTGCAAGAATGATGAAGCGGCAGTCTACCAAATGCTTTGGAAATTAAAACATGGCGCTGCATATATTCAGGTTGAGAAGTCAAGCATGAGCACACAGAGAACAAGCATGAGAACTTTTCAGGGGCATCGGAAAGGAAAGATGTTGCAATGGCATGATCAGGAGATAGGGAGGCAAACAAGTACGATCTTTCAATTCCTCAACCTGTGGGTTGCACACGCGCCTGTCCAGCTGCAAGGCACGATTGTGGATTGGATTCAGAAAGAAAAGGAAAAACAGTTAGCAGCACTTCAGCTACATCAGAAATTCCAAATCATGTAAGGAAAATGAGGAACACAAGACTAGAAATGGGGAACAAATCAAGTATTTGCAGTTACTGTTCATAGCTGAGCAAAAATATGCAGAAAACATAAATGCTCCAAATACAGAGGCATGAGGAGCAAAACTATGGCATGTAGATCGCAAACTGACAATTAGAAGTACTATATGATGAGCACATAAGTTTTTTATGGTGCCGCGTGTTTTTCTCCAGCTGATCTATGCTGACATGGTTTTACCATCATATATCAACTGTAATGTGTTTTTAAGACGTGTATAGTTAATTTCCATGTGACTTTTAAGAGGGTGGTTATGGACCATGAGCTATTCCGTTCCTTTTCAGAGAATTATAAAGATTGGTGTAATGCTCTGTTTTGTTCTTACTTCTAACAGATTGGTGTGATGCTCTGTCTCATCCATGTCCTAAACTCTGACACACTGTAAATTATGAGTGGTGACTTGCATTGCCTCTCCAGTCTCAAGTAAAAAAGGGCAGACCCAGTGCCAGAAGCTCCCACACGAGTGGGGTCTGGGGAAAGAAATAACCGAAGCAAAGTCTTACCCCCGCAGAAATTCTACAAAGAAACGGCTTCGAACCCAGGACCTGGTGACTCAGCGAGCTAGCACTCACCAACTGCACAATATATTCAGGTGGGGAATCATTTTACCCTTTGTTGACTGTAAAAAAATGTATTTGGTAATTGCATCTGCAAACTTTATTTGACTGGAATTTCTCCATTTTATAGTTCTCTTACTGTGCCTGATGATTTCAGAAAGCAAATGAAACTACGGTCTCCCCGTGCATGGTTTGGGTGTGATACGTTTGACTTCTGTTTGCTTTGCACCTGCTGTTTGACTATTCTCCATGGGCGCGCCCAAAAAAAATGCAGAGAACCGCAGCACTGCAGTGGTCTAGTCTCCAAAACTGCAGGCGTTTCCTCTCCACCAAATGCACCACTCTGTCCTAGATGCGCCGTGCTCTGCTGACTACCCAGGCGAAGAGGACGACGACTGAACTCTGAGCCTGAGGCAAGTGCAGGGAATTCTGGAAGCTACACATAGGATATTTCCATGAAACATCCAGTGCCATTCTGTTCACATGGCTAAGTTCCTAGAGTATGCTCGCTCTCCTATGACTTTGCTAGTGAGTACAGACTCTCCAAACACCATGACTTTGCTGAATTCCCTGTCCATTCGTGCCGGAAGTAGAAGTGTCAAATTGTCATTTGCTTTGTTATCTGGTCCTTGTCAAATATCACCCACCCTCCGTTTTATTTTTTGCACAAACACGTGCCAACCGGCAGATTCTCATGTTGGCGTTAATTAAGTCAAAAGGCAATCATTAATCAGTGTTTTCCTTTTACAACCCAACACCTGTGCACCGGTCACTTCCAGACCCATGTTAGTGACTACTTCTCGACGTCTCTTTCCTCTGAAAATCTTGTGCATCACATTCTGAACGACTGAAAACGGCGACCAGAGGAGGGTGAATGGGAGCCGTAAAATTTCTCTCGAAATATTTTTGGCCGCTGTCCCAAAATCACCGCCAAACACAAGCAAGTCCTCGAAACTAAAATACTCAAGCCAACTAGTGACGAGAGCACTTTAAAACAATTACTCAGAACGGTAGAAATCCAACGCAACAGACGGAACTCAAATCGGAGCTCAAACAAATAAACTGCGGACGAAAATTGCAAGCTCTAGAAGTATTGCCCAACAGAGAACAGGGAAGCAGCTAGCTTCTGTTGAGCACTGACGTAGGGCACTAGGCTCTGCTCGTTGCCTGAATGGAGACTTGATGAACCAGGACACACGAACAGAGAACACAAGAAGCAATGAGAAGGGCACGCCTGCAACACAAGCAGAGAGACAGCAGCTCCAAACTGTTGCACTAGAGGGAGTACTCAGGCATGACGAGCAACCCACCAAGGGTCAGCACTGCTGTGCTTGTTTACTCGGTGCTGGTCAAGGATGAACGCAGGAAGCTGAGAAGAAAATGAGTTATCCCTCAACCGTGAATCCAAAAACAAGTAGGAGGAAGTAATATAGTACTTCAAAGATCAGCCAATAAATACTTATAGTAACTCACGGAAGCCAGAGCTGAGTCAAAGTCCAATCAACCATAGATGAACTAAAAGTAAGAACAAGCTGCTGCACTTAGACCGAGCAGATGCTCACTGAAATTAATGAACACACCATGAATGCTCCCTGTAGTATGAAAGTGACAACTTAGATTTTAGACAAGCAATTCATGTTGCTGCAAAAATCTACCGAACAGGGAGCAGCTGCTTGCTCACGGTCACTGCTTGAATCTGTACTCACGGCAACGAATCAGAACAGAGCAGAGGGATTTCGAGGCCAAAACTGCTGCCTGGAGACGGACGGAAAGAGACGAACGCACAACAGAGAAACAGGGAGGGAACGGACAGCTACCTGGGCAAGCGCCTCCTGTAGCAGGGTGCTGGCGGACGCTGGCCTGACGTACGGCGCAGGAGCAGCCTGTGCTGCAGTATCCACGAGCGAGCTTCCTGCAGATGAACGACGAACGAACTGCCGAACGCTCAAACAGGAACCACGGCGAACAGCTAGGAAGGGCGAGCTGCCTGGACAGACTAGTGGACAGGGCTCCACGACCCAGGGACAAGCGCCGCTCTTGGAGAGCACGCACGACACCAGAGTGCCGGCGTTGGTAGCGCCCGCTCGGCCTGCTCGAGTGCACGGCTAAAGGCCTGCGCTCGGTCTCCTTCACTCAAGAACAGCACAGCGCGAATAGAAGGAGAACGACGAACTCAGGCAAAAAGGGGAGACATGAAAAACAAACGAAATCCGACTCAAAGCACAACGAACTGATTCCAAACTTCAGTCAGACCAAATTCAAGTGACTATGAACCAGATCCTAAGAAATCATCACTTTAGATCAATCCAAACTCCGGAAAAATCAAATCGTGGCCAACAACGAAAATAGGAACAAAAAGAAAACGAAAATCACAGCTTCTAAATAAGAACCCCAAAGGGCAAGAGGAGGATTTGGGCCTCCATTCCCACTCCAAATCACAGTAAATACACCACGAAAATCTCAGAGTATTTTGACCTCTCTCATGAATCAGAAGAACTAACCCTAGGGGAGAAAAGGGGGGAAATGAGGAATGGGAGAGAGGTGAGGGAGATGGGGGCTCCCTCATCCTATTTAACAGGGCTATTACACAATCCCCGATTTATCCCTGGATACAAATGAGTCAAACCATTTAGCCCAAGGGCGTAAAGGTCCAACCCGGTCTTCATCTTGATCCGACGGCCACCGCGCCTCCTCACCGGTAGCTTCGCCTCGACGCGACCTCCCCGATGCCGCCACGTGCCGTCCGTTCCTCCTCGGAACCTCCGCCCGGGTTTTGAGGCCCAAACCCGTAAACCCGCCTCCGATGGTTTTGAGGCCCAAACCATCAAACCGCTCCGCGAGTAGCGTACTCCATACGCGTCCCCCGCCATCCGACGCGTGTCACCTCCACGGTCAACACGGTCACTCCCATGTCTTCTTGCGCTTGTCGATGTCCCAAGTGTCAGCCACCACGGCTAGCCACCCGGCCTCCGGGTCCCTCGGTTCAAGCCACACGTCCGTCCTTCACCCTTCCGGTCCATTGGCACGGCACGTCCTCCTTGATCTTCACCTCGCCGTCGGCTACCGCCTCCGTGCTCCACACATGCACAACACAAGCCAAGAGACATGTCGCACACAAGGCTTTCGCCAAGGTAAGATTAGTCACCACTCAACCTACTTCGTGGATCACATTGACAATCACTCATCACAAAACGAACACACAAGGGTACTTGTCAACCTTGTGTTCGCAATCTCCCCCTTGATGAGTGCATTGTCAACACCAATACACGAACAGCTTGAGCAAAAGAAAAAGAAGAAGAAGAGAAAATAAAGAGCTCAACCAAATAACCAAAAACCAAATAAAAGCCGAAACAAGTCATTTGAAATGAGCAAAAACTTGGTCCCCAAAGACATGGGCAACGGCTCGACGCAACCAAGTAAAACAAAGCTAGCCCTCAAGAAGAGGCAACGGGCTCAACACCACTAGCAAAGCTCGAAAACCGAAAAACTGCTAGACCCTCCAGAAGAGGCAAAGGCTCAACACATCTAGCAAAAGCAACTCAAATGCAACTCCCCCTGAACAAATGCAACCTCTCTCAAATGAATGCACGAAATGGAGACTTCTCCCCCTTGTTGACATGGTGAGTGTGACATATCTCTCCCCCTTGTTGACACATGCACTTATCAAGCTAGAGCCCCAAGGATTACAACTCCCCCTCAAAACATGCTATGAATGCAGAAATGCACAAATGCAGAAGCTTCAAGATTATAGCAAGTAGATTGAAAGAATGTTCTAGTTGATGCTGTCATGTATACATAGCAACAAGTACAAGTGCTAGCAAATGCTCAAAATGACCAGATGAGATGAAATATGATATTTTAGCAAGTTTGATCAAGTTTGAGCAATTTAAAAGAGGGTTCACCACCAAATGAGCATATAGCAAATATAGACAGGAGATCGACCTTGTGCTACACATGTATGCAAAGTGAACTACCCCAAACAAAGTTCACACATCATGTCATGAGACAAACTTGTGATTTGATCAAATTTTGAATTTTATCGGAGTTATGCAGCTTATCACCAAAGTTTGTCAAACAAATGTGTGCGGTAGGTTATCGATGCCATCAAAACCTGACTTATCGACCATGTCAAGCCTATGCCAAAAGCAATCAGAAGCTTAAGACAGTGATCTCGGTATCCATTACAGAGCTCAAGTTCACCCTTAAGTGCAATAAGGAGCTGTCTCGATACTCTGACATGGGACAGCAAAGACCCATCCCGATCTTTTCATACCTTGTTTTTTTAAGTTTTAGCACAATTTCAAGTTTCTCAAGCAAGTGTGTAACTCAAGGTATGAGCTGTAGCAACTAAGCATATATATGAAGCAAAAGGGTTCTCGACACACCTATACATGCTAGTTGCCACAAAGTAGTGGTGAACATGTTCCAAGTTTCATCAAGTGTTAGTCAAGTTCACAATTGAAAAAGACATTTTTAGCTCATATCAAGAGATCAAGTGAGCCTAAGCAAAGCACATCATATATATCCATAACATCCCCAACAAGAGCATAGTGTCAATCTAGCTACTATAAGGATGAAGCTCAAAATACAATATGATACATGATGATATGATATGCTAGTATGATACAAAAGCAAAAACCAAAAGCTAAAGAAAAAAGAAAACACCAACTAATGTACAAGAACCAAAACTTCTCAAGCTAAAAAGGGAAGCAAACTCCAAGCTCCCCTCGCAAGCGAGCAAACTGGGCTTGATCAAGGGGTTTAGTGAAGATGTCTGCGAGCTGGTTGTGGGTGTCAACATGAATAAGATCAATGTCCCCTTTCTCATAGTGGTCTCGCAAGAAGTGAAAACGGACCTCTATGTGCTTGGTTTTGGAGTGGAGAATAGGGTTTTTGGCTACACATATGGCACTGGTGCTATCACAGAACAAAGGCACTCGTCTAAACTCTAAACCATAGTCTCGCAAAGTAGCAACCATCCAAAGCAACTGGGAACAGCAAGCAGCAGCAGCAACATACTCAGCTTCTGTGGTGGATTGGGCTACAGAGGACTGCTTGCGAGAGGACCAAGACACAAGTGAAGACCCAAGAAACTGACAAGTCCTAGAAGTAGACTTCCTCTCAGTACGACAGCCAGCATAATCCGCATCAGAGTAACCGCAAAGAGAAAGAGAGGAGGAAGCCGAAAACCAAAGACCAAATTCGGGTGTGAAACGAAGGTACCTCATGATCCGTTTGACGGCTTGACGATGCGATGTGCACGGTGAAGACTGAAAGCGTGCGCACAAGCAGACCGCGAACTGGATGTCCGGTCTCGTTGCCGTCAGGTACAGCAACGATCCGATCATGCTTCGGTACTCCTTCTGGTCCACAGCTTCTCCTTCCTTGTCCTCGTCCAGGGCCGTCGTAGTCGACATGGGCGTCGAAAGAGGCTTGGCCTCGCCCATGTCAAACTTCCTCAGGAGATCCTTGGTGTACTTGCCTTGGTGCACGAATGTTCCTTCACGTGTTTGCTTGATTTGCAGCCCGAGGAAGAATGTCAACTCGCCCATCATGCTCATCTCGAATTCCCTGCTCATAGTCTCAGAAAACTTTGCAACAAGAGCGTGAGAGGAACCACCAAAAATGATATCATCCACGTAAATCTGAACCAAAAGTGTGTCAGTGCCTTGCTTGAGGAGAAACAAAGTTTTATCTACGGAACCCATCTTAAAGCCCTTAGCAAGCAAGAAGGCTTTCAAACGCTCATACCAGGCTCTCGGGGCTTGTTTCAACCCATACAAGGCTTTGTGGAGTTTGTAAACATGGTTGGGATACTTGGGATTTTCAAAGCCAGGGGGTTGTCTCATATACACCTCTTCCTCTATGTACCCGTTCAAAAAGGCGCTCTTCACATCCATTTGATACAGCTTGAACCTTTTCGAAGCTGCATAAGCTAAGAGCATCCTTATAGCCTCGATACGGGCCACAGGAGCAAAGGTTTCTTCAAAGTCTACTCCCTCTTTTTGACAAAACCCCTGAGCCACTAGCCTAGCCTTGTTTCTCACCACCACTCCATCCTCACTTTGCTTGTTCTTGAAAACTCATTTTGTACCTATAGGGTGACACTCAGGTGGAGGTGGAACTAAGACCCAGACTTCATTTCTCTCAAAGTTCTGTAACTCCTCGTGCATAGCATTGACCCAATCGGGATCAGAAAGTGTGTGTCCAACATTTTGTGGCTCGAAATTAGCGACAAAGGCAGAATGAGCGAAATGTGAGATTTCATATGACCTTGAGCGTGTAACACGCTGACTGATGTCGCCGATCATGGTTTGAGGCGGGTGGCGACGCTGGATGTGCCGAGGAGCTTCCCTCGAAGATGTCGCCTCCCCCTCAACAGCTGTCGGGGCCTCCTCAGGTGCAGCTGGAGTAGGCTGAGGAAGCGGCTCGTGCGGACCCCATGTAGTGGAAGATGGGTCTGGTCCGTGAGCCGATGTAGTCGTCGTAGACTCGACTGGAACAGCCGAAGAGGTCGGCTCTGCATCTCCCCAATCAGCATCTTCCTCATTCTCCTCAACGAAGATGCTCTCACCAATCTCCTGATCACCTGCACTTTCAAAGACAGAAACAGAACAAGGCATGGTCTCGTCGAAAGTGACTTCACAAGTCTCTACGACTCGGTTAGTTTCAAGGTTAAGTACTCGATATGCATGAGAATGTGAAGCATAACCAAGAAAGACACCATCCGAGGATCGAGACTCAAATTTGTCTAAATTACCTTGTTTTAGAATGAAGCACCTGCATCCAAACACTCGAAAGTGGCTCACCTTGGGTAGTCGACCAAATCGCAGCTCATAAGAAGTTTTCTTCATGAAGGCTCGAAGAAAGATGCGATTGGAAACATGACACGCGGTGTTGATCGCTTCGGCCCAATATCTCCTAGGAGTCCTATGCTCATCGAGCATCGTCCTAGCCATCTCAACAAGGGTCCGATTCTTGCGCTCAACAACACCGTTCTGCTGAGGGACATAAGGCGAGGAGAACTGGTGCTCAAGACCCAAAGAAGAGCAAAAGTTATCAAACTGAGAGTTCTTGAATTCTGTGTCATTATCACTGCGTATAGCTCTTATGGCATTCTTTGGCAACTCAGTCTGTAACCGAACAATCAGATCTCGAGCATGAGAAAAAACCTCATCCTTACCCTCCATGAAAAACACCCAAGAGTAGCGAGAAAAATCGTCCACGATCACTAGAACGTACCACTTCCCTCCCTCAGACCGAACCCGAGCCGGACCAACAGTGTCCATATGGAGTAGCTCACCGGGTCCCTTGGTCATGACCTGAGTCACAGGAGGATGAGAAGCGGCAACCATCTTCCCGTGACGACAAGGGTGACACACCAAATCCTTCTCAAATTTTAACTTGGGCAATCCTCAGATTAGATCAAGTGAGCTCAACCTAGCTAGTAAGTCAAAGCTCAAGTGACCAAGTCTCCTATGCCACTTCCAAAGCTCAGAGGAGGATCCGGCCACCAAACATCGAGAAAAACCGAAAGAGTGAGAAAAATCAGCTCGAAAGACACGGCCAAAAGGAACAATCTGGCAAACAAGATTTCCCTGAGAGTCGAGAACTCGAGACAAGCCGGTCTTAAAGCGCACTTCAAAGCCATCTTGAAGGAGTTGAGAAACTGAAAGCAAATTGAAATGCAAGTTCGAAACCAAAGCAACATCCTTCAAGACAAAACTCTCATTGACCCGAATGGTCCCACGAGAAAGCACTTTACCTTTGCTATTATCCCCGAATGTGATGTACTCCTTACATTGCACGGGGTCGAGGCTGGAGAACCATTTGGAACTTCCGGTCATGTGGCGCGAACATCCGGAATCAATGAGCCATGTGTTCTCCAGGCCTCCGTCCTGCATCAATAGAAAGACACAGGATGAGCAAATGGCGCAACACTGGGGTTAGTAAACTGTGAAGGATACCAATGTTGGCTCATTTGCCCTAGAAAAGTGTTAGAAAAAACACCAAACATGCCATGTCCCATTTGAGGGAAGCGAGCACCACGTGGGGGAAAACGTGGTCCGCTAGAGCTGTAGGACTGAAAGCCACTGCCGCGAGGTCCAAAGTCATATTGATCACGACCTGAACCACGCCGGGCACGACCACCACGACCACCTCGTGGTCTAGCAACCTGAGGCCTAGCACCTTGAGGCATTGCACCTCTTGGCCTAGCATTGCGCTTCTGAACAGGCGGCACATATACGCCATGGGGTGGGCGGTACATGTTCCGGTTGTTCAACTCGTACTCTCGCCGCTCATCTCTCTTCCTCCTAAAGCAAAACTCAGCAAGGTGACCATCCCTATGGCAGTAGTCACAATGATACCTCACCTCTCTCTTGGGTGGTTGTTGGCTCACTTTCTTGTGGGTATGTGTCACTCTTGGTAGCTTTCTGGTTTTAGGAAGGGGATCCTCAGAGATGTTCGGTAGAGTGTCAAGTGGGTTCCTGAGATGGTTCGGTTTTGAAACCCAAACTTGTTTCTGGGGTGGAGCTCTTGGAGGCTCTTCAAACACTCCATCTTTCACAGTGGGTTCAGTAGGCTTAGGTGGATTGATCTTGATCAATTTGGGAGTAGTGGAAGGTTTCTCACTTGGGCTCAAACCACTGAACTCACCAACTTTGCCATAGACATGTTCACCCTTCCCACCTAGAGCAAAGCCTACTCCCGATGTCCCAGTTCCCCGCCTGAACTGGCTCATCATCATGCCCAACTGCGGCTCACTACAAGACACCCAATTCAAGATCGACCGAAGGTATGTGTTGTCTTCCTCGGATCTCATCTTGTCATGCCTGCAAGACTCAAGCTCCAACACCAAGCTCTCACAACGTGCACACTCAACAACAGTGCTATCTGAACTGGCCTTCTCAAGAGTAAGGATCTTGGCATTCTTCTCTGCCAGCTCAGATTGCAAGCTTGAACAAGACTTGCACGCACCCAACAAGCTAGACCTAGCCTTCAGCTCATCGTTCTCATCTAACAAGGCAGCATACTTAGATTGCAACTTAGAAAGGTTAGTCATATGAACAGCACATTCATCGCACTCAACCTCGTCAGACACATGAACAACAAGCTTCTTAGCTTCCTCAAGCTCTTTCTCCATAACTTCTAGCTTGTCCTTAAACTCTTTCCTCTCACGAACAGCAAATTTCAGTAGCTTATCTTGACTCATAAAAGTATCGGTCATGATATCAAGCTCGGCAATAAGAGCATCGACGGAGGGTTTTACCTCGGTAGAGTCGTCGTCGCCGGGAAGCACGTCCTTGTTGGGCTTCACCACTTCATCCACAGCCATGGTGCAGTAGCCTCCGTGGATGGACTTGGCGACGAAGCAAAGCCCGGTCAACTTGTCCTCACGCCTCTTCTCGGACTCATCATCGCTCGAGGGAGAAGAAGACCGGTCGTCGTCGGTGTCGTTGTCGAGGTCGCTGAGGGAGGCGAGGAAGGCACGCTCTTGGGCCTTGGCCTTCTTGAAGTACTTCTTCTTCAGCGCCTCCTTGTCGAATCCTCCCTTCGACTTGTGCTTGAGGTGTACTCGCGCTTGTCCTTTCGCTTGCTGGATTCGTACTTGTCGAAGGAGTGCTTGTTCTTCTTGGGGCAGTGGGCGACGAAGTGGTCGGGATCTCCACAGCCGTAGCAACCTTCCTTCGGACCACCACCACGCCGGCGATTCAAGCGGTTGTTGTGAAACCGCGAGAACCGGCTGATGATCAACGCCAGCTCGTCGTCCCCAAGACTCTCCATCTGCTCCTCTGTGACAGACACCAAAGAAGACAAAGCAAAAGACACTTGTGAAGGGTTAGCCAAAGAACTTGAGCCATTACCTGAGACCAAAGCCATAGTCGGTGCAGAGGGATTCTTGAGCTTGGCTTGGGTCTGGTAGTCGATCTCGGTGGACTTGAGCTTGCTGAAAAGCTCATCCACGGTGAGGGTCTCATACCCTGAAGACTCAATGATGGCGGTCACTTTCACATCCCATACCTTCCGATCTAGGGCATATAGAAGCTTGAGTGCCCTCTCATGATCATCATAAGGTAACTGTGCCTTGTTTGCTCGCATCTTGTTGACGATGGTCTGAAAGCGAGAAAACATGGCATCGATGGACTCGCCATCCAGCTGAGTGAAGTTCTCGTACTCCCTCTTGTACGTCTCGTAGAGTCTGGTTTTGACCTGTGCGGTCCCCTCGTGATAGCTCTGAAGCCTCACCCAGATCTCTCGAGCAGTAGTACAATCGGAGACTCTTTCGAACTCCTGAAGAGAAAGACTCGAGAAAAGAACTGCACGAGCTCTGCTATTAGCGTTGTGCCGATCTTTTTGATCTTGCGTGACACGAGCACGGGGTTCAAGCACAACGTAAGTAGCATCCTCGCAAATCTCCCAGACAAGCCAATCAATCCCCTGGAGATGCGCGGACATGCGAATTTTTCAATAGGGATAATTTGTTCCATCGAAGAACGGTGATTTGCCGGAACCACGCTCCATGTCGCCTTCATGGATCACGGACCGATTAAGGTGGAATGATCCTTAACCGGCTTCGATACCAATTGAAGGACCGAAAACGGCGACCAGAGGGGGGTGAATGGGAGCCGTAAAATTTCTCTCGAAATATTTTTGGCCGCTGTCCCAAAATCACCGCCAAACACAAGCAAGTCCTCGAAACTAAAATACTCAAGCCAACTAGTGACAAGAGCACTTTAAAACAATTACTCAGAACGGTAGAAATCCAACGCAACAGACGGAACTCAAATCGGAGCTCAAACAAATAAACTGCGGACGAAAATTGCAAGCTCTAGAAGTATTGCCCAACAGAGAACAGGGAAGCAGCTAGCTTCTGTTGAGCACTGACGTAGGGCACTAGGCTCTGCTCGTTGCCTGAATGGAGACTTGATGAACCAGGACACACGAACAGAGAACACAAGAAGCAATGAGAAGGGCACGCCTGCAACACAAGCAGAGAGACAGCAGCTCCAAACTGTTGCACTAGAGGGAGTACTCAGGCATGACGAGCAACCCACCAAGGGTCAGCACTGCTGTGCTTGTTTACTCGGTGCTGGTCAAGGATGAACGCAGGAAGCTGAGAAGAAAATGAGTTATCCCTCAACCGTGAATCCAAAAACAAGTAGGAGGAAGTAATATAGTACTTCAAAGATCAGCCAATAAATACTTATAGTAACTCACGGAAGCCAGAGCTGAGTCAAAGTCCAATCAACCATAGATAAACTAAAAGTAAGAACAAGCTGCTGCACTTAGACCGAGCAGATGCTCACTGAAATTAATGAACACACCATGAATGCTCCCTGTAGTATGAAAGTGACAACTTAGATTTTAGACAAGCAATTCATGTTGCTGCAAAAATCTACCGAACAGGGAGCAGCTGCTTGCTCACGGTCACTGCTTGAATCTGTACTCACGGCAACGAATCAGAACAGAGCAGAGGGATTTCGAGGCCAAAACTGCTGCCTGGAGACGGACGGAAAGAGACGAACGCACAACAGAGAAACAGGGAGGGAACGGACAGCTACCTGGGCAAGCGCCTCCTGTAGCAGGGTGCTGGCGGACGCTGGCCTGACGTACGGCGCAGGAGCAGCCTGTGCTGCAGTATCCACGAGCGAGCTTCCTGCAGATGAACGACGAACGAACTGCCGAACGCTCAAACAGGAACCACGGCGAACAGCTAGGAAGGGCGAGCTGCCTGGACAGACTAGTGGACAGGGCTCCACGACCCAGGGACAAGCGCCGCTCTTGGAGAGCACGCACGACACCAGAGTGCCGGCGTTGGTAGCGCCCGCTCGGCCTGCTCGAGTGCACGGCTGAAGGCCTGCGCTCGGTCTCCTTCACTCAAGAACAGCACAGCGCGAATAGAAGGAGAACGACGAACTCAGGCAAAAAGGGGAGACATGAAAAACAAACGAAATCCGACTCAAAGCACAACGAACTGATTCCAAACTTCAGTCAGACCAAATTCAAGTGACTATGAACCAGATCCTAAGAAATCATCGCCTTAGATCAATCCAAACTCCGGGAAAATCAAATCGTGGCCAACAACGAAAATAGGAACAAAAAGAAAACGAAAATCACAGCTTCTAAATAAGAACCCCAAAGGGCAAGAGGAGGATTTGGGCCTCCATTCCCACTCCAAATCACAGTAAATACACCACGAAAATCTCAGAGTATTTTGACCTCTCTCATGAACCAGAAGAACTAACCCTAGGGGAGAAAAGGGGGGAAATGAGGAATGGGAGAGAGGTGAGGGAGATGGGGGCTCCCTCATCCTATTTAACAGGGCTATTACACAATTCCCGATTTGTCCCTGGATATAAATGAGTCAAACCATTTAGCCCAAGGGCGTAAAGGTCCAACCCGGTCTTCATCTTGATCCGACGGCCACCGCGCCTCCTCACCGGTAGCTTCGCCTCGACGCGACCTCCCCGATGCCGCCACGTGCCGTCCGTTCCTCCTCGGAACCTCCGCCCGGGTTTTGAGGCCCAAACCCGTAAACCCGCCTCCGATGGTTTTGAGGCCCAAACCATCAAACCGCTCCGCGAGTAGCATACTCCATACGCGTCCCCCGCCATCCGACGCGTGTCACCTCCACGGTCAACACGGTCACTCCCATGTCTTCTTGCGCTTGTCGATGTCCTAAGTGTCAGCCACCACGGCTAGCCACCCGGCCTCCGGGTCCCTCGGTCCAAGCCACACGTCCGTCCTTCACCCTTCCGGTCCATCGGCACGGCACGTCCTCCTTGATCTTCACCTCGCCGTCGGCTACCGCCTCCGTGCTCCACACATGCACAACACAAGCCAAAAGACATGTCGCACACAAGGCTTTCGCCAAGGTAAGATTAGTCACCACTCAACCTACTTCGTGGATCACATTGACAATCACTCATCACAAAACGAACACACAAGGGTACTTATCAACCTTGTGTTCGCACATTCACATTACCCTCCAGAATATCTTTGTATACACTTGCGAGAACTCCTTATTACTTCCTTGCACTTCAATTGGGGTTGGTCCTTACAGCTGGTAAGCTAATTATTTTCTGGTGTTCCAATGTTCCTCTGTGGAACACATTTAATTTGATTCTGTACAAGATTCCATTCATCTCTCTAGTCTCCTCATGTACAAATGCTTTTTTTTCTGAGCAGGGAAGGGATGCTACAAATACTTTGGATCATAATGACCGAGATGATCAGTTCTGTGGTTGTCCAGGAGACAGCTGGCCAAATTCTATCTGGTCTGGTTCACAGGTCTGAGGGCAAGGAAGACTCAAATCCAAACGATAACTTAGAGAGGCCGGAGATGGCACACATCAAGCTGGAGGCTGCTCTTGAGACATCCAGTAAGTGACAGGTCACTGATTCGTCGTTGTTGCGTTGGCGCAAGAAGCTGAAGCGAGCTGCTCAAGAGTGCGACGACACACTGTACGGATACAAGAAGATAATCCTTGAAGAAGAACAGATGGAACAGGAGGTGAGGAATTCTTCCTTTCCTAGACGAATAGCACATGCTACCAAATCTTTTATTTTCTCTGCCTTTGGCCGCAACAACTATGAGTCCAGCAGATCTGTTGTTAGAAGATTCGAGTGGTTTGCTGACATTGCTAGTGAGTTTCTGAGATTCATAGAGCTTGGTGGCACACCATCCCGTCAGATGTCATTCAACTCTTTTGTCAAGCACCTTTTTGCAGGCAAGGAACTGCAACATAAAATTGTTCGTGGAAATGAGTACCCTTTGTTTCTACTATGGTTGGTGCCCTTTGCTACGAAAGAACATAGAATAGAAGTTTGCCTGGTATTTATCAAGAAAGACAGAAATACACTTGAAGATAACTTCTTTCTTGGGGCAATGCTGCAGATATCAGAAAGCACAGACATTGTTGGGACCGTAGTGAACTGCCTGCAGCTCTTCCCTCCTTGTTTCCAGCCTACAGTTGAAACCATCAAGAAAGAGCTCACTCAGCTACCTACACAGGACTTCTCATGGGTGCCATATGTTGATCTATGGCACAGAAAACACTGGGACAATCTTCACAGTTTTAGCACTCAATGGTTTCGTCCAGACCCATTATGTTGCAAGTAAGGCTGGATAACGAGCCGAGCTGGCTCGGCTCGGCTCGGCTCGTTCTGGCTCGTTAGGATAACAAGCCAGCTCGGCTCGGCTCGTTATCTTAACGAGCCAGAAAGTCAGCTCGGCTCGGCTCGTTATAAGTTCGAGCTGGCTCGTTAGGCTCGCGAGCCAGGTATAAAAAATACACAAAATATAATATTTGTATTTATCTAAAGCTTAAAAATATTAATAATATAAAAATAATATATTCGATAACCTTAAATCGAATAAAATATTCATATGAGCTAACATATCATCCATTTGTGAAGTGCAAGACATGAAGTAATACAAAACTAATATAAGTTATGATGACTTTTTCCCTAAAACTACGGCTCGTTTGGCTCGCGAGCGGCTCACGAGCCAGCTCGAGTTGGCTCGTTATAGCTAACGAGCTAAAATCCTGACTCGGCTCGGCTCGTTATCATAACGAGCCGAGCCGAGCTGAGCCGAGCCAGCCACGAGCCGAGCGAGCTAACGAGCTTCGAGTTTTTCGTCCAGCCTTAGTTGCAAGCAGCATGATCAGCATAAGGTTGGCCATATTAGTAACCTAGGCAGAGTAGATGTTTCTGTAATACCCTGATTTTTTTAAAATAATATTTATGTTGACTGGTGGACTAAAGATAGGACGAAAAAAATTGACTTTTTGAACTGTAAGTCGTATGGAAGATCAGAGACCGTGGATGCGTAGAGATCGACGAGATGAATTCAATTGACTACTAACTTGTTTTGTTTGGATGTCGTATGATTTTTTACTGGAGCCATTAAATTGGGACCGTTGGATTTCCATTAGGTTTCCTATTCCTAGTCAAATCAGAGAACACCAGGCATTCTTCCGTGGCCGCCGCCCCTCTAATCCACGCTGCTTCTCGTCTCTTCTCTGGCCTTCGCACGTTTGTTCCAGCGCCGCCACCCCTCCCGTCTAGCCACGCCGCCGCCTCTGCTGGCCAGCGTGACTCCGACTTCATCAATCGGTGCTGTCCCAAGCCTGAGGTTGGTCCCTGTTGCAGTTTAGGTGTGCTCGGCATCTCTCGCTGCTCCTATCTGCTAGCTGCTGCTGTTCGTGTTCTTTTTCTTGAACGCTGGGCTGCCGCAGGTCTGCTGCTGCTCACGTCCAGGAGCAAAGGATCAAGGAACCAGCCCAAGGGAGTGAGGGTCACGCATCTGCAGTCTGCTGCTCTAATCTGGGGTACCGTTTCATCTGAGCTGTGCTAATGCGTTAGATTAGATTTGATTAGCAGGTTTAGTTTTTGCCTAGTAAGCCTGGTGAATTTAATTGCTGCAAAACAAGTGAATTCCTGGGTAGCACTTGGATCGTGAAACTAGGTTTTCCGTCCATGTGTCTATCCGATTGGCCAAATTGGTGACCAATGGGAAGATTTCTTTGCTTGAAATTAATAGTTAATTCTTGTAAAAAGGAGCAGGGGGGCTCACTAAGGTTTATGCCGGTAGAAGCTCATTCATCTACCGAGGCTTTGGGACAGAAAAACATATTCTATTGTATGGCTGCTGAGTTAGTTTTTTATATAATTTAATCTGTGTTGTAGGCCAGCAGTTTGCCTTGTGTTGATTGGGATTAAGATGTTAGTGTGCCAGCTTATTATTTTACATGGAAAAGAAATATAATAACACTCATGGAGTTTGCAGTAATAACTTAGCACCCACATAAAGACTGTATCGTTGATTTTCAGATTAGAAAAATCTTGTGCTATTTTTGAGTATGCGTGAACCATGGTTGTTCAGGTGCTGGCGAGCCAGTAGGCAGGACCTAGCTGTTTTCCAGAGCACTTTGTTGAATCGATAAGGCAAGTGCAAGACGAACCTTTGCTTGGGCTTCGTGCCTCTGTTTGAGTTTTCCATTGATTCAAATGTTTCATGTGCTATACCTTTCATGATTCATATTCAAGTTTCGGATTTTATATCCAAGTTTCAAGTTTTTATTTACATTCCATTCTGGTGCTGGTTTATCCGGAGGTGCAATTTGGTTCTTATATTCAGGTTCCTGTGAGTAAATGCTGGCCCTACTTGCTCGGCTTTACCGGTAAATGCTAAGGAGTATTCAGGTGTTGTCCGTTTCAGACGGAATCTACTGTTTATTTGGTGATCCAGTAATTTGTTCCAGATTCTCATGAGATGATTGTTCTTTTGGTTCTAATTGTACTCGCTGAGTGTTTTTACTCACTCTTGTGTTTATTTGGTTTTTAGGTACCAAATGATTGCGACATGCATGGGAATAATTGGGAGTAGCACCTTCATGAGCACGAGCAATTAGTTTACTTATACTTCACTCTTTAAGACTAAGTTTTGCACCTGTAATATCTTAATTAAATATCACTTAAAGGTTGGTTGGATCTGATAGTGTTTGTGTTTGGGATGGTTCTTTTATTCTATTTGGGTTGGGCTGTGATGCTTATGATCTGCATATGATAATATGTTGTCGTTGTTTATGAGCTGTGATTTATTTGTCCCGGATGTCCTGTTTTTAGTGGAAGTGCTGTCGAAATTTTTAGTAATTTCTCGACTTAGTAGAAACTAGGTGTAGAGTGGTAGCCCCCAGTGGTATTACTAGCTGGGGCGTTACAGCTTCTCTGGATTCAATTGTTGTAGTAAATTTGCAGTGTCAGATCTCACTATCCGAGTACGATAAACAACGGACCTCACTGTCTGAATACAAATATCCTCTGTACAATTATCAAAAGCTGAAAGCTGGACTCCTCTTTACTCCCCATGGTTCTTCAGAAAACATGCTACCTGCAGATAGAAGTTCTACAGTGGCTCCGATCTTCAGGAGGGGACAACATTGCGAGCATACTGAAATTACCTTGGAGCAACTGAAAGAAATCATGCTGCCAAAGGCGATAGATTACTTCCAACAAAACACTGAAGCGACAGTCTACCAAATACTTTGGAAGGCTATACATGGCACTGCATACGTTCATTTTGGAAAGCCAAGCATGGAGGCTCCAGGTGCACGGAGAAAAGGGAGCTAGGAAAAGAAAACTGGTGCAACAAAAGGATCAGGAGGTGCAGCACCGGACACGTATGATCTCTCACTTGATCGACTTATGGGGTGCACATGCGCCCGTTCGGCTACAAGGCTTGATCTTGGACTGGATTCAGAAAGAAAAGGAAAGTCAGTTAGCAGCACCAGTGAACCACTGCTGCACCTGAAATTCTAACTCATTTAACCTGGTGAGAGAACCGTAACAGATCAAAGGTTGGATTACTACTCAGAAAAGAGAGCAAATCTGTCAGAAAAAAAAATGCAGATATATTGGGGATGCTCTGTTTCCAGTGAAGAGGGGCAAACCCATAGCATGAAGGTCTTAAATTACATGTCAATAGTTTGTGTTTTCTTGGTCTTAAAATTAGGAAGTACTACTACTATAATTCTACATTAGGAACTTATGGAAGTACAGCACATCACTTGATCTCAGTTTGAGTTATGCATATATGACCAGCTGATCAAGTGATCATGTACTGGGAATTACATGGGAATAAAAAGTGAAACCTATTTGTAACCGTATGTTTCTGTTTCTTTTGTGAACTTTTAGATTGTGGTTACGCCATGTCAGCTTGAATTTAAAGGTTTTCGTAACTTCTACTTATTTATATTAATTAAATTAAAGCTTGACCATGGTTGCTTTCTTCCCATTCTTTCTTCTTTCCACTAATCTAATGGTTTCATTCTACAGAGATGATCAAAAACAAACTTTAGAGGTAGAGGTGCCTGTCTGTGTATGAGTGTTTGTTTTTCAAAAACAATCAAAGCAAATTTACATGCTTGTATGAATGTTTTTTTTAAAAAAAAATCACATGTTGGCCCCATTGCTTGTCATAAGTCAGCCCACCCACTGCAAAGTGCAACTTTAATCTCTTGCTGCAAGACTTTTCGTATTGACTTGCTACGCAAATTCTCCTTGTACCCAAACCATAATTCCACAGAAATCTTGTTGAGGAAAAAAGCATGCGGGAATTTGGATTTGTTTGACAGGTGGAATTGCGTGGTATTCAAAGGAAATACTCCACGTGCTCTACAACCATAATTTAAACAGTCAAATCAGTCCATGATATTGAACAGCAAAAATACAAAGAGCTGTGAAATCAGCCAGGTAGAACAGCCGACAAAAAGAAATGAAACATCAATCACGAAGCAATCTAGGCCGTCCATCTTTCTAAGTTTATAAAAAAAAATGTTATCAATATTGTATATTTTTATAATAAACCTATCGTTATTATAAATTCTAGAAATATATTGTAATTCTAGATAGCTTTATTATAAAAATATTGTAATTCTAGAATTTATATTGTAATTCTAGAAATATTTTTTATATCGTTATCCAATATCCAATATTAAAATATATTCTAGAATTTATCAATATTGTTATCCAATATTACATATTATAAATATTAGTAATTTTTATATATTTTATCAAACTTGAAACTCATTGGCTCCTCCAAAAGTGATAACGACCTTTTTTTTGTTTTGAGGGGATAACGACATTTTTCTTGAACTAAGAGAGTACTAAAGGCCACAAGCAAAGTCCCATAAATAAAAATAGAAAAGGCCACAAACAATATTTGTTGGGCCAAAACGACCATTTTATTACGCTATGGCCTCTAGGCCCAGGCCTATTCACACCACACTGCACACTGCTGGCTGCTGGGGAAAGTTGTGGATTCTGGGACTCCACCGCAGTGCTTTGCCAGAAAGAGTGCAGAGGCACGCCGCCGTCGCGGACGATCCGGCGAACGACAGCCGGTTTGGGAGGTGAGGGGGTGCGCGGTTTGCAGACGGGGCCGTGGAGAAGGAGGTTGAACCACCGGACATGCCAGCCAAGGCACAGTCTGCCACTGCGGCCGTGCACGGAGATAAGCTCGAATTTAAAATGGAGGAAATATTCCATAATGAAGGTACACAATGAGAACAAGGAAGAAGAAAGAACGCGAGTAAGGATGGAGTTAATATACTTTTCTACAAATTTGTGTATATAGGTTAATATATTTTTCTATAAATTTGATCGCTGTATTATATCTTTGGAATCAAGGTTGGATGGAGTGTGTGTAGCAATGCTCGGTTTAAAAGAAGAGACATGATATATAAGTATATAAAGGTGGACTTTTGGGTGCTTATTTGTTACAAAAATAAAAAGGAAGAATTAAAAAATAGAAAGTAAAATATAAAAATGGATACGACATGACATGCTGGGCCAAACACAAAAGTTGTTACTCTTGGCCCGGCCCAGTTCGCAGCGCCACGCCACCGGAAGCAAAGGGCTGTAGGTTATGGCACTTGGGCCCCACATGGCAGTGGTTTGCCGAGGTGGGAAGGTGGCAGGGTTCGTCGGTCGCTCGAGAAGGGTGCATGGGGCGGCGGCACCATCGAGATTCGAGAAGGATGAAGAATGACGGAGATGGCGGTGGAGTCGCCGTCCGCCGCCACTGCGTGTTCGGCCGCGCTAGAGGTGAGCTCAATTTACTCCCCAGTCCCCACTGCAGATGCCACAACCTGCCCTGCGTCAAGCAGTCTGTCAGTCGAGATGAGATTATAACAAGGTGCTCTGCGATTTTAGCTAGGCTAGATCCTAGGAGAGAAAGAAAAGGCACAGATTTTCTTCTGCTACAGTGGAATTTAGATGTCGTCAATGGTCATGTACTCATGTAGGAGCATATCTTCTTTGGGTTAATTGGCTTGGCTGTGCAGCATTCTGATCTGTCACTGCACGTCTGCACTCTGTCATACATCTTACAGGATATACAGGAGTCCTTCTCTGTACTCTGAAGTGTATACATATGTTGTCCTCTTGAGTTTTGACTATCGATGATCAGTTTACACAATGAGGTGAACTGGTGAAGGAAGCATTGTGCAGAAAACTAAGGCGTACGGAGATTGTAGGTGACTAGTGGACGTTAGGCCATACTAGAACACCATAGGAAAAAGTTTGCCAAAGAATCAGAACATCTGCTTCGCCCGCTACAAATGGCCAGTGGCAAGGGGCAGTTTCGAGCTTTGCATCATTCATCTGGCAAGGACCAAGTCTTCTGAGTTCCATGTACGGCTCTGAATTCATGGATGAGAGAAGTTCTAGTTGACATATTTCCCTTTTTTTCTCCAGTTGTCGGCGCTGATTAGCATAGAAGCCTCCATATGGTTCAACAAGTCATCATTTAATGCATGCTAGCCAATTGGAGCGTATTCAAATGCGTAAACAGCAGCAGCGACTTTCATTGATTATTGAAGATAGGTTTCCCTTCTCGAATCGACATTTCTCCCCAATAAAGACCAAATCATCCACAGCCCACACACCCTTCGGCCTTTGCTATCATACCCTGTCAGTGAATTGAATGCCTCTTTTTCCTTCAAGTCTTGGACTGCGTTATCTTATCCACCACTTCTGTTTTATTCTGTCAAAGGTATATTCTTACAGCCGCTAAGCTAAATCTTTGCTTCTGAATTTTGATCCAAAGACATATTTAGTATCTCACGTATACTTAGTTACTGACTTGATGTTCTATGTTGCATTTCCTTAGCAGGAAACGGATGCTGTGATTCTTTTGGATAACCAGTTGGAATTCATCATGATCTGTCAGTGTATTTGTCATCCAGCTTTCAGCATATGCAGATATAGAATAGAAGCCCTTTTCATCCCAGCAGTCCTTTTGTTACTTTTGTGCATCAAATGCAGATCTTTTGGCTAACAATAATAGTTACTAAACAAGCAGTGAGGGGAAGGAAAGATAGAAAAAAGAAGATACAAGGAAAACTGCCGACAGTAAGGGCAGTTTCAAGCTGTCTACTGTGGGCGTTAGTGGATGAAAGATGCTCAAGTTCACATATTTCACTTTACTTTCAGGTCAACTAGCATGGTAGCCTCCATTTGATTATTCACAGCATGTGCTTCGTCAACTTGCCACCACTTAATGCGTGTCAGGCAATTATATTCAGACATTTATAGAAGCAGAGACTGTCAATTACCTTTGCGGAGTTAGTGGATGAAAGCTGCTCAAATTGACATATTTCACCTTACTTTCAGGTCAACTAGCATGGCAGCCTCCATTTGATTATTCACACAGCATGTGCTTCGTCAACTTGCCACCACTAAATGCATGTTAGGCAATTATATTCAACCATATATAAAAGCAGAGACTCGCATTGTTGATTGAAGTCACTTTTTTTTTCAACCGGGCAGCCTTTTCTCCACATTCCCGTGCACTGTACACGAAAATACTGCAGTCACTAGGGTTGGAACCCAGGGTGGCAGGCACGGCCTTTGGCCTCATGCTCTAGCCACCGCAGCTGCCACTCGCTGCTATGTTGACTGAAGTCACATATCCCTTCTTGAGCCAACATTTACCCTTATGGAGACCAACACCTCCTTATAAAGATACCTTAGCTGAGCTGATCACTACTTCCATGCAACTCTATCAAAGGTAAATTCTTATAGCCCTTAAGCTAATCCTTGTTTGCGATCCAGATTCCATATTTTTATTCTCATGTATGCTAACTTATAGTATATGCTACTTTTCATGAGTAGGGAAGGGACGCTATAGATGCTCGAGTCCTAATGAAAGAGATGGTCGGTTCTGTGGTTGTCCAAGGGGCAGTTAGCCAAATCCTATCTGATCTGATTGACAGGCATGAGGGGAAAGAGAAATAGAAGGACAACGGAAACTTGGAGAGGCTAGAGATGGTGCACATCAAGTTGGGGGCTGCTTTCGAGACATCTGAAAAGTGTCAGATCACTGATGCATCATTGTTGTGTTGGCGGAAAAATCTGAAGCGTGCTGCTCAAGAGTGGAAAACATTCATGGAAATGGAATTTTCTTGGGAATAGATGGAACATAAATGTCGGGAATTCTTCACAGCTAAGGACCTGTCTGTACGTTGAGGACATTCTCAGGTATGAGCTAAATTCTGTGTATGGGGGCAAGACTTGAGAGAAGGCTGTTGAGTACTTGAGTTACATATGCGAGCAGTTCTCTGGAAGAGTAGGAATGCCAGGCCTTTACTGACCGTGACGTCTCTGCTGCCAAACTCTTCGAATGCTGCATTGGATCTTCGCCTCTGGTCACGCCGAGCTAGAAAGCCTCTGCCCATTGTTCTCTTCAACTTTTGGGTTGAGTTTTTTCTTTTGACAATGTGACATAGCTTTGCACTTTAGATCTTTCTTTTCATTTTGCAAATCCTCTGGTCGCAGGGGTGGATCTACAGTAAGCTATCGGGGTCCGCCGACCCCAATGACTCTCCGGAAATCCGTAGTACCCTTAGTTGCGTCACCAGCTAAGACCCCAGTAAAATGAAAAGTCGACCCCGGCAATCACAGCCCAACCCACAAGAGAACGCGTCTTATTTTCATTTGCTACTAGTCTGGCTAGGAAGCTGCAAAGCCCAGTAGCCCACTGCGTGAATGTGGAGTCGTGGACTCAAGCAAACAACACAACTAGGCAAGGCAGCCTACCGATTGCTCTCCCTGCGCCCTTTCACCTTTCGATATAACTTCTGGCGTCCCGCTCAGCCGCTCGACGCTTGGCGCTCAGACCCTCATGGCCGTGCCGTGCCCCGCTCCACGCATCTTTGCATCCTACAGGTGACCGGCGTGATGTTCCATCAATCGTTCATCTCCGCTCCGACACCGTTTGAGCCTATAGGTACGCTAACAAATCACGTTGGATCATTGGATCTTAATTCGATTTTGATGTTTGTTTTTAGTCGGTTAATATAAGGAATTCAGAAATACTGATCTGAGGCAATCAAGAAGTGATGACAATTAACAGCTGTGGGGGTATGACCCTCCGGTACCCACAGGACAAGATATGGGCCGCACCATCAGAAGTGGCCTAGCCCACAAGATCAAGGCTTGCGGCGCACGGCACTATCGGCGTGCACCGCAAGGCTACAAGATGTATTAGATATTGTACCAAATAGGATATTTTCCTTGTAACTCTACCCCTCCAGAGTATATAAGGAGGGGCAGGTATCCATTAGTCGACATCCCCATACAAATCCCCAGGGATCTCATCTGATCATAAGCAATACAATCCACAGAGACATATGACGTAGGGTATTACATCACGTCGACGGTCCGAACCTGCCTACATCGCGTTCTGTGGCACGTCTAGTTCGTCTCTCACGCTCCTTGCCGACTCATCTACTACCGCAGGCATATTGTAAGTGCAATCAAAACCTATTGTAGGTTTTGACATTGATGACCATCAAATTAAAGGACTAATGAGATTTATCGAGATGATAAACAGAGAATCGAAAAACGAGGATGATGTACAGGTTGCAGATGTCCCCAATTACAAAAGATGGCTGGACTTAACTTAAGGAGGTTTAAATTCCTTTATGTCTTGAATTTGAGCTAGGAAATGCCATACTATTAAGGAGGACTCGAGGACAGTGGTCAACTATGCAACCAGATGCTCAAAATTCTAGAATAACATTCTCATACCCAGCCAAAACAACTAGCCAAAAACCTCCTGATTCTTTCTGTTTTGGCTAGGGCGGCAGTGCCGCCTATAAACGACCGTTGGGCTTGGGAGGGGTGGTATTTATACCACCAGGTCTGACCTACAACAGTCATCTTCTTCCTCCATCGGTTCATTTCGAGAACACAGAGACCAGAGCTCACTCTCTCTCTCCCTCGATTGTTGCTCCATTCCTCAAGCAAATCCTTGATTCCAACCATCAAAACTTGAGAGAAAAGGCAGCAAAACTCGATTGGAGAGCAGATCCAGTGATTTCCAAAGTATAAGAGCATTTGGTTCACGTTTGGTCGGTGGTTCTAGGGTTTGTTACTGTTGGAGCTTGCTCCTAGCCGGCTAAGCGTTGTCCTTGAGCTTGCCAACTCGTGTGGTAGCCTTGGGAGGTTTGTAACCTCATTCTCGAAGCTAAAAAATCACCCCTCATCTCAAGAGTTCATTCTCTTGATTTGAGAATGAGGGTAGGGCAAGCCTTTGTGGCAAGCCTAAGCCTTTTGTGGCTTCTTCAATAACGTGGACTTAGGCAAACCTTGGTGGTGAGCTGAACCACGGGATAAATTATTGTGTCTTGTGTGTTCTTGTTGGTTCTTATTCTTGCTTAACTAATATTAGGGTTTGTGAGCTCGATCTACTCTTTCGCTAGGGTTCTGTGGTATCTAGTCTTCGAGCTGGACTCTATCTTCATATTGCAAGACTGAGCAGCTCATAGATTCAGTTTACTCTCTGCGAAATCTCTTTTCTGTCTAAGCATTATTCGTAGCCCAGCAGTGCCACCCTATAAGGCCGGCAGTGCCGCCCTGTCAACTGACAGAATTTGGAGTTGAATTTTTATAGGCTATTCACCCCCCTCTAGGCCTCCTTAACCTTCCAGGAGATCCTACACATATCACTCGGTAGACTGCCGGTCGTATTTCGTCGACAGTGGCGCGCCAGGTAGGGGGTGTGCGTGCTGATTCCATGGCGAACCAGATGAGATCTCAAAATCAACGCCATCCATGGCAACCCCAACTTCTGGCGGCGGCGTCCTTCAATAGCTTACGCCAGACTCGCAGTCTAGATGCAACTCGTGGGTGCATGCATGGCGTGCGGGGTCCTCAACCCTAACGGCTGGGTCAGGCGCGGCACCTGCACAGAATTTCCAATCTACCGCGATCTGCGAATTTCAATCACAACAGATGATGCAAGCAAGCAAAAGGCTTTCACCGATCCGCACGTGACGACGATCATTCAGAAACCTAAGTCGCTTTATAATTAAATATCATTATATATATACTTCCAGATATATCCGTATGCCTGCGTGATTTCTATTGGAAGAAACCTAATCATATCCTGTTGTTGCTCATGATTTTCGATCGAATACGCAAGATCGTTGCCGCAGATCACGACAACAAGCATTCAGGAAAGGCAGCCGGCGATAAAGCGATGTGGAGCATTGTTTCCACAAAGATGCCGATCGGCCGTGCAAGCTAACTAGAGAGGATCTTGGACTGCGCCTCGCCTCGGCCGGACACGTCCGAGGGCTTCGCCTCCCCACACGGATTGTCTCTGTCAGGCTCCGACTACGCCCGTTCGCCTACGACTCCACGTGCTCGTCCGAACTGTCAAGCGATCCGTCCGAGCTGTCAAGCAAATCACATCCATCTACTTTGACATTACGGCTCCTCTACTTCACTCGGCCCCGAATCAAGCTAAGTCACGCTTTAATATTTTTTTCAAATATTCTTTAACCTTCATATATCTCCATGATGTTTCTCCAAGCTATTTTCTCCATATTTATTCTCCAAACGATTTTCATTCATGGATACCATCTTAAAGATGACATACAACTATGCCTAAAGTAAATGCCCGAACAGTCATGTTGACACTCGGATGTTTTCAGAGACGGCCTGTCTCCGGCTTCTTCCTACACGTGCACGAGCGTCCACCCTCTATGTTATGGGTGGCCGGCAGCGGCTCCTTGGCGATGCCTTTTCCTACACACATGGGCTCTGTGCTCCACATTACGGTTAACGGGCTAGCTAGGGCTGGAGACTCAGCTATAAACTAACTGGTCGGACGGTTTATGTTTATATTGTATATAAACACAAACATTACATCAACACTAAGTGTTCATCACGAGCTGCTAAGCAACTTTTCATGAACATAATGTTCATCTGCAATTGATTGTCTAGCTACATACGCTATTTCATCACCACCGATTTTTCTCTGGATTTCTTATATTTTATTTTTACATCATGTACTACCCATTCTACGCATTTGTCTCGCAGGGGCATGGTTTGGTCAACGAGCTTACGCTTAGGGACTGGACAAGATTATCATCGTCCGGGTGGTCGAACCACCTCTCAGATGGACTTCACCGCCAACCAATTGCTCGGACTGCTTGGCATTCACTTCGCCGCCGACCAGTTGGTTGGACTGCCCATCGCATGGGCTTCATCATCAGCTACGCTGGGGCTCGCCAGCTAAGTTGGGGACTCCTCGTTGTTCGGATTCTTCGTACAAGCGTCACCAGCTAAGCTGGAGACTCCTTTGGTGATCAGATCTTGCTACATCTCATCGGTGTGCTATCAAGTTGCCCCATGCTGTTTGGATTAGGGTGCTGATCTTGGGCAGCACGTCCAGGGTTTTGATAAGTATATCGCAGATGACGTTGGCAAGCTTTCAAGGTTCTTTCTTTGACCCTGCTACAAGATATCTTTAAAATCTTCCAGTAAGCTCGGGGACTACGTGTGTACACGTCAGGCGATGACTGTACTTATTTCTACACTGGTTTGCAGCTAAGCTGAGAACTGGGTCGGTATTGGAAGACTACAACTTTGGACCCTGGCACCATACTTCATCTACTGTCAGGCTCGGAGACTAAGTGGCTACACTTCACCTGGCGATGAATGTAGTGTTTTTTTCTGATTTACCCTCTTTGTTGACTAAGGAGTCTAAGTCACTTCGCCTAAGGTGGAGAATTTTTAAATTTTATCTTGAGCCCTTTACATCCTTTTGATAAACCTCGACTTCGTGCAAGTCCGTGCTCGGCTTCTGGATGAACAGCTCAAACACTCGCTGCGACAGCTCGGAGGCTCGTTCAACTAGCTCGGATGCTTGACCAACTGCTCGGATATCTTCTTCAACAGCTCGACTCCCAGTTAGACTGGTCAGAAGCCTGCTCCTGGTGATTAGCAGCATGTTGGTCAGCTCAGACAAGCTCAAGACGGTGTTCTCAGAGGATACAAAGTGATCAGGGACTAGCTGTGGGGGTATGATCCCCGGTACCCACAGGATAAGACATGGGCCGCACCATCAGAGAGGGCCCAGCCCACAAGATCAAGGCTTGCGGCGCACGACACTGTTGGCGTGCACCGCAAGGCTACAAAGATGTATTAGATATTGTACCAAATAGGATACTTTCCTTGTAACCCTACCCCTCCAAAGTATATAAGGAGGGGCAGAGATCCCCTAGTCGACATCCCCATACAGATCTCCAGGGATCTCATCTGATCATAAGCAATACAATCCACAGAGATACATGACATAGGGTATTACGTCATGCCGACGGCCCGAACCTGCCTACATCACGTTCTGTGTCACGTCTAGTTCGTCTCTCACGCTCCTTGCCGACTCATCTACTACCGCAGGCATACCCCTCGGTAGACTGCCGGCCGTATTTCGTCGACAACAGCCACATGAAGAAAAGATGAAAGTACAACAAACACTTACTACTCTTTGAGGTAAATAGTTTATTTTATCTTATTATGCTTTTGTTAATTTTATCCCTTCGTATGAATGCCTGATTTTTTCAATATACCATCATTATTACTATTTATGCCCATAACTTGTGTAGACATATGGTGTTACAATACTATATGTTTTAGGTCCTGTTTGGAACCGATTAAAATCAGATTATGGGCCACCCCACTAAGAGAATTGTAAAAAATTTAGCCAAATACCTCGCAATATCGATGATTCTTTTCACCGCGCAAGACTCACCCATTGTGAAAATGAACAAGGAGCCCAATTTTCTCGTACCATGGCTCTTTGATCGTGGCTCAGCTACCGCACTGCACGGTCGCAGAACTCGTATCAAAGAGAGCCTTGGTCATATGAGTATGTGTTAATTGCCGACCCCGGTGATAATTTATTCTAGATTCGCCACTAGGTCCCTGCATATTCATTTATATATCAAAGTTTAGGCTGGCAATCGCGACCATAGTACCAATCATGATCTTCTTTATGTTCTTTTTGTCCTTTTCCGTTTCTTGAATTCTGTTGCTTGGACACATCTTTTTTCTTTTATTATTAACATATATTATTAATCAGTAGGGTGCTACCACTCCTGTTTCCTCAAAAAGAATCACCTACCGTAGTTACTCTAAAGAAAATCCACTCTACCCTTTCCAAAAAAAAATCCACTCTAAGAATTTATGTAAGTGCAGTGCAGTGTGCTGTTCATGTGTTTAGCTTCATGTAAATCTATTTCATGCTAGAGATTATACATAGTAAGAAAAGGGAAAAATAGAAAAACATAGGGGTATGGCCAAAATAAATATTGTCAGACTCTTGGCCTGGTCCTGGTGGCGGTGCAACACCGCTGCAGGTTCTAGCTTCTGGGCCCCATGGTGCAAGGGGAGGTTTCAAGCTTTCCATGTTCACCTACAAAGGACCAAGCCTTCTGAGTTCCCTGTACGCTGCTGAACTAATATAATGGATGAAAGATGTTGAAGCTCACGTATTATATTTCCCCTTGTTCTCTTTCAGTTTATTAGCATAGCAGCCTCCGTATGGTTCAAATTGTCACTATTTAATGCATGTTCAATACTATATTAGCCAATTATATTCAAACGTGTAAAGAGAAGCATAGCAGCCTCCATTTGATTATTCACACAGCATGTGCTTCGTCAACTTGCCACCACTTAATGATATGTTAGTCAATTATATGCATATATAGGAGCAGAGACTCTCATCATTGATTGAAGTCACATATCCCTTCTTGAGCCAACATTTCCCTGGCTTATGGTGACCAGCACCTCCTTATAGAGATACCTTCATACACAGGACAGCTAAGCTGATCACTACTCCCATACAATTCTATCAAAGGTACATTCTTACAGCCACTCAGCTAAATCCTTGCTTGTGATCAAAATTCCAAATTTTTACTCTCTCATGTGTGCTGACTAATGGTGTATGCTACTTTTCATGAGCAGGGAAGGGACGCTATTGATGCTTGAGTCCTGATGGCAGAGATGGTCGGTTCTGCGGTTGTCCAAGGGGCAGTTAGCCAAATCCTATCTGATCTGATTGACAGGCATGAGGGGAAAGAGAAATCGAAGGACAACGAAAACTTGGAGAGGCTAGAGATGGCGCACATCAAGTTGGAGGCTGCTCTCGAGACATCTGAAAAGTGGCAGATCACTGATGCATCGTTGTTGCGTTGGCGGAAAAATCTGAAGCGTGCTGCTCAAGAGTGCGACGACGTGCTCCACAAGTGCAAGAATAGAATCCTAGAAGAAGAAAAGATGGAACAGGAGGTCAGTAGTTCAGCCTTTCCTAAACGGATAGCACATGCTACCAAGTCATTTATTTCTTCTACCTTTGGTCTCAACGACCAGCTAAGCAGATCCATTGTTCGAAGATTTGAGTGGTATGCAGATGGTGCTAGCGACTTCTTGAGATTCATAGAGCTTGGTTGCACACCGCATTGTCACATGCCCTTCAACCCTTTTGTCAAAAACCTTTTTACAGGCAAGAAGCTACAACACATTATCGATCTGGGAAATCAGAGCACATTTTTTTTGCTGTGGTTGCCCTTCAGTACTCCAGAGCATGGAATAGAGGTTGTCCTGTTCTTCATCCAGAAAGATGGTCTGGCACCCGAGAATAGTTTTTTCTTTAGTGTCACTCTACAACTTTTAGAGAGTACGGACATAGTTGGAACTGCCATTGATTGCTTGAGGTTGTACACACCCCTTTTTAAGTCTAAAGTTGAAATTATTAGGAATAAACTTATGCAACTACCTACACAAGACTTCTCATGGGTGCCATTTCTTGATTCACGCCAGAAAAAACATTGGGAGAATCTTCATAATTGTGTTTCTCAATGGAATCGCCCAAACCCATCATGTTGCAAGGAGCTTGACCAGCATGAACTTCACTGTAGTAGCAACACAGGCACGCCAGATATTTCTCTAGAATCAGTTATTGGAGTGCACTTGCAGTGCCAAGTCTCACTGCGTGGAGGCGATTTTTGTTTGCAAGATTCTCAATATCTGATAGCTGGACTACTGTTTATGCCCCATGGCTCTTCAGAAGACCTGCTGGCTGCGGATAAAAGCTCAGCTATAGTGGTGAATCACGGTGAGGAGCAACATTACGCTCATACAGACATTACCTTGGCACAACTGGAAGAGATCACACTACCAAAGGCTGTAGATTACTTCTGCCAAAACACAGACACATTAGTGTACCAGGTGCTTTGGAAGTCTAAACATGGTGCTGCATATATCCAAGTTGCGAAGGCAAGCACGACGATGCAAAGCACACGGCGAATGACTCGGGGCACTAGGGCAAGAAAGGCAGTGCAACGACGGGATCAGGAGCTGGAGGAGCAGCCGTATGTGGTTCCTCACTTCCTCAACTTATGGGCTCGGCACGCGCCTAGCCGGCTGCAAGGCTCTCTCGCAAGCTGGATGCAGAAAGAAAAAGAAAATCGGTTAGCACCTTCACAAATGCGCCTGAAGTTCTAGATCATTTAGCATGGATCGATAATAGAAACTAGCAGAAAAAGATTCATGCAAATGGAATTTTCTTGGGAACAGATTAAACATAAATGTTGGGAATTCTTCACAGCTAAGGACATGTCTGTACGTTGAGGACATTCTCAGGTATGAGCTAAATTCTGTGTATGGGGTCAAGACTTGAGAGAAGGCTGTTGAGTATTTGAGTTACATATGCGAATTCTCTGGAACAGTAGGAATGCCAAGGCCTTCAATGACCATGACGTCTCTGCTGCCAAACTCTTCGAATGCTGCATTGGATCTTCGCCTCTGGTCACACCGAGCTTAGAAAGCCTGCCCATCGTTTTCTTCAACTTTTGGGTTGAGTTTTTTTTTTTTGGAGAATGTGACAAAGCTCTTAGCACTCCTGCACTCTCTTCCCCTTTTGCAAATCCTGTATGCACTGATCCTTACAAATTCATTTATATATCAAAGTTCAGGCTGTCAATCGCCTACCATAGTACCAATTGTGATCTTCTTTATATTCTTTTTGTCCTTTTCCATTTCTTGAATTCTGTTGCTTGGACACATCCTTTATTCTTCTATTATTAATATTCTTGTTTCCTAAAAAAATCGCCTACCATAGTTACTCTATAGAAATCCACTCAAGAATTTATGTTAAGTGCAGTGCACTTCTCATGCAATTAGCGTCATGTAAATCCATTTCTTACTAGAGATTATATAGTAAGAAAAAGGAAAATAGAAAAACAGAGGCATACACTGGGCCCAAATAAAAATAAAATTGCCAGACTCTTGGCCCGGCCCAGGTGGCGGTGCAACACCGCTGCAAGTTCTGGCTTGTGTACTTTCACGCCACACCTTGCCCGTGCTACACATGGTGTACGGTGATTTTGCCACGCGCCACACGGCCTGACACGGCCAAAAGAGTTAAAAATAAAAATATGATGGGTTATTTTAAAAATATGTTTAGAGAAACGTAAAAAATTTAAAGAAAATCTCATCGTTAACAGGTGGTGTTTCATTAGGTAGCCTTAGCATTTATGCCAAGCATGTCAATACCATTCCGATGCCACCTGGAATGACCATTATATAACGTACAGGTGCTAGACCGGTATTAAAAACACTTTTATCACGTACCAGTCTCAATACCACCTATTCCGGCCAATATCAGTCATACCGGTACCGGCTAAGAATCAAGTAATATCTGATTTAATGTACAATTTATAAAACTGTTAAATAAATTATATAATATCTTAAACATAAGCCTATATATCTTTTGGGATGATCACGACTAAAGTTGTATGAAAATATATCATATATAGCTACTTCTATATTATGATTTTAATAAAGACTAAACGGTATAACGGTATTGACTAATACCGGAATGTTCTGTTCCAAGAGAGAGAGAAAAACAGAATAGCCTTTGGAATGGTTTTTTTATTATTATTGTACTAGCAAACATGTCCGTACGTTGCAATAGAAGAAAATCAAAACTTATATCTCTACTTAGTTACTAATCTGTATATTATTTTGCATTTAATCCATCGGCAATGAAGCAATAATTACATTAGGACATTGACAGTCTATAAAAGTGCAATTAGAATAATGCGAGCCAAATTAGCAAATTCCTTATGTCATGCAAAATCAGTAGAAATATATAAACATGCTTAATTATCCATGAAAGAGCGGAAAAGTTTAGTGAAAAAGAGGAATCCCTGCCGGCAGCTGCCTCGCAGCGTCCGCCACCTCCTCCCCACCCCCTGCACCTTCTCCTCTCGCCTCCCCACCCCAACAGGTTGTCGTGGCCGCCTCGCCACCTGGCTGCCACCGCCTCTCACGGTGCTACATCTGCTAGAGGTGCAACCCTAGCTGCCGCTTCCCGGTTAGATTGAACAATAAACTCCCAAGATTTATGTTCATGATTTAATTAGTTAAACCATTATCCAATCTAGGTTATAATAAGATTATTTTTATTCTTAATTAAATTACATCAATAATTTAATAGTAGAAATATTTGATTATTAAGGATTAGGGAAGGATGAAGGATCCAAAGACCCATAATATTGTGTTTATTCTTTTTTATGTTTATAAGAAAAATAATGAGAGAATCAGGAAAACAAAGATGACATGCAAAATAATAAGAGAAAGGGCATGAACGGACTTGATAGTCCAGAAAAGAAAAAATGAAAAAGAAGAAGAAAAAACAAAAAGCATTTAATTCATCAACAATGAAGCAATAATTACATTAGGACATTGACCATCTATAAAAAGTGCAATTAGAATAATGCCAGCCAAATTAGCAAATTTCTTATGTCGTGCAAAATCAGTAGAAACATATAAACATACTTAATTATCCATGAAAGAGTGGAAAAGTTTAGTGGAAAAGAGGAATCCTTGCCGGCAGCTACCTTGCAGTGTCTGCCACCTCTTCCCCACCCCCTGCACCTTCTCCTCTCGCCTCCTCACCCCAACAGGTTGTCGTGGCCGCCTCGCCCTCGGCTGCCACCGCCTCCCGCGGCACCACATATGTTGGAGGCGCAACCCCAGCTACCGCTTCCCGGTTAGATTGGACAATAAACTCCCAAGATTTATGTTCATGGTTTAATTAGTTAGACCATTATCTGATCTAGGTTATAATAAGAATAATTTTTATTCTTAATTAAATTACATCAATAATTTAATAGTTAGGAATATTTGATTATTAAGGATTAGGGAAGGATGAAAGATCAAAGACCCATAATATTGTGTTTATTCTTTTTTATGTTTATAAGAAAAATAATGAGAGAATCGGGGAAACAAAGATGACATGCAAAATAATAAAAGAAAGGGCTTGAACGGACTTGATAGTCCACAAAAGAAAAAAGGAAAAAGAAGAAGAAAAAACAAAAAGAGGAAATCAGGAAAAGGAGTGGAACTAATACAAAAATAAAAATCGGATCAGATACAGTAACTGATCAGAGATAGTCTAAAAAATAGAAAAAGGCCGAACAGATGACGGAACAGGAAAAGGGAAAAAAATGAATTTACTATATATAGTAATAGTATTGGGCATGGACTCTTTGGTTAAACATAGACCATAGACAACCCAATACATTTTGAAATTGGACTCCGTATCCGCTAGACAAGAGTTATTCTAACTCGTATGAGCACGGGTTGTATATATATAAGTTTAGATGGAAGAAACTCTCCATTATCCGGTAGTTAGAGGAAAACAGACAAAAAAAAATAGATGGACAAAAAAAATGGCCGGAAATTTTGCCACTTTATTATTGCTAGCAAAAGTACCCGTGTGTTGCAACGAGTTGTCCATATTCATCATAGTGCCCTTGTTATTCACCAACCTCCACGCTTACGTAATGCCTCCCGTGCTGGTATCTTGCAACAGAAACTGCCTTGCCCTGTGCATGAGCTCACTGTGCAGGATGAGCATGCCTGGTCCTGTGTTGCTAACATGGAGGACGTTTCGTGTCGACACATTTGAATCTATCTTCGAATTGGACTCCTAGTGTGTTTGGACCTGTGCTTCTCTAATTCGCCTAGGCGTAGGATGTCTAAAGATTTATCTAACGATCATGTCATGTGTCATGCATTTCAAGTTGTCTTGTGATAGGACTCTGCATGATGCTCAAACATTTTATTCGTCCACTGCTCTTAACTATGTGAATGTAGAAACGATCTTTGTTGGTCTGTCTATAGCCCACCTGCTTTATATGATAATTGGTTCTAGACAGCTAGCTACGATTCCAAGCTAAATAGGAACCTTATTATTAAGAAGGAAGAAGCAAAATCCGATTAGACCATGAAGTCGATTTTTGCATGATGTTGTTCACGCGTGACGGCGTTAGTTATGTTTGGAAATTTTCTACATGCTGGTATTCGCACAAATCACATGCACACGTGAAGGAAGGGATTGGAGTTGGAGCCAGAATCCAAGTGTGTCACGTTTGCATGTACGTGATCCTAATAGGCAAAATAAGAAAAGAAGTGTAAACAAAATACGATGACTAATGTTAGTTATTGTTTGATTTGATTAGCTCGATGCAGCAAATTGGTTTTATATATAGAAGGGGTGCGAATGTTCCTACGGAGTTCAAGTCTGGCTTCTTTAGCACGTCCGAGTCCTAGTTGTTTTTTTTACTTAGACTAGCAACAAGGTGTTTGCATATCTATCTCTAATAATAAAAAGGCAAAATTTCAGACGTTTTTTTCGTCCAGCCCATTCAAATCTGGCCCAACCATCCCACTTTACTCGCTCAAGTCCGGCCCATTCACGACCGGCCCACTCCTCACAACGAAAGATTTCTCCCCACGCGCCACGCCGCCGCCGCAACGCCTCCGTCCCGTCGTCTCCCCTTACCGTTGCTGCGCTGCTTCAGTCCTGCGCCGCTGCTCTTTATTATTAGGTATAAATATAGAAACGGAGGGGAACCGGGAAGAGAGCTCCCTCCCACCAGTTCATTTCTGGAGTGTAATATCAATTGCAAGTTTGCAACTAAGAAAACAGAGTAGCAGTACACAAGACCATCACAGGTGTCTTGTTTGACTAAGCTGTTTAGGTGATACGTATTGAAAAAACAGGGAATTACACCAGGACTGAGCTATATTTGCTTCAATCGGCAGACACTGTATGTGTACTTCCAAAGCCACCACGGCAAGCAAAGCAACAATTGTTGTTGCCTAGCTCAGTGCCTGCAACATCGATCGTTGCACCCCAGGAGAACTGAAGGTGGGTCGTAGTTTCCGCCTTTCTGGAACTGAATTGACAAGCACTCCACTTCCACTCCGTATGATATACGACGCCGCTGGCCAGTGCTTCTTGCAACATCACGTTTGCGACGCGGAAGCTTGGCGGTGACGCGGCGTTGGCGCGCGGCGCCGAAACTACGCAGAAGCTGTGGTCTGGCCCCGCAAAACCGCAGCCGCCCGTCGTCTCCATTCCAGGGGCATGTCCCCCTGGTTTCCCCGCGGGATGCTTGCGCCTCCCTGACCGCCGCGTGCCGACACGCGTCGTGAGCGCTCTGACCGACGCGCCGACCGCACCACCACGCCACTACTACAACTACAAACGAGCGCGCACGACGTCGCGCACTCCCGCAGAGACAAACGAAGACAGGCAACAAACACCGGTCGCCATCGCCATCGTCTCGTCGTCTTGGTTGGCCACCCCGACTCGTCGTCGCTCAGCCATGTCATCGAGCGAGCTGTCCAGCGGCTGGTCGGCGGCGGCGGACAGGATCGGGCTGCAGGGGCGGCGAGCGATCCTGATGCAGGCCCTCGGCGGCCGCTCGGTCTCTGCGGCGGCGGTGCCGAACGAGCGAGCAGCTGGCGGCGGCGTCCGGGCCGGAGCAGCGGCCGTGCCGCAGCCACGTCGCGCCTCGTCGGAGCCTGCTGCGGCTGCGAGTCGTCGTCCAACCGGCTCGGGAGCGGGCGGCGCCGGCTCGCCTGGGCCTGGCGATGCCGATGATACGCTTCTTGCTGCAGCCGCCGCACCGTCTCCGTCGCCGGGTCTCACCGCCGAGATGGCTCTGTCCATCCTCGTCGACTGCTTCGGGCACTAGCTACCTAGATCGTGCTCGCACTGTAGCCGTTTTCAGGCTCCGAATGACTTGACTACTGCATTTCTAAATTTATTATTGTATACTACTGTAATACGGAGTTGCATGTACGCGTGTATTGTAATATAGATTTATTTTATATATATTATATACAAATGCGTGAGAAGAAACACTTGGGCCAACGCAAAAAAAGTTGCCAGGTGGCCCACTCACCGTTCGGCAGCCCATATGTGAGTCCAAATAGCCAAGAATTCACGCTTGTTCAGGCCCATATATGGGTCCAAATAGCTAAGAATTCACGCTTGTTCCTCGTAGCCGTTGCAGGAGACCGGAACTCGATCGAGGAAGCCTAGAAGCAATACTCTGTTTGACGGAGTATCAGGGTCATACACCCCTGAATGGCTGGTAGCACTTGCTAACCTTGTCTTGTCCTTGGAGCTCAAAACCTTGAATATCACGTGCTACTATAGCATATATAATCACTATCAGTTCATAGCTCCTGCAATCAGTAGTAATAGTACAACAGGCAGTGATAGTATATTAATATGTTCCTATTAAAATCAATAGTACAACATCACCGGACCTAAAATTTGATTCCAGCGTAGTTAAATGTGTTGGACTCAACCTCACACCCACTCTATCTCTCTCTGTTCCTCTCTCACACCTGGCGGCCTCTCTAATCTCTCCCATTCTCCTCCCTCTCTCCACGCCCACAAGAGCATCCTCTTCTCTTCTCTTCTCTCCCTTCTTGCTCACCCTCTCTTCCACAACCAGTGGCCTCGAGCGCAGGCGGAGGTGGCTCCAATTGGGGAGGATGGAGCGCATGCAGGCGGGTGCTTGGAGGCTTGACACAACACCCTCCCTGACCCCAGACGCTAGTTCTTGGAGGTGTACCGTAGGTGCCCCCCGTGCGGATGCTCAGCGGTTTGGCGTGGCGAGGGAGCTCAGCATCCCGACGGCCCATGCGTGGGTGATGGCGCTAGCGTAGCCTATTAGTTTATCATCGTTGGTTGCAAACCGGCAGTCGTAAGCTCGATTACCACTAACGAGGGTGAAAACCGGTAGTAATCGGGCCTTCCCAACCGACTGTGATGAGATTGTATAGTAGTGAATATAGCTAGCAATAATAGTAAGTCCAAAGTTTATCTACATGGTACCTTGATGACTATACATATCAGATTGTGTTACTATAAGTAGGTGTCACGTATGCTAAGTATTCATGATAGGTCATTTTTTTGTGGAGTTTTATAGTATTGTTTTGAAGAATATCATGTTAGATAAATGCAATAAAACATGGATGAAACAACATCATCAATACATGGTTTCATTCCCGTGTTTTATAATGGCAAGTGTGCGAAAGACCGTGTAACTGTGTCAGTGGTTTAGGTTTAGATTTCCAAGACATATACTCAACTACTCATGAAGTCCCTCTGCTATCCAATAGAGGTGGAAGCACATGACGATGACAAGGCTGTGGCAGGATGTCCTTATGGATGGAAAAGTAAGGATGGGAGGACCTTTCTACTTCCTTATGACGATTAAGAAATCATGATCCATGATCCAATTATCATGGGCGTTTTCTCACCCAGGAATTTCTTAATACTACTAGGATGCTTATTTTTCCATAGAAAGGCCTAATATGGCCACCTCTAAGACTTGAGCTAGTAAACTAAATCATAGTTAGTTCGAGCCTAGGAAATAAGAGATTTCTCTTCTATTTCTTTCTCTCCACACCTAAGATCTTTCTCTAAGCAAAATGGTAAGACCTTCCACAAGATAGATATGATGTCTATGATCTTCTACAAGCAAAATGCTAAGATCTTCCACAAGATAGGTCTCTATAAGCTAGTTGAAATATCATTGTTGGAGCTAATCCAAATAGAACCGCTCACAGTTAAGAGGACACAGGTGCAAGTAGTTGCTGAAACCATGAAACATATTATGTCATGGTTTTGCAGCGACGAGATGATCTAGATTTACATATACATATGCAAATTAGTGAAATAGTATACGAAGTATGAGTGTAGGACACATTTGCTGGAGAAAAGAAATTATGGATCGAAGAGCTCAGAAATATTATGTTTAATAAAGCATGCATCATCAGTAATTCACAAATTAAGGAGCTAAACTGTAGCTAATAAGAAGGGTCGTCGTAGTAATAAATATGTACACCATATATAATGACTCGTCACATTTCCACCCGGATAGCAAGGAAAGGAAGACGAGAGATCGATCACTATCGCGGGCAGGTTCAACGAATCTAACGAGAAATTAACACCTAGGCTAGCTTAGCCGTGTTAATTGGGAGGACGACACGAACTTTGGTTGACTTTGATGTGGCCAGCTAGGTATACGTAGCCTGTACGAGCCTGATTGGTCCCCAGTTACCAAGGGCGGTGGAGCAAGCTGCAGTAGGCTACTGGCGCCGGAAGACGTGCTCCTCGCCGGTGCGGTGGTTGACGTGGCGGATCCACCGCCCACGGCCGCCGCCAGGCCTCCTGCTTTGCTGGTGCATCGGTAGGCTGGGGCCCTTGCCGACCCCGACGTGCAGCACCTCGACTCCGCCGGCGCCGATGGGGAGGTAGGCGGCGCGCACGACCCTCGTCCCGGCCGCCATCCCCCACGGTGGCGCGGCGGCGCGACGCCGGACGCCGCCGCTGCTGTCGCCGCCGTGGCGCACGACGACCATGCCCCTGGGCCCCGGCCTCGCCGCCCTCAGCACGGCCGCCGCGTCGCGGCGCCGCGCGTCCAGCACGAGGAGGTCCACGCCCTCCAGCCGCGCCATGGCCGCCTCGGCGCCGTCGGCGGAGGTTGAGGAGCCGGAGCCGGAGTGGTCGGCCTTTTCCGAAGGGAAGTCGACGTCGACGTCGTTGATGTCGAGGCGGGCGTAGCGGCCGCCCGTGCGGCGCGCGGCGGCGGCGAGCGCGAGGCTGGTGGCGGGCGGGCGGCGGCTGCTGCTGCTAGACGACGGAGAGGCGTCCGGGGCGTCGACGATGAGCTGGGCGTTCCAGCCGCCGGCCATGGCGGCGACGAACTCGGCGAGCTCGGGCGAGCCGTCGGCGGCGTCGGTGCCGGCGATCGCCCGGACGCCGTCGATGTAGGCCTTGGAGGCCGTGTCGGGGCACCACACCAGCTTCATCGTCGTGTATCGTCTCTGCTGGACGACGATGGATCGATTGGTTACTTGGCGCGGCGAAGGAAGGAATGGAAGGGAAGCGAAGCGAGAGGGGGAGGGAAGGAAGGGTTTATTCGATGGGGCGTGGGGGGCATAGAATTGAAAAGCGGAGTGACGGGGTGATGGAAGTGAGCGGTGGGGGATAAGCGAGAGCGGATATATGCGCCCCGATCTGTGGGCTGCGCTGACGAGCCAGCATGGCGGCAACACGGACCTGGCCCAGTGGACGGACGACAGGTACGGCCGCTTCAAGGCGGCACAAAAAAAAAGAAATGAAAAGGACAGCACGGAGAGGCACATCAGGGTGTAGTAATCAATGTGGAAAGGGGTGCAGGGTGGGTCACGACTCACGTACGGGTCTGTTTAGTTGACTAAAAAGTTTGCGCAGTATCCGTCACATCGAATCTTTGACGCATGTATAGAGTATTAAATATAGGTTAAAAAAATAACTAATTACACAGTTTGTCTATAAATGTCGAAACGAATCTTTTGAGCCTAGTTAGTCCATAATTGGATAATTTTTACCAAATAACAACGAAAAGTGCTACAAGAATTTACCTAAAAATTTTCACCATCTAAGCAGGCCCTACGTCGCGGCGGCCGCCGCTAACACCGCTACCGGGGCATCGAAGAAGTTAGAAAATTTTGGAACTGTAGCATTTTGTTTGTATTTGACAATTACTGCTGTCTCAGAAAGAAAGACGTTTTGGGTTTTCGTGCCACAAGTTTGACTCGATTTGTATAAAATGCGTGCAACATTTATGTCTCTAAATAAATTTATTAAAAAACTAGACTTAAAGATCTTTCCGATGATACTAATTACTTAGCATAAATATTTATATATTTTAATATATAATTGCCGGCAGTTGTTTCTCGGGAAGCGAAAACGTTTTTCTTTCTGGGACGGAGGGAGTATTGTTTAATTATTGACTAGCTAGGCTCAAAAGATTCATCTCGTGATTTACAATCAGATTGTGCAATTAGTTATTTTTTTATCTACATTTACTGTTCCATGCATACGTAGATTGATGTGATATAGGGGCTCATCTGAACAAGGCCCGGGGTGAACAACGGACGGACGGGAGGCGCCCGCTCGTGAGGACCGACGGATGGACGGGTGCTCCTCCAGGTGGGTGGGTGGGCCGCCCGGCGTGTCACGTAACGTATCTTGACCGAACTAAAGGCTCTCCTTGTCGGCTCGTGACACCCAATAACTGCCGGCCGCAAGTGCTTCTTCACGTACAGCCCCATCATCGGCTAGTCTTTTCTTTTTCTTCTTCCCTTTTTCTCTTGCTTTTCTTTAATTTTTCCATTTCAGAGCACGCACGGTGGGCACTCTCACGCGCCTTTTGCACGCATACATGCATGCGCGGTACACCTGTAACACCCGGAATTTTTGCCATGTTTTGAAAACCGCTAAAAATTTGAACTTTTAATTTTTTTTTAAAATTAATTATACTAAATGCGTAGGATTACTTTCGATGCAAACAAAAGATCACAGAAGAAAAATTAAGTAGCGTATGTGATTTTGTCGCCTTGCCTTTTGAGCATATGGTGGTACAACCCCTTTTCAAATTAATCGTGAGTTTGGTTTTTCTCTCTGATATTTTGCATGGAATTCTGGGGAAAAGAAAAAGGAAAAGCAAATCCAAAATATGAAAAAAAAACTAATTCGGGCTCCTTTCCTTCTCTTCTACTCTTCTGACCCACGGGCGCGGCCCATCTCTTCCCTCCCTTCTTCTCTTCCTCGCGTGGGCCGGCGCCCCGCTCTCGGCCCAGCAAGGCGGAGCAGCGACTGCGCCTGCCCCTCTCCTTCTCCTCGCTGGCGAGTGGGACTCGGAGGGCAGCTTCATCCTCCCCACCAAATATCGCGCGTCACATCACGGCCGCGCTCGGCGCGCTGGTCCCGCCGTGGCCGTCCCGGTACTGGGAAAGGGAAAATGTGGGGCGCCTTTTGCCCCACCTCCGAGCCGTCCCATCCTCTCCTCTCCCTCACCGCTGTTCCTCTACAGCGTGTCAACGGCCGCAGAGGGCAGCTGGCGCTGGATTCCCGCCGGCGCCATGAATGAGTCCTCTCGAGCTCCGGGAGAGCACGGACAAGACGAGACTCGGAAGCCTCCAGCGCATTGTCCTGCGACCCAGCTTCGAGCACGTACGAGCGAAGATATTCCGGCGGGCGAGAAATATCTCGCCGCCGCCGCCGACCTCGACGGCCTATAAATAGCCCCGGCCGGTGAGCTTTCCTCGTCGCCTCCATCACTCCGAGCTTCGCCTAGAGCAGGAACGAGCCATCTCCCGTTTATCTCCTCCCTTCCCCGCTCATTCTCTGCTCCATCTTGTTTTTCCCCAATTTGGTTGTCGCCGCCGCCGTGGGGTTCGAGCTCCAATTCATGCCTCTGTAGTGCATCTCCGACCAGGCTGGGAAGCAGGTGAGCACCAGGCCATTCTCCTCTACTCCTTTCGTCACTCCTAGTACCCTTGTTCTTCCTGCTGTGGCCTGCCACCGTGCAGCCCCTGCCGCCGGGCAGCCATGACTGCCGGCCGCTCTCAGCAAGGCACTGCCGAGCCAAGCCCTGCCCTTTCACTCACTCACGTATACACTACTACCACGCACTGCACACATCCGCACTCCAAAGTGCTCCACGAGGGAAGGAGCATGTCACCGCGCCGCTGTACTGACAGCGGCGAGTCGCCACCGATGCCGCAGGTGCGTACGTCTCCGAGGAGGCCACCAACCATCGCGGGAGAGAATCGAGAGCCCCGGCGGCTAGCCTGTGTCCAGCCGTGGGCAGGAGAACCGCCGGCAAGGCCGATTCCGGCGAGGTCCGCGCCCTGCTCTGTTTCTACTGGCGAGCTTCCTTCCCTTTTCCTGTCACGGGCTCGGGTCCGAAACGGCCTGCCCATTTGGGGAGGGAGGCCAAGGTTGGCCCGCACGTCAGCGACACGAGTCACCGACTCCCTGACCCCACTTGCCCAAAAGCACTAGCTCACGTACACAGCACACAACACGCAGGTCACACAGGCAGTGTACACAGAGCGATGGAGAATCACTTTTCTTACATAAATAAATTCCCAGAAAATTCCTAGAGACTACCCACACTGTTACCACGACTTTCTCATTCATCCAAATATCTCCAAATTCCATAAATTCCCATAGCCGTATTTTTAACTTTTAAAAATCATATCTCCTCCGTTGTAATTCTGTTTTCCATAAAACCACCACCAAAATTCTTCTAAAATCAAACTCTATTTGTATTACCTGGTACCACCATATTGTTCTATGTTTGCTTTTATGCTTGTTTAGCGCTAGCGTTAGTCTCATTTATTATTAGCGACGACCGACAGAGGCAAGCGAATACCAGGAGAACGAGGATCCGGACTACGTTGAACCGGAAGGAGAGCACAACGAAGGCAAGTCCTAACTCCCCTTCCGCTACTACCATAACCCACCTTCCACCATCAACCCCTACTTTCCATTGTTCCTAATAAATAAATAATAAATCTAATATATATACATATATAGTCCGTATTATTTATAAATATTCATAAAAAGGAACGATGAGATATTGTAACAGGAGATGAGTTATGGTATATATAGAAACTGTGATGTGAGATGATCCTCTGAGATATATTTATTTATAATATGAGCATTTGGGATATGATATAAATCTTTATAATATGCCATGGACTTTTAATCTGAGGATAAACTGGATAACCAAACTATGTGTATGTGAATCAAGCAAACCTGTTTTTTTAGACAGGGGGCGAGTGAGGGGTAGTTTATGTGGTATAAACTGCCTTGGCAGGATCGCCTAGTGAGGGTTCCTGTTGGGAGATACTCGCCCCGGTCGCATAAGGACCGGTTCATAGGCCATCTCGCCTAGCCTGATAACTCGTACAGCCACATGTCTATATGGGTAGACTAGATCTCACACCCCGTTAGATAGAAGTATAAATTCTACTAGGAGGCCGGTGTGGCAACGGACTATCAGGAGACGACACGGATGCTGGGTGATCTTCCGTGGTCCGGTCGGCATGGATGCTAGGTGATCTTCCATGTAAAATTTATGTTGTGCCGTGTGCGAGCACCTATATATGTTTTTAATCTATTGGATGCTGTGTGATCATCCAAGTCGTTTTCTATTGGATGCTGAGTGATCATCCAAGTCGTTTCCGACCCCTGAGAAGCCGTGGTAGAATTATATGAAAATCTAAGGTCGAGTCTTTCGGGTACGGGATCTTGTTAGGCCTATTTCTACCACTGATCATGGTTGGGAACTGCGCCTATCATGTGGGGAAAATTGTACACCCTCTGCAGAGCATTTTAAATCTATTCGAATAGCCACGTCCTTGGAATGGGCAACCGCTGGGACGAGGTCTCTTATGATTAGTATATTTTAATGAACCTGTGCTAACCTGTTGCTTGACTAATATTTAACCGGGAACTGGCGAGAAGGGTAATGCTCTCCCAGGGCCCAACCTTATAATAATGTTTGTCACTATATCCACCTCCACCCTCCTAAATCCATCTCCACCGAATAAGCTTCCACCACCCACCTCACTACACCCAGGGTTAGGGCTTGCTGAGTACTCTATGTACTCACCCGTTGATGACTCACAGATATTGACCCTGAGGAGGACTTCAACATCGACGAGGAGGCGGACCACGAGGACTAGAAGCCACGCGAAGGTCACGGATTTGTTAGACTGCATCACTAGAATATCGGGTTTCGACCGCGCTCAAGCTTGCCTGTGGACTAGAGTAGCTCTACGCTGTAGTTCCGCTGTAGTAGTTACCACTCTGATGTAATAATCGCCGCTTCATGGCAATAGAACCTCACTATTTATGTAACGGCTAAGACTTTGCCAATTGAACCTTAACTGTTGTAAGACCCTAGTTTATTATCAATAAAACTCGGTATTTTATATTAAATCTGTGTGCCTATTCTGTCATTTTGTGCGTATTTGTGCGTGATCCTGGCGCAAATACAAGTGCACTAGGACTCTCAAATTTGGGGGCCCGACAACACCGGCATCTCAGAGAAAGGGAGGATGGTTGAGTCAATCCATGGGTACTTCGGTACATCATAATTAACTAGGATCGTACCCGTGCGTTGCAACGGGAAAAAAATAAAACCATGATAATTTGAGTATGAATGTGTTTTACTAAAAAAAATGATTCTTTGAGTGTGATGTTTGCTATTTCAATTCCGTACAACCATGAAAAATGAATGTACTCCAAAGATCATCGACTATCATCCAGGAACAAAATATTGCTCCAAAACTTTGCTAAGTGGAAGTAAAATTTGAACGAGAAATAGAACAAACCATAAATGTCGGTGGATGCAATTTCAGGAGGAACTGCAGTCCTCTAAACGGCGAGCCACCCACAGAGAACAACAATGGTGGGTGACTTAAGCATTATATTGTTTCTTTTGTTCACAGAGGAAGAAAGTACTACAAATCTACAATGCAAACCTCACTCTCAGCCTTTTCTTGGCACTGATCTGAAACGAACTGTTTCGTGGGGACTTCCATCTTTGAAGAAGTCTACCACCTATTTCTTTGTTGGGACACTGGGACAGAGACGCTGACTCTACAGTTAAATCAGAGGTACATAGCTAAAATGAGCATGATAAAAAATATGTAACGAAATAATGAAGGGATCAAGCCCCAGCCCAAAGATATACTGCAATAAAGAAAACATTTCAAATCTGAACCACTTACTAATCTTTTTTTAAATGAAGTGGTAATATATGGTTTACAATCTAATTTGAAATGCATAAACTACAAGGACTGCAATAACTTTCCTTTTTACCGACCAATCTGTTGTTCAAGTAAGAAACTATGATGACAATGTTAAGTGTTTTTCAGATTTATTAAATGTTTATAGTAGTAACAAAAGTGGTCAGCATCTACAGAGTCTTCAACTTCACTTCTGTCGACCTGCTCACACTTGGCCAATTCTGACCAACACCACTGGATTGTTTGAACTTCCCAGTACCTACATCATTGGTTCTACCCCATTGATCCCACAATGAGGGAGAGGATGGTCCTAACCATTGTGGATCTGCACCAAGAGAACAAGAGAGCAAAACCAACCTAATATGCTAATGGTGTATCCATGTCAGGGAAGTCATCCTAAAAGGAAACACAGAACATTATGCACACCCTTTAAAACTATATTCGTTCCCAAGGCGTCCCATGTGCTGCATCTGAATCTTGTATTCTCATCTCACAGTCAGTTTGCAGCCTCGCGAACCTGCTTGATACCAGCTCGAGTTTCATAGTTTCTAATCATTTTATCTGTTTCGAAACCTTAGAGGTGAAGTAGTAATTACACACATGATCAAGGGAGCACAAGTCAAAGCGATTGACAATGCAAGTAGTAATTACAACCATGGCCAAGGCTCTTCTAGCACCATTGAGATCAGGACCAGCGTTGTTCTCAGCATCTCTGAATGAAAAGACTCCAAAATAGAAGTGCATCATTTACCAGAGTTGGCGATGCCACCATATTTCAGTATCGAGAAGCCTTCCCAGTTGTCAGACTCATCAAACTTGTAGTCTTTCTCTGCATCCTTATCAAGAAACACCTAATGGCCATCATTGCCTCTATTACCTACACAAAAATAGATCTCAACAATGTCTGCTGCATCTTTAAAAAAAAATCAAAACAAAAAACACAGGACCTCAAGCAATCCAGCAGCCATGGCGTCACCCTCTCCTCCGGCGGCCCAGTCTTTGACGGGGCACGCACGGGCGTCCCCGGCTTCGTCGAGTTCGGCGTTTCCACCATTCCCTCATTCTTCATCCATCCAGATCCATACGCCTCCGCGTCACTCGTGCCTCGAGCATCCCCATCCCCGTCGTCCTTATCTCCCTCCATGCGCCCCTCGCCGCCGTCGTTGAGGCCGTCCGCAGTTGAGGCTTCTTCCACCTTGATGCCCACGCAGATGGGGCTGCGGCCAAGGCCGGGTCAGGCAGCAGTTGGACGCCCTCACGGATGGGGCTGGTGCCGAGGCTGGGGGCAGGCAGTGACCGGATGCCCTCTGCAGACGTGAGCGGCGTCGAACTGTCGAAGACGGGGCAAGCATCGCCGACTCGCCGTCGGTGACCGGACGCCGCCTCCACAGACGTGGCCGGGGCCGAGGACTTCGCCGCTTCTCCACGCAGATGTCGGCCAGCGCGTCATCTGTCATCGGGCGAGACGGGTAGGGGAGGGGGTGGACGCCATGGCCGCTAGTTGGTGCGGCGGCGTTACGGCCATGAGGACTGGAGGGGAGCGCAAGGCGAAGTGGGCGATGTGCGCCTGGGCGGCTGGCCCACATGTCGGCGCAAAGGAGTTACCGAGGTGAAACTGCGCGCGCGGCTTCACCATGGTCGGGTAGACGGGTCCGTTTCCAATTTTTTAGGTGTAGAGATTAAGGATTCATGAAGTCACCACATATATTAGCGTCTCTTGTCAATGGCCACGTTGCTCGATCTGCGCTTGATGACAGATATAGATAGCCGGTGTTTCCTTCCGACTAACCGTCCAGCTCGCACGCACCGAGCGAGGCTTCTGTCGTCTAGGGATGGTGATCGATGCGGTCCTGCCTGGTGTTCCTCTCATCATGCATCTGTCGAGAACTCGAGATGCGATTACTTCTCCATAGTTTTAGGCAGTTTTCTCCGGCATCATATCTCTTAGACATTGGTGGTGGTGTTGCTAGCATGTCAGTTCCGACACATAAAAAAAAATGGGTAAAAGTGGAACTTCATTTGAGTGATTCAAGCCAATGTCACTTGATATTTTTTTTCTTCTTAATCTAAAGATGTCATGTGGACCACCTCTTCTCCAACTTAGCAAGGTCAGGAGTGAACGAGAATTCCAAATAAACTAAAACAGGAGTTGCACCATCTGTGCACCATCCATAGTTTTCGTTTGAAATCCTGTTTGCATGCCAAGTTTATCCCAATGTATGCGTGTACTATTTCAGAAACAAATGGAACTAAAATATCATATATATTCAGTTCTGTAATCCCATTTGCTTTAAAAACCACGTTTTCGGCACCGTATTTGACCTCGGCTCACAAATTTGTCGCCTCTGTATGATTCGGAGAACCCACCTATGACACTGACATGTACTCCGACCATGTACGACGTGTGACAAAACTGTCAGTCACGTCACAAACGCAGGGGCAGACGATAAAATTGACAAGTCTGACACAGAGAACGATAAAGTATACGGATAATAAAACGCAGCTGCTGGGTCGTGGGTGTGGGTGTGTGCGCGCGCAAGTCGCAACGGCGCGGCAGGGCAGACGTACGAAACGACAAAGGCTGTGTTCAGTTCCACACAAAAAAAAACACTATGCAAAAAAAAAAGTCTTTGTTACATCAAACTTGCGATACATGTATGAAGTACTAAATGTAGATGAAATAAAAAACTAATTGTACAGCTTAGTTGTACTTTGCGAGACGAACGTTTTGAATCTAATTAGTCAACGGTTAGACACTATTTATCAAATAAAGTCAAAACGTACTACAGTACTTTTTTTACACCTTTTTACGGAACTGGCAGCAGCATCAGCTTGGTCGTCCTGACGTGCGGTGCAGTACTATGCAGTACGACGACGACGACAAAGCAGCTAGCGGACGACCAAGATGCACGCCGTACTTATCTATCCGCACCTGCTATAGATCGAACGACGTGACAGGTGTAACAGAACCGTCTAATTATACGAGATTAAGTAGGAAAATCATCCAACGAGCGGACAATTTAATAAACTTAAGCCCGTATAACCCGGTAGTCCGTGAAATCCCGACGGATTTCAAACCATTTCACATAACAGCCAAGATCGTACTAAGTTTAGCGGTCACCATCATAAGTTACATAAAAGTTCACGGCACAAAATACATCGGAGTTTAAACATAGTTATTACAAACCAGGTTCGAATAAAAGTAGCGGAAGCAGTAGTTCAAATCACACACACAGTGTTTGAAATAAAGTGCCAGCTTATGATCATCTCCAGCAAAAGCATCAGACGAGAAGTAGCGAATGACCATTGCCCATGGTCCTAAGCTTCGCCCATCGCAGGATAGAGGCAGTTGATACAGTAGCCGTAATACATCTACCCATCTGCAACAAGTGGGAACAAAGCCCTGAATACGAGAAGGTACTCAGCTAGACTTACCCGACAGAACCAAAAATAAAATGACACCAAGGATCATGATAGGCTTTCTGGTGGGGTAGCTGACTCATTTGCAAGAAAAGCATTTTTCAACTTAACAATTCTTTTCCAAAAGCATGCCGTAAGTTAATCTTTATTACCCTGTCAACTATGTTTGCACCTGTGCTAGAGTAACATGTAATTAAGCAAGTAAGGATTACCAACGATCAATATCAATAGTTATCATGTCATCTTCCACATAACTATCCAAGTGTTTCATCAATATTACTACGATGAAGTAGCTCAAGTCAAGTGTTCACTATCCAGTGAACGATGGCGATTCGAATCGATTATTAACCAGCTGGTAATTTATTCCTCACACAAACCTCACTCACCCGCTAAAGTGAGGTATTGGTCACTGAGTCAACTATTCAGGTAAAGTCGCGAGCTTGCCAGGAACCACATGTACCCGGGGGCCGCTCGACTGCTCTTTGGCCTTATCATCGCGCCCCCGTTTCCTGCCACTACTGCTCCGGTACAGTGCGTTGTGGGCAATCCACTCGGCCCGAATAATCTCCCAGCTTCGCGGTCGAAAGGTACATTATTCAGCCAGCTAAATGTGAGGCATGCGTTCAACATGACTCGAGGCCAAACAACGGTCGGTCCTTAATCGACTCAGACGGAGAACACTACAGTCCGAAACCCTGCAAGTCTCCGTCCGGTCTAAATTTTAATTCGACACTTAGTTATTCTCATAAGACATATCTTCCACACAGATCCAGGTAATCTCCTGTAGCTCGCGGATGACAGGCAATCACCCGACTTCTACCGGTCTAAGCAAACTAAGCAATTATTGACCGCGGACACCAAGGTAACAAGGATCGGGTAGAGGAAGGTGAAACAAGGTATAATGCAGCAACGGTTGCAAACAACTCCTAAACGTAATGCATCAATTAAGTAAAACCAATAATAAATTATTTACAAACCGGGAGAGAAATGCTCCGGGGCTTGCCTCTCTCAAAAGAGCTCAGACGGTGGTCGGGGCACTCTGGAAGATCTTCACCGACCTCCTCTTCGGCTTCGGTCGCCTCCTGCTCTTGCACCTCGGACTGCTCTTCTGGGTTCTCGGAAGCTGCTACCGGGGTCACTTCCTGCGATCCTGTATGATGCAGATATATAAGTGCTCATGCCTAGGTGCATTGCAGGAATGACATGAGATGATGATGATGAATGAGATGTAGATGAGCATGTTACTTTCTTTTGGATTAAGTGGACTTACGACTCTTCTACAAGGTAGTCTACATTATCCAAGAACATGTACTCATAAACTACCACCACTATTCTCTACCATGCAAAGGCACCTTGACACTTAAGATGCTTCAAAGATACATCAAAGCATAGTTTACCAACTAATCTTGCATCAAAGGTTGAATTTAAACCCTAGTTAGCACTATGCTTGAACAACAACACTTATTTTGGTATCTCAGAAAAATCTAACAAAATTACTGTGGATTAATAACATGTAGCCCAGCATGTCACAAAAGTTTCATTGCAATTTGAGTACTAGAATTACCTACACAAAAACAGCAAATATAGGGCCTAAAAAGGAGTATAAAATACTTTCTACTATGAAAAGTATCAAACAACAGATTTCTCATTTTTCCTGGATTCTACTCAGTAAATAATCACTGTACAAAAATTATTACTTGCATGTTTTATGCATATTTTTCTATTAACAAATATAGCAATTATTAGCAATAAAAAACACTTAAACTACACCTCACAAATTTTCTACTAAACATGCAAGAGACATATTTTTCCTAACAAACACATGTGACAACAAGACTAATAAATTTGGAATCATATTTTTCTGAATTTTCTACAATTTACTAACCATTAAACAAGAAAATAGCAATTTCCAAAGTTAAATAAAAACCCTACAGAAAAGTAGTGCAACAATTAAGTGCAATATTTTTAAATGGTAGATCTAGTTGTAAGGATCTCATAGAAATTTATTTCACAATTTTTGGAGCTAATATGAGTAAGTTATAGATTTTAGAAGACTTTTTAGCATTTTCTGTAATTCATTTCCAAAATCATTTAAAAACAAACGGATGGAAATTGCTACTTGCACCCGGCACCGTGCACGCACGCGCGCGAAAGGAGACCGACAGGCGGGCCCGCGGGATAGAGGGACCCCACAAGTCAGACACACGGGGGGGAGAGAGGCGCTGGCCGGGTGGATCTCGCCGCCGGTGAGCTCGCCGGCGGTGAGGTCACCAGCACCGGCTTCCTCTCGGAAAGGCGAACCCAACGCACTAGCATAGGGCACCGGATGTGTTCCTGGGTGAGCAAGGCGGCGAGCATGGCGGGACGGTGGTGCGGCTCGCCGCCGATACGTCGGTCCCGGCCATGGCATGGGTGGATTTGGAGCGCACAAGATCCGCGGGGTCAAGGCGAATGCGACGGTACAAGGAATTTGAGGAAGAAGAGGAAGGAATAGCTCCATCCACGGGAGCACGAGCTCGGCGGCCATGGCACCGCCGTGCCAAGGCGAGCTCGTTCTGACCTTACCCTGGGGAAAAAGGGGACGAACTCGTGCGCACGGGACGGAGGAGGTCCAGGCGGAGCTGTAGGCGGACGCTATTGGCAAATGGCGCTGCGGTGGCGGAGCTAAACGCTGGCGAACGCGGGCGACGGCGTGCGGTGGCGTGCACTCCGCCCGGCTTGCTGCTGCGGTGGAGGGCGAGCGCGCGGATGCGGAGGGGAGCAGGGGACAGCGGAGATGAAGGCGGAGACAGTGCGCGACCAGGTGGAGATCAAGGCGAGCCGGAGGCTACACGTGGCGGCTTCGACGGTGCATGGACGCCACGCGGCGGGCGCGACCTGCCGCGGCGGCCAGCGAGGCGCGACGGCGAGCGGGAGGAGGAGGCGGCCGAGAGGACGCGGGCCGGGCCGCCTGCGTTGCGCGGGCGCGCGCGCGCGGGGAGGCGTGGGCCGCTTCGGCCGATGGGCCGAAAGGGTGGCGGCGGCCTGCTAGCGCTGAAAAGGCTTTTTCATTTTTATTTTTCCAGAGAAATTCAAATAAAATTCAAATTGCAGTTTTCAAATTCAAATTTGGGCAAGCAAATGACCTTTTCTGAAAATGGCCCAAAAATGAAAGTTGTTTAGAATTTTATTTCCTACAACTTTTATTAATGGGCCAACCTCAAAACTCTTATAGATTTTGAATTTTAGAATAAAAGCTAATTTAGGGAGGATTTTTGAATATTTTCAAATAACATTTTTAAAACAAGTTTTTGACAAAACTTTGAGTACTTTAGTGGCTCCAAAAATTTCACCTATAATTCTAAGTGATCTAAAATTTATAAATTTATAGTTGCACAAGTTTGATGAATATAACTAGCACATTATCACAACATGTTATGAATACTAGTTTCCAAACTTTTATTTTACTAAAGGTACACTCTAAGTACATATGATTATGAATGCCATGACATGTTATGCTCATGATTTGAAATGTTAATGCTTGCGTAACACCAAGGTGTTACAACAGGGATTTTGGTTATCAGCTTCACCACAAAAGTCAACTCTTCGTTTCTAGGTGACCGGGTGCATGCCGCCATACGGTGCAACTGGGTGATGGTACAATATAACTATCTGCCTTTGTATACACATGTATGTCGCACGATTTCCCATGCTTGATGACCAAGTACTCCCTCGTATCAGATTTAGAAGTCGTTTAGGACAGTGACACGGTCTTCAAAACATAACTTTGACCTCTTGTTTTTATAAAAAATATTTATGAAAAAGTGATATATGTATACTTTTATGAAAGTATTTTTCAAGACAAATCTATTCATATAATTTTTACATTTGCAAACTCAACAACTTAAAAGTTATTGATGATTTATATTCCCAATGTTTGACTCAAACCTTGTCCAAAACGACTTCTAAATCCGATACGGAGGGAGTACATACTGTAAGTTGTTTAATTATCTAGTTGATTCTTTTAGACATATATATATACAATAGTATGCGCCCCGATCTGTGGGCTGCGCTGACGAGCGAGCATGGCGGCAACACGGACCTGGCCCATCAGGGTGTACTGTAGTCATCAATGTGGAAAGGGGTGAAGGGTGGTGGGTCACGACTCGCGTACGTCGCGGCGGCCGCCACTACCACCGCTACCGGGGTGAACGACGGACGGACGGGAGGCGCCCGCTCGTGAGGACCGACGGATGGACGGGTGCTCCAGCCTCCAGGTGGGTGGGTGGGCCAGCGTGTCACGTAATAACGTATCTTGACCGAACTAAAGGCTATCCTTGTCGGCTCGTGACACCCAATAACTGCCAGCAGGCGACGCAAGTGCTAGCTTCCTCACAGCCCGATCGGCTAGTCTTTTCTTTTTCTTGTTGCTTTTCTTTTCTTTTTCCATTTCAGAGCACGCACGCACTCGCACGCATACACACGTACACACCGGCATCTCAAACAGAGAGAGAGAGGATGCTTGAGTCAATGTCAATCGGTGCTTCGGGAGTACATCACAGGCAGCTGGAAACGTGGAACATGACCACGTTCTTCGTTCCCCGGAACGTCGTTTTGAGAACATCTACGTTCTCGATTCGGGAACATCTACATTTCCACGTGATAAGATAACACCCTAAGTTTCTGCTCCCGTTTCACATTCCCGTTCTCTCGCGGGAACATGGCTGCTGATCGCATCATCATCTCTTACATCGACAGGCTCGTTGCTCGGCGCTTGATAGACCAACATTCAGTTCACGTGCACCGATTCATCTATATATCAGGGATGGCAATGTGTTCCTCATCATGTATCAGTATGTGATGGCTTCTACAAAGTGTAGGTTTTCTGTGGTTTCTCTTAGACATTGGTGGTGTTAGCATAGCATGTTAATTCGACACATAATCGCCATGGGAGGTTGGCTTGGCGCAGTTGCGAGAGGGGCGGCGCAGGTAATGGGTAAGGCAATTGAGTGGGGCAAGGACAAGGTGTGACGTTGATAGCCTTGCAATCTCCACCATGTTAGTGCGGCGCCGATCATAGGCGATGTCGAAGGCGGTGGCACTAGGGCGCTGTTAGAGTCGGATGTGGGGGGTGGGGGTTGTTGAGGAGCTCAAAAGAAGCTGAAGGTGACATCTAGGAGGAGGCACGTATATATGATGGATTTTAGACTGAGCCATGGTGGACAGTGTTGGAGTCGCCGGGGAGGTGAGGGGTCAAGCTACACAGGGGTGGAGAGGGGAGTTGATTGAGTTGGTGCAGACGAAGAAAGAAGAAGAATTTGATGAAGATAAGATGGAGAGATTTGATCTAGACGCTATATTTTAGATATGAGGGATCAAAACAATGGAGCGATGGTTGCTCCTGAAATACTTTTTGTTGTTGTCTAGATAGAGCTTACTCTCTTTGTCTCTAAATATCTATCATTTACGCTTCTCGAGAAACAACTTTAACTAAATATATGTTAAAAATATTAATATTTATGGCACATAATTAGTATCATTGAAATGATCTTTAAATATAGTTTTTTTAATAAATTTATTTGGAGATACAAATGTTGCACATATTTTATATAAATAAGTCAAACTTGTGGCACGCCCACCAACAGCGACAGTTATTCTGCGATGGAGGGAGTACCAAATTGCAGGAGAATTCCAAATAAACTAAAATAGGAGGTGTACCATCTGTGTTCGGAAGCATACACGACTTCTTTGTTACCAAGGGCTTGCGCCGCCGTGGGCGCATCATCATCCACAGTTTTCGTTTGCAACCCTGTTTGCATGGCTAGTTTCCCGATGTATACATGTACTATTTCAGAAACAAATGGAACTAAAATATCATATTCAGTTTTGTAATCCCATTCGCTTTAAAAAAACCCCACGCTTTCGGCACAGTAATTGACGTCGGCTCACAAATTTGTCGCCTCTGTATGATTCGGAGAACCCACCTATGACACTGACATGTACTCCTACCATGTACGACTTGTGACAAAACTGTCGGTCACGTCACAAACGCAGGGGCAGACGATAAAATTGACAAGTCTGACACCGAAGCTGGGTCGTGGGTCTTGCCGCCTGCGCAAGTCGCAACGGCGCGGCAGTGCAGACGTACGAAAGCCCTGTTTAATTAGTTGCAAGGAATTTTGCAAAATTTTTTAACATTCTCCGTCACATCGAATCTTTAAACGCATGCATGAAATATTAAATATAGTTAAAAAATAAAACTAATTACACAGTTTAGACGAAATGGACGAGACGAATCTTTTAAGCCTAATTAGACCATGATTGGACACTAATTGCCAAATAACAACGAAATTTGCTACAGTGTCATTTTGCAAAAAAATTTGCATCTAAACCGGCCCAAAGAAAAGAAGGCAGCAGCAGCAGCTTGGTCGTCCTCCTGACGTGCGGTGCAGTACTGTGCAGTACGACGTACAACGACAAAGCAGCTAGCGGACGCAATCCATGGACACAAGACGCACGCCGTACTTATCTATCCGCACCTGCTATAGACCGAACGACGTGACAGGGATTTTGGTTATCAGCTTCACCACAAAAAGTCAACTCTTCGTTTCTAGGTGACCGGTGCATGCCGCCATACGGTGCAACTGGATGATGGTACAATATAACTATCTGCCTTTGTATACACATGTATGTCGTACGATTTCCCATGCTTGATGACCAAGTACTGTACATACTGTAAGTAGTTTAATTATCTAGTTGATTTTTTTTACATATATATACAATAGTATGAGCCTTTTATTAGTTTGGACTTATTGGCACTAGGTCCTCAGCGCTCGTTTTATATACTTACAACTTGGCTTATTACACAGCTTTCACGAAAGATAGTCAAATCTAGCTAGTGCCGCAGTGCGTGTAGTTAATACTTCCAATCATATTGTTGCTCACGGTTATAATCAATCACGTTTCTGAGTAATGAAAAACACTTTCTTTTCCTTGCAAGAGAGAGAGAGAGAGAGAAACTCCAGGCATATGATCTTGAATCATAAGTATTGAGAGTATGCACCGACCATCTCTCTCCCCTGGAGCCTCCCTCAGGTCTCAGAATAGGGAGTGGACAATAATTATTTTTATTCAATTATGCTAGCCATGATTCGTACTCGAGACCTCTGCATTTGATAATAATTTTGTATAACAACTTTGATAATATATTAAATTGCATGCACCGACTAATACATCCTGAAAGCTTAAGTGGATATATGGAAGGTAATTGTACGTGCTAGTATAGGGATTCGAAATTGAGAGACCTTTGACTTTGATAACATATTGAGTTGCATACACCGGCCAATACAACCCAAAAGCTTAAGCTGATATGGAAGGTGGGCAATAATTCACTTTATATTCCAACAATAAGGGCAATGAAATGAATTTCGACATGTTTGGATAGTGAGACCCAGAGAACAATTCAATTCTCTTACATAACGATCTATTGCATATATATTTGCTTTGCATTGCTACTACTAGACAAATGGCTAGAACCTGTTTGGATGGGCTAATTACTACCTGGCTAAAGTTACCCTAAATTAGCGTCTTTGAGCTGGCTAATGGACCAATGGCTAGAATATAATGTATATGATGAGTACACAAATTAACCTTGCTATTAACCTCTATATATTTTGGCACCCGAAACATAGAATATACATACACACTAACATATAAATACATATAGACACACTCATCCATATTAAGGCACACACGCTCAGCCTATCTCTATGAGCATTTCAAAAGACTAAATCACATATTTTGGCATTGACAAAGTCACTGTAGGCGGCATGCTATGGAAAGTCATGAAGCCATGATGCTAGAACTCATACAAGTCTATAACTTATTAACATATACAAGTTGGATGGTTTTTCCCATAAGCATCCTAACTTATTGAGTTACACTCATCGACACGTTATAGCTAGTGACATTTTTTTTTGTTCTTGTGAAATATGCAAAAAGTTACTTTTTTTTGGGTAAACGATGTCAGACCATTCATTTCAAAAATCATACGTTGCACGAAAATAATCTTGCCTGTTCGTTTCGTTGAAATTTGGTTGTTGCTAATGCTGATTTGGTGTGAGAGAAAAATATTGTTCCTTCGCTAAAATGTACTGCTGAAAAAAGGGCGTATTCCCACTAAATATTGGTTCTTGTGGGTACTACCGATGAAGAACATATATTTTTCCATTGCCGTACCGACGATGCCGGTCCAAGTCAAAACAGCAACAAGACGCCACACCTCCACTTTATATATACATACATAGATAGTTTACTTACAATACTTTGCAACTTGAGTATATTCTTCGTGCCGCCGCCAATTTGCAGATTGTTTATCGGGGCCTTGTTTAGATGCACCCTAAAAGTTGAAATTTTTTCACTCTCTCCATCACATCAATCTTTGGACCATGTATGAAGTAGTAAATGTAGGTAAAAAAATAACTAATTACACAGTTTAGTTGGAAATCACGAGATGAATCTTTTGAGCCTAGTTGGTCTACGATTGGACAATATTTGCCAAATAAGACGAAAATTGTACTATTCATCAGGTTAAATTTTTTTCAATCCAAACGAGTCCCGGATTGAAATCGTCCCCAGCTCGCTCGCTCGAACTACTCTACGCAAAGTTGACGAGGAACCAGCGGTTTGTTAATTTACACCAAGTTGTCCCAGTTGCCACCTACGCCTGGCGTGTCATGCTTCCTTTCGTACGTCTTATCAGCTTGTGTTGAGTTGACTAGGAAAGAGTGGCTGCTACACCTCGATCGCAAATACCATGTCAATCTAGCGCAACGTACGCCTATGAGCATATAATAAGACAAGACATGCCTACACGCTACCAGGGCCTTGTTTAGATGATAAAAAAAATTGCCTAAAAAGTTCTATGTAACACTTTCGTTTTTATTTGGTAATTATTGTCCCCATCATGTCTAAACTATACAATTAGTTATTTTTTACCTATATTTAATGCTTTATGCATATGTGTAAATATTTGATGTGATGGAAAATTTTAAAAAGTTTTCAACTTTTCACCCGAACTAAACAAAGCCTAGGAGTACTATATGAATACGTGCAGAGCATGCGGTTGACGATAAGCACGCTGCTTATTGCATAACAGAACACCTAGCTAGCTAAGTAGTTGTCCGGGTCCATTCAGATGCATATGCATCAGATTTGACAATGCAAACAAGTCGTTCTTGAACTAGTAATGCATTGGGGGTGTTTAGTTCCAAAAATTTTTACCCCAAAACATCACATCGAATCTTACGGCACATACATGGAGCATTAAATGTAGACGAAACAAAAAACTAATTGCACAGTTCACCGTGAAATCGCGAGACGAATCTTTTAAACCTAATTAGTCCATGATTGAACAGTAATTACCAAATAAAACAAAAAGCTACCGTACCCGAAACAAAAAAAATTGCCAACTAAACACCCCCTTGGTATGGGCATCAAAAAGTAATGCATTAGTATGCGTCTTTTTTTTTACTTGCCTCTTGTTTGCGGATCACGGTACAGTGTTTTGCAAAGCCCATGTGCAAACCGATTATGACTTTTAGAAAATCCAAAGATCTCCCTAAAAAAAGAAAATCCTTAGATGAACATAGATTTCCTACCAATATAGATGAACAAAGGTATGGACCATGCCCATGCTGTTGGTTAATTAAGGCTAACAGCAAAATTTAACTCAGTCCAGGACAGAAATAATGCTTGGCCACTGGCGTCCGCCCCATCCTGATGTCGCGCGCCTCAGTCCGCCTCGCTGTTTTCTCCCACTACGTGCCTCACCCCGCGCTGCTCGCCCGCTTGCTCTTCGCTCCCGCCCCACCCGCACCGCTCGCTCCTTGCTCGCGTCCTACCCACATCACTCGCTCCTCGCTCCGGCCGCCCGCTCCCTCTCGTAGCACGCCCTGCCGGAGCGGTCAAGCCTAGGGCAGTGCTAATGGTGGTTGTGCTCGCGTGGTGTTGTATCCCATCCCGACGACTGACCCCGATCTTTTCCCTCCCCTATATTGTAATTATATGTTTCAAGTGTTCTGGATATTTCATAGGTATGTTGCAATTGTTTCATATGAATGTTGCAAAAGTAGATCGGGGTGTTGCACATGTTGCAAGTATTTCAGAGGTATGTTACAAGAGTTTGTCCAAAATGTTTCATCTGTTTCAGACGTATGTTGCAGGTGTTCTATCTAGATGTTGCATATGTTACGATGGCTATGTTTTAAATGTTTCATCTTGTTTCAGTCATATGTTGTAAATTTTCATTTGAGTGATGCAAAAGTAGACGATGTAGGGTGGTAGAGTGAGGAAGAGAGATATAGCGCGAGAGCCATGGAGGCGTCGGCTGTAAGCTGGCAGCAGCGCTCCATTGGAGGACGCGCAGGCGTCCGTGCTGGCGTACGCGGCCCTAGAGTGGGTACTCATCGCTCTGCACCTGATCAACGGTTTGCTCGCCTACGCCATCACTGTCGCGTGAGAGCCATCTCAACGTGGTGATGTGGTCGTATCACGCGGGCGCGACAGACACGCGGGGGACAAGATGGGGTGCATAGGTGCGTCGAACCGGAGTTGTGTCTAGACGCAGGCCTGGGGCTAAACGTCCAGGTGCTAGTCTTTCCGATGACAGAAAAGTAAAAAAGCAAAACAAAACAAACCAAACCGGGGGAAATGGAAGAGGAGAGGGCTTGGGTTTGGCCAGCTGACCAACCAGAGAGGCCCACAGTTGTCCCACAGAGTGAAAGAGGCATTTGGACCAAGACAAGTAGCCCATCACGGCCCACACTCGCCGCCGCAACAAGCCCATACGGGCCCAACCTGGAACCCCGTTGGCGGCAACCCCTGCATATCCCCCGAGAGTTCGCGCTCCGTTCCCCCAAAATTTCCCCATTTCCTACCCCTCCCCTTCCCCTTCCACCCGCCGCCCGCTCGAGGAAGGGGAACCCCAGCCACCGCCGCGCAGCACGCAGCCCATGGCCTCCTCGTCAGAGAACACGGGCGCGCCGCTGGAGGAGGAGCAGCCCCAGGCCCCGCCGACGCCGAACCCGGAGCCTAGCGAGGCGGCGCCCGGCGAGGTGGAGGAGGAGCCGCAAACCCTAGAGCGGGCGCAGGAGCTCTTCGACCGGGGCGCCAAGGCTATCGATGACGAGGACTTCGTCGAAGCCGTCGACTGCCTCAGCCAGGCGCTCGAGATCAGGTTAGGGTTTCCTTTCCCGCTCCGATTTCCCCTCCACTTCTGCGACATGTAGCTGTGAAGCGACTCCGCGTGTTGGCGGATTTTGGAGCAATTGGCGGTTGGTACGGTGCGTTTCTGTCCGGATCTGCTGGTTTTCGCATCAGCGCTTGGGTGGCTCGGGGATTCGGTCCACTAGGGTTTAAGGGGTTCTGCAGCAGACTGCTTAACAGGGGTGTTATCGTTTCGTTTATGTCGGTGAGTGAGATGCAGAGAGTCTGTCGTTGTCAGGGATCTATTGGATTTGGCTCCGAGCCCTGTGGTGGTTTGTGGAGCAGCACTTGGCCATGTTTTGTCATGGTGCCTAAATTGTGTTCACCATCAATTGGAGTGTACTGTTTTTTTTAAACAACTTTGGAGTGTACTGTAGTATACAATGGTTAAGGAAAATGTGTTGTCTGTCTGAGATTATGCAAACATTTCGGAAGTCAATCAACAAGAAGCTAACTTAGGACCTTGTATCAGTAACTTGGTTGATAAAATCTCTGTATCTATCAGTTTCAGTTGTTACATTGCCCCTCATGGCCTGATGCAAGTTATGTTAATAACCTTTACAGTGGTGCACTAACAACTTTGTGCATTCGTTGCCCACTAGGACTTCACATTATGGAGAGCTCGCGCCGGAGTGTGCCAGCACATACTTCAAATATGGATGCGCCCTGCTATACAAAGCTCAGGAGGAAAGTGATTTTTTGGGAAATGTTCCCAAGAGCGTGCCAAATGAAGAATCAGTGAAGAGTACAGCTTCTAAAGATGACAGTGGAACCTCAAAGGTCTCTGGTACCAATGTGGAGGATGCCGTGTCTTCAGAGAAAGCTGATACTGAAGAAGGTATATGCTTACCACGTACATCTAGCAAAGTTCACTGAATCGCACTTTAATTCTGTCTCTTTATGATCTATTACCAAACACTAGGTTTGACCTCTTTCCTTGCTCTTCTATACCTGCTAAATATTCTATAGAATGCAGTCTTAAACTCCTAATCAGTAGTGTACTCCTGTGTGTTTGCAAAGTATTAGTTTAGTGTTAGAACTAATGTCTTCAATCACTATCAGCATTCCATAGGATTCCATTTCATTGAAGTGCTATATTTTTTGAACAATATTTGTGCTTTTAGTATATGAGTAGGAGATAGCATATATAAGTTAGTTTGTATCACCATATGTTGATCATATTTCAAACTGGACCTGATTTAATCTATGTTCTTCTATACTTGTATATTGAGTGCTAAGTACAGAGTGTTATAACTCATATTTTGCATTGCAATGAGCATTCAGTTGGTTGATTAAAGTGGTTTTGTTTGTCTTAACAATTTTTGTGTTGTCTTTAGTAGGTGAGTTAGGTGATAACTGATTAACTATAAAATCCTTTGAATGCTCATGCATTTTAAATGGGTCGGATTTTAGATATTTCATTCTAGATTTGTATATTAAGTATCTTCTGTACATGAAGAGATGTTAGTTTAATCAGATATGTATCTTTGGTGCACTTGTGTCATTTGATTCTCATGAAACTAGCTGTGTAATCATTTTGCTTGCATGGGCCAACTTTTACTAAGATTCCTGTTTGCTGTTATTGTGTTATAGTAACTTATGACTGACAAGGCATATCTAATTGGTTTCTGTTTCTAATATATTTGTTTCTTTTAACTAGCAGTCCACTGCTAACAATACCCAGGCTGAATTAGTATTGAGTAAATTGATGGTTATGTTCCATCTGATTTTCTTGCTTACTGTGATAAATATTGATATAGTTCATTATTAGGTCAAAACTCAAATGGCAAAGATCAGGAGAAGGGGAATGGTGAAGTTGAGAAGGATGATGACGACGATGACGACGTTGATGAGAAGATGGGAGATGAAGAGGATAATGATCTGGATCTTTCCTGGAAAATGTTGGACATTGCTAGGGCAATAGTTGAGAAGAGCCCAGAGAACACTATGGAGAAAGTAAAAATATATTCTGCTCTTGCTGAGGTCGCAACGGAAAGAGGTAGTCACAGTTTGTGTCACTCCTGCATTTTGAATTTTTGATTGGTGAGTGGTCTTAATACTCATGACTAACTTTTAATTTCAGAGGACATAGACAACTCACTGAGTGACTACATGAAAGCTTTATCCATGTTGGAGCATTTGGTTGAGCCTGATCATCGCCGTGTTGTGGAATTGTATCCTCTTTGTCATAGTTACACTATTTTTTGTGCTGAAGAGAAATATTACTACCTACAGTCGTAATTACATGACATTAGGATCATCAAATTGACTTCAATGTAATTGTTGCGTCATATATATAATAATGACTGGAGCCTGGAGGTAGTATTATTACATAAATAAGCATCTGCAACCTGGTTGTTGGGGCTCTTGCATCGCTCTATTGGTCATCCCTTTACTTTAATGGTTTTTGTAGCCTGTTAAACTTAAGAATTTGGGTTGGTAAAGAATGCCTTTTTAATAGTCAATAAATTAGTTAAGTTCTTTTGGTTGAATGCACATGTGTAACATTATTTACTTGAATGCACATGTTACTTTATATAATATGATCGCATACCAGCATCAGTTTGTTGCTCTTCCTTTGTTAATTGCCTTAATCCAGTCTTAGAAACTTCCGCATATGTTTGGTTTATGAGCTAGTTTCCAAGATTGGAGATGCGATTCCATACTGTGCAAAAGCGATCTCACTATGCAAGTCACGCATACAGAGCCTGAAAAGTTCCAAGGATGCTTTGTTGGCTGGTAAAGACGGTGATGCATCTGCTGCTGAAGCTGAAGGAGGCTTAGAAAAATCTGATGCTGAAAAAGAGCTAGAACAGCTTACTAGCATATTGCCTGATCTTGAGAAGAAGGTAAACAGTTACAGATGCAATTTATTTTGCTTCATGGGCCTGGTACTGTATCAGTGATGAAAATGATTTATCTTGCTTCTAAGGACTAATGACATCTCCAATTTGTTGTGCATTTAGCTTGAGGACCTGGAACAAGCAAACCCAAGCCCCGCCATGGAAGAGATGGTGAAGACAATTGCATCCAGGGTAACTGACGTGATGCCAAGAGCTGCATCCTTAACTTCTTCCCAGATGGCAACCTCGAGCAATGGATTCGACTCCTCGATTCTGTCTACGGCAGCGACAACCGGAAGCACTGGAAGCACTGTGACTGACCTCGGGGTTGTAGGCAGAGGCGTCAAGCGAGCTAGCATCAAGCCAATCTCTGCTGAATCTGCTGTGAAGAAACCTGCACTTGATTCAGCATCTGCCCAAGGTGATAGCAGCATCAACTCTGAAGTTGTCCCTGCAACACAGAATGGTGATGAGTCCGTATCTAAGTAGAGTACCATTTTGTTTGCCCTACCATAATGTTAACTTGCTGGAATATATTAGCTGCCTATGTGGTACTGTTTCGCATAATGTGCCTCGCTGCTGGACATTGTAGCTAAGCTATGTAAACGTTTGAGAAGGGAATGCTGGAGCCATAGACTCAATCATCCTGAGCTTCTTGCCTTGTAAGATTAAATTGCTGAGATCACCATGGTAGTAAGTCATGTCTGCTATGCCAAGTATGTTTAGTGAGATTTGTGCTCCCTGATGTGTATTTTTTATGTCTGTTTGTCTCTCGGTTAGCTCTAATTATGGACTGCGGATTCACTGCTTTGGCTGTTGAACTGCTACGATAGGATGGTTTGTTTCTTACCTTGATGGTGTTCTCTGTTCTGAATGCGCTATGATCAGTGAAACGTGCTTTAGTAGGGCGTTTGGTTTGAGGAGTGAGTGAGTTACATCTACTTATTTCTCACTTTTTTTTTGTTTGGTTTGTAGAATGAAATATGTTGATGTATGATCAACTCATTCCTCACAGGCTAATAATTAATACTAGTATAAGGAATAGAGTTATCCCACCAAATTTGAGGAATGTACTCATGATGCATCGCCTTATCTAGGATGGAGTGACTCAATTCAAACACACTATAGATGTATGAGCGAACCATGATGGTATTTAGGCATGTATAAAACCTGACAGAGTGAGCATCCTAAGTATACCACAAGGACAAGAAGCACAACCCAATAACTAAGCTAAAGGTTTTGACAATACACAATTAGCAGTAAAAGCCTCAGGACTATAAATGTCTGGGGTTGCAATATAGGGTAGATTCAGACAAGTTCATAGGGTAAATTAACGGGGGAGTTCGCTCTCTTACCACTCGCGCACCATACCTACTGTTTGAATGTAAAGCGAACAAGAACAAACAATGAAGGAACTGTGTTTTCGATTGATTGATCTTGAGTTTTTATACATTGTGAACAGATGCCTCAAACGGACACGTCCATTCGGGGATTAGATGACCTTAGATTTAACAAACGATTAGATTTAATGTCTAGTCACTAATCCATGTCTTGCTTAATCCATGGGATGAGATTACCCCAATATGATTGGTTCATAACACGTACTACTAGACATCAGCCATCGATTTCCATCATATCCACATTGGTAGTCAAAGACTCCACATTTGCTGCCTCATGACCTGAATCTTGCCGAGGGGCGCCAACAGCTTCTTTGGAGGCCACATGTACCACTTCCTCTTTGATGGAAGTAGAAGTATCATTTGTTGGGATCACAGGGCCTGAACAACATTCTTACACATGTTTTAGCATCCTTTGCTAGACCCTGATGTGTACATTGATGAGGTTGACCACCTCTGCAAAGTCAGCCCCAGTGTTGGTAGTTGACATGGATAAGATAGCTGACCTAGAGTTGTAGCCGACCTAGGTCGGGGAGGCCTGGCCAATCTGACACCCACGAGTTGGGGAGAATCGATAGCAATCTGATACCCATGGGTTGGTGTGAACTAGTTGCCAATCTGACACCCACTGTATGGGGAGAATCGACCAATCTGACACCTGATGCTGCTTTGGGCCTCCTTCTTGGTTAGGACACCCTTGCTGATCTCCTCGGCCTCTATCTCCAAGCATGGTCGTATCCATGGAGGTCATGTCCGCATCATAACCCTTGCCACTTTATAAAATACCGCTTCATATTGTTTGATCCAGGCTTTGAAGAACTAGAGTCTTTTTTGAGGGAACAAGAACTAGAATCTTCATGAGGGGCTTCCTGTATTTCAATATCAAGAATCTTTCTCCATCTCTATCAATGGACTTGCATGAAAGTGACAAACAAGGTGATTTGTTATACCAACAGTATATGAAGCTTATATCAAGCATAAGTTGAAAGAGAGGTGCATGATGTTGCAAAGACATACACTGGGAAGCATAAGCTTATATTAATCTTATCCGTTTTTCCACATCATTGGAAAGCTCCTTCTTTCTGCACATGTAAAATAGTGATGAACCAACAATGTAGAGATAAAAATGAATGAAATAGAGAAATGAACTAGAGGCGATCAGGAAGAATAGTTTATCATGGACATTTAAATTACAGACAAGTCAAGATTTAGCAGCATGCCAGCATTTCATAGCTGAACTCAGCCCCAACAAAAACAGTGAGAGAAAAGCACATATACTACGAATCGCCCCAAAACATAGAGAAGCATGGCAAGCCCCCCATCAAGCATGACACCGCATCCTCATGCTCGATCCACTCGGTAGACGCATCGTTCTGTCGACGCTTCTTCCCCTTTCTAGCCCCGCCCCACGTTGGGAGGTCGTCATCCATTACTACAGTAGCAGTTTTGGAAGGCGGGCAAAAACATTTTTCGGAGGAGGGCAACAAGTCTGCCTCTGCCAAATCGTCTAGGTAAATCAAGATTAACAGATGCGGACGAATGATAGCCTGCGTTAATGAATTAAAAAAAATTAAAAACAACAAGCCCGTTGATTGGCCCTCCTAGCCCATCCATGGGGCCCGCCGAGCCCATCGACGCGCTGCTGTCGCTCACTAGATCCACCGTGGCACCACTGGATCTACACGTCTGCCGCCGTCAGAGTGGCATGCGCTTGCACCATCGCTTGAGATGCCCACACTCGCCGGATCCGCCACCGGTGCGGCCCCGCGCGTGTGCCATCGCCGGATCTAGGTGGCCGTGAGCCCCGTTCCACATGGCTGCTCATCATCGCCCAAGGGTTTTCAAGGGTATTCATTGAATACCAATTATTTTTACCAATCAATGGTATTTAAAGGTACAATCAATCATACATGTCAAAAAAATAAGGCTGAATCAATCCATTGTTTACCTATTGAAATTTTGAATACATGTTCTTCCAATCTTGGGTCCGGCTCTGGTCGTGCTAAGCTACGAGATCGTCGAAACCTGGCAGTGAGCGAGCGAGCAATGCCACTCCGATACCTAGATGCCTCTGCCAAGCTCTCTTTCCACCTCTAGCACCGCCGCCGCCTGATCCGTGAGGGCTAGAGTTTTGTGGTGGGTTTGGGGATCGGTGGCGAGGCACTGTTTATACTACCAGCCCAGTTGGTGTGAGGTGCCGTGTGGGGGGAATGTGGGCAGATTTGGAAGGCGGCGACGAGATGATGGTCAACGTGGCTGGTGGGGGCGTTTGTTGTGATGAGGCGCGAGGGCTGCAAGGAACTAGTAATGTCCACCGCCGCGCAGGAAGAGCAAGGATGGCAGGAACTGGTTTTTCAAAAATTAAATTCAAAGGCCATAATGGTACTTTCACAGGTGAGTTTTTTGCCCTCCGCCTAACCTGAGCACACGAAGGAGTGAAACACAAATGTAGCCACCGATGATTCCTTGTATGGCAGCCTTGGCGGCCGATGAATCCATACCGGCGAGGAGGCGATGCTGCCCTATCTCATCGAGCCGGCTCCCGCTACCCCATCGTCCTCCCTAGCTAGCTGTGTCCCCCCCATCCCCACAGCCATGGCGACCCCCATGAGCGCTTAGGCCGCCATAGCACGGCTACGTCGACCAGTAGAGCTTAGGGAGGGGCTGGTGCTCTCCGGCGCGGTGAGCAGTAACTGCCCTGTTGCCACTTCGACTATAGGCCCTAGCTCCAACCCTAGGGGCCATTGCTGACCTTCGGCGAGATCAAGATTTGGAGCGTACGGGAGAGTTGTCCGTTCTAGGTGTATCACACACGAATGTTCAAAAGATTTGACTGATGACATGGTCGAGTTAGCATGGCAGCTGAAGGAAGGTAGCTTAATGATGAACTTAGTTTTGCAGGAGACATAGAAGGTAATTTTCATTCATTTAGTCCTTTATACAGATTTCTTTTGTGTTGACACAATGGTTTATGTGGACAAATTTGTATTGATACTACAACAATAGATGAACTCCTTCAGTTATGTGCTTGTTGAGAATGTTCCCTTTTCTACTGATGCAGATCCTTGATTCCGCGGAGAGTGCTGTGGAGCCCAGCTTGGCAAGCATGGTCTTGTGAGCTTCGGATGTCTACTCACTGGCTGTGCTTCCAATGGCTGCTAATCTTTGTGATGACCAGCTTGTTTGTAATGGTGGTTCTGCTCATAAGGATCACTTGAAGGACGAGACTGATGGCTAGAGTAGGCACTCAAATGTTCTAGGCACATTTGACTGCGTTTCATGGGCACTAACATGATGAGAAACTTTTCGACCCCTTTCTTGGTCTCTAATAGTATTTTGTTTGTTTCTTCAACCTGACTCTGCTTATCTGACTATTCTGTCAAATGATTGAGCCTTTACACAATGTTGCATATCTCATAGCCTTATCTGACTATTGATTACCACTATAGCAATTTAACTGAATCAATGTTGCAGAATATAAGATTTGGTCCGTTTCTCATAGCCTGCATGAGAAGTTGGATGCTATGAGTCAGCAGTTGCATGCCTTGACAAAAATGGTGACAAGATAATGGTGATCTGAAGTTGTTGCTTGTCAAATAGTAGCATCTACTTTTCTATTCATGTATGCTACCTATTATGGATGCAGCTATGTAAATATATAAGCTTGGTTATTGTACTACTAGCAGCTATGGAAATGTAATATCAGACTTCTTTATCTGGAATGATAAGTATATACAAATGCTTGTGACGTCATTTACTTGAATGCACATGTTACTTTAGATGATATGATCGCATCCCAGCATCAGTTTGTTGCTCTTCCATTGTTAATTGCCTTAATCCTGTCTTAGAAACTTCCGTATATGTTTGGTTTATGAGCTAGTTTCCAAGATTGGAGATGTGATTCCATACTGTCCAAAAGTGATTTCGCTATGCAAGTCACGCATACAGAGCCTGAAAAGTTCTAAGGAAGCTTTGTTGGCTTGTAAAGAAGGAGGTGCATCTGCTGCTGAAGCTGAAGGAGGCTCAGAAAAATCTGCCGCTGAAAAAGAGCTAGAGCAGCTTACTAGCATATTGCCTGATCGTGAGAAGAAGGTAAATAGTTAAAGATGCAATTTATTTTGCTTCATGGGCCTGGTACTTTATCAGTGATGAAGATGATTTGTCTTGCTTCTAAGGACTAATGACATCTCTAATTTGTTGTGCATTTAGCTTGAGGACCTGGAGCAAGCGAACCCAAGCCCCGCCATGGATGAGATGGTGAAGACAATTGCGTCCAGGGTAACTGATGCGATGCCAAGAGCTGCATCCTTTACTTCTTCCCAGATGGCAACATCGAGCAATGGATTCGACTCCTCGGTTCTGTCTATGGCAGCGACAACCGGAAGCACTGGAAGCACTGTGACTGACCTCGGGGTTGTAGGCAGAGGTGTCAAACGGGCTAGCATCAAGCCAATCACCGCTGAACCTAAGGATGAAAGCGGTCGGAAACGGTCGGAAAACTCCTCAACCGTTTTCTACATTTACATTTGAATACAAAAACGAAAGCGAAAACGGTAAAGCCGAACATGAAAATGAACGTGAAGTTACGGAATATCGAGAATTTCGAAAGCGAACCAATTCGAGCGAAATTATGTCAAACACGGTCGGTATATGAAAATTCAATACGGAATACTGACCCACAATGCATAACAACTAACAAGTGCCATCATGGCAAATTTCGAGTGCAAGAGAGCAAACTTATCAATTTAGTTTCTTTAACGAGAGGAAAAAAGAAAAAGAAAGAAAAAGAAAGAAGAGGAAAATTTATGATGCCATCGGTACTAGACTAGAAAGGATAGCAATAAGGCCTAGTCCATCTCGCTCTGTCTCTCTTTTAGTCGGCCCAGTCACATGCAACGCAACAACAGGGCCGTGTGAAACCAGATGCAGCCATGCAGGCATGCATCTCCGTGCAAGGTGATTAGTCCTACCTCGGCGACTCAGGGAGGCGCGACGGAGGTGAGCTGCCTATATAATGTGGCCCATGGGTATCAGTGCTCCATACTTGCCTTTGCCTAGTTACCTGGACAGTAATGATCGACAACCAATTTTGAATTCGGGAAATGTGTAAACTGTTTTCTACTTTTATATTTGAAATACGAAAACGAAAGCGAAAACGGTAAAGTCGGACAAGAAAATGTGAATTTGATCGGGTTAAATAAAAAAAAACTATGCGGTTCGGTTCAGGATATTTCCGTTCCGTTTTCATCCTTAGCTGAACCTGCTGCGAAGAAACCTGCACTTGATTCACCATCTCTCCAAGGTGATAGCAGCATCAACTCTGAGGTTGTCCCTGCACCACAGAATGGTGATGAGTCCGTATCTAAGTAGAGTACAATTTCATTAGGCCTACCACTGTTAACTTGCTGGAACATATTAGCTGCCTATGTGGTACTGTTTCGCATAATGTGCCTCGCTGCTGGGCATTCTAGTTCTAGCAAAGCTATGTAAACGTTTGAGAAGGGACTGCTGGAGCCATAGACTCATCCTGAGCTTCTTGCCCTTGTAAGATTAAATTGCTGGGATGGTAAGTCATGTCTGCTATACCATGTATGTTTAGTGAAATTTGTTCTCTCTGATGTGTGTTTTTTGATGTCTGTTTGTTTCTCGGTTAGCTCCAATTATGGACTGTGAGATTTGTGCACATCACTTGCGGATTCACTGCTTTGGCTGTTGAGCTACTACGATACACTACAGGAAAACGCCTCTTTGCCGACTGCTTGCCCCGGTCGGCAAAGGCATAAACCCAGTCGGCAAAGGCTTTGCCGACCGCAAAGCCACGTGGCAGTCGGCAAAGAGCCGTCGGCAAAGCCTGGGTCGGCAAAGGCGGATTTGCCGACTGCCACGTGGCACACAGTCGGCAAAGCCTTTGCCAACTGCCACGCCAGCAGTCGGCATAGTCACGTGGCGCCGTCAGCCCTGACGGCAGGTTTTGCCGACTGCTGGTTTCTCGGCAGTCGGCAAAGAATTTTTTTTTCAAAAATTGTTTGCCGACTGACCGCCAGCTCGGCAGTCGGCAAAGAAAAAAATATTTTTTTTTGAAATGTTCTTTGCCGACTGCTTTCGGAGTTGCAGTCGGCAAAGGTTTGACCTCTTTGCCGACTGCCTCCCGTTGCAGTCGGCAAAGACTCTGTCCTGGGTTTTTTTGCCCAGCTAAGCTGGATTTTTTTTTGCTTTTGTTTTCTGTTTTCTCGCATCAAAGCCCTGCAATGTGAATTCGGAGGTAGATGCATGCATCATAATAATAGCACTTAGTTGCAGCCCAAATTAGCATATCTAATTTTTCTCAAAGATTTAGTAGCCAGGGCTCAGAAACTAAAGATCTTATATGATATAGTGTAGGATAATAGGATATGCAATAAGCAGCCTACAACTGGAAGGTAAATGATATGGCACAACCAGCTTTCAGTATTCACATATTGAAGCAAACTGATCAGTCAATACATCCCAATTCTTATAGTATCTATCACCACCATCCAGTTACTCAAATTGTGCACCCAAAAAGTGCCTGAACAAATACCATGTGTACATTAGCCATCAACAAAAATTCAACTGCCTGAAGCTGCTACATGATATATTAAAAATAAAAAAATTGCAGGTACATGGTTCTAGAGTTGGCAGCACATACATGATATAGTAAGCGAACACTGCCTGAGGCTGCTACTTCAACAAATTCAACTACACAAACAACATTAGATCAGAATGTAGAAGAGAACAAAGAACTAACATTAGAAAACTGAGGCACAGAAGTTACTACCACCGCTTACTCGGCCACCGTCGAGCTGATGTTGCTGCAACATGAAGAACAGAGAGTTGACAAACCTGTTGCTCTCAACTGTGACCAACTGCCATTGAGCTGCTAACATCCTTCATGCTGCACAAGTGAGTTCAAAAATAATTAACTTTACATTGCTTTGCAAATGAATTTGCCAAATTAATCATGTATCTACAGCATTACCTTCCGAATTAATCTATCCATGCTAAAATAACTAGTGAGTTCACACTGTATCCGAAGTTCCGAGCATAAACAGTGAGAAATGTTATCTCAGGTCTGTTTGAGATAAAATGACCTCAGTCATAAGCATGGCTCGATATATTTTTCGAGAATATACTCTAACACAGGCTGGAGAGTGGCATATAAAAATATGCAGCTGGTCAAAAGTTTAAGGCAACCTAGTAAGCTAGAAAGCTCCCAGATAAACCAAAAACTACTAAGTAACACCTCATAAAAAATTTGAATTTACCAAAATGACAAGCTATCAGTAGTACACATGCTAGTCAAATTAGTCAAATTTGTTCCATTATTAACATATTCACAAACCACAACAGTAGTATACATGCTGAAATTTACCAAAAAATTTGATTGCAAAGTTATATGTTTATAGTACCCAGTGTAATATCAATCTATATAGTTTAGACCTCCACAAACTAATGCATCTCAGAGTAATATCAATAAAATGAATCAAAACAGAGAGGCGGAGAGAGCAACACACACCTCATCCTTCGCACTCCTGCTTGTGAATCTTTATAGCAACCTCATCCAACAATAACATGCCCACTGCAGACCTTCCAAAAAAAAGGATGTCTCCGCCTCCTACCACATCATTTTTTTGATCTAAACAAACCATAAGATCAGATGTTATACTGCTGCTGTTGTTCCTTAATGAGTTAAAACTCAACCAGCTAGAATTATATGCATCAATCTACATCATAAATTTGACCTTACAGTTATAGTGTACAAAGCTTCAGTTCGCAGAAGATAAGTACAAGTATGTCCCACTGTATTCTTCAAAGGCCTGCCCCACTAAGGCTAGAACTAGATATTACCATAAACTAAACCAGACTAATTAAATTAATAACAGAAAGATTGCCAAGGTACATAGAAATTTCTAAGAATATTAAGTATGTCAGGTACTTTATTGCTGAATTAGGTTAGGAGCACATTGACAGGTACTGATATTGCAGCCAACTGCAAATGAGAAAATGAATAAATGTATATGTGATTAGCAGGTAATGGTACTAAAGTGCCACTTACTACGTTGCCTGATCTCTTACTCGGAATCTATCACATATACAAAGAGCAGAAATTTCCAGACTAATAATTACTTTTAGCAGTGAACTAGGCCTGAACACATCTGTTTCAGAGAAATAAACTGAAGGAACAAACTATTAAATTAATGCTATGTTCAGGGATCCGAAAGACTTGGCTGGGTCCATGCATCTCATCAAACTGGCATTGATATTTTAAAGGATTGTTTTGTTTCTGTAGGTCAAGAGCCAACTGATCAGAGTAGTAACACATCATGTCTAACAGAGGTAATGATCACTGCACCATCAGCTAACTACCTTATGAAGATGGTACAGATAGTTATCCATCAGGATCCGAAGGTTGGTGCCCACGAACGATAATTAATCTAAAAGAAAAACATAAATTGACAAGTTATGGTTAATTAATCTGAGAGCTTTCTATCTGATTATAGGAAGTATGGAGGTGCAAAACTAAAATCACAGAGGGAATTATTTGCAGCTTCTCTGATACTAATTTGCCAACTTAAATAATTTATCTAGGAAATACGTTAAGTTCATAAGTAGCTTACAAACAGGGAAACCTTATTGTTTCCAGGATAATGAAATGGTGAAGTGATTAGCTGCAGTTAAAAAGATGAATCAGAAAATAATGAAAAAGGTACTACGTAAATTGTTGCCTATATCAACAAATCAACATAGGTATTGTAAAGCTGGACAAATACAGCAGCAAAAGAGAACATGATATTTAAATTTCAACAAGATTAGTGAGATGCAACAAAACTGAAATTTATCCAATGAGATATATTGACTGCAACCAAGAATTATTTCCATCATGTTTATCTAATGCCGTCTGCAACAGAACCTAGAAATTATGCAATTGGCTGATGAGCAATCTAATTTTTTGTACCCACTTTTTCCAACAACACAGCATAATTCAAGTATTCAATAAATTGGATAGCAAATAGCAACATAGGGACTATACATGTTTTCTGTACCTTTTCACACCCAGTGTAGCGCCTCTCTGTCCTCCTCAGCAGCACTCGTGCCTGGCTCCAGTACGAGAGCAACAGGACCAGTAAACAAGGCATGCATCAGAACAAAGAATGATTTTAATATTATCAAATCTAAAACAAAGTAACTTGAAGCAGGGTGTCACCACAAGTAACCTGGATGCAGAGATAGGAAGCGCATGTAAGAAATACTCAAGCAGTCAAGCCCAAGCACATCAGCGTATAGCCCTGCAGAGAAACCAACAGAAAGGAGCAGCTAGCATGAGATGGAGCAGCGAGTGTGACAAATATGGATCAGGGTAAGCAGGGCAAAGGCAAGCAGCGCACCTTGTGGTTGCTGGGCAAGGGGCATCAACCAACTTTGGAATGACCAGGGGCCTGCCTCACCACTGAGAGAGGCGTCGACGCCAGCACGAGGAAGGACGGCGGCGCCACCACTCGAGTCGCGCTACATGGACCGGCACTCGCTCTCTCCAAGTGGTGTCGCAGGAAGGGAGCAGGGTCGGGCCGCCGCCAGATCCGGGCGAAACAGAAGCTCCGCTGCCTGAATCTCTACACTTGCCGGAGAGAATCGCAGTGCCCTGGCTCGATCTGCCCCTAGGTGATGGGAAGATAGAGGGCGACGGTGGGATCGGCAAGCGCTCGGCTGTGGTGGGGTGCTGCCGCCTGCCTCTGTGCGCCATGGCCCAGCCTCGACCTGCGCCCGCGCGCCGCCGGAAGGGCTCGCCCCTGAGCCGCACGGACTGCCGGAGTCCCTGACCCGTAAGCGCAGCCGGAGGGGCCGTCGTCCTGCCCGCGCGCTGCCGGAGCCCCTGACCTGCACGCGCCGCCGGAGGGGCTGCGCCCTGCCCGTGCACCGTCGGAGGAGCTCGCCCTGAGCCACACGCACTGCCGGAGCCCCTGACCCGTATCGCAGCCGGAGGGGCCACGCCCTGCCCACGCCCTGCCGGAGCCCTGACCCGCACGCGTAGCCGGAGGAGCCGCGCCCTACCTGCACGCCGCCGAAGGGGCTCGCCCCTGCAAGTTCGCACCATCTGAGAGAGTGGAGTCATCGTACGCGAGATTTGGAACCGAGAGAGAAGTGGCTGGGGGCGGCGCCGTCCGAGAGGGAGTTGAGAGCTCACGACTAGGGTTTGTAATCGGGCTGGTATATCTGGGCCGTCCAAGATGGATCCAACGGCGATGAGCGAAACATGCTCCAAGTTGGGCTGAGGTGGGCTGCATCCATGATTTGGGCTATATTTTTTAGCGTCAAACCGATCAACGTTATATCTAGTTTTAGCGACAGACCGTTCAACGTTAAAAATTAATATCTATAGCGTCAGACAGTGAGTCTCTAAATAAGGATTTAGCGTCAGATAGTCTCTTAGTTATCTTTAGCGTCAGATCGTCCATCAATAAAAAAAAGTTTTAGCGTCAGATGTCTGACGGTGATGCGGTGTTGTGGTGTAGTGATCCCGGCGCCGCAGCAGCTCGCATGCCTGGAACCAGCCGCCGAGAGAGAGACGAGGAGCGGAGTGGAGTCTATTTTTTATTTCGAGCGGACTGGAGTTGGGGTCGCGTTCGCGTGGGGGTGGCTTCGCCGGACATGAGGCTCCTCTGATAGGCCATAGTGAAATATTTTTTTCGGGTCCGTGAGACAACCGAAGTCATGCGGATCGCTTTTGCGCGTCTGTCTGTGAGCAATGAAGCAATGGTGTTCTATTCCTGCAGATGACTGTAAAAGGCGTTTTGAAAAAAATGCCTCCAATACTACAGGTAATTAAAGGCATTTTGAAAAACGCCTCCAATGCTACATATAATTAAAGGCATTTTTTATATTAGCCTCTACAAATGTGGTTTTAGAGGCTTTTTTCGTAAGAATGCCTTTAAGTTATATTAGCCTCTAGAAAAATCGTCATAAACTAGTTGATTTAGTGACTTTTGGACCTATTGTCAAAAATTATTTTTTTAAAAAATTATTTTTTAAAAAAAATTATTTTTTTTTATTTTTTTTTAAAAATACTTTGCCGACTGCTCTGCTCCCTGGCAGTCGGCAAAGGTTATTTTTGATTTTTTTCTCAGAAATTCTTTGCCGACTGCCATCCTCCCTGGCAGTCGGCAAAGGCTCTTTGCCAACTGCCACTGATGGCAGTCGGCAAAGAATTAATTTTTTTTTTCGATTTTCGATTCCAGTTTTTTTTGTTGCCTTGCTACAGTAAGTACATGATATATTCCAAGTTTGGGGTCATTTTGATTTATTTTGCTATATTCCATTGATTTTTGCTGTTTCTTTGATTTTTTCCGGCAGCTCCAGATTTGAACTGCAGGTACATGAAATAATGGAATTCGGCGATTCAGAAAATGATATTCATGATGTTTGGAGCATGTTGAGGCCATGTGTGGGGCCTCGCGTGAAATTTCGACCGTGTTGGTGTCGGAACACGCCGAGGCACGCGCGTGAAAAGTGTTTTTAAATTTTATAAAATCGAAACGGAGTCCGAAAATGACGAAACTTGACGACGTGTCTTGTCATCGCATGCGGAGGCTGTGGTAAAAATTTGAGAAAGTTTCGAGCAAGTGGCGACGTCGGGTGGCTAAAACCTGGACTAACGTCGGGTGGCTAACTTGTTATCACATGTGGAGATGTCCAGGTTTTAGCCACCCGACGTCGCCACTTGCTCGAAACTTTCTCAAATTTTTACCACAGCCTCCGCATGCGATGACAAGACACGTCGTCAAGTTTCGTCATTTTCGGACTCCGTTTCGATTTTATAAAATTTAAAAACACTTTTCACGCGCGTGCCTCGGCGTGTTCCGACACCAACACGGTCGAAATTTCACGCGAGGCCCCGCACACGGCCTCAACATGCTCCAAACATCATGAATATCATTTTCTGAATCGCCGGATTCCATTATTTCATGTACCTGCAGTTCAAATCTGGAGCTGCCGGAAAAATCAAAGAAACAGCAAAAATCAATGGAATATAGCAAAATAAATCAAAATGACCCCAAACTTGGAATATATCATGTACTTACTGTAGCAAGGCAACACAAAAAAACTGGGATCAAAAATCGAAAAAAAATTAATTCTTTGCCGACTGCCATCAGTGGCAGTTGGTAAAGAGCCTTTGCCGACTGCCAGGGAGGATGGCAGTCGGCAAAGCCTGCACCTTTGCCGACTGCTGACGGAGTGGCAGTCGGCAAAGGTGACGGTGTGGATGGCGTCAACCATGGCCTGCCTTTGCCGACTGCAATTCTTTGCCAACTGCCTGGCAGTCGGCAAAGCCAGACAGTCGGCAAATCCTGCTTTGCCGACTATAGGAAATTCCAGTTGGCAAAGGGACCTCTTTGCTGAGTGTAAAAAAAAAACAGTTGGCAAAGAAAATTGCAGTCGGCAAAGAGCCAGTTTCCTGTAGTGATAGGATGTTTTGTTTCTTACCATGATGGTGTTCTCTGTTCTGAATGAGCTATGATCAGTGAAATGTGCTTTAGTTTCAGTATCTCTTCGACTCTTGAATAATGTTGTCCACAAGTTACTTTCAGCCTATTCTGGTCCATGCGACTTCAGCATCTGTGAGCTCTCTAGTTCCATGGAAGTATGATACTGTTTGTTACGATTGCAGTGATTGTTTCAATATGATGACCAAGGTCATTTCATTTCTTAACGTGATGAATTGGATTATTGTGTATGTAACACCCAGGTGTTAGCCACTTGCTAGGCAGTAGGTTTGAACTCCAACATGACAAGTTAAGTGGTAATCAAGAGCTCTAGTTCAAACCTGTAAGTGGTGACAAAGGTGTGGGGATCAACTCTTTAAGAATGAGCCCCAACTTAAACTTGGATAACACACCTTTTCTTGCATGTGGACCCCTTTTCAGATTATGCTTGAGTAATGTTGAAGGTGCTCCTTTCATGTATCTCACATCCATCTCTATCTATATTGATCATTGGAAAAGTTTCATGAAGTTTGGAATCAATAAGTCACATGAAATGATGAGTCTTCTTGCTTGGATTGTACTATTAAGTGAATGTGAACATGAGATGCCAATCAAACCTTACAACCTTGCCCAAATGACTCTAGATGAACTCTACAAAAAAAGTCAAGAAGGGTTCATGTTGAGCAAATGTTAAGAGAATGTCTCAATTGGCCTAAAACCCTAGTTTTAAGTTTTATCATGATGCTGCTTTGACCAAAGTGGAACTACATATTATATTCAAGATATGAGGTTTGACCTTTAAGCAAAGTTGAGGATTAGAATGTGTACAACAAATATTATTTTTGGACCGAGTCATGATTCAACCTCTAAGTTGCTCAAACAGTGGATTCAAGATTGAAAGAAATGTCGTTTCTAGCCTTAAGAAAATTCTTAAGTCTGGAAATTCATCGACATTGGCATTGGCATCTTGCGTTCTCTGAAATTCATTAAGCAACTCAAGTTGAACCAAAAGTGAAAGTTGGAGTTAACTCAATGGAGAAGAGCATACAAAAAGTTGGGTTTAGTTTGACTGGGTTTGAACCTCCGAAAGCCAGTTTCCGTGATCACCGTTGTTGTGTTGACACTGCTATCTTAGCAACTAATTACCCATTAATCTGTTACCCTAATGACCTGAGTAGCTAAATGAAAGTTGGAGAGCTTCACGTGAGCGTCAAACTTTGTTTTGGACCCAATGCCTAATTCGGCCTGGAAGTGGCCCAAATTTGCGCCCCACGCTGGCCACTTCGCCACGCAACGCGTGTCCTGGACATGACGTGCATGCACCGCCATGCGCCCCTCCCCTCTGACGCATGCCGCTGCCTTCCTCCTCGCATTTGCGGACGCCGAGCTCCCTATGCTCACTCTCCCACTCGCCCTCGCACTCGCTCGCTTGATTTCTCACTCCCCTCGCTCTCTAGCTGCTCTAGAGCGGAGCCGCCATGGACGCCGCTGCCATTCTCCTGCCTCCGTGCTCCCTGTGTCCTAATTGAGCGCGGTATCGTCTTCTCCAACTCGCGCCGCACCTCCCGCGCCTCTTCCCTGGCTCTGACCACTGCCGCAGCGCCGCTGCCTCCTACCGTCCACCGTCGCCTCGGGCCGCCGGTGCTTGTGGCCAGGCCACCAGGGGCCACTACGGGGCAAACCGCGGCTACCCGCGAGTGTGTGCCGGCGCCCTGCTGCTCCGCCGCCACTCCATTGCCGCTGGCGAGGTCCCCAACCAGCCGGAGCCCCTCCTTCCCCTACTCCCTGTACGAAGAAGAGGTGAAGGACATCACACGGGAATTAGAGAAAAGTGAGGGTCCTAAATGCAAAGTCATTGACTCATATGAATAGTGCAAGAGGGACTTGTTTGCTTGGTTTAATTAAAGTTTCTTGCAGGGGCTTAACAGCAAAAGTCGTGACTCAGATGAATAGTGCCGCATAGTGCAGTTTTTTGTTTTTCCTTTTTCTTTTATACATTGTTATGGCTGAAACTTTGAAAATTCATATAAAATTATAGAAAAATCATAAAATATCAAATGAGGACTTTTTGGAATCCTTGTGAGTAGATCTATGCAGTGGATCTATAATATGGCATGTTTTAGTTTAAAGTTTTTGCTGTAAAAATAGATTTATGCAGGTTAGGGTTTTAATGCTAGTCTTAATTGTCTTTTTCATAACTACAGTAGTATTGCTCAAATAAATGTGAAATGTTTGTGGAATACTACTTCTGTTATGGTTGATGGCTGGTAAAAATTTAAAGATTTTAAGATTGATAGTTTAGGAGCTATAAAAATAACAAATGCTCTGTGTTGCTTTGCTCCTATTCTGAACAGACTTGAAAGATTGTATTATTTGGCTCAGTTAAGTTTTGAATCATGCTTTGATGAAATAAACAAGTTGTAGTACTTTTCTTGAGATCTGCAAAAAGTTAAAGATCACAATTTTTTGTTAAGTAGATGTTCAGCTATAGTTTTTTAAAGTCCTATGGCTGATTCTGCCCAAGTCCTGATAGGATTGCCTTGCTTGTAATGTGTGGCCTTGTTAATGGTAGAATTAGCTCTATATGATAATAAGAAAGTTGTCTATAATTATCTTATCTTGCTTGTGTTAAATTTTTATGATCTTAAACTTGATAGTTTAGGAGTTACATGACTTTTAAATCTGCTGTCAGGCTTTGATTATATTCTGAGCAGATCTGAAAGATGCTAGTGTTTGATCTAGTTAGGATTTGAATCACCCCTGGATGATAATATAAGAGTTGTAGTTCTTTTGTTAAGCTTTCTGAAATGTCTATGAACACCCTTTTTGGTGACCTAGATCTATAGATACAACTGGTTGAAGTTGCGTGGCAGAATCTGTCCAAGTCTGGACAGAGGTGCTAAATTATGCTTGTTTGACCTTTTTAACTGTTGAATCCCTGCACGATGATAGTAACCATGTTTTAGATAATTTAATAAGATTTTTAGAGAGATAAATCTCATGCTTGTTTGATGTCTATAACTCTAGTTTTAAGCCACTGAAGTTTAGCATCAGGTTCTGTCCATAGTTTGGACAGAATTACTTGTTTAGATTGTTTGGCTTAGTTAATGCTTGATATAGCTCTGGATATTAATAACAATGTTGTAGGCAGTTTCATTAGCTTTCCAGAAAGTCTAGGATCACCTTCATTGGATGTTGAGATCTCAAGTTATGGTTAAAACACGGGGCTGCTGTGCTGCTGTCTAGAAACTGCATGTGTAGGTTGATTGCTTTAGTTTACTCTTGCTTAGAGAAATATGATTAACTAGTGTTTGATTGATGGATGCTTCTAGCAGCTTGAATGTACTTGTCTTGTGTGTCATGCTGGATGTGCTTGCCATCTCCTATGTTATGCTTAAGTGATGATTAAGTTAAATAGCTCTAGGTGCTTATGTTAAGTTTGATGTGCTTTCATGAATGCTTTGCATATTGCACTTCTATGCATGCATTCATACTTATGCATTATTGCACCTCATTTAGGTACGCTAGATGCACCACGAGAAGGGCGTGATGTTAGAGCCAAACCCGAAGACGGTGTTTGGAGATCTATCCAGAAGATGGGAGGACTAAGCAAGAGTCAAGATGGGAGATACTCGCCAAACGAGTGTCATCTAATAAACACTAACCTAGTGTTGGATTCCAGGCAAGCCCCGGAGCATTCTAAGCCTCCTACCCTCTCTTTTATAAATGCACATGAGTATAACTTTTGTATGATGTATTAGGTGATAGGAGTTGGATGAAATAGTTGGTGCATTTTGCTATACCTTGTCCACTATATATATATGTACATGTACCCTTACTAGATGAGTAGATCGATTTATGCTTAGCCAGGCTTAGACTGGTAGAAGTTGGGTGATTTCCTGCCACCTGCGAGATATAGGTGGATACCTGGTCACAATTGGCTACATTTGCTATCGTGGAAAATAACCATATGAGGATGATATAAATTGGGCCAGACGGAGTCTATGTTGTAGGTTGACTCATGTGATTCCGTCTGTGCTGATTAAGGACCATATCGTTGTTTGGCCTCGGTCATTTTTGAATGCAGCCTCTCACTTAGTTGGCCAAATAAGTCGTTCCGACCGTGAAGCCTAGTAGTTCTATTTGGGCCGAGATTAGTCTTGTTGGTGCGCATACTTGGAGGAAGAAAGTATGTGTGGGAGCACGGTTTGACCAAGGGAAGTCAGGGCCTGATGCATCATGGCAACCGGTTGGCTCCTGAGTGTGCAGCCTAGGGCAAACCGGTGGCGCTACCTGAATAGTACCAACAGTGACCAAAGGGTGCCCTTGCAAAGCATGCCTGGTTTGTGTGAGGAAATTTCACCAGCTGGTTAAGAATCGATTTGAATCGCCGTCTCTCCCGGATAGTGAGAAACTATGACTGAGTTACTTTATTGTAGTAATGTGATGATGGAATATGATGGTTATGATGATGAAAATGCTAAACCTGATATGGTTACTAATGTGATGCTTATAAATCAAGTGCTTGCAATAGATTAGGTGCAAATCTAGCTATTATAAGCTTCACTAAACTTGGTGTTAAAATATTGACTAAAAGATTGAAGTAAGGAGTCATGATAGTAATGCTCTTTTAGCAAAAGTTATGCTATCCAACCAACTCCACTAAATAAGCCTTGCATATCCTTGAGTCTTTTTATTTCTCTCTTATCGGGTAAGTCTAGCTGAGTACATTCGAGTACTCAGGGTTTTATCCCACCATGTTGCAGGAGAAGTTCTCGGCCTGTTGAAGATGGTGGCTAACCACCGGTGGGCTCGGTGATTCTATAGCACTTATGCTTTTGTCAGAGGATGTCACTTATGCTAGCAATGTATTTGGAACTATATTATTGTAGTCATTTGAAAGCTATGTTGTTTTCATTATTTGGTTTGGAACCCAAACTTGTATTATTATTTGTGAACTCTTTTGTAATATTATTTCTGCTGCAACTCCGTATATGTGATGTGTATTTACTTAATCATGCGATCTTGGTTATGAAGTTGATTTACCGAGGTCCTTCGTGACACTCGACGGACTACCGGGTTTATATAAGTGAAAGTATGCGCATGTTAACGTGTTCAGCTGGGACAGCCGTACTTGATCTTGTATAAATTGGACGATTCTATCACAGTGTACCCGTTTAGGATTCTGACTTGTCTACGTGTCAGTCACAACTTACAAACATGATGCTCCCATCCACTCCACCGCCAGCCCCACCCCTGCCCTGCTGGATGATGAGCTGTGCAACTCTCCGAGACTGAAGGCCACATGTAGAGCACAGTCTGCACGGCCACAGGGCAGGGCGATGATGGGCGGTCACGGTCTGTCACTTGTTCCATGTCTGCTGCTTCTGCCTGGTGTATGTCAGCTCACAGGTCACAACTTTGCTGCAGATCGCTACTAGCATCTTGTTGACACCACGACCGTCACAATTCCCAGTAGGACAATAGACTAGTCATTAATTTGTACTAAAGAGGCACTGTACAAACACTAGTAGGGTGTTTGGTTTGAGTGAGTTAGTTCATCGTCTACTTATTCCTCACAAGCTAATAACTAGTACTAGTGTGAGTATGAGGAATGAAATCAATCCATCAAATTTAAAGAATAGACTCATGATGCATCACCTCATTTAGGGTGGAGTGACTTCTCAATCCAAATATACTGTAGATGTACGAGAGGACTGTGATCCGTGATCACCTATTCAGGCAAGTATAAAACCTGACATAATGAGCAGCGGAAGTGTACCACAAGGACAAGAATTACAACCCAATCAGCCACAGGACTGCAAATGTCTAGGGTTGCAATGTAGGGTAGATTCAACAAGTTCATAGCGTAAATTAATGGGGAGATCGCTCTCCTACCACTCGCGCACCATACCTACCTTTTGAGCGTAAAGAGAATAAGAACAAAAGAATGAAACTATGTTTTGGATTGATTGATACTGGGTATTTTTACATGGTGAACAGACGCCTCAAACGTACACATCCATTCTGTGATTAGATGAGACCAAAGATTTAACAAACGATTATATTTAATGTCTAGCCACTAATCCATGGGATGAGATTACTCCAATATGATTGGTTCTTAACACGTACTAGACATCAACCATCGATTTCCATCATATCCACATTGGTACTCAAAGACTCCACATTCGCTGCCTCATGTCCTGAATCTTGACGAGGGGTGGCAACTTCTTGGGAGGCCACATGTACCACTTCCTCTTTGATGGAAGTACCAGTATCATTTTGTTGGGATCGCAGGGCTGAACAACATTCTTGCACATGTTTTAGTATCCTTTGCTAGACCCTGATGTGTACATTGATGAGGTTGACCACCTCTGTAAAGTTGACCCAGTGTTGGTAGCTGGCCCAGATAACATAGCTGACCTAGAGTTGGTAGCCGACATGGGTCGGGGAGGCCTGGCCAATCTGACACCCATGGGTTGGGGAGAACCTATTGGCAATCTGATAGCCACGGGTTGGGGTGAACTAGTTGCCAATCTGACACCCACTGGATGGGGAGAACCAGCCAATCTGACACCTGATGCTGCTTGGGGAGGCTAGGCCAATCAAACACCTGACCCAGTCCGGGGAGCCCAATCTTCCAACAGATGCCGCACAAACCATTATTGCACACTATACAACTAGAACAATAACTTCCATTGTAGTGGATCATGCAACAATTGGTACCAACAGGAGGTGGATCCAGGCCACACGTCATCTAGGCCTGGAAGGAATCTGAACGATGGTGGTGGTGGCAGTGGTAGGAATTGGAATGGTGGAGGTGGCAACAAGAACAATAACTTCCATGTTGCTGAATCATCCAACAATAGGTACCAGTAGGAGGTTGATCTGGGCCACACCTCATCTAGGACTGGAAGGAAGCAGAACAGTGGCGGTGGCAGCGGTGGCAGCAGGACATGGGACGGTGACGTCAGGGACAGTGGCAAGCAGAGGAACCAAGATGAGAGGCAGCAGCACCAGCAGAGGAGTGGTGGCTGGCAGCAGGGCCACTTTATAAAATATCGCTTCATATTGTTTGATCCAGGCTCTGAAGAACTAGTGTCTTTTTTGAGGGAAGAAGAACTAAAATCTTCATGAGGGGCTTCCTGTATTTCAGTATCAAGAATCTTTCTCCATCTCTGTCAGTGGACTTACCTGAAAGTGACAAACAAGGTGAATTGTTATACCAATAGTATATGAAGATTATATCAAGCATAAGTTGAAAGAGAGGTGCATGATGTTGCAAAGACATACACATTCTGGGAGGCATGAGCTTATATTAAGCTTATCCGTTTTCCCACATCATTGGAAAGCTTCTTCTTTCTGCACATGTAAAATAGTGATGAACCAACAATGTAGAGATCAAAAAAGAATGAACTAGAGAGATGAACGTGAGGGGATCAGGAAGTCAGAATAGTCTATCATGGACATTTAAATTAAAGACAAGTCAAGATTTAGTAGCATGCCAGCATCTCATAGCTGAACTTAGCCCCAACAAGAATAGTGAGAGAAAGCACGTATACTATGAATTGCCCCAAAACACAGAGAAGCATGGCAAGCCCCCCATCAGGCATGACACCGCATCCTCACGTTTTTTGGAGGCGGGCAAAAACATTTTTTGGTGGCGGGCAACCAGTCCACCTCTGCCAAATCATTTGGGTAAATCAGGATTAACAGAGGCGGACGTATGCTCGCCTGCGTTAATGAATTAAAAAAATAAAAAAAAATAGCAAGCCCATCGGTTGGCTGCCGAGCCCATCCATAGGGCCCGACGAGCCCATCGACACGCTGCCGCCGGCGCTGGATCCGTCGTGGCGCCGCGGGATCTGCGCGACCGCTGCCGTCGGAGAGGCCCACGCGTGCGCCGTTGCCTGAGAGGCCCACGCTCGCCGGATCCGTCGCTGGTGCGGCCTTGTAGTGTAGCATCGGCAAATCTGGGTGGCCACCAGCCCTGATGCCGCGCCACAGTTGATCGCTCTGCTTATCTGGAAGTGCACGCATCCACTCCACAAGGCTGCTCATCATTGCCTAGGGATTTTCAAGGGTATTCATTGAATACCTTTTTTTACCCATGAATTGTATTTAAAGGTACAATCCATCATACATGGTAAAAAATAAAGCTGAATCAATCAATTTTTTTACCTTTTGAAAATTTGAATACACCTTCTTCGAATCTTGGGCCCGCCTCTGGTACCTAGATGCCTCCGCCAACGTCTTGTTCCACCTCTAGCGTTGCTATAGCCTGATCCGCCGCTGTAGCCCCAAAACGAGCTAGAGACGAGGTGAGGGTGCCTGATCTGCCGTTGTCGGAGTCAGATCCGGGGGCGGGGGCGCCGCTGCTGCTCGTCGCCGCTCGGACCGGGGGCGCCGCTACTTAGGGCCTCGAGGCGAGGGAGTCAGATCCGCCGCTGCCGTCGCCCTAGCCTTACGCGCCACCACTTGGGGGCCAGCGGGGAGGGCGCCGCTGCTTGGAGACCGGAGGAGGCGCCGCCGCTTGGGGGCCTTGCCGTCGAGGGGCGAGCAAGCCGAGAACCGAATCTCCCGCTGTCGCGGTCTCACAAAGTGCAAGAGGCGGCGAACCGGTGGCAGAGGAAGTGAGATAGAGTGTGGCGCTAGGGTTTGTGGAGCCGCTTTTATATGTTCGTGGCATAACCCGCCCGCTTTTGGGCCGGTTGATAGGCCAACGCAGCCCAGGCTCAAGTTGGCTGCGCATTTCATTGTCCAGCATTGGTCAAAATGATTTTTTCTGTCGGTATCACCAAAACACACAGGAAAACTTTGTATTGTTCCGTCAGTAGCCGGAAAACTGATAGGGAAACATATTTATTCTGTCGGTCTCGGTATTTTTCTGTCGGTTCGTATGTAACCGACGGAAAATATAAAATTTCCCTGACGGTTTGACTTTAACCTATAGGGATTTTTTAGTTTCCAGTAGTGCTACATGATAAGTTGGATGCTATGAGTCAGTAGTTGCACGCCCTAACCAAAATGGTGACAAGATAATGGTGATCTGAAGTTGTTGCTTGTCAAATATGTAGCAGCTACTTCTCTATTTATGTATGCTACCTTTCATGGATGCAGCTATGTAAATATGTAAGCTTGGTTGTTGTATAGCATGCAGCTATGGAAATGTAATATCAGACTTCTTTATCTGGAATGATAAGTATATATAAATGCATGCGACGTTCTAAAGATATCAATGTATGGTACTTTGGAATCGAAATTATCTCTATTGCCTTTTATCAATGAATTTTGTTTTTTAAAAAATACCAACAGATATGTGAACTTTTGTACTTAAATCAGACAATCGGGCTATAATGAGCTAAATTATACTGTCATGATGTGCAAGCCGGGGAGCATGTAAAGCAAGCATGCTTTTCATTCAAGTTGTGAAAGAAAGCATCAGCAATTTGGTACTTGAACCAACAGATGGGGCTAAAATGATCTCAATGGTTCAGTTTTGGAAATTACATATCTCAGGTTGAAGCCTTACATGGAAGGTTAGCGACATGAAGCTAATAAAGTGAGTAATGGCTGACTGACATTCATAGAACTAGTAGGAAATAAAAGCACTATGTAAACGGAGTATGCATTGAAAATAGTGACATGCATGATGAGTTACCTGACACAAAACTACACGCATATTGTAATTCAGTAATTCACCAAAGAAAAAGTGGACCACCAGGCTATAAAATCACAATAGCAATGTGAGTCACTATGTATCTAACAGAAAAGTGCATTAGTGTTTTAGTATCCTTTGCTAGACCCTGATGTGGTTGACCACCTCTGCAAAGTCGACCCATTGTTGGTAGCTGACCTGGATAAGATAGTTGATCTAGAGTTGGTAGCCGACTTGGGTCAGGGAGGCCTGGCTTGACATGCATGGGATGGGGAGAACCAGTTGCCAGTCTGATAACCATGGTTTGGGTAGAACCAGTTGCCAATCTGACACCATTAGATGGGGAGAACCAGCCAATCTTACACCTGATGCTACTTGGGGAGGCCAGGCCAATGAAACACCTGACCCAGTCTGCGGAGCTCAATCTTCCAAAAGATGCCGCACAAACCATGCACACCATACAAGTAGAACAATAACTTCCATTGCAGTGGATCATCCAACAATTGGTTCTAGCAGGAGGTGGATCCAGGCCACACATCATCTGGGAATGGAAGGAAGCTGAAGATGGTGGCAGTGGCAGTGGTAGTGGCAGGAGTAGAGGCGGATACAATCATGTAGTTAGCAGGTAACTACCAAGAGAAGTGAATGTGAGATAATCCTTGCCACTTTATCAAATATCGCTTCATATTGTTTGATCCAGGTTCTGAAGAACTAGAGTCTTTTTTGAGGGAACCAGATCCTAGAATCTTCATGAGGGGCTTCCTGTATTTCAATATCAAGAATCTTTCTCCATCTCTGTCAATGGACTGATCTGAAGGTGACAAACAAGGTGAATGGTTATACCAATAGTATATGAACCTTATATCAAACATAAGTTGAAAGAGAGGTGCATGATGTTGCAAAGACATACACATTCTGAGAAGCATAAGCTTATATTAAAATTATCCGTTTTCCCACATCATTGGAAAGCTTCTTCTTTCTTCACATGTAAAATAGTGATGAACCAACAATGTAGAGATCGAAAATGAATGAACTGGAGAGATGAACTGGGGGGGGGGGATCAGGAAGTCAGATTAGTCTATCATGGACATTTAAATTATAGACAAGTCAAGATTTAGCAGCATGCCAGCATCTCATAGATGAACTCAGCCCCAACAAAAACAGTGAGAGAAAGCACATAAACTGCGAACCCCCCCAAACAAAGAGAAGCATGGCAAGCCCCCCATCAGGCACGACACGGCATCCTTGCGGTCAATCCGCTCGGCAGACTCGTCGTTCTGTTGATGCTTCTTTCCCTTTCTGGCCCTGCCCCATGGTGGGAGGTCGTCATCCATTACTACAGTAGCAGTTTTGGCAGACGGGCAAAAACATTTTTTGGAGGTGGGCAACCAGTCCGCCTCCACCAAATTCATTTAGGTAAATCAGGATTGACCGAACAAATGTTGGCCTTCGTTAACGCCTCCACCAAATTCATTTAGGTAAATCAGGATTGACCGAACAAATGTTGGCCTTCGTTAATGAATTAAAAAAGCCAAAAAACAGCGTCGATTGGCCCACTGAGCCCATCGACGCGCTGCCGTCGCTCGCTGGATCCGCCGCTGGTGCGGCCCCACGCGTGCGGCATCGCCGGATCTAGGTGGCCGCGAGCCCCGTTCCACAGGGCTCCTCATCATCGCCCAGGGGTTTTCAAGGGTATCCATTGAATACCAATTATTTTGACCAATCAATGTATTTAAAGGTACAACCAATCATACATCATACAGGTTAAAAAATAAGGCTGAATCAATCCATTGGTTTACCTTTTGAAATTTTGAATACACGTTCTTCCAATCTTGGGCCTGCCTCTAGTCGCACTAAGCTACAGGATCCTAGAAACCTGGTAGTGAGCGACCAAGCAATGCTACTCTGATACCTAGATGCCTCCGCTAAGCTCTCGTTCCACCTCTAGCGCCGCCGCCGCCTGATCCGTGAGGGCTAGGGTTTTGTGGTGGGTTTGGGAATTGGTGGCGAGGCACCGTTTATACTACCACCCCGGTTGGTGTGAGGTGCTGTGTGGGGGGAAGTGTGGGTAGATTTGGATGGCGATGACAAGGTGATGGTCAGTGTGACCCGTGTAGGCGTTCGGTGTGACAAGGCGGGAAAGATGCAAGGGAACTAGTAACATCCACCACCGTTCAGGAAGAGCAAGGACGATATATAGGAATGTCTTGCAATTCGAACCTTCTGCTACGCGCGAATTGAATCACTGTGCAAAAAGCTAGTAGTTGTGGACTTGTTTCAAAACAAAAAAATATTTGTTGTAAAATATGTTTTCTTCAGGTATCCACTTGATTATAAGAGTGGGATATACATTATTCCTACTAGGTGTGATATGTAATCATTTATGTGAATTTCCTGAGTATATTTAATTATTGCCATAGATCTATATTAAGAGAAATTTTATGGTGCTCAGGAATAATGGGAGTCGTTCGTTGGACTAGATCAAATGGTTAAAAAAATAGGAAGGACCAATTTAGAGGAAATTAAGTTGTGGGCTGGAACAAAAAGTTACTAGTGGGCCAGGAACTACATTTTCCAAATTAAAGTCAAAGGCTATAATGGTACTTTCACAGGTGAGTTTTTCCCCTCCGCCTAACTTGAGCACGCGAAGGAGTGAAACACAAATGTAGCCACCGATGATTCCTTGTATGGCAGGGTTGGTGGCCGATGAATCCACGCCGGTGAGAGGCGGCGACACTGCCCTATATCATCGAGCCGGCTCCCGCTGCCCCATCGTCCTTCCTAGCTAGCTAGCTGTGTCCCCCCCCCCCTCTTAGTCCGCCCTAGCATGGCTATGTTGACCAGTAGAGCTTAGGGAGGGGCTGGTGCTCGTCTCCGGTGTGGTGAGCAGTAACTGCCCTGTTGCCACTTCGACTGTAGGCCCCATCTCCAACCCTAGGAGACTGCTGCAGACCTTTGGCGAGATCAAGATTTGGAGTGTGTGGGAGAGGTGTCCGTTCCAGGTGTACCACATACGAATGATCAAAAAGATTTGACTGATGAAATGGTCGAGTTAGCATGGCAGCTGAAGGAAAGTAGCTTAATGATGAAATAATTTTTGCAGGAGACATAGAAGGCAATTTACTTTCATTTAGTCCTTGATAAATATACAGATTTCTGTTGTGTTGACACAATGGTTTATGTGGATAAAGTTGTATTGATACTACAACGATAGATGAACTCCTTCAGTTATGTGCTTGTTGAGAATGTTCCATTTTCTGTTGATGCAGATCCTTGATTCCGCGGAGAGTGACGTGGAGCACAGCATTGCAAGCATGGCCTGCTGAGCTTCGGATGTCTACTCATTGGCTGTGGTTCCAATGGCTGCTAATCTTTGTGATGACCTGCATGTTTGTAACGGTGGTTCTGCCCATAAGGATCACTTGAAGGATGAGCCTGATGGCTGGAGTAGGCACTCAAATGTTCTAGGCATATTTGACCGTGTTTATGGTCTCTAACATGATGAGAAACCTTTCGGCCCCTTTCTTGGTGTCTAATAGTATTTTGTTTGTTTCTTCAAGTGGCTTCCAAAGTTTTGGTTAGTCTGTGTTAGTTTGATTTTCCATCACAAGGAAATAATATTCAGCATATCCAAGTAATACTAGTCAAATATGTAGCCGCTACTTCTCTATTTATGTATGCTACCCCTATCATGGATGCAGCTATGTAAATATTTAAGTTTGGTTCAGCTATGGAAATGTAATATCAGACTTCTTTATCTGGAATGATAAGTATTTATAAATGCATGCGATGTTCTAAATATATCAATGTATGGTACTTTGGAATCAAAATTGTCTCTATTGCCTTTTGTCAATTAATTTAGTTTCAAAAAAAATACCAACAGATTTGTGAACTTCTGTACTTCAATCAGAAAATTGGGCTATAATGAGCTAAATGATACTGTCATGCTGTGCAAGCCAAGGATCATGTAAAGCAAGCATGCTTTTTCTTCAAGTTGTGAAAGAAAGCATCAGCAATTTGGTACTTGAACCAACAGATGGGGCTAAAATGATCTAAATGGTTCAGTTTTGGAAAGGATATATCTCAGGTTGAAGCCTTACAAGGAAAGTTAGCGACATGAACCTAGTAAAGTGAGTAATGGCTGACTGACATTCACAGAACGAGTTTGAAATAAGAGCTCTTTCTAAACGGAGTATGCACGGACAATAGTGACATGCATGACGAGTTACCTGACACAAAACTACATTCATATGCTAATTCAGTAATTCACCAAAGAGAAAGTGGACCACCAGGCTATAAAATCACAATAGCAATGCGAGTCACTACGTATCTAATAGAAAAGCGCATTATTAGTGTTTTAGTATCCTTTGCTAGACCCTGATATGTACATTGATGAGGCTGACCACCTTTGCAAAGTCAACCTAGATAGCTGACCCATACTTGGTATCCAACTTGGGTCAGGATGGCCTGGCCAATCTGACACCCATGGGTTGGGGAGAAACGGTTGCCAATCTGATAACCACGGGTTGGGGTGAACCACCAGTTGCCAATCTAACCCCATTGGATGGGGAATACCGGCCAATCCAACACTGCTTGGGGAGGCCAGGCCAATCAAACACCTGAGGTAGTCTGGGCTAGGGAGCCCAGTCTTCCAACATATGGGGTAATAGCAACTCCGGCTGGGACGCACAGATGGGGTAATAGTAACTCCAGCTGGGATGCATAGATGGGGTAATAGCAACTCCGGTTGGGACGCTCGTCTGGAGTAGACGAGATGGCATGGATTGAGCACCAACCATTACTGCACACCAAATTACTTCCATGGTAGTGGATCACCCAAAAATTGGGACCAGCAGGAAGTGAATCTAGGCCACATGTCATCTGGGACTAGAAGGAAGCTGATCGACGGTGGCGGCGACAGTGGCAGGAATTGGAATGGTGGCTATGGCAACAGGAACAATAACTACCAAGAGAAGTGAATATGAAATAATCCTTTCCACTTTATAAAATATCACTTCATATTGTTTGGTCAAGGCTTTGAAGAACTAGAGTTTTTTTTGAGGGAACAAGAACTAGAATCTTCATGAGGGGCTTCCTGCATGAATCGTTCTCGATCTCTCTCAATGGACTTACCTGAAAGTGTCAAACAAGGTGAATCGTTATACATAGTGTATCAAGCATAAGTTGAAAAAGAGGTGCATGATGAGGCAAAGACATACATACATTCTGGGCATCATAAGCATATATCAAGCTTATCCATTTTCCCACATCATTGGAAACTTCCTCTTTCTGCACATGTGTAAAATAGTGATGAACCAACAATGTAGATAAAATGAATGAACTAGACATGAACTAGAGGGGATCAGGAAGTCAGAATAGTCTATCATGAACATTTAAATTATAGACAAGTCAAGATTTAGGACTCGCAAGCCCCCGTGTTGCCTCCCCACGCGGGGGACTCTAAGGGACCAAACCCTAGCCGCCGTCCCTTCCCCTCTCCTCCCCTCTGTCCCACCGCACCGCCGTCGGAGCTGGCCGCAGGCAAGGCCATGTGGCTCGCTGGGATGGCAGCGGCGGGGCCCCTCCTATCGTTTTCAGTGGTGTGGTGACATGGGCTGCGATGAGCTGGCGGCGTGGCCTCGCTCGAGACACGTGGTGCTCGGTGGGGCCACCTGGCCATGGCTGCGGTAGTGTCAGCCTGAGCTCGGGCTAGCGCAGGGGCCTATGGTGGCGGGATCTCCTTCTCTTCCCCTCTGTTGTCCCCTTCCTCCTTGCGTGCAGTGCCGTTGGCATCGGCCTGGGCTGCTTTAGGGCCTGGGTGGCCAGATCCAGTGCCCTAGTAGGCGGATTTGGCACTCCCAGGTCGAGGGGCGTCACCAATGGGGGCGGCCATGGTTGTACTATGAATCCCCCAAAACACAAGAAGCACGGCAAGCCCCCCGTCAGGCATGATACTGCATCCTTGCGCTTGATCCGCTTGGTAGGCACGTTGTTCTATTGACACTTCATCCAATTTCTTTGGCCTGGCCACACTATGGGAGGTCATTGTTGGAGTTGGACTTGTCCAACATGTATTGCAACCGCCGCTTATCCGGCCACATGCGCAGCCACTCCACAAGGTTGCTCATCATTGCCAGGAGGTATTCAAAGTATTCATTACCCATTATTTTTACTGATCAATGGTTTTTAAAGGTACAACCAATTATATATGTTAAAAACAAGGGTTGAATCAGTCCATTTGTTTACCTTTTCAAAATTTGAATACACATTCTTGAAATCTTGGGCCCGCCTCTGGTCACGTTAAGCTATAGGATCGTCAAGACCTAGCGGTGAGTGAGCAAGCAGCGCCACTCTGATACCTAGATGCCTCCGCCAAGCTCTCACTGCATCTCTAGTGCCACCGCCGCTGCCTGATCTGAGAGGGCTAGGGTTTGGTGGTGGGTTTGAGGTGGAGCAGTGAGGCACCATTTATAGCGGCACCAAGGTTGGTGTGAGGTGCCATGTGGGGGAAGTGCAGCAGACTGGGAAGGTGATGACAAGATGGCAGTGAACGTGACCTGTGGGGTGGAGGCGTGGAGGTGGTGGTGTTCGGCGTGATGACAGGCGGAGGTGCGAGGGCTGCAAAGGAACTAGTAACGTCCACGGCTACGTAGGAAGAGCAAGGACGATAGGAAGGTCTTGCAATTTGAACCTTCTGCTACGTCCAAATTGAATCACTGTGCAAAAAGCAAGTATTTGTGGACTTGTTTGGAAACAAAAAAAATATTTGTTGTAAAATATGTTTTCTTCAGGCATCCACTTGATTATAAGAGTGGGATATATATAATGCTACTAGGTGTGATATGTAATCATTGTACATGCCACAATGGGGAGTAGGTGATCGGCGAATCATCGAACCTCGAAAGAAAAATCTTGTATCTCCATTGTTCTCGTGGTTTGCGTATTCTACACTTGCTCTTTACTTTGTGCAATCTCGTGCCTGTGTGGTTGTTTTGCTCACTTGCTTGTTTCCCTCAAGTAGTTTTTGTAGTTGTTTGAGTAGCTTGCTAGTTCTACTGGTAGCTTGTTGTTTACCTTGCTCACTAGAATTGTGTAGGAGCTTGTGAAAGATCCTAGTTTGGTTTTGACACTCTTTTCTGCTTATCTTCTTGCTTTGAGACATGTAAGTGTCAAGATTCATGGAAGGGAATGTTGCGTCCAGGTCAGAGGGAAGACAACTAGAGTTAAGTAGCAGAAATCCTTCTGGGACAATATGATTTTTCTCCAATGTAGGGCCATTGAATTTTTTTTTGAAGATGTTTTCATGTCCAGATACCCTGTAATGTGGTATCCGGTGAGAAAATCGAAATACCTCGCCCGAAGGTATATGAAATGAGGATTTATCCTTTTCTCCCACAAGTAAGCTAGGTAAGCCCTTAATCCTGACAAGTGGGATAACATTGGTGCCATCATTGTCCGACATGTCTGATAGTACTTCCACAACTTCATACTCATAGTACCTGTTCTTATCTGCATCTGAGCTCCATTGCTTACTCCATCCCTTGTAAAGAGCCCATACCTCACCCCTTTAGGATATATTTCATACAGCATCATTTTGTTTTTTTGCAGAACCTTTTGTACCAGAAACTTTTTTCACATAGATTTGCTTCCCTTCAACTGCATGAGAATACAAGGAACTGTATTCTAATATATTGACTTTTTCTCCTAAGCAAAACTTTCCACAAGCAACTGGCAAACTTTTGTTGTTCCATTCTTTCTCTTCTTCAGACAATGAATAGAACTTCAGCCAAAATAAACACTTCAAATTACCAACATATTTTATCTTAGCATAGGATCTTGGCATATGATCAACGTTATCATAAAGGGCCCAGATCTGATCAACACCACCATCATTATATGTAATACTATTGACATCTCTGATCTTGATACCTGGATCAGAGCAGCAGGACGACTTCTCCAGAACAACAGAATCAAATGTTTCTTTCTCAATATTGTCGTCACCACTGGTACACATCCCTTTTGTCTTGTCTTGGACGTTTATTTTGCTAGACACATGATTTTGAGACGATTGCCTGTCAGCACTGGTGATGTCGCCCTCTAATATTTTATTACAGTTCATGTTTTTGCCATCAGAGTTATTCTCGCTAATTTTGTCATCAACATGTTGCTTTGTCCTGTCAGACCTACCAAGTTTGTAGGATCCTGACCCTAGCATAGTGGATGCTTGCTCTCTGGCCAGCTTATTTAATCGGTCAACAACATTTGAGTCAGCAGTATCTGCCATTGATCTTCCAACAATGTTCTTGTCTGTCTCTGATATTCTAGTTTTCCCCTGTACCATCTCAGGCTTGTTAGATTTCTTCACACCACCTGTGCTCCAATGTCCTTCTTTGTATGCACAGGAGGACTTGACAGGGTGACCTTGTTGACTGGGAGTGTCATGCTATTGCTCTTGGAACATGCTTTCAGGAACTTGAGAATCACTAGTCACGCTTGATGAAGTGGGCATGAATGGGTTCCAACGGTTTCTTCTTATTAGCTTCCTTTGGCACATTTTGTGATCCATTCTTCCTTTTCCAGTCATGTTCTGGAATGGGTGGTTCCTGATCCTCTACACGGTATGCAGTGAATTTCTTGTTGCATGTCGGACACGAACAAGCAGTTCAGGACTTTTTTGATGTACTGGAACCGATATTTAAAATGTGGGCAGTTGGTCCAAAATGTTGGACTAGATCCAGACCCGCTCCCTTTATTTGCATCAGTTTTGTTTGATGGTTTCTTGTTATTAGCTTCCTTTGACACATCTTGTGATCCATACAACCTTTTCAAGTCATGGTCAGTTCGCTTTGCTGGGCGATGGGACAGAATATGCTTCAGCCACCAACTTGAATGCATCTTGAGCACCAGGAAAACTATTTTTATCTGGATGAGTTCAAAGTGCAATGTTGTGATATTGCTTGGTTATCATGGTTTCATCTGCTGACATACAAGTCTTTCTCACCGCCCACAATAGATTCTGCCACACAGCGTATATCGCAGATGATTCACATTTCTCGGCCAGCTGTGGACAAAGCTCTTGAGCTTCAAGTCTAATTTGTTGGGCATGATGGAAATCATTCTTCTCCATCTTCTCTAAAGCAATTTTCTTGGCCTTGGAGGCCTCTTCTCTATTGTGGTCGCTTATATTCTCCATAAATCACAACACAATGCCCTCACAAAAAGTGCTATCAGTTGCAATTTATCATCCCCGTTTCTCAAGCAATATTATGCCAAAGAATCTTCAGTGCATCTGGCCCTGAAAAATTAAAAAGAAATGATTCTTAGTAATTCAGGACGTGACCTTAGAACAGTATGAGGAACGAAGAACAGTAGTGCACAGATAAAGGAATGATAAAAGACATTTTAGTAAAATGATATATTTCCATGTTTCCAATATGAAACAGTTCACTACATTTTTTGTTCTATCAATACCAGAAATAACACTTAAGTATTCTATATGAAAGACACCATGATTGTGCATCGAATATTTTTCATATACATGCACAACGAATTAAGGTTTTAAGCTCATCAATATGCATGCGTGATCTATAATAGTTGTAAGTATAATATAGTAGAGTGTACACTGTAGCTCACAAAGTATTTTAGCAACTGATCACTGTACCATGCCACTGTTCAGCCAATGCAATGATACTATACATCCTATATACTGTAAATATAGCTAGCATACCTTTCGACATACTTAATATAATGACATGTCATTACTAAGCCACGGTACTTGAATATATGACACAAGATGAGGAAAACTATTGAAACATTGGCATCAAAAAGTGGAAATTAAAAGGATGAGCATGGACGAAAGAAGGAGATCAGAAAACTTACAGCATGAGTAAGGGGGGAACAATCCTTGCCACTTTATAAAATATCACTTCATATTGTTTGATCCAGGCTCTGAAGAACTAGAGTCTTTTTTGAGGGAACAAGAACTAGAATCTTCATGAGGGGCTTCCACATTTCAATATCAAGAATCTTTATCCATCTCTGTCAATGGACTTACCTGGAAGTGACAAACAAGGTAATTGTTATACCAACAGTATATGAAGCTTATATCAAGCATAAGTTGAAAGAGAGGTGCATGATGTTGCAAATACATACACATTCTTGGAAGCATAAGCTTATATTAAGCTTATCCGTTTTCCCACATCATTGAAAAAACTTCTTCTTTCTGCACATGTAAAATAGTGATGAACCAACAATGTAAAGATCAAAAATGAATGAACTAGAGAGATGAACTAGAGGGGATCATGGACATTTAAATTATAGGCAAGTCAAAATTTAGCTGCATGCCAGCATCTCATAGCTGAACTCAGCCCCAACAAAAACAGTGAGAGAAAGCACATATACTACTAATCACCCCAAAACACAGAGAAGCATGGTAAGCCCCCCATTAGGCATGACACCGCATCCTCGCACTCGATCCACTCGGTAGACACGTCGTTCTGTCGACGTTTCCCCTTTCGGCTTCACCCCCACGGTGGCTGTTTTGGCAGGCGGGCAAAAATGTTTTTCGAAGGCGGGCAACCAGTCCACCTCCTCCAAATCGTTTGGGCAAATCAGGATTAACAGAGGTAGACATATGCTCGCCTGCGTTAATGTATGAAAAAAGTCATCTGACACCACTTAGGAGATTATATTCTACTATATCCCTCGTACATATAGTCCAATGTTGTTCATCCTTTAAATGAAAATACAACTTAGCTAGCTAGTGAAATAGATGCCACAAAAACAATATAGCCTTTAATTTTATCACAAGAAAATTGGGAAAAATTAAATATTGATGCCACACACCAAACCCTAATTATTCAATCAGTTTTGAAGATGAAGAAAGGGGGACAAAGGAAATATGTAGAACGATAATTTAAATCAACATCAGAGCTGCAACTTCAAAAAAATAACAGGACTACATATATATAGACCAGCTACCCATATATAAAGCACATGTAATGTGACCAAGAATAATAAAAAGATGGTGGCTATATACTTACATGGCTAGATCATTGTGACAAACAGAAATAGTAGACGACAGATCATTGAGATGGGTATACTATAGAACTGATGCAGATATTCCTAAATATGAAATTAATGCATAAAAAGATGGTTGTAATTTTGAAGAGAATTAACTCACATTGAGCAATCTTATTAGTTTTTTCATTCCCTTCAGGGACAGCAACTCGGCACGGTTTCCCACAAATCTGATGATGGTATTTCAGAGAACAAGGTTAACAGTCAATATTCATGGAGCATTCAGGAGATCAGAAAGGCAAATAAAGCTCAATAATAATTCAGTAGAAAAGAACTATATATCATGTGTACACATTATGTTAACATAGCTATATATCCAGGGTGTGTATATATGGAACCCTATTTTATAAAATTTTTACAAAGGGGCTACATTTCACAAGAACCATTTTTCAGACAACGAGAGAAAGGGTGAAATTTCACCAATAACAAGTAATCCTATACAACAAACAAGTACAGAAGACTACTGAGGTACAATAGACTAAAATGATCAAGTTGGTAAAGTTAACTAGCTCATCATACAGATAAGTAGCCAACTAATCAACATGAAAGCGAAAAGAAATTAAATATGTTACTAGCTTGTCCACATCTAACGATTAAAATTCAAAAGGGCGCAAAACCAATCATGTCCTGATTTATGGTGTGAATGTGATATCTGCAGCTGGTTACCGTAAAATGGGTAGTAGATTAGCACAGCACGAACATAGAGTTGATGAGCGAGAAGTGCAGTAATATAATAAATTTATCCTATATGTGTATATATGCAACCAGTCAAATATGTCAAGCAAAAACGAAAAGAATTCATCCAAGCAATTGTTAAGCACAAAAGCACGACCTTCACATTGCTGAACTCGGCGATGGCCTTGCTGGCCATGGCGGCGTCACGGTAGGCCACGAAGCAGTAGCCTTTGTTCTTGCTCGTCGTCCTATCCATGATCATTTGAACCTGAGTGATCTCCCCGGCCACTGAGGCCCTGACGTCCTCCTCCGTGGCGTCCCTGCTGAGCCCGCCGACGAACACCTCCTTCATCCTCTTCGCCTCCGCAGCAGAAGCCTTACCATCCCTCCCCACCACCACACCTGTGCTCACCACCACCACAGGGGCACGATGAGCACTGCTGCCCATTGCGGCGGGCTCCCTGGCTATGGTCTTGGCTTCTTCTTCCCTCCCGCCGTCTTTTCCTTGCCCAGTAAGGATTCATGGGCAGGATCCGCATTCCAGCCAGCGGCTGGCTTCTCAGGCGGGATCTCGCCCAATTCTAGCTCCTCCTCATCGTCCCCCAGCTGCATCGGCAACGCTGCAGCGGCAGGCTAAGCCACACCTCCATCGTGCTGGTCACCTTTCAAGCTGCTGGCGTTCCCTTGGAGAAAAGCGGCGTTCTTACAATCTCTTGCACTTCCTTTGGTGGCGGCGTCGCCATGGCCCATGGAGAAGGACGATGGGTTCTGGTGCTCCACGGCCAGAGGAGGAAGCGGCGGTGGCATGTAGGGTTTCTCTATCTCCTATCCACATATGATCCCTGCAGCCTTTGCAATACAACATGATTTAGATATATATTTTAGAGTCATGACTTGTGAATAATCTGTTAGGTCAATCAGAATTCCTTAATGGTGTATAGATTTTTGAACTATTTTGGTGATATATTATCAATGTATCTATATAGGAACTTAAATACATGCTATTTATTATTGACTTTTTGGCCATATGATGCACCCTTCTATATAATAATTTAGCGGCGCTTCCAATGGCTGCTAATCTTTGTGATGACCTGCATGTTTGTAATGATGATTCTGCTCATAAGGATCACTTGAAGGAGGAGACTGGTGGCTGGAGTAGGCACTCAAATATTCTAGGCACATTTGATTGCGTTTCATGGACACTAACCTGATGAGAAACCTTTCAACCCCTTTCTCGGTCTCTAATAGTATTTTGTTTGTTTCTTCAAGTGGCTTCCATAGTGTTTTGGTTAGTCTGTGCTAGTTTGATTTTCCATAACAAGGAAATAAATATTCAGCATATCCAAGTAATAATAGTGCAGATGACCTCACTCTGCTTATCTAACTATTCTGTCAAATGATTGAGCCTTTACACAACGTTGCATATCTCATTGCCTTATATGACTATTGATTACCACCATAGCAATTTAACTGAATCAATGTTGCAGAATATAAGATTTGGTCCGTTTCTCATAGCCTCCATGATAAGTTGGATGCTATGAGTCAGCAGTTGCACGCCATGACCAAAATGGTGACAAGATAATGGTGATCTGAAGTTGTTGCTTGTCAAATATGTAGCAGCTACTTCTCTATTTATGTATGCTACCTATCATGGATGCAGCTATGTAAATAATATATAAGTTGTTTTACTACTAGTAGCTATGGAAATATAATATCAGACTTCTTTTATTTGGAATGATAAGTACATATAAATGCATGCGACATACTAAAGATATCAATGTATGGTACTATGGAATCGAAATTATCTCTATTGCCTTTTGTCAATGAATTTTGTTTCAAAAAAAATACCAACAGACATGTGAACTTTTGTACTTCAATCAGAAAATCAGGCTATAATTAGCTAAATGATACTGTCATTATGTTGAAGCCAGGGAGCATGTAAAGCAAGCATGCTTTTAATTCAAGTTGTAAAACAAAGCATCAGCAATTTGCTACTTCAACCAACAGATGGGGCTAACATGATCTCAACGGTTCAGTTTTGGAAAGGATATATCTCAGGTTGAAGCCTTACAAGAAAAGTTAGCGACACGAAGCTAATAAAGTGAGTAATGGCTGACTGACATACACAGAACCAGTCAGAAATAACAGCACTGTGTAAACGGAGTATGCATTGACAATAGTGGCATGCGTGACGAGTTACCTGACACAAAACTACATGCATATGCTAATTCAGTAATTCACCAAAGAAAAAGTGGACCACCAGGCTATAAAATCACAATGGCAATGCGAGTCATTACGTATCTAACATAAAAGCGCATTAGTGTTTTAGTATCCTTTGCTAGACCCTGATATGTATATGTTGACCACCTCTTTAAAGTCGACCCAGTGTTGGTGGCTGACCTGGATAAGATAGCTGACCTAGAGCTGGTAGCTGACCTAGGTTGGGGGGGAGGGGGGCTGGCCAATCTGACACCCACTACTTGGGGAGAACCAGTTGCCAATCTGATACCCACGGGTTGGGGAGAACCGGTTGCCACATTATAAAATATTACTTCATATTGTTTGATCCAGGCTCTGAAGAACTAGAGTCTTTTTTGAGGGAACAAGAACTAGAATCTTCATGAGGGACTTCCTGTATTTCAATATCAAGAATCTTTCTCCATCTCTATCAATGGACTTACCTGAAAGTGACAAACAAGGTGAATTGTTATACCAACAGTATATGAAGACTATATCGAGCATAAGTTGAAAGAGAGGTGCATGATGTTGCAAAGACATACACATTCTGGGAGGCATAAGCTTATATTAAGCTTATCCGTTTTCCCACATCATTGAAAAGTTTCTTCTTTCTGCACATGTAAAATAGTGATGAACCAACAATGTAGAGATCAAAAAAGAATGAACTAGAGAGATGAACGTGAGGGGATCAGGAAGTCAGAATAGTCTATCATGGACATTTAAATTAAAGACAAGTCAAGATTTAGTAACATGCCAGCATCTCATAGCTGAACTCAGCCCCAACAAGAACCGTGAGAGAAAGCACATATACTACGAATTGCCCCAAAACATAGAGAAGCTTGGCAAGCCCCCATCAGGCATGACACCGCATCCTCACGCTCGATCCGCTCTTCAGATGCGTCATTCTGTCGACGGTTCTTCCCCTTTCCGGCCCCGCCCCACGGTGGGAGGTCGTCATCCATTACTACAGTAGCAGTTTTGGCATGCGGGCAAAAACATTTTTCGCAGGTGGGCAAAAACATTTTTCGAAGGCGGGCAACCAGTCCACCTCTGCCAAATCATTTGGGTAAATCAGGATTAACAGAGGAGGACATATGCTCGCTTGCAATAATGAACTAAAAAAATAGCAAGCCCATCGGTTGGCTGCCGAGCCCATCGACACGTTGCCGCTGGTGCTGGATCTGCCATGGCGTCGCTGCCATGGCGCCGTTGACTGAGAGGCCCATGCTCGCCAGATCCATCGCGGTGCGGCCTTGCAGTGCGCCATCGGCAGATCTGGCTAGCCACCAGCCCTGACACCGCGCCACAGCTGACCGCTCTGCTTATCTGACCGCGCACGCATCCACTCCACAAGGTTGCTCATCATCGCCCATGGGTTTTCAAGGGTATTCATTGAATACCTTTTTTTTACCGATGAATGGTATTTAAAGGTACAATCAATCATACATGGTAAAAAATAAGGCTGAATCAATCAATTTTTTACCTTTTGAAATTTTGAATACACGTTCTTCGAATCTTGGGCCCGCCTCTGGTCGCGCTAAGCTATGGGATCGTCGAAACCTGATAGTGAGTGAGCAAGCAACGCCACTCCGATACTTAGATGCCTCCGCCAAGGTCTCGTTCCACCTCTAGCGTCGCCACCGCCTGATACGCCTCTATAGCCCCAAAACGAAGTGGAGACGAGGTGAGGGTGCCCGATCTACCGTCGTCAAAGTCAGATCCGGGGGCGGGGGCGCCGCTGCTGCTCGTCGCTGTTCAGACCGGGGGCGCCGCTGCTTGGGGCCGCGGGGCGACAGAGTCAGATCCACCGCTGTCGCCGCCCTAGCCTTATGCGCCACCACTTGGGGGCCAACGGGGAGGGCGCCGCTGCTTGGTGACCGGAGTAGGCGCCGCCGTTTGGGGGTTTCGCAGTTAAAGGGCGAGCGGGTTGAGAACTGAATCTCCCGCCGTCGCGGTCTCACGAAATGCAGGAGGCAGCGAACCGGTGGTAGAGGAAGAGAGACAGAGTGCGGCGCTAGGGTTTGGGGAGCCGCTTTTATACATCCGCGGCATAACCCGCCCGCTTTTGGGCCAGTTGAAAGGCCAACGCAGCCTAGGCCCAAGTTGGTTGCGCTTTTCATTCTCCAGTGCTTGTCAAAATGAATTTTTCCGTCGGTATCACCAAAACACACAGGAAAACTTTGTATTGTTTCGTTGGTAGCCGGAAAACCGACAGGGAAACATATTTATTCTGTCGGTCTTAGAATTTTTCTGTCGGTTCGTATGTAACTGATAGAAAAATATAAAATTCCCTTGTCAGTTTGTCTTTAACCGACAGGGATTTTTTAGTTTCCAGTAGTGCTCCATGATAAGTTGGATGTTATGAGTCAGCAGTTGCACGCCCTGACCAAAATGGTGACAAGATAATGGTGATCTGAAGTTGTTGCTTATCAAATATGTAGCAGCTACTTCTCTATTTCTGTATGCTAGCTATCATGGATGCAGCTATGTAAATATGTAAAGCTTGGTTGTTGTACAACAAGCAGCTATGGAAATGTAATATCAGACTTCTTTATCTGGAATGATAAGTATATATAAATGCATGCAACGTTCTAAAGATATCAATGTATGGTACTTTGGAATTGAAATTATCTCTATTGCCTTTTGTCAATGAATTTTGTTTTTAAGAAAATACCAATAGATATGTGAACTTTTGTACTTCAATCAGACAATCGGGCTATAATGAGCTAAATTATACTGTCATGATGTGCAAGCCGGGGAGCATGTAAAGCAAGCGTGCTTTTCATTCAAGTTGTGAAAGAAAGCATCAGCAATTTGGTACTAGAACCAATAGATGGGGCTAAAATGATCTCAATGGTTCAGTTTTGGAAATTACATATCTCAGGTTGAAGCCTTACGTGGAAGGTTACCGACATGAACCTAATAAAGTGAGTAATGGCTGACTGATATTCACAGAACCAGTAGGAAATAAAAGCACTATGTAAATGAAGTATGCATTGAAAATAGTGACATGCATGGCGAGTTACCTGACACAAAACTACACGCATATTGTAATTCAGTAATTCACCAAAGAAAAAGTGGACCACCAGTTTATAAAATCACAATAGCAATGTGAGTCACTACGTATCTAACAGAAAAGCACATTAGTGTTTTAGTATCCTTTGCTAGACCCTGATATGTACATTGATGAGGTTGACCACCTCTGCAAAGTCGACCCATTGTTGGTAGCTAACCCGGATAAGATAGTTGACCTAGAGTTGGTAGCCGACTTGGGTCGGGGAGGCCTGGCCAATCTGACACGCATGGGATGGGGAGAACCAGCTGCCAGTCTGATAACCATGGGTTGGGTAGAACCAGTTGCCAATCTGACACCATTAGATGGGGAGAACCGGCCAATCTTACACCTAATGCTGCTTGGGGAGGCTAGGCCAATCAAACACCTGACCCAGTCTGCGGAGCCCAATCTTCCAATAGATGCCGCACGAACCATGCACATCATACAAGTAGAACAATAACTTCCATTGCAGTGGATCATCCAACAATTGGTACCAGCAGGAGGTGGCCCCAGGCCACACATCTAATGGTGTCTGATTCTAATATATTTGTTTCTTTTAACTAGCAGTCCACTGTTAACAATACCCAGGCTGAATTCGTATTGAGTAAATTGATGGTTATGTTCCATCTCCTGGTTTTCGCATCAGCGCTTGGGTGGCTCGGGGATTCGGTCCACTAGGGTTTAAGGGGTTCTGCAGCAGACTGCTTAACAGGTGTGTTATCGTTTCGTTTATGTCGGTGAGTGAGATGCAGAGAGTCTGTCGTTGTCAGGGATCTATTGGATTTGGCTCCGTGCCCTGTGGTGGTTTGTGGAGCAACAGTTGGCCATGGTTTGTCATGGTGCCTAAATTGTGTTCACCATCAATTGGAGTGTACTGTTTTTTTTCAAACAACTTTGAAGTGTACTGTAGTATACAATGGTTAAGCAAAATGTGTTGTCTGCCTGAGATTATGCAAACATTTCAGAAGTCAATCAACAACAAACTAACTTAGGACCTTGTATCAGTAACTTGGTTGATAAAATCTCTGTATCTGTCAGTTTCAGTTGTGCTGCTCTATCTCGTTTTACATTGCCCCTCATGGCCTGATGCAAGTTATGTTAATAACCTTTACAGTGGTGCACTAACAATTTTGTGCATTCATTGCCCACTAGGACTTCACATTATGGAGAGCTCGCGCCAGAGTGCGCCAGCACATACTACAAATATGGATGCGCCCTGCTATACAAAGCTCAGGAGGAAAGTGATTTTTTGGGAAATGTTCCCAAGAGCGTGCCAAATGAAGAATCAGTGAAGAGTACTGCTTCTAAAGATGACAGTGGAACCTCAAAGGTCTCTGGTACCAATGTGGAGGATGCCGTGTCTTCAGAGAAAGCTGATGCTGAAGAAGGTATATGCTTACCACGTACATCTAGCAAAGTTCACTGAATCGCCCTTTAATTCTCTGTCTCTTTATGATCTATAACCAAACACTAAGTTTGACCTCTTTCCTTGCTCTTCTATACCTGCTAAATATTCTATAGAATGCAGTCTTCAACTCCTAATCAGTAGTGTACTCCTGTGTGTTTGCAAAGTATTAGTTGAGTGTTAGAACTAATGACTTCAATCACTATCAGCATTCCACAGGATTCCATTTAGTTGAAGTGCTATTTTTTTGATTTGTGCTATTTTAGTATATGAGTAGGAGACAGCATATATAAGTTTGTTTATATCACCATATGTTGATCATATTTCAAACTGGACCTGATTTAATCTATGTTCTTCTATACTTATATATTGAGTGCTAAGTACGGAGTGTTGGGGCATCTGCAACTTGGTTGTTGGGGCCCTTGCATCGCTCTATTGTTCAGCTCTTTACTTTAATGGTTTTTGTAGCCTGTTAAACTTAAGAATTTGGGTTGGTAAAGAATGCCTTTTTAATAGTCAATAAATTAGTTAAATTCTTTTGGTCGAATGCATGTGTAACATTATTTACTTGAATGCACATGTTACTTTAGATAATATGATCGCATCCCAGCATCAGTTTGTTGCTCTTCCTTTGTTAATTGCCTTAATCCAGTCTTAGAAACTTCCGCATATGTTTGGTTTATGAGCTAGTTTCCAAGATTGGAGATGCGATTCCATACTGTGCAAAAGTGATCTCACTATGCAAGTCACGCATACAGAGCCTGAAAAGTTCCAAGGATGCTTTGTTGGCTGGTAAAGATGGTGATGCATCTGCTGCTGAAGCTGAAGGAGGCTCAGAAAAATCTGACGCTGAAAGAGAGCTAGAGCAGCTTACTAGCATATTGCCTGATCTTGAGAAGAAGGTAAACAGTTACAGATGCCATTTATTTTGCTTCATGGGCCTGGTACTGTATCAGTGATGAAGATGATTTATCTTGCTTCTAAGGACTAATGATATCTCTGATTTGTTGTGCATTTAGCTTGAGGACCTGGATCAAGCAAACCCAAGCCCCGCCATGGAAGAGATGGTGAAGACAATTGCATCCAGGGTAACTGACGCGATGCCAAGTGCTGCATCTTTTACTTCTTCCCAGATGGCAACCTCGAGCAATGGATTCGACTCCTCGGTTCTGTCTACGGCAGCGACAACCGGAAGCACTGTGACTGACCTCGGGGTTGTAGGCAGAGGCGTCAAACGAGCTAGCATCAAGCCGATCTCTGCTGAACCAGCCGCGAAGAAACCTGCACTCGATTCACCAACTCCCCAAGGTGACAGCAGCATCAACTAAACGGTGATGAGTCCGTATGTAAGTAGAAGTTCAATTTCATTAGCCCTACCGTAATGTTAACTTGCTGGAACGTATGTCAGTTCTGTTTCGCTTAATGTGCCTCCCTTCTGGGCATTCTAGCTAAGCTATGTAAACGTTTGAGAAGGGACTGCTGGAGCTAGACTCATCCTGAGCTTCTTACCTTGTAAGATTGAATATTGCTGAGATCATCATGGCGGTAAGTCATGTCTGCTCGGTGCATGAGACGTCCATTTGTAAGATTGTTATGGCCATTACATCAGGGGAAGCAAATTGGCAGGTGTTTTATCTTTCATGTTACTATATACAAAGAGAATTTAAAAATATACAGAGCGTAGCCTACAAGGCAATAGGTGAGAATTTACACCACAAAAAGAGCAAAGCTGGAACGGGCCATATAAATCCGAGGGCCAAACGGAGCCCCCAACTCGTGGGCCTTCTTTTATGGATTCTTTAAGGGCTGTGCAATGAAAAAAGTCGATTCGGATCGGATTGTATTGTGGAAGGGCTGGGTTCTAGACTTGGCCCGAGTCGCTGATTACAGATCACAGATCAGGGTTGGCCCGCGGATTGTGACGACCTAAGGTTTCTCAATAAAAAAAAAACGAGTCACGACCTGAGGGGCAGTGCGGCCGTGCGGGTCCTCGGAGGTCGGAGCTGAGGCGAGGCGGCGGCGGTAGCAGCGATTCTGCGACCGAGATGGTTCCTCGTCAAGATCCGTTACTCGCCAATGCTGGAGCTTGAGGGCATCAGTTCCTCGGGTCCCATCGCTTCTCCATCCGTCGCCAAGATCCGTCCTCTGGCGCACCTCTCCACCGCCAAGCCCACCGAGGTCTCCGCGCCCGCGCCGTCCAAGAAGAAGAAGAAGAAGAAGCCCTCCTCGTCCTCCAAGAGAGGCCGGCCGCTAGGGAGCCATCATCGCCTTGGTTGGTACAGATTTCTTCTTGCCTTAGGGTTTTGTTTGTCTTTGATAACTTGCCTGGTCTTGCAGCTGATTTATGTGCTTGACCCTACTTAATAGGGATTGGTGGTGGCAAATTTGTATTTGACACCTAATGTGAAATTAGTTCCAGTGCCAAAAATTGAGGGAACGCTTGTAGAATCAGCAAAATTAAACATAATATTTACCAAGTAGCATTATGTCTATTGCAAACTGAAATACCATTCATAATGAACTAGAATAGTCTGGATGGATTATACACTAAGAATAATTAGCAAATGATGCTAAATCATACAGAATATATATTCTCTAGTGTTTTCAAAATGTTCTTGCATCTATTAAGCACCAGTTTGTTTTTGTATGTAGCTATTCTTATCTATACCAGTGACATCTTTTCTGGAAGGAACTAATAAACTAATATAAATTGTCCTCTTGTAGACGATCAACTCAACACTTCTAAAGCAACTTTTTTCTGTACAGTTGTATCTAGCTGCCATTTTTTTACTGATGAGGTCTTAGATATAGTTGAATCAGTGGCAGTGGAGTCAGGCTAGCGGGGCCTTGGCAGGTCGGTGCAGTGGCGAGGCGACGCGGTGCAGGCAGACCCGCAGCGGCGACGAAGACGATCGGGGTCGCCGAGGTACTCCGCCTCGGCTCCGACAAGCTCTTCTCTGAAAAAAAAGAAACATACGGGCTTAATTGAAAATTTCAGCAGAACCTCCCCTGCACGACGAGGTTTCCAAAACATGCAAGAAAACAACAGCACGATGGCCGGCAACCACATATATATCAAGGGAAGCCATGTAGTTTAATTCTCATTCCATGCAGAAGAATATATCCAAGTAGTACAACAACTACTACAACTTACTACAACACTACTACTACTACAAACGCTGCTACTACTACAACACTACTACTACCTACTACTACTACTACTACTAACACTACTCTCACTACTACAACTACCACCACCACCACCACTACTACTACTAACACTACTACTACAACTACTACTACTAGTAACACTACTACTGCTACCTCAACATCCATCGCCACCACCCCTCCGCCACCGCCACCGCCACTGCCACCGCCACCGACACCACCACCACAATTGCACACCACCATTGCAAAACAAGAAAAAAAAGGGGAAGGGAAGGGAAGGGCATACCAGTGGCGTGGACGCGTCGATGAGGGGGCGGCGACGGCCGCGGGGACCCCGAGGACGCGATGGGGACATCGGAGACACGATGGGGGCGCCGGGGACGACCGCGGTCGTCAGGGACCTCCTCCTCCTCCTCCTCTCCTTCTCCTCCCCTTCTCCTCTCCTTCTCCTCTCCTCCTCCTCCTCCTCTCCTTGTCCTCCTCCTCCTCCCCTTCTCCTCCTCCTCTACTCCACCCGCCGGTGTTGTGCGGGCCGGCCCGGTGGCGGCAGGCCGACACGGGCGCAGGCCGGCGCGCAAGGACGGCGAGGCGGGGGCGGCCTCGGAGGAGCGCGCGAGGACGGCGAGGCGGCGTGCGGACGGTGAGGCAGCCCGGGCTGTGCGGGGACGGCAAGGCAGCACGGGGACGGCGAGCGCGGGGCGCGGGCTGCGGCGGTGGCGCGGTGGCGGAGGGGTTGGGTGCGCGAGTGGGGTGGGTGTGTGTGTGGGTGGGGTGGGCCGGCTGGGCCGCCTGGGGGGATAATAGGGTTTTATTTTAAATTTTTTTTTGCCAAGTGCCAGGTCAGGGGGCACTCGGCAAAGCAAAGAAGGAATTTAAAAAAAAATAAAAAAAAACTTTGCCGAGTGCCAGCCGTCTGGCACTCGGCAAATCACTTATTTGCCGAGTGTCAGGCCTTGACACTTGGCAAACAATTTTTTTCTCTTTTGGCCCCCAAATTTTTTGTGTAGTTCTCATACATTACCAGGTACTCCATGTTAAAATTTGGTACATTTTTCGGGCTTTTTGCTATATTTATTTAATTTATTTCATTTAGTTGAATTTTTTTGGAAAATACCAGTTTGAACTGCAGGCGCATCGAATAATGGAATTTAATGAATGAAAAAAATGATATTCATGTTATTTAGTGTAATGTGAGGCTGTATCCAGGAACAGACCCAAAATTTCGAACATCTTGTTCACGAAACATGACCACGAACTTGCGGGCGAGTTGTTTTTAAATTCTATAAAAAGCAAACGAAGTCCGAAAATCATGAAACTCGTCGAGATATCATATGTGGAGGCTGTGATAAAAAATTGAGAAGGTTTCGCGCATGTTGTCACGTACGATGCTTACAAACCAAGACATCTACACATGTGATCACATATGATATCATGACATCTTGAGAAGTTTCATGATTTTCAGACTTCATTTACTTTTTATAGAATTTAAAAACAACTCGCACGCAAGTTCGTGGTCATGTTTCGTGGACAAGATGTTTGAAATTTGGGGTCTGTTCCTGGATACGGCCTCACATTACACTCAATAACATGAATATCATTTTTCCATTCATTAAATTCCATTATTCGATACACCTGCGGTTCAAACTTGTCTTTTCCGAAAAATTCAATTCAATGAAATAAATTAAAGAAATATAGCAAACACATCGAGAAATGTGCCAAGTTTGAACATGTAGTTTTAGGTACTGTAGCAGGATAGCAGAAAAAGTTTAAGGACAAAAAGAAAAAAATAAAAAAGCTTTGCCGAGTGTCAGAGAATGACACTCAGCAAAGCTTGTCTTTGCCGAGTGTCAGAGGCAAAGATCAACGGCAGTTGACGGCCGTTAGCCGCCATCAGACTTTGCTGAGTGTCAGACTTTGCCGAGTGTCTGACTCTTGGCAAAGAGGTTGTTTGCCGAGTGTCTGGCTTTGCCGAGAGCCGGACACTTGGCATAGAGGTGATTTGCCGAATGCCTTCATTTGCCGAGTGTCCGACACTCGGCAAAGAAGTTATTTGCCGAGTGTCGGTCTTTGCCGAGCGCGGCACTCGGCAAACCGTGTCTTTGCCGAGAGCCCAATATTTGGCTCTCGGCAAAGCCTTCGGCACTCGGCAATGGCCGCGTTTCCGGTAGTGAATGATGATAAGATGTTTGGATTGCTCTGCTTCATTTTGATGAGCGCCGAGGATCTGAAGTGGTTGAGAGATCTCTTTTCTTCCGGCGAGCCCTACACTAAGATATTTAAAGTACACTGTCCAGTAATTACAATTTTCTATTTGAAGTATCCTCGAATTTTTGTTGTTCTTGTTGGATTCATCTAGGTCATATGGTCAGAAAATTATAATTTTGTTTAGCATGTTGATTCATGCTCAATTCTATAGTTAATCCTTTTAGCTGCTTAATTATTCCTTTTAGCTATTTCTGTGTACTTCTGTGTACTATGAAACAAATCCAGCATGCTGCTTTTGTGTACAACTGAACCACGCATGCAGCTCGTATTTGTGTGTACATGTGCACACGCAAATGTGCAAGCTGCAGCCTGCGCAGGGCCCGGGTTGAGTTGTGGACACACGCAAACGTGTGCAGCCAGCGCAGGGCCCAAGGGCTGAGTTGTGCTAGTAACGGATCCCGGCCCTGGATTACTCCTCCATTTCAAATTATAAGACATTCTAGGAATCTTGAGAGTCAAAACATCTTAAGTTTGACTAAAATTATAGAAAAAATTACAAAAATTTATAACATCAAATAGGTATACTATAAAAATATAATTAATGAAGAATCTAATGATACTTAATTGGTGTCATAAATATTATTATCTTATCATATAAATTTGGTCAAACTTGAGATCCTTTAACTCTCCAAGATTCTTGGAATGCCTTATAATTTAAGATGGAGGGAGTAATTAGGATCAGGATAGGTGTAGCATTTTATTCTGAATGGGCCAATCTAGATTAGGATATAAAGCTGACTAGAGGATTGGATCAGGATCGGGCCACCACCTCAAAAGAAAAAGGTTGAGGTTGGGTTAGGGGTGGATCACGGCTCATTCCCAGGCGCTGGCCCAACATGAGAGTAAGGTCTTTTTTTTAAAGACAACAGAGTAAGGTCTTCTTCGGCCGGACTCCTGCTCGCAGCACCGGAGGAGCCGAAACATGGCTGTAGGTTTTTTTCGATTCTTAGTTAATTTCGCAAGGGAAGAGAGAGAAAAAATTCAGGTGAAGTCCTACAGTTTGTGCAGGAGCGAGGCATGGCTGTAGTATAGCGGTATAGTACTTTGGGGGTGGGTGTCGGCGACAGCTCCAGGTGCTCTAGATCCACCAAAATCACCTCTGGATCCTTTATTTTTGCCAAATATTTCCCCACAACCAGATCTGAAGCACCCAAAAATCCAGATCTGGGGTTAGATTCATAGATTCCATGGAGGCGCTGCAAAAACCCAAGCCAGATCCAAATCTGTGAAGTTGGCCGAAATTACCCACCAATGCCACTGCTAAGTGGAAAATGACCGGTTCATTTTTTTTCTTTCCTTCCTCCTCGCGACTCTTTCCTTCTTCCTTGTGACCGATACTTCCCGCGCCACTCCACCCCGGCATAGGCCGCGCCCAGCCGCGGCAAGCCCCTACCCGGCCGCAACGAGGTCTGCCCCAGCCGCGTTGGGCCGCGCCGGCCGCGGCAGCCCACCCGACAGCGCTGCCTCCCCGACCTCCGGCAACTCCCCGGCAGCTCCTCCGGCCATGCCCCGGGCACGACAGCTCCTCCTCCGGATGGCAGCGCTGCCTCCCCGAGCCCCCGACCGTGCCCCGGCCCCTCCTCCGGCAGCGGCAGCCCCTTCCTCGAGACGCGACGCCGCCCCGCCCCACTTCCAGGCCGCGCCGTGCCGAGCTGCGGCGGCCCCGTCCCATCCAGACTCGTGGCACAGAATGGAAGAGGAAGAAGAAAGAGCAGAGGCCGACACGCGGGCTAGATTGTCAGTGAGAGAAAGTTGGATCCAAAGCTCTCCCAAACAGTTTTTTTAGGATTTGTGAGATCCTAAATTCAAGTTGGAGCTGCTCCAAGGCGGATTTGGTGCTCCAGATCTGGTTTTTTTAGATTTGAAGCTGTTCCAAACAGGCCCTTAGTAGCAACAATCTCTAGGTGCTCGGTTTTATTTTTTTTGGTTGAAGCAAATTTAGGACGGTTAAAGTAAATATAATCCCTCGCCCAATAAAAGATAAGGTGTCTTTATTCTTTTTCAATTTCTTTTTTTAAAGATAAGGTGGTTACTTTTGTTTTTCAAATATGCCACTCACACAACACTACGTAAGTAAGGCCTTTTGAGCTAAGACTTTCTTTGAATTCCATGGTCTAAACTTGAGCTCATGAGACTCTAAACAGACAATCTAAAGTCCTACTTAAAATTTAGCCAGCCTTATAAAAATAACATTAGTTTATTAAACAATACAAACATGCTAGAGTGATCCAAAATTTGGTAGCTAACTAAACTTTAGACCGTGGGATCTAAATAGAGCCTAAATTTTCTTTGACGTGCCAGACGAGACGGTCTCCATGGGTGAGAGCTCCTCTTCTATCCAAATGTTCCACACGACATGTAGTACGAGGATTACGTTGGTTGAATGTGCATCGACTTTTAGCACTCCACACTCCAGATGCGAAAACGCCGTTGTGACGGCATGTATCTCCCGGTGAGCGCCGCAGCAGTCGGCAGATATATATAGGTACCGATGCTAACACGACACGATGCAATGCGATGCGGGAGTAGTAGTGAAATTTAAGGTAGCCCACGTATCGTGGGCAATGCAGAGCAGCCCAAATTCGCCCACCGCAATGCACCTAGCAGCGACGCAATCCGGATATCTGATAGATACTCCCTCCCTTCCAAAAAGACGCTATGGGATACGTGTTGATCTAACTTTCTCAACTTTGACTAAATTTATAAAAAAAATACGTGTAACATTTACATCTCTAAATAACTTTATTATAAAAATATATTCAACGATTTATCTAATGATACTAATTATATATTATAAATATTCATATTTTTTATATATAATTGATCAAAGTTAAAAAAAATCTGACTTATCAGGAAACGAGAACTTTTATTTTGGGACAAAAGGAGTAGATGATTTTTTTTCTTCTTCTTTTGATGCCTTAATACTTCAAGTACAAGCTATGTAGGATCTGAACTTAAGCACAAACTCACACCACACGCACTCAGACGCATATGTACTGTGCATAAGCTAGAATTACACCTATATCTACATGCGGCCAAGAGATACTTGAAGGACTGACAAACCGTCAGGCCGTGACGCACCATACATACATTCATGCTATGCTAGCTACGCCCACTGCACAAGTCAAGGCGCAGATGGACGTACTGTACGCCGCTAAGCTCGGCCGACGAAGTTTTTAGGTCACTGGTGGTGGTAAGGACTTGGAGGAGTATCATTACTGGTAGTGAGTGGTACCAAGGCCTACGGGCTACAGCTCATCACTCTGTTCGGCTGGCTGTATTTTTTTAGCTGATGCTGATTTGTTATTGGCTGATAAGCTCAAGCGAACTAACTTTCGGTACGTTGTGCCATCTCTCTCTTCGCAGAGACGATCAGTTCAGAGGTCAGGTCACCCGGACACATCGGATGACATCAAGTAGCGTGTAGTAGTACTCCGCGGGAGCACAGGGGAATTTTATTGGGCGCCATCCATCGACTGCCGGGGTGCATGCTTCAACTTTCAAACGGGAGTTTACTCCAGCACTCAAGTTCTCCCATGGAGTTGTTGCCCGGCCCCGCCAATCCATCGCCTCGCCTCCTCACCGCACCAGAGGGATGAGCAGGTACTCCACGTAGAACAGCTGCAGAGCCACGTGGGGAGTAAACGGTCAGTAACTGATTAGGATTCATTCAAGGGGGTGCAGTGCAGATCGTGAGGGTGATTAAGCTGGGCAGGACAGGGCGCCACACGGCAAGGAGTTTTCAATTTCGAAAGAGGAATAGGTAACTGCCCGAAGGAAAGATCGGGAATGGAGGCGAGGCTTACCTTCCAGATGAACATGTAGAAGGATGTTATTGCGGCTTTGCTCGTCAGGTCCACCGATCGCGCGCAGCTCCATAAGATCGCAGCAAGTATGGAATGGCCAGCAATCTGCAAAAATGTGTCATGGAAGTTTCGTAACAAAATGGAAAACAAAGATTCATAAAGATCAAGCCAAATCAGGCGAATTCTTTTCAATTATTGGCATCAGATTCTCAGGGAGAAAATGGAAAAAAAATATAATATTGGAAATGGCGAAACTGAAGTGATCTCATTATGTTGATGCAGAAAGTGCAGTACTGCAGAAACCACACGTGGTTGCAGTCTTGCTCACACAGAAGCTCAGACTCATTATTAAGCAATCATAAAACCGTCCATTGGAATTGCTGTGGAACACTAGGAGGAACCCAGTGACACATACAGTTGCTGTTTTGCTCCACAAAGAGGAAGAAGTAGCTCCCATCAGTATTGCAACGCCGTAAGCCATCTCGAGCAGGCCAACACAGATCCAGAAGACCTGCTTGCAAGTTCATATCAGTATGTCCAGGACTCCAGGTGTTAGCTCTCTTGACATTTATTTGACCCTACTAACCTTCTTTTGACCTAACCGGACACTGAAAGATCGGATCCCAAATATGCGGTCCCCTTCGATATCAGGTATATCCTACAACAAACGGCAAACTTCATTCAGTGGAATAGTAGGAGCATTTTCTTAGCAGATGAATATACATACAGAAATTAAGATATTGCACAGTGTGATCAAGATACATCAGAGCAGACAAAACATACGATTCGCTATTACCTTAAATAGTGCTATTACAACTGAGAAGAACGTCATAAATCCAGTTGCAAATATCAGTGGCCTAGAAAACACAGCTGGTCTTCTGAAAACAAAAGTCTGGTAGAGATTATGGACAGACTGTTAGGATAGGACTCAGGAAACAGACAACACAAACCATACGCTGCAGTTATCATTTGAGTTTCAGAAAAAAGTCCACATGAGAATGAAACTACAAATTCCTAAAACTTTTGTTCTCCATAGAGATTTCAAAAGATGCCACACGAAGACTTGCCTGAATGTGGAGGAAAAAAGCTAGTTGAACAATCACTGCACGAACTGCTAATATGCAGAGTGCTGCAACAACAGCAAATCTCTTCCATCTAAGGTATGGCAGCTGTAAGACCAACGACATAAATTGCAGTTTCTTTAGGTAATTCAAGTAGTGACAGCTGCTGCACACAAAAAATGGTACTATTTTAAATAATAAATATAATGCAAGAAAAGGCATGATTAGTTACAGAATTTGTTCATTTACTTTTATAGAAGCTGTCCATGTTCTTCCAATGAAGAAGAAAAAAAATGCCCCTTAATACGTATGTCCAAGGAGTATAACATTTAGGAGACTTCGGGACTATCTAAAACTACCACATGTTCTTTGAAGTGAATAGTAACATACTGCAGCCTCTAAATTTCTCTCTGTGGTCTATTCTGGCCCATCTAGGTTGAGTTGAGACATGTCGGTCGCATGCTTGAGCCGTTAATTTGTAAAGCCCATTTAAGTCTTCTGATCCACTTACAGATGCCTCGCAGTTCGCATCACCTTTCATGATATGTGAAAGTTAAAGCAGGATGGATTGTGCAAGCATTTCATTGCTTGGTGGCTTGGTGCTTCTATAATTCAAAAATGGGTTTTCCCTAGGCGTTAGCTCAGAGTGTCTAATGTTTCTCCTATAGTCAAGATGTTTAACTGTGTTATTGCTCTAGTAGGCAAACTTGCCTGTTTGCATGTGTCATTAACACTGTAGCTGAAACAAAACCCAACTTTACACTTACTTAGAAGTCAGGGTCATTATGAAAAAAATGGAAATAAGTTCTTACATAAGGTAAATGAAACATACGTTAAAATTCATATTGCAGTTTACATAAAAAAAAATCCTTTACAATGCCCAAGAGAACCAATGAACCATCAATAACATTAAGAAATCCCATAAACGAGCCTAGAAATCATTACTTATACCAAAATCCCTAGCTAGTTTGACAACTAGCACTACTGGGCCTAAAGACATGAGCTCTTACATTGATTGAATATGCAGTTCCAAGGACAAAGCTTGTGAAAAGAGCCCAAAACAGAGGTTGTGATCCAATAGCCCATCCAAGGCCAAAGCTCTGCAATACACATGGCACATTCTGTTGAATCAGTCTGATAGATTACCAGTGATGAATTTCAAGATAACTTTTGAAGGTCCTGATCAGGATTAGCACAAATCTACACACCATTGACATAAGTGACTAAATCTAATTGTTTCACATAACTTAGTAAATGGAGATCCTAGAACTACAATTTTACAATATATATTCATAATTCATTAGAAATTTAGAAGTAGAAAATCTGATGAAGACTTCCAATTGCTTAGTCAAGTATTGTCATTTTGCACCAATTATTTTAGAGTTCTTCATACTGAAACTTTTCCACTTGAGATACTTGATCTCATTGTCTGAGATTGAGAGCACCATTATTTACAAAGATTAGTACTCAATATTTCTGTTACAGATAGAGTTTCCCTATTGCTTTCTACCTTTCTACAACTTCAGTAGGAATACTCTAAAGAGCATACCATTTACTTTGAGCCACTATTTTAGGCATATCAGTATCAAATATATCCAGAAAAGTGAAGTCAAAATAAAACATGAGGCACAATACCAATTTCTTCCATACTGAGAGCATAGTTACCATAGCAACGAAGATCGAAACTATTGCAACCCCAGTTACAGGGGTGTATTCCCCAGATGCCAATGGAAGAGTTGGCTTGTTAACCTGGAGAAGTACAAACATTAGCTCCTAAAAGCTATTAATATGGTAGTAAAAGGTACTTAATGAAGATTACAATGAATTCAAAATACCTTGTCTATCTCAATGTCGAATAACTGGTTCAGTCCAACAATATAGATATTCATGAAAAGGGCAGCTACCACTGCCTACATATGAGTACAAAGTAGCACAATGAAACAATACATCTTTCTGGTAATGAAAGGATAGAGATGCTCAAAGTTTCACTACCTCCAGCAAACCAGTGAGGAACAAAGGTGATATATCAGACAAGCTCTGGACAGCTAGAAGGGAAACCGAGACTATGCTTAATGCTTGCTTACACCAGCAAAATCTCTTGATCAATGAAGAGAAACCAAAAGAACAACAAGGACATACTTACTGGAGGTTCATCTAAATGAAACAGTACAGCAACACGACTTAACTGTTCCTATGACAGTATGTGGCCGGGAAAATCTGTAAAATGCATCTAGAGAAGATGATATTGCCCTCCAGATGCTTGTAGAATCATGTGCTTCAGGTTCAGACTGCAGCTGTTGCCCCGAAGCATTAACAGAAGTACTTATTGAATGATGTGATATCCTACAATAGGAGGATTTCCAATTGAAGAATTTCTGATGGTGATACAAGGTAGCGCCTTGGGTCCTTTGGCTAGAAAAGCAAATTCGCTCTTGACCATTTCGTTGGATGGAACAACACGGTGGTAGAAAATGATCTGAAAAGACAAACATATCAATACTAGGCCAAGTACTATAGGAAGTAACAAGGAAAAGATCACCCAGAATGAAATATTACGTGAACAATAAGCTCGACATCAGCATACTAGTTACAGTCTGACAAACCATGCATGGGAGTCTGGAATTAGTTAAAGAAGAAAAGGAAACTTGAAGTGCTTCCCCTACTCATGCAAGTATAGTTGGGGTAACAATGCTTTCATGTGAACACATACATACGCCACCAAACGATACATGTGAACACACATCTGAGATCGAAAATAGCTCACCGTGGACATGCATGTCAGATCTGCAGACCACACAGGATGGAGGAGCAACTAGTAGCATTGGACGACGTAGATCGGACGAAGACGACGTGGATCGAGCCTGCATCCAGGCCCATCCCGGCCCGGGACGAGCGCGGTGTTGAGCTGCTGCTGCTACGATCGACCCGCGTGGCGGCGCTCGGCCAGCAGCCAGCTCGCCAGGCCTGGGGCGGCGGCGCCGGCCGGGCGGCCATGGCGAGGCGGCGGCGACGTGCCAAGAATGGCTCTCGGCGGCCCCATCCCGGAGCAGGGTTAAAAAAACCGGTCGGTTTACCGCGGTAAACCGCGGTAACCGCCCTAACCGGGCCGGTCCGGTTCCGGTCCGGTCCGGTTAGGTATTCCCCAAATTCAAATTTAAAATTTGAAAAAAAAATACTGAAAAAATTCCTAAAAATAGTTCATGATTTATAGAAGCCAATGGTGTAAAATTTTTTCAAATTGGAGTTCGTTTAGTATTTATTTATACGTATAGAAGTTTGAAAAAAAAAGAAAAAAAATCCCGGTCCCGGCCCGTTAAGGCCCCCAAATTCAAATTTAAAATTTGAAAAAAACAAAAAATGCTGAAAATTTTTCTAAAAATAGTTCATGATTTATAGAAGCCAATGGTGTAAAATTTTTTCAAATTCGAGTTCGTTTAGTATTTATTTATACGTATAGAAGTTTGAAAAAAAAGAAAAAAGAAAATTCCAAACTCAAACCGAGCGGTAAACCGGTCAAACCGGCCGGTTACCGCTCCAAACCGGCCGGTAAACCGGACCCGAACCGAACCGAAGCAGGGTTTGAATTTGATTTTGAATTCGGCCGGTTACCGGTAAACCGGGCCGGTTTACCGCTACCGGAGGCCGGCGGTTACCGGAAACCGGTCGGTAAAAAAACCCTGTCCCGGAGCACGCGGCCCTGCCGCAGGGGAGCCGCGGGGAGGAGAGGAGGGCCGGCGTTGGCGCTTTCGGAGGAGGCGCGCGAGAGAGAGCCGAGGGAGAGTGCACGCTGGGAAGAAGACCGCGTCGGGCTCTTGGCCTTGGGGAGGATAAGTGTACTGGAGTGGATGGATGTGTGCGTTTTGGTTTTTATTATTTTTTCTTCTTCTTTTTATTGGTGTGCGTTGTATTTTTTTTATTTTAACCGGGTAGGTGGGTGGGTGGGTGCGTGCGTGGTTTGATTTTCCATTTTCTTTTTCTTTTTCTTTTTCTTTTTTTATTATTTATTTATTTGTATAAAATAGCCAAAACACTCGTGGACATATATTCATTCATTTAATTTAGTTGTTGCAAAACACCACATTCGATATATTTAGAAACCTTGTCATCAGGTCAAAATATTTAGAAACCGTGCCATGTGCGCTGCGGCCTACCAGCCCGGCCTCCCCGGTGGTGTGCTCCTAGCCCGCCACCGGCTTAGGGAAAACATAGTTCCTCTTTTGTTCTTGTTCTCTTTACATTCAAACACAGTAGGTGCGCGAGTGGTAGGAAAGTGGACTCACAATTGACCGTCTCGTAAAACGCATTTACGGAGGCGGACATTTTATTAACGGAGGCGGTTAGAAAATGTCCGTCTCCGAAAATAGATTTATGAAAGCGGACATTTTAAAAGATCTGTCTCCGAAAATAAAGGCCAATTTTAGAGGCGGACTCCTTACGTTTACCGTCTCTGTAAATGTACACGAGGCCCAGCAAAGAGCCAATATCTAATCCACCTATATCGGGCCCATAGAAATGTCGTCGTTCGAGAGCGAGCTAGTTGTCTAGGAAAGGCTCTCACTTGTCTGCCTCCAGTAAACTAAGCTCTTAGAAGTGTGTAATTGTGTTGCTTCGGAAATTTTAGTATCCATGTTTGACTATGTTTTCCTCCCTACAGTGAATTAATGTATCCGGTGGTATCCTGTTGGGATGGGCAACGACAACGAGCAGGTGGTCGGTCACTGACGTCGCATTGCAGCACTTCTCTATAAGTGCCAAGGACCAAGACAAAAGTTGTAGATCTCTACGATTTCTACAACTTTGTTATTGATGACTTTTTTATTTGAAATCATTTACTGTCTTAAAATTTTGTTTCAAGTTGTTATATTTTGAAATTCAAATTTTGAATTGTTCAAACAAAGTCGAATGAAGAAATAACCAAAACAAAAGTTTTAGATCTTGATGACTTCTACAAATTTGTAGCTACCGACTTGTCTATTTGAAATCATTTACTAGGCCAAAAAAAATGTTTGAAACTATCGAGATCTAAAACTTGTAGCCTTTCTTCCTCATACTAATAACTTCAAATGTGATGATTCTTTTTCCTAAAAGTTTCTAAATTCATGCTCTATTAATTCAAGGTGTTCTTACTGCTTTTTTGTTGTTGTTTATTGGTCATTTTATTTCTCAAGTAAACGGAGAATGAATGATCGTTGTGAAGCCATCTCTAACAAAACACTTAATTTTCCATCGATTTCTAGGAAATGAGCCCAAATAGAAAATGTATTCTTATATATTTTTTTTCTAAATTTTTATATTGTTTGACATAGCATGGAGTTAAGCTATAGTGACATTTTAAATGTGCATAGAAAATCATCTAAACTATAGAAAATAGAAAATCGCTTAAATTATAGAAAATTTGGACAAAAAATTGAGGGCTCGAACCTAGAAGCACGCGCACACTAGGAGCAGCAGCCATATATAACCATTGAGGTAAAGAGATGCTTGTGCTTAATGGCGTAGTTTATTCTTTATATACGAAATTTAGCAGCTAAGTCGGCAGCATCACCATCTTTAAATATGTTGTCCCGCGTGCATTTTTTTATATATTAAATTTATAGCAACCATAAAATAGCAAATCGTTTGTTTTTCCTTGTCTGGCGTGCGTTTCCCGCACGAGTTTTCTATCTCGGGCGCATTTCCCGCTGGTTCCACTCTGATCAGTTCCTTTCTATGACATGGATTATATTTTAAGAAGTAATTTTCTCATTGTTTATATTTATTTTAAGAAGTAATAGGCAGGTATAAGCATAGATAGAAAACTACATAATTGATGGCTTCCATTTTACCTGCATGCATGCGTATGTTAGAGGCATATAATAATTCTTTGATTTATTTACTTGCATGCACACAAAATCCTGGACTCCTGTTGGCATTTCTAAACGTCGCTACCAGAAATGAGAATGGATTCCATCCCCAGTAACGGCAGCAGAAATGCTTGTTGGCATTTTTTAGCGTCATTACCAGTATTGTTTTCCATGGTGATGACACTATAAATGCCTGTTGGTAATTCTTAACGTTTACAGAAAAGATTCCGCAAGCGCACGGAAGTACCGTTATAGCATTTCACACAAAAGTATTCGGGTATCGTTCATTTATATTTTTCCAAAGGAAAGCATGGTGTAAAAGTCTCTAGTATGGATATGAGCAAGATAACATGTTTGCATAATAATCCAAGGTTCATAGCAGGGGTAAACATGATGGGGTTCAAGATAGTGTGACATACACACGAGCCTATCTCAGGGGTAAAGAAGGATGAAAGAATAAAGAATAAAAGAATGAGTCTTAATAGGAGCAGACATATTCTAATACAGCTATGCAAAGAATAGCATGTGAACATACAAGTTCATGGTCAAGAGCAAGGTTCAGCTAGGCGCTAGGCGGAATCTAGGCGCTGACCCTCAGCCTAGCGCCTAGTCGGGAGTAATCGCGCCTAGGCGTTCCTAGACATTTTGTATATATACTAATATAATATACATGTATTATCTTCTAAAGAAAAAAATAAACAGCTGAATAGTGGGTCTAGATAGATAGAAAGATTGGCCTAGATAGATAGAAAGGCCCAAGAGGCATGAGTCCAGCCCATCTCCTGCCCAAGACTCAACCTTATCTATCTCTCTGCCTAGCCTTACTCGATGCCCTCTCCTCATCGTGCCGCAGTGCCGCACCCGCATCCACGCTTGATGCCGCTGCCTTCTCGGATCCGCATCAGTCGCTGCCACCGGTTCTTCTCTGTCGGCCCCCCAAATTTGAGAGTCCTAGTGCACTTGTATTTGCGCCAGGATCACACACAAATATGCACAAAATGATAGAATAGGCACACAAATTTAATATAAAATACCGAGCTTTATTGATAATAAACTAGGGTCTTACAACAGTTAAGGTTCAATTGGCATAGTCTTAGCCGTTACATAAATAGCGAGGTTCTACTGCTATGAAGCGGCGATTATTACATCAGAGTGGTAACTACTATAGCGGAACTACAGCGTAGAGCTACTCTAGTCCACAGGCAAGCTTGAGCGCGGTCGAAACCTGATATTCTAGTGATGCAGTCTAACAAATCCGTGACCTTCGCGTGGCTTCTAGTCCTCGTGGTCCGCCTCCTCGTCGATGTTGAAGTCCTCCTCAGGGTCGATATCTGTGAGTCATCAACGGTTGAGTACATAGAGTACTCAACAAGCCCTAACCATGGGTGTAGTGAGGTGGGTGGTGGAGGCTCATTCGGTGGAGATGGATTTAGGATGGTGGAGGTGGATATAGTGACAAAAATTATTATAAGGTTGGGCCCTGGGAGAGCATTACCCTTCTCGCCAGTTCCCGGTTAAATATTAGTCAAGCAACAGGTTAGCACAGGTTCATTAAAATATACTAATCATAAGAGACCTCGTCCCCGCGGTTGCCCATTCCAAGGACGTGGTTATTCGAATAGATTTAATATGCTTTGCAGAGGGTGTACAATTTTCCCCACATGATAGGCGCAATTCCCAACCATGATCAGTGGTAGAAATAGGCCTAACGAGATCCCGTACCCGAAAGACTCGACCTTAGATTTCCATATAATTCTACCACGGCTTCTCAGGGGTCGGAAACGACTTGGATGATCACTCAGCATCCAATAGAAAACGACTTGGATGATCACACAACATCCAATAGATTAAAAACATATATAGGTGCTCGCACACGGCACAACATAAATTTTACATGGAAGATCACCTAGCATCCATGCCGACCGGACCACGGAAGATCACCCAGCATCCGTGTCGTCTCCTGATAGTCCGTTGCCACGCCGGCCTCCTAGTAGAATTTATACTTCTATCTAACGGGGTGTGAGATCTAGTCTACCCATATAGACATGTGGCTGTACGAATTATCAAGCTAGGCGAGATGGCCTATGAACCGGTCCTTATGCGACCGGGGCGAGTATCTCCCAATAGGAACCCTCACTAGGCGATCCTGCCAAGGCAGTTTATACCACATAAACTACCCCTCACTAGCCCCTGTCTAAAAACAGGTTTGCTTGATTCACATTCACATAGTTTGGTTATCAAGTTTATCCTCAGATTAAAAGTCCATGGCATATTATAAAGATTTATATCATATCCTAAATGCTCATATAATAAATAAATATATCTCAGGGATCATCTCATGTCACAGTTTCAATATATCACATAACTCATCTCCTGTCACAATATCTCTCATTCCTTTTTATAAATATTTATAAATAACACGGACTATATATGTATATGTATTAGATCTATTATTTATTTATTAGGAACAGTGGAAAGTAGGGGGTCCATGGTGGACAAGGCGAAACATGGTGGTGGAAGAAGGGAAGTTAGGACTTGCCTTCGTTGTGCTCTCCTTCCGGTTCAACGTAGTCCGGATCCTCATTCTCCTGGTATTCGCTCGCCTCTGTCGGTCGTTGCTAATAATAAATGAGACTAACGCTAGCGCTAAACAAGCATAAAAGCAAACATAGAACAATATGGTGGTATCAGGTAATACAAATAGAGTTGGATTTTAGAAGAATTTTGGTGGTGGTTAGGCGGACAACGGATTTAGAACGGAGGAGATATGATTTTTAGAAGTTAAATTAGAGTTTGGAAATTTATGGAATTTTTTTTCGGAGATATTTGAATGACTGGAACAGACGTGGTAGTAGTGATGTCGGGTTGCTCGTCCCCGTTCTGCTCGGAGCTCGGAGTGATAGAGGCGCGAGGGCAGTTCACCGGCTGAGCCTATTTGTAGGCTGGCGAGGTCGGTGACGACGGTGAGATTTTTTTCCTTGCTTGCTGAAATATCTCCTCACTGCACGTGCACGGAGCCAGGCGTAGGACGATGTGCTAGAGGCTTCAGAGTGTCGTCACATCCAAGCCATGGCCTGGTCTGAGCTCGTCCAGAGCTCGAATGGCTCCTGTCCATGGCGCCGACGAGAATCCCGTGCCAGCTTCCCTGCTCGCGTTGAATTTCTGTGGAGGAGCAGTGAGGGAGAAGAAAGGAGGTGATGGGATGGTTCGGGGTTGTGGTTGGCTGGCTCCCAGGTGGTCGCCTCCTCCTCCAGCGTAGGAACAGAACGCGGCAGGCCAGTGCATCGAGCGCGGTGTATTGTCACGGCGCTTGATTTTTCTTCTCTCGTGAGGACAAAGCTGGTGCATGTTGTCACTGCTCTCTGTTGGATGCTGGCCTGAGCAAGTAGCAGAGAAAGGAGGGAAGGTGGGCCACACTAGGGGCCAGTACAAAAGGTAAAAAGAGGATGCACCTGAGATGGCTTGTCCATTTCTCTTTTTTTTTACAGACTCAGAGAAGATGGATTCCTGACATGCTGTCTCAAGAAATGTACCACCATATGTTCAACAAACAATGCACACGATTCCCTATCTACGATTTGACAAATTTTACTCGTTCCCAAAATAATTCTACGAAGTTCAAATTTTTTGTGATTTTTGGAACATGGACAAAATTTCAGGGTGTTACAGACCTACCCCTTAAAAAGAATCTCGTCCTCGAGATTCGAACTGATCCTCGAATAAGTATGGGAATTCTCTTTTTAAATCGTCCTCTCTTTCCCACGTGGCTTCTGCCTCCGTGTGGTTGCTCCACTGTACCTGACAAAATCTTACTGCGGTTCTCCTTGTTTGTCGAGTGACGATGTCCAAAATTCTGACCGGTCTCTCTTGGTACTGTAAGTCAGGCTGTAAGTCCATCACTTCAACTGGCGTATGCTCCTCAGGCACTCTTAAGCACTGTTTGAGTTGTGATACGTGGAATACATTGTGTATACCTGACATTTCTGGAGGTAACTCTAAGCGATAAGCTACAGTTCCAGTCTTCTTTTCAACTTTGTACGGTCCAATATACCGCGGCGCTAACTTTCCCCGTACTTGGAACCTTCAAGTACCTCTGATCGGGGATACTTTCAAATAGACAAAGTCTCCTGGCTGAAACTCTAACGGTCTCCTTCGTGTGTCTGCATAGCTTTTCTGTCTGCTTTGTGCGGCCTTTAAATTTTCCTGAACTTTAGCTACCTGCTCTTCGGCGTTCTTTATCATATCTGGTCCAAATAAGGTTCGTTCCCCTACTTCGGACCACATTAAAGGTGTTCGATACCTCCTTCCATATAGTGCTTCAAATGGAGACATCTTTAGACTAGCTTGGTAGCTATTATTGTACGAAAATTCCGCGAAGGATAAACTCTTTTCCCAATCCTTTCCATAGGTGAGCACACAGGCTCGTAACATGTCTTCCAGTATCTGATTTACTCGTTCAGTCTGTCCATCCGTTTGTGGGTGGTATGCGGAGCTGTAGTCCAGGCGCGTGCCTAAGGCGGTGTGCAAACTTTTCCAAAATCTTGCTGTAAACTGCGGGCCTCGATCTGACACAATCCGACTCGGAACGCCATGTAGTCGAAGAATATTATCTATATATAACCTTGCCAGTTTATCCCCTCGATATTTGGCCTTCACAGGTATAAAATGAGCCACCTTAGTTAATCTATCCACTATGACCCATATCGAATCATTACCATTTTGTGTCCTAGGCAGCCCTACTATAAAGTCCATGCCGATCTCATCCCATTTCCAGGTCGGAATATGTAGTGGTTGAAGTAATCCTGCTGGTCTTAAGGTGTTGTACTTCTACGTCCTTGTCCTGCGCCTCTTTTATTTGGTCTTCTAGTAATGGGGATACCTGTAGGGTGCTTAGCGTGCCCTGTGGTACAATCTGTAGATTTAGTTGACGAACCTCTTGTGCCAACTCAGACCTTTGGTCTAACGTGGTGAGGTGGTGACAGTATGATTTTCTACTCAAAGCGTCGGCAACTACGTTGGCCTTTCCAGGATGATACTGTAAGCTCAGGTTGTAATCCTTAATTAATTCTAGCCATCTCCTTTGTCGCAAGTTTAAGTCGGGCTGTGTAAAGATATATTTTAGGCTCTTATGGTCCGTAAATATCTCACATTTATTTCCAATCAGGTAGTGCCTCCATATTTTTAGTGCGTGCACTACTGCTGCCAACTCCAAATCGTGTGTCGGATAATTTTTCTCATGCTTCTTCAACTGTCTGGAGGCATATGCGACAACTCTATCATCTTGCATTAACACGCATCCTAAACCTTGTCGGGAAGCGTCACAATATACTACAAAATCTCTATGAATATCTGGGAGTGTAAGCACAGGGGCTGCAGTTAATCTTCTCTTTAATTCTTGGAAGCTCCTCTCGCACGCCTCTGTCCATTTAAATTCTTTTCCTTTCTGAGTTAAGGCCGTCATGGGTCTAGCAATTTTTGAAAATCCCTCGATAAACCTTCTATAGTATCCGGCCAATCCAAGAAAGCTGCAGATTTCCGTTACATTAGTGGGCTGTTTCCATTCAGATACCGTCTTTACTTTTTCCGGGTCTACTTTTACTCCATCCACGGTAATAATATGTCCTAGAAATGCAACTTCCTGTAGCCAAAATTCGCATTTGCTGAATTTAGCGTACAACTCATGGGTTCTTAATTTGTTTAATACCACCCTCAGATGTTGCTCGTGTTCGTCGGCACTTTTTGAGTATATGAGGATATCATCAATAAATACTACTACGAACTTGTCCAGTTCTTCCATGAATACCTTATTCATTAAGTTCATAAAATATGCAGGCGCATTTGTTAATCCAAACGGCATCACAGTAAACTCATATTGTTCATAGCGAGTCACAAAGGCCGTTTTTGGTATATCACTAAGTCGGATTTTTAGCTGATAATAGCCTGATCTCAGATCTATTTTCGAAAAATACTTAGCCCCTTTTAGTTGATCAAACAAGTCATCGATCCTAGATAATGGATATTTATTTTTAATTGTGACCTCATTTAGTGACCGATAATCTATACACATTCGGAGACTTCCATCCTTTTTCTTTACAAATAACACTGGCGATCCCCACGGTGATGAACTTGGCCTAATGTATCCTTTTTCTTGTAATTCACGCAACTGTCTTTAATTCCTCCAGTTCGTTGGCTGCCATTCAGTATGGTCTTTTTGCTATTGGAGCAGTTCCCGGTATTAAATCAATAATAAATTCTAAATCCCTATCGGGTGGCATTTCAGGGAGATCTTCGGGAAATACGTCGGAATACTCACACACTACTGGCACTTCTTCCACAGTCTGAGCTTCTATACTACAAACCATTGGTTGAGCTTTTGGGGCATGGGGTTGACATTCTACTTTTATCCCTTTGTGATTTATTACAGTCACAGCCCTGTCTCTGCAGGATATATTCCCATGGTGTTTTCTCAACCAGTCCATTCCCAATATTACATCTAATCCCTCAGTTTTTAGTACCACCAAGTCCGCTTGGAACCCGATTCCGTTTATCATTATTTTTACTCGAGGACATTTTAGAAAACATTTGAGGACAGCTCCAGGGGTGCGTATCAAGAGAGGGTTGGGGAGTAACACCATTCTTAAATTATTTTTAAGCGCAAAACATGCAGAAACAAACGAGTGCGAGGCTCCCGAATCAAATAACACGCTTGCAGAAACGGAGTTAACGAGGAACTCACCGTACACCACATCAGGTGCTCCCTGCACCTCCTCTGCACTTACGTGGTTGACTCGGCCTTGCCCTAAATTCTGAGCGTTCCTCCTCTGCTGTCCCGAATTCTGAGGTCCGGCGCGTCCATTTCCTGAGGCTGCCATTCGGTTACTACCTGTGGAAGGTGCGGGGCAGGGGCTGTCGAGTTGTTGATGTATGGGCATTGCGCTATCCTATGTCCGGGTTTTCGGCATCCATAGCATGTGTGGTCTGAAACTGGGGTTGTGTTACTCGTATTTTTAGGCTGGTTTCCTGTGCTGTAGCTTCGGTAGGTAGGCGCTGCTTGCTGGGAGTTGGATCTAGGCGTCCTGTACTGCATAGTGGGCTGGCACCTTAGAGCATTGTTGGTCTTAATCCTTTGGGTCCTTTCTTGCTTTCGTGCATGTTGCAGATTAAATTTACGCTTCTTTTCTCCCTCGGCCTTTAAAAGTTCCGCTTCTAGTAGAATGGTGCGGTTCATCATGGTGTTGAAATCAGGATAAACATGGCTAATTATTTGCGTCCTCAGGGTTGAGTTAAGCCCCCTTCTAAAACATATTTGTTTCTTCTTGTCGGTGTTAACAGCTTCCGGTGCATAACGAGATAGCTTCATAAATTTCCGGATATATTGGTTCACCGTCATCGCTCCTTGTCTTAAGTAGCGAAATTCCTCAGCTTTCATTTCCATCACGCCCTCGGGAATGTGGTATTTACGAAATGCTTCCATAAATTTCTCCCACGTGATGTCTTCTGGGTAGTCAACAGCATCCTGATAATTTTCCCACCGTTCCCCTGCAGCTCCAATTAGCTGATGCGTGGCTAGCGTAACTTTTTCTTCGTCGGTTGCTCTTACGGCATTCAACTTCTTAATAATAGTACGCAGCCAGTCGTCTGCTACTAACGGGTCATCCTCCGAATTATCAAAAGTGGGTGGGTGTAGTCTCATAAATGCTGCCATTTTTCCTTGTCCGTTTCCATTTTCAGGCCTTCTAGCAATCGCTTCCATAAGACGTGTCTGGCGATCCATAATTTCCGCTAAAGTGGGTGGTGGCGGTGGAAGTTCCTCCTCTGGTTCCAGCTCATTTTCTTGGTTAACTTCTTCTCTGCCTTCTTCTTGTATTTCCTCTATTATTGGGATATTATCCCCGTGTGGTTGCTCGTGCCCATGCCTTTGGTTATGCTGCCTTCCACGGTTTTGGCGACCTCCAGGTGGTGGTGCGATATGTTCCTCATCTCCCAGTTCTTGCCTCTCAGCTAGCCGTTCGCGGCGTTGCTGAATCCGAACGGATCTCCTTTCCATCTGTTGCTTATAGGTAGCAAAGATGAGAAGGTATCCCGTTGGCGTTCAAGCAGAGAGAAAAAATATTTGGAATAGAACAGATAGGCAAGCACGCATGCTTTTTAGTTTATTTACTTATTTATTTATTAAAACATACGAGTACACACACATACATACCATACATTACATTGCACGTATATATGATGTACATGGTCGCAACACACACACGAGCCTACTTAGTACGATCACTAGTTGTCTAAACATGGTACAACGTCAAGGGTGCCTTGTGACACTAACAGGTTTGGTTACTAAAAGCACACTTATTTTACAGCTAGCTAGCGTTACAACTCTGACTTATTTATTTTTATTTTACAAGAACTGGATCTCGTGAAGGTCCCGATTCACAGCCTTGCCCATGTCCTGAGCGAGCTGGTTGTCTCGCAGCGCATAGAGATAGCTTGCATATCCATCATCCTGTCCGGGAAGAACTTGTGAAGGTCCAGCGTTAGTGGCATCCTCAACAGCTTTTATGTTGTTAAAGTTGTCGGCGACAGATTCCTCAGTCTCAATGCTTCTGGCGTGGTCAGAGTGTGACTCCCTTTGAATGTATTCATCTGGATCAAACTCAGGGTGTTCTGGATCATACTCTGGAATAACTGGTGCCTTTCCCTTAGCATCAATAACTCTCATTACTTCCTGGGTAATTCTTGGTACTCCTGGAATTTCTATCCTACGGTCGGCGGGAATGGCGAAGGTCCTCCTTCCTTTAGTCATCCTCCTTGATTGGGTCTTGTAGTGTGGACGTTTCAGGGTCTCTCGCAGTTCGCGTCGGTAGTACTTCATCTTGTCTGTTGTGGTCGCTATTCGCTTATTCGTCTCTTCCAATTCCAGTTTTAGAGCTTGTACCTCAGCTTCAGCTTCTTTTGCCCTGGTGATCCATCTTATTAATTCCTGACGCTGATCCTCATAAAGTGAGTCAAGAGCATGCAAGTACTTGACGGTGAATGGCATAATGGCATCTGGCATTTGTCGCCCAACATTCTCCAGATCTTGAATCTTCCCACACCATGTTGGAGTAGTCTGGTCTGGCACGGGGAAGAATCTTGCAGGAGTGTGTTCAATGTCTTCCTCAAATATTTGGCAATAGTCCATGAGAGCTTGTCTTGCTGCCACTTGACAAGTGTCTTCTAGTTCTTTTCCAACAGCTGGGATGCATCGAGACTTAATCCCTGGGCATGACGGATGCTGCGGAACATGCAGATGTACCTCACATTTACCGTCCTCCTGGTACTCTCGACCATAGTACGTAGGAGGCTCAATATAGCCAAGGCGCTGGAGTGTCTTCCAAAAGAGCTGTGGGAATCCTTCAACGGTCACACAGTCCGAACGGACCCAGTCGTCCTCCATTTGCTGCAAAATTTCCAACACCTGGTTAGAAAATTTATGCCTTACAAATGATGAACAACGGTTCCTTACCGTTATCATTCTTATGTATATGCTACTATTATCATTATTTTTATTACGCGGTCCAATCCTAGGGTTTCGTCCTACGGTCAAGCTCGGCTCTGGTACCACCCTGTCGGGCCCCCAAATATGAGAGTCCAAGTGCACTAGGACTCTCAAATTTGGGGGCCCGACATTCTCCCTCTGCGGCATCTCTCTCCTCTTCTCGCTCTCGCCGCTCACGCCCTCCGCCGCCCCGTCCTGCTTCTCCGCCTTCTCTACCACAGCCGCCGCCTGGTCCTCCCTCGCCGGCGACCTCAGCCCGCCTAGGGGTCCGCCTACCCCCATAGGCAAGGCGGAACCCCCTCGCCGAGCGCCTAGTCGCCGCCTAGCGGAACCTTGGTCAAGAGTTAGAATTGAGCATAAGATGGGTCGGGAGACCTCCAAGTACCGGTCTGTTAGCAACCTCATGAGGCATTTTAGACTCCTACACCATACCTAAACGCGGGGGATTACGAAGGACGAACAGGGTTGTCACCACCTGTCGCCTACCCCTCAATCGTGGAGCACAAAATGTATTTGCATGTTCCTATGTACTCGAGCACCACGCCCATATAGAAAGAAACTACCCAAATCTCCCCGGGACTCCGACCCTACGGATCGACAAGCATAGGACTTGGGCACACTTGAAGGCACGACGAACCACCACCTCAACTTAGCTCTAATTCTAATCATAAATGTTGTATGAACTATTAAGCATATAGTTCTATATGCTACAAACATAACATAAGAAATTTGCTCTAATTCATATGCAAAGCTATATTGATAAATAGAGGACAAGAACATAATGGATACAAATATATTTCTCATACCAAGTGTTGCCAAGATGTCCAAGCCTCTCAAAAGAGTCTTGTCTGGCTCCAAATACTACTAAGAAAAGTAAAAGTACAAATGTGGAGAGAGTAGAGCTCAAAGGTGTGGTGTGTATTGTGTGGAGGCTCTCCCCCTTTACTTATACTACTCCCTAAGGCGGTTGCAGGTAGAATATTCCCCGGATCTTGCTCGAATCATCCTTGGGGGCATTGATGGCACCGCCTAGCACTGGATGGGCCCGAGAGGCAGCAGCAGGGGTGCGCCCTAGTGTACCCGCCCCCGGGTGGCGCCCGCCTGCGCCCTACTTCGCCTGGTCGGTTGCTCTGTGGGCATGGGTCGTGTCCCCGTAGGTTTGGGCCCAAGTTGATTAGGTGAGTGGGCCTTCTCTTGTATTCTTTTGTATAGAGTATGCTTTTACACTTTCTGGGTTGTGCCTTTTGCCCTTATTTTCCCGTATTCCAAGCATGTGTCCTGTATAACAATGATATTCCAATACATGTGGAAATACTTTAATATGAATAACATATGTGTGCAAGACGTGGTAGTTCTCGTGCTTTTTGTCTCTTAATTGGCGGTCGGATTTAGTCGATAAGGAGCGCCGACAACTCCCTCTCGCACACACGCGCAGGCGAGCAAAAATGCAAAAAAAAGAAGAGCCTTCAAAGACTCGAACTTTGTGGTTTGCTTTTTTTGAGTATAATAAATTTTATAGACTAGAGGTCTGCAGCAGGCGTAGCAAGGCGGATCTGGGCTAGCCCAACATGGGTGGACGCAAGAAGCAGACAGGCGGACCTGTCCTGTCCCAACGCGGACGGGAGATGGACACAGTAGGCGCTTGGGCTGGCCGAACGCGGGGGACGCAAGGAGCAAAAAATTCAATCTTAAAAAAATATAGCTTGCACGAATCCTCGAACCGTGGACCAATTGGTTAACAAGTCAATAGTCTACCACAAGTAAAAATTATTTATATATTTCTCTGAACTGCTACTCAGGACCTGCCAAACAAACTCGAATGAAGAAACGACTGAAACAAAAGTTATAGATCTCGATGAGTTTTGAAAATTTGTATTTGACAACTTTTTCATTTGAAATCATTTGCTCTCCCAAAATTTTGTTCGAATTTCTCATATTTTGAAATTCAAATTTTCAAAATAAAGTCGGAAGGAGAAATGACCAAAACAAAAGTTATAGATCTTAATGTGTTCTATAACTTTGTTGTTGACGACCTTTTTATTTGAATCATTTACATTTCTAAATTTGAGTCTAAAGTTCCCATATATTAAAATTCAAATTTTTGAATTGTTGAACAAGTATGGGTTCTCTTTTCAATCTCTGACTAAAATTTGTAACTAATCTTTCTCCCTCATATTAATTTCAAATGTGATGATTCTTTTTTCTAGAAGTTTCTAAAATCATGATCTATCAATTCATGACGTTCCTACTGCTTTTTTATTGTTGTTTATTGGTTATTTTATTTCTTAAGCAAACAGAGAAGGGTCGTTGTGAAGCCACCTTAGAAAAAATGTCTTTCATACTCCAAAACTTTTTAAACAAGCAATAGCCTACATAAAACGTGGCAAATTTTGATAGATTTAGGGGGGGTTACATTTGTGTATTTTCATAACAGAAGAGGTGGATAATTTTTTAGAAAACAAAATAGATCCAACAGCTATTTTTGTTGATGACAATTAGAGTATAACAAATCATTGGCAGGATACATTTATTTTTGCAAGAGGTTTACAAATTTATCTTGGAATTCAAGCTTCATATGTTTGTTTCAAAGTACAGTTCTCATTATTTTGTATCTTGAACAGCTGCACGGTAACTTGATGGCACTATCTTCAGCCGTCATTGAGCAGAGTACGAGCAAAGTGTTCTCGTACATCTCAACCAAGATAGAAGACAAGGCGTCCAGGGCAGACACCGTCGCAAGGCTCGAGATTGCACTATCTCGGTTGGATATTGCCCTTGAGAAGACAGGGAGGATACCAATCACATACGTCTCCTTGCTACGTAGCAGGAAGGTTCTCAAGAGTGTCTATACCAAGGGGATAGACCTGCTCAACAAGCACAAGCAGCAGGAAGAGAACGATGGCCATGTGGTGGTAAGGAGTTCCTCCTACCTTCAATGGATCGCCGATAGGGCAGCAAACTTTTCCATCTCTTCTCTTGTTGGCTTGGGCAAGGAGAAAAAGTTGAGTTCCTCCGTTGCCCAAATATTTGAGAGGTATGCAGATTGGGCTGAAAAGATTGTAGCAGACGTGGAGTCGGGCTGCCCGCTGCGGCACGACACCTTCCACTACCCCTTCCTTAAGCATCTTCTTGAAGGGAAAACTCTTAGGTGTCAAATTGTAAAGAATCCAAGCCAATCCCTCAGTTTCTACCTACAACCCGGGATTGTGGAAGGGCGTGGCGTAGAGGTCATACTATGTTATGAATATAATGATTCTAGGAAGCTGCAGGAATGCTTCTCTATAAACCTGAGCCTGCGAATCTCGGAAGACACCGATATAATCGGGATCAGTATTAAGTGCATCCAGCAGTTGACATCTCAGTTCAAGCTTGTGGCTGAATCTGCGATAGGAGAACTCACGCTGCTGCCTAATTTGAAAGACACTTTCCATTCCTATGTCCATCTACCTAGTTTCGTCAAAGAAAAATATGGATGTCTTACAGATTTATTCCGCCCTGATCCAATATGTTGCAATGGAAATAGCTACGGAAATCTAGCCAACAAGTCATCAATGGAAATTCCGGAGCCAGTTATTCAGATCTGTTTTAGTTGCTATATTTCAGCGCCTGACAACAGCTTGTGTAACGCACCTCTGGTTCTGTACGGTAATCTAGTGCCTCATATGCCTTTATACTCCAACGGGGAGATTTCTATTAAGTATGCAGGCAAAGAGGAAATTAGAAACGGTGGTAGTGTGCAACAACTGGAGGAGATAGCAAGATCAGATGCGCTCGATTATTTGGTCCATGAACCAGAACCCACGGATTATACTCTGCTTTGGTTATCCACACATGGTTTTGCATTCGTTAGGCTGCGGCAGTCCATCCCAAGATCCAGCCGGAGGAGGGTTTCCAAGAGAAAGCGGTAGAAGCGCAAGGTGACCACTCATTTGTGCTTAGACTTATTGTATGTACGAGCTCCTTACTTCAATATAGTTTTAAAATTTGTCAAGGTCCGCGCTTAAATGTTGTCTGACAAATAAAAACTACTTTTCATGCCTGGATGTGAAAATTCGGTTTGTAGTTTGCTATTCTGTACAGTATACACGACTGGTCTCTATGTATGATTGAAATTAGCATGAATTTTCAGTGTCGTCGTCTGCATTTCCTTGAGCTCTCCACCTCATTTCAACCTGCATGCGTAAGCGTAATAAACACAACAGCACCCATGGCTCACGGGGCTGCCTGACCAAAGAATTTTCAGTGCCCTGTGCCTGTGAATGTGATGGGGGCGAAATCCAACAGCCATGGCTACGTGGCAAAGGCCAACAACCATCACAAGCTTTAATTTCCAGGCAGCTTCCTCGTTATGCCATTATCCTCGGAACAGGGAACCATCCTCTGCATTTCATTTCCCTGGATTTTCCAGCTCTTTTCTTGATCACACATTGGAGCAGCGCCGCCTATTTCAACTTGTTCACACATTGATGAGCACAAAACCATGGAGCTGCTACCCCCACATTTTCTTTACTAATTTATATATAAAGCTTGGCTGTCCGATTCGCTGAATAAAAGCAGCAGTACGTACAACTCTCAGTGCTGTGCTGTATTCTTGATCTCACCTTATCCCACCCTGTCATTCGTTCAATAGCAAGCCTGTCGTCGCCATGCAGTTGGTGGCTTGGTGCCACACGGGGGCTATAAAATTTCATTCTGTTGTAGTGTAAGCTTAACTGTAAACCTGCAGTCATGATTTGAACTACAGAAGATGTAAAGAATTTATTAACAGCTAATCATTTACACTAGAAGAGGTTACCGGCTAGCAGTAAGGTTGTCTCTAGTAACGAAGAAAACGGACGGAAACGAACGGAAAATGCCTCTACCATTTTCATTTCCATATTTTTAGACGGAAACGGAAATGAGAGCGGAATAGACGGGAGCGAAAACGGTAGCAGAATAAACGGTAATACGAAAACGGGTAAATACGATCGAAAAATAGACGGAAACGGACGATAAGCGGAAACTTAAGTCAGAGTGAATGCGCATATGACATCTCATTTTAAAATTCTCAATTATATGCATATATTTATTTGTGCAACCAGGAAGTTAATATGTAAATGAAAAGGTTGTATGTGCTTTTGCTAAGTTCGTGAGAAGAAGCTAATACGTAAGTATACATACACGTCAGTACGTGTGTGTGTGCTGTGTGCAAGCGGGGCGTTTAGCTGAATTAGTAATTACTAATAACATATAGCTGAAATAGTTAGTAATTACTAATACTCCACCTGACAGCCATACTACACACATGGCGTAGTTATTAGTATAAAAAAACTAATATACATGGCGTCCATACACACAGCCATACACACATGACGAGTACACCCATGAACTCGATGAATGGGCCTGCTTCTTGGATGGCCGACAACTCTGCTTCTTGGAACTGGGCCTCCATGCTCAATCCCGGATTGATGAAAAACGGGACGAAAAACGGGATATCCTGGTCAAAAACGTGATTCCGCAAATACGGACGGACAAACGCTCTACCGTTTTCGGTCCCACTCCCGTTTGACTCCATCCCGTTTTCGGTCCCGTTTCCGCTTATCCCGGGAAAAACGAAAACGGACGGGAAAATACGGTATACGGTTGCGGGCGGAACGGGATTTATCCCGTCCGTTTTCAACTTTAGTCTCTAGCAGTGCCAACTCTGCTAGTTATGAGGCCCCTCACACGTTGTAAAACTCATCTGTAACAGTTCTAAATCATGATGCAGATCAGATGGTTAGTCTGTTTTGCTTGTAAAAACTGAGACGGATACTGAAACAGCGACAGCCAAGTGGCCTACAACTACATTCAGAATTTACACGGCAGCTTCCTCCTTGTGCCATTCTCCTCTTAGTGCAGTTCATTTCTCTACTGTTCATTTACGTGATCTTTCCAGCTCTGTTTTTGACCACACATTGGAACCGCCCATTTCAACTTGTTCACACACTGAGCTGAAAACATGGACCAGCTACCTCCACTTTCATACTACTACACTGTATAAAGCTTGGTTGTCCAATTAACAGAATACAAGCAGTACACCTCGTAGTGCTCTGTTCTTCATCTCACCTAAGGCTATCATCTGTATGCACTTAGTGCTACACGCGGGCGGCTGCAACAATCTGGAGGAGAATCAAGGTATGGACTACCTTTTCATGCCACATGTATTACTACAAGTTGATATATCATTTATTCATCTAATTAAAGTTGCCCCCTTTATTTGTCTCGACGGGTCAGATCCAATCCTCAGCAGGCGCAGAAATGTTTGTTTCAACCCTTGTTCAGGAGACCGTGAGCAGAAGCGTCTCCTTTGTGTTGGGCAAGCGTGAGGAGAAGGCATCCCAAGGGCACTTGATGGAGAGGCTCCAGATGGCAGTCAGCGAGCTGGAGTTTGCGCTCGAGAGGGCCCAGGAGCTGCCCATCAGACACCTCTCTCTGCTTGGCCGCAGGAAGCAGATCAAGTCTGCCTACAACGAGGCAATGGAACTGCTCGACAAGCACAAGCAGCAGCAGGCGGTGCCTGCTGGACAGGAACTGCAGACTGGACGAGGAGTAAAGCACAAGAGATGGAATTTTTGGGCTAATAACATGTCCTTGAAACCTTTTGTTGGCTTGAGCACAGATGCTGTTCGAAGATTTGAATGGTATGCAGATCATGCCGGCAGGTTTGTGAGGGATGTGGAGTCTGGCTGTTCACTTCATCACTACACCTTTTGCAACCCTATTGTCAGGCATCTCCTTGAAGGTAAAACTCTCGTGTATTATCATTTGGAGCAAGGAAACCTGCTACGAGGTTTCTATATATGGCCCGTGTATTCTGATGAACGTGGCTTGGAGGCAGTGCTGGCATACCGTTATGGTAATAGCATAATTAATGAGAAATATTTCTTTCTGTTATTGTTCCTACGACTTTCTGAAAGCACAGACATAGTTGGGGTTGCTATTAAAGGTTTGCAGTTATTGACATCTGAATTCAAACTTGCTACTGAATTTGCAATGGGAGAACTCACCCTACTATCTAATTTACAAGACATTGGCCATTCGTATGGGCCACCATGTGTGGGCTTTCAAGAGCATTATATCAATGACATGCAACTTTTCCGCCCAGACCCAGCATGTTGCAAAGGAAGTAACGGACTTTGTGGTAACAACAATGTCTCGTCAGAATTATCAGATATGTTCCCAGAGCAAGTTATTTTTGGGGGTTTTGAGTGCACGTCATTTGATATGGTGGGCAGAAGCAAGAGCAGAGGCCGTGAGAAGCCACCTCTGTCGCTGAGCGCTGACTTCTGGCCTCATGCTGCGACTGAGACCCAAGATAGTTATGCACTCGAAAAGATGGGAGACGTCCAAGAGTATAGAGATACTAGCACACAGCAAGTCGCCGAAGGACTAAAACTGGACGCAATCAATCGTTTATTATGTCAGCCAAAGCTGACGGAGTACAGAATAGATTGGTACTCTAAACATGGTGCTGCATGGTTTACGGTGAAGAAGGCAAGCACCGAAAGAGCAGATGTGCCCAAAACCAGCAGGAGATACAATACCCGAGGAAGTACAAGGAGAAGTAGCAGGAGGTGTTAGTCACGATGTGAGCTAGTATTAGTAATATATATGGTACTAGTACATTATTTGTAACATGCACATATACCTACTGTTTGAGAAATAAAACTACTTTTTGCTGCTGCCATCTGGACGCTAATTTCCCTTTGATACAATATAATATACTAGTGCTTATATTTGATTTAAAATAAAAGTAGTCACTTAATTACTTTGTGCTGTGCAATATAACACGGAATAATAGTTATTTACACCGAATTCTGTCTCTAGAACCAGTTTTGGCATGGTTTTCATCCAACTGCAGCTACATAAAAATGAGACGCGAAACCTATCATCGTATTCATGATTTGCACTAAAGAAGATGCAAAGAATGTGTAAACAGCTCATCATTTACACTAAGAGGCTACGAGCTATACTACTAGTAGTAAGGCGTTGTCTGTAGTACTGCAAATAGTTATAAGGCCGCCTACAAATAGTAAAGATCATGTGTAACAAAACAGTTCTTATTGTATCACGATGGTGATGAGATGGTTAGTCAATTTTTCTTGTAAAAAAAACAGACAGATAGTGAAAATAAACACATGGACTTTTTTCCTTTTCAAGACCCATTGCCGCGTGTGGGACGGAAATATAAATGATAACCCAACCAAGCACAAATATAACAATGAAAAACGGTTCTTATATTATGATAATATAATGATGAGTTTAATAAGAGCACTAAAAAATTTACTTGTCGAAATTAACTGAACTGAAATAATTCAATCTATACGTTAAAAAAACAGTTTGTGCCAAAGCAGACTGGAAAATAACTCATTGGCTGATTGAAACATACTTTTCCTCATAGCGACAACCTGAGGTCTAATATTTGATTCACGTTCAAGGAAAATTCAATAAGAACTCTAATTTCAGGATGCAGGTCACTAATACTACTTTCACTAGAACTATCTCAGAATATGACTAGTGAGTAGTGACTAACCTTGTGGTCATGCTTGGTAGTAGGTGTAAGCTGTCCATACCATTTACAGCCATGTAAGCTGTACCCAAAGGTAGGGAGGAGGACTAACCAAAGAATTTGCAGTGCCCGTGAATGTGAATGTGATATGGGAAATAAGCCAACAGCAACGTCCGAGTGGCTTACAACCACACAAGCTTTGCAAGTCATAGCTTTCAGAATTAGACTGCAAGTTCCTCTTTTGTTCCATTCTCCAAGGAACAGAACCATCTTCTGCACTGCATTTCCCTGAGCTTTCTATATTTATTCCTGATAACACATTGGAGCCACCCCATTTCAACTTATTGATGGACCTCCTACCTCTTCTTGTACTACTATAAAGCTTGGTTGTCGAAATCACTTCCATTATACCAGCCCCTTGACCTCACCTTATACCTGCCCCTTGATTCCTTCAATAGCTAGGCTGTCATCAACTCATCATCGGCTTGCAATTGGTGCTACACATGCATGGCTACAGCAATCTAGAGGAGAATTCAGGTAAGGACTACGCTTGCACACCATATATATAGATTACTCTAGATAATTTGTCTGTCAAGTTAAAGTTGCTCCTTTTATTTGCCTCTTCTGGTTTGGTCCTCTCAAGGCACAGAGGACAATACTGTACATAGCTTCCTGTATGGTGGAGATGGTGTGGTCAGCCCTTGTCCAGGAGGCCATCAGTAGGGTCATCTCCTTTGGGTTCAGCAGGCGCGAGGAGAAGGCGTCCCAAGGGCACTTGATGGAGAGGCTCCAGATGGCAGCCAACGAACTGGAGCTTTCTCTTGAGAGGTCTGCAAAGCTGCCGATCACAGATGTCTCCCTCTTTCAATGCAGGAAGATGATCAAGCGCGCCTACATTGAGGCCATGGAGCAGCTCGACAAGCACAAGCAGCAGGCACACAGTGCCAGCAGCCCAAAAACAAATAGCGCAAGCGATGAGTTATTGTCTCCAACAGCCTGTTCAAGGCAACTTCTGCTGGCCTGAACACCAATGATGTTCGAAGATTTGAATGGTTTGCAGATTGTGCTGGCAAGTTTTTAAGGGACGTGGAGTCTGGCTGCTCGCTCCACCAGTACACCTAGGGCTGGACAAAAAGCTCGTTAAGCTGGCTCGGTGGCTCGGTAAAAAAGTGCTCCGATTAGACTCATTTTTCTTTTAAAATAAAAATGACTTGATTTGGAACGACTTTCAACTTCGGCTCGGCTCGTTAAGCTCGTCATGAAGTTGGGTCTTAAACAATGCAGGAAATAATGATGAATAAGATTATACCAATTTCTAAAAAAGCTCGAAAAAAACTACGGTTGGCTCGATATCCAGCCTTAAGTACACCTTTTGCAACCCTATTGTTAGGCATCTTCCTGAAGGAAAGACTCTCGAGTACAAACTGGAGCAAGGAAACCAACTAAGAAGTTTCTACATATGGCCCACATTTTCTGAAGAGCGTGGTGTAGAGGCACTGCTAGAATACAGTTATGAGGACAGCACAATGCCAGAGAAATGTTTTCATCTGTTGTTGGTCCTACGACTATCGGAAAGCATAGACCGCGAACACAAGGTTGAAATGTGTCCTTATGTTTCGTTTTTTTATGAGTGATTGTCAAGATGATCCACGAAGAAGGTTGAGCGGTGACTAACCCTACCATTGCGAAACCTATGTGTGCGACATGTGTCTTGGCTTGTGTTGTGTAGATGTGGAGCTCGGAGGCAGTGGTCGACGGCGGGATGAAGGTCAAGTAGAGACGCACCGTGCCGATGGACCGGGAGTGGTGAAGAGCGGACGTGAGGCTTGGACTGAGGGACCAGGAGGCCGGGTGACCAGCCGCGGTGGCTAAGATCTGGGACATCGACAAGCGCAAGTGTACATGGGAGTGACCGTGTTGACCGAGTCTAGACGGAGGACGTGCAAGTCGAGCGGGGCTTAGAGGACTTGGCGGCCGGCCGGTCGAGGAAGGTGGTGACACGTGTCGAGCGGCGGGGGATGCGTATGGAGTACGCTACTCGCGAGCGGGTTTGGTGGTTTGGGCTCAAAACCATCGGTGGCGGGTTTACGGGTTTGGGCCTCAAAACCCAGGCGGAGGTTCCGAGGAGGAATGGACGGCACGTGGTGGCATCGGGGAGTTCGCGTCGAGGCGAAGCTACAGATGAGGAGACGCGGTGGCCGTCGGATGAAGTTGACACCGGGTTGAACCATAACGCCTTTGGGCTAAGTGTTTGACTCAATTGTATCCAGGGGCAAAACTAGGATTGTGTAATAGCCCTTTAAATAGGAAGAGGGAGCCCCCATCTCCCTCACCTCCTCCATTTGCATTTTTCTTTCATCCTTGTTAGGGTTTCCCCCTCCCTTAGTTGCTTGTGTGAGAGAGAGGTCCACTAATCCATGTGTTTAGTGTAAGAACCAAGAATTCAAATGGGAAAGGAGGTCCCGAATCATCCTTGTGTCCTCCGAGATTTGGAAAAAGTTTTGTTCTTGTGATTTGTGATGTGTTCTTCACGTTCTTCTTCTTCTCCCTCTCGTTCTTGAGCCGATTCTTCATTTCTAGACTATTTTGGTTCGTTCTTGTTGCCTTGATTTGAGCTATGGTATGAGTTGAGCCTTTTCACTGAAGGAAATCATCCAATTCCTTACAAGCTCGCAGATCGGGCGATTTCTTGGTCTAGGTCTCAAGAACCGGTGTTTTTCGTTCTTCTTCGATCTCCCATTGATAGGCTTGAAATTGGGTGTTGATGTCTCGAAGATATCTTCTCAACACTCCAAAGAACCTACCTGTAAAGTTTGAAGTCAATCCGAGTTGTTTTGATCGAGTTTTGACCCGTTCTTCCTTGGTTCATGCTGCTGTTTCTAGACAGCGCGGAGCCTCCGGGAAAAACGCGGAACCTCCGGGACGCGGAGCCTCCGGGAAAAACGCGGAACCTCCCAGAATCTCCAGATCGTGGAGCCTCCGGGGGAAATCGTGGAGCCTCCGCATCTGTGTGCTGAAATTTTGTGTTTGGGCTCTCCGAGTGCCCGTGTTGAGATCCGTCTTTTGCATTGATTTTCTAGCATCTCAAGGATCTTTTTCTAAGTACTCTTGTCACCAGTTGGCATGGGTACTTTGGTTTAAGAACTCGCTTCCTCTCCATAGGAGTTGAGTATCTCTTTTTTTGTCCCTCGGTTTAGTTTTTGTTTCGTGCTTATTTGTGGTGTCCCGCTAGGGAACATCCACCCACTAGTTGGGTCGTGGACATCACGGTGTTTTGGTCATGTATTTGGTGGTGATTTTGGGACAGTAGCCAATTATTTTCGAAAGAAATTTTTGGCTCCCATTCACCCCCTCCTCTGGTCGCCGTTTTCGGTCCTTCATAGACATAGTTCAGGTTGCTAATAAAGGCTCGGAATATTTGACATCTCAATTCAAGCTTCCTGCTGAATGTGCAATGGGAGAACTCACCCTACTGCATAGTAACTTGCAAGACACTACCAATTACTATGTGCCTCCTTGGGTTGGCAATAACGTTTGAGAGTGGCGTATCAAACAGACCCAACATTGTCGCCCAGACCCAACATGCTGCAAAGCAAACAGACACGCCAAATTTTGTGCTAACAACATCTCATCGGAGTTAGTAGACATATTCCTAGAGCAGGTTATTTTTTTGGGTCTTCATTGCTACACTTCAACATTAGAGCATACCTCCACTAGAGGTCGGTCGTTGCCTCTGGCGGCGGTGACAGTTGGCTTCATGCCTCATCGTGGGGATGACACACTGCAACTGCAGGATAGTTATGCAATTGAAACGATGGGAAATGTTAAAGTGTATAGAAATGCTACCATACAACAAGTGGCCCAGGCTCTGAAATCAGATGCAAGCAGTTGTTTCTTACATCAGCCGGAGGTGACAAAATACGAAATAGATTGTTACTCTAGACATGGTGGCGCGTTGTTTACGGTGGAAAAGCTAGACATTGATAGAGAAGGTTCACCAAAGCTCGAATTTAAATTAGGTTCAAAAGCTACATTGTTCTATTTAATAATATATATATTTTAGTTCTTTTCTACACTCATTTTGCTCTAAATTATTATTAACAAATTAATAATTACATTTTTAGCGCTAAAGGCCTTACATAACACCTAGGGTGTTACATTGCTAAACGGCGACTCCTAGCACTTTGCTCACGCGCGGCGGACGAAAAGCTATGGCGCGTAGCTAGGCTCCCAATCTATCCACTGGTGCAAGCAATTACTTTTGATTCGACCCGATGCTGCGGATCGGGCTTTGTCGTGCTCGGTCTTGCCGGCACGACGCTCTTAATAGCGATGACGGTTGGGGAGCGCGACACATTTTTTGCCATTCAATGGAAAGGGGATGAAGGCGAGATAGTGGACGACTACACGTGCGACGCAGAGCGAAGGCAGCAGCGGCTGCGACGGCCAGACCGCAGCCAGCTGGGATCAGCCAATGCTAATGCGTGAGGCGCAGCCGAGCGCGGTGTCACCGTGCCAAGGCGCGGTGACCACGGGCAAAAGGGCCTGACGGCCAGGATTATGGTATTCTATGTGTTAAACGCATTTAATTAATAGTTAAAACAAGCTCTAACAACTCTAACAATCAAATCGTTACAACGTACTCAGTTTGATGCAAACCACTAAATAAAAAAAATATAGCACCAGTGTTTAACTAGATTTTCTAGAATTAATTTGCCAAAATGGCATTGTCATTATATTTTCAGACTTAGAAAATTTTTAGGGTTGAGGCTGAATTGAAATTCAAATTCCAACTTTGAGCTTCCAAAAACACTAGTTAACAATTTTTGGTCTCAAACATTAAAGCTGCATTTTCATCTACACTACTTGCTCGTCAACTTTACTTAAGCGCTACACACAAGGTATATTTTATTTTTGTTTATAGAAATGTTTATATGTGCTAAAATTTTGAAATCTGAGGAATTTGTTTTCGCTAATTCTCTTAGGCCTTAATCTTAGTGCTAAGCAAGCTCGTAACACCAGGAGTGTTACAGAAAACTGCTACATTGTTTCTACATATGGCCCGTGAGGTCGCTGTCGGCGAACCAATGACCGATTGAGAGACGCTCCCCACCCAAACCCTAGGGCCCCTAGCTCCATCCCTGCCGCCGCCAGCGGTGCCGGTGCCCCACCCCTCCCCGCCGCCTTGGGAGGACCACATGGTCGACATCAGCGACAACTCCGCCGCACGGCGCCTCAAGAGCTTCACTCAGCACATGCTCAAGAAGGTCGATTCTACGCTTATTCATGAGCCCCACAAGCAGTCTCCTGCTAAGCTGGTGCTGCCACTGCAAAGCAAGCGGTTGGTGGCTCAGAGCCTCTTTCGAGGTGAGGTGCTGATCATGCAGCGTATGGTCTACCCTAAGGGTCCATTAGCACCATCCGCGTCCGAGCTGAAGTCCTTTGACAACATCTTTGACGGCAACCTGACTACATCCAACATCAAAGCGCTAGACATGCTCTTCCCGGACGGTGGAAAGGGCTCATTCAGGCAGCCGCGAAGACACAAGGCCACCTCCTAGGTCGCACCTTGCGTTGGTATTAGTTGTTTTCCATTTATGTAATATCGGAACTTGAGGTCTTTTGCTAGGATGCTTCAACTATGGCTTTTTTAGGTCGATCTCCTTCGGTGCTGGATTGAAGTGCGTTGTCTGTATGACTAAAACTCTTCCTAATACAATGATACACAAATATTTTGCGTATTCGAGAAAAACATATGGCCTAGTGTATTCTGATATGAGGATAGCGCAATGACCAAAAACTGCTTCTCTCTGTTGTCGGCTCCAATTGACGGGAGAATAATTTAAAATAAATAAATAAATACTGCCAATTTAAGAGTCCGATGTATTGATTAGGTCAAATGGAAAATCAACTGGACTAGCGGAGGCCGAGGAAATTGCAGCGACGTCACAGGCTGAGCGAGGGGCCTACCGAGGTTACGGGGTCCTGGTGTACACACGATTTAGAAATGACATAAGCAAGCAATTATGCACTAATGTTGAAAGAAGATGAAATGATTGACAACTGAGACCAGGAAATAAAGTTTATGAGGACTTCTATATATTTATATATTTGATTGACAAAAAAACAGGCCCAAGAAGATTCTCCACGAACATACAGATTCGTCAAACCATAGTACCAAACACATCACTAGTGGAGCGTATGCGCCCTTCTGGACTCTTCTGAGACGTGTCCCTGGTTTGGTTGTATCGTCCCGTCCGATTGGCTACGCAGCAGCCAGCAGAACCAGATAGTCAAGTCTTGATGATGACGAGCGAGTTGAATCAGTAAACCGGTTGGCTACGTAATCAAGCCTTTTGAGTTTTGACACTGGCGCCGCGTGCTGCAGACTGCAGACCAGCCAAAGGTAAATGCTTGTCCATAAAACCAATTGTTCGATAAGAAGCAGCTGTGTCTCTGTGTGAGAGAGAGATAGGCAGAGAATAGGCACTGCAGGTGCTCTAGCAAGTAGTTTTCGGTCTTGCCCATTATATTGTTCGTTTGTCTTCCTCAGCCAGATATATCCACAATAGCCATGGCGGAAGTGGTGGGCTCAGTTCTTGTTCAGGAGTGCTTGAGTAAAGCCATCTCCTTCGTTTTGGGCAGGCGCGAGGAGAAAGCCTCTCAAGGGGTCATCGCCGAGAGGCTGGAGATGGCAGTTTCCCAGCTGGAGTTCGCTCTCGAGAGGACGGCCAAGCTGCCTGTCACGGAGCTCTCCCTGCTCCACCGTAGGAAGATGATTAAGCGTGCCTACCTCGAGGCCACGGAGCTGCTCAACAAGCACAAGCAGCTACAGGCACTGCAAGAAGGCCAGCAGGAAGAGGTCGCCAAAGTCCAAGGGGCGAGACGCAGTCGATGGATCACCATTCGTGCCAAAAACAACCTGTCCATCTCATCATCATTTGTTGGCCTCAAGACGGACGACGTTCGAAGATTTGAATGGTTCGCAGATCATGCAGGCATGTTCGTCAGGGACGTGGAGTCAGGCTGTTCACACCGGCACCACACCTTTTGCAACCCTCTTGTGAGGCATCTTCTTGAAGGGAAAACCCTGAGGCATCAGGTGCTGCTGCAAGGTAGCAGCCGGCTGCGACGCCGTCTGTACATGCAGCCAATATGCTTAGAAGGGCGTGGTGTGGAGACAGTGCTGATATACCAGTACAGGGACTATTGCAAGGCGTCGACGCCAGACAGATCGTTCAATTTGGTGCTGATCCTGCGCCTCTCCGAAAGCACTGATATTGTTGGGACAGCTATAGTCTGCCTGCAGTGGATGGCATCTCAGTTCAAGATTCCGACTGAAGCTGCAATGGGCGAACTCACCCTGCTACCAGATGTTCAGTACACCTCCCATCCACATGCTCGGTGTCATGCTGAGATCGACCAAGACTCCTACGGCGACGACACCCAGCATCTGCGCCCGGATCCGGTATGCTGCAAACAAGCAAACATGCACGGGCCCTGTGCAAACAGCATGTTCCCGGAAGAAGTCATCCACTTCTTCTTCCGGTGCTCAAGCTCAGCATTAGACTGCGGCAGCTTGCCGAGCTCATCGTCGTCTGGCGACGATGCGGCGGGTAAAAGAAGACGGGCACCATTATTGGATCTGACGATTGGCTGTTTGCCTCATCATGTGTATAAGTGCGAGGAACAGCAGCAGCTGCAGGAGAGTTGTTACGCGCTGGAGATAAATGGTGACGACGACGACCAAGAACGTGTAGGTGCTAGCGTTGCACATGGGGCAGAGACGCTGAGGTCCAAGGCAACCTGTTTTTTCTTGCGACAGCCGCAGCTGACGGAGTACAGGATGCTATGGATCTACAGACATGGTGTCGCAAGATTGTTCTTGGAAAAGCCAGGCATCAAAAGAACCAAAACCAGTGGCAGGTCAATGTCAAGCCGGCTGGCAGCGGCGTGCCACCGGTCACTGAGCGTGCAGCAGCGGAGGAGCCTCAAGCGGGAACGAACAGAGGACCAGTGGGCCGTGTAATAAGCGTACGTCTAGATTGGCCGGTAAGGAGAGTACGATTTTTTTTGTTTTGCTTATTACAAAATAATTGTTTGAATGATGAGTTGTTTAGTAGTACAGACAACTGCCTTACTACTTGCTCATAACTTCTTAGTGTAAATGATTAGTTGTTTACAAATTCTTTGCATCTTACGTAGTATGAGACTGTGAGTCATTAATGTCAAGACTGTGTTCCAGGTTCATAGTTAAGCTTATACTACATACTATAAAAACAATATTTAAAGGCAGCTCGGTTTTTTATAGTCAAAGTTGAATAAATAACCGTCCTAAAACTGGTTTTACAGACAGGATTCGGTAGTATTGGGATGGAGTAAATAGTTACTGGTACTCTGCAGTATCTTGCACATGCACGAAGCCAATGTTGAGGTAGACACACATGAAGTTTGGGCGCAAAAGAGACGCCATGGTGATGATGGAGATGCGCCGAGAAGGTCATCGTCTGACACCCCAGATGTCTATGCCCGACATACTCAGTGATGCCACCGAGATCCAGTGTGTTGCAGAGCTAATGGGCACCCAACTTGCACTGACAAAATGGTATCGGTAGAGGCATCACACAAGTTTCCAAAGGGACCCATTATAGTCGTTTTTGAGTGCTATGTTTGATGGCTGATATACTAGTTTTAATACTCTGTAGAGTTTGTACACTTTCACCGCGAGCCGTGATTTACCTTTTTGCCCAAGGTAGCTAATCTCTTAACCCCCTTCCCAGGGAGGTCGGCATGGTTCAGTATGAAGCTTTTCAGAGGTTTCCCTAACAAGTCAGTGGCCACTAGGTTCCTGCGGCCTGTGAATGTAGAACTCCCCTTTCAGAAGGCATATTCCACGCAGGCTATACACTTAAGAGCAGAGGTCGCGCTACACCCAACCCGGAACACATCCCTTTTGTGCCTTTCGGTAACCACTAACAAGCTAGAAAAAGGTCATGTTGCTGGGCTAAAGGCAGAGCCATGTGGCACTCCCGATTGTACTGTAAATCCCAGCTTTTGCTGATAAATAAGTCCTTAGGGAGGGCCAAGAACATTATAATAAAACAAGAGCTCTCTCGTCCTATGTCCAGTTTGCTAAAAAGCAAGTTTTAATATGTGTTGCATATATCATTAGTCATTGTTCAGACTAGGTATAATTAATTTATGCGCTAGCAACTACCCATATGCAAGTATAACCCATCGGTAACAAGATACAAGATAATCAAGACTAGCATGTCCTTATGGGTATATCAAATTGACACATGCATATGACTAATAACTTAAATTGTGAATAGGTCAACAAGGAATCTCATGCTATACTTGCCTTGATCCACGAACTCCTGCTAGTCCTGCTGGTCGTCGAAGTATTGGCCTTGATTACCGTCGTAAAGCCCACCATCTATACTCGATCATCATCCACAAAGCAACACACATACATCCACGCAATCATGCACAAGCAAACAAGAGCTATGATTAGAACAGTACACCAACAGAGGAAAAACATGTTTAAAAGCTTATAAAATTATTCTACACGTTGCTATGATCATACAAACGCGAAAATCATCGAAATCGGATCTAAAACGTGAAGGCTATGAATTAAACGGATCTTCTAGTTTATTCCCTGTACAACTATGTACATTGGAACTTGTACTTTATTAGACTACTGATTCTATCATTTTTTCAGGAACTTTTGGATGCTGCTACCAGCTTGTGAACAGCAAGCCGATCATAGTTCTAATGGATGTGCAACCAACCGATTCATTGGTCGTGACCTAATGGCTGTATGGTTGTGGGTTTTGAGCTTTTGCCCAATGTTTGTTGGTTTTCATGGACACATGCTATGCTAAACTTTTGATCATCAGCTAGGATTAGCCATTCTTTTGATTATTAGATACTTCAAACAAGGACTAGTTTGATGTTAAAATGACATTACATGTATAATGCACTTGTTCGATACATGAATCATTGTAATGAGATCACTTTTGAATGTCATCAATTTTTCGTACGTGAATCAATGTATGGCTAATGTCTGATCATTAGCTATACTTGGAGACCAGCTTTTATTTTTTTATTTGTTTACAATTGAGACTGTCGGACTATCGGTTGCTAAAAGTTAATATAGCATTGGACAGTCGGTCGCTAAAACCTCTAACATGTTGTCGGTCGCTAAAAGTTGGACCATCGAACGGTCCGTTGCTAAAGATGATGTCCGTTGCTGTATACATACAACGACGGCTTCATTAGCAACTGCAGGGGTCCGTTGCTATAGCCTTTAGCAACGGAGTGTCCATTGTTGTACACCCCTTTCAGCAACTTCAAGTTAGTCGCTGTTTAAAGGTTGTGGTGTAGTGAACTTTGTAGTTGAACACTTTTTAATTTGAAGTCGTTTAGGGCCTTAAAATGCGCTTTGTATATCTTATTTGCCGAGTGTAAAAAAACACTCGGCAAAGATCCTCTTTGCCGAGTGTTAAAAAAAACGCTCGGCAAACTTGCTTGTTTGCCGAGTGTTTTTTTTGACACTCGGCAAAGAGGGTCTTTGCCAAGTGTTTTTTTTTCGTCGAGTATTTTTTTTTGCACTCGACAAAGAGGGTATTTGCTGAGTGCCCGAAAAATTGCACTCGGCAAACAAAAAACACTTGGCAAATTTCAGTTTTCCAGTAGTGTACGACTATCAGAAAGCACGGACACAGTTGGGGTTGCTATTAAAGGCTTGCGGTTATTGACACCTAAATTCAAACTTGCTGTTGAAAACTCACCCTGCTTTCTAATTTACAAGACATTGCACATTCGTATGGGCCTCCATCGGTGGGCATTCAAGAGGAGTATATCGAGTGCACACAAAAATTGCGCCCAGACCCAGCATGTTGCAAAGGAAGAAGGCACAGACTTTGTGCTAACCACAACACCTCATCAGAGTTATCGGATATATTCCAGGAGCAAGTTATTTTTTGGGGTTTTGAATGCTACTATGTACCAGCACTAGAGCCTAGCAGATCGTCGTGCAGCTCATTTGATGTGGTGGGCAGAAGCAAGAGCAGAGGCGGTGGGAAGCCACCTCTGCTGCTGACAGCTGGCTTCGAGCCTCATAAGCCGACTGAGACGCAGGATAGTCGTGCAGTCGAAATCATGGGAGATGTCAAAGAGTATAGATATGCTAGCATACAGCAAGTGGCCGAGGCACTAAATAAATCAGACGCAATCAATCGTTTCTTCCGTCAGTCAGAGCTGACAGAGTACAACATATTTTGGTACTCTAAGGCCTTGTTTAGATGCACCCCAAAATTTAGAATTTTTTCACTCTCTCTCCATTACATCAATTTTTAGACCCATGTATGAAGTAGTAAATATAGGTAAAAAAAACTAATTACACAGTTTAGTTGGAAATCACGAGATGAATCTTTTAAGCCTAGTTGGTCCACGATTGGATAATATTTGCCAAATAAGACGAAAGTGGTACTATTTATCAGGTTTATTTTTTTTTACAATCTAAACGAGGGCTAAACTTGGTGCAGCATGGTTTACGGAGGAGAAGGCAAGCACATAAAGAGTAGGTGCGCCCAAAACCAAGAGGTACAATACCCGAGGAAGTACGAGGAGAAGTAGCAGGAGGTAGCTAGGTCGACTGTGCTTGCTCTGCAACAACAGGTGTTAGTCACGAACAAACCATCACAAGCCGGTGTGAGCGGATTTCTGGGTAGTGCTAGACAGGCGGCCCGCGAGAACGGGGCTGCGAGTCGTCTCTCCCGAGACCTCCAGCACCGTTGCCACCGACGCTGCGACGACCGCCGGCTTGCCGCCAGGGTGAGCGCCAAGGAAAGGGTGAGGCGGGCTGCTCAGGGCCTCCTGCGGCGGCCTCAACGACTCCATCATCCACCCGTCGCCGGCGTGCGACGCGGCGCAGGACGTGGCCGCGGCGGAGCAGGGAGACAGTACAGCATCTACGCGCCCCCGATATGAGCGACTTCTGATGCCCTCCGTTACGTTAGCGCCGGCGACTCGCAGGGCGCTACGGAAAATCACGGCGAAAGACTCCCATGATCTTGTGCTCGGTTCTCCACCTCATCTGTGTGAAGGATCCGGGAAGTTCTGGGACACCAACTTCGTTTCCGATCCGCATCCGTCACCACGTACGTATGCGCCACCATGGAGACGGATTTGGAGGGGTCCGCTGCCTCCGCCGCGCGTCACGCCGGCGACGAGGCTTGGGGATTTCATCCTCCCGGTCTTGGAGCTCGCTGCGAGGAAGGGCCATGCCAGCGATCCGTTTTCTTCGGGTTTTCAAACTTTGAACCAACACCGACCGGCCTCGTCGGGCAGCATGGGGTTCGACCGAGTCACTTCCGACCGAAGCGCCCAACCAGCTGCGCCCGGTCGCACCACCCACCCAGACGCGTTCCAAGACGCGCCGAACCGATCGTCACCATCCGCTCAGTACGACAACGATCGGGCAGGCAGCATCAGAGGTCCGACGAAGAAACTCATTAACCCTAATCTGTTCGTCGCCGCCGCTCCATCCTATCGGGAGGTGCTAATGGCGGGCGGTGAATTCGGCAAGAGGTGGAGCCAGGCGGCCACACACCGCGGCGCCCCTTCTGATCGTGGACGTCATCGTGGCCGAGGCCCCCACTCCAACTCCCAAGGTCGCGGCCGCGACGATCAAGGCCGGGACCGTGGGCGCAGGGGTCGCGGCGCTCCACCACCTGCTGGAGGAAGCACCCAGCAGGCCGGCGCTGAGGGCCGAGGCCGTGGGAGGGGATTCCCCAAGCCGGCCAACAGCAGCGATCATGGGCAGGAGATGTCCTCTTCGACCATCGGCGCATCGGTGGCCGCGCGTGGTCGGGAGGATGTCGATGGGGGGACCGTCCAGCAGCACAACGGTGGCCGTCCTGGTGCCGGCAACACCTTAACGGTGGAACCTGGGGCGGTGGTCGATGAACAAGGCAACAACAAGAGGAAGCGGAAGGAACTGGCTGAGAAACGGGAGTGCTCCATCTGTACCGAAGAACATTACACAAATCGGTGTCCGCTACTTCGTGGCCCCAAGCCGACGGTCGCCTACTGTGCCGCTGCAGAGGATGGGATGGGTTTTTTCCAAATACAGGCAGCAAGATACAATCAGATTGTGGACTCTTTTCAGGCGTCAGTCGCAGCCCTCATTACAGTGGAATCAGGTGATGTCCCTGCTCACTTGGTACAAGCTGAACTGGCTAGGATTATTCCAGTGCGTTGGGATTGGGAGGCGCAACAGCTGGGGGCAAAATCTTTTGTTGTCCCGTTTCCAAGCAAGGAAGAGCTAGATCGTATGATAGCTATCGGTACACTTACAACAAGGAACAAAGAAGGCACTATCGCATTTGCTGAGTTCGTTGATGATGTTCAACCCATAAGGTTATTGGAGCAGGTATGGGTGACAGTTACTAAGGTACCTAGGGCACTTCGTTCTTTTCTTCCACTTTGGGCAGTTGGGACCATGATTGGGGCCACACAGAAGGTGGATATGATACACCTTCGGGCGACTGGACAGGTTCGCATCCTGGTGGCAGTTTTTGATGTGAAAAAGATCCCAAAGTTTGCTGATGTTTGTGTTGGCAGTGGTATTTACCGCCTGCTTTTTAAGCCTGATGAAGCTGTACAGATTGATCCAATTGATCCGGAGGATGGTGGTCTGTTGGGTGATGGTGATAAGGATCTTGATGGGGGCGACCGTGAGATGGAAGATGCGGAAGCTCATAATCCCCAAAACCCATAGAATAATACTAAAGCTTCTGACAAAACATCAGCACCTCCACAGAATTTGCCTCCTCAGAAGCAAGCTGCTTTGGTGGAAGAGGCCCTGGATCTGGCATGCACGCAGCTCATTAATGAGATCAGTATCAGAGTCATGCTAGAGTCAGAAGACGGGGATAAGAGGAAGACCTATTCTCCTCTGACAGTTGAAGAATTGGCTGATTTTAATAAGCTTGTTGATTCACCTAACAAAATCAATCCTTCTTCTGTTTTCTTGTCTTCGCCGGCGACATCGACAGATCATGCTGACTTGGGGGGCTCTACATCACCTACCGCCCCCTTTCTCGCGTTGGAGTCCGGCGTGGCCGCACCGACCTCGGGTGACTCACTGCCGGGCTATCCTAGCCCGATGGTGGATCCACTGGCCGGGGAGCCCTCTACTCCAGCAACCGCGTCGGACAAGGCAGTTGGGGGGGTAGGCGTGGGGGGTACTTCAACCGAACCCCTATGCATGCTCCCTGACGCTTCTACGCAGAGGGGTGTTATACTTCCACCTCCGAAGCTGCCAGTGGCCGCGCAGGGTGTTGGCGAGGGCAGAGCCTCCCTCTGCCACTCCCCAGCGCCGGCCATTGCTGAAGATCGCGAAGACAGCATGGGTGGCGAAGCTCTGAGCCGACCGGACAGCCCACCCGTGTCTCCCATGACTGCGGTGGCACTAGCTGGCTCGGGGGGTCCTTCACCGGCACCTACCCCCCAAGCTGGCACGGACTTCTCAGAGGGATCAGAGGACGCTGGAGCCCTCCTACTGGCTGCACAGGCCTCACCGACGCTCATGGCAGGGGCGGCGGAGCTGCAGGCGGCTGTAGTTCAAGCCTCACCACCTGCGACACCGACTGCGACTTTTACAGAGAAAGTGATCATATCGGTGGATACTTCTACCTTGGCAGTTGGGGAATTGGCGCCTGTAGTTACAGCAGCGCCCTTCAAAGCACCACGTCGCAGCTCCAGGAATGCGGCATTGGCGGACGTCCATACCCTACAAAAGGCTGAACGGTTGGCAGCAAAGAAGAACCTTGAATTCACAGGTAACTCTTTCACTAGCTTTCCAGATTCCAAAATTTTATCAAACCTTGGTAGGGTAGGCATCAACCTAGGTACCTCAGATGTAGTTTCAATCAAAAACTTAGAGGTAGACATGTTAGTTTTATGTGCTAATACAAAAAAAGGTTGTGCTAAATCTAAACTCCCCAATCTTGAGAGTGATGATGAGCAGGATGACCTAATTGATGCAATTCTCAGCCACGCCAGTGGAAATCCAAATGAGAATTTGCTGGAGGAGGAGAATGATCAAATCATTGATCTCTCTCCACTCCGACGGAAGAAAAAATATAATAATGCCAAAAATACTTTTAATGGCAAACTTCCCAAGAAGCCAAAGACCCCCTCAAAAATTATTATAAAATGAAGGGAGTTTTCTGGAATAGCAGAGGTCTAGGAGACTTGGCTAAACATAGGTTTTTGGCTGAATTAGTTAAGGAAGAGCAAATTAATTTTATTGCTCTATCCGAAACAGGTCGGGACTCGTTCCCGGATCATGTTCTCAAAAATCTTTGTGGGGGACATGATTTTCTTTGGCACACCATGGCACCCCACGGTAGATCTGGGGGCATCCTGCTAGGTGTGGACCTGAATGTTTTTAACATTAGAGCTATTACTGAGGGAGATTTTTATGTAAAATTCACCCTAAGAGTCAAATCAAATGACTTCAAATTTGTGTTATATACGGTATATGGGCCAGCACAACTCCAGAATAAGAGTGCTTTCTTAGTAGAACTCGCCAACACGTGCTCCAAAGAAACCCTTCCATATATGATAGGAGGAGATTTCAACATAATGCGAAGCCCAGAAGATAAGAGTTCTGGGTACTTCGACCCTAAATGGCCAAATCTTTTTAATGCTGTTATTGAATCTCTGGATCTTAAGGAGATCACAATGGTAGGCCGTCAATACACATGGGCGAGGCCAGGGGATAATCCAACTTTTGAAAAGTTAGATAGAGTTCTCGTTAGCACGGAATGGGAAATCATGTTCCCATTGACAACAGTAGAACCTAGGGATAGGAATATCTCTGACCACACACCCCTAGTGCTTAACACAGGTGCTTCAACCCACCAGACTCACAATCGTCCTTTCAAATTTGAGAGGGGATGGTTGATACGAGATGGATTTTATGATATGGTTGCAAATATTTGGCAATCTCCATGCTCTGGGTCAACCCCTCTTGAACGTTGGCAATTCAAGATCCGCAGACTCCGACAATATCTAAGGGGCTGGGCCAAACACACGGTAGGGTCATATCGAAAAGAAAAAAAAGACTCTGTTAGCTCTTTTAGACAGTCTTGATAAGAAAGCTGAGATCTCTCCCTTATCTGATCAAGAGATTAATCTGAAGCATTATCTAAAAGAACGTTTAGTTAACCTTCTGAGAGAAGAGGAACTAAAATGGTATGAGAGAGCCAAAGTTAAAACCCTCTTGGAAGGGGATGCTAATACTCGGTTCTTTCATCTAGTCACCAATGGGAAACATCGCAAGCAACATATCTATAAACTTGAAAATGATCAAGGTGTTGTGATCGGTGATGATCATCTCAAAAGTCACATTACGACTTATTATAAAGAACTCTTTGGCCAGCCGGATAATTTCAATATCTCCCTTAGGGAAGACCAAAACCTGGATATCCCACAGGTATCACCGGAGGAAAACAACATCCTCATTATCCCGTTCACTGAATCTGAAGTGAGGGAGGCTGTCTTCCAAATGGAGCATAATAAAGCTCCAGGGCCGGATGGTTTTCCTGCAGAATTTTATCAGGTGTTCTAGGGAGTCATCAAGGATGATCTTCTACCCTTATTTGCTGAACTGCATAGGGAGGCTCTTGATCTCTACAGTCTGAATTTTGGTATTATTACCTTAATCCCAAAAGTGAATAATGCCATACAAATTCAGCAATACAGGCCAATTTGTGTTCTTAATGTGAGTTTTAAAATATTCACTAAAGTGGGCACAAATAGGCTTAATATGGTAGCTAAAACGGTGGTGAGGCCAACGCAGACTGCCTTTATGCCAGGAAGGAACATAATGGAAGGGGTCGTTATCTTACACGAAACCATCCATGAACTTCACACCAAAAAGAGAGACGGTGTCATTTTCAAAATTGATTTTGAAAAGGCATACGACAAAGTGAAGTGGTCTTTCCTACAACAAACGCTACGAATGAAAGGTTTCTCCCCCAAATGGTGTCGATGGGTTGAAACTATGGTCACCGGAGGAAGTGTGGGAATCAAAGTCAATGATGACGTTGGACCCTATTTCCAGACCAAACGTGGACTCAGACAAGGAGATCCAATGTCACCAATCTTATTCAACATCGTTGCTGATATGCTAGCTCTTCTGATTAACAGAGCAAAAGCCGATGGTCAGATAAGAGGTGTCGTCCCCCACCTTATAGATGATGGTTTGTCCATACTACAATATGCAGATGACACAATTATCTTTATTGATCATGACCCAGAACAAGCACAGAATCTGAAACTGTTGCTTTGCGCTTTTGAGCAGCTATCTGGGCTGAAGATCAACTTCCACAAGAGCGAAGTCTTCTGCTATGGTGCTGCTAAAGAGATGGAATCCTTTTATACTAGTCTCTTTGGATGCAACGCAGGGGAATACCCCTTCAGATATCTAGGGATCCCAATGCACCATAAAAAACTCCTGAACTCTGATTGGAGAAAGGTGGAAGATCGTTTCAATCAGAAACTCTCTTGTTGGAAAGCAAAATACCTGTCATATGGGGGTAGACTAGTTCTGCTTAATTCAGTCTTAAGCAGCTTACCTATGTTTATGATGTCTTTCTTTGAGATCCCTAAAGGGGTCATTAAAAACCTAGATCATTATAGATCAAGGTTCTTCTGGCAAGGCTCCTCTGATAAACATAGATATCGCCTTGCCAGATGGGACATCCTTTGTCGTCCCAAGGACCAAGGAGGATTAGGTATCCTAAATTTACAATTGCAAAATAAATGCCTTCTAGCCAAATGGCTGGTTAATCTTCTAAACACAGAAGGCATATGGCAATCTCTTTTACGGAATAAATACCTAACCTCCAAGAGCCTAACTCAGGTGGCAGCCAAACCCAATGACTCTCATTTTTGGAGAGGCCTCATGCATATCAAAGATGAGGTGCTGGCTAATGGTTCATTCGATATTAAAGATGGAACCAACACTAGGTTTTGGGACGACACATGGGTAGGAGATAAGCCTCTGAAAGTTAAATATCCATCTTTATATAATATAGTGCGGGAACCTCATGCAACCGTCTCAAAAGTGATGACTACTAGCCCACTAAGCATCTCTTTTAGAAGGGCTCTGGTGGATAATAAACTTACAGAATGGCTTAGTTTAGTAGCACGGATCTCAAATGTCGCTTTGGTGGAAGGTTCGGATTACTTCAGATGGAGTTTAACCAAATCTGGTTTGTTCTCTGTCCGCTCAATGTATCTCTATCTTATAGATACACAAACACCATTTCGTCATAGGAAGATCTGGAAGATAAAAATTCCTCTAAAAATTAAAATCTTTCTTTGGTTCTTGCAAAGGGGTGTCGTCTTAACCAAAGGCAACCTTGCTAAGAAAAATTGGAAGGGGAGTCAAAAGTGCATCTGCTGTAATGGGAATGAAACTATCCAACATTTGTTCCTAGACTGTCCTCTTACCAAAATGATTTGGAGGATTATCTTTTTTGCTACTAGTTTGACCCAACCTAGATCAATCAGCCACATGTTTGGTAGTTGGCTGACTAATCAAAATAAAAGGATTAGAAATTTGATTTGGGTGGGGGTGGCTGCCATGTTGTGGGCTATCTGGAGATGCCGTAATGATGTTGTTTTTAATCAAATGAAATCTAACTCTATTATGCAGGTAATTTTCAGAGGAGCGTACTGGTTACGCTCTTGGGCCCAGCTGCAGCGTGATGAGACAGCCAAGGACGCACTCTCAACGATGAGCAAGAAATTGGAAATTATTGCTTTAGAGATATCCAATAAAGGATGGAAACATTTATTTTGTTTGAACTAGCGTCCTGGTCTATAAGACTATGGCTTTCTCTTTTTTTTTCCTCCAAAACTTTGTAATAATGGGCTGTGTACATCCTTGGATGTAGAGGCCGGATATTTGTTTTATCCATTATCTAAAAAAAGCCGGTGTGAGCTAGTTACAGCACGTTTGGTTCGCTGGATTGATCGGTCCGGAATCATTCGAACCTAAGTCTGAGACTGACAACGGCGTCTGGTTCGCATCATAAGCCCGTGCAGTCCGTCATCAGTTGACTCATTTTTTAACTCCCCTATCTAGTTATTTGGTTGGATGATTTGCAGTAGTTATTTGGTTGGATCATTTGTAGTAGTATACGGTACTACACTACTACTGCATTATTTGTAATATGCCCATGCCTATGTTTGAGGAATATAAACTACTTTTTGCTTAGCCTCGGCATTCAGTTTAAACCGAAAACTCGGTTCGGTTTGTACAGTTTTCATAAACTTAGGTTTTGAGAAATCAAGAACTGATCAGCTTGATGCAAATCGAGAAACCGACTAATTCGGTGTCGGTTTCTTCGGTTCGGTTTCTCGGTTCAACCGAACACCCGCCTCGCCTCAGTCGTGCTCGCGCAGATGCCGAGATGCGCCGCGCCATCGCGGCCACTCCCGCACTGCGTCGCATAGTCGCATTAGTCGCCATCGCAGCCGTGCCCGCACTGCCTCATGTCGGCCGCGCTCGCCGCTCGCATAGATGCGCTCGCCGCACGAGTAGATGTGCCGCCGTACCCGCAGCTGTCCGCGGCCGTGCAGCCGCACCTGCCGCCGTCCGCGGCTGCGCTGCCTAATGCAGTCGGGCCATCCGCTGCTGCGCTGTGCCACCTCGGTGGCTCGGTCTGCCGTCCGCACTTGTGCGGCCATATTCAAGGATAGGAACTCAGGAACAGGAAGGGGCGATGGCCGATGGGATAGGATCGTTGACATTTTTTTAGAGGAAGGTACGTGACTCTTTTACTCGTGAGCATCTAAAGTGAGGAGAGGCCGGAAAGGGATAGGCTGTGTGCGTTAGGCTGCTGTTGGGCCAGGGGCGTTCGGCTGCTGACGACCTGCTGTGCGGCTGTTCCTGTGGAGTGCGGAGGAGTCCAGCCGTCCAGGTTCGGTGCTCTGTTCGGTTTTTGGGCTGCTCAGTTCGGTTGCACGATGAAATAGAAACCGAAGCCGATAATATTAAAACCGAAGCCAAAACGAAAACCGAAAAAACTGACATTTCCATTCGGTTTGGTTGGGTTTAGCTCAGTTTTCAGTTTAAAAGTGCCTAGTGTGACTTTTTGCTCTCAATTTTACGCTAATTTCCCTTGCACACGACCAGCCAAGGAATGGGCCAGCCTGGACCTGGCCCTGTTGCCTCGAGGCCAATTTGCAAGGCCACATGCCGACCCAAAACTACTAAAGCATCTGCCCTCGCTGGCCCACTGGGTATTATGGGGTGACCCAAAATATTGTGACTTCGATACATACAATACATTTAACAGGTAATCTTACGTTTAACATCCTACTCAAACACAATATTTTTTAGATATTATAATACACGTGGAAACTTGAATTATTATGATCTTATTTCTGGTCTCCGTTGCAAACGTAGGCGCACAAACGCTTAGTAGTAGTATTAAAAATAATAAATGGTACAGTTTCAAAAAAAATGGTACAGTAGGTTGCTGAAAGAACATATATGGTAACTTATGTAAAAGACTCCTTTAGCATTTACAGTAATGACAAAGTGAAGGAACAATCAGACAAACAACGCAGCTTCATGGAAAGCAAGACGAAGCTTCTGCTATATTGTCATTCCTGTGGAAAGCCAGGTCATTGAGAAGGATGTAAACCGTTTTATAGTTGTAGCATATTGCCGACCGGCGGGCGATGACAGTGAGCTTCTCTAACAAACGGAGTGGTTGATAAGAGTAAGCTCCCTAACTGATGACATCATGACTAGTACTAGTAGTATATATATAGCTAATTAATGAGTAAAGACCACGGTACATCTCATTACGGGACGAGAAAAACAGTACAACGGGTAAGGTATGGCAACACGGGAGAACATGACAAAACCTGCAGGAACAATATACAGAAAAAATATACCATGTTTTTATATTCGTATGTTGCTGGAAGCTAAGTACCCAACTTCTGCCGCATCATGATTGCTCATTAAAGAAGCTGGAGTACCCCTTGAGGAGCTCCAGGATAGAAGGTGGAGTACCCCTTGGGAGAAGATGACATACAAAACGTTGTTTTGTGGAGTACCTCTTGAGGAGCTCTGGAAAAAACGTGTAGTTGGCCCTCAACTTCACCTTTGTCTTGGAGTGGAGTTTCTGGAGCTGGACCTGTTTGGCAGGGTAGTTTGGGAGCGGTGCTGCAAAAGTTGGAGCAGAGCAGTCCCAAACAGGCCCTAAGAACGTGGATCCTGATGCTAAGAATTATTAATAGAATGAAATAAAAACTATTTTTTTAAGGGCACCTCTCTTTATTTACAGCAGAATGGTTCTTATTTTTGTCCGCCTCTTCAAATCGCCTGTGGGTCTTAAAACACCGTCTATCTCTGAATAGAGGGCTGCCACTAGAAATGGCTATTGACAGAGATGGATCGTCTTTAAGATTCCCACCTCTCTAAATAGTTGTTCCAAAAGGAATTCAACTTTTTTGCGTGAAAACGAAGGAAGATATACTTTATATGAAAATTATAGCAATCACATAATCTATATATCTTCGTAGTCGATAATTTTTTAGAATCTCATATGTTTTCAGAGTTTAAATTAAAAATTTAGAATTTTCAAACATCCTCAGATGTATATGTTGACAAGGTCTATACCAAAATGAAGTTCTCAATGTGATCTACATCTTTGTAGCTAACAATTTTTTTATTTGAGACCATTGAGATTCTCAAATTTTTGATTTAAATTTTTAGATTTTAAAATTCAGATTTTTGAAACCCGAATCAGAGCTTGAACCAAACTCAACATAGGTGAAGAACAACAACTCCAATACTAAATGGTCTTTTTTTTTTTTGCGAGTAATACTAAATGATCTCTGACCACCAAGCTGAGAAAACCAACATCACACTACCCTCTCAGAGGGCATTGCAAATCCAACAAAGACAACGACCGTATTTGGATACACCGGATACTGGAAACCTGGCCACAACAACTATTCAGTGTGCAAGCTAATTAACCTCCTTTGGACAATGGTGGACATCACACCTCCATCACCTCATGATGACTATCCCAATGCTAGGTTTCCAAGGAGAGAATGACATCCGAAGACGCTGATCGTCTCATGACTAGATAAACCTGTACTTGGCTTTCACCTGGATGGATCCAGACAACAAGAAGAGAGTAGAGGCCTCAACTCCTGAAGCAAGGGAAGTGGTACCCATGTGGATCGCTGCCAAGGGCAGTGGTACCCACTAAAGGACCACTGCCGCTGCACGCCAACTGGCGGCAATGGCAGCCAGGGCACTGATTGTTGGTGGCGGCAGCTGAAGCAATTCCTTCTAGCGTAGAAAATAGATGCAGAGTTGCCTGATATCATCCCATATTTAGTCACAAGTGAGTGTGTAGTGTAGTAGCAAGGACTTGTTTGAGGCTTTAGGTCATTGGTGCTTACCTAGTGGCCTTTTCTCAAGGTTAGAAAAATATTCCTATTTTTATTGCTAATCTTAGTTCCTGTAAATCATTTAAAGATTCAGCCTAAGCCTGCTACCTTTGATTTTACAGAGACTAATGATACTTCAAATGTCTGCCGTCTCTCTTATGCAAATGACTTGTTATAGCAGAGTTCATTTGGAAGAGGCTCACCTCTAATAAAGCTTTTTTTTTAGAATTACACAGTACAACGCAGACGCCCACAATACGCACACACACTCACCCCTATGAACACACATACGCAGACTCTACCTCTATGAGCACCTCCGAATGACTGAGCCGGCATATCTCGAGATTTACAAAGTCACCACAGGCGCCTCGCTGTCGACGGAGACGTCACCTACCACTGAAAGCATAGCCTATTAAATACTGGAATAAATCCAGAAAAATACGAGTACCTATGCCAAGTTGAGGACTTGAACCTGGGTAGACAGGTTCCACCACAAGAAACCTGACCAAAGCTCGTAGCCAGAGATAATGAGCATCTGTATTGGACAGACACCAGGCAAAGATGATCCGTCTTATTCAGCTTGTTTTTTCAGCCAGAACAGTATTTTTCTCTCACAAAAAATCAGCCAACAGTGTTTTTCAGCCGGCTTATAATTCCAGCCGAACGGAGCCTATGTGACGTATAGCAAAAACGACCTGTAATGCAATATTACAAGCTGACGGAAGTCATTGCATTGGGAATATACAATGTCCGGTGTTTGGTTCCGGGAGCTAAAATTTAGTCCGACGCTCGGATGCTAACTACGAGAACTAAACATGAGCTAATTACAAAACTAATTACAGAAGCCGTGACTAATTTACGAGACGAATCTATTAAGCCTAATTAATTCATCATTAGCACATATTTACTGTAGCATCACATTGTCAAATCATGGCCCTTTTTTTTGAATCAGAGAGCCTTTTCTCCTCATTTCCGTGAACAGTGTCATGGAAATACTACGGTCGCTGGGTTTCGAACCCGGGTGGCCAGGCACGGCCTCTGGCCTTATACACTGACCACCCCAGCCGGCCGCTTGGCTAATAGATTCGTCTCGCAAATTAGTCTCAATCTATACAAGGGTTTTGTAATTAGTCTATATTTAATATTCCATATATGTGTCCAAACATCAATATGATAGAGACTGAATTTTAGCGGTGGGAACCAAACACGGCTGTCTGCAATTGTTTACTGTCAAGAACCTTACAAGCTTTGCAAGTCATTGGGTTCAGAATTTACGCTGCAGCTTCCTCCGATCTGTGTGTCATCCTCCTAGGAACAGAACCATTGCACATATATCTGCAAGCGATGGACCTCCAACCTCCACTTGCTTGTACTCCTATAAAGCTTTGCTCTCCCTACTCGATGAATCACATCAGAACCAGTGGACGCCTTCACTGCTCAGTTCTTGAACTCGCCTTATCCCCTCCTTCATCCTTGAAGAGCAACTAGAAAGGCTGTGGTTAATATAGATTGGCATGCAGTTGATGCTACAGGCGCGTGGCTGCAGCAATCTAGTGGAGAATTAAGGTAAGGACTACACATATATTATGCATGTATATTACTTTGTATCATGTGTGCGTCAAATTAAGAGCATCTCCCTTTGTCTCCTCAGAAGTCGGAGCGGACTGTACAGCTCCCCTGCCATGGCGGAAATGTTAGGTTCAGCCCTTGTTCAGGAGGCTGTGAGCAGAGCTGTCTCCTTTGCGTTGGGCAAGCGCGAGGAGAAGGCATCCCAAGGCCACTTGACAGAGAGGCTTCAGATGGCAGTCAGCCATCTGGAGTTTGCGCTTGAGAGGGCCCAGGATCTGCGCATCAGGCACCTCTCATTGATTAGCCGCAGGAAGCAGATCAAGTCTGCCTACGTCGAGGCCATGGAACTGCTCGACAAGCACAAGCAGCAGCAAGCGGTGCCTCCAGGACAGGAACTGCAGGTTGCACATGGGGTAAAGCGCAAGCGAGGGTTTTTTTGGGCTAAGGACGTGCCCATCGAATCTTCTTTTGCTGGCTTGAGCACGGATGATGTTCGAAGATTTGAATGGTATGCAGATTATGCTGGCAAGTTTGTGAGGGACGTGGAGTCTGGCTATTCACTTCATCACTACACCTTCTGCAACCCTATTGTCAGGCTTCTCCTTGAAGGTAAAACTCTCCGGTATTATCATTTGGAGCAAGGAAACTTGCAGAGAAATCTCATCATATGGCCCACATATTCTGATGAGCGTGGAGTGGAGGCAATGCTGCAATACCGTTATGACTGTAGCACATTGAATGAGAAAAGTTTCTGTCTGTTGTTGTTCCTACGACTATTAGAAAGCACGGACATAGTAGGGGTTGCTATTAAAGGCATGCAATTATTGACATCTGACTTCAAACATGCGGCTGAATTTGCAATGGGAGAACTCACCAAACTTTCTAATTTACAAGACATTGCCCATTCCTATGGGCCACCATTTATGGGCTTTCAAGAGCATTATACCAATGACATACAATTTTTGCGCCCAGACCCAGCATGTTGCAAAGAAAATAGGCACAGACTTTGTGCTAACAACAACGGCTCGTCAGAATTATCAGACATATTCCCAGAGCAAGTTATTTATTGGGGTTTTCAGTGCTACTATGTACCAGCACTAGAAGATCCCAGCAGATGGTCGTACAGCTCATTTGATGTGGTGGGCAGAAGCAAGAGCAGAGACGGTGGGAAGCCACCTCTGGTACTGACAGCTGCCTTCGCGCCTCATGAAGCGATTGAGATGGAAGACACTTATGCACTCGAAATCATTGGAGACGTCGAAGAGTATAGAGATGCTAGCATACAGCAAGTGGTCGAGACACTAAAATCAAACACAATCAGTTGTTTCTTCCGACAGCCAGAGCTGACAGAGTACAAAATATTCTGGCGCTCTAAACATGGTGGTGCAGGGTTTGGGGTGAAGAAGGCAAGCATGGAAAAAACAGGTGCGCCTAAAACCAGGAGGAGGTACAATACTCGTACGAAGAAGCATAAGGAGACGTCCCAGGAGGTAGCTAGTCAGTGTGGTGTCCAGGAGTATTTGGTTGGATCATTTGTAGCAATATATGGAAATACTCCATTATTTGTAACATGCACATGCCTACAGCTTGAGAACTAAAACTACCTTTTGCTGCTGCCAATTGTATGAAAATTTCCCTTGTACACAACTTGCCCCATCCGATACAATATAATACTAGTGGTAAAATTTGATTGCAAATGCAAAGACAGTTGCTTAGTTACTTTGTGCTGTATGCAAGATACTATGGAGCACTAGTTATTTACGCCATCGAATACTACCGAATTCTGTCTCTAGAACCAGTTTTAGGACGGTTTTTGATCCAAGTGCAGCTACGGAAAAAATGAGACGCCTAAATATTGTTTCTATAGTAGTGTAAGCTTAACTACAAACCTGTCATCGTATTCATGATTTGCACTAAGAAAGATGCAAAGACTGTAATCTGCTCGTCATTTACACTAAGAAGCTGTTTGGTTCGGCCTTTTTAGGTCCGGACCTGTTTACAGCATTATCAGGTCCCTTGCATCTTGTTTGGCTGGACCGGCCCTTAATCGGTCATGGCGGTATTGCATACCAGCCCATACAAACCCATTATAAGAGGCTACGAGCTATACTTCTAGTAGTAAGGCGCTGTCTGTTGTAGTATTAAGTGTTAAGTCAGCTAGTTACAAGGCCGCCTACACATAATAAAGATCATGTGTAACAGTTCTTATTAAATCATAATGTTGATGAGATGATTAGTCAATGTGCTGGTAAAAAAGATGAGACAGACATTGAAAATAAAGACATGGACTATTTTCCTTTTCAAGACCAATGGTCGTGTGGGACAGAAATAATAAATGATAATCCAACGAAGCTGAAATATAATAAGAAAAATAGTTCTTATATCATGACAATGATGAGTTTAATAAGAGCACTCAGAATTTTACTTGTCCGAATTAACTGAACTGAAATAATTCATTCTATACGGTAAAATAGTTTGGTAAGTTCAGTTTCTAGTGGCTGTGGCAATCAGACTGGAAAATAACTCATTTGCGGATTGGAACATACTTTTCCTCTTGGCGACAACCTGATTCTTGTTAACAATGTGTAATATTTGATTCTTTGTTCATAGCAAACTCAATAAGAACTCTAATTGACCAAGGTAACTAATACTACTTTCACTGGAACTTTCTCAGTAGTGACTAGTGACTAACCTTGTGGTCATCTTGAAGCGAAGTGAGACAGTGAGGAGGACTAACCAATGATTTTGCAGTACCCATGAATATGAATGTGATATGGGAGAGAAATCCAACAGCGACGAGCAAGTGGCTTACATCCACACAAGCTTTGCAAGTCATAGCTTTGAGAATTACACTGCAACTTCCTCTTTGGTTCCATTCTCCTAGGATCAGAACCATCTTCTGCTCTGCATTTCCCTGAGCTTTCCATATTTATTCCTGATCAAACATTGGAGCCACCCGATTTCAACTTATTGACACCAAGCTCAAAACGATGGACCCTCTACCTCGTCTTGTACTACTATAAAGCTTGGTTGTCCCAATCGTTTCCATTACACCTTCACTGCTCTGTTCTTGACCTCACCTTATCCCAGCCCCTTGATTCCTTCAATAGCCAGGCTATCATCATCGGCATGCAATTGGTGCTACACACGCGTGGCTGCAGCAATCTAGGGAGAATTAAGGTAAGCACTACGCTTGCACACCATATAGATTACTCTAGATAATTTGTCTGTCAAGTTAAAGTTGCTCCTTTTATTTGCCTCTTCCACTAGAGTCCTCTAAAGGCGGAGAGAACTATTATGTACGTAGCTGCCTGTCATGGCGGAGATGGCGTGGTCAACCCTTGTCCAGGAGGCCATCAGTAGGGTCATCTCCTTTGGGTTCAGCAGGCGCGAGGAGAAGGCATCCCAAGGGCACTTGATGGAGAGGCTCCAGATGGCAGCCAACGAACTGGAGCTTTCTCTTGAGAGGTCTGCAAAGCTGCCGATCACAGATGTCTCCCTCTTTCAACGCAGGAAGATAATCAAGCGCGCCTACATTGAGGCCATGGAGCAGCTCGACAAGCACAAGCAGCAGGCAGTGCCAGCAGCCCAAGAACAAATAGCGCAAGGCACTATGCCAAAACAGCACAAAGGAGACACTTCATCTGTGACTCAAAATTAAAACGCGTCACTAACAACATCATTAGTGACGCGGGTAAGTGAAACGCGTCACTTGTAAGTTGTAGCCGATGCCCAAAAAGCAAGACGCGTCACTAATAATAAGATACCAGTGACTCGTCCCAAGAAAACGTGTCACTAACAATATAAGTGACGCGTTTTAACTAGGCGCGTCACTTTTATTGATGCATATTAGTGACTCGTCCCAACAAAACGCGTCATGGTTACTACTAGTGACGCATTTTATGTAGACGCGTCACTCATATGGGAACATATTAGTGACTCTTCGAAACAAAACGCGTCACTAGTAATAAGTGTGACGCGTGACGTCCAGACGCGTCACTCATATATATACCTAGTAGTGACTCTTCCAGTTGAACCACGTTACTAACTACCTAGTCGGAAAATTAACAAAACGAATTGTGAAGCTCCGACCGTGAAGCTCCGTATACGAAATAAAAAATACGAAGAAGCCGCCGCCGCCCATCTTTGTGAAGCTCCGATCGTGGCAGCCCCCACCCCGACACCAACATCGTCCCGTACCCTAGCACCTCCCACTCCAGCAGTCACCACCACCGACCTCGGCACCTCCAGCTCCGGCCATCGCCGCCGCCCACCTAGGCACCTGCAGCTCCGGCCGGTGCCGCTGCCCACCTTGGCGCCGCCCCATCACACCAGCCCCGGCCCCGACGGTAGCGTGTTGGCCGCGGCCTCCAGCGCACGGCGTCGTCGGCCTAGAGCACGGCCGTGTCCGGCGAGGGTGATTCACTCGCGCCTAGCCCCAGCGTGAGGTCCAGCCACATGGTAAGCTGCTGCTCTAGGCTTTCTCTCCTTGTCCACTGACGACGCCGACATCTTGCTCTGCAAGGTTGAAGCTCTCCTTGAGTTCTTCTTCTTCCTCCCTTTTCTGCTTGCTTCAGTGCTGTAATGGTGTTTGATGAAATGTCCAGGTCGGCAATTGCACATTTAGACCGCAGTGCATGTGGATTTTACAGGTCGTGCTTTGGAGCTAATCACCGGAGTAAAGAAATTAGTCATACTCTCTATTTTGTTTCTGGGTCTTCACTGCTCAATGTTTATTTCTATCATCTGGTACTGTCTGTCCTAGCTCATGTAAGATGGAATATGGTTTTTAGGGTGGGGAATGATTTTTACACTGATCTGATAACCTGATGTTGTTTGTAATTTTTATTTCTATCTACAATGAATGGGGAACTAAACAAGGTTTTCTTTCATTTTAAATGCAGGGATTTACAGTCATATCTTGCAGAACTGATTTTTTGGTAGAAGTTCTCATCACCTCTGAATCAGCTCCAAAACAGGATATGGCTGATGCATTGGGCTCTGTTCATCTTCTTTAACCATGAAAATGGTAGAAATGGGATCATCGATCTGTTCTTCCAGGAAGCAGCAACTTATTATCAACAGTTCTCAAGTTATTAAAACATAACTGAATTTCTGGAAGAGTCTGAATGTATCTTTGTCCCTAGTTGTTAAGTATTTTAGTTAGCAATGTGAACAGTAAAAATGGTCAGTTTGTGAACTTTTTTCCAACTATATTATTTAAGATCTTAGCTTTATATGCATCCATTTTTCTGAACTTTCTTTTGGGTAAGCCCAATCCTGAATTCAGACTTTTTTTTTCAGGGATCCATATCAATCAGTATGTCTCTGCATCAGACAGATTCTGCTTTGTTTGCACTCACTTAACATGAGGGCAAAAAGATGGAGATCAACTTAGACGAAATGCGGATGTAGTGGAAATCTTGAGGAAGACCGGATTCCCTCATATTCATGGAGCAGGTGACAAGAAGTCACCAGAGACAATTCTGGATCATGAGTGAGTAGTGCTCGAGGTGATTTTCTGTATTTTCTGTGTTCCTCATTCAGAGATACGTATAGGCAACATATCCTTTGAAATTCATAGATTTTTTGTAAATATGTTGTAGTGCTCAGTAAGTAAAATCCATGTACTACTACTAGATCTTTTTTTTAAAGATGATCCATTGTCAGACTTACAGTCTGAACTGCTGCTTGACATAAGCTCCAAAATGGTGATTTCTATTCTTCTTATATGCACTTGTCAAATTGCTTAACTGATTGAGTGTAATGGGCACTCCAAAATGGTGTTTAGTCAGTGTTTATGTACACATCATGAAAGGATGGGTAATGTGAATGAGCTGTAGTGACTTCTTGATTAACGTGACACCAACTTCTCAATTTGATACTTCTATTTTTTATATGCAGATTTTAGTTTTCACGCGGATAGCTGTCTGGCACACATAGGTTCAGAGGTTCAGTGCTTGCTTGTGTAGTTGGTTCAAGCTCAACATGTCAGATATATATACAGACACCAACTTTTGGTAATGATCAAATCTGACTGGAGTGTAGTAATGAATCTCTAATTGCTCACAGCGGTGCCAGCAACCTGGGTGCAATGAGCTTGTCGATGGAAGGGTAGTGTACTGCAAAACTCACAGCGAGGAGTTTTCATGCCAACAGTTCAGTCACCTGCACAGCGGAATGGAGAGCTCAGGTTTATCGGTGCTTCTATTCAGTTGCACGCCCGCCTCTTTCAGAGATTCAGAGTTTCAGAGATTCAGGGCAACTGGGTCCTTTTTTGTTTGGGCCGGAAAGACGCAGGCCCAAAGTACCCGCATCCCTCCTTCCCTCTCTCCCGCCTCTCCTGTCTGTAACCCTACAGCAGCCGCCTCTGTCCTTCCCTCTCTCCCGCAGCAGCCGCCTCTCTCTCCCGCAGCCCAATCGCGTGCGCCGCCGTCTCTACCGCCTCTACACAATTCGCAAGCAAGACGCAGGTAAGAGATGCTCCTTGAATTGGGTTGGGTTGGCGTACTTTGTTTCTCATGGCGCGCTGATTTTGTTAGGGCAGGAGGTGAGGATGGTGTAGACGACGCAGGAGGCTGCGTCGGCGCAGGCATCGGCGACACAGGAGGAGGCGGCGCCGGCGCTTTTGGAGGTGACACAGGAGGCTTCGTCGGCCCGACGCCAGCGCCACCCCGCCCCGACGCCCGACTACTGCTTGAACGGGCGCCCCACACTGCTCCTGCTCCATCGATCAGCTAATGCACCGGCCGGCCGGGCTGCTCATCTCATCCATCAGGTTCCGTTCCGATCCGGTCCTGCCGTTGTTCTGCGCAGTTTCGTCCAAATCCTGGCTGGCGTGTATGTGGTTTGATGAGGCGCCTGATGCATGTCATACTCCAAGATTCTGAGATTCCGAATCTAAACTCTAGTGATAGCTGTAAATCTGTGTCCGAGGGATCAATCTATAATTAGGTGGTGCATTCGGTATGATTTGGTTCTATTGGAAAGCAGGGGATTAATTAGGGGACATGCCGTGTGTAGGAAATTTTATTTGAATGGTGTCGTCAGGGCTATGTGCTTGTTCACAGATTGATAATCTTCGTGACTGATTTTGATGTCCATGGCTCTATTTTGTGACAGGATTTAGTTTCAATTCAAAATTTTCGGTGCTTTTGTTGCTATTCTGCATAACATTCATGGTTCAATGAAATAAATATAGCTTTCCTTGCTAAATGATGGACTAGTAGTGGTTTTGTTTGGTTATATGTTGGCATCAAATGGGTAATCTACATGTTGCTTGCACTTCAAAATGAAAATGTTGCTAATGTTTTGAACCCTCCGACCAAAGAAACCGCTGATAGTTGTATGCTTTCTCTCCTTCAATTATGACTTAGAAACAAGTGTTATCTCATTGATATCATTGTATTTGCTTAACTGATGTGCTGCTTCCCATGCCACCAAAATTTCCCACCTGTTCTTTGTATTTCTTTTTTGTTTAGCTGAGTGAGCACTACTGCTCAAGTTAGAAATAAAAATACATGCACAATTTGAGTTATGTGTCCTACGTTTTCTTTGCTTGCAGGTTTCAGCAGTTTAGAGGAGCAGCATTCCATCGGCAGCTTTCAGTTTCAGTTCTTGAGCAGCTTGGTTGTTATCTCAGGTATTGTTTGTACGGAGTGCCTTCATTCATACTGTCGCATACCTTCTTTATACCTCTCTGGTATTGTTTGTACTAAACTATCTCTCTAATGTCTTAGTAGTAGTTTACTGCACAACCTTATCTGCTTTTGGGTAACTTTAAACCCTTTGCCACTATACTCTGCACAAAGCTACAACTAGATAGGAGTACAATTTTTCTACAGGAAGGTTATGCACTTGTGGACTAATTTTTCTAATGCCATTCGGATATGTTATAAATTCATATATTAAGTGACTCATATGTTGCTTAGTAAACATGATGGACATTTCCTGAAAATCTTCACCACTGCAATTTTATCTTTGTGCTAATATTTACTGATCTTACTGTATATTAATGCATTCAAACTACACTTTAGGTCTTATCTGATCTCTTCTCTCTTTGGACACAAGGGCAGAGCTTCTCATGTTTTCTAGAACATAGTAAATTTTCATTGAAATAGACATTTGGAACAGAGGTACCACAGAGCTACCATTTGCAATGAACAGAGCTACCATTGGTCTACTGGTCTGTGCTTTAGTTAACTGCAGCTATTATTGATTAAAATCTAGTGTTTGCTTTCACTGAAAAAGGGCCTGCCTGATGGTTGGCATGATCTGCACTGCACACTTCAGGAATGGTCAAGTATGGACTAACGTTTCTCAAATTGTTTAGGCCCCAGAGTTGGTAAAAGTCTATACTCTGTAATGAAAGAAACTGGATGAATTAGCCCCTCTTATGATGTGACTAGCTATAGGCATTCATATTGTCAGTGCATTTCAGCATTCCTACTATTACAGATTATGCTATGTGGATCCTTATCTTGCAAAGTAATAGGTTGTAGCTGTTCTTAGCATATATGTGGATCCTTATCTTACATCTTCTATATTGCACTGTACTATGTTTTGTTTTTTACTAAAGTTCTATTTTGACATAGGAATTTGAAGTGTTGACGACGCTGTTCCATGGGCGCATGATCAGAGAAAAGTTGGCTGGTTTCTTAGTAGAACAGGTCATCAACATATATTTGATAATATATGTGAATCTGTTGAACTTGATATCTATTTGAAGATCTACTGTTGTGATTGTGCTGTGAACATTGTGCTCTCTGATGAGTGACATGAAAAAGTAAATGCGTCACTTGTAACACGCTATCTATGACATGTCCTATTAACACGCGTCACTTGTAACATGCTTCGAGTGACGCGTTAGGCTGAGATGAGTCACTGGTATCTAATTATCAGTGACGCGTATTGTCGATGCGTGTCACTTGAACCTTACTGCGCGTATTCTCACTACGTGTCGCTCATATATCCTTGTTAGTGACGCGTTTTCTCAGCATGTGTCGCTACTATACTAAGATCAGTGACGCGTGTAGAAAATATGCGTCACTCATATTATCAAATCAGTGACGCGTGTAGGAAATACGCGTCACTCGTATAATCACATTAGTGACGCGTGTAGAAAATACGCGTCACTTTTATATTCACATTAGTGACGCGTGTACTGAATACGCGTCACTTGTAACTCTATATCAGTGACGCGTATTTACGCGTCACTAATTTTGCCACATTAGTGACGCAACAAAGGTGACGCGTCTTTTCCGCGTCACTGATGACCGTCTGGACGCGTCACTAATGTGCTGTTTTGGCATAGTGAGGGGTAAAGCGCAAGCGATGGGTCATTGGCTCCAACAGCCTGTTCAGGGCAACTTCTGCTGGCCTGAACACCAATGATGTTCGAAGATTTGAATGGTTTGCAGATTGTGCTGGCAAGTTTTTAAGGGACGTGGAGTCTGGCTGCTCGCTCCACCACTACACCTTTTGCAACCCTATTGTTAGACATCTTCTTGAAGGAAAGACTCTCGAGTACAAACTGGAGCAAGGAAACCAACTAAGAAGTTTCTACATATGGCCCACATTTTCTGAAGAGCGTGGTGTAGAGGCAGTGCTAGAATACAGTTATGAGGACAGCACAATGCCAGAGAAATGTTTTTATCTGTTGTTGGTCCTACGACTATCAGAAAGCATAGACATAGTTCAGGTTGCTAATAAAGGCTTGGAATATTTGACATCTCAATTCAAGCTTCCTGCTGAATGTGCAATGGGAGAACTCACCCTACTGCATAGTAACTTGCAAGACACTACCAATTACTATGTGCTTCCTTGGGTTGGTAATAACGTTCGAGAGTGTCGTATCAAACAGACCCAACATTGTCGCCCAGACCCATCATGCTGCAAAGCAAACAGACACGCCAGATTTTGTGCTAACAACAACATCACATCGGAGTTAGCAGACATATTCCCAGAGCAGGTTATTTTTTTGGGTCTTCATTGCTACACTTCAACATTAGAGCCTACCTCCATTTGTGGTCGGTCGTTGCCTCTGGCGGTGGTGACAGTTGGCTTCATGCCTCATCTCGGGGATGACGCACTGCAACTGCAGGATAGTTATGCAATTGAAACGATGGGAAATGTTAAAGAGTATAGAAATGCTACCATACAACAAGTGGCCCAGACTCTGAAATCAGATGCAAGCAGTTGTTTCTTACATCACCCGGAGGTGACAAAATACGAAATAGATTATTACTCTAAACATGGTGGCGCGTTGTTTACGGTGGAAAAGCTAGACATCGATAGAGAAGGTGCGCCCAGTACCTCTACAAGTACAAAGCGAACTGTGGGTACTGATCCATTATCTGGAACATGCAGATGGGTACTCCAACTAGCTCATGATCGCCCTCGTGGTTCTATGGCTAAATGAAAATAAATTTACGATGTGCTATCCACTGTGATACCGGTGGTTATGATTTTAAATAAACTAGTCACTTAGTCTTTGTTGTGCAAGATACATGGATTCAGTGAACGATGAAGTGCATTTTTAGTTCAGACACCTCTTCTGTCCTGCTCAACAGTGTTCCTAGGAAAGTCTTCCTTTCTAAAAGAGGTGGATGAAGGGTGACTGTTGGCACTATTTATAGTGACATTTTATAGCATTTTAATAATTATTTCATCTGTCATCAGCAGGTTTGTGCCACTTAGGCTGACGCTAACCTTGTAATGCAACTGAAAGGTCCCTGTGAGCACCCAAGAGTGGGGAGTAAACGGGGTGCCTAATAACAACCCAAAACCTATGGCTTAAATAAAATTACCACTAAAAACCCATAAATTAGTTCTAGTATGATGTGCAACTAAAGTTTTTCTTGTGTGCTATAACATACCAACAAAATGTTTTGCAACATAGAGCCAATCCAGTCAACTAGCCTAAGCTAATCTAGGAAGGTAAAACTCACACAAGTAAAGTAAAAGGAGACAATATATTCCTTGTGTGCCCCTAAAAAAAGATGATTGACCCGTATGTGCCATTAAAAGTTCGTTGTCACTCCTATATCATCTTTTGAATTTTTCTTCCCCCTAGTGCCACTTCCGTTAGGTCGCTATTAACTTCCTGGCTACCTCCATTAGGTACCGAGTGGCGCATAGGGGATTGTCTATAAATAACCAAATGGTACATGTACAAATTTTGTATTCAATATTTTAGCTACAAAACAATGGAAAATGAAAAAAAATTCAACTACAAAGTTTTAGTCTCTTGGAGCACTACAACTTTGATATATGGTGTGTCTCCATCCGAGATCATTTGAAAAATTCAAAAATTTGAATTTCAAAATATGAGAACTCAATATATATTTAGGCTCCTAATAAATAATCTTAAATGGGACAAACTTTGAAGCAGTTGTGGGTCATGCGGCAAGCAGGACTGCGGATTGAGCTCGGTCTTCCTACGGCAAGAGCCGTCAACGAGCTTCGACCCTGGATCTGAGGGGCTCGGGGTGCATCCCCGGCCGATGTTCTTCCAACGACGTCTTCATCCCGACCTCGGTGTCGGGTGTCTATTGCGGCTCTCTTCAAAGCTTCGTGGCAATGGGGCTCCTTCAGATCTGTGATGGCCAGGGCTTCTTCTTCGTCGTTGGCGGCCGGCGATGGATTCATGGTGGCGGTCGGCGGAGGAGACGCCTGGAGCTTTCGGGAAGCACTGGGTCCTTGGACCTTAATGTAATTTGTAATTTTAAGGGACCTTTGTGTAAGATGGTCGGGACAACTGCTCATGTATTCTCCTGTAGCGTATCTGTATCGTATGTTTTCCTTATCCAGTAATACAGGTACGTTTAATAAAAAAAATATACATAAGTGCATGTCAGAATAAACAAAGTCTTCGCTTGGTCAATATTGATGGATAGACTAAAGCACAAGGGAGCTACTCAAAAGAAAAAACATGGAACTCCAGGACTATACATGTGTCCTCTGTAACAATTCAACAGAAGAATCTCTACTACACCTCATGATAGACTGCCCATTTGCTTCATATTGTTGGGGCTGGCTTGGACTCCATGCACAACAAGGCAGGGACATCAACCATCGTTTGGTGGAATTCAGAAGACAACTCCATGTCCCTTTGTTCATGGAAATAATAATTTTGATGAGTTGGTCGATCTGGCAAAGCTAGAAATGGATTGATTTTCAACAACAGACCTCCTTCAATCCAGGAGGCAAAGAGGGGCAGAATGTGCGCTTCTTCTGCATCGTGCAAGAAGTTATTTCACTTCTATTGAGATATGGTTAAACAGCCTTTGTTTAATCTACCTAGTGAGGCTAATTTTTTTCATTTCCTTCTTTGTTTCTTGAGCTTGCCTTCCTCCCCCCACCCCCCCCCCACCCCCACCCCTACCCTGTTGTGTTTTACTTTCGAAAAATTACCACTAGGGGCTTGCCCTCCTGTTTTCCTAAAAAAACATTTAAAACACTTACACGTGCTTCCTTGTTTGTCTGCTATCGAGCTGCCAACTGCTTAGGTGACCTGCAATAGCGGCAACCGGCAACCATGCACCAGTGGCACGTCGTCTCCAGCAACCATGAACTTAGTTCTCCACTGTCTAGTGAGAGGCCAACTCCACATATATTAGAGCTTGTTTGGCACGGCTTCAATAGCAACTTCAACGGAGGAGTCGCACCAAACACTTTAGAAAAAGCCTTTTTTATGCACAGAGGAGGAGCTGCAATTTGTGGCTCCTCCCTCTAGCAGTCTAGCTCCTCTAGAAGAGCACGATAGGACGAAGAGTTGTCAAATAGGCACTTAATCACATTTCAAATAGTTTTCACAAATACATGTGTTGCACGTGCATATTTGCTAATAAACTTAAAATCATGACTAATCAGTCTTGCTTTTGCATCACTTCAGTCCAGCAGCGGTGGATGGATCAATGCTGGTAGACCTTGATATATCACTGCTTTTGCTCCACAGCTATGATACAGCATAGATATAATTGCTGAGGAATATAGTTCTTCATTCAGAATATAGGACCAAAGACTTTTCATCTTATGCTACAAATACAGCAGGATCTCTCAAAGGATTTACAAGCCAGAAGCTGCGCCTTTCATCTTGCAACTAGGCACGAGGGTCAGGCGCATCTGCCGGCTGCCATACTATCGATCCTCATCCACAGCACCGTGGACGCCCCCACAGTGGTGCTCATGCCGATGCGGTGATGCTACTTGTGCATGCCCCATCCCCCGTGCTCCACTGCACCGATGAACTGCTATTGCACGAAGGTGTCAAGGAGACACATACGTGCGCCATGGTGGATCAGGAGCTACCGATGCTCCTCGCGACAGGTCTAGTGATAGGGCGGCCCTGCTGGCTAGACATCCCTACACGCTTGAGTTCCCGCATCTAGCGCAGATTCCCTGTGCCAAGCCCCATGCAGATCTGCCTTAGGGCCTCTTTGGGAGGGCTCTAGCCGGCTCCGACTCTCCCACTACAACGCACTGTAGCTCACAGGAGCCAGAGCCAGGGGAGCCCAAAAAACGAGCTTCTGCGGCTCTAGTGGTGTCAGTGAGAGGAGAAAGGAGAGGAGAGAAAACCGGCTTCGTGCTACAGTGCTGTTACAGTGTTTTCTACATCGCTCATCGGGTACCGGATGAGGAGCCGGCAGTGAAAACTATTCTACTGTAGGTTCGGTGTACATATGGCGGCGAAGACCGGCAATCTATTCACCGCCAGATCACACGCCGGACCAGCAGTGAAAACGTACATCACCGTCGGTTAATCAACCAGAAGGGGTCCCCCAAGCCATGAGCCGGCAATGATACGTATCACTGCCGGTTGTCTCATAACCGTTGGTGAAAACCCGGTGGTGATTAAACTTTTCTGTAGTAGTGCGAACTCGCTCGGCCGTGCCACCTCCTAGGGGCCACTCAGTTGTCGTCATCACTGCCTAGGGCCAACCAAGCTATGAGAATAACGCCGCTGAGGCCGAGCTCTCCGTGCGCACGGGACACGGGTGGCGGGGCACAGGAGCAGGTGAGGCCAGTCATGGCGTGGGTGTCGATGAGAAGCATGACTCGAGCGTGGGCGGCAAACATGGCTCCGGCAACGCAAATGAGCAGCAACGGCCACCCTCCCTCGAACTACGTTGAGCATCGAAGTGAGAGCAGCCCTGATCTCAGGCTTGACATCCCGTGTGAAGGGATGGAGGCCACATGTGCCCGCGCCGTCCATGTCCGTGTGGGCTGCAGCTACAATGGCATTAGTTGAAAATAAAATATTTATAAATTTTTAGATAGTAAATTAGATTTTTATTATTTTTCCAAAATTGAAAACGCTAGTTGGATACATGCCATTATAAATATCACATTTCATAGATATGCCACTACTATTCACGATATTGAAAGCGTGCCATTACAATTTCACAAATCTTGAAATATCACTATTTACCCTCCGATGCATTTATCACAATTATTGGAACAAATTGCCCTCATTGTCCTTCTCCCCCCTTTCCTCTTTCTCTGAGTTGGCCGCTGTCTAGGCACTCATTCTCTTAAGACTTGTCGCACCCTCGCCGGCCCCCGCACCACGCCCTCCTCATTGGCCCTTAGTGTCATGCTCATGTCCCCCTGCTCGTTGGCCTACGAACAGCCTCTCCTCTTTGCTTCGAAGCTTGCACCTCATCCTCATAACATTGGGCAAGCACTCCTGCGCCACGACCGCTCCTCTCGCTCCGATGCTGGCAGTCGAACTCCACCATCCAATACTACAGAAAGGATTGTCACCGCCAGTTGTGTGTGCACTGGCAGTGATTCATATCATCATCAGTTGATAGGCTGATGGGCCGCAGAAGGGTGACTTACTGGTGGTGATGAGGTTTTATCTCAGAAGTCAGAAAAGATTTGATTTCTTCATGTATTTTAAGTAACCGATCTGGATTTTATTTGGCCCCCGCACTACTGCAGACTGCGGGTTTGCCGAGCGCCTGAGACGCTCGGCAAAGGCCGAATTGCGCTCGGCAAAGGGCTCCCGGCAATGAAATGCTCAGCAAAGGCTCCTTTGCCGAGCGTCTTTTATCGGGCGCTCGGCAAAGCCTTTGCCGAGCGCCTAGGCGGCACTCGGCAAAGAAAAGCGGCGGTCACGGCGGCGGTCACGGCGTGACGTTTTCTTTGCCGAGCGCCTCCAGTAAGGCGCTCGGCAAAGAGCAAACTAATTTTTTTTTAAAAAAATTTCTTTGCCTAGCGCCTCCAGCCTAGCGCTCGGCAAAGAGCAAACTAATTTTTTTTAAAAAAAATTTCTTTGCCTAGCGCCTCCAGCCTGACGCTCGGCAAAGAGCAAACTAATTTTTTTTAAAAAAAAATTCTTTGCCTAGCGCCTCCAGCCTGGCGCTCGGCAAAGAGCAAACTAATTTTTTTAAAAAAAAAATTCTTTGCCTAGCGCCTCCAGCCTGGCGCTCGGCAAAGAGCAAACTAATTTTTTTAAAAAAAAATTTCTTTGCCTAGCGCCTCCAGCCTGGCGCTCGGCAAAGGATTGCCTTTGCCGAGGGCCAAGCCTGGGGCACTCGGCAAAGCTGGGTAAGCTGCCGTGTTGCAGCGCTAAATATGGCAGTTTTGCCGAGCGCAGCGCCAAAAAGCGCTCGGCAAAGGCTCTTTGCCTAGCGCTGCGCTAGGCAAAGCTGAAATCCAGATTTCGTTTTTTTTATTTTTTGCTTTCTATCGCTGCAAACACAACAAATCATATATATACATCAAATGGATATCACCATGAACACAAATAACACCATTTATATCACAATTTCATCGCTTTTATCACCACCGTCACCATATATATCACAATAGCACATATATCTCATAATAGCATCACTTATTCGGCGATAAAGTCCATTACAACAACTTGATGTTCATGAAGTTCAACACAACAAGTCCAAGTCCATGACATGAAGTTTAACACAACAAGTTCAGGTTCATCACCAAGAGAAGGAATACGTGACAACAACTTCGACGTTACTCACTGAGGCGGCGGTGGAGGTTGGTACCCGGGCCACCCATGTGACGGCGGCGACGGTCCCCCATGCTTGTTCGGCACGTGGTTCGAACCCGCCGACTGAGGCTACACACAGGAGCAGCGATTGCATGAGACAAAGTTAAATAGCTAAATAACATGCATGTATGATATATATTACTCACCGGAGTAGTGTTGAGAGGAACGAAGGGAGGAATTACAGGAGGAGGCTGAGCTGGACCCATCAAGTTGGGTGGCAAAGTAACACCTAGGGAACTCTGCAGAAACGCCAGCACGTCCGACATCCTCTGGTCACTTGCCCATGCTGCTTTCCCTTTTCAAGACACATGACGAGGCGCGCATCGATGTTGTCAGTCGTTGGATCATAATCCGGCCCATACATCGCCCTCGCCGCCTCATGGTACTCGGTGACTTTCTTGTAGGCGCTCTCACTTGTGTACGCCTCGGGCGGGTCCTCCGGGTTGAAGGAGACGTCGGACGTCGCCTTGCCCTTGTGTGACATGGTATATGCAGCGAAGTAGGAGCATGGCTGGCCACCGTGCGCCGCCGACTGCGAGAACGAAAAGAAGTTTGTTAGTAGTCTTTGCCTAGTTACATTAAAGCATGGCAACAGTTACAAACATGATGACGTACCCAAGCTCGGCCGAAGCCGCCGACGTTGCGGTTGCCTTAATGGTGGCTGCACAAGCCTATAAGCGTATACGGTTTAGATATAGCAAAATGTTCAGTAGAGCGAACTGTGAAGTGATAAGCAGCTCAAGATCTTTGGCAATAATTTTAGTATCTGTAGGGTTCATGATAAGAGCAGAGCAAGTATCAACATCAATGGAGTTAAAAAAACTGTTACATGAAGCATTTTAGCAAATAAGAATAAATTAATCTATCACCTATTGGAGGAGATCAACTATCTGCTTATTCTGTACCGAGTATATTTTATATGAGAGTTCATATTACCTAAACAAAAAATATCTTAAGAGAACTTTGCCAGTAGTTAATTATTTCACCTTATGGTGAGTAGCAGGAGTGCAGGACAATGGATTCATGTTAGAACTTCACAGGACACTTTTCAGCAAAGATGAATAAATCAATGTATCATCCAAAGGAGGAGAGCTATCTTCACATACTGTGTACATTTCATATGGGAATTCATATTGCAGGCGAAAAAAATATAAGAAAAAAAATCTATTCCAGTTAAATTCACTTTCAGTTTCCGTCCCACTTTCTACTCATCTAACTCAATTAAGATCTTGTAAGTTTTTTTTTAAGAAAAATGTACTGCGGTTTGATCAGTTTGCAAAATGTGTACCTCCCAGCTGTAAGATCGATCTATCCTTAACTTGTTCGCTTTAGAAAATGTTAGAGAAGAATTAGCACCACAAACATATAACCCTAAAAAACAGCCGGTCTCTATTGGCGTACCTTCAATCTGCGAACTGCATTCTTGTGTAGGCACAGGGATTTGCCAGATCATTGCGAGGACAGGTACACTGGAAACAATGATATATGGACTGGAGCACAAAGCAGACCAAGGCAGGAGTGACGTGAAGCAGAAGGCATCAATTTTATTCGACCTAATCCCCGCTCGATTGCACCCCCTGCAAGTGCGAAGAACGGTGAAACCAAAAAATGGATATGATGATTTTTGTACAGGGTTCAGTTCTGTGCATACCTTGAAGCGGCATGAGCAGTGTCAAATCTATTTGTATTGGCCAAATCAATGGCTAGATCATGCATGATTCAAGGCGATGAACGGAAGAATTATATGAATTAACCTGCAATCTGCTCACCTAACTGCATCAGGTTGTCCTAATCCCTGCATTTGAAAGGTTTAAGAAGCATATTGATTGGTCGCCAAAAGAAAGAGATGCAATTGGTGTACTCACCAGATCTGGGAGCCCTGGTTACAGGTGAGGTAGTGATGCGAGCTGCGGGAGCATTGGCTGGTCTGCGGCTGTGCCAGTCGTGACAGGATCTTGACATAAGAAACAAATTATCTCAGCTAGAGAAAGAAACACTATTTTTTAGGTTTGACATAAGAAAGGAAATAAAAAAAATTATGGAAATCTCAGGTACGGTGCAGGCCATTGCTAGCTGTTGCTGATCATTATGAATGGCCAAGAAATACAGGTTCAGGATAGCATATGGCAAACCTGTTGACCAACACATGTATATGGATCTATATGACATTGGATCAGTCATGACTCGTCACATTGAGAAAAATGTCTGTGCATATGTAATAGACAGAGAAAAATGTGATGTCTGTGCATATGTAATAGACAGAGAAAAATTATAGCAAGGTCTGTGCATATGTAATAGACAGAGAAAAATGTGAAGTCCTGACTAACAGCATGAGTAATTCAGGTATGATGTTCACGCTGCAAACCTTTACTGCTCACTTAGGATTAAATCCATAACAACTAAAACTGAAGTATGCATTAGATAAAAGTGTCATATTTTGCTTACTTCCTATACGCCATGGCACAGCAAATATGTTTTGCAGCTTTGAATCTAGTTTAAAACAATTGCTACTAAAGTAGAATTGAAACGCGTTGGAAAAAGAGGAGCAGGAATTTCATAATAGATCAATTCAGCATAGTAAAGCATATATGATTGTAACGAAACTACAAAAACTAAAAACCAGAAGAAATTGCTGTAATGATTATCTAAATCATGCCATCAACATATATGAACCATAAATCAAAATGGCCACTTCCTCCGATCAAATGCTGACCTGTACTAATTCTGATCAATTATCAGATCAGAGTTGGAGAATCATAGTCCCAGTAGTACATGTGCATGCCTTAAGATATGAGCAAAAGCAAACAACAACCACAAGAGAGGAGAGAGAGAAAACAAACGCTCACCTCTGTACCCACCCGTTGCCGCCTCCCGCCTCGCAGGTCGTCATCGCGGACGAGCCCAGGTCATCGTGTAGTCTGCAGCGTCGGCGGCGTATACGGCCACTGGAGCCTATCCGCCGTGCGCGCGTATAAGGCTGTGGGTCGCGCGACCGATCCGCTGTGCGCATGTATACGGCCGCGGGACCTAGAAGAAGATAAGACCACGACGCCATGGCCACCAGCGTAGGGCCGTGCCGCGTGCGTATGGAGGCGAGACTCCGGGAGCTGGGAGCGCATGGGAGGGGGAGCCGCCGCGGTGGCCGGCGCGGGGGTGGCGGGGCGCGGCCGGCGCGGGGGGTGCTGGGCGGGCGCTCGAGGCTCGGGCGTGTTGAAGTTTTTTTTTTTACAGGATGGCCGGCCCTATATTCTACCGCGTCCTTTGCCAAGCGCCCCCGATCTGGCGCTCGGCAAAGAGGTGTCTTTGCCCACTACACCATGACCCACTTTTCCCTACAATTATGTGTTGGTAAATCATAGGTTTGAACTACATGTTATGTGTTGGCAATTGTATAATGCTTTACCATCAAATAAACTGTCGCCAATAATACTGAAAGGCTACACTTTATGGGTCGGCGTTTCTCCTTCTGACAGAAAAACTGTTGGCGAAAGTTTGTAGACAAATCAAGTGTCGGCGTAGGTTACTTGAGCCACCGTCCAAGTGTCGGCGAAGCCTAGGAGGCAGAAACGAAACGAAAACGCATCAGGCGCCTGCGGGAGCTAAATAATTGAGCCCGATAAAAAAACATGGCCCTCTCCTCAAAGCCCGTCCGGTGCATCCACCCACTACTCCCGCACACCCGAAGAAAAAAAACGCCTGCAAGAGAGTCGCCGCCACCAGGAGCCGCCGCCGGGCGCCGCCACCAGGAGCAGCCACCGGGAGCCGCCACCAGGAGCAGCCGCCGCCACAGGGCGCCGCCGCTGGGTGCCACAGATACCCCTGCTCGCCGCTGGGCGCCGTCGACGCCCCAGCCGCCGCTGGCGAGCGAGATTGCCGCCGCAGCAGCAGTGGATCTCACGCTCTGTGTCCTCCAACGATGGTTGAGCATTCAGATACGTCGCATCTCCCATCCCTTCCTCCGCATCATTCCCTTCCCCTCATCCCCATTCCCCTTCTTGCTAGGGTTTGGGCGCAGCTTAATTTTGTTGAGATGGTGACGACAGAGCGACGGCCGTCATTGCTGCTGCCGCTCTACGCCTTCGTCGGGCCCTTTTCCGTTGACGTGCAGACACCAGGTATGCCCACCGTTTTCTCTTCCCTTTGCTGTTGTGAGAAACCGAGCACCCAAACCCTGAATCAAGCTATTTATATTTGGATCTGATCTAATTAAGTATATACATGTGAATTTTTTTGTGAAAATTATTGGCTGTACATGTGTACACCCATGTTGTTTAGTGTGTCAGCCCTTGATTGCGTGCAGATGGATCTGTAGTCCTTGCTAGGCGTATGGACTATTAGGTAGTAATACTACTTTTGTTCTTTGCTTTCTTCGATCTGAAATATAGAAAAAAATACATTAGAACCTTTGTTGCCTGTTGTGATTGGCATCCTAGGCTGCTATGTGCTGTCATGCTCAGCATTGTTTCTTTTACAATTGGATACACACACCCTTCATGTTTTAACTTTGATGGTCTTGTTGAAGGTTTTGGGGGCTTAGCCAACCTCAGAGCCCATGGTGGGAGTGTGCCATTGTGTAATTGCTGGCTGTTCTCCCAAAGTTGAAACTTTGTTGATCATTTTGAAAATATATATTACCTGTTTTAATGGAAATTCACAGTCATGACTGGTTTAGTTCCTTCTATATGGTGATTCATTTCTCTACTTGCTTATTGATGGCGTTACTGTTTCTGGAAACCATTTCGGCTGAGGGCGTTATGTGGATATGAAGCATGAGTTTGTGTTTGTTGTCCAATGGAAGCCGATCGATTGTTGAGTTTGCAAAAGGGTAAGCTACAAGTGCCCTCTGTACTATGTACTTTATTCCGTTTCCTACCTTATGTTTTTCCTTTTCTTGTATCACACTTCCACTGCTACATGTTAAGCATGGCTTATCTTTTCCTTTCCCAGATTCTTGAAGCTCCTAAGAAAGAAGAGGTTTCCCTTCTAGAAATTTTCAGGTTTGTCCAAAAGATGTGCCAATTATGTCGCTATGTTTTCCAACAATCTAAGAATTTTTCATCTTAGTTTTCAGTTCAAGTGGAATGTCTAAGTACACTAAGAAATTACTCTGAGCTTGAATACTTAAACTCTCTCATGCAGTTTCCATATTATAAAGATATAATTAAATGCACTTGGTCTGGATAGAAATTACTGCTTTGATGTGAAGAATGGTACTTCACCTTTAATGTTAAGAATTTATTTTATGGTTTCTATTGCAAGTATAACACTGTCTGCTTGCTATTTCCTTATATTGCTATATTTTTGTTATGTGATATTTTTCCTTTCGTTGTTTCATACTCTTACTGAATGTGCAATTAAGATTTTACTTTGGGCACTTATGAAGGCTCATATGATTATATATGTTACCTTCCCTGAGAGAACAATCTTTAGCCCATCATTTTTTTAAGCATTTGTTTGATTGTGGCTGTTTGACATGATTCTGTCTACTGTTCCTTGAACTGGAGTCTCAGTATTTGTTTTCTTCATGGGCAGTATACAGGGCTTGGCAAAGTCATTCTCAAACTACCATGATGAAGTCCTGGTATGTCTACTAGCTGTCTGATGTATACTTATAAGCATAAAGTTATCAATGCTGCTTATGTGCAGCTCGCTGCCATTACTTTATCTCTGAACTCTGATCTTACTTTGCCTTATTCGTTCTGTGCTATCAATGCTGCTTATGTGCAGCTCGTTGCTCTGGGCACAACAGATCAGAATACGATCCAGTCTTAAGGCTTAATACCTTAAAATGAATGCAAATTAGCTTAAGATAGTAATATTATCACCATCCTCTCAAGATGAAAGCAAAGGCAGAGTTGAACAAGAGTTAATGCTAATAACTTGGTTTATTGATCTTGCCTATTTATGACAGATGATATATAAATGTTGAAGTAATAATACCTGCAAAGTTAGTTTTTCTCTGAAAGTGTAGGTATCAATGGTGGCAAATTTTCTGCTTCTAGAACTGGTGTTGAGGTTGATCCAACTAATAGGTTTTATTTGATATTAGTTTCTTTCCAAAATTTGCTTTATTGCATAGACATGCAATTGCATACATGCAATAAAAATTTGATAACCTATTGTTTAAGTTTAGAATTACCACCATATATGTAAGATAAAGACTGACTAAATTTACCAAATGCACATAGATTGAAAAGCTGCCAAGTTATCTGACTACAATCTGCTAGTCTTTTGGGCTCACCGATGGTTCATCCTTTTTTTTTCATGTTATAGGTACTTAAGCTATGAGCTGTCGCAAGTCTTTTGGGTTGGCAACTTCTTGTGCATCAAGCTGGGGCTCAAGTATTTTGTGAGTGGCAATAATAATTGTGATCTGAAGTGCTTGGATTGTGCAGCAAGTTAGTGCTGAGAATTGGGTCATTGCTTGTGGCTATAGCTGCAGGCAGGAATGGGTCAGCTGAACACAACTCATTTGTGCAACAAAGGAGTTTTCTGAAGTGACCAAGAATTATGCAGCAAGACATCAAGTGTTGGTTCGTTCATTTTGTGTGTCTATTATTGTGCAGCAAGACATTGAAGTACAGCAAGACATTGAAGTGCTGAAATGGAACTTTTGTGCCTGAATCATCATATTTGACTTCTAAACTTCAGCAGCCATAACCATTTATCACAAGATTGTTAGCTAGTGTATTAATCAAAAGCATAGTGATGTTTAACGCTTTTGCTTTTTATTTGACTAATTGCTCTCTAGCTTGTGACCGTTTAGTGTATGTTTGTTTGCTATCCAAGTCCAGGGTAACTCATATGTAATGGACATGTGTATGTCTTTGTATGTGTGACTATTTGACATGCTGTCCACTTGATTTGTCTATATTTTATCAATGAAGTGGCTTTGAATATGTAATGTGTTTTCTGAAATAAAATGGGTTTGTCGAAATATTTGTATTATATTATTATTAATATCTATTATATAGTTTTGCTGAAAGTTTAGTGGCCGGACAGAGTACGGTTCACAAAATACCTTGGAAATGGTTTTGCCCACACACAAACTGTCGGGAAAGGTGTTAACTGTCGGCGAAGGGTTAACTGTCGGTGAAGGTTTTAACTGTCGGTGTAGGTGCACCATTTGGCTACACCAAAAGTGTCGGGAATTCTATTAACTGTCGGCAAAAGTTTCGGCGACTGCTTCTAGCGCGACTGTTTCTAAACTGTCGGCGAAACCTTTCGCGGGAGGCTATCTGTCGGAAAATGTACCCTTTGCCTACAATAAAAAGTGTCGGCAAAAGTAGGTCATGTTATAGTGGCCGAGCGCCAGATCGGGGGCGCTCGGCAAAGAATTTTTCGTTTTTTTTAAATTTGTTTTTTTGAATTTGTTTTTTTATTTGTTTAATTGTTGTACACTACTTTGCCGAGCGTCAGATCGGGGCGCTCGACAACGAATTTTTCGTTTTTTTTTTGAATTTGTTTTTTTTATTTGTTTAATTGTTGTACACTACTTTGCCAAGCGCCAGATCGGGGGCGCTCAGCAAAGACTTTTTCGTTTTTTTTTTGAATTTATTTTTTGAATTTATTTTTTTTATTTGTTTAATTGCTGTACACTACTTTGCCGAGCGCCAGATCGGGGGCGCTCGACAAAGACTTTTCGTTTTTTTGAATTTGTTTTTTTGAATTTGTTTTTTGTTTGTTTTATTGCTGAACAATACTTTGCCGAGCGTCAGACAGGGGGCGCTCGGCAAAGGCTTTTAAATAATGTGTAATGCTTGACAAAAAAGTTTGAAAGAAAAAAACAAAAAAAAAATTCTTTGCCGAGCGTCAAAGGTCAGCGCTCGGCAAAGAGGTGCCTTTGCCGAGCGCCCTCCGTTAGGCGCAACTTGGTCTAGGTTTCTAACTAACTTACGTGACAACGTGCACGAAACTTTACCAAATTTTGACCATAGCCTCCACATATGCTCCAAAGACGTTTCGCTAAGTTTCGTGATTTTCGGACTTTGTTTGCATTTTTTATAATTTAATAGCACTTCACGCGGAACTTGGTCGCCGTGTTCCGTGCGCGAGATGTTCGATATTTCATGCATGCTCTAGGATACGGCCTTAACATACGCTAAGTAACGCGAATATCAATTTTCGAACCGTCCAATTCGAAGATTTGATGCACCTACAGTTCAAATACGCGTTTATCGGAGAAATTCAATTAAATCAAATAAACTAACGATATATAGTAAAAAGATTTAAAAAAGTACTAAAACTTAACATATACTTTTAAATAATGTGTAATGCATGACAAAAAAGTTTAAAAGAAAAAAACAAAAAAAAGAAAATTCTTTGCCGAGCCCCGAGCGCCAAAGGTCAGCGCTCGGCAAAGAGGTGCCTTTGCCGAGCGCCAAGGTTGGCACTCGGCAAAGAGCCACCTTTGCCGAGCGCCTAACGGAGGGCGCTCGGCAAAGACCGACAGTAGGCGCCCGGTATGTTCTGCGGTGGCTCTTTGCCGAGTGCTATCCTTTGCCGAGTGCCTGGCGCTTGGCAAATACGTTCTTTGCCGAGTGTTTCTCTTTGCCGAGGGCATGTCGCTCGGCAAAGGAATCTTTGCCGAGCACATTCTTTGCCGAGAGCCCGGCGCTAGGCAAAGGTGGTCTTTGCCGAGCGCCCGATAAATAGTGTTCGGCAAAGACCCAGGCGCTAGGCAAAGGCACTGTCTGCCGTAGTGGCTCTCTCTCTCACCAGAATTTTCACTCTCTGCGATTTTATGTATTGTTGTGGTTTGTGTTCATAAATTGCATTTTGAAGCTGGGTGACATATTTTCATAACTGAAGAACTGGATCAGACGACCAAATTTGTGAGGTGTTGATTCTGTTTGTTCATCCGTTAATGCAGCTCGTTAGCTACTATCTTAATTTGATTCATATAAATAAACATGTGTATATAACTGATACATATAGTAAACAAAGAAGGGTGCAAAGCTAATACTTTGGAGTGGAGAAGCTCATGTAAGGTAAGATAGGCGTATCGTAGGTTTGTGTTTGCCCTATCTTCCTCACTTGCCGACCTGAGATCGAGGGTGAATACCCCTGTACGCTCCACACCAATGAAAACAGTGTTTGTGCCCTCCGCCATGCAAATCAAATCACCTTTGCTGAGCAGCATGTCGTCAAGTTCCATAACCCTATATTTCACCCACCCACCAATGCCTTTGTTCTCGCCTTGCCATGACCACATGTAGATGCAGTTGCGCGACATGGCCGCAACGCCAAGCCCTCCGTCATTTCCCTTGATGAGAATGGACTGAAACTCTTTTTTTGCGACTCGAATGGACTGAAACTCTACTGGCAGATGCATCACAGATAGCTCATGCTTGCGCAAATCATACTTGACGATGTTGTATTTCCCAAATATAGTGGTGTAGTATAGAGCATCTCCAATAAGAAGGCCGGGTCTCGTATCATCTACGTACTGGTTTGCTTCATCATGGAGTGTCGTCGGGGAACTCCAGACATCGGTCTCTGACGAGTACATGCTTGCCCATGTCTGTACATCTCCACCTTCTTTGTATGCGTAATCAAAGCGAGTCCCCACCAAGACAACGAGGAACGGACCACCATGGCAATCGAGGTAGTCGCAGCCGTCCTTGGCACATAGCACAGCCCCCGCGTGGTTGTACCAACACGGATATTGCATGTAGGTGGGCAGGCTTAGGTGCCGCTGGCTGCCGGCGATGGGGTCCCACACGATGAGCCGCCCGTTGTCGTTGGCCTGAATCAAAATCAGCACGCGGCCATGGCGGCAATCCAGGGCTGAGGGTTTCTGGCCGCAGCTGTCGTCGAGCCTGAGCGCACAGACAGGGGATGCGGCGGCGACGGAGATCGTGGGGACGAATCGGACAGTTGAATCGCTGAAATCGTTACAGAAGTAACCTTGCAGGGGCGGCGTTCCGTGGAACCTGCGGTAGCGGCGGCGGAAGGTGTCATCGGAGAGGATGCTGTGCCAGGCCTTGCAGACGAGGGAGGCGCGGACCAGGTGCCCCGGCTCGTCCGGAGGGATGCGGAGGAGGATCTCCTCGACGAGCTCCTCCGCCAGCGAAGACGCCCTACGATGAAGACGGACGGCGAGGCCATCGAGATCGCTGACCCCGACCCGACGGACCTTCATCGTCGCTCTTCACGTCGAGAACGGAAGAGAGCGAGTCAGGAATTGAACCTCGTCCTCGTGTCCCCGTGGCATATATATATGATGATGATTTCTCAATCAGAATATGATGCGAGATCCGATTCCGACCCGGCCCATCAGGTTTTATTATTGATCATCATGCAGCGACAGCCTGCATGCATAACTTTGTTCGGTTGGCCAACGGCCTTTGTTTTTTTTTTTTAACAACACGTCAAGTCTATTTATTCATGCACACAGGGTTCAGCGGAGTCGCGAACCAAAATATCAGATACAAAACTCGGGAAGGGATCAAGCCAAACATGAGGTTGATCCGGGTCCCAATCAAGACTCAAACGAGCGAGTTCGTGAGCACTCCTATTACAAGATTTAGGAACCAACGGCCCTTGTTGACTGTTGTATATATCAATGCAGTAATAAAGTGAAACACGTACTTACGTTTGGCCTTATATACGTACGGAAACTCTAATGCGCGCGGGGTCGCGCTCGTGGTGGAGCGAGCGACCCTGCCGCTCACGGCCTGGCTTACACGCGCGCCATGCAGATGCAGCCCTCCCGCGATCACCCAACATGCGGCCTGTCCTGCGCGCCATGATGCGGCCCTCTCGCGCTCACCTTGCATGCAGTCTTTGGTTTTTTTCCCTTATTTTTTATTTTTATTTAGGTTTTTTATTTGAGTTTTTAGTATTCTTTTCATTTTTATATTTTTATCCTTTTTTCTTTTTCCTTTTGGTTTTCAATATTTTTCTTTAGTTTTCATTTTTTTATTTGTCTATTTCAGTGTTGTTTTCTTGTTATCAATTTCAGTTTTAGTTTTTTTACTTTTTAGTTTTAGCCTTTAGTATTGTATTTTTTTAGTATTATTTTTCAGTCCATTTTTTATTTTTTTAGTTTTATTTTTCAGTCAAATTTTTTATTTTCAGATTTTAGTATTCTTTTCATTTGTTATATTTTTATTCTTCTTTTTTTTCTTTTCTTTGGTTTTCAATATTTTTCTTTAGTTTTCATTTTTTTTATTTGTCTATTTCATTATTGTTTTCTTGTTATCGATTTCAGTTTTAGTTTTAGTTTTTCAGTCTTTATTTTTTTAGTTTTATTTTTCAGTCATTTTTTTATTTTTTTAGTTTTATTTTTCAATGATTTTTTTTATTTTTTTAGTTTCAGATTTCAGTCACCCTTTTAAGTTCGAATGTCTTCCTAAATCCTGCATGTTAATTAGTTGCTTCACTTACAATTATTAAGCCATTGCACACACAAGTTGCTACAAAAAAAAACTTGCCCCCAATTTTTAGTTTTCAGTCTAGTTTTCTTTCCAGTTTTTTTCTAGTTTCAGTTTTCAGTCATGTTTTTTTTAATTTTTTTAGTTTCAGTTCTCAGTCACCCTTTTAGTTCCGATGTATTCCTAAATCCTATATATTAGTTGTATAATAACTTACCCTCTAAGCTGGCTCCTTATACAAGGCTTCTTTTAATAATTTGCCTGTCAAGGTGCTACCCTTATCTTTTTTAATAAATGTCCCTCCAATTTTTAGCTAGTTATGTTTCTCCGGAGTGGGTAGTGGTAGTGGTAGTTGCTAAGTGATGACTACCAATATACACCACAAGAATTTATAAATGACTTTTTTAATAAATGTCCCTCTAAAGGAGTCCATGCAAGTCACAGGTGAGTGTGTAGTGGTAGTTACAGATTTTGGATGGAGAAGCGACCAAAACAAAAGTTGTATATCTTGAAAAGTTATGCAACTTTGTATTTCAAAACTTTTTTATTTAAAGTCATCATGATGTCTCTCTATTTGATTTTACAAGATTTCCTAGAAGTTAATTTCAAAAGAATCCAAATGTTCTATAATAACAAGTGAGTGTGTAGTGGTAGTTAAGGATCTCGGATGGAGAAGCGACCAAAACAAAAGTTGTAGATTTCAAAGAGTGATGCAACTTTCCAGCTAACAACTTTTTCATTTGAAATCATCTATTCAATAAAAAATACATTTCTCAAATTTAAAATTTGAATTTTTCAAACGACCTCGTATGGAGAAACATCCAAGACAAAAGTTGTAGATCTTGAAAAGTTGTGCAACTTTATAGTCTATCCAAGGAAAATTATGGTTGAATTTCCTCATGTCTGAACAAATTATTCAAATGACCTCGGATGGTGAAATGACCAAAATCAAAGTTGTAGATCCTGAAAAATCATAAAACTTTGTAGTTGACAACTTTCTCATTTGAATTCGTTTATAATCACAAATACTCATTTTAAAACCAAATTAACATAAAATGGGGAGAACAAATTTCCCAAATGGACACAAGCGTCTTACAAGTGGAGTGTGAAACAACCCAGGTTTTCGTGCAACCAAAAATACGAGCTTTTTAAAATTTTTCCTGCAATGTCTGAAGCATGATGTTAATAGGTCAAACCTAAGGAGATTATAAATAAATTGATGCATTCATATAGACTTCGATTGCAAGGTGTGTGCTTGTTCTCGAGTTGGTTTCAGGTTTGAGTTTTGTTTGGAGTTTGCAGTGCACAAATCCATAGCAAATTCCCCGCAATTCTTTTTAAATCTTCCTCAAATTCCTTGAGTCAAAATTCATAAAAGGAAAATCCATTTTCCATTTCTTTCCCAATCAGCCCACCTTCCCTTTCACTCATGTACAGAGTATGGCATAAGATTTGAGCATTTTCAGTTCCAAATGTGTTCCTGAAAAGTGTGAACCATTTTTGGTCAAGAATTGACAATTACAAGAAGAGTAAGATGTTGGGGGGATTGCCTCTAGGAGGCTGCCCCGGCTAACCCTCTGCCGCTGACAACACCTTTGTTGTTTCCATGCGGCAGGGATGATGACCTGGGTGAGGATTACGATAGCTGGTGGGGGCATGACTCTTGCGGAATCTGACGCACCCTCGCATGCCAGACCCAGCATGCTGCAAAGCGAACAGACACGCCAGATTTTGTGCTAACAACAACATCTCATCGGAGTTAGCAGACATATTCCCAGAGCAGGTTATTTTTTTTTGGGTCTTCATTGCTACACTTCAACATTAGAGCCTACCTCCATTTGTGGTCGGTCGTTTCCTCTGGCGGCGGTGACAGTTGGCTTCATGCCTCATCTTGGGGATGACGCACTGCAACTGCAGGATAGTTATGCAATTGAAACGATGGGAAATGTTAAGGAGTATAGAAAATATCTATAGCTAGCTATAAAATAAGTTATTTTGTAGCCACCTCTATTTACGATAATTTTATAAATTAATTTACGACAATGTCAGTATATATTTACGATAGTTGAATTACTATAACATATGGGGATATTTACCATAACGTTATAGTAAATCACATAGTAAGAAGTTACTATAATCTCGTAAATTAACATAGCAATTATCGTAACTCAAAGTGGCTACAGAATAAGTTATTTTGTAGTCAGCTATAGGGTAGTAATTCATATATATATATATATATATATATATATATATATATATATATATAGAGAGAGAGAGCAAGGATGTCATCGGCAGGCACTACTTGATGCTACAAGCGGGTGGCTGCAGCAATCTAGAGGAGAATTAAGTAAGGACTACCCTTGCATGCCACATATATTACTGCAAGTCTAGATCATTTATTCGTCAAACTAAAGGTGCTCGTTTTATTTGTCTCATTGCGAACACAAGGTTGACAAGTACCTTGTGTGTTCGTTTTGTGATGAGTGATTGTCAATGTGATCCATGAAGTAGGTTGAGTGGTGACTAACCCTATCATGGTGAAAACTATATTTGCGACATGTCTTTTGGCTTGTGTTGTGCAAGTGTAGAGCTCGGATGTGGTGGTCGACGGGTCAAGGAGGACGTGCCGTGCCGATGGACCGGGAGCGGTGAAGGACGGACGTGAGGCTTGGACCGGGGGACCCAGAGGCTTGGTGACTAGCCGCGATGGTGGCTGACACTTGGGACATCGACAAGTGCAAGAAGACATGGGAGTGACGGTGTTGACCGAATCAAGACGGTGGACGTGTGGATCGAGCGAGGCTCAGATGACTTGGCGTGCCGGCCGGTCGAGGACGGCGGTGACACGTGTCGAGCGGCGGGGGTTTGGTGGTTTGGGCCTCAAAACCATCGGTGACGGGTTTACGGGTTTGGGCCTCAAAACCCAGGCGGAGGTTCCGAGGAGGAACGGACGGCACGTGACGGCATCGGGGAGTTCGTGTCGAGGCGAAGCTACTGATGAGAAGGTGTGGCGGCCGTCGGATGAAGATGACACCGGGTTGGACCATAATGCCCTTGGGCTAAATGGTTTGACTCAATTGTATCCAGGGGCAAAACTGGGATTGTGTAATAGCCCTGTTAAATAGGATGAGGGAGCCCCATCTCCCTCACCTCTCTTCCCACTCTCATTTCCCCTCTTTCTGTTAGGGTTAGCTTCTTCTAGTTCATGAGAGAGATCAAAAATTTACTGTATTTTTAGTGGTGTTTGTACTGAGATTTAAAGTGGGAATGGAGGCCCAAATCCTCTTTGTGCCCTCTGAGATTCTTGATATGAAGCTGTGATTTTCGTTGTTTGTGTTCTTCATTTTTTTCTCTTTTTTCGTGCTTGGCTATGATTTGATTTTCTCAGAGTTTAGGTCAATCCCAGACAATGATTTCTTAGGATAGGTTCGTAGTTTGATCGGTGCAAATTTTGGGCGTGGTTTGTGTTGATTTGATCCGGTTTTCAGCAGATTTTTGGGCCGCTCTTTTTCCTGTGTTCTTGCGTCCGTCTCTGCTCTGCTCGAGTTCTTCGCTCCCTGGCGTGCTCACGATGCAGGACGGCACAGCAGCAAGGGCAGCAGTGCCGTGCGTCGGTTCTTCATTGCAGGTTCGGCTCTGAGCCCAGGCGCCCCTTCGGTCCTGCACCGTGCGCCACCAGAGGCCGAGCAAGTGCTCGTTTTTGGTTGTCCTCTCCCTCCTGTGCAGTTGCTCGTTCCTCTCCCTCTCTCTGTCCAGCGTACAGGCAGGAGGCAGCTGTTTCTTTGCTCGGCAATTGACAGCAGCAACATGAATTAATTTTCCAAATCCTGTGTAGTCTCTTTCAAGCTACAGGAAGCAATCATTGCTAGCTCATTAGCATCCACGTTTTGCACAGGCAGCAAGAGATTGAAGGCATGACCTGTGTTTAGCTGCCCCTGTTGGTCTTCCGATTTGTTCTTGGCTCTGTGAACCAGGGTTGGCCGGTGTTGGTGTGCGGTGTGCAGTCCCACCGCTCGTTCTTCTCTGCAGCAGTATTCGGTGGAGAGCAGCTCCTCTAACCGTGTTTCTCTTGTTGCTTAGAATTTTCGGTCCGGCAATTTCGTTTCGTTCGTGTTTTGTGTATTTGGCAGTGATTTTGGGACAGTGGCCAAAAGTTTCACGAGAAATTTTACGACTCCCATTCACCCCCCTCTGGTCACAATTTTCGGTCCTTCAATTGGTATCGGAACCGGTTAAGGATCATTCCACCTTAATCGGTCCGTGATCCACGAAGACGACATGGAGCGTGGTTCCGGCAAACCACCGTTTTTCGATGGAATAAATTATCCCTATTGGAAGATTCGTATGTCCGCGCATCTCCAAGGGATTGATTGGCTTGTTTGGGAGATTTGTGAGGATGCTACTTACGTTGTGCTTGAACCCCGTGCTCGTGTCATGTAAGATCAAAAAGATCGGCACAACGCTAATAGCAGAGCTCGCGCAGTTCTTTTCTTGAGTCTTTCGCTTCCAGAGTTCAAGAGTCTCTGATTATACTACCGCTCGGGAGATCTGGGTGAGGCTTCAGAGCTATCACGAGGGGACCGCACAGGTCAAAACCATACTCTACGAGACGTACAAGAGGGAGTACGAGAGCTTCACCTAGTTTGATGGCGAGTCCATCGATGCCATATTTTCTCGCTTTCAGACCATCGTCAACAACATACGAGCAAACAAGGCACAGTTACCTTATGACGATCATGAGAGGGCACTCAAGCTTCTATATGCCCTAGATCGGAAGGTATGGGATGTGAAGGTGTCCGCGATCATTGAGTCCGCAAGCTACGACACCCTCACCGTGGATGAGCTTTTCAGCAAGCTCAAGTCCACCGAGATCGACTACCAGACCCAAGCCAAGCTCAAGAATCCATCTGCACCGACTATGGCTTTGATCTCAGGTAATGGCTCAAGTTCTTTGGCTAACCCCTCACAGATGTCATTTGCCTTGTCTTCTTTGGTGTCTGTCATAGAGGAGCAATTGGAGGCCCTTGGGGACGAGGAGCTGGCATTGATCATTAGCCGGTTCTCGTGGTTTCACAACAACCGCTTGAATCGCCGGCGTGGTGGTGGTCCGAAGGAAGGATGCTACGGCTGTAGAGACCCCGACCACTTCGTCGCCCACTGCCCCAAGAAGAACGAGCACTCCTCCGACAAGCACGACTCCAACAAGCGCAAGGACAAGTGCGAGTACAGCTCCAAGCACAAGTCGAAGGGAGGATTCGACAAAGAGGCGCTCAAGAAGAAGTACTTCAAGAAGGTCAAGGCCCAAGAGCGTGCCTTCCTCGCCTCCCTCAGCAACCTCGACAACGACACCAACGATGATCGTTCTTCTTCCTCGAGCGATGATGAGTCCGAGAAGAGACGTGAGGACAAGTTGACCGGGCTTTGTTTCGTCGCCAAGTCCATCCACGGAGGCTACTACACCATGGCCGTGGATGAAGGGGTGAAGCCTAACAAGGACGTGCTTCCCGGCGACGACGACTCTACCGAGGTAAAACCCACCGTCGATGCTCTTATTGCCGAGCTTGATATCATGACTGATACTTTGATGAGTCAAGATAAGTTGCTAAAACGTGCTGCTCGTGAGAGAAAAGAATTTAAGGACAAGCTAGAAGTTGTGAAGAAGGAGCTTGCAGAAGCTAAGAAGCTTGTGTTCATGTGTCTGACGAGGTTGAGTGTGATGAATGTGCTGTTCATATGACCAACTTTTCTGAGTTGCAATCTAAGTATGTTGTCTTGTTAGATGAGAACGTTGAGCTGAAGGCTAGGTCTAGCTTATTGGGTGCGTGCAAATCCTGTTCGAGCTTGCAATCTAAGCTGGCAGAGAGGAATGCCAAGATCCTTGCTCTTGAGAAGGCCAGTTCAGATAGCACGGTTGTTGAGTGTGCACGTTGTGAGAGCTTGGTGTTGGAGCTTGAGTCTTGCAAGCATGACAAGATGAGATCCGAGGAAGACAACACATACCTTCGGTCCATCTTGAATTGGGTGTCTTGTTGTGAGCCGCAGTTGGGCATGATGATGAGCTAGTTCAGGCGGGGAACTGGGACATCGGGAGTACACTTTGCTCTAGGTGGGAAGGGTGAACATGTCTATGGCAAAGTTGGTGAGTTCAGTGGTTTGAACCCAAGTGAGAAACCTTCCACTACTCTCAAATTGATCAAGATCAATCCATTTAAGCCTACCGAACCCACTGTGAAAGATGGAGTGTTTGAAGAACCTCTAAGAGCTCCACCCCAGAAACAAGTTTGGGTTCCAAAACCGAACCATGCAGAGGCAAAGAACCTCCAACACCTATGCATCAAGAAGATACATACCAGAGGCAAAGGCCTCGGGGATGAAGACCTACGCAGGAAGAGGGTCCTAGAGAAGAAGGCCCAAGCAATGAGAAAAGCCGATGAACCATGTTACAAAAGCAGCAGATGGGGCCGAAGGCCAAAGATGAAGTCTGGAAGATCAAGTCACCTCAAGCTAAAAGCCTCGAGAGTTAGAGCATGTATATGTTAGAATCGTGCGCGTGCTCTTTTCTCCATGCCCTTTTTTCCCACAAGGTTTTTGGGATGGAGTTTTTAGTGAGGCGCGCACGTACAGGTTGAGAAGGGCAATCCTCTAACCGTGAGTTGTATTGTGCCTCTTCTTGTATAAGCATCTACTAGGTCATGTGGTACCAGCCATAACCTAGTAGCTAAGGGGCTACTATTGGGGGAGCCCTGCAATATGGGCCAACTCCCCCTGAAGAGGCACCATGAAGTTAAGTCGAAGGCCACGATGAAAAGACAGAGACTGAGATGTCATTGATGCACCATGCAGAATAGGCGGAGGCTCCTACGGAATAGTCATAGGCTCTTACGGCTCAGGCAGAGGTGATGTTGGGGCATGCTCGCCCCAAGTGGCGAAGGTCCCGGCCAGAGGCGCGAAGGTCCACGCCAAAAGCGTGGAGGTCCGTGGCAGGCCAGAGGCGCAGAGGACCACGCTAGAAGCGCGGAGGTCCAAGCCAGAGGTGTGGAGGTCCTGTGTATTGGGGCACGCTCGCCCTAAGTGGCAGAGATCCATGCCAGAAGCGTGAAGGTCCTGCGGATCAAGCAAGGGCACACCGAATGAACGCAACAGATGGAGGCCGGGGACCTCCGCCGGTTCGGGCGGTGTGTCTAAGCAAGCCACCTAGGGTTGGCGGCGGAAATTAACCAAGTCAACATGTTTCGTTTTTGCCCACAGGACAGCAAGGAGCCGAGGAAATCAACGGTCTCATCATCCTGGGCCTCCGGAGTCTCGGGCAGAGGTCACGACGCGGGGGCAAGGGCAACGGCGGAGGTTGCTCCGTCGCAGCCCGCACAGCCCTGAAGGGGTCTCCGCCAGAAAGGACGGAGATTAGGAAATAATGGGCCGCTGTTGGGCCGTCGTTCGAAGCCCAACAGGGGCAAGGCAGTTTCAGAAGAGGTTCCTCGAAGAGCCCCTATTGGCATACCTAGAAAGTAGGATATACCTTGAATATGCTGCCACCGTCACGGGGCATTTCTGTATTTGCACTTTGTAGTAAGTGTCGCCCTATAAATAGGGGTGGTGTAAATGATGTAAAGGAAGGTTGGTAAATACACTAATGAAACCCTAACATTGTCTGGTCCCACTCAGCACGCCTCCCGACTACCTCTGCACAAGGCACCGCTTGGGCAGAGGTCCAACGCTTATCTTGCCTGCTAGAAACCAACTCTGAGTTTATACCCGTGCCTCTTCTAGTCGAAGCCCTTCGCCCCAGAGCAGAACCTTCGACCCCTATAGCAGGCTCGCTCCTCTCTCACCCTCACTCTCTCTGTCGGGAACCTAAGCTCCCAACAGTAGACAATGAATCTATCATGCACTCTACACTTGCACCCAAGCTGCAGCTGCCGTTCGCTGCTTTCATCGCCGGCCATTGTCTGATCTATTACAATGGGGCATGCTGTCCCTCGAAATTGGTTTTCAAGTAGTGGCCGGTACAAGTGGCACGAGCGAGCAGCGCAGCGAGTACCGTACCCTGGCACAACTTTTATTTAGGCCCTGTTCTCAAAAGACAAGCTTAAAGTACTGTTCGCTGATTTGTTGTGAGAGAAAAACACTACTCCTTAGCTGAAAAAGTACGGCTGAAAAGACAAGTGTTCCAGAATTTAATCAGTTTAGTGTGCATGTTTCTTTTTTGGACATCTAGCTGATACTATTTTTGTGGTGCACCAAACGCCCATGTGCCTACTTATGATCACCCAAGCCATATCAGCTCCTTTTTTTTTTTGAAACAAAGCCATATCAGCTCCTTCTCCAAGATCTACTATCCGAAGTTGTTTTACTAAAAGTTTGTCCAAACCAGTTTTAATTAGCTCTATTAGTGAAACTGCTTGCAGAGCCAAAGCTAAAAAAACTACATCATAGTGAAGCAGCAAAGTTGTACCAAACGGAACCTAACATTAACACCACCACGCCACACTGCCTAGTCAAAAAACTTGACCCCATCCTTGAAATCCTTGCCGACCCCGACGTGGCGTGCTAGGCCCTCTATGTCCATGGGCTTGCCCCGGCACTCCATGCCCTGTGGCGGCTTGAGGTTGCACGGCTCCATGGACACAGCCCGCCGGCACGGTGTCTCGGGGACCTTGCGGTCGAACGCAGGTAGCAGGATCGCCGGCTGAACTCCAGCGATGTTGCTGCTCACGTACCCGAATGTGGACAGCCTGGATGTGAGTAGCTCCTCAGAGAAGCTGAGTAGGTAGATCTCCGCGAGCACCCTCTGGTTGTGGGCCAGGTTCTCTGTCGCCTGCCGCTTCTCGTGTGTCCGCTGGAACGCGCACACCCTCGGGCCACCGGCACCCTTCACCGCGTGCTGGTTAGAGTACCTCGACCTCAACCTCTTGTAGTAGTCGGCAAACAGTGACGCGATGAAGATGGCCGTAGAGTTGTTGGAGCCATTGCCATAGCCGTGGCCAACGGTCGCCGTCGTAGGCGTCGCAGCCTCGTCATCGTCGGCGTCAGTTTCTGGAAGTATGTGCCCCTGCCTAGAGCACGCAAGTATCTGTTTGTACATGTCGTCGGTCGTGATGGAGGTGAAGTTGAACATCCTGATCTGCACGCCGGTCCTCCGCGTCGCCGGAGCTAGGTACGAGCGGTAGTACCTGGTGACCATGCTCCACACGGGGTTGGTCGGGTGGAGGAGGTACCAGGACAGGAGGTGGTGCACGCTCTCCTTGGCCGGGAACAGCCGCCGGAGCTCGTCCTGGAACTCGGCCACCGTGTACAGCGATGGCGAGAAGTAGAGGTCGCTGTACAGCAGCAGCCAGTTGACCTTGGCGACCACGAGCTGGTGCTCGTCGCAGAAGAAGAGCGGGCCCTAAGCTCAGCTACACGTACGCACTACGCAGGCACGCCCACCGTCGCGTTTGCAGCCGGGCCGATCACCTTGCTGTCGAGGAGCCTCGTGTACGACTTCTCAATGTCCTGCCCGACCCGAGCAGGTTGGTGACGGGGTGCTTCATGTACTCCTCGATGTCCTGTCCCCGTGGCGGGACCAGGTTTTCGACCCCGAGCTGGTTAGAGTATTTTTTTATATTGAACAATTTAATAGGCCTTTCCCTTGATCGGGAGGTAAATCAGCTCCTCATGGCGGAAACCCTGAGCACCTTTTTTCTGTTGTTTGGGTTGCTGAATTGGGGTTTGCTATTGAAATGTCAGTGCAGAAAGGAGTTTAAACATGCCTACATTGAGTCCGCAGATCTGCTCAAGGAACACAAACAGTCAGAACAGGAAGGCCAAGAAATTGAACGGATTAGTCATGATAGAAGTTTGCCTTCCTCATTTCTCATCTCTTGTGGGTGAGAAGCCATTGTGTTTGAGTTGCTCCGATGTTCAAAGACGAATGATTTGTACATCGTACCAGCAAAGTCTGTAGACGTCAAGACTACTGTTCACTCTAGAACTAGAACTTTTGCGACCTTCTTGTCAGGCAACTACATGAAGGCAAAATATCTCCAATTCATATCCTGCTTCATTGGTTGGAATTCAACTGCAGTATGACCGATAAAGGGAAATTCTTCACCAAGATTCCATATGTTGCAAGGCAAAAGGCCTCTTTGTGCTAAAAATATCATCTTGTCAGAGTTATCACACATACTGCCAGAGTCAGTCGATGCTGATTTCCAACAGATCAAAAAAAGCTATAACCAGCAGAAGCATTCTAGTATTATAACAGCAAAGAAATGGAGCACAATCATTGTCATGACGATAAAACAGTAGGAACAAAGGCTTAAAATGATTATGGCAACATACTTGATGCCATTAACTGAAATTACCAACTCCTTGCTGTGTTTTTTCTCGAGCATCCCCAGTTGTGCTAAACAAGGTGCCTCACAAATTCACATTGTTGGTTAGTCAATTAGCTGGTATAAGAAACTAATTCACAATCTCGTCATCAGCTAGGTTTTACAGAGTTCATGTTGTGTGGCATATGCTAATCTATGCAACCTCTATATATGGTGCTTCTTTTTATGAAACGTTGATTACCTAATGCCAGAACATGCTGAAACAGTCAGTCAGATAATTTTTACCCTTTCAGGTGCATTCTCATGTTGTTCAAACAAAGAATGGAGCAACATACCTCAAATGAACCTTAAATCAATAGACGATGCAACTGATGACCATTCAATTCCAAGTTCATGGTTATGTACAAAGACTGTACTACAATTTGTACATGCATATTCAGTTCCAAGTGCATTTAGAAAAAGCTGAAACAATCATCCTCAATGCAGAAGCAGGAAAAAAAAGCTAATTTAAAACAGTCAGATTCAAGATTCACTTTTTTTTTGAAAAGGTCACCGGGGGATGAACTATCCCCACCTGAATATTCATTCCACATATGTCAGGCAAGCCGGGAGGTGGAGGGGCGTGGCGCCAATCCAAATACAATAGGTCCAGAGAAGTACAGTGGGGAGAGAGATATGACAACACCACCAACAACACCACCAACACTTAAACAGACTCAAGGATAAGTCTAGACACAAGCCGAAAGATGCCAACCGAACGTCGATTTGTGCCCCCGCCGAACAGCATACTTGCCGGTTTCACCGTGACCATTGTGCCCTCCACCATTCCTTGGACTGATGGTGACATCCTCCAGCACATCCAGGCCCACGTACCACCATCCAACGCTGTCCACAGGGCTTGGAGGGGAATGGTGGCAGCGGTGGAAACACCACCCGGCATTTGATATTCGGAAACCATCAAGGAGTAGTGACGGACACGTAAGCCTAGGATCATTGGACACGATGACCTCCCTTGGAACTGATGGTGACATCCTCCAGCACATACGGGCCCACTTACCACCATCCAACGCCATCCACGGGGAGGAAGCCTTGGAGGGGAATGGCGGCAGCAGTGGAAACACCACCCGACATTTGTTTTTCTGGCACCATCAAGGAGAGCGCTAACGGAGCAGAGACGCCAAAGGAGGACACTCGTCGAAACGTCGGCGACGACCGACAACCAGGGCCAGTCTCACCCAAGAGAAGAACTAAGAATAGGGAGGCACAAAGGGTGGAAGAGGAAATAGAGAGAGCACAAGGTCGTGCCGGGCGCGACGGGGCAGGCGTGCTTGTGTCGATGCCTTCAAGAAGGAAAATGACATCCATGGACGCCATCATCGGAAACCGGAGCACCAGGCTCGTAAGGGCTTTCGCCCCGAGACCTGCCCAACGAAGGCGTCAAGCTCGGAATGGTCGTGCGCGGATGAAGGAATTGGAAGTTCCAGCAACGCCTCCAAGGAGGGATATGACACCAAATGCGCCATCGATGCCGGCCCGGAACAACAACCAGGCAGGGTTTTCACCCATATTCTAGAATACCTTCAGAAGCCCATTAGAGCTTTGACGAGCATGAGCTGCAGCCGGAGGGGACTGGCGATACCTAGGCACCGCTACACCCGTGCGCACGGCCTTGAGGACGAGCAGCGCGTAGGCTCGCCGCGGCTGCGGCAGCAGACGAGGTGAAGGCCAACATGTCTCGGCCTGCCTTTCCGCCAGTGTGGCAAGAACCAGCAGTACAAGCGGCGCGTCAACGCCAACGTCGGCCAAGGACCACCTAGATCTGGCCCTGCCGCTAGAGGTGAAGGATGAGCCTCTGAGTGGCCGAGTCGCCGACGAGCCACGGCAGCGCTTCGAAGCGGAGTTCCATCTGCGCCGGCAGGGTCTGGAGACCCTTCTTTCATCTGTGAACCCCCGACCCGAGGCTAGGCTCTGTAGTTGGGTGAGCGCGAACTTGGCGTGCAGGCCTACAGCTGGCCCACGCACACCGTGCGGCTCCGAGCAGCTCGCTCATGTATGCCAGAGAGCCCTAAGGCGCAGACCATCTCCGTGCGGCTCACGCACGGCGCGCAGCCCGCCCGCTGCCCCCACACCCGCCACGCGCGCCGCGGCTGCCCTGCGTCGAGGAGGAGCGCGCTGCGACGCGACGAGAGCGCGCTCCTGTAGGCAGAGCGGAAGTCAGCGCCGACTGCAGCGCCCGGCTCCGCGCGATGCACCACGCCGCGCCCGCCGGCCGCGCCACCAGGAGCACCAGCGCCGCCAACGCACGGCCTCCAGCCGCCGCCCGCCGGGCAAGCAACCGCCACGGGCCGGATCTGGGCGAGTCGGCCATGGCCTGGCCACCCAGAGCTCCAGCCAGCCGCGGAAGGGCCGGATCCGTGGCGGGGGGTGCCGGATTCGGGCCGAGGGGACTCGGATCGGACGCTTGGAGCTCGCCGTAGGTCGTTCCCTGCGCCATGTAGCTCCGAGGTGGAAAGGGGAAGAGGAGAGGAGGGGAGGGGAGGAGAGGAAGGGAAACGCAGTGAGTGTGCCTTTTTGGGCACCACAGCTGGCCGCCGCCGCCGCTAGCTGGGAAGCAGTGGCGATGGCTGGGGAGCTCGCCCGGCGCGGGGTGTCGGCGGTGGACGAGTCACCCCTGAGTCGCTCTGTACGGAGAGCGACGCGGGGGTCTTTCTATCGGTCTCACGTTCTAAGATTCACTTTTCAAGTGAATAGGTCCACAAAATACGTTCAGTTCCAGGTGCTCTCTTAAACCACCAATGTAACTAACTCTGAACCTCAAATATTGTCGCCATCGTCATGATCATAAACAACAAGTGAGGGAAAACAGAAGGTCCATAGCTGGTCATGGCGGCTTACACTGCATGAAATTAAACTACCAAACAAAATACTAACAAACATTACAAAGCATTAGCTCTGCAAGACGCTAACTGCAGTACATTAAGCTTGGTGGATTTATAAATTGGACAGGTACTGCAATATTACAGCTTGGCAGTGATCAATTTGTCTCTGCTGGCGATTGCAGTTTCCTGCTCGCACAATCTGAAAAGCACCAAGCATAAACATTATAAAATTGTAGCAGAACAAAAAAGTTAATAAAGATAAAACGATAGAGTGCCCACTGTGTACTATCAACAAGCAGAATAAATTAATGTACAATCCAGAACACTACAAAATATTATATTATAATTTCTTAGAGTGCAAATTCCGAGGTAGTCAAGGACTCAAGGTATGGTTTTTTTGGTGTGAGATTTAGAACTGACATAGTAGAAGATATATGAAAATAATAGATCAACAATGACTGGGTTGAGGGAAGAAAAACATCCAGCACGACACATCTTGGTAGTTTATCAAAATCTACTTAAAAAATCGATGCCAACCACAATCAGATGTGATATTCATAATAATGTCATATATTTGGTTTCTCTAAAACCAACCAAGATTGTCACCGATATTAAGTTTTGTAGATAAATATTATTTGCATTCTAATAAATATATACAAAATCAAAAGTAAGATAACAAAATGCATAGAAGTACAATGTTAAGTTGGACAGATAAATATTATTTGCATTCTAGTAAATATATACAAAACTAGAAGATAAGAAAACTCATACAAGCTCTACATTGCACGAGAACATCTAGGCAATGGACTAGAATGTACGTGGAGTGTAGAAGCTCATGATCGGGAAGATGGTGAATTCGGTCACAAGCTCACTTATCTGCTTCTTGAGACCTGACTTGAGGTCTAATGCGAAGGTACCGGCCTCTGTACTGAGAAAGACGACACCAATACCATCAGCAAAACCAACCGCAAGGGTTGTGCGCCACGGATTGTCAATGCGGATGACCCTGTATTGAACCCATCTAGTAAGTCCCTCGGGATCCACTTTTCTTGACCACAAGTAAAGGCTTGAACCCCTAACTCCGGCAAATCCCAGTGAACGATCCTCAGTTACAATGAGAACATCAAACCATCGGAACATGTAAGGCGCATCGATCATAGATAAGCAATTCTTGTCCAGATCAAATTTCAAAATGTTGTCACTGTCAGCAATGTTGAAGTAGAGTTCATCTCCAATAAGAATACCAGTCTTGGTGTTGGCGGCAAACAACATCCCCATTCCTGTGTCCAGAGAGATTGTTGCCCCACATGTCCCAAGTCTTGGAAGAGTACACACACGCCCACATCTTCATGACGCCACTGTAGACTTGACCACTTAAACAGAGAAAACCAGAGCCCACGGAGACAACGAGGGAGGGGCCACGGTGGCAATCGTGGTGATTGCAGCTACTCACGGTGCACAGAACCGCGGAGGAGTTCTGATGATAGACGGCGATTTGGTTCCAGGGCAGCCTCTAGCAGTCTCCTGTGATGGGGTCCCAAACAAGGAGTCTGTGATGATAGACGGCGATTTGGTTCCTGTGATGCGGTTGTAATCGAACGGCGGCGGGTGCCGATGTGGTGGGGACGAAGCGAGGCATTTGTTTGGGTGCGGTGTCATTGAAGAGGAAGAAGCCGAGCATGGGAGGTACGAGGTGGAACTCACGGTAGCGGCGGCCGAATGCCGGGTCGGAGAGGATGCAGCGCCAGAGATTGCAGACGACGGAGGCACGGACGAGGTGCGCGGGCTCGTCGGGCGGGACGCGGAGGTTAGGATTTCTGTGGTCATGTCTTCGACGAGCACTGGCGATGCCGGGTGCGGCGGCGCCATTGCAGGCAGCCTTCTACTTGGTGAGATCTGAGAGGAGAGTGACTAGGGTTTGGCCGATTTGGGGAAGAATGCGGAAGAGCGACTGAGCGAGGCGATATGCTGGGATGGGCTCTCTCTTTTTTTTCTCTTCTTGTGTGGGCCTCACCTCATTGAACGGCCTTTCTATTGATTGATTGAGTGGCACGAGGCCTCATTTCTTCGGGCCGTCGTCATATGCCCGACCGAGGCTTTACTGCTCGTGGGCTCTCTTTTTTAAAATGTTGTGGGCTTTAGAGGAAGCAGCGTACTCATTAATTAAAGGAAAAAGTCTATTTTTCCTCCCCCAACTTTCACAAAAATCCGTTTTTCCTCCCTCAACTCTAAAACCGGGTAAATCACCTCTCTCAACTTTTCAAACCGTGCATTTTACCTCCCTGGAGTGGTTTCGAAGACGGTTTTGCTACAGTGAGGCGGTTTTGTCTTTTTCTTTTTTTATTTATTTCGGTTGAATCTTTGAAAAATCATAGTAAATCACAGAAAAATCATAAAATAAAAAATCCAATTTTGTTGCACTCCACATGAGTAGATCTACACAGTGAACATATAATATGGTATGCTTTAGTACAAAGTTTTTGCTACCAAGGTTTTGTCTTTTTCTTTTTTATTTATTTGGCTGGATCTTTGAAAAATCCAATTTTGTTGCAAAAACTTTGTACTACAGAAAAATATGGTATTCAATTTTGTTAGACTCCACATAAGTAGATCTATACAGTGAATATATAATATGGTATGCTTTAGTACAAAGTTTTTGCTACCAAGGTTTTGTCTTTTTCTTTTTTATTTATTTGGCTGAATCTTTGAAAAATCATAGTAAATCACAGAAAAATCATAAAATAGAAAGTCTAATTTTTTTTTGACTCCACATGAGTAGATCTACACAGTGAACATATAATACGGTATGCTTTAGTCCAACAAAATAATTATAGAAGCTACAACTATGAATTATTTCAATTAATTACAGAAAAGCATAGATCTAAAGCTACAATAAAAATTTTGTACTAAAGCACACCATATTATATGTTCACTGTGTAGATATGCTCATGTGGAGTCCAACAAAATTAGATTTTCCATTTTATGATTTTTCTGTAATTTACTATGATTTTTCAAAGATTTAGCCGAAATAAATAAAAAAGAAAAAGGCAAAACCTTCGTAGCAAAAACTTTGTATTAAAGCATACCATATTATATTTTCACTGTGTAGATCTACTCATGTGGAGTGCAACAAAATTGGATTTTTCATTTTATAATTTTTCTGTGATTTACTATGATTTTTCAAAGATTCAGCCGAAATAAATAAAAAAAGAAAAAGACAAAACCGCCTCACTGTAGCAAAACCACCGTTTACTGTACCAAAACCGCCTTCGAAACCGCTCTAGGAAGGTAAAATGCACGGTTTGAAAAGTTGAGGGAGGTGATTTACCCGGTTTTAGAGTTGAGGGAGGAAAAACGGACTTTTGCGAAAGTTGGGGGAGGAAAAATAGACTTTTTCCTTAATTAAATGCCACATAAGACTCCTCTCTCAGTCCCAAGACTTAGCTAGAAGTTATGTTAGGCCTTGTTCAGATCACTTTCAAATTTGAAGTTTTTTCACTCTCTCTCCATCACATCAGTTTTTGGACGCATGCATGGAGCATTAAATGTTGGTAAAATAAATAACTAATTGCACAGATTAGTTGTAAATCACGAGACGAATCTTTTGAGCCTAGTTAGCCTATGATTGGACAATATTTGTCAAATACAAACGAAAGTGCTACAGTAGACAAAGTTGAAAATATTTGTAATCTAAACAAGGCGTTAGTCGTGATTCAGGTAGACATGTTTTTATTTGCTTTCGCAGTCGGAGGGCGTTTGACTCTTATTCCACTACTTAGTTAAACAGCAATGGCTTTGCTAAAAAAACATAAGGCTCCTCTCTCTAAAAAAAAGATGCCACATAAGACTTTTTGCCAATGTAATGCTCAGGGTCGGGCATCTGTCTAATCGGATGCCACTTCCCAGGCCTGCTCATGCGCTACCGACCGAACAAGCCTGCCTCCTCCTCTGTACGTCTCCCCTAGCTCTCTCAAAAAAATCTTCCTACTCGCTCGCCTATCGCACGCTTCACAGCCCCGTGCGACTATTAGCCCGTCCCACTCCGCATTCGCTGTAGTGGCCATCTCCCCCTGGCGCCCTCATGCTGCACTGCTCGCTCCTCGCTCTTGTTCGTTGCGCGCCCCACCTGCGCCTCTCACTCCTTGCTCCCGCAGTCCTAAGGATGGCAACGGTGTGGGTTCGGATCGGGTAAAGTCTCTGGGCACCCAAAACCGAAACCCGAACATAAAACCCGACCCGCCCCGAACACCGATTCGGGTAAAAATCCATCCCCAAAACCGAAACCCGCGGATCCCTGAAACCCGACGGATTATCCGAAACCCAAAAACATTAGAGCAAATCAGCAAGAACAACAGTACAAAACATGATACATTAGCGAAGCAAATTACAGATAAATATAGAGAAATTACAGAACATGTATATATTACAGGAAAAATTGACACATATTGCATCCAGCAGCTAGCCATGTACAGATTATAGAACATGAAGACATACATACATACTACTACATCCATCAAGGAGATAATGCAATCTAGCATTCAAGAGAACGACGACGACAGCGAGGACAAGGCAAGGAAGAGTCAGATATAGAGAGAGCATGCAACCAAAACGATGCATTCAACCAAAGGCTCGAAAAAGGTCCATAAAGGCGGCTCAGATCACGTCGACCACGTGCCTGACCAGAATGGAACAAGCGGCAGAAATGGCAGGCAGATTTAGAGGCACCGCCGCCGCCGCTGGATGCTGGCCTAGGCCACGGCGGCTGGCGCCTGCTGCGAACGCCGGCGGCTGGCACCTGCTGTTGGATGGGGTGGCGCCGGCGGCCGACGAGGACGAGTGATGAGCAGATCTGGTGGGGTAGCGCCGGCCCCTACTCCTCTGCGAGACCGAGCGGACGCGGATTGGGATGGAGTGGGCGGGTGCGGGTGCGGGTGGCCGGATGGGGTGAGCGAGTGGCTCTGAGTTCAGAGTTATATACGTAGGGTTACTAGATGGGCTGCTAGTGGGCTTAATGTTTTCGGGGCTCCAACGGTGATCCGCGGGGGAAAACTCAGATCCGCCCCCAAACCCGTAACCGTTCGGGTATCCGAACCCAAAAACCGTGGGTATAAAACTGTCACCAAAACCAAAACCGCTAGACCCGAAACCCACGGATACCCGCCCCGAACCCGCCCCGCTGCCATTCTTACGCAGTCCCACCCACCGTGTGCCTACCTGCATCATCGGGTCCGCCGCCCGCCTCTGTTGGAGCTGGTGGTGCCATCGCGCGCCTCAGGTGGTCCCCGCCGAGCCAAGGGCACCCACGATCGCGGCTTGTGCTGGTGGTGCTCGCGCTCCCTCTCGGAGCCAGCTCCCACTCCGAGGCCGGAATAAACCGGCCCTGGCGTCTCCCTCCCCTTATGATGCAAATATATGTTTACAGTGTTTTATATGTCATATTAGAAGTATGTTGTAAGTGTTTCATATGGATGTTGAAAAGTAGATCGGGCTGTCGTATATCTTTCAAGTGTTTTCAAAGGCATGTTGAAAATTTTGTTCAAAATGTTTCATCTATTTAAGACGTATGTTGCAAGCGTTTTTGATCTGGATATTGCACATGTTTGTACACATATGTTGCAAGAGTATGTTCGAAATGTTTCATCTATTTCAGTCATATGTTGCAATAAGTGTTTTCATGTTGCAAGTTGTAAGTTTTTTATTTGAATGTTGCATAAGTTTCACACACATGTTGCAGGTGTATGTTCCAAATATTTCATCTGCTTTAGACATATGTTGCATTCATGTATTTCATATTGCAAGTTTTTTCATGTTTGTGAGGTATGTTCAGAGACTCATGGGAGCACGGCTCGAGCGCCGGGGGAAGGGACGCTGTGAGCCAGGGGCTGGCGGATGGGGCGCGCGGCGCGCCTGGGGTCCTACGGACGGTGAGTGCTCGTCCTCATCCCGGCTCCTGGGTGTCGCCCGCGCGAAGAGAGAGAGGAGCGGATCAGGTGGAAGGAGTGGCAGGCGCGGAATGGGGCATGGCAGACGGGGACAGGGTGCGCGTGCGAACGGATGGGCACGGACACGTGTGTGCAGCAGCGAATGGCGCAGCGGCAAGCGTGAGCGGGCGGGCTGGCGACCAAAGCCGAGGTCGCGCGATGGGATTTTCTGATGGGCCGTTCTGCTAGGCCATTTGGTGGGACTGTGCCTAGGTTACCGTCCGACGGAATCCTATCCCATTGGATGTCCGGCCTCCAACAATTCATAATTCAGAATTATCAAAGAGAGATAAAAGTTGTATCATTCCAGAGGTATAGTTTGGGTACAATATCCAAAAGTTAGAAAACCGTGCACAGTTCTTGGTCCTATTGCCATTGACAGAAGATAAAACACATATAATAACTAATTACTCTCTCAGTCTAAAAAAAGAATGCAACTGCGGGTTGTGTGCCGGCAAAAGTACTTCACGTTGAATCAACAATTTCTAGTGAATACTATTCATATTTATGGCTCCAAAATAATTTATTATGAAAATACGTTTCATAATTAATCTAATGATACTATTTGATATCATAAATATTGATACTTTTTTTATCTATAATTGATCGAACTTAAGATACTAAACCATGACACGCCATAATATTATGCATAAAAGAGCATCAAGATTTATGGTACTAAACTAGTATCATTAGATATACTATCAAATATATTTTTATAATACATTTATTTGGTGTCATAAATAATAAGTTTATTGGTTACATGGAAATTAAATTTTGAGAAAAGGAGAAAACTAAGAGGTGTCCAATGAGCCTTAACTTGGAGGAAACGCGATGGTGTTGGAGGGACCTAATAATAAGCTCCGATTGAAAATAATGGTCGCCTACAAATTTAATGTTGCGGACATCCTACTCAAATATTTTTTGAGATATTATAAATTTTATAATACAGGTGTTGACTTGAATTATATGGTCTTATTTCTGGTCTCCGTTGCAACGTAGGCGCACAAACGCTTAGTGGTATTAAAAAATTAAAATGGTACATTAGAGGGTCTGAGCGTTCATGTAAAACTTATTGACCCCCTAGGGTGCCGCTAAAGCGTGTTGTAACGAACATTTTCTCTACCTCAATATAAAGACGCGCAAACCATTTGCGTGATCGAGAAAAAAAATTAAAATGGTGCAATAGGTTGCTGAAAGAACGTACTCCTATATGGTAACTTAGGTAAAAGACTCTATTAGCATTTACAGTAAGGACAAAAGTGACGGAACAATTAGACAAACAACATAACTTCGTGGAAAGCAAGACGAAGCTTCTGCTACATTGTCATTCCTGTGGAAAGCCAAGTCATTGAGAAGGATGCAAAGCGAGATATATATATATATATATATATATATATATATATATATATATATATATATATATATATATATATATATATATAGGGAGAGTATACTCTATAGCTAGCTACAAAACAAGTTATTTTGTAGCCACCTCTATTTACGATAATTTTATATACCAATTTACGACAATGTCAGTATATATTTACGATAGTTGAATTACTATAACACATGAGGATATTTATCATAATGTTATAATAAATCATATAGTAAGGAGTTACTATAATCTCATAAATTAGAATAGCAATTATCGTAACTCTAAGTGGCTACAGAATAAGTTATTCTGTAGCCAGCTATAGGGTAGTAGTTATATATATATATATAGACTTATTTACTGTTCATGTTAAACAGTGTTCCCATTGTCACGCCTATTAACAGTACCGTGTCCATAAACAGTATCATGACATGTTCATGAACAGTACCATGACATGCATGAACAGTGTCATGACATGTCTATAACCAGTACCACCGTGACATAAAACAGTACCAAACCATGCTATAAACAGTACCCACGCAACTGCACGGGGCCACCTGCTAGTATAGTATATTGCCGACCGGCGGGTGATGACCAATTGGTAATGATGACTTCATGACTAGTACTAGTAGTATAGCTAATTAATGAGTAAAGACCACGGTACATTTTTTATTACGGGACGAGCAAAACAGTACAACAGGAAGAATATGGCAACACGGGAGAAGACGACAAAACCTGCAGGAATAATATACGGAAAATATATAGTTTATATTCGTATATGTTGCTTTGCTGGAGGCTACGTACGCAACTTCTGCTTCTGCCGCATCGTGATTGCTCGGTAATAAAGAAGCTAAGAACGTGGATCCCGATGCTAAGAATTATTAATAGAATGGAATAAAAACTAGTTTTTAAAGGCACCTTTCTTTATTTACAGAAAAACGGTTCTTATTTTTAAAGAGCCCTGCACGCCGCCACCCTCCCCGCGGCCCTTGGCGTGTTGCCACGGTTGTGCTCCTGTGCTCGCGGGTGAGGGAGAGAGAGGGAGGCATTCCAAATCCTAACACCTACGTGTGGTGAGATAGGGAGGCATGGGGGAGGGCCGCTGGGGAGAGGAAGAGAGGAGTGCGGAGGAGGAGTTCCAAACCCTAACTCCTTATTATATACATGGCCACTGTATTGGGCCTGATAGGCTTAGGGCCTGTTTTCAAAGTAAAAAATAGAGACTATTTTGCCTCTGCTAATGGAATTTGAGAGACGGGCAATATGTCACTGTCTTGGTAAATGCATTTTGAGAGATGGGCAAACTGTGACTACCTCCATAAATATATTTTAAGAGATGGCCAATTTGCGATCGCCTCCGAAAATCCTTTGGTATTTTAGGAGACATGCAAATTTTGTGACCGCATCCGTTAATATCTGAGCAGTGTCTCGTAAAATCATTTATGTAGTAGTGAAGATTTCTCTTTTTGAGTTGCATAGTCAGAAATAAACTTAAACCATATATAGTTGTGTGGCCAAAAGCTGGCTTCTCCCTACCTAATATGAAAGACACCTTCCTGGCCGTTTCCCTCACTATTACTAAAATGCCAATGGTGCAGTAGGTTTCTGAAAGAACATGGTAACTTAAGTTAAACACTCCATTGCAGTAATGACAAAAGTGAATTATCAAGACACATTCAGACAAGTAACGGAGCTTCGTGGAAAGCAAGGTGAAGCTTCTGCTATATTGTCTTTGAGAAAGATGCAAACCGTTTATAATAATTGTGGTATATTGCCACCAGGTGATGACAGTGAGCTCCACTTTACAAAGTGAGACAAACGGAGTGGTTATAACTTATATGCAGAGTAAATACCATATGGTACATTTCGCTTAGTAACGACGAGCAAACCAGTACAACAGGAAGAGTATGACAACCGGGGAGAACACACCAAACCAGTAATGACACCCCCATTTTTACTGCGATATATATGGCTCGCATGTCCACTTTGTAACTCAATAACACACTTGTATGCAGTTCGTTTGATTCCATAACAATCGCAAATGAGCCACACACTTTGGTGATTAATTCCAGCCTCCTATTCCTTACACAAAGTTTGAATCGGCAGTTGCTGATGCCTGTGCAGGAAACTAAGGTAACACTGCTGCTACCTCCTATCAGTCCTTAAATCATGTTCCTGCCCAAGCTAGTAACTTGAAAGAGATTAGTTTTAGAAGTTCATGTATTAACTTAGAGTTCGTAGATTATCAGAATTGCTTATATTTAGTCTTTCTCTCTAATTTGTCCTTAGCCTAATTAACACAATACTAATATATACACATCCTTCATTTTTGTTCACTTGCAACAAACTTTATTAGTTACATATTTTCCATCACTATTCCTAGTTTCCCCCTTTGAATTTCACCTCCACATGTGCTAGTCATGTGTTTGGTTGAAATTTCTAACTTGTGGTGTTGAGCTATGTCTTCAGTGTTGAATTAAATATGATCATGGCTTCATGGATGCATGTATAGCTGACGTCAATATATGGCCACATATCGTGCATGCATGTAAATCTTGAGTAAACTTTTTTCTAGATTGACAATTGTAGTAGTGGATAATGTAGAAACATATATATAATTAAGTACTCTAGTTTATTCTTTTACAATGGTACATGATTTAGATGTAAATATGGGGGGTTATTAATTTTTTATTATTTTTAAATAGTGGCGTATGTGAGATATTTAGATGCACATTTTAGGGGATTTCTTTAGATTATTTTTATAATGGAATAGATGAGATTACTTTATGTTATTTTATACAAGTCGATAGAGCTCACTGAAATACAATTTTAGGGGTTATTTTATATCTTCACCATAAAGACATGCATGGCTGGCTTAAGTTTATTTATATAAAAACACTGTTCACCTATACGGCTGTTTAGACGGTGTGGTTTGCTGTGTCCGTTTAATCAGTCTTTTATCCCATTTAATCACTGTTTAGTCCATTTAAACGGACGTTTAGCCCGAATAAATAGCTAAACGGTAGGTGGCCATTTAAACGTTTAGGATAACATTGTATTAAGATTAGGATGGTATTTTAGGTTGTCTTCCATGATGGCATAGATGGGTAATTGAGACAAAGATTATGGACTATTTTAGGATATTTTTCATAACGGTAGAGGTGGAAGGTGTGTACTTTAGTCATAGCTTTCAGGGGTTACTTTTGTGTATTTTCATAATGGTAGAGATGAAAAAAATAGAAAATAAAATAGATCCAATAGCTATTGTTGTCGACGATGATTATAGAATATTACAAATCACTGGCGGGACGGTTTTGGTTTATGTGAGAGCTTTATAATTTTATTCTTTCTTCGACTATGCTTCATGTCAATTAACATGAAAGCTCTAAAATAATGTTTATTCTGAATAAGATAAGATTGATTTGTATCCTTTGGGCTTCATGCTTCTCATAAATGTGTCAAAGCAGCTCTCTCATTATTTTTTGTATCCTCAGCAGATAGATAAATCAGTTCCCCACGTACGGTGACTTGATGGCACTACCTTCAGCGGTCGTTGAGCAGAGTACAGGCAAAGTGTTGTCGTACATCTCAACCAAGCTTGACGAGAAGGCATCCAGAGCAGAAACCATTGCAAGGATCGAGATTGCAGTCCGTCGGTTAGATTTTGTCCTTGAGAAGACTGGAAAGATTGCAATCACATATGTCTCCTTGATACGTACATGGAAGGCTCTCAAGCGAGTCTATATGGAGGGGATAGACCTGCTCAACAAGTACAATCCGCAGTTCATCCTTCAACGGATTGCTAATAGAGCTGTAAATTTGTCCATCTCTTCTCTTGTTGGATTGAGCAACAAGCAGTTGAGCCCCTCCGTTGCCCAAACATTTGAGAGGTATGCAGATTGGGCTGAAAAGTTTGTAACGGATGTGGAGTCCTGCTGCCCGCTCCGGCATGGCACCTTCCGTTACCCATTTATCAGGCATCTTTTTGAAGGGAAAACTACTTGTTTTGCATGGAAGAAAGGAAGAATAATGCTTGGTTTCTTTATATGGCCTGTGATTTTGGAAGGGCGTGGCGTAGAGGCATACCTATATGTGTTATTGGCATCTAGATACCGACAGGCTAGATAAAAGTTTCGGCCTACAATTGATGCTACGGATTTCAGAAAGCACAGACATAATAGGGGCTGCTATAAAGTGCTTATGTTCATCTGCATCACTGCTCAACCCTGTTGCCCAAAAAGTAGCGGGAAAACTCACCCTGCTACATAATTTTCAGGACATTGTTGCATTTTCACATGATCCTCCCTGGGCTGGCATTTGCACTCAAGAGCGGTATTCTGGAATGACTCAAAGTTTCCGGCCCGATCCACTATGTTGTCAAGCAGCAAATGGACACAAGCCCAATGTCAACGGCATCACCTCATCTGAGCAGACTACGTTTGGTTTCCCAGAGCAGATTATTTCGTTTGGTTTCCAATGTTTTATTCCAGTGCTAGAGTACAACATGGCGAGCATTTCTGAAGAAGCGCATAGAAACGCAGTGATAGATGACCGCCGGTCGCAACATCTTGACCTGGGGTATGCCTTCGCACCTCATATCTTATTGCCTCCATGTATATGCATGCCTGATGAGAATTGCACGTCTGATATGATGGTAAACAAAAAAGACGAATGTATATATGGTAGTCTACATGGTAATACATCAGAAACCGTTGATATGGTCATGTTAGAGGGATTCAACCGTTTCATTCGTGAGGTAGAGGTGACCAAATGTGAAATGGGCTGGCTCGACAAACATGGTGTATGGTATAGGATGGAAAAGCCAAGCTCAATCATAGCAACGGCGCCTGAAACCAGCGGCAGATAAAAGACCCGGAGTGCCTGCCTTTGACTAAAATAATAACAAACGTTCTCAGATGTCACAAAAACTACGAATTATAATGGCCACGAGTGACAAGATGATTCGGCCTTGCTTTTGCCGAGTTTCCTACACCACCATGGGTATTCGTGGAAGTTCATCTTGTTAGATACGTGTCGAATATTATGTACGAATTTGGTTACGCTAGGACTCTGAGTTGTATTTGGCAGTATAGGGTAGAGTTGGTGTTGAACTCTGTAACCCAGTCTCCTCATAAATATGAGATGAGGGCTGCTGTTGTAACCATGACGACATAGCGATAGGTTGGCAGGAAGGCGGTGGCACGTTGCCGGGACCCTGGAGCAGCCGGTGTTGCTGATATTGAGGAGGAGTGCCCATAGTCATGCCCCAGGGATTTGTCTTCGGCTGAACATCGTTAACAAATATCTTGTCTCTGGAGTAGTCTGTGATCTTGCATGTTCATCTTAGCAGATTTAATTGCATTTCTGCGTGTGAAGATTAGCAGACAGCTCGTCGCTGTGGGGCTAATTTCTAACAATTGGTATGTAGAGCTATGGTTGGATTAGATCTAGAGGTTGTGCGGAAGATCATCTAGAGGTTCGAGGATTATGCGTCTACTACAAGGTGTCGTGCAGCATATGGTGATGCGAAGCGAATACGACACAAGGTGAAGCATGGTCCTTGGCGGCACGTGTGATCAGCACACGTATGGCTGCGGCAGGTCGACGGAAGCGTCGGCGGCTGCTAAAGTTTTTAGCCGGATGTTGTCATTGAGGGTCGTGGCGATGACAAGATGGGATTGCAGTGTTGGTGGTACGTGGTGACTTTCGCTGGCGGTGCGGCGTTAGCTGGTCAAGGGAAGACGAGTTCGGCTTGGACACGTATAAGTTGGACTTGCTCGGAGATCAGGAGTCTGCAACTATGGAGTACCAGCGATGGGTTCAACGTGTGGAGCACAATGTCCTGAGTCCGCACGTGGCTGGTTTCTTCAGCAGCGTGCATGTAAGAGCTCAAGGCTAATCAGATAAACAAATCGTAAAGGCGAGAGCATGCACAGAGTTATAAGCGTATTGGACAGGTTGCGTGCATTAATTGCTTTACGTGACCAATGGTGCTTAGAAGTGCATATGCTCTTTGGGCAGGTTTGTTTATTGTTGTGTCTAGCAGAGGAGCTAGCTCGTTGTACAGGCCCAGATGGAGGTAAAAAGAAAAAGCTCTGGAGCTGGTTGTTGGCTGCAGCGGCGTTCTTTCTTTTTTTTTTTGGTGGTTTTGTGTACACGGTCAAAATCAGCTTGAGGTTGTGCAAGGCTAGAGTGGCGTGAACTGGCTGGTTCGTGCAGACGTTTCAATGACAACACGTGGGTTCAGCGATGAACCAGGCAGACGATCTGCGGCGAGAGTAGAGAGTCTGGTGATCGGCAGGATACATCGGTTGGATCAGCATACAAGACAACCAATATGTTGCGGGAGTTGTGGCAAGGCTGTGTGTACAGCGGAGCTACAAGGCACGACAGGACGTTGTGGATATTGATGGAATTTGCAACAGGCGATGGAGGAGAGACCTTAGTGCCGGTGTTGTGGTGCTCGTTGGTGGCGAGTGGAGGCTGTCGATGGTGTTTGGTGGTGGGGCACATGGCGACTGATGAGGGTTCGATAGTGGTATTTTTTTCAGCAGACTGACAAGGCCAAGGTGAAGAGGAGCTCATTGGTGATCTGTCTGTGATTGATAGATCGGGCCGAACAGTTCGCGGGGCACAAGATAGGCAGCTCAGGATGGCTGGCAGACAGTTTGCCTAGAGGATGAACATACTGTGGTGCATGGTGGAGAGGCAAGCAGTGACAAGTTAGTCATACCGTGTGCAGAGACGATGACAGGATCAGCAACGATGACATAGGAGCGTGATGGCTGATGGGGTTTCTCAATCTCTGTGGCGTGGCTACACGTGGCGTGAGCTCAGAATGCAGGTTTGCATGGAGGAGTTTACGTGTTTCCAAATCAGCAAGGGCATGGATCGATTCAAATTGCACATGTAGAATTCTGAAGTGTGGATCGAATGACGTGAAGAAGTTTCATGGGCTGAATTGGAAGGAAGTATAGACGGTGGATGTCTGTACTTGCAGCTGGAGTAATTTGGTTGGTCTGTGCTGCAGGAGGCTACGCTGTAAAACATTTGGCATAGCTTTGCAGTGGAAACAGAAGAGCAAGCTACCGTGGCCAGGGTTAAAAAAACCGGCCGGTTTACCGCGGTAACCGCCCTAACCGGGCCGGTCCGGTTCCGGTCCGGTCCGGTTAGGTATTCCCCAAATTCAAATTTAAAATTAAAAAAAAAATGCTGAAAAAATTCCTAAAAATAGTCCATGATTTATAGAAGCCAATGGTGTAAAAATTTTTCAAATTTGAGTTCGTTTAGTATTTATTTATACGAATAGAAGTTTAAAAAAAAAGAAAAAAAAACCGGTCCCGGCCCGTTAAGGCCCATGAGGCCCATTAGGCCGCCACGGGCACAAAACGAGCCGGGAGCTCGCGGGGGGGGGGGGGGGGGGGGGGTCAAACGTGCCGACGCTCCTTTTCCTCTCCCTTCCGCGAGCGTCCGACCCTAACCCTTGCCGACCGGCCGCCGCCGCCGGCTTACCGCGCCAAGACCTCGGTTTACCGACCGGCTCGCGCGGTTTACCGAGCTCGCGACGCTCGGTCGGTTGACCGGACGGATCTAGCGGTTAACCGGTCGGTTAGCCCGGTAAACCGACCGGATCCGCGGCTAACCGCGCAGGTGAGTTTTTTTTGTTTTTTTTTATTTAGAGTAGTTTTAGGATTTAGGTAGAATTTGTGTTAGGATTTAGGATAGTTTTTTGGTTAGGTTTTAGGTAGGATTTATTTTAGGATGTTTTTTTTAGGATTTAGGATTAGAGGTAGGATTTGTTGTAGGATGTATATTTTAGGTATATATTGTGTGACTTTGTGTATATATTGTGACTTTGTGTATGTGAGGTATAGATTTTAGGTATATTTTAGGTATATATTGTGGAGGATTTGTGGTAGGATTTAGGATACATTTTATTTAGGTGTGACTTTGTGTTGTCCGTTTATGCAGGTAGAGTAGACAATGTCAGGCAGAAACAGAGACGTTGTATGGGAGCATGGTGAAAATCTTGCTCCTGGATGGAGATGCAAATATTGTCATGTGACGAGAGCAGGCGGTGGTTGCACTAGATTTAAACAGCATTTGGCTAGGTACGGGGCGGACACCTTGCATTGCGCCCGTGTGCCACCAGATGTGCGTGCGTACTTTCGGCGAGATCTTGACAGAGCTAAGAAGACGACTGCTGACCGGGCTCGACAAAGGTTGGCACAAGAAAAAGCTGCAGCTGAGGGAAACCATCCCCTCGGTGATGATGAATATGAGGCTCAGATGAAGGAAGCACTAAACCAGTCAAGAGCAGAATATGAGTACGAGCAGAGGGTGCAACAGAGAGGAGGTAATTACCACCGTGGAGGGGGTAGTGGTGGTGGTGGTGGTTCGCAAGGTGGGAATCCTATTGACAGGTTGTTTAGAAGAGCAGGATCACGGAGGGAGACTCCAGTGGAGGTGGAGGACTATCATGTGGCAGCGGGTGGGAGGAGAGGAATGCAGCAACAAAGGATTGATATAGGCTCTTGGACGCAGAAGGGGAAAAATGCAAAGGAAGCTATTGGTAAAGTTTGGTTCAGAACTGGCAATGAAAATGGCGATGGATCCAAGGACAACCCCATGTAAGAGATACTCTAAATCTGCACCAATTTGGTTTCGTATATTGGAACATATAGCTAACATAATGTGTTGCACTTGCAGCGGCCTGGTGGATGATATTTGGTAGAGATACTCCAAATTTGCAGCGCCTTGCTTTGCGGCTTGTTTCACAATGCATCTCCTCCAGTGGATGCGAGCGGAACTGGAGTACTTTTGCGTTGCTGCATACTAAGGTTCGCAATCGGTTGTCGCACAAGAAACTAAACAGGCTTGTTTATGTCAATTACAACCTTCGGCTACGACTAGCGGATGTGAACCCACGAAGGTATGATGAAGAAGATTTTATCGACCGGTTCGCCGAAGTCTCATTCTATGACCGGAGCAATCCGGTTAGGGAATGGATGGAGTACGGTAGATCTAATCTGCCTCCTGTTCTTGATGAGGATTCTGACGAAATGGACGTCCCTCTGCCATCACATCTTGTTAGGTACATTATATTTATATATATATAAATGTGTGTGTATGTCTCACCTGTATTATGTGATTCATTTGTTTGTGTTGGCAGTGACCAAATAGATCCCGATGATCTACGTCAGGCTACGGGGCATGATTGCATCAGTGATTGGGCCCGTAGAAATGTGGGTGCAAGTCACCTCGGGAAGAGGAAGATGCAGATGGTGCCTCCAAAGGGTCACGGCAAGCGTCACCGAGGAAAAGGAAAAGCAGTGACCAGCGACACAGAGACTGAGGATGAGCAATACCAGTCCCAGGATAGTGGTGACGATGACAGTAGTGATGATGACAGTGCCAATGACGGTGCTAGTGGGAGTGATGGTGGCGGTGCTGGTGGGACAGACGGTGGTGGTGGTGGGAGTGGGGATGCTACTATTGGTGCTGGTGGTAGTAGTTATGTAGGTCTTCATTTCACAGGTATCCATTGTACCTACATACACACAATTGTTTCTGTCTATGCCTACTAATTATGGTTGATTGCAGGCGAGACCCAATTCACACATGCTACTCAAGACCGTGACCATGGACAACCGACATCGCAGAGGAGAGCATATGCACCGACGGACTACGACACTCCACAGTACTCTTCTTCCTCCTACAGCGATACCTCACAGCCTACTTATAGCTATCCCATTCCTGACATGACCATGCAGACTCAGACTAGATGGGTCTATGAATGGGAAGACCCCAGTTTTTACAATATGTTAGTTCAAGAATGGGAGACAACAGCAGCATGGACAGGACAAACTTGGCAAGATTACAAGGCTGATCTGCTTAGACAGCAAGGTATCTCTCTTATGTCCACCGCCGAATATGAAATGTCGTGCCAACAAGGGGTCTTCCCATACATCCTACGTAGTTGACCATGCAAGCGGAAACTATATCTTTGTTTGTGTAAGCGACTATATATTGTATTTGTATGCGACTATATATTGTTGTTTTAGTGACTATATATTTAAGCGAATATGTATTTGTATGCGACTATATATTGTTGCTTTAGTGACTTATGTTATTTTTTACCACATTGTGTGGTCTTTTTACATTAATTTGTGCAAAGGAAGTACCAAAATTTCTTTTTTATTCATGAAAAAAAAACGGTTTGGAGCGGTAAACCGGTCAAACCGGCCGGTTACCGCTCCAAACCGGCCGGTTTACCGGCCGCGAACCGAACCGAAGCGTGTTTGAATTTGATTTTGAATTCGGCCGGTTACCGACCGGTTACTGGTAAACCGGGCCGGTTTACCGCTACCGGCGGCCGGCGGTTACCGGAAACCGGTCGGTAAAAAAAACCCTGACCGTGGCAATTTCGAACTGCAGTGTTATGCAGGGCCATCGGATGAAGCCGTGTTCTGGTGTTTGCGTGCCGACTCCTCCGTTCGGAGGGATTCTGTGCACGGTGGGCTACCCTACCATAGCACCTGACCTTCCATTGCTGTGACAATGGGAAGATTGCTGGCGTTTGTCGCGGCCGTGGACAGTTGTATGGTTGGATGGAGAAGTGGACTGCGTGCCTGGCTGATCAATCCCCATCCAGGATCTCCAGATCGACGTGTGACTGATGTTATTAAGAAGTAGAAGCAGGAACTGTCAGTCCTCTGCATTTCCTTGCTTTCCACCTCATTTTAACCTACACAACAGTACGCATGGGGCTGGCTGACGAAACAATTACCCTAACTTTTCCAGCTCTCTTCTCGATACACATTGGAGCCGCACCACCCATTTCAACTTGTTTACACATTGAGCTCAAAACGATCGATCAGCTGCCTCTAAATTGTTTACTACTCCCAGAGTCACAAAATTACAAGTCGTTTTGGCTTTTCTTACTATGTATTTGGACATACTGTATATCTAGTTTTATTGGAAATATTGTGTACTTTGGAAAGCTAAAACAAATTATAATTTGGAGTAGGGGAACTAGGGCTGTGATAACGTGCAACTACCTGGCTATATATACATGATCTGTCGTCTGTCAAGCGGGAACGAATTTAGCCCCTTTTTTGGGGTCAACCAAAAATTTTGTTAAGGCCTCGTTTATGTTCAATTATATGTGCACGTGCAGACATGAGTATAAAAACAAACCAAAACAAGCTTCATCCAGATCTGAAATAGTCTTAGCCATGACCTCATTAACCGAACAATTAAAAAGAGAGAAACAAAAGACACATGACTGGCCCATTCCAGCAGATACTCTCTAGGCCTGGATGAGCTTATGGAGAATCAGGTCCATCAATCATCGTTTCACATGGTCTCTGCTAATACTGATGATGCAACTAAATAAAACATGTTTCTCAAAAAAAAAAACATAGTGAAGTTGAACCATCGCTCAAGAAGTATCAGATCAGGCTACATGTGACTGATGTTGGATTTCCCGTCCATATTTGATGGGTTGAGGACATGTAACATTTTTTTCTCATGTTACAAGGTACAGGCATAAGTGTTACAAATATTAATTAAAGAGCCAGGGGTTTCTTCCATTATGTCGTTTTTACGTCCAAACTGTCATCACACCCTATGTATCCCGTACTTGATCCGGATTTATTATTCGTGCTCATATGTGCTAGAACAGCTCACGTCCAGCGACAATATAGAGTTTGATTCCAAGATATATTGGGTTTCATGCAAGACATGGGCACATTTTGTTAGTAAAAAACAAAACAAACAGAACCGATAAACGTACAGAGAGAGTGATAAAACAGACTGTCGGAGAACAGATTTTTTTTTTGGCGAATCAGAGAACAGATATGGAGGCACTTGCGAAAAACGAGAACATATAGGAAGGTACTTGGAAAAAATGAAAAGTATTGGCGAATCAGAGAGCGGACAGAGAAAAAAAACAAATTCAGAGAGCGGAGGCTCTTGACGAAGAACAGAAGGGGCTGAGTAAAGTAACGACGGACGATGAGGGAATGTATTGTGGGAAATGAAAAGTAGGTTGAATCGCTCTTGAATATTATACTAGGAAACTTGTTGCAAGATAACCTGAATGACTTACATCTCAGATATTTATTCAACGATTGTGTCTTTCTTTTCATTTCGCCTTAAAATTGGATTGCAGATTGTGCCTGAATAAACGCTAGCTGCTCTAACTTATATGGACACAGGCCATATTGAAATATTTGCGTCAACCATTTCAAATCCTCTTGGAATGGGACTCCATACAGTGTTCGGACGCATGTGTTTCTTACTCGTATGGATGTGGATAGTCCTGTGTGTCTGTTGAGCTGTTCTCAACTCTCAAGGAATTTGTATATGTGCATAGTTTTTTTATACATCTAGATATACGCTATATCTAAATTCATAGCTTTTACTATATATCTAGATAAGTCAGAACGGCTTATAATTTAGGATGGATGAGTACTACTTAAGAGCTTTTATCTTTTGCTAGTTTTTTTTTCCTGAGAATAAGAAACTTAAAGATGCCGTTTGCAGTGCAGAGTGTCAGTGTCTCAACCTAGGTAAATTCAGACCCAACCTACGTACATATGTGAGCCTCAGTGCTGGGTGGTCAATAAATATGACTCCATGTCCGTCAAGCACTGTTTGTGTGATATTGATGCTCCGGCACATACACAAGGTTTTGCAGTGCTCTGTTCCGCGTTCAGCGTCTCTGCTAGTTGCTGCCCTAGTGTTGTTTTTATCCGCTGACTGCATCACAGTGAGCACATAGACCAGGATAGGGCAGACCAATCGGACCCAGCCCCTAGAAGCACGCAATGGCAAACAGAACAGAGGAGCACAGTAACAATGACACCATGGGCCCATGGAGTCCGAACTTGAGATTTCTTTCCATCAGTCACCAGCTTTCTCGCCGTGTCCGCCTTTTCATCCTGCCGTATATCTCTTCCTCATGTACGAGGACACCACCTGCCTCTGTGCCTCCCCCTCCCTAACTGTGGATCGATCCTACTTGTGCTCGCACTTGCGCTGACCTCCACTGTAGCTGCCCTCAATTCCACAGCGATGGGGCTCCCCCTCTTCTCGCATCTCCCTTTCCCAATCCCTCCCAGTTGCACTCTCCATTGCTGCTAATCGTGTTCCTAGCTCGCTTGTTGGGATGGACTCCAACAGCAGCGGCGCATGGTGTGAGGAGGGGCGGCGGCTGCTTGCCGGGGCGGGGGGTGGTGGTGCGATATAGCTGCTCGCTGGGGTCGTTGTGTTCAGCCTACTGTTAGGTTGATCTCTTCTCCATCGGGCCCAACGGCCCGCTGGACCTTGATCACGCGTCCTGATCGGGGGCGCCCAACCCTTCATGGTTGGTGGGGCCCCGTCACACTGCGCTATATAAAGGGTGGGGTGCTGGCGGCTTGAGGTACGAGGTTTCCCGCAGCCACTTTCCCCACCGACAACCCTAATCTCCGATCAAGAGAGGGGCGCAGCCAGTGACGGGAAACGCCACCGACCGCGCTGCCACTCCATCTCAGACTCCACTGCACCACCGTACTTCACTGCGTCGCGCTCCCCTCCTCCAACCGTCGCTGACAGTGAGCTGAGCATCACCAACGAACGAGATGGCCGCCGGATCCAGCTCCAGTGCCCCTGCAGTTCCCTCCGATGGTCTGTGAACTCCACCGTGCCTCTACCTCCTCCCTCCTCCCTCTCTCTGTTATCCTTCTAGTAGATCATGTACTAGGATCTTGATGTTTATACCAAAAATGCAAAGGTTTACCCCACTGATCTACTGTTACTCGATCCAAATGGTCTAACAATTGGTATCAGACGCCTAAATAGCACGTAGATCTAGCCCTTGTGGAAAAGAAAGAAAAGAAAAAACCGATTTCGAATCGGGAGAGGCAAATCATAATGAAACCCTAACCCTAACGAATGGTCGGAGGATGGTGGGACCTACCTCGGTACCCCTCCACGCCAGCACTACCGCCGTTGTGCGGGAAGGAGGTGTACCGCCGCCGTGTGGGATGGCCGCCGCGCGGCGAGATCTCGCCGCGGCCGTGGACTCCGGGCAACAGGGCACCACCACGCGGCCCCTCGACGGCGGTGTGCTCAGCCTCGGGCGAGCACGCACGCCGACGAGAGGGCGCGGGGCGGCACCATCTCTCTTCTCTCCGTGTCCGCCATGGGGGCCGCCATTGTGTGCCTCTGTGCTCGGCTGGTGAAAGTGAATGGGAGGGAGGAAATGGAAAATGAGTTAGGGTTTGGGCGAACGGCAGCCGGTCGGGGTTTTTGATCAAGCGAAACTGACGCTGAGCCGCACGATTTGAATCGACGGCCGAGATCCGAGCGCGGCTGGCTGGGTTTCTTTCGGCCCAGGCGGGCAAGCGTGGGGGCCAAATTGCCGGCCCAGGCCCAGGTTGCGGCCTGGGCGCAGCTGTCTCGCCGACTGAGCGAACGGGCTGCTGCTGCTGCGCCAAGCGTGCGCGACGCGCGTTGCTGGGCCGCGGGAGCTGCTGGGCCAAAATGGCCTGAAGAAAGAAGTTCTTTTGATTTTTTTATATTTTCCAGAAACAAATCTTGATGCATATTTTGATCATTTTCGATTCAAATTTGTTGCAAATTTCTGTGCAAATTTTTATCCAACGATATTATTTGTTCAGACAACAGTAAAGTGATTAAAGTGCTTCTAGAAAATATTATGAGAATGTTAAAATTGTTTTCGCTGCGTACTTGATGTTGTTAATTTCATTATTAAATTCGAACCAACGGGACAATTTAATTTTGAAAAATGGATATGTTTTGAGATGATTATAATATTGTTATTATTCTGACCAACGTGATTAATAGCAGTATTATGATGTTTTTTTGTCATGCATTAATTCTATTTCTGCCCAACGGTGATGTAGAATTAGTGTAAAAAGAAAATTGTATGTTTTAATTTTGACCACCTTGAAACTAAAGCATGCAATTATTGTTGTTATAATTATGTTCTCACTTTACATGAATTGTGTTTTCAGGAGGTAACTCTTTGATGGGGTTTATCAAAGATATTCTACCCCTCAAAGGTGACAACTACACCAAATGGAAAAAAATTGACCTCGCCTTTGTCTTGGCTGAGGTGGACTGGGTGGTCACCACACCGTGCCCCACTGAGCCTGTGGCACTGGTGAGGGAGGCTAATGAATCTGATGCTGATTGGCAAAAGAGAGAGAGGGACCATGCTCCTGAACAGATGGCATATGACCTACAAAAGCAAAAGTGGGTCAATGCCAATGAAAAGTGTGTTGCTGTCATAAAGAACACGATTGAGCCTACCATAATGGGCTCAATCCAAGAGTGTGACACTGTCACAGAGTACCTGAAAAGAATAAAGAGTCGGTTCTATGGCTCTTCAAAGACATATGCTACTCAGCTGATAAAGCAGCTGATGACAGAAAAGTACACTGGAGGTGGCAATGACAATGGCATTAGAGAGCACATATCAAAGATGAATCATTTGAACAACCAGCTCAAACCAATGGATCTGAATCTCAAGGAAGAGTTTCTTGTGCATGTGATTTTTGCTTCTTTACCAAAAGAGTTCGACACATTTGTTGTCAACTACAACATTCAGCCCGAGAAATGGGATCTAGAACATTGTATGGCAATGTGTGTGCAAGAGGAAGAGAGAATAAAGGCCGCTAATGGTGGTACTCTCAGTTTTGTTAAAGATAATAAGAGAAAGAATGCCAATGCCAACTCTCCCTCAAAGTCAAATGGCAAGGGTCCCATGCAGCATCAGCCTCAGCAGAACAGGTTTGCAGTGAACAAAGATCAGTGTCTCTACTGCAAGAAGGAGAGACATTACAAGAAAGATTGTCCTGAATTCTTAAAAATGATCATGGCAAAGAAAGATGAGAACATTATTACGTTCATAAATGAATCCCTGTATATATAGTATTCGAAATCTACTTGGTGGATTGACTCAGGCGCAACTGTTCATGTTGCTAATTCATTACAAGGATTCCGTTCGACGAGGACTACGCAAAGAAGCGAAAGACACGTTAAAGTCGCGAATGGAGTCCAAGCAGATGTCGAAGCTGTTGGCGATGTTCCTCTAGAGCTTGCTGATGGCTTCATTCTTTTGCTTAGAGATGTTTTATTTGTTCCTTCATTACAGAGAAACTTGATTAGTGTGTCTTGTTTGGATAATGATGGATTTGAATGCCATTTTGGAGATGACAAATGCGAGATACAATGTAATAATGAATGTGTTGGCCTTACTTTTCAAAAGCAAGATCTTTATTTGTTATCACTTCGTGAAAATGTGAATTCCGTATGTGATGCGAATGAGAATGTATCCTCGTTTGTGAATGCGAATAGAAAACGAAAGAGAACTCAAGATGCGTCGTCGAAATTATGGCACTGTCGTTTATGCCATATTTTGAGGGGGAGAATAGAGAGACTAGTTAAGAATGATATTCTTCCTCCATTAGAGTTCTCAGACTTTGAACAATGTAGAGAATGTATTAAAGGAAAATACACAAAGCAAATTAAAAAGGATGATAAACGAAGCACAGGAATTCTACAGATAATTCACACAGACATCTGTGGTCCTTTTCCTGTGAAAAATGTGGATGGTTTTGACTCATTCATAACATTCACAGATGATTACTCCCGTTATGGTTACATTTATCCAATTAAAGAAAGAAATGAAGTGTTGGATAAATTTAAAATATTTAAGGCTGAAGTTGAAAATCAGCATAATTTAAAGATTAAAGTGGTCCGATCTGATCGTGGTGGGGAGTACTACGGTCGGCATACCCCATATGGTCAAGTTCCTGGACCTTTTGCAAGGTTTCTACAGGAGAATGGCATAGTTGCTCAGTATTCTACACCGGACGAACCTCAGCAGAACGGAGTAGCTGAAAGGCGTAACCGTACCTTGATGGATATGGTGCGTAGTATGATGAGTTACTCTGACTTGCCATTGAGTCTATGGATGGAGGCGTTAAAAACCGCCATTCATATTCTAAATAGAGTACCAAGTAAAGCGGTGCCCAAAACACCATATGAGTTGTGGACAGGAAGAAAACCCTCACTAAAACACTTGCGTGTGTGGGGGAGTCCTACTGAGGCAAAAGTGTTTAACCCAAATATTAGGAAGCTAGATCCCAAAACAGTTAGTTGCCATTTTATTGGCTATCCTGAAAAGTCAAAAGGTTTTCGTTTCTACTGTTTAGACAGATACACAAAATTTGTAGAAACGAGACACGCTGTTATCTTAGAGGATGAAATGACGAGGGGGAGCACGGTAGCTCGAAAAATTGATTTTGAGGAGAAGCGGGTATGTGTGCCCACTCCGATGACTCAAGAACCATTTTTCGAATTACCTATTCTTGTTGCACCAACAGTGCGGGACACTGTAGTGCCAACACCTGTTGTCAGTTCTCCTGTGGTGACAGTAAATAATGATGAGAAACCTGTCCTTCAGGAACCTATACAAACTGATGTCACAGATGAGGGGGAGCAACAACAGCCCCAAACAGAAGATGTGCCAAATGTGGAGGCCCCGAGAAGGTCTCAAAGAGTTAGAAGATCAGCTATACCTGATGATTATGAGGTGTATAACACTGAAGAATTTCAAATGAAGGGTGATCCCATTTCATTTGAAGAAGCCATGAGAAGCGATAATTCATCAAAGTGGCTTGAGGCCATAGAAGATGAAATAAAATCAATGAATACCAACAAAGTTTGGGACTTAGAACCTATTCCTAAAGGAGCCAAGACAGTAGGCTGTAAATGGGTCTACAAGACAAAACATGACTCCCAAGGGAATATTGAAAGGTTTAAAGCGCGACTTGTGGCAAAAGGTTTCACGCAAAGAGAAGGGATTGATTACAATGAGACGTTTTCTCCAGTTTCATGTAAGGATTCCTTCAGAATAATAATGGCATTAGTGACACATTACAATTTAGAGTTACATCAGATGGATGTAAAAACGACATTCCTAAATGAGGATCTAGAGGAAAATGTTTACATGGCACAACCGAAAGGTTTTGTCGTGGAAGGAAAAGATCGAATGGGATGCCGTCTAAAGAAATTGATTTATGGGTTAAAGCACGCTTCAAGACAGTGGAACTTGAAGTTTGGCAGAACAATAAGGAATTTTGGGTTTAAAGAAAATATTGAGGATAATTGTGTTTATGCAAAGTTTAATAATGGAAGGTATATCTTCCTAATCCTGTATGTAGATGATATCTTACTTGCTAGTAGTGATATCAGTTTACTACTGGAGACAATGAAGTTTTTATTTTCAAAATTTGATATGAAAGATCTTGGTGAAGCTTCATTTGTTTTGGGCATAGAGATTCACCGAGATAGAAGTAAAGGGGTATTAGGACTGTCACAAAAGACATACATAGAAAAAGTTTAAAAAAAAATTAAGTATGCATAAATGTAGTGCCTCACCTGCACCCATAGTCAAGGGCGACAGATATGGGGATTTTCAATGCCCTAGGAACCAATACGAGCTCGATCAAATGAAAGTGGTTCTATATGCTTCTACTGTCGGAAGCCTATAATATGCTCAAGTGTGCACGCGCCCTGACTTAGCTTTTGTTACCGGGTTGCTTGACAGATTTCAATGTAATCCAGGGATTGAACACTGAAAATTGGTAAAGAAAGTCTTGCGATATTTGCAAGGTACGAAAGACCTCATGTTGACGTACAGAAAATCAGATTCTCTCCAAATAGTGGGGTATTCGGATTCTGATTATGCGGGAGATGATAGAAAATTCACGTCAGGATATATGTTCACTCTCGCACGAGGAGCAATTTCATAGAAAAGCTCAGAACAAACTGTCACTATATCGTCCACAATGTATGCCGAGTTTGTAGCGTGTTATGAGGCAACGGGGCAGGTGAACTGGCTAAAGAAGTTCATACCCGGTTTGAAGGTGGTCGACAGCATACATAAGCCATTAAAGTTATACTGCGATAATAATCCAGCAGTACAGTACACTCACAACAATAAGTCAAGTGGTGCTGCCAAACACATTGACATAAAGTATTATGTTGTGAAGGATAAAGTCCGGGATCAAATTATAAATCTTGAGCATATAAGTACTGGAAAGATGCTCGCGGATCCGCTTACAAAAGGCTTACCACCTAACGTGTTCAGAGAACATGTAGCCGACATGGGTTTAAGGGAAAGCCTATAACTCCTGGACTATAATAAATGGCCCAAAAGTTAAAGTAACTGTTTCGGATCAGAGACGTGCATTGTAGCTGTCAAATCTATCAGCGATTGACCGTGACGATGAAACATGCTCTATGCGCTTATTTGTGATGAAACGAGTAAAGTGAAAAGTATTGAAGTCAAAGATTAAAGGTTAAAGTATGAGTGAGATCAAGGCGGAGAATGTTAGGTTGATCTCTTCCCCATCGGGCCCAACGGCCCGCTGGACCTTGATCACGCGCCCTGATCGGGGACGCCCAACCCTTCATGGTTGGTGGGGCCCCGTCACACTGCGCTATATAAAAGGGTGGGGTGCTGGCGGCTCGAGGTACGAGGTTCCCCACAACCACTTTCCCCACCGATAACCCTAATCTCCGATCAAGAGAGGGGTGCAGCCAGTGACGGGAAACGCCACCGACCGCGCCGCCACTCCGTCTCCGACTCCACTGCACCACCGTACTTCACTGCGTCGCGCTCCCCTCCTCCGACCGTCGCTGCCAGTGAGGAGAGCATCACCAACGAACGAGATGACTGCCGGATCCAGCTCCAGTGCCCATGCAGTTCCTTCCGATGGTCTGTGAACTCCACCGTGCCTCTACTTCCTCCCTCCTCCCTCTCTCTGTTATCCTTCTAGTAGATCATGTACTAGGATCTTGATGTTTATACCTAAAATGCAAAGGTTTACCCCACTAATCTACTGCTACTCGATCCAAATGGTCTAACACCTACCAGTTGAATCAAAAATACCGGAAGGTACTGATAGAAACAAAAATTGCGAAAGCTGGTGCAAATCGGTTGAAATTTTGGTACAAGTTATCAAATTTTCATGAAATTTTAGTTAAATTTTGAAAAATTTTGAACAAAATGGAATTGAAATTACCAGTGTGTACATTTACTGGAGGTCAACGGTAGGGACGAAAATCGCCGATTTTCGGTGAAAACCGGCTGAAATTCTGAACCCTCTCGCGAGTCGCGACAGTTACTCACAGATCACAGGTCGAGAAGTGTCCGCGGCATCTCACGGGACGTAAAGTGGCACAGGAAAGGAGCAGCGTGAGTGGCGGTGACAAGTGAGGTCAGCCACTGAGCATGGCGATGGACGGCGCACAGCCATGTCGGCCGACCGGGCGCAGCGCACAACGGGTGTCCAGGCCAGCAGGTGTTTGCGTTGCTCGTCTTCTTAATGGTTTATGTTTCTCTGTTTTTCCTTGATTCAATCCGACTGTTTGATTTGGTGAGAAATTTGATTGTTTGGTGGGGGTGCGTTTTCCTTTGGTTTGATTTATATATAAAGCAGATTGTGGAAATGATATCTTTGGATTATAAAAGTGCAGAGACAATGTTCTTTAATTAATTATTTATTTATTATTTTGTGATAGATGGTATTGGACGGTATTCTCTTTTTGGAACTCCAATTGGATGTGCAGTCGGGAGAATGTTGTAGAGAAAAAGTAGGTTGAAAGAAGAGACAGACGTTCCAACTGGATGAGCAGTCCGGACGGTCAAAGGAAAGAAGAGACAGACGGATTTAACTCTGATAAGCCGCGGGGCCTTCCCGGATGGCCATCCCGGACACGTCGCCCGAAATTACTTCTGCCGTCGGATCTTCCATCGGACGAACCAGATTGCTTCGAGCGGCACCGATCGATCTACTGTGCCGGCCTCTCGAGAGCCTTCTTCTTCTCCCGACCCTAGCCAAAAAAAAAGTCGGCCTCTTCCCCTCCTCTCTCCTCGTCGCTCTCTTTCCCTCTCTCCCCCGGCGCGGGCACGGCGACGGCCGCGGCCGCCCTCCTCCTCCTCCTCTCCCTTCCCCCTCGCGTCACTTCTTGAAGCCTCTCCCCGTCCGCTCCGTCTCCTCTCCCCTTTCTCCATCTCTCCGACTCTCCCGTGTGACGGCGCACCGGCCGGGGTGCCCGCTCTCCGCCGCGGAGGACCACCGGCGGTGGCGCTTCTCCCTCCCACTCAACCCACGTGCCCGCGCACCAGGCGGCTCCTCCGAGGCGGCGGCGCACCGGCCGCCCTCGCCGCGCCTGGGGCCAAGGCGCGCTCTCGGTGCCCGCCCCCCTGACGCGGTGCGCCCCCGACACGGCGGCGCAACGGCGGGCAGCGCCGCTGGCTGCGGCTGCCGGTCATCCCCCGCTCCCCTTACGCGGCCTCCTGCACGCCGTTCGCACGCCTCCACTTTTCGTCGATCCGTCCGCTCCCTGGTCTGCTCTCTCCCTCTCTCCCTCCTTACTCTATGCAGTGAATCTGCCTGTGCGGTGGCATGCCATTGCGATTTGGAGGCAATTTAACCCTACCTCTATTGTTGTCACACTTTTCTCTTTTAGCTGTACACAAACTGTCTAGGTTTGGGGGCTCCTGGCCGTATCCACGGTAGCAAAATTATTTCCAATCTACATGGTTACTGCCTTGCTGCACTGCTCGGTTCGACAAGATCCTGAGACTACCTTGGTGTTGTTGTATATATAGCTGACCATATGACCTTCTCTGGTATTTGTTTCATTTATTACTACACTGCAGGGCTCATGATGCAAACGGTAGTGATGAACTATGCGCATTGTTACTGATGAGGCTTCACCGTTTTAAAGGGTACCACATTTCAAACCGATAACATGTTACCTTTTCTTGGTTGTCTTTTTAGTAAGTTTCTAATTACGCGGTGGTGTAACTTTTGTGCTCCTTCTCTAAAATGATGCGCGTGACAAGCTGCAGCAGCCATTGCATAATAGAGGTTGATGAATATATTGATCCAGTGCCAACAGCCTCTGCCTTCATAGCACAAGTCTCTCTTGCAACCCTTTTATTTGCGTTATGCATTATGCTGTCAGGCATTGCGATAGTTCATTATCATCCAACCTCATCCTGCCATTGAAGATACTTGGTTGCTGATCTCAATTTTATCTATGTTGTTGCACATGTTTTCTGAGTTCTTGAACCCTGAGCTACACAGGACAACAGTGGTGATTACATAATTTCCATCCCCCTGATCTTTTCGAAGCCTGCGAAACATGCTTCCAAACTTGATGTTGGCTGCGTGCTTGTTATCTTTAGTTCACTCCAATTTCTTAATGCGATATGTTTTGGAATGCTTCTTACCCTTCTATTTATACAGTTACCATGCCAGTGAGGTACAAAGTTTTGCCTCAATGTAGGTTCCGATGGCCATGCTTATAAAATAATTACGGTTGTTCTGCTGTAGATGGTCGCTGTCTTTTGGAAACATAACAAAGGTACGCTCCGTTTGCAGGCCACCTTTCCATAATTATGGAGCTGCAACCTGTTTTTTAAAGTGATATACTTTTACCGTTAATACTTGCACTGTAATATAGCTAAGGTCGTAGGTATACTCTGAATTATGCCACCTTTACAATTAAAACTTTTTAGTGCTACATACATTTACAGTGTTATATCCTCTAATTTGCATGTACCGATGCCTTCTTATATTGACATGCCTGGTTATGCAATCTATTTTGATATTATAGACACATGACTACATACATAGGCGATTGGGCAGCCACATCTGACAACACCACTTTGCTAAAAAAAAAATCCGAGCACCACCCCAGTCACATAAATTTTAGCTTCAGGTTTTCCAAAAGCATCTTAGGCATTCTGTGGACTGATCCCTATCAGCTACATTTAGGAATCCAAACAGGCCCTAAAAGCATCTCAATGTTTGCCCAGTTTCATGCTCCTATTTGTAGATGCAAGATTTTACACTAAAAACATATAGGCCTACGTGTACCAAATATTTGTGTTTTTTTGCCCTGTTTGTTCTCGGTGCACTAAACAATTTGATCATGCTTTTTTATACAAAGTCGATACTCAATAAACAGAAAATTTAAAAATGCTTATTCAGTCTAACGTGCCATCCTACTACTCCAGCAAGGTGCTACTTAGATACTATTAGCATGGTGCTCAGCATCTTACAAAAAATGTGTCTCCTGCTAGAGAGCTTTTGTTAGTGACATGACAGTTGGAAAAAAAAAGGTGAATCCTCAGAGTTTTAGTGTTGACTCCTAAATTCAGTTTCGCCATTTATTTTGTTAATATTCAGGTGTGCAACTCGCAAGAGCCTTCCCTCTGCTCCCTGGATCTTAAGGCTGATGAGAATGACCCAGGTTGGTACCTATCACCTTCATCCATCGTTCCTTGCAGAGTTGCATCATAATGTGTTGTTATTCAAATCCGCTCTATAATCAGATTGATTGATGCATGTCATGATCAACTCTTGCCATTCCTAGAGTTCTTGCTATAAAATATCTATATCTAATGTGAACTTTCGTCCCAAACTTAAATTTGTATTTCGCTGTTTGTAAACTCAGCCTACCACCTATCCAAAGGACACGTCAGTAGGCATGGCCTATTCATGGTGTCAAATTTTAGAGTCAACTTCACTCAGATGCAACTTGAATATAGGACTTCAAATACCTATATAGTTCACGCACCCTGTATATATATATATACCTTCAGTATGTAAATTACCAGTACCTGTCACATGTAAACCATACATATACCTCACTGTGCTGCTTTGCCCTCGCGCGCAAGGGCGCGCGTATTCCACTAGTATAATATGAAACAGAAGAATATGGAACGCACGAAAGGATAGGAACATAGAAAAAGTAGATTGAAAGAATATACGAAACTAGAAATCGTGGGGCGGCGCTACCCGCCGTGGTACTACACCCCACGGCCCACGCGCACGGAGGCTCCAGCTCGACATCGACGCGTAGCAAACTAGCAACCCAGCCCCTGCGATCTGATGTGGACACCGTCGTAGTAGCTGTGGAAGAAAAAGACACGAAGACTTGCCGCAAGTCAATGTTGCAATTGCACCCAGAGTTTACGTATACAGCAGGGAAACGGACAACAACAAGTCCGCAGATCCGTCTCCGTCCTTTTCACATCAGGCATAAATACTCTATAGTGCCAGTCTGGATTATATGATGAATGAACCTTCCACGGCATTTCCTTGAGGTTTCACTCCGACTCATCTTGGTGAGCTAGATCTACGCCACCCAACAGCAACACTCAGGGCGTCCTCTTTATTTGAGCACTTGTACATACCGTTAATTAGCTAGCTCTGACTCAGAGGGGCATATCCCAATTCTCCCCCACTGAAGAATGAAGAGAACCACCACTGCACAAGCCTTCAACTGAGTCCTGATTCGGTGAGTTCGTTGTTCCACTAGCCAGGACGATCATAACATAGCTATAGCCTGGTTGTGGTTGGCAGTTGCTGCTTCAGCAAGAGGACATCGAACCCAACAGGTCTGGTCTCTAACCCAAGCACACCATGACCACGTTCTTCTTCCCTCATACTAGTACTTGTTTTCGTTTGTGCGTCAAATCAAAATCGAAAGTAGCTCAATTTTTTATCATCTATGCGCAGGGTGAAATCTAGCAAGCAAACCAAACAGCCCCCAGCTCCTCCAGGGCGACTTGATGGCGGAAACATACTCTGTTTCATTCTTAGTTCTGGAGGCCATGATGAGCAGCAGAACCGTCTCCTTCGTGTTGCGCAAGTGCAGAAAGATTGCAATCTCAGTATTCAACTTTGACCACCACATGTTTGTGAACCTGATGATCAATCTCGGTATTAACCTGATGATCAATCTCGGTATTCTCCTCTTAATGAAACATGAGCCGAAGAGAGCCATTTGCGAGCGTACATTTCACAAAGCCATCCAACTACTGCTCCAAAGCTACAGTAAGAGCTGTCGAGTTCTTGTTAACCACATCAAACGCATCCAATGGATGGTTCGTGAGATTTGCAAGGTTGGATCTTGTTCTCCATACTTTTGATTATATTATGATATGCTTTACGTATACGTTTTGCATTGTTTATTGCTGCTCTTTCTCAGAGAATTTCTTCTTCCCAAATCGTAAGCAAAGAAAAAGAGATATGAACACAACCACTTATGGCAGTATGAGACCATCTCAGCAGTTAATCACTCAGACAACTGCAGTCCCGTAACACGTTCAAAGGTAGAACACCACACAACTCACTCAACTCAACACACCAAGTCTATAATCACATCATCACCGAAAGAAATAGATATAGCCGAACAGAAACAATCTTCCATGTTCTCCATCTTCTCTAGCTCTTTCGGCAATACCTGTCCAAGAACAACAACATTTTCTTACTCACCCACACCCCCCCCTCTACCCAGTAATTCTTTCAGAACTGTTTGCTATTCTGTCCTCGGCTCCAGCACCTTTGCTCCGCTAACTGTTTCTGATCCATAGGGCACAGAATATTTAGTAAGCCATCATAATATATCCATAGATTCAAAATCCTGACCACATACGACATGCATATATAGAATAACTGATCCTTTTTTCTGTGGAATATAATCAGGCTATCGTGATCCACTGCACACCAACCGATCACATAGTGGAGCAGCAGGAGCGTTACTCCAAATACTCGCAGCAAGCTATTGGATTCGCCATTTCCACATACAGTGGGTTCCTTGTTTCTTCAGAATCACACTCCACTGGAGACACTGTCATTAAGATCGCCACCTCAGCTGCCTTCTTCGTGGCCATCATTGCTGACTTGGTTTCGTGGAGGATGAAACCAAGGTGGGGAAGGGCCTTGGTGTATATATCATCGTTTCATCTGTTGCTGATGACATTTGTCATATTCGTCTCATTCGACAAGGACTACGGATACCCTATTATCTTGGTCTTGCTAATAACGATTGCAGCCATCCTCCTTCAACGCACTGTATGGCCTGCTGGAGTGTGGCAACAAAGCATGGATGATGACACAGCGATCAGTCAAGATCTTGACTTCATGTTCGAGTTGTCGTCCCTTATCCTCAACTTGGATGGCATGATCACCATGTTCATTACCATCAGCGGGCACTTCCCTTCGGGCGTAAACAAATACGAAGCAGCCAAGACTGCGGGGTTCTTGTTCTTCTGCACCATCGTCCTCAGCCTGTATCTGATGATGGTGGCAACGGTGAGAACGGTCACACTCACTGTCAGTTCCAAGTACTTCGATGTCTTGCTTATGGTTCTCCTTGTGAGCACACTTATCGCCACCTCAATCACATTTGTTTATTTTTTCGACCAAACATTGTTAATGGAGTGGGAAGTGCCAACTTGAGAGTCGTAATCATAACTACTAGTTCTCCCTTCTTTCTAAATTATAAGTCATTTTGGTTTTTCTATTCTAGGTACATAGATTTTGTTATGCACCTAGACAACAGGAGTTCTGGGCTCTTTAAGATGTTGTGGGCTTTGTGTGATTTCCTCAGCACGTACAGCCGGTAACAGCGTCGATGGTGTAGTCCTCAGCCACCCGTTTGTGTGATTTTTTTTTGGAAGACGCCTTTCGACGCGTATTTCATTAAGCAGAAAGAGAGTTTTAAGCGAAACAACAAACTTGGTAATACCCTGATTACCAAGGCCAACACACACACGCACCCACCAGACAACACAGGGGACTACATGATTGAACCAAATTTAAGAACTCCACGGGACGGCGCTCAGCGTGTGGACAGAAGGATGCCGAGCTGCCTGTACTCAGCCATTTGCCAGTCCTCCGCGATGAGGCGAATGTCCACGGCGAGCTCCCTCGCTGTACGTATACTGCCATCGAAGGCCCTCGCGTTCCTTTGTTTCCAGAGCATCCAACCGATCAAGAATACGATGGAGTCAAACCCGCGCCTGAAGTGCTTGTCGACGCGCTTCCTATTAGATAGCCACCACTTCATGAACGGCTGCGGGCGAACATCCACGTTAGGCAAGTGAAGCCAGTCCATCCAGGTCGCCCAGACCTCACGGCTGTACGCACAGCCCAGCAAGATGTGATCAATTGTCTCCGGCTCTTGGTCACAGGTGATGCAAGCGTCCGTTGGCTGAAGGCCATGGCGGTGACGACGCTCGCCGGTCCAGCATCTATCCTGCAAAGCCAGCCAATAGATGAAGCGGACATGGGGTGGCGCAGCCGTATTCCACAGCTGTGCAGCGCCTCTGACCGGTGAAGAGCCAAGGAACATGGCCCCATAAGCAGATGCGGCCAAGTAGTTCCCGCTCTTAGTTAGGTGCTAAGAAAGGACGTCCGGATCAGACGAGAGCTAAACATTCTCTAGCAAATCACATAGCCTCCCAAACTCAAGAAGCATCGTCATGGAAACTGCGCCAGACAGATGATGTACCCAAGCGTTACCGTTTAGAGCCTCGGCCACCGACGCCCTCCTCTTCCTGGGGCGAACTGCCGCAAAAACGACAGGGGCAAGCTGCACGATGCTTGATCCATTGAGCCACCGGTCTGTCCAGAATAGAGTGGACTCACCATTGCCCACTGTAAACATGGTCGCAGCCTGGAAAAGCTGGAGCGCGACGCGCTCGCACACGGGCGGCACGATGCCGCGCTTCCTGTCCCGCCAAATCCATCTGACCCGCAGCGCCACACCAGCCCGTCGCAGTTCCGCAATGCCTAGGCCGCCCAGCTCCTTGGGCCGGCACACATTGATCCATGCTACCTTGCATTTGCCTCCCGCAACCTTGTCCGACCCGGTCCAGATAAAGGCACGACGCAGTTTATCGATTGCCACAATAGCCCAAGGGGACCGGCCAAGGGCAATCGAAGTATGGACCGGTATCGCAGAGAGTGTGCACTTGACCAGTGTGGATCGACCGGCCACGTTGAGTAGCCGACCCTTCCAACCCGGAATGCGTGCAGTGATCTTGTCTATCAAAGGCTGCTCGTCGGCCCTCTTCAGATTGTAGACCGACAGTGGTATCCCCAAATAGCGGCAGGGGAACTCTTGCACCTTGCAAGAAAGGATGGTGAGCACCAACTCCATGTCAGTCTCCGTGCAGTGCAGCGGCGTTGCCGAACTCTTGTTAAGGTTCGCGAACAAACCAGAGGCACGTCCGAAGGTGTTCAAGATTGTCTTAATGGTCAGTAGGCTGCGCTCCTCCGGTGCCACAAAAATGACGAGGTCATCAGATACAAGCTGGCCCTTGCCGTGACCAACCTGGGTACCTGTGAAAGAAATCCTCGGTCCTCAGCCCACCGCAACATGTGGTTGAGCACCTCCATCACCAGCACGAAGAGCATCGGTGACAACGGATCGCCCTGCCTCAATCCTCTAGCATGGCATATTCTCCTCCCCGGCCTTCCATTGAGGAGAATTTTAGTGCTGGACGTCGCAAGGATGGCTGACACAAAATTCCTCCATCGTAACCCAAAGCCCATGTGGGTTAGAACATCGAGCAGGTAAGCCTAGGAGACCCAATCAAACGCCTTAGCAATGTCAATTTTAAGCAAAACACATGGCGACCTTTGCCTGTGGATCTCCTTGCACGCCAGCTGCACGTCTCTAAAATTATCATGAATGCTGCGACCCTGAATGAAGGCACTTTGGTTCCTCAAGACCAAACGGTCGAGATCACCAGCCAGCCTGTTTGTCATGCACTTGGTGATGAGCTTCCTGAAGCTGTGGATAAGGCTGATTGGGCGGTAGTCCTTGATCTCCGATGGCTGATCGTTCTTTTTAAGTAAAATCATATGTGCGTCATTTAGATGCTGAAGACTCCGGAAGTCTTGCGCCCAGAAAGCGTTTATAGCTGCCATAACCTCATTCTTTATGATGGGCCACGCCACCTTGTAGAAAAGCCCAGTGAAGCCGTCCGGCCCCGGCGCCTTGTCCGGCGGCAGGTCGCGGATGATGGCCGTGACTTCCACCTCTGTGAAGAGCGTCTCCAAGGCCTGCAGGTCCAAGGATGTCAGGCCCAGCGCCACCATGTTCATCCTTCGCGATCTGGTGAAGTCGGTGCCAAGCAGAGCGACGTAGTGGCTGTCCAGGGCATCGGCCATTGCATGGTCCGCGACCAGCTGCACTCCCTGGACGCTGAGGGAGTGTATGTTGTTTTGGCGCCAGCGGTGGTATGCCTGCAGGTTGAAAAATTTTGTATTCGCGTCAGTGTGAAACATACTTTCGGCTCCTTTCCTCATGTGTTCTTTTCTGAATGTATTGATATATGAAATAGTGTATCCTAGAAAAAATAATACCTTCGTGTACATTATATTAATTGTTTACTTATTCTGAATAAAAGACTCCTTCTGGCCCTTCCATTCTATTATACATAATTTCTGAGCTGGGATGACTAGATGAACATATGAGGGCAATGTAGGAGACTATATTAATAAGGGCTGGAGATCATAGACGTCAACGAAGTCAATATAAGGGTCTCATCTAAAGCTTATAAGGAGCAATTAAGAGCGCTCAAAGCAGATTAGGCTAGACAATTCTATGGCACTGGATTGTTATATACGGTGAGAATCAAAAGGTCCTAGAGTATCATGAAGAGTTGTGAAAGGGCGACAATCACTTATTTTCTTTGGGGTTGTGCTTATAGAATTTGTGGTTAGCTTCACCAAAAATCATAACCTCTTGTTGTGGTGCTTCAACATCCTCATCTAGGGTTTTCTACTAGATTTGTCTACATCGTCCTTGATACATTGTAAGCTTATGTCATACTTGCAATATATCATTCAGAGATCAAAGGCAACTGTGTATAACTAAGGGTACTCTAACAGTAACAATGTAGTCTGTCCAGAATGTGGGGATCGGGATGACTGATCAAACAATTTGCAGTGCCTGTGAATGTGATGGGACTAAATCCAACATCGATAGCCAAGTGACAACAACCATCCACTAGATGCTTTACGAGTCATAGCGTTCAGAACATAATTACAAGGCAACTTCCTAGAAACAGAACCGTCCTCTGCACTTTGCAGCTGCCGATTTCAACTTGTTTGCACATTGAGCTGAAAACGATGGATCTCCTACGTACTTCCATTTGTTTACTATACTAAGGACATGTTTGATACCATGGGTTAATGTTAGGGTATAACCCCTGATACCCATAGGGCTGTATATGGGCCGAGCCGCTAGGGGAGGCCCAGCCCACAAGATCAAGCCGCGAGGGGCACGGCACAGGTCAGCGTGCGCCGCAAGACTGCGTGAAGCATCCTTAATGACGAAGGAAGATCTAATCGGATATGCTAGATATCGTATTCCTTGTAAACACATATCATGTAACCGATCAAGATAGATACAACCGACCTGTAACCCTACCCCTGGAGCTATATAAGGCGGTTAGGGACCCCCTCGTTTTCATCTCTCATCCCATAATACAATCCACCAAAGACAAAACATAGGGTATTACGTCAAGCTGATGGCCTGAACCTGCCTAAATCGCTGTCTCTGCGTTCTGTGTCACCATCTAGTTCCCGCCACGCGCACCTCCACCGCTTCATCTACTACCGTGGGCATACCCCTCGGTAGACTGCCGACTAGATTTCGTCGACAGTGGCGCGCCAGATAGGGGGTGTGCACGGTGATTCCATGGCGACCTAGATGGTCCGCTTTTCGAGCTCCATGGTCCTTCCCGAGCCAGGCCAGTCGTTCACGATTGGATCTATGACTTGGGTCATTGGCGCTGACGACGTCGAAGAGATCGTGGAGGTGGTGCCGAATCATCCTGCGCTGATCGTGCCAACTGCTACAACGACATCTCCGATCCCGGCGCCCCGCCGCTGGGTTAGGAGATCCATCGACAATGATGATCTGATCACATCTATCGATCGGGTCACCAACGGCTTAGCCGAATGCTTGTCTCTCACGAAGTCGATCTTAGATCAGTCTGCCGTGAGCAATGAAGTCCCAGCGCCCCAAGATCGCCGAGCCACTACGACCAAGCGATCTGCTTGGCCACGATGTTCGGGGTGGCATGATTTAGATATGGTGATCACGGCTACTCCAGAAGGGCGTACGGTGCGATGCCGACCACTCCCAGCTATCAGCCTGTGCTTGGCCGACTACGAAGCCCCAATGGAGAACATGCCGAGGCCCTATCCTTTCGAGCTGGTGGGCGCGGGATTTGCGTATCAAGACGTCGGCCACCACCTCTTCATCGACCACACCGAGCACGACCATATCGACGACCACTACAGAATTGATCTGCCTAAGGCCGATCAGCCAGCGCTCGTGGTGAACATGGTGGCTATCCGCTAGATTCCGGACGATTCACTCCATGACATCTTGGAAGAGAACCCCGATGTGTACTCCGAGGGCTCCACTGAGACCGTCTCCACTTGCCCCCCTTTTTTGTCAAGATTCGGGGGAGAAATCTTTCATATCAGCCACGACAGCATCACCAAGGATGGCGAAACCTCCGACGAGCGTGATGCTCGCCTGGCGAAGAATGCTGATTGTCAGCATCGTCGTGACGAAGAAGCTACTCGCATGGCCGACAGCAATCCAAACGGCCCACCCCGCATGCGCCGCAATCTGGAGGAAGAGTTCGACATGGTGGGCAACCAGCCGGTGCAGCAGACACCGAGCACCAATCTCGCCATTGTTTTCAACGAGCTGGAAAAGCTCCCATGGACTCCGGAGGTCGAAAAGATCATTGTGCACATCAAGGCAGCACAAGTCCAAGTCAACGAGATCTAGCACCCTGCCCCATCCTACTCGACCGCATCGGCTCGCAGCCGTTGCTCCCGTAGCTCCCGTCACGACAGGGGGAGCCAACATTAGGGTTCCGAGCGCCCTCGCCATCAAGCAGGTTGCTCCTATATCTATAGAGGGTCCCAAGGCAACTGCGAAGGGCACCTAGATCGAGATGGGTGCCCTCCTTGTCCACCAGGCGGTCGAGGCGGCCACCGCAACATCAACCAGGAGGTCAATCATCCTCTGCCGTACGACGTTCGTGACCACATCAACGCCAACATCAACGTCCGTGACCACATTGAGAATAGCAGATCCATGTGTCATGACGCGAAGATCCAACGCCGGCAGCAGTACGACGCCAAACACGGGGCTCCGGGCGCCGCCCGAGCACCACCCGTCGCAAACACCACCGGGCTGCGTCCTTTCACGGTGAGATTGTGAGCCGTCTGGTGGCCCGCGAGCTTCAAGATCTTCAGGGTGGACACGTACAACGGCAAGGCCAACCCCGAACAGTGGCTGGCGCTATACGAGATCGCCGTACTCACCCCTGGCGGAAGCAAAGATGTGATGGCAAAGTACTTGCCCGTCATGCTCAACCAAGCTGCGAATAATTGGCTCCTCAGCCTCAGGTCGGACTCCATCGGATCTTGGGAGGACCTCAAGAGGGCTTTTGTCGCAAACTACATGGCCACGTGCGAGTAGCCAGGCACCAAGTATGATCTGGAGAAGCTTCATCAAACCTCTGCGAAGCCCCTGCGCAGCTTCATTAGGCGCTTCTCGGAGATAAGGAACTCCATCCCCAACATCAGCGACAGCGAGGCCATCGAAGCATTCACCAAAGGGCTCCTCTATCACGAGCAGCTCCGTGGGATGTTATACCGCAAGAGGCCTACTACCATTGACCAGCTGCTGCAGACAACGAACGCCTACGCCGATGCCGAAGAAGCCGATCGGGCTACTCGCCCCGACCGGCAGCGGCACTGCAGTGACGACCGTCTCGAGGAGAGGCGCTATGATGATCAGCAAGAGGAGATCGAACCCATCAGGTCCGGTCTCTAACCCAAGCACACCATGACCACGTTCTTCTTCCCTCATATTACTTGTTTTCGTTGGTGCATCAAATCAAAATTAAAAGTAGCTCGTTTTTTTATCATCTCTGCGCAGGGTGAAATCTGGCAAGCAAACCAAAAAGCCCCCAGCTCCCTCAGGGTGACTTGATGGCGGAAACATACTCTGTTTCAATCTTAGTTCTGGAGGCCATGATGAGCAGCAGAACCGTCTCCTTCGTGTTGCACAAGTGCAGAAAGATTGCAATCTCAGTATTCAACTTTGACCACCAAATGTTTGTGAACCTGATGATCAATCTCGGTATTCTCCTCTTAATGAAACATGAGCTGAAGAGAGCCGTTTGCGAGCGTACATTTCACAAGGCCATCCAACTACTGCTCCAAAGCTACAGTAAGAGCTGTCGAGTTCTTGTTAACCACATCAAACGCATCCAATGGATGGTTCGTGGGGTTTGCAAGGTGGGATCTTGTTCTCCATACTTTTGATTATATTATGATATGATTTACCTATATGTTTGCATTGTTTATAGCTGCTCTCTCTCCCTCTCTCTTGAAGCTCTCAGATAATTCCTTCTTCCCAAATCTTAAGCAAAGAAAAAGAGATATGAACAAAACCATTTATGGCAGTATGAGACCATCTCAGCAGTTAATCAGTCAGATACCTGCAGTCCCGTAACACGTTCAAAGGCAGAACACCACACAACTCACTCATCTCAACACACCAAGTCTATAATCATATCACCACCGAAAGAAAATAGATGTAGCAGAGCAGAAAAATCTTCCATGTTCTGCATCTTCTCTAGCTCCAATGCCAATACTTGTCCAAGAACAACAACATTTTCTTACTCCCCCCCCTCCCCCCCGTACCCAGTAATTCTTTCAGAACTGTTTGCTATTCTGTCCTCGGCTCCAGCACCTTAGCGCCGCTAGCTGTTTCTCATCCATAGGGCACAGAATATTTTAGTAAGCCATCATATCCATAGATTCAAAATCCTGACCACAAACGACATGCATAGATAGAATAGCTGATCCTTTTTTCTGTGGAATATAATCAGGCTATCGTCATCCACTGCACACCAACCGATCACATAGTGGAGCAGCAGGAGCGTTACTCCAAATACTCGCAGCAAGCTATCGGGTTCGCCATTTTCACATACAGTGGGTTCCATGTTTCATCAGAATCATACTCCTCTGGAGACACTGTCATCAAGATCGCCACCTCAGCTTCCTTCTTCATGGCCATCATTGCTGACTTGGTTTCGTCGAGCATGAAACCAAGGTGGGGAAGGACCTTGGTGTATATATCATCGTTCCATCTGTTGCTGATGACATTTGTCATATTCGTCTCATTCGACAAGGACTACGGATACCCTGTTATCTTGGTCTTGCTAATAACGATTGCAGCCATCCTCCTTCAACGCAACGTTTGGCCTGCAGGAGAGTAGCAACAAAGCATGGATGACGACAAAGCAATCAGTCAAGATCCTGACTTCATGTTCGACTTGTCGTCCCTTATCCTCAACTTGTATAGCATCATCACCATGTTCATTACCATTAGTGGGCACTTCCCTTCGGGCCTAAACAAATACGAAACAGCGAAGACCGCGGGGTTCTTGTTCTTCTCCACCATCGTCCTCAGCCTGTATCTGATGATGATGGCAACGGTGAGAACTGTCGCGCTTACTGTCAGTTCCAAGTACCTCGATGTCTTGCTTATGGTTCTCCTAGTGAGTGCACTTATCGCCACCTCAATCACATTTGTTTATTTTTTCGACCAAACATTGTTAACGGAGTGGGAAGTGCCAACTTGAGAGTCGTAATCGTAACTACTAGTTCTCCCTTCATTCTAAATTATGAGTTATTTTGGTTTTTCTAGGTACATAGCTTTAGTTATGCACCTAGATAACAGGAGTTCTGGGCTCCTTAAGATGTTGTGGGCTTAGTGTGATTTCCTTGGCAGGTACGGCTGGTAAAAGCATCGATGGTCTGGTCCTCAGCCACCCGTTTGTGTGATTTCGTCAATGAAATGTACTTTCGGCTCCTTTCCTCGTGTTTCTTTTCTGAATGTATTGATATATGAAATAGTGTATCCTAGAAAAAAGAATACCTTAGTGTACATTATATTAATTGTTTACTTTTTTTAATAAAAGACTCCTTCTGGCCCTTCCATTCTATTATATTGATTTCTGAGCTGGGATGACTACTTGAATGTATGATGGCATTGTTGGAGATCATAGACGTCAACCAAGTCAACATAAAGGTCTCATCCAAAGATTATAAGGAGCAATTAAGAGCGCTCGAACAAGATTAGGCTAGCCAGCTCAATGGCATTGGATTGTTATATACGGGGAGAATCAAAAGGTTCTAAAGGGTCAAGAAGAGTTGTGAAGGAGCAACAATCACTTATTTTCTTTGGTGTTGTGCTTATAGAATTTGTGGTTTGCTTCACAAACACTACTACACAGAAACTTTTGCGACGCGTTTCAAAATAGGGCTCCGAGGCGGGCAGCCTGGTTGCCCGCCTCGGTTATTCGAGGTAGGGCAGCCGGGCCAGCAACCGCCTCGGTTAATACTTAACCAAGGCGGGCAATGTAAGGAAACCGCCTCAGTTAATGCTTATTAACCGTGGCGGTTGCCCTAACGCAATGGCCTTGGTTAAAACATTAATCGAGGCAGTTGTTCTAAAGCAATTACGCAACCGCCTCGGTTAACAGGCAATTAACCGAGGCGGTTTCTTATAGTACCCACCTCGGTTAAGCCTGGGCTATAGATGCAGCCGCACCCACCCTTCTTCCCCATGGCTCCTCCTCCATTTTTTAGGGTTTTGACCTCAAAACCCTAAAAATTGGCCATTTTCTAGAGGCAGTGGTTTTGCCCTTGGATTGGTTGAAGGAGGGCACCGCAAGAGGTTGATTCTCGCACCCCATTCTTCTCTTTTTTCCATGATTTGGGTGCTTTTTGTCAAGATCTAAATCTAGATCTATATGGAGGAGAGAGAAATCAAATCTAGAGATACCTGGCTTCATTTTTTCCATACCTCTCTACTTATATGCGCCATTTTTGTTGTTTGTGTGTGCAAGGTTCACGGTCATGGACATGCAATGGATGTACAAGACATCGATGTTGGATCCTTCTTAACTGGATCATGTGACAAAGTTTGTTGCCGCTGCGAAAAGGCATCGTTTGAGTCTAAAGCGGGAACACACCATTTGTCCGTGTAATAGTTGCAAGAACCTTCTTACGCACGAAGATAACATGGTGACATCTCACCTGGTCCGATATGGTTTCGTCAAGAATTACACTGTCTGGAAGTTTTACAGGGAAGCAGAGGTCCGAGTGCCGGTGCATCTGGAGGAAACTCGTCGACAACGACGGCGGCGGTGAATACTAAACAACAACCCTCAGCAGTAGCGGCCGGCGGGCACGGCACTGCTACTGGTGACAGTGCAGATCGTGATTACATAACGATGGATGATCTGCTCCAAGACATGGCCAACCACGGCAACAATGCGATGGGGATGGCAGTGTGTTGGCTGGTGTGATGGAGCCCCACGATGTGGAGCTTTTTAAGGGACTTGATAACCGTATGGACCACGATGATGTTCTGTTTGGGAGCCCGAGATAGTAGGATAATTTTAGAGAGATCAAGCAGGCGGCAATTGATTCCCTATATAAGGAATGTCCTAAGCAGTGGACGGCACTGCGTTTCAATCTCCAAATGCTGATGCTGAAGGCTCGCTGCGGCTGGTCTGACACTAGCTTCAACTGATCTGTTACGTATCCTTGCTGACACATACCCAGAGGGTAACAAGCTGCCTGCCAATACCTATCGGGTAAAGAAGCTGATTCGGCCAGTGGCAATGAATCTTAAAAAGTTTCATGCCTGCCCTAACCCCTGCATCCTGTATCGGAGCAAGTATGAGAACTTGCAGAGCTATCCACACTGTGGCGCGAGTCGGTATAAGAGGAATACCGGTTGTCGCGTGGACGCGGACGACGAGGAAGCCACCTCTGCTGCTGAGCGCTGACTTTCTGGCCTCGTGCTGCGACTGAGACAGCGCAAGATAGTTCTGCACTCGACAAGATGGGAGACGTTGCTAGCATACAGCAAGTCGCCGAAGCACTAAAACCAGACGCACATGCCTACTGCCCGAGAAATAAAAAGTATGTTTTGCTGCTGCCAACTGTGTACGCTAATTTCCCTAATTTCCCTTGTACACGACTTGCCATCCGATACAATATAATACTAGTGCTTATATTTTGATCGAAACTAAAAAAAAAAGTCGCTTAATTACTCTGTGATGTGCAAGATACTACGGAGTACTAGTTATTTACTCCATCACAATACTACCGAATTCTGTCTCCAGAACCACTTTTAGGACGGCTTTTGATCCAACTGCAGCTACAATACAATAAAATTAGCCGCCTTTGAATGTTGTCTCTACAGTGGTACGTGTAAGCTTAACTACACACCTAGAACACATAGTCATCAGATTCATTATTTGCACTACAAAAGATGAAAAGAATTTGTAAACAGCTCGTCATTTACACTATACGAGGTTACAAGCTAACGGTAAGGCTGTCTTTTGTAGTGCCAACTCAGCTAGTTATAAGGCCACCTACACGTAGTAAAAATCATGTGTATGAGTTCTTCAAAAATAAAGCTAATGACATGGTTAGTCAATTATGCTTGTAGAGAATGATACAGTTAGTGAAAATAAACACATAGACCATTTTCCTTTTCATGACCAACGATTGTGTGGGACAAAAATAATATAAACGATAAATCATCCAAGCTGAAATATAATAAATAAAAACTGTTCTTATATCATGATAATGGTGAGTTCAACAAGAACACTCAAAACTTTACTTGTCGAAAAATTAAAGCATAACTGAACTGAAATATAATTCATTCCAAAAGATAAAACATTTAGGTGAGTTCAATTCCTAGTGGCAGGGACCAAAGCAGACTTGAACTCTAATTGACCAAGATCACCAATACTGCTTCCACTGGAACATTCTCAGTAATGACCAGCGAATAACCTTGTGCCTGTCTTCAAGTGATGTGAGACAGTGACGGGGACTAACCAAAGAATTTGCTGTCCCTATGAAGGTGATGCGGTAAAATCCAATAGCAACGACCAAGGGGTGTAGAACCGCATTCAGAAGTTACACCGCAACTTCCTCCCTGTGACATTCTCCTTGGAACAGAACCATCCTCTCCACAGAATTTCCCTGACATTTCGTGGTCTGTTCTTGATCACACATTGGAGCAGCACCGCCCATTTCACCTTGTTCACACATTTTGCTCCAAACGGTGGACTGGCTACCTCCACTGTATTTTTACTACTGTATCTAAATTATTGACTTTTTTAGATTTTTTGAAATAATTAATAATTATCAACTAGAAAAAAATGGAAATATTATCAAATTCCCTCAAGAGACCGATCGAGTGTGAGCCCCTTCCTTCTTTACCGTTCGTAGGCTTCCTTCTTTCTTTTCCTTGCCCTTTCTTCTTTTCCGTGTGCATCTTTCTTTTTTCTTTTATAAATTTTAGTTTGCTTCGATAAATATTATAGAAATTGAAACATTTATGTGTAGTTTTATTTATATTTGACACTAAATCACTGTTAAAGTTGAATTTGTACACTGTAACACTAGGGTACTACAAAAAAGTTTTAATGGTTTCATCATGTATAAAGCGTGATGATATTTTGTTTTAAAAGTGGTTACATTTTTTATGATTTACAGTCATATTAAGTTGTACATATATCCTGTTACATATTTAACTAAAACGTGTGTTACATATATGGAAAATATCAACAACTAACACATTAATGGAATCGTGAATTTTAGTGATCTAAAACATGTTCCACGCTAACATGTTGCATAATCGAGTGTATACGGTGTACTAACTCACTTGACACGTGTGCAGCTGTGGGGCTCAATTTTTTTTCGAGTAAAAAAGGAGCAGGTGCGGGAGATCAAACCGTGGGCGGGCTGAGACCTAAGAGCTCGTGGGGGCAGAATGGATGGCTTCAATGCAGGAGGGATGATCCAAAGAAGCCTGGCCCTTAGATTGAGTTGAAGCCTTCAGGGGACGATTAGGAGACATTGATCTTAATGATGTTGAAATCCTAGGTACAAAATCTTTGGTGTACAATTGTTGAACTATCTCAGTGGGGACACAGACATGGGGTGTACCAAGCTTTGTTTTGATTGTTCCATTATAGTGTAGATAGATAGAGAAGAGGTAGAAAAGCAGGGCCTTCTTCTTCTTGCCCCTTTCTTCTATTATTAACAAGATGTCCGTGGAAGCTAAGACCAAGTTTTTGCCACGTCGTGATTTCCAGGAAGGGACAAGCCCATGACTTGAGAAAGATGTAAACCGTTTTATAGTTGTATTATTGCCCATTGGTGACGACAGTGAGCTCCATTTAAACGGACTGATTAAGGGTGACATCACTGGTTGACTAGCAGATAATTAACAAATAGTGAAGACTTGGAGATTCGGTAAGTGACAAGTAAACTGGTAGGAAGAACATGACAATCAAGGAAGAAACACAGTAATTATGTTATCTACAAAAATGGAAGCAACACGATAATATACTCAAAAGATATTGCCTGTTTTCAAAGTGCCCTGATGATTAGACTAGTAACATCGCTATTTCTGTTTTCAAACTGGTATGTTGCTGGAACCAACGCAGGCAATTTCTGTTGTAGCATTGGTGTGGATGGTGGTGATGACCTCCAGAAAATCACAAGTGGCTGTTTTTTTATGCCGTAGCCACTGATTGGTTGATGATGTTAATAAGGTTATTATCTCACCAAGTTGATCAACACTAGCCAAAGACAGCCTGTAATGCATTGGTATGGGCTGGGGTGTTTTATTCGAGGAATCATGCATTATGATCTGTTCTAGATATGGTAGTGCATCATGAGTACAACACATGAATTTTGGTGAACTTATTATATTAATATCTCATGCATATAGGAATACTAAGGGCCGTTTGGTTCAGCTAAATATTTTAGAAGCTTGATAGCTACAGCGAGCTAGGTAATATCTTTTCATAAGCTTTGTGGTTAAATAGTTCAAAATAGGCTATAAGTTGAATTGTAAGCTAGAGCATTTGAATTAGCTAATGATTTTTAGCAGCTAGCAATTTATTGTAGTCAATCGAAACAGGACCTACGCATTAGCTTGTGGGGTCATGGGGATGAGATAACGATGGATCAATTATTCCATTTAAAAAAAGTGAGTAACGAGATGGTGATCTATAGACCACATCATTTCTCAAACTAAGCAGTCCCTTTGAGGTTGAAAGCCAATCTCATTTGCAATTCTTTACTGACAAGAACTGCACAAACTGAACAAGCCATTGCGTTCAGAATTTACACTACAGCTTCCTCAATGTGTCATCGTCTCCATTTCCCTGATCTTTCCGTCTGATTTGAACACATCCAAATCGATGAACGTGTTCAAATATTGAGTTAAAAAATGGACCTTCTACCTCCACTTGTACGACTATAAAGTCTGGCCGCCCCATATTCAACGAATACAACCAGCACACCCTCACTTCTCTATGTTCCTCATCTCACTGTATGCCATCCATTTCTTCAATGATAGCAAGGCTATGATGGGCATTCAGTTAGTGCTTCGCGCCAGTAGCTGCAGTAACCTAGAGGAGAAATAAGGTACGGGCTACCCTTATATTAATCCCATCAGTAACCCATGAAATTACTCTAGATTATGTGTGGGTGAACTAAAGTACCTCCTTTTGTCTGTTGTCGTATTCGATCCTCAGTAGGCAGAGGGGACTGTATTTGTACTTAGCTGCCAGCTATGGCGGCGGAAATGGTGTTTTCAGCACTGGTTCAGGAGGCCGTGAGCAGAGGCGTCTCCTTTGGGTTCAGCAGGCGCGAGGAGAAGGTGTCCCAAGGGCACTTGATGGAGAGACTCGAGATGGCTGTCAGCGAACTAGAGCTTGCGCTTGAGAGGTCTGCAAAAGTGCCCATCACAGACATCTCCCTGCTTCAACGTCTAAAGATAATCAAACGCTCCTACATCGAGGCCATGGAACTACTCTACAAGCACAAGCAGCTGGCCATGCCTGCAGGGCCTCAACAAGTTGCAACACAAGGGGTAAAGCGCAAGCGATGGTTTATTTTTCCTAAGAGCAAGTCCTTGAAACCTTTTGTTGCCTTGAGCACAAATGATGTTCGAAGATTTGAATGGTATGCAGATTGTGCAGGCAAGTTTGTGAGGGATGTAGAGTCTGGCTGTTCACTTCATCACTACACCTTTTGCAACCCTATTGTCAGGCATCTCCTTGAAGGGAAAACTCTCTCATATTATTTGGAGCAAGGAAACCTGATACAAAGTTTCTACATATGGCCCATGTATTCCGATGAGCATGGCGTGGAGGCAGTGTTAGCATACCATTATGAGGATACCACAATGGCTGAGAAATGTTTCTATCTCTTTTTAGCCCTACGACTTTCAGAAAGCACAAACATAGTTGGGGTTGCTACAAAAGGCTTGCAGTTATTGACATATGGATTCAAACATGCTGCTGAATATGCAATGGGAGAACTCGCCCTACTATTTAATTTACAAGACATTGTCCATTCATATGGGCCTCCATGGATTGGCATTGAAGAGCAACATATCAACCACACACAAATTGTTCGCCCAGACCCAGCATGCTGCAAAGGAAGTAGGCACGGGCTTTGTGCTAGCAAAGTCTCATCGGAGTTTGCCGATATATTCCCAGAGCAAGTTATTTATTTTTGTTTTCATTGCCATATATCAGCACTGGAGCCTAGCTCGTTGCGGAGTTCATTTGATGAGGTGGGCAGAAGCAACAGCAGAGGCGGTGAGAAGCCACCTCTGTTGGTGAGAGTTGCCTTTGTGCCTCATGACGGGACTGAGACGCAGGATAGTTATGCAGTCGAAACTATCGGAGACATCCATGAGTATAGAGATGTTAGTAGCATACAACAAGTGGCCAAGATGGTAAAATCAGATGCGATCAATTGTTTCTTACATCAGCCAGAGCTGACGGAGTACAGAATAGATTGGTACTCTAAACATGGTGCTGCATGGTTTGAGGTGATAAAGGCAAGCATGGAAGGAGCAGGTGCACCCGAAACAAAGGAGGAGGTACAAGGGAGAAGTAACCGGAGCTAGTTAAGTGGGTTAGTTGCCCAGCAGCATCTGGTGTTACAAAGGCTTTACTGCTCTCCTGATTCGTAAGGTGATATAATGTAATCTACCTTGTGTGGTGTCCAGGTTTTGGACATTATTGTAATGAGGTGCTACGTTATTTTTATAGCATGCATGATGATGTCTACTAATTCAGAAACTAGATTATACCCCACGCATTATCGCTGAAATTTGAATAATATGTATGTAGAAGAGAAAGGTCTTGGTGAGTTGGCAAACTCCACGAGACCAGCTACCACTACCGGAGAGAGGAGCTTTGTCGAGGGCCTACCTATTTGCCGAGAGTCAAATATCGGGCGCTCGGCAAAGAATCCTTTGCCGAGAGCCAGCGCTCGGCAAAGATTGGCTCTCGGCAAAGCCAGCTTTGCCGAGAGCTCGACTCTCGATACAAACAGACCATCGGCAAAGCCTCAGCTCCGCAAATGGCCCACTTACGCCGTCATCTTTGCCGAGAGCCAGCTGTTAGGCTCTCGGCAAAAGTTTTTTTTCGGATTTTTGCTCCCAATTTTTTTGTGCAGCCTTGCTACAGTACTAGAAGCCAAGATTTGAAATTTGGTGTATTTTCCATCCCTCTTGCTATATTTCGTGTATTTTTTTCATTTTCTTGATTTTTTCCATAAGACGCACATTTGAACTGCAGGTGCATGAAATAATAAATCTCAGCGATTCAATAAATGATATTCATTCTTCCGAGGGTATTTCGACGCCGTATCCAGGGACAGACGCGAAAACTCCACCATCTCGTGCACGCGACATGGCGACCAAGTTGCGTGAGATTTGATTTAAAAATATATAAAATGCGAACGGAGTCGGAAAATCATGAAAATGGACGGGAGACCTTGACATCGCATGTAGAGGCTATAAAAAATTTTTGAAAATGTTTGAAGCAAGTTGTGCCGCAAGATGGTTGAAACCCTGAGATCTCCGCATGTGATATCTTCTTATCAGATGTGGAGATCTTAGGGTTTCAACCATGTTGTGCTACAACTTGCTCCAAACATTCTCAAATTTTTTCCATAGACTCTATATATCCTGTCAAGGCCTCCCGTCTATTTTCATGATTTTCCGACTCCGTTCGTATTTTATATAATTTTAAATCAAATCTTACACAACTTGGTCGCCATGTCTCGTGCACGAGATGGTCGAGTTTCCGTGTTTGTCCCTGGATACGGTGTGGAAATACCCTCGCAAGCATGAATATCATTTTTTGAATCACTGAGATTCATTATTTCATGCACCTGCAGTTCAAATGTGCGTCTTACGGAAAAAATAAAGAAAATGAAGAAAATGCACGAAATATAGCAAAAGGATTAGAAAATACACCAAATTTCAAACATGGCCTCCTAGTACTGAATCAAGGCTGCAGGAAAAAATTAGGAGCAAAAATCCAAATTTTTTTTTGCCGAGAGCCTCCTAAAGCTCTCGGCAAAGAAAATAAAAAAAAACTCTTTGCCGAGAGCCTCCTGATCTAGCTCTTGGCAAAGGGTATCTGAAACAAAACAACCACCCACGCCCCTCACCCCTCACACGCACGCCTCACACCTGCCCGCCCGGACGCGCCTTCGCCCGCGCTGCCACCGCCCGGCCGCGCCCCCGCCCCGGCCCAACCGCGCCCCCGCACGGCCGCGCGCCCGCCCCCGCGGCGCCGCCGACCGCCGCCGCCGTCCATGGTGGGGAAGCCAGGGAGGGCCCGACGGGAGGAGCGACCCGGCGTGTTCAGGTACTTCCTCCCCCTCCCTCTCCCTCCCTCCCTCTCCCTCCCTCCCTCCCGGCCGGAGATTATGCATAATGCGTGGTTAAACCTTCTGTTGGCACAACTGTGAATGAGACTAAGAAATTAGTGCCTAGTGAACAAAATGCAAGGAACTGTCAGCATTCCCCATAGAGATAGACAATTAGATTCCTCTCTAATTAAACTGCCAATAGGAACTATATCACATGGAAATCGACAATTCCAACACAGTTCCTTTTAGATCTATTTTGCCTGAATGTTGGAGAACATCCACCTATAAAGATATTGAAGAATATCTAACTGACTAACTATTCATGTAGTCATATGAAAATGAAAATCAAGTAACAGTTGAGCAGGATAAATTAGTGCCTTACTGTATGGCTTGAACTGGTTTTGTAGGATGTGTTTGGTGAGCAATGCTATTTACGGCTCCCATTTGCTAAATTGGCTGCAGTTTATACACTGTGCTATATCTTGTATGTCCTTCCTACTTAGGAGTATTTACTAAAGCAAAATAAAACCATATGTTAAATGAATAGCTAGTACTTATAGCTTATATGCTATCTAGCAAACTATTAATCTAGTCAAGTGCTTGGTTCAAGACTTATAATTTGCTGGCATTTACGACTGGTTTTGTGAAGTAGTATATGGTTTATCAACGGTTGTAGCATGACGACTGGTTTTGTAGCATTTTGTTAACTTAATTTGTGGAAGAGAATTTTTTATCCTTTCATCAATACCCACATGGCTTACCTTGTATCTAAGGGTGACGCTTCTTGGCCCGAAGCAATATACTACTCCATCCCAAATTATTTGACTGATGCTTGTCAAGGTGTTTTAAACTCGTGCATATGACTACTGCAAGTGCACTAGCTTAGCTAGTTGGTCCCTGGAACTCTATTTTTTCATGCAATCAAATAAAAGACGACTTTGCTAAGAAATTATGTCATTTTTATTGAGATGAACCATACAGAAAAAAAAACCTCTCCTAATTACATTTTTCTCTTTTGATGAAGTGAGGCCAGCTTATGTATCAATAAGGAGATCACATATTACATTTTTTAAAAAGAAATTATGTTTAGCTTAGAATTTGGCATTTCATATTTATCTTCCATATATATGTGATGCCAATATTGCCAGGCATACCAATCCAAGCCACAGCATATATATAGTACACTGGAAATTGAATCAAGTAATAACTAGACATTGTTATTCAGTGGAATGTGGATTTGAATGTGAGTGCCTGTTCTAACACATATAGCCTTTTTGTCATATTTTTTTAGGTTGTAGTGTGGCTTGTACAGTTGATGATTACAATCTGACCATGTTCAGTGATTTTTTTGGTGTTGGGCAATGCTCTACATACTGAAGTGTTTGGAAAATATGTGGCAATAATGATTATAGATATGTTAATATATTGATGTGTACCTATCTATAATATTTTTGAATGCATTACAGTTCATCTATATTGGTCAGTTTACACTCTGGTGCCATTCTTTCATTGTATGCTTGCAGCCATGCACTTGTCTATTTAATTAGTTGACTTTGATTCGTCCAGCTTCATTTTCTGGGAATAAATACCTGCAGAGTAGAAATAATCCTTGCATGGATATTATTTTGGCAAAACGGGGTACTAGTATGTAATATTCTTTAGGCTTCCAAATTTACCTAGTGTCTTTATTTTGAATGGAAAAGGTTTGGTTTGCTTTTCTGTAGTAGCACAACAGCTGATCAACATGTTCTCAATTGCAGTGGTCACCAATTTGTGCAGAACTATGGTTAAGAAATCATGAACTGCATACTAGATTAGGCATCCTCAATCACTATTCTAAATGTTCCCTGTACATTATTTCTTTACTAGTGAGTAGCAGTGGAGAAAATTCATGTTCGGAAAGAGGCATTAGGGTTAGGAACTTAGGATCGCCATATATACATTGCTGCGTATACCTTGGATGAAGGCTGTTCTTGACAACCTTCTGGCCGTACTTCCTCCACTTGTAGCCGTCGTCCAGCACATTCCAAAGCAACTAACTCAAAACAAACTTCCTAGCTAGGACATTTCAGGCAATTATGGATGTCTGAGCCTGCTTCTTGCACCATGCATATGTTTTTCTACAGATGTGTCCACAACACAGTACAGTAGTAGTCTTTCAAGTATGGATTTGTGGTGATATGATTGATATTTTCAAAGTTATGCAACATGTAATGGTCAAGCTTATCCATGCGATTTGTTTCATAGTGATGAAATATCTAAACTAGTGATTTTGTCATTACATGATTTAGGGAGTATACAGGTGGCCATTTCAAAGGTTCATAGTAAAACATACCTATATGCTGTAGCATCCTCTATAGAATTGCAAAAAACAGGCCGTGAGTTTTTTGTTCCTAGCTAGCTAGCTAAGTGATCCATTGCAAAAAACAGGTCCATCTGATGAGCTAGCCAGCACACAGCAGCGCGAGTTGGAGTTCGTTCTTGGAACGCCGGTGCTGCTGGTAGTAGAGCAAACAAGTCTAGGCCATTGTTCTTCGCCTTCTTCTTCTTCAGTGGCTTGCATTTTGCAAAAGATTTCTCTCGACCCCCCCCCCCCTTTTCTTTTCTCTGTTTCATTCACTTGAATCATCACTGCATGCGTGCGTGCGTGCGTGAGTACTGGTTTAATCGTCGTCACTGTTTTATTTAGCTTTCATCAATCCACTGGCAGCAAGCAGTTTATGTTAGTTTTGCTTATTGGTTTGTTATTATGCTCCTCCCGAGGGATATGATGCAAACTTGCAAGAGCAGTTTGAGATTCCCTACCAGTGCAGGCTAGATAGTAGCAGCAGCTGCTGTGTGCTTATTATGCATGTCATGGCATGGTGTGGGAGAAGTTTAGTTTGCAGCTAGCAACAACAGTGGCAAAAGCTGTAGCTGTAATGCTGTATTGCTAGCTAGTAGCATATTTCAGAATTTGTTCTTGTATGCAACTTGCAAGCAACTATTAGTTTGGTTCTGTTGCAGAAGCCAGCAGCCAAACTAGCTTGCTGTTCTATTCATTATATTGGCAGAATCTATTCATGGACTGCTGGTGTGTGTTTCAATTTCCTTTCTTAGGAGCTACCTAAGCATATATACTTTCTAAAGCCAGGAAAAACATATATATGTTTACCTAGCTACTTTTGTGTCTCAAGGTCGATCTCTGGAAACTCGATTTATGTGTCAATTATATATTCCAGGAGAATCCATACCTTGTAACTTCAATAATACTATATTTCTTCAGTTCAGCCTGCAGTTGCATGTTTAGTTTCCTTTGTGCTTGGCATTGTTGTTATTTGCTTTGCATGGGCATTGTCCATTGGTATTGCTATGAACCGTAGCACATAGATGATACATATGGTACTAAAATTGAATGAATAATCCTTACAACCCACCAAAGCATCGCTAAGTTACATGACCTTTTGAAATCATCCCTCACGCAATTTGGTTTCACTTTGCTGTGCATGTTGAAATTGCCTTTGATGAGAAATCTTGTTAAACTAAATAGGTATAAATAACACATCTCACTTGTTTTGCTACATTATATGTAGTTGTAGGATCATCCACTGCGGGTCTGCCTGCACCGCTTCGCCTCGCCACTGCACCGACTCGTCACTGCGCCGCTAGCCTGACTCCACCGCCACCCTAGGTATAAATAACCTCTCCTCCCGGATAAGGGTCATAGGTCATGAACCCAGTTAGGCGTCTCCCGTCCGAAAGAGATACAGTTGGAGGTATGCAGATCTCTGCATGTCGATAACTGTATCTGTTTCGGATTGTCCACGTTACTTGGATAAACCCGCGGATGCGTAGATGAGGCTAGTTCCCATGGTCTGCCCTGATTCGAGACGGAGTTTCGGCATCACCTCCCTGTTGTTCTTCGGATACACACTCTCCCTACAGGGACGTGTATCGGGAGAACAGCGGGGAGGTGCTGCCGAAATTCTGTCTTGGGTTGGGGCAGACAATGGGAACTAGCCTCGTCTACGCATCCGCTGGTGGGATTAGGATCTATCCTCACCTATTAGATGACAATAGGATGTAAGTACTTGGATGTAGATGTAAGTACTCTGATGGATGATAGTAGGATGGATGACCGTCAGTGGATGTACTCGGGCCGCAGAAGCAAGAGTGATTTCAGTGATGAATGGTTGCACAAGACAGATGCTTTCTTGAACCATGCATTTGGCCCGGCTCGGCGAGGAGAGATGAAAGTATTGTGCCCGTGCAGCAGATGTGGGAACCGGAGAAGGCAAGACAAGGAGAACATGGGTAAACATCTTCTGAACCATGGATTCACGCCAGACTACACCCGGTGGATCTACCATGGTGAAGTAGATCATTTGAGAGAGGAGGCGGTGCGACCACGTCTGCAGGGCTTTGATGCTGATGCTGGGGTAGCAGACCTGTTAGATGACTTCCAAGAAACACAGTACGCTGCAGGACATACGGAGGAGATGGAGAAGACCGCAAAGGTGTTCTATGACATGATGTCTTCGGTATAGAAACCCCTTCATGATCGGACAACGGTTTCTCAACTGGATGCCATTGGCCATGTGATGGGGTTCAAGTCCCAGTTCAACCTGAGTCGAGAAGCGTTCGATGGTATGTTGGCCCTATTTGGCAGCATGCTTCCGGATGGCGTATGAGCAGATACATGCATGTCCAAATGGGTGTGTCCTCTTCAGGAAAGATCTCAAGGATGCAGGTTACTGTCCGAAGTGTAAAGCGTCGAGATACATGGATGTAGACGATGGTGAAGGCCCGAAGAGACAGCTTTCTATCCCCATGAAAGTCTTGCGTTACCTGCCGTTCACACCGAGGATCCAACATCTCTACATGACTGAGGAATCCGCGAAACAGATGAGATGGCACAAACAGGGTACACGATACAATCCTGAGAAGATGGTACATCCCGCCGATGGTGAAGCATGGGCCCACTTTGATCGCATTCATCATGACAAAGCTAGAGAGGCTCGTAATGTTTGTGTTGCGTTTGCAACAGACGGTTTCAATCCCTATGGACTCATGGCTGCCCCCTACACCTGTTGGCCCGTCTTCGTTATCCCCCTCAATCTTCCCCCCGGCGTCCTATTTCAACGTCATACTGTCTTCTTGTCGTTGATAATTCCTGGACACCCGGGGAATAACATGGGTGTGTACATGGAGCCTCTGATTGATGAATTGGAAACTGCTTGGAATGAAGGGGTATTGACATACGACCAAGCTTCAAGGTCAAACTTCACAATGCATATCTAGTACCAGTACTCACTGCATGACTACCTGGCATATGGGATATTCTGTGCCTGGTGTGTCCACGGCAAGTTCTCATGCCCGGTTTGCAAGACAGCTATGAGATTTATCTGGTTGAAGAATGGTGGCAAGTATTCGGCGTTCGACCAACATCGACAATTCCTGCCTCTTGACCATCCTTTCAGACAAGACACCAAGAACTTCACCAAAGGTGTCGTGGTGACAGATCCTCCACCCCGGATGCTGACTGGTGCCAAAGTTCATGCTTAGATAGATGCTCTCAAGTTCAATGAAAGAGACGGTCGTTTTGCGGGGTATGGTTAGGAACATATGTGGACTCATAAGTCAGGCTTGGAAAGGCTCCCCTATTATGATGACCTTCTTCTGCCATATAATATTGATGTAATGCACACTGAAAAGAACATCGCCGAGGCACTTTGGGGAACACTCATGGACACTGAAAAGTCCAAGGACAACCCTAAGGCTAGACTAGACCTGGCACTCTTGTGCGATAGACCAAAGCAAGAGATGCGGTCTCCTCAACCCGGCAGGAGATGGACACGGCCCAAGGCCGATTTCGTCTTGAGCAGGCCACAAAGGAAAGAAATACTTCAGTGGATTCAAACATTGACGTTTCCTGATGGATATGCAGTGAATCTGAGGAGAGGAGTCAACTTATCTAGTCTGCGAGTCCTAGAAATGAAGAGTCATGACTTCCACGTATGGATCGAGCGGCTTCTTCCGGCGATGGTTCGAGGCTATATTCCTGAGCCTATGTGGGTTGTCCTGGCAGAGTTGAGCTATTTCTTCCACCAACTTTGTGCCAAGGACATATCTCGGTCCGTCATTGATGACTTGGAGAAAGCTGCACCTGTCTTGATCTGTAAGCTGGAGAAGATCTTTCCACCAGGCTTCTTCACTCTGATGCTGCATTTGATCGTACACCTCCCTAATGAGGTTCGAATGGGAGGGTCTGTGCATTGCCATTGGTGCTATCCAGTCGAGAGAAATCTGAAGACTCTTCGCAAGAAATGTAGAAACAAAACCAAAATTGAGGCTTCCATTGTAGAGGCATTCATTCTGGAGGAGGTGTCAAACTTCACTGAATAATACTACTCCGAGAACCTTCCTAGCGTGCATAATGCACCCCCTCGTTACAATGCTAGAGAAAATGAACCGAGTCTTAGCCTTTTCCGAGGCCAGCAAGGCGCGGCAAGTGGATCCACAGTTAAGCAGTTGAACTACGAAGAGTGGCGAAAGATCATGCCATACGTGCTTACAACCTTGATGAGGTGCAGCCGTACATGGGTAAGTTCTCAACTACGTTCATTCAATTCGCCGACACTATTCTGCATCCAACACCCTTGTTTTTCTTTCGTACAGGGAATTTCTTCATCAGTTCTGGAATGGACCAAGGCCTCCTTCTGACCCAGTAGCTGAAACCCTAATTGCAAACGGTGCAGGGCAAGGGAGGTCCGATTTCATTTCTTGGTTCCGACAGAAGGTCCTGTCCAACCGAGGTCGTACTTAGTCCGACGTTCCAACTTGCTCTTACATTCTGACCGTATAACGTTATACCTTGCTTCACCTTGCAGGCTCAGACCGATGCGTCTATGAGTCAAGAGCTGAGACAGGTTGCAAACGGCTTTGATCGTAGGGTCAAATCATTTAACGGTTACGACGTATGGCCTGATGTCAAGGTTACAGTAACAACACTTAAGTGCACTGAGAGCTATAGAGCTCACATTTTGAAAACTGCTAATTACATACCAACATGGTTAGCACCGTTGTTTTACTCCAAGGCCGCTGTGAAGAACTGAAGATTGAGCACCATACAGAAGCTTTGTTCCTTCATTGGGTCGGCTGTCTGTGGCTCTAAAGTTGAGCTTCCGTTTTGCACTGACTGATTAGCTGCCTCAATGAGGTCGCTTGCCTTTGGACTATGGGATCATTCCTTCTCTACCAGAGTAGCCAACAGCAAAGGATGACAAAAAGCATCAAAGCGATCGAGTTGCAGGGATATGGCTGGGTTGGTCTGTTTCAATCTGCTTCTCTCCCTAAAAATATTAATACCCCTTTAATTTAAATATTGTTTCTATAGTGGTACGTGTAAGCTTAACTACACAACTAGAACACATGGTCATCGGATTCATGATTTGTACTACAAAAGATGCAATGAATTTGTAAACAGCTCGTCAATTACACTACGAGGTTACGAGCTAGCAGTAAGTGTTGGAGTATATAGGCCCATGAGGCAAGGCTCATGAGGCCCATGTATGGAAACTATACAGCTACCCTTTTACGGTTAGCCCATGAGCAAGAGAACTAGTTTTCCAACATGGTATCCAGCTAGGTTTCGATCCTCTCCCTCCCCTGCCCGCCGCTAGGCGGCAGGCGCCGCTGCCGCCGGCAGCCATGGCTGGCCAACCTCCTCCCCACTACTTCCTCTCCCTCCCACCCCTTCCCAACTACAGCTGGCCGCAGGTTGCAGGCGCCGCCGCCATTCTAGCCGCGGGCGAGGGAGGTCCAGACGCGTGCGCGCGCGGCCCTGGCGCAGGCGCGACCGCCGCTGCCCCTCGCGCTCCCAGTGCCGCCGCCGCTCTGGCCGCGAGCGCGGGGGCCGGGGTGAGCGCGGACGGCCCAGGCCTGGGCGCAGGCGCGGGCGCAGAGGCCCCGCCGGGCCTGTTCTTCCCGGACCCGGCCGTCGCCACTGCCGCCGCAGCCACCGCTACTGCTGGCCTGCTGCAGGATGACGTGGCAGCCATTCCGCGCGTGCACGGCAACGGCGCGGGCATCTCCCTCTTCCCCGTCACGCCACCTGTGCCGCTCGGCACCGACGTGGGGCTCTCTATCTTCACCGCCCCGCCCCCTCCACCGGTCGCGCCCCCCGGTTTCTCTGGTGCCGCTCTCGCAGCTAGCTTGGGCATGCCACCACCGGATGCCACGGTCATGGCAGCCCTGCCATGCATGCCTAGGGCTGGCGCGGGTGCTACACCCTTCCTCGCCCCGCCGACACCGCTGCCGTCCTACCTTCAGGCAGCGGGTCCCAGCTCCTCTCTCGCCGCAGCCCTCGTCTCTGCCCGGGCTGCTGTTGAGGAGGGGCAGGCTCGTGTGCGTGCGGTCGCCCTTGCTTGGGAGCGCGAGCGCACGACGGCCGACGCACTGGCCCACCAGATCACCGAGACGGAGCAGCAGCGTCTTGTCTTCCCTGCCGCCACTCCCCGTCCGTCCGCTACGCCGCCGTCGTTTCTTCTGGGTTCTCCTCCCCCCAGGGCGAGCGGGGGTGGGGGGGCCGTGGCGGCCGCCATCGTCGCGGACGGGGACGTGGTGGGGGTCCTGGCTTCCACGACCCATGGTTGGGGCACCTCTGTCCATGGCCCTTCCAGGCTCCCGGTGGTGAGCCTCGCCCGCCGGCCACCGCCATGCTCGCTGTTGCTTCTCCAGGGTTTCACCCAGCAGCGTTCCCGTGGGCTACACCTTCCGACGCCTCGCTCGGGCCAGCCGGTTGGGACTCGGCGGCCTTGGCACACTCCTTCAACACTATGGGCCTGACAACTCCTATCGGCCCACAGTGGATCACCGATTTGGGTGCCACCTACCACACCACTCCCGACCCCAGTATACTCTCCTCCGTTCACCCTCCTTCTTCCTCTCACCCTTCGTCCATCGTGGTTGCAAATGGGTCATGCCTTCCTGTCACGTCCGTGGGTGCCGCCGGTGCTCATGGCTCCTTTCGTCTTCCTGATGTTCTTGTGGCACCTTCTATGGTTCACAACCTTCTTTCTATTCATTGATTTATAGCTGACAATTCCTGTTCCATGGAGTTTGACTCTTCTGGTCTCACTGTCAAGGATTTGGCTTCCCGGCGTCCTCTGCTTCGGTGTGACAGCACGGGGCCCCTTTACACCCTTCGCTTCCCGGCGTCTCCTTCGTCTTCTTCGCCGGCCCCTTTGTCAGCTGCTTTCGCCACCACTACTTCCTGCACCACTTGGCACCGGTGCCTCGGCCATCCTAGTCATGATGCCCTGATGCAGCTCAGTTGTAGTTTCGACATTCGGTGTCCTCGGGCTCATGATGAGCATTTGTGCCATGCGTGTCAGCTGGGCCATCATGTCCGCCTTCCTTTTCATAGTTCTTCTTCCCAGGTGGCCCACATCTTTGATCTTGTACATTGCAACCTCTGGACATCTCCTGTCATCAGCATTTCTGGCTACAAGTTCTATCTTGTGGTGCTTGATGATTTCTCTCATTACTCCTGGACTTTTTTTCTACGTGCGAAGTCGGAAGCTTTCCCTGCGATTCTCCACTTCTTCGCTTGGGTGTCCACACAGTTCGGCCTCACCATCAAGGCCGTCCAGTGCAACAATGGTTGTGAGTTCGATAACTCCGCCTCCCGTGCCTTCTTTCTCTCTCACGGTGTCCAGTTGCACATGTCTTGCCCGTACACCTCCTCCCAGAACGGCAAGGCTGAGCGCATGATTCGCACCACCATCGAGACCATGTGCACCCTCCTACTTCAGGCGTCGCTCCCTGCGCGCTTCTGGGCTGAGAGCTTGCACACCTCCACCTATCTCCTCAACCGCCTTCCTTCCGTTGCCTGCCCAGCTCCCACGCCACACCACGCTCTTTTCGGTACCCCTCCTCGATACGACCACCTTCACGTCTTCGGGTGTGCGTGTTACCCTAACACCACAGCTACCGCTCCCCACATGCTGACACCCTGTTTGACTCTCTGTGTCTTCCTCGAGTACTCCCCGGATCACAAGGGGTACCGGTGCTATGATCTTACCTCTCGTCGGGTCCTCATCTCTCGCCATGTGGTGTTTGATGAGTCTGTCTTCCCCTTCTCCACCACCACTCCCACGTCCACCTCGGATCTTGACCTCTTCTCTTTGTTTCACACTGACGCGGTGGTCGAGCCACCTTTTCGGTTGTCTCCTACAGGTACTGCTCCACCGTGCCCTTCGCCGGGGCTGTGCCCTGGCTCGCCGCCCGCCAGTGACACCCCATGCCCGGGCCTAGAGGGGTCACCTCACGGGCCGGCCCCCGTCACTACGCCTGACGCGGGTCCCGGGCCATCGCCTCTGGCACCACCTGTGCGCTTCGCCCAGCCGGCACTCGTCTACCAGCTCCGTGCACCTTACGGGTCGGCCCCCGTTACTACGCCTGACGCGAGCCCGGGCCATCGACTCCGACACCACCTGCGCACTTCGCCCAGCCGGTGCTCGTCTACCAGCGACGTGCACGGCTGGAGCCGCCACCTCCGTCCCCACCGGTGGCCCCTTCTTCGCCGGGGTCCCCTCTACGACCGACTGCTTCTCCGCCGGCGACACCGACACCGCCGCTGAGGCCCTCGGCTGCCCGTGTCATGACGCCGATGTACCACCCCCCGCTGCTTCACCGCCACCCGCGTCATGTTCACCCTATGGTGACGCGACACGCGGCTGGTACCCTGCAGCCTCGGGCTCTTGCAACAATGTCCGGGGACTCGCAGATCTCTCTGGTACCCTCTTTCGTCCGCGAGGCCTTGCTGGATCCTCACTGGTGCCGCGCGATGGAAGAGGAGTACGTGGCGCTCCTCGCCAACCAGACATGGGATCTGGTGCCTCATCTGCCAGGCTCCAACATCGTCACCAGCAAATGGATCTGGACACACAAGCGCCGGGCTGATGGCACTCTCGAGCGGTACAAGGCTCGTTGGGTTCTCCAGGGCTTCACTCAACGCCCCGGTGTCGACTATGACGAGACTTTCAGCCCCGTGGTGAAGCCAGCTACCATCCGCATGGTGCTCTCACTAGCCCTCACTCGCAGGTGGCATGTGTATCAGCTGGATGTCAAGAATGCCTTCTTGCATGGCATTCTCACTGAGACTGTCTACTGCAGCCAGCCGGCGGGGTTTGTTGACTCTTCGCGTCCCGACATGGTGTGTCGGCTCAACAAGTCTCTCTACGGCCTCAAGCAGGCCCCCCGGGCGTGGAACCATCGGTTTGCTGCTTTCCTGCTGACACTGGGGTTTGTGGAGGCCAAGTCAAATACGTCTCTGTTTATCTATCACCATGGAACTGACACTGCGTACCTGCTGCTCTATGTTGATAATATTGTCCTCATAGCCTCCAGTGAGTCACTTCTCCACCGCATCATCACCGCTCTTCAGCTGGAGTTCGCTATGAAGGATCTGGGTGTGCTCCATCACTTCCTCAGGGTCACTGTTGAGCCTCATCCTGCCGGGTTACTTCTTCACCAGTGGCAATATACTCTTGATATCCTGGAGCGAGCTGGGATGACTGACTGCAACCCCTGCTCCACTCCGGTTGATACACAGGGCAAGTTGTCAGAGGCAGAGGGCAACCCAGTGATAGATCCCACTGCATATCGAAGTCTTGCCGGTGCACTACAGTACCTCACCTTCACCCGGCCGGACATCACCTCTGCAGTTCAGCAGATATGTCTCCATATGCATGATCCCCGGGAGACACACCTCACTGCTCTCAAGCGGATCCTTCGCTACCTCCGCGGCACCGTCGACTTTGGCCTCCTCCTTCACCGGCAGTCTTCCTCCACCGAGCTCGTCGTCTACACTGACGCGAACTGGAGCGGGTGTCCGGACACTCGTCGCTCTACCTCCGGCTACGCTGTCTTCCTGGGCGGCAACCTGGTGTCCTGGTCGTCCAAGCGCCAGCAGGTGGCCTCCCGCTCCAGTGCCGAGGCGGAGTACCGCGCTATCGCCAACGGCGTGGTTGAGGCTTCCTGGCTCCGGCAGCTTCTTGGCGAGCTCCATAGCCCTCTTCTCCAGAGCACGCTCGTCTACTGCGACGACGTCAGTGCGGTCTACCTCTCCACCAACCCCGTTCAGCACCAGCGGACCAAGCATGTGGAGATCGATCTACACTTTATCCGTGATCGGGTCGCCATCGGCGAGGTGCGGGTCCTTCACGTACCGACCACCTCCCAGTTCGCTGACATCTTCACCAAGGGCCTCCCGTCCTCGACCTTCACCGAGTTTCGCTCCAGCCTCAACATCACCAGTGGCTAGTTGCGTCTGTGGGGGGCTCATGTGTGTACTTCTTTTCACATCCAGTCTGTGACTCCGCTGCGCCGGTAGTTCAGACTGTGGGGGGTGTTGGAGTATATAGGCCCATGAGGCAAGGCCCATGTATGGAAACTATACAGCTACCTTTCTAGGGTTAGCCCATGAGCAAGAGAACTAGTTTTCCAACAGTAAGGTTGTCTGTACTCTGTAGTAGTGCCAACTGCCAACTCAGCTAGTTATAAGGCCACCTGCACAGTAAAAATCAAGTGTATGTGTAATGAGTTCTTAAAACCTAATGCTAATGAGATGGTTAGTCAAGTTTGCTTGTGGAAAATGAGACAGATAGTGCCTAAGCACATAGACAATCTTCCTTTTCATGACCAACGGTTGTGAGGGACAGAAATAATAAACGATAAACATCCAAGCTGAAATATAATAAAGAAAAACTGCTAAATGATAATGTTGAGTTCAACAAGAACACTAAAAAATTTATAGGTGAGTTCAGTTTCTAGTGGCTGGTGCCAAGCAGACTAGCTTGAAAATAAGTCATTGCCTGACTGGAACATACTTTTCCTTTTGGCGACAACATAAAATTCGACAAGAACTCTAATTGACCAAGAACAACAATACTACTTCCACTGGAACTTTCTCAGTAGTGACCAGTGAATAACCTTGTGCTTGTCTTCAAGTGATGTGGGACAGTGAGGGAGACTAACCAAAGAATTTGCGGTCCCTATGAAGGTGACGGGGCAAAATCCAATAGCAACGACCAAGGGGTGTACAACCGTATTCAGAAGTTACACGGCAACTTCCACCCTGTGACATTCTCCTTGGAACAGAACCATCCTCTCCACAGAATTTCCCTGACATTTCGTTCTCTATTCTTGATCACAAATCAGAGCAGCACCGCCCATTTCAACTTGTTCACACATTTTGCTCCAAACGATGGACAGGCTACCTCCACTGTATTTTTACTACTGAATACAAAGCAGTACACCACTCAGTGCTCTGTTCTTGATCTCACCTTATCCCAGCCCCTTCATTCTTTCAATAGCAAGGCTGTCATCGGCATGTAGTTGGTGCTACACACGCGTGGCTTCAGCAATCAATAGGAGAACTTAGGTAAAGACTACCCTTGCATGCCAAATAAGTATACTATTATGCTACTTGTCTCAAGTTTGAATCCTGAAAGTCACTGTTCGTTTTCCGGAAGTGATGAAGTGTTAAGATCCGGCTGTGATGGTAGCTTCGGTCTTAGTGCAAGCAGACTAACTACGTGAAGTGTAATCTTTAATTCACTTCCATGGAAAATTCGACAAGAACTCTAATTGACCAAAGACCACCAATATACTTCCACTGGAACTTTCTCAGTAGTGACCAGTGATAATAACCTTGTGGTCGTCTTCAAGTGACGTGAGACAGTGATGGGCACTAACCAAAGAATTTGCCGTCCCTATGAAGGTGATGGGGCAAAATCCAATAGCAACGACCAAGGGGTGTAGAACCGCATTCAGAAGTTACACCGCAACTTGCCAGCTTCCTCCCTGTGTCATTCTCCTTGGAACAGAACCATCCTCTCCACAGAATTTCCCTGACATTTCGTGGTCTGCTCTTGATCACACATCAGAGCAGCACCGCCCATTTCAACTTGTTCACACATTTTGCTCCAAATGATGGACAGGCTACCTCCATTGTTTTTTACTACTGTACATAAAGCTTGGTCGTCCCATTTACTGAATACAAAGCAATACACCACCCAGTGCTCTGTTCTTGATCTCACCTTATCACAGCCTCTACAGCCTTTCAATAGCAAGGCTGTCATCGGCATGCAGTTGGTGCTACACACGCGTGGCTTCAGCAATCTATAGGAGAACTAAGGTAAAGACTACCCTTGCATGCCACATAAATATGCTATTATACTACTAGTCTCCTCCATGTCTGGTCCGATCTGACAATGCTCAGCAGACAGAGAGGACAGTACTGTATTTTAACTTCGTGTAATGGCGTAGATGGTGTTCAGCTTTTCTTTAGGAGGCCATCAGCAGAGGTGGATGTTTTTTTGTATAATGAACATCAAAGCTATAAAACTTAAGATTCCATCCATATCCTTTGGTCGTCATGCATGGACAACGCTATTGCGCGACGGGTCGTATGATTCGGAAATGCGCGACTCCCCTCTTCCTCCTTGAGAAGCTCCATCCCCACGCCCCTCCTCCTCCGCCCCCTCCCCTGTCCTCCACCGCTGGCAGCCAGCGGCTGCCGCCGCCCACCTCCCTCCCCTCCCCCCGACCCGCCCTCCCCTAAACTTAGGGAAGCCGCCGGCGAGCTCTGCCCTCATCCTCCCCCCACCCCACACCCACCCTCCACTACTACAAAAAATGATTTTACGAGACACTGCCCAAACATTAATGGAGGCGGTCACAAAATCCAACCGTCTCGTAAAATGCCTAAGATTTTCACAGGCGGACGTTTTCAACTACCGAGGCGGTCACAATTAACCGTCTCGCAAAATACATTTATGGGGCCGGGCATTTTATTTATGGAGGTGGTCAGAATTGCCCGCTTCATAAAATTGATTTACAGAGGCGTCGCAGAATAACCGTCTCCTAAAATGGATTTATGGAGGTGGACCTCTATGGAGACCCATCTCAGAAAATTGGCCCGAGGCCCAAAGAAGCCCAGAAGGCCAGTTGCTTGTGTTCCACATATACAGGGCTGGACAAAAAGCTCGTTAAGCTGGCTCGGTGGCTCGGTACAAAAGTGCTCCGATTAGACTCATTTTTCTTTTAAAATAAAAATGACTTGATTTGGAACGACTTTCAACTTCGGCTCGGCTCGTTAGGCTCGTCATGAAGTTGGGTCTTAAACAATGCAGGAAATAATGATGAATAAGATTATACCAATTTCTAAAAAAGCTCGAAAAAAACTACGGTTGGCTCGATATCCAGCCTTGCACATATATACAGATACTTAGCACTTAGCGTTTCTCATTCCACACCCCCTCTCTCTCAGACCTGGCACGACGCTCTCTGTCTGTCCCGTCTCTCTCTCTCTTGGCTCTCTTTCTTTCTCACGGCGCTCCCTCTCTCCCTCGGCGTCGATGGGGGCCGCGCGCGCTCCCTCTCTCTCGGAGTCGGCGGGGGCAGCGCAGCTCTCTCTCTCTCTCTCTCTCTCTCTCCCGATGCTCCCTCTCTCTCGGCGTCGGTGGGGGTCACCAGTCTCTCCCCCGCGTGGCCAAATGCGGCAGTGGAAGGGCTGCCGTGGCAGGGCTCGTGGCGGACGCGCAGGCCTCCTCCAGCGGCATAGACTCATAGGATTGCGTGGGCCTCCTTCAGTGGTGCGGATGCATAGGGTAGTGCGCGGGCTCTATCCTGTGGCGGATCTGGCTATGGCAACAGTAGCAGCGGGCTCCATCGAGTGAATCTAGCGAGGGCAGCAGCGGCAACAGCAGCTCCTCCTAGATCTAGGCTCCCTCCGGGCTCCATCGAGCGGATCGATGGCTGCGGCGTGCAGAGGCGGCGGCGCGAGGCCCAGATTTGGGCTGCAGGCTTTTTTCATTTTTTTTCGCTGCCGGGGAATAGATCCCTAACCTCACCGAAAGCCTAACCTTAGCGCCTCCGCCGTCTTCTTCCTCTCCGGCGGGGCATGGGCGCTTGGGCGTGGTCACGTGGGAGAGGAAGAGGGTGGGCTGGGCCGCGTCGCTGTCCACACTCCGTTCGATGGTCGCGTGTTTGCCTGTCCGTTCATGCATTCTTCTCTAATATGTGCGTCAAAGTAGCTTGCTCTCATTATTTTGTATCCTCAGCAGATAAGTAAATCAGGTCCACACGTAATACGGTAACTCATGGCACTTCCTTCAGCCGTCGTTGAAGAGGGTGTGAACAAAATGGTATCGTACATCTCAAACAAGCTAGATGACAAGGCGTTGACAGCAGACACCATCGCAAGTACGGTTGCAAACGGCGCGGCGGCGGTCAGCCCGCCCCGCGTCCGCAGCAGCCGCAAGGCAGTTTGCGGTCAGATGCGGCGGCCCGCATAACGCCGTTTGCATTTGCGGGTTTCGCGGCAGCCCGCTTAGCGCGCCGCATACCTCGCGACTCGCTGACACTTATGCGGCTTTCGTTGCGTCCGCCACAACGTTGCCAACCGTAAACCCGGCCAACCCATCCATGGTCGATGACGACCCCCACGCCACCATGGCCTCCTCCTCTGCCGGCGCCGACGAAGAAGACGAGGACACCGACACCATTATTGCCTCCACTCCAACTCCGATGTCGTCAACTCCAAGGGCCAGGGTCCTCCACCGTCGTGCCGTCAAGATGTGGCTGAGGATGGCGCAGTAGTCAGCGACATCAAAGTTTAAAACAGGTCAAGGGCGCAGGTGGCCGCGGCCTGCATCAACGCCGGCATGTCCGTATCCTCCACCCATGGCTCACCTCCGCATTCTTCTGCCTAGGCTAGCTGCCCAAAAACGATGCTGCTTTCTCTGTTTGTCCTCCTCCCTTCCTTGGCAGTCGCACTTCCTTGCGGGACGCTGCGGCGCCGTTGGACTACGCGGACATGCCGCGTCGATCCGCTCCTAGCTCGCGGGTTTGTGGCGCGGGTTGATGAGGGACTGCGGCGCGGGTAGCCCAGTGGGTTAGCGGCGCGGCCCGCACCGTTTGCATCCGTAGGCTGAATCCATAAGGTTTTGGGGCTTCTTTTTATTATATAAATGCATAATTATTTACTGTTTTATGTTTTCCATGCAAGTAAATAAGCTATAATGCTTCATTGACCAAATTACTTTAATTGGGTTAAGTAAATGCACAATATTATTGTCATCATTTTGAGATAATTTTAGCCCATTAGAAATCATGCAGTGTTTTATTTCGGTGTTATAGCTGCTTGGGCAAAATTTTAAATTTCAATGGGGCACTTATTTTTAATTTTGCCAAACCGAATTACGATTTTGTCTTAACTAATTTCTATGCAACTTAATGTGGGTCCTTTTATTATTTTCATGGGCCAAATTTTGAGAAAAATTTTAAGCTTCTTGTTTTCAGTGTGTCTCATCTATGACGTCTCATTTTGCCCACATCATGTTAATTTTCACTGCTAAGTTATTCTTTTTAAAACCTGGACTACCTAATTGATCAAATCATGGACTAAAATCTTAAACAATTTGTTGTTCAATTCAATCCAGTATAATATAAATATATATATCTCTGCAATCCCAATGAGGACTGTTGTGTGGAAAATCGATAGACATCTCCCATCATAATCAACAGCGGACAGGTCAACCATTGACACATCGACAACTAAATCCTTGCTAAATTTAGTGAAAAAATTAAATTACAAGGTTCTATAATATGCAAAGGAAGTCACGAAACTCGATATTAACTGTAGCGACATACATATGCTATGAAAATAATGCTATGATAAATTTACTTATAAATATTTTTGATATTTGCAATGGAAAAAAATATATATCAATGTTGTATTTTAATTGCCATCTTACCATAACAATTAACTTATATTACGAATGTCATAGTTACCATAAAATAAAGTATACATTTTAAATTTTATACAAATGGTAAACCGTAAATAAATGTATATCATTCATGTTGTTGTTTTCTACAAATGTTTGATAGTTTTTTTTTTCTCCAGGCAATTTTGCTAGTTCCTTCTAAAAAACAAATTACGATTCTGAACTTCCATAAGTTGGGATGAACAACCCCCTCAATCTGTTACACCTAAAAAATACAGACTACTTTCGTCAAACGGATCTTCGTGCGCGTGCCTGCCGCGTCCGTAGTTCGCGTCAGAGTCCACATCTGCGGAGTCCGCGTACGCTACGCCCGTACATACCTCCAGATCCCATCGTTGACGCCATAAAGATTTGTTACGCAAACGAGATATCCAAAAAGGTCTGGCAACTTCCGTTCCTGAAGACCTGGAATCCGTATGGGAGCACGCCGCAGCCCCACGAGACCACCATGCCCACTCGTGCTCAACTGCTCAAGATCGAACTAGGTGGCCACGCCGTCACAGGAGGGATCCTAGAGCTCGCGAGTCGTGACGAGCGACCATGCTACTCGTGGCTCGTGCGTTCTGTCCTTCCAGTACACGAGATCTGCTCCCCATCGTGGCTCCATCCGCCGACGGCTGTTGAGATCACCGATGGCGGTGGATTTGCGCTACACAACCTGCGTGTAGTGCAAGCACGACTCACCCTACGGCGCGGAGCGGAGTTGCTGTTCTGTGGTAGTACTGCTTCTCCGCCACCGACAAGACGAAGGCGTCCGTGAAGATTTTCTCCCCGTAGTGGTTGCGCCTGGCAGCCAGCCAACCAAATTGTCGATCATCCAGCGACACCGAGCCGACGCCCACGGCGTTGTGCAGCTTGCCGACTCTACGACGCAAGGATTCCCTCAGTTTTAAATCGAGATCTTCCCCATGGCCGGCCAAGCAAGGATTCCCTCTATGGTCGTGCTCTCCTCCGTTCTGCTCCTGCAGCATGATGTCATCATGCTGATGTCATATACAGCCTTCTCCCTTGGAAAATAAAATCAGAAATACACTAGAGATACTGGAAAGCAATGCACACGAGCCGTTCGTCTCTGGAAGATCAACAGCCATCCTCACCGTGGCCACGGTCAAACACTTGCAGGCAATTTGCACGTCATGCATGGCACTGGTGATACTATCGATGTATGTGAAGCAGGGCGGGCCCCTTGTACATGTCCGTATTCAGCCAGCTAATGCAGTAATGCTGCTAGCACGATGTTGGTATGGCCATGCTGCAGGGAACTAAAAGCAGTATGGGTGCCATTCGAAAAAAAAAAAGACAGTATGGGTGCTTTTATTTTTGGTTATTTAGATTATGAAGTTTATTCGCTGGGATATGTTTTTTCTTGAAGATGTAAATTATGGTGGAAAGTTCCTATATTGCATTCTTTTGGAGTCTCCATATTTGTCTTGCTACTTTTCAAAAGTAAAAAAAATAAAAAAAGGATATGTCAGGATACCAAGTTTACTAGAAGCTGAACCGAGAAGAACATAACTAACCTTTAAGTAAGTTACTACTTTAGTAATCTCACGTTAATGTCTTATACACTTATACTAAAATGAGCTTTAAATATTTTAAAAAAAATCTTATATGCAGGACGACACTTCCAACATAATGACAACGTTTCAACGTAGCCAGGACAAGATGTGGTAGAATAAATAATTATAATGAACACGGTTGTTACGGTATGAATTAGATTGTTTCAATTTCATATTGAAACTTGAATACTTGGTGAAGAATGATAATTGCGTAAAAATGGATTGTTGCTTTGTAGAAATTATTGTTCCTGTGCAACGCACGGGATTTCGTATAAAGTATTGTGATATTATTTGGTTCCCGTGCAACGCACGGGCATATAATTCTAGTACTAATAAAAATACGACTAAAACCTGTAGCAATGCTGCGTCCGTAACAGATCAATCACAGTAGCAGGCCAAGTTAATCGATGTTTGGATAAAAACTGGCTGCCAATCTGCAACTAGCATGATGCAATGCATATTTGACATAAAAAAACTACTTGCTTCCTTATTTGATCCTGAAAGATATTTTTTCTACAACATGACATTGGCTTTAATTTTTTATCTCCAATCCAAAATTTTCTTCGGTTTATACCATAAGTATTTTTTTAGAGGACAAAAATGCCCTGGAGCGTATGTTAAGGCGCCAAACCAAGTAGGACTAGGCAATTGGTTTAACCGACATTTTGGTTCATTTTTTCGGTTCACATAAGAAACCGACGACTTCGGTGTCGGTTCTTTTAATTCAGTTTTCAGTTTGAACCAGACAAACACTACCGGAAACAGTATCTTTGCCGAGTGTCATATTCTTTGCCGAGAGCCAAATATCGGGCGCTCGGCAAAGAATCCTTTGCCGAGAGCCTGCGCTCGGCAAATATTGGCTCTCGGCAAAGAAAGCTTTGCCGAGATTGGCTCTCGGCAAAGCCAAACTTTGCCGAGAGCTCGACTCTCGGTAAACAAAAAATCTCGGCAAAGCCTCAACCCCACAAACGGCACCCTTACGCCGTCATCTTTGCCGAGAGCCTGCTGTTTGGCTCTCGGCAAAATATTTTCTTTGCCGAGAGCCTCAGCCAAGGCTCTCGGCAATTTTTTTTTTTGGATTTTTGGTCCCAAATTTTTTGTGCAGCCTTGCTACAGTACTAGAAGCCAAGATTTGAAATTTGGTGTATTTTCCATCTCTCTTGCTATATTTCGTGTATTTTTTTCATTTTCTTGATTTTTTCTGCAAGACGCACATTTATACTGCAGGTGCATGAAATAATGAATCTCAGCGATTCAAAAAATTATATTAATTCTTCCGAGGGTATTTCGACGCCGTATCTAGGGACAGACGCGGAAACTCGACCATCTCGTGCACGCGACATGGCGACCAAGTTGTGTGAGATTTGATTTAAAATATAAAATGTGAACGGAGTCGGAAAATCATGAAAATGGACGGGACGCCTTGACATTGCATGTAGAAGCTATAAAAAATTTTTGAAAATGTTTGAAGCAAGTTGTGCTGTAAGATGGTTGAAACCCTTAGATCTCCACATGTGATAACAAGATATCGCATGCGGAGATCTCAGGGTTTCAACCATCTTGTGTCACAACTTGCTCCAAACATTCCCAAATTATTTCCATAAACTCTACGTATCATGTCAAGGCCTTCCGTCTATTTTCATGATTTTCCGACTCCGTTCGCATTTTATATATTTTTAAATCAAATCCTACACAACTTGGTCGCTATGTCTCGTGCACGAGATGGTCGAGTTTCCGCGTCTGTCCCTAGATATGGTGTTGAAATACTCTCGGAAGAATGAATATCATTTTTTAAATCGTTGAGATTCATTATTTCATGCACCTGCCCTTCAAATGTGCGTCTTGCGGAAAAAATCAAGAAAATAAAGAAAATACGCGAAATATAGGAAGAAGAATGGAAAATACACCAAATTTCAAACATGGCCACCTAGTACTATATCAAGGCTGCAGGAAAAAATTGGGAGCAAAAAACTAAAAAATATATATATATTTTGCCGAGAGCCTCCTAAAGCTCTCGGCAAAGAGCCTCTTTGCCGAGAGCAACCAAGCCCAGGCTCTCAGCAAAGAAAATAAAAAAAAATAAAAACTCTTTGCCGAGAGCCGCCTGACCTAGCTCTCGGCAAAGAGTTTTTATATATATTTTGCCGCCTGACCTAGTTAAGAAATTTTTAAAAATTATATATATTTTGCCGAGAGCTAGGTCAGGCGGCTCTCGGCAAAGAGTTTTTATTTTTTTTAGTTTCTTTGCCGAGAGCCTGGGCTTGGTTGCTCTCGGCAAAGAGGCTCTTTGCTGAGAGCCTTGGCTGGGGCTCTCGGCAAAGAAAATCAAAAAAAAAAAGAAAAACTCTTTGCCGAGAGCCGCCTGATCTAGCTCTCGGCAAAGAGGCTCTGAATCAAAACCGCCACCCGCGCCCCTCACCCCTCACAAGCGCGCCTCTCGCCCCCGCACCCGCGCCCCTCACCTGCGCCTCTCGCCCCCGCCAGCCCGTGCCCCCGCCCCCGCGCCGGCGCGCCGCCGCCGCCCGGCCGCGTCCTTGCCCGGCCGCTCAGAGCCGCCCCCGCCCCCGCCGCCGTCCACGGAGGGGAGCCGCCGCCGTTCGGGTACTTCCTCCTCTCCCTGCTTGTGCTTACTTTCTTGTGGGTGGGCAAGAACTCGGTTTTGGACTAGCATGAAATTTTGTAGGATCTGTCAGTTAGCATGAAAATCTTTCCGGTTCTGTGATGGTGTCACTCACCATGCGTTCAAGTTCTTGGATGTTTTGCTTCAGTTCACATGTAAATCTTTCCGGTTGCTTCAATTTTGCAACACTAGGATAATGAGCTCTTGCCATAAAAAGTTGATCTTTAAGCCTCTTGACAATGGCATCCTTCATTACTTCCCTATGTTCAGTAGACCAGAGGCAGTAACTTCCATATTCATGTTCACAGGACTTGGTATTCTCCTCATGCACTGCCTCTTGACCATGGTTCTCTTTCCCATTAACAGTAGGATCCTGCCACAAAAGAATGCAGTCACATCTTCTAAGTGACGCCATATCACCACCTGTAGTGCAATGTCACATGTAGTCCAATCCATGCTAGAACCCATGAATTAAGTTACAATATGGTGTGTTGCTTTTACCTATTCATGTTGATTATTAAAGGCAGGTTTCTGTTGTATTTATGTTGCCTAGGGGCATCTTTTTGTGCTGAAGTTCATTACTTGTTTTCAGTCACTGGGATGTGCTTCGGGACGTGCTTGGCCTATCATGGTTATAAATGCTGCCTGTTGTCTGATATTATGCTTTGGCTAAGTTTGTTATCTTGATATTGTATTATACAAAGTTTTCTGTGGGCTAAGTCTGTTCACTGGTCTGGTGCAAACCAAACCAGCCAAAACAGGACTAAAGGTTGAAAATCGGGTGCTACTGGAGTGGGTTGGGTTAGCCTGGTTTAGAAGTGTGTGAACCGTCACAACCAGTCAAACCAGTGTGTGGTCTTGGAGAGATGCTGTAGGCGGAGGCGACAGTGGCGATATGGAGGATGTGGAGATCTTGGCTTCTCTCGGCTAGAGAGGAAGGCGAGGTGATGGGGGTGTTCTTTCTGATTCTGTTGTGCCTTGAATCTGAGATCTTCAAAGAACGATCCAATCGGGTAGAGAGGTCAGTAGCTAGGGGATTGGGGCCTAGAGTGGCAGCGGGGGAGGAGAAGATATGCCAAGTCGCGGACCCGTGGATGATCAGGGGAGGTCAACGAGGATAGTGGTGCAGTGGCCAGGGGTACCCGAGGCACGTCGTCGTGCCGGGGTGGGTGCCGTCGGCCAGCAGGCTCCTTGAGGAGATAGTTGTAACTTGTGACTGATATGGGCATCGACAGCAGCAATAAGGTGCTCTCCCAGCCACGAATACTGATAACAGATACACTAAATTAATTGGAAGCTGACCTGCAGGGTGATGGACAACTATAGTTTACTGTAACAAAGTAAGTGAATTTGTTTTCTGAAGATCACAGGTTCGAACAGTGATGAAGGACCAGGCTGTTCTGGTTCTGTGAATAACATATAGTAGTAGTGATTGTGCATAATTATTATTTTACCACTTGGATTTGTTGCAGTTCAGAGTTCAGGTAGTAGTAGTGACTGAATCTGAATACATTCTCTCTTATCAACTAGAATCATTGGGTCACCAGACACCTTTGCTGTGTAATTTTGAGGTAGTTTGCTGCACCAGACAGCATAAACATCAAAGTAGTAACCAATCACTACCGGAAAAAAGAATGCAGTCACATCACCACCTGTAGTGCAATGTCATATGTAGTTCAGTTCAGAAAAGGTACCTATATTACCAAGTAAACTAAAGGCAAAACAACACCAGATCTCCTTATCTGTTTTGTCCTTTCACCAACAGAATAGGAAAAAAATGCAGTTTAGCAAATTTTTCCCATCCTCTAAGTGGATCTGAAATGTTCAGAGACCATTGTATCTACTCCTTATGCAAGAATGGAAAATCTGCATCTGACTTGTTTATCTCGGACTACACCTGTTTTTGCATTAGCATGTGATGAATTTCATGAATCAGAGTTGATAAGTTTATTCATATTATCATGGTATTCATTATATTGGCAGAATCTATTCATGGACTGCTGGTGTGTGTTTCAATTTCCTTTCTTAGGAGCTACCTAATAGTTGCAGGATCGTCCACTGCGGGTCTGCCTGCACCGCTTCGCCTCACCACTTCACCGACTCATCACTGCGTCGCTAGCCTGACTCCACCGCCACCCTAGGTATAAATAACCTCTCCTCCCGGATAAGGGTCGTAGGTCATGAACCCAGTTAGGCGTCTCCCGTCCGAAAGAGATATACACTACAAGAAATCTGGGCTTCTGTGACGATTTTCTGGATTATGACGCACCTTCTATGACAACAGTAATATGTCATAGAAGGGGTACAATGACAAGAAAAATGCCGTAATTGTCACAATCAGTTTGTCATAGAAGAAAAAGCCATCTATGACAAACTGATTGTGACAATTACATCCTTTTTCTTGTCATTGTACCCCTTCTGTGACATATGACTGTTGTCATAGAAGGTGCGTCATAATCCAGAAAATCGTCACAGAAGCCCAGATTTCTTGTAGTGATAGTTGGAGGTATGCAGATCTCTGCATGTTGATAACTGTATCTGTTTCGGATTGTCCACGTTACTTGGACAGCCTGCGGATGCGTAGATGAGGCTAGTTCTCATGGTCTGCCCTGATTCGAGACGGAGTTTCGGCATCACCTCCCTGTTGTTCTCCGGATACACACTCTCCCTACAGGGACGTGTATCGGGAGAACAGCGGGGAGGTGCTGCCGAAATTCTATCTTGGGTTGGGGCAGAAAATGAGAACTAGCCTCGTCTACGCATCCGCAGGTGGGATTAGGACCTATCCTCACCTATTAGATGACAATAGGATGTAAGTACTTGGATGTAGATGTAAGTACTCGGATGGATGATAGTAGGATGGATGACCGTCAGTGGATGTACTCGGGCCGCTGAAGCAAGAGTGATTTCAGTGATGAATGGTTGCACAAGACAGATGCTTTCTTGAACCATGCATTTGGCCCGGCTCGGTGAGGAGAGATGAAAGTATTGTGCCCGTGCAGCAGATGTGGGAACCGGCGAAGGCAAGACAAGGAGAACATGGGTAAACATCTTTTGAACCATGGATTCACGCCGGACTACACCCGGTGGATCTACCATGGTGAAGTACATCATTTGAGAGACGAGGCGGTGCGACCACGTCTGCAGGACTTTGATGTTGATGCTGGGGTAGCAGACCTGTTAGATGACTTCCAACAAGCACATTACGCTGCAGGACGTACGGAGGAGGAGATGGAGAAGACCGCAAAGGCGTTCTACGACATGATGCCTTCGGCACAGAAACCCCTTCATGATCGGACAACGGTTTCTCAACTGGATGCCATTGGCCGTGTGATGGGGTTCAAGTCCCAGTTCAACTTGAGTCGAGAAGCGTTCGATGGTATGTTGGCCCTATTTGGTAGCATGCTTCCGGACGGCCACATATTGCCAAAGAGCCTGTACGAGTCACAGAAATTGCTTCGTGCACTGAAGATGCCGTATGAGCAGATACATGCATGTCCAAATGGGTGCGTTCTCTTCAGAAAAGATCTCAAGGATGCAGGTTACTGTCCGAAGTGTAAAGCGTCGAGATACATGGAGGTAGACGATGGTGAAGGCCTGAAGAGACAACTTTCTATCCCCATGAAAGTCCTGCGTTACCTGCCGTTCACACCGAGGATCCAACGTCTCTACATGACCGAGGAATCCACGAAACAGATGAGATGGCACAAACAGGGTACACGATACAGTCCTGAGAAGATGGTACATCCCGCCGATGGTGAAGCATGGGTCCACTTTGATCGCATTCATCATGACAAAACTAGAGAGGCTCGTAATGTTCGTGTTGCGTTTGCTACAGACGGTTTCAACCCCTATGGACTCATGGCTGCCTCCTACACCTGTTGGCCCATCTTCGTTATCCCCCTCAATCTTCCCCCCGGCGTCCTATTTCAACGTCATACTGTCTTCTTGTCGTTGATAATTCCTGGACACCCGAGGAATAACATGGGTGTGTACATGGAGCCTCTGATTGATGAATTGGAAACTGCTTGGAACGAAGGGGTATTGACATACGACCGAGCTTCAAGGTCAAACTTCACAATGCATATCTAGTACCAGTACTCACTGCATGACTACCTGGCATATGGGATATTCTGTGCCTGGTGTGTCCACGGCAAGTTCTCATGCCTGGTTTGCAAGACAGCTATGAAATTTATCTGGTTGAAGAAGGGTGGCAAGTATTCGGCGTTCGACCAACATCGACAATTCCTGCCTCTTGACCATCCTTTTAGACAAGACACCAAGAACTTCACCAAAGGGGTCGTGGTGACAGATCCTCCACCCCGGATGCTGACTGGTGCCAAGGTTCATGCTCAAATAGATGCTCTCAAGTTCAATGAAAGAGACGGTCGTTTTGCGGGGTATGGTAAGGAACATATGTGGACGCATAAGTCAAGCTTGGAAAGGCTCCCCGATTACGATGACCTTCTTCTGCCACATGATATTGATGTAATGCACACTGAAAAGAACATCGCTGAGGCACTTTGGGGAACACTCATGGACACTGAAAAGTCCAAGGACAACCCTAAGGCTAGATTAGACCTGGCACTCTTGTGCGATAGACCAAAGCAAGAGATGCGGTCTCCTCAACCCGGCAGGAGATGGACACGGCCCAAGGCCGATTTCGTCTTGAGCAGACCACAAAGGAAAGAAATACTTCAATGGATCCAGACATTGACGTTCCCTGATGGATATGCAGCGAATCTGAGGAGAGGAGTCAACTTATCTAGTCTGCGAGTCCTAGGAATGAAGAGTCATGACTTCCATGTATGGATCGAGCGTCTTCTTCCAGCGATGGTTCGAGGCTATGTTCCTGAGCCTATGTGGGTTGTCCTGGCAGAGTTGAGCTATTTGTTCCGCCAACTTTGTGCCAAGGAGATATCTCGGTCCGTCATTGCTGACTTGGAGAAAGCTACACCTGTGTTGATCTGTAAGCTGGAGAAGATCTTTCCACCAGGCTTTTTCACTCCGATGTTGCATTTGATCGTACACCTCCCTAATGAGGTTCGAATGGGAGGGCCTGTGCATTGCCGTTGGTGCTATCCAGTCGAGAGAAATCTGAAGACTCTTCGCAAGAAATGTAGAAACAAAGCCAAAATTGAGGCTTCCATTGCAGAGGCATTCATTCTAGAGGTGTCAAACTTCATTGAACAATACTGAAAGCATCTAGGCCCCAAGGTTTGGTTTCGGTAATTAATGACAACACTTTATTACCATGACTAACGTGTGTTTTGCAGAAACATTGGTAAGTTAGGTCATGGAGGTGATAACTGCTTTGAGCACTGTGGCTTCGTGTCCCTTGATGGAAATCGTTTCGGTTTTCAAAAGAGTGACGTCAAGATTAAGGACGGTTAGTTCCGGATGACGAAGTGTTGAGACACATTCGGAATAGTCGTTAGGATCTTCGTTTTTCTCTTTTGGCCGTACTATAAAGGGGGGCATGAATGGGTAGCTTGACCTAGGCAAGTCCTATGTTTAGGTGTGGTGCACACTTGTTAAACTTGGCGCTAGGCAACCCTAGATTAGCTCAAGGTTCAGTTAGAAGCAACTTGGTTGAAGTTGCGACGCGTTTCGGGCTGTTTTCTAGGCACCGGACGCGGTCTTCGGGAACACCGGACGCGTCCGGTGTGTACGTTACCGCGACTAGGTTTCGGCCTCGACCACCGGACGCGGTCCTCGCGAGGACCGGACGCGGTGGTCAGTGGCCGACACGTGTCACCGAGAGAGAACGCCCGTCGGACGCGATCTGGACGTCATCGGCGCGTCCGGTGCGAGTCCAGTAAGGTCCAGAGAGGACCGGACGCGTCCGGTCTTCAGGCATCGGACGCGGCCTCGCGTCCGGTGTAAGTCCAGTAAGCACCCTTGCACGTCGGACGCGTCCGGTGTGTTGCACCAGCGCGTCCGGTGGTTCGTTTTCAAAATCGCGATTTGACCGTTACGGGGGACCGGCGCGTCCGGTGCGTTGCACCGGCGCGTCCGGTGACCCCGTGTCAGAAAGTAACGGTTCGTTTTCTTTGAGGGGTGTATAAATACAACCCCTCCACCTCTTTTAGAGGTCTCTTGCCCATTCAAACATCTGAGAAAACCCTTTAGAGTGCAAGGGAGTGCAAGAGCTCTAGTGAGGATAGAGATTTGAGAATCAAAGTTTGAGTTTCCTCACTAGTGATTCGAGAGTAGCAAGTGTGCATCCACCTCCTCATTTGGGCTCGTTGTGGTCAAGTGAGAGTTCTAGCTTGTTACTCTTGGTGATCGCCATCACCTAGACGGCTTGGTGGTGATTGGGAGTTTGGTGATCATCCGGCGGAGCTTGTGGATGACCCAACTCAAGTTGTGAGCGGTTTTGGGTGATTCGCCACGACGGAGTGTCGAAGAATCAACCCGTAGAGAGCACTTGATCCTTGCGCGGATCAAGGGGGAGCGACACCCTTGCGCGGGTGCTCCAACGAGGACTAGTGGGGAGTGGCGACTCTCCGATACCTCGGAAAAACATCGCCGTGTTCCTTGCCCCTTTACATTCAAGCAATTACTTTCTCGTATTTACTTTCATTGCTTGTTTTACATTCCTAGAATTGCCATGCTAGACTAGGATTGGAAACTAGGGTGCAAAACTTTTTAACGGTAGACTCTCTAGGAACACAAGTAGGCACTAGGGGTGAATTCCGGCTTGTAGGATTTAATTCTTGCAATTAATTTTTAGAGAAGCCCAATTCACCCCCCCTCTTGGGCATCTTGATCCTTTCAATTGGTATCGGAGCCGTGTTGCTCCTTATTTAGGCTTTACCGCCTAGAGCAAGATGTCTAACGGGGAAGGACCACCTCCCACCTTTGAGGGGGATGATTTTCCATATTGGAAAATCCGCATGGAGGCGTATCTCGAAGCCATAGATGTCGGGTGCCTTAGAGCCGCAACCCAAGGGCTTCCCGCTATCAAGGATCCCGCAAACCCCATTGGTGACGAGGAGAAGTACGACCGGTGGAATGCAAAGGCAAAAAATGCACTCTACCGGGGCTTAGGCAAAGATATCTTCAATCGTGTGCGTAATGCAAAGAACGCTCATGATTTGTGGGAGAATCTTTGTGCTCTCCATGAGGGAACTAAGAGTGAGCGTGAGGAACGCTATCATATTGCTTTAAAGAAAATTAATTCTTTTGAGATGCTTCCCAAAGAAAGTGCTAATGACATGTACACTCGCTTGAATGTTCTTGTAGAGGACCTCAATGCTCTTGGGCTCACTCAAATGAGCCAATCGGATGTTGCAAGGAGGATCTTGAGTGTTCTTCCCGTTGAGAAGTATGGTCACATTGTCACCGTGCTTCATCAAAGTGATCTCTCCACCGCAACACCGACACAAGTATTGGGGAAGATCAATGCTCATGAGATGTACATGCACATCACTCCGGAAGAGGGCTCATCATCTTCCAAGAAGAAAGACTTGGCCTTCAAAGCTAGCTATGACAAGAAGAAGAAGAAGGGCCAAGCCATGATTGTGCAAGAAAGCTCAAGTGAAAGTGATGTCGATGATGAATCACTTGCACTCATGGTGAGAAAGACCACCAAGATGCTAAAGAAGCTAAACAAGAGCGGCATCAAGTTCGATGGCAAGAAGAAGAAATTCTTCACAAGTAGCAAGAGAAAGCCAATCTCGGAGATGGATTGCTACAATTGTGGTGAACTTGGCCATCTAGCCCATCAATGCCCTAGACCACCAAAAGACAAGTTCAAGAACAAGAACAAGGGCAAGAAAAATGATTCAAGTGATGAAGAAGATGAGAAGAAGAAGAACAAGTCATACAAGAAGAAGGATGACAAGAAGAAAGAGTTCTACAAGAAGAAGAAGGGAGGAAAGGCATATATTGTTGGTGATTGGCTCACCGACATTGAATCATCTTGTGATTCCTCCGAAGATGAGAGCGATGATGAGAAAGAGAAAGTTGCCGCATTTGTGATGGGGCCATCATCTTCACCGGCATCTTCACCACCATCTTCACCGCCTCTTTCACCATCATCGTCCACTACTCACCTATGCCTTATGGCCAAGGGTGAACGAAAGGTACAAAATCATGATAGTGATGATGATGATAGTGATAGTGATGATGAATATGATGCACCTTCTTATGATGAACTTGTAAAATTGCTAAACAAATACACTAAAATCATAAGAAGGACTAGAAGTGAAAATGATGATCTTCAAAATGAAAATGAATCACTCTCATCTAAGCTTGAAAATGCTAAAAAGACTAGTGGTGAGCTTAGAGATCAAAATGAAGTTATGTCTTCCACTCTCAAGGAGCTCAAAACCTCTAATAAAGAGCTTAAAGATCAAAATGACAAACTTGAGAAGAAGCATGATGAGCTCATCACTAGACATAACTCTTTAAAAGACAAATACACCACATTAAAAATTGACTATGATAGTCTTGTGGTTGCTAATGAACTTGCTCTTGAGACACATGATGCTACTAACAATGTTGTTAAGTGTGATATAGCTACATCATGTGATGATTTGATCATTGAAAGCATTGAGCAAGGTTCTAGTAGCAAAGGCAAGAGTGTGGTTGAGTCATGCAACCATGATGATTATGCCAAGATCAAGTGTGAGAATGAGAAGCTTGCAAATGAGAACAAGAAGCTCAAAGGTTTGATGGCTCTTGAGAAGCAAACAACAAATGAGTCACTCATTGAAGAGAACAAGAAGCTCAAGCAAGAAAAAGAGCATCTCAAGACCGGCCTAAGCAAGTTCACAAGAGGCCAATATTTGCAAAGTGAGCTCCTCATGAACACCGTGATGAAGATGGATAGAAGTGGTATTGGCTACTTGGCAAATCAAGAGAAGAAGGCAAAAGCTCAACAACAAAGCAAATCAAAGCCCAAGCCAAAGAGATGTGTTGAGTGTGGTCAAGAAGGTCATTTTGCTCATGAATGCAAAACTCCACCACCACAACCCTTGCCCAAGCATGCTAGACCCTTTGCCTTCAATGCTCATTATATGCTAAGAAAAGATTCAAATGGAAAGATGAAAGTCATGTTTTTGGGTCCCCCAAACAAGAATAGGCCAAAGAAAATATGGGTTGCCAAGTCACTAGTTGAGAAAGTCAAGGGCCCCTCTCAAGTTTGGGTCCCTAAACAAAAAGCTTGATCTCTTGTGTGTAGGTGAACTACAAGACCGGTGGATCTCATTGGGTTATTGATAGTGGTTGCACTCAACATATGACCGGTGATCCTCGTATGTTCACCTCCATTGAAGAGAATGGGATATGTCAAGAGAAGATCACATTTGGGGATAATTCAAAGAGCAAAGTCAAGGGTATAGGCAAGATTGCAATATCAAATGATCACTCACTCTCAAATGTGCTCTATGTTGCTTCATTGAGTTTCAACTTATTATCCGTCGGGCAACTTTGTGACCTTGGCTTCCAATGCTTGTTCACACCCAATGAAGTTGAAGTTTCAAAGATAGATGACAAGCAAGTGATATTCAAAGGCTTTAGATACAACAATCTTTATCTTGTTGACTTCACCTCCGAAGATGCAAATTTGATGACATGTTTGTTCACCAAGACCTCACTTGGTTGGCTTTGGCATAGGAGGCTTGCACACGTTGGAATGAGCACTCTCAACAAGCTATTGAAGAAAGAACTAGTAAGAGGATTGAAGGATGTGAAGTTTGAAAAGGACAAACCTTGTAGTGCATGTCAAGCGGGCAAACAAGTTGCAAACACTCATCCCACCAAGGCTTTCATGTCAACCTCAAGAGTGCTAGAACTTCTACACATGGATTTGTTTGGGCCTACAACATACAAGAGCTTGGGTGGTAATCTCTATTGTCTTGTGATAGTAGATGACTACTCAAGATATACATGGACCTTCTTCCTTCATGACAAATCCGAAGTGGCAAGTTGCTTCAAGAAGTTTGCAAAGAGAGCTCAAAATGAATTCGAAGTCAAGATAAAGAAGATTAGAAGTGACAATGGGAAAGAGTTTGACAACACCAACATTGAAGCTTATTGTGATGAAATTGGAATCAAGCATGAAGTTTCTTCAACCTACACTCCTCAACAAAATGGTGTAGTTGAGAGAAAGAACCGGACTTTGATCACCCTTGCAAGAACAATGTTAGATGAGTACAATACTCCAAAAAAGTTTTGGGCCGAGGCAATCAACACCGCATGCTATGCTTCAAATCGCCTCTTCCTCCAAAAGTTTCTTGGCAAGACCCCCTATGAGTTGCTTAATGGGAAGAAGCCGGACGTCTCATTCTTCCGGGTGTTTGGTTGCAAATGCTACATCTACAAGAAGCGTCAACACCTAGGGAAGTTTCAAAGACGTTGTGATATTGGTTTTCTTGTTGGTTACTCATCAAAGTCCAAAGCATATAGAGTATTTAACCATACCACCGGTTTGGTTGAAGAAACATATGATGTGGAATTTGATGAATCTAACGGCTCCCAAGGAGCAATTGAGAATTGTGATGATGTAGGTGATGAACCCTTGAGGGAGGCCATGAAGAACATGCCCGTGGGAGACATCAAGCCAAAAGATGATGAAGACGATGTGCAAATCATTGATCCACCATCTTCATCACGTGTGCCTCAAGATGATGACAAGAATGAGAGAGTTGAAAATGAAGATACTTATGTCTCTCATGAACAAGCCGAGGCACAAGCACAAGATGTTGATGCTCCCCATCCACCTTCTCAAGTGGTTGATAGAAGAAACTCACCTCTACTTCAAGCTCATCCACAAGAACTCATCATAGGGAGTCCTACAAAGGGAGTAATGACTCGATCTCAAAAGCTAGCTTCTTTCGTTGAACATCACTCTTTTGTCTCTTGTGTTGAACCTAAGAATGTAGAAGAAGCTCTTCAAGATCCGGACTGGGTGAATGCCATGCATGAAGAATTGAACAACTTCACCCGCAACCAAGTTTGGACACTTGAAGAGCATCCTAAAGGTGCAAGAGTCATTGGAACCAAGTGGGTGTTCCGAAACAAGCAAGATGACCAAGGCATAGTAGTGAGGAACAAGGCAAGACTAGTTGCAAAGGGGTTCTCTCAAGTTGAAGGTCTTGATTTTGGAGAGACCTTTGCACCCGTTGCAAGACTTGAAGCCATTCGTATCCTCCTTGCATATGCATCACATCATGATATGAAATTATATCAAATGGATGTGAAAAGTGCATTCTTAAATGGCTTTATTAATGAACTAGTCTATGTCAATCAACCTCCCGGGTTTGAAGACCCTAGATATCCTAATCATGTTTATAGGTTGTCCAAGGCGCTATATGGGCTCAAGCAAGCCCCTAGAGCGTGGTATGAGCGCCTCCGGGACTTCCTCATTGAGAAGGGCTTCACCATCGGGAAGGTCGACACCACACTATTCACCAAGAAGCTTAATGGGGAGATCTTCATTTGTCAAGTGTATGTTGATGATATCATCTTCGGGTCAACAAATGAAGATTATTGCAAGGAATTTGGTGAATTGATGTCGAAGGAGTTCGAGATGTCAATGATTGGTGAGCTCACATTCTTCCTTGGTTTTCAAGTCAAGCAAATGAGAGAAGGGATTTTCATCTCTCAAGAAAAGTATACCAAGGATCTTCTCAAAAGATTCAAGATGGAAGAATGCAAGCCAATCAAGACCCCAATGCCATCAAATGGACATCTCGACCTAGATGAGGGAGGTAAACCGGTTGATCAAACTCTCTACCGTTCTATGATTGGTAGCTTGTTGTACCTTACCGCATCTAGGCCCGATATCATGTTTAGTGTGTGCATGTGTGCTCACTTTCAAGCGTGCCCTAAAGAACCTCACTTAAGTGCCGTAAAAAGAATTCTAAGATACCTTAAGCACACCCCAAGCATTGGTCTTTGGTATCCCAAAGGAGCTAGATTCCAACTAGTTGGCTATTCCGATTCGGATTATGCCGGTTGCAAAATTGATAGAAAAAGCACATCCGGAGGGTGCCATTTGCTTGGGAGATCCTTAGTTTCTTGGTCATCTAAAAAGCAAAATAGTGTGGCTTTGTCCACCGCCGAGGCGGAATACATTGCCGCGGGGGCTTGTTGTGCACAAATCTTATATATGAAACAAACCCTTCTAGACTATGGAATTGTTCTTGAAAAGGTGCCACTTTTATGTGACAATGAAAGTGCCGTTAAAATTGCTAACAATCCGGTACAACACTCTCGCACCAAGCACATTGATATCCGCCACCACTTTCTAAGAGATCACGTTGCTAAAAATGACATATCACTAGAAGGTGTGCGAAGTGAAAATCAATTAGCGGATATCTTCACTAAACCTTTGGATGAGGCTACCTTTTGTAGGCTAAGAAGTGAACTTAATGTGCTTGATTCAAGCAACTTTAAAAAATGAACGTGTGTTGTCCCTTGCATTGCATTGTATTATATGCCATGTTTAGTTTATCGCAATGCATTTAGGGCTTGGCTAACACGGTTACGATAACCCTCCTTTGGAGGAGTGAAGAAGCCTAACCGTGGATCAAACTTGACAAGCAACCTAGCTTTACTTTCTTGTAGTGCATTGCATATGCATGGTTGTTTGTTTGTCGTTTCTTTTCGGTTTAGCTTTGAGCAACCTCTGTGTTCGTCCATGAATAGAGAGAGCATTTGACGCTCCTAAAGGTCCAAAAACTCTATTGCATGGCCATACGTTGCTCCTCGGGTGTTTATTGCCTATTTTCCTAAAAATAATACTAGCCTAAGGCAAAATATTTTGAAAAATTTGAGGGTTTGAGTGAGGTCACTCATATCAGGTTCCAATTGGTGTTTATTTGTGTCTCTTTGAATTGGAACTTGATTGGGAGAAGTCGCGTCGAAGTTCGGAATGAAGAATGGCGAAAAACAGCCACCGGACGCTGCACCGGACGCAGCGTTGCTGCACCACCGCGTCCGGTCCCGGTGTCCACCAGCGCGTCCGGTTTTCCAGAAGACAAAGTCCAGATCTAGGCACCGGACGCTGCACCGGACGCGCCTCTGACCACCACCGCGTCCGGTCCCGGCTACCACCACCGCGTCCGGTGCTCCGCGAAGAATTCCCGAGCACTCAGCCATCGGACTCTGACCGCGTCCGGTCTGTCCACACCGGACGCGCCCGGTGACTCCAGGCGCTTACTGGAGTGTCACCAGACGCTGCACCACCGCGTCCGGTGATTTTGACCACCGCGTCCGGTGCTACCGTATCGAGCGGTTCTGCGCCCTCGTAAAACCGAATCGTTTTCTCTGTTTCTTCCTCATCCGCTCGACATTCGCCGCCGCCGTGCCCTAGTCGCCGTTTCGCCGCTCCCACGCATCATCTTCGCCGCCGGCGAGCCTCCACCGCGTCGCGCCCTTGCTCATTCTCGCCTCCGGCGAGCTCTGCCGCGCCTCCCTGCCCTCGCTTGCACCCGCGCCTCCGCCGCTGTTTGCTGCGCGCCACCGCCGCCGCGCGTCTTCCTCGCCGCGCCGCCGTCCTCGCGTGCCTACCTCACCGCCGGTCACGGCGTTGTGCTCCCCTGCAGCTGCCGCAGCACCCCCGTGCACCCGTGCCCTCGATTCCATCCTTCGGCCGGGATTTTCATCTAGGGTTTTCTCCTAAACCCTAGCTTAGGGTTTCCATCAACCCTAGCTCGAGGTAACGGCTCGTCTCGATTCCGTTTTCGATTCAAAGTCCTTTCAATTTCTCTCGTTAGGGCTTGTCGTTGACCGTAATCATTCATTGCTATCTCGATTGGTCGTTTCAGTGCTCGATCGCCGATCTCGGGGGTTCTCGCGAACTAGGTCACCTCGTCCCTTCACCGTTGTCTCGTCGATCCGAGGTAGCTTAGCGTCGTTTCACTTCGTATCTCATGTGCTTGCTATCTAGGGTTTCGTATCTTTAGATATATATGTGCTTATAGTATATCTCTCTATTCCATACGTGCAGCGAGTCAGTCGGTGTGCCGGGTCAGATCTGTTTGCTAAATCCGAGGCCAAGCCTGCGGATACGGATTGAGGCCAAGCCTCTCAAGTGTCAGTTCATCATCTCACAGAGGTTTTCAGGCAGTCAGTCAGCATGGTGCGTTGCAAGAACGCCGGAGGTGCTCCTGGTGACGGGGACAACAGTCCTCCCCGTCGTGATGAGATTGCGCGTGGAAAGCGCATCAAGGTAATGGCCAGAAAGAAGAAGAAGACACTTACAGAGGCAGAGGTTGCTCAGGCCGTGGCAGACGCTGCAGAGCAGGCAGAGAGAGGTGGCAGACGCAGTGGCATACATATAGGCGAGCGTCGCTTTCACCTTGAAGGTCGACAGCTCGGCACTGAGGCCACTGAGGGTACCGAGGATACTGGTGCTACAGAGCAGATGTCAGTTGATCCACCCACAGAGCCGACAGAGGCTACAGAGGCTCCACAGGCTACAGAGGATACAGAGGAGCAGCCAGCTCAGTCTCCACCACGTCGTCGCTCCACACGTGCTCGTACTCAGGTGACATCTAGGCCAGAGGGCCAGCGTCGTGGAGCACGACCTCCTCCCAGAGTTAGAGGGTCACCCCCGGTCGAGCACTTAGACCTGAGGGGTGCTTCAGCACGTCAGGTGCACAGTTTGAGGTTCGTGGAGGTCAGCCGTTGGTTTCCACCTGTCAGAGATTCCAGAGCTTCAGAGGGTTTCTATACCCCACTGTAGGGTCGAGATGGCGGACTAGAGGGGGGGTGAATAGTCCTTTCTAAAACTTAAACACGTTGGCTAACCGAAACAAATGCGGAATTAAACTTATCGGTCTAGCAAAGACTACACCCCTCTATCTAAGTTCACAAGCACCTCACAAAGATCCTAATTAAGCAACTAAGGTGCTTTCCTTAGCAAGAGCTCTCCTATTTAATTCTAGAGCAAGGTCACACAAACCTATGCGCTAGTACTTTGCAAGCAAGAGGGAGCTCCTACACAACTCTAGTAAGCAAAGCGCACAAAGCCTAAGCTCACTAGCAATGCTCAATAACAAGGCTACACAAGCCAAATTAGAGAGCGCAAACTACTTAGCTACACAAACTAAGCAATGTGACTAACAAGGTTACACAAACCAAATTAGCCACGCAAAGGGGAAGCTTCTAGCTACACAAGCAAGAAGACAACTAGCAAACTACACAAGCAAACTAGTTACGAAAGCAACTACACAAGCATAAGTATAAATGAAAGTAAATACAAGCTTGTGTTGCACGAAGGCAAACCACCGAGAAGAGTAGACAATGTTGACACGGTGATTTTTCTCCCGAGGTTCACTTGGTCGCCACCAAGCTACGTCCCCGTTGTGTCGACCAACACTTAGATGGTTCCTCGGTGTGACCCTCAAGTCACTTACCCCTCAAGGCACGCCCCGCAAGGCACCGCAAGACACCACTCTCAAGTGAGGTAGCTCAATGACACGCACAACTAGAGTTGCTCTTCGCGATCCCCGCGGGGTGAGCACAATCCCCCTCACAAAGCTTCTCCGGAGCCTCGCACAATCTTCTTGCGAGCTTCCACGGAGCCACAAGCCACCAAGCCGTCTAGGAGGTGGCAACCTCCAAGAGTAACAAGCACCACCGGCTTGCAACACGATCACCTAGTGCCACTCGATGCAACCTCACGATGCAATCGCACTAGAATCGCTCTCTCACTCGATCCGATGAACACTATCAAGCATGAGTGAGTTAGAGGGCTCCCAAGCACTATCACACAAGCCACCAAGGCCAAAGTGTGCTCAGCACTTGGCCACTGCCGGCCACAACGTCTATTTATAACCCCACGGTCAAATAGAGCCGTTACCCCTCCACTCACGTTTTCCGCGGGAGCACCGGACGCGCCGGTGGTAACTCACCGGACGCGCTCAACCGCGTCCGGTGCCCCTGCGAAGTCCACGTGTTCTCCGAATTCAAATTCGTCCGTTAGATCCACCAACGGTCACTGCGCGCCAACGGTCAAACGAGCCACCGGACGCGCTGATGCGAACCACCGGACGCGCCGGTGCGCACAGTTCCCGCACGCGCGAAGACAAGACCGGACGCGCTGTTGCGAACCACCGGACGCGCCGGTGCGCACAGTACCCGCGCCCGCGAAGCAAGACCGGACGCGCTCCTCGCAACCACCGGACGCCACAGTACCCGCGTCCGGTGCGAGTCCAGTAAGCTCCCGAGACCACCGGACGCGTCCGATGGTGTGACACCGGACGCGCACCGCGTCCGATGACTACGTGACTCGCTGTTCGCCAGACCGGACGCGCCGGTCCCGTGGGTCACCGGACGCGCCGGTGCCAAACCCTAGCTCGCCCATCTGACGCCCGCGCTGCACTGACCGGACGCGCCGGACGCACAGTGACCGCGTCCGGTGCAGCGTCCGGTGCGGCGTCCGGTGCTCCGTCCAGTCACTCCCGTGACCGCGTTCGCCTCCGTTTCTTTTCCGACTTCCGGCGCAATGGAAAATAGGCATTTCATTTCCCCGAAATCGCCTGAATCCCGCCTCGCAAGCTCGGCGGGAGGGAGAGAGGACGCCAAACCCTCTCTACCACCCAAACTCCACTACCTTCGTAAATGTGCCAACACCAACAAGTGATCACCACCTTGTGTACGTGTGTTAGCATTTTCACAATCATTTTACCGAAGGAGTTAGGCACTCAACTTGCCTCGCCACTCGATCCTAACACGTATGCAAAGTTAGATCGCTCAAGTGGCACTAGATGACCGATATGCAAACAAGTTTGCCCCTCTTGATAGTACGGCCATCTATCCTAAAACCCGGTCATAAACTTCTCTACACACCTATGACCGGTGAAATGGAAATGCCCTAGGTTATACCTTTGCCTTGCGCATTCCACTCCATCTCCTCCGACGTTGATGCAACACATGCACCAATCATATCACAAATGATATGATCCACTTCATATCATCACATGACCGTCTCGATCCATCGACCTTGACTTCACTTGCTCTTCACCGTTGCATCGGTCCGTCGGCGCCAAGTCTTGCTCAAGCTTCACCATCGCATGGTCCTTCGCTTCGAAGCCTCGACTTGCCCTTCACCCTCACAACCGGTCCATCGAGCCAAGCATCATCTTGGTCTTCATCACCTTGGTCACATGACTCCATGTCATGTCTCATGTGCATTAAGCTCCTTCATGACATCATCACATGACCGCCTCGATCCATCGACCTTGACTTCACTTGCTCTTCACTGTTGCATCGGTCCATCGGCGCCAAGTCTTGCTCAAGCTTCACCATCGCATGGTCCTTCGCTTTGGAGCCTCGACTTGCCCTTCACCTTCACAACCGGTCCATCGAGCCAAGCCTCATCTTTGTCTTCACCATCTTGGTCATATGAGTCAATGTCATGTCTCATATTCAATGACTACCTTTATCTAAATCATCCACTTAGATACAAAGGTTAGTCCTAGGTTTCATCAATTACCCAAAACCAAACTAGGGACTTTCAATCTCCCCCTTTTTGGTAATTGATGACAACCCTCACAAAGATGATTTTGATAATAAAAGTTTTGAACTTGTCATACTTGTCCAATCATTTTTGCTCATAAGTAAAGTTTGGACAATTATCACAAGCTCGGTTTTGGTAGCATTAGCTCCCCCTACATATGTGCATAGAGTTTGGATTTAAAGCTTTGCACATATGCATGGATAGAAGTGTTGGGAGAGTAATTCTACCAAAATGATGCTAAGGTGTAAGAAATGGACCTTTGAAGCGTGATACCAATCGGAGTTGCCTTTTACACCATCCTTAGCACCATGAAGTAACTAGACATCCATCAAAAACTCAAGAACCTCGTGAGATCAACATTATATGTAAAGGTTCTTGGACCACTTGTAAAAACTTTAGGCATGTCTAGATACCACAAGTAAACTATTCCTATACATGCTAGTAGATCATTTCATCATCCAAGTTCTATACTAGCAATGCACCACACAAGCATGTATATTGAATTTAAGAACTTATGCAATGCAAGCAAGCACATGAATTATGCATATATCAAATGCAATCAATCAAAGTTCATGAGCTTGCTCCCCCTACTTGTGTGCTTTCTTTGTCCAAGAATGTTTGATCCCCTTACATTCTTCAATGTTGCTCCCTCTTCATCCATGTCCATGTCCAATATCATCTATCTCTCCAAAGCAATCTCTCCCCCAAAGAAAATCTTGCATATCTTTGTCCTATCTCTCCCCCTTTGTCATCAATTTCCATAAAAGGTGTGCTTCTCATTGATGTAAAGGCTAGCATTGGGGTAGATGGTTGAGACTTGAATCTTGCATTTTTGATGGACATTACCACATATGTTGGAATGACAAACTTTATGGTTGCTCTTGAGATTCCACATAGGATCTTTGACCTTGATACCAATCGGTGGGGCTCCTCCCCCTATGTCATAGCATGTGTCATTCACTTGAGATACCACTTGAAGATGAGGGTAGCATTTCTTGAGTTGATCACTTAAAGTTGAGGATCACTTGTGAAACCATCGTCTTGCATGAATGATACCACGTGAAGATACCATGAGTAGGAATGTGATACCATTTGAAAGAATTTTCTAGTATGGATCCACTTTGAAGGATTTGACAATAATATTCACTTCTTGAACATTTGTTATCTTCATGAGTACCACTTGTAAGATATCACTTGTAGATCATGATCTAGACACCACTAGTGAATACCACTTGGAAGATCAATTTGAGTCTAGATACCACTTGAAACAAACTAGATATCCATTTTCATTGTTGTCTTATGCTTGTACTCTTATCATTGTCATGAGCTTCTTGTATGACTTGAACTATGTTGATTTGCCTAAGATTTCAAGTCCGGTTTGATCCAATGACAAGCTTCTTCACACCTCATGCTAAGGGTTATCTTGTCAATGTTGTACTTGTCACTTGTTAGCAATCCAAAATAGATCAAGTACTTGGGTTCACTAGCTCATGAACAAACTCATATCCATACCACTAGATCAATTAATCAATCAAGCAATAATGGTAGGCTATGAATTTAAAATTTTTATTTGTTATGCATGATCCTAATAAACATGTACTATATGCACTAACCGCATACTAGTAAGGGATGAAATGATCATGCACATTACAATGATACCTTTGCTATGTTGGAGTAGAGGATAGTCACATATGGATTCCAATTCATTACTCCAATAGCAATGTGAAGTCCAATTTATAAGCTTGGTGAAGACCAATCATCATAGATAAATCCATTCTTCACCCATATGAAATGAAAACCACTTATGATCAAGTGCACTATCTCTTGAGTTGTGGTTGGCTTGCTTCATCTTTTTGATCAATGCTTGCATGAGAGAACTACTTAGAATACCATTTAAAATACATGACTAGCTCTCTTTTGGGTGTTGCTTGCTTTTCTTGATCAACCATTTTGATTGCTTCAACTAAGCATCACAAGTTCTTCGGTTCACCACTTCCATGTTAACCTTCCAAGTCCCAAACTTGGTTTCACCTACACACGGCGGCAAGCCCCTCACTAGGGAAAAGTGACATTTCTCCAAAGAACCACTCTTGATACTCACTTGAATTGATATAGTTTGATTGATCCAAATGATGAACTCAATCTTGATGAATAATCCTTGAATCTACATTTGAGTCCAACTCTTTCTACTTGTTTAAGTCCTTTTCTTTCTACCAAATGATCTTCAATTATCACTAGAACTTAAACTTCACTTTCATCTTAAGTTTGATCTTGATTTTCAAATTTGAGTACTAAACATGTACACCAAGTACATTCCACAATCAAATGTCCTTGTACTCATTGCTCTTCATGCTTCTAGATCAATCTAAAACCAAACTTAGGTACCTCAACCACTTATAAACATATTTCCAACTTGAGGACCTTTCAATCAAAGTGACTCTAGATTAATCCAATGATTGTCAATTTTCTGGCAGATTCTGTACCCTTCAAAGAATAATTCATATCTCCCAATGTACGAATCCAAATGCCATGAAATTTGGTGGAGATGTGCATTACAAAGTCATCTAGCAGCTGTAAAAATTTGAGCTTCATTTGACTTTTAGATTGCTACCAGATTTTAATTCTTCCACCACTGCTACATGCTGAAAACTGTTGCACTAAAGCTGACAAGATGCACTCCAAAACCGAAGCATCTCTTATCCAATTCTCATGAAATATCTACAGCATCTTCTTTCATAAGTGTAGAGCAAGTATACCAAATTTCAAGCCGATCCAAATAGATTTAATCACTCAAACATGGCTAAGATCACTGCTAGCTCAGTTTTTCAATATAGGACAGATTTCAATACTTGAGCTATTCTTCATCAAATATGAATCAAACTTGAAACTAACTTGTTTGAATACTTTCATAAGACATATATCCATTCAATCCACTTAAAAAGTCATCTCATGAACTTATCCAACCCAAATTAATCCAAACTTGATTGCTAAGCATTTAATCCATTCAATCATCTCATAGCAAGCAACATTGCACATTTATCCAATTCAATCAACTCATATGCGCCCAAATGAAATGATCAACAAGAGATATACCTTGGTTAGCTCATGATCATCCAATAGCAAGCTTTAACTCAAATAATTTGCAAGCCATCAAATAATTCCAATAAATCATCCACAACTTGATCATGACACTTGTATGTTGTAGCACTTGGACTTCACTTATTTTGACTTGGCATTGGGATTAGATTGCAATAAGCTTCAATACTTGAGTCAACAAATAATGATAAATATGAAATCAATTTGAGTCAAGCCTCCAATGCCATGGTACCTACACACATTCATCCACTTTTTGATGGTACCCAAACAAGTTTGGGTCCTCTCAAGTTAGGTGCAACATACTTAGGCATAGCCTTAGTATGAGTAGCGGGATGTTTTGCAATTCCAACCAATGAGGTACCATTGCCATCCTTTCTAAGCATATTAGTATTATCAATTGAAATAGGCTTAGAATTGTTACCTAGGGGACATGAATGTGCCATGTGTCCCCTTTCCCGGCATGAGTAGCAACTTCTCTTAGATTGAGCCTTTTCTTCCTTGCTCATATGTTGCTTCTCATTGCCTTGCCTCTCACGAGTTGCTTGAATCTTCTTTTCAAGCTTAGTAGGACACCCCGAGGCAAAGTGTCCCATATCTCCACACTTGAAGCACTTGATGTGAGCATGTACTTTCTTCTCATCTTGATTCTTGCTCATCATCTTGGCATCTTGGATTTGTATTGGATGCCTTGCTCTACCACCCCTTCTTGTTTTCTTTTTCTTCTTCTTCATCAAGTCACCATCATCTCCATGGTTGATCTTGATTTGCTCTTGGGGTGTCTTCTCTAGCTCAACTAGTGGCTTTGGTTGAGGCTTTGCTTGTTGCTTCACCAATTGCTTGGTTGGGCACATTGAGGTGAGATGACCCCAAGTGCGGCACTTGAAGCACTTGACATGCTTTAGCCTCTCTTCTTCTTTTATCTTCTTGAGCTTCTCAATGTTTGGGCAACCATTAGCAAGATGTCCCGCTTCATGGCATCGATAGCACATGGAATGCGAGAGCTTCTTTTGGAGTAGCCTCTTCATCCTCTTTTCTTGCTTTCTTTCTCCCCTTGTTATTTTCTTCTTGAAGCCAAGGCCACTTTTGTCACCAAGGTTTCTTTGAGTCTTCATTATGTTCTCAAAGGTGACTTTTGAGTTGTAGCACCTCTCTAACTTGTTGCTCAAATTCTTCACTTCACTTTTAAGCTCATTGTTCTCCTTTAAAAGGTTAGTCTCACAAGACATAGAAGTAGAACAAGCATTTAATTGTGAAGAACATGGCATATCTAATAAATCATCACAAGAGGTGGATACATGCTTCTTGCCTACATCACAAGGGTTAGTAATATGTGATTGATCATTTGACCCAAATGATGAGCTCTCACTAGTTTTGTTTTCATCATTAGAAAGCCTTTTAGTGAGTAAAGCATGTTCTTGTACCAAATTATCATGAGCAATACTAAGTTCCTCATGAGCCAATTTTAGCTCCTCATGTGAACAAGTAGTAACATAAAGTAGATGCTTTTGTTGTTCACATGTGGTTTTTAGAAATGAGTTTTCATTTTTCAATTTACTTGTTTTTGCCATCTCATTTCTTAGGGCCTTTGAGAGTTTATATAGAAGCTCAAAATTTGGACCATCACAATCAACAACAAAACCACCAATAGATACCTTAGTGTCACCATGTGACATGGAACAATGTGGTGATGTTGAAGAGCTTGTTGAAGCATCACTCTCATAGCCATCATCTTCACCATCAAGTATGCATGGAGTAGAATCATTGCTTGCATCACTTGTGGCATTATCATCATTCTTGTCAAGTGATCTTGTGATATGATTATTTTTGTCATCACTTGACCGTGAGGTGGAGCAATCCTCCACAACCACCTTGTTGTGGTCATGCTCAACATCCTCATGCGCCTCCTCCTTGGGCTCATCATCATTGGAGATCGCCCCATATTTCTCATTTAGAAACACCCAAATCTCATGGGCGGAATTGAAGTCTATGATCTCATGAAGTATGCTACTAACCATAGATCGATAGAAAATATTAGTAGCTTGGCTATCGAGATGTAGGCATTTACTTTGTGCTTGAGTTGCATTCTTTTTATCAATTGCAAAGGAAAAGCCCACATCTACGATCCACCACATTTGAGGAGAAATAAACTTAAAATGACATGTCATCCAATTTCTCCACCGTGCAAAGTGTGTGCCATCAAAAATGTGTGGACACTCAACATCTAGCCCATAAGCCGCCATCCTCTCGGGTCGGTGAAGACCACAAATGAGAGACCCGACTCCGATACCACTTGTAGGGTCGAGATGGCGGACTAGAGGGGGGGGGTGAATAGTCCTTTCTAAAACTTAAACACGTTGGCTAACCGAAACAAATGCGGAATTAAACTTATCGGTCTAGCAAAGACTACACCCCTCTATCTAAGTTCACAAGCACCTCACAAAGATCCTAATTAAGCAACTAAGGTGCTTTCCTTAGCAAGAGCTCTCCTATTTAATTCTAGAGCAAGGTCACACAAACCTATGCGCTAGTACTTTGCAAGCAAGAGGGAGCTCCTACACAATTCTAGTAAGCAAAGCGCACAAAGCCTAAGCTCACTAGCAATGCTCAATAACAAGGCTACACAAGCCAAATTAGAGAGCGCAAACTACTTAGCTACACAAACTAAGCAATGTGACTAACAAGGTTACACAAACCAAATTAGCCACGCAAAGGGGAAGCTTCTAGCTACACAAGCAAGAAGACAACTAGCAAACTACACAAGCAAACTAGTTACGAAAGCAACTACACAAGCATAAGTATAAATGAAAGTAAATACAAGCTTGTGTTGCACGAAGGCAAACCACCGAGAAGAGTAGACAATGTTGACACGGTGATTTTTCTCCCGAGGTTCACTTGGTCGCCACCAAGCTACGTCCCCGTTGTGTCGACCAACACTTAGATGGTTCCTCGGTGTGACCCTCAAGTCACTTACCCCTCAAGGCACGCCCCGCAAGGCACCGCAAGACACCACTCTCAAGTGAGGTAGCTCAATGACACGCACAACTAGAGTTGCTCTTCGCGATCCCCGCGGGGTGAGCACAATCCCCCTCACAAAGCTTCTCCGGAGCCTCGCACAATCTTCTTGCGAGCTTCCACGGAGCCACAAGCCACCAAGCCATCTAGGAGGTGGCAACCTCCAAGAGTAACAAGCACCACCGGCTTGCAACACGATCACCTAGTGCCACTCGATGCAACCTCACGATGCAATCGCACTAGAATCGCTCTCTCACTCGATCCGATGAACACTATCAAGCATGAGTGAGTTAGAGGGCTCCCAAGCACTACCACACAAGCCACCAAGGCCAAAGTGTGCTCAGCACTTGGCCACTGCCGGCCACAACGTCTATTTATAACCCCACGGTCAAATAGAGCCGTTACCCCTCCACTCACGTTTTCCGCGGGAGCACCGGACGCGCCGGTGGTAACTCACCGGACGCGCTCAACCGCGTCCGGTGCCCCTGCGAAGTCCACGTGTTCTCCGAATTCAAATTCGTCCGTTAGATCCACCAACGGTCACTGCGCGCCAACGGTCAAACGAGCCACCGGACGCGCTGATGCGAACCACCGGACGCGCCGGTGCGCACAGTTCCCGCACGCGCGAAGACAAGACCGGACGCGCTGTTGCGAACCACCGGACGCGCCGGTGCGCACAGTACCCGCGCCCGCGAAGCAAGACCGGACGCGCTCCTCGCAACCACCGGACGCCACAGTACCCGCGTCCGGTGCGAGTCCAGTAAGCTCCCGAGACCACCGGACGCGTCCGATGGTGTGACACCGGACGCGCACCGCGTCCGATGACTACGTGACTCGCTGTTCGCCAGACCGGACGCGCCGGTCCCGTGGGTCACCGGACGCGCCGGTGCCAAACCCTAGCTCGCCCATCTGACGCCCGCGCTGCACTGACCGGACGCGCCGGACGCACAGTGACCGCGTCCGGTGCAGCGTCCGGTGCGGCGTCCGGTGCTCCGTCCAGTCACTCCCGTGACCGCGTTCGCCTCCGTTTCTTTTCCGACTTCCGGCGCAATGGAAAATAGGCATTTCATTTCCCCGAAATCGCCTGAATCCCGCCTCGCAAGCTCGGCGGGAGGGAGAGAGGACGCCAAACCCTCTCTACCACCCAAACTCCACTACCTTCGTAAATGTGCCAACACCAACAAGTGATCACCACCTTGTGTACGTGTGTTAGCATTTTCACAATCATTTTACCGAAGGAGTTAGGCACTCAACTTGCCTCGCCACTCGATCCTAACACGTATGCAAAGTTAGATCGCTCAAGTGGCACTAGATGACCGATATGCAAACAAGTTTGCCCCTCTTGATAGTACGGCCATCTATCCTAAAACCCGGTCATAAACTTCTCTACACACCTATGACCGGTGAAATGGAAATGCCCTAGGTTATACCTTTGCCTTGCGCATTCCACTCCATCTCCTCCGACGTTGATGCAACACATGCACCAACCATATCACAAATGATATGATCCACTTCATATCATCACATGACCGTCTCGATCCATCGACCTTGACTTCACTTGCTCTTCACCGTTGCATCGGTCCGTCGGCGCCAAGTCTTGCTCAAGCTTCACCATCGCATGGTCCTTCGCTTCGAAGCCTCGACTTGCCCTTCACCCTCACAACCGGTCCATCGAGCCAAGCATCATCTTGGTCTTCATCACCTTGGTCACATGACTCCATGTCATGTCTCATGTGCATTAAGCTCCTTCATGACATCATCACATGACCGCCTCGATCCATCGACCTTGACTTCACTTGCTCTTCACTGTTGCATCGGTCCATCGGCGCCAAGTCTTGCTCAAGCTTCACCATCGCATGGTCCTTCGCTTTGGAGCCTCGACTTGCCCTTCACCTTCACAACCGGTCCATCGAGCCAAGCCTCATCTTTGTCTTCACCATCTTGGTCATATGAGTCAATGTCATGTCTCATATTCAATGACTACCTTTATCTAAATCATCCACTTAGATACAAAGGTTAGTCCTAGGTTTCATCAATTACCCAAAACCAAACTAGGGACTTTCAATCTCCCCCTTTTTGGTAATTGATGACAACCCTCACAAAGATGATTTTGATAATAAAAGTTTTGAACTTGTCATACTTGTCCAATCATTTTTGCTCATAAGTAAAGTTTGGACAATTATCACAAGCTCGGTTTTGGTAGCATTAGCTCCCCCTACATATGTGCATAGAGTTTGGATTTAAAGCTTTGCACATATGCATGGATAGAAGTGTTGGGAGAGTAATTCTACCAAAATGATGCTAAGGTGTAAGAAATGGACCTTTGAAGCGTGATACCAATCGGAGTTGCCTTTTACACCATCCTTAGCACCATGAAGTAACTAGACATCCATCAAAAACTCAAGAACCTCGTGAGATCAACATTATATGTAAAGGTTCTTGGACCACTTGTAAAAACTTTAGGCATGTCTAGATACCACAAGTAAACTATTCCTATACATGCTAGTAGATCATTTCATCATCCAAGTTCTATACTAGCAATGCACCACACAAGCATGTATATTGAATTTAAGAACTTATGCAATGCAAGCAAGCACATGAATTATGCATATATCAAATGCAATCAATCAAAGTTCATGAGCTTGCTCCCCCTACTTGTGTGCTTTCTTTGTCCAAGAATGTTTGATCCCCTTACATTCTTCAATGTTGCTCCCTCTTCATCCATGTCCATGTCCAATATCATCTATCTCTCCAAAGCAATCTCTCCCCCAAAGAAAATCTTGCATATCTTTGTCCTATCTCTCCCCCTTTGTCATCAATTTCCATAAAAGGTGTGCTTCTCATTGATGTAAAGGCTAGCATTGGGGTAGATGGTTGAGACTTGAATCTTGCATTTTTGATGGACATTACCACATATGTTGGAATGACAAACTTTATGGTTGCTCTTGAGATTCCACATAGGATCTTTGACCTTGATACCAATCGGTGGGGCTCCTCCCCCTATGTCATAGCATGTGTCATTCACTTGAGATACCACTTGAAGATGAGGGTAGCATTTCTTGAGTTGATCACTTAAAGTTGAGGATCACTTGTGAAACCATCGTCTTGCATGAATGATACCACGTGAAGATACCATGAGTAGGAATGTGATACCATTTGAAAGAATTTTCTAGTATGGATCCACTTTGAAGGATTTGACAATAATATTCACTTCTTGAACATTTGTTATCTTCATGAGTACCACTTGTAAGATATCACTTGTAGATCATGATCTAGACACCACTAGTGAATACCACTTGGAAGATCAATTTGAGTCTAGATACCACTTGAAACAAACTAGATATCCATTTTCATTGTTGTCTTATGCTTGTACTCTTATCATTGTCATGAGCTTCTTGTATGACTTGAACTATGTTGATTTGCCTAAGATTTCAAGTCCGGTTTGATCCAATGACAAGCTTCTTCACACCTCATGCTAAGGGTTATCTTGTCAATGTTGTACTTGTCACTTGTTAGCAATCCAAAATAGATCAAGTACTTGGGTTCACTAGCTCATGAACAAACTCATATCCATACCACTAGATCAATTAATCAATCAAGCAATAATGGTAGGCTATGAATTTAAAATTTTTATTTGTTATGCATGATCCTAATAAACATGTACTATATGCACTAACCGCATACTAGTAAGGGATGAAATGATCATGCACATTACAATGATACCTTTGCTATGTTGGAGTAGAGGATAGTCACATATGGATTCCAATTCATTACTCCAATAGCAATGTGAAGTCCAATTTATAAGCTTGGTGAAGACCAATCATCATAGATAAATCCATTCTTCACCCATATGAAATGAAAACCACTTATGATCAAGTGCACTATCTCTTGAGTTGTGGTTGGCTTGCTTCATCTTTTTGATCAATGCTTGCATGAGAGAACTACTTAGAATACCATTTAAAATACATGACTAGCTCTCTTTTGGGTGTTGCTTGCTTTTCTTGATCAACCATTTTGATTGCTTCAACTAAGCATCACAAGTTCTTCGGTTCACCACTTCCATGTTAACCTTCCAAGTCCCAAACTTGGTTTCACCTACACACGGCGGCAAGCCCCTCACTAGGGAAAAGTGACATTTCTCCAAAGAACCACTCTTGATACTCACTTGAATTGATATAGTTTGATTGATCCAAATGATGAACTCAATCTTGATGAATAATCCTTGAATCTACATTTGAGTCCAACTCTTTCTACTTGTTTAAGTCCTTTTCTTTCTACCAAATGATCTTCAATTATCACTAGAACTTAAACTTCACTTTCATCTTAAGTTTGATCTTGATTTTCAAATTTGAGTACTAAACATGTACACCAAGTACATTCCACAATCAAATGTCCTTGTACTCATTGCTCTTCATGCTTCTAGATCAATCTAAAACCAAACTTAGGTACCTCAACCACTTATAAACATATTTCCAACTTGAGGACCTTTCAATCAAAGTGACTCTAGATTAATCCAATGATTGTCAATTTTCTGGCAGATTCTGTACCCTTCAAAGAATAATTCATATCTCCCAATGTACGAATCCAAATGCCATGAAATTTGGTGGAGATGTGCATTACAAAGTCATCTAGCAGCTGTAAAAATTTGAGCTTCATTTGACTTTTAGATTGCTACCAGATTTTAATTCTTCCACCACTGCTACATGCTGAAAACTGTTGCACTAAAGCTGACAAGATGCACTCCAAAACCGAAGCATCTCTTATCCAATTCTCATGAAATATCTACAGCATCTTCTTTCATAAGTGTAGAGCAAGTATACCAAATTTCAAGCCGATCCAAATAGATTTAATCACTCAAACATGGCTAAGATCACTGCTAGCTCAGTTTTTCAATATAGGACAGATTTCAATACTTGAGCTATTCTTCATCAAATATGAATCAAACTTGAAACTAACTTGTTTGAATACTTTCATAAGACATATATCCATTCAATCCACTTAAAAAGTCATCTCATGAACTTATCCAACCCAAATTAATCCAAACTTGATTGCTAAGCATTTAATCCATTCAATCATCTCATAGCAAGCAACATTGCACATTTATCCAATTCAATCAACTCATATGCGCCCAAATGAAATGATCAACAAGAGATATACCTTGGTTAGCTCATGATCATCCAATAGCAAGCTTTAACTCAAATAATTTGCAAGCCATCAAATAATTCCAATAAATCATCCACAACTTGATCATGACACTTGTATGTTGTAGCACTTGGACTTCACTTATTTTGACTTGGCATTGGGATTAGATTGCAATAAGCTTCAATACTTGAGTCAACAAATAATGATAAATATGAAATCAATTTGAGTCAAGCCTCCAATGCCATGGTACCTACACACATTCATCCACTTTTTGATGGTACCCAAACAAGTTTGGGTCCTCTCAAGTTAGGTGCAACATACTTAGGCATAGCCTTAGTATGAGTAGCGGGATGTTTTGCAATTCCAACCAATGAGGTACCATTGCCATCCTTTCTAAGCATATTAGTATTATCAATTGAAATAGGCTTAGAATTGTTACCTAGGGGACATGAATGTGCCATGTGTCCCCTTTCCCGGCATGAGTAGCAACTTCTCTTAGATTGAGCCTTTTCTTCCTTGCTCATATGTTGCTTCTCATTGCCTTGCCTCTCACGAGTTGCTTGAATCTTCTTTTCAAGCTTAGTAGGACACCCCGAGGCAAAGTGTCCCATATCTCCACACTTGAAGCACTTGATGTGAGCATGTACTTTCTTCTCATCTTGATTCTTGCTCATCATCTTGGCATCTTGGATTTGTATTGGATGCCTTGCTCTACCACCCCTTCTTGTTTTCTTTTTCTTCTTCTTCATCAAGTCACCATCATCTCCATGGTTGATCTTGATTTGCTCTTGGGGTGTCTTCTCTAGCTCAACTAGTGGCTTTGGTTGAGGCTTTGCTTGTTGCTTCACCAATTGCTTGGTTGGGCACATTGAGGTGAGATGACCCCAAGTGCGGCACTTGAAGCACTTGACATGCTTTAGCCTCTCTTCTTCTTTTATCTTCTTGAGCTTCTCAATGTTTGGGCAACCATTAGCAAGATGTCCCGCTTCATGGCATCGATAGCACATGGAATGCGAGAGCTTCTTTTGGAGTAGCCTCTTCATCCTCTTTTCTTGCTTTCTTTCTCCCCTTGTTATTTTCTTCTTGAAGCCAAGGCCACTTTTGTCACCAAGGTTTCTTTGAGTCTTCATTATGTTCTCAAAGGTGACTTTTGAGTTGTAGCACCTCTCTAACTTGTTGCTCAAATTCTTCACTTCACTTTTAAGCTCATTGTTCTCCTTTAAAAGGTTAGTCTCACAAGACATAGAAGTAGAACAAGCATTTAATTGTGAAGAACATGGCATATCTAATAAATCATCACAAGAGGTGGATACATGCTTCTTGCCTACATCACAAGGGTTAGTAATATGTGATTGATCATTTGACCCAAATGATGAGCTCTCACTAGTTTTGTTTTCATCATTAGAAAGCCTTTTAGTGAGTAAAGCATGTTCTTGTACCAAATTATCATGAGCAATACTAAGTTCCTCATGAGCCAATTTTAGCTCCTCATGTGAACAAGTAGTAACATAAAGTAGATGCTTTTGTTGTTCACATGTGGTTTTTAGAAATGAGTTTTCATTTTTCAATTTACTTGTTTTTGCCATCTCATTTCTTAGGGCCTTTGAGAGTTTATATAGAAGCTCAAAATTTGGACCATCACAATCAACAACAAAACCACCAATAGATACCTTAGTGTCACCATGTGACATGGAACAATGTGGTGATGTTGAAGAGCTTGTTGAAGCATCACTCTCATAGCCATCATCTTCACCATCAAGTATGCATGGAGTAGAATCATTGCTTGCATCACTTGTGGCATTATCATCATTCTTGTCAAGTGATCTTGTGATATGATTATTTTTGTCATCACTTGACCGTGAGGTGGAGCAATCCTCCACAACCACCTTGTTGTGGTCATGCTCAACATCCTCATGCGCCTCCTCCTTGGGCTCATCATCATTGGAGATCGCCCCATATTTCTCATTTAGAAACACCCAAATCTCATGGGCGGAATTGAAGTCTATGATCTCATGAAGTATGCTACTAACCATAGATCGATAGAAAATATTAGTAGCTTGGCTATCGAGATGTAGGCATTTACTTTGTGCTTGAGTTGCATTCTTTTTATCAATTGCAAAGGAAAAGCCCACATCTACGATCCACCACATTTGAGGAGAAATAAACTTAAAATGACATGTCATCCAATTTCTCCACCGTGCAAAGTGTGTGCCATCAAAAATGTGTGGACACTCAACATCTAGCCCATAAGCCGCCATCCTCTCGGGTCGGTGAAGACCACAAATGAGAGACCCGACTCCGATACCACTTGTAGGGTCGAGATGGCGGACTAGAGGGGGGGGTGAATAGTCCTTTCTAAAACTTAAACACGTTGGCTAACCGAAACAAATGCGGAATTAAACTTATCGGTCTAGCAAAGACTACACCCCTCTATCTAAGTTCACAAGCACCTCACAAAGATCCTAATTAAGCAACTAAGGTGCTTTCCTTAGCAAGAGCTCTCCTATTTAATTCTAGAGCAAGGTCACACAAACCTATGCGCTAGTACTTTGCAAGCAAGAGGGAGCTCCTACACAATTCTAGTAAGCAAAGCGCACAAAGCCTAAGCTCACTAGCAATGCTCAATAACAAGGCTACACAAGCCAAATTAGAGAGCGCAAACTACTTAGCTACACAAACTAAGCAATGTGACTAACAAGGTTACACAAACCAAATTAGCCACGCAAAGGGGAAGCTTCTAGCTACACAAGCAAGAAGACAACTAGCAAACTACACAAGCAAACTAGTTACGAAAGCAACTACACAAGCATAAGTATAAATGAAAGTAAATACAAGCTTGTGTTGCACGAAGGCAAACCACCGAGAAGAGTAGACAATGTTGACACGGTGATTTTTCTCCCGAGGTTCACTTGGTCGCCACCAAGCTACGTCCCCGTTGTGTCGACCAACACTTAGATGGTTCCTCGGTGTGACCCTCAAGTCACTTACCCCTCAAGGCACGCCCCGCAAGGCACCGCAAGACACCACTCTCAAGTGAGGTAGCTCAATGACACGCACAACTAGAGTTGCTCTTCGCGATCCCCGCGGGGTGAGCACAATCCCCCTCACAAAGCTTCTCCGGAGCCTCGCACAATCTTCTTGCGAGCTTCCACGGAGCCACAAGCCACCAAGCCATCTAGGAGGTGGCAACCTCCAAGAGTAACAAGCACCACCGGCTTGCAACACGATCACCTAGTGCCACTCGATGCAACCTCACGATGCAATCGCACTAGAATCGCTCTCTCACTCGATCCGATGAACACTATCAAGCATGAGTGAGTTAGAGGGCTCCCAAGCACTACCACACAAGCCACCAAGGCCAAAGTGTGCTCAGCACTTGGCCACTGCCGGCCACAACGTCTATTTATAACCCCACGGTCAAATAGAGCCGTTACCCCTCCACTCACGTTTTCCGCGGGAGCACCGGACGCGCCGGTGGTAACTCACCGGACGCGCTCAACCGCGTCCGGTGCCCCTGCGAAGTCCACGTGTTCTCCGAATTCAAATTCGTCCGTTAGATCCACCAACGGTCACTGCGCGCCAACGGTCAAACGAGCCACCGGACGCGCTGATGCGAACCACCGGACGCGCCGGTGCGCACAGTTCCCGCACGCGCGAAGACAAGACCGGACGCGCTGTTGCGAACCACCGGACGCGCCGGTGCGCACAGTACCCGCGCCCGCGAAGCAAGACCGGACGCGCTCCTCGCAACCACCGGACGCCACAGTACCCGCGTCCGGTGCGAGTCCAGTAAGCTCCCGAGACCACCGGACGCGTCCGATGGTGTGACACCGGACGCGCACCGCGTCCGATGACTACGTGACTCGCTGTTCGCCAGACCGGACGCGCCGGTCCCGTGGGTCACCGGACGCGCCGGTGCCAAACCCTAGCTCGCCCATCTGACGCCCGCGCTGCACTGACCGGACGCGCCGGACGCACAGTGACCGCGTCCGGTGCAGCGTCCGGTGCGGCGTCCGGTGCTCCGTCCAGTCACTCCCGTGACCGCGTTCGCCTCCGTTTCTTTTCCGACTTCCGGCGCAATGGAAAATAGGCATTTCATTTCCCCGAAATCGCCTGAATCCCGCCTCGCAAGCTCGGCGGGAGGGAGAGAGGACGCCAAACCCTCTCTACCACCCAAACTCCACTACCTTCGTAAATGTGCCAACACCAACAAGTGATCACCACCTTGTGTACGTGTGTTAGCATTTTCACAATCATTTTACCGAAGGAGTTAGGCACTCAACTTGCCTCGCCACTCGATCCTAACACGTATGCAAAGTTAGATCGCTCAAGTGGCACTAGATGACCGATATGCAAACAAGTTTGCCCCTCTTGATAGTACGGCCATCTATCCTAAAACCCGGTCATAAACTTCTCTACACACCTATGACCGGTGAAATGGAAATGCCCTAGGTTATACCTTTGCCTTGCGCATTCCACTCCATCTCCTCCGACGTTGATGCAACACATGCACCAACCATATCACAAATGATATGATCCACTTCATATCATCACATGACCGTCTCGATCCATCGACCTTGACTTCACTTGCTCTTCACCGTTGCATCGGTCCGTCGGCGCCAAGTCTTGCTCAAGCTTCACCATCGCATGGTCCTTCGCTTCGAAGCCTCGACTTGCCCTTCACCCTCACAACCGGTCCATCGAGCCAAGCATCATCTTGGTCTTCATCACCTTGGTCACATGACTCCATGTCATGTCTCATGTGCATTAAGCTCCTTCATGACATCATCACATGACCGCCTCGATCCATCGACCTTGACTTCACTTGCTCTTCACTGTTGCATCGGTCCATCGGCGCCAAGTCTTGCTCAAGCTTCACCATCGCATGGTCCTTCGCTTTGGAGCCTCGACTTGCCCTTCACCTTCACAACCGGTCCATCGAGCCAAGCCTCATCTTTGTCTTCACCATCTTGGTCATATGAGTCAATGTCATGTCTCATATTCAATGACTACCTTTATCTAAATCATCCACTTAGATACAAAGGTTAGTCCTAGGTTTCATCAATTACCCAAAACCAAACTAGGGACTTTCAATCTCCCCCTTTTTGGTAATTGATGACAACCCTCACAAAGATGATTTTGATAATAAAAGTTTTGAACTTGTCATACTTGTCCAATCATTTTTGCTCATAAGTAAAGTTTGGACAATTATCACAAGCTCGGTTTTGGTAGCATTAGCTCCCCCTACATATGTGCATAGAGTTTGGATTTAAAGCTTTGCACATATGCATGGATAGAAGTGTTGGGAGAGTAATTCTACCAAAATGATGCTAAGGTGTAAGAAATGGACCTTTGAAGCGTGATACCAATCGGAGTTGCCTTTTACACCATCCTTAGCACCATGAAGTAACTAGACATCCATCAAAAACTCAAGAACCTCGTGAGATCAACATTATATGTAAAGGTTCTTGGACCACTTGTAAAAACTTTAGGCATGTCTAGATACCACAAGTAAACTATTCCTATACATGCTAGTAGATCATTTCATCATCCAAGTTCTATACTAGCAATGCACCACACAAGCATGTATATTGAATTTAAGAACTTATGCAATGCAAGCAAGCACATGAATTATGCATATATCAAATGCAATCAATCAAAGTTCATGAGCTTGCTCCCCCTACTTGTGTGCTTTCTTTGTCCAAGAATGTTTGATCCCCTTACATTCTTCAATGTTGCTCCCTCTTCATCCATGTCCATGTCCAATATCATCTATCTCTCCAAAGCAATCTCTCCCCCAAAGAAAATCTTGCATATCTTTGTCCTATCTCTCCCCCTTTGTCATCAATTTCCATAAAAGGTGTGCTTCTCATTGATGTAAAGGCTAGCATTGGGGTAGATGGTTGAGACTTGAATCTTGCATTTTTGATGGACATTACCACATATGTTGGAATGACAAACTTTATGGTTGCTCTTGAGATTCCACATAGGATCTTTGACCTTGATACCAATCGGTGGGGCTCCTCCCCCTATGTCATAGCATGTGTCATTCACTTGAGATACCACTTGAAGATGAGGGTAGCATTTCTTGAGTTGATCACTTAAAGTTGAGGATCACTTGTGAAACCATCGTCTTGCATGAATGATACCACGTGAAGATACCATGAGTAGGAATGTGATACCATTTGAAAGAATTTTCTAGTATGGATCCACTTTGAAGGATTTGACAATAATATTCACTTCTTGAACATTTGTTATCTTCATGAGTACCACTTGTAAGATATCACTTGTAGATCATGATCTAGACACCACTAGTGAATACCACTTGGAAGATCAATTTGAGTCTAGATACCACTTGAAACAAACTAGATATCCATTTTCATTGTTGTCTTATGCTTGTACTCTTATCATTGTCATGAGCTTCTTGTATGACTTGAACTATGTTGATTTGCCTAAGATTTCAAGTCCGGTTTGATCCAATGACAAGCTTCTTCACACCTCATGCTAAGGGTTATCTTGTCAATGTTGTACTTGTCACTTGTTAGCAATCCAAAATAGATCAAGTACTTGGGTTCACTAGCTCATGAACAAACTCATATCCATACCACTAGATCAATTAATCAATCAAGCAATAATGGTAGGCTATGAATTTAAAATTTTTATTTGTTATGCATGATCCTAATAAACATGTACTATATGCACTAACCGCATACTAGTAAGGGATGAAATGATCATGCACATTACAATGATACCTTTGCTATGTTGGAGTAGAGGATAGTCACATATGGATTCCAATTCATTACTCCAATAGCAATGTGAAGTCCAATTTATAAGCTTGGTGAAGACCAATCATCATAGATAAATCCATTCTTCACCCATATGAAATGAAAACCACTTATGATCAAGTGCACTATCTCTTGAGTTGTGGTTGGCTTGCTTCATCTTTTTGATCAATGCTTGCATGAGAGAACTACTTAGAATACCATTTAAAATACATGACTAGCTCTCTTTTGGGTGTTGCTTGCTTTTCTTGATCAACCATTTTGATTGCTTCAACTAAGCATCACAAGTTCTTCGGTTCACCACTTCCATGTTAACCTTCCAAGTCCCAAACTTGGTTTCACCTACACACGGCGGCAAGCCCCTCACTAGGGAAAAGTGACATTTCTCCAAAGAACCACTCTTGATACTCACTTGAATTGATATAGTTTGATTGATCCAAATGATGAACTCAATCTTGATGAATAATCCTTGAATCTACATTTGAGTCCAACTCTTTCTACTTGTTTAAGTCCTTTTCTTTCTACCAAATGATCTTCAATTATCACTAGAACTTAAACTTCACTTTCATCTTAAGTTTGATCTTGATTTTCAAATTTGAGTACTAAACATGTACACCAAGTACATTCCACAATCAAATGTCCTTGTACTCATTGCTCTTCATGCTTCTAGATCAATCTAAAACCAAACTTAGGTACCTCAACCACTTATAAACATATTTCCAACTTGAGGACCTTTCAATCAAAGTGACTCTAGATTAATCCAATGATTGTCAATTTTCTGGCAGATTCTGTACCCTTCAAAGAATAATTCATATCTCCCAATGTACGAATCCAAATGCCATGAAATTTGGTGGAGATGTGCATTACAAAGTCATCTAGCAGCTGTAAAAATTTGAGCTTCATTTGACTTTTAGATTGCTACCAGATTTTAATTCTTCCACCACTGCTACATGCTGAAAACTGTTGCACTAAAGCTGACAAGATGCACTCCAAAACCGAAGCATCTCTTATCCAATTCTCATGAAATATCTACAGCATCTTCTTTCATAAGTGTAGAGCAAGTATACCAAATTTCAAGCCGATCCAAATAGATTTAATCACTCAAACATGGCTAAGATCACTGCTAGCTCAGTTTTTCAATATAGGACAGATTTCAATACTTGAGCTATTCTTCATCAAATATGAATCAAACTTGAAACTAACTTGTTTGAATACTTTCATAAGACATATATCCATTCAATCCACTTAAAAAGTCATCTCATGAACTTATCCAACCCAAATTAATCCAAACTTGATTGCTAAGCATTTAATCCATTCAATCATCTCATAGCAAGCAACATTGCACATTTATCCAATTCAATCAACTCATATGCGCCCAAATGAAATGATCAACAAGAGATATACCTTGGTTAGCTCATGATCATCCAATAGCAAGCTTTAACTCAAATAATTTGCAAGCCATCAAATAATTCCAATAAATCATCCACAACTTGATCATGACACTTGTATGTTGTAGCACTTGGACTTCACTTATTTTGACTTGGCATTGGGATTAGATTGCAATAAGCTTCAATACTTGAGTCAACAAATAATGATAAATATGAAATCAATTTGAGTCAAGCCTCCAATGCCATGGTACCTACACACATTCATCCACTTTTTGATGGTACCCAAACAAGTTTGGGTCCTCTCAAGTTAGGTGCAACATACTTAGGCATAGCCTTAGTATGAGTAGCGGGATGTTTTGCAATTCCAACCAATGAGGTACCATTGCCATCCTTTCTAAGCATATTAGTATTATCAATTGAAATAGGCTTAGAATTGTTACCTAGGGGACATGAATGTGCCATGTGTCCCCTTTCCCGGCATGAGTAGCAACTTCTCTTAGATTGAGCCTTTTCTTCCTTGCTCATATGTTGCTTCTCATTGCCTTGCCTCTCACGAGTTGCTTGAATCTTCTTTTCAAGCTTAGTAGGACACCCCGAGGCAAAGTGTCCCATATCTCCACACTTGAAGCACTTGATGTGAGCATGTACTTTCTTCTCATCTTGATTCTTGCTCATCATCTTGGCATCTTGGATTTGTATTGGATGCCTTGCTCTACCACCCCTTCTTGTTTTCTTTTTCTTCTTCTTCATCAAGTCACCATCATCTCCATGGTTGATCTTGATTTGCTCTTGGGGTGTCTTCTCTAGCTCAACTAGTGGCTTTGGTTGAGGCTTTGCTTGTTGCTTCACCAATTGCTTGGTTGGGCACATTGAGGTGAGATGACCCCAAGTGCGGCACTTGAAGCACTTGACATGCTTTAGCCTCTCTTCTTCTTTTATCTTCTTGAGCTTCTCAATGTTTGGGCAACCATTAGCAAGATGTCCCGCTTCATGGCATCGATAGCACATGGAATGCGAGAGCTTCTTTTGGAGTAGCCTCTTCATCCTCTTTTCTTGCTTTCTTTCTCCCCTTGTTATTTTCTTCTTGAAGCCAAGGCCACTTTTGTCACCAAGGTTTCTTTGAGTCTTCATTATGTTCTCAAAGGTGACTTTTGAGTTGTAGCACCTCTCTAACTTGTTGCTCAAATTCTTCACTTCACTTTTAAGCTCATTGTTCTCCTTTAAAAGGTTAGTCTCACAAGACATAGAAGTAGAACAAGCATTTAATTGTGAAGAACATGGCATATCTAATAAATCATCACAAGAGGTGGATACATGCTTCTTGCCTACATCACAAGGGTTAGTAATATGTGATTGATCATTTGACCCAAATGATGAGCTCTCACTAGTTTTGTTTTCATCATTAGAAAGCCTTTTAGTGAGTAAAGCATGTTCTTGTACCAAATTATCATGAGCAATACTAAGTTCCTCATGAGCCAATTTTAGCTCCTCATGTGAACAAGTAGTAACATAAAGTAGATGCTTTTGTTGTTCACATGTGGTTTTTAGAAATGAGTTTTCATTTTTCAATTTACTTGTTTTTGCCATCTCATTTCTTAGGGCCTTTGAGAGTTTATATAGAAGCTCAAAATTTGGACCATCACAATCAACAACAAAACCACCAATAGATACCTTAGTGTCACCATGTGACATGGAACAATGTGGTGATGTTGAAGAGCTTGTTGAAGCATCACTCTCATAGCCATCATCTTCACCATCAAGTATGCATGGAGTAGAATCATTGCTTGCATCACTTGTGGCATTATCATCATTCTTGTCAAGTGATCTTGTGATATGATTATTTTTGTCATCACTTGACCGTGAGGTGGAGCAATCCTCCACAACCACCTTGTTGTGGTCATGCTCAACATCCTCATGCGCCTCCTCCTTGGGCTCATCATCATTGGAGATCGCCCCATATTTCTCATTTAGAAACACCCAAATCTCATGGGCGGAATTGAAGTCTATGATCTCATGAAGTATGCTACTAACCATAGATCGATAGAAAATATTAGTAGCTTGGCTATCGAGATGTAGGCATTTACTTTGTGCTTGAGTTGCATTCTTTTTATCAATTGCAAAGGAAAAGCCCACATCTACGATCCACCACATTTGAGGAGAAATAAACTTAAAATGACATGTCATCCAATTTCTCCACCGTGCAAAGTGTGTGCCATCAAAAATGTGTGGACACTCAACATCTAGCCCATAAGCCGCCATCCTCTCGGGTCGGTGAAGACCACAAATGAGAGACCCGGCTCCGATACCACTTGTAGGGTCGAGATGGCGGACTAGAGGGGGGGGTGAATAGTCCTTTCTAAAACTTAAACACGTTGGCTAACCGAAACAAATGCGGAATTAAACTTATCGGTCTAGCAAAGACTACACCCCTCTATCTAAGTTCACAAGCACCTCACAAAGATCCTAATTAAGCAACTAAGGTGCTTTCCTTAGCAAGAGCTCTCCTATTTAATTCTAGAGCAAGGTCACACAAACCTATGCGCTAGTACTTTGCAAGCAAGAGGGAGCTCCTACACAATTCTAGTAAGCAAAGCGCACAAAGCCTAAGCTCACTAGCAATGCTCAATAACAAGGCTACACAAGCCAAATTAGAGAGCGCAAACTACTTAGCTACACAAACTAAGCAATGTGACTAACAAGGTTACACAAACCAAATTAGCCACGCAAAGGGGAAGCTTCTAGCTACACAAGCAAGAAGACAACTAGCAAACTACACAAGCAAACTAGTTACGAAAGCAACTACACAAGCATAAGTATAAATGAAAGTAAATACAAGCTTGTGTTGCACGAAGGCAAACCACCGAGAAGAGTAGACAATGTTGACACGGTGATTTTTTTCCCGAGGTTCACTTGGTCGCCACCAAGCTACGTCCCCGTTGTGTCGACCAACACTTAGATGGTTCCTCGGTGTGACCCTCAAGTCACTTACCCCTCAAGGCACGCCCCGCAAGGCACCGCAAGACACCACTCTCAAGTGAGGTAGCTCAATGACACGCACAACTAGAGTTGCTCTTCGCGATCCCCGCGGGGTGAGCACAATCCCCCTCACAAAGCTTCTCCGGAGCCTCGCACAATCTTCTTGCGAGCTTCCACGGAGCCACAAGCCACCAAGCCATCTAGGAGGTGGCAACCTCCAAGAGTAACAAGCACCACCGGCTTGCAACACGATCACCTAGTGCCACTCGATGCAACCTCACGATGCAATCGCACTAGAATCGCTCTCTCACTCGATCCGATGAACACTATCAAGCATGAGTGAGTTAGAGGGCTCCCAAGCACTACCACACAAGCCACCAAGGCCAAAGTGTGCTCAGCACTTGGCCACTGCCGGCCACAACGTCTATTTATAACCCCACGGTCAAATAGAGCCGTTACCCCTCCACTCACGTTTTCCGCGGGAGCACCGGACGCGCCGGTGGTAACTCACCGGACGCGCTCAACCGCGTCCGGTGCCCCTGCGAAGTCCACGTGTTCTCCGAATTCAAATTCGTCCGTTAGATCCACCAACGGTCACTGCGCGCCAACGGTCAAACGAGCCACCGGACGCGCTGATGCGAACCACCGGACGCGCCGGTGCGCACAGTTCCCGCACGCGCGAAGACAAGACCGGACGCGCTGTTGCGAACCACCGGACGCGCCGGTGCGCACAGTACCCGCGCCCGCGAAGCAAGACCGGACGCGCTCCTCGCAACCACCGGACGCCACAGTACCCGCGTCCGGTGCGAGTCCAGTAAGCTCCCGAGACCACCGGACGCGTCCGATGGTGTGACACCGGACGCGCACCGCGTCCGATGACTACGTGACTCGCTGTTCGCCAGACCGGACGCGCCGGTCCCGTGGGTCACCGGACGCGCCGGTGCCAAACCCTAGCTCGCCCATCTGACGCCCGCGCTGCACTGACCGGACGCGCCGGACGCACAGTGACCGCGTCCGGTGCAGCGTCCGGTGCGGCGTCCGGTGCTCCGTCCAGTCACTCCCGTGACCGCGTTCGCCTCCGTTTCTTTTCCGACTTCCGGCGCAATGGAAAATAGGCATTTCATTTCCCCGAAATCGCCTGAATCCCGCCTCGCAAGCTCGGCGGGAGGGAGAGAGGACGCCAAACCCTCTCTACCACCCAAACTCCACTACCTTCGTAAATGTGCCAACACCAACAAGTGATCACCACCTTGTGTACGTGTGTTAGCATTTTCACAATCATTTTATCGAAGGAGTTAGGCACTCAACTTGCCTCGCCAAGTCTTGCTCAAGCTTCACCATCGCATGGTCCTTCGCTTCGAAGCCTCGACTTGCCCTTCACCCTCACAACCGGTCCATCGAGCCAAGCATCATCTTGGTCTTCATCACCTTGGTCACATGACTCCATGTCATGTCTCATGTGCATTAAGCTCCTTCATGACATCATCACATGACCGCCTCGATCCATCGACCTTGACTTCACTTGCTCTTCACTGTTGCATCGGTCCATCGGCGCCAAGTCTTGCTCAAGCTTCACCATCGCATGGTCCTTCGCTTTGGAGCCTCGACTTGCCCTTCACCTTCACAACCGGTCCATCGAGCCAAGCCTCATCTTGGTCTTCACCATCTTGGTCACATGAGTCAATGTCATGTCTCATATTCAATGACTACCTTTATCTAAATCATCCACTTAGATACAAAGGTTAGTCCTAGGTTTCATCAATTACCCAAAACCAAACTAGGGACTTTCACCCACTTCAGGAGGATTTCTACAGGGCCTTAGTTGACAGTGGTATTGCTTTCAGACCTCAGAGGGTATGTCGACTTGAGGCACTGGTTGATGTTGTGGGAGAGCAGCTCCGTCCGCACCTGTCCTATATGCCTGGTTTGTCAGATCTTCTTGGACGGACAGGTGCATACTGCGGCACATGGGTCAGAGAGTTCTATGCTTCTCTTTGGATTGATCCTGCCCATGAGTTCATACACTTCGCTTTCAGAGGCCGCGATCACAGACTGTACAGCTCCAGAGCTCGAGAGATCCTCAGACTTCCAGCTTCTGTCACGAGGATCCATCAGTTGTGCTATGGACAGACTCCACCTCCCAGACGCCCTCACGGCGGTTCAGTGCCACCCACCGACCTGGTTCGACCCTGTTTTCGCGAGCCTTTTGGCGAAGGGTCACGACGTACGCCTGCCAGCTTGACGCCACTTGCCAGAGTCTTGGATGCTATACTCAGACGCACTCTACTCCCCAGACTTGGCTACAGAGAGGGACTGACACGTATGCAGCTTTGGGTTGTTCACCACCTCCTTTCACAGAGACAGTTTGACATCTGGGATCTTATCCTGAGTGAGATGGAGGACACCATTGCTGAAGGTTTCAAGGGTAACCGTCAGCTTCCCTATGCCCACTGGATTTGTTTCATTATCAGATCTGCTATCCAGATGCCACCAGAGATCAGGGCCGAGATAGTCAACACTACTACAGCGTTCCCTGATTATGATATTCGTCAGCTTTGGGCCTCTGTTACTAGAGATCAGGCCCCAGCACCAGGACAGCGTGAGCGCCCAGATGTTCCTGAGACAGCAGCTGAGCAGGACGCCAGAGTTGTCGAGCTTGCCGAGGCAGAGCTCGCGGACCTTGAGGCTCAGACTGCTGACATACCTGAGGATGTCACTTCAGACAGCACAGATGAGGATTATCAGCCCATCCCCAGGTACCGGTCTCCTCGGTCTCACGACCACGAGGCCGGTGGTTCTGGTTCAGCCTCCCGCTCAGACCCAGCCATGGTGGCTATTCTTGAGAGGTTGACCCAGGCACAGGAGCAGCAGCAGCAGCAGATTCAGAGATAGGCACAGGACACAGCTGCAGCACTTGCACAGATTCAGGCTCGTCAGGACGAGTTTCAGCGACAGCAGCTTGAGATCCAGAGGCAACAGGTTGAGATGCAGCGACAGAGTCAGCAGCAGTATATGGATCTCCTGCGCCACCTTATCACAGTTGGGGTTCCTCCGCCTGCTTCTGTCATGACTCAGGCTTTGCATTCCAGTGATCCATCGAGTCTGGGACAGCCGAGCTTTCAGTTCACATCTCCACAGCAGCAGGTTCCCCAGTCTTTTCAGTCCCCGAGCTTCACTCCTATACATACGGGGTTTACACCGTCAGACCAGCCTCGCCCGCACCTCCTGACAGGCACACCTCTTGGTGATTTCAGTGCCACCTACAGCGAGTTGACTGGTCAGCCGACACCCTCGCATACGACTACATTTCACACTTCGTCAGGGTTGTCAGCTTCCGAGGCAGTCGTTCTTCCAGTGACAGGGACCGGGACTACAGAGACCATCCCTTCTTCAGTTGCCTCGACAGATCCCCCAGCTACTGGCGCACTTCAGGCTCAGGCTACTCAGACAGATCCACTTGTTGCTACACAGTCAGTGCCTGTTCCTGCTCAGACCCCGACCGCTTCGCAGCCACGTGCTTCTTCAGAGGGTCAGCCAGATAGCTCAGACTCCGAGGGCGATTCACTTCACTTTGTGTTTACTCCGCGCACCTCGGCACCCGACACGACTCCGTCTGTCCCCCCGTCAGATTAGATTAGTTTTTTGGCGCTTGATGCCAAAGGGGGAGAGAGAGTAGTTTCAGGGGGAGTTTGTTAGTGGGTTTTCGTTCTTTGTGTGCTACATTCATGCATATCCTGTTTACTTTTCAGCACTGCATTCGTTGACATTGTCGTTGAGTCGTAAACTTTGAGTCTTAATGTGTTATTCGTCTCAATGTTTAATATATGTCACCGTTTTAGCTATAGCTCTAAGGTTGTGCTTCCGTGCCTTACTCCGATCACTTATGAGCTATATCTTTATGTGTACTAACGTTTTTTGTCTTATCTTATGAAGTACACTCTTTTGGCTTGGAGCACATAAGCAATTCCTATCCTTGTATGCTTATTGTCTTTTGCTTATGTGAACCAAGCATGCTCGAAAACCTTCACTCTAATCCATTGAAACTTAGTGTTGTCATCAATCACCAAAAAGGGGGAGATTGAAAGCATCTAGGCCCCAAGGTTTGGTTTCGGTAATTAATGACAACACTTTATTACCATGACTAACGTGTGTTTTGCAGAAACATTGGTAAGTTAGGTCATGGAGGTGATAACTGCTTTGAGCACTGTGGCTTCGTGTCCCTTGATGGAAATCGTTTCGGTTTTCAAAAGAGTGACGTCAAGATTAAGGACGGTTAGTTCCGGATGACGAAGTGTTGAGACACATTCGGAATAGTCGTTAGGATCTTCGTTTTTCTCTTTTGGCCGTACTATAAAGGGGGGCATGAATGGGTAGCTTGACCTAGGCAAGTCCTATGTTTAGGTGTGGTGCACACTTGTTAAACTTGGCGCTAGGCAACCCTAGATTAGCTCAAGGTTCAGTTAGAAGCAACTTGGTTGAAGTTGCGACGCGTTTCGGGCTGTTTTCTAGGCACCGGACGCGGTCTTCGGGAACACCGGACGCGTCCGGTGTGTACGTTACCGCGACTAGGTTTCGGCCTCGACCACCGGACGCGGTCCTCGCGAGGACCGGACGCGGTGGTCAGTGGCCGACACGTGTCACCGAGAGAGAACGCCCGTCGGACGCGATCTGGACGTCATCGGCGCGTCCGGTGCGAGTCCAGTAAGGTCCAGAGAGGACCGGACGCGTCCGGTCTTCAGGCATCGGACGCAGCCTCGCGTCCGGTGTAAGTCCAGTAAGCACCCTTGCACGTCGGACGCGTCCGGTGTGTTGCACCAGCGCGTCCGGTGGTTCGTTTTCAAAATCGCGATTTGACCGTTACGGGGGACCGGCGCGTCCGGTGCGTTGCACCGGCGCGTTCGGTGACCCCGTGTCAGAAAGTAACGGTTCGTTTTCTTTGAGGGGTGTATAAATACAACCCCTCCACCTCTTTTAGAGGTCTCTTGCCCATTCAAACATCTGAGAAAACCCTTTAGAGTGCAAGGGAGTGCAAGAGCTCTAGTGAGGATAGAGATTTGAGAATCAAAGTTTGAGTTTCCTCACTAGTGATTCGAGAGTAGCAAGTGTGCATCCACCTCCTCATTTGGGCTCGTTGTGGTCAAGTAAGAGTTCTAGCTTGTTACTCTTGGTGATCGCCATCACCTAGACGGCTTGGTGGTGATTGGGAGTTTGGTGATCATCCGGCGGAGCTTGTGGATGACCCAACTCAAGTTGTGAGCGGTTTTGGGTGATTCGCCGCGACGGAGTGTCGAAGAATCAACCCGTAGAGAGCACTTGATCCTTGCGCGGATCAAGGGGGAGCGACACCCTTGCGCGGGTGCTCCAACGAGGACTAGTGGGGAGTGGCGACTCTCCGATACCTCGGAAAAACATCGCCGTGTTCCTTGCCCCTTTACATTCAAGCAATTACTTTCTCGTATTTACTTTCATTGCTTGTTTTACATTCCTAGAATTGCCATGCTAGACTAGGATTGGAAACTAGGGTGCAAAACTTTTTAACGGTAGACTCTCTAGGAACACAAGTAGGCACTAGGGGTGAATTCCGGCTTGTAGGATTTAATTCTTGCAATTAATTTTTAGAGAAGCCCAATTCACCCCCCCTCTTGGGCATCTTGATCCTTTCAAATACTACTCCGAGAACCTTCCTAGCGTGCATAATGCACCCCCTCGTTACAATGCTGGAGAAAATGAATCGAGTCTTAGCCTTTTCCGAGGCCAGCAAGGCGCGACAAGTGGATCCACAGTTAAGCAGTTGAGCTATGAAGAGTGGCGAAAGATCATGCTATACGTGCTTACCAACCTTGATGAGGTGCAGCCGTACATGGGGTAAGTTCTCAACTATGTTCATTCAATTCGCCGACACTATTCTGCATCAAACACCCTTGTTTTTCTTCCGTACAGGGAATTTCTTCATCAGTCTGGAATGGGCCAAGGCCTCCTTCTGACCCGGTAGCCGAAACCCTAATTGCAAACAGGGTGGGGCAAGGGAGGCCCGATTTTATTTCTTGGTTCCGATAGAAGGTCCTGTCCAACCGAGGTCATACTTAGTCCGACATTCCAACTTGCTCCTACGTTCGGACTTAATAACGTTATACCTTGCTTCACCTTGCAGGCTCAGACCGATGCGTCTATGAGTTAAGAGCTGAGACAGGTTGCAAACGGCTTTGACCGTAGGGTCAAGTCATTTAACGGTTACGACGTGAATGGATATCGCTTCCACACAGCGATATACGAGCAGAGTCGGCCCAACCGGAAAACCACAAATAGCGGAGTTTGTACTCCAGGCAATGACAACCGTGACTACTATGGAAGAATTGAAGAAATATATGAACTTTCATTTCACGGTGACAAGCCTCTGAATCCTGTAATGTTCAAATGCCATTGGTTCGACCCTGGAGTAACGAGGCTCACACCAAATCTTGGGCTAGTTGAAATTCGACAGGATTCTGTCTATCCAGGAGCCGATGTGTATATTGTGGCTCAACAGGCCACGCAGGTTTATTACACACCATATGCGTGCAAAAGCAAAGAGCATATCTTGGGTTGGTATATTGTGCACAAGATATCGCCACATGCTAAACTACCTCTCCCCAACGATGAGGATTATAACTTCAACACAAACACGTATGATGGGGAGTTCTTTCAAGAAGCTAGGCTACAAGGGACGTTCACGATAGACTTAACCGAAGCGATGGAAATGGAAGTAGAGAATGATGACGAGGACGCTGGGGATGAGGTGGTAAATGAGAAGGACATACAAATGCTAGAACGATTCCTTTTAGGCGAAGCAAATGAAGACAACCTCCCGTCTTCGGATACTGAGGAGTACTTAGACATGGTTGACAGCGATGATGACACTTATGCTCCGGCTAATCCCAATGATGCAGATTATTTCTAATTCACGTAATATTATGTTATATTCTACTCCTGTTATGTTTTTTCTTAGGATCTAGGGTTTTATTTATTTTGCATATATTTCATTATGTTATTTCTAATACAATATTGTTTGTTCTGTTTAAATGCAGGAGGTCGAGCCAAGATGCCAGGCGAACGTCAGAGGTCGATGAGCTCCCTGTACCGGGCCTCGCAGGACGACGGGCCATCTCGGCAAAGGAGGGCTCGCCGCCGGAGGGAGCCGACTCCACCGGAGGACGAGGTGCCGGCCACGCCCGAGGCCGAGGCTCAGGCTGACGAGGGGCAGGAGGACCCCGAGTAGGAGGATGAGCCGTCGGCCGAGGCAGACGAGGGTTCGGCTGCCTCAGGGGCGTCCACACCCTACTTGCGAGGTCCCGCCAACCTCCTGGCCCGACCGATACCACTTCACCAACGCCCAGTGATCCGCCCCGTTGGACAAAGGTACATGTTTTAACTACTCGTTCATATGATATGTTTAAAATTGAAATAGAAACTAATAATCTTTCTGTATCACTTGTGCAGGCATTGGGAGTTTGTGGAGGGTCGCGCCGCAAACCCAATGGCGTCCTGGGTCTCCTGTGCCGCGAGCACTACCCCGGCATAGTACAGTATGCCGGGAAGAGAGAGCTGGCCTACACATTTGACCACTACACCGTCGCCCCAGACCCGGACTACCCAAACAAGGCGGCGAGGGTCAGAGCGGAGCTGTGGGTAAGTCTTCGTCACACAACATCGCATTCATCGTACTTTTCTTGAATTACTTAGAGTTTGTATTGCATCTGTATGTAGGACTTCTATAGGTGTGAGCAGGGGAAGGAGGCCAAGGTGGAGGTGGTGAGTACAAGGTCCTGCAGGAAGCTCGTCACCGACATCATCTACGAGGCGAGACTTCAGGCCATCGTCAACTACAACGCCACGGTCGAAGGACGGAGGGTCTCGAAGGTCGAGGTGAGAGGCATGACGCTGAGCCGGGCGCAATACATTCAGGTAAGTGATTCCTTTTGAGATTAAGCTATGCTCATTTCATCTGACGCTTATATGTGAAATACTTGATGATGTGCAGATGGTCCCCCAATGGTGCCCGTCATTCCCCGAGTGCTGGGAGATGATCGTGGACCGGTGGCTCTCTGAAGAGTGGACCGCCCAGCACGCCGAGGCCCGGGAGGCGCGTCTGCAGATGCCAGGTGTACCACACCACCAGGGCAACCGCAACCTAGCCGAGTACGCACAAGCTTGGGTATGTGAAACACTTTATGTATTGTAACACTCAAATGTTACCTAATTACTAATCATCTTGTTGTCTTCCTCGCAGACGGCGTCACACGGTGGCCAGCCTTGCAGCACGTTCATGGCATACGCCATGTCCCACAAGGGCAAGGCCACCGCACCGGAGACCTCCTACAACCCCGACGACCCCCCGAGGCATACTCTAACTCCAGCGTCCACACCCGCCTCACTGACTACACAGAGGCTGCAAGGGCGGTCCATGGGGCCGACTTTGATCCGGCCAGCGAGGACCTGGACGGAAGCCTCGTGATGAGGATCGGAGGAGGGAAGAAGCACGGGCGGTATTGGCTTGGCGACGGCATCATCGACTCGTCCTCCACTCCCACTCTGTCCCAGCTCCGAGCACAGACCACGAGCGGGAGCGTCCCCATACGCCCACGCCCGTCGCCTTCGCAGTCGCGGATCGCCGAGCTCGAGGTTATTTTTGTTTTACTCGTCGTACATTGATGTTTAAATGTTTGTATTGTTCTAACATTCCCTTTGTATTATCGCAGGCCCGCCTGGAAAGAGAAAGGGAGGAGCGCAAGCTTGCCGAGGCCCAGATGCGGTCCCAGATGGAGGCCCGGTTAGAGGCCCAAGCTAAGCAGATGCAAGATCTCATCACGTTCATGGCCTCCCAGGGCATGCAGGTGCCCGCAGCGCTCATGGCTCCTCCACCGCCGTCTCAGAATGCGGATGCTACTCCTGTGAGTATCGATTCCTCAGTGTTTTGTTTCTGCATTTGCTTGTCTGACATAGACATCTAATTTTTGCAGCCTCCGTCGGCGGGTTCGAACAACCCGCAAACGCCTGGATGGAACACACCCGGGGGTCAAGGCGGGACTGCTTCTCCGGGGTGGCCAGGGCAAGGTTGGCCATGACTGTGTTTAAAGTGTCGTCTCTAGTAGATTGTGAACTCTAGAATGAAAACTTATTATGTTTCGATGATAACTTGTAATGGTTAACTTTCGTTTAGTTCAAATATTGTGATGAATGTGCTATATGCGTGGTGTATGTGAACGTGACATATATGTGATGAATGTGATATGTAGATGTGATATATGTGTTTATCCGTGATGAATGTGATTTATATGTGATTTATATGTGATGAATGTGTTTATACGTGATGAATGTGATTTATATGTGTAATGAAGTGGAAAATCAAAAGAAAAACCCAAAATTTCTCACTTTGCCGAGGGTTGCTCTCGGCAAAGGCTACCTTTGCCGAGTGCAATAGTCATTGCACTCGGTAAAGCTGGGGAACAAGACTGAAAAAATACCCATTTCCCAGCTTTGCCGAGGGCAATGACCGTTGCACTCGGCAAAGGACAGGCTTTGCCGAGAGCCTGGTGAAAGCCCAAGTTTGGTTTTGGTAATTAATGACACCAAGTTGCTAATGCCATGTGTTAAGTGTTTTGAGTTAGGCATAAGCAACACATGTGATGAAGGTGTACGTGGCAAGGAGTGGTGGCCACAAGATCACAAAAGAAATGGTGCAAGGACATGAAATGTTGATCATGGTGGAGATGCACATATAATGAAGGACATGATGATCAAGTGAAAGAGAAGGTTCTAAGAGCGCAAGGCAAAGGTATAACTATAGGGTTTTCCTTTTGCCGGTCTAAGATGAGTAGAGAAGTGATTGACCGGATTTAGGATACATAGCCGACTATCAAGAGGGGCAATCACGGTTAGCTCGGGAATCAAGTGCAACTAGATCAATGTCTTGAGCATATGCATTTAGGATCTAGTAAAGAGCTCACATAACGCCTTGGAAAATGTTTGTGAAATGCTAACACACATGCACATGGTGGTGTACACTTGGTGGTGTTAGCACATTTGCGAAGGCCGTGGAGTTTAAGCGGTAGAGAGGGGTTTGGGGTCCTCTCTCCCTCCCGCCGAGCTTGCGAGGCGGGATTCGGCGCTTTTTGGAGAAGTGAAACGCCTTTTTTCTACTGCGCCGAAAGTCGGAAAAGAAACGGAGGCGAACGGAGGTCACTGCGTTGACCGGACGCAGCACCGGACGCTGCACCGGACGCTGCACCGGACGCGGGTCTGGCTTGACCAGCGCGTCCGGTCAGTTCAACGCAGCGCGGGTGCTAGGGTTTGTGACCGGACGCGGGTCTGGCCTGACCAGCGCGTCCGGTCAGTTCAACTGGGCGTATAAGTTAAGCGCGCGACCGGCGCGTCCGGTGCCTCACGGGACCGGAGCGTCCGGTCAAGTGTCCAGAGAAGCCGAGCGCAGCGAAGCGCGATCGGACGCGGCTGGCGCGTCCGGTCATGTGCGACCGGACGCGTCCGGTCGCGTCGGGTGCTTACTGGAACGCGACCGGACGCTGGCACTGTCGCGTCCGGTCGATCAAAGGAGCGCGTCCGGTCAGCACAACGGCTAGTTCTGACTCGCGCGATTTTCATCTGTCGTGTAGTGACCGGACGCGTCCAGTCACCCTGACCGGAGCGTCCGGTCAGTGCGATTTGAGCTGAGTCGTCCGGTAACGGCTAGCTGCGTACCCCTTCGTTATAAATAGAGGATGTCCGGGGTTTGAGGGTAACTCTTGCACATTTTGAGATATAGAGACATCCTTTGAGCTAGAGAACAACCCCTCCACTCATCTCTTTGATTAGTTGCACATCTTGAGTGAGATTGAGTGAGATTCAAGTGCATTGCTTGAGAGTTGCATTCTAGAGGCACTTGATCTTCGAGTTGCTGCGGATTTCTTGTTACTCTTCCGTGTTTCCCGACACGGTAGACGGCTTGGAGCAGCGGAGGTGATTGAGCTCGCAATTGGAGATTGTTGGAGCCCTCACCAAGTGTTGTAAGGGGTTCTTGATCCTTCCCCGCGGGAGTTCGCGAATTGGATACTCTAGTGGAGCTCGTGGCTTGGAGGATCCCCATCTTGTGTGCGGTTGTGCGGCGCCCGCCGAGGGCTCGACTCTTGATAGTCGATTAGCTCGCGAACCGACAAGTGGTGTATCGCCACAACGGGGAGTAGCTTGCCGGGAAGCAAGTGAACCTCGGGATAAATTCTTGTGTCATTCCCTTCCCGAGGATTTCTCTTGTGTGATTGATTGATTGGTACTTCTCATCTCTACACGGCGGTATAATCACTCGAAGCTCTTCTCTCGTATTACTTCTTATATCTAGCTTGTAGTTGTTGTTGTGTTTAGTGGATAGCCTTGTACTAGACTTGTGTAGGTGGCTTGCTTAATTAGTTAGAGCTAGTGCATTTTGCTCCGCCACCTTTTGTACTAACTTGTGGTTAAGTAATTATTGTAGAAGTTTTAATTAGGCTATTCACCCCCCCTCTAGCCTATTTGGACCTTACAAGTGGTATCGGAGCCGAGGCACCGTTTAATTGAGGCTTAACAACCTACGGTGAAAAAGAAATGGCTCAATTAAGCTTGCACATCAACAACACCAAGAAGGCACCTCACTTTGATGGCACAAACTATGCTTATTGGAAGGTTAAGATGACCGCACACCTCAAGTCAATCAATAGAGAAGTGTGGAAGGTCACCGAAACAAAATTTGAGGTTGCTAATCCGGAAGCACCTACACCGGTGGAAGAGAAGAAGCTCCAATGCAATGATATTGCTATTAGTGCTCTTCATGAAGCATTAGATGACAAGACATTTGAGCAAGTGAAGAATATAGAAGTTGCACATGATGCTTGGGCCAAGCTAGAAGAAACATTTGAGGGCACCGAAGGCACAAAGACCGCTAAAGCATATATCTTGCAAGAAAAATTTTCAAGCTTCAAGATGCAAGATGATGAGAGTGTACCGGAGATGTTTCATAGATTGCAAGTCATTGTCAATGAGCTCAAGGCACTTGGTGAGGAAGTCAAGGACAATCAATTTTCTATGAAGTTCTTGAGAAGCTTGCCCAAGAGGTTTGATACATTGATCACCGTGCTAGTAAGGACTACATTGAAGGATTCAACTCCTCAACAAATATTTCAAGAAGTGATGACCGATGATTCATATAGAGAAGAAGATGAGAAGGATGAGTTGGTCAAGAAGAAGAAGAAGGAGAATGAGAAGAAAGATGATGAAAAGAAGAAGAGTGTGGCATTCAAAGCCACCACATCCAAGGGCAAGTCCAAGATTGAATCATCAAGTGATGAAGACTCAAGCTCTTGTGATAGTGATGACATTGATGAGAAGATGGCTCTCTTTGTCAAGCAATTTGGCAAATTCATGAAGAAGGGCTATCGTGCAAGGAAGAGGAAGAACTCATCTAAGAAGAATGAGCATACCATGAGATGCTTTAGATGCCATAGCAAAGATCATCTCATTGCAAAGTGTCCTTATGATAGTGATGATGAAGATGCTATCAAGAAGGAGAGGAAGAAGCAAAAGAAGAAGCAAGAAAAGAAGGAGAGCTCTCATAAAAAGAAGAATGATTCTCATGTTGCTACATGGGATAGTGATGATTCCTCAAGTGATGATGAGGATGACTACAAGAGCAAGAAGAAGGGACATGCTAGCATTGCCATCCAAGAGAAGGTCTCCCTCTTCGACACTCCATCGTGCTTCATGGCTAAGGCCGCTAAGGTATCATCCGATGATGAGAGTGATCATGATAATGCTAGTGATTGTGATAGTGATAGTGATGAAGAAGAATTCACTAAAGATGAACTAATCACTATGCTAGAAGATTGCACTCAACATTATAAAGAATCTAGAAAGGAGTGCAAGGGCTTGCTTAAGGAAAAGAAAAACCTTATGCAAGAACTTGATGAGCTTAGAGCATCTTATGAGAGTCTAAAGGTAGACCATAAGAAGCTTCAAAGGTCTCACACTAAGCTTGAAGAAGCTCATTCCTCTCTAGTTGAAAAATGTGAAAACATGCCAACTAATGTTGAGAAAGCTAAAACTTGCAACATAGGCATATCTTGTGATATAATTGATGAATCTTATCATAAGCCTATCATTGTTGCTCCCACTAACCCTTCATGTAGCTCATCTACATCATCCTCATCTAGTAGTGATGGTTTCACTTGTGACTCCACACTTATAGTTGAGAATGAAAATCTCAAGAAGGAGGTAAAAGAGCTCAATCACACCTTGGCTAAGGCTTATGGTGGTGAGGACCGCTTGCTTATGTGCTTGGGTAGCCAAAGAGCTTCTCTCTACAAAGAGGGATTGGGCTATAACCCCAAGAAAGGCAAGGCCGCTTTTGCTCCTCACAAGACTCATTTTGTGAAGAACAATGGTAGCTATTGCAAAAGTTGCAAGCAAGTTGGTCACAAAGAGCAACATTGCATGAACAAGAAATCCAATGCTAATGTATCCTCAATTAAGTTTGATTCTTTCTATATGCTTACCAAGGGTACAAATGGTGTTCATGCTAAGTTCATTGGTACACCATGGATGGGCTCAAAGAAGAAAGCCATTTGGGTACCAAAGAGCTTGGTCACTAACCTTGGAGGACCCAAACAAGTTTGGGTACCTAAAAGGAATTGATCTTGTCTTGTAGGTTAATTACAAAGCCGGAGGAAGGCATTGGGTGCTTGATAGTGGGTGCACTCAACATATGACCGGGGATTCTTGTATGTTCAAATCAATTGATACAAGTCAAAATGGTGGTTTTGATGCTATCACTTTCGGCAACAACAAGAAAGGCAAGGTCAAGGGGCTTGGTAAAATTGCTATCTCAAATGACATGAGCATATCTAATGTGTTGCTAGTTGAGAGCTTGGATTTCAATCTTTTGTCGGTGGCACAACTTTGTGATCTTGGCTTCAAGTGCATATTTGGTAGTGATGATGTTGAAGTCATTAGTGTTGATGGATCAAATTTGATATTCAAAGGATTTAGACATGGTAGCTTATACTTGGTTGACTTCAATGATAGTGAGACACAATTGACATCATGCTTGCTTAGCAAATCTAGTATGGGATGGTTGTGGCATAGAAGGCTTGGTCATGTTGGAATGAAACAATTAAACAAACTTTTGAGGCATGACTTAGTTAGAGGCTTGAAAGATGTGACTTTTGAAAAGGATAAACCATGTAGTGCTTGTCAAGCCGGCAAACAAGTTGGAAATACACATCCTAGTAAGAGTGAAATGAGCACATCAAAGGCATTTGAGCTATTGCACATGGACTTGTTTGGGCCAACAACATACACTAGCATTGGTGGGAACAAGTATGGTTTTGTGATAGTGGATGACTACACTAGATACACTTGGGTGCTCTTTCTCTTTGACAAGAGTGATATTTATGATCTATTCAAATCTTTTGTCAAGAGAGTGCAAAATGAGTTTGAGACCACCATCAAGAAGATTAGAAGTGACAATGGTAGTGAGTTCAAGAACACAAGAATTGAGGAATTGTGTGATGATCTTGGTATTGGACATCAATTCTCTCCAACCTATACTCCTCAATCCAATGGTGTAGTTGAAAGAAAGAATAGAACTTTGATTGACATGGCTAGATCAATGCTTAGTGAATACAATGTGAGTCATTCATTTTGGAGTGAAGCCATCAACACGGCTTGCTATTGTAGCAACCGTCTCTATTGCCATGGAAAGCTTGGAAAGACACCATATGAGCTATTGAATGGAAGAAAGCCCAACATTGCATACTTTAGAGTGTTTGGTTGCAAATGCTATATTCTCAAGAAAGGCACTAGATTGAGCAAGTTTGAAAAGAAATGTGATGAAGGGTTCTTACTTGGTTATTCTACCACAAGCAAAGCATATAGAGTTTGGAATCTCACAAATGGCACCTTGGAAGAAGTTCATGATGTTGAGTTTGATGAAACCCAAGGATCTCAAAATGAAGCTCAAAACCTTGATGATGTGAGAGGAGATCAATTGTCAAATGCAATGAAGAACATGGACATTGGTGATGTTAGGCCAAGGCAAGTTGATGATGATGATATTCATGTGATCAATCAAAGTGTGCAAATTGATACAAATCAAGCAAGCTCTAGTGGTACTCATGATGAAGCTCAAGTTCAAGGTCAAACAAGTGGAAGAAACCAACTCCCAATACTCCAACCTACTAGCATTGCAAGAGATCATCCATTGGATCAAATCATTGGTGGAATTCAAAGTGGTGTTCAAACTAGATCAAGATTAGCATCCTTTTGTGAGCACTACTCATTTGTGTCACTTGAAGAACCTAAGAAAATAGAAGATGCATTGAAGGATTCCGATTGGGTAAATGCCATGCATGAAGAGCTAAACAACTTCACTAGAAATCAAGTTTGGGAACTTGTTGAAAGGCCGAAGAACTACAATGTGATTGGTACTAAGTGGATCTTTAGAAACAAGCAAGATCAAGATGGCATGGTTGTGAGGAACAAAGCAAGATTGGTAGCACAAGGTTACACCCAAGTTGAAGGTCTTGACTTTGGAGAAACATATGCACCGGTTGCAAGATTAGAGGCAATTAGAATTCTTTTAGCATATGCTTGTGCACACAACATCAAGCTCTATCAAATGGATGTCAAGAGTGCATTTCTCAATGGCTACATCAATGAAGAAGTTTATGTTGAGCAACCTCCCGGTTTTGAAGATGACAAGAAGCCCAACCATGTTTACAAGCTCAAGAAGGCATTGTATGGTTTGAAACAAGCACCTAGAGTATGGTATGAGAGATTGACGGACTTTCTTCTCTCTAAAGGGTTCAAGATGGGAAAGGTTGACACCACTCTCTTCACCAAAAAGCTTGGAAATGACTTATTTGTGTTGCAAATCTATGTGGATGACATTATCTTTGGATCAACTAACCAAGACTTTTGTGAAGAGTTTGGAAATATGATGGCTAATGAGTTTGAGATGTCTATGATTAGAGAGCTTAGTTACTTCCTTGGACTTCAAATCAAGCAAATGAAGAATGGCACTTTTGTAAGTCAAGGGAAGTACATCAAGGACATGATCAAGAAGTTTGGATTGCAAGATGCTAAGCCAATGAGTACACCTATGGGCACAAATGATCAATTGGGTGTTGATGCTAGTGGTAACATGGTAGATCAAAAGCAATATCGGTCTATGATTAGAAGTTTGCTCTATGTCACCGCTTCTAGGCCGGATGTAATATTTAGTGTGTGCAAGTGTGCAAGATATCAAGCTTCACCTAGAGAAAGTCACTTGAAAGCAACCAAGAGGATATTGAAATATCTTAAGGGGACTCATGATGTTGGTTTATGGTTTCCAAAGGGGTCAAACTTTAAGTTGATTGGATATTCGGACTCCGACTATGGTGGATGCAAGATTGATAGAATGAGCACAAGTGGCACTTGTCAATTGCTTGGAAGGTCTCTTGTTTCATGGTCATCAAAGAAACAAAATAGTGTTGCACTATCTACCGCCGAGGCCGAATACATTAGTGCCGGTAGTTGTTGTGCACAATTGCTTTGGATGAAGGCCACCTTGAATGATTTTGGAATTAAGTTCAAGAATGTGCCATTGTTTTGTGACAATGAAAGTGCTATCAAGATGACACAAAATCCGATTCAACATTCAAGAACCAAGCACATTGATATTAGGCATCATTTCATAAGAGACCATCAACTAAAGGGTGATATTAGCATTGAGAGCATTGGCACCGAAGATCAACTAGCCGATATCTTTACAAAGCCACTTGATGAGAAGAGATTTTACAAGTTGAAGAATGAATTGAACATACTTGACTTCTCCAACTTGAAATGAGTGCACCCCCACATTCTTATATGACATGCCTCTCCTCCGACATAGCAAGGTAAAGTTGTTTGACATATCATCCATACTTTGCTAAGGACATGTTTAGAACATATAGACATATTTGCATGTCAAATAGGCTCATTCATGAAAATTAAATGATTTTAATGTATATATGGTACCACTATTGTTTCTATGTTTGATTGATCTAGTGGTAGCATATGACATGTTTGTGGGCTTGCAAACCTAGTGTTGAATCTAGAAAATGAGCTCATGATGTGTAATTCAACATGGTCAAGATAACCCTTATACTTTATGAGGTGTGAAGAAGCTTGTCCTTGGATCAAACCGAATTACATATTCTAGGCAAGTAATCTAGATTGAACCATAATTTGGTCTCCCTCATATTGATTGACTTAACTCTCACTAAAATTGGCACCTTTTTGGTGATTGTTGACAAAGGGGGAGAGAAAAGTCACAAAGATAGAAAAGTCACAAAAGATAAAAAGTTAAGTTGCAAAGGGGGAGAAAAATAAAGTAAGGGGGAGAGAAATTAAAATTGAGCACACAAGTAGGGGGAGCAAGCTCATGAATTATTTGTTGCATTTGTATATGCATTAACATGATGAATTGTTGCATTGCAAAGCTTAAATTCATATTCATGGTTGTATGGTGATTGCTACAATTAGAACTTGAATGATGTTTTGTTAAGAGTAGCTTTACAAGTAGTATCTAGACACCTTTGCTTATATTGTTGATCTCACGGGGTACTTTAGTGTTTGTGATCTTTACAAGTGATGTATTACAAGTGGTGTCTAGCTACATCGATGCTAAGGATGGTATATAAAGGCAACTCCGATTGGTATCACGCTTCAAAGGTCCATTCTATATACCTTAGCATCAATTTGATAGTAGTAACTCTCCCAAAATTCTAATCCATACATATGTGCACAATTGAACCAAACTCATGAAAGCACATATGTAGGGGGAGCTAATACTATCGAAATTGAAAATTGATTTCATTTCATATCTTTGTGATGGTTGTCATCAATTACCAAAAAGGGGGAGATTGAAAGCCCAAGTTTGGTTTTGGTAATTAATGACACCAAGTTGCTAATGCCATGTGTTAAGTGTTTTGAGTTAGGCATAAGCAACACATGTGATGAAGGTGTACGTGGCAAGGAGTGGTGGCCACAAGATCACAAAAGAAATGGTGCATGGACATGAAATGTTGATCATGGTGGAGATGCACATATAATGAAGGACATGATGATCAAGTGAAAGAGAAGGTTCTAAGAGCGCAAGGCAAAGGTATAACTATAGGGTTTTCCTTTTGCCGGTCTAAGATGAGTAGAGAAGTGATTGACCGGATTTAGGATACATAGCCGACTATCAAGAGGGGCAATCACGGTTAGCTCGGGAATCAAGTGCAACTAGATCAATGTCTTGAGCATATGCATTTAGGATCTAGTAAAGAGCTAACATAACGCCTTGGAAAATGTTTGTGAAATGCTAACACACATGCACATGGTGGTGTACACTTGGTGGTGTTAGCACATTTGCGAAGGCGGTGGAGTTTAAGCGGTAGAGAGGGGTTTGGGGTCCTCTCTCCCTCCCGCCGAGCTTGCGAGGCGGGATTCGGCGCTTTTTGGAGAAGTGAAACGCCTTTTTTCTACTGCGCCGAAAGTCGGAAAAGAAACGGAGGCGAACGGAGGTCACTGCGTTGACCGGACGCAGCACCGGACGCTGCACCGGACGCTGCACCGGACGCGGGTCTGGCTTGACCAGCGCGTCCGGTCAGTTCAACGCAGCGCGGGTGCTAGGGTTTGTGACCGGACGCGGGTCTGGCCTGACCAGCGCGTCCGGTCAGTTCAACTGGGCGTATAAGTTAAGCGCGCGACCGGCGCGTCCGGTGCCTCACGGGACCGGAGCGTCCGGTCAAGTGTCCAGAGAAGCCGAGCGCAGCGAAGCGCGATCGGACGCGGCTGGCGCGTCCGGTCATGTGCGACCGGACGCGTCCGGTGCTTACTGGAACGCGACCGGACGCTGACACTGTCGCGTCCGGTCGATCAAAGGAGCGCGTCCGGTCAGCACAACGGCTAGTTCTGACTCGCGCGATTTTCGTCTGTCGTGTAGTGACCGGACGCGTCCGGTCACCCTGACCGGAGCGTCCGGTCAGTGCGATTTGAGCTGAGTCGTCCGGTAACGGCTAGCTGCGTACCCCTTCGTTATAAATAGAGGATGTCCGGGGTTTGAGGGTAACTCTTGCACATTTTGAGATATAGAGACATCCTTTGAGCTAGAGAACAACCCCTCCACTCATCTCTTTGATTAGTTGCACATCTTGAGTGAGATTGAGTGAGATTCAAGTGCATTGCTTGAGAGTTGCATTCTAGAGGCACTTGATCTTCGAGTTGCTGCGGATTTCTTGTTACTCTTCCGTGTTTCCCGACACGGTAGACGGCTTGGAGCAGCGGAGGTGATTGAGCTCGCAATTGGAGATTGTTGGAGCCCTCACCAAGTGTTGTAAGGGGTTCTTGATCCTTCCCCGCGGGAGTTCGCGAATTGGATACTCTAGTGGAGCTCGTGGCTTGGAGGATCCCCATCTTGTGTGCGGTTGTGCGGCGCCCGCCGAGGGCTCGACTCTTGATAGTCGATTAGCTCGCGAACTGACAAGTGGGTGTATCACCACAACGGGGAGTAGCTTGCCGGGAAGCAAGTGAACCTCGGGATAAATTCTTGTGTCATTCCCTTCCCGAGGATTTCTCTTGTGTGATTGATTGATTGGTACTTCTCATCTCTACACGGCGGTATAATCACTCGAAGCTCTTCTCTCGTATTACTTCTTATATCTAGCTTGTAGTTGTTGTTGTGTTTAGTGGATAGCCTTGTACTAGACTTGTGTAGGTGGTTTGCTTAATTAGTTAGAGCTAGTGCATTTTGCTCCGCCACCTTTTGTACTAACTTGTGGTTAAGTAATTATTGTAGAAGTTTTAATTAGGCTATTCACCCCCCTCTAGCCTATTTGGACCTTACACCTGGCCAGACTGGCCCTCGGCAAAGAGTTTTCCAAAAATAAAGAAAATTCTTTGCCGAGAGCCAGTCTGGCCAGGCTCTCGGCAAACATTTTTCTTTTTTTTTTTTAAAAAAAAAGTTTGCCGAGAGCCTGGCCAGACTGGCTCTCGGCAAAGAATTTTCTTTTTTTTTTGGAAAACTCTTTGCCGAGGGCCAGTCTGGCTAGGCTCTCGGCAAACATTTTTCTTTTTTTTTTAAAAAAAAGTTTGCAGAGAGCCTGGCCAGACTGGCTCTCGGCAAAGAATTTTCTTTTTTTTTTGGAAAACTCTTTGCCGAGGGCCAGTCTGGCCAGGCTCTCGGCAAATATTTTTTTTTAAAAAAGAAAAATGTTAGCCGAGAGCCTGGCACTAGCTCTCGGCAAAGAATTTTTCTAAAAAAAAAAGAAAACTCTTTGCCGAGAGCCAGCCAAATGGGCTCTCGGCAAAAAAAGCGGGCCGTTAACGGCGCCTTTTCTTTACCGAGAGCCGCGTTGGCTCTCGGCAAAGCCTTCGCCGAGAGCCCGATAAACGGCTATCGGCAATCGGGTTTTTGCCGAGGCAGCTTTGCCGAGAGCTGCTCTCGGCAAAGCCTTTGCCGAGAGCTGCTCTCGGCAAAGCCTTTGCCGAGAGTCTCAGAGGCTTTGCCAAGAGCCTGGAGCCCTCGGCAAAGCCGCCAGCTCCAGTAGTGAAACTAACCAAGGAGAACAAGAAGCACCTGCACCTCGCTGTCTCCCTCGCACTCGCATAGAAAGAGGAGTCACGTCACCTCAAAGGCTCGAGCTGAGGAGCTGCACTGTCGTGCACCAGCGACAGCTGAGGAGCCACGCTGCCCCGCCGCCGCCAAGCTACCAAGGCCCAAGGACATGCGCGACCACCACGCGGGCGAGCTTCCACTGACCGCTGACCGCCGCCGAGGGCTGCGCGCAACTGCCACGCGTGTGTGCCCTAGCCAGCCGCCCTCGTCTCAGTCTCTCAGAGGAGTCGCGCCACCCCAACGCGAGCGAGTGGGACCCCATCGGGTGCCTGCTACCAACTACCTGCCTGCCTCCAAGGAGTTATGCTGCCACTGCCGCCGCGTGGGCACACCTCTGATGCCGAGGAGCAGCATGCGGGCCGCCCTATAGCCACCACCACCATCTAGGTGTAAGCCTCTGTGGATCCGAGAAAACAAGGAGGAAATAAAGGGCTTGTACTCGGGTGAGTCCGGTGAAAATGAGGAAAGAAGGTACCGAAGGAATAGTTGGGCTTTGGCATTTCGCTGTGGTAGGCAATGCTTGGGATTGGTTTCTTGACTCATCGGTTCGGTTGGGTTTTGAGGCCGAAGTTGAAAAGGATCATCTCAGACACAAATATCGAAGCCAGAACAGAAAAATAGACATTTCGGCTTGGTTCGATTCAGCTTGGTTTTCACTTTTCAGCTAAACTGTGCCCGATCCTAGAACCAAGCCAAGAAAAATAGACATTTCCTCATATCTTGTTCTTTTTCTCTTCTGATTTTTTTATAACAAAATAGCCACCAAGCATGTACGTAAGGACCGTATCAGACCATGCATGATTGCTTACATTTCCACCAATTGAAGGTAAACTAACCAACATAATATTTATCATTTCAATGCCCTTGATGGATTTGTGAATTAACCCGATACTGCCATCCTTTGTTTGGGTACGAAGTGATTAATTCATCTCCACAACCAATGGCAACTTGCTTCAAGCACAACATGAAAAGTCCCAAACGTATTGCTTGAGACAATAATAATCGAGATGAAAACGACAGAGTAACTATTCCTTCTAAGAGCCCGTCCATCATCTCATCATTTGCTTGAACACAGGTGACGTCTCAAGATTTGAATGGTTTAAAGATTGTGCCTGCAAGTTTGTGTGGGACGTAGAGTCTGGGTGTTCACTCAGGTACTACACCATTTGCAACCCTATTGTCAAACATCATCTTGAAGGAAAAACTCTCTGATACAAACTGAAGCAAGGAAACTAGCTACAGCATTTCTACTTCTAACCCACATATTCCCAAGAGCATGGCGCGCACGGAGGCAGTGGTAGAATATGATTGAGGATAACACCATGTTAGAGAAATGTTTTCATCTATGGTTGGTCCTAATAAGACTATCAAAAAGCATAGACATAGTTCAGGTTGCTACTGAAGGTCTGAAGTCATTGACATCTGAGTTTAAGCTTGTGCCTGAATATGTAATGGGAGAAGTCACCCTACTACCTATTTCCAACACATTGCACATTCCTATCTGCCTCAATAGGGTGTCCATGGCATTATGGAGTGGCATATGGAAAAGGCTCAACTTAGTCGCCCTGACCCACCAACAACTGTGTCTCATCGCACTCACCACCAGTCATATTAAATAACCCAGCAAAATATTACTCCCTCCGCTCCAAATTATAAGTCGTTTTAACTTTATTGGAACATCAACTTTTCTATGTATCTAGATATACATATGCCTAGATACATAGCAAAATATATGTACCAAAAAAGTCAAAGCAACTTATAATTTGGAACAGAGGGACTACGTGCTCCAAAGCTGACCTACGAGATTAGGAGAAATGTGTGCGTTAAACTAATAATTTACTAAAATCCAACCTTTTCGAGTTCCTACACAATTTTTTCATATGCTGAAGACATCCTACTAACATATATATACTTAAATTCAACCATCTTCAGTTCCTACAGAATTCCTAAATTGACTGAAATGACTACTATCCACATTCCAGGAATGAAACTGGAAAACTGAGTTCATTTTCATCAAAACAAAGGTCCCATGTGTTCAGTTCCATGTGCACATGCAACCATGAGTATAAAGACAAACCAAAACAACTAAACAAGCTTCACTGCAAACCAGAAGCAGTCTTCAATCATCATTTCAACCACGCCCCACAAAACAAAGGAACAAAAGACCCATAACTGACCACTGTGGCAGTGTCTACTTTTATATGATTAAATTGCACAAGACTAATACTAAGCCTTTCAATTCATCACCCTTACAGGACATCAACAGCACCAAATTAACTCAGCTTAATAGACCTGTAAATTACTTGCCCAGGAACTACTACAGTTCAGATCGGTGGTGATTAATAGTGTATCCACTGGCAACGGCAATGAGCTGGAAGCACAATCTGGAGGATACCAGATTTCCCACCCATAAGGCCATAACAGTTATCTGAGTGCTGAGGGACAAGCAACTTCATGTACAGATATTCTCTTTTTTCCTAATATAATTGAAAGGCCATAACAAGCAACCTCATGTGCTGAGGGACACACCACACAGCCTTTCAAATGGTGCTCGGCCATTGTTATGGCAATGGCAAAAAGAGAATATCTGTACATGAGTTATCTGAGTGCCTTTCAATTATATTAGGAAAAAAGAGAATAGTTACAAACGGTGCTCGGCCAAATCATACTTCACAATTCTACCGCCAAAATTGACAGTGAAGTAGATTCCATCTCCGATAAGAGCAGCACGCTCCGTGTCAAAGTACTTTCCACTTTCTAATTGTGCAGAAGCTGTTGTGCACCAGGTACAAGACTCCGATGAATAAACATGGGCAATGGTGTAGTCCCAATAACGATAGACGCCCACACAAACCACATGGAATGGGCCGCCGCGGCAGCTGCTGTGATCGCAGCCAGCCACGGCGCAAAGCACCACTGCGTTGGAGTGGGAGTCGTGGGATGCGTGCCATGGCGCTAGCAGCTCGTCCCAGTGATTGGAGAATGGATCCCATGCAACAAAGTTCCCGCTAACAATGTCTCTGAACAGGACGTGGCCGTGGCAGCAATCAAGGGCCCATCTAGCAGCCCAGGAGACGTGTCCCACCGGCTGGGGCGGCGAGGAGGCCAACGTGGTTGGGACAAAGCCAGGGAAGGACCTCAGGGAGGAGAGATTGTAGAAGAAGCCGAGCAGCGGGGCACCTCGGTGGAAGGGGCTGTAGCGGCGGAGGGAGGCGGCGTCAGAGACGACGCAGAGCCAGAGCTTGCAGATGAAGGAGGCGCGGAAGAGGTGCACGGGCTCGTCCGGCGGGATGCGGAGGAGGATCTCAGCTGTGACTTCCCCATTCAGCTCCTGCGGCAAGCACTGCAGAGGCCCCACGGGGAGAGGGGGCGATCGACCGATCGTGGTCGTGCTCAGCGGAGGTTAGGGTTTGGGTAGTAGGTCGGGGTTGGGGAAACACGGTGGTGGTTGGGTGTGGCTGTCGTCATATGGTGACGTGGAGCAAAAAGGAATCAGGGACGTAGTTGACTTCGTGGCGTCGTGGGACTATACGGATCTGGCGCATGTGGACATGATCTATCAGGAAAGGAAGCAGCCGTGCGTGGAGTCCAATACTATTTGGATTTTGGACTAGTGCTGTTCCGATGAAGCCTCCATAAAACTAGAGAAACTATAGTTTCAAAAAAAAAGAACTAGAGAAACTACAGGAGACATTGCATAAATGGTTTCGTGACCGCACTTGTGATGGTTGAAGGTAAACAGCGGCCGATGCTCAAGCAGGTTGACTTTATCGTGTGCAAGCAGCAGGACAGTCGAGGGGGGTTTGTGAGCAGCACAGTTATTGCGGAGAGGTTGGTGGCAACATGCTAATCCTATTATAGGGCAGAGATGCCAACAAGATCAGCGATGATGACATAGGAGCGTGGCGGTTGGAGTTTTTCGTTCTCTATGGTGTGAAAACACATGCTTCCAAGAGAGCAAGGTGCACGGATCCATTCAGTTTGCATGCGAGAGTGTGGATCGAAGGGCATCAATGGCTGAATTGGAAGGGAGTATAGACAATGGATGTTTGTACTTGCAACTAGAGTAATTTGGTTCATTGGAACTGCAGAAGGCTATGGTTTAAGACATCAGACGTAGCATTGCATTGGAAATAGAAGAGCGAGCTAATGTGGCAATATTCATATGTTACTCGGATCTTGGTTTTGAAGTTCTCGGTGTCACATGTGCAGTTAGGTTCTTGAATTGGAAATAGAAGAGCAAGCTAATGTGGCAATGTTCATATGTTACTCGGATTGTGGTTTTGAAGTTCTCGGTGTCACGTGTACAGTTAGGTTCGAGTATGAAATTGGATTCAGCTAGCTCGTGTGGTGCCTAATAGGAGAAAACGTGCTTTAGGGAGTCAGACATGTCAGAGCTGGAGATTAATCTGATTTTACTCAATAGAGATTGTGGTGATAAAGAGAAGGGTGCACAACTGCAGATGGAGCCATCGACTATGGAGTTGCAGGAATAGATGAAGCTCTTGTCAAAAAGGTGTACACGGAGGTTTGTTCATGGACGACTTCAAGGTGGTATGCACATTCGCTAAGGTGGAGTTTGTTAGATATGTGTCAAATATGTGTATATTTTGGTTATGCTATGACTTGAGTTGTATTAGGAGCTAGGATAGAGTTGGAGTTGAACTCTATATCCTAGGGGGTCATAAATATGAGTCAACCCATGTTGTAATCATGAGATTTCTTGGTGGCTGGTTTGGGTGGCGACAAGGCTGCGGGATCGCCGGATTCCGGTGTAGCTGTTGTTTTTTAGGGAGGAGCGCCCGTAGTCATGCCCTGAGGATGTAGGCACGTCATGGAACCTCGTTAAAAACATCGTGCCTCGATGCTGTTCTCATTTGCATAGTTTCTTCTATGGTTGGTTGTGCTTTCGCGTTCGTTGGTTAGTAGATCCGTTTGGGTCTAGATCTAACCGTGCACTCTAGCGAGCACCATTTCCATTATATTCCAAAGCATTCATATACAAATGGTCATTACTATTTACCTTCATTGATATGGTTTTCTTAAGTCTCTAAATGGTGTTGAACAACTCTGTCCCTGATTTTCAATAGGTTCCATGTAGCAGAGAATCTCTAAAAATACATGAAGTCACTAGAATTTATGCAAAAAGGAAGAACACAATTCCTGAACTAACAGGACAAAATCCTAAACAAAAACAATAAATTTTACGTGTCGATGGACTATAGCGTTGATCAATGATGGGGGCTTGTATGGTTTTGCAGCGATGAGACTACTTTTTTTTTATTTCCATAATTTCCAGCGATGAGCCGCAATGGAGTCGACATGGGTGAGCCTAGCTTGGTGCTGACTTGAACTCGGAAGGGTCATCCTACACCACTGGTCCTTGTGGATGGCGTATGTGTTCATGATCAATAGCGTGCTGCGTGGCCATCATAGTTGCCGACCTTGCAATCCGTGGACAACTCGTGGAGTCGTGCGACAGGTTGGGCCGATGCTTCGTAGGGTTGGGCAAGCAATTTGGACCGAAGAGCAGCCGATGCTGCCATTTAGCAGGAAGCTCTGCAGGACAGGGCAGGCAGCTAGCAAGGCACAAAGAGAACTCTCCGAAATTCTGACATCCGAAAGGGTCAACTGCATGAGAACCGGAAATTGGAGCCCACCGGCATCGTTTACATCCGGAAAACTGCAGCCACCGAAGCTGGCAATGCGAAGCGTTGAGGAGAAGCGGTGCACAGATGCAGGTAGCAGCGGCAGTGCCGAACTCCACCCATAAGGACGGCCGTAGTGGAACTCGAGCTCTTGGAGTCTGTGGAGGCCGGGGGACTGGAGCCAGCCCTCCAGGTCTGTGGCTGGGATGCGCCTGTAGTGGACGTCGTGCTCGTGGATGGAGAAGCGGCGGCCGGGGCCTTGATGCGCGGAGAGGATGCGCGAGAGTATGCTGGCGGTGATGTGGTTGGCGCGGAACGGGGATAGGTCGATGTTGAGAGGAGCGGAGCCCCATATGTGGCGCCAGCGGGACGAGAGCACCTGCATGCGGGCGCCGTCGTTGGTCGGGAGGAGGGACACGATGTCGCCCAGAACGCCGTCAGGGAGGTGGCTGATGTGGTCGAGCCGCTCTTCACCTTCGTCTCCCGCTTCTTCTTCGAGTCCTCTCCTCCTCTTGGCTCCGGAGACCATCGCCATGGCTGAATGGCGGTGCGACGACCTGGCGAGGATTTGGGAATCACCGCCGAATCGTGGAGTTGTGTGCTGCGACTCGCAAGCCAATCAAACCCTCACGGTGAGGTCACAAGTGGACGAGTAATATATCTCTTTTATGAGTTTTGACCCTTAAGTACGGGTAATTTATCTCTTTTAGGAATAAATCCTGCTGAATTTTTTTCAAAGGGCAAATTTTAGAACGCACCATATTCCAGTTTCAGACGCCAAATCAGGCTCACATCTGATGAGAGGGAAAAAAAAGTAGGGTCTGTCTATGCCTGCGGCCATGGCCACTAGTACATAAATCTTTTGCATGACCGGCGAAATGGACTTTTGGAGGCGGGCAATCCAACCGCTTCCACTCAAAGGTTATCATAATCTATATCTATATCTATATCTATATCTATATATAATAATAAAGAGGCAAAATTTCCGCCAAGATTTTTTTCCACCTCTTTTTCTTCCACTCCGGGTTCTATTAATTTTTAATACTAAAACAGCAAAATTTCAGCCTGGCCTCTCCCCACTCCGTATCCGTAACAATCTCCACTAAATCATCTAGATTTCCTCCGAGAAGTAGAATAGCCATTGCAAAAAAAAAAAAGAATCCGTATGCCCTACGCCCACTGAATATAAGCAGTGGAGACTTAAGTCCATAAGAAAAAGAGAAGGAAAGAAGAAGTTGGCCAAAGATCCGAATCGAATCGAAAAAGAGCTCTACATCAAATAACAAGCAACAAGCAACAAGGCCAGGCCAGGCCTGGTCCTCACACCGATGGTGGAGAGGAGCAGGGACCTCACCCACCGATAGACAGGACCGAGCAGCGGCATGGCTCCGGGCTCGGTGAAGAGGGTGGAAACGGTAAGGCAACCACAGTGATGGTTGTCGATGGCGTCGACGCGGACATCTATGGGTACAGCCTGAGGGTGAAGATGACGTCGGCAACCCCGCAGCTACCAGCTCCTTCCGGCAGCGGCGGTCACCGACGGTGAGAAGAACCCGACAGGGCTTCACCAAGACTCTTGGTGGCGGTGGAAGAAGTTGCGAATACGCGGCGTGCAAAAATACGGAAGGGAGAGAGGCGTAGGATTTGAGAACTTAGATCGAGGGGTGTAATCTTGGCTAGACCGTTAGTTTTAATTCCACATTTATGTCGGTTAGCTGGCGTGATTAATTTTTAGAAAGGACTATTCACCCTCCTCTAGTCCGTCATCTCGATCTTACAAGTGGTATCAGAGCTAGGTCTCTCATTTGTGGTCTTCACTGATCCGAGAGGATGGTGACGTATGGGCTAGATGTTGAGTGTGACACACATATTTTTGATGGCACACACTATCTACTACAACACATTCCTTCATGTCACAAGATGACACCACACTACAAGAAATGTCTCGGTTTTTGACGAAATGTTGATGAAACGTGCGTCTCAAACCATGCGTCTTATTCCATGGTTTGTGACGTTTATATGTTCATGTCACATCGTTTGTGATGAATAAATGACGTGACATGAACATATAAATGTCACAAACCATGGAATAAGACGCATGGTTTGTGACGCACGTTTCATCAACATTTCGTCAAAAACCGAGACATTTCTTATAGTGCCAAGGTATCTAATGCTAATGTGATTGATCTTGATTCATATGATGAGCTTTTAGATAGATATGCTAGCATGATCAAAGCTTTAGAAAATGACATGGCTAAAACAAGTAAATTGGAAAAAGAAAACTCATTTCTATAGAATTCATGTGAAGAATTTAAGTGCTTACTTGATGGACTTATTACTTCATATGAGGAGATGAATTGAATCATGAGGAGCTTAGCGTTGCTCATGATAACTTGGTACAAGACCATGCCGTTCTCACTAAAAAGCTTTTCAATGGAAAAATTAAAATTAGTGAGAGCTCATCACATGGGTTAAATGGTCAATCACATAATGTTGCTAACACTTGTGATGTAGGCAAGAAGCATGTATTCACCTCTTGTGATGACTTATTAGCTATGCCATGTTCTTCAGTATATATGCTTGTTCTACTTCTATGTTTTCTGAGGCTAACGTTATGAAGGAGAACAATGAGCTCAAAAGAGAAGTGACGAAATTGAGCAACAAGTTAGAGAGGCGCTACAACTCAAAAGTCATCTTTGAACATATGTTAAAGAATCAAAGAAGCTATGGTGACAAATGTGGCCTTAGTTTCAACAAGAGAATGACAAAGGGCGAGAAAAAAGAGAAAGAAAGATGAAGAAGTAAGAAAAAGAGAAGCTATCTCATTTCATGTGCTAGGCAGCCGCCCCCCTAATCCACAATTTGTAGCGAGAATTTGGTAGGGACGGCTGGCTGAGCCGCCCCTGCAGTGGCTCACCAGCCGCCCCTATACTGGCTGAGCGTAGTAATGTCTAGCTGGATACTATTCGTGGTCATGACACCTAAGATTATATGTGGGTGGCCCGTCACCTCGTGCTGGCACTCTCGTTTGGACGCCAGGGTCGACTCCAGGTCTCTTCGTCGCCATGCATACATGCAAGACAAAGTGTTCAATAATCTGCCTCATGGCAACTGTTTTTCATGAGGTTTCTCGATCGATATCTAACTGAGTAACATTTCTGTGAACGACACAAAGTATTATTTGTTTGCACGACGACATCTACGACTGTACTATGTGGTTGGCCCGTCACCTTGCGCTGCCACTGTTGTTTGGGCGCTAGCGTCGACTACTCTTGGTCTTTGTCGTCATGCATGCGACTGAAGCCAGACACACAAATATAAAGTGTTCCATAATGTCGCTCTCGTAGCAAGTGTTCTATATGACGTAATTTGTCGATATCTAGCGGGAGCCGGATACTATGTATAGTCATGACAATCGTGACTGTAAGTGGGTGGTCCGTCGTCTCGTGCTGCCACATCAGTCATTTGGACGCCACCGTCGACTCCCCAGGTCTTCGTCGCTATGCATGTATGCTAGCCGCCGCCAACAGATGGAAAAAAAAATATTACATGTCAGACTTTTCGTCTATCTGTTCTTCTTAGCAGCAAGCATGTATGCATGCATGACCATAAAGACCTACGCCCAAGCGATAGCTACAAAGTCACGGTTGTCACTGGCCGGTACATACGATCTCGATGGCTGCAATGGTGCCGAAAGCAACGGGGCTTGTACACAATGCCGTGTGCTAGCTGCCACTTGCACACAGGCAGACAGGCTGCAGCTAGCTGCCGCACGTTCTCTGCCTTGGTCGCCGTCTCTTTCTCTGTTATACTCCATCTGTGTGCCGGCCACTTGCACGTTCGCTGCCTTGGTGGCCCGTCACCTCGTGCTGGCATATTCGCTTGGACGATACTAAGCTGCGGGATCTAATATAATATATAGGTACCTTTTTTATTTTCCATGACTGAACTTCATTTTACTCCGATCCCTCAGCATTCACTATGCTACTTAGTTACTTGGACCAATAAAAATGTCTTTAATGTAATGTTGGAAAGAGAGTTGGATTTAACGAAGAGTACATGCGTTATTTGTCATCTGAATTAAGTTATCCTAAAATGATTCCTTATACTGTGGGATGTATATACTCGCAAAATCAATATTATGGGATGTATATAGAGACAAAAGTACCACTACCACTGCTACATAAAATATTTTCCGTGATCTTTCCAAAACAGCCTCGGAGGCGGGCAGCTTATCCAACCACCTCGGTTAATGCCTACCACTAACCGAGACAATCATTTTCTATTAACCGAGGCAGTTATAACAATCGCCTCGCAAAATCGATTAGCACCTTAAAAATGCCTACCTCGGTTAATATCAATTAACCGAGGTGGTTGTTCTAACGCAACCGCCTCGGTAAATACATTAACCGAGGCGGTTACGTCATAAGGCACACCTCGGTAAATGCTAGCCCAGCCTCGGAGCCTAGACAGCCCATAATCGGCTCGATATCGCGCTCAGTATATATAATGCAGCTAGGGTTTCATTTTCACTCATCCTCTCTCTCAGCCCGTCCAGACGGCGCCGCTCCCTCTCTCTCTTAGACCATCCAGACGGCTCCGCCCTTCCCCCTCATCCAACGCGCGCATCTCCTCCCTCTCCTTCTCCTCCCACGCCGGCGCCCTCCTCACCCTCACCCGGCGACGCGGCGCCCTCCTCTCCCACACTCCTCTCTCTCACCGGCCCCTCCTCCCTCTCCTCCTCCCACGCCGGCGCCAGCCCCTGCTCCCTCTCCTTCTCCTCCCACGCCAAACGCCCCTCTCCCTCTCTCACCATGGTGGCGCGCCCCTCCTCCCTCCCACCACGTGGATCCGGCGGGCGCGGACCATGGAGGTCGGATCAGGTGGCATGGTGGCCGGATCTGCCTTCCCCGCGGCGGCGCTCCTCCTCCACCTCATGGACAACACCGGCGGCAGCCCTCCTCCTCAGCTCTCTCCTCCCCTCGTGGATCCGGTGGGCGCGGGCCATGGAGGTCGGCTCCGGTGGTGTGGTGGCCGGATCCGGTGGCGTGGTGGTCGGATCCGGCCTCCCCATGGCGGCGCTCCTCATCCACCTCATGGACAACACCGGCGGCGGCCCTCCCTCTCCTCACTCTACCTCCACACGCGGATCCGGCTGGTGGGGGAGCCACCTCCCTCCTCCCCCACCAAATCTGGTGGAGACCTGCGAGCGGCGGGGTGGGGCCTACTCCCCGGCGGCGGCGGCGGTGGCGTGGCAGGTTGCATGGATGGGCTCGGCAGGTCCCTCCGTTAATCCTCTGGGTAGTAGTGTACTATAGAAACGATTTGTGGAGACGTCCGATTTTTTCACTACCATGGCTCAATCACCATCTGCCCCTATAGTGCCCCTACTAATGTTCCAATGTATATGTAATAGCCTCTTTCCTCCTCCTTGGGACATTTACTACTTACCTAGAAGAAAGGAAGGGTGCTTTGGGCTGCCTCCAAAAATTTGCACTTTAAGAAGGGAAAGTTTTGATTTCTATTCCTTTGGTGGAGGAGGCTGCAGAAGGTAAGGAAATGTTATTCCAGACTTTTTATTGAAGTTTCATGTTAGATTAGTGCTTAAATAGGATTTTGATTTTTTTCTCTCTTGTATGGTGGTTGAGGCATTTATGGAGCAAATTATTAGGCAAAAGTTTTGAAGGTTGAGAAGGTGGTTCTCGCAGTTCCTTCATCTTGGTGCCACCTGGTACTCCTTTGTCGTCTAGGATGGGGCTGTCAATGACATAACCACTCCCTGATGCTGCTACCACAGTCTGGCACTTGACTATCAGGAGCTACCTGCCATTGTGCAGCCTCCCTTGGGTTAGCCTTCTCGAGGCTTCGTTGGCGTGCAAGGTGCCTCCCCTATATAATGTTGCTGATGAGCGGACCCGGAACCCTCTTCCCTTGGAGCCTAGGGAGTCCCTTGTCCTGATGCGTCACGCCCGTTGCGTGATCCTGCTAAGGGAGTGGCCGACATTGCCTCACGACTACGAAATGGGCTGACGGTGCAGTGTCTCAGTATCTATCAGGCTCTGGGTGCCCGACAGATTCCTATGTCAGCTTCTGGTTGTGGTTCGGGATGTCGATTGCCTCCCAGGTGATGTCCCGGGTGGTTGCCAGGTTGGAGGTGGAGCTCAGGCTCCCATCATTCGGGATTCTAGGGCTATGGCTGAGCCCCAGAGCCCTAAGCGATGGTTGAAGGCATGCTCGGGCTCATCCTGGCTCCACCGGTGGGTACACATGAGCATACCCGATTGCTATACCCCTCGAGCCCCTGAGCAATTCATAGAGTCAATCAGAGTTTCTGTTGATCTGCTATCTCCTTCTCGGAACTTAACGTACCCCTATGTTAGACTCTCGTCTAGAGCCTCCGTGCCCTTCATGGCATCCTAGGTCGAGGTACGCCGAGTCGTGACAAATCTTAGGTCAAATACCCTTCTGAGGGTGCTGGGTTGTCTCACATGACCTCTAGGTTGGGTGATGTTGTGGGCGAGAATCCTTCCGGGAAGACCCGAGTGAGAGCCCAATGGACCGGTCGAGGGGTCACTGGCTCTGAGCCTGCATAAGGTGCCCTACTTAACTCGGACTGATGTGGGTTGAGCGAATTGCCTTTGGTCCTCAGCTCTATGCCATTCTAATGCTTGGTGCCCCACGCCCGTCTGAGGGCTCGGTTATAGGACTCTTAGGCTCTGGTCGCACATCACCATGGTTGGGGGTAATCCGCGCACTTGGGCTTGGATGCCATCGGCAGGCCCAACGCTCAGTGCCCGTTGCTCTTGATTCTCCATGCCCAGGAATGGTCACAAGCTACCCAATGGCCGGACCTTTGAACTCCTAGCCAAGAGGGCCAGCGTAGCCCCGAGCCCATCGTGGGGCCAATCTATTAGTGGGCAAGGCAGTTTCTCCAAGCATGCCCTTCCAGCTGATGCTCGGTGTAGTCATATTATATTACTCGGTTGCCACACCGGCAAGTGGAGTTGACACGCGTTCCGCCCCATGCTCCATGCGGCGATGATCCTACGGCCATGCAGCCTCAACATTTTGGATGCACAAAGGACTCGAGGGTAGCGTGGCTCCTTGAATACCGTGCGTGGGATTCGCACATGGGCAGATTTGTAACTTTGTCATGTGGTGGCATGGACTACGGAGCGGGACATGAACAGTCATGGGAATCCCATCATGTTGTGCTATTATAGCATGCGGTTCTTCCATGCAATCGTCTCGTGCCCATTATATGAAGTGAAAGGGTGCTGGTCTCCTCCCCGGGCTAATGAATCTTTTGTCTGACCCACTATTGGTGATCGATCAGACTGTCACCACCACTCCATATCACCCACACAGGGCTAAATAGCCCTAGACCACGGGCGACTAGAAGGTATTCCCTCCCGGTCTTGTCTCCCTGGTTCAGTCCTTGTGACCATGGTTTGGCCCTGGAGTGGGATGGCACCCTCTAAGTGAGACTCTCTGGCGTTGCGCACATTGCTTCTATGAGAGTGTGAGGATTTCAGTGAAGTCAACATGGCAACGAGGCAGAGGTCGAGGTGCAAATGTGCAGTGTGGCGTGAGGAGGCGAGGTCCCCTAAGCCCCTCATGGCTCCAGGGGCTACTGTCTGTTCCTCGCGTGGCTCCTCCCCGGTGGGCTCTTCGTCGCTGCGGGTTCCTGGACCCCTCTCTTGTGAGTGGGGCCGGCAATGGGTGGCATCACCTTTGTCTTTGTTGAAGATAGCATGCGGCCACCCCACTCGGCCATTCCCACAAGGGTGGAAGGATTTCATCAATGTTAGTCGCTCGGGAATCCTTCCCCCCTGCTGGAGAAGAGAAGACCTGCCAAGCGGAGTTGACGATACCTCGTCGATGAAGTTGGTGGCTTGAGCCACATCTTCGGGTAGCTGCCGCAATGTTTGCGGTATAGAGCAAGCCTCCTCCGTCAACCCTCTCTTTTGCCCGGGCGCTACCTTCTTTGCTTAGCCCAAAACCAAGGGTTTCGGCTTCCCTTATATGGCGGAGTGGGAGAGGGAGGAACGCCGCTGTTGGGGGAGACAGATGAGGGGCACCGTGCTTAGGCATGAGAGAGAGGAGAGGGTGGAGCTTGAGATTGGATGGAAACCCTAACTCTTGGTTTGTATAAACCTGATCGAAGTTGATCTAGGCTTGGGCTAGGCCTTGATCACGATTAACGAAGGTGGGCCCCATAACAGGCCCACCTCCGAAAGTGGCCTCCATTTTCGAAGCGGACCTCTTATGAGGCCCGCGGTCATAAATCAATTTTAGGAGGCGGGCATTTTCTAACCGCCTCGGTAAATAAAATGATTGCCTCTATTAATCGATTTAGCGTGGCAATCAATTAATAACATTTGGTGCCTCAGTAAATAAAACGACCACCTCCATTAATCATTGAGCATTTTACAAGGCGGTTGGATTTTGTGATCGCCTAGGTTAATGTTTGGGCAGTGTCTCATAAAATCATTTTGTAGTAGTGATTGTCAGTGCAGTGTTTGATCTGGCGATGATTTTTTGATCATCACTGCTTGTTTAACATATCACTAACATTTTCTCTAGGGCCATCTTTGATAATGCATTTTCAAAATATTAATTTAAATGTAGCATAACTATTAATAGCGTCGGCAATGTGATTACATCAAGCCCACAACCTCCACACTACATCAAAATATACATCAAGTTCAAGCCATACGAGTCCATACATCAAATCCAACCACAAATCCAAACATGAGAGATAAGTGATTACCACGTGTATGAGATGAATCCGAGCTAACCCTTTGATTAGATAATGCATTGGTCTCAATTTGGATTCCTGACTTGGTCATGAAACTAGCAAGTTGTTCTTGAAGCGCGCGGATACCTCAATATGAGTCAAATTGAAGTATGTGACTCTATTTCCTACAACATAGAGTGAAAGAAGCTAAGTAAAAATGTATATGAAGCACAGTGAAGAGACACTCAAATTATCTACCTAGGCTGCCAATTGACCAAATATATGAACTTGATCATATGTGGGGAGTTGCTGTCTTTGATGAGTGTACATATGTATGGCGTAGAGGATTTCTTTTATTTTTAATCCTTTTTGTCGCACGCGCCTAGCACAACAAAATCATGCCGTCACGCCAACAAGATCTGGCACATTTAATGGTGATTTTAACATGGAAAATCTTGTCATGCCAATCCCGTTGGCGTGACAGTATTGTTTTGTCATGCCAACGGGAATAGCTTGACAACATCAGATGAAAATAGTTTTTATACAAAAGTTGAAGATCTAGATGAGTTGTAGAAATTTTTAGTTTTGAGTTTTTTTCATTTGAGGCCAAATAATATAAAATGTTAGCAGCATAATAATCAGGTACTCAAAGAGATCTAAAACTTTTTAGTTGATAACTTTTTAATTTGAGATGGTTTATATGTTCAAATATTCAATATAAGTTCTTAGATCTGTTAAACTATCTTGGATGGAGTTAAAATTAATACCAATGTTATAGTGCTTGAAGAGATCTATAACTTTGCAGTTAACACCTACCTTTGTAATTTGAGATTGTTTAGAGTGTTAAATATATAATACAAGATTCGCAGATGTGAAGTTTAAAAATAGCATCAGTTATATTGTCACAAGTGTTGTCCAACTCAAATACTTTGGATATTTGAGATAATGTTGAGGTCTCAAGTTTGAATCCTAAAAACACACATTTTTCATGTTTAGAACCAGCCACGATAAGGTTCTTTTAGTCTATAAATACATAACAAGGGCAAGTTTACCTGAGACTGGCATATTGCCTCCATTGGTCGTTCTCCATTTGGTGAACGGGCAGCCATACATATTTTCCTCCGTGGTGCTGAAGATCATCATCTCCCTTCACTCTCAAGCAAGCTAGGTCTCCGTCTCATTTGCTGCTAGGACTCCAGGGTACAGTACGCTGCGGTAATCTTTCTCTTGAAGCCAGTAATTCATTCCTGCTCCCTCTCTGTTCTTACTTTACAGACAATTGATTGTTGAAATCTTTTCACACAGCAGCCCCCAAAGAAACATTTCAGAGCACGTCTGCAGAGGTCTCCGTCAACATTTCAACATTATTGGAGATTCTTCGATGTCTCGACAAGTATCTGATGCTGGTAATTATGTAACATGCTGGTTCATATTTGCAATGTCATCTTTCTTTATATGAAGTGCTGAAATGATGTCAGAACACACTCCAAATCATGTTTGCTGCCCATATGGATTTGCTTTTACACTGACACTGACAGTGCCTGTACATTTGTGAAATGAAAGCAGACCTGTGCTCAGATGCTGCCGTCAGCGAGTTTATCGACGGGGTGACTATGCAGCTGTGGCGGTCCAATGCACTCATGGTTGCCAATGCCGTCCTTGTGGCAATCATGGTGGCAGCTGGTGCTTCGGGCTGGCGTTATCGCTATGCAGCCGTGACACGCTTCCTGTTCCAGGGAGCCTCCACACTGTACCTCCCCGTCGTCTCCTACGTTGCCTCTTCCATTGGCAAGGAATCCTGCAGCACGTCAGGAGGACTTGACGTCTTCTGCCATGGCAGGTCATACGTGGCCTTGCTCCTGATCTGGACAGTTCTTGTCCAGATTGTTGGAACCAACACAAGTGCAATAGTCGCCGCTGATGATTACCATGGTGGCCAGAACCTGAGCCCTTCAATCGAGCTGCTTTTTCGTACGGTATGGACGTCGTACCTCGTGTTCTACTATGCGGGTCATGGCTTCCTCACCGAAACCAGCCAAATGTTCACGTTGGGAAGCATATTGTTTTACAAGATGTTATCAAAGTATCTCGTCGTTCTCTGTCTTCTTAGTCTTGCAAGGATAATGCTCATGTGGTATGCATTTCACAAGGCAAGAAACTCTTTCGCTCTTGGGCGCAACCCTCACCTCATCGCCGGATACATGGTGAAATTATTAGAAGGTGATGACGAGAGCCCCAAAGGATCACCTGTGGGGTATGCTCCTCATCGGTTGATACCCCAATTGATAGTGATGGGGGAAGACAAGCAGCAGATCGAGGATACACCCCATGGGTATAGCTTCAAGGAAGGAAACAATCGCTTGGTGACTGTTGACATGGTGTGGCGAATGTCGGCGACTGGTGATGCTCTCTTGGCCTCCCAGCCATGGCTCAAGGACTTGTGCCTTTCATTCGCATTGTCCAAGCTGCTTGCACGCCGGTTCGCCAAGGCTCATATCGCTGAGACTGGCTCTGCCAAGGCGTTTAGTTTTGTCTTGGATGTGCTGCTTAACAATGGCAGCGCAGACAGGGTATTCAGAGTGATGGCAGATGAGATCTCCTTCATCCTTGATTCTTACTATTCATCACTGCCAACTTTCAACATTGGGCAACTTCTGCCAATTCTCAATTTCGTCCTTTCCATTTCAATTATGACCTGGTGCTTAGCTGGGGGCGCTATCGTATCAGATAGGTACAGCGTTCACAGCCACCGTAACCAGATATACTGCAGACCTGAACCTATGTCGTCATGCAAGTTTCCACCCCAGTACTTGAATGATAATGGCATACGAATAGTATTCGGCAACATACTTTTTAACACCCTACCCACATTCTCCCTTTTTGGAGCTGTCATAGTCGCAGAGGCATGGCAGATTGTGTCATACCTGTGCTCCAACTGGGTCAAGGTAACCATGCTTTGCAACTATATGACCCATGCGACCTGGCAGCAATCTCCTCGTGTGCAGAGATGGCTTGGTCTTGTTATGAAACTGAGAAACAAGTTCAGAAGGAGCTGGAGCGATCACATGGGACAGAGGTCGCTACTACTAGCACTATCACACCAACAACAGCCAAGTATATGGTATGGCCTGATGAGCCGACGGCTCTTATTTTCCTTCTCTGACCAAAATTTGCAGCATGTCAAAGTTCCATCAGAGGTGAAGGCTGCCATCGTCGACGCATTCAGGAGTAGCAATGGTACCCTGAGCAAAGGAACGGCAGCTCTCCACAAGCACAGCGGTAATGGCAGCAGCCTCCTATGGGCATGTGAAGGACAAGGCACATCGGACGTGATCCTCGCATGGCACATCGCCACTTGCATCATCGAGGCCGGGCACTCCTCATCCAGCAATCGCCCATCGGCCCGCAACAGCAACAGGTCCGTCGCGATGCATCTGTCCCGGTACTGCACCTACCTTGTGGCAGACGCACCCCAGCTGCTGCCAGATAACAAGGAATGGTCTAGGAAACTGTGTAAGACAGTGAGCAAAGACATCAACCAAGCACTTGTAGGCGAGTCAGTGGAGCACGATGGCATGAGCATGACCATGGATGCACGTCTCGGTGAGAGATGTCAGCAGGAGGTGGTGAAGAGGGGGGTGAGGTTGGGCAAGCAGCTCATGGACATGGAGTTGGTTCCAGACGAGGAGGCAAGGTGGGCTCTCTTGGCCAGCTTCTGGTCTGAGATTGTACTGTACGTGGCTCCCTCTGATGACCTCAAGGCGCACAAGGAGGCCATGGCCCACGGTACCGAGCTCCTGACGCTCATTTGGGCATTGCTCGCGCATGCTGGGATCACTACCAGGACAAGCTCTACCAGTAATGCTGCTGCTTAATTGCATTGGGTGCCTGCAGCATTAGCGTGCAGTTATTATTTTAAGTTTTATGTAGTGTCTCGGGGTGTGTACGTGAGCACAACTTGTTTGTTTTAGTTTCGTTCTTTGTATTTTTCACGTCATGTGGCATTAGGGTGTCCCTCGTGAAACCCTCAACTGTGGCATCTCCTATGTATCGTTTGCTTTATGTCGAACAAATCACTACATGGAATAATTCTACATAATGATGTGAACCACCTCTTGTGTACACGAACTTTTAACAAGTGTTATTAATGTATTTCTAAGACATAAGCAAGGCAGTGTACTCTATTTGTATTCAAGTTCCAGATTAATTCTCATTTGGATTTGGAACTATCGGTGTTCAAGTCAGTAGAATAAATCGAAGACATTAGACCAGTCTTAGTGGTAAGTTTAATGGCGCTGTTACCAAAACTGTCATATTAGCTTTTACTCCCTCCGGTCTATTTTATCTGGCACGAGTTAGAATGACACGGTCTCCTAGATTATACTTTAACCATTCATTTGCTTTATATTATATTATTTATGCTTATAAACTTATATGCATTGGATACTATAATTGCTTACAAATCTAATCATATAAAGTTTGTATTATAATAGTTAAAAATTATTAGCCTAATTATTGATTAAAGTTTTTTAAAGTTTGAATCTTGATATGCGTGTGCGCGAGATAAAATGGATCAAAGGGAGTATATTGGACAACGGGTTTCATCCAGATGAAACTCTCTTTATCTCTTCATAATTATCTATCACTGTATTGACGGTCCCTCTTTGATTCACTACCACACAGAAGACCATCACTGCTGGGTTGAGGGATTTTCAAGATTCAAACTCAAAACCTAAACGTTCATATTCCCGCGAGCGCACCTACCAACTGAGCTATGTGACACATATGACTATGTAGCTAACGCTATTCTTTTAGCTATACATTTTTGAATCTTATATATTATATATTTAACACTCAAAACAATCTTAAATAAAAAGGATGTTAACTGCAAAGTTACAGATCTAACCGAGTACTACAACTTTGATGTTGACTTTGTCTCCATTCAACATTGTTAATCATGTCAAATTTGATTCGAGAACTTATATTAAATATTTGGACTTGGAAATCATCTCAAATTAAAAATTTGTCAACTACAAAGTTTTAGATCTCTTATACTCTACAATTTTGAAATAAAGTTTATTTTCATCTGATCTCAAATGAAAGGTTATGGTTTTTTTGGTGCAAAACAACTATCACCGCTGGTTCAAGCCACGAAGCGATAGTGATAGGTATCACTGTTGGTTCATGGCTTGAATAGGTAATGATAGTACATGTTGAAGAAAATCGACTTCTTGAAAGGAGTGACGATAGCATGGACATGGTCCTCCTTTTCTAGCTTTCTCTTCCTTGTCGTGTTCCCCTCTTTTTTCTTCTTTCCGAACTCGACCTACGTAACCTTCACCATGCCAAACACCTGTTACCATACATCTCTTACGCCGGTTGGGTAGGTTTTAGTTCATCCTTATTGTCGGAGTACTTATGCATCAAACTAGATCGGTACCTATACCTTCCAGTGAGGAATTGCATGTATCTCATGTACACCATCTTTTCAGATCTGTTAAGGTAAGTGTAGCAGGTACCATCAAGGCAAACTGTGCATAGAGGCTGGAGCAAATTCCTTTTTTAATAGAAGTTTAATTTTAATAGTTGCTTTTCTGATCAAAGGATAAATTCTGATGCAAGAATTTAACTTGCACCATAGCGGTGCTGAGGAGCAGCAAGAAAAGCACCATAAGGGCGCCTCCGAAGTCCAAACTACTACAGGTTGCACCAATCTTACTGTGGGGGCATGACGCGGAGGAGCGAGAGCGAGTTGAAGGTGTGGGCATCAGGTGGATCTGGGCTGTGCTGCTCTCCAGCTGCAGAATGGGGTTGGGGCAGGGAGGAACCAGATGGTGGGAGCCAACATCAGGCACAGGGACAGAATGGAGACGTCAATCCGAAGCTCCTTGAGGTAGGGCGGCGTCCATCGCAACAGGTGGCGCACCATGGCCATCGAAGGGCGGCACAGCTTGGCCTTGAAAGGACGTCGATGGAATGATTCAGCTGATTGGAAGAAAAAGAACAGAGAAGGAGAGGAAGAGGCAGATGGGTGGTTCTCAGCAGAGGATGCCGGTGTCGCCGTCCTCACAACGAAGCCGACGCTTCCCTAGCGCTGCCGCGGCGGATTAGCAGATGTGACACTCGAGAAGGCTGACGTAGGTCTTGCAGGTCTTACAATGCAATGCAAGCTGATGCAGGCAGCAAGTTTAGCCCATTAGGCATTGCAGGCTGGGTTGCTTAAGCCCGCATCAATTGAAGCAGGAGCCCACAACTTCCACATGGCCTGTTTTTGCAGGCGGTCCGAGCAGGCTGGAAGGTTGGCCCACACTTGCTTGCATTCCTATTGCTAGCTGATGACTAAGTAGTACTTTGTAAAGAGTTGATCAGACAAGTAACGAGAACTTTGTAGCTTCCGCCACTTTAATTATAATTGCCAGATGACTACAATGTTCTTGTTCTTTTTTGTCATGGTTTGCTATACATCGGCATTCAATATGGGCTCTAATGCATCACTCTGGAAATTGCATAGGCCCATTGTTATTGGTCCCCGTTAGGTAATGCATTGGAGTCTTCATTACTCTAAAGATAAATACGCTAATATTCCAAGCGAACACTCTTAAATGAACTAACGTTATGTGTTTACAAATGAACTAGCCAGTGCACAGTAGTTTTTATGTACACACTTTGTAAAGCACCACACTCCGTGTAGCACCCGGTTTTAAAAACAAAACCAGATACACACAATATGTGAGACCAGGAAGTCAAATCTCACACAGCTACAAATAAAGGGTAATATCAAAAGATAATGCTTAATATAACGTATTATTACAAGAGATATAATCTTAGACTGCAAACAGTAGAAAGACACTCCGTTCTTCAGGCGAAGGCTCCAATTTCACAGGGACAACTGACTGGTTGATCATAAGCCTAACTCTTCAAAACTCTAGCAATCTGGTACTAATTGATGTTACACCATCCACCTCCACTAATATGGCTAAATAATCATTTAAGCCCATTAGTAAATAAAGACATAGGCCTTTGTGAGTTGGTGGAAAATTAGGCTCGAATTTTTCTAATTTCGAAATTAATTAATATCATGAAATAAAAATAATTCTAGAAAGTCCAGAATTACCATTTATGTCACGAAAAATGCTCCGAAGCTTTGAAAAATCCCTGGAAAAATCCTGAAGATAAATTGAAAGACCAGGAACTTAGACAAAATATTTAGAGCTCAAAGAAAGATTGTTGGGAACTTGGAACATAAAGATTAAGGTCAAGGAGGTAGGAATTAAATTCTAGAAAGAAGCTAGAAAATTCCTAGAGATAGATATTCATATCCTAAACGTATTTTAAAAAAATTTTGCACATAGAAACACGAGGTGCGACTGGCATGAATGTAACAAACAAGTTTCTACCTTAAGATAAATTTTAATCTAATGAAAATTTATTATTTCCCTATGTTTTCATGAGCACAAAAATACAAAATTAAATCAATTTCTCTCTATTTCAAAAGGGGCAATTTTTAGGGTGTTACACTCTGGTTTTATGGAAGTTTCTTATATTTATCTTTTCTCTAATGTGTTTCCGAAGGTTATCGTGGAGGCGTTATTAACTGGTCTCCATTAATTAGTAGTAGTAAGATATGTTTTCATGGACCTGTAACAAAATTACAGACGTTGCAATGGCATGGCAAAACCAAGAAATTGGATGCGCACACTAGCTGAAGTGAAATGGTGTCATCGAGGGAATAAAAATGACAAAACATAAACATTGACGCCTGGTAACTACAGGAAAATACGCCATTCCAGTAATCGACAAAAGTGGATTATTAAGGAACAATAATCAGACAAGTAACGCAGCTTCGTGGACACCTACCCTGTACGAGGCATATACTATCCATATTTGTCATTCCTCGGCAAGGACAGGCCCTTGAAAAATAAGCACTGCACAAACCATTTTGTTGTCGATATATACCCCATCGTGTGCGTGTGTGCAATATATATATATATATATATATATATATATATATATATATATATATATATATATATATATATATATATATATATATATATATATATATATATATATATATCATTTCCACGCAGCTCAGTAATTAACTCGATCTTCAGAATCCCCAAAAGAACCACACCTTCCTCTAATCTGCTAGTGATTCCAGATGGCCTTCTATTCCTTCTATCATCTGATCGTGAAAGAAACCAATAACTAGCTATAGAGCTAGGTTATTCTGTGATCAGCAGTTGGATCACAGCACGCGGCTGGAGCAACAGGAAATAGAAGTAAGGAAAAACAATATATGCATATATTGCATCAATATAAATATAAACCCAATCGATCACTACTCGTTGTTTTTCTCTCTTGTGTGTGGTCATCAAATCAAATATATATATGTTCTGTTGTTTCCTCAGCAGGTAGAGTGACTGTACTTGTACGGTCCAGGGTCGACACCCTCTCATGGCAGAGATGGTGGCTTCAGCCCTTGATCAGGAGGCCGTCAGCAGTGGCGTCTCCTTTGTGTTGGGCAAGCGCATGGAGAAGAGTACGTCGCAAGGGCACATCTTGGAGAGGCTGGAGATGGCAGTCAATGAACTTGAGCTTGCGGTTGAGAGGTCCGCAAAGCTGCCCATCACACAAGTCTCGCTACTTGGCCGCAGGAAGATAATCAAGAGTGCCTACGTTGAGGCCATGGAACAGCTCGACAAGCACAAGCCATAGGCGTTGTCTGCAGGCCAGCAAACGGTAAAGCGTCCACGATGGATGTTTTGGGCTAAAGACATGTCCATCACACCTTTTGCTGGGTTGAGCATGGATGATGTTCGAAGATTTGAATGGTATGCAGATTGTGCTCACAAGTTTGTGAGGGACGTGGAGTCTGGCTGTTCACTTCATCACTAACCCTTTTGCAACCCTATTGTCAGGCATCTCCTTGCGAACACAAGGCTGATATGTGCCCTTGTGGTTCGATTTGTGATGAGTGATTGTCAACGTGATCCACGACCGAGGTTGAGTTAGTGACCTAACCATGGCGTGAGTTGGGTTGTGCGACATGTCTATTGGCTTGTGGTGTGCAGATATGGAGCTCAGAGGCGGTGGTAGACAGCGAGGTGAAGGTCAAGTAGAGACGTGCCGTGCCGACGGACTGGGAGCGGTGAAGGACGGACGTGAGGCTTGTACTGAGGGACCAGGAGGCCAGGTGACTAGCCGCGGTGGCTGACATCTGGGACATCGACAAGCGCAAGTGTACATGGGAGTGACCGTGTTGATCGAGTCAAGGCGGAGGACGTGCATGTCGAGCGGGGCTCAGAGGATTTGGCAGTCGGCCAGTCGAGGACGGTGGTGACACGTGTCGAGGGACGGGGGATGCATATGGAGTACACTACTCACTAGTGGGTTTGGTGGTTTGGGCCTTAAAACCATCGGTGGCGGGTTTACGGGTTTGGACTTCAAAACCCAGGTGGAGGTTCCGAGGAGGAACGGACTACGCGGACAAGCCGCGTCGATCCACTCCTAGCTCGTGGGTTTGCGGCGTGGGTTGATGAGGGACTGTAGTGCGGGTAGCCCAGTGGGTTAGCGGCGCGGCCCGCACCGTTTGCATCCATAGGCTGAATCCATAAGGTTTTGGGGCTTCTTTTTATTATATAAAGGGAGCAGCTAATGCACGCACGCATGTGCATTTGCCTTACAGTACGCACAGTCCATATTTTGTAAGATTGTTATTATTATATTTCTATTTTCGGCAAGGGTGCTAATTACAGGCTTGTTGGCGCGCAAGATAAGTTTTCTAGCCGTTTTCAAGCTAGTTTTTTTTGCTCACGAGGCTAGGCCCAGACGCCAATTACGGATAAAACAATTACATAAATTAGGTTCTTCTTAGACACTAAAATTACACAAATCATAAAAAAACAAAACCCAAATATATTCCTAGAAGCACTTTAGTTGTTTTGCATCACCTGATATCAGATATGATACTAGAAGAAGATCTGATAAACTGACAAAGCAATTCAGTTTTCTTGCATAGGCAATTCAGTTTTGTGCTTAAGCAAATCAATTCACAAAAACATAGTAATGCAGTTCCTACTGCTGACTGCATTACTGTATAGATATACATCTTAAGTTATTCTTGTATTAGCTGATGCACATGGTTACTCCTATTTGATATCATAACATGTTCATTTCAATGCTTGATTGCCTCACACCTGCAATTAAATAGAAGTATCGAGATAAGCACATAGATGACAGTGAGAAACTAAGGAAAAAAAATGACCCAGACTTAAATTCTTCCTCTACATGCACATGGTTACTCCAATTTGATATAATAACATGTTCATTTTGTACCATGGACTATCCTAAGTTTCCCAAAAACTGATAGGCCATATCTTTTATGAATCTGAAGTGATAGCATGTACAAAACAAAAAAATTGATAGCAATGTACTGAACCAAAAAACTACAAAAGTTAAGCAATTTAATATCATCGGTTAAGCAACTTAATATCATTAGTCAAACAAGTTATTAGTAATCCGGTAGCAATTATGTGTCCAACTCCAAAATGTGCCTATAACCTATGTTAGATCATAGCAGAAGTGATCATTTCTGCAAAAGGACAAAAAGAAGAGAAAAACAAATAGGTGTAAGCAAAGGCCAGTGCACATCGACAACATTGTTTGCTAAGCTGAACTACTAAATAAAAAGATAAATCAGCATATTTCAGTGTATTTATGACAACACATTCTGGTTCAGCGCAGCTAAATGTTGTGTTGATTTGAGCTGACCACATAGAGCATAAGTGTGTGGTGAATTTCAAACATGAAATATATATGGAATAGCATGCCATAATTTAATCTGGGATAAAGCAGCATGCTTCATATTTGCATACCCTTGTGGTTTTACTCCTAAGATGGACAGGTTATATTTACATGCTACCTGAAGTTCACTCTCCAAGCTCATAAGATCGGTTGATGATCGTCCAAATTTTCCTATGATGCAAGTACTTATTTTTTTCCTAGACTATCATATTTATCATAGGTTTTGGGCTGCCTTCTAATCTTTATTTCATCTGTTAGGCAAAATAGTGTTAGGCATTAAGCAATATATTGTTATACATTAGGAAAAATGGTGTGGTGGATAAAGCAAAAATGGCAGCATCAGCTTAATGTGTGGTCATGTGTAGCATGAATGAACTTACAAACAAAGGAAAGTGCAAGGCAAAAAAAATATATTATACTTTATAAGATCCCACACCGTGTAGCCTCAACACTGAATTTGAATGGGAGTACAAAGAGGACTTACATTAAGGTGTAGGTGGTGAGTTGTTGTGTGCGCTGTGCAGCTTGTGCTGCTTGACAAGGAGGCAAAATGGAGAGGCCACCTGCATGAGACACATGAGAGACAAGTTCTGTATAATATGCCCTGAAGAAAAATAATGCCGAATTTGTTACATGTATACTATGTAATTTTTCTAGTTTTTCATTGACAGCCATCACAATCCTAGGCATGAAATTCTAGTGCTGACAATCCTAGTATTCAAATTCTTGTAATGGATCAAAACTCTGTTAAAGAAAAAACTAGAGGGGTGAATCACAGTAGTTAAAAAAGGTGAGCTAATGTCATCACTTGTTCTAACCGTCTAATAATTAGGCTTGATAGACAAATTAACACATAAAACAACTATACTGGCAGGAAACTAGAAAAAAAAGACGAGCACATATGGCTGCTCATTGTGAGACAAATTAACACACATCAATACAGTCCTAGACTTCTTAAAATAGACAATTTAAGAGTTATTCATTTGACAATAATGTATTCTTAAATAGACAATTTATGGATTCTGAAAAAGCAAGTATAGTGTCTATGTTCTTGTCATCTCCATAGGTAAGCCATTTATATTTCTTAAAACACAATTTTATGCAGCTTATGTTCTCCTGTTTATGAGTTATATATAGAACCCAATGTATGCTAAAATCATTCTCCAATAAGCAAAGTGTCTGCTGTCTACATTCACAAATTGTACTATATAAGATTCCTGACAGCTGGGCTTGTGTGATAGCCAGAGCTATTATGAAATCTCATGTACTGGACATAACTGATAGCATAAATTGCTTCTGTGTACATATTTATAGATTTATAGATTTTCTATCAACACTTGGCGCTGATAGCTGTTCATACCGGTAGTGGAAGGAAAAGCACATGCAGGTGGTTTGGCAGCCTGGCAGGGTAAGGCAGCAGCAAAACAAAACAAAATTGTAGTAGTGGTAATGCAAGAAAAAGCCACTGTCAACGTGGCTTTGAACACTACTGTGGAAAAGCAAGATGCTTTGCTCCTCTTAGTCTACATTATTGTTGCTATAATCCATGGAGTTGTAGTAGCCATGGATTGCATGCAGCAGGTAACCAGATCCATAAAACAACACTTAGAAGTATTTCTTACACCATATTTATCTATAACACAAAATTGCCTTAGCAAATTAAGAAAATTGCTAGTGAGAACGTGAAAAATTACTTGATACTAAAAGAATAATTGCTTCGGTGCAGATTTATAGTAGAAGAATAATGGAAGAAAAGCATGAACTAACCGAGAATAGCCTTTGGATGCTTGAAACTTCCCACAAGCTGTGATAAAGTAGCTTCACCTTCTGAAACTTTTCCTAAAAATGTGCCAGGAAGCTATGTGAAACCAGCAGAACTGGCTAATAGCACTGTTGAACATGCTTTTTTTTAAAGGACAAAAGAAGGGGAAAAACCGGTGTAAGTAATGAAATGAAACCATCCCACACAAAATTTGGACAAAACCCAAAAAAGAGTGAAAGTGAACAAGTAGAATAGGTCTTCACAAGATTCATACAAACTTATGCACGCCCATGAATAGAGGGTGGGGGGACAATAGAGTTATTAAGCTACCATATAAGCAACAAAAAGGGATGTCCTTTTTTTACTGGTAAGAATATGCCAAATTGCCTATTTAGGAACACATTATTGCCTAACGAATGACACTTAAATTGCTTAAGAAAATGAGAACATGCTAAAATGGGGCTAGTAAGAACACGGGATTCATGAAAAGTCATGGCCATCACGAGATTCATGAAAAGCTAAGCTGAATTCTAGGAAAAAGGATGGATCAGCATACTACACAAGTGAAAAGTAGGCACAAAAGAAATACATAATAGTTTCAGAAGAGCAATTTAATAATTTCAGAAAATGTAGTTCAATACATAAACCTACAATAGCAATCATTTTTGTTGTCCTAAACATTTACATTTTGGCAAAGGGCGTCTGCATCTTTACCCTGTTTCATTGAAAAAAAGACAGGCAAACTGCATGCTCCGCTTGGACGTCAATCCGTTTGCATGCACGGTCGTTTGTCCATGCCTGCATGCAATCTAGCAAAGCTGCGGAGGGTGTAAGATGCCTTCGTCGATCTTTGGCCACATCTGCAGCCGCCCCCTCTGCCTGCCCTCCATCTGCACTGACCCTCGCGCTTGCGTGACAGATCACAGCGCCTAGGGCAAACTACAGATGACTAGATGAGCTGAAGCACTAAAAGCTAGCCCAATAATTTTTTTTGAGAAATAGCCCAATAATATTTGAAGCGCAATAGTGGCTCGCCTTACATCTTCTTCCTAATATAGATGAGCGAGCATGGCAAGTACGCACTCGGTAGCTATCGCCCCTGAGTTTACAAGCTTAGTGTTGCAGTTCAACAAAGGGGTGGCGGCCATTTGTGGTTTGTTAACTGCAAGTAGTAGCTCTAGAACCACTGGATTGGGACCAATCATCTTCATAATTATCTTATGGCCCTCACAAAATGTCGATAGCACCAAAGTATAGCAAAGAACTCACAGAGTGAACGGTGATGTACTTGGTTGGCATTTCTTCAAACACCAGCAGAGCGTGCTTCAGGACCACCGGCGTGGCCAGCTTCTGTTCTGGATGCAGCACATTGCTGGGGCACGATGTTGTATTGGCGCCGGCAGGACCAACTGGCCGCTCGTGGCACAGTACTTCACGGGGCCCAGCAGCTTCACGTCCAGGTCCGCCTCCTCGAGACCGAGCTTGTCGGCGAAGTCGTTGCCACGGAGGTTCAGGAGGAAGCCGGGCGACGCCGTAATGGGCCCCGCAAATGTCGTAGTCGTGGAGACGGAGGAGGTCCCGACCGAGCTTGCGGGCGCGGGGAGGTGGGCGTGATGAAGGCAAAGGTGGTGGGGTTGGGCGTGGGGAAGCTGAACTCCATAGCGAAGTGGGTCCCTGCTCCACCAGTTCCTCCGGGGCGGCCAGCAAGCATCAGATTCGCGCGGTGGAGGTGGATGGTCATTTCGACTTCACCGTCCGAGAAGAGGGTGGTGTCGACTAGCATGTGGTTCTGCACGGGCGGTTCGTCCTCGGGTCGAGCTTGGGGACGGAGAAGCCGCTGGCATGATTGGTGTCGCTCTGCGTGAGCTCCTGCGGCGGGATCTCGAACGCGTCTGCCTCGGTACATCGCGGTGGGTGATGGTCAATGCAAAGGCGGGTAGTACTCTCGCCCTTGGCGTGGCGCAGGGGTAGCGGGGAATCTGGCCCTGTAGCGCCGCCCGCATCCTGGCCTCGCCCTTGGAGAGTGCCTCCTCAAGGGCCACGATGTCGGCATCCTGTAGCTTGTCGAGCCCCTGGATTCTGGCGCTGGTACTCCTTCTGCTGCGGAGGTGTACGAGGACGAGCTCGGGCAGGCCAGAGCCCTTGAAGAAGGTGACGGACTCCTGGCCGCTGATCCGGTCGCTGCGGTCCATATCCGCGCCGCGGGAGTAGACATTAAAGGCCGCCTCCATCACCCCAAAGAGCGGAGGGCAGGGGCAGGCGGCTGGAGAAAGGGTGGGTGGGTGGGTGCCGCCAGCGGCGAGATCAGCGAGGCACAGATCGGCGTGCGGTGAGCCTCCGGTCGTCGAGATCTGAAGGAAAGAGAGAAAGGTGAAGAGAAGAAATAGATGGGGAACAGATGAGGAGGAGGGGAGCCATCATAGGCTGAGCGGTGCCGGTTGAGTAGAAAACGCTAGAACGCCGCCAGACCTTAGACGATGGATCGACGGCAGGAGGAGCGTGCGTGCGAGTTGACAACCGCACGCACAGCTGAATCAAAGTCTTTACCTTATATAAATGCATAATTATTTACTGTTTTATGTTTTCCATGCAAGTAAATAAGCTATAATTCTTCATTGACCAAATTACTTTAATTGGGTTAAGTAAATGCACAATATTATTGTCATCATTTTGAGATAATTTTAGCCCATTAGAAATCATGCAGTGTTTTATTTCGGTGTTATAGCTGCTTGGGCAAAATTTTAAATTTCAATGAGGCAGTAATTTCTAATTTTGCCAAAGCGAATTATGATTATGTCTTAACTAATTTCTATGCAACTTAATGTGGGTCCTTTTATTATTTTCATGGGCCAAATTTTGAGAAAAATTTTAAGCTTATTGTTTTCAGTGTGTCTCATCTATGACATCTCATTTTGCCCACATCATGTTAATTTTCGCTGCTAAGTTATTCTTTTTAAAACCTGGACTACCTAATTGATCAAATCATGGACTAAAATCTTAAACAATTTGTTGTTCAATTCAATCTAGTATAATATAAATATATATATCTCTGCAATCCCAATGAGGACTGTTGAAATCGATAGACATCTCCCATCATAATCAACAGCGGACAGGTGAACCATTGACACATCGACAACTAAATCCTTGCTAAATTTAGTGAAACAATTAAATTACAAGGTTCTATAATATGCAAAGGAAGTCACGAAACTCGATATTAACTGTAGCGACATACATATGCTATGAAAATAATGCTATGATAAATTTACTTATAAATATTTTTGATATTTGCAATGGAAAAAATATATATCAAGGTTGTATTTTAATAGCCATCTTACCATAACAATTAACTTATATTACGAATGTCATAGTTACCATAAAATAAAGTATACCTTTTAAATTTTATACAAATCGTAAACCGTAAATAAATGTATATCATTCATGTTGTTGTTTTTTACAAATGTTTGATAGTTTTTTTTTCTCCAGTTGCAACGCAGAGGCAATTTTGCTAGTTCCTTCTAAAAAACAAATTACGATTCTGAACTTCCATAAGTTGGGATGAACAACCCCCTCAATCTGTTACACCTAAAAAATACCGACTACTTTCGTCAAACGGATCTTCGTGCGCGTGCCTGCCGCGTCCGTAGTTCGCGTCAGAGTCCACATCTGCGGAGTCCGCGTATGCTACGCCCGTACATACCTCCAGATCCCATCGTTGACGCCATAAAGATTTGTTACGCAAACGAGATATCCAAAAAGGTCTGGCAACTTCCGTTCCTGAAGACCTGGAATCCGTATGGGAGCACGCCGCAGCCCCACGAGACCACCATGCCCACTCGTGCTCAACTGCTCAAGATCGAATTAGGTGGCCAGCCTTGCAGCACGTTCATGGCATACGCCATGTTCCACAAGGGCAAGGCCACCGCACCGGAGACCTCCTACAACCCCGACGACCCCCCCGAGACATACTCTAACTTCAGCGTCCACACCCGCCTCACTGACTACACAGAGGCGGCAAGGGCGGTCCATGGGGCCGACTTTGATCCGGCCAGCGAGGACCTGGACGGAAGCCTCGTGATGAGGATCGGAGGAGGAAAGAAGCACGGGCGGTATTGGCTTGGCGACGGCGTCATCGACTCGTCCTCCACTCCCACTTTGTCCCAGCTCCGAGCTCAGACCACGAGCGGGAGCGTCCCCATACGCCCACGCCCGTCGCCTTCGTAGTCGCAGATCGCCGAGCTCGAGGTTATTTTTGTTTTACTCGTCGTACATTGATGTTTAAATGTTTGTATTGTTCTAACATTCCCTTTGTATTATCGCAGGCCCGCCTGGAAAGAGAAAGGGAGGAGCGCAAGCTTGCCGAGGCCCAGATGCGGTCCCAGATGGAGGCCCGGTTAGAGGCCCAAGCTAAGCAGATGCAAGATCTCATCACGTTCATGGCCTTCCAGGGCATGCAGGTGCCCGCGGCGCTCATGGCTCCTCCACCGCCGTCTCAGAACGCGGATGCTACTCCTGTGAGTATCGATTCCTCAGTGTTTTGTTTCTGCATTTGCTTGTCTGACATAGACATCTAATTTTTGCAGCCTCCGTCGGCGGGTTCGAACAACCCGCAAACGCCTGGATGGAACACGTCCGAGGGTCAAGGCGGGACTGCTTCTCCAGAGTGGCCAGGGCAAGGTTGGCCATGACTGTGTTTAAAGTGTCGTCTCTAGTAGATTGTGAACTCTAGAATGAAAACTTATTATGTTTCGATGATAACTTGTAATGGTTAACTTTCGTTTAGTTCAAATATTGTGATGAATGTGCTATATGCGTGGTGTATGTGAACGTGACATATATGTGATGAATGTGATATGTAGATGTGATATATGTGTTTATACGTGATGAATGTGATTTATATGTGATTTATATGTGATGAATGTGTTTATACGTGATGAATATGATTTATATGTGTAATGAAGTGAAAAATCAAAAGAAAAACCCAAAATTTCTCACTTTGCCGAGGGTTGCTCTCGGAAAAGGCTACCTTTGCCGAGTGCAATAGTCATTGCACTCGGTAAAGCTGGGGAACAAGACTGAAAAAATACCCATTTCCCAGCTTTGCCAAGGGCAATGACCGTTGCACTCGGCAAAGGACAGGCTTTGCCGAGAGCCTGGCTAGACTGGCCCTCGGCAAAGAGTTTTCCAAAAATAAAGAAAATTCTTTGCCGAGAGCCAGTCTGGCCAGGCTCTCGGCAAACATTTTTCTTTTTTTTTAAAAAAAAAAGTTTGCCGAGAGCCTGGCCAGACTGGCTCTGGCAAAGAATTTTTTTTTTTGGAAAACTCTTTGCCGAGGGCCAGTCTGGCCAGGCTCTCGGCAAACATTTTTCTTTTTTTTTTAAAAAAAAGTTTACAGAGAGCCTGGCCAGACTGGCTCTCGGCAAAGAATTTTCTTTTTTCTTTGGAAAACTCTTTGCCGAGGGCCAGTCTGGCCAGGCTCTCGGCAAATATTTTTTTTTAAAAAAAAAGAAAAATGTTAGCTGAGAGCCTGGCACTGGCTCTCGGCAAAGAATTTTTTCAAAAAAAAAGAAAACTCTTTGCCGAGAGCCAGCCAAATGGGCTCTCGGCAAAAAAAGCGGGCCGTTAACGGCGCCTTTTCTTTGCCGAGAGCCGCGTTGGCTCTTGGCAAAGCCTCTGCCGAGAGCCTGATAAACGGCTCTCGGCAAAGAAGGCTTTGCCGATCGGGTTTTTGCCGAGGCAGCTTTGCCGAGAGCTGCTCTCGGCAAAGCCTTTGCCGAGAGCTGCTCTCGGCAAAGCCTTTGCCGAGAGTCTCAGAGGCTTTGCCGAGAGCCTGGAGCCCTCGGCAAAGCCGCCAGCTCCAGTAGTGAAACTAACCAAGGAGAACAAGAAGCACCTGCACCTCGCTGTCTCCCTCGCACTCGCATAGAAAGAGGAGTCACGTCACCTCAAAGGCTCGAGCTGAGGAGCTGCACTGTCGTGCACCAGCGACAGCTGAGGAGCCACGCTGCCCCGCCGCCGCCAAGCTACCAAGGCCCAAGGACATGCGCGACCACCACGCGGGCGAGCTTCCACTGACCGCTGACCGCCGCCGAGGGCTGCGCGCAACTGCCACGCGTGTGTGCCCTAGCCAGCCGCCCTCGTCTCAGTCTCTCAGAGGAGTCGCGCCACCCCAACGCGAGCGAGTGGGACCCCATCGGGTGCCTGCTACCAACTACCTGCCTGCCTCCAAGGAGTTATGCTGCCACTGCCGCCGCGTGGGCACACCTCTGATGCCGAGGAGCAGCATGCGGGCCGCCCTATAGCCACCACCACCATCTAGGTGTAAGCCTCTGTGGATCCGAGAAAACAAGGAGGAAATAAAGGGCTTGTACTCGGGTGAGTCCGGTGAAAATGAGGAAAGAAGGTACCGAAGGAATAGTTGGGCTTTGGCATTTCGCTGTGGTAGGCAATGCTTGGGATTGGTTTCTTGACTCATCGGTTCGGTTGGGTTTTGAGGCCGAAGTTGAAAAGGATCATCTCAGACACAAATATCGAAGCCAGAACAGAAAAATAGACATTTCGGCTTGGTTCGATTCAGCTTGGTTTTCACTTTTCAGCTAAACTGTGCCCGATCCTAGAACCAAGCCAAGAAAAATAGACATTTCCTCATATCTTGTTCTTTTTCTCTTCTGATTTTTTTATAACAAAATAGCCACCAAGCATGTACGTAAGGACCGTATCAGACCATGCATGATTGCTTACATTTCCACCAATTGAAGGTAAACTAACCAACATAATATTTATCATTTCAATGCCCTTGATGGATTTGTGAATTAACCCGATACTGCCATCCTTTGTTTGGGTACGAAGTGATTAATTCATCTCCACAACCAATGGCAACTTGCTTCAAGCACAACATGAAAAGTCCCAAACGTATTGCTTGAGACAATAATAATCGAGATGAAAACGACAGAGTAACTATTCCTTCTAAGAGCCCGTCCATCATCTCATCATTTGCTTGAACACAGGTGACGTCTCAAGATTTGAATGGTTTAAAGATTGTGCCTGCAAGTTTGTGTGGGACGTAGAGTCTGGGTGTTCACTCAGGTACTACACCATTTGCAACCCTATTGTCAAACATCATCTTGAAGGAAAAACTCTCTGATACAAACTGAAGCAAGGAAACTAGCTACAGCATTTCTACTTCTAACCCACATATTCCCAAGAGCATGGCGCGCGCGGAGGCAGTGGTAGAATATGATTGAGGATAACACCATGTTAGAGAAATGTTTTCATCTATGGTTGGTCCTAATAAGACTATCAAAAAGCATAGACATAGTTCAGGTTGCTACTGAAGGTCTGAAGTCATTGACATCTGAGTTTAAGCTTGTGCCTGAATATGTAATGGGAGAAGTCACCCTACTACCTATTTCCAACACATTGCACATTCCTATCTGCCTCAATAGGGTGTCCATGGCATTCTGGAGTGGCATATGGAAAAGGCTCAACTTAGTCGCCCTGACCCACCAACAACTGTGTCTCATCGCACTCACCACCAGTCATATTAAATAACCCAGCAAAATATTACTCCCTCCGCTCCAAATTATAAGTCGTTTTAACTTTATTGGAACATCAACTTTTCTATGTATCTAGATATACATATGCCTAGATACATAGCAAAATATATGTACCAAAAAAGTCAAAGCAACTTATAATTTGGAACAGAGGGACTACGTGCTCCAAAGCTGACCTACGAGATTAGGAGAAATGTGTGCGTTAAACTAATAATTTACTAAAATCCAACCTTTTCGAGTTCCTACACAATTTTTTCATATGCTGAAGACATCCTACTAACATATATATACTTAAATTCAACCATCTTCAGTTCCTACAGAATTCCTAAATTGACTGAAATGACTACTATCCACATTCCAGGAATGAAACTGGAAAACTGAGTTCATTTTCATCAAAACAAAGGTCCCATGTGTTCAGTTCCATGTGCACATGCAACCATGAGTATAAAGACAAACCAAAACAACTAAACAAGCTTCACTGCAAACCAGAAGCAGTCTTCAATCATCATTTCAACCACGCCCCACAAAACAAAGGAACAAAAGACCCATAACTGACCACTGTGGCAGTGTCTACTTTTATATGATTAAATTGCACAAGACTAATACTAAGCCTTTCAATTCATCACCCTTACAGGACATCAACAGCACCAAATTAACTCAGCTTAATAGACCTGTAAATTACTTGCCCAGGAACTACTACAGTTCAGATCGGTGGTGATTAATAGTGTATCCACTGGCAACGGCAATGAGCTGGAAGCACAATCTGGAGGATACCAGATTTCCCACCCATAAGGCCATAACAGTTATCTGAGTGCTGAGGGACAAGCAACTTCATGTACAGATATTCTCTTTTTTCCTAATATAATTGAAAGGCCATAACAAGCAACCTCATGTGCTGAGGGACACACCACACAGCCTTTCAAATGGTGCTCGGCCATTGTTATGGCAATGGCAAAAAGAGAATATCTGTACATGAGTTATCTGAGTGCCTTTCAATTATATTAGGAAAAAAGAGAATAGTTACAAACGGTGCTCGGCCAAATCATACTTCACAATTCTACCGCCAAAATTGACAGTGAAGTAGATTCCATCTCCGATAAGAGCAGCACGCTCCGTGTCAAAGTACTTTCCACTTTCTAATTGTGCAGAAGCTGTTGTGCACCAGGTACAAGACTCCGATGAATAAACATGGGCAATGGTGTAGTCCCAATAACGATAGACGCCCACACAAACCACATGGAATGGGCCGCCGCGGCAGCTGCTGTGATCGCAGCCAGCCACGGCGCAAAGCACCACTGCGTTGGAGTGGGAGTCGTGGGATGCGTGCCATGGCGCTAGCAGCTCGTCCCAGTGATTGGAGAATGGATCCCATGCAACAAAGTTCCCGCTAACAATGTCTCTGAACAGGACGTGGCCGTGGCAGCAATCAAGGGCCCATCTAGCAGCCCAGGAGACGTGTCCCACCGGCTGGGGCGGCGAGGAGGCCAACGTGGTTGGGACAAAGCCAGGGAAGGACCTCAGGGAGGAGAGATTGTAGAAGAAGCCGAGCAGCGGGGCACCTCGGTGGAAGGGGCTGTAGCGGCGGAGGGAGGCGGCGTCAGAGACGACGCAGAGCCAGAGCTTGCAGATGAAGGAGGCGCGGAAGAGGTGCACGGGCTCGTCCGGCGGGATGCGGAGGAGGATCTCAGCTGTGACTTCCCCATTCAGCTCCTGCGGCAAGCACTGCAGAGGCCCCACGGGGAGAGGGGGCGATCGACCGATCGTGGTCGTGCTCAGCGGAGGTTAGGGTTTGGGTAGTAGGTCGGGGTTGGGGAAACACGGTGGTGGTTGGGTGTGGCTGTCGTCATATGGTGACGTGGAGCAAAAAGGAATCAGGGACGTAGTTGACTTCGTGGCGTCGTGGGACTATACGGATCTGGCGCATGTGGACATGATCTATCAGGAAAGGAAGCAGCCGTGCGTGGAGTCCAATACTATTTGGATTTTGGACTAGTGCTGTTCCGATGAAGCCTCCATAAAACTAGAGAAACTATAGTTTCAAAAAAAAAGAACTAGAGAAACTACAGGAGACATTGCATAAATGGTTTCGTGACCGCACTTGTGATGGTTGAAGGTAAACAGCGGCCGATGCTCAAGCAGGTTGACTTTATCGTGTGCAAGCAGCAGGACAGTCGAGGGGGGTTTGTGAGCAGCACAGTTATTGCGGAGAGGTTGGTGGCAACATGCTAATCCTATTATAGGGCAGAGATGCCAACAAGATCAGCGATGATGACATAGGAGCGTGGCGGTTGGAGTTTTTCGTTCTCTATGGTGTGAAAACACATGCTTCCAAGAGAGCAAGGTGCACGGATCCATTCAGTTTGCATGCGAGAGTGTGGATCGAAGGGCATCAATGGCTGAATTGGAAGGGAGTATAGACAATGGATGTTTGTACTTGCAACTAGAGTAATTTGGTTCATTGGAACTGCAGAAGGCTATGGTTTAAGACATCAGACGTAGCATTGCATTGGAAATAGAAGAGCGAGCTAATGTGGCAATATTCATATGTTACTCGGATCTTGGTTTTGAAGTTCTCGGTGTCACATGTGCAGTTAGGTTCTTGAATTGGAAATAGAAGAGCAAGCTAATGTGGCAATGTTCATATGTTACTCGGATTGTGGTTTTGAAGTTCTCGGTGTCACGTGTACAGTTAGGTTCGAGTATGAAATTGGATTCAGCTAGCTCGTGTGGTGCCTAATAGGAGAAAACGTGCTTTAGGGAGTCAGACATGTCAGAGCTGGAGATTAATCTGATTTTACTCAATAGAGATTGTGGTGATAAAGAGAAGGGTGCACAACTGCAGATGGAGCCATCGACTATGGAGTTGCAGGAATAGATGAAGCTCTTGTCAAAAAGGTGTACACGGAGGTTTGTTCATGGACGACTTCAAGGTGGTATGCACATTCGCTAAGGTGGAGTTTGTTAGATATGTGTCAAATATGTGTATATTTTGGTTATGCTATGACTTGAGTTGTATTAGGAGCTAGGATAGAGTTGGAGTTGAACTCTATATCCTAGGGGGTCATAAATATGAGTCAACCCATGTTGTAATCATGAGATTTCTTGGTGGCTGGTTTGGGTGGCGACAAGGCTGCGGGATCGCCGGATTCCGGTGTAGCTGTTGTTTTTTAGGGAGGAGCGCCCGTAGTCATGCCCTGAGGATGTAGGCACGTCATGGAACCTCGTTAAAAACATCGTGCCTCGATGCTGTTCTCATTTGCATAGTTTCTTCTATGGTTGGTTGTGCTTTCGCGTTCGTTGGTTAGTAGATCCGTTTGGGTCTAGATCTAACCGTGCACTCTAGCGAGCACCATTTCCATTATATTCCAAAGCATTCATATACAAATGGTCATTACTATTTACCTTCATTGATATGGTTTTCTTAAGTCTCTAAATGGTGTTGAACAACTCTGTCCCTGATTTTCAATAGGTTCCATGTAGCAGAGAATCTCTAAAAATACATGAAGTCACTAGAATTTATGCAAAAAGGAAGAACACAATTCCTGAACTAACAGGACAAAATCCTAAACAAAAACAATAAATTTTACGTGTCGATGGACTATAGCGTTGATCAATGATGGGGGCTTGTATGGTTTTGCAGCGATGAGACTACTTTTTTTTATTTCCATAATTTCCAGCGATGAGCCGCAATGGAGTCGACATGGGTGAGCCTAGCTTGGTGCTGACTTGAACTCGGAAGGGTCATCCTACACCACTGGTCCTTGTGGATGGCGTATGTGTTCATGATCAATAGCGTGCTGCGTGGCCATCATAGTTGCCGACCTTGCAATCCGTGGACAACTCGTGGAGTCGTGCGACAGGGGCAGCGGAGCTACCAAGTACAAGTGGTCTCGTTAATGATGCAGTGCATGTACCCAAGGCGCGTGGCACGTTTTTCCTCCTGTGATTCTTTTTTTGTTTCTGTAATTTCCTCAGATATATAGATATATATTGAGCCTAGCCTGGTGGAGATCGATAGGCTTATGTAGAAGAGGTTAGAAGATTAGCTTACCATGCAACATTCTTTTCCACTGCCATATACTTCAAACATAATGACACCAATTCAAAAAACTTCAGACTGCAACCGAGGACATATATTTACCACAGATAAACTTCAGACTAATATTAGTATGTATAAATGAAACACATAGGACAACTACAGACCAGGAGTAGATGCGCCGGGTTATGTAAATGTATATTGTGTTCCATTATTTCAATGTTGACACAAGTCTCGGATACAAAAAGCGTAGAATTACATCCGAATACGACCCTGTCATTATAGTCATCGGGACGAATCAGCCTTGTCACGAAAAGGGATCAGCTGTTGACAAATCATGTACTTGCTCAGGGTAAAAGAAGGAAAACGACGGACCGAGGCCAGAGGCAAAATCAAGTTGCATATCCCTTGAAGCCTTATTTTTTTATCTCAAGTAATCTATGTTGTTTGTCAATCCATGCATTGTTGGGAACTGCATTAAATAACCGAAGCCTCATGGACTCTAGCATTCGTGCATTCAAAACAAAGAACTTTGCAAAGTCAACATGTGACATGTTGCCTCGATAGCCTTCCAACACAATTTTCTTTAGACGAATATCAAAATTGCCAATAAGATACTTGTACCTATAACACATCACATTTTCCTCACGTGACAGTTTTATCTGGAAAAGCACAATGAACAAAGGATAGTTACGACCTAGCATTATACCATGTATTTGATACAATAATAGTGACAAAAAAATTGTAGTTGGCCGCTCGATTATGGAGTAAATCAAGTCACCTTTATGTACAACTTCTCCAAGCATGGAAAGCATTTCATGAATTCAATAACCACATCCAAACTCAGATGCTCATGTGTTAATGATAAGACCTTTACACTATGCAGCACCGTCTTCAGGCTAACAAATCTTCTTGATACCTAGGTAAAGCATAAATTAGTAATGTTACAATCACAGTCAAACATTTGTTCCGAGAAATAGCTTCATGAATATGAATGTGAGAAGCATGGTGATATACCTGCAAAATTGTGGTGCCAAGCTCGAGTCTTGACATGCGAGCAGGTAGTGGCCTCAAAACAAGCAACTTTGGTGCCGAGATGACCGAGATGATGATTCGCTTGCCATGGGGATCATAGGGATCACAACAAAGTAACCTTTCTAGACAGGGGGCATCCTCAATGATGAGTTGTTCCAGATTGATGGCTCCATAATCAGAGCTCACACCGATGCTTCGTAGGGTTGGGCAAGCAATTTGGACCGAAGAGCAGCCGATGCTGCCATTTAGCAGGAAGCTCTGCAGGACAGGGCAGGCAGCTAGCAAGGCACAAAGAGAACTCTCCGAAATTCTGACATCCGAAAGGGTCAACTGCATGAGAACCGGAAATTGGAGCCCACCGGCATCGTTTACATCCGGAAAACTGCAGCCACCGAAGCTGGCAATGCGAAGCGTTGAGGAGAAGCGGTGCACGATGCAGGTAGCAGCGGCAGTGCCGAACTCCACCCATAAGGACGGCCGTAGTGGAACTCGAGCTCTTGGAGTCTATGGAGGCCGGGGGACTGGAGCCAGCCCTCCAGGTCTGTGGCTGGGATGCGCCCGTAGTGCACGTCGTGCTCGTGGATGGAGAAGCGGCGGCCGGGGCCTTGATGCGCGGAGAGGATGCGCGAGAGTATGCTGGCGGTGATGTGGTTGGCGCGGAACGGGGATAGGTCGATGTTGAGAGGAGCGGAGCCCCATATGTGGCGCCAGCGGGACGAGAGCACCTGCATGCAGGCGCCGTCGTTGGTCGGGAGGAGGGACACGATGTCGCCCAGAACGCCGTCAGGGAGGTGGCTGATGTGGTCGAGCCGCTCTTCACCTTCGTCTCCCGCTTCTTCTTCGAGTCCTCTCCTCCTCTTGGCTCCGGAGACCATCGCCATGGCTGAATGGCAGTGCGACGACCTGGCGAGGATTTGGGAATCGCCGCCGAATCGTGGAGTTGTGTGCTGCGACTCGCAAGCCAATCAAACCCTCACGGTGAGGTCACAAGTGGACGAGTAATATATCTCTTTTATGAGTTTTGAACCTTAAGTACGGGTAATTTATCTCTTTTAGGAATAAATCCTGCTGAATTTTTTTCAAAGGGCAAATTTTAGAACGCACCATATTCCAGTTTCAGACGCCAAATCAGGCTCACATCTGATGAGAGGGAAAAAAAAAGTAGGGTCTGTCTATGCCTGCGGCCATGGCCACTAGTACATAAATCTTTTGCATGACCGGCGAAATGGACTTTTGGAGGCGGGCAATCCAACCGCTTCCACTCAAAGGTTACCATAATCTATATCTATATCTATATCTATATATAATAATAAAGAGGCAAAATTTCCGCCAAGATTTTTTTTCCACCTCTTTTTCTTCCACTCCGGGTTCTATTAATTTTTAATACTAAAACAGCAAAATTTCAGCCTGGCCTCTCCCCACTCCGTATCCGTAACAATCTCCACTAAATCATCCAGATTTCCTCTGAGAAGTAGAATAGCCATTGCAAAAAAAAAAGAATCCGTATGCCCTACGCCCACTGAATATAAGCAGTGGAGACTTAAGTTCATAAGAAAAAGAGAAGGAAAGAAGAAGTTGGCCAAAGATCCGAATCGAATCGAAAAAGAGCTCTACATCAAATAACAAGCAACAAGCAACAAGGCCAGGCCAGGCCTGGTCCTCACACCGATGGTGGAGAGGAGCAGGGACCTCGCCCACCGATAGACAGGACCGAGCAGCGGCATGGCTCCGGGCTCGGTGAAGAGGGTGGAAACGGTAAGGCAACCACAGTGATGGTTGTCGATGGCGTCGACGCGGACATCTATGGGTACAGCCTGAGGGCGAAGATGACGTCGGCAACCCCGCAGCTACCAGCTCCTTCCGGCAGCGGCGGTCGCCGACGGTGAGAAGAACCCGACAGGGCTTCACCAAGACTCTTGGTGGCGGTGGAAGAAGTTGCGAATACGCGGCGTGCAAAAATACGGAAGGGAGAGAGGCGTAGGATTTGAGAACTTAGATCGAGGGGTGTAATCTTGGCTAGACCGTTAGTTTTAATTCCACATTTATGTCGGTTAGCTGGCGCGATTAATTTTTAGAAAGGACTATTCACCCTCCTCTAGTCCGTCATCTCGATCTTACAAGTGGTATCAGAGCTAGGTCTCTCATTTAGTGGTCTTCACTGATCCGAGAGGATGGTGACGTATGTGCTAGATGTTGAGTGTGACACACATATTTTTGATGGCACACACTATCTACTACAACACATTCCTTCATGTCACAAGATGACACCACACTACAAGAAATGTCTCGGTTTTTGACGAAATGTTGATGAAACGTGCGTCACAAACCATGCGTCTTATTCCACGGTTTGTGACGTTTATATGTTCATGTCACGTCGTTTGTGACGAATAAATGACGTGACATGAACATATAAATGTCACAAACCATGGAATAAGACGCATGGTTTGTGACGCACGTTTCATCAACATTTCGTCAAAAACCGAGACATTTCTTATAGTGCCAAGGTATCTAATGCTAATGTGATTGATCTTGATTCATATGATGAGCTTTTAGATAGATATGCTAGCATGATCAAAGCTTTAGAAAATGACATGGCTAAAACAAGTAAATTGGAAAAAGAAAACTCATTTCTATAGAATTCATGTGAAGAAGTTAAGTGCTTACTTGATGGACTTATTACTTCATATGAGGAGATGAATTGAATCATGAGGAGCTTAGCGTTGCTCATGATAACTTGGTACAAGACCATGCCGTTCTCACTAAAAAGCTTTTCAATGGAAAAATTAAAATTAGTGAGAGCTCATCACATGGGTTAAATGGTCAATCACATAATGTTGCTAACACTTGTGATGTAGGCAAGAAGCATGTATTCACCTCTTGTGATGACTTATTAGCTATGCCATGTTCTTCAGTATAGATGCTTGTTCTACTTCTATGTTTTCTGAGGCTAACGTTATGAAGGAGAACAATGAGCTCAAAAGAGAAGTGACGAAATTGAGCAACAAGTTAGAGAGGCGCTACAACTCAAAAGTCATCTTTGAACATATGTTAAAGAATCAAAGAAGCTATGGTGACAAATGTGGCCTTAGTTTCAACAAGAGAATGACAAAGGGCGAGAAAAAAGAGAAAGAAAGATGAAGAAGTAAGAAAAAGAAAAGCTATCTCATTTCATGTGCTAGACAGCCGCCCCCCTAATCCACAATTTCTAGCGACAGTTTGGTAGGGACGGCTGGCTGAGCCGCCCCTGCAGTGGCTCACCAGCCTCCCCTATACTGGCTGAGCGTAGTAATGTCTAGCTGGATACTATTCGTGGTCATGACACCTAAGATTATATGTGGGTGGCCCGTCACCTCGTGCTGGCACTCTCGTTTGGACGCCAGGGTCGACTCCAGGTCTCTTCGTCGCCATGCATACATGCAAGACAAAGTGTTCAATAATCTGCCTCATGGCAACTGTTTTTCATGAGGTTTCTCGATCGATATCTAACTGAGTAACATTTCTGTGAACGACACAAAGTATTATTTGTTTGCACGACGACATCTACGACTGTACTATGTGGTTGGCCCGTCACCTTGCGCTGCCACTGTTGTTTGGGCGCTAGCGTCGACTACTCTTGGTCTTTGTCGTCATGCATGCGACTGAAGCCAGACACACAAATATAAAGTGTTCCATAATGTCGCTCTCGTAGCAAGTGTTCTATATGACGTAATTTGTCGATATCTAGCGGGAGCCGGATACTATGTATAGTCATGACAATCGTGACTGTAAGTGGGTGGTCCGTCGTCTCGTGCTGCCACATCAGTCATTTGGACGCCACCGTCGACTCCCCAGGTCTTCGTCGCTATGCATGTATGCTAGCCGCCGCCAACAGATGGAAAAAAAAAAATCTTACATGTCAGACTTTTCGTCTATCTGTTCTTCTTAGCAGCAAGCATGTATGCATGCATGACCATAAAGACCTACGCCCAAGCGATAGCTACAAAGTCACGGTTGTCACTGGCCGGTACATACGATCTCGATGGCTGCAATGGTGCCGAAAGCAACGGGGCTTGTACACAATGCCGTGTGCTAGCTGCCACTTGCACACAGGCAGACAGGCTGCAGCTAGCTGCCGCACGTTCTCTGCCTTGGTCGCCGTCTCTTTCTCTGTTATACTCCATCTGTGTGCCGGCCACTTGCACGTTCGCTGCCTTGGTGGCCCGTCACCTCGTGCTGGCATATTCGCTTGGACGATACTAAGCTGCGGGATCTAATATAATATATAGGTACCTTTTTTATTTTCCATGACTGAACTTCATTTTACTCCGATCCCTCAGCATTCACTATGCTACTTAATTACTTGGACCAATAAAAATGTCTTTAATGTAATGTTGGAAAGAGAGTTGGATTTAACGAAGAGTACATGCGTTATTTGTCATCTGAATTAAGTTATCCTAAAATGATTCCTTATACTATGGGATGTATATACTCGCAAAATCAATATTATGGGATGTATATAGAGACAAAAGTACCACTACCACTGCTACATAAAATATTTTCCGTGATCTTTCCAAAACAGCCTCGGAGGCGGGCAGCTTATCCAACCACCTCGGTTAATGCCTACCACTAACCGAGACAGTCATTTTCTATTAACCGAGGCAGTTATAACAATCGCCTCGCAAAATCGATTAGCACCTTAAAAATGCCCACCTCGGTTAATATCAATTAACCGAGGTGGTTGTTCTAACGCAACCGCCTCGGTAAATACATTAACCGAGGCGGTTACGTCATAAGGCACACCTCGGTAAATGCTAGCCCAGCCTCGGAGCCTAGACAGCCCATAATCGGCTCGATATCGCGCTCAGTATATATAATGCAGCTAGGGTTTCATTTTCACTCATCCTCTCTCTCAGCCCGTCCAGACGGCGCCGCTCCCTCTCTCTCTTAGACCATCCAGACGGCTCCGCCCTTCCCCCTCATCCAACGCGCGCATCTCCTCCCTCTCCTTCTCCTCCCACGCTGGCGCCCTCCTCACCCTCACCCGGCGACGCGGCGCCCTCCTCTCCCACACTCCTCTCTCTCTCACCGGCCCCTCCTCCCTCTCCTCCTCCCACGCCGGCGCCAGCCCCTGCTCCCTCTCCTTCTCCTCCCACGCCAAACGCCCCTCTCCCTCTCTCACCATGGTGGCGCGCCCCTCCTCCCTCCCACCACGTGGATCCGGCGGGCGCAGACCATGGAGGTCGGATCAGGTGGCGTGGTGGCCGGATCTGGCTTCCCCGCGGCGGCGCTCCTCCTCCACCTCATGGACAACACCGGCGGCAGCCCTCCTCCTCAGCTCTCTCCTCCCCTCGTGGATCCGGTGGGCGCGGGCCATGGAGGTTGGCTCCGGTGGTGTGGTGGCCAGATCCGGTGGCGTGGTGGTCGGATCCGGCCTCCCCACGGCGGCGCTCCTCATCCACCTCATGGACAACACCGGCGGCGGCCCTCCCTCTCCTCACTCTACCTCCACACGCGGATCCGGCTGGTGGGGGAGCCACCTCCCTCCTCCCCCACCAAATCTGGTGGAGACCTGCGAGCGGCGGGGTGGGGCCTACTCCCCGGCGGCGGCGGCGGCGGCATGGCAGGTTGCATGGATGGGCTTGGCAGGTCCCTCCGTTAATCTTTTGGGTAGTAGTGTACTATAGAAACGATTTGTGGAGACGTCCGATTTTTTTCACTACCATGGCTCAATCACCATCTGCCCCTATAGTGCCCCTACTAATGTTCCAATGTATATGTAATAGCCTCTTTCCTCCTCCTTGGGACATTTACTACTTACCTAGAAGAAAGGAAGGGTGCTTTGGGCTGCCTCCAAAAATTTGCACTTTAAGAAGGGAAAGTTTTGATTTCTATTCCTTTGGTGGAGGAGGCTGCAGAAGGTAAGGAAATGTTATTCCAGACTTTTTATTGAAGTTTCATGTTAGATTAGTGCTTAAATAGGATTTTGATTTTTTTCTCTCTTGTATGGTGGTTGAGGCATTTATGGAGCAAATTATTAGGCAAAAGTTTTGAAGGTTGAGAAGGTGGTTCTCGCAGTTCCTTCATCTTGGTGCCACCTGGTACTCCTTTGTCGTCTAGGATGGGGCCGTCAATGACATAACCACTCCCTGATGCTGCTACCATAGTCTGGCGCTTGACTATCAGGAGCTACCTGCCATTGTGCAGCCTCCCTTGGGTTAGCCTTCTCGAGGCTTCGTTGGCGTGCAAGGTGCCTCCCCTATATAATGTTGCTGACGAGCGGACCCGGAACCCTCTTCCCTTGGAGCCTAGGGAGTCCCTTGTCCTGATGCGTCACGCCCGTTGCGTGATCCTGCTAAGGGAGTGGCCGACATTGCCTCACGACTACGAAATGGGCCGACGGTGCAGTGTCTCAGTATCTAGCAGGCTCTGGGTGCCCGACAGATTCCTATGTCAGCTTCTGGTTGTGGTTCGGGATGTCGATTGCCTCCCAGGTGATGTCCCGGGTGGTTGCCAGGTTGGAGGTGGAGCTCAGGCTCCCATCATTCGGGATTCTAGGGCTATGGCTGAGCCCCAGAGCCCTAAGCGATGGTTGAAGGCATGCTCGGGCTCATCCTGGCTCCACCGGTGGGTACACATGAGCATACCCGATTGCTATACCCCTCGAGCCCCTGAGCAATTCATAGAGTCAATCAGAGTTTCTGTTGATCTGCTATCTCCTTCTCGGAACTTAATGTACCGCTATGTTAGACTCTCGTCTAGAGCCTCCGTGCCCTTCATGGCATCCTAGGTCGAGGTACGCTGAGTCGTGACAAATCTTAGGTCAAATACCCTTTCTGAGGGTGCTGGGTTGTCTCACATGACCTCTAGGTTGGGTGATGTTGTGGGCGAGAATCCTTCCGCGAAGACCCGAGTGAGAGCCCAATGGACCGGTCGAGGGGTCACTGGCTCTGAGCCTGCATAAGGTGCCCTACTTAACTCGGACTGATGTGGGTTGAGCGAATTGGCTTTGGTCCTCAGCTCTATGCCATTCTAATGCTTGGTGCCCCACGCCCGTCTGAGGGCTCGGTTATAGGACTCTTAGGCTCTGGTCGCACATCACCATGGTTGGGGGTAATCCGCGCACTTGGGCTTGGATGCCGTCGGCAGGCCCAACGCTCAGTGCCCGTTGCTCTTGATTCTCCATGCCCAGGAATGGTCACAAGCCACCCAATGGCCGGACCTTTGAACTCCTAGCCAAGAGGGCCAGCGTAGCCCCGAGCCCATCGTGGGGCCAATCTATTAGTGGGCAAGGCAGTTTCTCCAAGCATGCCCTTCCAGCTGATGCTCGGTGTAGTCATATTATATTACTCGGTTGCCACACCAGCAAGTGGAGTTGACACGCGTTCCGCCCCATGCTCCATGCGGCGATGATCCTACGGCCATGCAGCCTCAACATTTTGGATGCACAAAGGACTCGAGGGTAGCGTGGCTCCTCGAATACCGTGCGTGGGATTCGCAAATGGGCAGATTTGTAACTTTGTCATGTGGTGGCATGGACTATGGAGCGGGACATGAACAGTCATGGGAATCCCATCATGTTGTGCTATTATAGCATGCGGTTCTTCCATGCAATCGTCTCGTGCCCATTATATGAAGTGAAAGGGTGCTGGTCTCCTCCCCGGGCTAATGAATCTTTTGTCTGACCCACTATTGGTGATCGATCAGACTGTCAACACCACTCCATATCACCCACACAGGGCTAAATAGCCCTAGACCACGGGCGACTAGAAGGTATTCTCTCCCGGTCTTGTCTCCCTGGTTCAGTCCTTGTGACCATGGTTTGGCCCTGGAGTGGGATGGCACCCTCTAAGTGAGACTCTCTGGCGTTGCGCACATTGCTTCTATGAGAGTGTGAGGATTTCAGTGAAGTCAGCATGGCAACGAGGCAGAGGTCGAGGTGCAACTGTGCAGTGTGGCGTGAGGAGGCGAGGTCCCCTAAGCCCCTCATGGCTCCAGGGGCTACTGTCTGTTCCTCGCGTGGCTCCTCCCCGGTGGGCTCTTCGTCACTGCGGGTTCCTGGACCCCTCTCTTGTGAGTGGGGCCGGCAATGGGTGGCATCACCTTTGTCTTTGTTGAAGATAGCATGGGGCCACCCCACTTGGCCATTCCCACAAGGGTGGAAGGATTTCATCAATGTTAGTCGCTCGGGAATCCTTCCCCCCTGCTGGAGAAGAGAAGACCTGCCAAGCGGAGTTGACGATACCTCGTCGATGAAGTTGGTGGCTCGAGCCACATCTTCGGGTAGCTGCCGCAATGTTTGCGGTACAGAGCAAGCCTCCTCCGTCAACCCTCTCTTTTGCCCGGGCGCTACCTTCTTTGCTTAGCCCAAAACCAAGGGTTTCGGCTTCCCTTATATGGCGGAGTGGGAGAGGGAGGAACGCCGCTGTTGGGGGAGACAGATGAGGGGCACCGTGCTTAGGCATGAGAGAGAGGAGAGGGTGGAGCTTGAGATTGGATGGAAACCCTAACTCTTGGTTTGTATAAACCTGATCGAAGTTGATCTAGGCTTGGGCTAGGCCTTGATCACGATTAACGAAGGTGGGCCCCATAACAGGCCCACCTCCGAAAGTGGCCTCCATTTTCGAAGCGGACCTCTTATGAGGCCCGCGGTCATAAATCAATTTTAGGAGGCGGGCATTTTCTAACCGCCTCGGTAAATAAAATGATTGCCTCTATTAATCGATTTAGCGTGGCAATCAATTAATAACATTTGGTGCCTCAGTAAATAAAACGACCACCTCCATTAATCATTGAGCATTTTACAAGGCGGTTGGATTTTGTGATCGCCTAGGTTAATGTTTGGGCAGTGTCTCATAAAATCATTTTGTAGTAGTGATTGTCAGTGCAGTGTTTGATCTGGCGATGATTTTTTGATCATCACTGCTTGTTTAACATATCACTAACATTTTCTCTAGGGCCATCTTTGATAATGCATTTTCAAAATATTAATTTAAATGTAGCATAACTATTAATAACGTCGGCAATGTGATTACATCAAGCCCACAACCTCCACACTACATCAAAATATACATCAAGTTCAAGCCATACGAGTCCATACATCAAATCCAACCACAAATCCAAACATGAGAGATAAGTGATTACCACGTGTATGAGATGAATCCGAGCTAACCCTTTGATTAGATAATGCATTGGTCTCAATTTGGATTCCTGACTTGGTCATGAAACTAGCAAGTTGTTCTTGAAGCGCGCGGATACCTCAATATGAGTCAAATTGAAGTATGTGACTCTATTTCCTACAACATAGAGTGAAAGAAGCTAAGTAAAAATGTATATGAAGCACAGTGAAGAGACACTCAAATTATCTACCTAGGCTGCCAATTGACCAAATATATGAACTTGATCATATGTGGGGAGTTGCTGTCTTTGATGAGTGTACATATGTATGGCGTAGAGGATTTCTTTTATTTTTAATCCTTTTTGTCGCACGCGCCTAGCACAACAAAATCATGCCGTCACGCCAACAAGATCTGGCATATTTAATGGTGATTTTAACATGGAAAATCTTGTCATGCCAATCCCGTTGGCGTGACAGTATTGTTTTGTCATGCCAACGGGAATAGCTTGACAACATCAGATGAAAATAGTTTTTATACAAAAGTTGAAGATCTAGATGAGTTGTAGAAATTTTTAGTTTTGAGTTTTTTTCATTTGAGGCCAAATAATATAAAATGTTAGCAGCATAATAATCAGGTACTCAAAGAGATCTAAAACTTTTTAGTTGATAACTTTTTAATTTGAGATGGTTTATATGTTCAAATATTCAATATAAGTTCTTAGATCTGTTAAACTATCTTGGATGGAGTTAAAATTAATACCAATGTTATAGTGCTTGAAGAGATCTATAACTTTGCAGTTAACACCTACCTTTGTAATTTGAGATTGTTTAGAGTGTTAAATATATAATACAAGATTCGCAGATGTGAAGTTTAAAAATAGCATCAGTTATATTGTCACAAGTGTTGTCCAACTCAAATACTTTGGATATTTGAGATAATGTTGAGGTCTCAAGTTTGAATCCTAAAAACACACATTTTTCATGTTTAGAACCAGCCACGATAAGGTTCTTTTAGTCTATAAATACATAACAAGGGCAAGTTTACCTGAGACTGGCATATTGCCTCCATTGGTCGTTCTCCATTTGGTGAACGGGCAGCCATACATATTTTCCTCCGTGGTGCTGAAGATCATCATCTCCCTTCACTCTCAAGCAAGCTAGGTCTCCGTCTCATTTGCTGCTAGGACTCCAGGGTACAGTACGCTGCGGTAATCTTTCTCTTGAAGCCAGTAATTCATTCCTGCTCCCTCTCTGTTCTTACTTTACAGACAATTGATTGTTGAAATCTTTTCACACAGCAGCCCCCAAAGAAACATTTCAGAGCACGTCTGCAGAGGTCTCCGTCAACATTTCAACATTATTGGAGATTCTTCGATGTCTCGACAAGTATCTGATGCTGGTAATTATGTAACATGCTGGTTCATATTTGCAATGTCATCTTTCTTTATATGAAGTGCTGAAATGATGTCAGAACACACTCCAAATCATGTTTGCTGCCCATATGGATTTGCTTTTACACTGACACTGACAGTGCCTGTACATTTGTGAAATGAAAGCAGACCTGTGCTCAGATGCTGCCGTCAGCGAGTTTATCGACGGGGTGACTATGCAGCTGTGGCGGTCCAATGCACTCATGGTTGCCAATGCCGTCCTTGTGGCAATCATGGTGGCAGCTGGTGCTTCGGGCTGGCGTTATCGCTATGCAGCCGTGACACGCTTCCTGTTCCAGGGAGCCTCCACACTGTACCTCCCCGTCGTCTCCTACGTTGCCTCTTCCATTGGCAAGGAATCCTGCAGCACGTCAGGAGGACTTGACGTCTTCTGCCATGGCAGGTCATACGTGGCCTTGCTCCTGATCTGGACAGTTCTTGTCCAGATTGTTGGAACCAACACAAGTGCAATAGTCGCCGCTGATGATTACCATGGTGGCCAGAACCTGAGCCCTTCAATCGAGCTGCTTTTTCGTACGGTATGGACGTCGTACCTCGTGTTCTACTATGCGGGTCATGGCTTCCTCACCGAAACCAGCCAAATGTTCACGTTGGGAAGCATATTGTTTTACAAGATGTTATCAAAGTATCTCGTCGTTCTCTGTCTTCTTAGTCTTGCAAGGATAATGCTCATGTGGTATGCATTTCACAAGGCAAGAAACTCTTTCGCTCTTGGGCGCAACCCTCACCTCATCGCCGGATACATGGTGAAATTATTAGAAGGTGATGACGAGAGCCCCAAAGGATCACCTGTGGGGTATGCTCCTCATCGGTTGATACCCCAATTGATAGTGATGGGGGAAGACAAGCAGCAGATCGAGGATACACCCCATGGGTATAGCTTCAAGGAAGGAAACAATCGCTTGGTGACTGTTGACATGGTGTGGCGAATGTCGGCGACTGGTGATGCTCTCTTGGCCTCCCAGCCATGGCTCAAGGACTTGTGCCTTTCATTCGCATTGTCCAAGCTGCTTGCACGCCGGTTCGCCAAGGCTCATATCGCTGAGACTGGCTCTGCCAAGGCGTTTAGTTTTGTCTTGGATGTGCTGCTTAACAATGGCAGCGCAGACAGGGTATTCAGAGTGATGGCAGATGAGATCTCCTTCATCCTTGATTCTTACTATTCATCACTGCCAACTTTCAACATTGGGCAACTTCTGCCAATTCTCAATTTCGTCCTTTCCATTTCAATTATGACCTGGTGCTTAGCTGGGGGCGCTATCGTATCAGATAGGTACAGCGTTCACAGCCACCGTAACCAGATATACTGCAGACCTGAACCTATGTCGTCATGCAAGTTTCCACCCCAGTACTTGAATGATAATGGCATACGAATAGTATTCGGCAACATACTTTTTAACACCCTACCCACATTCTCCCTTTTTGGAGCTGTCATAGTCGCAGAGGCATGGCAGATTGTGTCATACCTGTGCTCCAACTGGGTCAAGGTAACCATGCTTTGCAACTATATGACCCATGCGACCTGGCAGCAATCTCCTCGTGTGCAGAGATGGCTTGGTCTTGTTATGAAACTGAGAAACAAGTTCAGAAGGAGCTGGAGCGATCACATGGGACAGAGGTCGCTACTACTAGCACTATCACACCAACAACAGCCAAGTATATGGTATGGCCTGATGAGCCGACGGCTCTTATTTTCCTTCTCTGACCAAAATTTGCAGCATGTCAAAGTTCCATCAGAGGTGAAGGCTGCCATCGTCGACGCATTCAGGAGTAGCAATGGTACCCTGAGCAAAGGAACGGCAGCTCTCCACAAGCACAGCGGTAATGGCAGCAGCCTCCTATGGGCATGTGAAGGACAAGGCACATCGGACGTGATCCTCGCATGGCACATCGCCACTTGCATCATCGAGGCCGGGCACTCCTCATCCAGCAATCGCCCATCGGCCCGCAACAGCAACAGGTCCGTCGCGATGCATCTGTCCCGGTACTGCACCTACCTTGTGGCAGACGCACCCCAGCTGCTGCCAGATAACAAGGAATGGTCTAGGAAACTGTGTAAGACAGTGAGCAAAGACATCAACCAAGCACTTGTAGGCGAGTCAGTGGAGCACGATGGCATGAGCATGACCATGGATGCACGTCTCGGTGAGAGATGTCAGCAGGAGGTGGTGAAGAGGGGGGTGAGGTTGGGCAAGCAGCTCATGGACATGGAGTTGGTTCCAGACGAGGAGGCAAGGTGGGCTCTCTTGGCCAGCTTCTGGTCTGAGATTGTACTGTACGTGGCTCCCTCTGATGACCTCAAGGCGCACAAGGAGGCCATGGCCCACGGTACCGAGCTCCTGACGCTCATTTGGGCATTGCTCGCGCATGCTGGGATCACTACCAGGACAAGCTCTACCAGTAATGCTGCTGCTTAATTGCATTGGGTGCCTGCAGCATTAGCGTGCAGTTATTATTTTAAGTTTTATGTAGTGTCTCGGGGTGTGTACGTGAGCACAACTTGTTTGTTTTAGTTTCGTTCTTTGTATTTTTCACGTCATGTGGCATTAGGGTGTCCCTCGTGAAACCCTCAACTGTGGCATCTCCTATGTATCGTTTGCTTTATGTCGAACAAATCACTACATGGAATAATTCTACATAATGATGTGAACCACCTCTTGTGTACACGAACTTTTAACAAGTGTTATTAATGTATTTCTAAGACATAAGCAAGGCAGTGTACTCTATTTGTATTCAAGTTCCAGATTAATTCTCATTTGGATTTGGAACTATCGGTGTTCAAGTCAGTAGAATAAATCGAAGACATTAGACCAGTCTTAGTGGTAAGTTTAATGGCGCTGTTACCAAAACTGTCATATTAGCTTTTACTCCCTCCGGTCTATTTTATCTGGCACGAGTTAGAATGACACGGTCTCCTAGATTATACTTTAACCATTCATTTGCTTTATATTATATTATTTATGCTTATAAACTTATATGCATTGGATACTATAATTGCTTACAAATCTAATCATATAAAGTTTGTATTATAATAGTTAAAAATTATTAGCCTAATTATTGATTAAAGTTTTTTAAAGTTTGAATCTTGATATGCGTGTGCGCGAGATAAAATGGATCAAAGGGAGTATATTGGACAACGGGTTTCATCCAGATGAAACTCTCTTTATCTCTTCATAATTATCTATCACTGTATTGACGGTCCCTCTTTGATTCACTACCACACAGAAGACCATCACTGCTGGGTTGAGGGATTTTCAAGATTCAAACTCAAAACCTAAACGTTCATATTCCCGCGAGCGCACCTACCAACTGAGCTATGTGACACATATGACTATGTAGCTAACGCTATTCTTTTAGCTATACATTTTTGAATCTTATATATTATATATTTAACACTCAAAACAATCTTAAATAAAAAGGATGTTAACTGCAAAGTTACAGATCTAACCGAGTACTACAACTTTGATGTTGACTTTGTCTCCATTCAACATTTTTAATCATGTCAAATTTGATTCGAGAACTTATATTAAATATTTGGACTTGGAAATCATCTCAAATTAAAAATTTGTCAACTACAAAGTTTTAGATCTCTTATACTCTACAATTTTGAAATAAAGTTTATTTTCATCTGATCTCAAATGAAAGGTTATGGTTTTTTTGGTGCAAAACAACTATCACCGCTGGTTCAAGCCACGAAGCGATAGTGATAGGTATCACTGTTGGTTCATGGCTTGAATAGGTAATGATAGTACATGTTGAAGAAAATCGACTTCTTGAAAGGAGTGACGATAGCATGGACATGGTCCTCCTTTTCTAGCTTTCTCTTCCTTGTCGTGTTCCCCTCTTTTTTCTTCTTTCCGAACTTGACCTACGTAACCTTCACCATGCCAAACACCTGTTACCATACATCTCTTACGCCGGTTGGGTAGGTTTCAGTTCATCCTTATTGTCGGAGTACTTATGCATCAAACTAGATCGGTACCTATACCTTCCAGTGAGGAATTGCATGTATCTCATGTACACCATCTTTTCAGATCTGTTAAGGTAAGTGTAGCAGGTACCATCAAGGCAAACTGTGCATAGAGGCTGGAGCAAATTCCTTTTTTAATAGAAGTTTAATTTTAATAGTTGCTTTTCTGATCAAAGGATAAATTCTGATGCAAGAATTTAACTTGCACCATAGCGGTGCTGAGGAGCAGCAAGAAAAGCACCATAAGGGCGCCTCCGAAGTCCAAACTACTACAGGTTGCACCAATCTTACTGTGGGGGCATGACACGGAGGAGCGAGAGCGAGTTGAAGGTGTGGGCATCAGGTGGATCTGGGCTGTGCTGCTCTCCAGCTGCAGAATGGGGTTGGGGCAGGGAGGAACCAGATGGTGGGAGCCAACATCAGGCACAGGGACAGAATGGAGACGTCAATCCGAAGCTCCTTGAGGTAGGGCGGCGTCCATCGCAACAGGTGGCGCACCATGGCCATCGAAGGGCGGCACAGCTTGGCCTTGAAAGGACGTCGATGGAATGATTCAGCTGATTGGAAGAAAAAGAACAGAGAAGGAGAGGAAGAGGCAGATGGGTGGTTCTCAGCAGAGGATGCCGGTGTCGCCGTCCTCACTACGAAGCCGATGCTTCCCTAGCGCCGCCGCGGCGGATTAGCAGATGTGACACTCGAGAAGGCTGACGTAGGTCTTGCAGGTCTTACAATGCAATGCAAGCTGATGCAGGCAGCAAGTTTAGCCCATTAGGCATTGCAGGCTGGATTGCTTAAGCCCGCATCAATTGAAGCAGGAGCCCACAACTTCCACATGGCCTGTTTTTGCAGGCAGTCCGAGCAGGCTGGAAGGTTGGCCCACACTTGCTTGCATTCCTATTGCTAGCTGATGACAAGTAGTACTTTGTAAAGAGTTGATCAGACAAGTAACGAGAACTTTGTAGCTTCCGCCACTTTAATTATAATTGCCAGATGACTACAATGTTCTTGTTCTTTTTTGTCATGGTTTGCTATACATCGGCATTCAATATGGGCTCTAATGCATCACTCTGGAAATTGCATAGGCCCATTGTTATTGGTCCCCGTTAGGTAATGCATTGGAGTCTTCATTACTCTAAAGATAAATACGCTAATATTCCAAGCGAACACTCTTAAATGAACTAACGTTATGTGTTTACAAATGAACTAGCCAGTGCACAGTAGTTTTTATGTACACACTTTGTAAAGCACCACACTCCGTGTAGCACCCGGTTTTATAAACAAAACCAGATACACACAATATGTGAGACCAGGAAGTCAAATCTCACACAGCTACAAATAAAGGGTAATATCAAAAGATAATGCTTAATATAACGTATTATTACAAGAGATATAATCTTAGACTGCAAACAGTAGAAAGACACTCCGTTCTTCAGGCGAAGGCTCCAATTTCACAGGGACAACTGACTGGTTGATCACAAGCCTAACTCTTCCAAACTCTAGCAATCTGGTATTAATTGATGTTATACCATCCACCTCCACTAATATGGCTAAATAATCATTTAAGCCCATTAGTAAATAAAGACATAGGCCTTTGAGAGTTGGTGGAAAATTAGGCTCGAATTTTTCTAATTTCGAAATTAATTAATATCATGAAATAAAAATAATTCTAGAAAGTCCAGAATTACCATTTATGTCACGAAAATTGCTCCGAAGCTTAGAAAAATCCCTGGAAAAATCCTGAAGATAAATTGAAAGACCAGGAACTTAGAAAAAATATTTAGAGCTCAAAGAAAGATTGTTGGGAACTTGGAACATAAAGATTAAGGTCAAGGAGGTAGGAATTAAATTCTAGAAAGAAGCTAGAAAATTTCTAGAGATAGATATTCATATCCTAAACGTATTTAAAAAAAATTTTGCACATAGAAACACGAGGTGCGACTGGCATGAATGTAACAAACAAGTTTCTACCTTAAGATAAATTTTAATTTAATGAAAATTTATTATTTCCCTATGTTTTCATGAGCACAAAAATACAAAATTAAATCAATTTCTCTCTATTTCAAAAGGGGCAATTTTTAGGGTGTTACACTCTGGTTTTATGGAAGTTTCTTATATTTATCTTTTCTCTAGTGTGTTTCCGAAGGTTATCGTGGAGGAGTTATTAACTGGTCTCCATTAATTAGTAGTAGTAAGATATGTTTTCATGGACCTGTAACAAAATTACAGACGTTGCAATGGCATGGCAAAACCAAGAAATTGGATGCGCACACTAGCTGAAGTGAAATGGTGTCATCGAGGGAATAAAAATGACAAAACATAAACATTGACGCCTGGTAACTACAGGAAAATACGCCATTCCAGTAATCGACAAAAGTGGATTATTAAGGAACAATAATCAGACAAGTAACGCAGCTTCGTGGACACCTACCCTGTACGAGGCATATACTATCCATATTTGTCATTCCTCGGCAAGGACAGGCCCTTGAAAAATAAGCACTGCACAAACCATTTTGTTGTCGATATATACCCCATCGTGTGCGTGTGTGTAATATATATATATATATATATATATATATATATATATATATATATATATATATATATATATATATATATATATATATATATATATATATATATATATATATATATATATAAACTCGCATTTCCACGCAGCTCAGTAATTAACTCGATCTTCAGAATCCCCAAAAGAACCACACCTTCCTCTAATCTGCTAGTGATTCCAGATGGCCTTCTATTCCTTCATCATCTGATCGTGAAAGAAACCAATAACTAGCTATAGAGCTAGGTTATTCTGTGATCAGCAGTTGGATCACAGCACGCGGCTGGAGCAACAGGAAATAGAAGTAAGGAAAAACAATATATGCATATATTGCATCAATATAAATATAAACCCAATCGATCACTACTCGTTGTTTTTCTCTCTTGTGTGTGGTCATCAAATCAAATATATATATGTTCTGTTGTTTCCTCAGCAGGTAGAGTGACTGTACTTGTACGGTCCAGGGTCAACACCCCACTACAGTAGCCAGTGGCTTCCCCGAGTGCCAGTTGCACTCGGGGAAGGCCCAATTGCACTCGGGGAAGCCTTTCCCGAGTGCAACACTCGGGGAAGAGCCTCCGGCTAATCCTCTAACGGGAAAGGCGGCTTCCCCGAGTGCCGAAAATCGTGCACTCGGGGAAGGCTTCGCCGAGTGCCGTGCTGGCACTCGGGTAAGATTTGACGCCGTCGGCCGACGGCCAATGCCGTTTTCTTTTCTTTTTTTATTTTCTTCCCCGAGTGTTTTTCTTCCCCGAGTGCAACACTCGGGGAAGATTTTTGTCTCTTTTTTAAAAAAAACCCTCTTCCCCGAGTGCCGCAGCCCAGGCACTCGGGGAAGAAATTTATCTTTTTTAAAAAAAAACCTCTTTCCCGAGTGCCGCAGCCCAGGCACTCGGGGAAGCCTGTTTTTTATTTTTTTAAAAATCTAACCACAGCATGTAATATATGATTCGAATTCAAATTCAAATCTAATGACCACATATATACATATATTCATCCACAAACGCACGAGTACGATTTAAAACATCATTACAAGCCGAAATTAGCAGGCACAAAATAATGTAAACATGTCAGCATAAGGTATGCTAATCAATTCGGCATGGAAGTAGTAGGCGGTATACAAACTGCAAAACGCACATGCATGACATAATTGACATGTATACTACAGCAGTGGTAGGTTTAGCGAGGCAGCAGGTAGAATGACAGAATACACTGCTTGCCTGTATATATATACAGAAGTTTTCTGAGGTAAAGATGCAAGAAATAGCATCATTGTACTGGGTGGAACCCTGCAAGTTAAGATGACCTAGCAATAAGGCGATAACACTGCCTAAGGCCATAACACTGCCAGGAGTTGTTGCCATCTTATATCTGCATAAATAAACTGAAGTAAGCATAGTTAGTTTCATGGCAAATGAATAACAATATTGAAGAACAAATCTGAATATCATTTGACATACTTAGTTCGACGTATATAGCTATGTTGGGAGAAGCCCTATAACTAAGTCGGGGAGAAGCCTCATAATTGAGTTTCTAGTTTGTTGTGGCCATAGAAATGAGTATAGATGATACAGAAAGTGATTTGTATAGGGCCCCAAAGAGCCATATATAGCAGAAAAGTGAGAATCAGTATATTAAAAAAACAGGACTATTTGATTTGCATATAGATAAGTTGCATCAAGAACATGTGGGTAGAGAAAATGGCAAACTAAGGAAATCATAAAGCGGTGACAATGCCTGAGTTGTAGTCAGTTATGGAACAAACATTATGTAAAACAGTGTATCTAGTTTTGTTCAGAGGAAGCAGCGAGCTTAAGCCTGTCATCAGACTGAAGCCTGAATCTGAACTGGAGGCAGCATTGAGGAACACATTAGCATTATTGAAGGTTGGGCACATACAAATACAATTGTCAAATATTTAGGCTGTGCCAATGTGGAGAGTAAGCAAAAGGAATTTTTATTTGAGGTCAGGTTAACATTTAGTATCTTGTAATTGCAAAGTTAAAAATTACTTTTAATACATGGTGTGCATTATGTAGACAGAAGACAGATTTGTATGCAATAAAAAGGTGGGGGTATGAACATTATGTATCATAACCGTGATTAGTAAATGGAGAAGCACAAGATGGAAGGAGGTGCAGTAGTACATTAATTGGAACATCAGGGATCGTTACCATTCCAAAATGCCTTATTAGGCCTCTCTGTAAGAGGTAGCACCAGAGTTTGACAAAACTGCATGGCATGAATCTTCTGCAGCAGTATAACCAAAGTACCACAGCACATAATCAATAAACACCATCCTTTGTAAAATTGCAGTGTGACAGCGTCGACTGCAAATGAAATTAGTTGCAGTTAATTTAATTCACAATTATTTCAGAATCATGTTAGGATTAATAATATGCTCTATGCAAAAACGTGCACTATTTGGCAGCTCAACATGAGTATCGATCACAAGGTCAGTAGAACAGGACGCAGGTCAGCTCCTCGAACAGGATTATTGACAACTGATCAACGCGGCCATTGTTAGGCCTGCAGAATAAGCATAATCCAAAGTATGTATTGTTGATAGGAATCTATCCATAACAGATATATGGGTATCATGAATACATATATAAAGAAAAGGTTGCAGGAGCAGCAAGGGCATCTAAAGAACTCACATTGTAAAAAAAAACAAATAATGAGCATATGTAAAGAATTGATCAGGAAAATTAGAACAGGGGAAGGTTCAGAAAGTGTATACTGCATATATAGAAACTATAGCATGGGCATCTAAAAAACTGGCAAGGAGAAATTAGAGCAGGAGTAGGCTATCCCAAGTTGCATGGAGAACCTAAATAGTTGGCAGGTTTCATGTAAGAAATACTAACCCTATATGGATGCTTACAATTTTATCATTTGGCAGGAGAACTCTACCAAGGCATGTCCATCTAGAATGTAGCAATCTATAAGGCACTATTGTGATATGCATCAAAGTAAACTGGAGCTGTACAGGTGAAAAAAAATCTGAAGGATTGATGCATCAGCACAAAGAAATTAGAGCAGGAGTAGGCTATCCCAAGTTGCATCGAGCACCATGTGGCCGAGCTCCCGCTCCTGCGACGCGTACCGGCGCCAAAGCTCGGAGATCTGGATCTGGGTCCCTACGAACTTGAGCTCCGCCATGGGCACCCCTGCGGCAAAGCGGCGGCGGCCGCAATAGCGCAGTGGAGCTGCACGCGATGAGGTGCTTGAGCTGGTGGTCCACGGGCGAGCTGCACCGTTGTGCGCGCCTCGCGCCGCCGCCGGGAGCGCGGCCCGCCGCCGACCAGGAGGGGAGGAAAGGGTCGCCGTCGCGCCTCCGCCAGGAGGGCGGCCCGCCGTCGCCGTGGGCGCGACCCCCTTCCCCGTGCACGCCGCCGGCCAGGAGGGGAGAAGAGGGGACACAGCGCCTCCGCGAGGAGCGCGGCCCACCGCCGCCGTGGGCGCGGCCAGGAGGGGAGAAGAGGGGACGCGGCGCTGAAGAGAAGTGGATCGGGGAGATAGAGTGCGGTCTCAACATGAAACCCTAGCTTGTTGTATATATACCAGCCCTTGGGATTGGGCCTATTGGGCTATGCTTGGGATCAGGTCGATTGCAGCCCAACAAATGTAAAATGTTTCTTTTAATAATTATATAAATTCCCCCAAAAAATTATATAAATCCATTTAAATGATAAAAATGATCATTAAAAAGTAATAAAATTAAAGAGTATAAAAAATTGTACTCATCAAGATCTAACATGTAGCCATGCAAGTTTTTAGGATTTTCTAACAAATTTTTGAATTATTACAATTATTTTTATGGTAATTTTGAAACTTTAAATATAAATTTAGGAGACTAACACTTTCTAAGATTAAAAAATATAATATATAAAAAATGTAGATCTTGATGAGTTGTACAATCTTGGTATTCAAAAGTTTTTCATCTGAGGTCATTTAGTGTCTCATTTGACCAAGTTTGACCAAGTCAAATTTTGTATTTTAAAAAAATGACACTTCGACTGCAGTTTTGAAACCCTAAATGGGTTCAAATGGAAAAGACATGAATACCATGTTTGTTAAAATCATCAAGGTCTACATTTATTGTAATGGCCAACTTTTCATTTGACAAAATTTGAATCATTCAAATTTTGAATTTTAAAATTTTGACAACTACAGACCAGTTTTTGAAATCCTAGATGGTCTCAACTCGAAAAGTCATGAATACCAAGATTGGTCCACTCATCAAGATCTAAATTTGATACATAGGCCATTTTTACATTTGACAAAGTGTTAGAAAGTGTAGTTCTAAATCCACAAGTCTCACATATAGTTTCATAAAGTCTATGTGAGATTCAAGATTTTGTGACTAGTGTTTACTAACACTTTCTCAAATACAAAAATGACCTATATATAAAATGTAGATCTTGATGAATTATTCAATCCTGGTATTCAAAAGTTTTCCATTTGAGGTCATTTAGTGCCTCGTGTGACAAGTTTGACCAAGTCACATCTTGGATTTTTTAAACATGTGACTAGAGTTTACTAAAACTTTCTCAAATGGAAACATGAACTATGTAGAAAATGTAGACTTTGATGAGTTCTAACACCTTTGTATTCAGAAGTTTTTCATCTGGGGTCATTTAGTGCCTCATTTGACCAAGTTTGACCAAGTCAAATCTTGGATTTTTAAAAAACGACACTTTAACTGAACCCTAGATGGTCTCAAATACAAAAGTCATGAATACAAAGTATGTCAAACTCATTGAGATCTACATTTGGTGTAATGGTCAACTTTTCATTTGACAAAGTCTGAACCACTAAAATTTTAAATTTTGAATTTTTCACAGCTACATGCCAGTTTTCGAAACCCCAGACGGTCTCAACTCGAAAAGTCATGAATACCAAGATTGGTCCACTCATCAAGATCTACATTTGATACATAGGTCATTTTTGCATTTGACAAAGTGTTAGGAAAGTGTAGTTGTAAATCCACATATCTCGCACATAGTTTCTTAAAGTCTATGTGAGATTTAAGATTTTGTGACTAGTGTTTACTAACACTTTCTTAAATGCAAAAATAATCTATGTATCAAATGTAGACCTTGATGAGTTCTAACATCTTTGTATTTAAAAGTTTTTCATCTGGGGTCATTTAGTGCCTCATTCGACTTCCTCATGTGATCACATATGGAGATGTCCGGAGATGTCTGGGTTTTAGGCATCCGACGTCGCTAATTGCTCGAAACCTTCTCAATTTTTTTATCATAGCCTTTACATGCTATAACACGACGCCCAGTCAAGTTTCGTGATTTTCGGACTTTGTTTGGATTTTATATAATTTAAATACACTTTTTCCGCAAGTTGTTCGCGATGGTACGGCGACAAGATGGTTGACATTTCATGTGGCTTCCTGGAAACGGACTCAACATACACCAAATAACATGAATATAATTTTTTGAATCACCATATTCCATTATTTCATGCACCTGCAGTTCAAATCGGAAGTGTGCAAAAAATTCAAAGAAACGAAAAAAACTAACGAAATATACCAAACAAAGTCAAAATTGTCCCAAATTTGAACAAGAAGTTTGAAATGATGTGGGAAGGCATCACAAAAAAAACTAGGGCAAAAAAATAAAAAAAATAAAAATTCTTCCCCGAGTGCCTTCCCCGAGTGCCAGCAGGAGGCACTCGGGGAAGAGGCCTCTTCCCCGAGTGCCAAATTCTGACACTCGGAGAAGAGGCCTCTTCCCCGAGTGTCAGGAGCAGGCACTCGGGGAAGAAGCCTCTTTCCCGAGTGCCAAATTCTAACACTCGGGAAAGCTTAAAAAAAAGAAAAAACGTAACGGCGTGCGAAGGCGGACCGTCATGTACAATTTTCTTCCCCGAGTGCCTCTCTTCCCCGAGTGCAACACTCGGGGAAGAGAACCTTCCCCGAGTGTCGTTCTTCCCCGAGTGCCTATAAATCTGGGGCACTCGGGGAAGCCTCTCTTCCCCGAGTGCATTTCTTCCCCGAGTGTAACACTCGGGGAAGAGCTAGTTCCCCGAGTGCATGTTTTTTTTGGCACTCGGGGAAGCCACAGACACTCGGGAAATTTCAGTTCTCCTGTAGTGCCCTCTCATGGCAGAGATGGTGGCTTCAGCCCTTGATCAGGAGGCCGTCAGCAGTGGCGTCTCCTTTGTGTTGGGCAAGCGCATGGAGAAGAGTACGTCGCAAGGGCACATCTTGGAGAGGCTGGAGATGGCAGTCAATGAACTTGAGCTTGCGGTTGAGAGGTCCGCAAAGCTGCCCATCACACAAGTCTCGCTACTTGGCCGCAGGAAGATAATCAAGAGTGCCTACGTTGAGGCCATGGAACAGCTCGACAAGCACAAGCCATAGGCGGTGTCTGCAGGCCAGCAAACGGTAAAGCGTCCACGATGGATGTTTTGGGCTAAAGACATGTCCATCACACCTTTTGCTGGGTTGAGCATGGATGATGTTCGAAGATTTGAATGGTATGCAGATTGTGCTCACAAGTTTGTGAGGGACGTGGAGTCTGGCTGTTCACTTCATCACTAACCCTTTTGCAACCCTATTGTCAGGCATCTCCTTGCGAACACAAGGCTGATATGTGCCCTTGTGGTTCGATTTGTGATGAGTGATTGTCAACGTGATCCACGACCGAGGTTGAGTTAGTGACCTAACCATGGCGTGAGTTGGGTTGTGCGACATGTCTATTGGCTTGTGGTGTGCAGATATGGAGCTCAGAGGCGGTGGTAGACAGCGAGGTGAAAGTCAAGTAGAGACGTGCCGTGCCGACGGACTGGGAGCGGTGAAGGACGGACGTGAGGCTTGTACTGAGGGACCAGGAGGCCAGGTGACTAGCCGCGGTGGCTGACATCTGGGACATCGACAAGCGCAAGTGTACATGGGAGTGACCGTATTGATCGAGTCAAGGCGGAGGACGTGCATGTCGAGCGGGGCTCAGAGGATTTGGCGGCCGGCCAGTCGAGGACGGTGGTGACACGTGTCGAGGGACGGGGGATGCATATGGAGTACGCTACTCACTAGTGGGTTTGGTGGTTTGGGCCTTAAAACCATCGGTGGCGGGTTTACGGGTTTGGGCTTCAAAACCCGGGTGGAGGTTCCGAGGAGGAACGGACTACGCGGACAAGCCGCGTCGATCCGCTCCTAGCTCGCGGGTTTGCGGCGTGGGTTGATGAGGGACTGCAGTGCGGGTAGCCCAGTGGGTTAGCGGCGCGGCCCGCACCGTTTGCATCCATAGGCTGAATCCATAAGGTTTTGGGGCTTCTTTTTATTATATAAAGGGAGCAGCTAATGCACGCACGCATGTGCATTTGCCTTACAGTACGCACAATCCATATTTGGTAAGATTGTTATTATTATATTTCTATTTTCGGCAAGGGTGCTAATTACAGGCTTGTTGGCGCGCAAGATAAGTTTTCTAGCCGTTTTCAAGCTAGTTTTTTTGCTCACGAGGCCAGGCCCAGACGCCAATTACGGATAAAACAATTACACAAATTAGATTCTTCTCAGACACTAAAATTACACAAATCATAAAAAAAACAAAACCCAAATCTATTCCTAGAAGCACTTTAGTTGTTTTGCATCACCTGATATCAGATATGATACTAGAAGAAGATCTGATAAACTGACAAAGCAATTCAGTTTTCTTGCATAGGCAATTTAGTTTTGTGCTTAAGCAAATCAATTCACAAAAACATAGTAATGCAGTTCCTACTGCTGACTGCATTACTGTATAGATATACATCTTAAGTTATTCTTGTATTAGCTGCTGCACATGGTTACTCCTATTTGATATCATAACATGTTCATTTCAATGCTTGATTGCCTCACACCTGCAATTAAATAGAAGTATCGAGATAAGCACATAGATGACAATGAGAAACTAAGGAAAAAAAATGACCCAGACTCAAATTCTTCCTCTACATGCACATGGTTACTCCAATTTGATATAATAACATGTTCATTTTGTACCATGGACTATCCTAAGTTTCCCAAAAACTGATAGGCCATATCTTTTATGAATCTGAAGTGATAGCATGTACAAAACAAAAAAATTGATAGCAATGTACTGAACCAAAAAACTACAAAAGTTAAGCAATTTAATATCATCGGTTAAGCAACTTAATATCATTAGTCAAACAAGTTATTAGTAATCCGGTAGCAATTATGTGTCCAACTCCAAAATGTGCCTATAACCTATGTTAGATCATAGCAGAAGTGATCATTTCTGCAAAAGGACAAAAAGAAGAGAAAAACAAATAGGTGTAAGCAAAGGCCAGTGCACATCGACAACATTGTTTGCTAAGCTGAACTACTAAATAAAAAGATAAATCAGCATATTTCAGTGTATTTATGACAACACATTCTGGTTCAGCGCAGCTAAATGTTGTGTTGATTTGAGCTGACCACATAGAGCATAAGTGTGTGGTGAATTTCAAACATGAAATATATATGGAATAGCATGCCATAATTTAATCTGGGATAAAGCAGCATGCTTCATATTTGCATACCCTTGTGGTTTTACTCCTAAGATGGACAGGTTATATTTACATGCTACCTGAAGTTCACTCTCCAAGCTCATAAGATCGGTTGATGATCGTCCAAATTTTCCTATGATGCAAGTACTTATTTTTTTCCTAGACTATCATATTTATCATAGGTTTTGGGCTGCCTTCTAATCTTTATTTCATCTGTTAGGCAAAATAGTGTTAGGCATTAAGCAATATATTGTTATACATTAGGAAAAATGGTGTGGTGGATAAAGCAAAAATGGCAGCATCAGCTTAATGTGTGGTCATGTGTAGCATGAATGAACTTACAAACAAAGGAAAGTGCAAGGCAAAAAAAATATATTATACTTTATAAGATCCCACACCGTGTAGCCTCAACACTGAATTTGAATGGGAGTACAAAGAGGACTTACATTAAGGTGTAGGTGGTGAGTTGTTGTGTGCGCTGTGCAGCTTGTGCTGCTTGACAAGGAGGCAAAATGGAGAGGCCACCTGCATGAGACACATGAGAGACAAGTTCTGTATAATATGCCCTGAAGAAAAATAATGCCGATTTTGTTACATGTATACTATGTAATTTTTCTAGTTTTTCATTGACAGCCATCACAATCCTAGGCATGAAATTCTAGTGCTGACAATCCTAGTATTCAAATTCTTGTAATGGATCAAAACTCTGTTAAAGAAAAAACTAGAGGGGTGAATCACAGTAGTTAAAAAAGGTGAGCTAATGTCATCACTTGTTCTAACCGTCTAATAATTAGGCTTGATAGACAAATTAACACATAAAACAACTATACTGGCAGGAAACTAGAAAAAAAAGACGAGCACATATGGCTGCTCATTGTGAGACAAATTAACACACATCAATACAGTCCTAGACTTCTTAAAATAGACAATTTAAGAGTTATTCATTTGACAATAATGTGTTCTTAAATAGACAATTTATGGATTCTGAAAAAGCAAGTATAGTGTCTATGTTCTTGTCATCTCCATAGGTAAGCCATTTATATTTCTTAAAACACAATTTTATGCAGCTTATGTTCTCCTGTTTATGAGTTATATATAGAACCCAATGTATGCTAAAATCATTCTCCAATAAGCAAAGTGTCTGCAGTCTACATTCACAAATTGTACTATATAAGATTCCTGACAGCTGGGCTTGTGTGATAGCCAGAGCTATTATGAAATCTCATGTACTGGACATAACTGATAGCATAAATTGCTTCTGTGTACATATTTATAGATTTAAAGATTTTCTCTCAACACTTGGCGCTGACAGCTGTTCATACCGGTAGTGGAAGGAAAAGCACATGCAGGTGGTTTGGCAGCCTGGCAGGGTAAGGCAGCAGCAAAACAAAACAAAATTGTAGTAGTGGTAATGCAGAGAAAAAGCCACTGTCAACGTGGCTTTGAACACTACTGTGGAAAAGTAAGATGCTTTGCTCCTCTTAGTCTACATTATTGTTGCTATAATCCATGGAGTTGTAGTAGCCATGGATTGCATGCAGCAGGTAACCAGATCCATAAAACAACACTTAGAAGTATTACTTACACCATATTTATCTATAACACAAAATTGCCTTAGCAAATTAAGAAAATTGCTAGTGAGAACGTGAAAAATTACTTGATACTAAAAGAATAATTGCTTCGGTGCAGATTTATAGTAGAAGAATAATGGAAGAAAAGCATGAACTAACCGAGAATAGCCTTTGGATGCTTGAAACTTCCCACATGCTGTGATAAAGTAGCTTCACCTTCTGAAACTTTTCCTAAAAATGTGCCAGGAAGCTATGTGAAACCAGCAGAACTGGCTAACAGCACTGTTGAACATGCTTTTTTTTAAAAGGACAAAAGATGGGGAAAAACCGGTGTAAGTAATGAAATGAAACCATCCCACACAAAATTTGGACAAAACCCAAAAAAAGAGTGAAAGTGAACAAGTAGAATAGGTCTCCACGAGATTCATACAAACTTATGCACGCCCATGAATGGAGGGTGGGGGGACAATAGAGTTATTAAGCTACCATACAAGCAACAAAAAGGGATGTCCTTTTTTTACTGGTAAGAATATGCCAAATTGCCTATTTAGGAACACATTATTGCCTAACGAATGACACTTAAATTGCTTAAGAAAATGAGAACATGCTAAAATGGGCTAGTAAGAACACGGGATTCATGAAAAGTCATGGCCATCACGAGATTCATGAAAAGCTAAGCTGAATTCTAGGAAAAAGGATGGATCAGCATACTACACAAGTGAAAAGTAGGCACAAAAGAAATACATAATAGTTTCAGAAGAGCAATTTAATAATTTCAGAAAATGTAGTTCAATACATAAACCTACAATAGCAATCATTTTTGTTGTCCTAAACATTTACATTTGTGTGTGGGTTTAGGGGCAAAGGGCGTCTGCATCTTTACCCTGTTTCATTGAAAAAAAGACAGGCAAACTGCATGCTCCGCTTGGACGTCAATCCGTTTGCATGCACGGCCGTTCGTCCATGCCTGCATGCAATCTAGCAAAGCTGCGGAGGGTGTAAGATGCCTTCGTCGATCTTTGGCCACATCTGCAGCCGCCCCCTCTGCCTGCCCTCCATCTGCACTGACCCTCGCGCTTGCGTGACAGATCACAGCGCCTAGGACAAACTACAGATGACTAGGTGAGCTGAAGCACTAAAAGCTAGCCCAATAATTTTTTTTGAGAAATAGCCCAATAATATTTGAAGCGCAATAGCGGCTCGCCTTGCATCTTCTTCCTAATATAGATGAGCGAGCATGGCAAGTACGCACTCGGTAGCTATTGCCCCTGAGTTTACAAGCTTAGTGTTGCAGTTCAACAAAGGGGTGGCGGCCATTTGTGGTTTGTTAACTGCAAGTAGTAGCTCTAGAACCACTGGATTGGGACCAATCATCTTCATAATTATCTTATGGCCCTCACAAAATGTCGATAGCACAAAAGTATAGCAAAGAACTCACAGAGTGAACGGTGATGTACTTGGTTGGCATTTCTTCAAACACCAGCAGAGCGTGCTTCAGGACCACCGGCGTGGCCAGCTTCTGTTCTGGATGCAGCACATTGCTGGGGCACGATGTTGTATTGGCGCCGGCAGGACCAACTGGCCGCTCGTGGTGCAGTACTTCACAGGGCCCAGCAGCTTCACGTCCAGGTCCGCCTCCTCGAGACCGAGCTTGTCGGCAAAGTCGTTGCCACGGAGGTTCAGGAGGAAGCCGGGCGACGCCGTAATGGGCCCTGCAAATGTCGTAGTCGTGGAGACGGAGGAGGTCCCGACCGAGCTTGCGGGCGCGGGGAGGCGGGCGTGATGAAGGCAAAGGTGGTGGGGCTGGGCGTGGGGAAGCTGAACTCCATAGCGAAGTGGGTCCCTGCTCCACCAGTTCCTCCGGGGCGGCCAGCAAGCATCAGATTCGCGCGGTGGAGGTGGATGGTCATTTCGACTTCACCGTCTGAGAAGAGGGTGGTGTCGACTAGCATGCGGTTCTGCACGGGCGGTTCATCCTCGGGTCGAGCTTGGGGACGGAGAAGCCGCTGCCATGATTGGTGTCGCTCTGCGTGAGCTCCTGCGGCGGGATCTCGAACGCGTCTGCCTCGGTACATCGCGGTGGGTGATGGTCAATGCAAAGGCGGGTAGTACTCTCGCCCTTGGCGTGGCGTAGGGGTAGCGGGGAATCTGGCCCTGTAGCGCCGCCCGCATCCTGGCCTCTCCCTTGGAGAGTGCCTCCTCAAGGGCCACGATGTCGGCATCCTGTAGCTTGTCGAGCCCCTGGATTCTGGCGCTGGTACTCCTTCTGCTGTGGAGGTGTACGAGGACGAGCTCGGGCAGGCCAGAGCCCTTGAAGAAGGTGACGGACTCCTGGCCGCTGATCCGGTCGCTGCGGTCCATATCCGCGCCGCGGGAGTAGACATTAAAGGCCGCCTCCATCACCCCAAAGAGCGGAGGGCAGGGGCAAGCGGCTGGAGAAAGGGTGGGTGGGTGGGTGCCGCCGGCGGCGAGATCAGCGAGGCACAGATCGGCGTGCGGTGAGCCTCCGGTCGTCGAGATCAGAAGGAAAGAGAGAAAGGTGAAGAGAAGAAATAGATGGGGAACAGATGAGGAGGAGGGGAACCATAATAGGCTGAGCGGTGCCGGTTGAGTAGAAAACGCTAGAACGCCGCCAGACCTTAGACGATGGATCGATGGCAGGAGGAGCGTGCGTGCGAGTTGACAACCGCACGCACAGCTGAATCAAAGTCTTTACCTTATATACATAATTATTTACTGTTTTATGTTTTCCATGCAAGTAAATAAGCTATAATGCTTCATTGACCAAATTACTTTAATTGGGTTAAGTAAATGCACAATATTATTGTCATCATTTTGAGATAATTTTAGCCCATTAGAAATCATGCAGTGTTTTATTTCGGTGTTATAGCTGCTTGGGCAAAATTTTAAATTTCAATGAGGCAGTAATTTCTAATTTTGCCAAAGCGAATTATGATTATGTCTTAACTAATTTCTATGCAACTTAATGTGGGTCCTTTTATTATTTTCATGGGCCAAATTTTGAGAAAAATTTTAAGCTTATTGTTTTCAGTGTGTCTCATCTATGACATCTCATTTTGCCCACATCATGTTAATTTTCGCTGCTAAGTTATTCTTTTTAAAACCTGGACTACCTAATTGATCAAATCATGGACTAAAATCTTAAACAATTTGTTGTTCAATTCAATCCAGTATAATATAAATATATATATCTCTGCAATCCCAATGAGGACTGTTGTGTGGAAAATCGATAGACATCCCATCATAATCAACAGCGGACAGGTCAACCATTGACACATCAACAACTAAATCCTTGCTAAATTTAGTGAAAAAAATAAATTACAAGGTTCTATGATATGCAAAGGAAGTCACGAAACTCGATATTAACTGTAGCGACATACATATGCTATGAAAATAATGCTATGATAAATTTACTTATAAATATTTTTGATATTTGCAATGGAAAAAATATATCTCAAGGTTGTATTTTAATTGCTATCTTACCATAACAATTAACTTATATTACGAATGTCATAGTTACCATAAAATAAAGTATACCTTTTAAATTTTATACAAATGGTAAACCGTAAATAAATGTATATCATTCATGTTGTTGTTTTCTACAAATGTTTGATAGTTTTTTTTTCTCCAGTTGCAACGCACAGACAATTTTGCTAGTTCCTTCTAAAAAACAAATTACGATTCTGAACTTCCATAAGTTGGGATGAACAACCCCCTCAATCTGTTACACCTAAAAAATACCGGCTACTTTCGTCAAACGGATCTTCGTGCGCGTGCCTGCCGCGTCCGTAGTTCGCGTCAGAGTCCACATCTGCGGAGTCCGCGTATGCTACGCCCGTACATACCTCCAGATCCCATCGTTGACGCCACGTTGACGCCATAAAGATTTGTTACGCAAACGAGATATCCAAAAAGGTCTGGCAACTTCCGTTCCTGAAGACCTGGAATCCGTATGGGAGCACGCCGCAGCCCCACGAGACCACCATGCCCACTCGTGCTCAACTGCTCAAGATCGAACTAGGTGGCCACGCCGTCACAGGAGGGATCCTAGAGCTCGCGAGTCGTGACGAGCGACCATGCTACTCGTGGCTCGTGCGTTCTGTCCTTCCAGTACACGAGATCTGCTCCCCATCGTGGCTCCATCCGCCGACGGCTGTTGAGATCACCGATGGCGGTGGATTTGCGCTACACAACCTGCGTGTAGTGCAAGCACGACTCACCCTACGGCGCGGAGCGGAGTTGCTGTTCTGTGGTAGTACTGCTTCTCCGCCACCGACAAGACGAAGGCGTCCGTGAAGATTTTCTCCCCGTAGTGGTTGCGCCTGGCAGCCAGCCAACCAAATTGTCGATCATCCAGCGACACCGAGCCGACGCCCACGGCGTTGTGCAGCTTGCCGACTCTACGACGCAAGGATTCCCTCAGTTTTAAATCGAGATCTTCCCCATGGCCGGCCAAGCAAGGATTCCCTCTATGGTCGTGCTCTCCTCCGTTCTGCTCCTGCAGCATGATGTCATCATGCTGATGTCATATACAGCCTTCTCCCTTGGAAAATAAAATCAGAAATACACTAGAGATACTGGAAGAAGCCGACGTGGTTGGGACAAAGCCAGGGAAGGACCTCAGGGAGGAGAGATTGTAGAAGAAGCCGAGCAGCGGGGCACCTCGGTGGAAGGGGCTGTAGCGGCGGAGGGAGGCGGCGTCAGAGACGACGCAGAGCCAGAGCTTGCAGATGAAGGAGGCGCGGAAGAGGTGCACGGGCTCGTCCGGCGGGATGCGGAGGAGGATCTCAGCTGTGACTTCCCCATTCAGCTCCTGCGGCAAGCACTGCAGAGGCCCCACGGGGAGAGGGGGCGATCGACCGATCGTGGTCGTGCTCAGCGGAGGTTAGGGTTTGGGTAGTAGGTCGGGGTTGGGGAAACACGGTGGTGGTTGGGTGTGGCTGTCGTCATATGGTGACGTGGAGCAAAAAGGAATCAGGGACGTAGTTGGCTTCGTGGCGTCGTGGGACTATACGGATCTGGCGCATGTGGACATGATCTATCAGGAAAGGAAGCAGCCGTGCGTGGAGTCCAATACTATTTGGATTTTGGACTAGTGCTGTTCCGATGAAGCCTCCATAAAACTAGAGAAACTATAGTTTCAAAAAAAAAGAACTAGAGAAACTACAGGAGACATTGCATAAATGGTTTCGTGACCGCACTTGTGATGGTTGAAGGTAAACAGCGGCCGATGCTCAAGCAGGTTGACTTTATCGTGTGCAAGCAGCAGGACAGTCGAGGGGGGTTTGTGAGCAGCACAGTTATTGCGGAGAGGTTGGTGGCAACATGCTAATCCTATTATAGGGCAGAGATGCCAACAAGATCAGCGATGATGACATAGGAGCGTGGCGGTTGGAGTTTTTCGTTCTCTATGGTGTGGCAACACATGCTTCCAAGAGAGCAAGGTGCACGGATCCATTCAGTTTGCATGCGAGAGTGTGGATCGAAGGGCATCAATGGCTGAATTGGAAGGGAGTATAGACAATGGATGTTTGTACTTGCAACTAGAGTAATTTGGTTCATTGGAACTGCAGAAGGCTATGGTTTAAGACATCAGACGTAGCATTGCATTGGAAATAGAAGAGCGAGCTAATGTGGCAATATTCATATGTTACTCAGATCTTGGTTTTGAAGTTCTCGGTGTCACATGTGCAGTTAGGTTCTTGAATTGGAAATAGAAGAGCAAGCTAATGTGGCAATGTTCAAATGTTACTCGGATTGTGGTTTTGAAGTTCTCGGTGTCACGTGTACAGTTAGGTTCGAGTATGAAATTGGATTCAGCTAGCTCGTGTGGTGCCTAATAGGAGCAAACGTGCTTTAGGGAGTCAGACATGTCAGAGCTGGAGATTAATCTGATTTTACTCAATAGAGATTGTGGTGATAAAGAGAAGGGTGCACAACTGCAGATGGAGCCATCGACTATGGAGTTGCAGGAATAGATGAAGCTCTTGTCAAAAAGGTGTACACGGAGGTTTGTTCATGGACGACTTCAAGGTGGTATGCACATTCGCTAAGGTGGAGTTTGTTAGATATGTGTCAAATATGTGTATATTTTGGTTATGCTATGACTTGAGTTGTATTAGGAGCTAGGATAGAGTTGGAGTTGAACTCTATATCCTAGGGGGTCATAAATATGAGTCAACCCATGTTGTAATCATGAGATTTCTTGGTGGCTGGTTTGGGTGGCGACAAGGCTGCGGGATCGCCGGATTCCGGTGTAGCTGTTGTTTTTTAGGGAGGAGCGCCCGTAGTCATGCCCTGAGGATGTAGGCACGTCATGGAACCTCGTTAAAAACATCGTGCCTCGATGCTGTTCTCATTTGCATAGTTTCTTCTATGGTTGGTTGTGCTTTCGCGTTCGTTGGTTAGTAGATCCGTTTGGGTCTAGATCTAACCGTGCACTCTAGCGAGCACCATTTCCATTATATTCCAAAGCATTCATATACAAATGGTCATTACTATTTACCTTCATTGATATGGTTTTCTTAAGTCTCTAAATGGTGTTGAACAACTCTGTCCCTGATTTTCAATAGGTTCCATGTAGCAGAGAATCTCTAAAAATACATGAAGTCACTAGAATTTATGCAAAAAGGAAGAACACAATTCCTGAACTAACAGGACAAAATCCTAAACAAAAACAATAAATTTTACGTGTCGATGGACTATAGCGTTGATCAATGATGGGGGCTTGTATGGTTTTGCAGCGATGAGACTACTTTTTTTTTATTTCCATAATTTCCAGCGATGAGCCGCAATGGAGTCGACATGGGTGAGCCTAGCTTGGTGCTGACTTGAACTCGGAAGGGTCATCCTACACCACTGGTCCTTGTGGATGGCGTATGTGTTCATGATCAATAGCGTGCTGCGTGGCCATCATAGTTGCCGACCTTGCAATCCGTGGACAACTCGTGGAGTCGTGCGACAGGGGCAGCGGAGCTACCAAGTACAAGTGGTCTCGTTAATGATGCAGTGCATGTACCCAAGGCGCGTGGCACGTTTTTCCTCCTGTGATTCTTTTTTTGTTTCTGTAATTTCCTCAGATATATAGATATATATTGAGCCTAGCCTGGTGGAGATCGATAGGCTTATGTAGAAGAGGTTAGAAGATTAGCTTACCATGCAACATTCTTTTCCACTGCCATATACTTCAAACATAATGACACCAATTCAAAAAACTTCAGACTGCAACCGAGGACATATATTTACCACAGATAAACTTCAGACTAATATTAGTATGTATAAATGAAACACATAGGACAACTACAGACCAGGAGTAGATGCGCCGGGTTATGTAAATGTATATTGTGTTCCATTATTTCAATGTTGACACAAGTCTCGGATACAAAAAGCGTAGAATTACATCCGAATACGACCCTGTCATTATAGTCATCGGGACGAATCAGCCTTGTCACGAAAAGGGATCAGCTGTTGACAAATCATGTACTTGCTCAGGGTAAAAGAAGGAAAACGACGGACCGAGGCCAGAGGCAAAATCAAGTTGCATATCCCTTGAAGCCTTATTTTTTTATCTCAAGTAATCTATGTTGTTTGTCAATCCATGCATTGTTGGGAACTGCAGTAAATAACCGAAGCCTCATGGACTCTAGCATTCGTGCATTCAAAACAAAGAACTTTGCAAAGTCAACATGTGACATGTTGCCTCGATAGCCTTCCAACACAATTTTCTTTAGACGAATATCAAAATTGCCAATAAGATACTTGTACCTATAACACATCACATTTTCCTCACGTGACAGTTTTATCTGGAAAAGCACAATGAACAAAGGATAGTTACGACCTAGCATTATACCATGTATTTGATACAATAATAGTGACAAAAAAAATGTAGTTGGCCGCTCGATTATGGAGTAAATCAAGTCACCTTTATGTACAACTTCTCCAAGCATGGAAAGCATTTCATGAATTCAATAACCACATCCAAACTCAGATGCTCATGTGTTAATGATAAGACCTTTACACTATGCAGCACCGTCTTCAGGCTAACAAATCTTCTTGATACCTAGGTAAAGCATAAATTAGTAATGTTACAATCACAGTCAAACATTTGTTCCGAGAAATAGCTTCATGAATATGAATGTGAGAAGCATGGTGATATACCTGCAAAATTGTGGTGCCAAGCTCGAGTCTTGACATGCGAGCAGGTAGTGGCCTCAAAACAAGCAACTTTGGTGCCGAGATGACCGAGATGATGATTCGCTTGCCATGGGGATCATAGGGATCACAACAAAGTAACCTTTCTAGACAGGGGGCATCCTCAATGATGAGTTGTTCCAGATTGATGGCTCCATAATCAGAGCTCACACCGATGCTTCGTAGGGTTGGGCAAGCAATTTGGACCGAAGAGCAGCCGATGCTGCCATTTAGCAGGAAGCTCTGCAGGACAGGGCAGGCAGCTAGCAAGGCACAAAGAGAACTCTCCGAAATTCTGACATCCGAAAGGGTCAACTGCATGAGAACCGGAAATTGGAGCCCACCGGCATCGTTTACATCCGGAAAACTGCAGCCACCGAAGCTGGCAATGCGAAGCGTTGAGGAGAAGCGGTGCACGATGCAGGTAGCAGCGGCAGTGCCGAACTCCACCCATAAGGACGGCCGTAGTGGAACTCGAGCTCTTGGAGTCTGTGGAGGCCGGGGGACTGGAGCCAGCCCTCCAGGTCTGTGGCTGGGATGCGCCTGTAGTGGACGTCGTGCTCGTGGATGGAGAAGCGGCGGCCGGGGCCTTGATGCGCGGAGAGGATGCGCGAGAGTATGCTGGCGGTGATGTGGTTGGCGCGGAACGGGGATAGGTCGATGTTGAGAGGAGCGGAGCCCCATATGTGGCGCCAGCGGGACGAGAGCACCTGCATGCGGGCGCCGTCGTTGGTCGGGAGGAGGGACACGATGTCGCCCAGAACGCCGTCAGGGAGGTGGCTGATGTGGTCGAGCCGCTCTTCACCTTCGTCTCCCGCTTCTTCTTCGAGTCCTCTCCTCCTCTTGGCTCCGGAGACCATCGCCATGGCTGAATGGCGGTGCGACGACCTGGCGAGGATTTGGGAATCACCGCCGAATCGTGGAGTTGTGTGCTGCGACTCGCAAGCCAATCAAACCCTCACGGTGAGGTCACAAGTGGACGAGTAATATATCTCTTTTATGAGTTTTGACCCTTAAGTACGGGTAATTTATCTCTTTTAGGAATAAATCCTGCTGAATTTTTTTCAAAGGGCAAATTTTAGAACGCACCATATTCCAGTTTCAGACGCCAAATCAGGCTCACATCTGATGAGAGGGAAAAAAAAGTAGGGTCTGTCTATGCCTGCGGCCATGGCCACTAGTACATAAATCTTTTGCATGACCGGCGAAATGGACTTTTGGAGGCGGGCAATCCAACCGCTTCCACTCAAAGGTTATCATAATCTATATCTATATCTATATCTATATCTATATATAATAATAAAGAGGCAAAATTTCCGCCAAGATTTTTTTCCACCTCTTTTTCTTCCACTCCGGGTTCTATTAATTTTTAATACTAAAACAGCAAAATTTCAGCCTGGCCTCTCCCCACTCCGTATCCGTAACAATCTCCACTAAATCATCTAGATTTCCTCCGAGAAGTAGAATAGCCATTGCAAAAAAAAAAAAGAATCCGTATGCCCTACGCCCACTGAATATAAGCAGTGGAGACTTAAGTCCATAAGAAAAAGAGAAGGAAAGAAGAAGTTGGCCAAAGATCCGAATCGAATCGAAAAAGAGCTCTACATCAAATAACAAGCAACAAGCAACAAGGCCAGGCCAGGCCTGGTCCTCACACCGATGGTGGAGAGGAGCAGGGACCTCACCCACCGATAGACAGGACCGAGCAGCGGCATGGCTCCGGGCTCGGTGAAGAGGGTGGAAACGGTAAGGCAACCACAGTGATGGTTGTCGATGGCGTCGACGCGGACATCTATGGGTACAGCCTGAGGGTGAAGATGACGTCGGCAACCCCGCAGCTACCAGCTCCTTCCGGCAGCGGCGGTCACCGACGGTGAGAAGAACCCGACAGGGCTTCACCAAGACTCTTGGTGGCGGTGGAAGAAGTTGCGAATACGCGGCGTGCAAAAATACGGAAGGGAGAGAGGCGTAGGATTTGAGAACTTAGATCGAGGGGTGTAATCTTGGCTAGACCGTTAGTTTTAATTCCACATTTATGTCGGTTAGCTGGCGTGATTAATTTTTAGAAAGGACTATTCACCCTCCTCTAGTCCGTCATCTCGATCTTACAAGTGGTATCAGAGCTAGGTCTCTCATTTGTGGTCTTCACTGATCCGAGAGGATGGTGACGTATGGGCTAGATGTTGAGTGTGACACACATATTTTTGATGGCACACACTATCTACTACAACACATTCCTTCATGTCACAAGATGACACCACACTACAAGAAATGTCTCGGTTTTTGACGAAATGTTGATGAAACGTGCGTCTCAAACCATGCGTCTTATTCCATGGTTTGTGACGTTTATATGTTCATGTCACATCGTTTGTGATGAATAAATGACGTGACATGAACATATAAATGTCACAAACCATGGAATAAGACGCATGGTTTGTGACGCACGTTTCATCAACATTTCGTCAAAAACCGAGACATTTCTTATAGTGCCAAGGTATCTAATGCTAATGTGATTGATCTTGATTCATATGATGAGCTTTTAGATAGATATGCTAGCATGATCAAAGCTTTAGAAAATGACATGGCTAAAACAAGTAAATTGGAAAAAGAAAACTCATTTCTATAGAATTCATGTGAAGAATTTAAGTGCTTACTTGATGGACTTATTACTTCATATGAGGAGATGAATTGAATCATGAGGAGCTTAGCGTTGCTCATGATAACTTGGTACAAGACCATGCCGTTCTCACTAAAAAGCTTTTCAATGGAAAAATTAAAATTAGTGAGAGCTCATCACATGGGTTAAATGGTCAATCACATAATGTTGCTAACACTTGTGATGTAGGCAAGAAGCATGTATTCACCTCTTGTGATGACTTATTAGCTATGCCATGTTCTTCAGTATAGATGCTTGTTCTACTTCTATGTTTTCTGAGGCTAACGTTATGAAGGAGAACAATGAGCTCAAAAGAGAAGTGGCGAAATTGAGCAACAAGTTAGAGAGGCGCTACAACTCAAAAGTCATCTTTGAACATATGTTAAAGAATCAAAGAAGCTATGGTGACAAATGTGGCCTTAGTTTCAACAAGAGAATGACAAAGGGCGAGAAAAAAGAGAAAGAAAGATGAAGAAGTAAGAAAAAGAAAAGCTATCTCATTTCATGTGCTAGGCAGCCGCCCCCCTAATCCACAATTTCTAGCGACAGTTTGGTAGGGACGGCTGGCTGAGCCGCCCCTGCAGTGGCTCACCAGCCGCCCCTATACTGGCTGAGCGTAGTAATGTCTAGCTGGATACTATTCGTGGTCATGACACCTAAGATTATATGTGGGTGGCCCGTCACCTCGTGCTGGCACTCTCGTTTGGACGCCAGGGTCGACTCCAGGTCTCTTCGTCGCCATGCATACATGCAAGACAAAGTGTTCAATAATCTGCCTCATGGCAACTGTTTTTCATGAGGTTTCTCGATCGATATCTAACTGAGTAACATTTCTGTGAACGACACAAAGTATTATTTGTTTGCACGACGACATCTACGACTGTACTATGTGGTTGGCCCGTCACCTTGCGCTGCCACTGTTGTTTGGGCGCTAGCGTCGACTACTCTTGGTCTTCGTCGTCATGCATGCGACTGAAGCCAGACACACAAATATAAAGTGTTCCATAATGTCGCTCTCGTAGCAAGTGTTCTATATGACGTAATTTGTCGATATCTAGCGGGAGCCGGATACTATGTATAGTCATGACAATCGTGACTGTAAGTGGGTGGTCCGTCGTCTCGTGCTGCCACATCAGTCATTTGGACGCCACCGTCGACTCCCCAGGTCTTCGTCGCTATGCATGTATGCTAGCCGCCGCCAACAGATGGAAAAAAAAAATCTTACATGTCAGACTTTTCGTCTATCTGTTCTTCTTAGCAGCAAGCATGTATGCATGCATGACCATAAAGACCTACGCCCAAGCGATAGCTACAAAGTCACGGTTGTCACTGGCCGGTACATACGATCTCGATGGCTGCAATGGTGCCGAAAGCAACGGGGCTTGTACACAATGCCGTGTGCTAGCTGCCACTTGCACACAGGCAGACAGGCTGCAGCTAGCTGCCGCACGTTCTCTGCCTTGGTCGCCGTCTCTTTCTCTGTTATACTCCATCTGTGTGCCGGCCACTTGCACGTTCGCTGCCTTGGTGGCCCGTCACCTCGTGCTGGCATATTCGCTTGGACGATACTAAGCTGCGGGATCTAATATAATATATAGGTACCTTTTTTATTTTCCATGACTGAACTTCATTTTACTCCGATCCCTCAGCATTCACTATGCTACTTAATTACTTGGACCAATAAAAATGTCTTTAATGTAATGTTGGAAAGAGAGTTGGATTTAACGAAGAGTACATGCGTTATTTGTCATCTGAATTAAGTTATCCTAAAATGATTCCTTATACTATGGGATGTATATACTCGCAAAATCAATATTATGGGATGTATATAGAGACAAAAGTACCACTACCACTGCTACATAAAATATTTTCCGTGATCTTTCCAAAACAGCCTCGGAGGCGGGCAGCTTATCCAACCACCTCGGTTAATGCCTACCACTAACCGAGACAGTCATTTTCTATTAACCGAGGCAGTTATAACAATCGCCTCGCAAAATCGATTAGCACCTTAAAAATGCCCACCTCGGTTAATATCAATTAACCGAGGTGGTTGTTCTAACGCAACCGCCTCGGTAAATACATTAACCGAGGCGGTTACGTCATAAGGCACACCTCGGTAAATGCTAGCCCAGCCTCGGAGCCTAGACAGCCCATAATCGGCTCGATATCGCGCTCAGTATATATAATGCAGCTAGGGTTTCATTTTCACTCATCCTCTCTCTCAGCCCGTCCAGACGGCGCCGCTCCCTCTCTCTCTTAGACCATCCAGACGGCTCCGCCCTTCCCCCTCATCCAACGCGCGCATCTCCTCCCTCTCCTTCTCCTCCCACGCTGGCGCCCTCCTCACCCTCACCCGGCGACGCGGCGCCCTCCTCTCCCACACTCCTCTCTCTCACCGGCCCCTCCTCCCTCTCCTCCTCCCACGCCGGCGCCAGCCCCTGCTCCCTCTCCTTCTCCTCCCACGCCAAACGCCCCTCTCCCTCTCTCACCATGGTGGCGCGCCCCTCCTCCCTCCCACCACGTGGATCCGGCGGGCGCGGACCATGGAGGTCGGATCAGGTGGCGTGGTGGCCGGATCTGGCTTCCCCGCGGCGGCGCTCCTCCTCCACCTCATGGACAACACCGGCGGCAGCCCTCCTCCTCAGCTCTCTCCTCCCCTCGTGGATCCGGTGGGCGCGGGCCATGGAGGTTGGCTCCGGTGGTGTGGTGGCCAGATCCGGTGGCGTGGTGGTCGGATCCGGCCTCCCCACGGCGGCGCTCCTCATCCACCTCATGGACAACACCGGCGGCGGCCCTCCCTCTCCTCACTCTACCTCCACACGCGGATCCGGCTGGTGGGGGAGCCACCTCCCTCCTCCCCCACCAAATCTGGTGGAGACCTGCGAGCGGCGGGGTGGGGCCTACTCCCCGGCGGCGGCGGCGGCGGCGTGGCAGGTTGCATGGATGGGCTTGGCAGGTCCCTCCGTTAATCTTTTGGGTAGTAGTGTACTATAGAAACGATTTGTGGAGACGTCCGATTTTTTTCACTACCATGGCTCAATCACCATCTGCCCCTATAGTGCCCCTACTAATGTTCCAATGTATATGTAATAGCCTCTTTCCTCCTCCTTGGGACATTTACTACTTACCTAGAAGAAAGGAAGGGTGCTTTGGGCTGCCTCCAAAAATTTGCACTTTAAGAAGGGAAAGTTTTGATTTCTATTCCTTTGGTGGAGGAGGCTGCAGAAGGTAAGGAAATGTTATTCCAGACTTTTTATTGAAGTTTCATGTTAGATTAGTGCTTAAATAGGATTTTGATTTTTTTTCTCTCTTGTATGGTGGTTGAGGCATTTATGGAGCAAATTATTAGGCAAAAGTTTTGAAGGTTGAGAAGGTGGTTCTCGCAGTTCCTTCATCTTGGTGCCACCTGGTACTCCTTTGTCGTCTAGGATGGGGCCGTCAATGACATAACCACTCCCTGATGCTGCTACCATAGTCTGGCGCTTGACTATCAGGAGCTACCTGCCATTGTGCAGCCTCCCTTGGGTTAGCCTTCTCGAGGCTTCGTTGGCGTGCAAGGTGCCTCCCCTATATAATGTTGCTGACGAGCGGACCCGGAACCCTCTTCCCTTGGAGCCTAGGGAGTCCCTTGTCCTGATGCGTCACGCCCGTTGCGTGATCCTGCTAAGGGAGTGGCTGACATTGCCTCACGACTACGAAATGGGCCGACGGTGCAGTGTCTCAGTATCTAGCAGGCTCTGGGTGCCCGATAGATTCCTATGTCAGCTTCTGGTTGTGGTTCGGGATGTCGATTGCCTCCCAGGTGATGTCCCGGGTGGTTGCCAGGTTGGAGGTGGAGCTCAGGCTCCCATCATTCGGGATTCTAGGGCTATGGCTGAGCCCCAGAGCCCTAAGCGATGGTTGAAGGCATGCTCGGGCTCATCCTGGCTCCACCGGTGGGTACACATGAGCATACCCGATTGCTATACCCCTCGAGCCCCTGAGCAATTCATAGAATCAATCAGAGTTTCTGTTGATCTGCTATCTCCTTCTCGGAACTTAATGTACCGCTATGTTAGACTCTCGTCTAGAGCCTCCATGCCCTTCATGGCATCCTAGGTCGAGGTACGCCGAGTCGTGACAAATCTTAGGTCAAATACCCTTTTCTGAGGGTGCTGGGTTGTCTCACATGACCTCTAGGTTGGGTGATGTTGTGGGCGAGAATCCTTCCGCGAAGACCCGAGTGAGAGCCCAATGGACCGGTCGAGGGGTCACTGGCTCTGAGCCTGCATAAGGTGCCCTACTTAACTCGGACTGATGTGGGTTGAGCGAATTGGCTTTGGTCCTCAGCTCTATGCCATTCTAATGCTTGGTGCCCCACGCCCGTCTGAGGGCTCGGTTATAGGACTCTTAGGCTCTGGTCGCACATCACCATGGTTGGGGGTAATCCGCGCACTTGGGCTTGGATGCCGTCGGCAGGCCCAACGCTCAGTGCCCGTTGCTCTTGATTCTCCATGCCCAGGAATGGTCACAAGCTACCCAATGGCCGGACCTTTGAACTCCTAGCCAAGAGGGCCAGCGTAGCCCCGAGCCCATCGTGGGGCCAATCTATTAGTGGGCAAGGCAGTTTCTCCAAGCATGCCCTTCCAGCTGATGCTCGGTGTAGTCATATTATATTACTCGGTTGCCACACCGGCAAGTGGAGTTGACACGCGTTCCGCCCCATGCTCCATGCGGCGATGATCCTACGGCCATGCAGCCTCAACATTTTGGATGCACAAAGGACTCGAGGGTAGCGTGGCTCCTCGAATACCGTGCGTGGGATTCGCAAATGGGCAGATTTGTAACTTTGTCATGTGGTGGCATGGACTACGGAGCGGGACATGAACAGTCATGGGAATCCCATCATGTTGTGCTATTATAGCATGCGGTTCTTCCATGCAATCGTCTCGTGCCCATTATATGAAGTGAAAGGGTGCTGGTCTCCTCCCCGGGCTAATGAATCTTTTGTCTGACCCACTATTGGTGATCGATCAGACTGTCAACACCACTCCATATCACCCACACAGGGCTAAATAGCCCTAGACCATGGGCGACTAGAAGGTATTCTCTCCCGGTCTTGTCTCCCTGGTTCAGTCCTTGTGACCATGGTTTGGCCCTGGAGTGGGATGGCACCCTCTAAGTGAGACTCTCTGGCGTTGCGCACATTGCTTCTATGAGAGTGTGAGGATTTCAGTGAAGTCAGCATGGCAACGAGGCAGAGGTCGAGGTGCAACTGTGCAGTGTGGCGTGAGGAGGCGAGGTCTCCTAAGCCCCTCATGGCTCCAGGGGCTACTGTCTGTTCCTCGCGTGGCTCCTCCCCGGTGGGCTCTTCGTCGCTGCGGGTTCCTGGACCCCTCTCTTGTGAGTGGGGCCGGCAATGGGTGGCATCACCTTTGTCTTTGTTGAAGATAGCATGGGGCCACCCCACTCGGCCATTCCCACAAGGGTGGAAGGATTTCATCAATGTTAGTCGCTCGGGAATCCTTCCCCCCTGCTGGAGAAGAGAAGACCTGCCAAGCGGAGTTGACGATACCTCGTCGATGAAGTTGGTGGCTCGAGCCACATCTTCGGGTAGCTGCCGCAATGTTTGCGGTACAGAGCAAGCCTCCTCCGTCAACCCTCTCTTTTGCCCGGGCGCTACCTTCTTTGCTTAGCCCAAAACCAAGGGTTTCGGCTTCCCTTATATGGCGGAGTGGGAGAGGGAGGAACGCCGCTGTTGGGGGAGACAGATGAGGGGCACCGTGCTTAGGCATGAGAGAGAGGAGAGGGTGGAGCTTGAGATTGGATGGAAACCCTAACTCTTGGTTTGTATAAACCTGATCGAAGTTGATCTAGGCTTGGGCTAGGCCTTGATCACGATTAACGAAGGTGGGCCCCATAACAGGCCCACCTCCGAAAGTGGCCTCCATTTTCGAAGCGGACCTCTTATGAGGCCCGCGGTCATAAATCAATTTTAGGAGGCGGGCATTTTCTAACCGCCTCGGTAAATAAAATGATTGCCTCTATTAATCGATTTAGCGTGGCAATCAATTAATAACATTTGGTGCCTCAGTAAATAAAACGACCACCTCCATTAATCATTGAGCATTTTACAAGGCGGTTGGATTTTGTGATCGCCTAGGTTAATGTTTGGGCAGTGTCTCATAAAATCATTTTGTAGTAGTGATTGTCAGTGCAGTGTTTGATCTGGCGATGATTTTTTGATCATCACTGCTTGTTTAACATATCACTAACATTTTCTCTAGGGCCATCTTTGATAATGCATTTTCAAAATATTAATTTAAATGTAGCATAACTATTAATAGCGTCGGCAATGTGATTACATCAAGCCCACAACCTCCACACTACATCAAAATATACATCAAGTTCAAGCCATACGAGTCCATACATCAAATCCAACCACAAATCCAAACATGAGAGATATGTGATTACCACGTGTATGAGATGAATCCGAGCTAACCCTTTGATTAGATAATGCATTGGTCTCAATTTGGATTCCTGACTTGGTCATGAAACTAGCAAGTTGTTCTTGAAGTGCGCGGATACCTCAATATGAGTCAAATTGAAGTATGTGACTCTATTTCCTACAACACAGAGTGAAAGAAGCTAAGTAAAAATGTATATGAAGCACAGTGAAGAGACACTCAAATTATCTACCTAGGCTGCCAATTGACCAAATATATGAACTTGATCATATGTGGGGAGTTGCTGTCTTTGATGAGTGTACATATGTATGGCGTAGAGGACTTCTTTTATTTTTAATCCTTTTTGTCGCACGCGCCTAGCACAACAAAATCATGCCGTCACGCCAACAAGATCTGGCACATTTAATGGTGATTTTAACATGGAAAATCTTGTCATGCCAATCCCGTTGGCGTGACAGTATTGTTTTGTCATGCCAACGGGAATAGCTTGACAACATCAGATGAAAATAGTTTTTATACAAAAGTTGAAGATCTAGATGAGTTGTAGAAATTTTTAGTTTTGAGTTTTTTTCATTTGAGGCCAAATAATATAAAATGTTAGCAGCATAATAATCAGGTACTCAAAGAGATCTAAAACTTTTTAGTTGATAACTTTTTAATTTGAGATGGTTTATATGTTCAAATATTCAATATAAGTTCTTAGATCTGTTAAACTATCTTGGATGGAGTTAAAATTAATACCAATGTTATAGTGCTTGAAGAGATCTATAACTTTGCAGTTAACACCTACCTTTGTAATTTGAGATTGTTTAGAGTGTTAAATATATAATACAAGATTCGCAGATGTGAAGTTTAAAAATAGCATCAGTTATATTGTCACAAGTGTTGTCCAACTCAAATACTTTGGATATTTGAGATAATGTTGAGGTCTCAAGTTTGAATCCTAAAAACACACATTTTTCATGTTTAGAACCAGCCACGATAAGGTTCTTTTAGTCTATAAATACATAACAAGGGCAAGTTTACCTGAGACTGGCATATTGCCTCCATTGGTCGTTCTCCATTTGGTGAACGGGCAGCCATACATATTTTCCTCCGTGGTGCTGAAGATCATCATCTCCCTTCACTCTCAAGCAAGCTAGGTCTCCGTCTCATTTGCTGCTAGGACTCCAGGGTACAGTACGCTGCGGTAATCTTTCTCTTGAAGCCAGTAATTCATTCCTGCTCCCTCTCTGTTCTTACTTTACAGACAATTGATTGTTGAAATCTTTTCACACAGCAGCCCCCAAAGAAACATTTCAGAGCACGTCTGCAGAGGTCTCCGTCAACATTTCAACATTATTGGAGATTCTTCGATGTCTCGACAAGTATCTGATGCTGGTAATTATGTAACATGCTGGTTCATATTTGCAATGTCATCTTTCTTTATATGAAGTGCTGAAATGATGTCAGAACACACTCCAAATCATGTTTGCTGCCCATATGGATTTGCTTTTACACTGACACTGACAGTGCCTGTACATTTGTGAAATGAAAGCAGACCTGTGCTCAGATGCTGCCGTCAGCGAGTTTATCGACGGGGTGACTATGCAGCTGTGGCGGTCCAATGCACTCATGGTTGCCAATGCCGTCCTTGTGGCAATCATGGTGGCAGCTGGTGCTTCGGGCTGGCGTTATCGCTATGCAGCCGTGACACGCTTCCTGTTCCAGGGAGCCTCCACACTGTACCTCCCCGTCGTCTCCTACGTTGCCTCTTCCATTGGCAAGGAATCCTGCAGCACGTCAGGAGGACTTGACGTCTTCTGCCATGGCAGGTCATACGTGGCCTTGCTCCTGATCTGGACAGTTCTTGTCCAGATTGTTGGAACCAACACAAGTGCAATAGTCGCCGCTGATGATTACCATGGTGGCCAGAACCTGAGCCCTTCAATCGAGCTGCTTTTTCGTACGGTATGGACGTCGTACCTCGTGTTCTACTATGCGGGTCATGGCTTCCTCACCGAAACCAGCCAAATGTTCACGTTGGGAAGCATATTGTTTTACAAGATGTTATCAAAGTATCTCGTCGTTCTCTGTCTTCTTAGTCTTGCAAGGATAATGCTCATGTGGTATGCATTTCACAAGGCAAGAAACTCTTTCGCTCTTGGGCGCAACCCTCACCTCATCGCCGGATACATGGTGAAATTATTAGAAGGTGATGACGAGAGCCCCAAAGGATCACCTGTGGGGTATGCTCCTCATCGGTTGATACCCCAATTGATAGTGATGGGGGAAGACAAGCAGCAGATCGAGGATACACCCCATGGGTATAGCTTCAAGGAAGGAAACAATCGCTTGGTGACTGTTGACATGGTGTGGCGAATGTCGGCGACTGGTGATGCTCTCTTGGCCTCCCAGCCATGGCTCAAGGACTTGTGCCTTTCATTCGCATTGTCCAAGCTGCTTGCACGCCGGTTCGCCAAGGCTCATATCGCTGAGACTGGCTCTGCCAAGGCGTTTAGTTTTGTCTTGGATGTGCTGCTTAACAATGGCAGCGCAGACAGGGTATTCAGAGTGATGGCAGATGAGATCTCCTTCATCCTTGATTCTTACTATTCATCACTGCCAACTTTCAACATTGGGCAACTTCTGCCAATTCTCAATTTCGTCCTTTCCATTTCAATTATGACCTGGTGCTTAGCTGGGGGCGCTATCGTATCAGATAGGTACAGCGTTCACAGCCACCGTAACCAGATATACTGCAGACCTGAACCTATGTCGTCATGCAAGTTTCCACCCCAGTACTTGAATGATAATGGCATACGAATAGTATTCGGCAACATACTTTTTAACACCCTACCCACATTCTCCCTTTTTGGAGCTGTCATAGTCGCAGAGGCATGGCAGATTGTGTCATACCTGTGCTCCAACTGGGTCAAGGTAACCATGCTTTGCAACTATATGACCCATGCGACCTGGCAGCAATCTCCTCGTGTGCAGAGATGGCTTGGTCTTGTTATGAAACTGAGAAACAAGTTCAGAAGGAGCTGGAGCGATCACATGGGACAGAGGTCGCTACTACTAGCACTATCACACCAACAACAGCCAAGTATATGGTATGGCCTGATGAGCCGACGGCTCTTATTTTCCTTCTCTGACCAAAATTTGCAGCATGTCAAAGTTCCATCAGAGGTGAAGGCTGCCATCGTCGACGCATTCAGGAGTAGCAATGGTACCCTGAGCAAAGGAACGGCAGCTCTCCACAAGCACAGCGGTAATGGCAGCAGCCTCCTATGGGCATGTGAAGGACAAGGCACATCGGACGTGATCCTCGCATGGCACATCGCCACTTGCATCATCGAGGCCGGGCACTCCTCATCCAGCAATCGCCCATCGGCCCGCAACAGCAACAGGTCCGTCGCGATGCATCTGTCCCGGTACTGCACCTACCTTGTGGCAGACGCACCCCAGCTGCTGCCAGATAACAAGGAATGGTCTAGGAAACTGTGTAAGACAGTGAGCAAAGACATCAACCAAGCACTTGTAGGCGAGTCAGTGGAGCACGATGGCATGAGCATGACCATGGATGCACGTCTCGGTGAGAGATGTCAGCAGGAGGTGGTGAAGAGGGGGGTGAGGTTGGGCAAGCAGCTCATGGACATGGAGTTGGTTCCAGACGAGGAGGCAAGGTGGGCTCTCTTGGCCAGCTTCTGGTCTGAGATTGTACTGTACGTGGCTCCCTCTGATGACCTCAAGGCGCACAAGGAGGCCATGGCCCACGGTACCGAGCTCCTGACGCTCATTTGGGCATTGCTCGCGCATGCTGGGATCACTACCAGGACAAGCTCTACCAGTAATGCTGCTGCTTAATTGCATTGGGTGCCTGCAGCATTAGCGTGCAGTTATTATTTTAAGTTTTATGTAGTGTCTCGGGGTGTGTACGTGAGCACAACTTGTTTGTTTTAGTTTCGTTCTTTGTATTTTTCACGTCATGTGGCATTAGGGTGTCCCTCGTGAAACCCTCAACTGTGGCATCTCCTATGTATCGTTTGCTTTATGTCGAACAAATCACTACATGGAATAATTCTACATAATGATGTGAACCACCTCTTGTGTACACGAACTTTTAACAAGTGTTATTAATGTATTTCTAAGACATAAGCAAGGCAGTGTACTCTATTTGTATTCAAGTTCCAGATTAATTCTCATTTGGATTTGGAACTATCGGTGTTCAAGTCAGTAGAATAAATCGAAGACATTAGACCAGTCTTAGTGGTAAGTTTAATGGCGCTGTTACCAAAACTGTCATATTAGCTTTTACTCCCTCCGGTCTATTTTATCTGGCACGAGTTAGAATGACACGGTCTCCTAGATTATACTTTAACCATTCATTTGCTTTATATTATATTATTTATGCTTATAAACTTATATGCATTGGATACTATAATTGCTTACAAATCTAATCATATAAAGTTTGTATTATAATAGTTAAAAATTATTAGCCTAATTATTGATTAAAGTTTTTTAAAGTTTGAATCTTGATATGCGTGTGCGCGAGATAAAATGGATCAAAGGGAGTATATTGGACAACGGGTTTCATCCAGATGAAACTCTCTTTATCTCTTCATAATTATCTATCACTGTATTGACGGTCCCTCTTTGATTCACTACCACACAGAAGACCATCACTGCTGGGTTGAGGGATTTTCAAGATTCAAACTCAAAACCTAAACGTTCATATTCCCGCGAGAGCACCTACCAACTGAGCTATGTGACACATATGACTATGTAGCTAACGCTATTCTTTTAGCTATACATTTTTGAATCTTATATATTATATATTTAACACTCAAAACAATCTTAAATAAAAAGGATGTTAACTGCAAAGTTACAGATCTAACCGAGTACTACAACTTTGATGTTGACTTTGTCTCCATTCAACATTGTTAATCATGTCAAATTTGATTCGAGAACTTATATTAAATATTTGGACTTGGAAATCATCTCAAATTAAAAATTTGTCAACTACAAAGTTTTAGATCTCTTATACTCTACAATTTTGAAATAAAGTTTATTTTCATCTGATCTCAAATGAAAGGTTATGGTTTTTTTGGTGCAAAACAACTATCACCGCTGGTTCAAGCCACGAAGCGATAGTGATAGGTATCACTGTTGGTTCATGGCTTGAATAGGTAATGATAGTACATGTTGAAGAAAATCGACTTCTTGAAAGGAGTGACGATAGCATGGACATGGTCCTCCTTTTCTAGCTTTCTCTTCCTTGTCGTGTTCCCCTCTTTTTTCTTCTTTCCGAACTCGACCTACGTAACCTTCACCATGCCAAACACCTGTTACCATACATCTCTTACGCCGGTTGGGTAGGTTTCAGTTCATCCTTATTGTCGGAGTACTTATGCATCAAACTAGATCGGTACCTATACCTTCCAGTGAGGAATTGCATGTATCTCATGTACACCATCTTTTCAGATCTGTTAAGGTAAGTGTAGCAGGTACCATCAAGGCAAACTGTGCATAGAGGCTGGAGCAAATTCCTTTTTTAATAGAAGTTTAATTTTAATAGTTGCTTTTCTGATCAAAGGATAAATTCTGATGCAAGAATTTAACTTGCACCATAGCGGTGCTGAGGAGCAGCAAGAAAAGCACCATAAGGGCGCCTCCGAAGTCCAAACTACTACAGGTTGCACCAATCTTACTGTGGGGGCATGACGCGGAGGAGCGAGAGCGAGTTGAAGGTGTGGGCATCAGGTGGATCTGGGCTGTGCTGCTCTCCAGCTGCAGAATGGGGTTGGGGCAGGGAGGAACCAGATGGTGGGAGCCAACATCAGGCACAGGGACAGAATGGAGACGTCAATCCGAAGCTCCTTGAGGTAGGGCGGCGTCCATCGCAACAGGTGGCGCACCATGGCCATCGAAGGGCGGCACAGCTTGGCCTTGAAAGGACGTCGATGGAATGATTCAGCTGATTGGAAGAAAAAGAACAGAGAAGGAGAGGAAGAGGCAGATGGGTGGTTCTCAGCAGAGGATGCCGGTGTCGCCGTCCTCACTACGAAGCCGACGCTTCCCTAGCGCTGCCGCGGCGGATTAGCAGATGTGACACTCGAGAAGGCTGACGTAGGTCTTGCAGGTCTTACAATGCAATGCAAGCTGATGCAGGCAGCAAGTTTAGCCCATTAGGCATTGCAGGCTGGGTTGCTTAAGCCCGCATCAATTGAAGCAGGAGCCCACAACTTCCACATGGCCTGTTTTTGCAGGCGGTCCGAGCAGGCTGGAAGGTTGGCCCACACTTGCTTGCATTCCTATTGCTAGCTGATGACTAAGTAGTACTTTGTAAAGAGTTGATCAGACAAGTAACGAGAACTTTGTAGCTTCCGCCACTTTAATTATAATTGCCAGATGACTACAATGTTCTTGTTCTTTTTTGTCATGGTTTGCTATACATCGGCATTCAATATGGGCTCTAATGCATCACTCTGGAAATTGCATAGGCCCATTGTTATTGGTCCCCGTTAGGTAATGCATTGGAGTCTTCATTACTCTAAAGATAAATACGCTAATATTCCAAGCGAACACTCTTAAATGAACTAACGTTATGTGTTTACAAATGAACTAGCCAGTGCACAGTAGTTTTTATGTACACACTTTGTAAAGCACCACACTCCGTGTAGCACCCGGTTTTAAAAACAAAACCAGATACACACAATATGTGAGACCAGGAAGTCAAATCTCACACAGCTACAAATAAAGGGTAATATCAAAAGATAATGCTTAATATAACGTATTATTACAAGAGATATAATCTTAGACTGCAAACAGTAGAAAGACACTCCGTTCTTCAGGCGAAGGCTCCAATTTCACAGGGACAACTGACTGGTTGATCATAAGCCTAACTCTTCAAAACTCTAGCAATCTGGTACTAATTGATGTTACACCATCCACCTCCACTAATATGGCTAAATAATCATTTAAGCCCATTAGTAAATAAAGACATAGGCCTTTGAGAGTTGGTGGAAAATTAGGCTCGAATTTTTCTAATTTCGAAATTAATTAATATCATGAAATAAAAATAATTCTAGAAAGTCCAGAATTACCATTTATGTCACGAAAAATGCTCCGAAGCTTTGAAAAATCCCTGGAAAAATCCTGAAGATAAATTGAAAGACCAGGAACTTAGACAAAATATTTAGAGCTCAAAGAAAGATTGTTGGGAACTTGGAACATAAAGATTAAGGTCAAGGAGGTAGGAATTAAATTCTAGAAAGAAGCTAGAAAATTCCTAGAGATAGATATTCATATCCTAAACGTATTTTAAAAAAATTTTGCACATAGAAACACGAGGTGCGACTGGCATGAATGTAACAAACAAGTTTCTACCTTAAGATAAATTTTAATTTAATGAAAATTTATTATTTCCCTATGTTTTCATGAGCACAAAAATACAAAATTAAATCAATTTCTCTCTATTTCAAAAGGGGCAATTTTTAGGGTGTTACACTCTGGTTTTATGGAAGTTTCTTATATTTATCTTTTCTCTAATGTGTTTCCGAAGGTTATCGTGGAGGCGTTATTAACTGGTCTCCATTAATTAGTAGTAGTAAGATATGTTTTCATGGACCTGTAACAAAATTACAGACGTTGCAATGGCATGGCAAAACCAAGAAATTGGATGCGCACACTAGCTGAAGTGAAATGGTGTCATCGAGGGAATAAAAATGACAAAACATAAACATTGACGCCTGGTAACTACAGGAAAATACGCCATTCCAGTAATCGACAAAAGTGGATTATTAAGGAACAATAATCAGACAAGTAACGCAGCTTCGTGGACACCTACCCTGTACGAGGCATATACTATCCATATTTGTCATTCCTCGGCAAGGACAGGCCCTTGAAAAATAAGCACTGCACAAACCATTTTGTTGTCGATATATACCCCATCGTGTGCGTGTGTGCAATATATATATATATATATATATATATATATATATATATATATATATATATATATATATATATATATATATATATATATATATATATATATATATATATATATATATATATATATATATATATATATATATATATATATATATCATTTCCACGCAGCTCAGTAATTAACTCGATCTTCAGAATCCCCAAAAGAACCACACCTTCCTCTAATCTGCTAGTGATTCCAGATGGCCTTCTATTCCTTCTATCATCTGATCGTGAAAGAAACCAATAACTAGCTATAGAGCTAGGTTATTCTGTGATCAGCAGTTGGATCACAGCACGCGGCTGGAGCAACAGGAAATAGAAGTAAGGAAAAACAATATATGCATATATTGCATCAATATAAATATAAACCCAATCGATCACTACTCGTTGTTTTTCTCTCTTGTGTGTGGTCATCAAATCAAATATATATATATATATATATGTTCTGTTGTTTCCTCAGCAGGTAGAGTGACTGTACTTGTACGGTCCAGGGTCGACACCCCACTACAGTAGCCAGTGGCTTCCCCGAGTGCCAGTTGCACTCGGGGAAGGCCCAATTGCACTCGGGGAAGCCTTTCCCGAGTGCAACACTCGGGGAAGAGCCTCCGGCTAATCCTCTAACGGGAAAGGCGGCTTCCCCGAGTGCCGAAAATCGTGCACTCGGGGAAGGCTTCGCCGAGTGCCGTGCCGGCACTCGGGGAAGATTTGACGCCGTCGGCCGACGGCCAATGCCGTTTTCTTTTCTTTTTTTATTTTCTTCCCCGAGTGTTTTTCTTCCCCGAGTGCAACACTCGGGGAAGATTTTTGTCTCTTTTTTTAAAAAAACCCTCTTCCCCGAGTGCCGCAGCCCAGGCACTCGGGGAAGAAATTTATCTTTTTTAAAAAAAAACCTCTTTCCCGAGTGCCGCAGCCCAGGCACTCGGGGAAGCCTGTTTTTTATTTTTTTAAAAATCTAACCACAACATGTAATATATGATTCGAATTCAAATTCAAATCTAATGACCACATATATACATATATTCATCCACAAACGCACGAGTACGATTTAAAACATCATTACAAGCCGAAATTAGCAGGCACAAAATAATGTAAACATGTCAGCATAAGGTATGCTAATCAATTCGGCATGGAAGTAGTAGGCGGTATACAAACTGCAAAATGCACATGCATGACATAATTGACATGTATACTACAGCAGTGGTAGGTTTAGCGAGGCAGCAGGTAGAATGACATAATACACTGCTTGCCTGTATATATATACAGAAGTTTTCTGAGGTAAAGATGCAAGAAATAGCATCATTGTACTGGGTGGAACCCTGCAAGTTAAGATGACCTAGCAATAAGGCGATAACACTGCCTAAGGCCATAACACTGCCAGGAGTTGTTGCCATCTTATATCTGCATAAATAAACTGAAGTAAGCATAGTTAGTTTCATGGCAAATGAATAACAATATTGAAGAACAAATCTGAATATCATTTGACATACTTAGTTCGACGTATATAGCTATGTTGGGAGAAGCCCTATAACTAAGTCGGGGAGAAGCCTCATAATTGAGTTTCTAGTTTGTTGTGGCCATAGAAATGAGTATAGATGATACAAAAAGTGATTTGTATAGGGCCCCAAAGAGCCATATATAGCAGAAAAGTGAGAATCAGTATATTAAAAAAACAGGACTATTTGATTTGCATATAGATAAGTTGCATCAAGAACATGTGGGTAGAGAAAATGGCAAACTAAGGAAATCATAAAGCGGTGACAATGCCTGAGTTGTAGTCAGTTATGGAACAAACATTGTGTAAAACAGTGTATCTAGTTTTGTTCAGAGGAAGCAGTGAGCTTAAGCCTGTCATCAGACTGAAGCCTGAATCTGAACTGGAGGCAGCATTGAGGAACACATTAGCATTATTGAAGGTTGGGCACATACAAATACAATTGTCAAATATTTAGGCTGTGCCGATGTGGAGAGTAAGCAAAAGGAATTTTTATTTGAGGTCAGGTTAACATTTAGTATCTTGTAATTGCAAAGTTAAAAATTACTTTTAATACATGGTGTGCATTATGTAGACAGAAGACAGATTTGTATGCGATAAAAAGGTGGGGGTATGAACATTATGTATCATAACCGTGATTAGTAAATGGAGAAGCACAAGATGGAAGGAGGTGCAGTAGTACATTAATTGGAACATCAGGGATCGTTACCATTCCAAAATGCCTTATTAGGCCTCTCTGTAAGAGGTAGCACCAGAGTTTGACAAAACTGCATGGCATGAATCTTCTGCAGCAGTATAACCAAAGTACCACAGCACATAATCAATAAACACCATCCTTTGTAAAATTGCAGTGTGACAGCGTCGACTGCAAATGAAATTAGTTGCAGTTAATTTAATTCACAATTATTTTAGAATCATGTTAGGATTCATAATATGCTCTATGCAAAAACGTGCACTATTTGGCAGCTCAACATGAGTATCGATCACAAGGTCAGTAGAACAGGACGCAGGTCAGCTCCTCGAACAGGATTATTGACAACTGATCAACGCGGCCATTGTTAGGCCTGCAGAATAAGCATAATCCAAAGTATGTATTGTTGATAGGAATCTATCCATAACAGATATATGGGTATCATGAATACATATATAAAGAAAAGGTTGCAGGAGCAGCAAGGGCATCTAAAGAACTCACATTGTAAAAAAAAACAAATAATGAGCATATGTAAAGAATTGATCAGGAAAATTAGAACAGGGGAAGGTTCAGAAAGTGTATACTGCATATATAGAAACTATAGCATGGGCATCTAAAAAACTGGCAAGGAGAAATTAGAGCAGGAGTAGGCTATCCCAAGTTGCATGGAGAACCTAAATAGTTGGCAGGTTTCATGTAAGAAATACTAACCCTATATGGATGCTTACAATTTTATCATTTGGCAGGAGAACCCTACCAAGGCATGTCCATCTAGAATGTAGCAATCTATAAGGCACTATTGTGATATGCATCAAAGTAAACTGGAGCTGTACAGGTGAAAAAAAATCTGAAGGATTGATGCATCAGCACAAAGAAATTAGAGCAGGAGTAGGCTATCCCAAGTTGCATCGAGCACCATGTGGCCGAGCTCCCGCTCCTGCGACGCGTACCGGCGCCAAAGCTCGGAGATCTGGATCTGGGTCCCTACGAACTTGAGCTCCGCCATGGGCACCCCTGCGGCAAAGCGGCGGCAGCCGCAATAGCGAGTGGAGCTGCACGCGATGAGGTGCTTGAGCTGGTGGTCCACGGGCGAGCTGCACCGTTGTGCGCGCCTCGCGCCGCCGCCGGGAGCGCGGCCCGCCGCCGACCAGGAGGGGAGGAAAGGGTCGCCGTCGCGCCTCCGCCAGGAGGGCGGCCCGCCGTCGCCGTGGGCGCGACCCCCTTCCCCGTGCGCGCCGCCGGCCAGGAGGGGAGAAGAGGGGACACAGCGCCTCCGCGAGGAGCGCGGCCCACCGCCGCCGTGGGCGCGGCCAGGAGGGGAGAAGAGGGGACGCGGCGCTGAAGAGAAGTGGATCGGGGAGATAGAGTGCGGTCTCAACATGAAACCCTAGCTTGTTGTATATATACCAGCCCTTGGGATTGGGCCTATTGGGCTACGCTTGGGATCAGGTCGATTGCAGCCCAACAAATGTAAAATGTTTCTTTTAATAATTATATAAATTCCCCCAAAAAATTATATAAATCCATTTAAATGATAAAAATGATCATTAAAAAGTAATAAAATTAAAGAGTATAAAAAATTGTACTCATCAAGATCTAACATGTAGCCATGCAAGTTTTTAGGATTTTCTAACAAATTTTTGAATTATTACAATTATTTTTATGGTAATTTTGAAACTTTAAATATAAATTTAGGAGACTAACACTTTCTAAGATTAAAAAATATAATATATAAAAAATGTAGATCTTGATGAGTTGTACAATCTTGGTATTCAAAAGTTTTTCATCTGAGGTCATTTAGTGTCTCATTTGACCAAGTTTGACCAAGTCAAATTTTGTATTTTAAAAAAATGACACTTCGACTGCAGTTTTGAAACCCTAAATGGGTTCAAATGGAAAAGACATGAATACCATGTTTGTTAAAATCATCAAGGTCTACATTTATTGTAATGGCCAACTTTTCATTTGACAAAATTTGAATCATTCAAATTTTGAATTTTAAAATTTTGACAACTACAGACCAGTTTTTGAAATCCTAGATGGTCTCAACTCGAAAAGTCATGAATACCAAGATTGGTCCACTCATCAAGATCTAAATTTGATACATAGGCCATTTTTACATTTGACAAAGTGTTAGAAAGTGTAGTTCTAAATCCACAAGTCTCATATATAGTTTCATAAAGTCTATGTGAGATTCAAGATTTTGTGACTAGTGTTTACTAACACTTTCTCAAATACAAAAATGACCTATATATAAAATGTAGATCTTGATGAATTATTCAATCCTGGTATTCAAAAGTTTTCCATTTGAGGTCATTTAGTGCCTCGTGTGACAAGTTTGACCAAGTCACATCTTGGATTTTTTAAACATGTGACTAGAGTTTACTAAAACTTTCTCAAATGGAAACATGAACTATGTAGAAAATGTAGACTTTGATGAGTTCTAACACCTTTGTATTCAGAAGTTTTTCATCTGGGGTCATTTAGTGCCTCATTTGACCAAGTTTGACCAAGTCAAATCTTGGATTTTTAAAAAACGACACTTTAACTGAACCCTAGATGGTCTCAAATACAAAAGTCATGAATACAAAGTATGTCAAACTCATCGAGATCTACATTTGGTGTAATGGTCAACTTTTCATTTGACAAAGTCTGAACCACTGAAATTTTAAATTTTGAATTTTTCACAGCTACATGCCAGTTTTCGAAACCCCAGATGGTCTCAACTCGAAAAGTCATGAATACCAAGATTGGTCCACTCATCAAGATCTACATTTGATACATAGGTTATTTTTGCATTTGACAAAGTGTTAGGAAAGTGTAGTTGTAAATTCACATGTCTCGCACATAGTTTCTTAAAGTCTATGTGAGATTTAAGATTTTGTGACTAGTGTTTACTAACACTTTCTTAAATGCAAAAATAATCTATGTATCAAATGTAGACCTTGATGAGTTCTAACATCTTTGTATTTAAAAGTTTTTCATCTGGGGTCATTTAGTGCCTCATTCGACTTCCTCATGTGATCACATATGGAGATGTCCGGAGATGTCTGGGTTTTAGGCATCCGACGTCGCTAATTGCTCAAAACCTTCTCAATTTTTTATCATAGCCTTTACATGCTATAACACGACGCCCAGTCAAGTTTCGTGATTTTCGGACTTCGTTTGGATTTTATATAATTTAAATACACTTTTTCCGCAAGTTGTTCGCGATGGTACGGCGACAAGATGGTTGACATTTCATGTGGCTTCCTGGAAACGGACTCAACATACACCAAATAACATGAATATGATTTTTTGAATCACCATATTCCATTATTTCATGCACCTGCAGTTCAAATCGGAAGTGTGCAAAAAATTCAAAGAAACGAAAAAAACTAACGAAATATACCAAACAAAGTCAAAATTGTCCCAAATTTGAACAAGAAGTTTGAAATAATGTGGGAAGGCATCACAAAAAAATAGGGCAAAAAACAAAAAAAATAAAAATTCTTCCCCGAGTGCCTTCCCCGAGTGCCGGCAGGAGGCACTCGGGGAAGAGGCCTCTTCCCCGAGTGCCAAATTCTGACACTCGGAGAAGAGGCCTCTTCCCCGAGTGTCAGGAGCAGGCACTCGGGGAAGAAGCCTCTTCCCCGAGTGCCAAATTCTGACACTCGGGAAAGCTTAAAAAAAAAGAAAAACGTAACGGCGTGCGAAGGCGGACCGTCATGTACAATTTTCTTCCCCGAGTGCCTCTCTTCCCCGAGTGCAGGACCTTCCCCGAGTGTCGTTCTTCCCCGAGTGCCTATAAATCTGGGGCACTCGGGGAAGCCTCTCTTCCCCGAGTGCATTTCTTCCCCGAGTGCAACACTCGGGGAAGAGCTAGTTCCCCGAGTGCATGTTTTTTTGACACTCGGGGAAGCCACAGACACTCGGGAAATTTCAGTTCTCCTGTAGTGCCCTCTCATGGCAGAGATGGTGGCTTCAGCCCTTGATCAGGAGGCCGTCAGCAGTGGCGTCTCCTTTGTGTTGGGCAAGCGCATGGAGAAGAGTACGTCGCAAGGGCACATCTTGGAGAGGCTGGAGATGGCAGTCAATGAACTTGAGCTTGCGGTTGAGAGGTCCGCAAAGCTGCCCATCACACAAGTCTCGCTACTTGGCCGCAGGAAGATAATCAAGAGTGCCTACGTTGAGGCCATGGAACAGCTCGACAAGCACAAGCCATAGGCGGTGTCTGCAGGCCAGCAAACGGTAAAGCGTCCACGATGGATGTTTTGGGCTAAAGACATGTCCATCACACCTTTTGCTGGGTTGAGCATGGATGATGTTCGAAGATTTGAATGGTATGCAGATTGTGCTCACAAGTTTGTGAGGGACGTGGAGTCTGGCTGTTCACTTCATCACTAACCCTTTTGCAACCCTATTGTCAGGCATCTCCTTGCGAACACAAGGCTGATATGTGCCCTTGTGGTTCGATTTGTGATGAGTGATTGTCAACGTGATCCACGACCGAGGTTGAGTTAGTGACCTAACCATGGCGTGAGTTGGGTTGTGCGACATGTCTATTGGCTTGTGGTGTGCAGATATGGAGCTCAGAGGCGGTGGTAGACAGCGAGGTGAAAGTCAAGTAGAGACGTGCCGTGCCGACGGACTGGGAGCGGTGAAGGACGGATGTGAGGCTTGTACTGAGGGACCAGGAGGCCAGGTGACTAGCCGCGGTGGCTGACATCTGGGACATCGACAAGCGCAAGTGTACATGGGAGTGACCGTGTTGATCGAGTCAAGGCGGAGGACGTGCATGTCGAGCGGGGCTCAGAGGATTTGGCGGCCGGCCAGTCGAGGACGGTGGTGACACGTGTCGAGGGACGGGGGATGCATATGGAGTACGCTACTCACTAGTGGGTTTAGTGGTTTGGGCCTTAAAACCATCGGTGGCGGGTTTACGGGTTTGGGCTTCAAAACCCGGGTGGAGGTTCCGAGGAGGAACGGACTACGCGGACAAGCCGCGTCGATCCGCTCCTAGCTCGCGGGTTTGCGGCGTGGGTTGATGAGGGACTGCAGTGCGGGTAGCCCAGTGGGTTAGCGGCGCGGCCCGCACCGTTTGCATCCATAGGCTGAATCCATAAGGTTTTGGGGCCTCTTTTTATTATATAAAGGGAGCAGCTAATGCACGCACGCATGTGCATTTGCCTTACAGTACGCACAGTCCATATTTGGTAAGATTGTTATTATTATATTTCTATTTTCGGCAAGGGTGCTAATTACAGGCTTGTTGGCGCGCAAGATAAGTTTTCTAGCCGTTTTCAAGCTAGTTTTTTTTGCTCACGAGGCCAGGCCCAGACGCCAATTACGGATAAAACAATTACACAAATTAGATTCTTCTCAGACACTAAAATTACACAAATCATAAAAAAACAAAACCCAAATCTATTCCTAGAAGCACTTTAGTTGTTTTGCATCACCTGATATCAGATATGATACTAGAAGAAGATCTGATAAACTGACAAAGCAATTCAGTTTTCTTGCATAGGCAATTCAGTTTTGTGCTTAAGCAAATCAATTCACAAAAACATAGTAATGCAGTTCCTACTGCTGACTGCATTACTGTATAGATATACATCTTAAGTTATTCTTGTATTAGCTGCTGCACATGGTTACTCCTATTTGATATCATAACATGTTCATTTCAATGCTTGATTGCCTCACACCTGCAATTAAATAGAAGTATCGAGATAAGCACATAGATGACAGTGAGAAACTAAGGAAAAAAATGACCCAGACTCAAATTCTTCCTCTACATGCACATGGTTACTCCAATTTGATATAATAACATGTTCATTTTGTACCATGGCTATCCTAAGTTTCCCAAAAACTGATAGGCCATATCTTTTATGAATCTGAAGTGATAGCATGTACAAAACAAAAAAATTGATAGCAATGTACTGAACCAAAAAACTACAAAAGTTAAGCAATTTAATATCATCGGTTAAGCAACTTAATATCATTAGTCAAACAAGTTATTAGTAATCCGGTAGCAATTATGTGTCCAACTCCAAAATGTGCCTATAACCTATGTTAGATCATAGCAGAAGTGATCATTTCTGCAAAAGGACAAAAAGAAGAGAAAAACAAATAGGTGTAAGCAAAGGCCAGTGCACATCGACAACATTGTTTGCTAAGCTGAACTACTAAATAAAAAGATAAATCAGCATATTTCAGTGTATTTATGACAACACATTCTGGTTCAGCGCAGCTAAATGTTGTGTTGATTTGAGCTGACCACATAGAGCATAAGTGTGTGGTGAATTTCAAACATGAAATATATATGGAATAGCATGCCATAATTTAATCTGGGATAAAGCAGCATGCTTCATATTTGCATACCCTTGTGGTTTTACTCCTAAGATGGACAGGTTATATTTACATGCTACCTGAAGTTCACTCTCCAAGCTCATAAGATCGGTTGATGATCGTCCAAATTTTCCTATGATGCAAGTACTTATTTTTTTCCTAGACTATCATATTTATCATAGGTTTTGGGCTGCCTTCTAATCTTTATTTCATCTGTTAGGCAAAATAGTGTTAGGCATTAAGCAATATATTGTTATACATTAGGAAAAATGGTGTGGTGGATAAAGCAAAAATGGCAGCATCAGCTTAATGTGTGGTCATGTGTAGCATGAATGAACTTACAAACAAAGGAAAGTGCAAGGCAAAAAAAATATATTATACTTTATAAGATCCCACACCGTGTAGCCTCAACACTGAATTTGAATGGGAGTACAAAGAGGACTTACATTAAGGTGTAGGTGGTGAGTTGTTGTGTGCGCTGTGCAGCTTGTGCTGCTTGACAAGGAGGCAAAATGGAGAGGCCACCTGCATGAGACACATGAGAGACAAGTTCTGTATAATATGCCCTGAAGAAAAATAATGCCGAATTTGTTACATGTATACTATGTAATTTTTCTAGTTTTTCATTGACAGCCATCACAATCCTAGGCATGAAATTCTAGTGCTGACAATCCTAGTATTCAAATTCTTGTAATGGATCAAAACTCTGTTAAAGAAAAAACTAGAGGGGTGAATCACAGTAGTTAAAAAAGGTGAGCTAATGTCATCACTTGTTCTAACCGTCTAATAATTAGGCTTGATAGACAAATTAACACATAAAACAACTATACTGGCAGGAAACTAGAAAAAAAAGACGAGCACATATGGCTGCTCATTGTGAGACAAATTAACACACATCAATACAGTCCTAGACTTCTTAAAATAGACAATTTAAGAGTTATTCATTTGACAATAATGTGTTCTTAAATAGACAATTTATGGATTCTGAAAAAGCAAGTATAGTGTCTATGTTCTTGTCATCTCCATAGGTAAGCCATTTATATTTCTTAAAACACAATTTTATGCAGCTTATGTTCTCCTGTTTATGAGTTATATATAGAACCCAATGTATGCTAGAATCATTCTCCAATAAGCAAAGTGTCTGCAGTCTACATTCACAAATTGTACTATATAAGATTCCTGACAGCTGGGCTTGTGTGATAGCCAGAGCTATTATGAAATCTCATGTACTGGACATAACTGATAGCATAAATTGCTTCTGTGTACATATTTATAGATTTAAAGATTTTCTCTCAACACTTGGCGCTGACAGCTGTTCATACCGGTAGTGGAAGGAAAAGCACATGCAGGTGGTTTGGCAGCCTGGCAGGGTAAGGCAGCAGCAAACAAAACAAAATTGTAGTAGTGGTAATGCAGAGAAAAAGCCACTGTCAACGTGGCTTTGAACACTACTGTGGAAAAGCAAGATGCTTTGCTCCTCTTAGTCTACATTATTGTTGCTATAATCCATGGAGTTGTAGTAGCCATGGATTGCATGCAGCAGGTAACCAGATCCATAAAACAACACTTAGAAGTATTACTTACACCATATTTATCTATAACACAAAATTGCCTTAGCAAATTAAGAAAATTGCTAGTGAGAACGTGAAAAATTACTTGATACTAAAAGAATAATTGCTTCGGTGCAGATTTATAGTAGAAGAATAATGGAAGAAAAGCATGAACTAACCGAGAATAGCCTTTGGATGCTTGAAACTTCCCACAAGCTGTGATAAAGTAGCTTCACCTTCTGAAACTTTTCCTAAAAATGTGCCAGGAAGCTATGTGAAACCAGCAGAACTGGCTAACAGCACTGTTGAACATGCTTTTTTTTAAAAGGACAAAAGATGGGGAAAAACCGGTGTAAGTAATGAAATGAAACCATCCCACACAAAATTTGGACAAAACCCAAAAAAAGAGTGAAAGTGAACAAGTAGAATAGGTCTCCACGAGATTCATACAAACTTATGCACGCCCATGAATGGAGGGTGGGGGGACAATAGAGTTATTAAGCTACCATATAAGCAACAAAAAGGATGTCCTTTTTTTACTGGTAAGAATATGCCAAATTGCCTATTTAGGAACACATTATTGCCTAACGAATGACACTTAAATTGCTTAAGAAAATGAGAACATGCTAAAATGGGGCTAGTAAGAACACGGGATTCATGAAAAGTCATGGCCATCACGAGATTCATGAAAAGCTAAGCTGAATTCTAGGAAAAAGGATGGATCAGCATACTACACAAGTGAAAAGTAGGCGCAAAAGAAATACATAATAGTTTCAGAAGAGCAATTTAATAATTTCAGAAAATGTAGTTCAATACATAAACCTACAATAGCAATCATTTTTGTTGTCCTAAACATTTACATTTGTGTGTGGGTTTAGGGGCAAAGGGCGTCTGCATCTTTACCCTGTTTCATTGAAAAAAAGACAGGCAAACTGCATGCTCCGCTTGGACGTCAATCCGTTTGCATGCACGGCCGTTCGTCCATGCCTGCATGCAATCTAGCAAAGCTGCGGAGGGTGTAAGATGCCTTCGTCGATCTTTGGCCACATCTGCAGCCGCCCCCTCTGCCTGCCCTCCATCTGCACTGACCCTCGCGCTTGCGTGACAGATCACAGCGCCTAGGACAAACTACAGATGACTAGGTGAGCTGAAGCACTAAAAGCTAGCCCAATAATTTTTTTTGAGAAATAGCCCAATAATATTTGAAGCGCAATAGCGGCTCGCCTTGCATCTTCTTCCTAATATAGATGAGCGAGCATGGCAAGTACGCACTCGGTAGCTATCGCCCCTGAGTTTACAAGCTTAGTGTTGCAGTTCAACAAAGGGGTGGCGGCCATTTGTGGTTTGTTAACTGCAAGTAGTAGCTCTAGAACCACTGGATTGGGACCAATCATCTTCATAATTATCTTATGGCCCTCACAAAATGTCGATAGCACAAAAGTATAGCAAAGAACTCACAGAGTGAACGGTGATGTACTTGGTTGGCATTTCTTCAAACACCAGCAGAGCGTGCTTCAGGACCACCGGCGTGGCCAGCTTCTGTTCTGGATGCAGCACATTGCTGGGGCACGATGTTGTATTGGCGCCGGCAGGACCAACTGGCCGCTCGTGGTGCAGTACTTCACAGGGCCCAGCAGCTTCACGTCCAGGTCCGCCTCCTCGAGACCGAGCTTGTCGGCGAAGTCGTTGCCACGGAGGTTCAGGAGGAAGCCGGGCGACGCCGTAATGGGCCCCGCAAATGTCGTAGTCATGGAGACGGAGGAGGTCCCGACCGAGCTTGCGGGCGCGGGGAGGCGGGCGTGATGATGGCAAAGGTGGTGGGGCTGGGCGTGGGGAAGCTGAACTCCATAGCGAAGTGGGTCCCTGCTCCACCAGTTCCTCCGGGGCGGCCAGCAAGCATCAGATTCGCGCGGTGGAGGTGGATGGTCATTTCGACTTCACCGTCCGAGAAGAGGGTGGTGTCGACTAGCATGCGGTTCTGCACGGGCGGTTCATCCTCGGGTCGAGCTTGGGGACGGAGAAGCCGCTGCCATGATTGGTGTCGCTCTGCGTGAGCTCCTGCGGCGGGATCTCGAACGCGTCTGCCTCGGTACATCACGGTGGGTGATGGTCAATGCAAAGGCGGGTAGTACTCTCGCCCTTGGCGTGGCGTAGGGGTAGCGGGGAATCTGGCCCTGTAGCGCCGCCCGCATCCTGGCCTCTCCCTTGGAGAGTGCCTCCTCAAGGGCCACAATGTCGGCATCCTGTAGCTTGTCGAGCCCCTGGATTCTGGCGCTGGTACTCCTTCTGCTGCGGAGGTGTACGAGGACGAGCTCGGGCAGGCCAGAGCCCTTGAAGAAGGTGACGGACTCCTGGCCGCTGATCCGGTCGCTGCGGTCCATATCCGCGCCGCGGGAGTAGACATTAAAGGCCGCCTCCATCACCCCAAAGAGCGGAGGGCAGGGGCAAGCGGCTGGAGAAAGGGTGGGTGGGTGGGTGCCGCCGGCGGCGAGATCAGCGAGGCACAGATCGGCGTGCGGTGAGCCTCCGGTCGTCGAGATCAGAAGGAAAGAGAGAAAGGTGAAGAGAAGAAATAGATGGGGAACAGATGAGGAGGAGGGGAACCATCATAGGCTGAGCGGTGCCGGTTGAGTAGAAAACGCTAGAACGCCGCCAGACCTTAGACGATGGATCGATGGCAGGAGGAGCGTGCGTGCGAGTTGACAACCGCACGCACAGCTGAATCAAAGTCTTTACCTTATATACATAATTATTTACTGTTTTATGTTTTCCATGCAAGTAAATAAGCTATAATGCTTCATTGACCAAATTACTTTAATTGGGTTAAGTAAATGCACAATATTATTGTCATCATTTTGAGATAATTTTAGCCCATTAGAAATCATGCAGTGTTTTATTTCGGTGTTATAGCTGCTTGGGCAAAATTTTAAATTTCAATGAGGCAGTAATTTCTAATTTTGCCAAAGCGAATTATGATTATGTCTTAACTAATTTCTATGCAACTTAATGTGGGTCCTTTTATTATTTTCATGGGCCAAATTTTGAGAAAAATTTTAAGCTTATTGTTTTCAGTGTGTCTCATCTATGACATCTCATTTTGCCCACATCATGTTAATTTTCGCTGCTAAGTTATTCTTTTTAAAACCTGGACTACCTAATTGATCAAATCATGGACTAAAATCTTAAACAATTTGTTGTTCAATTCAATCCAGTATAATATAAATATATATATCTCTGCAATCCCAATGAGGACTGTTGTGTGGAAAATCGATAGACATCTCCCATCATAATCAACAGCGGACAGGTCAACCATTGACACATCAACAACTAAATCCTTGCTAAATTTAGTGAAAAAAATAAATTACAAGGTTCTATGATATGCAAAGGAAGTCACGAAACTCGATATTAACTGTAGCGACATACATATGCTATGAAAATAATGCTATGATAAATTTACTTATAAATATTTTTGATATTTGCAATGGAAAAAATATATCTCAAGGTTGTATTTTAATTGCTATCTTACCATAACAATTAACTTATATTACGAATGTCATAGTTACCATAAAATAAAGTATACCTTTTAAATTTTATACAAATGGTAAACCGTAAATAAATGTATATCATTCATGTTGTTGTTTTCTACAAATGTTTGATAGTTTTTTTTTCTCCGGTTGCAACGCAGAGGCAATTTTGCTAGTTCCTTCTAAAAAACAAATTACGATTCTGAACTTCCATAAGTTGGGATGAACAACCCCCTCAATCTGTTACACCTAAAAAATACCTACTACTTTCGTCAAACGGATCTTCGTGCGCGTGCCTGCCGCGTCCGTAGTTCGCGTCAGAGTCCACATCTGCGGAGTCCGCGTATGCTACGCCCGTACATACCTCCAGATCCCATCGCGTTGACGCCATAAAGATTTGTTACGCAAACGAGATATCCAAAAAGGTCTGGCAACTTCCGTTCCTGAAGACCTGGAATCCGTATGGGAGCACGCCGCAGCCCCACGAGACCACCATGCCCACTCGTGCTCAACTGCTCAAGATCGAACTAGGTGGCCACGCCGTCACAGGAGGGATCCTAGAGCTCGCGAGTCGTGACGAGCGACCATGCTACTCGTGGCTCGTGCGTTCTGTCCTTCCAGTACACGAGATCTGCTCCCCATCGTGGCTCCATCCGCCGACGGCTGTTGAGATCACCGATGGCGGTGGATTTGCGCTACACAACCTGTGTGTAGTGCAAGAACGACTCACCCTACGGCGCGGAGCGGAGTTGCTGTTGTGTGGTAGTACTGCTTCGCAGCCAGCCAGCCAAATTATCGATCATCCAGCGACACCGAGCCGACGCCCACGGCGTTGTGCAGCTTGACGACTCTAAGACGCAAGGATTCCCTCAGTTTTAAATTGAGATCTTCCCCATGGCCGGCCAAGCGCTGCCGCCGGGTGTATCGCCTCTAGCAGCTCCAGCAACCTCCTGAGTCCTGAACCCGGCCCTGTGCCGCCGGGTGCTGCGCCGCTAGCGCGTTTCAAAGCCCCTGTGCTGACTCCGCACGTGCGCGTGTGCGTGCGCAGCGGCACCACGCCGAACAGGGTCGTGCCCTCCACCGTTCTGCTCCTGCAGCATGATGTCATCATGCTGACGTCATATACAGCCTTCTCCCTTGAAAAATAAAATAAAAAATACACTAGAGATACTAGAAAGCAATGCACACGCGTCTCTGGAAGATCAACAGCCATCCTCACCGTGGCCACGGCCAAACCAAACTTGCAGGCAATTTTTCACGTCATGCATGGCACTGGTGATACTATCGATGTATGTGAAGCAGGGCGGGCCGCCTTTACATGTCCGTGTTCAGCCAGTTAATGCAGTAATGCTGCTAGCACGATGCTGGTATGGCCCTGCTATGCTACCAAATTCAGAGCTGCAGGGAACTAAAAGCAGTATGGGTGCCATTCGAAAAAAAAAGCAGTACGGGTGCTTTTATTTTTGGTTATTTAGATTATGAAGTTTATTCGCTGGAATATGTTTTTTCTTGAAGATGTAAATTAAGGTGGAAAATTCCTATATTGCATTCTTTTGGAGTCTCCTTATTTATCTTGCTACTTTTGAAAGGTAAAAAAAAGGATATGCCAGGATAACAAGTTTACTAGAAGCTGAACCGAGAAGAACTTAACTAACCTTTAAGTAAGTTACTACTTTGGTAATCTCATGTTAATGTGTTATACACTTATACTCAAACGAGCTTTAAATATTTTTAAAAAAATCTTATATACAGGATGACACTTCCAACTTAATGACAACGTTTCAACATAGCCAGGACAAGATGTGGTAGAATAAATAATTATAAGCCAAAGGTCCTGCCTGGCCACCCCAGGTTCGAACCCCGGTGACCGCGGTATTTTCGTGCACAGGAATTAGGAGAAAAGGCTTTCCGGTTAAAAAAATTATAATGAACACGGTTGTTACAGTATGAATTGGATTGTTTCAATTTCATATTGAAACTTGAATACTTGGTGAAGAATGATAATTGCGTAAAAATGGATTGTTGCTTTGTAGAAATTATTGTTCCCGGGCAACGCACGGGATTTCATATAAAGTAATGTGATATTATTTGGTTCCCGTGCAACGCACGGGCATGATTCTAGTACTAATAAAAATACGAGTAATAACCTGCAGCAATGCTGTGTCCGTAACAGCTCAATCACAGTAGCAGGCCAAGTTAATGGATGTTTGGATAAAAACTTGCTGCGATCTACTTTTTTTTCTTTATTACTTTGCAATTTACATTGCAAACAGGCGGTGCCAATCTGCAACTAGCATGATGCAATGCATATTTGACATCAAAAAACTATTTGCTTCCTTATTTGGTCCTGAAAGATATTATTTCTACAATATGACATTGACTTTAATTTTTATCTCCAATCCAAAATTTCCTTCGGTTTATACCATAAGTATTTTTTTAGAGGACAAAAATGCCCTGAAGCGTATGTTAAGGCGCCAAACCAAGTAGGACTAGGCAATCGGTTTAACTGACATTTTGGTTCGTTTTTTCGGTTCACATAAGAAACCGACAACTTTAGTGTCGGTTCTTTTAATTCGGTTTTCAGTTTGAACCAGACAAACTAACCAAGGAGAACAAGAAGCACCTGCACCTTGCTGTCTCCCTCGCGCTCGCATAGAAAGAGGAGTCGCGCAACCCCAACGCGAGCGAGTGGGACCCCATCGGGTGCCAGATACCAACTACCTGCCTGCCTCCAAGGAGTTATGCTGCCACTGCCGCCGCGTGGGCACACCTCTGATGCCGAGGAGCAGCGTGCAGGCCGCCCTATAGCCACCACCACCATCTAGGTGTGAGCCTCTGTGGATCCGAGAAAACAAGGAGGAAATAAAAGGGCTTGTACTCGGGTGAGTCCGGTGAAAATGAGGAAATAAGGTACCGAAGGAATAGTTGGGCTTTGGCATTTCGCTGTGGTAGGCAATGCTTGGGATTGGTTTCTCGACTCATCGGTTCGGTTGGATTTTGAGGCCCAAGTTGAAAAGGATCATCTCAGACACAAATATCAAAGCCAGAACTGAAAAATAGACATTTCGGCTTGGTTCGATTCAGCTTGGTTTTCACTTTTCAGCTAAACTGTGCCCAATCCTAGAACCAAGCCAGTCGGGCCGAAAAACTTGATTTCCTCATATCTTGTTCTTTTTCTCTTCTGATTTTTTTTATAACAAACTAGCCAGCAAGCATGTACGTAAGGACCGTATCAGACCATGCATGATTGCTTCCATTTCCACCAATTGAAGGTAAACTAACCAACATAATATTTATCATTTCAATGCCCTTGATGGATTTGTGAATTAACCCGATACTGCCATCCTTTAATTTGTTTGGGTACAAAGTGATTAATTCATCTCCACAGCCAATGGCAACTTGCTTCAAGCACAACCTGAAAAGTCCCAAACGTATTGCTTGAGACAATAATAATCGAGATGAAAACGACAGCGTAACTATTCCTTCTAAGAGCCCGTCCATCATCTCATCATTTGCTTGAACACAGGTGACGTCTCAAGATTTGAATGGTTTAAAGATTGTGCCTGCAAGTTTGTGTGGGACGTAGAGTCTGGATGTTCACTCAGGTACTACACCATTTGCAACCCTATTGAGGCAGTGGTAGAATATGATTGAGGATAACACCATGTTAGAGAAATGTTTTCATCTATGGTTGGTCCTAATAAGACTATCAAAAAGCATAGACATAGTTCAGGTTGCTACTGAAGGTCTGAAGTCATTGACATCTGAGTTTAAGCTTGTGCCTGAATATGTAATGGGAGAAGTCACCCTACTACCTATTTCCAACACATTGCACATTCCTATCTGCCTCAATAGGGTGTCCATGGCATTCTGGAGTGGCATATGGAAAAGGCTCAACTTAGTCGCCCTGACCCAGCAACAACTGTGTCTCATCGCACTCACCACCAGTCATATTAAATAACCCAGCAAAATATTACTCCCTCCGCTCCAAATTATAAGTCGCTTTAACTTTACTGGAACATCAACTTTTCTATGTATCTAGATATACATATGCCTAGATATATAGCAAAATCTATGTACCAAAAAAGTCAAAGCAACTTATAATTTGGAACAAAGGGACTACGTGCTCCAAAGCTGGCCTACGAGATTAGGAGAAATGTGTGTGTTAAACTAATAATTTACTAAAATCCAACCTTTTCGAGTTCCTACAGAATTTTTTCATATGCTGAAGACATCCTACTAACATATATATACTTAAATTCAACCATCTTCAGTTCCTACAGAATTCCTAAATTGACTGAAATGACTACTATCCACATTCCAGGAATGAAACTGGAAAACTGAGTTCATTTTCATCAAAACAAAGGTCCCATGTGTTTAGTTCCATGTGCACATGCAACCATGAGTATAAAGACAAACCAAAACAACTAAACAAGCTTCACTGCAAACCAGAAGCAGTCTTCAATCATCATTTCAACCACGCCCCACAAAACAAAGGAACAAAAGACCCATAACTGACCAGTGTGGCAGTGTCTACTTTTATATGATTAAATTGCACAAGACTAATACTAAGCCTTTCAATTCATCACCCTTACAGGACATCAACAGCACCAAATTAACTCAGCTTAATAGACCTGTAAATTACTTGCCCAGGAACTACTACAGTTCAGATCGGTGGTGATTAATAGTGTATCCACTGGGAACGGCAATGAGCTGGAAGCACAATCTGGAGGATACCAGATTTCCCACCCATAAGGCCATAACAGTTATCTGAGTGCTGAGGGACAAGCAACTTCATGTACAGATATTCTTTTTTTTTCCTAATATAATTGAAAGGCCATAACAAGCAACCTCATGTGCTGAGGGACACACCACACAGCCTTTCAAATGGTGCTCGGCCATTGTTATGGCAATGGCAAAAAGAGAATATCTGTACATGAGTTATCTGAGTGCCTTTCAATTATATTAGGAAAAAAGAGAATAGTTACAAACGGTGCTCGGCCAAATCATACTTCACAATTCTACCGCCAAAATTGACAGTGAAGTAGATTCCATCTCCGATAAGAGCAGCACGCTCCGTGTCAAAGTACTTTCCACTTTCTAATTGTGCAGAAGCTGTTGTGCACCAGGTACAAGACTCCGATGAATAAACATGGGCAATGGTGTAGTCCCAATAACGATAGACGCCCACACAAACCACATGGAATGGGCCGCCGCGGCAGCTGCTGTGATCGCAGCCAGCCACGGCGCAAAGCACCACTGCTTTGGAGTGGGAGCCATGAGATGCGTGCCATGGCGCTAGCAGCTCGTCCCAGTGATTGGAGAATGGATCCCACGCAACAAAGTTCCCGCTAACAATGTCTCTGAGCAGGACGTGGCCGTGGCAGCAATCAAGGGCCCATCTAGCAGCCCAGGAGACGTGTCCCACCGGCTGGGGCGGCGAGGAGGCCAACGTGGTTGGGACAAAGCCAGGGAAGGACCTCAGGGAGGAGAGATTGTAGAAGAAGCCGAGCAGCGGGGCACCTTGGTGGAAGGCGCTGTAGCGGCGGAGGAAGTCAGGGTCGGAGACGACGCGGAGCCAGAGCTTCAGATAAGAATCTCAGACTACCTCTCCTTTTCCTTCCTACTCTGCCCAATCCCAAGTCGGATATACTGTGGTGCTCAGCTTGAGCATGGGACCATGCAATGGGCACTGATCAATCTAAATGATTTAATATATGAATAAATGAGCCATAAGAAACACAGAAAACCTAAAGGAGAACAGGTTGAAACCAGCATCACCAATATTTTTACTCATGCTAAAGAGTCTGTTCCAAATAGAGACCACATAATTTTCAGTACTGCATATATTTTAGCTGAACTGTGAAGACTGCAGCCTGCACATGAATTCCATTAGCGTTTCAAGCACTTCAGGGATCCACCCTTGGTCCTATGGACTGGGGTGAAGCGATCCATGGACCTCCTCGTTGGAGCATCCCTATCCTTACTTGATCCATCATCGCTAGAGGGCAGTCGCAATGCTGTTGACATACACACATCGGGATATCAATACCAACTGTCCAAGTATAGGACCAACTAATTACTGTTTAATTCTTACCAAAAAAGGTAAACAGAACTCTGGATCACATGTAGCACAGTCCAAACTTGATTGATAAGACATAAGATTATAAGAGAAGATGGCCTTAAAACTCCAGACAAAACTCATTCTTTTTTCAGTATATAGACCAACCATATTTCAATGTTGCTAAGTGGTATTGACACATCATAAGAATTCATCGTAGGAATGTACAGGTTGTAGCTAGGCAACAGGTTGATATTTCAACTGTAAAATCTCATGCGGGTAATGGATTTTCCACTCAATGAAATAGAAAGCATATGAGATTAACTGGTGTAATTGAATCCACCAGATTGAGAGGTGCAGTTGCATCCATACATATACATAAAAGATTGGCAGGTGTGATTGCTGAGCAAAACAGAGCTACTGTAGTATAAAGATAAAGATTTTTTTAAAAAAAGGAACAGAAGGATAAAGATTGTTGTGGCGCCAAAGACCATGTACCTGGAGTGCAGAAGTCAATGTATGGAACAGCGCAGCAGCAGAGGCCCTCATATACCTCCTTCTTCATCAGTCCAGACTTCATATCAATAGTAAAGAGCCCACCTTGCACCGCCACGAAAGCGACACAAACACTTTCTGCAAAGCCAACCAGAGAGTACTTGAGGTCGTGCGAGTCAGCTTGCGGGAACAGGTCCTTCAGATCAATGACTCTGCATAGTGTCCATCCTTCATCTTCGTCTTCATCACCCTCATCATCCCTCGACCACAGGCATAGCTGGTTGGATTCCTCCACCCTTGCGAACCCAAGCCGACCATCCTCCAAAGTTGTGAGCTCAATTGGCACAAACTTTGTAAATAACATTTTGGTACGCACATAAGGTAGCCTTATCACAGAGATCTGTTGTGTGCCCAAATCATACTTGAGGATCCTGTCATAGGCTCTTCGTGCGAAGAAGAGTGAGTTCCCCACGAGGGCACTGCGCGCCCAGTCCACCTTGTCGCGGGGGTGGGTTGCATAGTTCGGCTCGCTCCATGAGCCAGTCTCCGATGAGTAGATGCAGGAGAACATGTCTTTGGGAACCCACTCCTCAATCCCGAACACCATGTCATCATTGTCAGCATCTGTGTCATCTTCGTCAACATCTGGTGAGACTGGGTCATCATTGGTGCCCATGAGGACGACGATGAAGGGTTCGCGGTGGCAGTCGAGGTGGTCGCACTGGCGCACGCCAGTGGCAGCACAGAGCACCGTCGCTTTCATGCTACCGTTCCCCACGGACCACGGCAGACTAGGCAGCACCACCCGCTTGTCTGTGACGGGTCCCAGACGATGAAATCGCTGTATAAGCTTCCGTGGAGACTGGAGAAGGACGCGGCCGTGGCGTGCGTCGAAGGACTGTAGTCCGCGGCGATCATGGTCGCCGGCGAGGGACGGGTGGCAGGAGGACGTCGGGGCAAAGCGGGCGTAGCGTTCTCCGCTGTCCGGCCAGACGCCGTCGCACAGGAAGCCGAGCATGGGCGGCTTGGCGCCGTGGAGCGCGAGGCGCCTGCGGCGGAAGGACGGGTCGGCGACGAGGCGGCACCAGCGCTTGCAGGCGAGCGCGGCGCGAACGAGGCTGGCAGGGTCGTCCGGTGCGACGCGGAGGAGGATCTCCTCGATGACCTCGTCCGGCAACGACGGCCGCGGCGGCGCATGTGGACGTCGACGTCGTGGAGGCATGCTTGGGTCCTGCAGATCAGACCAGATCAGATCAGATCCGATCGGAGCGACCGAGCAAGGGTTCGCCTAGTCGCTATGGTACATGTATCCTTTATATATATAAGAGGAATCTGCGTCGGCTTCGGCTTCGGCTTTATTACCTTCACACGTCATGGTCATGCTCCCGGTGAACTTGTGATAGACAACGATTTTTATTTACTGTTTTTTTGTTATTTTATTTATTCAAGTGGATATGCATGTGTGGCACGTACGTATTTATAGTTATGATTAATGACATCTTATTTATTAATGTGATATCATGGTTTTAAAAATATTATATATTTGTTTTTAGATCTTGAATATTAAAAGAGTTCTTTCATAAGAACACAATTCATAGGTATAGTATGAATTTCATGATTTAAGCACATGGCCCGGAATGACACAACAAAATATTCACTCACAATTCTCATTTGAAAATACCAATAATTATTTTTTGTTGAGAATTATATAGTACAACGTAGACGTCCACAACACACATGCACACACACCCCTATAAACACACGTACGCAAACCCTACCCTTATAAGCACCTTCGAAGGACTGAGCCAGCAGATCTTGAAATTCACGAAGTCACGCCTCACTGTCGATAGGGGCGTTGTCTACCACTGAAAGCAGAGGAATAAATTCAGGAAAATGCAAGCACCTGTACCAAGTCGAGGACATGAGCCCGAGTGGGTTGGTTCCACCACAAAGAACCCAACCAGCTGATCTATAATCAGTTCACTGTACCAATAATTATTTTGGTAATATAGTACACAGTTCATAACCCCTAGATCATATATTTTGCAGAGGAATACTTCCATACTTTACTAATTACTAGTGGCCATGCAAGTGCGGCACGCACGTGTCTATGGTAAGACATACTCATATCTAAATGCTTTCCTCCATTGCTATCTATGCCGCTATATCCTTGATTTGATCTGCTTTCCAAATAGAAGAATCAAGAAACCCAGCCGTCAATAGCAGTAGCGTACGAAGATCAAACTATCCTGGCAAACCAATAAATCTGAAAATGGAAAACATAATAAGTTAGACATCTGGCACTTTCTTCAGTGTCCATATTTGTTAATCAACCCATATTCAAGGAAACAGGGCTAAAGTGTCCTTTGTTTAAAAAAATCATTGATTTTAATAATTATATGGTTCAGTTTCATTGACTAGTATTTTTTTTGCGAACAATTGACAAGTAACTCCGTATACAAATAAAAGTTGTAGACTGATGCCTTGCTTGATTTAGGATGGAAAATTCTGCAGTCAATTGGAGAAGGCAAGGAATTTAGGGACAAACACAGACATAAAGAATATTTAGGACAAGGCTAGCTAGTAGTTCTTCATAGAATTTTTGCAATAGATAGCAACCATTACTTTTTTAAAACAAAGTTTCGATTATTATCCTATAATATGCATTTATTTTACATTTTCCATAGCATTATTGTTAATTTCATGCTGGCTAAGTGATTAACAATATCAAACAATGGAAACTGATAAAGTCCATGGCTGTCGTGGCTGCATCCCTTTCCATCAGTGATGGATGGAGAAATGGATGTATAATGAATATGTCATAGGTGATGAAAGAGTTTCCATAGCAAAACTGGGTATGGCAGTTTGTTCTTTGTCAAGATTTTTATATGACTAAAGTACTCTCACATACAGCGGATTTGCAGCTGAACACAAAGGCAAAGTGAGGTGACCTTGAACAGGCCTGAGCAGATCGGAACCCGTGGCCAAACGCCACAGAATCGAGCACCGCCAAGATCCGCCTCTGCGAACCTCTTTCAAAAGAAAAGGCCGTGCCATTGGAATTTCATGGAAGATATTTGGCACAGGACTATTAGCACTGAATTCACATAATAAAGGAGACCATAAGCTTCAGATAATTTGGCAGAGGATTATTAGCACTGAATTCATACAAAGGAGACCATAAGCTTCAGATAATTTGGCACAGGATTATTAGCACTGAATTCTCATAAAGGAGACCATAAGCTTCAGATAATTTGGCCAGGATTATTAGCACTGAATTCATACAAAGCAGATCAGCTTCACAGAGCATCTATCCACTCATGACTCAACCAATGCGTAAGCAGGAAATTGTCAATTTTAAGCAAAATTTGCAATCATAACTCAAACTATGAACCTAGATAGAACAAAAAAAAGTTACTTAGCATCTAATCATATCAGGCAGATATCTCATATTAATTATCTAAACAATGGTGAGAACATAGCTATTTGGGCACAAGAATATGTAGCACACTGTTTGCTCAAACTGCTTACTTCGAACTGCTATTACATGTATATGATGCGGCAAGGGGTTGCTTTGACCCAAGGCAACCTTGACACAGTATGTTTTCAGTTTGGGATGACGAAACAACAAGCTCTGCAGCATTAGAAGATGTTGTGAAATGTATTAGAGGAACTTGTGGATGCACTTAGAAAATTGCTCAAAGCATGAAGATCTTACCGTTACAATTCAAACAATTAACGCAACTCCTTTTAACTACTGGATCAATGGTGGAACAAATCGTTTTTTCCACGGCCTCCAAGGGAGATCTCTCAGATGCTTGCAGCATGTCACGCAAACTATTGTTATTCCCTAAGTAAATGTTATCTGCAGGGTGTTTTTTGGTGCTTCCAGCATGTTGTTTAAAGTAATAGTCCGAAACAACATGTAAAATGAGGAGAGTAGCTTAATAAATAAAAAGTTTTTGTTCTTTAACAGTTGATAGACTACGGAACCCATACCTTGGAGCCATTACAGGATAGATAAAAGCAACGTATATTGCAATTGCAACCAGTAATCACTCCTTTTAGCACAGCCTTCTGCAACTTGCAAGCATAAATTACTTGTTAATAATTGCATGAGATACAAAAACCAGACAGACAACAAATTAACCAAGGCAAAATGTCATCAGAGCAACTCTAATTCCATGATGGCAACTTTATCCATAAGCAGTATAATAAGAATAGAAATTCAGTTACCCTTGTGCTCCTCGGCAGCGTCATGTACTCAGCCTCCTCCCCCTCTGGCACCCGGTGCAGTACATCCTCACTTCCTCAACACCAGCCGCCATGGACAAACACTCAGACATCACTTCCTTCACTCTCACTCTCACTGCAGGTAAAAAGTAACAAGGTGATTAGGTTGTGGATAAACTCTAGAAATTTGTAACTTCAACTAACAAATAAAAACCTGTGGGAGGTAATCCCATTGGCTGATGGAGCAGATGTTCTGCCAGGCTCACTTTTCTCTGAAATTATAACGAGAAGTCTATTTTAATTTCCATACTCCGATTGACTTTGATAATGAACTGTTGACCTTGGAAAAGACTCATTTCAGGATTACATGAAGACCAAAAGGGAACAGACACAGCTGAGTTTCAGCACGTCCATTTGTTGGCATAGGATACTGACCAAATGGATGCATAGTCTGCCAATAATTTATTCACCATGCAAAAATATGTCAGCCAAACAAGATAAAAGGGTGCATGTACATTAGCTAGCATGTAGGTTAAATTTGTTAGGCATAAAAGTGCATACACAGGAGGATAAAAGGGTTTGATTTAAATATGAAAATCACATGTTCTTGCAATCTATAACACATATAAATACAGATTGACATTTACGGTAGTAGAGAACAGAGGAGAGGATCTGTGAGTACAAACATGGGTAGCGTATTCGTACAAACAACTGGTGTCAACAGCGTTGGGTTGGAGAAGGAGGAAGAGAGGGCAGGAAACCACGTACCTTCACGGTGGCTGCGGGGATCTTCTCATGGTTGCTGCGGTGTACCCAGACAGTGCCGCCGCCTGGTCATCAAAACTAAACAGCTGGATGATCCAAAGATCTCATAAAACATCAGTAATGAACAAATGTTGCCTGACAGCACAGTAAATCACATCTCTAGCAATATGGTCAACATGACAGAAGAGCAACACTAAGGCATAACCCATGTATATTTATCAAATGTTATCCGGTCATTGCCAAACATACTGCATCTATCCATTAGGAAATTAGCTTCAACAGCATCTACTTCAGTAACATTGATTCTAATTCTAACAAAAAAAAATTGATTCTATAATCTCTTGCAGTAGGGTACCCAAAAATCACATCGCAACACGAACTGTTCATTGAAATCAATAGATTCCACACATTACAGCTGCATCAAAAAAGTGAAGAGAAATCAAGCAAAGGCTAGGGTGCCCACGTCGCGCTGGTGATGTTGTACAGGTGGATGGAATCATCCTCGGTGGAGGTGACCAGAAGATTTTCCTTGCGGTGGAAGTTGAGGTAGTTTATCTTCCCAGCCTGCAGCCGATTTGGACGGTGAATTAGTGTGAGGCGAAAAACTTCCAAAGAATAGATGGGTTGGGGCTTCTAGCACTGGAACTCACCTAGTCATTGAAAACAGCGCCGATGGCCATGCCGTAGACGATCTCGTCGTCCAGCTGCAACAACGCCGCCATCTTGTGTCCCGACGGCTGCTACTACAGTCGAGTCCGCCGCTGCCTAGATTACCGGTCGGATGCTGCCCTCGCTCTCTCGCGCGCGGCGGTGTTGGGTTGCTCGTCGGTGTGCATGGATCTGGAGCGGAGCGTGTGGTGGAGTAGGGTTTGGGATTGGGGAGAGGATTGAGAGAGCCGCAGAGGACGTCGAAGCCGTCGTGGGTGCTGAGAGGAAGTTTCCCATGTGCGTTGGTATGGCGTGCGGGTAAGAAAATCGGAGGTGAAAAAAAATCCGAGGGGAGTGTGGCCACTAGAGATAAACACGTGTAAATGTTTGCAAGTTTTCCGGCCGGGTCTGCTTGTCAGGTCACGGTGGATGATTTTGATATGTTGGATCTGTTTTTAATGAAGATCTAAGGCACAAGAATCGAGATGGGTAGGAGACATTAGAGTAGGAGCTATTTTTAATTCATTCGCTCTTTTACATTATAGATAGATAGATAGATAGATAGATATAGAGATTTACACATGTCCATTCTCTTCAAATTTGATCTGTGAGACACATGGTCACAAAGGAAAAATTTCTGTAGAGATGATGTGCAATAAAAAAATAACCTCATTTTCACAAATCGATGTTAAACAAGATAGTACCTCATAAGAAGTCATGGGAATCTCGCGCATGTGCAGTCTGGCCGCCGATCAACTGCTGATCTGCCGTTCCCTCAAAAAAAAAATGCTGATCTGCCCGTCGTCGTTTGTTGCCTCAAGCTTCTTCATCACCGGGCTGCCCTTGGCCCTTGCTTGCTGCCACGCTTGTCGTTGACTATCAGGCTGCGCTCTGGGCTCTGCGCTGTCACCGCGTGCTACTGCTTTACTGCCGGGCCTGATCGCTGTGCCGCGGATTGCCATGGTTGTCCGATCTTTGTATGCCATCTAATCTACAACCATGCAAAAGAGAGATAAGATGTAATCTCAAACATGTGAAGTATCTCGTTGTTAGCGTGCGTGGCCATGAGGACCGAGCTGCGCCGGAGTTGTTGACGACGGTGTGCATGTGGACTTGTCAAACCAAGCGTGCATGCAGAAAAGACATGCAAAAAGAAACTAATGAGGCCACCAGACCGCTTTCCTCTCCTTCAGCTCCTTCTCCTCCTCTGTCAGCTCCATAAGCTCGGGCTCTGGCTCTGGCTCAGGTTCCCTAGCCTTCGCCTCTGGCTACTGTTTTGGTGTGGCAGCGGCTTCGATTGCGCTGTGGCCGGCTCACGTGCCTCTGGCTACTGTTTTGGCTGAATTATATTCGTTGGTCACAAAGGCAGTTGTTCAGGCTACTGGCGTTCCGGTGCACCTCCCGGCTCCCGCATCATCTGCACGACATGAAGTCCTGCTGGTCGAGGTAGCCACGTGTGGTGGGATCGGCCGCGACCTTGCTCCATAGCTCAGGCCCTAGAACATCTTGTCGACGGCGTTCCCCCTGGAGCCCACCAGACGTCTCGGCGATGACGTGGCCTTGCACGCCTGGGCGAGGCCGGCCTTGAGCGCCTCATTGGACGTCTCGAGCGCGAGGTCTTTCTCATACACCTTGATGACCTTGGATGCGTCGCTGAGGCCAAGGTGCGCGGCGATCCGCTCGGCGTTGTCTAACGCCTCCGCGTAGTGCCCTAGCGACGCTTAAGCCGCTGAGCGGCTAGAATAATGGACGTCATTGTCGGGCGTGAGCGCGACGGCATGGCTCAAGTGCTGAACAGCCTCCTCGAAGCGACCAGCTACGAATGCCGCGTTGCCCTTCGCCTTCGCCTCATCCGCAATCGCGGCAGCAGCTAGTGCTGATTGGCGTGCGATCCGAGTTCCAATGTTTTTCACACATAGGAATTATCAAAAACCGATCTAATCTATTGATGTCCCTTGAGGATCGGAGTCCAAGAAAAAAAGAAGGTGCAGGTCAAGGATAGAAGTTGTACTTGACTCATGTACCTAATAAACAAAGTAAACGTGACTTATGAGGAGTCTTATATCTTACATGTAAGATCATTGATGACGGACGGCTCATATAGCACAACATGTAGATCGAACGGTTATTATAGAGAGAGAGTAAGATCACGGATGATAGATGGCTCATATAGCATGACATGTAGATCAAACAGTTATTATAGAACGAGAGCCTCCCTAAAAAGATTCACTCTTTTATGGTGTGATTATACTAGCAAATTTGTCCATACACTCTTTTTCAAGGAGAGGAGAGACCAATGTCCTTGATCATGGCATTACCCATGTTTACTGCACCTTGGTTGAGTAGGGCTAAATATTCCGGACATGATTCCAAATTGCTCATCTGATTAGATATTTTGGTATTAAGTATGTGTATTTGTGGAATACAATAAACAACATGACGAATGTAACATTCAGTGTTTTTTGTAATATAAAAATACCAACATTTTAAATTTTTTCCTGTGATGTATGTTGCATATACTCCCTCCATCCCATAATAAGTACACTTGTAGAATTCAAAATTTGTTCCCAAATAAGAGCACTTCTATGTATCTATACTATAAAAGAGCGAAGGAATTAAAAAATACATGTTACCTGACAAAATCCTACCCACCCTATGTTTTGGCCCTTAGATTACAGATCCAACGTATCTAATTCCCCGTCCTAATCTGACAAACGGGCCCGGCCGGAAAACTTTTAATTCTTTACGCGTGTTTATGCGTGGTTGACGCTCTGACCCATGTTTTTTTTTCCACCTTGGTTCACCGTACCCATTGCCCGTATTGTATACTCGGAAAAGGAAACTCTGATGGATTATATAGGAGTAGATCGCATCATTGCCATGGATTGGATTGGTTGCTCGACAACCACCTCTGTCCGCCGGCGACATGGCTGCGGCTGCAGGTGCCAACGTGTGGGCCGTCCTCGCCGACGAGGATTCCGGCGACAATGAGGCAGACAAGAGACATGAGAGGGAGACCAACAAGGCAAGGGAAGCCACGGGATGGATTATATAGGAGTAGATCGCGTTGTTGCCATGGATTGGATCGGTCGCTCGACAACCACCTCTGTCCGCCAGCGACATGGCTACGGCTGCAGGCGCCAATGTGTGGGCCATCCTCGCCGACGAGGATCCCAGCGACAATGAGGCAGACAAGAGACATGAGAGGGAGACCAAGAAAGCCAGGGAAGCCGCGGAATACAGGCACCAGCAGGCGGTGGCGGCGGCGGCGGCCTCGGAGGCCGCCGTCGGCAACGCGCAGAGCAGCACCGCCACGGCGTACGGTCGCAACGATAAGAAGGCACGGAACGAGCGCAGCAGGAAGCAAAGGAAGAAGCTGCAGCCGGTAGCAGTGGCCAATGGCGATGCTAAGACAGCCGTCGTCGTACAGACGGGGGAGACCACGGCTGTCGGCAGCGATGACGAGTCTGACGGCGAGGAGGAGAGTACCAGCTGCTGCCGGACGGTGATAGGCAGCCAGGCAGGCTGCTGCGTGCGGCTGTGGCGACGGTCCTCATTGCCTTCTGAGTGCATGCTGCTGCGCCGGCTCACACCGCAACATGACCATAGCTGTATGACGAATTGACGATCATAGTTCATGGCAGATTATTATTACCTCAATAGACAGCATCAGCTTTTAATCGCAGAGCAAGATCGCTGTAAAGTCGGAGGGGTAGCAATGCGTTTTGAGTTTGACCAGTCACTTATTGCACGTACACACATACATATAATAGTGTAGTAACCTGCTTATTCATCATTTATCCAAAAAGAACTTGTTTCAATCAGATGGTATGCATCCCTCAATTTTATTATTAGATCTGCTATCAGAGCACACGTACGCGCACCTCATATCTCCCTTCGATCTCCCTTCTGTACTTGTCTGTCACTTTGTCCCTTCTTATTTTCATGGTGGCTGTCATCAGACCATTGTCAATCTGAACCAAAAAAATATATTGTCAAGTTCCAAACAAGATATTTTCTCGATCATATATAAATACCCGATGAGTGAAAAACCTACCGTAAATGGTTCGTCAACAATCATAATTGGCCCGACATGGAAAGAGCAATGTGCGGTCCTGAAATTTATTAACAAAATAATTAAATGCTTCCTTTGATTATAGATGTCATCAATCTCAAACAGTCTAAATCATGATGAAATAGTGTCACGTGCACAGAAGAAAGGCATTATCCTAAAATCCCATGTTTGTTTGTATCATTATCTTAATCATCTCCCTATCAATCAACAAATTACATGTGCCTTATCCTGTTGCAACGCACAAGAAATAGTTTTTCATACACGTGCGTGTCGCACGTGCATATTTGCTAGTAAGACAACCTAACTCTAGTTGTCTTTTTCTACTTTCTCTCTTTCTAAAGTGCAATAATTACACCTTTATAAAGGTATATATGTGTAATTTCTCACTGGCAATAATTACACCAAAAGCACTTCTTTTGGGATGGAGGGAGTAGTTGTTAGGACAAACTTAAGTCAAATGTTGTCCCTTTCTGTCCAAAATCAAAGTTCACAACTTCAAAGTTTTTCACAACAAACTACGTGCCATGGAGTTGACCAAGTCAACATCATGATAATAGATATGTTCACATAAATGATTTTTGGGGAAACAATAAAATTTGGTTGAATTTGAGCTCACTCGAATTCAAGATGAACCACCTAACATATGTTTTCAGATATAATTTCTAAAATTGAAACCTTAGCTCTGTCTCACCTCCGTCAAAAGGAATTCTTCATTTAATTGGTGTGCATACATGTAGTATTTCGACATTGCATGCGTGAGCTGGTGTTTCTTTTGTTTGACCCGATTTCTTTGGTGTTTTGAACGCAACAAAGAATAGGAACTGTGGGCTCTAGTCCTATGACCATCCTGTCACCAAGTGATAGACGACCAGGCCTCTGGTCCTTGCGACAATAGCAAGGAGATCACGTTTCATAACCAGGTGCCGTTCCTCAATTTCATTGACCCTGGCGTCTCCTTCCTTCTACCTGCCTCCCTCTCTACTTTCTGTCTTCGCCGCCTCTGCTTTCCATCGGCATCCGCTGGAGCCTCCAGGAAGGCAAGCCATCCTCTCGTCGAGCCTGCTTCCTGCGCCACCACAACGGCGTCCCTTCCGCAAGCTGAGGAACCCCTCTATGCCACCTCTTCGTCTAGGAACTGGTGCCTCTCGTCTTCACCGAGGCATGTAACACCCTGTGTTTTGCATCATGTTAAAAACCACTAAAAATTTGAACTTTTAAAACTTTACAACAAATCAAAACTTGACTAGCGTAATTAGGTAAAACCCTTTCGAAAATGTTTTCCAAAACCCTTGCATCAAAATCCACCATATGCATGTAGAATAGAATGCTTGATTGAAGTGCTTGATTGTTAGTGATATAATGGTTGAATAACTGAATGCTTGTTTGCATGTTTGATCTCTGGAATTTATTTGCAGCACCAAATTTCTTGTTTACATTTTTTCCATTCCATGATCAACGAATTATTTAAAACCCTTTTTCTCTCATTTTATAGAAGTACAGAATGCATCATAAATGTTTATTACATTCATCTATGAAAGTCACTTTGTGATTAGATTATAGATTTAAATTTTCCTTTCCCAAATTGCATTATACTTAATTTCTTTCATTGAATCTAGAAATATATTATATTAGATACATAGTTACGTTTTCTAAAATATTTGAACTACAATATATACTAACAATATTTTGCTCTCATCTTAATTATTCATGAATAAATATAGTCATTAACATAATAGATAATATTTAGATATACATCATAGTAAGTATAATGTATTTTCTGGGAAAAAGAAAAGGCATTTCCTAAATGGAAAATGAACCCTTGGGCTTAAATTCCCTCCTCGTCTTCCCTCTGGCCCAGGCGCAGCCCATCCCTTCTTTTTCCCTTTCCCCTCTCACCGCGTGGGCCGGCGCCAGGCTCTCGGCCCAACTGGATGCAGCGCAGTGGCCGACGGGTAGGGCCCGCTCGTCAGCACTCTCTTCACCCGAACGTCAACAAGGCGCTGTGCGCCTGTCGCCATGGCCAGCGAACTCGCTGTGCTGAACCGACCCTCTCCGGTGTCGTGTGCCGATCCAGCAGGAGCTCTGCCATGGACGCTGAAATATCTCCACCAACGGCGTACTGTGTCCACCAGCCTATCCCGGCTATAAATAAGCCGGCGATAGCCGCTGTCGGGGACAATCGGAGGAAGGAAGAAGAAGCTCGGAGGTTTGGGCTCAAGCCGGCGCCCGACGTGGCCGGGGCTGCTGCCAAATCCTCTGCGCCGGGGTCGGTCGCAGCGCCGGAGTCACGGGCCACAGCCCGCAGCAGCCTGGCCCTCCATCATCGGAACAGCCGCCGCACGGTCCGCGCCGCTGCAGCCTGCAGGAGGTCGACGAGTCCGCCGCTCTGTTTCAGACGCGCGACGAATGGCGGAGACGAGGACGACCGACGGAGTGGGAAGTCCTCTAGGCCGCGTCGCTATGGCCAGTGGTCACGCGACACCTCACCCGGGCCCGCTCGGCAGCCTCACCACTCCCTCTCCTCCTACGCGGTTCACGTGAAACAAAGGAGAGAGAAGGCGAGTCTACAGGTCGGTGTATGGGTGCACGGGAACAGTGCCGGTCAGATCTGACAGCTGACCGGACCCGCGCGTCAGCCGCTGGGAAAATGCTAGGGGCACACGGGGAAATAAAAGGTAAGCTTTTAATTACAGAAAAACTACCAGAAAATTCCTAAATTAAGTAGCGTCACCCTAGAACCTACTTAAGTATTTTCCACCCATTTCCTATTAGTTAAAATTGTAGAAATAATTTTCATGCTTCTTTGCATTCACGATTAGCCGATAAACTTAAGAATTTCATAACTTTCTCGTTTTAATTCCGAATTTCATAATTCTTTCACCATAAATCTTCTAAAATCATGCTCTACATGTTCATACCATTTTCACTAATTTTTGGTGCCCATTTAAATTCTAGTTTGTGTGCTTTTATTTCATTTATATAATTAAATACGCGGCCCGTAGTTATTATTTATGCGCTAATCGTAGTAATACTCTTGCTTGTCATATATGTTGAGCATATATATGCACCATGACATGTATATTATGGCAGAACCACCCAAATTATATGGCCCACATGCACCCGTCATTGTCCTTAAGACCTCTGACTACTGCACACGAGAGCTAGATAATCCGGTAGTCTGTCGGGTGTCCTCGGAGAACCCCGAATCATCCACATTTTACAACTCATACAGGATCAACAATGGAGTTGCCACAACATTACAACACTTATTACAAAAATAACTTACATCAGAGTGCGGAAGTCTTATAACATTAGTTTACAAAACATGTTTAAGTAAAACCTATCTTAAGTTCCAAAAGGTGAATAGAACATCGGAAGTAATTTAGAAGAAGCACCTAAGATAGAAGATACATCTAGATCATATCAAGCCCACCGACATGACCTTGATTAGCAGCACAAATCAGAACCTGCAACAGGGGTTAACAAACCCTAAGTACTCAATTGTACTCCGCAAGACTTACTCGACGAAAAAAAGACTCCAAGGATATGCTGGCTTACGGGAAATCATGTCATTTAAGAGATCCAGTTTATACCAAATCTAGATCAAGCACTTTTTAAATCATTTCATCCCATCCATTCTCATCATCATAAATGTCATGTTCCATTGTTTAACTACGATGTAGAGTAGAGAATCGAGTCTCCTTGTCCGAGAAGCAACGGCGATTCGAATCAATTAAATCCAGCTTGGGATTCCCAACCACACGACATATGCAGATCCCGGACCTACATATATCAACCATCACTTGGATCCTCCAGAACCGGAACGGGTTTGCGCCACCTGAGAGCACAGTACTCCACCGCCCAACCCTATTCCAGTAGGGTGGGTACACGCTACTCTTGTCATCTCTCCACTCCTAGTGCGTGGTTGTCCTTTCCCATAATGGAATAGCTGAGATTTTAGGCTTATCAGAGTATGTGGCTAGTACTACAAAGTCTCAACTCACACATGTGTACAACGAACGGTCCTTAATCGACAGAGACGGGACCAGCATGACTAGGATTAACCTGTCGGCTTAACCACCAAAGACACAACCCATGTCCCGCCCGGTCTTCAATTAATCATTGTTCCTTATTAACCTTTCAAGTTATGCCAGGATAAATTATTTTGAAATCACCTATCATATAAGTCAATCTCCTCAAGCATGGCTAAGCATAACTATGCATTTTCATAAAACAAGTAACAACGATGATATTGAAAATACCAAAGATGGTCATGCAACAATTGGTAATCAAGTAAACCCTAATCACCTAATGCATGAAATCATATACTCAAGTGATATTAAGATTTGTAAAACACAACAAAGGTTTAAATGCTCCGGGGCTTGCCTGCATTGCAGAGAAGGTTAGTTCCACAGAGACACCACGAAGTTAGACTTAACAACATCACGACTGATGTATGAACCTTCTCCAACACTTGATTAACACGAGCACCAAAGAATGATGACACACATTCGAAGGTTGGTTAACACGAACCCTTTTCACTCACATAAGCACTACACGTAAATAAATGATGCATGCTTTAGTACAATAGAATGCATGACATGATGCATGGAATGCATTGGTGAAAACATAACAAGATAAACTAACTTGAGTATAACTTTCTTTCACGGTACGATTGCAAGTAATCAACACTAATTACTTTTTGTAATTAACACTTAACAAGTTATTCATGAGCACAAACAACTAAATAAGTTGCCAAGGAACATCAAAGTAGATGTGTTCCAAGGTCTACAATCAACCCCAAAATACAACCAAGTTATTTCATGATTTACTCTAATCATTTTAGTAATTATTAACTAATAAATAAAGCATGTATTTAGAGATATAATTAAATATTATCAAATTAATCTCAAACTTTTTGTGAAGGCATAGGTGAACATTTTAAGTACACACAAAAAGTTTCATAATCATTGGATATTTATTTTAGCCTACAAAAATTACATAATAGGCATTTATTAATTAAAAAGACTAATTTTTAGGTATCCAAAACCTATTGATTTTCACTAGTTCATAATTTTCCTACTTAGATCACAGCATGAATAAGCTACACAAAAAATTTTATCATTTTATCACACATATACAATTCATTATGAAATTCACAACTTACAACCAATTTAAACAAAAAAGATAAAGTCTTGAAAAGGAAAAATAGGACACGGGTGGGTTTCGGCCCCACAGGCCCACGCGGAGGCCTAGGGCATGGCCCAATCGCAGGCAAACCGGCCTAACGTGGCCTGCCCAAGCGCGGCTTGGCAATAATTCAAAAGGACCCTGTGCTTTTGAGAAAATAACCTACAGTACACATGTACTATTCATCTAAGTCACAACCTTCTCACCTATCACCCTATCCTTCTTCCTGTTTCCTCACCACCCCATCTTCTTCTCCAGAGAGCAGAGCAGAAGGAGGGGACGTTGGCCGGCGACCGACTCCAGCCGGGGAAAGCCACAGCGGCGGATGAGAACCCGCCGGCGGCATCGCGATGGCCGACCGCACCCGTAGGTGCTTTCTACGCGGTAGCAGGTGGCCGGTGACAGGGTGACCATGCGCACGGCGGCGAACGGCAGGGCGGCTGCGCGGCTGTGGCTGACAGCGGCAGTTCTAGCACGGTGGCTGCACAACGGCGGCGCGCGGGCAATGCCATGCCTGGCCGCACCTGCAAGCGGATTACTTGTGAATGCCCCCTGATTTACTGAATAGTGTAGCTCACGAATGTGACTTTATAGCTTCGTTGAATCCTCTCTAGTCCACTTCCAGTTAATAGGTAAAGGTAGGCTTATGCATGCTGGTAGGGGAGAACTCTGATTTTATCCCTTATTGAAAGTTATCGTCCACTGAATGGATGATTAAGAATATAGTTTATCGAGATTGGAATTAGATAGTCCTTAGTAGTCTCCCTATTTTCACTATTATCTGAGCTTGATTGTGAATTGGGTTAAGTTTATAGACTCAGTCATTGTCGCCAACCGTTCCTTTAGGTTCAATATTAAAATAAGGATTATCTTGGTGAAGTGCTACAACGGTATTATATCTGTGCTGAGTAGGACCTTGTTACTAAGGAGAGCATCCTCTGCTGGTGTCTTTCCTTAAGTAATGTCCCCAGATAGAACAGTAGAAGACATAACTTACCGAGATTAGAACTAGAAGACCTTAGCGATCTCCTCTACACTCCTGTTAACTTAAGTCTTGTTGCTACTCCGGGTTAAGTTAGATTGTAGTTAGTCTCACACATTTCCCTATGGATACGATACTTGGAATACTTTTGTGTGAAAGCTACAGCGGTATGCGTGCGCTTGCGGATTTATCTGTGTGCGTTAATAAATACCAATAAGCAGTGGATTATTAGGAGCCGACACGGTTGATGCATCATCCGTGGTCTGGTCGGCGTGGATGCTGTGTGGTCTTCCACATTAAACCCCTTGATTTTGGCCGCATTTGAACCCATAGTATTATATGTTTGGATGATTTGGTATCATCGGGACTAGTATGATTGGAGTGATTTGGTATCACTCGAGTTTGGGGTGATTTGGTATCACTCGAGTTTGGGGTGATTTGGCATCACTCAAAATTAGGATGATTTGGTATCATCTGAGAATGTGACGACTTGGGAAGATTTGTATCTCCCAATACTAGTGCGTTCCGACCCCTGAGAAGCCGTAGTAGAATTATATGGATATCTAAGGTCATTACTTTCGGGTACGGGATCTCATTAGGCCTATCCTAACCATTGATCATGGCAGGGACTGTGCCTATCATATGGGGAAATTTGTACACCTCTGTAGAGTCTTATTGAATCTATTTGAATAGCCACATCCTTGGAATGGGCAATGCTACCGTGAGGTCACCTATGATTAGAAGTTTTTACAACTATGATAACTTGGTATGTATGTTATTAATTTGGTGAATTATAATTAACCTCGAGAACTGGTGAGGATGGTAATACCCTACCAGGGCCCAACCTATAACTCACACTGCCATTTTACCACCACCTATAACCTTTACCTATAACCTTCACATCCACCATTAACCAATTAACTCCACCACTAACCACCACTATATATAGCCTTTCCTTTCCACTTTACCTGCACCCAAATTACGGCTTGCTGAGTACTTTATGTACTCAATCCCCCACTCTATGTTTTTAGGAACGAAGCTCCAGGAGTATATCCAAGGATGAAGCTATTGAGGACTACGCGAGGATGGATCCACAAGGGTGCACTGAAGACGGAGCCGTACGACGACACAAAGGAACTATGCTAGGATTACGACGAATAGGACATAGGAATGCGTAGTGGCGGATCTAGGATTTTAGATCAGGGTATGCCACCCAAAAGTGTTCACATATAATTCGGTAAAACCATTTGACATTTTGATAAAATTTATAAACTTTGCAACGTAATTCGGTATATCTACACTAAATAACCCGATAAATCTTAAATTTGAAGATTAAATTGAAAATATCCACGAATTACAATTTAAATGGTTCAAATGCCATATTGGTGGTTTAAGATATATCCTACTATAAAAGAGCGAGTTTTTTTTTTAGAGGCTCTCCCTGCGTAATAGCCGTTCGATCTGAACTTCGTGCTATATGAGCCGTCCGTCATACATGATCTTACATCTTACATGTAAGACTCCTCGCACGATACGTAAAGAAAAGATTCGGATTTGTTTGAGTCCTCATCAGTCACGTAAGCAACCCACGTTTATGCGTCAACCGTCGCTCACCATCGTGTTCGTGGCGCTGCGCCACTTCCCCTGGCTGCAGGTGCCCGCGTACTTCGCGCTTAAGGCATCTTCCACCCGTTCCTCTCTGGTGGCATCACCGTGCCCAACGCCACCATCTCCACCACGCAGGCCTTCTTCACCGAGTTCATCGTCTCCTTCAACCTCCTCTTCGTCGTCACAACCATTGCCACCGACACACGCGCCGTACGTACGCATGCAAGCATTCTCGATCGGATATACTACACATGATGCTTGTGATGGTATATATAGTACCATCGATTCAGGTTCAGCTCTGAATTGTTTTGCCCTCTATTCTTGCATGCAGGTGGGTGAACTCGCCAGGATCGCGGTGGGAGCGGCCGTAATGCTGAACATCCTCGTCGCCAGGTAAGTCTCCTTGCTTATTATCACTTGAGATGATCGATCAACATGCACGCATGGTTGAGCTGACGTGATGAGCGCGCCGTGGCGCGCGCGTGTGTCTCTGGGCAGGCCGTCGACGTACAGGTCCATGAACACGGTGAGGACGTTGGGTCCAGCGATAGCGGTGGGGAAATACCAGCAGCTGTGAATCTACCTGCTGGCCCCGCCGCTGGGCGCGTTGGCGGGGGCCGGCGTGTACACGAAATTAACGAGTCGCACACTAAGCATAGCAATTATATTAAAAGATTTATTAATTTTCATTAAATCTTATAGAAAGAGGGATGCTTTCTTTTTTTAGGGATTTTTGAAAAAACAAGGTTCTTGTCTTTTTGTATTCTACCCTGAAGCTTAGGGACGAGAACGGCGAGACATATTGTCCGGCCATGTCACGCCCTCGCGTCCTCCTCCACGTACGTAACACACGGCCACGCCGCGTCTGTGGTTTATGGATCATATAAGTAATTAATTACAATATTTTTATATTAAAAAAACTATTGATGATATATATGAATTGATATATCGAGAATTCAATTAATATTCTCATTGTATTTGAAATAATTTTTCACACACGTGCGTGTCGCACGTGCATAGGTATAAAAGAGATGCACTGTCTACAGGAAGAAGACGATAAAAGAGCAGAGATTGATCTTAATTTGGTGACCGATAGTCGGACTCTAGTCGCGCGCGCAGTCAGCAGGTTAGCAACGTCCCTAGCCCATCGACATGCGGCGTTCGATCGATGAACTCTACTTCCCCATCGTGGTGTCGTGTGGCACTGCGGCCACAGCCCGTGGCCGCAGGCTGCTCACCCCGTGGAGCCCTGTAAATTTCGTCATGTGAGTATGTGACTGCAGGGCGCAGTAGGTCGCCGCATGAGGCCGTGGGCCTTGAAACTGAAAAGGCATCTCGTGAGAGCAAAGTAGCCGCAGGCTGCAGTGTCCGTTCGACCTTTTCCCTGCAAGATTTATTTTTCTTTTTATTTACTTACAAATATACTACATATGTATACGTATTCTTGCTGGACTGCAGGGTATGCCAGGGCATACCTGGCATACCCTGTAGATCCACCACTGGGAATGCGCTTAGGAATATGCTAGGGTTACGTCCGCACTCCAAGTTGCCTGTAGGAATGGAGCCATTTCTAGATAGGACGGCTGTCTTAGAACTCCGATAGACGATAATGGCCCAAATAGTGTAATCCCAAACCTTGTAACGTGTTTTCCCCATTAGCAATAAAAGTATAATTCTTTTTTAATATCAATCTTGTTGAATTGTGCATGTCAGCTACTGATTCAGGGACTGACACATGATGTACAGTGGACCCTAAAAGTTAGGGGCCCGACAAGGCACCACACCATTGCCGTTGTCCACCCTGCTGGGGCAGCGCCTCGGAGCCAACCAGCGAACCAGCATGACATTGCGTCGCCATGGCCACCACCAGGTGTTGGCAGAGGCGGCCTGCGCCGCGCGCGCTTCGAGAGATCAGCAGCCTCCGGCAAGGGCGAGGGGTTCAGCGACCAGATCCACAACGGCATGACCGAATCGACATCTCCTGCAGGTGGAGCGATGTTGGAGCCACGCTAACTGAAGAGAATTTTTGTTTAGTGCTTGATTCGGTTAGTGGGACCTAGTCCATGTAGTCCTGTCTGCTTTTCCTATTCTTCTTCTACTTACTTCAACCTGGTGTGCATCAGATAAGCTTTTTTCTATTCTAAAGTGTAAACCTAAGTTTGAAGGTCGATTTCTATTCTAACATCGCAATGTGTATAGTTTGATTTTATCACAGTATGGTTCGGTTTTTTAGTACACTGGAGCTGCTCTTATCCGCATGTACGTGAATATCTCCCGCCGCTATGGATACATGGACGTTGATCGTTAAAATCATGCAAGTCATGTACATGCATCACTAAAATCATGGTCGTGATGCATGAGTGCTCCTTGTTCATCTATATACATAAGTGCATATCAGAATAACCACAAAGTTTTTGCTTGGTCAATATTGATGGATAGACTAAGCACAAGGGAACTACTAAAAAGAAAAAACATGGAACTCCAGGACTATACATGTGTCCTCTGTAACAATTCAACAGAAGAATCTCTGCTACACCTCATGATAGACTGCCCATTTGCTTCAGATTGTTGGGGCTGGCTTGGACTCCATGCACAACAAGGCTGGGACATCAACCATTGTTTGGAGGAATTCAGAAGACAACTCCATGTCCCTTTCTTCATGGAAATAATAATTTTGATGAGTTGGTCGATCTGGCAAGCTAGAAATGGATTGATTTTCAACAACAGACCTCCTTCAATCCAGGAGGCAAAGAGGGGCAGAATGTGCGCTGCTTCTGCATCGTGCAAGAAGTTATTTCACTTCTATTGAGATATGGTTAAGCAGCCTTTGTTTAATCTACCTAGTGAGGCTAATTTTTTTCATTTCCTTCTTTGTTTCTTGAGCTTGCCTTCTCACCCCCCTACCCTGTTGTGATTTACTTTCAAAAAATTACCAGTAGGGACTTGCCCCTCCTGTTTTCCTCAAAAAAAAAACCATTTAAAACACTTACACGTGCTTCCTTGTTTGTCTGCTATCGAGCTGCCAACTGCTTAGGTGACCTGCAATAGCGGCAACCGGCAACCATGCACCAGTGGCACGTCGTCTCCAGCAACCATGAACTTGGTTCTCCACTGTCTAGTGAGAGGCCAACTCCACATATATTAGAACTTGTTTGGCATGGCTTCAATAGCAACTTCAACGGAGGAGTCGCACCAAACACTACCGGAAACGCAGCCTTTGCCGAGGGCTTCCGGCTTTGTCGAGTGCTAAATATCGGACACTCGGCAAAGGCCCTCTTTGTCGAGGGCCGGCCCAAGGAGCCCTCGGCAAAGACAGGCCCTCGGCAAAGAGGCCTCTGCCGAGGGCCAGTCCTCGGCAAAGAAACGGCCCTCGGCAAAAAAAAATCTTTGCCGAGGGCCTCCCAATTGGCCCTAGGCAAAGAGTCTTTGCCGAGGGCCTACCTTATGGCCCTCGGCAAAGAGATTTTTTAAAATATATTTTGAGACACTAAATTAACTCAAATAAAAAAGTTTTCTACTACAAAATTGTCTAACTTTTTAAGATCTACAAAGTATATATTGGTCATTTCTTCATTTAACAAATCAATAGTAATGTTGTTCACAAAATCTACATCTCTCTAATAAGTTTCATGAAACTACTAGAGAGGATATATAAGGATTGTGAAATATGTTAGAACCACCACGTCGGTTGAACAAATGACCAAACAACCAAAATAAAGTTTATAGATTTTGAGAAGTTTTAAAATGTTGTAGTTGAAAACTTTTTCATTTGAAAGCATCTAATTGCCGATAATTGCGTCTTAAGTTTGAAATTTTGAAAAAAGTCTCGGATGGAGAAATACTCTAAACGAAAGTTGTAGATCTCGAAAAGTTACGAAACTTTGTAGTTGACAACTTTTTCATTTGAATTCGTTTAGTGCCTCAAAATGTATTTTGAAAAATCTCTTTGCCAAGGGCATAAGGTATGGCCCTCGGCAAAGAGGGTCTTTGCCGAGGGCCTACCTTATGGCCTTCGGCAAAGAGATTTTTCAAAAATTCTCGGATGGAAAAACACTCTAAAAAATTGTAGATCTTGAAAAGTTATAAAACTTTATAGTTGACAACTTTTTCATTTGAAAGCATCTAATTGCGGATATTTATATTTAAAGTTTGAAATTTCAAATTTTAAATTTTAAAAAAAGTCTTGGATGGAAAAACACTCTAAACGAAAGTTGTAGATCTCGAAAAGTTATGAAACTTTGTAGTTGACAACTTTTTCATTTGAAAGCATCTAATTGCCGATAATTGCGTCTTAAGTTTGAAATTTGAAATTTGAAATTTTGAAAAAGCCTCGGGTGGAGAAACACTCTAAACGAAAGTTGTAGATCTCGAGAAGTTATGAAACTTTGTAGTTGACAACTTTTTCATTTAAATTCGTTTAGTGCCTAAAAATGTATTTTGAAAAATCTCTTTGCCGAGGGCCATAATGTAGGCCCTCGGCAAAGAGGGTCTTTGCCGAGGGCCTACGTTATGGCCCTCGACAAAGAGGGTCTTTGCCGAGGGCCAATCTTATGGCCCTCGGCAAAGAGATTTTTTAAAAATTCTCGGATGGAAAAACACTCTAAACGAAAGTTGTAGATCTTGAAAAGTTATAAAACTTTATAGTTGACAACTTTTTCATTTGATAGCATCTAATTGAGGATATTTATATCTAAAGTTTGAAATTTGAAATTTGAAATTTTAAAAAAGTCTTGGATGGAAAAACACTCTAAACGAAAATTGTAGATCTCGAAAAGTTATAAAACTTTGTAGTTGACAACTTTTTCATTTGAAAGCATCTAATTGCCGATAATTGCGTCTTAAGTTTAAAATTTGAAATTTGAAATTTTGAAAAAAACCTCGGATGGAGAAACACTCTAAACGAAAGTTGTAGATCTCAAAAAGTTACGAAACTTTGTAGTTGACAACTTTTTCATTTGAATTCATTTAGTGCCTCAAACAATCAATTTACACTCGGTTTGTTATAACGTATGGGGAATCGAAATGGAATATAAATACAAGTGATAAAGGGTTGGAGTGGTTAGAGGAGGTAAGTGAGAGAGTGTGAGAGGTCACGAGTTCGAATCCCACCGACTATGACTTTACAAATAGGGTAAAAAATGCTGTGTAAAATGCTACAAAAAAATCCCGCGGGTGGGAGTGATGGCTCGTCGGCGCCTCCAAAAAAAATAAAATTATTTTGCTATTTTTTTTGGGTTTTTTTTTCGATTTACATTTTGCCGAGGGTTTTTCTTTGCCGAGGGTTTTTTTGGCCCTCGGCAAAGGCTTTGCCGTGTGCCCGATAAAGGGCCCTCGGCAAAGACCCCTTCGCCGTCTCAAAATTTCCCGATGACTCTTTGCCGAGGGCCGCCCTCGGCAAAGCCTTTGCCGAGGGTTTTTGGGCCTTTGCCGAGGGTCTCGGCAAAGCATGCGAGTCCAGTAGTGAAACACTTTAGAAAAAGCCTTTTTTATGCACAGAGGAGGAGTTGCAATTTGTGGCTCCTCCCTCTAGCAGTCTAGCTCCTCCGGAAGACCACGATAGGACGAGGAGTCGTCAAATAGGTACTTAATCACATTTCAAATAGTTTTCATAAATACATGTGTTGCATGTGCATATTTGCTAGTCAACTTAAAATCATGACTAATCAGTCTTGCTTTTGCATCACTTCAGTCCAGCAGCGGTGGATGGATCAATGCTGGAAACCTTGATATATCTCTGCTTTTGCTCCACAGCTATGATACAGCATAGATATAATTGCTGAGGAATATAGTTCTTCATTCAGAATATAAGACCAAAGACTTTTCATCTTATGCTACAAATACAGCAGGATCTCTCAAAGGATTTACAAGCCAGAAGCTGCGCCTTTCATCTTGCAACTAGGCACGAGGGTCAACCGCATCTGCCGGCTGTCGTACGGTCGATCCTCATCCACAGCACCGTGGACGCCCCCACAGTGGTGCTCATGCCGATGCGGCGATGCTACTTGTGCATGCCCCCTCCCCCGTGCTCCACTGCACCGATGAACTGCTCTTGCACGAAGGGGTCAAGGAGACACACACGTGCGCCATGGTGGATCAGGAGCTACCGATGCTTCTCGCGACAGGTCTAGCGATAGGGCGGCCTTGCTGGCCAGACATCCCTACACGCTTGAGTTCCCGCGTCTAGCGCAGATTCCCTGTGCCAAGCCCCATGCAGATCTGCCATAGGGCCTCTTTGGGAGGGCTCTCGCCGGCTCCGGCTCTCCCACTACAGCGCACCGTGGCACACAGGAGACGGAGCCGGGGGAGCCCTAAAAACGAGCTTCTCCGGCTCCGGTGGTTTCAGTGAGAGAAAAAAGGAGGGAAGAGAAAACTGGCTTCGTGCTCGTCGGGTATCAGATGAGGAGCCGGCAGTGAAAACTATTCTACTGCAGGTTCGGTGTACATACGGCGGCGAAGACCGGCAATCTATTCACCGCCAGATCATACGCCAGACCGGCGGTGAAAATGTACATCACCGTCAGTTAATCAACCAGAAGGGGTCCCCAAGCCATGAGCCGGCGGTGATACGTATCACCGCCGGTTGTCTCATAACCATTGGTGAAAACCCGGTGGTGATTAAACTTTCTGTAGTAGTGCGAACTCGCTCGGCCGTGCCGCCACCTGGGGGCCACTCGGTCGTCATCATCACTGCCTAGGGCCAACCAAGCTACGTGCATAACGCCGCTGAGGCCGAGCTCTCTGTGTGCACGGGACACGGGTGGTGGGGGCATAGGAGCAGGTGAGGCCAGTCATGGCGTGGGTGTCGATGAGAAGCACGACTCGAGCGTGGGTGGCAAGCATGGCTCCGGCAACGCAAATGAGCAGCAACGGCAACCATCCCTCGAACTACGTTGAGCATCGAAGTGAGAGCAGCCCTGATCTCAGGCTGACATCCCGTGTGAAGGGATGGAGGCCACATGTGCCCGCGCCGTCCATGTCCGTGTGGGCTGCGGCTATAATGGCATTAGTTGAAAATAAAATATTTATAAATTTTTAGATAGTAAATTAGATTTTTATTATTTTTCCAAAATTGAAAAACGCTAGTTGGATACATGCCATTATAAATATCACATTTCGTAGATATGCCACTACAATTCACGATATTGAAAGCGTGCCATTACAATTTCACAAATCTTGAAATATCACTATTTACCCTTCGATGCATTTATCACAATTATTGGAACAAATTGCCCTCATTGTCCTTCTTCCCCCCTTTCCTCTTTCTCTGAGTTGGCCGCTGTCTAGGCACTCATTCTCTTAAGACTTGTCGCACCCTCGCCGGCCCCCGCACCACGCCCTCCTCATTGGCCCTTGAGTGTCGTGCTCATGTCCCCCTGCTCGTTGGCCTACGAACAGCCTCTCCTCTTTGCTTCGAAGCTTGCACCTCGTCCTCATAACATTGGGCAAGCACTCCTGCGCCACGACCGCTCCTCTCGCTCCGATGCTGGCAGTCGAACTCCACCATCCAATACTACAGAAAGGATTGTCACCGCCAGTTGTGTGTGCACTGGCAGTGATTCATATCATCATCAGTTGATAGGCTGATGGGCCGCAGAAGGGTGACTTACTGGTGGTTTTTTTTTTGAATTTAAAACGGGGGGAGAGCTTCCCCACCTATTCATTCAAATCAAGGTCACTGACCCAGAAGTCCAGGTTAGGACACAGATGTAGCAGTACAGTCGATGAGAAATTTGCGCCAAGCATCAAGACTACCGACAAGATTGTCTGGTAGGCGCTTGCGCCAAATAAGCAAATCGTTACAAACGCTAGCAAGAATTGACAAATGGTTGGACCTCTTGCTTCGAAAAACTTCACCATTCCTGCTGTCCCAGATCCTCCAGAGCATGGTTAGGAGAACAAAAGGCCACAGCGTCGGGTTGAGCCCCGCTGGAGAGGCTGAACTCCATATTTCGTCGTCAGACAGGAGACCAACATGGCCAAGCTTTGTTACCCTCCAGAGAGCCGAGCTGCTGCGGCACTCGAAGAAGATGTGGCGCCTTGTCTCGACTGCGCCATTACACCGCAGACATTGTTCGTTGTCGACAACATGTTTAGCGTGAAGGTTGACTCTCGAGCTTAGGCGGTCCTTGAAGTATAGCCAGGCGAAGATCTTAACTTTGTTAGGCAGTCGAGTGCTCCAGATCCTGCAGCCGTGCCTGTCATCGACGTCACCGGCGTTGTCCAGAGCAGCGTAGGCAGCTCGCGGGGAGTAGGGCTTCCTAGTCAGCTTCATTAATCTTGTATCAGCGCCATCGCCAAGTGTGATTCCCTGCAAACATTGGAGAAGGCTGTCTAGCTGACTGCTAGCAGCATTAGTTAGCCGCGGCCTGAGTCGCAGATCAAGCTCGTTCTGGAGAACATACTGCACCGAAACATTGGGCCTAAGGGTGTGGGAAAACAAGGCTTCATGAGTAGAGCGAAGAGGACCATCAGGCAGCCAATGGTCCAGCCAAAAGGAAGTGGAAGCACCGTTGTTGACATTAACATAGGTGATGGAGCGATAGGTGTCGAGCTCGTCAGATATGATCCTCCAAATGTAGCTGTAGGATCCAGGAGAGGTAGAGTCGAAGGGAGTCATATCCCGGAGAATCCAAGATTTCCAGCTTGGGTGATCGTCAACGAAGAGTTTGTTGATAAACCGCATGAGCAGGCAGCGGTTCTGAAGCTCGAGGTCCTTCACGCCGAGTCCCCCGTTGTTTTTTGTAGCCTGAACACTGTCCTAGGCAACTAAGCATTTGGAGCCATGACAAACATCATCACCAGTCCAGAAAAAGGCCCTACGACGACGATCGATGGCTTTGATGACGGTTTTAGGAACATTTAGCGCCATCATGAAGTGGAGGGGCAACGCGCTGAGCACAGAGGTGCAGAGAGTCAAACGGCCAGCTCTATTCAGAAGGGATGCGCGCCACCCAGAAAGGTATTTGTCAACAGAGGAGATGAGGGGGAGACAGTTAGCAATAGAGATTTTATTTGGGGAGAGGGGAAGGCCGAGATAGGTTTGGGGGAAGGAGGAAACAGTGGTGCCAAAAGTAGCCGCCAGGGCCGTAGCATCATCGCTGGGGACAACAACGGGGAGGAATGTAGTCTTGTGATAGTTAATAGAAAGGCCGGTGGCGAGTTCAAAAAGCTGGAGGATTTGTTTGGTGGCATCGATGGCTTCAGGAGAACAGTGGATGAAGATCAACGTGTCATCGGCGTACTGGATGACAGGACATGGGTCATCGGGGGAGAGAGGGTGGCGAATGGGGGCAGCGATAGGATGGCGACGAAGAAGACGACGAAGGACGTCGGCAACGATGATGAACAAGTAGGGGGAAAGGGGGTCTCCTTGACTTACTGGTGGTGATGAGGTTTTATCTCAGAAGTCAGAAAAGATTTGATTTCTTCATGTATTTTAAGTAACCGATCTGGATTTTATTTGGTCTCTCTCTCTCTCTCACCAGAATTTTCACTCTCTGCGATTTTATTTATTGTTGTGGTTTGTGTTCATAAATTGCATTTTGAAGCTGGGTGACATATTTTCATAACTGAAGAACTGGATCAGACGACCAAATTTGTGAGGTGTTGATTCTATTTGTTCATCCGTTAATGCAGCTCGTTAGCTACTATCTTAATTTGATTCATATAAATAAACATGTGTATATAACTGATACATATAGTAAACAAAGAAGGGTGCAAGGCTAATACTTTGGAGTGGAGAAGCTCATGTAAGGTAAGATAGGCATATCGTAGGTTTGTGTTTCCCCTATCTTCCTCACTTGCCTTGACCTGAGATCGAGGGTAAATACCCCTGTACCCTCCACACCAATGAAAACAGTGTTTGTGCCCTCCGCCATGCAAATCAAATCACCTTTGCTGAGCAGCATGTCAAGTTCCATAACCCTATATTTCACCCACCCACCAATGCCTTTGTTCTCGCCTTGCCATGACCACATGTAGATGCAGTTGCGCGACATGGCCGCAACGCCAAGCCCTCCGTCATTTCCCTTGATGAGAATGGACTGAAACTCTTTTTGTGCGACTCGAATGGACTGAAACTCTACTGGCAGATGCATCACAGATAGCTCATGCTTGCGCAAATCATACTTGACGATGTTGTATTTCCCAAATATAGTGGTGTAGTATAGAGCATCTCCAATAAGAAGGCCGGGTCTCGTATCATCTACGTACTGGTTTGCTTCATCATGGGGTGTCGTCGGGGAACTCCAGTCACCGGTCTCTGACGAGTACATGCTTGCCCAACGTCTGTACATGTCCACCTTCTTTGTATGCGTAATCAAAGCGAGTCCCCACCAAGACAACGAGGAACGGACCACCATAGCAATCGAGGTAGTCGCAGCCGTCCTTGGCACATAGCACAGCCCCCGCGTGGTTGTACCAACACGGATATTGCATGTAGGTGGGCAGGCTTAGGTGCCGCTGGCTGCCGGCGACGGGGTCCCACACGATGAGCCGCCTGTTGTCGTTGGCCTCAATCAAAATCAGCACGCGGCCATGGCGGCAATCCAGGGCTAAGGGTTTCTGGCCGCAGCTGTCGTCGAGCCTGAGCGCACAGACAGGGGACGCGGCGGCGACGGAGATCGTGGGGACGAATCGGACAGTTGAATCGCTGAAATCGTTACAGAAGTAACCTTGAAGCGGTAGCGGCGGCGGAAGGTGTCATCGGAGAGGATGCTGTGCCAGGCCTTGCAGACGAGGGAGGCGCGCACCAGGTGCGCCGGCTCGACCGGAGGGACGCGGAGGAGGATCTCCTCGACGAGCTCCTCCGCCAGCGAAGACGCCCTATGATATGAAGACGGACGGCGAGGCCGTCGAGATCGCAGACCCCGACCCGACGGACCTTCATCGTCGCTCTTCACGTCGAGAACGGAAGAGAGCGAGTCAGGAATTGAACCTCGTCCTCGTGTCCCCGTGGCATATATATATATGATGATGATTTCTCAATCAGAATATGATGCGAGATCCGATTCCGACCCGGCCCATCAGGTTTTATTATTGATCATCATGCAGCGACAGGCTGAATAACGTTCACCAATGCTTGCAGAACTTTGTACGGAAACTCTAATGCGCGCGGGGTCGCGCTCGTGGTGGAGCGAGCGACCCTGCCGCTCACGGCCTGGCTTACACGCGACGCGCGCCATGCAGATGCAGCCCTCCCGCGCTCACCCAACATGCGGCCTGTCCTGCGCGCCATGATGCGGCCCTCTCGCGCTCACCTTGCATGCAGCCTTTGTGTTTTTTTTCTTATTTTTTATTTTTATTTAGGTTTTTTATTTGAGTTTTCAGTATTCTTTTCATTTTTATATTTTTATCCTTTTTTATTTTGGTTTTCAATATTTTTCTTTAGTTTTCATTTTTTTATTTGTCTATTTCAGTGTTGTTTTCTTGTTATCAATTTCAGTTTTAGTTTTTTTTTTTACTTTTTAGTTTTAGCTTTTAGTATTGTATTTTTTAGTTTTATTTTTCAGTCCATTTTTTTATTTTATTTTCAGATTTTAGTATTCTTTTCATTTTTTATATTTTTATCCTTCTTTTTTTTGGTTTTCAATATTTTTCTTTAGTTTTCATTTTTTTATTTGTCTATTTCAGTATTGTTTTCTTGTTATCGATTTCAGTTTTAGTTTTTTTTTAGTTTTAGTTTTTCAGTCTTTTTTTTAGTTTTATTTTTCAATCATTTTTTAGTTTTATTTTTCAATCATTTTTTTTATTTTTTTAGTTTCAGATTTCAGTCTCCCTTTTAAGTTCGAATGTCTTCCTAGATCCTGCATGTTAATTTGTTGCTTCACACACAAGCTGCTGCAAAAAAACTTGCCCCAATTTTCAGTTTTCAGTCTAGTTTTCTTTCCAGTTTTTTTCTAGTTTCAGTTTTCAGTCATGTTTTTTTTTATTTTTTTTAGTTTCAGTTCTCAGTCACCCTTTTAGTTCTGAATGCATTCCTAAATCCTACATATTAATTGTATAATAACTTACCCTCTAAGTTGGCTCCTTATACAAGGCTTCTTTTAATAATTTGCATGTCAGGGTGCAGCTTATCTTATTTTGGGTTGCTACTCTTGTCTTTTTTAATAAATGTCCCTCCAATTTTTAGCTAGTCATGTTTCCCGGAAGTGTGTAGTGGTAGTTGCTAAGTGATGACTACCAATATACACCACAAGAATTTATAAATGACTTTTTAATAAATGTCCCTCCAAAGGAGTCCATGCAAGTCACAGGTGAGTGTGTAGTGGTAGTTACAGATTTTGGATGGAGAAGCGACCAAAACAAAAGTTGTATATCTTGAAAAGTTATGCAACTTTGTATTTCAAAACTTTTTTATTTAAAGTCATCATGATGTCTCTCTATTTGATTTTACAAGATTTCCTAGAAGTTAATTCCAAAAGAATCCAAATGTTCTATAATAACAAGTGAGTGTGTAGTGGTAGTTAAGGATCTCGGACGGAGAAGCGACCAAAACAAAAGTTGTAGATTTCGAAGAGTGATGCAACTTTCCAGCTAACAACTTTTTCATTTGAAATAATCTATTCAACAAAAAATGCATTTCTCAAATTTAAAATTTGAAATTTTTAAACGACCTCGTATGGAGAAACGTCCAAGACAAAAGTTGTAGATCTTGAAAAGTTGTGCAACTTTATAGTCTATCCAAGGAAAATTATGGTTGAATTTCCTCATGTCTGAACAAATTATTCAAATGACCTCGAATGTTGAAATGACCAAAACCAAAGTTGTAGATGCTGAAAAGTCATAAAACTTTGTAATTGACAACTTTCTCATTTGAATTCGTTTAGAATCCCAAATACTCATTTCAAAACCAGATTAACATAAAATGGGGAGAACAAATATCCCAAATGGACACAAGCGTCTTACAAGTGGAGTGTGAAACAACCCGGGTTTTCAGGCAACCAAAAATACGAGCTTTGTAAAATTTTTCCTGCAATGTGTGAAGCATGATGTCGATAGGTCAAACCTGAGTCAAAACTAAGGAGATTATAAATAAATTGATGTATTCATATAGACTTCGATTGCAAGGTGTGTGCTTGTTCTCGAGTTGGTTTCAGGTTTGAGTTTTGTTTGGAGTTTGGAGTGCACAAATCCATAACAAATTCCCCTCAATTCTTTTTAAATCTTCCTCAAATTCCTTGAGTCAAAATTCATAAAAGGAAAATCCATTTTCCATTTCTCTCCCAATCAGCCCACCTTCCCTTTCACTCATGTACAGAATATGGCATAAGATTTGAGCATTTTCAGTTCCAAACGTGTTCCTGAAAAGTGTGAACCATTTTTGTTCAAGAATTGACAATTACAAGAAGAGTAAGATGTTGGGGGGAATGCCTCCGGGAGGCTGCCCCGGCTAACCCTCTGCCGCTGACAAGGCCTTTGTTGTTTCCATGCGGCAGGGATGATGACCTGGGTGAGGATTATGATCGCTGGTGGGAACATGGCTCTTGCGGAATCTGATGCACCCTCGCATGGAGCCTTGTCGTGTGAAGCTCCCTGGCAGGGCGGCTGCCAGGGGTGTGAGGGGAGGCGGTCAGATGACAGAGGCCAGTGGTTGTCCAAGGGGTGGAGAATTACTGCCATACCCTTGCCTACTTGTTCATCTGTCGTTGCATGTTGTCAGCCCTTATGTAATTTCACACTACTCCCGAGAATGCCCTATAAATACCCGGTGGATGGCAGTGTTTCAGACATGGTTTTTTACGAACTAATGAACATTTACTTCAAAATTTATTTTTTCCCTTGTCATTCTACACTTAGTACCCGTCTTCGCATTATCCTTCTCCTATGCGAAACCCTCCCCGCACCCCCCCCCCCCCCGCCCCCCGCGTAGCCTGTAGCAAGGGTGGGAGACCAGGAGTAAAACCCCACATAAGCCAACAAGGCTATAGTGTTAATGATTTCTCTCTGTCAAACCCATAGGTTTACATGGTTTGAAATTTTGAATTTTCGTTTGTGAGCTACAAAATGGCTACAGAAGATACAATTATAACAGTTGTAAGAAAATAAAAGGGTTCAAGTGCTTCCTAGGTGCATCTTTTTTTTTGAAAGGGGATCCTAGGTGCATTTGCCGATTTCAAGAAGGTAGGAACTAGTTGAACGTGACCAAATTAGTTGTGGCCTTTCATTGTTGTGTATTCAGCTTTCTACAAAATTCATGCTGTTAGGGTACAATCTATCTGACATATATGATGCATCCCCTCCAAGGAGTTTTATGAAGCTAATTCAAGGACAAGCTGGAACATTGATTTAATCAATATATCCCTTTCATACCGAAGAAAAACAACTGCCACCCAGAGCATTATAGAAGTCTACCGAAAAATATCTACAAACATACTAGTAGGTCAGCAAGACGAAGTTTGAAACAGCATATGTGGCCCAAATGATCAATAACCATTTGTACAGAAACTCGTAAACAATCTGAGCATTTTCAGTTGAAATGCATTCCTTTTATTTCAACCTGAAGACCCAATATATTTCCAGTTCCATGTGGACTTATCAACTATATCAAATCAATGCTAACCAAGGTCAGATTAAGTATGCACCTGGAATATCTTCAGTCATGATCACAGTTCATAACCAACTACAAAGCATGCAAGTACATGGTGGCTTACAATCTTACACTTTCAAAGCACCAATAGAGCCAGCTTGATGAATTTATAAACTGGCCAGGTACTTGGCATTCTTTGGGCTAGGTAGTGATTACACTGTCCATTTATTTCAATCACGATCTGAAAGGTGCCAAACATACAAGTGTGAATTATTTCATAGTTCACTTTACAGTAGAGATTGTCTGTTGTGAAACAATGTACAAACCCAAATATTGTTGATGTCAACAACTTGTGTGGTTTAGAAAAATGTAAAATCTTCTGTGCACACTTGACCATATAAGAAATCATCCACAACAAGTCAAATATGAACAAAATTAGGCGTGATGTTCTATTGTCAGGAATTCTAGGTTGAAAAGGAAAGGTACCATTAAATTAATATCTACAATCAGAACAAGTACACTGTCACAAAAAAAAGCAAGACTAATAATTTGAAGTGTAGAAGCTCATGTAAGGTAAGATGGGCCCATAGAAGTAGTTTTTTTTTTCACCTATCTTCCTCCATTGCTTTGACTTGAGATTGAGCGCGAACATGGTTCCTGTCTGCTTAATGACAATGAGAACAGTGTTTGTGCCCTCAACCATGCAGAACAAATCTGGTGGGTAGCAACCTTTGGTGAGCAGCGTGTTGTCAAGCTCCATAACCCTATATTTCACCCACTCACCAACGCCATTGATACCTACTTGCCATGACCACTTGAAGATGCAATTGTGCAATATGGCTGCAATCGCTAGCCCTCCGTCATCTCCCTTGATCAGAATAGGAGAGAACTGTCCCGGCAAGTCCATCATGGATAGCTCGTGCTTGTGTAAATCATACTTGAGGATGTTGCATTCTTCCCCACATGCACTGATGAAGTATAGCGCATCTCCAATAAGAAGGCTTGGTCTCCGATCATCAAGCAACTGGTTTATTATATTCCTAGTAGTTGGGGCGCTCCAGGCACCTGTCTCTGACGAGTACCATCTTGCCCATATGTGCATTACTACATCATCATCTTCATCATCACCGTCGTGGCTCGCCTCCAAGAGGACAACGAGGAATGGACCACCATCGCAATCGAGATGGTCGCAGCCATCCTTGGCACAAAGCACAGCCCCCGCATTGTTGTACCGAGAGTGCAGGTAAACGGGCACGTGCTGCTGGCTGCCGGTGATGGGGCCCCAAACGATGAGGCTATCCACTACGAACAACTTCGTGACCTCAATCAGCACACGGCCATGGTGGCAATCCAGGGCTAAGGTTGTCCCGCCGCAGAAGTCAAACACCGGCATGCAAACAGGAGCGGCGGCGACCGAGGTCGTGGCGACAAATCCGACGGTTAAGTCGCAGCTGAATTGGATTTGGCCAACATACCACTTGTACGTTCTTCATAATATAATGTGTTTACAGTACAGTTCGTCATTATGTATATAATAACTAGATATATGCCCGTGCATCGCACCGGGGTCACAAATTTTTGCTTAAGCCTACGGCGACGCACGTGGCTTGTGGCTTAGACGAACATCTTAAGAAATCTACAAATCTAATTACTTAGAAAATACAAATCCTGTTTCATGATGTTTGCCACCTATATCGTGTAGTTTAGGCTGATCTGATCATTTCCAAAAGTAATAAAAGTCTATTAAACGATTATACATTGGGAACTCTAAACTATATTTCAAAATCCATTCAAGTTGTCTATATTTTGTTCTCTTTAGCTATTTATGAATCTATTAAATTTGGTCAAACTTAAGGTGCTTTGACTCTCCAAGATTCTTATAATGACTTATAATTTGGAATGGAGAGAGTAATTCCCAAAAGGAACTGTAGTATGTTAAAAAAGAATACGCCAAATGTTTAAGATGGTTAGGGGAGGTTTATGTTGTTATACTGCAATGAAAATATAAGATCAAAGGACTTACCTTTCCTCAGGTACTTGCAAGATTCATGGCTGAATTCCCTTGTGCTCCAAAGTTAAGTGACACATGGAAATTCAGTATGTATACAGCTGCTCCTTTCGAACCACTACACGCGTACAGGGCACAAACGTGCTTGACTGAGAGGTTGAGGTCCACCTTATCTCTAAAGAGCACGTGCAACCCGGGAGGAGATTGAGTAGCCATGGCCATGGGAGCCCGAGGCGAGGAGTTGGGCAGGCTGGCGCTGTGCCTACCTGCGGCCGTGAGGCCAGCACCTCGACGCCGGACTCCGTGTCCATCCCGCGCCGGCTGCGGTCCACCCTGTGAGAAATGGGGGAACGAGATACTCTTCTAGGGATCTCGGTTGCGTGTTATATTGAGCCGGGAACAGCCCCTAGCGTGGCTTGTACATCAAGTATGAGATTACAACAAACTCAAGATAGAGCCTATCTAAACAACCTTCATCTACAAGATAGGAACCCTCCTCTATACGTCAGGGTCCTTGATACACGCTAACAACCAAATTAACCTTATCATCTAACACTCCCCCTCAATCTTAGCCACTAACAAGGTTAAGATTGACTCTAAACTCTCATTTTTCCAGCTGTAATTGCCTTAGTAAATCCATGGGCCAACTGATCACCAGAGTTGATAAACCGTATATCCAACAATCTTTGAGCTACTCTTTCTCTAACAAAGTGGAAATCAATCTCTATATGTTTTGTCCTGGCATGAAACACCGGGTTTGCAGAGAGATACTTAGCTCCTAGATTGTCACACCACAACCAAGCTGTAGGAGGGTGAGGAATGCAAAGTTCTGTCAATAGCTTCTGAACCCACATCATCTCAGCTGTAGCATGGGCCAATGCCTTATATTCGGCTTCTGTACTAGATCGAGATACCGTGGCTTGCTTCCTGGCCGTCCAAGAGATTAGATTACTTCCAAGAAAAACAACAAAGCCTCCAGTGGATCTTCAATCATCTACATAGCCTGCCCAATCTGTATCTGAAAAGGCACTGACCATCAATGACTTAGTCTTTCTAATCTATAGACCAAAGCCAATAATCCCACGAACATATCTCAGGATCCTTTTCACGGCACTCCAGTGAACCGTAGTCGGAGCATGAAGAAATTGGCATACTTTATTAACAGCAAAGGATATATCTAGACGCGTAAGTGTTAGATACTGAAGTGTCCAACTAGGCTTCTATAGCGAGTAGCATCCTCCTATCCAAGCTTATCACCATCAGCGATGCTAAGCTTCTCAGACGTGGACAACGGTGTATCAACAATCTTTGCTTTGTCCATTCTTGAATGAGTCAGAATATCCGCAGCATATCTCCCTTGTGAAAGCACCAAGCTATCTGATGCCTTCTTAACTTCAATCCCTAGAAAATAATGCAGATCTCCCAAGTCTTTCAGGGCAAAATCCCGCTGTAAATCTCGGAGTAATGCTTCTGTTGCTTCTTGCGAGGAACTGGCAACAATAATGTCATCGACATAAACCAACACAAACAAACTATACTTCCCACGGTTGTAATAGAAGAGAGAGGTGTCGGCCTTAGATGGAACAAAGCCAAGAGACTCCAACCTCTTGCATAACCTCGCATAGCATGCTCGCGGCGCTTGTTTTAATCCATACATTGCCTTGTCCAGCTTGCAAACATAGTTCGGATGCACTTTGTCTGCGTACCCTGGGGGTTGCTGCATATAGACCTCTTCCTCCAAGATTCCATGGAGGAATGTGTTTTGGACATCAAGCTGACGAAGAGACCATTCTCTTGAGACTGCAATTGACAAAATTAGCCGAATAGTTGCAGCCATGACAACAGGACTGAATGTATCCTCATAATTGATCCCGTAACGCTGTTGAAGCCCTTTGCCACGAGACATGCCTTGTACCAGTCAACAGGGCCATCAGCCTTTCGTTTAACCTTGTACACCCATTTACACCTGATGACATTCTTGCCCTTTGGACAAGGGACAAGATGCCATGTCTTATTCCGCAACAAAGCTTGGTGCTCACTGTTCATAGCTGCAACCCAATTCTGATCACCGAAAGCCTCATCAAGGGTTGTAGGTTCTTCTGTAGATGTACTGGTATGCATACACCACCGCATGGTCCCATCTGTATACGTCTTGGGCTTGCGAATCCCCTGCTGAAGATGTGTTGTAGGCCGCTGCAACTCGGTGACCACAGGGTTAGTACTAGGTGTACCATTCACAGCAGATCCCGGTGACAAGATCTCGCTGGGAACAGCAGCAGAGTCAGCCGGTGTCTCTCAGGTGGTGCGGTAGCTGAAGAAGACAACGAGGAGGTGGCCGTAGAAGATCTGGGTGTGGGGATGCGCGGGGCAAACGACGGGGATCCAGGGAGCTCACGCGGAGGACAAGGCTGGCGTGGGCGTCAGCAGCCAGTGGCGGCAGGTGCTAGAGAGTGGATCTTGGTCATCTTGCTGCGCTGCGAGCCGCCTCCTTGTCCTCTTCGACCTCGTCGGCCCAAGAGCGGTGGGAGCAGGACCCAGGCTCCATGGAAGGGGTGGTCGGCGTGGCCTGCGTGACCTCGTCGGCCTTGCAGCTCGCTAGCTAGCTACCATCTCAATTGGATACATAAACATAAACATGTGTCTATAATTATTAGTACATACTGTAGTAAACAAAAAAAAGCATAAGGTTAATAATTTGGAGTGTTGAAGCCCATGTAAGGTAAGATGGGCCTATAGTAGTAGGTCTTTGGTTCACCAACCTTCCTCACCTGCCTTGTCTTCAGATCGAGGGTGAATACTCCTGTATCCTCCACGCCAATGAAAACAGTGTTTGTACCCTCCGCCATGCAAATCAAATCTGGTAGGTCACCTTTAGGGAGCGGCGTGTTGTCAAGTTCCATAACCCTATATCTCACCCACCGGCCAACGCTTTTGTTACCGATTCGCCATGACCACATGTAGATGCTGGCGCGGAACATAGCTGCAACCCCTAGCCCTCCGTCGTTTCCCTTGATGAGAATGGTCGACTGCAACGCTGCTGGCAGATGTATCACGGATAGCTCATGCTTCTTCAAATCATACTTGACGATGCTGTATCCTCCAGATATGAAGTATAGCGGACCTCCAAAAAGAAGGCTGGGTTTCGTATGATCTATGTACTTGTTTGTTTCATCACTGGGTATCGTCGGCGAACTCCAGGCACCGGTCTCTGACGAGTACATGCTTGCCCATGTCTGTCCATCTTCTTCGTGGTCGTTATCATAGCTCATCCCCACCAAGACAACGAGGAACGGACCACCATGGCAGTCTAGGTGGTCGCAGCCGTCCTTGGCACATAGCACAGCCCCCACGTAGTTGTGCCGATACGGATATTGCGGGTAGGTGGGCAGGCTTAGGTGATGCTGACTGCCGGCAATGGTGTCCCAGACGATGAGCTGCCTCATCTGTTGTAAGCGCGAGCAGTCGTCGGTCTCAATCAGCACGCGGCCATGGCGGCAATCCAGGGCTGAGGGTTTGCGGCCACTGCTGTCGCTGAGCTTCAGCGCGTGGACAGGGGACGCGGCGGCGACGGAGGTCGTGGGGACGATACGGATGGTTGAATCGCTATACGGGTTACAGATGTAACCTAGCAGGGGCGGCGTTCCGTGGAACCTGCGGTAGCGGCGGCGGAAGGTTTCGTCGGAGAGGATGCCGTGCCAGGCCTTGCAGACGATGCAGGCGCGGACCAGGTGCGCCGGCTCATCCGGAGGGACGCGGAGGAGGATCTCTTCGACGAGGTCCACCGGCAGCGTAGACGCCATGTCGGTGCTAGTATGATGGCTAGGTTTTGCAAGGTGACGGGCGGGTGGGTGACGGGCGGCGACCCCATCGAGATCGAGGCGTACGTGGGGTACGACCGCAACCCCACGGACCTTCATCGTTGCTCTTCACGTCGAGAACGCGCGAGAGAGAGAGAGGCTGGCATTGTGCCTCGTCCTCGTGTCACCGGGGTATATATGATTATGATTTCTCGATCAGAATATGATCCGAGATCCGATTGCGATTCCGACCCAATCCTCCCAATATACCATTAATGCAGTTCGTAATATAATGTGCTTATTTACAAATTACAATTAATGCAGTTCGCAATGTTCGCATGTGTGTGGCAGGCTGCCAGGCTGCTGTGATTTTATCCACTACGGCACCGCCATGCGTAGAGTTTCGTCTCTCCCTGAACCGCATGCACACAAGCAAGCTAAGATACCAGGTTACACTGCCGGAGTCGGGCGCTTTGCCGAGTGCCCGGAGCACGCAAAGCCCCAAATACATTTGGCAAAGGCTAGCCCACTCGATAAAAAAAGCATCGGCAAAGCTGTCTTTGCCGAGTGTTTTAGGTTGAATTGAAAAATTCCCAAAAAAAAATATGAAATTTTTTTTAATTGGGGGAGGGCCAGCACCAGCAAGTCGCGGCATTTTTCGCGGCTACGTGGCCGGCAGGATTCGAACCCACGACCTCTCCCTCACGCGGTATATCTTCTAACCACTGCACTACACACTCACATGTGCCTAGATATAGTTTTGGTTTCCCAAATATTATACTAAACTAAGTGTAAATTGCTTGTTTGAGGCCCTAAACGAATTTAAATTAAAAAATTGTCAACTACAAAGTTTCATAACTTTTCGAGATCTACACTTTTCGTTTAAGAAGTTTTTCTATCCGAGGTCGTTTACAAAATTTCAATTTCAAAATTTTGAAATTCAAACACAGTTTTGCATGACAAAATGATTTCAAATCAAAAAGTTACCAACTACAATGTTTCATAACTTTTCGAGATCAACAAAATTTGTTTTGGTTGTTTTTTCATCCGAGGTCGTTTGAAAAATTCGAATTTTAAATTTTTAAAATTCAAACGCAGTTTTGTTTGACAAAATGATTTCAAATCAAAAAGTTGCCAACTACAAAGTTTCGTAACTTTTCGAGATCTACAAAGTTTATTTTAGTTATTTTTCCATCCGAGGTCATTTGAAAAAATTCAGATTTTAAATTTTTGAAATTCAAATGCAGTTTTGCATGACAAGATGATTTCAAATCAAAAGTTGCCAACTACAAAATTTCATAACTTTTTTGAGATCTACAAAGTTTATTTTGGTTATTTGATCATCTATTCATCCGACATGGTCGTTCTAATATTGTTCACAAATCTTATATATTTCTCTTATAGTTTCATAAAATATAAGAGAGATATGTAAGATTTGTGAATAAATTTACTTTCACTTTGACATATGAAGAAATGACCGAAATAAACATTGTACATCTTGATGAGTTATACAACTTTGTAGTTGAAAACTTTTTCATTTGAATTAATTTACTGCTTCAAAATGTGCTTTGAAATTTTCTTTGCCGAGTGTAAAAAAAATAACACTCGGCAAAGAAGCTCTTTGCTGAGTGTCAAAATTGCACTCGGCAAACCACTTGACACTCGGCAAAGAGCTGAATTCCGGTAGTGTTATTAGACACTCTTTTTTTTAATTACTAGGAAATTTGCCCGTGTGATGCAACGGGAGAAAAAAAATGGAACAAGATATTACAGTGAGGAGTAAATTGCACATGATCAATCCAATGTGGCTAATGTTGCAACAGTCATCCATGTTGGCTGAAATTTTCTTTTCTTTATTTCACAATGCCCCCTTATGACCAGACACCCGCTCCTGTGTTTCATTGGCTTGTTGAATATAACGCTATGTTAATGTCTCTTTTTATTTACTCTGCTGTCATACATGTCCTCACACATTGCATGGCTGTTAGTTGCCTCATGGATATGGAGATGTATAATAAATAATACATTTAGTTACTGAATACCAGGTTACTTTTCATTCAGCAAACTTTTACTTTAAACAAATAATCAATTTTCTGACACTTAAAAGTAGAATCAAGAATTTTGAGCTGCTTTGAATATATATTTTTTAGTCCACTGAGTGCAGCTTATAAAATAGGCGATGTCACCGTAGCTTTCCCACTTGCCGGATCATGAATGCTCCATGATGTTCATACTGCTTGCTGGACCATGAATCCTCACCATCTCATCTCCATCTGCAGAAACAACCTTTCTCTTCATTACTGCTCCGATCAGGCATCACCAAACTGAAGAAAAGTCTAAGATCGAATGATAAAACTGAAAAAAAAAACAGGAGAAACATAATGTCACACTATCTGAAATAGTTCACCGAAGGAGAGGCCATTATTATTTTAAGTGCAAAATTACACCATGAGAACTGAGGTTCTTCACTGAGAAGATGAGGAAAATAATCAAATTGTTGAATCTCTGTTTCCCATATCATTGGACAATGAGGTCTTAACAAACTCAATGCTAGTCATCACAGGCAGTCGGCAGTCACATTCGGCGCCCCTATGTATTTCACCGAAAATTCATAGCCAGATAAAGAACAGAACATTAAACCTGTCTCCAGCTTCCATCTTTATCAGTTCAAGCAGTGAAGGAAAAATTATAGCACGATTACTTTGCTAGCTGTATGGAAGCTTCAAATGTAAAGTTTGTAAACACAGGGACACAGTTTCTAATATATAATCCTAAACTTGATTTGTTATATGCACTAATGATCCATTTCTTATATAACAAAAGAAAATACTTGACATAGTTGTAACCACGTCAATTGTATAGTTTCACTCACTCGCTCTGATAAGCATTTTTTGTGTAATTGTCTTTTGTCAGTACATAATCATTTCTTTCCAGTCTGACCATGAATTGGTTTTTTCCTTATAAGTTATAACTGAGTTTGATTGAGTCTGCAACTTCATATGTGTAGATGTAAAATCTTGCAAAGTTAAGCACCTATCAAAAAGAAGAAAGAAGGTAATTGACTCCTCAATGCCATGCAGTGATACGCCTGTGCGTTGAAATGGGAGAAAAAAATTATGAAATGTTCACAGGGAACAACCATGAGAATGGTACGTGACATCCATGGCATCCATAATATGAGTTAATGTTGGTGGTAATCCTATTAAGCCCATGTCGGATAAAATACAACCATCTAGCATATCCACGTTTCATCCATAACCAGCAAATTAAAACAGCACTGAGTTTTGGCCCTCATAGAGTAGAAGTCCATCTATAATTATACTACCACACATTCTACTCCTAAGTTATACATGTACAGCAATGCCACCTACTTATGAACATAGACGATACAAATTACCTTATCGTTCTACAATTTACTAGAGTGCCCTTCTCTGGATCTGTACCAGTCCAGAAGAGATTACGTATCATCTCCTCCCTATGTGTGTGTGCCAAGGCCAGAGTTTTATATGTCGTGACTTATGGCCATTTGATGCAACCACCTGCAAAAGGTTGCACCATCTGTTCCATTACTGTGTGTCATGACATTTCCATGCATTGGGAGTTAATCTTCAAATGTTGAGTGAAATTTACTTTTAAATTCATACAACATTTGAATGATACAATTGTTATTGTTAGCAGACAACAAGAAACTAACAGCTGTAATGAAAGCCAAGGAATCTTCTCCTGCTGTAGGATGGATAACATCGGAACCAAAAATGATTGCTGGCGCATTAAGACAAAAGGTATTCCATTATAACAACCGAAGCACAAATTTTTGCCCTCAAACCTGATAAAGCATAGAATAAATTTCAATTTCCATATAACAACCGAAGCACAGATTTTTCAAGGATGCACATACCATATTGACCAATAAGTCAGTAACATCCGGAAGAATCACAATAAGTAGCTGCAAATTCGGATCTCTCATGTGAACATCCCTTAAAGCAGCTTCTATGTGATTGGGTGAGGCTGACTGAACACACCAGCCTAGAATTGAAATCCTGAAATATCACTGACATCAAATATGGGTTGACTGTGTAGAAATCACAAAGATGTAAATATGGGTCAAGTCAAATATGCACGGAGCACAAAAAAAATTACCTTCCAATCAGACATTAAAAGATAAACATAATATATTTACCGAGGCGGGCGAGTTAGGCCGCCCGGCACGGTTAAGCTTATTAGCCGAGGCGGGCAACTTATGGTGCCCGCCACGGTTAACTTTTTTCCATTTTTAATTAAATTTCATCAAATGCATTGACCGAGGGGTTTTACAACATTTTAAAATTGATATTTAATTTCTAATGGTTTCTAAGTTACATAGTAGAGTAGTAGGAGTACTAGTGGTGGTAGGGAGTTGTAGTAGTAGGGTAGTAGTAGTAGGAGTACGAGGGTAGTAGTAGTAGGATTAGTAGTAGTGTAGTAGTAGTAGGAGGAGTAGTAGTAGTACTAGGAGTAGTAGTGTAGTAGTAGTAGGAGTAGTAGTAGTAGTGAAGTAGGAGTATTAGGGTAGTAGTAGGAGTAGTAGTGTAGTAGTAGTAGGAGTAGTAGGGTAGTAGAAACAGGAGTAGTGTAGCACATGTTGCATATGTTGCAAGCGTTTGAAAGGCACGTTGCAAGTGTTTGTTCAAAATGTTTCATGAGTTCCAGATGTATGTTTCATGCGTTTTGAGAGGCATATGTTGCGACAACATGTTCTATATGTTTCATCTATTTGAGACGTATGTTGCAAGTGTTCTATCTGGACGTTGCGTATGTTACAACATGTTTTGCATATGTTTCACGCATATGTTGCAAGTGTAGTCCGTAGTAGGAGTAGTAGGAGGAGTACTATAGTAGTATATTTGTATTGTTCCATTACATATATGATGCTCTTCTTCTGACCATCGGAGTGGAACCAAGGCTTCATGCCAATCTTGATGACACGGTTCTCGACTAGCTTGATCTTGCGTGGATGATCGGTAAAGAGTGAGAACACCATGTAGTGGTTGTATTCTTCTGGACTTTGGACTCCATCTGCTCCCATGATCCTCTGCTTTTCTGACACAACCACATGCCTCTTGGAGTCTCTGGGCTTAGCGTAGTAGGCTACTTGTGCGACGTGGTTCGCTAGTACCCACTGATCATCTTTGTAGGCGACACTGTGGAGCTCAACGGTGGTTAGCCCAAACTCGTCCACGACAATCGCCTTTGGCTTGACCCACTGGCATCGGATGATGGGTATCTATAGGTCACCGCCGTAGTCAAGTTCCCATATCTCTTCAATCTGCCCATAGCATGCCTTGGTCTCCCCAGTGGCCTCGTCGATGCCCTCATATCGAACACCGCTGTTTTGTGCCGCGCTCTTCTTGTCCTTCTCTTTTGTGTGGAACCTGTATCCATTGATGTGAAACCCTTGCCATGAGGTGATTCGGGTGGATGCGCCGGATGCAAGCCTCGCTTTAGCAAATTCTCCATAGGGAGGTATGCCCTATTGTGTGATCCACGTCGTGAAATTGATCTTGTGCTATCTTTGTACCCATGCCTCCGTGCGTCAGTCATGAGTACGGCGAATCTCCTCCTGGTGCTTCTCCACCCACTTGTCCATGACCACTGTTGACACTTCTAACACCACTTAAACTAAGTTGTCATCCCTAGCATGGTGCCAGAAGTGTTGGTATAGAACTGCTCCTCTTTGAATAAAAATGGGATCCGCAAGCGTACAGATAAAATACCATTGTAGCACTTCACCGGGAAATATTCCAGGTATCGTTAATTTATATTTAGCTCAAGGGAAAGAACTAAGGACTTAAACCTAAAGGGATGGATTTGCAAAATACGACTACTTATGAGAAATCAATCACACAGTCACTTACTTTGGTAGGGGGGATAAACCATGATAAATAAGTATAATTAAATTGTAAAGCATAGGGAATAAATCACGCAGAGATTAGAGATAGACTACTCATCATACAGGTAGATTGATGTCTGATTAGTTCAAGAGATTGAATTCTAGGTAGGTTCTAATCTACTAAGTCATTCATCTACTCTAGCAAACACACCATCATATATAGCATAAAAGACTCTTCATCTATGTATAAGGAATATTACTGAAGAAAGCCAGGACATAGCAAGACTTCCTACGTAACGTTGTTTCTGCCTGTCCTATCAACGGAGGGTGGACTATATAAGATTCAATAGAACTGTCACTTCCACGAACTACCACACGACCCGGCCAATAGGATACATTTGCAGGTAAATAGCATCTAAGCACCACGCTTACATGTGATCTACCACTTAACCCCCTCGCGAAGAGAGCTAAGCACTTTGCAAACTTATAAATAAACTCATTATCGATCATAACCATATCAAATGTACTACTAGAGCAAACTAGGAACATAATAAATAGAAACATAATCATATTAGAATAAAGTCGTAGAGCAAAGATACAAAATAGTACCAATACTTTGATGACAAAGATCCGAATCCCGAGTACAAGTCACCCGACTCTTCCTCTATATAGTCTAAACCTATGTAGAAGTTGAAGATTTGGAGTAGCTATTCTAATTCTCTGGTGGAGAGAAACTCTCTAAACCCTAGTTCTGCTGATGGCTCCCTCTGCTATTGAATTGCTAATGAATTAGGGTTTCTCCTGGAGTGAGGGACCTTGCTTATATAGCCCTCTAGGAAGCACCATAGCCCTCGGATCAAACCGATCTTAATCTACGATTTTTATTCATCCTCAAAGGCGGTGGATGCAGGATCCACGAGGTTGCTCCTGATTGGACACCTAAGTGGGGCGGGCGCCCAAGGCTAGGGGCGACCGCCCCACCTGCCAGCCCATTTGGCCCTCCCCTTCGAGGGGGTGCCTTCTTGAGTCTTCTAGATTATTCTTTTTCGTAGTAGGGTTGATTTCTATCTATGTAAATCTGACATGTGGGTCTCCTTTGGTCTTTTCCTGATAACCCCCTACAGAAATAGACATTCACCAAAACTCGTGGAAATTATTAGTTTAAAACCCCTAAGTCTAAAGTGAAACTCATTTTAACCCTTCTTTTGATCCTTGTTGACTTATAAAATTGATGGTTAATTACCGTCAACAACCACTAGCTGATTAAGGGCATTGTGATGAGCTTCTTGCAAAGTTTCCTCCGCTACATCGGTGCGTACTTTCCTCCCAGTGCACCCCATCCCTGAGGTTCTGCCTTCGTGCAGAGGGACGGGCAACCCAATCGCATTTCTATCCTAGATGTATGTGGTGCAACAGTTAGTGGCCTTCTCTGTTGTGTATGCCTCGACTATAGAGCCCTTCGGGTAAGCACGGTTATGGACATACCTGTTCAGGGTCGACATGAACCTCTCGTACGTCCACATCTGGTGCAGGTAGACAGGCCCAAGTCCTTGTATCTAATCAACCATGTGCATTATCAGGTGTGGCATAATATCGGAGAAAGACAGCGGGAAGCACATCTCGAGCTGGAAAAGAGTCTCTACGATGAACTATTTTAGGCTGGGCAGCTCAGTTTTATTGATGACCTTTTGTGTGATGAAGTTGAAGAAGTAACCGAGGTGTGTGATGACCATCTTCACGTACTCTAGACCGATAGCCCAGATCACAATTGGGAGGAACACCATGAGCATGACGTGGAAGTCATGTGCGATGATGCTGGTGAGTGAGAGGTCCTTCATTAAGACCAGGCTCTTGATGTTGGAAAAGAAACCGGTCGGCACCTTCACAGCCCTAAGCCACTCGCACACGGCCCTCTTGTCATCTATCGTGAGGTTGTAGCTCATGCCCAGAAGGTCCACTTTCCCACTCTACGCCACCGATGTCAGATGAATTTTGCACCTGATGTTCTAGTTGACAAGATGTAGACGTGACTTTAGACGATCCTTTGTCTTAGTCTTAATGTCTAGCAGGGCCCCGATCGTGCTCTTGAAGACATTCTTCTCCAGATGCATGTAGTCGATGGCATGGGGCGTATCTAGCTCCTTCCAGTACGGCAGGTACTTGAAGAAACATGACTGCTTCTTGAAAGGGATGGCAGGGGTGACAGGCTGCACTTCTTCTTCCTCCATCTTATCCCGCTTCCTCTTCTTTCTTGTTTTGGTCCCATCTGCCTCAACTTTGTTCTTCTTCCTGAACTCAACGTTTATGCCCTTCACCATGTCAAACACCTTTTGCCCATAACTCATCTTTTCTGGCTCGTCAGTTTGAGGCTTGGCCTGGTTGTCGAAGAATTGATTCATCAAAGGATGCTAGTACCTGTGCTTTTTGCCGAGGAATCGCCAGTGCCTCATGTACACCAACTTCTTGGATGCATTAAGATAAGTGTAGCAGGTACTGTCGATGCAAACTACACAACCTAACTTACCTTTGATCTGTCCCGACAGTGAAAAAAGGCCATGGTAATTGGTGATGGTGACAAAGATGATGTAGAGTGAACTCCTTCTTTAGGGACACATCCATCATCTTAACCTCGTCTTCCCATAGTACCTTCATGTCCTCCATGACCGGCTCCAGGAACACATCTATATCATTGCCTGGTTGCTTCGGTCCAGAAATAATCATGGTAAGTAAAAGATACCTGCGCTTTTGACATAGATAGGGAGGTAGGTTGTAGATTGTGAGAATGACCGGCCAAGTGCTATGGGAGCTGCTGAGGTCACCGAACAGATTCATCCCATCGGTACTCAACGCGAACCTGACGTTCCTTGCCTCATCACCAAACTTTAGGAACTTGGCGTTGAAACGCTTCCACTGCTTGCCATCGGAGGGGTCTCATAGCTTGCCATCGTCCTTCTTGCATTATGCCGATGCATGCCAGGACATCAGCTAGATATCCTCTGGCTTTCCGAATAGCGCACGCAGGTGATCGATCACAGGCAGGTACCACACTGACAGTGTAGGACTTTTCCTCTACATGTAACCCTCTTCTTCCTCATCCTCAGGACACGGGGTCTGCTTACTGGCCGTCTTCGCCTTCTACTGCCCTCTCTTGGGTCCCTCATCATCCGTGTCTGTGCGACAACCAGCATTCCTCTTGTACTGACTCGCGCCGCAGTGTGGATAGCTCTGCAATTTCTCATACTCTCCCCGATATTGGATACAGTCGTTAGGGCATGCATGGAACTTTTTAGGCTTCATCGCCACTGGCCGGATCATCTTCTTCGCTTGATAGGTATTGGCGGGCGCCTTGTTACCCTCTGGGTATGTGTCAGCTAGTAGTTGTAATAGTTCGTTGAAGCCAGTGTCGGAGAACCCATGGCGAGCCTTCAGCACCAGCAACTGGAGGTTAAAACACAATGCCGTCTAATGCTTCGGATAGCCCTTATACAAGGGATCAATTGCCACCTACTTCATCTCTTTGAAATTCTCCAGCCACTTTGGATTCCCAAACAGAACATCGTCCTGGTCCATACGGTTACCAATATTTTGAAAAAGCTCCACATCTTTGGGCCCCAACACATCAATCTGCTCACCATCCCCATCACCACCATCATTGTCTGCCATGTCTTCGAAAAGATCATGAATGCCGATGTAATCACGATTCACACTATCGCCGCCCGTTGCTGCTACTGATGCTGAGGGTTGTTGGCCTCCGTCATTCACCGTCGACGAGTTTTCTCTGGATGCACCGGTGGCACTCGGATCTGCTTCTTCGCCATGATACTTCCAAACGGTGTAATCCTTGACAAAACCATGCCAGATCAAGTGAGATTATACCACGTTATCTTCCTTTAGAAGCTTGTTCTTGCAGCTGTTGCATGGACAAATGGTGCGATCCCGACCCAAACACAGACGATGCTTTTTCGTAGTGGCAACAAATTTTTTCACATGAACCAGAAAAGACATATCGTTGTTGACCCTCGGTAACTTGTACATCCACTCTTCCCTGTCCATGATCACGACCTTGCACACACATAACGAGAATAAAGTCAGATGAACAGAGCAGTATATATAAGCAAAAAACTTCTGAGTAGCTCTAGATCTAGTTTTCTCTCTCCTCCATCTAGATCTAGAGAAAAACCACCTAAATCATGTAAAAAAAGAAGATGAGAGTTGGAGAGTAAGAAATCTACCTCTTGCGGTGCCCCCCTTCACCAAATAAAAGGGCAAAACCTCCCCCCTCTAAATTGGTCAATTTTAGGGTTTTGAGCTCAAAACCCTAAAAAATGGAGGAGGAGCCGCAGGGAGGAAGAATTGGTGGCTGCTGTTATATAGGTACAGACTTAACCGAGGCGGGCAACGCAAGAGAACTGCCTCGGTTAATCATGTATTAACCGAGGCGGTTACCGTTATAGCAACCGCCTCGGTTAATAGTTTAACTGAGGCGGGTGCCCTAACCCAACCGCCTCCGTTAATATACATTAACCGAGGCGGTTGGGTTACATCAACCGCCTCGGTTAATGAGAGATTAATAGTCCTATGATGGTGCCTATTAACCGAGGCGGTTGCTTTGCCGGTAGGCCGGCCTCGATTAACCGAGGCGGGCCGCTGGCCCAACTGCCTCCAACAAGCATTTTGAAACGTCTCCTAAAAGAAAAATTGTAGTAGTGTTGTTCCCAAGTGCTGACCATCACACAGATAATGAGTTTCTCTTACTCTCAAGTGCAGGCGTATAGCCAAATATAGTAGCAGGAACAAACTACACTAGCTTTCATAGTTTTAAAGATAAATTGAGAAGGAGAAAGACAAAGTTATGGGCAAAATTAAAGAGGCCGAACTGGGCCCATTCTGAGTCCAAGCCCAAGAAGCCACTCAGTTACGAAATGCTGCTCCAGTTTCAATTCCATTTCCCCACTCGGTTACAACAGATTATTTGTTTTCTAGAAGAAAGTAGATTTTTTTAGAAAAGGATGTTTTATTCCCATCTCTGCATAAGTTGTGCACTCAATCAAAGTTTAGTACAAAACAAGTCTCGCACTTATAAAGAAGCTCTCAAAAAGCTCGCAAGAAGTAAGAAGAATCTATGCAGTAAGACTGTTCCAAACGGTCATCCATGTTCAGCGAAAATTTCCATTGCTACTGTCTCCAGGATACGACTTGCCCACTTTAACATTCATCAGTCGATGGTCATGGTCCTTTTGTAAAATGGACTCGAAAGATGCCCAGTGAGTAGCCTGCTATCTTTTTCACAAAATCCAAGTCATCTCGTCTCAACCAAATAGAGCAAATGATTGCGCTAGCTACTATACAAACTTCAAAGCTAAGTTGTGATCTACTTGCTGAAGCCAAGGGCCAAAAATTTCAGCAGGGCTTGTGGGTGGACGTAAACCAAACGCAATTTCAAACACCCTCCAAATAAAGTGCTATTTCAGCCTCGATCCCAGTCCTCCTTTGGCGCGCGACATTCTTTACCAGTTTTTTTGCAGGCACGATACTCCTTGGCCGACACTTGTGTAGTGGACCTATATGCCTACTCCAACACTTATTAAGTCTAGAAATTTTCGCCAACAGTTCTTCTGCCAGTAGAGAAACACCGGCAGATAACTTGTGTCCATAGAGCTTTATTGCCGACAAATAAATTGATGTTAAAAAGTTTCACAATTGCCAACACATAACGTGTAGTCAAAACCCACCTTTTGCCAACAAATAATTATAGGCAAATATGTGTCATGGTTTGGTGTTTGTTTACTTTAAATTTCCATCTTTTCTATTTCTTTCATTTTTATTTCCATGTAACTTATTTGCTTCTAGTAGTAGTTTTTTCTGCCAGTAGTAGTTTTTTTGAGCGGCAGTCGAGAGGCCACCAGCCCCTGCAGTCGTTGAGCACCGGCTGGCCGGAGAAGGGGGAGGCACTAGAGGTGCTGACGAACAGGGGGATGTTGGGGTGGTTGTAGCCGTGGTGGAGGAAGCCCAGCAAAGGCGTGCTCCGGTGGAACGCGCGGTACCTCCGTCGGAAGCTGCGGCTGGAGACGCTGCCGCACCATGACTTGTAGACAAGGCCGACGCAGACGAGGCATACTGGTTCGTCCGGCGGGAGATGGATGACAGGACGAGGATGTCTTCGATCAGCTTTTCCGGCATGTCTCGGAGGAGGATGTCCATGCCACCGATGGCGATGGTTTTGCCTTGTCGATGACCACTAGGTAGGGTTGGATATGATGGGGCCAGCTGGATCTGGAATTCTGGATGCGACGATGCGTTATGTGTATTGGCTGGATTCTTATATGTGTGTCTTCCACTCTACCGTCTGCACTTTCGCTAGTCCAAATTGGACTCCGTCTGCACTTTTGCTAGTCCAAATTGAACTCGAAACATCAGATCACATGCATACCCCTTTTCCCATCTTGCTATGGTGTTGTTTGCCATGGAATGGATCGACTTGGACACAGAAGAGGATTCTGAGCTCTCCAATCTGGCGACACGCTGCTCTGAGTTGCTGGCTTCATGGCAGGATTTCCATTTCGGCAGTGCTAGCAGCCTAGCACCCGGACATCCGGACGGATGCTTGCGTCTACAATTCGCGTACCATCCGACCCCACACGGCGTCTATGCTCCACTTGACCCCACATGGTGTCTGAGCCCCCGCCCGACCCCACATGGCATCTGCGCCTCGCCCGCCCCCTCACATCCCCCTCTAGCAGGTGCAGCAGGTGAGTCACAGTGCAACATGTGCAACACCCAATTTACTTTTGAAACATCTACATGCAACATTGCAACATACGTCTGAAGATAGATGAAACACTTGAAACATGCGTATGAAACACTTGCAAAAACACTTGAACACACTTGAAAATAATTGCAATATATGCAAGATCTAGATAAAACACTTGCAACATATATGTGAAACATACGCAACATCCAGATAAACACACTTGCAACATACGTCTGAAAAACAGAAGAAACATCCATGGCCCAGCGCTTCTCCTTGCGTCGGCGGCACTGTCAGCATTGTCAGGCGCATGCACGCATGCGCGGCCTCGATGGCCAGCTGACGATCCAGGAAGTGATCCCCACACACGAGTGCGGCGGTGCCCGTGCTGTTAGGCAGGCCGGGCAGCGGAGACGAAATAGCGGCAATGGATGTCCGGCGAGCGTGGGGGCTTGAGCGGTGGAGGTGGCGGCGATAGATTTTTGGGGAAGGAGAGGAAGGGAAAACCATGGACGATGGGCAAGGGAGGTCTCTCATCTCATTTCCTTATCCAGCCGGTGCAGCGGAAGGGACGGATGCGGGCATCGAATAAAAAGCAGGACGCGCTATTGGGCTGGTCCTGAGGAAGAGGTGTTCGGACAAATGGACATCCTAGACACAGCATTACCTCGCTTGGGTCGTCATGTAGGTCTTGCCGCAGGTGACTACAGTAGTTGGCAGAATCTGGACTGACGACTTTGATTGCGAGCATAGTAAAATATGATTTTTCTATGTATGCACCTCATAAAAAGTGTGGGATACATTTTTCAAGGTTTGGTATGTCTTAATATATGAGAATTCCCTGCATATATTTATTTTTTTTGCTAAATTTGTAACTCCTTTTATGGGGGGACATTAAATGATTTTTAGGGGCTTTGGGTTGCATTGTCGTGGCAGTGTATCTCAATACTAGAAAAAAGTTTATTGCCCAAAGATTTCAGGTTTGGTTTTGAAAAGAGAAAAAGTCTCAATAACCCCTGATGTCTTGTTTGTTGCCTACTTAACCCCCAACCTACTGACTATGTATTCAACACATTAAACTTTCCCATACCAGTGATTTTAAACCCAGGCTCGTTTTGCTAACCGGTATTGTGTACATGGACAGCTGTGGTGGCATTCTTGACCACACTTGTCTTGGGCTGCCAGCCGTGGTGCACACTCGCCCCGACCACCTCATGCTCCTCCATGGGGAAGCCTTCTTCCTTGACGGCGTGCACGGCCTCGGGCGCGACCATGATGTCACGCTGCTTGTGGAGCCTAGTAGGCACTCCCACTGGTCAAGCTCCACACCCTTAGGTAGATCGATGATGAAGAATCCATCTGTGGCGATGTCTACTCCCAGGATATCGCCGCTTGGGTTGCCATGTAGATCTTGCCACCGGCGAGCATAGTAGTCGGTGGACTGGCGACTTAGCGAGAAGACCCATGGCTATCCAGCAGATGGCCAAGGAGCCGGACCGCACAACACACATCTGCATGGCGACCTTATTGTCCAACTCCTAGGTGCAGACGCTGACGCGGTTGCACAAGGCGTCATCACCATGGTTGGATAGGAGGAGCATCACATGGGGGTACTCTGAGAAGGGGGACAGCTGCGGTGACCAGGGTTTTTTTTATCGGCCGAAAGTCACCGATATTTCCGAAATTTCCTTTCTATCCCCGGGGTCCGATAAAATTTGATATCAGCCAAATTTTTCCCTTATTTCCTGTTTCTACACAGACAATTCAAAATCAGCCATGCGACGGTCCGACACTTATAATGATTTATTCTTGTTTTGATTTGTGAACAAGTGATGTTTAATATCTTAGGAATAGTTTCATGTTAAATTCTACAAATTTTTTGAAAAAAAAATTTAAATTTTTTTGAATTTGGTCCGATATTTCCAATATATCTTGCTTATCCTCTTTATCCATGACGTCCGATAAATTTTAATTTCCGATAATGAAAACCTTGGCTGTGACCGTGGGAGCACCACGACATTGTCCATGTTAGGGTACAACAGTGGGGAGCGCACAGCAAGACCAGCGCGGTCGAGTGTCTCGCTGCCAAACTCCGCCGTTACTGCAGTCCCAATCGTTCAGCGCTGGCAAGTCGCTGAAACTGAAGGTACAAAAAGTTGTAGCAGGCACACATGATTTAAAGTGCGGGATACATTTTTCTTGGTTTCATATCTCAATACAGGAAAAACGTTTTTTGTCTGAAGGAATCCGATGTGGTTCTGAAAATTGAAGATCTTTCTACATTGTGTTTGGCCTCCTGTTTCTACCACTCGATAGTCAATGTAACCGTCTTCATCATAGTTGCCCACATAATAGTCACCACTCAGTTCCCGGCGCTCCCTCCACCCGCACGCAACTGCAAGGCGATCCAAGGCCCCTATGACCAGTTGAGCATGTCCACCATGGACGGTATCTGGTACCTGTGGATGAGGCCCGTGAGCTCCGTCGAGGCGCCATGCGCAGTGGCTCGCTGGCACGAGTGGAAGCTCAGCTCGGAGAGGATGTAGGCGTGGCCAGACCCCTCGTACAGATGCGGGTTCACCACGCGCTCCTGGCACTCCCGCAGCTCGGCCACCAGCGCATGCGTTTGCTGGTCCCAGGACAGCGACGCGCATGACTCCAGCAGCAGGTGGCGGGCCTAGGATCGAAGCCGCATGGGTGTAGTCGCCATCCTCCGCGGCGGCCTGCACCGCGGCCATGACCTCCGTGGCGTGGGCACGGTGCCACTCGAACTCCACCTGCAGGGACATCACCATTCTCACCGGGGACTCCAGGCGGAGCAGCATCACCGAGTCGCCTCCCACCCGCACCATCTCCATGGTGACCGTGTCGTGGTAGGTGCAGCTCGGCCGGATGAGTGCAATGGACAAGCGTGACAATGGCAAGCGTGTGACGAGGAAGTCCCTCTCCTCGTCGGCGTAGATGTGGCCGACGTGGACGAAGCCACCGTGGTCGTCTCCGTCCACTCCGATGGCGTAGCTGCCAGACATGATGTACATGAGCAGCACGCCTTGGTTGGCGCACTCGACGCTGAGCCGCGTCTCGTGTGCCACCACGCTAAGGAGGCCGCCGATGCACTGCACGAAGGCGTCCTGGATCGACCCCAACATGTCGATAAATGAGAAGGTGCCGCTGTGCGTCGCCCTAGAGTCGTGGTCCATGCCGAAGCCAAAGGCATGGATCGGGACATGGTGCTCGCTCCCGGGAAGGATGGGGCGTGGGACGAGCAGCACGTAGTCATGCGCCGAGCCGTCACAAGGTGGGAGGTTGTGGGAGTCCATGCCATCAGAGAGCAGGATGATGCTACACACAGGGTTCCTGGCTTGGCTGTCCTCCACCACCGTGGCAGCTTTCCGCAGCCCCTCAGCGATGTTGGTGCCGCCATCAGCGACGAGGGAATCGACAGGCTGCAGCCACTGCGGCTGTCCAAAGGCGGTCATCTTCCAGAAGCGGGAACAGCCTGTAGGCTGACGAGGAGAAGGTGAGGACGGAGCGAGAGCCGGTCGCTGGGTTCAAGGTTTTTGATCATGAACCTCATGGCGCACTTCAGGAACACAAGCTTGGGGCCAGACATGCTCCCGCTGACGTCGAGCACAGTCACCAGATCCAGTGTTGCTCAGGTGCTCACCCACGCCGGCATATGCATGGCAAACTGCTCCTGTGTGCCACGGACTCCTGCACTGCTTGGAAATCAGTGTATGTAAAATATGATTTTTTTTCTATATATGCACTAGATTAAAAGTGTAGGATACATTTTCCTAGGTTTGGTTAGTCATAATTTATTTGAATTACCTGTAGATATTTATTTTTTTGCTAAATTAGTAACTTCTTTTGTGGGGGACATTAAATGAATTGATATCACAGACGCGTGTTCCCAACACACGTCTGTAGTAATTCCCCGACTAGAGTCACCGGTCCTCAGGTCTTGGAGTTCTCCTAAATTGCCATGATGGACAGATTCTGGATCATACGCATCTGTCCACACTGACCAGGGACACTATCCAGAAGGCTGTATTCCATGCCTAACTTCTTGAGATTTGGAGTGACAATTGTGAGCTGCTGCAAGCTCCTATCAATGTCGAATAGCTTTATTATTAAGAGAGACTTGGAGTCGATGTAGAGATTGTCCAGCCGGTTGGATTCGAGGACGCTGAGCTTCTGCAAGCACAGGCACCATGGTTCGGAGACAGTGCTGAGGTTGCACAGGCCGTGGAATCGGACGCAGATGTGGGAGAGGATGGTGAGCTTGTCGAAGATGCCCTGGGGAGGGAAGGCGAGGCCTTGATACCGTAGCTTGAGCTGAATCTTTGTGGCATTGTCAAAACAGGGCAGCTCAACGAGGCCTCTCCTCCCGTCTTCCTCCACCTCCTCCTCCTCGTCATCGCCAGCTGTTGCGTTGGCGCTCTTCGGAACCACATTGCAATAGATAAGGTCACCAACCAGGCGGCGCATGGCGGCAGGAAGCCAGGCATCGACAACAACATTGACATCGTGGTTCGGAGACAGCGTTGCTGACATTGACAATAACGACAACAACATCCCGGCAAGTTCACACATGGAAAAACATTTGTTAGTGCCAGAACATTGCTTCTCGTTGTCAACGACAAGGGAGAAGGGGTCGAGGACATGTGCCACCTCGTGGCTGATGACGATGCAAGCCCAGCAACATGACCACATTACGTCCATCACAATTTGCAGCAACATGAGCATCAGTTCATAAAAAGCATTTGTGGTAAAATATGATTTTTCTATTTATGCATCTGATTAAAAATGTGGGATACATTTTTCTAGGTTTGGTATGTCATCATTTATGTGAATTCCCCACATATATTTCTGTTTTTGCCAAGTTACTAACTTATTTTATGGGGGACACGAAATAATTTTTAGGGGCTTTGGATTGTATTATTGAGGGAGTATACCTCAATACAATAAAAACATTAATTGCCGAAAGAAATCAGATTTGGTTTTGAACATGATGGTTCTTTCTCCATTGTGTTTGGCCACCACTTTCTACCACTCAATTGTAAATGTGACCGTCCTCTTCGTACTTGCCCACATATTCAACACTGAGTTCCACAGCACATGACATCCTTGGCACATCACTTATTTTCTACCGACCGCCCTACCCACATTGTAGATCTACAATTTGGAATGTTGTGATGCATCGCACCATCACCAGAACTACATCAACCGGTAATATCATTGCATGTAATTTGATATAAAGGCCAAACATGGAACTTTTGAAAACATTTGTTAAGTTATAGAAACTCGTATGAGATTTGGACCAGAACTAAAACTTAGTACCTAGAACCATACAAAACAGAGCAAGTTCACTATTATAAACGTACATCTCATCATTGGTTCGAAAGTGCCCATCACAGTAGGGCATAGGCTTTCGCCCTCGTTGGTGAAAGGTCGGCAGAGATAGTAATCTTGTCACCTTCGGATTCAAACCGACTTTGGAAATGAAGATCACCACGGCTCGTAATAGCTATACGTGTGATGAGGAAGTCCCTCACCTCGTTGGCGTAGATGTGGCCGACGTGGACGACCACCGGGGCCCTCGCCGTCCACTCCTCTGGTGTAGCTGCCAGACATGATGGACGTGAGCAGCACGCCTTGGCCGGCGCACTCGATGCTGAGCCGCGTCTCCTGCGCCACCATGCTAAGGAGGCTGCTGATGCACTGCACAAAAGCGTCTTGGATCGACCCCACCATGTCGATAAACGAGAAGGTGCCACTGGACATCTGGGCGACAGCGTGCATTGCCCTTGAGTGGTGGTCCATGCCGAAGCCAAAGGCATGGATCAGGACATGGTGCTCGCTCCCGGGAAGGATGGAGTGTGGGACGAGCAGCACGTAGTCCGGCGCCGAGCCGTCCCACGGTGGGAGGTTGTGGGAGTCCACACCATCAGAGAGCAGGATGATGCTACACACCGTGTTCCTGTTTTAGCTGTCCTCCATCACCCTGGCAGCTTTCCGCAGCCCCTCGGCGATGTTGGTGCCACCATTAGAGTTGAGGGAGTCGACAATGCGCAGCAACTACGGCTGTCCTAAGGCGGTCATCTTCTGGAAGCGGGAACAGCCTGCAGGCTGACTAGGAGAAGGTGACGACGGAGAGCCGGTCGCTGGGTTCAAAGTTTTTGATCACGAACCTCATGGCGCACTTCAGGAGCGCAAGCTTGGGGCCAGACATGCTCCCGCTGACGTCGAGCATAGTCACCAGATCCAGTGTTGATCGGGTGCTCACCCACACCGGCATATGCGGAGCCTTCAGGTGGATGAAGATGGCAAACTGCTCCTGTGTGCCACGGGCTCCTGCATTGCTTGGAAATCAATGTATGTAAAATATGATTTTTTTTTCTATATATGCACTAGATTAAAAGTGTAGGATACATTTTCCTAGGTTTGGTTAGTCATAATTTTTTTGAATTACATGCAGATATTTATTTTTTTGCTAAATTAGTAACTTCTTTTGTTGGGGACATTAAATGATTTTTTGGGGCTTTTCACACCCGTGGTCGAAACCATTGGCTTTCACACCCGCACATACACCCAGTGGCTGCATGCGCCATGCCCATGCCCCTTGGCACCGCTGTCAGAGTTGAACACTTGGAATGTGTTGCTTGTGGTAGCCGTGGCATCCATGATGTTCCACTATGTAACATACTCAAATAGCTGCCAGCGTCCCCAACAGACGCCGGATGAATGCGCATCTGTGATATCAATTCATAGACGCACGCTCCCAACACACGTCGTAGTAATTCACCGACTAGGGTCACCGCACTACTAGAATCTAGATATTTCGTGAGAGGGCAAAACAGTCACGAAATATGGTTTTACTCTCACGAAAATAATGCGTGAGGGTACACCGTCACGCATCACCTCTCACAGTAATAGACTCACGAAATACACATTTTCGTGAGAGTTCACCACCACGGATTATTTTAATGGGAGTCACTATGACGGCCACCCTCATGAAAATAACATTGCCGCCAGGTTTGCATCAGTATTTTTATGGTCGTTTTTTTGTGGTATTTCGTGAGAGCTCACCGTGATGAAGTTATTTCGTGAGAGTTATGGTATTTCGTGAGAGCTTACCGTCATGAAGTTATTTTGTGAGAGTTATGGTATTTCATGAGAGCTCACCGTCATGAAGTTATTTCGTGAGAGTTTGGTATTTCGTGAGAGTCACGGTCACGAAATGAATTTCGTGAGAGTTTCTAAACTCACTGGAAATATAGTATTTCGTGAGCCCACACCATCACGAAAAATATGGTCAGACAATCACAAAAGTATGTTTTCCTCAGGGTCAATACCATCATGAAAATTACCCAACAGGAGCATCTCAAACCAAATTCCAAATACACACATATGATCCAAATGCCAATCCAACACACGTACAATAAAAATTCCATTACATGCAGATATGCAACTCACTACTGGACTCGCACCAAAAACCCTCGGCAAAGGCTTTGCCGAGGGCGGCCCTCGGTAAAGAGCCCTCGGGAAATTTTGAGACGGCGAAGGGGTCTTTGCCGAGGACCCTTTATCGGGCACACGGCAAAGCCTTTGCCGAGGGCCAAAAAAACCCTCGGCAAAGAAAAACCCTCGGCAAAATGTAAATCGAAAAAAACCCAAAAAAAATAGCAAAATAATTTTATTTTTTTTTGGAGGCGCCGACGAGCCATCACTCCCACCCGCGGGATTTTTTGTAGCATTTTACACAATATTTTTTACCCTATTTATAAAGTCGTGGTCGTTGGATTTGAACTCGTGACCTCTCACACCCTCTCTCACTTACCTCCTCTAACCACTCCAACCCTTTATCACTTGTGTTTATATTTCATTTCGATTCCCCATATGTTATAACAAACCGAGTGTAAATTGATTGTTTGAGGCACTAAACGAATTCAAATGAAAAAGTTGTCAACTACAAAGTTTCGTAACTTTTCGAGATCTACAACTTTCGTTTAGAGTGTTTCTCCATCCGAGGTTTTTTTCAAAATTTTAAATTTCAAATTTCAAACTTAAGACGCAATTATCGGCAATTAGATGCTTTCAAATGAAAAAGTTGTCAACTACAAAGTTTCATAACTTTTCGAGATCTACAACTTTCGTTTAGAGTGTTTTTCCATCCAAGACTTTTTTAAAATTTGAAATTTAAAATTTCAAACTTTAAATATAAATATCCTCAATTAGATGCTTTCAAATGAAAAAGTTGTCAACTATAAAGTTTTATAACTTTTCAAGATCTACAACTTTCGTTTAGAGTGTTTTTCCATCCAAGACTTTTTGAAAAATATCTTTGCCGAGGGCCATAAGGTAGACTCTCGGCAAAGACCCTCTTTGCCGAGGGCCATAATGCAGGCCCTCGGCAAAGCCTGCATTATGGCCCTCGGCAAAGAGATTTTTCAAAATATATTTTGAGGCAATAAACGAATTCAAATGAAAAAGTTGTCAACTACAAAGTTTCATAACTTCTCGAGATCTACAACTTTCGTTTAGAGTGTTTCTCCACCCGAGGCTTTTTGCAAAATTTCAAATTTCAAATTTCAAACTTAATACGCAATTATCGGCAATTAGATGCTTTCAAATGAAAAAGTTGTCAACTACAAAGTTCCATAACTTTTCGAGATCTACAACTTTCGTTTAGAGTGCTTTTCCATCCAAGACTTTTTTTAAATTTTGAAATTTGAAATTTCAAACTTTAAATATAAATATCCTCAATTAGATGCTTTCAAATGAAAAAGTTGTCAACTATAAAGTTTTATAACTTTTCAAGATCTACAACTTTCGTTTAGAGTGTTTTTCCATCCGAGGCAATAAACGAATTCAAATGAAAAAGTTGTCAACTACAAAGTTTCATAACTTCTCGAGATCTACAACTTTCGTTTAGAGTGTTTCTCCACCCGAGGCTTTTTGCAAAATTTCAAATTTCAAATTTTAAACTTAATACGCAATTATCGGCAATTAGATGCTTTTAAATGAAAAAGTTGTCAACTACAAAGTTCCATAACTTTTCGAGATCTACAACTTTCGTTTAGAGTGCTTTTCCATCCAAGACTTTTTTTAAATTTTGAAATTTGAAATTTCAAACTTTAAATATAAATATCCTCAATTAGATGCTTTCAAATGAAAAAGTTGTCAACTATAAAGTTTTATAACTTTTCAAGATCTACAACTTTCGTTTAGTGTGTTTTTCCATCCGAGACTTTTTGAAAAATATCTTTGCCGAGGGCCATAAGGTAGGCCCTCGGCAAAGACCCTCTTTACCGAGGGCCATAATGTAGGCCCTCGGCAAAGAGGTTTTTCAAAATACATTTTGAAGCACTAAATTAACTCAAATGAAAAAGTTTTCAACTACAACATTTTATAACTTCTCAAGATCTACAAACTTTATTTTGTTTGTTTGGTCATTTGTTCAACCGACGTGGTGGTTCTAACATATTTCACAATCCTTATATATCCTCTCTAGCAGTTTCATGAAACTTATTAGAGAGATGTAGATTTTGTGAACAACATTACTATTGATTTGTTAAATGAAGAAATGACCAATATATACTTTGTAGATCTTAAAAAGTTAGACAACTTTATAGTAGAAAACTTTTTTGTTTGAGTTAATTTAGTGTCTCAAAATATATTTTAAAAAATCTCTTTGCCGAGGGCCATAAGGTAGGCCCTCGGCAAAGACTCATTGCCTAGGGCCAATAGGGAGGCCCTCGGCAAAGATTTTTTTTTGCCGAGGGCCAGTCCCTCGGCAGAGGCCTCTTTGCCAAGGGCCTGTCTTTGCCGAGGGCTCCTTGGGCCAACCCTCGGCAAAGAGGGCCTTTGCCGAGTGCCCGATATTTAGCCATCGGCAAAGCCGGAAGCCCTCGGCAAAGGCTGCGTTTCCAGTAGTGACTGATTCCAATTGAAATACATTCTAACTGCATCCAAGTGTCCAACCATTACACTAAAAGGCTTACTTGCTCATAGTCTTAGACATCTAACATGATAAGTTACAGTCCTAACCATCCGATATAACAAGTTCCAGCACAAGTCCCAACCATGTTCAGTTTTACTCCCATCCATTGCATCAGTTGTCGACTTTTTTGGATCCATACTTCATTAGAACATATGTGTTCAAAACGCTAGCCTTCTCGGAGCCAAACATATATTCCTACATGACCACAAAATTGAATAAAGTTACAAGATAGGCCGAGAACACGGCTAATAAGTAATTTAAAATATGGCAATGGTCAAAGTTAACTTGAAACAAAATAGGTTCAAATTATCATGCTAATGCCAGCTAAAGCAAAATACGGACAGAGGAAATAACATCAGGCAGGTTTATGAACTATGCTCATCAGGTAACAGAAAATTAAAAACCGAAAGCTTTGCCACATGAACCATGGAACTGTCTACTGATGAAAACTGAAAACCACATGACTGAGCACAGGTTTTTATATATGCTGCTTGATTAGTATAGTATCAGAGGATAGGTGTGTTGCCATCCAAGTACACTAAGCTTAAAATATATATAGATACATGGACTACCTCTGTGTCTTCCATTTGTTTGTACACACTGAATCTGAGAGGGGGGGGGGGGGGGGGGGGACGTTAGAAGAATTTTACTTGCGTCTTCGATTTGTCTGAACTCACTGAATTTTTTTAGGTTCCAGTCTTTTTTGTACACAACAAATTGGAGCCATATTGTACTAAACAGAATCATACAAGCAATGTGAATGGCTCAGAAATCATATGATTAATATGTGAAGGTGTGTGGATTATATGGAAGGAAAGGTTTGTACATACACTAGTTATATGACATGCTGGCAGAAATGTCTATGAGATGATAAGATTTTATTTCCCATTTGCTTATGAGAGTGAAGGGACATACAGGTACAATGTTTAATGTAGCAATTTCGTAAGCTCATATCTTAGAAAGAGCTGTTGATCATGTGTAGATGTTTCTGCCAGTGTCCGAGTTGCAGGCTAATTATAAAAAATGAGTGGGACTGGTTCAGATAATAATTGTTAGTGTGACTTGCAGGCTACATTTGTGTCATGTGACTTGCTCAGTAGGAACAGTTTTGTAGATCGACTAAATCTATGGCAGCATATAAGGAGAATCATAACTTTGGTTCTATTTCCTCTGAACTACAGGTACAATGTTTCTCAGTTCTAGGTCTAGTTTACTTGATAACATCATAGTTAACCATGTCTATTTTCATTAGTTTTCTATAATATCAGTATCCATATTCATGGCTAGGAGTCACTAAGCCAATTACTGAGAAAATGCACATCTGAAGGTTTTGATCCACAAATTGAGTTAGGTTTCGCTGTTCGAGCTCACCAGAGTGGATGTATGGACGCTGGGGATGGGGCTCACCATGGATGTAGCCGCCGGAGAAGGAGGAGCTCCCTGGCTGCCACCAGACTTCATCGCAGCGTATGTGTTCAATGCACCAGCCTTTTGTAAAGAAAGAAATCAGGACATGAATGACAACAAACAGAACTCATATTCAGTTTCCTAAGATTTGAGACGCAAATATGCCTCTAACAGGATACAAGGAACTCATACACAAGAAACACACACGAGCACATAATATTGTCCAACTATAATCCATGCTGAAATTTAGCTTAAATAAATGCTATGAACCTAGACATTAGCTAACTGTGTTCATGTTTCTTTAATGAAGCGGTGCTCAGGGGCATGGACTATGCGAGCAGCAGGGCCGGCACCTGGGTTACAGCGCTGCACATACAGCGCTGGTAGCATGCGGACAAGCAAAGTACAGCAACGACAACGAGCTGTTGCTTGTGGTATGCTCTCACATCTGGACACCCTCCCTCAGCAATCACTAATACATTCAGATAGCTGCACCTAAATCATTGGAATTGATTAATAAATCAGTTGCTCATTAGAACGTTTTGGAGTTCTAATATTTACCTCTGAAACTCAGTATTTTGTCCCGTGTAGAACATTTGAAAGTTGGTTTTAACAACAGTTTGAGATGCTTCCCAGTATTCCTAGCAACCAAAGTTCAAGATCGTTTTCTCTATGCTGAAATTGTTACTCAATGCTGCACAATTCTTCAACCAAGACTGAAAAAAGAAGCACATCTAACAAATCAACATTAATCCCCATCTCAATCTCGTTTCCCCTTGTCTACCAGCCCAAATCAACACAAGTTCTAATACCAATCTCATTCTCCCTAAATTCCTTTGGGCTATAGGGCTGCTGTACAGTGCAGTAAGGATGGGGAGCTCACCAAGGCCGCATGTAGGGGAGGAACAGCCGAAAGCCCTCCACTGCTGCCGACTCCCGGGCTCCTGCTCGCCGCTGCTGCAGCTGCCTGCTCTTGACTCACTGGATCCATGCCTCCCTCACTGGATCCATGCCGCGAGCACCGTAGCCTTGTCCTCCTTGGATTTGCAGCACTAGGAGCCCTCCCAAGCCTGCGCCAGAGCCCCTCTTAGGCCCGAGCAGCTATGGTCACCGCCACCTGGATCGATGGAGGGGGCACGGCCGCGCCTTGCGGTTGCGTCCCAAAGTACGGAGTGGAGGCGCGGAGGGGCGTGCAGGGGCGCGGTGCGGCGAGGGGCGAGGGGTGTAGTGAAGGGCGCGGTGAGGGGTCTGGAGGGGCGCGGTGAGGGGGGAGGCGAGGGGCGCGGTGTGGCGAGTGGATGAGGGAGGGAGCGCGGCCTGCAGGGGAGAGGAGAGAGTGGCGGCTGAGGTTGGAGAGGAGTGATTTTGGTCTAGGGTTTTGGCAGGGAAGTCCGTTTTATACTTCCTGGGTGCAACGAAGGCCGTTGGATCATGAATCGATGGTCAACAATTATGGGCTGAGCATAGTAACGGGCTCATTCTGAGGTTTAGGCCCATTGCTATCTTGTGTTACTTTTATTTTAAATTTCTAGTAAAGTTCATAGTTATTATTGTAATAAATTTTTAAACTATAAATGAATTCAAATAAAAAAAATCTTCAGCTACAAAGTTTTAGAAATCATCGAGATCTATAACTTTTGTTCTGGTTATTTCTCCACCTGACTTCATTTGAACAATTTAAGATTTGAATTTCAAAATACGAAAACTTCAAACATAGTTTTTCATGAAAAAATAATTTCAAATCAAAAAGTTGTCAACTACAAAGTTCTATAACTTTTTCAGATCTACAACTTTCATTTTGGTCATCTTCTCATGTGATTTTTTTTATCTATTCAAAATTTGAATTTAAAAAAAAGTCAACTTGAAACAACACTTGCAAAGGGTAAATGATTTCAGTGGAAAAAGTCATGAACATAAAAGTTGTAGAAATTATCAAAATCTACAACTTTTATTTTGGTCATTTTTTCATACGACAAAGTGATAATAACATTGTTCACATGTAAAATTTGTGAACAATGTTATTATCACTTGAGATATGTAAAATTTATGAACAATGTTATTATCACTTTGTCGGATGAAAAAATAAGCAAAATAAAAGTTATAGATCTTGATGAGTTGTACAACTTTTATGTTCGTGACTTTTTCAGCTGAAATCATTTACTACTTAAAAATGTTGTTTGAAGTTGCCATTTTTTGAAATCCAAAATTTGAATTGATAGAACAAAGTCACATGAAAAGATGAAAAAAAATAATAGCTATAAGAACACAATAAATTGATAGAGCATGATTTTAGAAACATTTAGGAAAAAGAATCACCACATTTGGAGTTAGCATGAGGGAGAAAAACTAGTTACAAAATTTTGATGCAGATCAAAAGAAGAAAACTTTCGTTCATGTTCTTCAATTTCTAGTATTTTAAGCAACTATTTTTCTACTGAAAACCAGCAACTCATATTTCGTGGCGGTGGTTTGACTCTCATGAAAATAGACAATTTTGTAGTGGGGTAGTCATTTTCATGGGGTATTTAAATACTCTCACGAAAACAGATGATTTTCATAATGGTTTGTGGAGCACTCTCATGAAAATAAGATTTCGTGACGGGATTTACATCACTGTCATGAAAATGATTATTTTCATGAGAGTTTATTTTCCACTCTCACAAAAAGCTGCCCCTCTCACGAAATATCCATTTTCTGGTAGTGCCAGTCCTCGGGTCTTGGAGTTCTCCTAAATTGACATGATGGACAGATTCTGGATCATACGCATCTGTCCACACTGACCAGGGACACTATCAAGAAGGCTGTATTCCATGCCTAACTTCTTGAGATTTGGAGTGACAATTGTGAGCTGCTGCAAGCTCCTACCAATGTCGAATAGCTTTATTCTTAAGAGAGACTTGGAGTCGATGTAGAGATTGTCCAGCCGGTTGGATTCGAGGATGCTGAGCTTCAGCAAGAACGGGCACCACGGTTCGGAGACAGCATTGCTGAGGTTGCACAGGCCGTGGAATCGGACGCGGCTGTGGGAGAGGATGGTGAGCTTGTCGAAGATGCCCTGGGGAAGGAAGACGAGGCCTTGATACCGTAGCTTGAGCTGAATCTTTGTGGCATTGTCGAAACAGGGCAGCTCAACAAGGCCTCTCCTCCCGGCTTCCTCCACCTCCTCCTCATCATCGCCAGCGGCTGCATCGGCGCTCTTCAGAACCACATTGCAATTGATAAGGTCACCACCAGGTGGCGCGCGGCGGCAGGAAGCCAGGCATCGACAACAACATCAACATCGTGGTTCGGAGACAGCATTGCTGACATTGACAATAACGACAATGACATCCTGGCAAGTTCACAAAGGACAACATTTGTTAGTGCCAGAACATTGCTTCTCGTTGTCAACGACAAGGGAGAAGGTGTCGAGGACGTGTGCCACCTCGTGGCTGATGACGATGCAAGCCCAGCAACATGGCCACATTACGTCCATCACAATTTGCAGCAACATGAGCATCAGTTCATAAAAAATATTTGTGGTAAAATATGATTTTTCCATGTATGCATCTGATTAAAAATGTGGGATACATTTTTCTAGGTTTGGTATGTCATCATTTATGTGAATTCCCCACATATATTTATTTTTTTATTAAGTTACTAACTTCTTTTATGGGGGACATGAAATGATTTTTAGGGGCTTTGGATTGTATTATTGAGGGAGTATACCTCAATACAATAAAAACATTAATTGCCGAAAGAAATCAGATTTGGTTTTGAACATGATAGTTCTTTCTCCATTGTGTTTGGCCACCACTTTCTACCACTCAATCGTAAATGTAACCGTCCTCTTCATATTTGCCCACATAGTCAACACTGAGTTCCACAGCACATGACATCCTTGGCACATCACTTACTTTCTACCGACCGCCCTACCCACAGTGTATATCTACAATTTGGAATGTTGTTATGCATCGCGCCATCACAAGAACTACATCAACCTATAATATCATTGCATGTAATTTGATATAAAGGCCAAACATGGAACTTTTAAAAACATTTGGTAAGTTATAGAAACTCGTGTGAGGTTTGGACCAGAACTAAAACTTAGTACCTAGAACCATACAAAACCGAACAAGTTCACTACTATAAACGTACATCTCATCATCGGTTCAAAAGTGCCCAGCACCGTAGGGCGTAGCCTTTCGCCCTCGTTGATGAAAGGTCGGCAGAGATAGTAATCTTGTCACCTTCGGATTCAAACCGACTTTAGAAATGAAGATCACCATGGCTCGTAATAGCTATAAAAAAACAAAAAAAACCCAGCTGTTGGCAAGCCGAGCCTACTTCTACCCCACCGTCGTGGCCCCTGCCAAATCTGAGAGAGGGAGAGTGGGTGAGCGATATTCACGTTGCTACGTTCGAGAGATGAAGAGAGAGTGAGGGAGATAGAGGGGAGGGACACACCCATGAATCATGGTTGGGGTAGGTTGCCACCTATGGTGCTTGGACCCCACAATGAGCCAAAGTGTTGTGAAGTTTGGTGAGGGCGAAAGATTCGCTAGTATTTTTAGGGTAATGTCTTTCTTATGGGCGTGCGGGCATTTAATGACCCACACGCCCGTGGCTCGCATGCGCCCGTGCCCTCTCTCTCTATCTATGTATTTATCTCCCTCTCTCTCTCTATCACTCTCTCCCTGTGACTAGTTGAGCATGTCCACCATGGACGACGTCTGGTACTTGTGGATGAAGCCCGCGAGCTTCGTCGAGTCGCCATGCACAGTGGCACGCTGGCATGAGTGCGAGCTCAGCCTGTACGGGATGTAGGCGCGGCCAGACCCCTCATACAGCCACGGGTTCAGCACGCGCTCCTGCCTCTCCCGCAGCTCGGCCACCAGCGCATGCATTTGCTGGTCCCAGGACAGCAACGCGCACGACTCTAGCAGCAGGCGGCGGGGCTAGGATCGATTCTGCACAGGTGCAGTCGCCGTCGTCCCATGGCGGCCTCAGCCGCGGCCATGACCTCCTTGGCATGGACGTAGTGCCACTCGAACTCCACCTGCAGGGACATCCTTGCGCTCACTGGGAACTCTGGGCGGAGCAGCAACACTGGGTCGCCTCCCACCCACACCATCTCCATGGTGACCTCGTCGTGGTAGGTGCAGCTCGGCGGATGAGTGCAATGCACACGCGTGACGATGGCATGCGTGTGATGAGGAAGTCCATCACCTCGTCGATGTAGATGCGGCCGACGTGGACGACCGCCGTGGCCCTCACCATCCACTCCACTGGTGCAGCTGCCAGACATGATGGACGTGAGCAGCACGCCTTGGCCGGCGCACTCGACGCTGAGCCGTGTCTCCTGCACCACCACGCTAAGAAGGCCACCGATGCACTGTGCGAAGGTGTCCTGGATCGACCCCACCATGTCGATAAATGAGAAGGTGCCGCTGGACATCTGGGCGACAGCGTGCATCGCCCTAGAGTCATGGTCCATGCTGAAGCCAAAGGCATGGATCGGGACATGGTTTTCGCTCCCAGGATGGATGGAGCGCGGGACGAGGGGCGCGTAGTCCGGCGCCGAGCCGTCCCGCGGCAGGAAGTTGTGGGAGTCCACGCCGTCAAAGAGCAGGATGATGCTACACACAGGGTTCCTGGCTTGCCTGTCCTCTACCACCCTGGCAGCTTTCCGCAGTCACTCGGCAATGTTGGTGCCACCATCGGCGACTAGGGAGTCGACAGCCTGCAGCGACTGCGGCTGTTCGAAGGCGGGCCATCTTCTGGGAGCAGGAACACCCTGCAGGCTGACGAGGAGAAGGCGACAACAGAAAGCCAGTCACTGGGGTCAAGGTTTTCGATCACGAGCCTCATGGTGCGATTCAGGAGTGCAAGCTTGGGGCTAGACATGCTCCCGCTGATGTCGAGCACAGTCACCAGATCCAGTGGTGCTCGGGTGCTCACCCACGCAGGCACATGCGGAGCCTTGAGATGGATCAAGATGGCAAACTGCTCCTGTACAAAGGACTCCTGAATTGCTGGGAATTCAGTGTATGTCGTGATCTCAAGCAAAGGAGCCCTCATCAATCGGTGAATTCCTTTTCCCGCCCACCTGCTTCATTTAGCATCCCGTGCTTCAACTAGACTGAAGGGTTGAATTACTCGACTGGACAGTAACTTCTACCAAGCCGTTCTACAGAATTACCGTCCCGGTTTCTTCTTCGTCGATCAACCAGTCAGCCACCACTTGATGCAATTGTAGATTTAGAATTCTAATAGACTGAAGATTGTTGAGGTTGCGAGATCAGATTGAAGTGGGCCCAGCCCTGAATGCCCTATGCAAGTCTGTATCATGATTCATGCATGCATATATGGAAGTTTATGGAACAACCTGTGCCTGGCCGCTTGATCGACATGACATCCTAGCGCTCCATCCAGCATCGAACTCCCTGGCCATGTGGATGGTCACCAGGGCCAAGAAGAGGAGACTGGAGGAGGAACAACGCCTCACTGACTAGATCAGTAGCCTCCCAGATGGCGTCCTGGGCGACGTCGTCTCTCTTGTCTCTTCTCCCAACCAAAGACAGCGCCCGCATGCAGCTCCTCTCCTCCCACTGGCGCCACATCTGGTGCTCCGCTCCTCTCAACATCGACGTCCTCCATGACCCCGAACGGCGCACCCCCGTCGACCATATCTCAAGCGTGCTCTCGGCACACCAGGCGGGCCCTGGGCGCCGCTTCTTGATCTGCAAGGGTTGCCTCAACCGCCTCTGCACCGACAAGCGCACTGCTACACTGGACGGCTGGCCCAGGTCGTCGGCCCTGCAGAACCTTCAGGAGCTCGAGTTTGGCTTGAACCACGGACGTTACGGCTGGACGTCTCCGCACGGCTTCGGCTGGCACCGCTGCCGGGATCAGTATACTAGCTTCACTTTGCCAGATGGAAACAATACCAGTGCGCTCCGCTTGCCGGTTCTCGAGCAGATGACCCTTTTGGATGCCAACATTGCAGATGGCGCTCTGCATGCCTTGCTCGACGGCTGCCCTGTCCTACGGAGCTTGCTGCTACTTGACAATTATGGCTTCCGTCAACTGCAAAAGTGCAAATCGTGTCCCCTAGCCTCCGAAGCATCGGTGTGCGTACTTGTTTTCAGAGCTCATGTATGCTTACAGTGGCTTATCCTTGTGGACACGCCATGTTTGGAAAGATTACTTATTTTCAAAGGAATATTTATGGACATCTCGGTAATTTCTGTGCCAAGATTGCATGTTTTGGGCTAACTATTTGACAACAGGCCCCTGGCTTGAGTTTCGTAACACAGCTTTTTAGGTATGGGCATCATTAGTGGGTGCGCGTGCGTGCTTGTGTGTGTGTGTCTTGTGTCTGCGTGGACATGTGTTGTGCGTGTGTGCGCGGGGTGTGTGTTGTGCAGGTGTGTGTGCGCGCGCTCGTGTGCGTGTGTATGCATGTGCATGTGCGTCTGTGTGTGCGCGCGCGTGTGGTGGGGTGCATGTGTGGGCGCGTCTATACGTGGGGGTGGGTGTGCGTGTGTGTGCGTGTTATGCGTGTGTGCGTGTGGGTGTGGTTGTGCGTGTGTGCGCGCGTGTGTGTACGTGTATATGTGCATGTGCATGTGCATGCATGTGCGTGTACGTGACATGTGCAGAAGCTCACAAAGGGAATAACATGATTGCCATGCAGGTTCAAACCCTTTCCTATCTCCGTAACTTAAGATCAATACTAGTAAACAGCTGACCACCAGTCCGAGCTAGTAGGTTTAATCGTGCCTACTGCAGGCTGCTCGTTCTTCTTATATCACAAGCTGGGACTGTCATGCGAGGCACGAGAATAACAGTTACGCTATTCCAGCTTCATGGTTATGTCAAATTCTAAGCTATCACGACACATACATAATGTTTTACATTTCAGCGTTGGGTAATAATATTATGTTTCCTTCCTAAATTTATTTGCATCTTGTCTCGTCAGCTATGTTGTGTCGCCCGCTGTTGCTATCCCAGCTGGATATTATATCCCCATGTATCATAATGGAAACGGCATGTATCTGCCAGTGACACCATCAGGTAATAAGTCTTGCAGCCTGCTATCTTGTGCTAATCTGACTGTCATCTGATGATGTCCGAAATTATTTATGTGCTGCTCTTGCTATCTGATTTGAATCATGGACTGGCCAGACCATCGGGAAGAAGTCAGGTAATAAACCTTCTCATCATGTGTTCACAGCTTTTTCTGTAAGCAAATGACTCTTTCCAGAGGAAAATTGATTCAATTAACTTAACTGCTACCTTATTCCATTTATTCTGATTCATGTTTCATTTATGTCGAACTTGATCAATAATAATTGTTGATCTTATTCCTTTGTTCAGATGGGGCAATCTGGTTCTAGATATTAAGAAAAATTATGGGACCAAGAAACAGTCTCGGTGACTTTAACAAAAGCTGTCTATGACTTGTTAAGTTCAATTTACATATACGACACTGAAATCCATAAATATTATGAAAAATATTTAATCAATATAAAAATTATGGGGCCTAGAAACAGTCTCCGTAAAAATGTCACAACTATCACTATACACAGTGACGTGCATAAATAACCAACTTTCTTTATGCGACGGTTAGCGTGGCTATTGTTATTTTTAAAATGAAGAAACTAGCTTTACTATTAAATAAATTTTCATCTTTTACTACTACAAAATGATTTGAGATGATAGACCATTTCATTCACAGAGACAGTAAAAAAATGTAAACATGCAGCCATGAAAAAGGAAAAAAAGAAAAAGAAGTTCAAAATTATATATTTTCTAAGCAAAATATAACCCAAACTCAAATTATAACTCCAGAGCCACCTTTCAATCCAACTTCCGAGCATCTAAGGGGCTATTTTTACTAGTACAAAGATACTAGAGGTTAAAATACAATGGTTTCGACCACGGGTGTGTAAAGGCCAGAAATGGTCCATTCTCACTAGAGGCACTATGGTTTATTGTTACATAGTGAATATTATGTTTTCATAGACTTGGGTAATGTTGAGAAAATTAAAAATACCAATATATTATCATTAGGTAATATCAGATTCTATTCCATTCATGGAGGGCGAAGGACGCACCTTGAGTGCTCTTGGATTCAACCATGCTCAATTAGCAATGTTCCTACAGACACTCAATAGGTTTCTTACTGATATGTCTCATGAACATGTATAGGCATAGCCATCTAAGACAAGAGATCAATAGTCGTTCAAAAGGCAAGGTTATCCGCAGCAGCCATGGCCGACGCTCCACCCTAGAAAAATGACCTTCTCCAGCCTGCTCACGAACTCAAGATGACGATTGTGTACAAGTGCAATGTCGTGCATGAAGTACGTACGAGCTTGCTCACGTTTGTTGTCCCTTTTTCGATCGCATTAGGTAGTGCACTGTTGATCGATTATGACTCATGAGGAGTATCATAACTTTTTCTCTCCACGCCTGCTTGCAGATTAGGGTTCTAGACGCAAAGATTGGTAAACTCGAACTCCAGCTCAACAGTGAGCAGGAAAAGATCTCCTGCTCAGGCTTGCTGGAGGAGATCATCTCCAAACCACAAGGCTCACCGTGTTCTTCGGTGCAGGCAGAGCTAGACAGGGCCTGTGCCAAGAGAGATATAGGGCATACCAGAAGCTCCAGCGCCATCAGCTGGAGATGGAGATCCACGACCACAACGGTCAGGGCAGCGCCCCTAATCCTCCTGCCGGCACCGCCAGCAACTAGTGCATCAGCAAGGAGCTGGGCGCGGCTAGCTAGCATAGAATTAATTGCGCTGTATCAGTATGTGAGCTAGTTGAGAGATTTATTTGCCGGGTTTTGCTACGGTACATCTATTACCTCTTAGGAGGTAAGAGTTTGAATAAATCACAACCGTTGAATTTTAGAACATATTAGACAATTAAATAATTAAATAATAAGGAAAAGTGTTGGCTATTTCTGTGCGCTAATTTCCTTGCCATATCTGATATATGAGCATGCACGATAGTTATGGCACATATCTACAAGATTTATATGTGTATCTGTATGATTATCTAGTGTAATACTACATGCTTCTGGGTATGTGCGTATGTACAAGATTTATGTGTATCTGTATGATTATCTCGCGTAATTCTACATGCTTCTGGGTATGTGCAACTAATCTAGCGAAAATAGTTCTTGTCACGTGTCATTAACTCATTATAGTATATTATATATAATGCAACTATATCATGTATATATATATATATATATATATATATATATATATATATATATATATATATATATATATATATATATATATACACGGTTGTGATACATATACACCGTCACGTTACAAACATTTTTATATATATATATATATATATATATATATATATATATATATATATAAATAACTATAATGATAGGGTTTCATATTTATTTCTTTTGACAAATTTGTCACATTCAAAATGTTTTGATTATGTTACGTGCATGTTTTTTTCTTGTCAATACAGGTTCGGCTTTGTTCACATTAAGAAATGCTAGAAAGGAAGTCTCCATAGATGCCAAGGCCGAATAATACAAAATAATGGTAATCAAGTTAGTAAGTCATATCCAAAGTTGCAAAATAAAAAAGATTTACCATATCTAATAGATCAGCATGCATCTATTAGATCTAGAAAAATATTTTTATATCTAAAACTTTCTTTATTTCATATATTACCTCTTAGGAAGTAATAGATGATATCAACCCTCCGATTCAATTAAATGAATGGCTCACAGTTACTTGGGGGTATCACAGCTTATTTGCCTATACAACACGCAAATACGATGATCCTATTGTTTTTTTGTAGAGATTTACACGTTATGTACATTGTGTGATAAAGCAAGTACATAGAATATGTGTGTGCATGTGTGTTTGTGTTTCTGTTTGTGTGTGGGCGCGCATGCGTGCTCGTGTGTGTGTCTTGTGTCTGTGCGTGTGTGTGCGCGCATGTGTGTGTTGTGCAGGTGTCTGTGCGTGCGTGCGCATGTGCATGTGCATGTGCGTCTGTGTATGCGCGCGCGTGTGGTGGGGTGCATGTGTAGGGGTGCGTGGATGTGCGTGTGCGTGTGGGTGCACGTGTGTGCGTGTGCGTGTTGTGTGTGTACTCGGGCGTGTATATTGTGCGTGTGTGCGCCTGTGCGTGTGGGTGCACGTGTGTGCAGTGTGCGTGTTGTGTGTGTACTCGGGCGTGTATACGTGTGCGTGTGGTTGTGCGTGTGTGCGAACGTGTATATATGTTAATGTACATGCATGTGTGCGTATGTGACATGTGCAGAAGCTCACAAAGGAAATAACATGATAGCCATGCAGGTTCAAACCCTTTCCTATCTCCCCAACATAAGATTAATAGTAAACAGCTGACCACCAGTCCGTGCTAGTAGTGGTTTAATCGTGCCAACTGCAGGCTGCTCATTCTTCTTATATCACAAGCTGGGACCGTCATGGGAGGCACGAGAATAACACTTATGCTATTCCAGCTTCAAGGTTATCTCAGATTCTAAGCTATCGCGACACATATATAATGTTTCACATTTCAGCGTTGGGTAATAATATTATATTTTCCTTCCTAAATTTATTTCTATCCTGTCTCATCAGCTATGTTGTGTGGCCCGCTGTTGCTATCCCAGTTGGATATTATATGCCCATGTATCATAATGGAAACGGCATGTATCTGCCAGTGACACCACCAGGTAATATATAGGTCTTGAAGCCTGCTATCTTGCGCTAATGTGACTGTCATCTGATGATGTTCGAAATTATTTATGATGTGGTGCTCTTGCTATCAGATTTGAATCATGGACTGGTCAGACCATCGGGAAGAAGTCACAGCTTTTTCTGTAAGCAAATGACACTCTTTCAAGAGGAAAATTGATTCAATTAACTTAACTGCTACCTTATTCCATTCATTCTGATTCACGTCTCATTTATGTCGAACTTGATCAATAATAATTGTTGATCTTATTCCTTTGTTAGGGTGGGGCATTCTGTAAGCAAAGGACACTCTTCCAGACCAGCAGGGCAGCCACATAGAAGCAGAAATTAACAAAAATGTATACCTAGCGTGCCCATCATTGGCTTCACGGCAATATAATTTAGACATGATATCTTATATTCTACATATTGTCACATGAACTTGCACAGGTTTGCTGCAGTTAATGATGGTGAGTTGGGTAAGTAGAGACTAGTGACTAGGAAGGACTCCTTTCATAAAGCCAACCAATCGAGCCGGATACAAGAGGACATTAATACGGAGCGAAGCGCCGAGCTCAATGACTCTACTCTGGCCATCCAGCATCCTCCTTCCTGCTATCGAATCGAGGTAGAGCCTCCATTGACCACAGGACCAGCTTGGACTGCTGAATGACAACCAATCCTAGGTTACCATCTTCTGTAGTCATGAGCATGGCGCCCTGATCCTGCATGAAGAATGCAAGTGCTTTCCTAACATTAGACTTCTGTGTGTCCAAATCGAAAAAAGAGCACATTCCCCACCAGGGCACTTGGCCCCAGGTTGGTAGAGTGCCAGGCGGTGATATAGTCGTTAAAAGGGCAAAACCACTCACTCCATGCACCCGCCTCAGATGAGTAGACGCATGCGGACGTGACGAACGGCCACGCCTTGTCGATTGCCACGAAGACAGCACGGAAGGGTCCGCGGGCACAATCGAGGTGGTTGCACCCGGCGACCGCACAGACCAACGTTGTGGTCCAGTCATCGCGGCACCAGTGGCGGAGCCACGGCAGTGTTCGCAGGTCATCCCTAACAGGGTCCCACATGACAAGGTCCTCCTCGCTCTCGTGCGTAGATCTAGGCGAGTAGCAGATTAGGAGGACACGGTCACGGCAGGAGTCAAGTGCCCTCTGGATATAGACACCCTTTGTATTTTAATTTGCAGCTCCTTCTGTTTTGCCACAGCTTCATCCGAGAGAGGTCCGGTAAGCAGCTTGTTCAGGTGATGCTGGAGTTTTATAAGCCTTTTACATGGACCCTGTTAAAGCTTTGCATCCCATATTACATGTGTGTAAAGTGCCATGCACTTCACTTGTACATTGTACCAGCTATATTATACCCGTTTGTTTGGAGAGGCGTGCTAGGGTCCGACCAAGGTGGCACCCAGCATCGTGAGGACCACCTCCAGTTCATCTTGGGTCTCACCGCTGAACTTGAAGAGGACCAAGCCGTTCCTGCAGTCCCTAACGTTTGGCACCAGCAAGTCCCCGAAAACGAAGTCAGCACTCACCACCGGGCCAGAGGCATTAGGTAGCAGGATGAACTCCGAGCTAGGGATGCCTGCACTGGAGATGTAGACCCCGAGTAGGCACGGCGAGTGGAGGCACCGCGAGGCCAGCACATGCTAGTGAGCATGGCACCAACAACTCAGCTCCGGCATCCAAGGCGGAGAAGGATCTTGTCTAGGAGATCTCTGTTGGTGGGGGCATGGTGCAATGATGGGAGCCCCGCTCGGTTAAAAACATTTCATGCAAAATATGATTTTTTTTTTCTATGTATGCACCAGATTAAAAGTGTGGGATACATTTTCCTAGGTTTGGTTTGTCATAATTTATGTGAATTCCCTGCATATATATATATTTTTTTGCTAAATTAGTAACTTCTTTATGGGGGACATTAAATGATTTTTAGGGGCTTTGGATTGTATTGTTGTGGGGGAGTATATCTCAATAAAAGAACCATTCTTGGCCATAATGATCTTGGGTCGTCGGCCTATGGTTGGGCACTATGTTTTTTTGTAAGTGTTGCTATAGATATAGCACCTGTGTATCTCACATCCAACACATATTAGTCCACCTAGGTTGTCAGTCAAGTATCAAAGCCAAACTATGTCCTTCACAATCTCCCACACAATTCTTGTGAGCATGGTAAACAACAAGCGACCACTAGAACTAGCACTTAATTTTGCATGATAATTGTGTTGACGTTATCATTTTTAGCCCTTCTTCACTCTTCCTCACTACCTGCATATATATATCTAGGAAAACTATTAAACCTGAAATTTGAATAGTTTTTCCATGAGTTAAAGTTGTCTATTTTAATTAAGAAATACAACTTGTGATAGACTTACTTGTTATTAGATGTATTAAGTTAGTAGGAGTTGGTCGATACCGTTGCTGCATGATTACCTTGATCTACACTTATATCTAGATGATATCCCACTAATATGTGTAAGTCGATCTCTTATGCTTAGTAATGCCTAAACCCTAAACTGTAAACCCTAAACCCTAAACCCTAAACCCTGAACTGTAAACCCTAAACCCTAAATATTTTTGCAGAAATGGCCGACCCGAGAGAAGACGAAGAAATATTGTTGAACATGATCCGCGGTAGCGCTGAAGAAGGTCGTTATGACGATCGTGAAGGCAATGAGAACCCTGAGGGCATCGATGACGGTTCTCAGTACTTGGTCGACCCGAATGACCAAGACAATGTTGGCGAGGTCTGTAATATATGCAGCCTCCTATGTTTATATACATGAAATTCAAAAAAATTTCCTTTATTAAATGGAAGAAAAATAAGCAACGCCCAGAAATCAGTTATGTCTCCGACCGTGACAAGGAACTAGTTTGGGGTGACGTGTTGCAACATTTCACGCTAGACACAAACGATGAACAGTTGAAGGAAAGAGTTCGGGATTGGTCTATGAAGAAGATGGCCACACAATTCTAGTGCTATAAGAAGAATCTATATAACGACTATATCAAGAAGAACAAGACTCCGGATTTCAACTGTAAGCACTTTGTCAAGTTGCGGCCGTTTTGGGACGAGTCTGTACAGTTCAAGACGTCGGAAGAGGGTCAGCAATGGGCGAGAAGGAACCAAGAGAATGCCCGACACAAGACCTACCACCATAGGATGGGATCAGGTGGCTACCTTACTGCCATTCCTAAGTGGGAAAAAGCCGAGTAAGAGCTAATTGATAGGGGGTTGGTGCCAGAATCCCTCGACTGGCCTGAGCGCGCCAAGCACTGGTTTTTCGCTCACGAAGGCCGCCTGGACCTAGAGACCGAAAAGGTCGTGTATGGGGAACGCATCCAAGCTGTAGAAGAAAGATTTCATCAAGCCCGCTCCGTCGCTCAAAGTGGAGAGTGGCAACTGAACAGAGATAAAGATGAGCTGACATATGCCCTAGGGAACCCTGAGCACGGTGGATGGACGAGAGGCTATGGCTCCGTGTCGTGGGAGCATGCCTTCCCTCAGGACAGAGAAACTTATAGAAGCCGCCAGAGAAAGAAGGAAGAGGACAGGGAATGGCTACGCCAGTTGGAGGAGGCTGTTATGAAGACCAGTGAAGTGGCTCGTAAGGCACTAGAGCGGGAGGAAGCGCTTAAGGCCACTATGAATAAGCAAATCAGAAAGGCCGTGGAGGAAGTTGTAAGTTCCAGCCTCCAGAGCTTGTCACAGCCGGCTGCCAACATCAGCCCCGGCTCAGCTCAGTTGAAAAGCAGTTGTGCTTCTACGGAGGTGCCTGTGAGGCAAGATGATGACGCAGGGATGCGCTTCCCGGTGGATGACGTCACCGCTCCGTTGACGTCCTGTGAGCTGCATATTCCGGAGGGGAATGCCACAGTCAAGGTGGCTACCGGTGTTATATCTCCTATCGACCCCACCAAGACACCAAGGATTCACTCGGTCGCAATACCACCCGGATATGCTAGTGTCTCAGTGGATAGAGTGGTCAAAGGCCATGAAAATGTGGCTCTGGATATTGAAGGTGGTGATGGGGAGAAGACCCTAGGTGAAGCGGAGAAGACATTCATATGTTGGAAGAAACGGTACATCATTATTCCTGGGGCGCCGCCACCACAACCGAACCCTAGGTGTGGATGATTATGAACGCAATTGCTTTTCAATAATTATGTACTGTATCTAATTACGGTTCACTCATGTATATACCTTGTTCGTTTTTTTTCAAATCCAGGACCTCCCCAAGTCCGTCTATCCATGCACCACATGACCACAGTGCCGTGGGACACGACGACGACGATTTCATACAAGCAGACAAGGCTGCATCCCCACCGCTGGCCGTATCTCCTCCACGACATACTCCAACACCACCAGCGGCCCAATCTCCTCCACAACAGCAAGCTCCAACCGCGCCGCCGCCGCCTCATCGGCACCGGCTGGTCCATCGAGGAACAAGAGGCCCGTTGGCTCACAGAGATCGGTCCCACCACCTCCGCCGAAGAAACAAGTCGTGGTCACGAAGATCCCAAAGATGACCAAACTTCCATACGAGAAGACTGATGAAGAACTTAATGCTTCAGTCAAGGCAGAAGTGAAAGCGTTCTTCGAAAAGACCAAAGCTGACGCACGAGCAAAGCAAGAGAAGCCATACCTAATGTATCCTCGTGTAAAGCTACGTCAAGTGGTGTAGGCTATGCAAGACGAGAAGCGTGCCGCTAGTAAAAAACCAGCGCCGCCACTGTCAGACTATGAGCGTACTATCACAAAGAAAATCAAGGAGGACAAAAGAAAACAGAAGGCAGCCGGAAAAGATGTTGCACAGCTCGGCCAACAAGCGCAGCAATCAGTGCCGCCACTAGTGGTTGAGAATCAATATGGTTCCAACATGAACTTGATGCAAATGTCGGTACCTGATGATGTGGACTTAGATGAACTCGCCAAGTGGATGAATGTGACTGAGCTTTCATTAGAACAACTTCTCGGTCGGGAGGAACTTAAAGAGGCCGAAGTTGTTGATGAATGGCGGAGGAAGTACGTATATGGCAGGAGTCTATGCGACCCTGCAAAGGTAAAAAATCTTGGTACACAAATGTACAAGCTGCACGAGTACTACTTGAGATTCTAAAGTGAACAATATCTGGGCGTCCAAGTCAGAGACCGTCACTACTTCCGTGGAGATGACGTCATCTGGGTACAGTTTAGTGAAATACACCAGCTTCTCTATACGGATGCTCTTGACAAATCTCTCATAAGCTGCTACTGTCTGTAAGTGATTCTTCCTTTTAATCAATAATCCCACTCTAGCATATGTACGTATTCGTAATAACTATGCTCACGATGTGTAGACACATGATGAGAGAACTCAGATTGAAACAAGACGATCGAATTGGTTTTATCGATCCGTATGTCATGTACAAGGACACAAAGACTAAAGATCCATTCAATCTGAAGATCAAGGAAATGGAGAAAAACCTCCGAAGGTTCTTTTATAACCAAAGGCATAAGGAGTTGATACTCTTTCCTTACAATATGGGGTAAAGTGTTGTGTTATATCATGTCTTAGTCAATCCAACATTAATATATATATATATATAAGTTGACTCTATAAACAAATGCAGGGATCACTGGATACTCATTGAGATTAAGATCAAGGAACAAACTATAAATGTGTGGGACTCAATGAGAAAAGAGCTGGCAATGTACCAAGACATGATAGACATGATCCAGAGGTAAGTTCTATCATTCGTTAATTATCGTTGCCAGCTCTTTAATTTACTATGCTATACCTAATCAACGACCGACTTATTGGGCAGGGCTTGGGCTTGGCTACAACAAAGATATCGTACGGATCTGAAAGTGCCACTCCCCCCTCCTATTCTACATAAGTGGGTGTCTAGACAACCGTACGGAACCCATTTATGTGGATACTACGTTTGCGAGTACATGCGGTGTAGCAAATTTACACCTGCTAAAGAGATGCTAAAAGTAAGTAACATGTGTATACAGTAAATTCATATCTTATTTATTTGTTGAAACTAAATAAATCTTATCTATATTAATATCTTTTCCTTTAATTAATGCAAATGGAAGGAGTGGGAATTGAAAGAACAAGTGTTCAAGCACACAATACTCGTCGCAATCCAGGAGACGATCGCAGGTTTCATCAACAATCATGTCATCCCGGAAGACGACGAGTTCCACCACAACCCTAGGTTGAATTTGAATAGTCCAAACAGGAACGAACACTTGCATGAGCTTTGAGTGGCGGGCAAACATTTGTGTAACTCATTAACCGGCGGCCGAACACTTGATTACTTGTATATTATTGTAAATGTAATGTGTATGTACGTATATGTATAGCTCTATAATATATATGTAGTTTCATACTTTATTTGTTTGCAATAATAACGCTCTCGTATAGGTGCAACGTATACGGATAATAGCAGCGAAGAATAAATTGGAAAACAATATAACTGAAAACCAAAATCAATAATGAATTGGAAAGAAAAAGGAAAAAGAAAAAAGAACCTTTAGTCCCGGTTGGTAATACCAACCGGGACTAAAAGGTGCTGCGCCACGTCGATGCCTGGCAGCACCACCAACCGGGACTAAAGGTCTCCCTTGAGTCCCGGGCCTGAGAACTGACACTAAAGGTGAGACATTTAGTCCCGAAACCTTAGTCCCGGTTCGCAGCCCGGGACTAGAGGTCCTTTTGGACCGGGACTACAGCCCCGTTGTGCAGCAGTGATGATTCGCCGATCACCTACTCCCCATTATGGCATGTACAATGATTACATATCACACCTAGTGGCATAATATATATCCCACTCTTATAATTAGGTGGATACATGAAGAAAACATATTTTACAACAAATATTTTTCTTGTTTCCGAACAAGTTCACAAATACTTGATTTTTGCAGTGATTCAATTAACACATAGCAGAAGGATCTAATCGCAAGACCTCCCTATCGTCCTTACTCTTCCTGCATGGCGCTGGATGTTACTATAGTTCCCTTGCATCCCTCCCGCTTCATCACACCGAACGCACCCACAGGTCATGCTAACAATCATCCCGTCACCACTTTCCAAATCTGCCCGCACTTCCCCCACACAGCACCTCAAACCAACAGGAGAGGCAGTATAAATGGTGCCTTGCCACCGATCCCTAAATCCACCACAAAACCCTAGCCTTCACGGATCAGGCAGTGGCGGCGCTAGAGGTGGAACGAGAGCTTAGCAGAGGCATCTAGGTATCAGAGTGGCGTTGCTTGCTCACTCACTGCCAGGTTCTGACAATCCCGTAGATTAGAGCAACTAGAGGAGGGGCCAACATTCGAAGAACGTGTATTCAAAATTTCAAAAGGTAATCAAAAGGATTGATTTAGCATTATTTTTTAACATGTATGATTGATTGTACCTTTAAATACCATTGATTGGTAACAATAATGGGTATTCAATGAATACCATTGAAAACCCCTGGGCGATGATGAGCAGTCTTGTGGAGCGGCTATGTGCGTGGCCAGATAAGCAGAGCGCTCAACTGCGGCGCAGCATCAAGGCTCACGACCACCCAGATCCAGCGATGGCGCACGCGCGGGGCTGCACCGACTTCGGATCCGGAGAGCGTGGGTCTCTCAGACAACGGCACACGCATGGGCCTCTTGGAGGGTGGTGGACGAGCAGATCCAGCGGTGCCACAGCGGATCTGGTGAGTGGCGCCAGCTCGTCGATGTGCTCAGCGGGCGTTGTGGGTGGGCTCGGTGGGCCAATCGACGGGCTTGTTGTTTTTTATTTTTTAATTCATTAATGCAGGCGAGCACATGTCCACTTCGGTTAATCCGGATTTACCTAGATGATTTGGCGGAGGTGAACCAGTTGCCTGCCTCCGAACAACGCTTTTGCCCGCGTGCCAAAACTGCTACTGTAGTAATGGATGACAACCTCCCACTGTGGGGCAGGGCTGGAAAGGGGAAGAAGCGTCGACAGAACGACGCGTCTGCCGGACAGATTGAGCACGAGGATGCGACGACCGCAGGAGCACCATGGCCTTGTCCATGTTAGGGTACAGCAGTGGGGAGCCCATAGTGACACCAGTGCGGTGGAAGGTCTCGCTGCCGAACTCGAAGAGGGCCAAGCCGTTCTTGCAGTCCCAAACGTTCAGCACCAGCAAGTCCCTGAAACCGAAGTCAGCACTCACCACCGGGCTAGAGGCATCAGGTAGCAGGATGAACTCCGAGCTAGAGATGCCTGCACTGGAGATGTAGACCCCGAGTAGGCACGGTGAGTGGAGGCGCCACGAGGCCAGCACTTGCTGGTGAGCACGACACTAACGACTCAGATCCAGCATCCAAGGCGGAGAAGGCTCTTGTCAAGGAGATCTCCATTGGTGGGGGCGTGGTGCAATGATGGGAGCCCTGCTCGGTTAAAAACATTTCATGCAAAATATGATTTTTTTTTCTATATATGCACCAGATTAAAAAAGTGTGGGATACATTTTCCTAGGTTTGGTTTGTCATAATTTATGTGAATTCCCTGCTTATATATTTTTTTGGCTAAATTAGTAACTTCTTTTATGGGGGGACATTAAATGATTTTTTGGGGCTTTGGATTGTATTGTTGTGAGAGTATATCTCAATAAAAGAAAAACGTCCAACACAATTTGCAGCGACTTGAGCAACGGTTGGTAAATAAATCTGTGGTAAAATATGCTTTTTTTTGTGTACGCACATGACCAGAAGTGTGGGATACATTTATCTAACTATGTATGTGTACAGACAGCTACAATACTCTCAATTTCCCTCCTGATTCCTGAAGCTGCGGCCTCCGTCATGGCGATCCACCAAGCTAAAACCCACACACTGATGTTGCAGCAGCGGCCTCATCTTCCTCCTCACAGCTGATGGTGGCTGCCTACGAAACGGCGATTCCTGAGGTGGAGAAGTGGAGGGGGCCATGGGGAGACCCAGACTGCGAGCTGCTTTGCCCCTGGGAAATCTAGAGCCCTCCCACGAGCATGATTGGCTGGCTCACCACACCGGATCCAAGCGCCCTCCGGTTATGCAGCCAGTATTTCTGAAGAAACACCAGAATGAGAGAATCCATGTCAGCAGACATCACAACAAACAACGGCAATGAATCTTAATGAGATGGATCAAAGAAAGGGGATCAGCTGGATTGTTAACCTGAAGTTGGCTTTTCACTTCATCATTTGTCAGCCCATCCACCTTCATCAGCTCCCTGATTTGCTTTGGGGTGGCAACTGCACACATGGCATGCCATGAATGAACTCATTAATTCCAATTTTGTGTTTCTAATATCGCAAGCAATTAGTTAATACTAAGATCTTGGTGGCTCAAAATTGGCAAGAAAAATTGTGAGTTTGGTATCAGGAGAAGGCTCACCTTGGGGGCCACCGAGTTGATTAAAGGCAGCAACAAACTGGGGATGCAGCTCCGTCGACCAGCAGCGCCAAACTTTGCTTGCCTGCTGCTGCTGCTGCTGCTGCTGCGATTGGGACTGGAAGCCAAGCACAGGGGCAGTTGGCGCACACACCGCACACAGACTCAATGTTCGGTAATGAGGTTTGGCCTAAGCCTACATACCCTAGGCATGCTTATGGGCTCTTCTCCCCCAAACCGCGGCAGTGGCCGCCCAGGATGCCAGCAAAAGCCGCCAGCTAGCACCTCCGTGAGCCTGTCACTTTGTCTTGTCTCCCACTCTCGTGACTAAGTTACAAGGACAACCCCCTCCTTTTGTAGAGGGGCTAGGTTACAAGAGCCAACACCTAGTTCACCTAACCCTATACTGCTATACAACACAAGTCCCTGAGCACCCACCTGTCGGCACGGCCGCCAGCAGCACCAGCGCCACCGTGCCCACGGTCGTCGTTCATCCTGTGGAGCCAGATATTGAAGCTGTTCTCCCTATCCACTTGGAAGAAATAGAGGACAGAGTTGTCCCTCGGACAATGGACAAGGTTGCTTGGGTACTGATCAAGCTTCACACCCTCAGGGAGATTGATGATGAAGAATCTCTCCATGGCGAGGTCCAGGCCCAGGATGTACCGGCTTGGGTCGCAATGTAGATCTTGCCACATGCGAGTACAATAGTCAGCAGGATCTGGACTGGCGATTTCGTGAACACAGAAAAATTTGATTTTTTATGTATGCACCTGATTAAAAGTTTGGGATACGTTTTTCTAGGTTTGGTATGTCTTAATCAATGCGAATTCCCCGCATATATTTTTTTTGCTAAATTAGCAACTTCTTTTATGGAGGAAGATTAAATGATTTTTAGGGGCTTTGGACCAGCGACTTAGCCAGAAGACCCGTGCCTATGCAGCTGACGGCCCAGCAGCCGGACCGCAGGACACACACCAGCGCCGCGACCTTAATGTCTGAGTCTGAGGTGTGGATGTTGACGTGGTAGCACAAGGCATCGTCGCCATGGTCGGCTGGGATGAGCATCACATGAGGGGTTACTCTGAGAAGGAGGACGGCTGAGGCGACCGCGGGAGCTCCTTGACCATGTCCATGTTAGGCTACAGCAGTGGGGAGCGCACAGCGAGATCAGCGCGGTGGAAGATCTCGCCACCAAACTCAGAGCGGACCAAGCCGTTCCAGCAGTCCCAAATGTTTAGTACCAGCAAGTCTCGCCAAAGCCGAAGTCAGCACTCACCTCCAGGCTAGGGGTAGTAGGATGAACTTCAAGTCAGAGATGCCTCCACTGGAGACGTAGACCCCGACTAGGCGCGACGAGTGGAGGCACCGCGAGGCCAGCACTTGCTGGTGAGCATGGTACTAACAAGGCAGCTCCAGCATCTGAGGCGGAGAAGGATCTTGTCAAGTAGATCTCCATTGGTGGGGGCGTGGTGCAACGATGGGAGCCCCACTCGATTAAAAACATTTCATGGAAAATATGATTCTTTTTCTATATATGCACTAGATCAAAAGTGTGGGATACATTTTCTTAGGTTTGGTTAGTCATAATTTATGTGAGTTCCCAGCAGATATTTATGTTTTTGCTAAAGTAGTAACTTCTTTTGTGGGGGGACATTAAATGATTTTTAGGGGCTTTTCACACCTGTCGTGGAAACCATGCCCCTTGGCGCTGCTGCTAGAGTTGAACACTTGGAATTTGTTGCTTGCGGTAGCTGTGCCATCCACGATGTTCCACTATGTAAAAAACTCAAATAGCTGCCAGCGCCCCCTACAGACGCGCGTCTGTGCACGTCTGTAGTAATTTGCCGACTAGGGTCACCGGTCCTCAGGTCTTGGAGTTCTCCTAAATTGCCAAGATGGACAGATTCTGGATCATACGCTTCTGCCCACACCAGCGACACTATCAAGAAGGCTGTATGCCACATCTAACTTCTTGAGATTTTTAGGAGAGACTTGGAGTGGATGGAGAGATTGTCCAGCTGGTTTGGAGAAAGCGTTGCTAAGGTTGCACGGGCCGTGGAATCGGACGCAGCTCAGGGAGAGGATGGTGAGCTTGTCGAAGACGCCCTGGGGAGGGAAGGCAAGGCCTTGATACCGTAGCTTGAGCTGAATCTTGGTGGCATTCTCGAAGCAGGGCAGCACAATGAGGCCTCTCTCCCCGGCTTCCTCCAACTCCTCCTCCTCGTCATCATCAGTGGCAGCGGCAGCGCTCTTCGGAACCACATTGCAGTACAGAAGGTCACCGACCAGGCGGCGCAGCGGCAGGAAGCCAGGCATCGACAACAACATCGACATCGTGGTTCGGAGACAGCGTTGCTGACATCGACAATAACGACGACAACGTCCTGGCAGGTTCACACACAAACAAAAACATCTGTTAGTGCCAGAACATTGCTTCTCATTGTCAACGACGAGGGAGAAGCGGTCAAGGACGTGTGCCACCTCGTGGTTGATAACGATGCAGGCCCAGCAACATGGCAACAATACATCCATCACAATTTGCAGCGACATGAGCATCGGTTCATAAAAAACATTTGTAGTAAAACATGATTTTTCTATGTATGCATCTGATTAAAAATGTGGGATACATTTTTCTAGGTTTGGTATGTCATCATTTATGTGAATTCCCTACATATATTTATTTTTTTCCTAAGTTACTAACTTCTTTTCTGGGGGACATGAAATGATTTTTAGGGGTTTTGGATTGTATTATTGTGGGAGTATACCTCAATACAAGAAAAACATTAATTGCCGAAAGAAATCAGATTTGGTTTTCAAAATGATAGTTCTTTCTCCATTTTCTTTGGCCACCATTTTCTACCACTTAATCGTAAATGTAACCGTCTTCTTCATACTTGCCCACATAGTCAACACTGAATTCCACAGCACATGACATCCTTGGCACATCACTTATTACTTTCTACTGACCGTCCTACCCACTGTGTAGATCTACAATTTGGAATGTTGTGATGCATCGCGCCATCACAAGAACTACATCAACCTGTAATGTCATTGCTTGTAATTTGATATAAAGGCCAAATTTGGAACTTTTAAAAACATTTGTTAAGTTAAAGAAACTCGTATGTAGTTTGGATCAGAACTAAAACTTGGTACCTAGAACCATACAAAACAGAGCAAGTTCATTACTATAAACATCACATCATCATTGGTTCGAAAGTGCCCATCACCATAGGGCGTAGGCTTTCGCCCTCGTGGTGAAAGGTCAGCCGAGATAATAATCTCGACACCATCGGATTCAAACCGACTTTGGAGATGAAGATCACCTTGGCTCATAATGGCTATAAAAAAATCCAGTTGTTGGCAAGCCGAGCCTACTTCTAGCTCACCGTCGTGCCCCTGCCACATTGGAGAGAGGGAGAGTGGGTGAGCGATATTCGCTCTGCTAGGTTCGAGAGATGAAGAGAGAGTGTGGGAGATAGAGGGGAGGGACATCCCCATGCATCATGGTCGGGGTAGGCTGGTACCTGTGGTGCTTGGACCCCACAATGAGCCAAAGTGCTGTGAAGTTTGGTGAGGGTGAAAGAGTCTCTAGTATTTTTAGGGTAATGTCTATCTTATGGGCGTGCGGGCATTTAATGATCCACACGCCCGCGGCTCGCATGTACCCACACCCTATCTCTCTCTCTCTATCTATCTCTCTCCCTCCCACTCTCTCTCCAGCGTCCAACAACCTCCTCCTTGGCGACCTTCACCCCGCATCCACGCCCTACCGCCTCCCTGTGCCGAGCTCCTCCCCCCACCCACGCCGACCATGGCAGATCTGGCAAGGTAGGTAGGCCTCCTCCTAGATCTCCGAGCTAGGGTTCCGATGAACTCTCCCTCTCATCTTCCCCAACTCCGGTGGGCTTAGAAGGGAAGGTTTGGGAGAGGAAGGTCAGCCAGACGGTGGGGATGGTTGGAGGGCGGTTAGGGGCCCTAGCGGCAGTGGAGGCGGCCGGGCAAGGTCGGGGCGGGTGAGCTCCGGCAAGGGGGGAGGCGGCCTCTGTTGGTGTGCTAGGGCTTGGCCAGCGGCAGGGGCGAGGACGAGGTATCGGTGAGGAGGAAGAAGCAGGAGGGGGTGGGGAACACGCGTGAAGGTTGAAGACAGAAGTGTGAATGAACTTTTTCTTTAGAGGCGTGAGTTGTATGGTGGCGTGTTGGAGACACCTTTTGTATAAAAGTAGTAGCTAGTGGACTTTTTCTTTTTAGTGTGGCCTGAACGGTTAGTTGATATAGAAAGTAGTAGCAAGTGGAATATTTTTGTTTCATTGTGGCCAGATGTGTCGTGAGGTGGCGCGTTGGTACATAAAGGATTAGCATGTGAACATCTTTTTGTTTTGATGAGGCTCAGCGGGTTGGTATAAAAAGTAATAGCAAGCACACATGATTTAAAGTGCGGGATACATTTTTCCAGGTTTCATATCTCAATACAGGAAAAACATTTTTTTTGCCTGAAGGAATCCGATGTGGTTTTGAAAATTGAAAATCTTTCTCCATTCTGTTTGGCCTCCTGTTTCTACCACTCGATAGTCAACGTAACAATCTTCATCATAGTTGCCCACATAATAGTCACCACTCAGTTCCCGGTGCTCCCTCCGCCCGCACGCTACTGCAAGGCGATGCAAAGCCCCTGTGACCGGTTGAGCATGTCCACTATGGACGGCGTCTGGTAACTGTGGACGAGACCCGTGAGCTCTGTCGAGTCACCACATGCAGTGGCTCGCTGCCACGAGTGGGAGCTCAGCCCGGACAGGATGTACGCGCAGCCAGACCCCTTGTACAGGTGCGGGTTAACCACGCGTTCCTGCATCTCCCGCAGCTCAGCCACCACCGCCTGCGTTTGCTGGTCCGAGGACAGCGATGCGCACGAGTCCAGCAGCAGGCAGTGGGCTCCCAGTATCGAAGCTGCGCGGGTGTAGTCGCCCTCCTCCACGGCAGCCTGCGCCACGGCCATGTCCTCCGTGGCGTGGACGCGGTGCCACTCGCGCTCCACCTGCAGGGACATCCCCGTGCTCACCCGGAACTCTGGGCGAGCAACATCACCGGGTTACCTCCCACCCGCACCTTCTCCGTGGTGACCGCGTCGCGGTAGGTGCTGCTCAGCCGGTTGAGTGCAATGGACATGCGTGACGGCGGCACACGCACGGTGACGCGGAAGTCCCTCTCCTGCTCAGCGTAGGGGCAGCCGACATGGACGAAGCCGCCGCGGCCGTTGCCATCCACTCCCTGGCTTAGCTGCCAGACATGATGGATGTGAGCAGCACGCCTTGGTTGGCGCACTCAACGCTGAGCCGCATCTCCTGCGCCACCACGCTAAGGAGGCCGCCGATGCACTGCGCAAAAGCATCTTGGATCGACCCCACCATGTCGATAAATGAGAAGGTGCCGCTGGACATCTGGGCGACGACATGCATCTCCCTAGAGTCGTGGTCCATGCCGAAGCCAAAGGCATGGATCGGGATGTGGTGCTCGCACCCGGGAAGGATGGAACGCGGGACGAGCGGTGAGTAGTTTGGCGCCGAGCCGTCCCGCTGCGGGAGGTTGTGGTAGTCCACGCCATCAGAGAGCAGGATGATGCTACACACCGGGTTCCTGGCTTGCCTGTCCTCCACCACCCTGGCAGCTTTCCGCAGCCCCTCGGCAATGTTGGTGCCGCCATTGGCGATGAGGGAGTCGACAGCCTGCAGCGACTGCTGCTGTCCGAAGGCGGTCATCTTCCGGAGTGGGAACCGCCTGCAGGCCGACGAGGAGAAGGCGACAACAGAGAGGCAGTCACTGGGGTCATTGTTTTCGATCACGAACCTCATGGCACCCTTCAGGAGCGCAAGCTTGGGGCCAGACATGCTCCCGCTGACGTCGAGCACAGTCACCAGATCCAGTGGTGCTCTGGTGCTCAACCACGCCGGCACATGCAGAGCCTTGACTCCTGAATTGCTGGGAATTCAGTGTATGTCGTGATCTCAAGCAAATGAACCCTCATCAATCGGTGATTTCCTTTTCCCACCTACCTGCTTCATTTAGCATCCCGTGCTTCAACTAGACTGAAGGATTGAATTACTCGACTGGACAGTAACTTCTACAGAATTACCGTTTCGGTTTCTTCTTCGTCGATTAGCTAGTCAACCACCACTTGATCCAATTGTAGATTTAGAAAGATTACTTATTTTCAAAGGAATATTTTTGGACATCTCGGTAATCTCTACGCCAAGATTGCATATTTTGGGAAAACTGTTTGACAGCACGCCCTGGCCTGAGTTTCGCAACACAGTTTTTCAAGTATGGGCATGGGCCATCATTAGTGGGCGCGCATGCGTGCTTGTGTGTGTGTCTTGTGTCTGTGCGTGCACATGTGTTGTGCGTGTGTGCGCGGGTGCGTGTTGTGCAGGTGTGTGTGTGCGCGTGCGTGTGTGGTGGGGTGCATGTGTGGGCGCGTCTATGTGTGGGGGTGCGTGGATGTGTACGTGCGTGTGCCTGTGCGTGTGGGTGCGCGCGTGTGTGCATGTGCGTGTTGTATGTGTGTATTCGGGCGTGTGTGCATGTGGGTGTGGCTGTGGGCGTGTGTGCCTCGCATGACGGGCGTGTGTGCCCCATCTGAACAAAGGAATAAGATCAATAGTAGAGGTTTAATCGTGCCTACTACAGACTGCTCATTCTTCTTATATCACGAGCTGGGACCGTCATGCGAGGCACAAGAATAACAGTTATGCTATTCCAGCTTCAAGGTTATGTCAAATTCTAAGTTATCACGACACATATGTAATGTTTTACATTTCAGTGTTGGGTAATAATATTATATTTTCCTTCCTAAATTTTTTTGCATCTTGTCTCATCAGAAATGTTGTGTCGCCCGCTGTTGCTATCCCAGCTGGATATTATGTCCCCCATGTATCATAATGAAAACGGCATGTATCTGCCAGTGCCACCACCAGGTAACAAGTCTTGCAGCCTGCTATCTTGTGCTAATCTGACTGTCATCTGATGATGTTCGAAATTATTTATGATGTGCTGCTCTTGCTATCAGATTTGAATCATGAACTGGCCGGACCATCGGGAAGAAGTCAGGTAATAAACCTTCTCATCATGTGTTCACAGCTTTTTCTGTAAGCAAATGACACTCTTTCAAGAGGAAAATTGATTCAATTAACTTAAGTACTGCTACCTTATTCCATTTATTCTGATTCATGTTTCATTTATGTCGAACTTGATCAATAATAATTGTTGATCTTATTCCTTTGTTCAGATGGGGCAATCTGGTTCTTCCAGACCAGCCGGGCAGCCACATATATAGAAGCAGAAATTAACAAAAATGTAAGTATGCCTAGCTTGCCCATCATTGGCTTCACCGCAATTTAGACATGATATCTTATATTCTACATATTGTCCCATGGAATTCCACAGGTTTGCTGCAGTTAATGATGGTGACTTGGGTAAGTAGAGACTAGTGACTAGCAAGGACTCATTTCGTAAAGCTAACCAATCGAACCGGATCCAAGAGGACATTAACAGGGAGCGAAGCGCCGAGCTCAATGACTCTGCTCTGTGCCCATATACGATACTACATATACGACACTGAAATCCATAAATATTATGAAAAATATTTAATCAATATAAAATTTATGGGGCCTAGAAACAGTCTCCCCAAAAATGTCACAACTATCACTATACAGCGACGTGCATAAATAAGCAACTTTCTTTATCCGACGCTTAGCGTGGCTATTGTTATTTTTAAAATGAAGAAACTAGCTTTACTAATAAATAAATTTTCAGCTTTTACTACTACAAAATGATTTGAGGTGATAGACCATTTCATCTACAGAGACGATAAAAAAAAGTCTGTCTCCAAAAGTATCCAACCTATAAATTCAAACTGAAACATGCAGCCATGAAAAAGGAAAAAAAGAAAAAGAAGTTCAAAATTGTATGTTTTCTAAGCAAAATATAACCCAAACTCAAATTACAACTCGAGAACCACCTTTCAATCCAACTTTCCCGGCATCTAAGGGGCTATTTTCACTAGTACAAAGACACTGGAGGTCAAAATACAATGGTTTCGACCACGGGTGTGAAAAGGCCAGAAATGGTCCATTCTCACTAGAGGCACTATGGTTTATTGTTACATAGTGAATATTGTGTTTTTATAGACTTGGGTAATGTGGAGAACATCAATTAATGCCAATACATTTTCATTAGGTAATGTCAGGTTCTATTCCGTTCATGAAGGTCGAAGGACGCACCTTGAGAGTTCTTAGATTCAACCATGCTCAATGAGCAGTCCTCCTACCAGACTCTCAGTAGGTTTGTTACCGACATGTGTCATGAGCATGTATGTACAACATGCAAATACCGTGATCCTATTGTTTTTGTGTAGAGGTTTACATGTTATGTACATTGTGTGATAAAAGTAAGCACATAGAATATGTGTCCGCATGTGTGTTTGTGTTTGTGTTTTTGTGTCTGTGTCTGTGTCTGTGTCTGCAAGTTCCTACAGGTTTTCTATCTAGTTATATAGTGTTTAGTCCAATAAGTCTTTCGGCAAAATCAGATGATTTTCGGTTGGGATCGTGTTTTCTGTGATGACTTCGGTGATTGCCATAACGAGATCGCCGCTGTAGGCGTCAATTTTATCGGCATACGGCCAATTTGTGGCCTTTATCTGCAAAGGGAGGGGTGCTTCTAGGAGCTCCCTAAGAGGACAGCGATTTCGGGTCATCGATCTCATCGTCGATGGTTGCGGCGAGGATTTCAAGGTCTTGAGGTAATGAATCTGCAGCCTATGTCATACTCCACGATGCAACTGTTGATATCTGTTCAGCAATTTCGATGCGTTTTTTGACTGGTTCCGAAGCGTTGAATCTTACGGTATGTCCAATGTTTCGGCATAGGCCATTGAATTCGGCATAAGGACTGCACTTTGGCTCCGACGTTCGAGGGAAGCTATTGAGAAAGAAGACGATGGACGAATCTTGATAGAATATTATGTATTTTTTATTTTAAATTTTTTCATATATAACTTGGGAATGTACTGTGCCAAGATTTAATATAAGTACCCTTCCTTCGAAAAAAAGAATATATGTGGGCCTGTATGTTTGTGTGTGGGCTCGTGTGCATGTCTTGTGTCTGTGCGCGCACATGTGTTGTGTGTCTTGTGTCTGTGCGTGGACATTTGTTGTGTGTGCGTGCGTGCGTGTGTTGTGCGTGCATGTGCGCACATGTGCATGTGTGTCTGTGTGTGCACGTGTGTGCGGTGGATTGCATGTGTGGGCGGGTCTATGTGTGGGGGTGCACTATGCCAGAAAACCTTATCAGTGACGCGTAAAAGACGCGTCACTGTTTTTGCGTCTGTGATAAGGGCAAATCAGTGACGCGTAAAAACGCGTCACTGATAACCCTCTATCAGCGACGCGTCTAGCCAATACGCGTCATTGATAACCCTCTATCAGCGATGCGTCTAGCCAATACGCATCACTGATAACCCTCTATTAGCGACGCGTCCAACCAATACTTTAAAAAAAACAAAAAAAAATAATGATCTATTATACATCTACCATGATCCTATATATATATATATAAACACACACACATATTAGACAAGTTCCACCATTTCAACAATCGATTCTTTACAAGCTTTTTAGATACAAGTTATACTACAAAATGTGTTCAGTAACAGAATAACAACCCCACAGAACATTCTAATCATCCAACGAGTCAATTCTAATCACACTAGCTACTTAATTACATATCCTTTGCTTCGAATCCCCAAAAGATGAACCAAAACACAAATTGTATGAGACCTTTGTTGATTCTGCAGGAACAGGAACAAATCTGTCATTGTCAACATACTAGTATTTCCACCTAAAACAAGAAGAAACAGGTCTCAGACATTATAAACTGGGATTCATTGATCAGCGCACTAGAAATAAAAATAAATAAAAACCCAAAACACAACTATAAGAACTAACCTGAGCATATAACTGGGATTCATTGAGCTTGACAACCAAACTAGCACAAGACATTGGATTTACAGGTTGGTCAACTTGTGCACTAACCTGCTACAGGCCCAGATCGAGTTAAGAAATACACAACATATAAAGTCCAAAAAAAAGATAGAAGGCAGCTTTTGTGATACCACTAAATTGGCAAAACTATTGTAGGTCCTGCAAACATATCACAACCAGCACATCATAATTCCCAGATTAAATGAGATATCATTGTGCTGTGCTTAGTAGAAGTAGTCTAAACAGGGAACAGAAGGTAAAACTAAATTTGTCTAAACATATGGAGAACCTATTAGCATTTCAAAATTTGATACTAAGTAGGTACCAGTGGGGCACTTGTTCGAGCAGGCAGCAAAGAAGTAACATGAGTCCTGGACAAAGCACCATTTTACGAAATACAAAGGAGAGGACGATCGACAGTAGGTGTATTTGTGTAGAACAAAGTAATATGGTGAGAATTAAACTTAACTTTCCAGAAAAACTTTAGTAGCAAACTAATCCAATTTCACTTGAAATGCATGTGCAAGACAAAATTGAGATGCGCAGATCACAGTTCCATTGTATCATGAAACAATGGTTTAGTGGTAAAGTATCATGAAACAAAATTGAGATGCTTGAACAGCAACAATTTTTCTCACAGGATAAGTACATCATCAGCAATGGCATATGCTCAGACTAAAATAAAGAAGGCAGCACCATAGGCACACGGTTATATGTACCGAAAAGATTACAACAGCAGCACAGTGCATCGAGACATGCTTAAATTTTTCTGCCAGAACAGAAACCTTGAACCTCATAAGCAAAATAAATCCATAAATACATGAAACGAAATTAAGAGATCATCATCGGAGATAAAGGGGATTTTTTTAGGTTACCATCGGAAGAGCTGGCATCTCAAGTGATGACAATTCACAGGAATTATAGCCCTGATATGAATTCCTCAAAAAAAAAAGCTGGCATCAGTACCCTTTAAATTTATAGATATAATGGGAAATCTATGGCACAGGTCCCAAAATATAGACATGAAACAAAGAACAATTTCAGGTGGGGCCGTACTGTGATTCGAACATAATATTCCATTCTTTTAGGCAGCTTAAAAACAATCAGGCTATCAAAAGTTCCAAGGATATACATTTCCCAACAGAAGGACTGCATGAGGGGAAAAAATGGAAAACTAAATTAGGAAAACAACAGCTCTAGAGTTTCAGAACCTATCACATGATGTTCTTGCAACCAAGCTATCAATATTCAATATGTAGCGCTGCATGTAGAATGCTACGTAATTTAGTAAATTTCTAAAATCTCATTTCAATTTTATAAATAGGAAGGATAGCCACTCTCCAAAAGGGCAAAGAAATAGCATGCAGTATTCTATATGAAATATAGAAATAGAATCAGGAGACTTGATCAGATGCATTATTTTCAGTTGCTAACAGGAATATGATTATCGCTTTAGTGGTAACAGCATATATAGAATTCAGCAATGTTTAGGTCTGTTAGCTATGGGCATTGGGCAGGTGAAAGCCTCCATGGTAGCACTGAGTAAGGCTAAAATGAGAAGGGAAAACAAATGCGGTACACATGCTTTTAGGACAAAGATGAAAAGTAGTAGCGATCTTCATCAGTTGTAAGTAGCCTTCAGCTGAGTACCTGGTGACGACACAGTCGCTGTAGCCTCATGGGTATTTGGTATAGTTTGCAAAAGATGATTCATCTGGAAACCCTATAAGGGTGTAAGAATTTATATCCTCCACTGATAAATCCTGAAAGTGTTAATGGCAAGTAGACGGCGTACTGCATCATCAAAAAATAATGGCAGCTAGCATTTAGCAGAACATATGTAAATTTGGGCAACTCTGCACACAGCAATGTCCGAATCAGGTGGACAACAAACAGAGAGAGCTGAGGGCAACCAAAAATGGCTGAAGGTAAATTGGAGGCGGCCTTATATACTGTAAAGTACATATGTAATACTACGACATTAAATTTGTGAAGGGGGAATTACCGCACAGATTATTGTCGAATCAGCCAAGATGGAGATCCTTTTCTCTGAACCATGCAGCACACCGAGAAATATAGCCTAGGCTTCCTTGTTCCAACATCTGGGTGAGCGATGGAGCATCATCAATAAATTCTAACCTGGCAAACTTATCCTTGTACTCTTGGGTTGTAAGCAAACTACAACTATGGGAAAAAGGGAGGAAATCGAAAGTACTTAGGATGAACCTGTGAAGACCGAAAGCGGACGGAGAAATAAAACTGGTCCGCCCGCGCGGGGTTCGCACGAGCCGAGGTGCAGCTTGGGTTGAAGAAGCCGCCGGCCATGGAGGTCGGGCCGGATCTGGTCGCGGCCATGGCTGGGAGGGGTCGAGGGGGAGATGACGCGCCGGTGCTGGCCGCCTGCGCAGGGTTCGCTGGAGCCGAGGCCGCCGACGCCGGGACTGGAGCAGTGGTCCGCGCAGACGCGGCCGCGGTCGCCGGGAGAGAGAAAGGGAGAGCAGGCGAGGGTGGGGGAGGGGGAAGCGGAGGCGCCGGCGCACAGCGCGAGGAGGCGGCCGTACCGCCCGTTGCCGCATCGGGAGGGAAGGGGAGAGAGAGGGAGGAAGGGGAGGGAGAAACGGAGGTGAGAGGCAAGAGAGGGAGGGAGGGAGGAGGAGGAGGAGGGCGGCGGCGAGCGGCGCGGCAGCGGCGGCGTCCTACGGGGCGGGAGGGACGGAGGTGGGAGGAGAAGTGACTGGAAGCTTCGGTCTGGGACACGGGAAGGGGAGAGGATAAGGACGGCCCCGTGCGTTTGCCCGGGCAAGGTTTTTTTTTGGTTTTTTTTTAAGTGGGGAGGAGCAGAAGGCTCTTGTCAGACTGTCTCCAACAGCCCTCACCCAAATCGGAGACCCATTCGTTCGTTTGGGTCGCGCTCGCCGCTCGCGTGAAGACCCAAAACTCAGCGTTCTCCAACAGCCGACGCAAATACGCCCTCTCCTCACTCTCTCTCTCCCACGCCGCCCCTCCCTCTCTCCCAGATCCGGCCGGCGGTGGCATCCATTCCTCTCAGATCCGGCGGTCGCGGGCAAAGAGGAGCCCGGATCCGGCGGCACAGGTGAGCAGGAGCTCGGATCCGGCGGCTGCGCCCCGCTCCCCGCCTCGCCGTCGTCCCGCTCCCCGTGGACCCGCTTCGCTCCACCGGCCGCGCTCCGTCCGCTCCCCGCGGGCCCGCCTCGCTCCACCGGCCGCGCCCCGCTCCTCGCGGATCCGCCTCGCTCCACCGGCCGCGCTCCGTCCGCTCCCCGCGGGCCTACCTCGCCGAGCCGGATGCGGTCCCACCTGGAAGCGCCGGCCGCAGACTCGCCTCGCTCCACCGGCCGCGCTCCATCGCGGGCCTGCCTCGTCGTTGTTGTCCGCGCCAGAGAACTGCGTCGTGGGGAGAGAGACGACGCATTCTTGCCTACCGCCTCGCCGAGCACGCAAAATGGGCGTTGTCTCTGCGTCCTCTGTTGGAGCGCGATTTTGATACCCAAAACACTGTCCGCGCCCTATTTTGCGTTTGGGTTGCCCTTTGCCTACGCTGTTGGAGACAGCCTCAAGGAGATCTCCCTTGGTGGGGGCGTGGTGCAATGATGGGAGCCCCTCTCGGTTAAAAACATTTCAAGCAAAATATGATTTTTTTTCTATATATGCACCAGATTAAAAAAGTGTGGGATACATTTTCCTAGGTTTGGTTTGTCATAATTTATGTGAATTCCTTGCTTATATATTTTTTTGGCTAAATTAGTAACTTCTTTTATGGGGGGACATTAAATGATTTTTTGGGGCTTTGGATTGTATTATTGTGAGAGTATATCTCAATAAAAGAAAAACGTCCAACACAATTTGCAGCGACTTGAGCAACGGTTGGTAAATAAATCTGTGGTAAAGTATGCTTTTTTTATGTACGCACCTGACCAAAAGTGTGGGATACATTTATCTAACTATGTATGTGTACAGACAGCTACAATACTCTCAATTTCCCTCCTGATTCCTGAAGCTGCAATTGGTGGCCTCCATCACGGCGATCCACCAAGCCAAAACCCACACACTGATGTTGCAGCAGCGGCCTCATCATTTCCAGCCATAGCTCTCCGACCGGCCATCTTCCTCCTCACAGCTGATGGTGGCTGCCTACGAGCCAGACTGCGAGCTGCTTTGCTCCTGGGAAATCTAGAGCCCTCGCACAGCACGATTGGCTGGCTCACCACACCGGCCGGATCCAAGCGCCCTCTGGTTGTGCAGCCAGTATTTCTGAAGAAACAGCAGAATTTTTTTGAAAGGACGGCAAAAGCTTTGCCGTAATTTTTATTAGACGGGAAAAGCCAAAAAAAAAAGTTTTAGTACAAAAAAGAGCTACTGACCTAAGCGCTTCAGCCGGGATTGAAAGAAATACCAAAACAAGATAAAAAAGCCTGAAACCACTCCCGACCGAAATAAATACTAACTGGAGCGCAACCCGCTAACACCTAACAATAACAAAGGCCCCTTAGGGAGCAACCGAAAATGATAACCAAGTCAACTAACTCAAGGACGTTCTAGGTACCATTGCCATGTTGTATTGGTTGATATCATCCTTGCATAAACTAGCTACTTCTCTTGGTCTTCTTGTCTTCTGTTGGAAAGTTCTTCTATTACGTTCCTTCCAAATATGCCACCAGAAATATATAATGATTCCATCAAACATTTTCTTTGTTGCCTCGTCAAAGGTGGCTCGACACTTTCTCCAATAATTATAGACAGAGCCAGATTGATCGATATTCCTGAGATGAGTGATGTTGCACCAACTTTGAAGAATTGCCCAAGCCTCCTTTGTAAAACTGCAATCCTTGCACAGGTGTTGAGGCGTTTCAAGCTCAGTTCCACAAAGTTTACATAAAGGATCGTTTGGCCAGTTCCTTTTGATTAAGTTGTTTGCCGTCAGAATCTTCCGATGTAGTAATGTCTAGGCAAAAAACTTGCACTTAGGTTCAGTCCGTGCTTTCCAAATTGGGGTTAATCTTAGTTTGTTGTAGGCCCCTGTGAACTGCATATTGTAGGCACTAGTCGTATATTCCCCACTTGCTGTCCACCGCCATCGAATATTATCCTCGACTTCACTATTTATTGGTATTTGATGTATCGCCTCCCAGAGGTCGACATATTCTCTAAGTTCATCAGCGTCAATAATCGGTAGTAAATGTTCTATCCATTTGTTGTTATTCAACGCCTTGTCCACTTTGATCTTTTTTCTTTTGCACTTTGCAAACAATCTTGGCGCTATATTTTTTGCTGCTTTACCACTGATCCAGCTTGATGTCCAAAAGAATGTTGATTTTCCATTGCCAACTTCCACCACAGTGGACGCGTTGAATAGGTCCACGTCTGTTTTGTCGCACGGTGTGTCAAGATTGTTCCATGCTCTATCTTTTTGCTTCCATTTGAACCAAAGCCATCTCAATCTTAATGCCCTTGCAAATCTCTCCAGGTCCAAAACTCCTAGGCCCTCCTTTCCTTTTGGGCGGCATGTGGTTGGCCAGTTTATTAGGGAATGCCCTCCCTTGACATTTTCTGGTGCTTCTCCACGCCATAAGAAACTCCTTCTGATTTTATCTATTCTCTTGATCAAACATTTTTGCTTCGGGAAAGCCGTAAGGTGATAGATTGGTTGTGAGGATAGAACAGTTTTTACCAGTATTTCTCTTCCGGTGATTGACAGTAATTTACCTTGCCATCCAGGTACTCGGGATCCTATCCTGTCAATGAGAGGCTGAATTTCAACTCTTCTTAATTTTCTGGTGTGAAGCGGTAATCCCAAATATTTCCCCGGGAAGCTGCAGATCTTTCCCGAAAAATTTTGAAGAAGAGTTTGCACCGTGGATGTATCCAACCTGATTGGGAAAATTTTCGTTTTGGCCATGTTTATTGTCAAACCCGAGCATTCTCCGAAGGTATATAAAATTCTACTCAATCTTGACAGATCGTTAGCTGTTGGTGCCGAAAATATTGCCACGTCATCCGCGTACAGAGAACATCTCAGCTTTGCTGTCTTCGGTAGAACCGGCTGGAGGAACCCCTTTTCAGCAGCCATTTCAATGATGCATTGGAGAGGGTCAATTGCCAAGATGAATAGCAACGGCGAGAGTGGGTCTCCCTGCCTCAACCCCCGAGCATGTTTGATGCTTTTCCCTGGCTTGCCGTTGATCAAAATCTTAGACGATGAAGTCATAAGCAATGATGAGATCCAGTCCCGCCATTTTTTACTGAAACCTAATGCCTGTAATACTTCCAGCAGATAGGGCCAACTAATAGAATCAAAGGCCTTGGAAATATCCAGCTTGATGAAAAGGGCCGGGTTATTTTTCTTGTGTAATGTTTGAATGACCTTTTGTGCATAGATGAAGTTATCGTGGATGCACCTTTTCCTAATGAAAGCGTTCTGTGCATTTGACACCATGTTGTCCAGCTTTGGTGCAAGTCTGGAGGCAAGAATCTTTGTTATTATTTTGACGACGTTGTTAATCAAGCTTATTGGTCTATAGTCTGCCATGCTGGAAGCTTCTTGTTTCTTGCGCAGCAGGATTATGTTTGCCTCATTCAGTAAGTGCAACTTGGATGTTCTGTGGTTGTAAAAAGCTTGCACTGCTTCTATTAAATTGTATTTTATGACGTTACAACATTTTTTTTATAAAAGAGACCGATGAAGCCATCCGGCCCGGGTGCTTTCATGGAAGGCATTTTTTTATGACGAGAGATACTTCCTGCTCTGTGAAAGGTGAATCTAGGGAGTCCAAATCAAATTGTTCATATCCCAGTGCTTCCCAATTCAGCGCAAGGCTTCTCGGCTTTGGCGTGCCAATGGACTGACTAAAAAACTGGAATGCGACGTTGTATTTTTCTGATTGTGACACCGCTATTCTATCACCATCTTGGATAACGCTTATAAAGTTTTGTTTCCTCCTTGCATTTGCACGTATATGAAACAAACGACTGTTAGTATCACCATGGCGGATCCAAGTTAGTCTTGAATGTTGTTTGGCCTTGCTTTTCTGTATGACTGCCATACCTACTAATTTGGATTTGATGGATTTCTTGAACTCCAATTCTTCTGAGGTTAGATTCCTCCTTTCCTGCGCTCTTTCAAGTTCCAGCAGTATCGTCTGTAGTATTGCCATTCTTAAGTTCCAGTTACTGAAATGTGTGCGCCTCCATGACTTGAGTGCTTTGGCCGTACGTAGCATTTTAACATGTAGCCGGAGCATTGCATCTTGGGTGTTGACCGGTTTATCCCATGCCTGCTTGATAGTGTCCATGAAATCCGGCATGTTGACCCAGCAAGCTTCAAACCTAAAGCCTCTGTAAAATTCCATCTGAGTATCCCCTTGTAGGCACCGCGAGGCCATCACATGCTGGTGAGCACGGTACTAACAAGGCAGCTCCGGCATCTGAGGCGGAGAAGGACCTTGTCAAGGAGATCTCCGTTGGTGGGGGAGTGGTGCAAGATGGGAGCCCCACTCGGTTAAAAACATTTCATATAAAATATGATTCTTTTTCTATATATGCACTAGATTAAAAGTGTGGGATACATTTTCCTAGGTTTGGTTAGTCATAATTTATGTGAATTCCCTGCAGATATTTATGTTTTTGCTAAATTAGTAACTTCTTTTGTGGGGGGACATTAAATGATTTTTAGGGGCTTTTCACACCCGTGGTGGAAACCATTGGCTCTCACACCCGCACATACACCTAGTGGCTGCATGCACCATGCCCATGCCCCTTGGCGCCGCTGCCAGAGTTGAACACTTGGAATGTGTTGCTTGCGGTAGCCGTGCCATCCACAATGTTCCACTATGTAAAAAACTCAAATAGCTGCCAGCACCCCCTATAGACGCCGGACGAAGGCACGTATGTGATATCAATTCACAAACGCGCGTTCCCAACACACGCCTGTAGTAATTTGCTGACTAGGGTCACCAGTCCTCAGGTCTTGGAGTTCTCCTTAATTGCCAAGATGGACAGATTCTGGATCATACGCATCTGCCCACACCAGCGACACTATCAAGAAGGCTGTACCACATCTAACTTCTTGAGATTTTTAGGAGAGAATTGGAGTAGATGGAGAGATTGTCCAGCCGGTTTAGAGACAGTGTTGCTGAGATTGAACGGGCCGTGGAATTGGACGCAGCTTAGGGAGAGGATGGTGAGCTTGTCGAGGATGCCCTAGGGAGTGAAGGCAAGGCCTTGATACTGTACCTTGAGCTGAATCTTGGTGGCATTCTCGAAGCAGGGCAGCTCAACGATGCCTCTCTCCCCAGTTTCCTCCACCTCCTCCTCCTCAACATCGTTAGTGGCAGCGGCGGCGCTCTTTGTAACCACATTGCAGTAGAGAAGGTCACCGACCAGGCGGCACGCGGTGGCAGGAAGCCAGGCATTGACAACAACATCGACATCATGGTTTGGAGACAGCGTTGCTGACATTGACAATAACAATGACCACATTCTGGCAGGTTCACACACAACAAAACATCTGTTAGTGCCAGAACATTGCTTCTCATTGTCAACGATGAGGGAGAAGCGGTCGAGGACGTGTGCCACCTCGTGGTTGATAATGATGCAGGCCCAGCAACATGGCCACAATACATCCATCACAATTTGCAGTGACATGAGCATCGGTTCGTAACAAACATTTGTGGTAAAACATGATTTTTCTATGTATGCATCTGATTAAAAATCTGGGTTACATTTTTCTAGGTTTGGTATGTCATCATTTTTGTGAATTCCCTACATATATTTATTTTTTTTGCTAAGTTACTAACTTCTTTTATGGGGGGACATGAAATGATTTTTAGGGGCTTTGGATTGTATTATTGTGGGAGTATACCTCAATACAAGAAAAACATTAATTGCCACCAGTTTCTACCCCTCAATCGTAAATGTAACAATCTTCTTCATACATGCCCACATAGTCAACACTGAGTTCCACATAGCCTTGGCACATCACTTATTACTTTCTACTGACTGCCCTACCCACTGTGTAGATCTACAATTTGGAATGTTGTGGTGCATCGCGCCATCACAAGAACTACATCAACCTGTAATATCATTGCTTGTAATTTGATATAAAGGCCAAACATGGAACTTTTAAAAACATTTGTTAAGTTACATAAACTCGTATGTGGTTTGGACCAGAACTAAAACTTAGTACCCAGAACCGTACAAAACAGAGCAAGTTCATTACTATAAACATCACATCATCATTGGTTCAAAAGTGCCCATCACCATGGCGTAGGCTTTCGCCCTCGTTGGTGAAAGGTCAGCAGAAATAATAATCTGGACACCATCGGATTCAAACCGACTTTGGAAATGAAGATCACCTCGGCTCGTAATAGCTATAAAAAAATTCAGCTGTTGGCAAGCTGAGCCTACTTCTAGCCCACCGTCGTGCCCCTGCCACATCTGCAAGAGGGATAGTGGGTGAGCGATATTCACTCTGCTAGGTTCGAGAGATGAAGAGAGAGTGAGAGAGATAGAGGGGAGGGACACACCCATGCATCATGGTCGGGGTAGTCATGATGCTGATTGACTGGGAAAAAACAGACTGAAGTATGACTGCATCCTACAGAGCTGTGCAAATACGTAGAAGAGAGAACATTTTCTGAACCTGAAACACTGATTTTCGATGGAAGTACACATGTCAATTTACTACTACCACGCTAAGTCTCATTATTGATCATATGTCTGCTATAGACATTGCTGGATATATATAACAAGCCTTAGTTTCTGCAGCAGGCGATGCGGTTTAATAATACGTCTAAAATGGCTATGCTTTTCTTTTCCTTTTGTGAGTTTTTCAGTTTTCAGTTAGACAAGAACATGCCTGCCCAGGCCCCAAGCCTCAATCTAGTATATGATAAGGGCATGATTGGTTCAGTGATCAAAGGAGTCTGGCTTGCTCGCTCCTACCGTCCTACGGCCAGGCTGAGCTAGGCCAGGCCTACTATATCCAACGTACTCAAGATTAGTTGATTATATTGAGTATATACTAGATGAGCACATCGGTTGATTGGTGTCAATTTAGTTAGATCAGAGGAATCTGCGCTCGCTCTCTCGCAGGGGCCATGGCGTCATGCCCTCGTGAGCCAGGCCCAAAAGAAACGGAAACGGTGTTCGTTGGCTGAAAATTATCTTATGCTGATGCTTATACTGATTTGTTGTGATAGGAAAACATTGTTCATTGGCTGAAAAGTAGTTCAAACGAACAGGGCGTGGTTTCCCAGAGAGGCCTGAAGGGGGGGTTTTGCGTGCTACCAGACAACCAATCACCACAGAACCAACTCAAAGCCGGAACCTGCCTACCAATCATGCCCTTAGTTTCCATGCCCACTGAATTTGTTGTCCGGTGCAACGTTAGGTATGCTTCAGTTTCAGTAAACTAATATGCACAGGCCCACTGAATTTCGACTGACAGCGTTCGCTTGAATTTGCCTGTAACTGAGGATCAGACCACCTCTCTGTCATCTTAAGGCAACCTGGATGCTTTCTTGATTTAATTATTAGCTGAGGCCGCACTAATTCCCAGATTTAGGCCAACCTTAAAATCATGATGTAAACTTGCTTCATACACATACATTATTGCTTTGCTAGTCATTTCGGTGCTTGTGTTGCTGCATGCATGCTTAATTAGCCGTTGCTTCGTAGCCTCCATTTTGATATATAATACATACAGTAATATAAAGGCATTATTCAACTTCAGTACTTCCTTGAGCATTGTGCAGTGCATGTTCTTGAGCTGGTTCCCTCCCCTGTCTGTGCATGCTATGCATATGGCCTCAAGAGTCAAGACTGGATTGCTTAGAGGGCACGTTGATCAGTCGTTGCTTTTAGAAGCCATCAGTGCCTTAGTCAGCGCTCAGCAGCCAAGTCAATGCCGGAAGTTCTGCACATTGTTTTGCATAGAGAATAATTATTGTCCAAAGGTTTGCCAGTTTCATCCGAGCCGTGTAATAAAATTCAATTTGGTACTACTTCATTATATTGAATACCTGATCTTCGAATTCAGGTCGGTCCATTTAGTTTGGTTTGTCACACAAGTGAAGTACGAGAGCGACAAAGCTACTCAACCGACGTGACGAGGACTCCAGCTCCAGCTTCTACTTCTCTTCCGGTACGCGCAGCCGCGTATCGGATCCATTAAATGCAGCTTGGTCGTCGGCAAGCGCACGCGGTACAGAGCTGATCGACGGAGATGACAACGAGTGGCGGCGCTGCACGCATGGTACCAAAGCCGGTGGACGATCCGGAGGCGGAGTCAGCGGTGGAGCCGTGGCCGGTGAGGGAGAAGAAGGTGTGTCAACGGGCTTTCCTCACCGGCAGCCTGATGACGCTGCTGCTCATCGCGTGCTTCGTCCTCGGCCGGGAGAGCGCGTCGTCAGCGATCGACCTCGCCAAGCTCACAGCCATGAACAATGGAACAGCAGGTACTTACGGTCACTCCTGCTCGTGCATGTCCATGTCATTCCCGTGCTATGTATGCTATAGCACTGTAGCATATCCGCAAAACTAACCTCAGTCGCCACCTGCCTCCAGGGCTTACGACGAACGCTCCTCATAGCCGCGACGAGCTTCTCGGCGGGCTTCTCCCGGCGGGCATGGACCGGTGGGCATGCCAGAGCCGGTACGAGTTGTGGCAATACTACAAGCACTTCCCGTACGCGGCGTCGCCGTACCTCCAGCGCAAGCTTCGCGCCTACGAGGCTCGCCACCGGCGGTGCGCCCCCGGCACGCCGCTCTACGCCAAGTCCGTGGAGCAGCTCCGGTCCGGCCGCAGCGCCGACGGCATGGAGTGCACCTACATCGTGTGGCTCCCCTTCGACGGCCTCGGCAACCGCATACTATCCATGTTGAGCGGCTTCCTCTACGCCCTGCTCACCGATCGCGTCCTCCTCGCCGCCCTGCCCCCGGACTCGGCCGACCTCTTCTGCGAGCCGTTCCCGGGCGCGACGTGGCGGCTCCCCGCGGAGGACTTCCCCGTCGCCAACCTGTTCAGGGTCGGGCAGGACATGGAGCAGTCGTACACGAGGCTGGTTGGTGGCAAGGTGGCCGGCACAGCCACGAACGCGACGGCGGCCGTGACTCCGTCGTACGTGTACCTGAGCTTAGGGTGGCAGCTCAGGGATAAGATCTTCTTCTGTGGCGAGCACCAGCGCGTGCTCCGCAAGGTCAACTGGCTGCTGCTGTACAGCGACCTCTACTTCGCGCCGTCGCTGTGTGAGGTAGCCGAGTTCCAGGACGAGCTTGGGCGACTGTTCCCGGAGAAGGAGAGCATGCACCACCTCCTGTCCCGGTACCTGCTTCACCCGGCCAACCCCGTGTGGAGCTTGGTCATCAGCTACTACCGCTCGTACCTGGCTCTGGCGACACGGAGGATCGGCGTGCAGATCAGGATGTACGGCCACTCCTCAATCCCAGCCGATGACATGTACAACCAGATCCTCAATTGCTCCAGGCAGGAGCACATACTACCGGAAACCACCAACGACGATGACAAGGCTGTGACGCCGACCGCGGTGACTGGCGACGATGGCAATGGCTCCGACAACTCCACGGCCATCTTCATCGCGTCGCTGTACTCCGACTACTACAAGAGGCTGAGGTCGAGGTACTCCACGCCGCACGCGGCGAAGGGCGGCGGTGCGACAAGGGTAAGCGTGTTCCAGCGGACACACGAGGAGCGCCAGGCGACTGAGAACCTGGCGCACAACCAGAAGGCGCTCGTGGAGATATACTTGCTCAGCTTCTCCGAGGAGCTAGTCACATCAGGGTTGTCCACGTTTGGGTACGTCAGCAGCGGCCTCGCCGGCGTCCGGCCGGCGATCCTGCTCACCGCGTTCAACCATAAGGTCCCTGAGACGCCGTGCCGGCGGGCAGTGTCCATGGAGCCCTGCAACCTCACGCCGCCCCGGGGCCTCAAGTGCCGGGACAAGCCCGCTGACGAGGAGGACCTGGCACGCCATGTCAGGGTCTGCGAGGATTTCAAGGATGGGATCAAGATTTTTGACTAGGCGACGTGGCGTTGTTACTTTTCCATATGTATTTTTCTTGTGCATCGACCATAACACCTAAGAGGGGGTGAATTAGACAACAAAAAATCTACTTAACTATGGTCTCTAATTTTCACCTTAGCAAAACCTATGCAAATAAATAAACTATCTAAATATACAACTACTATTTTGCTAGTGTGTTGCTATCTTTACCGCTAAAGAGTTATACAAATTAGGTTCCATTCCTATCAATTAACCTATCAACTTTTGCTAAAAAAGGTAAAGCACACAACCAACCCAACATGGAGTCTGGTCACCAGCTAGGTACAACCAGAGTGTGTTCGCGGAGATCTTCCTTCTCAGCTTCTCCGAGGCCCTGCTCACTTCTGGGCTGTCCATGTTCGGGTACGTGAGCAGCTACCTCGCCGGCATCCGGCCGACGATCTTGCTCACCGCGATTGGCCACAAGGTTCCCAAGCCGCCGTGCCGACAGGCCGTGTCCATGGAGCCGTGCAACCTCACGCCGCCCAAGGGCGTGCAGTGCCAGAACAAGCCCCTGAAGGAGGATGTGGACCGCCACGTCAAAGTCTGCGAGGATTTCAAAAATGGGGTCTACTTTTTTTGACTAAGCGACGCGCTATTAACTTTATTTTTATTTTTGACTAAGAATAGGCTGACTCATAAGTTACCTCTAAATATTTTTTTATATTTTAATAGAAGAGAGAGAAAAGCTAGCTCTTCATTAAGAGTTAGGATTGTACGTACAATCTAAGATCATGTGAGAGTGTTATGTGGGGCTTTTCAAGTTTTAAGCTATATAGTAAAAGTTAGCATTATTGAACAAGTTGGCTTAGATCTAGTAACTAGCTTTACACATTGCTCCTGCAGATGTCGGAGTCCAGCAGGCCATGTCTCCTCTTCGCCTAGCTCCTGTCCATTATCTATATCTATATACTCTTATAAATCTAAATCCTACTTGAAGATTTTTCTCTTTATGCAAGGTGTCCACATCATTTCCCACTAAATGATTGCACTTAATGTTCTATCTCTTCATATAAGATGTCCACATTATTCTCACCAAGTCCATGTCATCCCTTATTAATTACAAAAAAATATCAATATCATCTCTATCACGTGCAATACTTTCAATCTTTAAACTATTGACATACAAGTCATCTACATACACTATTTGCTTCATCACCTATTGTAATACCCTCGGTGTTAAGCACCTAGTTAATAACTTGATCATGTCATCATCAAGCATTATGGCATAGATGCATAATATTAATATGTGTTGCATGAAATGATAACAAAAAGGTTGGTGAAGTATTTGGAATTCGATTTTGAATTCAAAATTTTTGGGAGGAATTATTAAAATAAATTCCATGAATAAGACTTGTGCAACTTTTATTTCATGAATATTAATATGTCCTGCAGCTGCTGGAACTTGCTCATGCTGCGCCCTCGCCTATATAACACTGTGCTGGACGTCGTGCCCTTCTTTTCTTTCTCCTCGCCGCCGCCATCAAGTTTGCTTCGCCGGCCGAATTCGCCTCCACCAGTTGCTCTCAGCCGAACTGTCGTGACGCAACTTAGCCTCGCCCTTGCGCACATGCTGAACTCCAAATTCTGCTCGGTTGGCTTGCACGGCACTGCGGCGAGCTCGGCGGCGCTGCGATCGGCTGACAAGAAGACGGCGGCGTTCGGCCGATTCCTGTGGCGAGATGAGGCGTGAGCGGGCTCAGCGTGCGTGCAAGGGCGAGGCGAAGTTGCATGCACGGCAATTGGGCTGAGAGCAACTGGTGGAGGCGAATTCGGCCGGCGAAGCAAACTCGATGGCGGCGGCGAGGAGAAAGAAAAGAAGGGCACTGTGGCCAGCACAGCGTTATATAGGCGAGGGCGTGGCATGAGCAAGTTCCAGCAGCTGCAGGACGTGGATGACGCGAAGCAACTGGGCGCCAGGCGCAGGAATGGACGAGAAGGTCGTTGGCGGTGAGACAGCAGGCAGGCTGCTCGCCTGCTTCACTGTAGCTACTAAAACCACCTCATTCTCCTCTCCTTTTCAAATTACTTAAAAAAAAGAATCAAATAGAAACTTCAAAATCTTCCAACATGAAAGTTGTTCAAAATTAAAAAATCTAAAACTTTCATTTTTTTAACCAACTCCAAATTCCAATTAGTTTTGAAAGTAGGATTTTGAATTTTGAATTTGAGTCACTACCGGACAGAGGAGCTTTACCGAGGGTCTACCTCTTTGCCGAGAGTCAAATATCGGGCGCTCGGGAAAGAATCCTTTGCCGAGAGCCAGCGCTCGGCAAAGATTATCTTTGCCGAGAGCTCGACTCTCGGTACAAACAGAACCTCGGCAAAGCCTCAGCCTCGCAAACAGCCCACTTACGCCGTCATCTTTGTCGAGAGCCAGCTGTTAGGCTCTCGGCAAAATATTTTTCTTTGTCGAGAGCCTCAGCTAAAGCTCTCGGCAAAAAAAAATTCGAATTTTTGCTCCCAATTTTTTTGTGCAGCCTTGCTACAGTACTAGAAGCCAAGATTTGAAATTTGGTATATTTTTCATCCCTCTTGCTATATTTCGTGTATTTTTTCATTTTCTTGATTTTTTTCACAAGACGCACATTTGAACTGCAGGTGCATGAAATAATGAATCTCAGCCATTGAATAAATGATATTCATTCTTCCGAGGGTATTTCGACGCCATATCCAGGGACAGACGCGAAAACTCCACCATCTAGTGCACGCGACATGGCGACCAAGTTGTATGAGATTTGATTTTAAATTATATAAAATGCGAACGGAGTCGGAAAATCATGAAAATGGACGGGAGACCTTAACATCACATGTAGACGCTATGAAAATTTTTTGGAAATGTTCATTGTTGTGTTGTAGTTTACAATCACTGTGCATGCATTATCTTCTGGATCCTTTGATAGCTTCCACTGAGAGTGATTGGACCTATATACCGCTGTATATTAGAGTAATATATACAGTCAATAGTTGTAAGTAGCTATCTAGCTCTTAATATTTCTAGATCCACAATTTCCTTCTGAAATTCTTGTCATCATCTAAATTTTTACACATAATAAATTAAAGTAGATGCATGCATGGGTATTAAATTTTTATACATAATAAATTAAAGTATGCAGCCGGCGTGGCGTGTTCATCCTTATAGTTTGACTAGCGTAGAGGGCCGATGCCTCGGAGGCGGGAACTACGGTGCAATCTTATTCCAATCGTGGGAATAGTGGCCTAGGGCGGGAACTTCGGTGCAATCTTATTCCAATCGTGCGTCTTCACGAGGATTTGGTGGCAAGCTATGGGCCGGCCAAGGAGGCGGTGGCCGCCCTCATCCCCGCCCAGCAGATTCTTGCAGAGCTCCCCCGTGATGCTGCCCCCTAGGGCTTTTACCTTGTTAGGCTTATTAGTTTGCGACGCATGGCGTCTCTTTATTTTGTTTTACGATGAACTATGCTAAAATCGTGGTTAAACTCCTTGTTGTTCATTTTGTGAAATTCGTTTGGTCAGTGAGGGAAGCCACCGGAGCACCACCGGTGGCAAGTGTGGCGGATTCCTCTAGGGGAGGTGCGTGCCCCAAGGCGCGGTTAGGGCCTTATCGTCGACATGACCCCTGCCACCCCATGGCCTAAGGTAGGGTCGGCCACCCTCGAGCTTGGCATGTGGATGGGACGTCCGACGGCCGAACTTTTTTGCCCATAGGGCACCTTCTAGGCTCCGGACGATTCGTCCCCAGACTTTAGGCCTCAGCAGGCCTCGGTAGACTTGTACACATGTAACTAGACCTCCAAAAATCGAGACCCGTGGGTCTGATCCGGTCAGGAGGCCCAATGCATTCCCCTCTCGCATCTTTTTTCGCAAAGAAGGAGGGGTTGGACAGCGGCACGTCATCCCTCTCGAATAGGGCCATTTTTCGGGGTGTCCATTTGAGTTGCTAGTGGGTATTTCATTTTGAATGAGGTCCCGGATCCCGTTCGCTAAGTATCCAACGTAGGTGTCTAGTGACCGACCTCATACCCTCGACGATCAATTTAGGGTAACCAGGGTCATTTCGGCACGACCCCAGCGGCTCGTCACCTTTATCCGATGAAATACCATTAAATTGGTGTTCATCAAGGCTCGAACATGGTTCGGGGAGTCCCACACGGTGCCTCGAGGCACCTGGGTGTTGGCCTCTATTGTGCCACTTCCCGCATACCATCCCTTACTCTGTTGGGCCAGAGCGGCTGTTGAAACCCTTTCGCAGGGCCAGCCTACGAACTCCGGGCCTGGACTCGGACCTTGTGCAGATGATGCAGTATGACACATGTTGGATGCCTGTATGAGGCATGTATGATGCACGCGCACGATGCACTTATACATACGGTATTACAAGGGAGTTAAAAAGAAAATCATCAGTTTATAGAGACTTTTAAGAGCGATTAAAAGTGGTATTAACAATGAAGATAACGGGGGAGGGGCGGAGTTGGCGAACCGAATTCTGTGTTGAGACCTGGTTGTCCCTTTTACAGCCATGAGAGCTCGTAGCCGTTGAAGCGATCAATGAAGTCGTTGTTGAGGAGATAGTCGCTGACGTGTAAAAAGTGTTGCATGTTCTGAAGCTTGGCAAAGTGGGTGCTTCCTTGGTAGTCGTCGTCGAAGTCGGAGTTAGAGCTCGTCTCCGTCGATGCCAGGGTGTCGGCGATGGCGTGCCTGAGCTGTTGTGGCAGATCCTCCGGTATCTCACCTGCTTTGGTGCCAGCGATGGTGAGCATTAGTCGATGGCCTACGAACCTTTTTGTCGCGATAGGACTGAGCAGCTCGTGGTAGACCAGGCAGGCTGAACTCGTTGGGTCATGTGTTCTTCAGCTCGTCGGAACGGCGTCGTAGGTCGACCGCGGGCTTGGAGAAGTTGGCAGGCTTGTTGGTCGGTGGGACGAGGTCGAGGTCGTTGTCCTCCTTGGTGATGATGAACTCGAGACTCCCAAACCAGATGTGGGAGCCCGGGGTGAGGCTGGCGTTGCCTCCGACTGCCGAGGACATGCTCGTCGGGTGCAGGTGAGACGATGTAGCCATCCTAGACTCTACAGAAATGGTTAGTTGTGACGCACAAACTCCCCTACCTGGCGCGTCAACTGTCAGTGTAAGAAATGGCGGTTCTAGCAGCAACGAGTAACGAATGTCTACGCGTCGAGGGTCTGGATGGTGTGCAAAAAGAACACAGGTGACTGGTTTGGGTCGAGAAGTGCCCTACGTCCAGTGGGGGAGGCGAGTTCTATATTATCTTACACCGAAGTGCTTGTAGTAGTGGTTACAAGCGGATGTGAGAGAGGGAGGAACTCCCAAGTCTCAAGGTGTGAGTGGAGGGTGTGGGTGTGCCTGACTCTGCTGGTGCCCTCGCAAGGTCCAGGAGAGTTATCTGTTCGTGTCTCACTTTGTGTTGTTGTGGTAGTTGTTCTTTTCTTCCCCCTCCTGGAATGATCCCTGCATGCTCCTTTTATAGTCTCAAGGAGGTGCAGGGTTACAAAATGTTGGCACGTGATGTGACCCTTGCTGGAGAAGGAGCCTAGAGGCCTCGGGAGGGCCTTATCTGGTGGCGATGTGGTCTGCACTGTGGAAGCATGGCGTTGGTACTTCTAGCACTGCTGCTATGTGTCCAGGCATGTGCGCCACTGTTGAGGGAGTGGTTTCTATCCTTTGGTGTTGTAGCGACGTGCCCTGTCGTACCTGGTCCTGTAGCCGGCGTGGCGTGTTCGTCCTTGTAGTTTGACTAGCGTAGAGGGCCGAGGCCTCGGAAGCGGGAACTACGGTGCAATCTTATTCCAATCGTGGGAATAGTGGCCTAGGGCGGTTGTTTCACACACCGCGCAAGCACGAATCGTGCGTATAGTGCCACTATGGGTGGCATAGTGGCCAGCAGCTCTTCCCCATGCCTGTCATGGGCGACGGTGTGGCGATTTGACCCCGGTCATTCCTGGCTTGTCCGGTTGGGCAGATGCAAGGACGTGGGTGACGTCACAAGGGGGGTCTCGAGCGCGCCAATGAGGGAGTGGTGCCAGAGGCCGGTCTCGGGCGAGGCGGAGACGGATAACGCCATTTCTAGGGCTCGGACGAGGCGGCCTGTGTCCGAGACCCTAGGGTTGAGGCCTCGGGCGAATCAGAGGTGTTCCGAGACCCCCTGAGTGAGGCCTCGGATGAAGCGGGGAGATGGGCTGATTTGCTCACATGTCTTGCTGGAGGCCCAGCAAGGAAGAATATAGTCTGTCTCTCTTTAGTTAATTTTTCCCTTAAATGGGGGGCCGGGTGGTTTTTCACCTTAATTTGGGTATCCCTAGTTGTGGTACCCGACAAGGTGGTTTTAGTAGCTATAGTGATTCAGTGAATCAAGCGAGCAGCCTGCCTGCTGTGTCACCGCTGACAACCTTCTCGTCACTTTCTACGCGTGGCGCCCAGTTGCTTCGCGTCGGCCACGTCCTGCAGCTGCTGGAACTTGCTCATGCCGCGCCCTCGCCTATATAACACTGTGCTGGGCGTCGTGCCCTTCTTTTCTTTCTCCTCGCCGCCGCCATCAAGTTTGCTTCGCCGGCCGAATTCGCCTCCACCAGTTGCTCTCAGCCCAACTGTCGTGACGCAACTTCGCCTCGCCCTTGCGCACATGCTGAACTCCAAATTCTGCTCGGTTGGCTTGCACGGCACTGCAGCGAGCTCGGCGGCGCTGCAATCGGCTGACAAGAAGACGGCGGGGTTCGGCCGATTCCTGTGGCGAGATGTGGCGTGAGCGGGCTCAGCTTGCGTGCAAGGGCGAGGCGAAGTAGCATGCACGGCAATTGGGCTGAGAGCAACTGGTGGAGGCGAATTCGGCCGGCGAAGCAAACTCGATGGCGGCGGCGAGGAGAAAGAAAAGAAGGGCACGGCGGGCAGCACAGTGTTATATAGGCGAGGGCGTGGCATAAGCAAGTTCCAGCAGCTGCAGGACGTGGCTGACGCGAAGCAACTGGGCGCCAGGCGCAGGAAGCGACGAGAAGGTCGTTGGCGGTGAGACAGCAGGCAGGCTGCTCGCCTGCTTCACTGTAGCTACTAAAACCACCTCATTCTCCTCTCCTTTTCAAATTACTTAAAAAAAAGAATCAAATAGAAACTTCAAAATCTTCCAACATGAAAGTTGTTCAAAATTAAAAAATCTAAAACTTTCATTTTTTTTAACCAACTCCAAATTCCAATTAGTTTTGAAAGTAGGATTTTGAATTTTGAATTTGAGTCACTACCGGACAGAGGAGCTTTACCGAGGGTCTACCTCTTTGCCGAGAGTCAAATATCGGGCGCTCGGCAAAGAATCCTTTGCCGAGAGCCAGCGCTCGGCAAAGATTATCTTTGCCGAGAGCTCGACTCTCGGTACAAACAGAACCTCGGCAAAGCCTCAGCCTCGCAAACAGCCCACTTACGCCGTCATCTTTGTCGAGAGCCAGCTGTTAGGCTCTCGGCAAAATATTTTTCTTTGTCGAGAGCCTCAGCTAAGGCTCTCGGCAAAAAAAAATTCGAATTTTTGCTCCCAATTTTTTTGTGCAGCCTTGCTACAGTACAGAAGCCAAGATTTGAAATTTGGTATATTTTTCATCCCTCTTGCTATATTTCGTGTATTTTTTCATTTTCTTGATTTTTTTCACAAGACGCACATTTGAACTGCAGGTGCATGAAATAATGAATCTCAGCCATTGAATAAATGATATTCATTCTTCCGAGGGTATTTCGACGCCATATCCAGGGACAGACGCGAAAACTCCACCATCTAGTGCACGCGACATGGCGACCAAGTTGTATGAGATTTGATTTTAAATTATATAAAATGCGAACGGAGTCGGAAAATCATGAAAATGGACGGGAGACTTAACATCACATGTAGACGCTATGAAATTTTTTTGGAAATGTTCATTGTTGTGTTGTAGTTTACAATCACTGTGCATGCATTATCTTCTGGATCCTTTGATAGCTTCCACCGAGAGTGATTGGACCTATATACCGCTGTATATTAGAGTAATATATACAGTCAATAGTTGTAAGTAGCTATCTAGCTCTTAATATTTCTAGATCCACAATTTCCTTCTGAAATTCTTGTCATCATCTAAATTTTTACACATAATAAATTAAAGTAGATGCATGCATGGGTATTAAATTTTTATACATAATAAATTAAAGTAGATAGCTCAACAGCACCTCTTTGTTTTCTTCTTCGAGATCATACAAGGCATACTCTGTTATGGGAACATAACCGTCCAGCAAGACTCTCGGCAGAGATTTTTTTTAAAAAAAAAAGAAAAACGTTTGCCGAGAGCATGGCCAGACTGGCTCTCGGCAAAAAAAAATTTCAAAAAAAAAGAAAAAAATTTTACCGAGAGCCAGGCCAGCAAGACTCTCGGCAGAGAATTTTTTTTTAAAAAAACGTTTGCCGAGAGCATGGCCAGACTAGCTCTCGGCAAAGAGTTTTTTCAAAAAAAAAGGAAAACTCTTTGCCCAGAGCCCGCCAGATGGGCTCTCGGCAAAGAAGGCAAACGCAGGGGGGCCGTTAACGGCGCCTTTTCGTTGCCGAGAGCCGTGCGGGCTACGACTCTCAGCAAAGAAGGCTTTGCCGATCGGATTTTTTGCCGAGGCCGCTTTGCCGAGAGCTGCGCTCAGCAAAGGCTTTGCTGAGGGTCTGAGAGGCTTTGCCGAGAGCCTGGGGCCCTCGGCAAAGCAGCTGGCTCCAGTAGTGAGTTTAGGGTTAATAAACAACTCATTTACAAATTTGGTATTTAATTAGTGAATAATTACTATTAAAACATCGCAATTAGTTGTACCATTTCAAAGCACAAATTTTTGTACCAATTCATGAAATAAAAGTTGCACAAGTCTTATTCATGAAATTTATTTTAATAATTCAAAATCGAATTCCAAATACTTCACCAACCTTTTGTTATCATTTCATGCAACTGGTCGGTGCTGACACCCGAGATGCTGGACTTGCCCATCGGTGCCGAGCGCGATCAGGTAGCACACGTACAGGACGCCCCATCGGGCGCCCCGTGGCCTGCTGGCACGGCCCAGCCGCGCCGTGTCCGCACGGTGGCGGCCCCAAAACTTCGGTGTCATACAACTGCGTGCGTGCCGTGCAAGCCGCAAAACCAACGCGGAAGGAAACGAAGGAGCCGCTGGATTGAGGAAGAAAGGTGCCCCACGGAAGGATTCACGGCAAAAAAAAATGAAAAAAAAGTGGCTACCATGACAGAATGCTATTTGAAGGTAACAGACCATTCTTTTTTTGTGGTATTTTACGTGACGGACATCTTTCGATGGTATTTTTTGAATGTCGTCATCTTTCGATGCTATAAAACCAATTTTCCCATACTAATTACATATATTGGTTTCTCTTCTATTAGCTTTATCAATTTTTTGCTAGATTTGATACAACAAAATAACATCCGAGTAAAATTCTCATATATACACAGTATACAGAATACCATATAGTAACATTATGTATATAATAAATTTATTTTTAAGAAAATCCGGCGGCAATGCGTAGGGTATGCTTCTAGTTTATTTTGATCCGAAAACCATTAGTCATGTACACAGTATAAGACACCATTTTGATCGGGAATCTATCGATTACTAGAAGCACATCAAGCACAATATATATCAACAAATCCATTGCAACAAGTGGCTATACATCACACCACTTGTAGTTAAACTATATATATATATGTATGGCATTGTCAAAGTTTTGACCATTCAGTGAAAGAGAGCTGAGTGGAAAACTCAATAGTACAAGACAACTTGAACAAGCAACAACTAACCTTAACAAGTAGACTAGTTTTCATTCAAAAAAAACAAGTAGACTAGTACTTTCAAACGGATTTGGACAAAAGGTGTGTTTCCTCCATGTTGTTATTGTCTGACGGCGTATTATTGTTGAAGTTATTAGTAAAAGTTCAATTTCGACCAATAATTTCTTGTTGACTTTTCATTTATATGTGATATAAGAAAGTATAATCATAGTTAGTATTTTTCAAAACAAATATGAAATAGCACATGGACGCTAATTTAATTGATGTCAAAAAGAAATTATATTAATGGTATAACTATTGGTCAAATTTTATTTGCAATTCCATACGGGCTAGTACCCGTCATAAATAAAATTCGATTTGGTAGATCGTTATATGATACAAATGTTACATGATGCTCGAATTCGAATATAAATAAATCGAATATACAAAACTCAACCGCATCACTCCAATCTCCCACGTTAGTTCGTGCAAACCACTAGCACTGGAAGTTTCCATCTCCAGCTTGGACTACCTCCGGCACACACAGCCGCTTGCTTGTACATAAATGCATCTCGGTCGTTGTCGTCGGCCATGTGCGCACGGTACAGAGCTGATCGACGAAGATGACGATGAGTGGCGGCACTGCAAGCAGCATCGTGCCAAAGCTGGTGGACGATCCGGAGGCGGTGCCGGCGGTGGAGCCGCGGCCGGTGAGGAAGAAGGTGTGTATGTGTCACCGGGCTTTGCTCGCCCCCGGCAGCCTGATGACGCTGCTGCTCCTGGCGTGCTTCGTCCTCGGCCGGGGTAGCGCATCGTCAGCGGCCTGGCTGAAGATCGATCTCGCCAAGCTCACAGGCATGAACAATGGAACAGCAGGTAAGTACGGTCGTCACTCGTATGCATGTGAGCACTGTAGCATATCGACAAAACTAACTAAGCTAAGCTATATCACCTGCCTCCAGGGCTAACGACGAATGCTCCTCATGGCCGCGACGAGCTCCTCGGCGGGCTTCTCCCGGCGGGCATGGACCGGCGAGCATGCTGGAGCCGGTACAAGTCGTGGCGGTACTACAAGTACTTCCCGTACGCAGCGTCGCCGTACCTCCAGCGCAAGCTGCGCGCCTACGAAGCACGGCACCGTCGGTGCGCCCCCGGCACGCCGCTCTACGCCAAGTCCTTGGAGCGGCTCCGGTCCGGCCGCAGCGCCGACGGCATGGACTGCAACTACGTCGTGTGGCTCCCCTTCGACGGCCTCGGCAACCGCATGCTGTCCATGGTGAGCGGTTTCCTCTACGCGCTGCTCACGGACCGCGTCTTACTCGCCGCCTTGCCTCCGGACTCGGCTGACCTCTTCTGCGAGCCGTTCCCGGGCACGACATGGCGGCTCCCGTTGGGCGACGACTTCCCCGTCGCCAACCTGGTCCCACTGGGCCAGGACATCGAGCGGTCGTACACCAGGCTCCTCGACGCCAAGGTGGTCGGTCCGGCCGCGAACGCGACGGCGGGCGTGCCGGCGTACGTGTACCTGAGTTTAGGGTGGCAGCTAAAGGACCCGCTCTTCTTCTGCGGCGAGCACCAGCTCGTTCTCGGCAAGGTCAACTGGCTGCTGCTGTACAGCGATCTCTACTTCGTGCCGTCGCTGTACGGTCAACTGGCTGCACGTTCGGTATCCAGTCACTGGTAGTGACCAAAATGGAATTATTTATTGATCGAAATGAAACTCTTAGTAATAAAAAAACAGTTTGACTGGATACCGAACACGCCATTACCGGTGACTATTACAGCAAATTTTACTATGCGTAGGCCCAGACAGAGTTATTTATAGGCCCAAATAATACTATTAGTAATAAACAATACCTGGCCTGAATTTTACAATAAATTTTACTACACACAGGCTTAGACGTACTTATTTATAGACCTTAATGATATATTAGTAATAAAAACATTTGACTTCAGACAGGACATATCGGTGATTATTACAATAAATTTTACTAGACATAGGTCCGGACGGAATTATTTATAGGCCAAATGATATTATTAGTAATAAAAATTACTTTGTCTGCGTCATTGGTAAATATGGAGAATAATAAACAAATTAAATTAGCAAAAAAAAATCCAGGCAAGCTGCATGCCGGGATACACGACGTTTATATCCAAATTCAGCCAAAAAAAAATCTGACTTCCCTTGATCAAGCGTATGGGCATGGCACCTCATCAAAAATTAATGGACCTCCGGTGAACCACTTAAAAAGTTTAGGGACCCAAAAATACAGTCTGAGAGTTGATGGACCTTAATGACACCTCCTCAAAAGTTAATGGACCTTCGGTGCACTCTACTCAAAAGTTAATGGACCCAGAAATATAGTTTGAGAGTTGATGGACTTAAGTGACATACGACCAAAAGTTAATGGACCTAGAAATGCAGTTTGAGAATTGATAGACCTAAGTGACATACGCCCAAAAGTTAATAGACCTACAGTGTATTTTGCTCTTTAATCTTTATAATCTGAATTGCTGGGATTCTGTAGAACAAGATAATGTCGATGATAAAGATTCCTTGAACCATTGAGTTGTGTTTAGTTAACCTGAATCGTCTAGATAGAGCACAAGTGACAAAGGAGTAGTAGCAAATTTTGTGTGGCCCCACCTGGAAGACCACTCCTCTGCTCAGCTTGGTTTGGTTGAACCATAACTTCCTGCGTGATGGAGCTGTGGATAATAAATTCGTGTAGTTTGCCTGTTTGTTTAGCCAATAATTCATATGGCTTGAATTTGTGTGCATTTCTTCAGCATTGAGAGTAGCAGCCAACCTCAACAGTTTAGCATTGCAAGTGTTCAGACGTACGTTGCAAGTGTTTCAACTGTTTTGGATGTATGTTGCAAGTGTTTTATCTGAATGTTGCATAAGTAGATTTGGTGTTGCACATGTTACAACGGGACCCACCTGCAGCAGTAGTCTGCTGTAGTTGCCGGGGCGCCGTGCATGTGGCGAGCATGGGAAGCTGAGGGGGATGGAGGCAGGGGCGCGTGGCCCTGCGTCCATGTGGGCACGGGAAGCAGAGGGGGCGCGGGCCTCCGGACAGGTGGCACAGAGGTTCCCGTATGCGCGCAGACACACGTGAAATGGAGCAGCAAGCGTCAGCGCCCAGGGGGGATCTCCTAGGCGTCTGGTGTGCCTTATTCGGGCATCTCTTGTCTGCTGTAAACCTTGTTGTAAATGATTCACCAAAGTTGTGAACTTGTGATCCAAGAGACGAGCAACCATGCATGTATATATAAAACTGAAGTAAAAGCTAAGTATTTTCCGGTTCAAGGTGTACAATAAATTACTATCTATTTTAAACTAACTCTGGAATTTGTATACGTTAATAAAAAAGTTATTCTCCAAAGTAGATTCACCCTTTCGATACATCATAATAGCCATCTGAGTCGGATCGATCGTCTTGCACCATTCTGATCCAGAAATCATCGTCAGCGTCCGGTTCGGATCCACGTCCGTGTAAGGCCTCGGTCGTGTCACCGTCCGTCTTCCACACGCTCGATCGATCGCTTTGTCCCTGGAACTGGAGGATCGATCGTATCGCATCCGGAGTACGTACTTGTTGCTCAGATTTTTGTGCCATATATTGATATATATAGCGACTCCGATCCTACGTACGTACGTGCCGTCGTTTCAATTCCTCCAGTCCCAACCCACCGACGACTTCATGGCGTCTTCGTTGCCGGAGGAGCTCGTCCAAGAGATCCTCGTGCGCCTCCCCGCGGACGAGCCAGTGCACCTAGTCCGCGCCAGCCTCGTCTGCAAGGCCTGGCGCTGCGTCCTCTCCGATCAAGACTGCTTCCTGCACGGCTGCCGCGGATTCCATGGAGCGCCGCCGCTGCTCGGTTACATCCAGAACCGCTACTCCGATGCCTCAACCATGCAATTCGTCCCCACGACAACTTCCATCCCCTCCCCCGTTCGCATGCCTGCAAACAACTACAGCTGCTGGGTCGCCCTTGACTGCCGCCACGGCCGCGTACTGATCCACTTCAAGGACGCATCAAAGAAGAGACTCGTCGTCTGGGACCCCATCAGCGGCAGCCAACAGCACCTGAGATTGCCCTCTGATAGGTATCCGTCCTACTCGTCCTACAACTACACAGGGGCGGTGCTGTGTGCCAAGGACGGCTGCGACCACCTCGACTGCCACGATGGTCCGTTCCGCATGGTCTTTGTAGAGACCAACCTTCTCAGCCCTATATTCGCATGTGCGACCAGTTACTCATCACTGACCGTGCGTGGAGCGCTCCCGCTCCCACCACCAATCATATCACTCACAACTCCAACTACTACCGCTTCAGAGCCGGTCGCAAACCCAGTCTTCTTATTGGAGATGTCATATACTTCCCCTTTGAATATACCACAAACATCCTCAAGTATGACCTGTGTACACATTGGCTATCTGAGATCAACATGCCACAAGGTATGTCTAGGGCAGTTCTCATGAAGACAGAGGACGGAGGGCTGGGACTTGCCACCCTGTCTGGCGACAATTGTATCCATATGTGGTCACGACAAGATGTTACTAATGACATTGATGGGTGGGTGAAACACAAGGTTATGAAGCTTGGGACGTTGCTCCCAAGTCGTGTACCGTACAAATCATATCAAGTGGTTGGCTTCGCCAAGGGCACAAATACTATTTTCGTTAACATATCTACTGAAATCTTCACAATCGACCTCAAGTCAAAGAAAGTGAGAAAGGTTAGCGAAAGAGAGGGCGACTGATTCGACCTCATCTTGCCTTACACAAGCTTCTGCACTCCAAGGTATAGTAGTTTTGTGGCTTTCTTTATTATATACCTGTTTTACAATTTTTATGTTATAGTTATGTCCAGAAGTTCATTTACTTCTGTCAAGTAGTCATCAACCGGAGCAATAGGATGTGAACAATACAAGATGGTGTTCAAATATGCAGCAAATCACTGTCACCTATCCATAACCCTTAAATCCTTCACATACAACATGATTTAGATATCTACTTTTGAGCCATGACTTGTGATTAATCTTTTTGGAATGTAAGGTCAGTCGGAATTCCATAATGGTGGTGTATAGACTTTTGAACTATTTTGGTTATATACTATCAATGTATCTATAGGAACTTGAAGATATATTAATTCGTATTAACTTATAGGTCAGGTGATGTAGAAGGATCAATTAATCCATATAATCATTAGCGGTACATATATCAATATTTGCACATCAAACTACTTAAAGATATATTAATTCGTACATATATCTTTTCAGATCTTGCTAAGGGCAAAACTGTCACTACCATGGAGATGCGATGATATGTCGATGAACATGGTCCTGCCATTGTTTGACGGCTGAGTTAAAAAAAAAGGTTCTCATGGCCAATAACTATGTTCAATTCTAAGTTGGGCCCAGATGTTCTAGCTTGTATGGGCGCCCAATATAATCCAAAATTCGACGCCGCTCCATCTCGTCTCCAGCCATGGTGGCACCACGCTTCCAGCCATGGACACTCGATGCACTTTGTAAGTCACATGGGTCGTGAACCGGTCGTCTGGTCGCGAATATTGAGCATGTTTGTTTTGCGGCCAAAATTTGTCATACTGAAGATTTAGCAAGTAAAATTGTACAAAACATTCAGTAGGGGGCAACCCCTCCTGTTTCCTTCAAAAAAAATTGGACAAAAAATTTATCATAAATTTGGCAAGCTAAAGTGAGAGGTTAGCAATGGTAACAAATCAATTGATAATCAAAATCATGTCTTGTCAAATCTTTTAGCTTGGCATATTATGGAAGTCAAGGAAGCTGGACCACTTTGCCACTGAGTTCCTTTCCTTCGTTTGATGGCGGACACTCAATGCACTTCTAAGTCACATGCTCCAATTGGCTCGTATCTACGCTTGCTCTCTCTCTCGCACATGCCATGAGCCCATGACGCACACGCGCGTATACTCAAGGTTATGAAGCTTGGGGCGTTGCTCCCAAGTCGTGTACCGTACAAATCATATCAAGTGGTTGGCTTCGCCGAGGGCACAAATACTATTTTCGTTAACATATCTACTGAAATCTTGATGCTTGACCTCAAGTCAAAGAAAGTGAGAAAGGTTAGCGAGGGAGAGGGTGACCGGTTCGACCTCATCTTACCTTACACAAGCTTCTACACTCCAAGTTATAGTAGCTTCTGGCTTTCTTTATTATATACCTGTTTTTTACAATTTTTATGTTATATTTATGTCCAAAAGTTCATTTACTTCAGTCAAGTAGTCATAAACCAGAGCAATAGGATGTGACAATACAAGATGGTGTTCAAATGTGCAGCAAATTACTGTCACCTATCCATAACCCTTAAAGCCTTTGCATACAACATGATTTAGGTATATATTTTTGAGCCGTGACTTGTAAATAATCTTTTTGGAATGTAAGGTCAATCGGAATTCCACATATATTTTGGTGATATACTATCAACATATGTATTGGAACTTAAATAAAGATATATTGATTTGCATTAACTTTTAGGCCATGTGATGCAGAAGTGCCAAGCCATATAATCATTTAGCGGTACATATATCAAATATTTGCAAATATCAAACTACTGGATTGTATCTTTTCAGATCTTGCTAAGGGCAAACTGTCACTACTATGAAGATGCAATGATTCATCCATGAACATGATCCTGCTACTGTTTGACAGTTGAGTAAAAAAAGGTTCTCATGGCCATTAAGTATGTTTAATTCTAAGTTGCGCAGTTGAAGGAAAGAAAGAGTTCATCATATTTTGTCTTTTTACATTCAGCTGTGCAATTGTCGTGACCAATAGTATATCTCTTCGCACTATCTCCTCTTTCTTGCTCCTTCGGGATTTGATCTATAAGGTCGACAGGAGACCCCATCGTCAGTCATACAGCTTGGCAGCTAGCTAGTGGTGTCATAGTCACGATGCTGATTGACTGGGAAAAACCAGTCGTCAGTCATACAGCTTGGCAGCTAGCTAGTGGTGTCATAGTCACGATGCTGATTGACTGGGAAAAAACAGGCTGAAGTATGACTGCATCCTACAGAGCTGTGCAAATACATAGAAGAGAGAACATTTTCTGAACCTGAAACACTGATTTTCGATGGAAGTACACATGTCAATTTACTACTACTACGCTAAGTCTCATCATATGTCTGCTGTAGACATTGCTGGATATATATAACAAGCCTTAGTTTCTGCAGCAGGCGATGCGGTTTAATAATTCGTCTAAAATGGCTATGCTTTTCTTTTCCTTTTGCGAGTTTTTCAGTTTTCAGTTAGACAAGAACATGCCTGCCCAGGCCCCAAGCCTCAGTCTAGTATATGATAAGGGCATGATTGGTTCAGTGATCAAAGGAATCTGGCTTGCTCGCTCCTACCGTCCTACGGCCAGGCTGAGCTATAGGCCAGGCCTACTATATCCAACGTACTCAAGATTAGTTGATTATATGAGTATATACTAGATGAGCACATCGGTTGATTGGTGTCAATTTAGTGATCAGAGGAATCTGCGCTCGCTCTCTCGCACGGGCCATGGCGTCATGCCCTCGTGAGCCAGGCCCAGAAGAAACGGAAACGGTTCTGGTTTACCCAGAGACAGGCCCGAAGGGGGGTTTTGCGTGCTGCCAGACAACCAATCACCACAGAACCAACTCAAAGCCGGAACCTGCCTACCAATCATGCCCTTAGTTTCCATGCCCACTGAATTTGTTGTCCGGTGCAACGTTAGGTATGCTTCAGTTTCAGGAAACTAGTATGCACAGGTCCACTGAATTTCGACTGAAAGCGTTCGCTTGAATTTGTCTGTAACCGAGGATCAGACCACCTCTCTGTCATCTTAAGGCAACCTGGATGCTTTCTTGATTTAATTATTAGCTGAGGCCGCACTAATTCCCAGATTTAGGCCAACCTTAAAATCATGATGTAAACTTGCTTCATACACATACATTATTGCTTTGCTAGTCATTTCGGTGCTTGTGTTGCTGCATGCATGCTTAATTAGCCGTTGCATCGTAGCCTCCATTTTGATATATAATACATACAGTAATATAAAGGCATTATTCAACTTCAGTACTTCCTTGAGCATTGTGCAGTGCATGTTCTTGAGCTGGTTCCCTCCCCTGTCTGTGCATGCTGCATGCATATGGCCTCAAGAGTCAAGACTGGATTGCTTAGAGGGCACGTTGATCAGTCGTGGCTTTTAAAAGGCATCAGTGCCTTAGTCAGCACTCAGCAGCCAAGTCAATGCCGGAAGTTGTGCACAACTACATCAAGTGAAATACGTAACTATTTTTCAAAACAACTGTGTAATGACAAATTGACATCGACTTCGTGACACACTGACACATTGAGAATAACTATTGTCCAAGGTTTGCCAGTTTCATCCGAGCCATGTAATAAAATTCAATTTGATACTACTCCCTCTATCCTAAATTATAAGGCATTCCAAGAATCTTGGAGAGTCAAAGGATCTCAAGTTTGACCAAATTTATATGATAAGATAATAATATTTATGACACCAATTAAGTGTCATTAGATTTTTCATTAATTATATTTTCATAGTATACTTATTTGATGTTATAAATTTTTGTAATTTTCTCTATAATTTTGGTCAAACTTAAGATGCTTTTACTCTCATTATATTGAATACACTTACTTCATTATGTAAGTGAAGTACGACAGCCACAAAGCTACTCAACCGACGTGACGAGGACTCCAGCTCCAGCTTCTACTTCTCTTCCGGTACGCGCAGCCGCGTATCGGATCCATTAAATGCAGCTTGGTCGTCGGCAAGCGCGTGCGGTACAGAGCTGATCGACGGAGATGATGACGAGTGGCGGCGCTGCACGCATGGTACCAAAGCCAGAGGACGATCCGGAGGCGGAGCCAGCGGTGGAGTCGTGGCCGGTGAGGGAGAAGAAGGTGTGTCAGCGGGCTTTCCTCACCGGCAGCCTTATGACGCTGCTGCTCATCGCGTGCTTCGTCCTCGGGCGGGAGAGTGCGTCGTCAGCGATCGACCTCGCCAAGCTCACAGCCATGAACAATGGAACAGCAGGTACTTACGGTCACTCCTGCTCGTGCATGTCCATGTCATTCCCGTGCTTTGTATGCTATAGCACTGTAGCATATCCGCAAAACTAACCTCAGTCGCCACCTGCCTCCAGGGCTTACGACGAACGCTCCTCATAGCCGCGACGAGCTTCTCGGCGGGCTTCTCCCGGCGGGCATGGACCGGTGGGCATGCCAGAGCCGGTACGAGTTGTGGCAATACTACAAGCACTTCCCGTACGCGGCGTCGCCGTACCTCCAGCGCAAGCTTCGCGCCTACGAGGCTCGCCACCGGCGGTGCGCCCCCGGCACGCCGCTCTACGCCAAGTCCGTGGAGCAGCTCCGGTCCGGCCGCAGCGCCGACGGCATGGAGTGCACCTACATCGTGTGGCTCCCCTTCGACGGCCTCGGCAACCGCATACTATCCATGTTGAGCGGCTTCCTCTACGCCCTGCTCACCGATCGCGTCCTCCTCGCCGCCCTGCCCCCGGACTCGGCCGACCTCTTCTGCGAGCCGTTCCCGGGCGCGACGTGGCGGCTCCCCGCGGAGGACTTCCCCGTCGCCAACCTGTTCAGGGTCGGGCAGGACATGGAGCAGTCGTACACGAGGCTGGTTGGTGGCAAGGTGGCCGGCACAGCCACGAACGCGACGGCAGCCGTGACTCCGTCGTACGTGTACCTGAGCTTAGGGTGGCAGCTCAGGGATAAGATCTTCTTCTGTGGCGAGCACCAGCGCGTGCTCCGCAAGGTCAACTGGCTGCTGCTGTACAGCGACCTCTACTTCGCGCCGTCGCTGTGTGAGGTAGCCGAGTTCCAGGACGAGCTTGGGCGACTGTTCCCGGAGAAGGAGAGCATGCACCACCTCCTGTCCCGGTACCTGCTCCACCCGGCCAACCCCGTGTGGAGCTTGGTCATCAGCTACTACCGCTCGTACCTGGCTCCGGCAACACGGAGGATCGGCGTGCAGATCAGGATGTACGGCCACTCCTCAATCCCAGCCGATGACATGTACAACCAGATCCTCAATTGCTCCAGGCAGGAGCACATACTACCGGAAACCACCAACGACGATGACAAGGCTGTGACGCCGACCGCGGTGACTGGCGACGATGGCAATGGCTCCAACAACTCCACGGCCATCTTCATTGCGTCGCTGTACTCCGACTACTACAAGAAGCTGAGGTCGAGGTACTCCACGCCGCACGCGGCGAAGGGCGGCGGTGCGACAAGGGTAAGCGTGTTCCAGCGGACACACGAGGAGCGCCAGGCGACTGAGAACCTGGCGCACAACCAGAAGGCGCTCGTGGAGATATACTTGCTCAGCTTCTCCGAGGAGCTAGTCACATCAGGGTTGTCCACGTTTGGGTACGTCAGCAGCGGCCTCGCCGGCGTCCGGCCGGCGATCCTGCTCACCGCGTTCAACCATAAGGTCCCTGAGACGCCGTGCCGGCGGGCAGTGTCCATGGAGCCCTGCAACCTCACGCCGCCCCGGGGCCTCAAGTGCCGGGACAAGCCCGCTGACGAGGAGGACCTGGCACGCCATGTCAGGGTCTGCGAGGATTTCAAGGATGGGGTCAAGTTTTTTGACTAGGCGACGTGGCCTTGTTACTTTTCCATATATATTTTTCTTGTGTACGGACCATGACACCTAAGAGAGAGTGAATTAGACAACTTGAAAATCTACTTTTAGCTATGGTCTCTAATTCTCACCTTAGCAAAATCTATGCAAATAAATAAATTATCTAAATATACAACTACTGTTTTACTAGTGTGTTACTATTTCTACCACTAAAGAGTTATACAATCTAGGTTCCACTCCTATCAACTAGCCTATCAACTTTGCTAACAAAGGTAAAGCACACGACCAACCCAACGTGGAGTCTGGTCACCAGGTACTACCGCTCGTACCTGGCTCCGGCGAAGCGGAGGATCGGTGTGCAGATCAGGATGTTCGGCTACGCTTCCATCCCCGCCGATGACATGTTCAACCAGATCCTCGCGTGCTAGCTCCCGGCAGGAGAGCATACTGCTGGAAACCGACGATGCCAATGAGGACGACAGTGGTGGTAACGAGGCAACGGCAACAATGGCTCCAACTCCACGGCCATCTTGGTGGCAATGCTGTACGCGCACAGTCGTAGTAGGCTGAGGTCGAGGTACTACATGCACGCAGCCAAAGGTGGCGAAAGGGTAGCCGTGTTCCAGCCGTCGCACGAGGAGCGGCAGGTGACGGCCAACCTGGCACGCAACCAGAGAGTGCTCGCGGAGATCTTCCTTCTCAGCTTCTCCGAGGCCCTGCTCACTTCTGGGCGCTGTCCATGTTCGGGTACGTGAGCAGCAACCTCGCCGGCATCCGGCCGACGATCTTGCTCACCGCGATTGGCCACAAGGTTCCCAAGCCGCCGTGCCGACAGGCCGTGTCCATGGAGCCGTGCAACCTCACGCCGCCCAAGGGCGTGCAGTGCCAGAACAAGCCCCTGAAGGAGGATGTGGACCGCCACGTCAAAGTCTGCGAGGATTTCAAGAATGGGGTCTAGTTTTTTGACTAAGCGATGCGCTATTAACTTTATTTTTATTTTTTGACTAAGAATAGGCTGACTCATAAGTTACCTCTAAGCATTTTTTCATATTTTAATCGAAGAGAGAGAAAAACTAGCTCTTCATTAAGAGTTAGGCTCGTACATACAATCTAAGATTATGATCATATGAGAGTGTCATGTGGGGCTTTCCAAGTTTTAAGCTACATAGTAAAAGTTAGCACTATTGAACAAGTTGGCTTAGATCTAGTAACTAGCTTTACACATTGCTCCTGCAGGTGTCGGAGTCCAGCAGGCCATGTCTCCTCTTCACCTAGCTCATGTCCATTATCTATATCTATATACTCTTATAAATCTAAATCCTACTTGAAGATTTATCTCTTTATGCAAGGTGTCCACGTCATTCCCCACTAAATGATCGCACTTGATGTTCTATCTCTTCATATAAAATGTCCACATTATTCTCACCAAGTCCATGTTATCCCTTATTAATTACAAAAAATATCAACATCATCTCTATCACGTGCAATACTTTCAATCTTTAAACTATTGACATACAAGTCATCTACATACACTATTTGTTTCATCACCTATTGTAACACCCTCGGTGTTAAGCACCTAGTTAATAACTTGATCATGTCATCATCAAGCATTATGGCATAGATGGATAATATTAATATGTGTTGTATGAAATGATAACAAAAAGGTTGGTGAAGTATTTGGAATTCGATTTTGAATTCAAAATTTGTGGGAGGAATTATTAAAATAAATTCCATGAATAAGACTTGTGCAACTTTTATTTCATGAATTGGTACAAAAATTGTGCTTTGAAATGATACAACTAATTGCGATGTTTTTATAGTAATTATTCACTAATTAAATACCAAATTTGTAAATGAATTATTTATTAACCCTAAACTCAAATTCAAAATTCAAAATCCTACTTTCAAAACTAATTGGAATTTGGAGTTGGTTCAAAAATGAAAGTTGTAGATTTTTCAATTTTGAACAACTTTCATGTTCAAGTTTCTTTTTTTTGAAGTAATTTGAAAAGGAGAGGAGAATGAGGTGCGTCGGTGTAAGAAACGGCGGTCCTAACACCAACGAGTAACGAGTGTCTGCGCGTCGGAGGTCCGGATGTTGTGCAAAAAGAACACAGGAGATTCATACTGGTTCGGGCCGAGAAGTGCCCTACGTCCAGTGGGGGAGGCAAGTTCTGTATTATCTTGCACCGAAGTACTTGTAGTAGGGGTTACAAATGGATGTGAGAGAGGGAGGAACTCCCAAGTCTCAAGGTGTGAGTGGAGGGTGTGGGTGTGCGTGACTCTGCTGGTGCCCTCGCAAGGTCTAGGAGAGTTATTTGTTCGTGTCTCGCTTTGTGTTGTTGTGGTAGTTGTTCTTTTCTTCCCCCTCCTAGAATGATCCCTGCAAGCTCCTTTTATAGTCTCAAGGAGGTGCAGGGTTACAAAATGTTGGCATGTGGTGTGACCCTTATTGGAGAAGGAACCCAGAGGCCTCGGGAGGGCCTTATCCGGTGGCGACATGGTCTACACTATGGAGGTATGGCATCGATACTTCTGGCACTGCTGCTACGTGTCCAGGCATGTGCGCCACTATTGAGGGAGTGGTTTCTATCCTTTGGTGTTGTAGCAACGCGCCCTGTCATACCTGGTCCTGCAGCCGGCGTGGCGTGTTCATCCTTATAGTTTGACTAGCGTAGAGGGCCGATGCCTCGGAGGCGGGAACTACGGTGCAATCTTATTCCAATCGTGGGAATAGTGGCCTAGGGCGGGAACTTCGGTGCAATCTTATTCCAATCGTGCGTCTTCACGAGGATTTGGTGGCAAGCTATGGGCCGGCCAAGGAGGCGGTGGCCGCCCTCATCCCCGCCCAGCAGATTCTTGCAGAGCTCCCCCGTGATGCTGCCCCCTAGGGCTTTTACCTTGTTAGGCTTATTAGTTTGCGACGCATGGCGTCTCTTTATTTTGTTTTACGATGAACTATGCTAAAATCGTGGTTAAACTCCTTGTTGTTCATTTTGTGAAATTCGTTTGGTCAGTGAGGGAAGCCACCGGAGCACCACCGGTGGCAAGTGTGGCGGATTCCTCTAGGGGAGGTGCGTGCCCCAAGGCGCGGTTAGGGCCTTATCGTCGACATGACCCCTGCCACCCCATGGCCTAAGGTAGGGTCGGCCACCCTCGAGCTTGGCATGTGGATGGGACGTCCGACGGCCGAACTTTTTTGCCCATAGGGCACCTTCTAGGCTCCGGACGATTCGTCCCCAGACTTTAGGCCTCAGCAGGCCTCGGTAGACTTGTACACATGTAACTAGACCTCCAAAAATCGAGACCCGTGGGTCTGATCCGGTCAGGAGGCCCAATGCATTCCCCTCTCGCATCTTTTTTCGCAAAGAAGGAGGGGTTGGACAGCGGCACGTCATCCCTCTCGAATAGGGCCATTTTTCGGGGTGTCCATTTGAGTTGCTAGTGGGTATTTCATTTTGAATGAGGTCCCGGATCCCGTTCGCTAAGTATCCAACGTAGGTGTCTAGTGACCGACCTCATACCCTCGACGATCAATTTAGGGTAACCAGGGTCATTTCGGCACGACCCCAGCGGCTCGTCACCTTTATCCGATGAAATACCATTAAATTGGTGTTCATCAAGGCTCGAACATGGTTCGGGGAGTCCCACACGGTGCCTCGAGGCACCTGGGTGTTGGCCTCTATTGTGCCACTTCCCGCATACCATCCCTTACTCTGTTGGGCCAGAGCGGCTGTTGAAACCCTTTCGCAGGGCCAGCCTACGAACTCCGGGCCTGGACTCGGACCTTTGTGCAGATGATGCAGTATGACACATGTTGGATGCCTGTATGAGGCATGTATGATGCACGCGCACGATGCACTTATACATACGGTATTACAAGGGAGTTAAAAAGAAAATCATCAGTTTATAGAGACTTTTAAGAGCGATTAAAAGTGGTATTAACAATGAAGATAACGGGGGAGGGGCGGAGTTGGCGAACCGAATTCTGTGTTGAGACCTGGTTGTCCCTTTTACAGCCATGAGAGCTCGTAGCCGTTGAAGCGATCAATGAAGTCGTTGTTGAGGAGATAGTCGCTGACGTGTAAAAAGTGTTGCATGTTCTGAAGCTTGGCAAAGTGGGTGCTTCCTTGGTAGTCGTCGTCGAAGTCGGAGTTAGAGCTCGTCTCCGTCGATGCCAGGGTGTCGGCGATGGCGTGCCTGAGCTGTTGTGGCAGATCCTCCGGTATCTCACCTGCTTTGGTGCCAGCGATGGTGAGCATTAGTCGATGGCCTACGAACCTTTTTGTCGCGATAGGACTGAGCAGCTCGTGGTAGACCAGGCAGGCTGAACTCGTTGGGTCATGTGTTCTTCAGCTCGTCGGAACGGCGTCGTAGGTCGACCGCGGGCTTGGAGAAGTTGGCAGGCTTGTTGGTCGGTGGGACGAGGTCGAGGTCGTTGTCCTCCTTGGTGATGATGAACTCGAGACTCCCAAACCAGATGTGGGAGCCCGGGGTGAGGCTGGCGTTGCCTCCGACTGCCGAGGACATGCTCGTCGGGTGCAGGTGAGACGATGTAGCCATCCTAGACTCTACAGAAATGGTTAGTTGTGACGCACAAACTCCCCTACCTGGCGCGTCAACTGTCAGTGTAAGAAATGGCGGTTCTAGCAGCAACGAGTAACGAATGTCTACGCGTCGAGGGTCTGGATGGTGTGCAAAAAGAACACAGGTGACTGGTTTGGGTCGAGAAGTGCCCTACGTCCAGTGGGGGAGGCGAGTTCTATATTATCTTACACCGAAGTGCTTGTAGTAGTGGTTACAAGCGGATGTGAGAGAGGGAGGAACTCCCAAGTCTCAAGGTGTGAGTGGAGGGTGTGGGTGTGCCTGACTCTGCTGGTGCCCTCGCAAGGTCCAGGAGAGTTATCTGTTCGTGTCTCACTTTGTGTTGTTGTGGTAGTTGTTCTTTTCTTCCCCCTCCTGGAATGATCCCTGCATGCTCCTTTTATAGTCTCAAGGAGGTGCAGGGTTACAAAATGTTGGCACGTGATGTGACCCTTGCTGGAGAAGGAGCCTAGAGGCCTCGGGAGGGCCTTATCTGGTGGCGATGTGGTCTGCACTGTGGAAGCATGGCGTTGGTACTTCTAGCACTGCTGCTATGTGTCCAGGCATGTGCGCCACTGTTGAGGGAGTGGTTTCTATCCTTTGGTGTTGTAGCGACGTGCCCTGTCGTACCTGGTCCTGTAGCCGGCGTGGCGTGTTCGTCCTTGTAGTTTGACTAGCGTAGAGGGCCGAGGCCTCGGAAGCGGGAACTACGGTGCAATCTTATTCCAATCGTGGGAATAGTGGCCTAGGGCGGTTGTTTCACACACCGCGCAAGCACGAATCGTGCGTATAGTGCCACTATGGGTGGCATAGTGGCCAGCAGCTCTTCCCCATGCCTGTCATGGGCGACGGTGTGGCGATTTGACCCCGGTCATTCCTGGCTTGTCCGGTTGGGCAGATGCAAGGACGTGGGTGACGTCACAAGGGGGGTCTCGAGCGCGCCAATGAGGGAGTGGTGCCAGAGGCCGGTCTCGGGCGAGGCGGAGACGGATAACGCCATTTCTAGGGCTCGGACGAGGCGGCCTGTGTCCGAGACCCTAGGGTTGAGGCCTCGGGCGAATCAGAGGTGTTCCGAGACCCCCTGAGTGAGGCCTCGGATGAAGCGGGGAGATGGGCTGATTTGCTCACATGTCTTGCTGGAGGCCCAGCAAGGAAGAATATAGTCTGTCTCTCTTTAGTTAATTTTTCCCTTAAATGGGGGGCCGGGTGGTTTTTCACCTTAATTTGGGTATCTCTAGTTGTGGTACCCGACAAGGTGGTTTTAGTAGCTATAGTGATTCAGTGAATCAAGCGAGCAGCCTGCCTGCTGTGTCACCGCTGACAACCTTCTCGTCACTTTCTACGCGTGGCGCCCAGTTGCTTCGCGTCGGCCACGTCCTGCAGCTGCTGGAACTTGCTCATGCCGCGCCCTCGCCTATATAACACTGTGCTGGGCGTCGTGCCCTTCTTTTCTTTCTCCTCGCCGCCGCCATCAAGTTTGCTTCGCCGGCCGAATTCGCCTCCACCAGTTGCTCTCAGCCCAACTGTCGTGACGCAACTTCGCCTCGCCCTTGCGCACATGCTGAACTCCAAATTCTGCTCGGTTGGCTTGCACGGCACTGCAGCGAGCTCGGCGGCGCTGCAATCGGCTGACAAGAAGACGGCGGGGTTCGGCCGATTCCTGTGGCGAGATGTGGCGTGAGCGGGCTCAGCTTGCGTGCAAGGGCGAGGCGAAGTAGCATGCACGGCAATTGGGCTGAGAGCAACTGGTGGAGGCGAATTCGGCCGGCGAAGCAAACTCGATGGCGGCGGCGAGGAGAAAGAAAAGAAGGGCACGGCGGGCAGCACAGTGTTATATAGGCGAGGGCGTGGCATAAGCAAGTTCCAGCAGCTGCAGGACGTGGCTGACGCGAAGCAACTGGGCGCCAGGCGCAGGAAGCGACGAGAAGGTCGTTGGCGGTGAGACAGCAGGCAGGCTGCTCGCCTGCTTCACTGTAGCTACTAAAACCACCTCATTCTCCTCTCCTTTTCAAATTACTTAAAAAAAAGAATCAAATAGAAACTTCAAAATCTTCCAACATGAAAGTTGTTCAAAATTAAAAAATCTAAAACTTTCATTTTTTTTAACCAACTCCAAATTCCAATTAGTTTTGAAAGTAGGATTTTGAATTTTGAATTTGAGTCACTACCGGACAGAGGAGCTTTACCGAGGGTCTACCTCTTTGCCGAGAGTCAAATATCGGGCGCTCGGCAAAGAATCCTTTGCCGAGAGCCAGCGCTCGGCAAAGATTATCTTTGCCGAGAGCTCGACTCTTGGTACAAACAGAACCTCGGCAAAGCCTCAGCCTCGCAAACAGCCCACTTACGCCGTCATCTTTGTCGAGAGCCAGCTGTTAGGCTCTCGGCAAAATATTTTTCTTTGTCGAGAGCCTCAGCTAAGGCTCTCGGCAAAAAAAAATTCGAATTTTTGCTCCCAATTTTTTTGTGCAGCCTTGCTACAGTACAGAAGCCAAGATTTGAAATTTGGTATATTTTTCATCCCTCTTGCTATATTTCGTGTATTTTTTCATTTTCTTGATTTTTTTCACAAGACGCACATTTGAACTGCAGGTGCATGAAATAATGAATCTCAGCCATTGAATAAATGATATTCATTCTTCCGAGGGTATTTCGACGCCATATCCAGGGACAGACGCGAAAACTCCACCATCTAGTGCACGCGACATGGCGACCAAGTTGTATGAGATTTGATTTTAAATTATATAAAATGCGAACGGAGTCGGAAAATCATGAAAATGGACGGGAGACTTAACATCACATGTAGACGCTATGAAATTTTTTTGGAAATGTTCATTGTTGTGTTGTAGTTTACAATCACTGTGCATGCATTATCTTCTGGATCCTTTGATAGCTTCCACCGAGAGTGATTGGACCTATATACCGCTGTATATTAGAGTAATATATACAGTCAATAGTTGTAAGTAGCTATCTAGCTCTTAATATTTCTAGATCCACAATTTCCTTCTGAAATTCTTGTCATCATCTAAATTTTTACACATAATAAATTAAAGTAGATGCATGCATGGGTATTAAATTTTTATACATAATAAATTAAAGTAGATAGCTCAACAGCACCTCTTTGTTTTCTTCTTCGAGATCATACAAGGCATACTCTGTTATGGGAACATAACCGTCCAGCAAGACTCTCGGCAGAGATTTTTTTTTTAAAAAAAAGAAAAACGTTTGCCGAGAGCATGGCCAGACTGGCTCTCGGCAAAAAAAAAATTCAAAAAAAAAGAAAAAAATTTTACCGAGAGCCAGGCCAGCAAGACTCTCGGCAGAGAATTTTTTTTTAAAAAAACGTTTGCCGAGAGCATGGCCAGACTAGCTCTCGGCAAAGAGTTTTTTCAAAAAAAAAGGAAAACTCTTTGCCCAGAGCCCGCCAGATGGGCTCTCGGCAAAGAAGGCAAACGCAGGGGGGCCGTTAACGGCGCCTTTTCGTTGCCGAGAGCCGTGCGGGCTACGACTCTCAGCAAAGAAGGCTTTGCCGATCGGATTTTTTGCCGAGGCCGCTTTGCCGAGAGCTGCGCTCAGCAAAGGCTTTGCTGAGGGTCTGAGAGGCTTTGCCGAGAGCCTGGGGCCCTCGGCAAAGCAGCTGGCTCCAGTAGTGAGTTTAGGGTTAATAAACAACTCATTTACAAATTTGGTATTTAATTAGTGAATAATTACTATTAAAACATCGCAATTAGTTGTACCATTTCAAAGCACAAATTTTTGTACCAATTCATGAAATAAAAGTTGCACAAGTCTTATTCATGAAATTTATTTTAATAATTCAAAATCGAATTCCAAATACTTCACCAACCTTTTGTTATCATTTCATGCAACTGGTCGGTGCTGACACCCGAGATGCTGGACTTGCCCATCGGTGCCGAGCGCGATCAGGTAGCACACGTACAGGACGCCCCATCGGGCGCCCCGTGGCCTGCTGGCACGGCCCAGCCGCGCCGTGTCCGCACGGTGGCGGCCCCAAAACTTCGGTGTCATACAACTGCGTGCGTGCCGTGCAAGCCGCAAAACCAACGCGGAAGGAAACGAAGGAGCCGCTGGATTGAGGAAGAAAGGTGCCCCACGGAAGGATTCACGGCAAAAAAAAATGAAAAAAAAGTGGCTACCATGACAGAATGCTATTTGAAGGTAACAGACCATTCTTTTTTTGTGGTATTTTACGTGACGGACATCTTTCGATGGTATTTTTTGAATGTCGTCATCTTTCGATGCTATGAAACCAATTTTCCCATACTAATTACATATATTGGTTTCTCTTCTATTAGCTTTATCAATTTTTTGCTAGATTTGATACAACAAAATAACATCCGAGTAAAATTCTCATATATACACAGTATACAGAATACCATATAGTAACATTATGTATATAATAAATTTATTTTTAAGAAAATCCGGCGGCAATGCGTAGGGTATGCTTCTAGTTTATTTTGATCCGAAAACCATTAGTCATGTACACAGTATAAGACACCATTTTGATCGGGAATCTATCGATTACTAGAAGCACATCAAGCACAATATATATCAACAAATCCATTGCAACAAGTGGCTATACATCACACCACTTGTAGTTAAACTATATATATATATGTATGGCATTGTCAAAGTTTTGACCATTCAGTGAAAGAGAGCTGAGTGGAAAACTCAATAGTACAAGACAACTTGAACAAGCAACAACTAACCTTAACAAGTAGACTAGTTTTCATTCAAAAAAAACAAGTAGACTAGTACTTTCAAACGGATTTGGACAAAAGGTGTGTTTCCTCCATGTTGTTATTGTCTGACGGCGTATTATTGTTGAAGTTATTAGTAAAAGTTCAATTTCGACCAATAATTTCTTGTTGACTTTTCATTTATATGTGATATAAGAAAGTATAATCATAGTTAGTATTTTTCAAAACAAATATGAAATAGCACATGGACGCTAATTTAATTGATGTCAAAAAGAAATTATATTAATGGTATAACTATTGGTCAAATTTTATTTGCAATTCCATACGGGCTAGTACCCGTCATAAATAAAATTCGATTTGGTAGATCGTTATATGATACAAATGTTACATGATGCTCGAATTCGAATATAAATAAATCGAATATACAAAACTCAACCGCATCACTCCAATCTCCCACGTTAGTTCGTGCAAACCACTAGCACTGGAAGTTTCCATCTCCAGCTTGGACTACCTCCGGCACACACAGCCGCTTGCTTGTACATAAATGCATCTCGGTCGTTGTCGTCGGCCATGTGCGCACGGTACAGAGCTGATCGACGAAGATGACGATGAGTGGCGGCACTGCAAGCAGCATCGTGCCAAAGCTGGTGGACGATCCGGAGGCGGTGCCGGCGGTGGAGCCGCGGCCGGTGAGGAAGAAGGTGTGTATGTGTCACCGGGCTTTGCTCGCCCCCGGCAGCCTGATGACGCTGCTGCTCCTGGCGTGCTTCGTCCTCGGCCGGGGTAGCGCATCGTCAGCGGCCTGGCTGAAGATCGATCTCGCCAAGCTCACAGGCATGAACAATGGAACAGCAGGTAAGTACGGTCGTCACTCGTATGCATGTGAGCACTGTAGCATATCGACAAAACTAACTAAGCTAAGCTATATCACCTGCCTCCAGGGCTAACGACGAATGCTCCTCATGGCCGCGACGAGCTCCTCGGCGGGCTTCTCCCGGCGGGCATGGACCGGCGAGCATGCTGGAGCCGGTACAAGTCGTGGCGGTACTACAAGTACTTCCCGTACGCAGCGTCGCCGTACCTCCAGCGCAAGCTGCGCGCCTACGAAGCACGGCACCGTCGGTGCGCCCCCGGCACGCCGCTCTACGCCAAGTCCTTGGAGCGGCTCCGGTCCGGCCGCAGCGCCGACGGCATGGACTGCAACTACGTCGTGTGGCTCCCCTTCGACGGCCTCGGCAACCGCATGCTGTCCATGGTGAGCGGTTTCCTCTACGCGCTGCTCACGGACCGCGTCTTACTCGCCGCCTTGCCTCCGGACTCGGCTGACCTCTTCTGCGAGCCGTTCCCGGGCACGACATGGCGGCTCCCGTTGGGCGACGACTTCCCCGTCTTCAACCTGGTCCCACTGGGCCAGGACATCGAGCGGTCGTACACCAGGCTCCTCGACGCCAAGGTGGTCGGTCCGGCCGCGAACGCGACGGCGGGCGTGCCGGCGTACGTGTACCTGAGTTTAGGGTGGCAGCTAAAGGACCCGCTCTTCTTCTGCGGCGAGCACCAGCTCGTTCTCGGCAAGGTCAACTGGCTGCTGCTGTACAGCGATCTCTACTTCGTGCCGTCGCTGTACGCGGTGGCCGAGTTCCAGGACGAGCTCCGGCGGCTGTTCCCTGCCAAGGAGAGCGTGAGCCACCTCCTGTCCCGGTACCTCTTCCACCCGACCAACCCCGTGTGGAGTCTGACCACCAGGTACTACCGCTCGTACCTGGCTTCGGCAAAGCGAAGGATCGGTGTGCAGATCAGGATGTTCAGCTATGGCTCCATCCCCGCCGATGACATGTACAGCCAGATGCTCGCGTGCTCGCGACAGGAGCACATACTGCCAGAGACCGACGACGATGGCGGCGGTGCTGGTGACAATGGCGTGCTGGCAACGAGGAGCGACGACAATGGCGATGGCTCCAACTCCACGGCCATCTTGGTGGCGTCTCTGTACGCAGACTACTACGAGAGGTTGAGGTCGAGGTACTATGAGCACGCGGCGAAGGGCGGCGAGAGGGTGGCCGTGTTCCAGCCGTCACACGAGGGGCGGCAGGCGACGGACAACATGGCGCACAACCGGAGAGCTCTCGCGGAGATCTACCTGCTCAGCTTCTCCGAGGAGCTTCTCACATCCGGGAGGTCGACGTTCGGGTACGTGAGCAGCAACCTCGCCGGCGTCCGACCGACAATCCTGCTCACCGCGTATGGCCACAAGGTTCCCGAGCCGCCGTGCCGAAGGGCCGTGTCCATGGAGCCGTGCAACCTAACGCCGCCCCTGGGTGTGGAGTGCCAGGGCAAAGCCGTGGACAAGGAGGACCTGGCACGCCACCTCAGAGTCTGCGAGGATTCCAATGACTCAGTCAAGTTTTTTGATGACTAACCAATCCGATACTAACTTCATTCCTGGTAAACTGTTATTACAGTAATTTATTGTTTTTAGCAGAGTTATTAATTTAATGTTAACACGCATCTCTAAAATTATTCTTAGTCGCTGTAAGAACCCATATATGATACCATGTAAAAGACTCATTTTGCGTACAACTTAACACCGTCAGCCCATCAAACTAACAGAAGGACCAAGAAATCAAAGAAAATTCATTTTAGGGCCAAATAAGCGAGTTCGAGAAAAAAAGGAAGAAACTAAGCCGTACTTTTGTGAGGGCCAAGGAAATAATTTCCTCTAAAAACTAATAATCGATCAGTCTCATCTCGGCAAGACAAAATAAATCATTTTTTTATCTAAGGCTTGTTTTAGTGAAGATTTTATTTAAATTTCATTTGCATTTAATACCGTAAGACATCAGTAGATTTTATGACTTGACATGCTAATTTTTTTTCTCGAATATATAAAAGATTTGGATACCTTTATATTAAGGTATAAGAGTTTAAACATAACGTCGCGCTTCAAACGAGGGCCCTAGGAGGTCTAAAAGTAGCAGCGCAAGTCGAACGTCCCTAATGCACTGATACAAGTTATGAAAAATGCTACTAAGATAACTATTAGCTATTATTATCTGATTTATTCTAACTAGTGAGCTAATTATTATCTAGAGGTTCAGCTAATAATTAGCTATTTTAATAGCTGCACCTGGATCCAAAACACATAACTATTAGCCGAGATCGAGCTATTATCTATATAGGGATCCAAACATGGACTCAGCATTAACCAAGTCAATCATTCACAGCAAAAAAAAACAAAAAGGGCGACTTGTCCTTGCTGTTCCTGAATCTTCTGTGTCCTTGCATGTTCCGAACAAAGTTGACTTTGATCTGAAGGAAAGAATTGCGATCCGGTTCAAATTAAATCAGCGTGCGTCTCACGTACCTTCTTTGATGGTGGCCGATCGCGTGAGACATAAACAAAAAGGAAATAAAAATGCAACCGAGCTGGCGAGCTCCGTCAAACGAGTAAATAAACAAGGTTAATTATTGTCAGCGAGATGGAGAGATATCCGCGTGCCCGCGTTTTGTAATCAGAAGACACGCACGCACATGTGGGTGCTGGGTGCACAACTGACACTCTGACATGCATGAGAGCTGCATTGAAGCTAGCATTATGCATCATCGAACATCAGCATCACCAGATTAGTTAATACTCTGTAGCTGATTTTGTCATCACGTCTGATCTTAATCCGGCCATCATCACACAAGGAAAAACAAAATTGCCAAGTGACCAAGTCAATAGTGTTCCTCTTGGTTCCTGAAGTACTAGTAGCTCCATCGGCCGCGGTCATAGAAAATGGTTCAGGACAGATTATATTCTTAGAACAGACAAAAAAATTGCTTCAACGGCTAACACACACACTACGACATAGTGCTCTACCACTCCTTGGCATTGCTGACATAGAAAATGTTTGGCTCCTTCCCTTTAGGGTGACAATATAATACAGTACTAGATGTAGAAGCTCACAAATAACATTAAGAGGAGTTGGGTCTCGACATTGATGCAATAAGTACAGACGTCTCTATTAAGACTTTAAGAGACACAACATCTACCACCTAAGACATAAAATGGATAATCGTTAAATATGATCATGGCAAATTGATAATTTGAACACAGGCGGACAGGTTCCTCCTCTCCGAACAGGGAATCTAACAAATTGTTGGGGGATGGCACGATGTTTCGGTCCCCCTATTTCCATTTATCTATCAACCTTATTTCACCAACGATTGCCAAAAGGCCCGATGGAGCTACCAGGTTGGCCGAAAGGCCTTTCGTCTAGCCAAAAAGTCTTTCAGCCATCACCTTTCAGCATTAGAGTCTGGCTGTCGACATGGTTATCGAGGCATAATGCCTGTCGGTTGGCAGAAAGGCCTTTCGTCTAGCCGAAAGGTCTTTTGGCCATCGCTTATCGGCACTGACGTCTGGCTACTGGCATGGTCATCGGGAGGTAACGCCTACCAGTTGGCCAAAAGGCCTTTCGTCTAGCCGAAAGGTCTTTCGGCCATCGCTTATCGGCATTGACGTCTGGCTACCGGCATGGTCGTTGGGAGGTAACACCTGCCGGTTGGCCGAAAGGTCTTTTGGTCCAAGGGTGCAAAAGGCCATTTGCTCAGCATGACACTTTCATTTCGACTTGGTAAACATGTGTTGTGCAGGTAATCCGTTTTCGTCTTTGTGTTACGAAAAGGCGCAAGCGGCAGAACAATAGCTGCAAAGCGATTCCTTTGGCGGGGCCCCCTTGTGCCAGCTGTAAAGCAGAAGGGACTAGGTGAAGAAGGCGCTTACTATGGGAGGCCAAAGGCAAAATGGACCAAAAACGCCCTGACGATTTGGAATATGCCTTAGGATCTGGGTAGTTGGAGGGGCATTTCTATCTTTGTAAAAGATACGGATATGTATAAAGTGAGCTCCAGGAGAGCTGTGTAGGGAGGAGGAAATGGAACCCTAATTCCTTGAGTCATTTATACGTGCCTTTCGTTCTTCCTGTTCCTTTCGTTCGGTTATTTTGGCGTTTTCGGTTACTTGAGCGACAACCCAATGTTCGAAGGCTAAGGCCTAGAACAACACTAGCGCCCACCGTGGTTGTTGCTCAGGCTTTCCATGGCCGGAAGGAAAGGAGCGAAAACAGGTAACGACAATGCAGAGTCATCAGTGGCAGCTGCGATTGCCGCCACAGTGAAAATAGCAACCGGTGCTGCGGTGGCAACTATAGCAACGTTGATGATATCAACAGGAGCCGGGGAACCAACCGCCCCGCAAGTGCAAGGTGGCAAAACAAGACCATCCAGTAGACCAAAGTGTATGCCAGAAGGACATGTTCGAGAAATGATCAACAATCAGATCGTGATTGAAAATGAAGATGGCGAAATCTCCGACCAAGCAACAGATCCTTAAGTTGCAGCACGAAAAGGACCAACTACTAAAGTAGGCTGCAGCACGAAAGAGAGTAGAACAGATCCGTTAGGCAATCAGATAGGCCGAAAGCCAGAGAGAGGATGATTAGAGAGATTCAGTAGCTCTAGAGAGCAGACAGCGAAAGCACAAACCATGTCTGCAAAAGCATTGTCTTCCCGGATATTGGCCTTCCGGACGAAAACACAAAAATGTATGACCCAACATCGCCGCTGTCAAAAGAGCTGCAGCAGCACCCATGGCCACAGAATTACAAACCCCGCATCCCGCGTTTTGACGGAAACACCAATCTGGGGAATTTCATAGCAAGCTACGAAACAACAGTCTATTCGGCTAGAGGGGATATCCAGACTCTGGTGATATCTCTTATCTTGGCGGTCGAAGGCGTCGTCCATGACTGGTACATGTCATTGAAACCCCTTTCCGTTCACTCATGGCACCAGATCAAAGCAGAGCTTCTGGCAACTTTCCAAGGGTACCTGCTAGAGATGGAAACCACAAGAGATCTCATGAATTGCGTTCAGCAAGATGATGAAGCCTTGTCGAACTATCTAAAAAGATTTATCCAGCTCAAGGCACAGGCACCGAATGTGCCAGAAGCAGTAGTAATAGCAGCGGCCATCAAAGGCTTGGCTATGGGCCGGGGATTGTGCAGCGCATTTCGCCCGAAAGCCGTCGGCCATAGTAAAAGAACTCTTCGAAGTCATGAACCGTTATGCAAGATCAGATGATGATTACAGGCAACGAAAGGCAGCACGCGGTCCTCTAAGGCAGGCACCAATGCAACGAAATGTGAGACCTTTCTGTTTGACAAACTACCTACAAGAAGATGATTCAGAATAGTCCACACCAGATCAGTTCACTTCTGCCCATCGCCGTCTAAGCCCAATTGCGGTTTCGACTTTTCGTCACTTCATGAAGGACGAGATGACAGAAGAAGGAGCGGATGCCAAAAGGCGCTGTGTTGTTTCACATGCGGCGAAAGCGCCGGACGTATCTCCAATGGTTGCAAATACAGTAAGATGGCTAGAGAGCTTAAGGAAAAAGACGACGCACCAAGAAGTCAGAAGAAGCCAAATTAACTGATGAAAACATCATTAGCCGAAGGGCAGAAGCTGGAGAAGACACTTAGAAAACTCCTCCATCCAAAGCAGCACCTGACAGTTGTGTCCATATCGGCACAGACCTATTAGTCGAATAGAAGCAAGAGCTCCTTTCATTCTTGCACGAGAACAACAATACTTTCGCTTGGTTAACGAAAGACTCGCACAGAGACCGCCAAAATCTGGCATAGCACAGCCTGTATGTGGTGAAAGGGTCCAAGAGAGCCGAAGCAGCGAAAGCTAAAGTCCAAAGATTCCCATATGCTGAGATCGTCAGATTCGTTCAGTGCCCGAAATGGTTTGGAAACGCGGTCGCAATCATATGCATTGATTTCAGAAACTTAAACAAGCATTGCCCGAAGGATCTGTACCCCTTCGCCAAGAATTGGCGAGTTAGTGGACATTGTAGTAGGACACGAGATGATGAGTCGGTCTGATTGTTGCCCTGGTTATCACCAAACCTGATCGGGTCCCAAGGACGAAGAAAAAGCAAGCTCCATCACCCCAGGCGGCTCACATCATTATTGCTGCATGTCGGAAGGGCTACGAATTGTAGACACCACTTTCTCCAAAAAGACAAATAGCGTTTTTCACAAGCAGAAGCGGAAGAAACTTTTTGTCTATGCCAACGATATAGTGGTGAAGTCCGATAAGAGAGAAAAACACATTCGAAACTCGCAAGCGACTCCAATGAACCTCTGCAAGATTGATCCCAAGCTCAACCCAGGCAAGTGCATTTTCATCATCCAAAAGGGAAAGCCGAAGGGTGGTGGATTTCGACCAGGGGTGTTGAAGCAAATCCAGGCAAAATAACAGCAACAACACCAGTACAAAGGAAGCTTCAATCAGGCAAAATAACAGCAACAACACCAGTACAAAGGAAGTTTCAATCACAATGATATGAACCATTCATCCTGGCAGAAGTGCTAAAGCTAGAAACCTTTCGGCTGGTGAACAACCAAGGGGCCGAAACAACACACACACGGAACGTAGACAATCTGCTTCGCTTCTATCTACCGCCAACATAACTCATATCACCTAGTGGGTAGTAATGTAATTATTGTTTAAATTTCGCTTTTCACAAAAATCAAGGAGAATTGTATTCCTCTTCCTTGCACAAGAAACCTTTGTAGAAGGGTATTCCAAGACATATAAGTGAAGTCAAGCACCAAACGCCGAAACAAGCTTTGACATGACCAAAGCTTGGATATTGGCAGCAGCACGTGCAGGTAAAAGGCTGCATAGTCCATCTATTCGTCGAAAAGGTTGGGGGCTGTGCCATTCTTCACTAAGTCATGCTGAAGGGCTTGCAACGAAACCCTATCGTGCGCGTTTCGCCACCCCTCGCCGAAAGAGTCGGTGGACGGCGTCACTTTTCACTAAATACCGCCAAGGGTCTAGCAGCAAAGCCTGCCAGTATTCTAGTTTTCGTCCATACCTTTCAGAAAGATAGCGTCAATTCTTTTAAATTCAATCCTAAAACCATTCACTAAAAATTAAATACAAAAAACTCCAACACTGGAGGCTTCGGCTCAGCAGCAGAGTCAATGAATACCTTATCATTACCGAAAGCATTTGGCCTTTCGCACACTATTGTTGGGCCTTTATACACATCAAGGTCAACTATGCCTTCAAACTTGGTGCAGATGCACAACAGCTTTCGACCAAGGACTATCCATTCTTCGATCACATCCATGCTAATTTGCCGTTGGGAAGTAAGGGTGAAAGCTTCCCCTGATCCTCACTTCGCTCGGCCGAGTCTGCCTCGTATGGCCATGGCTGTGGCACAATCTTGTCACTATGAGGCTGAAACTGTGGACATCCCAAACTGTCCGGAGCTATGTACCCCTTGTTCACATATTCTTGAAACCTGCAAATGATTAAATCAAGGCAGCACAAGAACGCCCCAAACTTGTTCTGACATTTCAAGCTCATTCGGATTTGTTGGCTGAACGCCAGCGGAACGCCCAGCAGTACCGTCATGGCAACCGTGTCAGTTTTGGCATGAAGATCCGAAAGCCCTACTGCTAGATGAAACCAAAGTCTATGACGAATGACCTTTCGTCCTATCAGTCCTTCAGTCCAAAGACCCTGAGTTGTTATCATTCCCGCTCGATGAATAGGAGGACGAATACGTCTCTACCGAGCAAGCCATCTAAAGAGACGCCAAAATCGCAAATGCAACAAAAAAGAAAATACAATAAACTGTAGAGGAAACGCAAAAAAGCAACAAAGATAAGAAGAACAAATTACCGAAGCCAAAAACGAAACCTGAAGCCACCAAGGAGTTCCGAAACATCAGCCGAAAGCGTAGGAAGCTAGGACCAATCATCTAGATGTTGAAACACCAAGAGGCAATAAACACACCCGAAAGGGTTGCATATATATCGGTCAGGCGTGTGTTTCGCAACTCAGGGGGATGGCGCCGTAGGCCAAAACATGATAAAGAAGCGGCGCCCCCTTCGACGCAAGCGACGAAGGGAGGCGCCGAGGGGCTACTATTGGGGGATGGCACGATGTTTCAGTCCCCCTATTTCCCTTTATCTATCAACCTTATTTTACTAACGATTACTAAAAGGCCTGATGGAGCTACCGGGTTGGCCGAAAGGCCTTTCGTCTAGCCAAAAGGTCTTTCAGCCATCACCTTTCGGCATTAGAGTCTGGCTATCGACATGGTTATCAAGGCATAATGCCTGTTGGTTGGCCGAAAGGTCTTTCGTCTAGCCGAAAGGTCTTTCGGCCATCTCTTATCGGCATTGAGGTCTGGCTATTGGCATGGTCATTGGGAGGTAATGCCTGCTGGTTGGCCGAAAGGCCTTTCGTCTAGCCAAAAGGTCTTTCGACCATCGCTTATCGGCATTGACGTCTGGCTACCGGCATGGTTATTGAGAGGTAACGCCTGCCGGTTTGCCGAAAGGCCTTTCATCTAGCCGAAAGGTCTTTTCAGCCGTGTTGACGGCATTTCGTCGGAAGGGTGCAAAAGCCCTTTCACTCAGCATGACACTTTCATTTTGACTTGGTATGCGCGAGTTGTGCAGGTAATCCCTTTGCGTCTTTGTGTTACGAAAAGGCGAAAGCGGCCAGAATAATAGCGGCAAAGTGGTTCCTTTGGTGGGGCCCCCTTGTGCCAGCTATAAAGCAGAAGGGACCAGGCGAGGAAGGCACTTACTGGGGGAAGCCAAAGGCAGAATGGACCAGAAACGCCCCGACGATTTGGAATATGCCTTAGGATCTGGGAAGTTGGAGGGGCAATTCTGTCTTTGTAAAAGATATGGATATGTATAAATTGAGCTCCAGGAGAGCTGTGTAGGGAGGAAGAATGGAACCCTAATTACTTGAGTCATTTATAAGTGCCTTTCGTTCTTCATGTTCCTTTCGTTCGGTAATTTTGGCGCTTTCAATTACTTGAGCGACAACCCAATGTTTCAAGGCAAAGGCCTAGAACAACACAAATAACCTCCACCATGGCTCTATATGTGCTTCATCACACATGATACGAGCCTCTTTTGGTCAATTCATTTCAGCCTGAGTTCTTTTCCTTTAGGCGAAGAATGACCCCAAGGTCTTTTTAGCTAGTGGGCCTCCCTCCCAACTAGTGGCAGAACAAATTCAGACCACAAAACTTGTGCCCTACTCGGCACTAGTCTATCGGTGTTTCTAAAAAAAACACCCTGCAGCCGCAAAGGATACAGTCCCGGCTGTGCCGGTCTTCACTCTCTAGGCATTCCTCCCGTTCCGCTCCGCACCAGAACGGGATTTGCGTGCATGCGTGCATGTACCCGTGTGAATGGAAAAATTCAAAAGGTTTGCACTTCGGAGATACTAGTTTTACGACATTCGGACGCGAGCGCGTTGGGACACCCGCACCTCCTCCGTCATGCGCCCTCTCCGAATCGCGCCCTCGGTCTCCACCGGCACCTACGCCTGCTTCCCACGCCAATTCCAATGCGCTTGCACCCCCGCCTGTGGATGCGTGCCGCAGACTCTGGTCGTCGCATCCAAGACTATACGCTTGAAACTTAAAATAAAATACTTGTAACATGAAAACACTTGCCTGCAACATACGACTAAAACAGCTAAAATATTTGGAAGATATTCTTGCACCATATGTGTAAAACATATGCAACATTCATATCAAACGCTTGCAACATACATCTAAATAGATGGACATTTTGAACAAATACTCGCAACATATCTCTGAAATACTTGCAACATATACAACATCTGGATCTACTTTTGCAACATCCAAATGAAACAATTGTAGCATATACCTTTGAAACATCTGAAACACTTAAAACATATGTTTGCAGCATGCGCTTTCAGCGCAACATCTCCTTGTTGCTTGAGAAAATGGGGGCTCGTCGGCGTGTGAAGTTCACCGGTGTAGAGCTCGCCGGTGGTGTGGAGCTCGCTGCTCCGGTGGAGAAGGCCGCGACGGGTCGCTCCGATGTAGAAGACGGTCCACGTAGTGGAAGAGGCCACGGCGGGCAGGAGACATGATGGAGAGAGAGGAAGACAGGCGGCCGTGCTTGGGCGTGGTGGAGATGCTGGCCGGCGGGCACTCGGATGCTGTGGAGAATGCTGAGTCGGCGCGGCAGAGTGGTTGCAGCGCTACAGTGAGTTTTTTTTTTTTTCTTTTTGGAGAAACTGCAGTGACTGGAGAGCCACCTAGAGCGAATAGGAGGGTCGTCGGGCTAGCATCCCAGCTCACCAACGGAAGCGTCGGGGCAGACAGACGCTCTACCAGAGCATTATCGTTTGCACTTGCACCTCGCCAACACAAGCGCTGTGCGTAGGAACCAGACCGGGCCGCAAGGAAACATTGAAAACCTTTAGCGTGGCCCGCATTGTCGGTCGGCCCAAACTGCCAGATTCCACGTATAGACGTAGGAATTAGGAAACCGACGAGTGGAAGGAAGTTCGCTCTTCACACGACACGGCTTGGTTCCCCCAATCTACGGAGTATATCTACGCGTGTCCACCAGTCCTTGCCTCCGAAAAGCCAAGTTCCATGCATGGCGTCGCCACGCACACGGCCGTCGTCGGAGCTGGTCGACGACACCATCATAGACGTGCTCCTCCGCCTGCCGCCGGAAGAGCCAGCGCACCTCGTCCGCGCCTCGCTCGTGTGCAAGCAGTGGCGCCGCGTCCTCTCCCACCCCGACTTCCTCCGCCTCTACGCGAGCGTCCACCGAACCCCTCCGCTGCTTGGCTTCTTCACCTTCTACTCCTCCGACTCCCACCCCGGGCCTTGCTTCGTCCCAATCCCAACCACGGCAGCGGGAGCGAGCTCCCCCTCCTCCTCCTCCTCCTCCTCCTCGGTGGCTGCACCGGCCGGGGGAGCAGGAGCACTCACGATCGACCACTGCCCTTGGCTGGCCCTCGACTGCCGCCATGGCCGCGTCCTCCTCCAGCGGCGATACATGGCGGACGACACCCGCGCCTTCCTCGTCTGGGACCCCATCACCGGCGACCGGCATGAGCTGCCCTGGCTCAACACCGCCTCGAGGACGTCCGCGGTGGTGCTGTGCGCCGCGGCCGCCGACGGCTGCGAGCACTCCAGCTGCCGCGGCGGCCCTTTCCTCGTGCTCTGCCCTGACGTCGGCATCCACCGTACGGCCGAGTGGCGCGCGCGTGTGCGCGTCTACTCGTCGCAGCTCCGTGCATGGGGCGCGCCAGCTCACTTAGACCTCCGTGGCTTCGAACATTTCCACAAGAGCCGTGCCGTCGTCATCGGAGACCAAGTCTACTTGTTCCGGTTATTCCTAACTGACCAGATCCTGAAATATGACCTGCGCAGGCACTGCTTGTCTGCGATCGACTCGCCGCAATTCTACAGCAGGAATATCGACGTTGAGCTCAGGACAACTGAGGACGGGTTGCTTGGGCTCGTCGGCGCTAGGCGTTCTACACTTCACCTGTGATCGAGGACGGCGAATAATGCAGGGTGGGAGCAGTCCAGGGTCATAGATCTACGGACGATGATGATATCACCACCTGCTGGTGCTGGTGCTGGTGCTGGTGCTGGCAATGACGACAATAGGAGTATCGTCAAGTGTGCAAATGTGATTGGTTTTGCTGAGGGTGTGAATGCCATCTTCGTGGGCACAAATGCTGGCACCTTCATTATCGATCTTAAGTCAGAGTGAGCAAGGAAGATATTCGACACTTGGATCCACAATCCCGTCGTACCCTTCATGACCTTCTACTCTCCAGGTATGCATGGTTCATAGCAGTATATAGCTAGTAAAGCCCCTTGTTTGTTTGTAGTCATCCTACCTCTGAATATATGGCCTTTATGTTCTGAACTTCTCCGTATATATGACCTATATATGGCTATATATCTATGTTCTGACCTTCTGATAGACAGTAATTTGTAGATTTTAGTTGAATGAACACACACATGCTTGACAAAACTGAATATATGACGACAATGCAATGTCAAATGTAATTATTCATTTATTTGTAAGGTTCAACTAACCTTTTCATGGCCAAAACTTTAATTTTATATTGCTAATATTTTATCACTACTATAAATAAATAACAGCCTTGTCAACTTTTTGAATTGCACTGATGATAAGACATGCATTAACTCATTTGTAATGTTAATTAGTAGTATATATGAATGACTTTTAACTTGTATATGTGCTTGTTACTTTCCAGATTGGGCTTGTGGAAAATCGCCATTGCCAGCGGAGACGGACTAAACATTACTAAGATATAGTTGGCCATGACCCCATTGGCCAAGCTGAATCTGCCGCTGTTGGCATGTTTACAAAGCTGAGATGATTTTAAATGTTTACTAGGAAAAATGCCCCTACGTTGCAACGGGAAGCATGATTTATTGCATGATTCTGGTACTGATAATAATAAACTACCCTATTTTATTGAATTTTTAATTAGGCTTAATCTAACCTTAAATCCTAGTTTCCCTTTTTTCTCTATTTTTTCCGTTTCCTATTTTGTACGGTATCTATTCTAGTTGTTATTTTTCTTTTTCCCTTTTTTTACAATCTGTCTCTGTTTCCTATTTTTCTCGTTTCCTTTCATTTTTGTGTTTGTTTAATTTTGCATTTGTTTTCTTCACATTGTTTTCTCGTTATTTTTTGTTTTTTCTTCTATATCGTTTCCTTTCCTTTTTTTTCTTTTTGTCCATGTCTTTTCCCTGTGAGCTATTAGACCATTTAGAGGACAAGAGATCTCTGTTTATAACGAAAACAAATGTGTATCATGGTGGTGATGGACTCCTATTCCAATCCCAATGACCTGGGTTTGACCCCTGCCCATCGCATTAGATTTTTTTGTTCATCCAAAAAATCGCTAAAATGCTGAACGAACCGGAGACCTTCCATGTGTGATACGGACGTGATAACGTAGTCCACCACAACACCTTTAGTTGTTCTATGTGTTAAGGCCGAGTATTTGTTTCCTATTCCAATTCGGTGTTTTTTTTCCCAGTGGTTGGCAACTGCGAGTTCATATCGGACACGGATTGAGCCGGTCATTGGAGAGGGTTGGACAAAAAAAAGTGGTAGAAATTTTGCCTCTTTATTATTAGAAGTATAGATTAGGGATAGATATATAATTTAGCCTCCTAATTATCTAGTCATACATATTGGAGTAGGCATACATCGTCATACATGCATAGTTACATATACATCATATACACGTATACATATACATGCATTAATGTTTATTTACAGAAAATAGAAAATAGGAAAAATAGAAAATCCCCGAGCACTACTGTGTACGCACTTCCCCATCACCATTGAGCCAAGCCTAGCTCGGCAGCAAGCGCAATTGGCCCAGGCCAACAGGCCGAGCACACGCACGCACGAAGACACCGCGTCTTCTCTGCGTCGCCACCACGGTCGCTCCGCGTCCGTGCCCGCGCTGCCACCGCAAGCACGTGAGGCACGAGGTCGACCAGGCGGCAAAAAGAAAAGGGGCGAGCGGAAACAAAAAAGCCACAGAAATTCTCTCTTTTAAATATTAGGTATAGATTAGCATTATATTTGGCAGCAGTGGCGAAGTAGAGCAAATCAGAGGACTTATATATGTGTAGACTTGAGCGGCAACTATGATGAAAAATTGATCTACTCAATGGTATTCTATTTTTTCTGGTACATCCACACCTAAGATGATGTATATAGCTTCGCCTGGTTGGGTAGTTTAATTTCTTGTAGCATCCGCCATCGTGGCCAGTTATGGATCTTATGTTTTTCCTCCCTAATTTTATGATCATGAATATGAAAACTAGGTTTACAGTTAATGTTAGACCTAGTTTGGTTGCTCTATAATCCTTGTATATACAAATGGACATAAGACCACGTGAGAAGTGCTCACTTGTTTGGTTTTTTTCCACTAGTCGGGGTCCACGTTGATAGTTCCATTGTCCCTGTTCCAACCAGTACCAGTTTGCTTCCTTATCAATTTTTTTTTCCATGCAGTCAAACCACACTGAAAAAAAACTTATCATTCACCTCGGTATAGTCCACATTGTTCAAATATAGTATAAAGCCCTTTTGCTTGTCTGTAAAACTTCCTCCGAATACATATGCATGACCTGTATGTATATATGTTCTTGCTTTCAGATTGTAATAACAATAGCAAATTGTCATTGCCAGTGGAGACACCTCATTCCTTTAGTTGTTCTGAACTTAATTCTGATATGGGAATATATGGTAGTTTTGATTTGAAAACTAAATATCTGACTATGCCATATCATATTAATCTAGTTTCTTTGGTCATGGTTGACTTGTTATTGTTAAGGACAATTATTCTTTGTGTATTCGTAAGATGCTTCTCTGAAGGAGATGATTTCTTTTTTTATTAACTACAAATTGTTGGTTTAATATTTTTACATTACTTTCCTCTCTTTGTAATTGTTAATTAGTATATATAAATGACTTTAACTTGTATATGTGATTGGTACTATATAGATTGTGCTTGTGGCAAATCGCCATTGCCATCGGAGACATTGCAAGGCTGAATCTGATAAGCTATGACGAGCCCATTTACAAATCGGCTAAGTTGAATCTACCGACGTTGGCACGTTGCGAGGCTTATGCTTTTAAATGTTTATTAGCATTTTGTTGGGAAGTTTAATTTCTTGTAGCATTAGCCATCATCGCCGGTTACGGACCTTATGTTATCCCTCCCTAGTTTTATAATTCTTTTTTCACGATCGTACCCAAGGGCACGTATTTCATTAAGTAAAAGTAGTGTTCTAAAGATACAAGACACAAGTAATCCATGGATTACCCGCGCAAACCCACAAACACAAATGAACAGCAAGAAAACACGAGGGGAAGGACCCTCCACCTCAAGACCCCAACCTACTGAGCCTAATACAAGAAGAGAACAACGCATTAGTAGTCAACAGTGTAGTGAAACCGCAAAGGCGACGAAGCGAGCTTCCAACATCAGCGGCGGCAAAGTATCCGCTCGAGGAAGACTGCATCCTCAGCGGCAAAGCATCCACCAAGGGAGCTGATACGACAACAGCGGCAAAGTATCTGCTAGAGAAGAGACCACGGTGGCCAAGTATCCGCCTGAACTGTAGCACGGTGGCAAAGCACCCGCCAAAGACAACAACACAGCAGCACGGCAGCAAAGCATCCACCAAAGACAACAACCTAGCAGTACAGCGGCAAAGCATCTGCCAAAGACGATGACCATCGAAGCTAGGCCATCACACCCATAGCAGCAAAGCATCTGCCAGAAGGGGAGACCAACGCGACATTGGCGGCAAAGCATCCGTCCAAGTAGAACAATAGCGGCAAAGCATCTGCTACAGAGCAGCAAACGACTGTGTCAGCACCAACCAACTGATGAACAGATCAAAGCGAAGAATAGCATGAAGCACAATCAGGCGTAGCACAAGAAGGAGCAACTCTAGGCAGAGAAGCGGAAGAATGAGCAAAGGCACGGCGGCAGGAGTGCTCTATCGAAGCCTTCATGAAGGGATTGACATCCGCATACGCCATCATTGTTGACAGAAGCACACGGGACTTTCATCCCAGAACCCGCCCCAGCAACACACACACTGCAGATAAGCTTCGCCGATACCTCCAGGAAGGAATATGACGCAGACTGCGCCACCGCCGCCGGCTCTAAGAAGCCAGACAGGGTAGATACCCAAGCATGGTACTCGACACCGCAGGTTGAGGGGGGGTGTTGCCATGCCCAGGGGCGCCTAGACTGGCAAGCGGTGAATCTAACCATCCACTGCACAGGTGAGTCGGAGCCAGTCTTCCCCAGGCCCACCGGAGGCGCCTATGAGCCGCATGCCCAACAGATGCCTACCGAGCCTCTGGCCATCGCGCCCGCGGGGAACGCCGGCACCGCTCCTGCCTTTGAAACCACTTCAAAACACGGATGCAGATAATTGGAATGGTTTCTGAGGGTTCAGGGTAAGATGTCTGATTTTAAAGCTTGAGGATGAAGACAATCTATAATGATGTCACCGAGGAGATCCCCCTCCCTATCCCGCCTAATGAGGCCACGTACCTCGTCCATGCCTCCCTCTTCTGTAAGCCCTAGATCTACTGCTACTACGCCTTCCACGGTTCCACCGAGGTGCTCTTCTCTGCTTGGCCTTCTTCTACGATGTCAATCCCTCGGAATGTACCCTGCTTCCTCCCTACCAGCACCACGACAACCTCTCCCTTCCCACCTGGTGAGCAAGAAGCACCTTTGGTGGGCCTTCGCCTGCGTGGACTGCTGCACGGCCGCGTGCTCTTCAACAGTAAGATGGACTACAACGAGTTCGTTGTGTGCGATCCACCCGCTGATTGTTGGAGATCGGAGTGGTAGGAGCTACAGGCGCCCGACATTCTTGCACGTTCTACTTCTACTACGCTATCATGCCCTGCATTGTGCCCGGTTGTGAACATTGTGACTATTTGCGGTGGTCCTCCGTTTCTTGTGATCTACTCCTCCAGCGATGAGTAAATACACATGCACAGAAAAATATTTAGTGCAAATCCTCTGCTAGGTGGAATCGTGAAAACCCTTTAGAAATAGGAAAATATTCAGTGCAAACCCTTTACTCAATACAATGTACATCTATATATGCACTATGGATGTGCATTTTTCCAATGTTTTAAAGGTCAAGTATGTTTTTCTAAAAGGTTTTAACGATTCCACCAAGTTATGAATGTCTAAGTGAAGTCTTGTACTAACTACATTGTCAGACTACATCTACTAATTGTCACTCTTCCGATTCAGGGACCACCAAGTCTCTTTTTTCTGCAAACGATTAACGACGTACACACAACTTGTTCGCTTGGCTAGAAATAAGCGGCTGAAAGTACTGTTGGCTGATTTGTTGTGAGAGAAAAATACTGCTGGGTGGCTGAAAATAAGCGGCTGAAAGCTCAAGCGAGCAGGCTGACAGTCACTTGCAACAGTTCCACAAAAGCGGAACGATCTTTTTTTTTTGGAAAAATTAGCAGGAGCACTGCTATATCATATAAGAGGGAAGCAAAGCAGTTATAGCAATTACATTATTACATTATTAAGACCCCTCAGACTCAAAAACATAGAGAAAAGTAAGAGGATACTCATGATGGCAACTCTAATTTCCCAGTGGCTGTACTGAAGAGACCGAGTTCTTCCTTGATTAGCCCCAAAACTTGGGCTGGTGTTCTCGTTGTCCCCTCGAAAGTTCTCCGGTTGCGCTCTTTCCATATATTCCAAGCTGAGTACATCAAGATGGCTGCCGATGTTTTTTGTTGTGCTGCTGATCTCCCCTGCAGTGACCTCTCCCACCACGTTTTCAAAGTCTGCACATCCTCATCAAAGTGGACAATGTGTTCCCCAACCCAATTTTTGACTAGCATCCAGACTTCCTTTGCAAATGGACATTGAATGCAAATATGAGCGGCTGTTTCCGCTTCCTGATCGCAAAGCGAGCATATTGGGTTGCAAGGCCAATGCCTCAATGCAAGTTTGTCAGCTGTTAAGATTTTTGCCTGCACTAGTAGCCACGCGAAGAATTTTAGTTTGCCTTCGGCATGAGCCTTCCAAATTGTTTCCGCCATTATATCTGAGTAAGATCCGCTGAACTGAGCCAGGTACGCAGACTTTGTGGTGTAGGTCCCATGTGCCGTCCACCTCCATAAAATTTGATCATCTTGGTCGTTGAGTTGCTGGGCTGTTACCAGGTCCCATAGCTTCACAAATTCTCCCATCTGTTGCGCAGTCTCCATCCTCCACAGCCCCCTGGTCCAGTTGTGATTGCCTAGGTCGTCCTTCACCGTTTGATTTTTCCTCCAAGCCAAGGTGTACAGGTTAGGAGCTATATCAATAGGAGCTTGACCATCAAGCCATGACGAATGCCAGAACAAGGCTTTATCTCCCCTGCCCACTGTGACCACCGTTGATGCTCGAAAAAGCGCTTTGTCCACTGAATTGCAGGGTGCAGCAGTCCCTACGGAGGGCCTCTCTGGACTTGCCCACTCCTGCCACAGCCATCTGAGCCGTAGTGCTCGGCAAAATCTCTCCAGGTCAAGAATGCCGAGCCCACCAAGTATTTTTGGTCTGGTTGCTTTTGGCCATCGAACCAGACAATGGCCCCCATTTGCCGAAGCTGTCCCCTTCCAGAGAAACGATCTTCTGATATTGTCGATCTTCCTGATCGCCCATTTTTTTAAGGCGAACACTGTCATAAAGTGCACTGGCATAGATGTGAGCACTGAATTGACCAAGGTCAAGCGGCCAGAACGGTCCAGGAACTTGGCTTTCCAGGCCGGAAGCTTGGAGGCTATCCTGTCAATTAGCGGCTGCACATCAATTTTCCTCAAAGCTCTAGTGTGCAGCGGCAAGCCCAAATATTTACAAGGGAAATTTTTGACCTCACAAGGGATGGCGTCGAGCAACCCCTCCAGTTGCACGGCTGTACAAGCCACAGGGTAAATTGCACACTTGGCGAAATTTGTGACAAGACCCGAAGCCTGTGCAAATGCTGCTAAGATCCGCATTGCCCCCTGTATCTCCTGTCTATTGGGATTAAGAAATAAGGCCGCATCATCTGCGTACAATGACACCCGCAGCTTAACTGCCCTATGCTGAACCGGCTGTAGTAGCCCAATTTGGGTGGCCCTGTCAAACATCTTCTGCAACGGGTCTATTGCAAGGACAAACAACAGTGGCGACAAAGGGTCGCCTTGCCTAAGACCTCGACCGTGCCTGAAAAACTTTCCTTTTGAGCCATTGACGAAAACTGCGGAGGAGGCTGTTGAAATCAAAGCCGTGACCCAAGCACGCCATCGATTACCGAAGCCGAGTCGCTGCAACACCTCTAGTAAATAATCCCATCTGAGTGAATCAAATGCTTTTGTGATATCCAATTTAAAAAACATTGTTGGATGCTTTGCCCTGTGCAGTTCTTGGATCGTGTTCTGTGTATATAGAAAATTATCATGGATGCTTCTCTTCCTTATGAACGCACTCTGGCAAGGTGAGATCAGGTAGTTCAAAGAGTTGCCTAGTCTGGTTGCCAACAATTTAGATATCAGCTTTGATACACTGTGGGTGAGACTGATTGGCCTGTAGTCTGACAAATATGCTGCATCAGCCTTCTTTGGGACCAAAACAATGTGTGCTGTGTTAACTAGCTTCAGGTGTTGATCATGTTGATGGTAGAAATAGGTAGCCGCTGCCAACAGATCCTGCTTGATGATGTTCCATGCACTTTTGAAGAAAACTCCAATGAACCCATCTGGTCCAGGAGCCTTTTCCGATGGCAAATCTTTGATAGCTGCATGCAGCTCATCCATCGAGAATTCTTCCTCCAAATGCTCTAGGTCGTGTTGCTGGATATTCAAAAAATCCCAGTTTAAGGTGTGAGTCCGAGGTGGAGGGGCACCGAATAGGTTGCTGAAGTGAGTGTGCGCCGCATGGCACTTCTGCTGGTGAGTGAACACCATTCTGCCTTCCACCTGAAGTGACTGGATGTAGCTTTTCCTTTTTCGTGCATTAGCCCTTAAGAAGAAAAGTTTGGAATTGCAGGAAGACGCCTTGATCATTGTTAGCCTAGAACATTGCTTTGCTCTTAGTTTTTCCACTGCAGTCAGGCCCAACAGCCGCTGTTTGATTTGTCTATGGAGTTGCACCTCCAAGGAACTCAACGGTCTATACTCTTGTACAACGTCAAATATCCAGATCAGCTGCCTCGCTGCAACGATAAGGAGCTTGCAATTGCCAATTTTGCTCCTCGCCCAAGCTCTCAGCACTTTGGCAGTTCTGTGCATCTTGGCGTGCAGCCTTAGGAAAGGATTTGTCACTGAAAGGGGTTTGTTCCATGCTTCAGCAACCACTTCTAAGTACCCGGGTAACCTTGGCCAATATGCCTCGAACCTGAAACCTTTGTATTTTGCGCAGTTCGTGTTCCCAACCAGCAACAACGGGCAGTGGTCCGAGACCAAAGATGAGATTGCCTGGAGTGTGCAATTAGGTAGCATAATGTCCCACTCACTTGAACAGAAAGCTCTGTCAATTCTAGTGTGAGTACGGCTGTTGGACCACGTGAACCGTCTCCCTTTCAGCCCCAATTCCTTTAGCTCAAGATCATCCAGCATCCTCCTGAATGTCCCCATCAATCTCCGATTGACATTGTCATTGCTTTTATCATGGGCTTGGGTGATCATATTGAAGTCCCCGATGACTAACCATTTGTCAGAGGTTAGTAAACTTATTTGCCTCAACTCGTTCATAAATAATAACTTCTTGTTGTCTTCCTGCGGTCCATATACCACGGTGATCCACCACTCACACATCGACCTGGTTGACTGTATCTTGGCGGTGACAGTATTTTCCCTGAACTCGTACTGCAAAATTTTGTAGTGATCAAATTGAACGGCTAGTATTACTCCTCCTCTTGTTCCCTGCGCAGGCAGGAAGGCAAATTCGTCTTCAAAGTCCTGGCCAAGAGTCTCCCCAATGATTTGCGAGGTCACAGATGCAAGTTTAGATTCCTGTAAACAAACTATTGTCGGCCTAGTGTCACTGACAAGATCTCTGACCACTTTTCTCCTTGCTGTGTTGTTGAGCCCTCTCACATTCCAATTGAGAATTACACAGTGCTGATCAGCCATAAGAACTGCCCAAAACACAAATGCAGATGCTTGTCCAGGTTGCCGTTGGGGCCACAAAGAAGACATTTCTGGAAGAGCACTCAGGACACAGGCAGACCCCTCCACCAACCTCACTAGCAACTTGACACAAACACAGTGGATACAAGCTAAGGTCGCCTCCATGTACGGCGAGCCAAAGCGCACACCAACACACTCTCAGATGACTAGGTGCTGAAGGGAAAAGAGGAAAGTACATATTGGGGTGGAACGACATGGAGAGGAAAATAAACACACACACCCAAGGAAACTTGTGCTGGAAGGGCATCAGGCAGTGCCCTCCAACGCAATTGAAGCCAGGAAGTCATCCCCCATTGCGTCATCCTCGATTCCCAACATCTCCATGAAACCCCCCACAACATCTTGCTTGAGTGGTTCAGTGAACTTTTCTGTGAACTCTGCCTGGGCTGCATTGCTTGGGGCTGTTCCTGTGAACAGAACACCACTTTTTTTGATGAGCAGTGCAGTAGCTTGCTCCTCTATGGTAAGATTAGTCTTTGGTTTGGCAGCAAGCCTTGCACTCTGCTTGACTGGTAGTAGCTGGCTCTTCTCCTTCATCTTTCTGGCTGTAGTCTTTTTATTGATCACCGGGGTTGACAGTACTGGTGGTTGCACCGGGACCAGCAAATCATGTGTACCTAGGTCTGCCATAGCTTCAGGTTGGTCCTGTGTTCCCAGCAAGGTGACTTCCTCCACAGGCTGGGATGGCACGGCTTCCAGGTCGACGGCCCCAGCATCCTGGATAGGCACAGCAGGAAGCTGGACAACAGTAGCAGAAACATCAGCATCCTCGGTGGTAGTCGCTGCTATGAGCAGCGGCCTAGAGCCCAAACTCTCCTCCAACATTGGGTCCTCCCAGTGAGCGCGAGGCAATAGCATCTGTGGTGTCTTGGTCATGAGTGCGAACTCTTGATCTTCAATGGCAACTCCAGCGCTTCTATTGTGGCCCCCATGGCGACCATGGCGGCTTGAGGAAGCACCATAGTTTGCCCCGGTGTCGTGTCGCATGCCAAAGGATCCCTGCAAACCAGGGGCAGCATGTGGGAAGCGGTGGACACCCAAACTGTGATCCCTGAAATCACCTTCATCATCGTCTTCATTGTTGTCTCTGCGTCGTGGTCCAAGCCTTCCGAGGACTGTGCGTCTCCTCGCACCTTCGCCATCAATAACCCCCAGGTGCCAGGCAAAGGGGATCTTCCTGGGCCATGGCTCAGACTCCAGGGATGAGAAGTCGACATCCCCAGTTCCATAGCTGTTTGGTTCAAAAGCATAGTCCCATATCTCATGAATGTGAACAAGGACCTCGTACTGCAGCATCTCCGCAGGCCCAGCTCGCCTTGGTGGGGAATCTGTGACCCCCAGCTTTGGATAGTGAGTAAATTGCCCTTCCATCTGCAGCGGCTCCTCAATTTGCAGAGATCCCTGCTTCGGGATTAGGCTTGGTTCTGCTGTCCAGACCCAAGCACAGAGACAGGCTTGCTCTTTTGCACTAAGCTTGACGTTGTCGATCTCTTCAACGAACGTGGACTGTGGGAAGAAGGCCCTTGCAGTGTCCAAATCCCATGCATGGTCTGGGATTCCCTCAATGCAGACCCTGACACGGTAAGGCACCGTGGCCGTCCGTGCATTGGCCAGTCGTGTCCACGGCAACAGCCTGAGGTTTACTCCCCCAGCTTGGAAAGATTGCGGCGGCGACAGTGCACGCTGCCGGGAGCCCGCATCTGGAAACCGGATGAGGTAGGAGGCACGCCCGGACATCGCGACGGTGAGGAGGCTGGCATCGATGCGGAACCAAGCGGCAGCAGCGGCCAGAACAAGCTCGCACGAGAGCTGAACCCGTGCATCAGTCTGCACGGCGATGACAGCGTCGGTGTTGAGGTCCCTCTCCATCTGGATGATGGATGGAGAGCGCTTGACGCAGGCGACAACATGCGCTGGGCGCTTGCCAGCGTGCCCAGGCATCCCAGCAGGGAACTCGTCCATGCGGACTGCACTCGATTGGGTTGGAGACGAGGGCAGCGGCGGTGGTGGCGGAGGTGAGCGATGGTGGTTCGGTGGAGGGGTGTGTGGTGGCTTGAATGCCGAGGGAGCTTTATGGAGAAGAGGTCCTCCTTGTGGGGGTGCACGGCAGTACCTTGCCTTATGGCCTGACTTGGAGCAGAGGATGCACCGGGGCGGGTCACGGCATTGGGAGATCCTGTGATCTCTGGCAAAGCAGTTGAAGCATCTTCCGTATGCCTTGGCATGGAGCAGCGCTTTGAAGTCGGAGCCTGGAGGAGGCATCGAGACACGGACACCAAGCCGCTCGTGAGCTGGAATCCGGCGAGGCCCCAGTCTGGACTTGATCGAGGTCCGCCGCACCTTTGCCGAAGTCCAGGGCCCGTGACTAGGGGGGCGCTCATCCGTAGAGGGATCGTACGAAGCCCCGGCCCCTGGACGGGACATGACGGCGTCGCGGTAGGACAGAGACCGGCCATGGGGGACCACCACCAAGGAACGCAGAGGAGCGACGGCCCCCTTCGCTTTCAGCATGGCCGGGATCCTGCTGCGGAGGAGGGCATCCTCCACGCGAGCAAAGGCTGCTGCGGGCGGATTCCCCTCTTGAGGTGATGCCACAAGGGAATCCGGAGATACAGAAAAGCGGAGGTCCAGGGAATCGACGCCAGGGACCAGATTGGGAGGAGGACTGGCAGGGGCGGTAGGGGAACTTGGCCGGCAGGGCGCTCGGTGGCTGGGCGACGAGGGCGAGCTGGATTTGGGGGACGGAGAAGGTGACGCAGAGGTGGAGCGAGTGGATGGGGCGATGCGTCGCGGAGAGGGGGAATCCGCGACAGAGGATGGCGCGGGCTTCAGATCCGTGGAGGATGGACCTGAGAGGGGCGTGGAGCTGCCCGCCGGTGCCAGGGTGACCGCCGGCGGGGGTGGGGGCGGCTGGGCGAGCGGCTGGGAGGGCGGCGGCTGGGACATAAGAGCGGCTATGATATGGGTCCTCTTTTTCTTAAAGCGGAACGATCTATGCTCGAGAAGATTTAGCCAAACAATTTGACCCTGCCTCCCCATGGCCCCACATGGCAGTTGGATAGCCACCCACCGCTCAGCCTCGTTTACTGGACGTCACATGCAACCCGTCATCCACAAAAAATTCCTCGCTCCGCCACCCCTGCCTGGTCACATCAATCTGACTAGCATGGCAACGGCGGGGCAGGTACCGGCTCTGGTGGACGACCTCGTCGAGATGATCCTCCTCCGCTTCCCTCCAGACGACCCCGCGAGCCTCGTCCATGCCGCACTCGTCTGCAAGGGCTGGTGCCGCCTCGTCTCTAGCCCCAGATTCCGGCACAGGTTCTACGAGTTCCACCGCGCACCGCTCATGCTTGGTTTCCTCAGCTCCCAGGGCCGCTTCGAATCCACCACCTCCTTCCGCCCGCGCCACATGGGCAATGGCAGTGGCGTCAAGATCCAGAGAGCGCTCGACGCCCGCCACGGCCATGTCCTCCTCAATGGCTACTCGCTTGGATCTACGCAGCATGACAGCGACCCCGTCGTGTGGGATCCCGTCAGGTGTGTCCTCCAAACGCTGCCACCACTCCGCCACTGGTGCTGTGACGGCTGGACCGTGGCGGTGGTCTGCGCGGCCGCCAGGTGTGACCACCTCGACTGTGCCCCCCGTGCAGGGGCAGAGACAAGGGGGGCGGGCAGGGGCCTGGACCCCCTAATCATGCATAATTTTCATTAGTACCTCTCATTAGTTTTTACAGATCACTAGAAATTAAATAAACAAGCCTTCTTAGTCAATTCTAAAATGTCTTTTCAAATAAATCTCTTAATTGTCTAATGTTAAGTGTCTAAATATAGTAAATATGATGGTATCTTTGACCTATGAACAACTTTTTTATTTTCAATTTAGACATTTAGCATTTTTCTAAATAAAAAGATTAATAGCATCTCTATGAATTTGGTATAGTTTACTTGCAAAACTAATAGATCTAGCAAGTTAACAGAAGAAATAAGAATATTAAATTTTGTCCTTCTCCAACAGTATCCTATAATAGCTTCTAAACGATTTTGCATGGGAATCCTAGACTATTTTTTACGAACTAAACCATTTTTTAATAGTTTTTTTTGTCTCTTATCGCTTTTTCATGCATCCAATTTACGTCGATCTCCAGAGAAAAATGTTGAACAGGGAGCAAATACGGAGTTTCACTTGACTGCAGAAACTTACACGTTGTAGAGGATATTTAGTAACTTTTTATTTTTAAAGAGCCATTTTACCGAACAGTTGGAGGACACCTTTTTTCTTTTTCTAAAAATCCAAAATGGGAGTTGTTGTATAAAACTTCTGGACATGCTCTAAAGATAATTTATTATAATTTTTTAAGCCAACTTTAAAATAATAATTTTTAAACTGACATCAAGATTTGATAGTTTTTTATGGACATTCGATGACCTGGCCCCCCTATATCTAAATCCTGGCTCCGCCCCTGCCCCCGTGGACCTTTCCGTGTTGCCCATGGGTGTTGCGGTTCATCACCTCCGTATGGTTCTACTCATCTGAGATTGGTGCGTGGAGTGAGCTCCGCGAGGTCGCCTTTGTTCCACCACCCATGTCCTTGCACTGTATCAACATGGGGCCAAATGCCCTGGTGCAGAATGTACTATATTTTCGATGTGCCACCGGAATCCTGGAGCACGATTTGGGCACACACAGGTGTCTGAGGTTACACGACCATCTGCACTCTTCATGCCGGATCACGGTGCTGTGCTCGTGACTACAGAAGATCACAGTGCTGTGCTCATGACTACAGAAGATGGTGGCCTGGGATTGGCCGTCATTCAGCAGTCTAAACTCGTCCTATGGTCAAGGGAGACTCGTCTCGATAGTGGGAAGGAGGACGCTCAATGGGCACAGAGCAGAGTCATTGAGCTCGGGGCGTTGCTCCCTGTTAATACCTTGTTGTATTCGTCTCGTTTGGTTGGCTTTACGGATGGTATTGCAGTTATTCTAGTGCAGATTGCTGATCGACTCTTCACTATTGATCTTAAGTCTAGCCGTGTTAAGGAGATAGGAAAGGGTTTCGACCACTATGGCTATCATGTTGTCCCCTTTGTGAGCTTCTGCACTCCAGGTATGAATTGAATGTTTCAGAATGAAAACATTTCAGTTAATTACAAGAAAATGTTTACAATGATGTATGTCCTCAAGAAACTAGAATAATAACTTTATAAAAGTAGAAATATCTTTAAAACTGTGTTACTGCTTCCTTTTGCATTTTCCTTGCACCGTCCTTCAATTGGCTACAACCATGTACTATGTGTGTTGATAGTTTTCGGCTGATTATTGGGTCCTCAATCAGTCAATCTTGACAATTGACTTAGATTTAGAGTGAGCTAGGAAGGTATCCAGCAGGAGACCCTATTCTCTCAAGGGGTCTGCTTGACACGTTCTTCCCATTTGGAGTTCACATCTCAATATTTTTATAATTTGCGTTTACTTGGTGGCATTGTTGTTGACAAGTACTTGTATTTGCTTTCTTGGTTATCCACGGACAGCAACTTGTTGGTTCTTGTGGTTGGAGAGAAAAAATGTTAATTGGGGACAAAATTTGAAATTTTTTCATCATCATGATGTTTTTATTTTAAAATTATGTGTCCTTTTGCACCTCTAGAAGCAGCCTCTTCAGACGTGGGACCAGGTGCAAGTGCTTCAACTGCATTGCAAATTTAAGCTGCTCCAGTGGATGAGAAATTGAGCCAGTCCCTAGTGATAATTGAAGTCAGCATGAGCTTTACGGAGGATCAGTTATTCAGTTCTAGCATTTTTTTAGGTTGTCATAGATTTCTAGGTTTGGTCATTATTTTCATGTTCTACTGGCTTGTCCGCGAGATGGTACCCCTGCATTTATCCTATTTATCTTTACGGATGATAAGTTCTAGCATTTATCCTACTGCATTTTCACTTTCGGTGCAATGAAAGCTTGGAACTTTAAGTGTTTCCTTTTGTCCAAAGTTATATATGTCATGTTACTCCGACATTACCTTTGTTTGATTCAAGAGCTTGTAGCCTGTTATTGTAAGTGAAAATAGCAGGATCGCCTATTGCGGTACTTGATTCTTGAAATGGTTGGATATAACCACTAATTTAGTTTATGTTATCACATGTTTCAGCCCACCTTATAAGCATAAAAACCATACTCTTTTTTTAGAGTCACTGGGGGGGAGGGGAGGGGGGGACGACGATAGTCCCCACCTGAATATATTCCACAAATACTGGCAATGTCGGGAATGGAAGGTTACAAAAGGGGCAAAATCCAGAGGTACATAGTGGAGGGGCGAGACAAGAGCACCAACACAACACCAACAATAACAACACAACAACAAGAACACATGAAAAACAACCACAACTAAGATACATGAGGTGAAACAACAAAGCTACAGGCTTCAGCATAACCTCTCATGATGAAGACATGTCGTTGATCGCCGAACGTTGCACCACCAAGTGACAAGTCTCCAATGAGCTCCAATTTCAATGCAACTATAAGGCATAGAGTCAATATCGACAAACGACAGTCGTGAGCTCCAATTTCAATGCGATTGTAAGGCACAGAGTCAATATCAACAGAAGACAGTCGTGATGTACATCATCTATGGAGCATATTCGGGATCCAGTTATCATCCGCCAACGCCCCTTAAGGGGAGGAAGCCTTAAGGGAGGGAGGACTGACAAAAGGAGAACAAGGAGATCCAAGAGAGAGGACCATAGTCTCGCTGACCTGGCATAAGTTGAGATGATGCCATCAATGATCTTGAAGGACTTCAGAGCAATAAAACCAGCAGCAAACGCCATTCAGCAAGCAACTTGTGCACCCATATATGACAAGCTAGCAGTAAACCCTGAAGAAGAGTTGGCCAAATCTAAGGCGAGCCCCACGGTGACGCCTACAAGTAGGACGCGACGTCGATGCCACCACCGTCATCGACCTGAAAGAATCAGAGCTAGAATTTCACCCGGAGGTACCTTAGACTTGCAAGGTTGGAGAAGGCTACTACGACGCCTCCAAGGAGGTTAGCGGCGCCCGAAGGCGTCGCCGTCGACAGCACTGACAAAGTCGTGCATGGCTTTCGCCTAGACTCCCCCAGACCCTGAGCTTCTCACAACATGGACGACGAAGAACCAAGACCCAATTTGACAACTGCTGCACAGTTAGAACGAAGGCGTGGATCACACATACTGCTGCTTGAGCCCTTAACAGCTCGCACAAAGCAGCTGCAGCACAACACCAGCCCTCATCCACCATGCCACAAATCCGGCTTGTCGCCGGCCATCTCGCTCGCCGGGGGAGCAGGTTTGGTGGGGGGCACTTTCGGCGGCTTAGGCAAGTAGTAACTAGAGACGCCTCCCCGCCACCGAATCTGGCATGGCAAGATGGAGATCTGTCTGCTCTCCATGCAGATCTTGCTACCCCACGCGAATCCGGCCACCGGCTGCGCGGATCCAGCCGCCGCCCAAGTCGAAGCTACCATTGTGTGAGAGAGAGAAGGGAGAGGAAAGAGAGGCTGGGAGTGGGTGAAGGACCGTGGTGGCCCTGCCGCCGCCCTCCTCGTTGGCGGGGGCGGGGGCTCAGGGGCGTTCAAAACCATACTCTTCGTTATTCATATGTGTGAAGAACAAAGAGTTTATAAAATCTTGGATATTACAATTGCACAGAAAAGTGCAATACTGAGGTACTCACATGTAACAAGTTTTAATGTGGACCATTCATGAAATCCAACAGGGAAGAAAGCACCACATAACGGATAGCCTCATACATATCCTCAAGTGCTTCAAATAAGTCTGAAGTCTCCTTCTCATCATCGAGTTGTTCATGTTGACAGATGAGAGAATCTACGTACGTTTCAGCTTAACATTTCAGTTGAAGTTATTTTTCTGCTCATGACGCTTATTATTGCCGCCTTCATTAAATAAGTCTGAAGTCTCCTTGAGTATCAAGCCTGAAATTTCATCCATGGTTTTTCTTCCTTCCAGATTTGTTGTTGTTGTGAGTGATGTTCCAGTTTTATTCACAGAGATACTTATTTGGAGCTGTTCTCTCAGTGGCTGGTTCTTCCTCCAGGAAATGAAGCCAGTTGGAACCTGTGGTTTAGTTTCAGTACAGCCTGGACCTCATGGCATTCATGACTGTAATCGCATCAACACTCTGCCATGAGGACGTGAAGTCATGGCGCACTCAAGAATAGAGCCCTGGGCTAGCACATATATAACTTGAACTGCTTAAAAGTGATTCTGAACGTCAGAGTTGTGTGTGCCGGTTAATAACCTGACCTTATGTAGTGTTAATTTTACAATCGTTTAGGCCACAGAGAAGAAGTGACAAAGCAGTACTTGCAAAATCAGATTCAGACTCAGATTCACTGATTTGTTGTGAGAGAAAAACACTGTTCGTTAACTAAAAAAAAATGGCTTATAAGGCAAGCGGGCAGGATAACCGGTTCTGGCTTCCTGCACTGTTCATCCGTAGCACTGATTCAGTTGCTCGGATATAGGTGGACATGTGGTACCCATATAATACGTACTGTCACAAAAATCTGCTTTCACCATTTCGACTTTGTTTCATCCAAAATGCAGCCGATCCACCGAATCAGACATCCAACTTACTTCCTCCGTTCCAAAAGTGTCGTTCTTGCTTCCTCAAAAAGTCAAATACTTTTTACTTTGACCAAATATTTATAACATCATTATTTAGAGATATTTTAGAGATATTTTGTTGCAGAACATCGTTAAAATGCGTAATATGCTAATGGGCACCGCCTGGAGCGGATTTTGCCCAATACCATTACAAAATCGTGTCCATTTGCCATAACACACCGCATCTATTAATTTATTCACTTCTCAGGTTTTAAGAGAGAGAAGGCGGGGGAAATGTCGTTTATATCCTTGTCTTTAACCTCTGGGTCTACACTAATATTTGCCATATCACATCAATGCGCACAAGTACCTGGCTAGGATTTTATTGAAATATATAAAGATTCATAGGGGGTTATCGGGATGATTTGATAGACTCAGTGAACAGTGAAATAAATAGAAGGAGAAGGAGGGGCCTTTCTGCAAATGGACTTTCTTCCTCCTTGGTACAGTCTGTAACGGATCAACGTAATTATACGAGATTAAGTAAGAAAATCTTCCACCGAGGCGGTTAATTTAACAAACTTAAGTAACGGATCAACGTAATTATACGAGATTAAGTAAGAAAATCTTCCACCGAGGCGGTTAATTTAACAAACTTAAGCCCGTATAACTCGAGATTCCGTGAAATCACGAAGGATTTCAAACCAACTAACATACAACCAAGATCGTACTGATTTAGCAGCCACAGTTCACACGATACATAAAGTTGAACATAAAGGTAGGATACATCGGAGTTCGGAAATAAAAGTTATTACAACATAGTTCAACATAAAGTAGCGGAAGCAAATAGTTTTACGCACACACACACTTAGTTCAGTTACAGTGCCAGTAGATAGTCATGGTCCACAAAAGCAGTAGATAAGACAAACAGAACGACCTTTGCCCAAGGTCCTAGTTGTCACCCATCGCCGGATACAGACAGTTGGAGCAGTACCCGTAGTACATCTGACCATCTACAACAACAATGGGAACAACGCCCTGAGTACGAGAATGTACTCAGCTAGACTTACCCGTCATAAACCAGAAATAACATGACACCAAAGAGTATGCAAAGCTTTATATAGTGGACTGGCTTGACTCATTTGCGAAAAGCATAAGTTATTATGAATAACTAAAATAAGTACTTTTAGCATCATTTTAGGATAACCTATTCATGCTAGGTAAGCACCTATTGCTAAAACAATCACTTGATTAACCATTAACATCAAAGGTTATCATCTCAGGTTTAGCATTTCCAACATTATCCACATAACCATCCGTGTTCCATCATTAACACTACGATGCCGTAGCTCGAGTCAAGTGCTCACTAACCGGGAGCGACGGCGATTCGAATCGAATTCCTATCCAGCTGGAGATTTATTCCTCACACAAACCATGCTTCCCCCGTCAGGGTTGCGTAGATCACCAATGACACTTTCCAAGAAGCCGCGGGATAACAATCATGGATCGCACTACCCAGGGACCGCCCGACTGCCAGGACGCACCTTGGGCTCACTCTTCGCGTCCCCGTACACCCCCTTCAACACCAGTCTGCCAACCCGAGTTTATCCCGGCTCGAAAAGTGTCACTAGCTTCGCGGTCGAAAGGTACTTTATTCGGCCAGCTAAATGTGAGACATGCGTTCAACATGACAAGAGGGACGAGCAACGATCGGTCCTTAATCGACACAGACGGAATCACTATAGTCCAAAACCCTATAAGACTCCGCCCGGTCTCCGTTTATTCACCAACACTTGGTTACTTATCAAGATTCACAATTACTGCTAACCATAGCCAGGTATTCACCTATAACTCGCAGGTGACAGGAAATCACCCGACTTCTACCGATCTAAGCATGGCTAAGCAATTTACTCGATCCTGACCTAATAGGGTAACATTATTCTGGTGGACAAGGATAGTAATGCAACAACGGTTCCATTCAACTCCTATGACTTAATGCAACAATATATATAATTATAAACCAATTAATAAAGAATAACTTTTGTAAAATAGGAGACTTATAATGCTCCGGGGCTTGCCTCTTTCGAACGAGCTAGGATGGTGGTCGACGCACTCTGGCAGTTCCTCGCCTGGCTCTTCCTCCTCGGGCACCTCCTGTGCCTGGGGCTCCTGCTGGTCCGTCCAAGCCTGCTCCTCCGGTACTGCTGCCTGCGACTCCTCCTGCGATCCTGTATGATGCAAGTGCATAAGTACATGCGAATGATGCATCGGATTATGATGGAATGATGAGGTGACATGAGATGCAGACGAGCACATGGAATGAGCAGTTAGTACAAACTTCATCTTCTACAAGGTAGTCCACGTCATCCAAGAACATGTACCCTAAAGTTTACCCATTGTGATTACACTAATTATCATACACCTTACACAAGCAAGTGACCCTAAATAACCAAACCTTACCAACCTAACTCACTCACAATATCAGCAAGACCTAGTGATGCTTCAAAGATACACCAAACATATTTTATTCTTCTTAAATTCTCATAAAGAATAATCATTTATTCCTTATTTAACTAGGGTTGTACAGCAACACCTATCTCTGGTGTAGATAAAAATCTATAAAAATTACAGTAGAGTATTCTTACCCTAACTAAGCTACCACTAAATTTTCATGAGAATTGCATATGTAAAACTACCTGTACAAAATAAACAAATTATAGCCTAAATGTGAGCATGAAATTATTTTATACTAGAAAAAGTATCAAACAATAGATTTCACATTTTTCTTAGGTTACTAACAGTAAACTAACATGCTACAAAAATTATCACATGCATGTTGTATACAAATTTTGCTCTCTACTAAAAATAACAAATATTATCCATTAAAAGCATTTGAACTACACTTCAAAAATTTCCCACAGAATATGCTTCACTAGTATTTTTCCTAGAAAGTACATCACCAATAAAGACTAATGTAACAAGAATCACATTTTTCCCTTTTTTATTTTATTTACTACACTTTTTCTAAGATAACAGCATATATAACAATTAAATAAAATTGCACAGTAAAGTGTCAAAAAATAACATGAGATATTTTTAAACTGTAGATCTATTCAAAAGGAACATTTCAAAATTTGTTTCATGATTTTTGGAGCTATAAATTGTACACAACATTTTCTAAAGCATTTTCTTTTCCCAAATAAAATAAGAATTCAAAAACGAAATTTGAAATCGCCGAACGGGCCGGCCCAGTTGGCCAAACCGGCCCGCTGCCGAAAACGGCCGGGGCGCCGCGCGGGAAAAAGAAGGGCGCGGCCCGGCTCGGCGGCTTGGCCCAAGCTGGCGGCCCAGCGAGTCAGGAGGAGGGGCGGGGCGCGAGGCGAGTGCGGGGCGAGCGCGCGGCCGCGACGTCGCAGCGGCGGCGAAGCCCGCCGGCGGCTAGCGACCGGTCCCGGCCGTGCGGACACCAGCGGCTAGGCGCACGGGAACAGGGTGAGGGTGGTGGACATCCCGGGGTAGAGAGCAAGTGGCGAGGTGGGGAGAACGTGCCGGAACGGCGGGGTAAGCGCGCGGCGGCGGAAATGGCGCCGCGGCGGGGCGCACGGTGCGGCGGCTTACCGCGGGGCGGAGACGGAGCGAGGAGACGCGTTCGGGGAAGAGAAGGACGAGGCGGATCTGTCTGCGAGACGAATTGCACGGAGATGCCCGGTCGGCGGTGGAACGAGGGGCGGAAGTGCGCGGCGGCGGCGGTGAGCGCGCGGCGGCGGCGAGCGGCTGCGGCTGCTGCTCGCGCGAGGCCGGGAGAAGGAGAATGCGAGCGTGACTGGCAAGGGAGAGGCGGGCGCGGCTTCAAGGCGCGTGGCGCGGCCGGTGGAGCCCACGGCTCGCCACCCGTACGCCGGAGGCGGCGAGCGGCGGCCGCGGCCTGAGCGCGGCGTGCGCTGGCGCGAGCGCACGCGCGGGCGCGGGCGGGGGCGCGAGGCGGGCCAGGCCGGCTTCGGCCGTGGGCCGAGAAGTGAGGCCGAAGCCCAGTAAGGCGAAAAATTGATTTTTCTTTTTCAAATAATTTCCAGATTTTAAATCTCGGTTTGAAATTTGAATTTGAGGATGAAAAAGGGGTTTTCAGAAATTTGACCCAAAATAAAAGTTGTTCAAAATTTTATTCTCTACAACTTTCATATAGAACATTTTTCAAAATTCCCAATAGATTTAAGATTTGAGATTTAAAGCTAATTTAAAATCAAAAACTCATTTATTTTGAATATTTTTTTAAAACAGAAATTGAGGAGAATTTGAATCCAATTTTTTTTTTGCTCCAATAATCAAGTTGATTTATTCTAGATTACTTGAAATTGTTACTTCTAAAAAGTACACTAACTTTTTAACATTTATTTTAAACTTAGGGTTTCATTCTATTTGTTTTTCAAGTTTAATGAGAAAAGGGCTACAATTCAAACAATGCTAAACATGCAATGATGTTGAATGCTTATGCTTTGAAATGCTAATGCATGCTTAACACCCAGGGGTGTTACAGCCCTCCCCCCTTATAAGAATCTCGTCCCGAGATTTTGAGTTACGAATCATTTATCGTAAAAATCTTTATAAGCAGTTTGAAGATATTCTCCCGTTTCCCAAGAAGCATCGCTCTCGTCATGATGACTCCACTGAACCTTGTAGGTTGTGATCACTTTGTTCCGAGTGACCCGGTCCTTGGTATCCAGGACTCGGACTGGTTGCTCGCGATATTCCAAATCTGCCTTGATCCGAATACCCTGAGGCTGTATTCTCTCCTCTGGAACACGTAGACACTTCTTCAATTGGGATACGTGGAAGACGGGAAAGATCGAACTCATCTCTTCTGGTAACTATAACTTATATGCCACGGGGCCCTTTTTCTCCAAAATCTGGTATGGCCCTATATATCTAGCAGATAGTTTCTTCTTGATTCCAAACCGTTTCTTCTTCATTGGGGTAACCTTCAAATAAACATAGTCACCTACTTGGAAATCCAATGGTCTTCTTCTCTTATCCGCATAACTCTTCTGACGAGACTGTGCTGCTTGCATGTTTTGTTGAATAACACGGACCTTCTTCTCTGCCTCATCTACAAAATCAATTCCGTAAAACCTTCTTTCTCCGGGCTCTACCCAATTTAACGGTGTTCTGCACTTCCGGCCATACAAAGCTTCAAATGGTGCCATCTTGATACTCTCTTGGTAACTGTTGTTATAAGCAAATTCTGCCAACGGTAACCAGGATTCCCATGAACCTCTGGATGATAGAACACAAGCTCTAAGCATATCTTCTAGTACTGCATTCACCCTTTCTATCTGCCCATCTGTCTGTGGGTGGTAAGCCGTGCTACGAATCAAACTAGTGCCCAAACCTTGATGAAGATGTTCCCAAAAGTGAGAGGTAAACTGTGAACCATGATCAGACACTATTGTTTTTGGTATTCCATGCAATCGGACAATCTCAGCAATGTACTTTTCTGCATATTTAGGTGGTCGGAAACTTGTTTTGACTGGCAGAAAGTGAGCCGACTTGGTAAGGCGATCGACTATTACCCAAATGGAATCATGGCCCTTCTGTGTGGTGGGGAGACCAGTGATAAAGTCCATACTTATATCATCCCACTTCCAATCGGGTACCGACAAAGGTTGTAGAAGTCCTGCAGGTCTCATGTGAAGAGCTTTAACTCTACAACACATGTCGCAACGAGCAACATATGCTGCAATCTCCTTTTTCATCTTAGTCCACCAATAACGGGGTCGCAAATCTTGGTACATCTTGCTACTTCCGGGGTGAATAGATAGCTTAGAACGATGGGCCTCATCCATCAACTTGTTTTTAAGCTCTCTATCCTTAGGTACTACCAGGCGATCCTTGAACCATAACACTCCTTGGTCATCCAAGCGAAAGTGTTTGGTGGGTTCTCTCTTTATCTTTTCTTTGATATGAAAGATTCCCTTATCTGTTTTCTGACCATCAATGATCTGGCTTTCTAGAGTGCAACTGATCTGAATATTATGCAACACAGCCGGATGTAACAAATTGAACCCTTCTTCAAACAACGGTTGCACATCAATAGCATGAGATTTTCTGCTCAGTGCATCCGCTACTACATTAGCCTTTCCAGGGTGATAGTGCACGTTCAGATTGTAGTCCTTTATCAACTCTAACCATCTCCTCTGTCGCATGTTCAACTCAGATTGGGTAAAGATGTATTTGAGACTCTTATGATCTGTGAAGATATTACACACATTACCCAACAGGTAGTGCCTCCAAATCTTTTAGAGCATGCACCACTGCTGCAAGCTCTAAATCATGTGTAGGATAGTTAACTTCATGCTTCCTCAATTGTCGTGAGGCGTAAGCAATGACTCTTCCATTTTGCATTAGCACACATCCTAACCCATTCTTGGATGCGTCACAGAAAACATCAAACGGCTTTTCTATATCCGGTTGGGCCAGAACAGGAGCAGTGGTCAACAACTTCCGCAAAGTACAGAAAGCTGCTTCACACTCCTCTGTCCATACGAACTTATGATCCTTCTGTAACAGGCTTGTCATGGGTTTGGCAATCTTCGAGAAATCTGGTATGAAGCGACGGTAGTAACCGGCTAAACCAAGGAAACTGCGAACTTCGTTAACTGAAGTTGGTGACTTCCAGTTCATAACCTCTTGTACTTTACTAGGGTCTACAGAAATGCCATTTTCAGACAACACATGGCCGAGAAAAGGAACTGTCCTAAGCCAGAACTCACACTTGCTGAACTTAGCATACAGTCGATGTTCTCTGAGTCTAGTCAAGACAATCCTGAGGTGTTCTGCGTGATCTTCTTCATTTTCTGAGTATATTAGAATGTCATCAATGAACACTATCACAAACTTGTCCAATTCGGGCATGAAAACCGAATTCATCAAGTACATAAAGTATGCAGGAGCATTTGTCAATCCGAAAGACATGACAAGATACTCGTACAAACCATACCTAGTCGAGAATGCAGTCTTAGGCACATCTTGCGGCCTAATCTTTATCTGATGGTACCCTGATCTCAAATCTATCTTAGAGAACACTTTGGCTTTAGACAATTGGTCAAACAAGATATCAATCCGAGGAAGAGGATACTTGTTTTTAATTGTCACTGCATTCAGTGGCCGATAATCCACGCACATGCGTAAGGAGTTATCCTTCTTCTTTTTCACAAACAGAGCGGGACATCCCCATTCAGACGAGCTGGGACGAATCAACCCTTTCTTTAGCAAGTCCTGAAGTTGTTTCTTCAATTCTGCTAACTCATTGGGAGGCATCCGATAAGGCCTTCTCGAGATCGGTGCTGTTCCTGGAATTAACTCAATGGCAAATTCAACATCTCGGTCTGGCGGCAGTCCAGGTAACTCCTCTGGAAACACATCTGGAAACTCATCGACCACTGGAATCTGGGCTAGCAGAGTAGTTTGGACCGCACAAGATGTGCTAGCTAGGTCTACCCTCCGAGGTAGGACCACCCGAAAGGTGCTTTCCCCATTGGGTTCCTTAAGAGAGATACTCCTTCCTCCAACATCAATTACAACTCCCATGTGATTCATCCAGTTCATACCCATGATCACATCCAAAACTAAACCTGGCATGACTATCAGATTAAGCTTATATTGCCGGTTTGATATGTTTAGGGTTACTCCCTGAACTATCTGATTAGTCAACAGATCAGCCCCAGCTGAACTGATTTTATATGCACATTCCAATTCAACTATCTTTTGCTCATGCCTCTTAACAAATGCTTGACTTACGAAGGAATGAGACGATCCGAAATCAAACAAAACTACTGCAGGATGATTGTTGATAGAAAACATACCAGCTGTCACCGGTTCTCCTTCAGGGATGCCATCCACAGTGGTGTGGTGCACACGGGCTTGATACTGCGTTTGCTGTTTCTTAGGGTAGGGACAATACTTTGCAAAATGCTCGGGTTGGTTGCAGTTGAAGCACGGTCCCTTCACTTGAGTCACAGTCTTCGTGCCTTGATTTAAAGCCAGGAATTCCCCAAGCTTCATCTCGGTCAGACCTGGTGGAATGTATGTTCCACGGAAGGCGTCGGTGAACTCCCTCCAAGTGATATGGGCGTGGGGAGGAAAAGTGGTGCGGTGATGCTTCCACCACATTCCTGCCGGACCTTGAAGCTGATGAGCTGCGTACTCAGTCTTCAACACTTCAGTCATCCTCAAGACACGAAACTTATCTTCCATCGTATTAATCCATTCTTCTGCATCTAAAGGTTCTGCGGCTTCCTTGAAGATCGGTGGACGAGTATCCATGAAGTCCTTAAAACTGCTGTACTGGTTTGCTTCGTGGCCACCCTGGTTTATCCCCCGACGGGTATTATCTGCGATACTGCGCAGCGCAGCTTCCATATTCTGTTGCATGCTCTCCATGTTGCGTTGGCTTCCCAGGAATTGGGCGAAAAACTGTTCTGCCGTGTAGGGTGGAGGAGGCGGTGGTGGATCACGGTCATCATTAGCAGCTGCACTGCCACCAGCCTCAGCGGCACCATACACGGTACGGCGAGTGTTCGGCATCTGCATGTTTCAGCAACAGTAATTATTAGGTGATGTTGTAGAAATTGCAACCGAATGAAAAATTATGCCGAACTGAATTCACTGGAGAGAATAAATTCATACAATAAAACAGGGGCACAATAAGTCATTCCAATTAACACAACATCACTAATTATATTACTTAAAGCACACACATCGCGTCCATTACAACCAAGTTGCCAGCATACATACACTGGACTTTTGACGTTCGGATATCGTCACAAACATATCCAAGCTTTCCAACACTACATCAAGCTTTAGTCTTTCTACTCATTATTACATGCCCAAAGTGCCAACAAGCAAAAGATCATACAAGCGGAACCTAGTAGCTAGCGCAACAACTACTAGCCTACTCATCGTGGTCGCTGTCTAGGTCAGAGACGTTGGCGTTGTCGCCATCTGCAGCGTCGTCGTGCTCCTCAGCTGGCGCCACGGGCTCTTCAGGATCTTCGTCTACATCCAAATCCATCTCGGCTGCGCCAGGGAGGTCATAAGGGTTAAGCTGATTGTTCAGCCGATGGACCTCTTCATGCAAGTTATCATTGTACTCTTCTGCATCGGCCAACCGCTGCTCGAGCTCAAACTGTCTAGCTCTCAACACATTCTCTGCGGACCAGGCTTCATTCCTCTGATGGAGCACATGAGCCAACATGCTCTCAGCATTCCTGTGGGCGGTGGTCAATCGCCCAAGCTGCTCTCTCAGGGCACGTACATCTCCCTCAAAAACCACAGTCCTCTGAGTGGCCTGATCTCTCTGACGAGTCAACTGAGCCATCTCAGCGGTGAGCCTCTCAACCTCGGCGTCGTGATCTCTCTGAAGCTGACGGCGGTCATCACGAGCCTGACCAAGAGCACTAGAAACATGTCTCAGACTACCTTCCACTCCATCGAAAGCCCTCATCACTGCGAACATGGTACTCATAGCAGGGTTGTCACTGTTTTGTGCCTCTGCTGCACTAATCTCCAGAGATCTTCCCCTTGCCTGCTGCCACGAGTCAGTGGAGGGGTTGCCCCTCGGAAAGACTCCAGCTATAGCTGCTGCCAACTCCTGAGGAAAGCGATCCATGATATCCCTCAGGATCCCAAAGGCTGCCCTCTCAGCGGCTTCTTCAGGGGTCCTGCCAGTTGACTCAAAACGCCAACCGGTCCACTCAGAACCATCACCTCGGGGATGAACTACTGCTTCCACAGTCACCAAAATTCCTTCGCCCAACCGCTCATTTGACCAAAAGTAGCGGGGCTCCATCCCATCAGGATAGCCTACATAACTGAGCACTCTCCACAAGAGTGTAGGCATCCCAAACTCTCCAAGAAAAGTGTGGCGCTGGCGAGTGCGCGGAGCAAGCTGATGACGGGGAGCTCTGCCGGTGGACTTGCGGGCTGTCTGCTTGGTACGTGCCATCTGTAGCAAAATTTTATTACAGGGGTGAGAACAAATTTTTAAGTTGGCATTTTTATCAAAATGAGATAAGCAACTTATAAGGGGAGGAACAATGCCATGAATGAAATGCATAACATGATGCATGCACGTTCCGTACGTCCTCACAAACTTAGAAAATCAATAACTACTAACGGAATAAACGGTGGCATACAACGATCTCTTGTAACGTAACTAATACGTGCTACTCGAAAGCGCTGTTATGTACCTGCAGAAAATCACTTCAGCCCAAACCTCACAGTATGAAAACATGCAAGAAAGCAGTAAAGTAAGTTACTCGCTCTACACGCATCCCCAGATACGAGTATAACTGTAACAACTACCCGAATCGTCGTCCTATTGACGGCATCGTCACTGCATGACGGAATTCCCCACCAATTGGATACCCTCATACAAACATGCGCATGGCACGTGAGTACTTTGGAATCACACAAGCACTCCCCTAGATCGGCAGTGTATCCGACCATGCTCTCACAACTCTCACTTACCAAGGCGTAGAGGTATTTGATCCATACATTACCACTCAAGTGAATGATACTCATACAATAGCACGCCGTATGAGCGACAAAATTTAAAATGTGATGCAAACCCCCAAGTTAGTACTTAAATAAGCCACCTAGAGTCCTTATCGGGCATAAAGGATATGACCACTGGCACACTTTTAAGTTCAAAAGCTTATTTGAAAACACAGTTTTGTTTTTAAATACTCATGTGAACAGTAACATGCTAAACCATGCTCCGATGCCAGCTGTAACGGATCAACGTAATTATACGAGATTAAGTAAGAAAATCTTCCACCGAGGCGATTAATTTAACAAACTTAAGTAACGGATCAACGTAATTATACGAGATTAAGTAAGAAAATCTTCCACTGAGGCGGTTAATTTAACAAACTTAAGCCCGTATAACTCGAGATTCCGTGAAATCACGAAGGATTTCAAACCAACTAACATACAACCAAGATCGTACTGATTTAGCAGCCACAGTTCACACGATACATAAAGTTGAACATAAAGGTAGGATACATCGGAGTTCGGAAATAAAAGTTATTACAACATAGTTCAACATAAAGTAGCGGAAGCAAATAGTTTTACGCACACACACACTTAGTTCAGTTACAGTGCCAGTAGATAGTCATGGTCCACAAAAGCAGTAGATAAGACAAAAAGAACGACCTTTGCCCAAGGTCCTAGTTGTCACCCATCGCCGGATACAGACAGTTGGAGCAGTACCCGTAGTACATCTGACCATCTACAACAACAATGGGAACAACGCCCTGAGTACGAGAATGTACTCAGCTAGACTTACCCGTCATAAACCAGAAATAACATGACACCAAGGAGTATGCAAAGCTTTATATAGTGGACTGGCTTGACTCATTTGCGAAAAGCATAAGTTATTATGAATAACTAAAATAAGTACTTTTAGCATCATTTTAGGATAACCTATTCATGCTAGGTAAGCACCTATTGCTAAAACAATCACTTGATTAACCATTAACATCAAAGGTTATCATCTCAGGTTTAGCATTTCCAACATTATCCACATAACCATCCGTGTTCCATCATTAACACTACGATGCCGTAGCTCGAGTCAAGTGCTCACTAACCGGGAGCGACGGCGATTCGAATCGAATTCCTATCCAGCTGGAGATTTATTCCTCACACAAACCATGCTTCCCCCGTCAGGGTCGCGTAGATCACCAATGACACTTTCCAAGAAGCCGCGGGATAACAATCATGGATCGCACTACCCAGGGACCGCCCGACTGCCAGGACGCACCTTGGGCTCACTCTTCGCGTCCCCGTACACCCCCTTCAACACCAGTCTGCCAACCCGAGTTTATCCCGGCTCGAAAAGTGTCACTAGCTTCGCGGTCGAAAGGTACTTTATTCGGCCAGCTAAATGTGAGACATGCGTTCAACATGACAAGAGGGACGAGCAACGATCGGTCCTTAATCGACACAGATGGAATCACTATAGTCCAAAACCCTATAAGACTCCGCCCGGTCTCCGTTTATTCACCAACACTTGGTTACTTATCAAGATTCACAATTACTGCTAACCATAGCCAGGTATTCACCTATAACTCGCAGGTGACAGGAAATCACCCGACTTCTACCGATCTAAGCATGGCTAAGCAATTTACTCGATCCTGACCTAATAGGGTAACATTATTCTGGTGGACAAGGATAGTAATGCAACAACGGTTCCATTCAACTCCTATGACTTAATGCAACAATATATATAATTATAAACCAATTAATAAAGAATAACTTTTGTAAAATAGGAGACTTATAATGCTCCGGGGCTTGCCTCTTTCGAACGAGCTAGGATGGTGGTCGACGCACTCTGGCAGTTCCTCGCCTGGCTCTTCCTCCTCGGGCACCTCCTGTGCCTGGGGCTCCTGCTGGTCCGTCCAAGCCTGCTCCTCCGGTACTGCTGCCTGCGACTCCTCCTGCGATCCTGTATGATGCAAGTGCATAAGTACATGCGAATGATGCATCGGATTATGATGGAATGATGAGGTGACATGAGATGCAGACGAGCACATGGAATGAGCAGTTAGTACAAACTTCATCTTCTACAAGGTAGTCCACGTCATCCAAGAACATGTACCCTAAAGTTTACCCATTGTGATTACACTAATTATCATACACCTTACACAAGCAAGTGACCCTAAATAACCAAACCTTACCAACCTAACTCACTCACAATATCAGCAAGACCTAGTGATGCTTCAAAGATACACCAAACATATTTTATTCTTCTTAAATTCTCATAAAGAATAATCATTTATTCCTTATTTAACTAGGGTTGTACAGCAACACCTATCTCTGGTGTAGATAAAAATCTATAAAAATTACAGTAGAGTATTCTTACCCTAACTAAGCTACCACTAAATTTTCATGAGAATTGCATATGTAAAACTACCTGTACAAAATAAACAAATTATAGCCTAAATGTGAGCATGAAATTATTTTATACTAGAAAAAGTATCAAAAAGTAGATTTCACATTTTTCTTAGGTTACTTACTGTAAACTAACATGCTACAAAAATTATCACATGCATGTTGTATACAAATTTTGCTCTCTACTAAAAATAACAAATATTATCCATTAAAAGCATTTGAACTACACTTCAAAAATTTCCCACAGAATATGCTTCACTAGTATTTTTCCTAGAAAGTACATCACCAATAAAGACTAATGTAACAAGAATCACATTTTTCCCTTTTTTATTTTATTTACTACACTTTTTCTAAGATAACAGCATATATAACAATTAAATAAAATTGCACAGTAAAGTGTCACAAAAATAACATGAGATATTTTTAAACTGTAGATCTATTCAAAAGGAACATTTCAAAATTTGTTTCATGATTTTTGGAGCTATAAATTGTACACAACATTTTCTAAAGCATTTTCTTTTCCCAAATAAAATAAGAATTCAAAAACGAAATTTGAAATCGCCGAACGGGCCGGCCCAGTCGGCCAAACCGGCCCGCTGCCGAAAACGGCCGGGGCGCCGCGCGGGAAAAAGAAGGGCGCGGCCCGGCTCGGCGGCTTGGCCCAAGCTGGCGGCCCAGCGAGTCAGGAGGAGGGGCGGGGCGCGAGGCGAGTGCGGGGCGAGCGCGCGGCCGCGACGTCGCAGCGGCGGCGAAGCCCGCCGGCGGCTAGCGACCGGTCCCGGCCGTGCGGACACCAGCGGCTAGGCGCACGGGAACAGGGTGAGGGTGGTGGACATCCCGGGGTAGAGAGCAAGTGGCGAGGTGGGGAGAACGTGCCGGAACGGCGGGGTAAGCGCGCGGCGGCGGAAATGGCGCCGCGGCGGGGCGCACGGTGCGGCGGCTTACCGCGGGGCGGAGACGGAGCGAGGAGACGCGTTCGGGGAAGAGAAGGACGAGGCGGATCTGTCTGCGAGACGAATTGCACGGAGATGCCCGGTCGGCGGTGGAACGAGGGGCGGAAGTGCGCGGCGGCGGCGGTGAGCGCGCGGAGGCGGCGAGCGGCTGCGGCTGCTGCTCGCGCGAGGCCGGGAGAAGGAGAATGCGAGCGTGACTGGCGAGGGAGAGGCGGGCGCGGCTTCAAGGCGCGTGGCGCGGCCGGTGGAGCCCACGGCTCGCCACCCGTACGCCGGAGGCGGCGAGCGGCGGCCACGCGGCGGCCGCGGCCTGAGCGCGGCGTGCGCTGGCGCGAGCGCGCGCGCGGGCGCGGGCGGGGGCGCGAGGCGGGCCAGGCCGGCTTCGGCCGTGGGCCGAGAAGTGAGGCCGAAGCCCAGTAAGGCGAAAAATTGATTTTTCTTTTTCAAATAATTTCTAGATTTTAAATCTCGGTTTGAAATTTGAATTTGAGGATGAAAAAGGGGTTTTCAGAAATTTGACCCAAAATAAAAGTTGTTCAAAATTTTATTCTCTACAACTTTCATATAGAACATTTTTCAAAATTCCCAATAGATTTTAGATTTGAGATTTAAAGCTAATTTAAAATCAAAAACTCATTTATTTTGAATATTTTTTTTAAAACAGAAATTGAGGAGAATTTGAATCCAATTTTTTTTTTGCTCCAATAATCAAGTTGATTTATTCTAGATTACTTGAAATTGTTACTTCTAAAAAGTACACTAACTTTTTAACATTTATTTTAAACTTAGGGTTTCATTCTATTTGTTTTTCAAGTTTAATGAGAAAAGGGCTACAATTCAAACAATGCTAAACATGCAATGATGTTGAATGCTTATGCTTTGAAATGCTAATGCATGCTTAACACCCAGGGGTGTTACACAGTCAGCCATGGCTGAACAAGGCAGCAGCGCAGGGGAGGGGCACGCGCGTGGGGAAGACTCAGCCGGGGCTCTTCGGCCAGCCGACCGGCGGCAAGCGGCTCTCAAGTCTGGTGGGGCCTACAGTGGGGCGGGACTGGAGTTGCTAGGCCGCGGTGCACGGCTGTTGTGGTGGTGCGCAGTAGGCGACAGCGCAGCGGTGGGCTGCTGCTACGGTGAGCGGCGATGACATGAGGCGGGACCGAGGTGCTGGGCTGCGGCGCAACGCGCGTAGGTGAGGCGGCCCACTCGACCGGCCCTGGTGGCCGCACCACGTCCCAGAGGAGCTCGCCGAAGGAGGGGGTGCTTGCCAGCAACGGCGGGAGGCGGGACCAAGGTGCTGGGTTGCAGCGGCGCAGCGTGCGCAGGTGAGGCAGCCCACTCGACCGGGCCTGGTGGCCGCGCCGCGCCACACCACCAGAGGAGCTCGCCGAAGGAGGGGGTTTTTGCCAGCGGCTGCGGCGCGCGGCAGTTGAGGATGACGATGTGTTAAAGCAAAAATCGGTGAAGAGCCAGAGGTTGAAGACGAGGGTATAAATGACATTTCCCTAACCTTCTCTCTCCGCGAATACGAGAGATGAATAAAATAATAGACGTGGTGTATTTCGGCAAATAGACACGATTTTGCACTGGTATTAGGCAAGTTCCGCTCCCGGCGGTGTCTATCACCATATTATGCATTTTAATGGTGTCCTGTAGCAAAATTTTCTATTATTTATGATGCATAATTAGTATCATTAGATGAATCGCTTAATATATTTTCATAGTAAACTTAATTGGAGATACAACTATAGCTAATATGTTATATAAATCTAGTAAGCTTAAGAAAGTTTGACCAGAGAAAATCCCATAGTGTCACTTATTTTGTTTGTGACGGAGGGAGTATGTCTTAAGTAATTGATTGAATCTTACATTCAAAAAAAAATGAATTCTTTGAGTAATTCTCCATTGATGTGAATTGCCTTCTGTTAATTTTTGGATCGGTAGAACGTCTGAACATGAGCAGCAAGCACTTCTGTTCCTCACCAAGTCGAGGACAATCCCACTCTCACTGCATCCTTGGCCCCACTGGCAGAGAAACTGCATCCTTGGCCCTACTGGCAGAGGCAGTTCCTCACCTCACCTCACACTCGCACTTTGCTTTCCCCAGCCAAGTTTTTTGACTGTCCTTTCCGCAACCAAGTCAAAACCCTCGCCCCGCCGCCGCCGCCTACCATCAGGATGGCGCCCGCGACGGCGCTGCAGGACGAGCTCGCCGAAGAGATCCTCCGCCGCCTCCCGCCGGACGACCCCGCACTCCTCGTCCGCGCCGCCCTCGTCTGCAAGCATTCGTGCCGCCTCATCGCGGACCCCGGCTTCCACCGCCGGTTCCGCGAGTTCCACGCCGCGCCACCCATGCTCGGCTTCTTCCGCAACACCACAAGCCTCCGCGCCACCGGCAGAGAGATAGTAAGATTCGTCTTAGGCGAGGCAGTAGCAGGACTCGCAGTTCCCGACGAGCCCCCTACCTTCGCCCGCTTCGTCTCCACCTCCTCACTCCGCCCGCCCCGTGCCAGCTGGGACCGCAACTGGCAAGTGGTCGATGCCCGCCACGGCCGCGTCCTCCTCCTGAGGAAGACGCCCTGGGGGAACAATCACTTCCTTGTCTGGGACCCCATCACGGATGCGAAGCATGACCTGGGGATTCTGCCTGGGTCCCTGTACCTCGACAATTTCAACGCCGCGGTGTTCTGTGCTGATGCCGGCTGCAGCCACCTTGACTGCCACCACAACCCTTTCTCCGTGGTCTATCTGAGCATCACAGAAGAAATGGAGATGTCTGACTATGTCTACTCGTCGGAGGCTGATGAGTGGCATCTGCCTTCTATGCCTTACACCGCTGCTCACCAAGACGAATATCTGGACTTGGAGCCCAGTGTCGTCGTGGGGAACTTACTCTACTTCGTGCTTCAGACGAACACCAGAATCCTGGAATACAATGTGGCCACAAGGGAAATGGGGGTCGTTCATCTGCCACCTGGTTGTTTCTCAGAGTGGCGAATTATGCTCATGACTGTGGAGGATGGTTGCCTGGGATTTGCCACTGTGCATAAGTCAAAACTCTGTCTATGGTCAAAGGAGAATGGTTCTGATAAAGATGCAGGGTGGACACAGAGGAGAGTCATCGACCTCAAGAAGCTACTTCCCATTCCTTCCCTCTTAACCTCACCTCATGTGGTTGGCTTTGCAAATGGCATTGGTGTCATTTTTGTGCACACTCGTGATGGGCTCTTCACTATTGATTTAAACTCCAGTCGAGTCAAGAAAGTGCGAAAAGCTAGTGATGGCTCCAGGGTTTTTCCATACATGAGCTACTGCACCCCAGGTACGAGCCTCATATGCAATGTCCATCTTTAACACAGTACAATTGTACTTATCTATGATCCAGTTCAATCCATTTATGACAATGGTGTCTCACAATTTCATAGTAACATGCTACTGACTTATAATGGACTACTCTATTTATATTGCCTAGATATGCCTAGGAATTTCTCTGTCTCCTTCAACTGTTTAGGACAGATAATGGATCATGATAATTGATCTGAATTTAGGCTGGGCCAGTAAGCCACTCAACAGGAGAGATACCTTGTTCGTTTTCTTGTGTGTATGTGATTTATAAGAAGCCATTACCTACATCAGTTTCTATTCCATATATCAGCTAGCCAACCATCTTTAAACCTTTACATTCCTTTGCTATGATCTATCATTGTCAGTTGTCACTTAACAACATAGAGATATGGATGATTATATTTAATCTTGGAGATGTGTTATTGATCAAATCTAGCTGTTACCTTTACCCAGCAGGACATATATTTTTTCTCTCTCTTCTAAAGCCATAACTTACATGTGCTTCTACACTGAATATATTACCATCGTTATTGTCACTTTATAATATACAAAGATAATTTTTGAGGGAAAACAAATATAATTGTACTTGTGCTAAACAGAGAGAGGCGTTTCTTTCTCAAGCATTTAGTCCAAATTCTTTTAAAATGGTCAAGTTTGGCTGTTACCTGATGGAGCTATGGATAATAAACTTTTGTTGTTTGCCTGTTCATTTAGCCAATATTTCTTATGATTTGTGTCGTCTGGTTAGAAGCAAATATTCACTGAGGGGAACTTGGTTCTCAACAAGCTGATGCTATGTTCAATTTTTTTGCATTCCTGCAGCATTAAGAGCAGCAACAACCTCTACAGATGAGGGACCAACTATGGGTGCTTCAAGTGCATCAGAAGCTTAAAAGTCATGATCTGTGGGCTTCTCAGTTGAGTGGAAATTTTGGTTCTGGTAAATGTAACCAGTTTAGGCTCTACGATGGGACAGTTATTTACCATCAGTGAAGTTAGTTCTACTCTTAATTTGTTGCCCTTTAAGGGTTCTGTATTTTCTTTAAGGGATCATATCTTCTAAATTGGTAAGCCTGTCAATTGGCCTTGTCTGTAAGGTGGCTACCCCAGCCTTGCATCAACCAACTCTATGTGCACTTCCTGGACTTTTACCATCAGTGAACTTAGTTCTACTCTTAATTTGGTGGTTGCTCCTGGAAGGGAAGCCAGTTAAATTAGTATATGTGGTCAGTTTCAATATGGCCCGAGCCTCATGACATATTGATATGAAGTAAGACTCTGAGTGTAGCATCAACACTGCCATGATTTTAATCCATGGCATCAGAAGAGATAAGTCAAGGAGCTCCTGTCATAGCGTATTCAAGAATAGAACACTACTGGGCCAGAGCATTTATGAGTTTAATCTTGAGCAAAATACACCGTAGGTCCATTAACTTTTGGGCATGTGCCACTTACGTCCATCAACTCTCAAACTGCATTTTTAGGTCCATTAACTTTTGGTCGTGTGTCACTTAGGTCCATCAACTCTCAAACTGTATTTTTTGGTCCATTAACTTTTAAGTAGAGTGCACCGGAGGTCCATCAACTATCAAACTTTTTAAGTCGTTCATTGGAGGTCTATTAACTTTTGATGAGGTGTCATGCCCATGCACCTAATCAGGGGAAGTCGGATTTTTTTGGGTTGAATTTGGATACACACGTCGTGTATCCCAGCATGCAGCTTGCCTGGATTTTTTTTTTTTGCTAATTTAATTTGTTTATTATTCTCCATATTTACCAATGACACGGATAAGGTAATTTTTATTACTAATAATATCATTTGTCCTATAAATAATTCCGTCTGAACCTATGTATAGTAAAATTTGTTATAATAATCACCGGCATGTCCAGTCTCCGGTCAGGTTTTTTTATTATTAATATTATCATTAAGACCTATAAATAAGTACGTCTAGGCTTGTGCGTAATAAAATTTACTGTAAAATTCAGACCAGGTAATTTTTATTACTAATAGTATTATTTAGGTCTATAAATAACTCTGTCCGGCCTTGTGCATAGTAAAATTTGCTGTAATAGTCACTGGTAGTGGCACGTTCGGTATCCAGTCACTGGTAGTGACCAAAATGGAATTATTTATTGACCGAAATGAAACTCTTAGTGATAAAAAAACAGTTTGACTGGATACAAAAACGCCACTACCGGTAACTATTACAGCAAATTTTACTATGTGTAGGCCTAGACAGAGTTATTTATAGACCCAAATAATACTATTAGTAATAAACAGTACCTGGTCTGAATTTTACAATAAATTTTACTACACACAGGCTTAGACGTACTTATTTATAGGCCTTAATGATAATATTAGTAATTAAAAAAATCTGACCACAGACAGGACATGTCGGTGATTATTACAATAAATTTTACTAGACATAGGTCCGGACGGAATTATTTATAGGCTAAATGATATTATTAGTAATAAAAATTAAATTAGCAAAAAAATTAGCAAGCTGCATGCCGGAATACACGACGTTTATATCCAAATTCAGCCAAAAAAAATCCGACTTCTCTTGATCAAGCGTATGGACATGGCACCTCATCAAAAATTAATGAACCTCTGGTGAACCACTTAAAAAGTTTAGGGACCCAAAAATACAGTATGAGAGTTGATGAGCATCTCCAAGAGTTTGCCAAATCAATTTGGCATCTACCTATTTTTGGCAAAACAGGAAAAATTGTGCTCCAACAGTTTGGCATCCAACTTGGCAAATTTTAGCAACTTGGCAAATCTCCCCCTTCACGCGCATATTTGCGCGCTGAGCGCGAGTGCGCATCCGGCTTCGCGTGCGGGGCTCTTCGTTTCTTAGCGGGGCTCTTCGTTCGCTTAGCGGGGCTCTTCGTTTCTTAGCGGGGCTCTTCGTTCGCTTAGCGGGCCTCTTCTTATTTTACCAAGTCGAAATGGCAAATTCTTGGAGAGAGTCTATTTTTTCACTTGCCATATATTTTAGCAAGTTGCCAAATCACGATATTTGCCAAGTGAATTTTGGCAAACTCTTGGAGATGCTCTTAATGACACCTCCTCAAAAGTTAATGGACCTTCGGTGCACTCTACTTAAAAGTTAATGGACCCAGAAATGTAGTTTGAGAGTTGATGGACTTAAGTGACACACGACCAAAAGTTAATGGACCCAGAAATACAGTTTGAGAATTGATTGACCTAAGTGACATACGTCCAAAAGTTAATGGACCTACGGTGTATTTTGCTCTTTAATCTTTATAACCTGAATTGCTGGGATTCTGTAGAACAAGATAATGTCGATGATAAAGATTCCTTGAACCATTGAGTTGTGTTTAGTTAACCTGAATCGTCTAGATAGAGCACAAGTGACAAAGGAGTAGTAGCAAAATTTGTGTGGCCCCACCTGGAAGACCACTCCTCTGCTCAGCTTGGTTTGGTTGAACCATAACTTCCAGCGTGATGGAGCTGTGGATAATAAATTCGTGTAGTTTGCCTGTTTGTTTAGCCAATAATTCATATGTTTTATCTGGCTTGAATTTGTGTGCATTTCTTCAGCATTGAGAGTAGCAGCCAACCTCAACAGTTTAGGGGCCAACTATGGTTGCTCCATGTGCATCAAAAGCTTAAAGTGATGATCTGTGGGCTTCTAGGTCGAGTGGAAGTTGGGCTGTGGAAATGCTAACTAGTTTAAGCTTTACAATGGGACAGTTATTTAGCATAAGTTAAGTTAGTTCTAGTCTTAATGCTTTGGCCTTTGCCTTTCATGGTACTGTGTTTTCCTTTAGGGTTCATATCTCCTAATTTCTTTAGCCTGCCCCTGTCTGTAACCCGACTACCCCAGCCCTGCATCAACAAACTCTTTGTGCATTTCCTGGACTTTAGCTTGCACCATGAATATGGTTCCTTTATCTTAAAATATCTATGCTCAATTGAATGGGAATTTGGAATTAAAATGCTGCAAGACTGGAACTGAAAGACTTACTCTTGAGTACTTTGCTGATGGAAGAAAGCAGATAAAAGTTGAAACAGTAGTTGCATGCTAGCACTGATAGGACAGTAAGATCAGAGATCTGAAAGGTTCAGGACAAACAGGTGTTAATTTTTTGAAATCGTCCATGTTTTGAGATGTGTGAGAACAACAGAGGACTCTAGAACAACATGATAGCTTTAATTTGTTCTCCAAAACTTGAATGTTACTTACAAATGTTACAAACTAAGACCACAAATGCCTAGTCATTAATCAGGTTGCTCTGATCAGACATACAATTGAGTATTGTTGGATTATCTCCTGTCCCCATGCTTTTTTTTGTCGCTCCTGTCCCCATGCTTGGGGTAAAATTTTGAGATATCTATCTGTTGCTGCAATGGATTCAGTATTGTCTCTCCATCTATACAGTTCTGCATCTAGTGTCGATGTGTAATAGATGGAAATCTCTGAAATCTTCAGTTCTGCAACTAAGATCTTCAGGCTGAGGCTGTACCGCTGTAGTAGCAGAGAGGAGAAGACTTTGTGATTTTGTTGACTCCAATAATTGCATTCTTCCACTAACTCACTATTTGTAAAATCGAAATGCAAATATGAATTGGGACTCTTCAGCATTTTCATATTGCTGCATAGCTAATTTGACTGCATAAGTACGGCATGCAGACAGAAGCTGTGAATGGCACAACATACCTGAAATTTGAATCCCTAACAGACTATCGTTTTTTGACATTTCCATATCAGGATTATAAATTGAATCAGACATCATGTTTAAAAAATTATCTTGATGCGATGGGCTCAATGTATGCAATTTAGCTCTTCATTTATACTGTATTTAGATCATGTGGTACCCCTGTTATTTATGTTGCATGGCACTGCAGGCTTCTAGAAAGAAAATACTTTGGTCCGATGCATTTGAAATATACATGGATCTTTTAGGGATGAGTACTGCTCCTAGCTATAGCAATCCTTCATTTTTTTTTTCTTGCTGGGAATGAAACTTGCCATTTTAAGCACATCTGTATGGCATACGTGTTCAATAATCTGGAAATGCTAAATGTTGTCAAAGCATCCTGTCTTTTGGTAAGCACTGTCTGTGAAAATCTTTAAGTCCTGTTTGCAATATCTGAATGTTGGATGCATGAGTTTGGTTTCTTCAGGTTTTAGATAACATTACTTGTTCATTTTTTAGAAGAAAGCATGTGAAAAAGGCTCCCAGCATAGACGCTTGCAAGCAGGAACTGACAATTTCAGCTTCAGAACTTTCAGATATGGTATTGTGTACCATCCAATGCCGCATTGAACTGAATATATACTATATTCCATTCCCTGAAAAAAAAAGGAAAATAGCCACCAGGATGGTTCAGCTGGGTTGCCTAGTATAAAATTTTCAATGTCAGTTTGGTTGCTGTTACTAAATTCGTCGTGATCATGGATCATGAACCTTACTCCAGTTTACGTTTTGGATTATTGCTTTTATTTGGTTGGAAAATTCAGGTCTGTAATACTGGCACATGAAGCTTTGCTTTGTACGTGGTTGAATTTCAGTAATTCAGTCCTGGCATATAATTTTGGTGCTACAGAGTATCTGCAGTCCTGAGGAACCTTACCCCTGTTACTTAAATTAATAATATGACAAACATCCTGCCATAACGATGAATCATCATCCTCTGTAGCATCAGAATCTGTTCACCAAAGTGATGAACGAAACGTCCTCGGCTGGGCTTTCCTGCCTCAGCTGCTTGCCCCCTGGCCCCACCTGGCAGAGAGGCTCGTCTACCTGGTTGAACCGGACCAGCCGACCAAGCAAACAAATCGCTCCCTTCTCACCCCTTTTCTCATTTCGCGAACCAACCAAACCCTACGCCGCCGCCGGCGGGGGTTCCGACTTCCGACGAAGGAGCAGTCTCTCGCTTGTGCTCGGATCCTCTCCAGATTCCAGATCCACCAAACCATCGCCGCCCCTCCGGCCGCCCGCCGCGGTCCGACTGGTCGGTCCAATGGAGCCGCCGCCGCCGCCGCGCCGTCCGCCCGCGCTGCCGGAGGAGATCGTCGTCCGATTCCCACCGGACGACCCGGTGAGCCTCGTCCGCGCCGTCCTCGTCTGCAAGCCCTGGTGCCGGCTCGTCTCCGGCAATGGCTTCCACCGCAGGTTCCGCCAGTTCCACCGCACGCCCCCCTTGCTAGGCTTCGTCTGCCATCTCTGGGATGGCGGTGACCCCGTGGCCCGCTTCGTCCCTACCTCCTCCTTCCGACCGCCCCAAACCGACCAACCGCGGCTGGCGCGTTCTCGACGCCCGCCACGGCCGTGTCCTTAGGGCCTGATCACTTTGTCGTCTTGGATCCCATAACAAACGAGCAGTGGGAAATTCCGCGGAAGCTGCTGCGCACTTACACCTGGGTCGCGAGTGTGCTCTGTGCATCCACTAGCGCTTGCGACCACCTCGACTGCCACCGCGGACACTTCCTCGTTGTTCTCCTGGCTCACGGCCCCGGCAAAACGCCATTGTGTATCTACTCATCCAAGACTGGCGCCTGGAGCCAGCCCACTTGTTTGGCTCCCCAGCGCCCCATTGATATGAGTTCTGTACTGTTGCCTTGGTGGGGAATACCCTCTACTTCAGGATTGATTCAAAAAGCATTCTCAAGTATGATTTGGCCACACAGGAAACTTCCATGATTCTACAGCCTCCTGGGTCCCATAAGCTCATAACAATGGAGGATGGTAGGTTGGGAGTTGCAAAACTGGATGAGGCCGCTAGACTCTCCCTCTGGTCAATGTAGGCGAATACCAATGGAGATATTGGATGGACACAAACCAGAGTCATCGATCTTGAGAAGCTACTCCCTGTAAATGCCAGCTCCATCTCTTTTAACTGTATTGGGTTTGCGCTAGGCCTAGGAGTCATTTACAGGTCCTGGAAAAGGAGTAGACGGACGGATGATTTAGGTTTTCTGGTCAGACATATATAGTTGAAACATATGCCGGACCTAATGATTTGGCTAAGCAGGGCATGCTGCCTACCCCACTATGGTGTGATCTTTTAGGCCTTATTTAGATGTAGTTGGATTCGCATCAATCTGCATGTGTTGGGTGGATTAGAGTGGAACTTGAACTAAATTTCACTCCGATTCACCTCAACACATGTGGATTGAGACAAATTCGATAACATCCAAACAAGGTTTTATTTGGTTTCGCTCAAATTTTTCGCCAATAAAATATATGGCATGCCATCATCTCCTTTTTTTCTCATTCCAAAGGTGGATATAGAAATGAATGTTGCACGGATGCATCATGACTCATGAGTGGTTCATATAGGAATACTTCAAAATTGCTATGCTGAAAACTGTCCTCTGTTTTTCTAAATCCAGTAGAAAGCACAAATAAAGGTTTGGAGGGGGTAGCTGACATATAGGTCATAATGTTTTATAAGAGCTTCTCCAAGAGTTTACAAAGCCCACTCCCAATATTGATTTTTTCGCAAGATTAAAAAAAATGTTCTCCAACATCTCCCTATCTTAAGAGCTTCTCCAAGAGTTTACAAAGCCCACTCCCAATATTGATTTTTTCGCAAGATTAAAAAAAATGTTCTCCAACATCTCCCTATCTTAAGAGCATCTCCAACAGTTTTGCAAATAGCTTTGGCATCCTTATTTTTTTTTGAAAAAAAACTCAAAAACCCCTCTCCAACAGTTTGGCATATGAGTTTGGCATCTTTGGGGAATTGGCAAAAGAGCGAGCAATCGGCGCATATATGCGCGCGTCGGGAGCCGCACATCCGCTTGGCATCGGTCTTTCTCACGGGGCTCTTCGTTGCTTAACATGGTTCTTCGTTCGCTTAGCGGACCTCTTCGTTTCTTAGCGGGGCTTTTGGGTTTTTGGAAACGAAATTTGTCAAACTGTTGGAGATGCGATCTTTTTTTCCTCCCCGTAATAGTTTGGGAGTTGGCAAACAACAAGATTTGAGAAACCAAATTTGCCAAACTATTGGAGATGCTCTAACTTCCAATCTTTCCACGTTTGGGAAAATCAACCCAGTCGCCCGGAAATATAGGCGCCCGTATCATCAATCGGCCAATCTTGAGGTGGAAGTATGCAGGGAAGAATAAGGAGTAGGACAGGTTTCAATGCAAATATACAAAAGAGAAAGATGTTCCAATACAAATATACAAAGAGAGAGAAAGTATAAAAATTGTTAGGGTGATTTGGAAATAGTCCAAGATTCTAATGCAAAATTGTCTTCTATATTTTACGAGCGGAATTTTTGGAAACTGTTGGCGAAGCTCAACAAATATACTGCCAAACTTTTTTTAGCTACTTGGAAACCTTATTGATTTATCAATTGGTTTTTTAGGAACTATTGGAGATGCTCTAAGACCTTGATTTTACATCCAATGGTCAAAAAATCTAACGGCCTCTTTGGATCCTGTGAATTAAAATTAATATCTAGAAAAAAATGATTTTCATTTCACTATTAGATTATTTTCAATTCCTCTCAATTCCTAGGAACCCAAAGGGAAATTTATGTAGTATCGCCTTTTTTTGTTGGGGTTCGAAAATTTTTTATATTGCCTAAAATTTTTGGGTAATTCATATTTCGTTCAAAAATTACACTAAAATGGCCCTCCATATCCTCTAGCTTCTCCAAAGTCCAAATTTCTTCAAATTTATTTAATTTCCTAACTCACACGTTCGACGTCACGAGCATATGCAGCTTGCCTAACATCAGCCCCCCGTATTACCATTGTTCTACTTTTTGTGATTTATTGTGTTAAATCGTCGGCGTTATATAAATTTGTGATACATGATGAATTAGAGTTTTTCTAGTGAAGTGACGCTAATTATTTTCTAAAAATCATTTTGAATTTGTATAAATTTAACCTGATATTTCTGAAATTACTGAAATTTCGTATTTATCGGCCGGGACCTTTTTTTCATCCCAATATTGTAAACCACTGTTTAATTTGCTGAATACTGAAACAGGGCCTAATAGATATGGGGCATAAAAATCGTCGGCTGGCGTTTCCCCTATTTCATTTACTGTATATTGAAACATTTCGGCATTTCTGAAATTACTCACGATATACGAGCGGAAATATATCTCGCCAGCATTCAACAATCTTGAAATGCTTTTTCTTTTTTTGAAAAAAGCAAATCTTCAAATGTTCCTGTTTGGGGAAAAAATCCTGATTGTTTTGCGTCACTGGGCCTCAGGTTCTCAGCACAGCCTGGCAGGTTGAATCGGCCCAGTTGGCTCGTCTCCTCGTGCTCATCCGTCACACAATCTCGCATCACTTCTTTTCCCCACAAGACGAAACCCTCGACACCCCCCACCCCCCCCCCCACCCCGCCGGCCGCCGGACAGTCCGAATCCTTCCCATCAGTATGGCGGTGGCACGCGTTCTGTTGGACGAGCTCATCGAGGAGTTCCTCCTCCGCCTCCCGCCGGCTGAGCCCGAGACCCTCATCCACGCCGCCCTCGTCTGCAAGCCTTGGTACCGCATCATCTCCGACCCCGCTTCCGCCGCCGATTCTGGGAATTCCACCGCGCAGCACCGATGCTCGGCTTCTTCTGCAACATCTTGGACTCCCGATTCATCCACTACTGCAGACCGCGGGTTTGCCGAGCGCCTGAGACGCTCGGCAAAGGGCTCCCGGCAACGAAATGCCCGGCAAAGGCTCCTTTGCCGAGCGCCTAGGCGGCATTCGGCAAAGAAAAGTGGCGGTCACGGCGTGACGTTTTCTTTGCCTAGCGCCTCCAGCCTGGCGCTCGGCAAAGAGCAAACTAATTTTTTTTTAAAAAAAAATTCTTTGTCTAGCGCCTCCAGCCTGGCGCTCGGCAAAGAGCAAACTAATTTTTTTTTAAAAAAAATTCTTTGCCTAGCGCCTCCAGCCTGGCGCTCGGCAAAGAGCAAACTAATTTTTTTAAAAAAAATTATTTGCCTAACGCCTCCAGCCTCGCGCTCGGCAAAGAGCAAACTAATTTTTTTTAAAAAAATTCTTTGCCTAGCACCTCCAGCCTGGCGCTCGGCAAAGAGCAAACTAATTTTTTTTAAAAAAAATTTCTTGCCTAGCGCCTTCAGCCTGGCGCTCGGCAAAGGATTGCCTTTGCCGAGGGCCAAGCGTGGGGCACTCGGCAAAGCTGGGTAAGCTGTCGTGTTGCAGCGCTAAATATGGCAGCTTTGCCGAGCGCAGCGCCAAAAAGCGCTCGGCAAAGGCTCTTTGCCTAGCGCTGCGCTAGGCAAAGCTGAAATCCAGATTTCGTTTTTTTTATTTTTTGCTTTCTATCGCTGCAAACACAACAAATCATATATATACATCAAATGGATATCACCATGAACACAAATAATACTATTTATATCACAATTTCATCGCTTTTATCACCACCGTCACCATATATATCACAATAGCACATATATCTCATAATAGCATCACTTATTCGGTGATAAAGTCCATTACAACAACTTGATGTTCATGAAGTTCAACAAAACAAGTCCAAGTCCATGACATGAAGTTCAACACAACAAGTTCAGGTTCATCACCAAGAGAAGGAATACGTGACAACAACTTCGACGTTACTCACTGAGGCGGCGGTGGAGGTTGGTACCCGGGCCACCCATGTGACGGCGGCGACGGTCCCCCATGCTCGTTCGGCACGTGGTTCGAACCCGCCAACTGAGGCTACACACAGGAGCAGCGATTGCATGAGACAAAGTTAAATAACTAAATAACATGCATGTATGATATATATTACTCACCGGAGTAGTGTTGAGAGCAACGAAGGGAGGAACGACGGGAGGAGGCTGAGGTGGATCCGTCAAGTTGGGTGGCAAAGTAACACCCAGAGAACTCTACAGAAACGCCAGCACGTCCGACATCCTCTGGTCACTTGCTAACCGCGCCGCCCGCTCTGAAGCCACAACCGCCTCCAGCTCGTCGGTCCTCTTGTTCGAAGTTTCCACCTGGGCCTATACATTGTTGCAAAGGTAATGTTAGTGAAGCGACAAGGAAATCCTCGTGTAATGCACGACGAGTAAACCAAAACTAACCTGTAGTGCCTCGACCTGGGCCTGTCCATAGGCCGGCCGCTCGTGTATCGGCGGGAGTCCGGAGCCACTCGTGGTCTGTGCTCGGATCTGGGAGAGAGTGGGAGTAGTGGCGCTGTTGATCACGCTGTTGGCCATCCAGTAGCGCCCATGCTGCTTTCCCTTTCCAAGACACATGACGAGGCGCGCATCGATGTTGTTAGTCATTGGATCATAATCCGGCCCATACATCGCCCTCGCCGCCTCATGGTACTCGGTGACTTTCTTGTATGCACTCTCACTTGTGTACGCCTCGGGCGGGTCCTCCGGGTTGAAGGAGACGTCGGACGTCGCCTTGCCCTTGTGTGACATGGTATATGCGGCGAAGTAGGAGCATGGCTGGCCACCGTGCGCCGCCGACTGCGAGAACGAAAAGAAGTTTGTTAGTAGTCTTTGCCTAGTTACATTAAAGCATGGCAACAGTTACAAACATGATGACGTACCCAAGCTCGACCGAAGCCGTCGACGTTGCGATTGCCTTGATGGTGAGGTACACCTGGCATGGCCAAACGGTGAGCCCGGGCAGCCGCGTGCTGCTGCCGCCACTCCTCGCTCAGCCAACGGTCCACGATTTGCCCCCACGCCTCGGGGGACTTTTCGCACCATCAAGGAATGACCTACACGTCATGAAGTAATCAACATGTTAGGCAGTCAAGTTCATAGCACCTAATGTTGAAAGGAACTTAATTTAAAGTTGTTCAGTTACCTGCATGAACTGCTCTTTGGTGAGAGAGAGCCTCCGCTCTCGGATTTGTTTCTTGTTGACGCTCTCTCCAAACTGCTTCCCATAGTAATCTCTGATGGCCTGGACTCTCGCCTCGTGGTACATGTCCGTGACGCGCTTCCTGCAAGCTTTCCTAGCCACGGCGTCCGCATTGCCCTCGTAGCTCTCGTCGAGCTTGAAGTACGTCTGCATATGAAGACACGATGTATGCATTAGTTATTTCAAGTAGGATCCAATGAATGTGTTGCATTGAGGCATGTAGTGCGAGGAAGGCTTACCCAGAACTCCTGAAGGATGTGCGCTGCCACGTTGCCTGCGGTGGCATGGTGGGCGGACTCGTAGTAGGCCCACGTGTAGGCAGGCTCGTCCTTCCCGGCATGCGTTACAATGCCAGGGAAGTAGTGCCTGACCAGGGCCCCTAGGACGCCATTCACATGGCGCGAATCCTCTTCCGACACAACCCTCCAGGTCCTGCATAAGTGATTGAGTAAATATATTAGTATATATTTAGATTTTGAACAAAGGATACAAAGTAATAGTGATAACATGTAGAGGTGTCTTACGCTTGCCCCTCTGGGACAATCGAAACGCGTCGCCTCGGTTTGATAGGGAGAGACGTGGGACCTCGGAAGTAGACACTCCCCGCAGCAGTGGAAGACGACGTCCCGGCAGAGCCCTCGACCCCGCCACCGCCGAGGTCCCCGTCATCGTCCCCCTCGTCCTCCTCGTCCTGCTGCACCACCTGCTGCTCCTCGTCCTCCTCCTCCTATTGCGGCTGCTCCTCGTCGTCCTCTTGCTGAGGCTCAGGCTGGACCACGGGAGTCGTCCTCATCGGCCTCCTCGCCGTCCTCCTCGCCATCCTACGGCGTCTCATCCCCGCTGGAGTGGGCTCTGGCGCGTCATCCGCGCCCCCTCCACTACTAGAGCCCTGGTAGAAGTGGCTTAGGCTCCTCTGACGGCCTCCTGGCATTGTTGCTCAATCACCTGCAATTAAGAAGGAAGATGTAATTAGAAATAGATACAAAATAAACAAAACTAAATTACAAAATTTGAAAGTATTACATGTATGTTACAAATATTCTTCATGATCGGGATTAGCTGGACCGTAAGTCTCATCATCACTATCAACCAGGTCAAAATAATCAACGACATCTGGCGGAGGAATGTTGTCTTCATCGTCATTGCCTAGACGCAACCGCTCAAGCATTTGTAAGTCGTTTGGATCTCGCACCTCATCTCCGTCGTCATCATCAATGACCATTACATTATCTACATCCATTCCTATCTCACAGGTTAAGTCTATCTTGAACCTTCCTTGTAGCCCATCTTCTTGGTAAAACTCTTCGTCATACGTGGTTGGGTTGAAGTGGTAGTCTTCATCGTTTGGGAGAGGTGCTCCGCCGTGTGGCGACACCTTGTGCACAACACACCAACCACTGAGATCCGGACTAGTCTTGCAAGCATACGGCGTATAATAAACTTGTGTGGCCTGTTGTGCCACAATATACACATCGTCTCTTGGATAGACAGAATCCTGTCGAATTTCAACAAGACCAAGATTTGGGGTCTTCCTCGTTACTTTCGGATCAAACCAATGGCATTTGAATATGACAGGACGAGCTTTGGTGCTACCAGGGAATGTGATTTCGTATATTTCTTCAACTCTTCCATAGTAGTCCCTGCCATCAGTGCCGGGCGTAAAAACCCCGCTATTTGTGGTCTTTCGATTTGGCCGCACGCGCTCGTAGCTTGTTGTGTGAAACCGAAATCCATTCACGTCGTAAGCGGACAATGACTTGACTCGGCGGTCACACCCATTGGCAACACATCTCAGGTCAGCACCGATAGAAGGATCGGTTCGGGCCTTGGTTGAGAACCAACTAATGAAATCGGACCTCCCTTGTTCCGCACCATTGGCGAGGAGGGTGTCTTGTTTCGACGGGGTAGGCTCCCTTGAACGGTGCCAGTATTGATGAATGAATTCCCTGTGACGAGTAACAAGGGGGTTAGATGTAGAAAAGGTGCGGGATTATTGAAACTAGTGCATTGAGAACTTACACAATGTATGGGTCCACCTCTTCTAGGTTGGTCAGCACATACAACATAATTTTACGCCACTCCACATTTGACAAGCGCTTAGTGGTTGACCCACCGGCTCTTCTAAGTTGCCCTCGGAAAAGGCTGAGGGTCCACTCATTTTCATCAGCATTGTAGCGAGGAGGTGGATTATGCACACTTGGAAGGGTGTCGTCGTAATACGATGTTGTGAAGTTTGACGTCTCCTCCAAAGTGAATGCACTTGCAATGGAAGCCTCGATTTTACCCTTGTTTTTGCACTTTTTTCGAAGAGTCTTTAGGCACCTCTCGATCGGATAGCACCAACGGGCCTGCACGGCCCCCCCATTCGTGCCTCATACGGGAGGTGTAATATCAGATGCTGCATGGGATTGAAGAAGCCTGGTGGAAAGATTTTCTCCAACTTGCAAAGCAGGATAGTTGCCACTTTTTCCGAATCTGTAATCATGGACCGAGATAACTCCTTGGCACAGAGCTGGCGGAAGAAGTAGCTCAACTCTGCCAGCACTGTCCATATGGGCTCGGGGACGAAGCCTCGGACCATCGTCGGGAGAAGACGCTCAATCCAAATGTGGTAGTCATGACTCTTCATCCCGTTCACTCGGAGAGTACTTAAGTTCACTCCCCTCCTCATATTTGCTGCGTACCCATCAGGGAACATCAATGTCTTCATCCATTCGAGTACTTCCCTCCTTTGTCTGGGGGCTAGGACAAAATCCGCCTTAGGTCTTTTCCATGTCCTACCACCACTAGGAGCTCATATCTCTTGATGTGGTCTATGGCACAACTCTGCGAGGTCCGCTCGAGCCTTAGGGTTGTCTTTTGACTTTTCAGTGTTCATGAGCGTTGCCCAGAGTGCCTCCGCGACATTCTTTTCGGTGTGCATGACATCAATGTAATGTGGCATGAGGAGGTCATCAAAATAAGGGAGCCTCGTCAAGCCAGACTTATGAGTCCACATGTGTTCCTTGCTATATCCCACGAACCCATCACCTTGTTCATTCTCCACGAGAGCATCAATCTGAGCATGGACCTCGGCAGGAGTCATCATCTGTGGTGGAGGTTCAGTGACTTCGACACCTTTCGTAAAGCCCACGGTGTCTCGCCTGAATGCGTTGTCGAGGGGCAGGAATTGACGATGTTTGTCGAACGACGAATACTTACCACCCTTCTTGAGCCAGATGAACCTCAGATGAGCCTTGCATAATGGACATGGGAACTTCCCGTGGACACACCAACCGCAGAATATCCCATACGCTAGGAAGTCATGCATGGAGTACTGGTACCAAACGTGCATTTTGAAGACGGTTTTTGTAGCTCGATCGTATGTCCACACCCCATCCTCCCAAGCACTGATGAGTTCATCAATCAGAGGCTCCATGAAGACACCCATCTTCTTCCCCGGGTGTCCAGGAATAATCAACGACAAGAATACGTTCAAACATTGAAAGGAGACGCCGGGGGGAGGTTCAGTGGGATGACGAACACGGGCCAACACGTGTACGGGGCAGCCATCATACCATAAGGATTGAACCCATCTGTTGCCAACGCCACGCGTACATTACGAGCCTCTGACGCTTTCTCATGATGGATGCGATCAAAGTGTTGCCATGCTTCACCATCGGACGGATGCACCATCTTGTCGGGATTGTATCGTTTCCCCAGTTTGTGCCATGTCATCTGCTTAGCAGGCTCCTCGCTCATGTATAGCCTTTGGATCCTCGGCAAGAAAGGGAGGTACCGTAGGATTTTCATCGGGACGGTAAGCTGCTCCTTGTGGCCTCCACCAGAGTCTACCTCCAGGTACCGAGAGGCTTTGCACTTCAGACAATACTTCTCCTGCTCAAGATCTTTCCTGAAGAGGACACACCCGTTCGGACAACAATGTCTCTGCTCGTTCGGCATCTTGAGTCCATCAAGGAGTTTTTGGCACTCCAGAAGCAGGCTAGCAATCAAGGCCAGCATGCCACTGAAGTGTTGCCGACTCATGTTGATCTCGGCCTTAAACGCCATCACGCGTCCAACGGCATCGAGCTGACAAACCGTCGTGCGATCATGAAGGGGTTTCTGTGCCGAAGCCATCAGGTCGTAGAACGCCTTTGCGGATGCCTCCGCCTCCTCCGCACGTCCATCGGGGATCTGTGCTTGTGCGAAGTCATCTAACATGTCTAAAACCCCGCCACCATCATCGACATGCTCGAGGCGAGGCCGCACAACCTCCTCTCTCAACCGATGCGCTTCACCATGGTGTACCCACCGGGTATAGCCCGGCACAAAGCCATTCAACTGAAGATGTTTAGCCATGGTCTCCTGGTTTTGCCATTTCCTATTTTCACACTTGCTACAGGGACACTTCGCCAATCGCGCTCTATTCACACCACTGCCGAATGCACGGTCCAAGAAAGCCTCCGTCTTCTACCCCCATTCAATGCTAAAATCATGCTTACTTGTGTATCCCGCATACATCCACTCACGGTCATCCATCCTCTAACATGCATATCAAAGATGAACATAAACATCAAGTGCATCTACTTCGTGTTCCTACCATCTAATAGGTAAGGATAGGTCCTAATCCCACCTGGGGATGCATAGACGAGGTTAGTTTCCATGGGCTACTCCGAGCCGAGACAGAATTTCGGTAGCACCTCCCCGCTGTTCTCTAAATACACGTCCCGGCGGGGAGAGTGTGTATCCGGAGAACAACACGAAGGTGAGGCTAAAACCCTGTCTCGGATCAGAGCAGACCATGGAAACTAACCTCGTCTATGCATCCGCGGGCTATCCAAAAAAAGTGGACAATCCGAAATAGATATGGTTATACATATGCAAAGATCGCATACTTCCAACCGTATCCGTTTCGGACGGGAGACGCCTAACTGGGTAACGCGACCTACGTCCACATGTGACGGAAAGAGGGGTCATACCGTAGGTGCCGGTGAAGACAGGCTAGCGGGGCAGTGCCGAGTCGTGCTCCTTCAGCTATCCTCCAACGGGAGCCCTCCTGAAAAAAACCAATTAGTGAGAACAAAAAATTTCGGCAGCACCTCCCCTATACGGGGAGGTTACCAAACCTGCAAAAAAAGACGGCACGATGGCCGACAACCACAAATACATCACCGGCACGATGGCCGACTAGCACATATGTATTTCCAATCCATGCAGAAGAATATATGCAAGTATTAACTCTATTAGTATAACCACTACTAGTAGTACCACTACTCACACTACCACTACTACTACGCCTACTACTCCTAGTCCTAACCCTTCTACTACTACTACCTACTACTCCTACAATTACTACTACTACTCCAACTACTACTACACCTACTACTAATCCTACTACTACCACATTGCCTACCACGACTTCGCCTACTACTACTCCTACTCCTACTACTCCAACTACTACTACACCTACTCCTACTACTCCTACTCCTACTACGTCAAACTAGACGTACCTGTGGCGGACGACGCGGGGTGCGGCGGCCGAGGCGAGCGCGGGCCGCGGCAGCAGCCGGCGGTCGCGGTCGAGGTGCGCGCGACCGTTTCCGAGGCGGGGGCCGGCGCAGCCGGGGTGGGGCTGGCGCGGCCGGGGCCGGGGCGGGGGCGGGCCGCGGCCGGGGCGCGGCCGAGGGCGGAGCGAGCGCGGCCGGGGCTGGCTCGGCCGTGGCCGGGGCGGGGGCGGGCCGCGGCCGGGGCGGGGGCCGGCGGCGCGGGTTGGGGGCGTGGCCGACGGCGGAGCGGGCGCGGCCGGGGCCGGCTCGGCCGGGGCCGGGGTGGGGGCGGGGGCGGGCCGCGGCCGGGCGGGCGGGGGCGGGCCGCGGCCGGGCGGGCGCGGCCGGGCGCGGCCGGCGTGGGCGCAGCCGGGGCGGTGGCCGGCGCGAGCGCGGCCGGGCGGGCGTGGCCGGCGCGGGCGCGGCCGGAGCTGTGGGTGGCGGGGCGCGGTCGGCGCTGAGCAGGGGACCGGCGGGCGCTGGGGCTGTGGCGCGGTTGTAGTTTTTTTTACAGGGTGGAGAGTATATTTTACCGCGTCCTTTGCCGAGCGCCCCCGATCTGGCGCTCGGCAAAGTATTCTGATCTGGCGCCCGACAAGAATACTTTGCCGAGCGCCAGATCGGGGGCGCTCGGCAAAGACTTTTTCGTTTTTTTTAATTTGTTTTTTGAATTTGTTTTTTTTTGTTTGTTTAATTGCTGTACAATACTTTGCCGAGCGCCAGATTGGGGGCGCTCGGCACAGACTTTTTCGTTTTTTTTTAATTTGTTTTTTTGAATTTGTTTTTTTATTTGTTTAATTGTTGTACACTACTTTGCCGAGCGCCAGATCGGGGGCGCTGGGCAAAGACTTTTTCGTTTTTTTTGAATTTGTTTTTTTGAATTTGTTTTTTTATTTGTTTAATTGTTGTACACTACTTTGCCGAGCGCCAGATCGGGGGCGCTCGCAAAGACTTTTTCAGTTTTTTTTTGAATTTGTTTTTTTGACTTTGTTTTTTTTATTTGTTTAATTGCTGTACACTACTTTGCCGAGCGCCAGATCGGGGGCGCTCGGCAAAGACTTTTTCATTTTTTTTTGAATTTGTTTTTTTTTGTTTGTTTTATTGCTGTACAATACTTTGCCGAGCGCCAGATAGAGGGCGCTCGGCAAAGACTTTTTTGTTTTTTTTTGAATTTGTTTTTTTTTCTGTTTGTTTTATTGCTGGGGCTGTACACTACTTTGCCGAGGGCCTCTAGGCGCTCGGCAAAGGCACCCCTTTGTCGAGTGCCAACCGTGGCGCTCGGCAAAGGCACCTCTTTGCCGAGTGCCAACCGTGGCGCTCGGCAAAGGCACCTCTTTGCCGAGCGCTGACCTTTGGCGCTCGGCAAAGAATTTTCTTTTTTTTGTTTTTTTCTTTCAAACTTTTTTGTCATGCATTACACATTATTTAAAAGTATATGTTAAGTTTGGGTACTTTTTTAAATCTTTTTACTATATATCGTTAGTTTATTTGATTTAATTGAATTTCTCCGATAAACGCGTGTTTGAACTGTAGGTGCATCGAATCTCCGAATTGGACGGTTTGAAAATTGATATTCGCGTTACTTAGCGTATGTTAAGGCCGTATCCAGGAGCACGCATGAAATATCGAACATCTCGCGCACGGGACACGGCGACCAAGTTGCGCGTAAAGTGCTATTAAATTATAAAAAATGCAAACAAAGTCCGAAAATCACGAAACCTGCTGTCCCAGGGCATCATCAGGCCTAGCACATCGGCTTTCTCTGCCCCGGTGTTGCTGGTCAAGAAGGTGGACTCGTCCTGGCGTTTCTGTGTCGATTACTGGGCTCTCAACGAACGCACCGTGAAAGACAAATTTCCTATTCCAGTGGTGGAGGAGCTGCTCGATGAACTCAAAGGCGCTCGCTTCTTCACTAAACTCGATCTTCAGTCGGGTTACCATCAAGTCCAGATGCACGTGCACGACATCGAAAAGACGGTGTTCAGGACACATCATGGCCATTTCGAGTTCTTGGTCATGCCATTCGGGCTCACCAACATGCCTGTGACATTCCAGAGCCTCGTGAACACCGTGCTGCAGCCCGTTCCTTCGTAAGTTTGTGCTAGTATTTTTCAATGATATATTGATCTACAGCCCCTCCTGGACGACACACCTGCAGCACGTCAAGGCAGTCCTCGCAGGACTGCGGGCGCACCAGCTGTGCATCAAGCGCAGCAAGTGCTCCTTCGCCGCGTTGTCAATGGCCTACCTGGGCCACATTATCTCTGCTGACAGAGTGGCAATGGACCCCGCCAAGGTGGACGCCGTGGCGTCATGGCCGCAGCCGGGCTCCGCGCGTGATCTCCACGGTTTTCTCGGCCTCACGGGGTACTACCGCCGCTTTATCAAGGACTTGGGCGCCATTGCTGCACCACTGACCCAGCTCCTGCACAAGGATGCATTTCTCTGGTCTGATGCTGTAGCAGCAACGTTCCAGCACCTCAAGAAGGCGCTGTCGACGGCACCAATTCTCCAGCTTCCGGACTTCGACCAGCAGTTCACCGTCGACTGCGACGCCTCGGGCTCGGGCTTTGGTGCGGTCCTCCACCAGGGCACAGGCGTGATCACGTTCTTCAGCCGGCCCTTCTCGCCATGACACATGAAGCTGGCGACATACGAGTGTGAGCTCATCGGCTTGGTGCAAGCCGTCCGCCACTGGAGGCCATATTTGTGGGGTCGTCGCTTCATCGTTCGCACAGACCACTACGCGCTCAAATTCTTCCTCGATCAACGTCTCTCCATGCTGCCCCAGCATCAGTGGGTCAGCAAGCTATTCGGCTACGATTTCGCCGTCGAGTTCCGCCCCGGCCACCTCAACTTCATTGTGGACACGCTCTCCCCGCGCGATGATCTGGACGGCCGCGTTCACGCGCTGTTCGGGCCGTCCTTCGACTTCTTCGATGACCTGGGCCGCAAGCTCCAAGACGACATACAGCTGCGGACCGTGCATGACAACATCGCCGACCAGGGCGCGCCGTGGCGCGTCGAACACGGCCTCATCCTGCACGGAGCCCGTGTCTTCATTCCAGCCGGCTCGTCGCTGCTGCCTACGGTCCTAGAGTTGGCTCACTCCACTGGACACGAGGGCTTCCAGAAAACATTGCAGCGGCTCCGTGCAAACTTCTACATCGAGCATGACCGCGCCCTGGTGCGCGACTTCGTGGGCGTGTGCACAGCGCAACAAGGTTGACACGCTCCGGCCGGTGGGTCTTCTGCAGCCCCTTGAGGTCCCCTCCCAGGTGTGGTCCGACATTTCCCTTGACTTCATCGAGGGGCTGCCGCACGTACATGGCAAGAGTGTGATCCTAACAGTCATCGATCGCTTCTCCAAGCATGCACACTTCATCGCCTTGAGCCACCCCTACACCGCGCTAACGGTCGCCAAAGCATTCTTTGACGCCATTGTTCGTCTTCATGGTTTTCCCAATTCGATTGTAAGTCACAGGGACCCGGTGTTCACAGGCGCTGTGTGGCGCGAGCTGTTCCGGCTGGCGGGCGTCAAGCTTCGCCTTAGTACGGCCTTCCACCCGCAGACGGACGGCCAATCCGAGGCAGTGAACAAAACGATCGCCATGTACCTCCGCTGCATCACCGGTGACCGGCCTCGTGCGTGGCTAGAGTGGCTACCTTGGGGCGGAGTACTGCTACAACACCTCATACCACTCTGACCTGCGCACCATGCCGTTCCAGGTGGTCTATGGTCGACCGTCGCCTGCGCTGCTGCCCTACACAGCCAGTTCTTCTGCCGTGGACTCGGTGGACGCGCTGCTCCAGGACCGGGATGAGTTCCTAGCGGATGTGCGTGCTCGCCTTCTTCAAGCTTAGGAGTACGTGCACTGCTACTACGACAGCCACCATCGCCAGCTCGAGTTTTCAGTGGGCGACTGGGTGTGGCTCCGGGTGTTGCACCGCCCGGTGCAGTCCTTGCTGCCTAGTCGAAGGGCAAGCTGAGCCCTCGCTTCGCGGGACCGTTCCAAATGACTTAGTGTGTCAACGACGTCGCCTATCGCTTGGCGCTGCCGGAGGGCGCGCGCATTGATGATGTTTTCCACGTTGGGCTCCTCAAGCCGTTCCACGGCACTCCTCCAACATTGCCGCCGGCCCTACCTCCTCTATGCCATGGACGGACTCTACAGCACCCGGAATGTGCTCTCCGCGCCCAGCTTCGTCGCGGTGTGTGGCACATCCTCGTCAAGTGGCAGGGACTGACGGACGCTGAAGCTACATGGGAGTGCCTCGACGACCTTCGTTCGGCGTTCCCCACCTTTCAGCTCGAGGACAAGCTGTTCGTCGAGGGGGGCAGTAATGTTATGTTGGGCAAAGTTTATCAGCGCCGCAGGAAGACAAGTGGCTGATGGTGCTCGCGAGGTTGAAGCGCACCAGAGCGTGATCACTATGCAGCCAGCGCTGCAGGCGCCTTTGAGTAGTTGCAGGATCCGGTTGTTTAGGGATTTTATTTAGCATGTGGTACTCCTTAGTTTCAGGGAGAAGTTTGTTGAGATTTGGGTACAAGTGTTGGACAAGTCGTATTAATGAGATTAGCCTGGGATTGGAGTTCATCTCCCCTTGGGCCCCTGGGTCTACTGTTCATGGTCTCCTACTGTTGCCACTTCCATCCACGTTCCAGGCGCTGAGCACGGCGCCGCCAACTCGCCGCCGCGGGGTGTTCAAGCTGCGGCCCTCCATCAGCCATTCCTACTCCCTCAGATCCATAAGCCATAACACTATACTTTGCAAGGGCAAAGTTGTGAGTCTTTATCATTAATCGAAAAGAAGTACCTGAACTGTATGATTATCTTGTGAATTGTCCGACTTGTAGTTCTCTTGACATTTCTCTGTTCACTGTACATTGCCATAGGTGACTAAGTAGCATAGTGATACTTGTCTTGATCATATCATTCTTAATGAATTCTTCAATAGTCTGGAACCATGTTTCAGAATTTTGGTTTACCATTGTGGAAAAGGAACCATGTTTCAGTTTGATATCTCGGATGAAATTATTTTCAATTCCTCTCAATTCCTAAGAACCAAAAGGGAAATTTACGAAATATCGTCGCCTTTCTATCCTTCTAATCGAACTTGAAATTAGGTTCAAAAGAAAGCTATTCTGAAAATAAAATAAATACCTCTTTTAGAGGCCTTTTTTGTTGGGGTTCGAATAAATTTATATCGCCCAAAATATTTCGATTAAATTCGTCTTTCGTTCCAAAATCACACCAAATCACACTAAAATGGCCCTCCATATCCTCTAGCCTCACCATTTAATTTCCTAGCTCACATGTTCGATGTCACTAGCATATGTAGCTCGCCTACCATCAGCCCGCCATATTAGCACTGTTATTCTACTTTTGTGATTTATTGTGTTAATACGACGGTGTTTTATAAATTTATGATGCATGATGAATTAGAGAGTTTTTCTAGTGAAATGACAGTAATTATTTTAAAAATAATTTCGTATTTAGGATGAGTTTGGATAGATGAAACGTTTCACTTTCTGATGAGTTTGGATAGATGAAACGTTTCACTTTCTGATGAGAATCACCTAAATCACTTCCAAACGCCTTTTCCAGCAAGTGATTCGGAACCAAAATGTTTCACCGTTTCTACATACGCACGTGAAACAGGAGGTTGGTTTCGCACAGATTCTCATGTCATCGCTTCTTACTTTTTATTCTAAATTATTTTTAGTGCAACAAGTTAAAATGGTTTGTATTTAATTTTTTTCTCCATCCACAAAATGTTTAGAATTTTTTTGATCATATTTCTATTTACTTGATCTTTTTAAAGAGAATCTAGATCCGAAGCGGTTCTGCGAGAATCTGGAGCCCTGCCAAATGCACACACCCCTTATTGCTGGGGAACGAAGTTTTTTCGTACCGATATTGTAAACCCAATTCCCCTATTTTATTTACTGTACTGAAACATTTACTGCATTTGCAGAAGAAGGCATGGTAGGAGGGTAGATTCATGTGGGCTCACGAGATACGAGCGGAAATATATCTCGCCAGCATTCAACAATTTTCAGTTGTTTTTTTTTTGAAAAAAGCAAATCATCAAATGTTCCTGTTTGGGAAAAATATCGTGATTGTTTTGTCATTTTTAGGATTTGGATGAGAGATATTTAGAAATTCCGTTGGATTAAGCAACAGCAGGAAGCAGGACATTGCAAAGGCTTGCTGGTTGAACCGGCCCAGTTGTCTCGTCTCCTCGTGCTCATCCGTCGCACAATCTCGCATTGCTTCTTTTCCCCACCAGACGAAACCCTCGATCCCCACCGGCCGCCGGCCACCGGAGTCCGAATCCTTCCCATCAGCATGGCAGCGGCGCCCGCTCTGTTGGTCGAGCTCATCGAGGAGTTCCTCCTCCGCCTCCCGCCGGCCGAGCCTGAGACCCTCGTCCACGCCGCCCTCGTCTGCAAGCCCTGGTACCGCATCATCTCCGCCTCCCGCTTCCGCGGCCGATTCCTGGAATTTCACCGCGCAGCACCGATGCTCGGCTTCTTCTGCAACATCTTGGACGCCCAGTTCGTCCCCACCTCCTCTTTCCGCCCGCCCGACGCCGGCAATTTCCGCGCGTTGGACGCCCGCCACGGCCGCGTCCTCCTCTCCCCGTGGGACGACGTGGACGAACCCTTCATGGTGCCAGTAGCACTCCCTGACGCCATCTGGGGACTAGAAGACTGGCACACGACTGTGCTCTGCGCAGCCGCAGCAAGCGGCAGCTGCGACCACCGTGACTGCCACGGCGGACCCTTCGTGGTTGTCTACATGGCCCCCAGCATTGAGCCTGCGCAAATGTCCTTCTTGCACGTCTACGTCTACTCATCGGACGCTGCCTCATGGAGTGAGATGGCTCGGGTCCCAAATTGCTGTGTCGATGTGGTGCTCACGGCACTTGTCGGGAGCACACTCTACTTCTCCATTGATTGCGGCAGCCGAACTCTCAGTTATGATTTGGCTACACAACAAACTTCTGTGATTCACCTGCCACCTAAGCCTGGTGACTGTGCTACTGCGTTCATGGTGGTGGAGAATGGTGGGCTTGCAATCGCAAGATTGGACAAGGCTGGCAAACTCTTCGATCTGGTCAATGGAGGTGAATCCCAGCCGAGACATACGATGGACACAAATCAAAGTCGTCGAGCTCGACAAGTTGCTTCCTGTCAATGCGTGCTCCATATCTTCTGAATTTCTTGGCTTTGCGCAAGGCGTTGGAGTATTTTTCATAGGGACGTATGATGGGTTATTCAGTTTTGATTTAATGTCTGGCCAGGCGAGGAAGGTGTTTGAAGAGCGATGTGATGAAATTGGCATCCTCAGTGCTTTTCCTTGTGTTGTTCCCTATGTGAGTTTCTACACTCCAGGTACGTGTTCGTTCGTTCGGTTTATGGTTTGCCATTTTTTGAACTTGTGAATTTTCAGTCATTGACATGAAACTATATATGGACAAATAACATAATATTTATTCATCTGTTATGCCTACCTACATCTCCTATTTTTGTCAGATAGATGTATAACTCTGGTATGCCTACCTACACATTCTGTTTAGGTTGCGGATTATCCTTGACACATGCCTTTAATTTTTTTTTTTGAACGCAATGGCAGGAGCTCTGCCTTTCAATTAAGTTGGGAAAAGGGAGTTTATGTACAAGCGAAGAAAAGGTTAGTGGGATTCAGGCCACTGAAGCAGAAAACACACAGAGGAACACCCTCAAAATGCTAAGCGTGAGCGAAAGCTCTCTTCCTTTGCTCAATGTCGTCCTTGATTCTTGCAGACACCTGTAGCCCTGTCTCTAAGGTGTTGTTGAAAATTCTCCTGTTACGCTCCTTCCAAATGTTCCAGAAGGTGTAAATCACCATCCCATTGAGCCGTCTTCGTTCTGTAGCTGGCACCTTCCTTGCTGTCTCTTCCCACCATGACATGCCTTTAATTTATCCATATGGTACATATCTTATGATAGACATATCGTGGGGTATTGACATGTTTAGGTACAAAATACTCAGTAAAGTCATTACTCTAATCTCCGGATGCCTGCCTTGTGTCTGTGTTTAACACTGCACATTTCTTTTGCTCAGATCAGTCATCAGGTAGATATCACTTTAATAATATAAAAGACACAGTGATGATATGTTTGTTCAAAGGGAGGTTTTCATCAGGAGGTTTGAGTTGATCTTGTCTTAATGATTTGTGCAAGAAATTGCTGTTAACCAGTGAACCTATGGGTATTAAGCTTTGGGTGCTTAGTTAGCAGCTTGTTGCAACATATGCTTGGTTGATGAGAAAATTTTCAGTGATGGCATATCAAATCCTGAATCAGCATTTGTAATTTTTTCGATGTTTGTTTGGTGCAGCACTAGGATCAACAGCTAAAGATGAGGAGCCTGGAGTTGATGCTACCAGTGTATGAAATAAAAAACTCTAGCTGCTGGAGTTGATGCTACAAGAAGGAAGTGTGCTACTGGTGTGGGATAGCACTTGTGTTAAGTTTTAGTGACTAGTACTGGTTGCCTGCTGCCTATTGTGGGATAATACTGGTGTTCAGTTTTAGTGAGTACTACAGGTTGCCTGCTGCCTATTTGCCATGTGAACTACTCTAATTTAGTGTACTGCCATTGTGCCCTCTTGCCAGGGCAATACTGTGTCAGCATGGAATGAAATGAAATCTAAATTCGAGAAAGCACTGCTCACTGATAAGGATGGTAAAGTTCTGTGAGAACTAGGAACCTTTGGTGCCATTTACTGTGCTGTTGCCTCATTATGCTGAGCACTGTGTGTATTGGTTGGCTGCCTCTTCATTTTTCTTCTCTCTCTTTTGCCTGAATGATCTGTAGAAGTAGATGCTATTTGTTTATGTTCAGTTTGATTGTCTGAAGAGACTTGGGACGTAGATGTTACTATACTTTGTAAGGGCAAAGATGTGAGTCTCTATCACTAATTGAAAAGAAGTATCTGAACTGTAAGTTTATCTTGTGAATTGACCAACTTGTAGCTCTCTTTCCATTTATCTGTCCACTGTACATTGCCATAGGCGACTCCAGTGAGAACTGAAAGATGAATGGTTGAAGATGTTATGCAGGTTAAATAAGTAGCACAGTGATACTTGTCTGGATCATATCATTCTAAATGAATTCTTCAATAGTCAGGAACCATGTTTCAGAATTTTGGGTTTACCATTGTGGAAAAGGAACCATGTTTCAGTTTAATATCTCGGATGAAATTATTTTTCAGTTCATGCTTATAATCAAAGCCTCCTAGAACTGATATTTGTTTGCATCTTATTCCTAAAAAATGTATCAATATGATTTAGCTTCTGCCTTCATCCAAGTTCCAACAACTTTGCACAACTAGCAGGTCATCAGTGCTAGTTTTGGATCTGCCTGTCTAATTTGTTTGTTTCATGTTGGCTTATTGGAATCCTAGACTCAACATTTACTTTATGCTTGATTGGTAGATAGGTGCTCTTAGATATGATGTCTGTTATATTGGACATGGGCCTTGGTTACTCTGTTCTATCTCAGTATAACCTGAAAAGATTGCCCTAACAATACTCAGGAAAGTACAGGCTTGGAATAAAGTTATGTGTGGGGTTATGGTTCAGCTTTGTGATTGCATCTTTCCTACCATTAATCTGGAGTACCTGATCACTTGGTTACATCAGAAGAGGATGAACAGGGCACACAGCACATGCAAAGCTATCATGAATTTCATCTGTACGATAACACTCTGTTTCATTATCTTTGGCGAGTGACCTGCTACTGCACTGTTCTGGTGAAAGAAGCCTAGAAACAAGGCATGCTTTCATATAGCTATGATCTTTTTCATAATAATTTCCATTTTCTCATTTTTTTTACTTGGTAACTTACTGTTAACTCCTTTTTACTACAGGTAAACAGCCTGCTGCCTTAGGATGGGGGGCTGTCAGTTGTTGCACATACTCTTCAGGCTTGAGGGGAACCCCATCTTACAACGCGTGCAGTTCCTATGTGCAAACATGTCCTGATCCTTTTTTCTCTTTTTGCGGTATTTTCCAGCCATGCATTGATTCTCTCTATAACTACATAGTGCATATGTGCATGTTGGCATGGCATGTAATGCATACTGTAGAGTAAATTCTTGTTTTTTGTTGGTTACAGATTGAAGCTCCAAAACACCTCTGCACTATTACCCATCAGTCCAGTTCTAGGGTGTACGGTGTTTGGCTGAGGAGGTAAGCTCGTGCGGGCGAGTGAGTCCCCCCCTTCCCGGCGGCGGCCCCGGCGCCGCCGCTCCTCCCTACCTCTCCCCCCCCTTCACACCACTGCCCCCCCTGCTTCCTCCTGTCACCAGGGCTCTACCATTTGCGGCTCCTGGCCCGCAGATCTAGCTTTCCGGCGACCATGGATGCCGGCTCCCCTTCCCGCCGCCGTTCCTGGGCGGATGAAGCTGAGGATGAGGACCTCCTCGCCCGCGGTCCTGAGGGCAGGATTGCCATCAGTGACTCGGAGGAGTACTCCGAATCTAAGGATGATTCGCCGCCGCCGTTGCCTCCGCCGGTCGCTGGCAAGGGGAAATCGGTAGTTGAAATGCCGTTCAAGAAGCAACGCGCGCGGCGTCACCGTCACCGACGACGGCCGGAGGGCTTCATGGCGGCAGCGCGACGCGCGCACCCTCAACCGCCGAGGTCGCCGCCGCCGACCTCTCCGGGGCGGCGCTCCGCCTCCCTCCCCTCCCACCCTGCTAGGCCGCTGGGGGAGCCGGACAGGGAGGGCTTCTACCGGGTCCGGAGTTACCGGTGGGACCGCCACCGTTCGCCACCGCGTTCTCCAAACAAGGTGCCGCCTCTACTGGCAGGGCTCTGCTTCAACTACCTCTGCGAGGGCCATGTCAAGGCGTCCTGCCGATTCCCTGCGAGATGTCTCAACTGCTGGCGTGAGGGGCATTTGTCGGTGGCCTGTCCTCTCCCCAGGCGCCGGCCACTGGTGGACTCCAAGCGTGGCCGCTCACCGCCACAGAGTCTGGGGGGCGGCGTGTTTCCCATCGCTTCCGCTCGGGGAGGCATCGTGGCCCTGGATCGCGGACACCTTCTCCGGCGGCTCCGTATCCACGGGACACTCTACCTCCGTCCCGCACTGCTGCAGACCTCCTACACCACCGCCAAGACGCTCACCCACGCCGCAACCGCCTCCGCCGCCTCCGCCTCCGCAGCAAGGTGACGCACTTCCTGACGGTGCGCCAGACAGTGCAAGCTCTGCACCGGCGATCTGCGAGGGGGAGCCAGGAGACGCGTTTCTGAGGCATGCCCGTGCTACTTTGGTGGTGGTGCCACGGACTGCTGAGATCCAGATGGAGGAGGACAGGCTCGGCTCCGCGCTGGTCGCCACGATCGGGGGGACTAGGCCGGACATCTCCACTGCCATGGTCTACACCTTCTTGTTCGCTCGCTTTGAGATCACTGCAGATGAGGTGGACGTCAGGAGGCACGCACCTGAAGATTTCATTGTCCGTTTTCGGCACCGCGTTGATCGGGATAGGGTGCTGGAGGCCAGGCCGAGCTCCCCTCTTATGCCGCTTGTTTGGAGACCATGGAGGAGAACGTCCCAGGGCATTGCTGGTTTCTTTCGTTACAGAGTGGTGGTGGCCATGTCACGTGTTCCGTTGCACCTACGGAATACAACCATGGCACAGGTGGTGCTTGGGCCGTCATGTTGTGACGTGCAGCTGTCCCAGTTTAGGGATATTCCGGAGGATGATGACCGTGAATTTTTTGTGCATGCGTGGTGCTGGCACCCAAGCTTTATTGAACGCCAAAAACTTATCTTTGTTCCTGAACCGCCGACGATTGGGGTCTACGTTGAGCTCACTTCGGCACCGGGTCTTCGTTACCTTATCCGGACGACTGGTTGCTTACCAGGATTGGAGCACCCCTCCGGGCTCGCCTGGGGACGCTGGCAATGACGGGCGAGGCGATGATCCTGCAAACGATGATGCCAGCCGTGGTGGTGAGGGTGCTGACCCGGGTGCGAGGGGCACTGATGATTATCCACCTAATGATGAAGATTCCTCGGTCGGGAGGGACTGTGATGCTGTTGAATCAACTAATTCTATTTGTAACCGTGGCCATGCTGTCAAACTCCCGTCTGTGATTATGGGTGCGATCAGCTGCCCTCTAGGTGCAGCTGGTTCTTCTGCTGTCCCTGACATGCAGCCGGACCTGGGGTTCAGCTCGCCGTCGTCTACGCCACCCGCCTTACAGCGCTGGGCGCCTGCGTCACCGCCGTGCACCCCGCTGCACCTCTCGGGTCGACGGCTGCCGTTGTCTGGGGCCACTGAGACCCCGTCGCAGGTGCCTCTAGGAGGCAGATCTCACCAGCCCACCGGGCTAGTGGGTCGTTTCATCAACATTGCACCAATTCTCCTACAAGCTGGCTGCAGCATCCAGGCCCCGCCTGCGCCGACTCACGATGACTGGTGGCTCTCTTGCGTCCAAACTGAACTGCTGCCTGCGGCTTCCCGGCAGTCACCCTCGGGCCTTGAGACTTGCTCGGCCGAGGGGACGTCTGCTGTTCACAGCGACGACGTCTCGCACGCCGTCTCCGTCGACTGGTGGGCGAACCTTGTGGGGGCAGAGTTTCAGTCTCCCAGCTATGTTGTCCCCCCGGTCATGGACAATGGTCCTGTTGAAGTGCTAGGAGCAGGTGATGCTCCTTGGGCGCCCCAAGCTGAAGACGTGGAGGGCGCTTCGGTCCCGCCTGTTGGTGACGAGCAGCCGACTCCCGGGGTGGAGGATCTAGACGCTGTGCAGGCTGAGCTGGAGGCGGGCATCTGCATCCCCATGCACACCCCCCTCATCCGTGCAGGACCAAGGTTGAGGCGATCGCGTACGCCAATCTCCATCCCTTCTCTCCGGCGCAGCGGAAGAATCGCAGCTAAGCCAAGAGCACCGAATGCTACTGTGCAGGCACAACTGGTGCTCCTTAAGAAGCTTGGGATTTCTGTTGCGGACAACGCTCCGGAAGACGACCTGGAGAAGATCCAATTTGCGTTTAGGGGTGAAATGTCAAGCAGGAAGCGGGAGGCGCTCCAGATCTTCCTTGGGGGAGGCCTCGACCTCTCCAGCATGGACCTCAACCTCCTGGGGCTGGAGGACGCGGCGCTTTGAGTGCCTGGGGGAACTGGAACATGTTGCACGTTTGGTTTCCCAATGTCGTCGAGCTTTACCTGTTTCTTCTGGAACGTCCGCGGCCTGAACGATCGGGCACGACGTAACGTGGTTCGTGAGACTCTGTTGTTGCATAAGCCGTCTATCGTGTGTATCCAGGAGACCAAGCTCTCCAGCGTCTGTAATGTGCTAGCTATTGAAATCCTGGGAACTGCTTTTGACTATGTTGTTTTGCCTGCGGTTGGGGTGGCTGGAGGGATTCTCCTAGCCTGGTGCAGAGATGAGTGGTTGGTCAATGGTGTGAACCAGGGGCGCTTTTGTATTTCGGCCTGGTTTAGGCGATGCGGCTCCTCGACCCAGTCATGGTGGGTCACTGGGGTCTATGGGCCGCAGGAGGACGATGACAAGGTGGAGTTTCTAGCGGAGCTGTTGCAGTTCCACGATGCGTCGCCGGGACCTTGGTTACTAGGCGAGGATTTCAACATGATCTACCACGCCCAAGACAAAAACAATGATCGTCTCGACCGCCGATCCATGAGACGGTTCAGAAGCTTCATCGATCGAGCGCAGTTGGAGGAGATTAACATGGTTGGCAGGTCTTTCTCCTGGTCTAACCACCGGGACAGGCCGACACTCAAGCTACTCGATCGTGTCTTTGTCTCCGTGGAATGGCTTTTGGAGTTCCCGTCCCATGCCCTAAAGCCAATGTCGTCCCAATGTTCTGATCATTGCCCGCTGCTGCTCCTAATAAATGTGTTCCAGGGCGCCAGGCGGCGTTTCCGGTTTGAATCTTTCTGGACGAAGGTTCCCGGCTTCTCTGAGGTGGTGGCACGGGCCTGGGCATCCACGGTTGAGGGAGTTGATCCCTTCCGCCTCCTAGATCACAAGTTCTGTAATGTGGCTGTCGAGCTTCGTCGTTGGAGTAATGCCAGGATTGGCAGCATCCGTCTCCAGCTTGCGGTGGCTCGCGAGGTCATCTTCCGCTTTGATGGTGAGCAAGAGAAGAGAGTGTTGCATGACTGGGAGCTCACCATGTATAACACCCTCAAGCTGAGAGTCCTGGGATTGGCATCTTTGTCGCGCTCCATTTCCAGACAGCGGGCGCGGATCCAGTTCCTGGAGGAGGGGGATGCTAATACTAAATTCTACCACTTGCAAGCCTGCCACCGGAAGAGACAGAACCATATTGAGGCACTGCGGGTTGAGGGAGCTCAGATCGTCTCAGATCAATCCATGGTTGATGCACTCTTTGGGTATTATGATGGGTTGTTGGGGACCAACTTTGTGAGGTCCAGACGCATTGATTTACACCAGATTGGAGTTCCCTCGCTCCAGTTGCATGAGCTCAAGGTACTGTTCACTGAGGATGAGGTATGTGGCGTCATCAAGGACCTACCAAATGATAAGTCCCCGGGCTCGGACGGGTTCACTGGACTGTTCTACAAGGTAGCTTGGGGCATAATCAAGGTGGATATTATGCATGTGATCAATGCCTTCTGGTCACAGGATTTCAGAAGCCTTTACCACCTAAATGACGCGTACATGATACTGATAAAAAAAAAGGAGCATGCAGAGGAGATTAGAGACTACCGGCCCATCAGTCTCATGCACAGCTTTGGGAAGCTGCTGACTAAATGCTTGGCCAATCGCTTGGTGAGGGTGCTGGACGCCTTAGTGCATCGTAACCAAAGCGTGTTCATCAAAGGACGGAGTATTCATGATAATTTCCGGGAGGTACAGCTGTCGTGCAAAGAGATCCACAGGCGTCATTTGACGTGTGTGTTGCTCAAGATCGATGTGGCAAAGGCTTTCGACTCCGTCTCGTGGGTGTTTCTCCTGGAGGTTTTGCAGCACATGGGCTTCGGATTGAGGTGGAGAAATTGGATTGCTGGTATCCTATCAACGTCGAGCACTAAAATCATGCTTAATGGATGTCCGGGAAGAAGAATTTGTCACGCACGGGGGCTGCGCTAGGGTGATCCTTTATTGCCGATGCTTTTTGTGTTGGTCATGGAGGTCCTTAATCGCCTCCTTGAGTGGGTTGAGCAGCAGGGGTTCCTGACGCCGATCGTTGGCTTGCGGGGTTCTCGCGTCAGCCTCTACGCCGATGATCTAGTCGTGTTCATCGTGCCATTTGAGCGTGACCTGCTGACCGTGAAGGCAGTGCTGAGCATTTTTGGCCTTGCTTCTGGCCTATTTTCCAACCTTGAGAAGAGCGTGGCTACTCCCATGCACTGTGCTGCTGAGGACATTGCTCGGGTGCAGGAGATTCTGAGCTATCAAGTGCAAACCTTTCCATGCAAATATCTCGGAATCCCGCTGTCCGTCTACAGGCTAAAGCGCTCTGAGGAGCAGTTTCTCATTGACAAGGTCGCGGCTCGGATACCGGCCTGGAAGGGGAGCATGCTGAATGTCGCGGGAAGGACGTCGTTAGTCAAGGCTACGCTTTCCTCCATCCCAATACACACTTCTATCGCTCTTTGCCTTTCTCCTTGGGCTATCGGCATGATTGATAAACTGCGGCGTGCCTTTGTGTGGGCGGGCACGGATTCAGTCACCGGAGGTCGGTGCAAGGTAGCCTGGGTAAAGACGTGCATGCCGAAGGAGCTAGGTGGTCTCAGAATCTCGGATTTGAGGCGTGCTGGAGTGGCGCTGCGGGTGCGCTGGGTGTGGCGTGACCGCACCTCTGGGCTCCGGCCGGCGACGACGAAGAAGGCTGTTCTTGCACTTTTCCAAGCCGCGACGGTCGTGACATTGGGAAACGGTGAGTCCACTTTCTTTTGGACTGACAGATGGATTGGTGGATCCAGCTTCGCGACACTAGCCCCAAACATTTTCGCTGCTGTGCGCGCAAGGAGGTTGGCTACTGTGGCCGAGGCTTTGCCCGGGAGTGCATGGGTGCGTCACATTGTTGCAGCACCGTCCATGCAGTTGTTGCATGAGATCAGCCTCATCTGTGATCTTCTGGACGATGTGCACCTCTCCCAGCATCCTGACACCTTTTCCTGGACTCTCTCCGCGGACCATTGCTATTCCGCAGCTTCCGCGTATGGCGCTATGTTCTTCGGATCGTCGCCGGTCCTTGGTGCTAAGCACATCTGGAAGACGCCCGCCCCTCCGCGGGTTCGCTTCTTTTTCTGGCTGACCATTCATGGTCGATGCTGGACTGGAGACCGTCGGTTCCGCCATGGACTACAGCCTTCAAACGAGTGCATCTTGTGTGGCCAGGAGCCGGAGACTATGGATCACATCCTCGTCGGGTGCAGCTTCAGTAGGGTGGTATGGCTCATCTGGCTCGCGAGGCTTCACCTGCAGGTTCCTCCAGCCAACCAAGGCGACGCTGCTCTTGTTTGGTGGTTGAGGACGAGGAAGATGATCCCAAAACCCTTGCGCCTCGGCTTCGACTCGTTTGTCTTCTTGGTGGGCTGGATGCTGTGGAAGGAACGCAACTCTTGGACTTTCAATGGCATTGCTAGTCAGCCAATGGTTCTTGTTAATGCGATGCAGGATGAGGGAGCAAGGTGGTGCTCGGCAGGGAACAAACTTTTGAGGGTGCTCTTGGCGAGGGTGTAGTGGCGCCCGAGAGCTGATGCTTCTTCTGTTGCAAGTCTATTTCATCATGTAATCTTGGTTTCTGGTTCTGGTAGTGCTAGGTTTGGTAACCATGTTGTTACCATTTTCGTTTGGTGTTGGCAAAACTCCTTTTCTGCTTAATGAAATACGCGCCTTTGGTGTGTTCTAAAAAAAAAGAAGCTCCAAAACAGTCAGAATATACCAACTCTGCTTCGCTTCCTAGTTCCTGACTAAACGGAACTCTTTTGAGTGACAAGGAGTTTGATGTGAAGTCCAGATCACTTTAAAGTATGCAGACCACTGCGACCTGCTTCCACCGTGACCTGCTGTGTTCTGGGAGGAGACAGGAGTCAGCAGAGGAAGACACGCTCCCCCAAGCGCACGCGGTTGGCTCCGCTCATGAGTCATGTCGTCACCCTAAAATCGTCCAAGCATACCAGATTTTTACCTCCACGTATTTATCCATGGCCCAACCTCTACTACACACAGTCATCGGCTCAATGGCTCATTGCTGATTATCTAGTATCTTGTTATAGCCTTTGCTCTGAGCTCCACGCCTTCAATCTGAACTTGAGAAGCATAGGTATGCCTTTGCTGTAGTTTACTCCATCCTAAACTTGTCTCATTTTTTCTGTGTTGATGCGATCTGCACCTTAGATCTAAATTTTGGTAGTGTCTGTCAATAAGAAGTTATACAAGGACACTAGTGTCCATGACATTTTTCTTTGAATGAGGTTCCACACTTGAGGTACTAGCCTCTTGCATTTTGTTTGTTCAGTGTGGGCAAATTGATTCCTCAACCAGCTTATGTAATTTTTATGAGTATTTTCTGCAGCACAGGAAAGACCAAGATTGAGTGCTTCGGATGATCAATAAACTTATGGTGCACATCAGAGGACTTCTCGCTTAAGATTGGTGTTCTAGTTTCACCCATGGCATTCATTGGATGTTATGCTCTTTGGCAAATCTCTGCAGTTTGCTCTGCCATTCAGGACCTGAGAACAGCTGCTGGTGCAGCCATTTCAAACCTAGCTCGCTTAGGTTTCATGTCCCCTAGTGTCGAGCTAACTCAAGATTGCCAATTATCGACTGGGGTATACCTGATGAAACAATTGCTATTGTTCAGTTCGGTTTTCATCAGTAATCAGATTAAGAGCTTGTCTTGAAGAATGTCTCCATAGGTTATACCTGAACTGTATCGAATGAAAGAGTCAATGGTAGGGTGGGACTGCACAGTTTAGGTTAGAACAGTACTAACTATTCACTATCTTCTTGATTTCAGTCATAGTTTTATTTACCAAGAAATAATGCATTGTGCTACAGATGCTGAATCTTCTTCCTTATGTGGAAGGAAGATGATTCTTCCAAGAGTATGGGTGTACGTCATTTGTTTGGATGCTGTACTTTATCAGTGAGTCTCTGCTGTGTGCTCTGCCGTCCATCACCTGAGGTAAAGCTACTGGCCAGTTATTGCGAATTGTAGCTTGTAGAGCTCAGGTTTCATGTTCCCTGGTTGTTCAGCTACCCAAAGATTACCATCCATATATTGCAAGTGTTCGGTTCAACTTAATCAATAGTCTGAATTCAGCACTTGTCTTGAATATTTTGTATCAGCTATCAGGTTATAGTCAAACTGTGTCCAGTGGAAGATGGGAGGGCTGGGAGATGTTGGGCAGTTTAAGTTGGAACAGTACTACTCACCTTGGGTCAAGAGCCATTTCTCTAACCAAATGTTTCATAGGCGGGACTCAGAAACTGATAGAATTGAAATTTTGGCTGAAGGTATTTTTCAGTTCATGCTTATCACAGGTAACTGGAGCTGAATGTACATTTCTCTTTAAAATATTGCTTGTTCTTGACAAATGGATACAAAATGCACTCGAAGACAAACTTTGCTAGTACCTGGTCACCATTTTTCTCTTTGGAGTCCATGGTCTTCATTTTTCTCTGACTTATGCTTCATACACAGTTGATATTAGAAGACAAACAGACTTTGGCGTTTATGGTCCACTTTCTACCATTTTAACCGGTACACCTTGACTTTAAGGGGTTAAAACTTTATTCCCACTTGGAATGTTTGAATAAAAAGGGACAAGCAGGAAGTGCTTGTCAATCAGAAAGGATATGGTCAACACATATGCATGGACTATTGGACAGGACTGACCTTCTTTATGACTTGAACCAGTAATCTCTTTGGATTTTTTCTCTATATATCTCAACTATTTCACCCCACCTCCTTCTCGTTAGCTCCTCCACCTGCTGTGTTATCTTCCTGAGGAGAGTGTCACAAAATGGATATTTTCATTTCTGCACTCCTGGGTGACCTGACAACTAGATCCATAAATTTCATCATCAGCAAGTTCTCCACACCGATGCTGTTGGATGTTGAGGATCACCTCCGCAGGGTCCTGCTTCGGGCACAAGTCATCATCGACGAGGCTATGGACCGGCACATCACAAACCAAGCCATGCTCCTCAAGCTGGGCATGCTGAGAAACACCATGCTCCGGGGCTATTATGTGCTTGACACCTTCAGATACCAACGTCATAACGAGGCAGCTGCCAAAGATCAGAATGTGAGTCACTCTTCATTTATGTCAAAAGTAAATTCTGCAAAATATCTCTGTTTCTCCAGTAGTGGTACTCAAGCTTTGAAAGAAATGCGAGAGATGCTTGATGATTTGAGTTACATGATCCTTGATGTGAATGACCTCATAATGTTCTTGATAAGCTGCCCTCGCCTGTACCGCCAACCTTACAGCATGCATCTCCAGCTAGCCAACTGCATGTTTGCCCGCCAGATGGAAGCACAATTTGTCATCAACTTCCTGTTACAGACACAACCTCGTGGTGATGAAGAGCTGGAGGTCCTGCCAATTGTTGGACCATGCCAAGCTGGCAAGAGCACTCTAGTTACTCACGTCTGTAAGGATGGAAGAGTCCTTAATCGTTTCTCCGAAATCATGTTCTTCAGCATCCATCGTTTCACAGATGATGAGCTAGCTACTTTCAGAAAAGGATGTGCAACAAAAATTCAAAATCACATGTCTGACTCAAACAAAGATGGAGGATTGCTAGTTGTTGTTGAGTTAGATGGTGATCTCAAGGAAGAAGAATTGAATAGGTTGTATTCTGCTTCTAAACAATATGTTCCAAGAGGAAGTAAACTCATAGTTACAAGCCGATTTGACAATATTGTAAAGTTTGGGACAACACAGGCTTTAACCCTGAAACATCTATCTGATGAGGCATACTGGTATTTCTTCAAGACACTCACATTTGGAAGCATGGATCCTGAGATGCACCCAAGGCTTAGGCACCTGGCCATGGAGATAGCAAGGACGCAGAGAAGTTCTCTCAATAGCGCAAACATAGTTTCTCGTCTGCTAAGGGATAACTTTGACACCAAATTTTGGTCCAAGGTTGTGGCCTTCTGGAAAGGGTCCATCCAGCAGCGCATCTGCAGATTTGGTGAGCACCCATTTGATCTTTTGTACCAAAACAAACGTGCTAATCTTGGGAGAATGGTTGTGCCTTCTGAAGAAGTGGTGGTTTATCATCTGCAGCAACGTTCTTCAGAAGAGGAAGTTCCAAATATAAGCATGCAAGATGTGATATATGGAAGCATTAAGCTGCATGGGAAAGTTGAGGTCCTATTATGGAAGTCTCAGGTACCACCCTACTATAGTTATGTCTATACTTGTGAGGTTCGAGAGCTAAAATCCACAGGTGGCAAGCGCAAGCGTTCTAGTGAAAGTTGAACCGCACTTTGTTAGTTTTGTGATTATCAGGCTTATGCAGGAGACTATATGGAATATGTGATTTCTATGGTGTCACAACTCAATTTACAGTACTATATATAGTCACGATAATATGTCACAAATTACAACATTGTGAAACTGGACTGCACACTTTCTTTGTCATGCGTTAAGATTCAGGGTAGACAGAATATTGTATGACATGTACGCCATATATTTTCATGAGAAGTAATGGATTGCTTTTTGTTGGTTTCACTCCAGATAATAAAGAATTATTGCTCATCTTTGTTATAAGGCTCAGTTACCCTTCCCCAGACCCCACTCATGTGGGAGCCTCCGGGTCTACCCTTTTGTTATAAGGCTCAGAGTTTTCCTTTTGTTTTATTTAAGTTGAACCCTGCAAGTCATTTTGCCAGGAATGCCTCATGGTCAAACATGTTTGGTTGCGAGATGGAGACGGACAACATCACAATCAACTTCTTTTCTTGTCGTGGCAAATTTGGCAAGCAGAACGTCATGGCATCATCCCATGAATATTTTGGCTGGCGTCCTACCAGTCACTTGTCGTGAAAACAGTACTTAATCTTTCAAGTGCCTATAGTATGATGGTTCAGCAGTATGAAAATGCAATGTGTAGATGCTTGCTCTGTTTCATGTGTGATTGACTTGTTCCATCTGATTTAGTCAACTGTGTAGCATTCACCCACTGGAATGAGTACTCGATCTTTCAAGAACATGAACTGTACTAGTGCACCTGTTTGATCATTCCGAGGGCTGTGATGGACTTGTTGCCTGTGATATAAAAGCACAGTAGCCGAAAGGTCTGAACTGTAAGAGATATAGAGGCTTAAAGTTAATATTGCTAGTGTGAACTTACAAGTTCGATTGTTACCCAGCAATATTTATTTATCCATAAAAGGTGAACGAATGGTTACGGCAAAAATTAGATAACATTGGCTTGCAACTGATTTGGGCCTCGTTCGGCTGGCTGGCTGCCAGCCAGCCACCAGTGCTTTTCTCTCACACCAATTCAGCACCAGCCACCAGTCAACCAGCAGTATTTTTCTCTCACAACAAATCAGCACCAGCCACCAGCCGAACGAGGCCTTGGTCTTGTTTCCCCTTTCTGCCAGACCTCTGACAACTCCACTAAATTAGTATATCGACTACTTATCAGCAGGCCGGAGAAACGCCAATAATAAATCAAGTGCTTAGCTATAAGTCCGAGTTATAAGAGCCAAATTATACAATACTTACAAAGGTTTTCTATTGTTATGTGTTACCATATCTAATTCTCTTTCTTATTTCTCTTCACGTACACTTGCTATATGGATCGACCACAACTTAGGCTCTCTTGTGCCCAGCTTTGCTCTCTTCTCTCTCCTCCACGTTAGAGCAAGTATAACAATTGTCTCATAGGCAACCTAGTTAGCATTTTTGCTAATGTGAAGAAGAGAAGGAGAGAGAGAGGAGAGCTTGACCCTGAGGGCGTCCCCAACAGTGCCACTTCAGCTAGCTTATAGGAATCCATGTCATCACTTTTATGATGTGGAAGAGAGAAAAGAAGAAAAAGAGAAGAGACTATCTCTTATCTCAACACCTATCTCGCTTGAAAAACGAGATAGTTTGTGGGCCTGCTCATAAAGAATGAGAGAGCCAGGAGAGAAGATATAGGATAAAAATCATTTATATGTGGGGTTAACATAATGAAGTGACAATGATATGGCATGTATGAGCTAGCTGTTGTCTCGTACTGTCGAGGACGCCCTTATGCAAGCAACAAGCTGAGCATGGGAGCTTATGCAATGGTGAGACCAAATGGCAAGTGGATGAGAGAAGGAATAGGAAAGAGAACGTAGGACATGAGTAAAAGTAGTAATGAATAAGACCTTTCATAGAAAAATAATATAAGATAACTATTGCATAGCTTGCCCTTACAATTAGATTCATAGCCAAGCATTTTATTTTATTAAATAACTAGAAGAACACCCCACGCATTGTTGCGGAAACTACTGATTTGGAATGAAATTTAACGATTCATACAATTCTTAGGAAGAGATTAACTATTATAAACTAATGTTAGTGGATAACGTGGCATACTGATGTGAACAACTAATGGATGATGTGTCTCGCTGACGTAGATATCATAATTGCTTGGGCTAGTGAATTTTAATTGCAAGTGACAGTGGACTGCCAAGGTGGATACCTTGCATGTGAAGAAAATTGCTAGTGGAGTTTATCTTTATAAGAGTATAGGATGACTAGCTTAGCTATAAGATCATTATTATACTTGCTCTTATCCCATTAGTCTATCGCCCAGTTAACCAACTAGCATAGGGATCCAAGCGTTTGCATGTTTGTTAGATCCAATTACAAGATTTTTTTATGGTCAATTACAAGATATTTTGCCTACATGCATAGGTTCTATCTGGAAATATCTGTACCATGATTTTTTATAGCGGCCCAATCCAAGGGCCCTACTGCAAATATTTCTGTCCGGTGACATGGCTGATGAGATTAATTAAACCTGATTGCAGTTCAAATGCCAAAATTGTTGCTACGACTACGAGTTTAGCCGTCAGACACAAAGTTCAGAATAAATGCCTTCTTGACTTCAGCTAGTCTTCTTAGCCGTCAGGGTCTATCTTCAAAGGTTCCATATTTCCGTTCTTGGAAAAAGCAAAGAAAAAAGGGGCTATGCATGCAAGAGCCTACCCATTACTCAATGACGGCCAAATGCACGTTTGACGCTTCCGCAGCAAATGCCAAATGGCCATCTACGGATGGAATGTTGACTCTGGGTCCTTGTTTCCCCGGCCCCACTTGGCAGGCATATCATGCCGAATTACCAGTCGGGACACCCCAAAGCCCCCACAGCCCACCGCTCCAATCTCCATTGTTTCCCGCCCTACCAAACCCTCCGCCGCTACCACCAGCCCATCGAGACCCTACGGTCATAGGAAAAACTATGTACCTAAATAAAAAACTTAAAATTACTTACAAATTGGATAGGGAGAATATATTCGGTGCCAAAAGCTTTCCCATAATTATGATCGCAAAGCGCTTCGAGTACTTCTCTCATATATGTATACGCTAAGAGCATGTTTGTTTGAACTGTATTTAAAGACTTTTGGTTTTTGCCTTTTGTAATATATTTTTAGCTTCTCAATACGCATCTCGCTATGTTTTTCAGGTTTTAGTTTATTTTCTTATAAATTAACCTTTTTACTTTTTTAAAAACAGCTTAATAGTTTGTTTGTTTCAGCTTATGACCTTAAGAGCATCTCCAATAGTTCCTAAAAGTGATAAATCATATGGTAAACTAATAAGTTTTCCAAATGCCTAAAAAAGTTTAGAGCATATTTGTTGGCTTCCTCCAACAGTTTCCAAAATCTCTCACCTAAGATAGAAGGTAATTTTACATCAGTAATTCCGAACTATTTATGAATCACCTCAATCACTTTTAATTTATACTTTCTTTCTCTCCTATACATTTGTATAGGAATCTTGTCCTACCTCTTATTTTTCCCATATCCTTCCACCTTAGATTGGCGGATTCACGTGTGTATTTATTCGCGCGACAGGGTCGATTTTCCAAGTGCCAAAAGATTGAAAGGTGGGTTTGGGAGTTGATGGAGATGTGTTTTTTTAATTTTGCCAAACATCATGGATTAGGATATTGTTTTGGAAACTCTTGGAGATGCTCTTAGTTGTTGGAGATGCATATCAAGAGTTTCCAAAACCCACTTTCAATCTAGATTTTTTAGCAAGATTAGAAAAAAATGCTCTCCAACAATTCCCAATCTTTCCGCACTTAGAAAAACAATCCAATCGCACGGAAATATCTGCCCGCATATCAATCTGCCAATCTGAATGTCGAAGGACGTGAAAAGAATAAGGAGCATGATAGAGTTCTCAATGCAATGTACAATAGAGAAAGGAAATATAAGAATGATTGTGGTGATTATAAATAGTTCGGGATTCCTAATGCAAAATTGTCTTCTAAAATTTAGGAGCGAGATTTTGGAAACTGTTGGTGGAATCTAATAAATATATGCTCCCAACATTTTTTTAGCAAATTGATTGAAAAATCTATTGATTATTGATTATTATTTGGGGCTTAAGCGTTTCTACCCCTGTTTTGAAGCGAAATGGTGATTTTACCCTCATTTTTTTAACTTTGTGATTTTACCCCTGCAATTTTAAAATAAAGGGAAAATTTACCCAGCTCTGTAAAGTTCCGCTAACAGTGTTAACTTTTGGACAAATGGACGACTTTGCCTATGCGTTTTTACCCTTGATTTATTTTGATATGTTTTTACTCCTATTTTCAGATCAACGGTTTGGCTATTTTGATATGGATTAGGCAATTTAACTGGGGCAAAATCAGTTAAATTTAAAAAAAATTACAACAGCATTTCAGTTAGAACTCCATATAAACACAAATTAACATCACATGGGATGAATGTTTCTGTTTTCACAATACGCGGCTCCAAAATGGAAGAAAAAGATTTAAAAAATATATCTTGCTGTCGGGTGCCGGCGGTTTCTACACAGCGAACCTCTGCAACAAGTTGGAGGGAACTCCCGCACGCTGCTGGCGCGCAGCCCATGCACCGCCGCATGCTGCTGCGCACCCACCGGGGGCCATCACGCGCACGCCATTGTCGGCCGCTAGAGCCGTCTCCCGTGCGTGGTCGTGCTGCTGTGCGCCCGCCGGGTCCGCCTGTGTGGTGCTCGTGCGCAGGCTGGGGGGCCTCCCGCGTGTTGCTGCGTGCCTGCCGAGGGTCTCCCGTGCCCGCGTGCGCTGCTGCCCGCACGCTAGAGGCAGACGCCAGCACACCACCGCTGCCGCCTCACTGCCGTGTGCCCACCGGGGGCCGCCTGCTTGCCACCACAGCCGCCTCCCACGTGCCGCCTCCACTGCCGTACACCCGCCAGGGGCCGTCCATACGCTGCCGCAGCTGCCTGCCGCTCGCCGATCCTAACCCTAGCCCTCCAGATGTTTCAGTGACCGACCCAGAAGAGAAGAGGTGAGCAAGCCAAGAAGAAAGGATAAGGTGACGGCAAATCTTGTCTTTTTGTGTGGGTATATTTTGTTTTCTTTTTAGTTTGGTCATTTAATCTGCTCAGATTTAACGGTGTCAGAAAACAGGGGTAGACGGACATTTCGTTTCAAAATTGCAATGGCAAAATCACAAAGTTAAAAAAGTAAGGGCAAAATCGCCATTGTAGTTTAGAATAAGAATAATATAGTACATTCTAACATTTAAAAATGTACTATATTACAAGACAGGAGTATCGGAGATGCTCTATATAAAAAAAAGACTATGCAGGTGCAACGTACGTTGTTGACTCACGCTCGTTGTTTCTGGCCCCACCTGACAGGTAGATCCATCCTCAATTCGCAATTCCCCACGCCCACGGCCCCACCGTTGCTTTCGCAGGCGGCACGCTCCAACCTCCATCGCTTCCACCGAGGCACCGACCAACCAAACCCTCCACCGCCGCGAGCCACCATGCCGCCGCCACCGTTAGTGGACGACCTCATCGAGGAGGTCCTCCTCCGCCTCCCGCTCGACGACCCTGCAACCCTCCTCCGCGCCGCGCTCGTCTGCAGGGCCTGGTGCCGCCTCGTCTCCGACCGCGGCTTCCGCCGCAGGTTCCGCGAGTTCCACCAGTCCCCGCTCATGCTCGGCTTCTTCCACAGGTCCCAACACAGCACCACCGGCTTCAACCCGATCTCACCCTTCCACCCTCCCCACGCCAGCTGCCCCAGCCCCACCAGCTGGATCCCGATCGACGCCCGCCACGGCCACGTCCTCTTCTACGATTCCGAGGAGCTTGAGCTCGCTGTGCTCAACCCCATCACCGGTGAGGCGTGGAGGCTGCCCGTGCTGCGGTTCCCGCACGCTTACTGTGGCTGGAGCGCCGCCTTGGCGTGCATGGCAGAAGGCTGCGGCCACGCTCACTGCCCCTTCGCCCCCTTCGTCGTGGTCTGTCTGGCCACGTCCAAGTCCGAGGGGGTCACGTCTGCGTGCATCTACTCGTCGGAGGCTGGCGCGTGGAGGCACATCTCCTCTGTCCAGCACCCCTGTGGCTCTCTTCTGTTACCGCACAGCGCCTTTGCCGGGAACGCCCTCTACTTCCTCTTTGAGAAGAGGGGCTGAATCCTGGAGTACGATTTGGGCACACATGAACTTTCTGTGATCCGGTGACTGCTTATGAATGGAACAGGGTGTGCATCCCTCATGACAGCGGAGGGCGGCAGGTTGGGATTTGGTATGGTTAATAGAAAGCTCAAGCTCCACATGTGGTATAAAGAGACTGCAGGTCCAAATGGATGGGTGCAGCACAGAGCCAAGTTCAGAATTTCAGCCCGAAATTCACGAATTTCGGCGAAATTCGTTTCTATTGCCAGGGTCCGGTAAAAGCCCATACCGGCCTTTCAATTTCGACCCAGTTTGAATTTGTTTTCGGCCCAACCAAGCCTATATGGCCCATATATCTATGCCCTACTATATAACATGTTGGTTGAAGCCCTAAGCGAGCAGAATTTTATTTCTTTCTCTTCCTCACCCCTCAGCCGCCGCCTCCTCCATTGCTCTCGATCTCCTGCTGCTCGCATGCCAAGGGAGCCGGCCTCCAGTCCTCTACGGTTCGACGGGCAAAGTGCGAGGGGGAGCGAGTGCCCGTGGCGCTGGTGGGAAGGGAGCCGGCTGAGACGCGACGCTGCTCTCGGTCCGCCGCCAACCACCCTGCAACCTCTCTGTTCCCGTGTTCTAGACTTCCAGTGCATGAACTGTGGATCCCCGGCTGAAGCAACAGGGCAGCAATACAACTTTGCAATACAATAGTGCATCTTCTGTTGGAGATTAAAGATTATCGGATTTTTTTGTTCAAAATTTGGGTTAATTTCGTCTAATCTCGGAGGCAAATTCAAATAGGTTTGACTGTTTTTTTAGACCGAAATTTTCCGAAAATCACCGAAATTCGCGAAATCCGTTTCTACCGCTGGGGTCCGATAAATTTTCATTGAACGGTAGCATGAACTATGGCACAGAGTCATCGAACTCAAGAATTTGCTCCCTGTCTGGGTCCTTTCATGCTCACCTTTGATCGTTGCCTTTCCCAATGGCGCTGATACGATTTTCATATGGACTGATGGTATGGGGATCTTTTCGATTGATCTGAAGTCAGGCCTGTTCATGAAGGTAGACGCAACTGGTGACTTACATTGGATTGTTCCGTATAGGAGCTTCTACACCCCTGGTACGTGCTATTCTGTCTGTTCTTTATGCAATGGATGTGTTGCTTAATTTGCTAATATTCAGAATAAGTAGGTGATGTGAAAATATGGCCAATGTTCTATACGACGAGGAATAATTCATTTATGTGATGTCATATATTGAATATCTATCACAATCTCTTATAAATCTATTTGACTCCTAGCCTTGTATGTGATGGACTAGTTGAAATTGGATTATCTGACATGCCTTGGAATTTATTCATCTGCTACATTAGTTAGACTTCAGCAGTTATTTTAGAGGCAGTTAGTGTCATTTTCCTATTTGGTTGGTTAGCCATTAGCAGCAACTTAATCATCCCTTGTAGTGGTTTAAAAGTAAACGTTGAATGAGAGCAAATGAATTAATTCCTCAATCAGCTTTTGTTATTCCCTAAATTTGTCAATTTCTGCAGCACTGGATGCCATCGACAGGTGATGAGGGGCGAAGAGTAGATAAATCAAGCGCTTTGCAAACTTAAGGTGCTAATGTGAAACATTCTTGGTCAAGAAGAAATTTTGGTAAAGTAGTAGTGGTAATGTCAAATAGTAGCAGCTTTATGGTTGGTGGTTGATACTCACCATCAGCTTGGTGTCCTTCAGGGTTTCTGCCTTTATCTTAAGGGGTTGTTCCTCTCAATGCCTTGTAAATTTGTCAAGATAGATATTAAAATTCATCGATACTAGCTTCTTGTTTCTCTCTATCCTGATTTTCTTTTAAGCTAACTGTTGAGGTCCATTGTTATTTGTGAGATCTGATCCTCCATCCAATCATTCGGCACTTCGGTTATTCAAATTCAATACAATTTAATTCCATGTAGAATAGATCTATATCGCTGTTTTCTCAAGGGTTTCCATGATGGTATGCTTATACTATGAAATATATGTCTTTGTCATGTGTGTCCATCCCACCTAAAATTTCAAGTGAGCTCCGCCACTGGGCACCTATCACTACCAAACTCAGCTTCTTAGGCCATACAGCACTCGGCAAATCCTTTGCCGAGTGCCACACTCGGCATACCACACACGGGAATATATTAGACGGCAAAGACATGTTTGCCGAGTGCTTTCTCTCGGGTACTCGGCAAAGCCTTTGCTGAGTGCCTAGTCGACCCTCAGCAAAAAAAGCGACACGGACAGAGACAAGATGGTGATGGAGAGTTTGCCGAGTGCCAGGACGGCAAAACACTCGGCAAAGACGTCATATTTTTTTTTGAAAAATGCTTTGCCGAGTGCCACACTGCAGGCACTCGGCAAAGTCCTCGAATTTTTTTTGAAAAATGCTTTGCCGAGTGCCACCCTAGAGGCATTTAGCAAAGACGTCTTTTTTTGAAAAAAAGCTTTGCCGAGTGCCGCTATGTAGACACTCGGCAAAGGTGATGGCTTTGTCGAGTGCTATGGCCAATGCACTCGGCAAAGTATGTTTCCAAGTTCACAGGATGGGCCACTTTGCCGAGTGCTATGGCCCTGGCACTCGGCAAAGGGTGAAGAACACGGCATAGTGACCAAAAATAGTCTTTTTTTTGTTTTTTCATATCAATTAAACAAACAGTACATATACCACATTACACATCATATGCCGTTCATGTAGATAGAAACAACCACAATAAGCATCACAGGCAGTTCACATATATCGACGTCCATAAATAAGCATCACAAACCACAAGTATATCACATCACAAGTGCATCACAACCACAAGTGCATCACAAGCATAAGTATATTTCTAAAATTACTGAAATTTCGTATTTATCGGCCGGGACTGTTTTTCTTCATACCAATATTGTAAACCACTGTTTTATTTGCTGAATACTGAAACATGGCCTATTAGATATGGGGCATAAAAATCGTCGGCGGGTATTTCCCCTATTTCATTTACTGTATATTGAAACATTTCGGCATTTGCAGAAGAAGGCATGGTTAGAGCGTAGATGCATCTGGACTCACGAGATACGAGCGGAAATATATCTCGCCAGCATTCAACAATCTTCAAATGCTTTTTCTTTTTTTGAAAAAATGCAAATCTTCAAATGTTCCTGTTTGGGAAAAAAATCCTGATTGTTTTGCGTCACTGGGCCTCAGGTTGAACCGGCCCAGTTCGCTCGTCTCCTCGTGCTCATCCGTCACACAATAATCTCGCATCGCTTCTTTTCCCACAAGACGAAACCCTCGACACCCCCCGCCGGCCGCCGGACAGTCCGAATCCTTTCCCATCAGCATGGCGGCGGCGCGCGTTCTGTTGGACAAGCTCATCGCTACTGGAGTCGGCTGCTTTGCCGAGGGCCTCAGGTTCTCGGCAAAGCGCCCTCGGCGAAAATCCGATCGGCAAAGGCTTCTTTGCCGAGAGCCGTTTATCGGGCATTTGGCAAAGCCTTTGCCGAGTGCTCGACGCTCGGCAAAGCACGAAATAAAAAAAATGCGAAAAAAACCTGAAAAAAAAATTAATTGGGGGAGGGGCCCACTGGCCAGCGCCATTTTTCGCAAGTCGCGGCATTTTTCGCGTAAAATTCGCGGCTACGCGGTCGGCGGGATTGAAACTTGTAACCTCTCCCTCAGATGATACCTCCTCTGCCACCTGCACTACACACTCACATGCATCTATATGCCGTTTCGGTTACTCAAATATTATACTAAACTAAGTGAAAATTGATTGTTTGAGGCCCTAAACAAATTCAAATCAAAAGGTTGTCAACTACAAAGTTTCATAACTTTTCGAGCTCTCCATTTTTCATATAGAAAGTTTTCCCATCCGAGGTTTTTTGAAAAATTCGAATTTTAAAATTTTGAATTTCAAACGTAGTTTTGCATGACAAGATGAATTCAAATGAAAAAGTGGTCAATTACAATGTTTCATAACTTTTCGAGATCTACAAACTTCATTTAGGAAGTTTTTCCATCCGAGGTCTTTTGAAAAAAATCAAATTTTAAAATTTTGAATTTCAAACGTAGTTTTGCATGACAAGATGAATTCCAATGAAAAAGTGGTCAACTACAATGTTTCATAACTTTTCAAGATCTACGAACTTCATTTAGAAAGTTTTTCCATCCGAGGTCTTTTGAAAATTTTAAATTTTAAAATTTTGAATTTCAAACGTAGTTTTGCATGACAAGATGAATTCAAATTAAAAAGTGGTCAACTACAATATTTCATAACCTTTTGAGATCTACAAACTTTATTTAGTAAGTTTTTCCATCCGAGATTATGATGCTAACATTGTTCACAAATCTTATATATCTCTCTTGTAATTTTCTAAAACTACATGATTTTATGAACAACGTAATTATTACTTTGTCGAATGAAGAAATGACCAATATAAAGTTTGTAGATCTTGAGAAGTTATGAAACTTTGTAGTTGAAAACTTTTTTATTTGAATTCGTTTAGGGCACCAAAATGTGGTTTGAAAAATTGCTTTGCCGAGTGTTTTACTTTGGGCAAAGAAGCCTTTGCCGAATGTTTTTTTTACACTTGGCAAAAAAAACTTCTTTGCCGAGTGTTTTTTATTTGACACTCGGCAAAGCCTTTTTTACTAAGTACAGCCGAGTATTTTTTATTTGGCTCTCGACAAAGCTTTCTTTGTCGAGCGCCTGAAAAAAAAAAACTCTCAGCAAATAAGCGGATTCCGGTCGCCTCCCGCCGGCTGAGCCCGAGACCCTCGTCCACGCCGCCCTCGTCTGCAAGCCCTGGTACCGCATCATCTCCGACCCTCGCTTCCGCCGCCGATTCCGGGAATTCCACCGCGCAGCACCGATGCTCGGCTTCTTCTGCAACATCTTGGAGTCCCGATTCATCCCCACCTCCTCTTTCCGCTTGCCCGAGGCCCGCAGGTTCGACCCCTACAGGTTCTGTTTCCAGTTCCGCACGTTCGACGCCCGCCATGGCCGCGTCCTCGTCGACTCGTGGAGCCACATGGACGAACGCCGCGTCTTCCTTGACCCTGACGAGATGGACCAACGCTCCATCATCGTCTGGGACCCAACCACGGATGAAAGGTGGGAGGTAGATCTACCACCCCCGGACGTCTCGGGATTCGATTATTGGAATGCGACTGTGCTCTGTGCAGCCGCAGCAAGCGGCACCTACGACCACCACGACTGCCACGGCAAACCCTTCACCGTTGTCTTGTTGGGCCGCGGCATTGAGCCCGAGCACACTCTACTCATCAGAGGCTGACTCCTGGAGCGAGCCGATTTCGGTCCCAAAGTGCTGTATCGATGAGATGCTCACTGCACTTGTTGGGAGCACACTCTACTTCTCGATTGACTGCAGCTGTCAAACTTCTGTGATTGTGCTACTGCGCTCATGGGGATGGAGAATGGTGGGCTTGGAGTCGCAAGATTGGACAAGGCTGCCAAACTCTCGGTCTGGTCAATGGAGTCCCAACATAGACATCGGATGGACACAAATCAAAGTCGTTGAGCTTGACAAGTTGCTTCCTGTCAACGCGTGCTCCATATCTTCTGAATTTCTTTTCTTTGCGCAAGGTGTTGGAGTATTTTTAATGTCTGGCCGGGTGAGGAAGGTGTTTGAGGAGCCATGTTATAACATTGGCAACCTCGGTTTTCATCCTTGTGTCGTTCCCTTTGTGAGTTTCTACACTCCAGGTACGTCTTCGTTCGTTTGGTTTAAGGTTTGCCATTTTTGAACTAGTGAATTTTCAGTTGTTCACAAGAAACTATATATGGACAAATAACACAATATATATTCATCTGTGATGCCTACCAACACCAACACCTCCTATTTTGGTTAGATAGATATATAACTATGGTATTGCTACCTACACATTCTGTTTTGGTTGCGGACCACCCTTGACACATGTCTTTAATTTATCTGTATGTTACATATCTTATGATAGACATATCGGGGGGTACTGACAAGTTTATGTACAAAATACTCAGTAAAGTGAATTCATTACTCTAACCTCCAGATGCCTGACTTGTGTCTGTTTAATGCTGCACATTTCTTTTGCTTAGATCAGTCGTCAGATAAATTTCACTTTAATAATATAAAAGACACAGTGATGATATGTTTGTTAAAAAAGGGGAGGTTTTCATCAGGAGGTTTGTGAGAAAATTTTTTATTGATGGCATATCAATTCCTCAATCAGCATTTGTCATTTTTTTTCCATGTTTCTTTGGTGCAGCACTAGGATCGACCACTAAAGATGAGGAACCTGGAGTTGATGCTACAAGTGTGTGAAATAAAAGAAGTCTAGCTGTTGGACTAAGATCTTCAAATACACAAGGAGGAAGTGTGCTACTGGTGTGGGATAGTACTTGTATTAGACTAGTACAGGTTTCCTGCTGCCTATTGTTGGATAATACTGATGTTCAGTTTTAGTGCTTAGCACGGGTTGACTGCTGCCTATTTGGCATTCGTGTGACTGTAGCTATCTCCTGGAACTTGTTGCTTTAGTGCAAATTTAACCACTCTAATTTAGTGGATTGCCATTGTTCCCTCTTACTAGAGCAATACTGTGCCAGCATGGAATGAAATGAAATATAAATTCTGCTCACCGGTAAGGATCACTGCTGGAAACCGGCTCTTTGCCGAGTACCAGAGAGTTCACCTAGTGCATTCTATCGGGCACTCGACAAATAAAACTTTCGCCGAGTGCTGCCTCCAATGCACTTGGCAAAACTAATACACTCGGCAAATATACTCTTTGCCGTGCGCTGTGAACAAGACACTCGGCAAACAACCTGTTTGCCGAGTGCTAGAGACAAAACACTTGGCAAACAAGTGCCCGCCGTGATTTCTTGCCGGCCGTTAGCTCTTTGCCGAGTGCCAGCGATTGACACTCGGCAAAAGGATACGTTTGCCGAGTGCTTTATGGTTGCACTCGGCAAAGATAATTTTGCCGAGTGTTTTGTTGTTGCACTCGGTAAATTAATTTTTTTCCTTCTGCCCTCCAAACTTTTTGTGCTCTCCTCATACAGTACATGGTACTCCATGTTAAAGTTTGGTAAATTTCTCGATCTGTTTGCTATATTTAGTTAATTTATTTTATTTTATTGGATTTTTGGGGATAAGCCAAATTTGAACTGCAGGTGATTTGAATAATGGAAAAAATGAATGGAAAAATAATATTCATGTGATTGAGATTCGAATAATGTTAAAATATGGGAAATTACATCAAATTTTGAACATCTTGCTCATGAAACATGACAACGAATTTGTAGCTGAATTGGTTTTAAATTCTATAAAAAGCAAACGAAGTATGAAAATCTTGAGATTTGTCAAGATGTCATGATATCATACGTGGAGGCTGTGGTAAAAAAATTGATGAGGTTTTGCACAAGTTGTCATGTACGTTGCTTACGAAACGGAGCATCTCCGAAAAAGAATCATACAGTTGAGAAGGATCCAGTAAGATTTGGAGTCAAATAGACTATCAATTTGGGGTTTCACTTCAAAACTTTTTGTATAGGCAATAGACAACAGAGATTGTTTCATGTGAAATTTTGGTAATTTTTTTGTTCCGCTTGATAATTTCAATTTGTTAACCACAATTATAGAATTTTAATTGTGATAAATTGAATTTGAGCTATAACCACATGAAATAATGGTCCAATATAAGTAGAAGCATTGAATATGCATTGCTAAGTGAATTTGATAAGGTATTCTCAAAGTACATTTGAACAAATTAGTGAAACACGTTATGAAAAGAAAGAGAAGAAAGGAATTTTTTAAAAAAGATCTTTGTCGAGTGTCGTAGAGGACGCACTCGGCAAAATTGGCCTTTGCCGAGTGCCACAACAGAGGCACTCGACAAAGAGAATAAACTTTTTTTAATAAATATTAACCCTAAGAAATACAGGAAAGGAAATTAAGAAAAAAATATCTTTGCCGAGTGCCTCTGATCTGACCCTCGGCAACAAAGGGCTTTGCTGAGTGCCAAATCGGAGGCACTTGGCAAAGAGGATTAACGAAATTTTAAAAAATGTTTGCCGAGTGCCGAATAACCTAAATATAGTGCCAAGGCTTAGCCATTCAACCACAAAACACCATTCGTCCACCGCCGCTCGCCACCCCCGCTCCCGTCCCAGCAAGCACCCACGGCCGCCCGCCCGCCCCGCCCCAGCGCGTCGCCGCGGTTGCACGCCACCACCGCCTCCTGCCTCGGCGTGCCCCCGTGGCCGCCCGCAAGGCCGCCACCCCCGCCCCCGCCCCTGCCCTGGCGCACCCCCGCAGTCTCCTGCTCGCCCTCGCCCCGGCGCACCCCAGCGGTCGCCCACCACCCCCGCCCCCGCCATGGCGCGCCACCACGGCTGCCCGTTCGTCCCCGCCCCGGAGCACCCTCGCGGGCGCCCGTCACTCCCGCGGGCGCCACGCCCCGTCCCCGCCCCTGCCACCGAGGCCGACCGCCCGCTAACGCCCTGGCGAGCAAGAGCCCCCACCCCGACGCCCCGGTGACAGCCTGCGGCCGCCCCTCCCCGGCAGTCTACCGCCTCGGTGCCGCCCCTCCCCACTGTCGCCCACCCCGACGCCCCGGCGACTGCCCGCGACCGCCCCGTCCCCCGCAGCCGACAGCCCCGACGGTGTCCCACGGTGAGCTGCCAATCCTCCAAAACTGCGCCAAACCTACTATTCCTAGGCAATTTAATTATTTGATTCATGTGCTCATAATTAACTTGTTTAATGTGATGATTTACATGTTTTATGAAATTCTATAATAGTTAGTTTGTGAAGGAAAGTTGTACTCAAGATGATGAGTTTGTGTTTATCATTTGTGTCCATGAGGATATGTGGCTGTCGGCCATCGTGCCGTTGGTTTGTTGCAGGTTTTAGAAACCTCACCGTGTAAGGGAGGTGCTGCCGAAATTTTGAATTGACACTATTATGTTTCTTTTTCTGCAGGAGAGGCTATTGCACCGTCCTTGACTCGTCACTTGGCAGGACAACAAGGTAAGGCATAAAACACCCCTCTTTCCATATCATGCATGTTCATAGATCACATAACCTGGTTAGGCGTCTCCTGTTCGAAAGAGATACAGTTAGAAATATACAGATCTTTGCATATCTACAACTGCATCTATTTTGAATTGTCCACATTTTTTGGAAAGCTCGAGGATGTGTAGATGGGGTTAGTTTCCATGGTCTACTCCGATCCGAGATAGAGTTTCGGCATCATCTCCCTGTTGTTCTCCGGATACACAATCCCCCTGGCGGGACGTGTATTTAGAGAACAGCGGGGAGGTGCTGCCGAAATTCTATCTCGGACAGAAGTAGAGCATGTAAACTAACCTTATCTACGCATCCTCGGGTGGGATTATGACCTATCCTCACCTATTAAATAGTAGGAACATCATGTGGATGCAATTGATTGTGATATTACTCGCTGATATGTTAGAGGATGGATGACCGTGAGTGGATGTACATGGCCCCCTGATGTCACGGTTCATTGTCCGATGAATGGATTGAGAAGACTGATGCTTTCTTGGAACTAGCATTTGCCAAGGTTAAAGGAGTGTGTACCACTTGGTGTCCCTGCAGCAGATGTGCAAACAAACAAAGGAGGTCATGGGTAAACATCTTTGCAAGAATGGATTTATGGCAGACTATACTCGGTGGATCTATCATGGTGAAGCCGATTGTATGAGAGACGAGGTCGTGAGACCACGCGTCGAGGATTATGATGCTGATGGTGGGGTATATTTCCCAATGGGATTTGTATGAAAATGATTACATGGCATAACCCAGAGGTTTTGTTATGGAAAGAAAAGAGCGTAAGAGATGCCACATGTAGAAATCTCTTATGGACTAGAGTAAATCTCTAGATAGTGGTATTTAAAGTTGAAGAGTCAATTAAAAATTTTGGGTTAAAGAGAATGAGAGGACAATTGCATTTGTACAAAGTTATAGAATGGGAAATTCATTTTCTAATCCTGTATATGTGGATGACATCTTACCTGTTAGTAGTGATGTCAATCTATTGCATGAGAAGAAGAAGCTCTTGTCCTCAAGGTTCAATAAGAAAGTTCTCGGTGAAATATCTCTCGTTATAAGAATTGAAATTCACCGAGATAGAAGAAAAGGGGTATTAGGACTATCGCATAGGCATACTAAGAAAAGATTCTAAAGAAATAAAGTACCTATGCGGGTAAACCTACGCCTGTTCCTATGATTAAGGGTAATAGTTTTGGGAACTCTAGTGTTCTAAGAAGCAATGTGAGATCGTTATAGATGGACGTCCTATATGCTTTAGCTGTTGGAAGCTTAATAAGTACACAAATAAGATCTTACCCTGACATAGTTCACGTATCCAGGTTGTTTTGGCAAAAGTCCAGTCCAGATATAGATCACTAGAATGAAGTTAAGAATGTCGGCGTCATGCTAAGAAAGAAAGAACAAGTACTCTCAAGTAGTTGTGGGTACAATGTTAAATTTTGGCGAGATGTTCAGTGAAACCCACATAGTAGCTAACACTCGCAGTTGGAGTTTTATTATGGAAAAGCTCCAAAGAAACAATTTTAGTATTATCAGTGATGCCAAGTTACAGTATAGCATGATATAAGGCCAAGGGACAGGCAAAATGATTAAGGAACTTGTACCCGGAATTAATAATGGTTGTCAACAGCAATAACCATTTAAGTAGTTTGCTCCTATGACAACGGGTCAAGTGTATTGCCAAACACATTGACATTAAAGTTATACTTGTAAAGGAGAAAGTCCGGAATCACATTAAAAGTATTGAACATAAAAGTAACAAGAAAGTGCTTGCGGGTCCGTTTACCAAAGACTTACCACTCAGTGTATTCAGAGAACACACAGTCGACATGGGTTTATGGTATAGCCTATGTTTTTCGGATAATAAATGGCCCAAAAGTTAAAGAATCTGTTTCAGAACAGATATATGTATTGTAGCTGTTAAATCTATCAGCGATTGACTGTGACGATGAAGCATGCTCTATGCACTAATCTGTGATGGAATGGTAAAAGAAACATGTATGTAAAGTTTAAGTCTAAAGTTTAAATGATAAGTTGAGATCAAGGGGGAGAATGTAAGAATAGATCTCAACCGAATTGGTCCAACAACCAACTCGGACCCCTTGACCACGCCCTGATCGGGGTGTTCAGCCACACAAGGTTGGTGGGCCCCCGTCGTGTAGGCTACGTATAGAAGGTGGGGGCCAGGGCTCACTTCACGAGGTTCACTACCGCCACACCCCACCTACCTCCCTAGTCTGATCGAGAGGGATGCCTATAAGCGACGGAAAGCTCACTGCCACTACTCTTCATCACCGACGCCATACGAGTTCCTCCAACCAGGATGATCGGTAACATCGTCTCTCTCCATCTCCATCTCTCTTTCCCTCTGATTCGTGCACCATGATATTCTACTTGTTTTATCCCAATGCAAAGAAGTTGTACCCTCTAGATCTACTACTAGTGATCCCTTTTAACTATCAAGGAGCACATACTGCTGGAGACCGGCGGCGGCGGCAGTGCGGGTGACACTGGCGTGCTGGCAACGAGGAGCGACCACAATGGCGACGGCTCCAACTCCACGGCCATCTCGGTGGTGTCTTTGTACGCGGACTACTACGAGCGGCTGAGGTTGAGGTACTATGAGCACGCAGCGAAGGGCGGCGAGAAGGTGGCCGTGTTCCAGCCATCGCACGAGGGGCGGCAGGCGACGAACAACTTGGCGCACAACCGAAGAGTGCTCGCGGAGATCTACTTGCTCAGCTTCTCCGAGGAGCTTCTCACATCGGGGAGGTCCACGTTCGGATACGTGAGCAGCAACCTCGCCGGCGTTCGGCCGACGATCCTGCTCACTGCGTATGGCCACAAGGTTCCCGAGCCGCCGTGCCGGTGGGCCGTGTCCATGGAGCCGTGCAACCTAACGCCACCCCTGGGTGTGGAGTCGACAAGGAGGACCTGGCACGCCACCTCAGAGTCTGCGAGGATTCCAATGACTCAGTCAAGTCTTTTGACTAGCCAATCCGATACTAACCTCATTCCTTATAAACTGCTATTAATTTATTGTTAACGTGCAGCTCTAAAATTATTCTTAGTCATTGTAAGAACCCATGTATGATACCACGAAAAGATGAACTACCTAGGTGTTCTAAAACTAATAATCGATCAGCCTCATTTTGGAATGATGGATACAATGTCCAATTCCAATATTGAATCCACTAGTAGAGAACACACTTTCGATCAGCAAATTAGTCTCGGCTAGTTTTGGACCCAGGACTAATGTGACTATTAGTCCCAGGTCTAAGTTTCCTGGCTTTCAGAGGACCTTTAGTCCCGGGTGGTAACACTAACCCGGACTAAAGGGTCTACATTAGTTCTGGTTGGTATTACTAACCCAGACTAAAAAGCCTTGACCTTTAGTCCCGGTGTTACCTACCCAGACTAAAGGACCCTTTAGTCCCGGTTAGTGTTACCAACCCGACTAAAGGTTCTCTGATGGACTAGTTCAAAAGAAAAGCATCCCGCCAAATGTCACATGTGTTGTATAGGCGGGGTGGAAAGGTATACATGAGGTCTTGGGTTCAATTCCCACGAATCACAGGGCGAAAGACATTTTTTGTTTAGCCTAAGAGGACCTTTACTCCCGGTTGAGGCAACCAGGACTAAAGGAGAATGCTTTTAGTCCCAGATCCACCGTCCCGGTTGGGAAAACCGGGACTAAAGTCAGTTCTCAACCGGGATTGCTGCCTACTTCTCTACTAGTGATCGCGTCGTACGTATCTCATATATGACCTGCTTTGATACGAGTTAGAATGATGATATGTGGTCTAATTCCTTTATGTATTACGTTCTATTGCAACACACGGGCGTACTTACCTTCTATATTAAAAAGCCAAAATTTCTTCACTATATTTTGGTTTAGCCCTCTCTCTAACTACTCAGTGGCTTTTTTTTTATCTGGCCCTCTCTTTAACTACTCTGTATAGTAGCATCACTCTGTCTATTGTCCCTCATACACCATTCTCGAGTCACTCTCCTCCATCTGCAAATTCCTTCCCCATTTTTTTTGGTTGCAAAACCTTCGTTAGGAAAACAAGTAGACTATAGTAGTGGCCACAAGTGCACAACTACAACGTTGAAGGTGGACAACTAACTATTATGGGTGTCTATGGGCGCTTTGAAGTTCTCATCAACTCATCATCTGTTACTGTCCAGCACACCAACTTGTGGTGAGGAGTGAGGACGAGCAGATAAGGACCCGTTGCAATGCACATATACTTTTGCTAGTTTATTGTTAACGCTCATCTCTAAAATTATTCTTATTCATTGTAAGAACCCATCTATGGTACCATGAAAAGATGAACTAGCTAGGGGTTCCAAAACAAATAATCACTCATCACAGCAACATAATTAAATCATTATTTATGGCTAGTTTCAATGATGGTTTCATTTAAATTTCATTTGCATTCAATATTGTAACACATCAGCAGATTTTTTATGACTTGACAGGTTAATTATTTTTTTTCAAATACACAAAAGAGATTTGGGTATTTTTGTACTAAGGTAGAAGAGTTTAGACACATCGTCGCGCTAAATGAGCGTCCTAGGAGCGCCCTAGTGTACTGATACAAGTTATGAAAAATGCTACTAAAATGACAATTAGTTGTTAATATCTGATTTGATCTAACTATTGAGATAATTATTATCTAAGGGTCCCGCTAATGATTAGCTATTTTATAGTTACACATGTTTGGATCCAAAAGAGATAACTTTTAGCTGATAGCTATTATATATAGGGATCTAAACAGGACCGAAGGATTAACCAAATCATATCGATCATTCACAGCGAAAACATAAAGGGTAACTTGTTCTTGCTGTTCCTGAACCTTCTGTGTCCAAGCATGTTCCGAACGAAGTTGACTTTGATCTGAAGGAAAGAATTAAATCAGCGTGCGTCTCACGTACCTTGATTCACGATTAAAAATTGATGGTCGCCGATCGCGTGAGACATAAACAAAAAGGAGATATAAAAATGCGACCGAGCTGGCGTGCTCCGTCAAACGAGTAAACAAGGTTATTTATTATCACCGAGATGGGGAGATATACGAGTTGCCTGCCTTTTGTAATCAGAAGACTGCGCACGCACATGTGAGTGCACAACTGCACATGCATCAGAGCTGCATTGAAGCTAGCATTATGCATTATCGAACATCGGTATCGATCAGGAGCGTGTCTGATCTTAATCCGGCCATCATCACACAAGGAAAACAAAGCCAAGTCAATCGTATAGTATCCTCTTCGTTACGGTGCTGAAGTACTAGTAGCTCCATCTTTTTTTAAAAAAACGAATCAGGCAGGAGAGCGGAAAAAAATTCTATGAAAACTGTATCCACGATACTCCTGTGCAGGGATGAAAACGGTACGGATATTTTCCGACCGTATTCGAGACCGAATCCGTTTAGAGGGGTTTTAATCCGTCCGTATCCGAGTCCGGATATTTAACATCCGATACCGTATTCGTATCCGAATATTTAAATCACATATTTATGATGTCGATATCCAATCGTATCCTATCCGGCATTTTTTATACTATCCGTATTCGAATTCGAATCCGGACATAAATATGAAAACAAATACGATATCAGTAATATCCGTCCGTATCCGATCCGTTTTCATCCCTGCTCCTGTGCATATATACTTTAGATGTTTGCCACGTGTACAGCGTAGAATGTGATCCAACAGCCTGCAGTTATGTGCTCCAGGCCTCTTGCCGAGGGGTGGGAATTTTGGGCGTCCGACGTGCTGCCGCCATCTTGGGCCACGGGTGCTAGCGCGCTGTTGGATCATCTGGTTGTACGTGTGGCAAGCACCTAAAAAAATAAGAACACAACATGGGGATTTTCAATTTTGAGCTGGCCTCATGAAGATCAAGGAAGAGTTCTTCTCATTAGGCAAGTTCGAACTAGGTATCAGCTCTCAAGTGCGATTTTGGGAGGATACGTGAATAGCACCACAACCTTTAAAATCGCTCTAAATGCTGCACTCTATAGTATTGTTAGGAGGAAAGGGGTGTCTATGACAACGGTGTTATCTATGACACCGTTAAATGTGGCTTTTTAGAGATCTTTGGTAGGTGTTAATTTACAAGCATGGCACGAGGTGGTTACTATGGTGATAGATATACAATTAACAAACCAAAAGGATCGTTTTGTGTGGGGTCAGAATGAATTCTTTTCCACGTACAGAGCCTTATTAGGATCTGAAGCTATGAAACTACCTCTTAAGATCAAAGTTTTTTTTGTGGTATTTGTATAAGAGAGTAATCTTAACCAAAGACAATAATCTAGCAAGATGACATTGGCAAAGAGATAGGAAATGTTGTTTTTGTTCATCTGAGGAGTCTATATAATGTCTTCTCTTTGATTGTCATTTTGCTAAATTTGTGTGGTGAACTATTCATATCCCCTTTAATTTAACTCCTCTAACTAGTTTACACAATATGTTTACAGACTGGTTACATGGGTTTAATAGGAAGCTGAAATCCAAATTTTTTGTGGGTATGAGTGCATTTTGCTGGGTAGTATGGTTAACCCAGAATGACATAGTTTTTGATAAGGTGTTAGCACCATCTTATTTACCGGTTATCTTCAGGAGGACTTACTGGATCAGGTTTTGGTCCCTACTTCAGAAGGAGAAGGATCGCCAAATGATGAAGATGGATTACAGGAAGATTGAGACAACCGCGATGGAGCTATTTGTAAGAAATTGTTGGAGATTGAGTAATAGAATTACATTTTAGATGTTGCTTTGGGAAACTTTACCTTCTTCCTTTTTTATCAAAACTTTGTTTTTGAGATTGCGTGGACCTTTGTGTTTCTGTGTGTAATAAGGCCAGTCTCAATGAGAATTCAACAGAGTTTCATGGGCATGAAATATGCTGATGTGGTACCATATTAATGAAGAGAGAGATGATAAGAGTTTCATGAAAGCAGAGAGAGTTTCGTGGGGATGAAATTCTTCTACACCGTTTCCAAAATAAGATGTGTTGAAAACTGGGACATGAAACCCTCCATTGAGACTGGTCTAAGGCCAATCTCAGTGGAGAGTTTCATTTCGTTATTTTCAAGACTATTATGTCATATATAATGAAATGAAACTTGAATGAAACACTCACTCTCAATGAAGAGTTTCATATACATTTAATTCTATGACTCAGAGAGAGTCGGTAACCATGCCAAGGGAGTTTCATCGTCATGAAACCCAATTCTTCTCTCTTCGTTAAAACGTTGTCATGTCATCAAAAATGCATATGTGGCAGACTATTAAATGCAAATGAAACTATAGTGAAACTCTTACTGAGACTGGTCTAAGGAACAACTATATACATTAGTCGATGCAAAAGCTGGGATATTAATATATTAATTCCCTTTTCAAAAAAAATATGCCTCCAGCAAAACAGTTTTGGGAGGCCATTCAGATACCAACTGATGACAATTGGTCTGTGATTCAACTCCAGCAGATCACGCCGCCAACACATACACCTACCAAACACTTTCAAACTTTTCTGCTCTTGTGTTGCTGGCATATTTGGAAGTGCAAGAACAATACTGTCTTCATAAATGACAGAACCACGATACAAGGAACTCTTACGGCATGCAAATCTGAAACCCAGCTGTGGAAGGTTAGATTGCCAAAGAAGGATAAAGACATAGCGGACACCTGGTGTTCTATTATAGTTAACGTAATGTAAAATTCTTTTCGAACTTTGACACAATGTACTCCAAACATTAGGCTTTGAGAGCCAACTTATCAATATAATTCAGGTGGGGGACTCTCTCTCCCCCCCCCCACCCCCCGTCGACTTACAAAAAAAAAAATGTGGTAAGCATCTAGATGTATGTGTGCACAGAAGTAGCATGAGTACAGTTTTTACAGAATTTTTTTCCGGCTGCCTTTCCTCATTTACCGGAGGGAGTCAGCTGCAGGAGCACAGGACGACCGTTAAGAGTACACGTTGCAAGAAATGCTGTGGCAAGGCGGTTACCGAAACCAAGAAACGGAAGATTCCAGCCGGAACGAGCGGAACTGGCCAGGATACAGCCTCGGTCGACTGTGCCGGTCTCCAGGCATTCCTGCCGTTCCGCTCGCTACCAGAACGGGATTTACAAGCATGTGTGCCTGTACCCGTCTGAATGGAAAAAAAATTCAAACGGTTTGCACTTGGGAGATACTCTAGTGCTCGACACTACGACGGATACGCACATCCGGACACCCGCGCGCCTCCACCGCCCCACGCGCCGCTCTCAGCTCGTCTACGCCCAAACGTACAGGGGACCACCTAAGACTACACCGTTTCATGTGCCCCCATGCCTCCTCCCGCGTGCATGCACGTGGTGACTGCCTATGCCCACTCTGTATCGTGCATGTGGGACAGCCTGCATCTGCGCCCGCTTCTCGTGTCTGCTCCATGCACTTGCAACCCCCACTTGCAGATACACGCCGCAGACTCCGGTCGTCCTATCCAAGAGTGTACGCTTGAAACATTAAATGAAACACTTGCAACATGAATACACACTTGCTGCAACATTCGACAGAAAAATAATTAAAATATTTGAAACATACTCCTACAACATATGTGTTAAACATATGCAACATTCATTTCAAACACTTGCAACATATGCAACATCTAAATCTACTTTTGCAACATCCATATCTAATACTTGCAATATACTTTTAAAACATCCGAAATACTTGAAACATACGTTTGCATCATGCACTTTCGGCACAACATTTCTTTGCTTCTTGGGAGAATGAGGGCTCGCCAGCGCGTAGAGCTATAGGTGTAGAGCTCACCGGTGGCGCGGAGCTTGCTGCTCTAGTGGAGAAGGCGGTCCGCACGCTAGAGATGGCCACGGCGGATAGGAGGCACGCGGCGGAGAGGGAGGAAGACTGGCAGCCACGGCGTGCGCAATGGAGAGGGAGGAAGATAGGCAGTCGTGCTTGGGCGCGGTGGAGATGCTGGCCCGCAGGCGCCCGAATGCCATGGAGAACTCTGAGGCAGCGCAGTTGCGGCGCGGCGATGAGTTTCTCTTTTTTTTTTTTGAGAAATTGCAGTGACCGGAGAGCTTTCCAAATAATCACGAGGGAATGAGGTCCTCAGTCGGAGGAATTTGTTTTGATATTTCAGAGTTAGGTAAGAGTTTTAGTGTGAGTTCAAAATTGTATGGGTGTGTAGGGATTGTAACTCGTGGCCCACTGCTGTGCGAGTATGATGTCGGCCACGGAGTGCACCTTTTTTTGGCTAGATTATATCCCGGAGCGGCTGTCGGGTACAGCTGCCACTAATTATATTCCTATATCGTTGATTAATGAAGCTCTGTACTGCTAAAAAAAAGAATTGGTTGAGGCTGAGTAGACGAGTAGATAAGAGAGGGTTATTGGGCTAGCGTCTCGCGGCCTATTCAAAGCATTGCACTTTGCACCTTGCCAACTCGAACGTAGGAACCAGACCGGGCCGCAAGGAAACATCGAAAACCTTTAGCGTGGCCCGTGGTGTGGGCCCCCGAGCCCATATCTCTTTGGGTCGGCGTCGGCCGGCCCAATCTGATAGATTCCGCGTAACGTAAGGAATTAGGAAACCGGTGAGTGGAAGTTCGCTCTTCACACGACCCGACTTGGTTCCCCAATCTACGGAGTATATATCTACGTATCCACCGGAGTCCTTGCCTCCGAAAAGCCAAGGCACATGCATGGCGTGGCTACGCAGACGGCCATCGTCGGAGCTGGTCGACGACACCATCGTAGACGTGCTCCTCCGCCTGCCGCCGGAAGAGCCAGCGCACCTCGTCCGCGCCTCGCTCGTGTGCAAGCAGTGGCGCCGCGTCCTCTCCCACCCCGACTTCGTCCGCCTCTACGCGCGCCTCCACCGAACCCCTCCGCTGCTCGGCTTGTTCACCCTCCGCTCCTCCGACTCCCACCCCGGGCGCATCCCTTGCCTCGTCCCAATCCCAACCACGGCAGCGGGAGCGGGCTCCCCCTCCTCCTCCTCCTCGGTGGCCGCAGCCGGGGCAGGGCCACTCGTGATCGACCACTGCCCTTGGCTGGTCCTCGACTGCCGCCACGGCCGGGTCCACCTCCAGCGGCGATACGTGGCGAACGAGTACGCCCGCGACTTCCTCGTCTGGGACCCCATCACCGGCGACCGGCACGAGCTGCTCTGGCTCAACACCGCCTCGAGAACGTCCGCGATGGTGCTGTGCGCTGCCGCCGCCGACGGCTGAGACCACTCCGGCTGCCGCAGCATCCGCACTACAGCCGGGTGGCGCGTGCGTGTCCGCGTCTACTCGTCGCAGCTCCGTGCGTGGGGTGCGCCTGCTGACTTGGACCTCCATGGCTATTTATGTCAAAGCTTGGACCATAGCCGCCGTGGCGTCGTTATCGGACACGAAGTCTACTTGTTCCGATTCCCGCTGGTAGTCGATGGGAAATTTCAGATGCAGATCCTGAAATACGACATATGCAGGCATCGCTTGTCTGTGATTGACTCGCCGGACTTGTACGACATGGGCACTGACGTTCAGCTCATGGCAACTGAGGACGGGTTGAAATCATCGTTTTGTTGGCTTTGCAGATGGTATTGCAGTTATTCTAGTGGAGATTGCAGGTCGACTATTCACCATTGGTCTTATGTCAAGCCGTGTTAAGGAGATAGGAAAGGGTCTGTACCTCGATGCCTATCATGTTGTCGATGGCTATCATGTTGTCCCCTTTGTGAGCTTCTGCACTCCAGGTATGAATTGAATGTTTCAGAACGAAAATATTTCAGTTAATAACAAGAAAATGTTTACAGTGATGTATGTCCTCACGTTGCTGACAAGTACTTGTATTTTCTTTCTTGGTTATCCTCGGACAGCAAGTTGTTGGTTTCTTGTGGTTCGAGAGAAAAAATTAATTTGATTGTTTAACACTCAAAATGATTTCAAATGAAAAAGTTGTCAACTGCAAAGTTTCATAACTTTTCGAGATCAACAACTTTCATTTTGTTAGTTTCTCCATCCGAGGTCATTTAGGACCTGTTGGCCGGTGGGCAGCCGACAGGCCTATTTGCCCGATATGGCCCACAAGATGATTTAAAATCAAAAAGTTGTCAACTGCAAAGTTTCATAACTTTTCGAAATCTACAACTTTTATTTTGGTAGTTTCTCCGTCTGAGGTCATTTAGGACCTATCAGCCAGTGGGCGGCCGACAGGCCTATTTGCCCGATATGGCCCACAAGATGATTTCAAATCAAAAAGTCGTAAACTACAAAGTTTCATAATTTTTTATGATCTACAACTTTTATTTTGGCAGTTTCTCCGTCCGAGGTCATTTAGGACGTGTCGGTCATCGACCGGCCTATTTGCCCGATGTGGCCCACATGACGATTTCAAATCAAAAAGTTGTCATCTACGATGTCGCGGCATTTTTCGCGCGAAAATCACGCGCTTTGCGCCAGCGAGGATTCGAACCCACGTCCTCCCAACACGCGTAGCCTCCTCTACCAGTGCACCTCGTGCTCACATATGCCGATAATGGATTTTGGTTCCCCACATATTATACTAAACTGAGCACAATTTGATTGTTTAACACCCTAAATGATTTCAAATGAAAAAGTTGTCAACTGCAAAGTTTCATAACTTTTCGAGATCAACAACTTTTATTTTGGTAGTTTCTCCATCCGAGGTCATTTAGGACCTGTCGTCTGGTGGGCGGCCGACAAGCCTATTTGCCCGATATGGCCCACAAGATGATTTAAAATCAAAATGTTGTCAACTGCAAAGTTTCATAACTTTTCGAGATCTACAACTTTCATTTTGATAGTTTCTCCGTCTGAGGTCATTTAGGACCTGTCGGCCAGTGGGCGGCCGACAGGCCTATTTGCCCGATATGGCCCACAAGATGATTTCAAAGAAAAAAGTCGTCAACTACAAAGTTTCATAATTTTTTATGATCTACAACTTTCATTTCGGTAGTTTCTCCGACCGAGGTCATTTAGGACCTATCGGCCAGTGGGCGGCCGACAGACCTATTTGCCCGATATGGCCCACAAAATGATTTCAAATCAAAAAGTCGTCAACTAGAAAGTTTCATAAATTTTTATGATCTACAACTTTCATTTTGGTAGTTTCTCCATCCGAGGTCTTGTGTTAGTCATGGGCACATCACCGTGATCCGGCATGAAGAATGCAGGTGGTCGTGTAAACTCAGACGCCTGTGTGCCCAAATCGTGCTCCAGGATTCTGGTGGCAAATCGAAAATAGAGGGCATTCCCCACCAGCGTACTTGGGCCCATGTTGATAGGGAGCGAGGCGTTGGGTGCCGGAACAATGGCGACCTTACGGTCCTCACTCCGTGCACCAACCTCAGATGAGTAGAGCCATATGGAGGTGACGAACTGCGACATCCAGTCCGTGCCCACGAAGACAACACGGAAGGGTCCGCGGGGGCACAGTCGAGGTGGTCGTCACACCCGGCGGCCGCGCAGACCACCGCCGTAGTCCAGCCGTCACAGCACCAGTGGCGGAGTGGCGGCAGCGTTTGGAGGTCACCCCTGATGGGATCCCACATGACGAGGTCCTCGGTGTCGCGCCGCGTAGATCCAAGGAGGAAGCGGCCGTGGCGGCGTCAAGCGCCCGCTGGATCTGGACGCCGCTGCTGTTGCCCGCGTAGCATGGGCGAAAGGAGGTGGTGGATTCGAAGTGGAAAGAGGCTCTCTGAGAGCAGAGGTATTTGCCCGATATGGCCCACAAGATGATTTCAAATCAAAAAGTTGTCAACTGCAAAGTTTCATAACTTTTCGAGATCTACAACTTTCATTTTGGTAGTTTCTCCGTCTGAGGTCATTTAGGTCCGACAGGCCTATTTGCCCGATATGGCCCACAAGATGATTTCAAATCAAAAATGAAAGCATCTAGGCCCCAAGGTTTGGTTTCGGCAATTGATGACAACGCTTTATTACCATGACTAACGTGTGTTTTGCAGAAACTTTGGTAAGTTAGGTCATGGAGGTTATAACTGCTTTGGGCACCATGGTATTCATGCCTCTTGATGGAAATCGTTTCGGTTTACAAAAGAGTGACGTCAAGATTAAGGACGGTTAGTTCCGGATGACGAGGTGTTATGATTCATTCGAAATAGTCGTTAGGATCTTCGTTTTTCTCTTTTGGCCGTACTATAAAGGGGGGCATGAGCGGGTAGCTTGACCTAGGCGAGTCCTATGTTTAGGTGTGGTGCACACTTGTTAAACTTGGCGCTAGGCAGCTCTAGAATAGCTCAAAGTTCAGTTGGAAGCAACTTGGTTCAAGTTGTGACGTGTTTCGGAAAGTTTCGGGTCGTTTTTCCTTGACCGGACGCGGTCTTCGGCATGACCGAACGCGTCCGGTCAGTTCAGTTCCGCGGCTAGGGTTTCGGCGCTGACGACCGGACGCGGTCCTTGCGAGGACCGGACGCGGTGGTCAGAAGCCGACACGTGTCACTTGAGGGAAACACCCGATCGGACGTGACCTGGGTGTGATCGGCGCGTCCGGTCACAGTCCAGTAAGGTCCTGAGACGACCGGACGCGTCCGGTCATCACTGATCGGACGTGGTCGCGCGTCCGGTGCGATTACAGTATGCTCCCTGCACGATCGGACGCGTCCGGTCACCCCTGACCGGCGCGTCCGGTCACTCAACCAGAATTTCGGATTTCGACCGTTACGAGCGACCGGCGCGTCCGGTCACTTCGACCGGCGCGTCCGGTCAGCCCGTGTTTTGCTGAGTCAGCGGGTAACGGTTCGTTTTGTCTGTGGGGTGTATAAATACATCCCCACCACCTCTTTTAGAGGTCTCTTACTCATTTGATCAGCTGAGAAAACCCTTTAGAGTGCAAGGGAGTGCAAGAGCTCTAGTGAGGATTGTGGTTTGAGAATCAAAGCTTGAGAGTTCCTCACTAGCGATTAGAGAGTAGCAAGTGTGCATCCACCTTCTCATTTGAGCTCGTTGTGGTCAAGTGAGAGTTCTAGCTTGTTACTCTTGGTGATCGCCATCACCTAGACGGCTTGGTGGTGATTGGGAGTTTGGTGATCATCCGGTGGAGCTTGTGGATGACCCAACTCATCTTGTGAGCGGTTTTGGGTAATTCACCGCGACGGAGTGTCGAAGAATCAACCCGTAGATCAAGGGGGAGCTACACCCTTGCGCGGGTGCTCCAACGAGGACTAGTGGGGAGTGGCGACTCTCCGATACCTCGGAAAAACATCGCCGTGTTCCTTGCCCTTTACATTCAAGCATTTACATTCTCGTATTTACATTCATTGCTTGATTTACTTTCCTAGAATTGCCATGCTAGACTAGGATTGGAAACTAGGGTGCAAAACTTTTTATCGGTAGACTCTCTAGGAACACAAGTAGGCACTAGGGGTGAATTCCGGCTTGTAGGTTTTAATTCTTGCAATTAATTTTTAGAAAAGCCCAATTCACCCCCCCTCTTGGGCATCTTGATCCTTTCAATTGGTATCAGAGCCGAGTTGCTTCTAATTTAGGCTTTACCGCCTAGAGCAAGATGTCTAACGGGGAAGGACCACCTCCCACCTTTGAGGGGGATGATTTTCCATATTGGAAAATTCGCATGGAGGCGTATCTCGAAGCCATAGATGTTGGGTGTCTTAGAGCCGCAACCCAAGGGCTTCCCGCTATCAAGGATCCCGCAAACCCCATTGGTGACGAGGAGAAGTACGACTGGTGGAATGCAAAGGCCAAAAATGCACTCTACCAGGGCTTAGGCAAAGATATCTTCAATTGTGTGCGTAATGCAAAGAACGCTCATGAATTGTGGGAAAATCTTTGTGCTCTCCATGAGGGAACTAAGAGTGAGCGTGAGGAACGCTATCACATAGCTTTAAAGAAAATTAATTCTTTTGAGATGCTTCCCAAAGAAAGTGCTAATGACATGTACACTCGCTTGAATGTTCTTGTAGAGGACCTCAATGCTCTTGGGCTCATCAAATGAGCCAATCGGATGTTGCAAGGAAGATCTTGAGTGTGCTTCCCGTTGAGAAGTATGGTCACATTGTCACCGTGCTTCACCAAAGTGATCTTTCCACCGCAACACCGACTCAAGTATTGGAGAAGATCAATGCTCATGAGATGTACATGCATATCACTCCGGAAGAGGGCTCATCATCTTCTAAGAAGAAAGACTTGGCCTTCAAAGCTAGTCATGACAAGAAGAAGAAGAAGGGCCAAGCCATGATGGTGCAAGAAAGCTCAAGTGAAAGTGAAGTTGATGATGAATCACTTGCACTCATGGTGAGAAAGACCACCAAGATGCTAAAGAAGCTCAACAAGAGTGGCATCAAGTTCGATGGCAAGAAGAAGAAATTCTTCACAAGTAACAAGAGAAAGCCAATCTCGGAGATGGATTGCTACAATTATGGTGAACTTGGCCACCTAGCTCATCAATGCCCTAAACCACCAAAAGACAAGTACAAGAACAAGAACAAGGGCAAGAAAAATGATTCAAGTGATGAAGAAGAAGAGAAGAAGAAGAACAAGCCATACAAGAAGAAGGATGGCAAGAAGAAGGAGTTCCACAAGAAGAAGAAGGGAGGAAAGGCATACATTGTTGATGATTGGCTCACCGACATTGAATCATCTTGTGAGTCCTCCGAAGATGAGAGCGATGATGAGAAAGAGAAGGTTGCCGCATTTGTGATGGGGCCATCATCTTCACCGACATCTTCATCACCACCTTCACCGCCTCCTTCACCATCATCGTCCACTACTCACCTATGCCTTATGGCCAAGGGTGAACGAAAGGTACAAAACCATGATAGTGATGATGATGATGATAGTGATAGTGATGATGAATATGACGCATCTTCTTATGATGAACTTGTAAAATTGCTAAACAAATACACTAAAATCATAAGAAGGACTAGAAATGAAAATGATGATCTTCAAAATGAAAATGAATCACTCTCATCTAAGCTTGAAAATGTTCAAAAGACTAGTGGTGAGCTTAGAGATCAAAATGAAGTTATGTCTTCCACTCTCAAGGAGCTCAAAACCTCTAATAAAGAGCTTAAAGATCAACATGATAAACTTGAGAAGAAGCATGATGAGCTCATCACTAGACATAACTCTCTAAAAGAAAAATACACCACATTGAAAATTGACTATGATAGTCTTGTGGTTGCCAATGAACTTGCTCTTGAGACACATGATGCTACTAACAATGTTGTTAAGTGTGATATAGCTACATCATGTGATGACTTGATTATTGAAAGCATTGAGCAAGGTTTTAGTAGCAAAGGCAAGAGTGTGGTTGAGTCAAGCAACTATGATGATTATGCCAAGATCAAGTGTGAGAATGAGAAGCTTGCAAATGAGAACAAGAAGCTAAAAGGTTTGATGGCTCTTGAGAAGCAACCAACAAATGAGTCACTCATTGAAGAAAACAAAAAGCTCAAGCAAGAAAAAGAGCATCTCAAGACCGGCCTAAGCAAGTTCACAAGAGGTCAATATTTGCAAAGTGAGCTCCTCATGAACACCGTAATGAAGATGGATAGAAGTGGTATTGGGTACTTGGCAAATCAAGAGAAGAAGGCAAAAGCTCAACAACAACAAAGCAAGTCAAAGCCCAAGCCAAAGAGATGTGTTGAGTGTGGTCAAGAAGGTCACTTTGCTCATGAATGCAAAACTCCACCACCACAACCCTTGCCCAAGCATGCTAGACCCTTTGCCTTCAATGCTCATTACATGCTAAGAAAAGATTCTAATGGAAAGATGAAAGTCATGTTTTTGGTCCCCCAAACAAGAATAGGCCAAAGAAAATATGGGTTGCCAAGTCACTAGTTGAGAAAGTCAAGGGCCCCTCTCAAGTTTGGGTCCCTAAACAAAAAGCTTGATCTCTTGTGTGTAGGTGAACTACAAGACCGGTGGATCTCATTGGGTTATTGATAGTGGTTGCACGCAACACATGACCGGTGATCCTCGTATGTTCACCTCCATTGAAGAGAATGGGATATGTCAAGAGAAGATCACATTTGGGGATAATTCAAAGAGCAAAGTCAAAGGTGTAGGCAAGATTGCAATATCAAATGATCACTCACTCTCAAATGTGCTCTATGTTGCTTCATTGAGTTTCAACTTATTATCCGTTGGGCAACTTTGTGACCTTGGCTTCCAATGCTTGTTCACACCAAATGAAGTGGAAGTTTCAAAGATAGATGACAAGCAAGTGATATTCAAAGGCTTTAGATACAACAATCTTTATCTTGTTGACTTCACCTCCGAAGATGCAAATTTGATGACATGTTTGTTCACCAAGACTTCACTTGGTTGGCTTTGGCATAGGAGGCTTGCTCATGTTGGAATGAACACTCTCAACAAGCTATTGAAGAAAGAACTAGTGAGAGGATTGAATGATGTGAAGTTTGAAAAGGACAAACCTTGTAGTGCATGTCAAGCGGGCAAACAAGTTGCAAACACTCATCCAACCAAAGCTTTCATGTCAACTTTAAGAGTGCTAGAACTTCTACACATGGATTTGTTTGGGCCTACAACATACAAGAGCTTGGGTGGTAATCTCTATTGTCTTGTGATAGTGGATGACTACTCAAGGTATACATGGACTTTCTTCCTTCATGACAAATCCGAAGTGGCAAATTGATTCAAGAAGTTTGCAAAGAGAGCTCAAAATGAATTTGAAGTCAAGATAAAGAAGATTAGAAGTGACAATGGCAAAGAGTTTGACAACACCAACATTGAAGCTTATTGTGATGAAATTGGAATCAAGCATGAGGTCTCTTCAACCTACACTCCTCAACAAAATAGTGTAGTTGAGAGAAAGAACCGGACTTTGATCACCCTTGCAAGAACAATGCTAGATGAGTACAACACTCCGGAGAAGTTGTGGGCCGAGGCAATCAACACCGCATGCTATGCTTCAAATCGCCTCTTCCTACAAAAGTTTCTTGGCAAGACCCCCTATGAGTTGCTTAATGGGAAGAAGCCGGACGTCTCTTTCTTCCGGGTGTTTGGTTGCAAATGCTACATCTACAAGAAGCGTCAACACCTAGGGAAGTTTCAAAGACGTTGTGATATTGGTTTTCTTGTTGGTTACTCATCAAAGTCCAAAGCATATAGAGTATTTAACCATGCCACCGGTTTGGTTGAAGAAACATATGATGTGGAATTTGATGAATCTAACGGCTCCCAAGGAGCAATTGAGAATTGTGATGATGTAGATGATGAACCCTTGATGGAGGCCATGAAGAACATGCCGGTGGGAGACATCAAGCCAAAAGATGATGATGACGATGTACAAATTGTTGATCCACCATCTTCATCACGTGTGCCTCAAGATGATGACAAGAATGAGAGAGTTGAAAATGAAGATACTTATGTCTCTCATGAACAAGCCGAGGCACAAGCTCAAGATGTTGATGCTCCCCATCCACCTCCTCAAGTGGTTGATAGAAGAAATTCACCTCTACTTCAAGCACATCCACAAGAACTCATCATAGGAAGTCCTACAAAGGGAGTAATGACTCGATCTCAAAAGCTAGCTTCTTTTGTTGAACATCACTCTTTTGTCTCTTGTGTTGAACCTAAGAATGTAGAAGAAGCTCTTCAAGATCCGGATTGGGTGAATGCCATGCATGAAGAATTGAACAACTTCACCCGCAATCAAGTATGGACACTTGAAGAGCATCCTAAAGGTGCAAGAGTCATTGGAACCAAGTGGGTGTTCCGAAACAAGCAAGATGACCAAGGCATAGTTGTGAGGAACAAGGCAAGACTAGTTGCAAAGGGGTTCTCTCAAGTTGAAGGTCTTGATTTTGGAGAGACCTTTGCACCCGTTGCAAGATTTGAAGCCATTCGTATCCTCCTTGCATATGCATCACATCATGATATGAAACTATATCAAATGGATGTGAAAAGTGCATTCTTAAATGGCTTTATAAATGAACTAGTCTATGTTAATCAACCTCCCGGGTTTGAAGACCCTAGTTATCCTAATCATGTTTATAGGTTGTCCAAGGCGCTATATGGGCTCAAGCAAGCCCCTAGAGCGTGGTATGAGCGCCTCCGGGACTTCCTCATTGAGAAGGGCTTCACCATTGGGAAGGTCGACACCACACTATTCACCAAGAAGCTTAATGGGGAGATCTTCATTTGTCAAGTGTATGTTGATGATATCATCTTCGGATCAACAAATGAAGATTATTGCAAGGAATTTGGTGAATTGATGTCGAAGGAGTTCGAGATGTCAATGATTGGTGAGCTCACATTCTTCCTTGGGTTTCAAGTCAAGCAAATGAGAGAAGGGATTTTCATCTCTCAAGAAAAGTATACCAAGGATCTTCTCAAAAGATTCAAGATGGAAGAATGCAAACCAATCAAGACCCCAATGCCATCAAATGGACATCTCGACCTAGATGAGGGAGGTAAACCGGTTGATCAAACTCTCTACCGTTCTATGATTGGTAGCTTGTTGTACCTTACCGCATCTAGGCCCGATATCATGTTTAGTGTGTGCATGTGTGCTCGCTTTCAAGCGTGCCCTAAAGAACCTCACTTAAGTGCCGTAAAAAGAATCCTAAGATATCTTAAGCACACCTCAAGCATTGGTCTTTGGTATCCCAAAGGAGCTAGATTCCAACTAGTTGGCTATTCCGACTCGGATTATGCCGGTTGCAAAATTGATAGAAAAAGCACATCCGGAGGGTGCCATTTGCTTGGGAGATCTTTAGTATCTTGGTCATCTAAAAAGCAAAATAGTGTGGCTTTGTCCACCACCGAGGCGGAATACATTGCCGCGGGGGCTTGTTGTGCACAAATCTTATATATGAAACAAACCCTCCTAGACTATGGAATTGTTCTTGAAAAGGTGCCACTTTTATGTGATAATGAAAGTGCCGTTAAAATTGCTAACAATCCGGTACAACACTCTCGCACCAAGCACATTGATATCCGCCATCACTTTCTAAGAGATCACGTTGCTAAAAATGACATATCACTAGAAGGTGTATGTAACACCCCTGGGTGTTAAGCATGCATGATCATTTCAAAGCATAAGCATTCAACATCATTGCATGTTTAGCATTGTTTGAATTGTAGCCCTTTCAAATTTAATTTGAAAAACAAATAAATGGGAACCCTAAGTTTGATAGAAGTGTCAAAAAGTTGGTGTACTTTTGAGAAGTAGCAATTTTAAATAATCTAGAATAAATCAACTTGATTTTTGGAGCAAAGTTTGAATTCAAGTTTTTCTCAAATTCTGTTTTAAAAATATTCTAAATAAATGAGTTTTTGATTTTTAATCTAGCTTTAAATCCCAAATTCAAAATCTATTGGGAATTTTGAAAAGTGCTCTATATGAAAGTTGTAGAGAATAAAATTTCGAACAACTTTTATTTTGGGCCAAATTTCTGAAAACCCCTTTTTCATCTCCAAATTCGAATTTCAAACCGAGATTTAAATCTAGAAAATATTTGAAAAAGAAAAATCCATTTTTTCGCCTTACTGGGCTTCGGCCTCACTTTCTGGCCCATGGTCGAAGCCGGCCTAGCTCGCCCCGCACTCGCCCCGCGCCCACCCCTCCTCCTGACTCGCTGGACCGCCGGCTTGGGCCGAGCCGCCAAGCCGGGCCGCGCCTTTCTTTTTCCCGCGCGCGGCGCCCCAACCGTTTTTGGATGACGTAGACTACCTTGTAGAAGATGTAGTTATATCTTAACTGCTCATTCCATGTGCTCATCTGCATCTCATGTCATCAAAGCACCCCATCATAATCCGATGCATCATTCGCATGTACTTATGCACTTGCATCATACAGGATCGCAGGAGGAGTCGCAGGCAGCAGTACCGGAGGAGCAGGCTTGGACGGACCAGCAAGAGCCCCAGGCACAGGAGGTGCCCGAGGAGGAAGAGCCAGGCGAGGAACTGCCAGAGTGCGTCGACCACCATCCTAGCTCGTTCGAAAGAGGCAAGCCCCGGAGCATTATAAGTCTCCTATCTTCCAAAAGTTATTCTTTATTAACTGGATTATGATTATGTATTGTTGCATTAAGTTATAGGAGTTGAGTAAAACCGTTGTTGCAGTACTATCCTTGTCCACCAGATTAATGTCACCTTATTAGGTCAGGATCGAGTAAATTGCTTAGCCATGCTTAGATCGGTAGAAGTCGGGTGATTTCCTATCACCTGTGAGCTATAGGCGAATACCTGGCTATGGTTAGCAGTAAGGGTGAAAAGTAACCAAGTGTTGGTATATAAAGGAAGACCGGGCGGAGTCTTATAGGGTTTTGGGACTATAGTGATTCCGTCTGTGTCGATTAAGGACCGATCGTTGCTCGTCCCTCTTGTCATGTTGAACGCATGCCTCACATTTAGCTGGCCGAATAAAGTACCTTTCGACCGTGAAGCTAGTGACACTTTTCGAGCCGGGATAAACTCGGGTTGGCAGACTGGTGTTGAAGGGGGTGTACGGGGACGCGAAGAGTGAGCCCAAGGTGCGTCCTGGCAGTCGGGCGGTCCCTGGGTAGTGCGATCCATGATTGTTATCCCACGGCTTCTTGGAAAGTGTCATTGGTGATCTACGCGACCCTGACGGGGGAAGCATGGTTTGTGTGAGGAATAAAATCTCCAGCTGGATAGGAATTCGATTCGAATCGCCGTCGCTCCCGGTTAGTGAGCACTTGACTCGAGCTACGGCATCGTAGTGTTAATGATGGAACACGGATAGTTATGTGGTTAATGTTGGAAATGCTAAACCTGAGATGGTAACTTTGGATGTTAATGGCTAATTGAGTGATTGTTTTAGCAATAGGTGCTTACCTAGCATGAATAGGTTATCTTAAAAATGAAGCTAAAAGTACTTATCTTTAGTTACTCACAATAGCTTATGCTTTTGCAAATGAGTCAAGCCAGTACACTATATAAAGCCTTGCATGCTCCTTGGTGTCATGTTATTTCTGGTTCATGACGGGTAAGTCTAGCTGAGTACATTCTCGTACTCAGGGCGTTGTTCCCATTGTTGTTGCAGATGGTCAGATGTACTATGGGTACTGCTCCAACTGTCTGTATCCGGCGATGGGTGACAACTAGGACCTTGGGCAAAGGTCGTTCTGTTTGTCTTATCTACTGCTTTTGTGGAACATGACTATCTACTGGCACTGTAACTGAACTAAGTGGGTGTGTGTAAAACTATTTGCTTCCGCTACTTTACGTGAACTATGTTGTAATAACGTTTATTTCCGAACTCCGATGTATCCTACTTTGATGATCAACTTTATGTATCGTGTGAACTGTGGCTGCTAAATCAGTACGATCTTGGTTGTATGTTGGTTGGTTTGAAATCCTTCGTGATTTCACGGAATCTCGAGTTATACGGACTTAAGTTTGTTAAATTAACCGCCTCGGTGGAAGATTTTCTTACTTAATCTCGTATAATTACGTTGATCCGTTACAGTGTAAGAAGTGAAAATCAATTAGCGGATATCTTCACTAAACCTTTGGATGAGGCCACTTTTTGTAGGTTAAGAAGTGAACTCAATGTGCTTGATTCTAGCAACTTTAAAAAATGAGCGTGTGTTGTCCCTTGCATTGCATTGCATTGTATTATATGCCATGTTTATCTTATCGCAATGCATTTAGGGCTTGGCTAACACGGTTACGATAACCCTCCTTTGGAGGAGTGAAGAAGCCTAACCGTGGATCAAACTTGACAAGCAACCTAGCTTTACTTTCTTGTATTGCATTGCATATGCATGGTTGTTTGTTTGTCGTTTCTTTTCGGTTTAGCTTTGAGCAACCTCTGTGTTCGCCCATGGATAGAGAGAGCATTTTGACGCTCCTAAAGGTCTAAAAACTCTATTGCATGGCCATACGTTGCTCCTCGGGTGTTTATTGCCTATTTTCTTAAAAATAATACTAGCCTAAGGCAATCTATTTTGAAAAATTTGAGGGTTTGAGTGAGGTCACTCATATCAGGTTCCAATTGGTGTTCTTTTGTGTCTCTTTGAATTGGAACTTGATTGGGAGAAGTTGCGTCGAAGTTCGGAACGAAGAAGGGCGAAAAACAGTGACCGGACGCTGCACCGGACGCAGTGATGCTTCACCACCGCGTCCGGTCCCGGCGTCCACCAGCGCGTCCGGTCATCCAGAAGACCAACTCCAGACCTAGTGACCGGACGCTGCACCGGACGCGCCGTTGTTGACCACCGCGTCCGGTCCCGGTTACCACCACCGCGTCCGGTCATTCGCGATGAATTCCCGAGTTCCCCCCCGACCGGACTCTGACCGCGTCCGGTCAGTCCTCACCGGACGCATCCGGTCGCTCCAGGAGCTTACTGGAGTGTGACCGGACGCTGCACCACCGCGTCCGGTCATAACGACCACCGCATCCGGTCATCGCGCGTCGAGCGGATCTAACCCCTTCTTATAACGGTTCGTCCTCGGTCTTCTTTTTCACCGCTCGCGCTTTTCACCGCCGCCGCCGAACCCTAACCGCCGATTCGCCGAGTTCGCCGGAATCCGCCGCGCCCTTGCCGTCTTCCTCACCTCCGGCGAGCCCTGCCGTGATCCCGTCGTGCCTGCTCGCCCCCTCGCCCTCGCTCGCGCGCCAGCCCGGCCTTGCCCACGCCTGCCCGCAGCCGCACCCGCACTGCCCGCAGCCGCGCCCGCGCCAGCCGCATCTGCGCCGCCGCCGCCGTTCGCTGACCGCCGTGCCTCACCAGATCTCCACCACAGCAACCTCGTGCTCCCCCGTGCCAAGCTTCCACCCTAGCTCCTCAATTCATTCTTCGGCCGCGCTCTCTTTCTAGGGTTTGCCCTAACCCTAATTTTCGAGGTGAAGAACTTGTTCGTTTTCGCTCAATCTTTGTTCAAATCCATCGTTAGGGCTTACCATTGACCGTAACTTTCCATTGCTTATCATCGACTCGGTCCTTTCAGAGCTCGTTCGACGAATTCGAGGAATCTCGCGATCTAGGTCACCTCATCTTGTCACCGTCGTCTCGTCAATCCGAGGTAGCTTCGCGTTTCGATTCACATCGTATCTCATATGCTTGCTATCTCTAGGGTTTCGTACCTTTTAGTTATATATGTGCTTATAGTAGATCTCTCTATTCCGTCATTGCAGCGAGTCTGTCGGTGTGTCAGGGTGAGATCAGTTTGCTGAATCCGAGGCCAAGCCTGCGGATACGGATTGAGGCCAAGCCTCTCAAGTGACAGTTCACCATCTTTCAGAGGTTTTCGGTCAGTTTGTCAGCATGGTGCGTTGCAAGAACGCCGGTGGTGCTCCTGGTGATGGGGATGACAGTCCTCCTCGTCGGTCAGAGATTGCGTGTGGAAAGCGCATCAAGATCATGGCCAGAAAGAAGAAGACACTTACAGAGGCAGAGATTGCTCAGGCCGTGGCAGATGCAGCAGAGCAGGCAGAGAGAGGTGGTAGGAGCAGTGGCATACGCATAGGCGAGCGTCGCTTTCATCTTGAAGGTTGACAGCTCAGTACAGAGGCCACTGAGGGTACAGAGGATACTGGAGCTACAGAGGGTATGTCAGTTGATCCACCTACAGAGGCTACAGAGGCCACAGAGGCTCCAGAGGCTACAGAGGATACAGAGGAGCAGCCAGCTCAGTCTCCACCGCGTCGCCGCTCCACACGCACACGTACTCAGGTGACTCCTAGGCCAGAGGGCCAGCGTCGTGGAGCACGTCCTCCTCCCAGAGCTAGAGGTTCACCCCCGGTCGAGCACTTTGACTTGAGGGGTGCTACAGCACGTCAGGTGCAGGGGTTGAGGTTCGTGGAGGTCAGCCGATGGTTTCCACCTGTGAGGGATCACAGAGCTTCAGAGGGTTTCTATACCCCACTTCAGGAGGATTTCTACAGGGCTCTAGTTGACAGCGGTATTGCTTTCCGACCACAGAGGGTCTGTCGACTTGAGTCACTGGTTGAGGTTGTGGGTGAGCAGCTTCGTCCGCACCTGTCCTTTCTGCCAGGCTTGTCAGATCTTCTTGGACGGACAGGTGCATACTGCGGCACATGGGCCAGAGAGTTTTATGCTTCACTTTGGATTGATCCTGCCCATGAGTTTATTCACTTTGCATTCCGAGGCCGCGATCACAGACTATACAGCACTAGAGTGAGGGAGATTCTCAGACTCCCTGCTTCCGACACGAAGATACATCAGTTGTGCTTTGGTCAGACTCCTCCACCGAGACGCCCTCACGGCGGGACAGTGCCTCCTACAGACTTGGTTCGACCCTGCTTCCGTGAGCCTTTTGGCGAAGGGTCTCATTGCACGCCTGCCAGCCTAACACCACTTGCCAGAGTTCTGGATGCTATAGTCAGACGCACTCTTCTTCCCAGACTTGGCTACAGAGAGGGACTGACTCGGATGCAGCTATGGGTTGTTCACCACCTCCTCTCACAGACACAGTTTGACATTTGGGATCTCATACTTAGTGAGATGGAGGACACTATAGCTGAGGGCTTCAAGGGTAATCGTCAGCTGCCCTATGCACACTGGATCTGCTTCATCATTAGATCATCCATTCAGCTACCAGCAGAGATCCGAGCTGAGATATCAGATACTACTACTGCTTTTCCTGAGTATGATATCCGTCAGCTTTGGGCTTCAGTCACTAGAGCTCAGGCCCCAGTGCCAGGACAGCGTGAGCGACCTAAGGTTCCTGAGACAGCGGCTGAGCAGGACGCCACAGTTGATGAGCTTGCTGAGGCAGAGCTTGCCGATCTTGACGCTCAGCCTGCTGATCTTCCTGAGGATGTGACATCTGACAGCACTGATGAGGACTACCAGCCCATCCCCAGGTACCGATCTCCTCGGTCTCACGACCACGAGGCCGGTGGCTCTGGTTCAGCCTCCCGCTCAGACCCAGCCATGTTGGCTATACTTGAGAGGCTGACCCAGGCACAGGAGCAGCAGCAGCAGCAGATACAGCGACAGGCTCAGGACACAGCTGCAGCACTGGCACAGATACAGGCTTGTTAGGACAAGTTTCAGCGTCAGCAGCTTGAGATCCAGAGGCAGCAAGTTGAGATGCAGCGACAGCAGTACGAGATATAGCGACAGAGTGTAGCTAGTCAGCAGCAGTACTTGGATCTTCTGCGCCATCTAGTTACTGTTGGGGTTCCTCCGCCTGCCTCTGTCCTGACTCCTGCTTTACAGTCCAGTGGTCCGTCGAGTCAGGGACAGCCGAGCTTCCAGTTCACATCTCCACAGCTGCAGGTTCCCCAGTCGTTCCAGTCCCCGAGCTTCACGCCTATTCACACGGGATTTACTCCTTCAGACCAGCCTCGCCCTCACCTCCTGACAGGCACACCTTTTGGGGATTTCAGTGCCACTTACAGCGAGTTGACTGGTCAGCCAACGCCCTCGCACACTACCTTTGCTACTACTTCAGGGTTGTCAGCTTCAGAGGCACCTGTTCCTCCTGTGACAGGGACGGGTACTACAGAGACTATTCCTTCGTCAGTTGCCTCGACAGATCCCCCAGCTATTGGCTCGCTACAGGCTCAGGTCACACAGACGGATCCTCTTGTTGCTACTACGTCAGTACCTGTTCCTCATGCTCAGACCCAGACCGCTTCACAGCCACGCGCTTCTTCAGAGGGTCAGCCAGATAGCTCAGATTCCGAGGGTGATTCTCTGCACTTCGTGATTACTCCGCGCACCTCGGCACCCGACACGACTCCGTCTGTCCCCCCATCAGATCCTTAGATTAGTTTTTTGGCGCTTGATGCCAAAGGGGGAGAGAGAGAGAGTAGTTTTAGGGGGAGTTTTGTTAGAGGGTTTTCGTTCTTATTTGTGTGCTACATTCATGCATCATGTTTACTTTTCAGTCATTGCATTCGTGTGACATGTCGTCGTGTGATAAACCTTGAGTCTAATGTTTTATCCAGTCACAATGTTAATTAATGTCACCGTTTTGATTATAGCTCTAAGGTTGTGCTTCCGTGCCTTACTCCGTTTTCTTATGAGCTATATCTTTATGTGTACTAACGCTTTTTGTCTTATCTTATGAGTACACTCTTTTGGCTTGGGGCACATAAGCAATTCCTAACCCCTTGTGCTTATTGCTTTTTGCTTATGTGAACCAAGCATGCTCGAAAACCTCAACTCTAATCTTTTGAAACTTAGTGTTGTCATCAATCACCAAAAAGGGGGAGATTGAAAGCATCTAGGCCCCAAGGTTTGGTTTCGGCAATTGATGACAACGCTTTATTACCATGACTAACGTGTGTTTTGCAGAAACTTTGGTAAGTTAGGTCATGGAGGTTATAACTGCTTTGGGCACCATGGTATTCATGCCTCTTGATGGAAATCGTTTCGGTTTTCAAAAGAGTGATTTCAAGATTAAGGACGGTTAGTTCCGGATGACGAGGTGTTATGATTCATTCGGAATAGTCGTTAGGATCTTCGTTTTTCTCTTTTGGCCGTACTATAAAGGGGGGGCATGAGCGGGTAGCTTGACCTAGGCGAGTCCTATGTTTAGGTGTGGTGCACACTTGTTAAAATTGGCGCTAGGCAGCTCTAGAATAGCTCAAAGTTCAGTTGGAAGCAACTTGGTTCAAGTTGTGACGTGTTTCAGAAAGTTTCGGGTCGTTTTTCCTTGACCGGACGCGGTCTTCGGCATGACCGGACGCGTCCGGTCAGTTCAGTTCTGCGGCTAGGGTCTCGGCGCTGACGACCGGACGCGGTCCTTGCGAGGACCGGACGCGGTGGTCAGAAGCCGACACGTGTCACTTGAGGGAAACACCCGATCGGACGCGACCTGGGTGTGATCCGCGCGTCCGGTCACAGTCCAGTAAGGTCCTGAGACGATCGGACGCGTCCGGTCATCACCGATCGGACGCGGTCGCGCGTCCGGTGCGATTACAGTATGTTCCCTGCACGATCGGACGCGTCCGGTCACCCCTGACCGGCGCTTCCGGTCACTCAGCCAGAATTTCGGATTTCGACCGTTACGAGCGACCGGCGCGTCCGGTCACTTCGACCGGCGCGTCCGGTCAGCCCGTGTTTTGCTGAGTCAGCGGGTAACGGTTCGTTTTGTCTGTGGGGTGTATAAATACATCCCCACCACCTCTTTTAGAGGTCTCTTGCTCATTTGATCAGCTGAGAAAACCCTTTAGAGTGCAAGGGAGTGTAAGAGCTCTAGTGAGGATTGTGGTTTGAGAATCAAAGCTTGAGAGTTCCTCACTAGCGATTAGAGAGTAGCAAGTGTGCATCCACCTTCTCATTTGAGCTCGTTGTGGTCAAGTGAGAGTTCTAGCTTGTTACTCTTGGTGATCGCCATCACCTAGACGGCTTGGTGGTGATTGGGAGTTTGGTGATCATCCGGTGGAGCTTGTGGATGACCCAACTCATCTTGTGAGCGGTTTTGGGTAATTCACCGCGATGGAGTGTCGAAGAATCAACCCGTAGATCAAGGGGGAGCTACACCCTTGCGCGGGTGCTCCAACGAGGACTAGTGGGGAGTGGCGACTCTCCGATACCTCAGAAAAACATCGCCGTGTTCCTTGCCCTTTACATTCAAGCATTTACATTCTCGTATTTACATTCATTGCTTGATTTACTTTCCTAGAATTGCCATGCTAGACTAGGATTGGAAACTAGGGTGCAAAACTTTTTATCGGTAGACTCTCTAGGAACACAAGTAGGCACTAGGGGTGAATTCCGGCTTGTAGGTTTTAATTCTTGCAATTAATTTTTAGAAAAGCCCAATTCACCCCCCCTCTTGGGCATCTTGATCCTTTCAAAAAAGTCGTCAACTGCAAAGTTTCATAATTTTTTATGATCTACAACTTTCATTTTGGTAGTTTCTCCAACCGAGGTCATTTAGGACGTGTCGGTCACCGACCGGCCTATTGGACCGATGTGGCCCACGTGACGATTTCAAATCAAAAAGTTGTCATCTACGAAGTCGCGGTATTTTTCGCACGAAAATCACGCGCTTTGCGCCAGCGAGGATTCGAACCCGCGTCCTCCCAACGCGCGTAGCCTCCTCTACCACTGCACCTCGTGCTCACATGTGTCGATAATGGATTTTGGTTCCCCACATATTATACTAAACTGAGCATAATTTGATTGTTTAACACCCTAAATGATTTCAAATGAAAAAGTTGTCAACTGCAAAGTTTCATAACTTTTCGAGATCAACAACTTTCATTTTGGTAGTTTCTCCATCCGAGGTCATTCAGGACCTGTCGTCCGGTGGGCGGCCGACAGGCCTATTTGCCCGATATGGCCCACAAGATGATTTCAAATCAAAAAGTTGTCAACTGCAAAGTTTCATAACTTTTCGAGATCTACAACTTTCATTTTAGTAGTTTCTCCGTCTGAGGTCATTTAGGACCTGTCGGCCAGTTGGCGGCCGATAGACCTATTTGCTCGATATGGCCCACAAGATGATTTCAAATCAAAAAGTTGTCAACTGCAAAGTTTCATAACTTTTCGAGATCTACAACTTTCATTTTGGTAGTTTCTCCGTCTGAGGTCATTTAGGACCTGTCAGCCAGTGGGCGGCCGACAGACCTCTTTGCCCGATATGGCCCACAAAATGATTTCAAATCAAAAAGTCATCAACTACAAAGTTTCATAAATTTTTATGATCTACAACTTTCATTTTGGTAGTTTCTCCATCCGAGGTCATTTAGGACCTGTCGTCCGGTGGGCGGCCGACAGGCCTATTTGCCCGATATGGCCCACAAGATGATTTCAAATTAAAAGGTTGTCAACTGCAAAGTTTCATAACTTTTCGAGATCTACAACTTTCATTTTGGTAGTTTCTCCGTCTGAAGTCATTTAGGACCGACATGCCTATTTGCCCGATATGGCCCACAAGATGATTTCAAATCAAAAAGTCGTCAACTGCAAAGTTTCATAATTTTTTATGATCTACAACTTTCATTTCGGTAGTTTCTCCGACCGAGGTCATTTAGGACGTGTCGGTCACCGACCGGCCTATTTGCCCAATGTGGCCCACGTGACGATTTCAAATCAAAAAGTTGTCATCTACGATGTCGCGGCATTTTTCGTGCGAAAATCACACGCTTTGCGCCAGCGAGGATTCGAACCCGCGTCCTCCCAACGCGCGTAGCCTCGTCTACCACTGCACCTCGTGCTCACATGTGCCGATAATGGATTTTGGTTCCCCACATATTATACTAAACTGAGCATAATTTGATTGTTTAACACCATTAACGATTTCAAATGAAAAAGTTGTCAACTGCAAAGTTTCACAACTTTTCGAGATCAACAACTTTCATTTTGGTAGTTTCTCCATCCGAGGTCATTTAGGACCTGTCGTCCGGTGGGCGGCCGACAGGTCTATTTGCCCGATATGGCCCTCAAGATGATTTCAAATCAAAAAGTTGTCAACTGCAAAGTTTCATAACTTTTCGAGATCTACAACTTTCATTTTGGTAGTTTCTCCGTCTGAGGTCATTTATGACCTGTCAGCCAGTGGGCGGCCGACAGACCTCTTTGCCCGATATGGCCCACAAAATGATTTCAAATCAAAATGTCGTCAACTACAAAGTTTCATAAATTTTTATGATCTACAACTTTCATTTTGGTAGTTTCTCCATCCGAGGTCATTTAGGACCTGTCGTCCAGTGGGCGGCCGACAGGCCTATTTGCCCGATATGGCCCACAAGATGATTTCAAATCAAAAGGTTGTCAACTGCAAAGTTTCATAACTTTTCGAGATCTACAACTTTCATTTTGGTAGTTTCTCCGTCTGAAGTCATTTAGGACCGACAGGCCTATTTGCCCGATATGGCCCACAAGATGATTTCAAATCAAAAAGTCGTCAACTGCAAAGTTTCATAATTTTTTATGATCTACAACTTTCATTTGGGTAGTTTCTCCGACCGAGGTCATTTAGGACGTGTCGGTCACCGACTGGCCTATTTGCCCAATGTGGCCCACGTGACGATTTCAAATCAAAAAGTTGCTTTCTACGATGTCGCGGGATTTTTCGTGCGAAAATCACACGCTTTGCGCCTGCGAGGATTCAAACCCGCGTCCTCCCAATGCGCGTAGCCTCCTCTACCACTGCACCTCGTGCTCACATGTGCCGATAATGGATTTTGGTTCCCCACATACTATACTAAACTGAGCATAATTTGATTGTTTAACACCATAAACGATTTTAAATGAAAAAGTTGTCAACTACAAAGTTTCATAAGTTTTCGAGATCAACAACTTTCATTTTGGTAGTTTCTCCATCCGAGGTCATTTAGGACCTGTCGTCCGGTGGGCGGCCGACAGGCCTATTTGCCCGATATGGCCCACAAGATGATTTCAAATCAAAAAGTTGTCAACTGCAAAGTTTCTTAACTTTTCGAGATCTACAACTTTCATTTTGGTAGTTTCTCCATCTGAGGTCATTTAGGACCTGTCGTCCGGTGGGCGGCCGACAGACCTATTTGCCCGATATGGCCCACAAGATGATTTCAAATCAAAAGGTTGTCAACTACAGAGTTTCATAACTTTTCGAGATCTACAACTTTCATTTTGTTAGTTTCTCCGTCTGAAGTCATTTAGGACCGACAGGCCTATTTGCCCGATATGGCCCACAAGATGATTTCAAATCCAAAAGTCGTCAACTGCAAAGTTTCATAATTTTTTATGATCTACAACTTTCATTTCGGTAGTTTCTCCGACCGAGGTCATTTAGGACGTGTCGGTCACCGACCGGCCTATTTGCCCAATGTGGCCCACGTGACGATTTTAAATCAAAAAGTTGTCATCTACGATGTCGCGGCATTTTTCGCGCGAAAATCACACGCTTTGCGCCAGCGAGGATTCGAACCCGCGTCCTCCCAACGCGCGTAGCTTCCTCTACCACTGCACCTCGTGCTCACATGTGCCGATAATGGATTTTGGTTCCCCACATATTATACTAAACTGAGCATAATTTGATTGTTTAACTCCATAAACGATTTCAAATGAAAAAGTTGTCAACTGCAAAGTTTCATAACTTTTCGAGATCAACAACTTTCATTTTGGTAGTTTCTCCATCCGAGGTCATTTAGGACCTGTCGTCCGGTGGGCGGCCGACAGGCCTATTTGCCCGATATGGCCCACAAGATGATTTCAAATCAAAAAGTTGTCAACTGCAAAGTTTCATAACTTTTCGAGATCTACAACTTTCATTTTGGTAGTTTCTCCGTCTGAGGTCATTTAGGACCTGTCGGCCAGTGGGCGGCCGACAGACCTATTTGCCCGATATGGCCCACAAGAGGATTTCAAATCAAAAAGTCGTCAACTACAAAGTTTCATAATTTTTTATGATCTACAACTTTCATTTCGGTAGTTTCTCCGACCGAGGTCATTTAGGATCTGTCGGCCAGTGGGCGGCCGACAGACCTATTTGCCCGATATGGCCCACAAAATGATTTCAAATCAAAAAGTTGTCAACTACAAAGTTTCATAAATTTTTATGATCTACAACTTTCATTTTGGTAGTTTCTCCATCCGAGGTCATTTAGGACCTGTCGTCCGGTGGGCAGCCGACAGGCCTATTTGCCCGATATGAACCACAAGATGATTTCAAATCAAAAAGTTGTCAACTGCAAAGTTTCATAACTTTTCGAGATCTACAACTTTTATTTTGGTAGTTTCTGCATCCGAGGTCATTTAGGACCTGTCGTCCGGTGGGCGGCCGACAAGCCTATTTGCCCGATATTGCCCACAAGATGATTTAAAATCAAAAAGTTGTCAACTGCAAAGTTTCATAACTTTTCGAGATCTATAACTTTCATTTTGATAGTTTCTCCGTCTGAGGTCATTTAGGACCTGTCGGCGAGTGGGCGGCCGACAGGCCTATTTGCCCGATATGGCCCACAAGATGATTTCAAAGAAAAAAGTCGTCAACTATAAAGTTTCATAATTTTTTATGATCTACAACTTTCATTTCGGTAGTTTCTCCGACCGAGGTCATTTAGGACCTGTCGGCCAGTGGGCGGCCGACAGACCTATTTGCCCGATATAGCCCACAAAATGATTTCAAATCAAAAAGTCGTCAACTACAAAGTTTCATAAATTTTTATGATCTACAACTTTCATTTTGGTAGTTTCTCCATCCGAGGTCATTTAGGACCTGTCGTCCGGTGGGCGGCCGACATGCCTATTTGCCCGATATGGCCGACAAGATGATTTCAAATCAAAACGTTGTCAACTGCAAAGTTTCATAACTTTTCGAGATCTACAACTTTCATTTTGTTAGTTTCCCCGTCTGAGGTCATTTAGGACCGACAGGCCTATTTGCCCGATATGGCCCACAAGATGATTTCAAATCAAAAAGTCGTAAACTGCAAAGTTTCATAATTTTTTATGATCTAAAACTTTCATTTTGGTAGTTTCTCCGACCGAGGTCATTTAGGATGTGTCGGTCACCGACCGGTCTATTTGCCCGATGTGGCCCACGTGACGATTTCAAATCAAAAAGTTGTCATCTACGATGTCGCGACATTTTTCGCGCGAAAATCACGCGCTTTGCGCCAGCGAGGATTCGAACCCACGTCCTCCCAACACGCGTAGCCTCCTCTACCAGTGCACCTCGTGCTCACATATGCCGATAATGGATTTTGGTTCCCCACATATTGTACTAAACTGAGCACAATTTGATTGTTAAGCACCCGAAATGATTTCAAATGAAAAAGTTGTCAACTGCAAAGTTTCATAACTTTTCGAGATCAACAACTTTTATTTTGGTAGTTTCTCCATCCGAGGTCATTTAGGACCTGTCGTCCGGTGGGCGGCCGACAAGCCTATTTGCCCGATATGGCCCACAAGATGATTTAAAATCAAAAAGTTGTCAACTGCAAAGTTTCATAACTTTTCGAGATCTACAACTTTTATTTTGATAGTTTCTCCGTCTGAGGTCATTTAGGACCTGTCGGCCAGAGGGCGGCCGACAGGCCCATTTGCCCGATATGGCCCACAAGATGATTTCAAAGAAAAAAGTCGTCAACTACAAAGTTTCAAAAATTTTTATGATCTACAACTTTCATTTCGGTAGTTTCTCCGACCGAGGTCATTTAGGACCCGTCGGCCAGTGGGCGGCCGACAGACTTATTTGCCCGATATGGCCCACAAAATGGTTTCAAATCAACAAGTCATCAACTACAAAGTTTCATAAATTTTTATGATCTACAACTTTCATTTTGGTAGTTTCTCCATACAAGGTCATTTAGGACCTGTCGTCCGGTGGGCGGCCGAAAGGCCTATTTTCCCGATATGGCCCACAAGGTGATTTCAAATCAAAAAGTTGTCAACTGCAAAGTTTCATAACTTTTCGAGATCTACAACTTTCATTTTGGTAGTTTCTCCGTCTGAGGTCATTTAGGTCCGACAGGCCTATTTGCCCGATATGGCCCACAAGATGATTTCAAATCAAAAAGTCGTCAACTGCAAAGTTTTATAATTTTTTATGATCTACAACTTTCATTTTGGTAGTTTCTCCGACCGAGGTCATTTAGGACGTGTCGGTCCCCGACCGGCCTATTGGACCGATGTGGCCCACGTGGCGATTTCAAATCAAAAAGTTGTCATCTACGATGTCGCGGCATTTTTCGCGCGAAAATCACGCGCTTTGCGCCAGCGAGGATTCGAACCCGCGTCCTCCCAACGCGCGTAGCCTCCTCTACCACTGCACCTCGTGCTCACATGTGTCGATAATGGATTTTGGTTCCCCACATATTATACTAAACTGAGCATAATTTGATTGTTTAACACCCTAAACGATTTCAAATGAAAAAGTTGTCAACTGCAAAGTTTCATAACTTTTCGAGATCAACAACTTTCATTTTGGTAGTTTCTCCATCCGAGGTCATTTAGGACCTGTCGTTCGGTAGGCGGCCGACAGGCCTATTTGCCCGATATGGCCCACAAGATGATTTCAAATCAAAAAGTTGTCAACTGCAAAGTTTTAGAACTTTTCGAGATCTACAACTTTCATTTTGGTAGTTTCTCCATCTGAGGTCATTTAGGACCTGTCGGCCAGTGGGCGGCCGACAGACCTATTTGCTCGATATGGCCCACAAAATGATTTCAAATCAAAAAGTCGTCAACTACAAAGTTTCATAAATTTTTATGATCTACAACTTTCATTTTTGTTAGTTTCTCCATCCGAGGTCATTTAGGACCTGTCGTCCGGTGGGCGGCCGACAGGCCTATTTGCCCGATATGGCCCACAAGATGATATCAAATCAAAAAGTTGTCAACTGTAAAGTTTCATAACTTTTCGAGATCTACAACTTTCATTTTGGTAGTTTCTCCGTCTGAAGTCATTTAGGACCGACAGGCCTATTTGCCCGATATGGCCCACAAGAGGATTTCAAATCAAAAAGTCGTCAACTGCAATGTTTCATAATTTTTTATGATCTACAACTTTCATTTCGGTAGTTTCTCCGACCGAGGTCATTTAGGACGTGTCGATCACCGACCGGCCTATTTGCCCAATGTGGCCCACGGGACGATTTCAAATCAAAAAGCTGTCATCTACGATGTCGCGGCATTTTTCGCACGAAACGGCCAGTGGGCGGCCGACAGGCCTATTTGCCCGATATGGCCCACAAGACGATTTCAAATCAAAAAGTCGTCAACTACAAAGTTTCATAATTTTTTATGATCTACAACTTTTATTTCGATAGTTTCTCCGACCGAGGTCATTTAGGACCTGTCGGCCAATGGGCGGCCGACAGACCTATTTGCCCGATATGGCCCACAAAATGATTTCAAATCAAAAAGTCGTCAACTACAAAGTTTCATAATTTTTTATGATCTACAACTTTCATTTTGGTAGTTTCTCCATCCGAGGTAATTTAGAACCTGTCGTCCGATGGGCGGCCGACACGCCTATTTGCCCAATATGGCCCACAAGATGATTTCAAATCAAAAAGTTGTCAACTGCAAAGTTTCATAACTTTTCGAGATCTACAACTTTCATTTTGGTAGTTTCTCCGTCTGATGTCATTTAGGTCCGACAGGCCTATTTGCCCGATATGGCCCACAAGATGATTTCAAATCAAAAGGTCGTCAACTGCAAAGTTTCATAATTTTTTATGATCTACAAAATTCATTTCGGTAGTTTCTCCGACTGAGGTCAGTTAGGACGTGTCGGTCACCGACCGGCCTATTTGCCCGATGTGGCCCACGTGACGATTTCAAATCAAAAAGTTGTCATCTACGATGTCGCGGCATTTTTCGCGCGAAAATCACACGCTTTGCGCCAGCGAGGATTCGAACCCGCGTCCTCCCAACGCGCGTAGCCTCCTCTACCGCTGCACCTCGTGCTCACATGTGCCGATAATGGATTTTGGTTCCCCACATATTATACTAAACTGAGCACAATTTGATTGTTTAACACCCTAAATGATTTCAAATGAAAAAGTCGTCAACTACAAAGTTTCATAAGTTTTCGAGATCAACAACTTTCATTTTGGTAGTTTCTCCATCCGAGGTCATTTAGGACCTGTCGTCCGGTGGGCGGCCGACAGGCCTATTTGCCCGATATGGCCCACAAGATGATTTCAAATCAAAAAGTTGTCAACTGCAAAGTTTCTTAACTTTTCGAGATCTACAACTTTCATTTTGGTAGTTTCTCCATCTGAGGTCATTTAGGACCTGTCGTCCGGTGGGCGGCCGACAGACCTATTTGCCCGATATGGCCCACAAGATGATTTCAAATCAAAAGGTTGTCAACTACAAAGTTTCATAACTTTTCGAGATCTACAACTTTCATTTTGTTAGTTTCTCCGTCTGAAGTCATTTAGGACCGACAGGCCTATTTGCCCGATATGGCCCACAAGATGATTTCAAATCAAAAAGTCGTCAACTGCAAAGTTTCATAATTTTTTATGATCTACAACTTTCATTTCGGTAGTTTCTCCGACCGAGGTCATTTAGGACGTGTCGGTCACCGACCGGCCTATTTGCCCAATGTGGCCCACGTGACGATTTCAAATCAAAAAGTTGTCATCTACGATGTCGCGGCATTTTTCGCGCGAAAATCACACGCTTTGCGCCAGCGAGGATTCGAACCCGCGTCCTCCCAACGCGCGTAGCTTCCTCTACCACTGCACCTCGTGCTCACATGTGCCGATAATGGATTTTGGTTCCCCACATATTATACTAAACTGAGCATAATTTGATTGTTTAACTCCATAAACGATTTCAAATGAAAAAGTTGTCAACTGCAAAGTTTCATAACTTTTCGAGATCAACAACTTTCATTTTGGTAGTTTCTCCATCCGAGGTCATTTAGGACCTGTCGTCCGGTGGGCGGCCGACAGGCCTATTTGCCCGATATGGCCCACAAGATGATTTCAAATCAAAAAGTTGTCAACTGCAAAGTTTCATAACTTTTCGAGATCTACAACTTTCATTTTGGTAGTTTCTCCGTCTGAGGTAATTTAGGACCTGTCGGCCAGTGGGCGGCCGACAGACCTATTTGCCCGATATGGCCCACAAGACGATTTCAAATCAAAAAGTCATCAACTACAAAGTTTCATAATTTTTTATGATCTACAACTTTCATTTCGGTAGTTTCTCCGACCGAGGTCATTTAGGATCTGTCGGCCAGTGGGCGGCCGACAGACCTATTTGCCCGATATGGCCCACAAAATGATTTCAAATCAAAAAGTTGTCAACTACAAAGTTTCATAAATTTTTATGATCTACAACTTTCATTTTGGTAGTTTCTCCATCCGAGGTCATTTAGGACCTGTCGTCCGGTGGGCAGCCGACAGGCCTATTTGCCCGATATGAACCACAAGATGATTTCAAATCAAAAAGTTGTCAACTGCAAAGTTTCATAACTTTTCGAGATCTACAACTTTTATTTTGGTAGTTTCTGCATCCGAGGTCATTTAGGACCTGTCGTCCGGTGGGCGGCTGACAAGCCTATTTGCCCGATATTGCCCACAAGATGATTTAAAATCAAAAAGTTGTCAACTGCAAAGTTTCATAACTTTTCGAGATCTATAACTTTCATTTTGATAGTTTCTCCGTCTGAGGTCATTTAGGACCTGTCGGCGAGTGGGCGGCCGACAGGCCTATTTGCCCGATATGGCCCACAAGATGATTTCAAAGAAAAAAGTCGTCAACTATAAAGTTTCATAATTTTTTTATGATCTACAACTTTCATTTCGGTAGTTTCTCCGACCGAGGTCATTTAGGACCTGTCGGCCAGTGGGCGGCCGACAGACCTATTTGCCCGATATGGCCCACAAAATGATTTCAAATCAAAAAGTCGTCAACTACAAAGTTTCATAAATTTTTATGATCTACAACTTTCATTTTGGTAGTTTCTCCATCCGAGGTCATTTAGGACCTGTCGTCCGTTGGGCGGCCGAAAGGCCTATTTTCCCGATATGGCCCACAAGGTGATTTCAAATCAAAAAGTTGTCAACTGCAAAGTTTCATAACTTTTCGAGATCTACAACTTTCATTTTGGTAGTTTCTCCGTCTGAGGTCATTTAGGTCCGACAGGCCTATTTGCCCGATATGCCCCACAAGATGATTTCAAATCAAAAAGTCGTCAACTGCAAAGTTTTATAATTTTTTATGATCTACAACTTTCATTTTGGTAGTTTCTCCGACCGAGGTCATTTAGGACGTGTCGGTCCCCGACCGGCCTATTGGACCGATGTGGCCCACGTGGCGATTTCAAATCAAAAAGTTGTCATCTACGATGTCGCGGCATTTTTCGCGCGAAAATCACGCGCTTTGCGCCAGCGAGGATTCGAACCCGCGTCCTCCCAACGCGCGTAGCCTCCTCTACCACTGCACCTCGTGCTCACATGTGTCGATAATGGATTTTGGTTCCCCACATATTATACTAAACTGAGCATAATTTGATTGTTTAACACCCTAAACGATTTCAAATGAAAAAGTTGTCAACTGCAAAGTTTCATAACTTTTCGAGATCAACAACTTTCATTTTGGTAGTTTCTCCATCCGAGGTCATTTAGGACCTGTCGTTCGGTAGGCGGCCGACAGGCCTATTTGCCCGATATGGCCCACAAGATGATTTCAAATCAAAAAGTTGTCAACTGCAAAGTTTTAGAACTTTTCGAGATCTACAACTTTCATTTTGGTAGTTTCTCCATCTGAGGTCATTTAGGACCTGTCGGCCAGTGGGCGGCCGACAGACCTATTTGCTCGATATGGCCCACAAAATGATTTCAAATCAAAAAGTCGTCAACTACAAAGTTTCATAAATTTTTATGATCTACAACTTTCATTTTTGTTAGTTTCTCCATCCGAGGTCATTTAGGACCTATCGTCCGGTGGGCGGCCGACAGGCCTATTTGCCCGATATGGCCCACAAGATGATTTCAAATCAAAAAGTTGTCAACTGTAAAGTTTCATAACTTTTCAAGATCTACAACTTTCATTTTGGTAGTTTCTCCGTCTGAAGTCATTTAGGACCGACAGGCCTATTTGCCCGATATGGCCCACAAGAGGATTTCAAATCAAAAAGTCGTCAACTGCAATGTTTCATAATTTTTTATGATCTACAACTTTCATTTCGGTAGTTTCTCCGACCGAGGTCATTTAGGACGTGTCGATCACCGACCGGCCTATTTGCCCAATGTGGCCCACGGGACGATTTCAAATCAAAAAGCTGTCATCTACGATGTCGCGGCATTTTTCGCACGAAACGGCCAGTGGGCGGCCGACAGGCCTATTTGCCCGATATGGCCCACAAGACGATTTCAAATCAAAAAGTCGTCAACTACAAAGTTTCATAATTTTTTATGATCTACAACTTTTATTTCGATAGTTTCTCCGACCGAGGTCATTTAGGACCTGTCGGCCAATGGGCGGCCGACAGACCTATTTGCCCGATATGGCCCACAAAATGATTTCAAATCAAAAAGTCGTCAACTACAAAGTTTCATAATTTTTTATGATCTACAACTTTCATTTTGGTAGTTTCTCCATCCGAGGTAATTTAGAACCTGTCGTCCGATGGGCGGCCGACACGCCTATTTGCCCAATATGGCCCACAAGATGATTTCAAATCAAAAAGTTGTCAACTGCAAAGTTTCATAACTTTTCGAGATCTACAACTTTCATTTTGGTAGTTTCTCCGTCTGATGTCATTTAGGTCCGACAGGCCTATTTGCCCGATATGGCCCACAAGATGATTTCAAATCAAAAGGTCGTCAACTGCAAAGTTTCATAATATTTTATGATCTACAAAATTCATTTCGGTAGTTTCTCCGACTGAGGTCAGTTAGGACGTGTCGGTCACCGACCGGCCTATTTGCCCGATGTGGCCCACGTGACGATTTCAAATCAAAAAGTTGTCATCTACGATGTCGCGGCATTTTTCGCGCGAAAATCACACGCTTTGCGCCAGCGAGGATTCGAACCCGCGTCCTCCCAACGCGCGTAGCCTCCTCTACCGCTGCACCTCGTGCTCACATGTGCCGATAATGGATTTTGGTTCCCCACATATTATACTAAACTGAGCACAATTTGATTGTTTAACACCCTAAATGATTTCAAATGAAAAAGTTGTCAACTGCAAAGTTTCATAGCTTTTCGAGATCAACAACTTTCATTTTGGTAGTTTCTCCATCCGAGGTCATTTAGGACCTGTCGTCCGGTCGGCGGCCGACAGGCCTATTTGCCCGATATGGCCCACAAGATGCTTTAAAATCAAAAAGTTGTCAACTGCAAAGTTTCATAACTTTTCGAGATCTACAACTTTCATTTTGGTAGTTTCTCCGTCTGAGGTTATTTAGGACCTATCGGCCAGTGGGCGTCCGACAGACCTATTTGCCCGATATGGCCCACAAAATGATTTCAAATCAAAAAGTCGTCAACTACAAAGTTTCATAAATTTTTATGATCTACAACTTTCATTTTGGTAGTTTCTCCATCCGAGGTCATTTTGGACCTGTCGTCCGGTGGGCGGCCGACAGGCCTATTTGCCCGATATGGCCCACAAGATGATTTCAAATGAAAAAGTTGTCAACTGTAAAGTTTCATAACTTTTCGAGATCTACAACTTTCATTTTGGTAGTTTCTCCGTCTGAGGTCATTTAGGACCGACGGGCCTATTTGCCCGATATGGCCCACAAGATGATTTCAAATCAAAAAGTCGTCAACTCCAAAGTTTCATAATTTTTTATGATCTACAACTTTCATTTTGGTAGTTTCTCCGACCGAGGTCATTTAGGACGTGTCGGTCACCGACCGGCCTATTTGCCCGATGTGGCCCACGTGACGATTTCAAATCAAAAAGTTGTCATCTACGATGTCGCGGCATTTTTCGCGCGAAAATCACACGCTTTGCGCCAGCGAGGATTCGAACCCGCGTCCTCCCAACGCGCATAGCCACCTCTACCACTGCACCTCGTGCTCACATGTGCCGATAATGGATTTTGGTTCCCCACATATTATACTAAACTGAGCATAATTTGATTGTTTAACACCCTAAACGATTTCAAATGAAAAAGTTGTCAACTGCAAAGTTTCATAACTTTTCGAGGTCAACAACTTTCATTTTGGTAGTTTCTCCGTCCGAGGTCATTTAGGACATGTCGTCCAGTGGGAGGCCGATAGGCCTATTTGCTTGATATGGCCCACAAGATGATTTCAAATTAAAAAGTTATCAACTGCAAAGTTTCATAACATTTCAAGATCTACAACTTTCATTTTGGTAGTTTCTCCGTCTGAGGTCATTTAGGACCTGTCGACCAGTGGGTGGCCGATGGGCCTATTTGCCCGATATGGCCCACAAGATGATTTCAAATCAAAAAGTCGTCAACTACAAAGTTTCATAATTTTAGATGATCTACAACTTTCATTTCGGTAGTTTCTCCGACCGAGGTCATTTAGGACCTATCGGCCAGTGGGCGGCCGACAGACCTATTTGCCCGATATGGCCCACAAAATGATTTCAAATCAAAAAGTCGTCAACTACAAAGTTTCATAAATTTTTATGATCTACAACTTTCATTTTGGTAGTTTCTCCATCCGAGGTCATTTAGGACCTGTCGTCCGGTGGGCGGCCGACAGGCCTATTTGCCCGATATGGCCCACAAGATGATTTCAAATGAAAAAGTTGTCAACTGCAAAGTTTCATAACTTTTCGAGATCTACAACTTTCATTTTGGTAGTTTCTCCGTCTGAGGTCATTTAGGACCGACAGTCCAGTGGGCGTCCGACAGACCTATTTGCCCGATATGGCCCACAAGATGATTTCAAATCAAAAAGTCGTCAACTACAAAGTTTCATAATTTTTTATGATCTACAACTTTCATTTCGGTAGTTTCTCTGACCGAGGTCTTTTATGACCTGTCGGCCAGTGGGCAGCCGACAGACCTATTTGCCCGATATGGCCCACAAAATGATTTCAAATCAAAAAGTCGTCAACTACAAAGTTTCATAAATTTTTATGATCTACAACTTTCATTTTGGTAGTTTCTCCATCTGAGGTCATTTAGGACCTGTCGTCCGGTGGGCGGCCGACAGGCCTATTTGCCCGATATGGCCCACAAGATGATTTCAAATGAAAAAGTTGTCAACTGTAAAGTTTCATAACTTTTCGAGATCTACAACTTTCATTTTGGTAGTTTCTCCGTCTGAGGTCATTTAGGACCGACAGGCCTATTTGCCCGATATGGCCCACAAGATGATTTCAAATCAAAAAGTCGTCAACTGCAAAGTTTCATAATTTTTTATGATCTACAACTTTCATTTTGGTAGTTTCTCCGACCGAGGTCATTTAGGACGTGTCGGTCACCGACCGGCCTATTTGCCCGATGTGGCCCACGTGACGATTTCAAATCAAAAAGTTGTCATCTACGATGTCGCGGCATTTTTCGCGCGAAAATCACACGCTTTGCGCCAGCGAGGATTCGAACCCGCGTCCTCCCAACGCTCATAGCCACCTCTACCACTGCACCTCGTGCTCACATGTGCCGATAATGGATTTTGGTTCCCCACAGATTATACTAAACTGAGCATAATTTGATTGTTTAACACCCTAAACGATTTCAAATGAAAAAGTTGTCAACTGCAAAGTTTCATAACTTTTCGAGGTCAACAACTTTCATTTTGGTAGTTTCTCCGTCCGAGGTCATTTAGGACCTGTCGTCCAGTGGGAGGCTGATAGGCCTATTTGCCTGATATGGCCCACAAGATGATTTCAAATCAAAAAGTTATCAACTGCAAAGTTTCATAACATTTCAAGATCTACAACTTTCATTTTGGTAGTTTCTCCGTCTGAGGTCATTTAGGACCTGTCGACCAGTGGGCGGCCGACGGGCCTATTTGCCCGATATGGCCCACAAGATGATTTCAAATCAAAAAGTCGTCAACTACAAAGTTTCATAATTTTAGATGATCTACAACTTTCATTTCGGTAGTTTCTCCGACCGAGGTCATTTAGGACCTGTCGGCCAGTGGGCGGCCGACAGACCTATTTGCCCGATATGGCCCACAAAATGATTTCAAAACAAAAAGTCGTCAACTACAAAGTTTCATAAATTTTTATGATCTACAACTTTCATTTTGGTAGTTTCTCCATCCGAGGTCATTTAGGACCTGTCGTCCGGTGGGCGGCCGACAGGCCTATTTGCCCGATATGGCCCACAAGATGATTTCAAATGAAAAAGTTGTCAACTGCAAAGTTTCATAACTTTTCGAGATCTACAACTTTCATTTTGGTAGTTTCTCCGTCTGAGGTCATTTAGGTTCGACAGGCCTATTTGCCCGATATGGCCCACAAGATGATTTCAAATCAAAAAGTCATCAACTGCAAAGTTTCATAATTTTTTATGATCTACAAAATTCATTTCGGTAGTTTCTTCGACCGAGGTCAGTTAGGACGTGTCGGTCACCGACCGGCCTATTTGCCCGATGTGGCCCACGTGACGATTTCAAATCAAAAAGTTGTCATCTACGATGTCGCGGCATTTTTCGCGCGAAAATCACACGCTTTGCGCCAGCGAGGATTCGAACCCACGTCCTCCCAACGCGCGTAGCCTCCTGTACCGCTGCACCTCGTGCTCACATGTGCCGATAATGGATTTTGGTTCCCCACATATTATACTAAACTGAGCACAATTTGATTGTTTAACACCCTAAATGATTTCAAATGAAAAAGTTGTCAACTGCAAAGTTTCATAACTTTTCGAGATCAACAACTTTCATTTTGGTAGTTTCTCCATCCGAGGTCATTTAGGACCTGTCGTCCGGTCGGCGGCCGACAGGCCTATTTGCCCGATATGGCCCACAAGATGCTTTAAAATCAAAAAGTTGTCAACTGCAAAGTTTCATAACTTTTCGAGATCTACAACTTTCATTTGGGTAGTTTCTCCGTCCGAGGTCATTTAGGACCTATCGGCCAGTGGGCGGCCGACAGACCTATTTGCCCGATATGGCCCACAAGATGATTTCAAATCAAAAAGTCATCAACTACAAAGTTTAATAATTTTTTATGATCTACAACTTTCATTTCGGTAGTTTCTCCGACCGAGGTCTTTTATGACCTGTCGGCCAGTGGGCGGCCGACAGACCTATTTGCCCGATATGGCCCAAAAAATGATTTCAAATCAAAAAGTCGTCAACTACAAAGTTTCATAAATTTTTATGATCTAGAACTTTCATTTTGGTAGTTTCTCCATCCGAGGTCATTTAGGACCTGTCCTCCGGTGGGCAGCCGACAGGCCTATTTGCCCGATATGGCCCACAAGATGATTTCAAATCTAAAAGTTGTCAACTGCAAAGTTTCATAACTTTTTGAGATCTACAACTTTCATTTTGGTAGTTTCTCCGTCTGAGGTCATTTAGGTCTGACAGGCCTATTTGCCCGATATGGCGCACAAGATGATTTCAAATCAAAAAGTCGTCAACTGCAAAGTTTCATAATTTTTTATGATCTACAACTTTCATTTTTGTAGTTTCTCCGACCGAGGTCATTTAGGACGTGTCAGTCACCGACCGGCCTATATGGACTGATGTGGCCCACGTGACGATTTCAAATCAAAAAGTTGTCATCTACGATGTCGCGGCATTTTTCGCGCGAAAATCACGCGCTTTGCGCCAGCGTGGATTCGAACCCGCGTCCTCCCAACGCGCGTAGCCTCCTCTACCACTGCACCTCGTCCTCACATGTGCCGATAATGGATTTTGGTTCCCCACATATTATACCAAACTGAGCATAATTTGATTGTTTAACACCCTAAACGATTTCAAATGAAAAAGTTGTCAACTGCAAAGTTTCATAACTTTTCGAGATCAACAACTTTTATTTTGGTAGTTTCTCCATCCGAGGTCATTTAGGACCTGTCGTCCGGTGGGCGGCCGACAGGCCTATTTGCCTGATATGGCCCACAAGATGATTTCAAATCAAAAAGTTGTCAACTGCAAAGTTTCATAACATTTCGAGATCTACAACTTTCATTTTGGTAGTTTCTCCGTCTGAGGTCATTTAGGACCTGTCGGCCAGTGGGCGGCCGACAGGCCTATTTGCCTGATATGGCCCACAAGATGATTTCAAATCAAAAAGTCATCAACTACAAAGTTTCATAATTTTTTATGATCTACAACTTTCATTTCGGTAGTTTCTCCGACCGAGGTCATTTAGGACCTGTCGGCCAGTGGGCGGCCGACAGACTTATTTGCCCGATATGGCCCACAAAATGGTTTCAAATCAAAAAGTCGTCAACTACAAAGTTTCATAAATTTTTATGATCTACAACTTTCATTTTGGTAGTTTCTCCATCCGAGGTCATTTAGGACCTGTCGTCCGGTGGGCGGCCGAAAGGCCTATTTTCCCGATATGGCCCACAAGATGATTTCAAATCAAAAAGTTGTCAACTGCAAAGTTTCATAACTTTTCGAGATCTACAACTTTCATTTTGGAAGTTTCTCCGTCTGAGGTCATTTAGGTCCGACAGGCCTATTTGCCCGATATGCCCCACAAGATGATTTCAAATCAAAAAGTCGTCAACTGCAAAGTTTTATAATTTTTTATGATCTACAACTTTTATTTTGGTAGTTTCTCCGACCGAGGTCATTTAGGACGTGTCGGTCCCCGACCGGCCTATTGGACCGATGTGGCCCACGTGACGATTTCAAATCAAAAAGTTGTCATCTACGATGTCGCGGCATTTTTCGTGCGAAAATCACGCGCTTTACGCCAGCGAGGATTCGAACCCGCGTCCTCCCAACGCGCGTAGCCTTCTCTACCACTGCACCTCGTGCTCACATGTGTCGATAATGGATTTTGGTTCCCCACATATTATACTAAACTGAGCATAATTTGATTGTTTAACACCCTAAACGATTTCAAATGAAAAAGTTGTCAACTGCAAAGTTTCATAACTTTTCGAGATCAACAACTTTCATTTTGGTAGTTTCTCCATCCGAGGTCTTTTAGGACCTGTCGTCCGGTAGGCGGCCGACAGGCCTATTTGCCCGATATGGCCCACAAGATGATTTCAAATCAAAAAGTTATCAACTGCAAAGTTTCATAACTTTTCGAGATCTACAACTTTCATTTTGGTAGTTTCTCCGTCTGAGGTCATTTAGGACCTATCGGCCAGTGGGCGGCCGACAGACCTATTTGCTCGATATGGCCCACAAAATGATTTCAAATCAAAAAGTCGTCAACTACAAAGTTTCATAAATTTTTATGATCTACAACTTTCATTTTGGTAGTTTCTCCATCCGAGGTCATTTAGGACCTGTCGTTCGGTGGGCAGCCGACAGGCCTATTTGCCCGATATGGCCCACAAGATGATTTCAAATCAAAAAGTTGTCAACTGCAAAGTTTCATAACTTTTCGAGATCTACAACTTTCATTTTGGTAGTTTATCCGTATGAAGTCATTTAGGACCGACAGGCCTATTTGCCCGATATGGCCCACAAGAGGATTTCAAATCAAAAAGTCGTCAACTGCAAAGTTTCATAATTTTTTATGATCTACAACTTTCATTTCGGTAGTTTCTCCGACCGAGGTCATTTAGGACGTGTCGGTCACCGACCGGCCTATTTGCCCAATGTGGCCCACGTGACGATTTCAAATCAAAAAGTTGTCATCTACGATGTCGCGGCATTTTTCGCGCGAAACGGCCAGTGGGCGGCCGACAGGCCTATTTGCCCGATATGGCCCACAAGACGATTTCAAATCAAAAAGTCGTCAACTACAAAGTTTCATAATTTTTTATGATCTACAACTTTTATTTCGATAGTTTCTCCGACCGAGGTCATTTAGGACCTGTCGGCCAATGGGCGGCCGACAGACCTATTTGCCCGATATGGCCCACAAAATGATTTCAAATCAAAAAGTCGTCAACTACAAAGTTTCAAAAATTTTTATGATCTACAACTTTCATTTTGGTAGTTTCTCCATCCGAGGTAATTTAGAACCTGTCGTCCGATGGGCGGCCGACACGCCTATTTGCCCAATATGGCCCACAAGATGATTTCAAATCAAAAAGTTGTCAACTGCAAAGTTTCATAACTTTTCGAGATCTACAACTTTCATTTTGGTAGTTTCTCCGTCTAAGGTCATTTAGGTCCGACAGCCTATTTGCCCGATATGGCCCACAAGATGATTTCAAATCAAAAAGTCGTCAACTGCAAAGTTTCATAATTTTTTATGATCTACAAAATTCATTTCGGTAGTTTCTCCGACTGAGGTCAGTTAGGACGTGTCGGTCACCGACCGGCCTATTTGCCCGATGTGGCCCACGTGACGATTTCAAATCAAAAAGTTGTCATCTACGATGTCGCGGCATTTTTCGCACGAAAATCACACGCTTTGCGCCAGCGAGGATTCGAACCCGCGTCCTCCCAACGCGCGTAGCCTCCTCTACCACTGCACCTCGTGCTCACATGTGCCGATAATGGATTTTGGTTCCCCACATATTATACTAAACTGAGCACAATTTGATTGTTTAACACCCTAAACGATTTCAAATGAAAAAGTTGTCAACTGCAAAGTTTCATAGCTTTTCGAGATCAACAACTTTCATTTTGGTAGTTTCTCCATCCGAGGTCATTTAGGACCTGTCGTCCGGTCGGCGGCCGACAGGCCTATTTGCCCGATATGGCCCACAAGATGCTTTAAAATCAAAAAGTTGTCAACTGCAAAGTTTCATAACTTTTCGAGATCTACAACTTTCATTTTGGTAGTTTCTCCGTCTGAGGTCATTTAGGACCTATCGGCCAGTGGGCGTCCGACAGACCTATTTGCCCGATATGGCCCACAAGATGATTTCAAATCAAAAAGTCGTCAACTACAAAGTTTCATAATTTTTTATCATCTACAACTTTCATTTCGGTAGTTTCTCCGACCGAGGTCTTTTATGACCTGTCGGCCAGTGGGCGGCCGACAGACCTATTTGCCCGATATGGCCCACAAAATGATTTCAAATCAAAAAGTCGTCAACTACAAAGTTTCATAAATTTTTATGATCTACAACTTTCATTTCGGTAGTTTCTCCATCCGAGGTCATTTAGGACCTGTCGTTCGGTGGGCGGCCGACAGGCCTATTTGCCCGATATGGCCCACAAGATGATTTCAAATGAAAAAGTTGTCAACTGTAAAGTTTCATAACTTTTCGAGATCTACAACTTTCATTTTGGTAGTTTCTCCGTCTGAGGTCATTTAGGACCGACAGGCCTATTTGCCCGATATGGCCCACAAGATGATTTCAAATCAAAAAGTCGTCAACTGCAAAGTTTCATAATTTTTTATGATCTACAACTTTCATTTCGGTAGTTTCTCCGACCGAGGTCATTTAGGACGTGTCGGTCACCGACCGGCCTATTTGCCCGATGTGGCCCACGTGACGATTTCAAATCAAAAAGTTGTCATCTACGATGTCGCGGCATTTTTCGCGCGAAAATCACACGCTTTGCTCCAGCGAGGATTCGAACCCGCGTCCTCCCAACGCGCATAGCCACCTCTACCACTGCACCTCGTGCTCACATGTGCCGATAATGGATTTTGGTTCCCCACATATTATACTAAACTGAGAATAATTTGATTATTTAACACCCAAAACGATTTCAAATGAAAAAGTTGTCAACTGCAAAGTTTCATAACTTTTCGAGGTCAACAACTTTCATTTTGGTAGTTTCTCTGTCCGAGGTCATTTAGGACCTGTCGTCCAGTGGGAGGCCGATAGGCCTATTTGCCTGATATGGCCCACAAGATGATTTCAAATCAAAAAGTTATCAACTGCAAAGTTTCATAACATTTCAAGATCTACAACTTTCATTTTGGAAGTTTCTCCGTCTGAGGTCATTTAGGACCTGTCGACCAGTGGGCGGCCGACAGGCCTATTTGCCCGATATGGCCCACAAGATGATTTCAAATCAAAAAGTCGTCAACTACAAAGTTTCATAATTTTTGATGATCTACAACTTTCATTTCGGTAGTTTCTCCGACCGAGGTCATTTAGGACCTATCGGCCAGTGGGCGGCCGACAGACCTATTTGCCCGATATGGCCCACAAAACGATTTCAAATCAAAAAGTCGTCAACTACAAAGTTTCATAAATTTTTATGATCTACAACTTTCATTTTGGTAGTTTCTCCATCCGAGGTCATTTAGGACCTGTCGTCCGGTGGGCGGCCGACAGGCCTATTTGCCCGATATGGCCCACAAGATGATTTCAAATCAAAAAGTTGTCAACTGCAAAGTTTCATAACTTTTCGAGATCTACAACTTTCATTTTGGTAGTTTCTCCGTCTGAGGTCATTTAGGTCTGACAGGCCTATTTGCCCGATATGGCCCACAAGATGATTTCAAATCAAAAAGTCGTCAACTGCAAAGTTTCATAACTTTTCGAGATCTACAACTTTCATTTTGGTAGTTTCTCCGTCTGAGGTCATTTAGGTCTGACAGGCCTATTTGCCCGATATGGCCCACAAGATGATTTCAAATCAAAAAGTCGTCAACTGCAAAGTTTCATAATTTTTTATGATCTACAACTTTCATTTTGGTAGTTTCTCCGACCGAGGTCATTTAGGACGTGTCGGTCACCGACCGGCCTATATGGACTGATGTGGCCCACGTGACGATTTCAAATCAAAAAGTTGTCATCTACGATGTCGCGGCATTTTTCGCGCGAAACGGCCAGTGGGCGGCCGACAGGCCTATTTGCCCGATATGGCCCACAAGACGATTTCAAATCAAAAAGTCGTCAACTACAAAGTTTCATAATTTTTTATGATCTACAACTTTTATTTCGGTAGTTTCTCCGACCGAGGTCATTTAGGACCTGTCGGACAATGGGCGGCCGACAGACCTATTTGCCCGATATGGCCCACAAAATGATTTCAAATCAAAAAGTCGTCAACTAGAAAGTTTCATAAAATTTTATGATCTACAACTTTCATTTTGGTAGTTTCTCCATCCGAGGTAATTTAGAACCTGTCGTCCGATGGACGGCCGACACGCCTATTTGTCCAATATGGCCCACAAGATGATTTCAAATCAAAAAGTTGTCAACTGCAAAGTTTCATAACTTTTCGAGATCTACAACTTTCATTTTGGTAGTTTCTCCGTCTGAGGTCATTTAGGTCCGACAGGCCTATTTGCCCGATATGGCCCACAAGATGATTTCAAATCAAAAAGTCGCCAACTGCAAAGTTTCATAATTTTTTATGATCTACAAAATTCATTTCAGTAGTTTCTTCGACCGAGGTCAGTTAGGACGTGTCGGTCACCGACCGGCCTATTTGCCCGATGTGGCCCACGTGACGATTTCAAATCAAAAAGTTGTCATCTACGATGTCGCGGCATTTTTCGCGCGAAAATCACACGCTTTGCGCCAGCGAGGATTCGAACCCGCGTCCTCCCAACGCGCGTAGACTCCTCTACCGCTGCACCTCGTGCTCACATGTGCCGATAATGGATTTTGGTTCCCCACATATTATACTAAACTGAGCATAATTTGATTGTTTAACACCCTAAACGATTTCAAATGAAAAAGTTGTCAACTGCAAAGTTTCATAACTTTTCGAGATCAACAACTTTCATTTTGGTAGTTTCTCCATCCGAGGTCATTTAGGACCTGTCGTCCGGTCAGCGGCTGACAGGCCTATTTGCCCGATATGGCCCACAAGATGCTTTAAAATCAAAAAGTTGTCAACTGCAAAGTTTCATAACTTTTCGAGATCTACAACTTTCATTTTGGTAGTTTCTCCGTCCGAGGTCATTTAGGACCTATCGGCCAGTGGACGGCCGACAGACCTATTTGCCCGATATGGCCCACAAGATGATTTCAAATCAAAAAGTCATCAACTACAAAGTTTAATAATTTTTTATGATCTACAACTTTCATTTCGGTAGTTTCTCCGACCGAGGTCTTTTATGACCTGTCGGCCAGTGGGCGGCCGACAGACCTATTTGCCCGATATGGCCCAAAAAATGATTTCAAATCAAAAAGTCGTCAACTACAAAGTTTCATAAGTTTTTATGATCTACAATTTTCATTTTGGTAGTTTCTCCATCCGAGGTCATTTAGGACCTGTCGTCCGGTGGGCAGCCGACAGGCCTATTTGCCCGATATGGCCCACAAGATGATTTCAAATCAAAAAGTTGTCAACTGCAAAGTTTCATAACTTTTCGAGATCTACAACTTTCATTTTGGTAGTTTCTCCGTCTGAGGTCATTTAGGTCCTGTCAGCCAGTGGGCGGCCGACAGACCTATTTGCCCGATATGGCCCACAAGATGATTTCAAATCAAAAAGTCGTCAACTGCAAAGTTTCATAATTTTTTATGATCTACAACTTTCATTTTGGTAGTTTCTCCGACTGAGGTCATTTAGGACGTGTCGGTCACCAACTGGCCTATATGGACTGATGTGGCCCACGTGACGATTTCAAATCAAAAAGTTGTCATCTACGATGTCGCGGCATTTTTCGCGCGAAAATCACGCGCTTTGCGCCAGCGTGGATTCGAACCCGCGTCCTCCCAACGCGCGTAGCCTCCTCTACCACTGCACCTCGTGCTCACATGTGCCGATAATGGATTTTGGTTCCCCACATATTATACCAAACTGAGCATAATTTGATTGTTTAACACCCTAAACGATTTCAAATGAAAAAGTTGTCAACTGCAAAGTTTCATAGCTTTTCGAGATCAACAACTTTCATTTTGGTAGTTTCTCCATCCGAGGTCATTTAGGACCTGTCGTCCGGTCGGCGGCCGACAGGCCTATTTGCCCGATATGGCCCACAAGATGCTTTAAAATCAAAAAGTTGTCAACTGCAAAGTTTCATAACTTTTCGAGATCTACAACTTTCATTTTGGTAGTTTCTCCGTCTGAGGTCATTTAGGGCCTATCGGCCAGTGGGCGTCCGACAGACCTATTTGCCCGATATGGCCCACAAGATGATTTCAAATCAAAAAGTCGTCAACTACAAAGTTTCATAATTTTTTATCATCTACAACTTTCATTTCGGTAGTTTCTCCGACCGAGGTCTTTTATGACCTGTCGGCCAGTGGGCGGCCGACAGACCTATTTGCCCGATATGGCCCAAAAATGATTTCAAATCAAAAAGTCATCAACTACAAAGTTTCATAAATTTTTATGATCTACAACTTTCATTTCGGTAGTTTCTCCATCCGAGGTCATTTAGGACCTGTCGTCCGGCGGGCGGCCGACAGGCCTATTTGCCCGATATGGCCCACAAGATGATTTCAAATGAAAAAGTTGTCAACTGTAAAGTTTCATAACTTTTCGAGATCTACAACTTTCATTTTGGTAGTTTCTCCGTCTGAGGTCATTTAGGACCGACAGGCCTATTTGCCCGATATGGCCCACAAGATGATTTCAAATCAAAAAGTCGTCAACTGCAAAGTTTCATAATTTTTTATGATCTACAACTTTCATTTCGGTAGTTTCTCCGACCGAGGTCATTTAGGACGTGTCGGTCACCGACCGGCCTATTTGCCCGATGTGGCCCACGTGACGATTTCAAATCAAAAAGTTGTCATCTACGATGTCGCGGCATTTTTCGCGCGAAAATCACACGCTTTGCAACAGCGAGGATTCGAACCCGCGTCCTCCCAACGCGCATAGCCACCTCTACCACTGCACCTCGTGCTCACATGTGCCGATAATGGATCTTGGTTCCCCACATATTATACTAAACTGAGAATAATTTGATTATTTAACACCCAAAACGATTTCAAATGAAAAAGTTGTCAACTGCAAAGTTTCATAACTTTTCGAGGTCAACAACTTTCATTTTGGTAGTTTCTCTGTCCGAGGTCATTTAGGACCTGTCGTCCAGTGGGAGGCCGATAGGCCTATTTGCCTGATATGGCCCACAAGATGATTTCAAATCAAAAAGTTATCAACTGCAAAGTTTCATAACATTTCAAGATCTACAACTTTCATTTTGGTAGTTTCTCCGTCTGAGGTCATTTAGGACCTGTCGACCAGTGGGCGGCCGACAGGCCTATTTGCCCGATATGGCCCACAAGATGATTTCAAATCAAAAAGTCGTCAACTACAAAGTTTCATAATTTTTGATGATCTACAACTTTCATTTCGGTAGTTTCTCCGACCGAGGTCATTTAGGACCTGTCGGCCAGTGGGCGGCCGACAGACCTATTTGCCCGATATGGCCCACAAAACGATTTCAAATCAAAAAGTCGTCAACTACAAAGTTTCATAAATTTTTATGATCTACAACTTTCATTTTGGTAGTTTCTCCATCCGAGGTCATTTAGGACCTGTCGTCCGGTGGGCGGCCGACAGGCCTATTTGCCCGATATGGCCCACAAGATGATTTCAAATCAAAAAGTTGTCAACTGCAAAGTTTCATAACTTTTCGAGATCTACAACTTTCATTTTGGTAGTTTCTCCGTCTGAGGTCATTTAGGTCCGACAGGCCTTTTTGCCCGATATGGCCCACAAGATGATTTCAAATCAAAAAGTCGTCAACTGCAAAGTTTCATAATTTTTTATGATCTACAACTTTCATTTTGGTAGTTTCTCTGACCGAGGTCATTTAGGACGTGTCGGTCACCGACCGGCCTATATGGACTGATGTGGCCCACGTGACGATTTCAAATCAAAAAGTTGTCATCTACGATGTCGCGGCATTTTTCGCGCGAAACGGCCAGTGGGCGGCCGACAGGCCTATTTGCCCGATATGGCCCACAAGACGATTTCAAATCAAAAAGTCGTCAACTACAAAGTTTCATAATTTTTTATGATCTACAACTTTTATTTCGGTAGTTTCTCCGACCGAGGTCATTTAGGACCTGTCGGACAATGGGCGGCCGACAGACCTATTTGCCCGATATGGCCCACAAAATGATTTCAAATCAAAAAGTCGTCAACTAGAAAGTTTCATAAAATTTTATGATCTACAACTTTCATTTTGGTAGTTTCTCCATCCGAGGTAATTTAGAACCTGTCGTCCGATGGACGGCCGACACGCCTATTTGTCCAATATGGCCCACAAGATGATTTCAAATCAAAAAGTTGTCAACTGCAAAGTTTCATAACTTTTCGAGATCTACAACTTTCATTTTGGTAGTTTCTCCGTCTGAGGTCATTTAGGTCCGACAGGCCTATTTGCCCGATATGGCCCACAAGATGATTTCAAATCAAAAAGTCGCCAACTGCAAAGTTTCATAATTTTTTATGATCTACAAAATTCATTTCGGTAGTTTCTTCGACCGAGGTCATTTAGGACGTGTCGGTCACCGACCAGCCTATTTGCCCGATGTGGCCCACGTGACGATTTCAAATCAAAAAGTTGTCATCTACGATGTCGCGGCATTTTTCGCGCGAAAATCACACGCTTTGCGCCAGCGAGGATTCGAACCCGCGTCCTCCCAATGCGCGTAGACTCCTCTACCGCTGCACCTCGTGCTCACATGTGCCGATAATGGATTTTGGTTCCCCACATATTATACTAAACTGAGCATAATTTGATTGTTTAACACCCTAAACGATTTCAAATGAAAAAGTTGTCAACTGTAAAGTTTCATAACTTTTCGAGATCAACAACTTTCATTTTGGTAGTTTCTCCATCCGAGGTCATTTAGGACCTGTCGTCCGGTCGGCGGCTGACAGGCCTATTTGCCCGATATGGCCCACAAGATGCTTTAAAATCAAAAAGTTGTCAACTGCAAAGTTTCATAACTTTTCGAGATCTACAACTTTCATTTTGGTAGTTTCTCCGTCTGAGGTCATTTAGGTCCTGTCAGCCAGTGGGCGGCCGACAGACCTATTTGCCCGATATGGCCCACAAGATGATTTCAAATCAAAAAGTCGTCAACTGCAAAGTTTCATAATTTTTTATGATCTACAACTTTCATTTTGGTAGTTTCTCCGACTGAGGTCATTTAGGACGTGTCGGTCACCAACTGGCCTATATGGACTGATGTGGCCCACGTGACGATTTCAAATCAAAAAGTTGTCATCTACGATGTCGCGGCATTTTTCGCGCGAAAATCACGCGCTTTGCGCCAGCGTGGATTCGAACCCGCGTCCTCCCAACGCGCGTAGCCTCCTCTACCACTGCACCTCGTGCTCACATATGCCGATAATGGATTTTGGTTCCCCACATATTATACCAAACTGAGCATAATTTGATTGTTTAACACCCTAAACGATTTCAAATGAAAAAGTTGTCAACTGCAAAGTTTCATAGCTTTTCGAGATCAACAACTTTCATTTTGGTAGTTTCTCCATCCGAGGTCATTTAGGACCTGTCGTCCGGTCGGCGGCCGACAGGCCTATTTGCCCGATATGGCCCACAAGATGCTTTAAAATCAAAAAGTTGTCAACTGCAAAGTTTCATAACTTTTCGAGATCTACAACTTTCATTTTGGTAGTTTCTCCGTCTGAGGTCATTTAGGACCTATCGGCCAGTGGGCGTCCGACAGACCTATTTGCCCGATATGGCCCACAAGATGATTTCAAATCAAAAAGTCGTCAACTACAAAGTTTCATAATTTTTTATCATCTACAACTTTCATTTCGGTAGTTTCTCCGACCGAGGTCTTTTATGACCTGTCGGCCAGTGGGCGGCCGACAGACCTATTTGCCCGATATGGCCCACAAAATGATTTCAAATCAAAAAGTCGTCAACTACAAAGTTTCATAAATTTTTATGATCTACAACTTTCATTTCGGTAGTTTCTCCATCCGAGGTCATTTAGGACCTGTCGTCCGGTGGGCGGCCGACAGGCCTATTTGCCCGATATGGCCCACAAGATGATTTCAAATGAAAAAGTTGTCAACTGTAAAGTTTCATAACTTTTCGAGATCTACAACTTTCATTTTGGTAGTTTCTCCGTCTGAGGTCATTTAGGACCGACAGGCCTATTTGCCCGATATGGCCCACAAGATGATTTCAAATCAAAAAGTCGTCAACTGCAAAGTTTCATAATTTTTTATGATCTACAACTTTCATTTCGGTAGTTTCTCCGACCGAGGTCATTTAGGACGTGTCGGTCACCGACCGGCCTATTTGCCCGATGTGGCCCACGTGACGATTTCAAATCAAAAAGTTGTCATCTACGATGTCGCGGCATTTTTCGCGCGAAAATCACACGCTTTGCAATAGCGAGGATTCGAACCCGCGTCCTCCCAACGCGCATAGCCACCTCTACCACTGCACCTCGTGCTCACATGTGCCGATAATGGATTTTGGTTCCCCACATATTATACTAAACTGAGAATAATTTGATTATTTAACACCCAAAACGATTTCAAATGAAAAAGTTGTCAACTGCAAAGTTTCATAACTTTTCGAGGTCAACAACTTTCATTTTGGTAGTTTCTCTGTCCGAGGTCATTTAGGACCTGTCGTCCAGTGGGAGGCCGATAGGCCTATTTGCCTGATATGGCCCACAAGATGATTTCAAATCAAAAAGTTATCAACTGCAAAGTTTCATAACATTTCAAGATCTACAACTTTTATTTTGGTAGTTTCTCCGTCTGAGGTCATTTAGGACCTGTCGACCAGTGGGCGGCCGACAGGCCTATTTGCCCGATATGGCCCACAAGATGATTTCAAATCAAAAAGTCGTCAACTACAAAGTTTCATAATTTTTGATGATCTACAACTTTCATTTCGGTAGTTTCTCCGACCGAGGTCATTTAGGACCTGTCGGCCAGTGGGCGGCCGACAGACCTATTTGCCCGATATGGCCCACAAAACGATTTCAAATCAAAAAGTCGTCAACTACAAAGTTTCATAAATTTTTATGATCTACAACTTTCATTTTGGTAGTTTCTCCATCCGAGGTCATTTAGGACCTGTCGTCCGGTGGGCGGCCGACAGGCCTATTTGCCCGATATGGCCCACAAGATGATTTCAAATCAAAAAGTTGTCAACTGCAAAGTTTCATAACTTTTCGAGATCTACAACTTTCATTTTGGTAGTTTCTCCGTCTGAGGTCATTTAGGTCCGACAGGCCTATTTGCCCGATATGGCCCACAAGATGATTTCAAATCAAAAAGTCGTCAACTGCAAAGTTTCATAATTTTTTATGATCTACAACTTTCATTTTGGTAGTTTCTCCGACCGAGGTCATTTAGGACGTGTCGGTCACCGACCGGCCTATATGGACTGATGTGGCCCACGTGACGATTTCAAATCAAAAAGTTGTCATCTACGATGTCGCGGCATTTTTCGCGCGAAACGGCCAGTGGGCGGCCGACAGGCCTATTTGCCCGATATGGCCCACAAGACGATTTCAAATCAAAAAGTCGTCAACTACAAAGTTTCATAATTTTTTATGATCTACAACTTTTATTTCGGTAGTTTCTCCGACCGAGGTCATTTAGGACCTGTCGGACAATGGGCGGCCGACAGACCTATTTGCCCGATATGGCCCACAAAATGATTTCAAATCAAAAAGTCGTCAACTACAAAGTTTCATAAATTTTTATGATCTACAACTTTCATTTTGGTAGTTTCTCCATCCGAGGTAATTTAGAACCTGTCGTCCGATGGACGGCCGACACGCCTATTTGTCCAATATGGCCCACAAGATGATTTCAAATCAAAAAGTTGTCAACTGCAAAGTTTCATAACTTTTCGAGATCTACAACTTTCATTTTGGTAGTTTCTCCGTCTGAGGTCATTTAGGTCCGACAGGCCTATTTGCCCGATATGGCCCACAAGATGATTTCAAATCAAAAAGTCGCCAACTGCAAAGTTTCATAATTTTTTATGATCTACAAAATTCATTTCGGTAGTTTCTTCGACCGAGGTCAGTTAGGACGTGTCGGTCACCGACCGGCCTATTTGCCCGATGTGGCCCACGTGACGATTTCAAATCAAAAAGTTGTCATCTACAATGTCGCGGCATTTTTCGCGCGAAAATCACACGCTTTGCGCCAGCGAGGATTCGAACCCGCGTCCTCCCAACGCGCGTAGACTCCTCTACCGCTGCACCTCGTGCTCACATGTGCCGATAATGGATTTTGGTTCCCCACATATTATACTAAACTGAGCATAATTTGATTGTTTAACACCCTAAACGATTTCAAATGAAAAAGTTGTCAACTGTAAAGTTTCATAACTTTTCGAGATCAACAACTTTCATTTTGGTAGTTTCTCCATCCGAGGTCATTTAGGACCTGTCGTCCGGTCGGCGGCTGACAGGCCTATTTGCCCGATATGGCCCACAAGATGCTTTAAAATCAAAAAGTTGTCAACTGCAAAGTTTCATAACTTTTCGAGATCTACAACTTTCATTTTGGTAGTTTCTCCGTCCGAGGTCATTTAGGACCTATCGGCCAGTGGACGGCCGACAGACCTATTTGCCCGATATGGCCCACAAGATGATTTCAAATCAAAAAGTCGTCAACTACAAAGTTTAATAATTTTTTATGATCTACAACTTTCATTTCGGTAGTTTCTCCGACCGAGGTCTTTTATGACCTGTCGGCCAGTGGGCGGCCGACAGACCTATTTGCCCGATATGGCCCACAAAATGATTTCAAATCAAAAAGTCGTCAACTACAAAGTTTCATAAATTTTTATGATCTACAACTTTCATTTCGGTAGTTTCTCCATCCGAGGTCATTTAGGACCTGTCGTCCGGTGGGCGGCCGACAGGCCTATTTGCCCGATATGGCCCACAAGATGATTTCAAATGAAAAAGTTGTCAACTGTAAAGTTTCATAACTTTTCGAGATCTACAACTTTCATTTTGGTAGTTTCTCCGTCTGAGGTCATTTAGGACCGACAGGCCTATTTGCCCGATATGGCCCACAAGATGATTTCAAATCAAAAAGTCGTCAACTGCAAAGTTTCATAATTTTTTATGATCTACAACTTTCATTTCGGTAGTTTCTCCGACCGAGGTCATTTAGGACGTGTCGGTCACCGACCGGCCTATTTGCCCGATGTGGCCCACGTGACGATTTCAAATCAAAAAGTTGTCATCTACGATGTCGCGGCATTTTTCGCGCGAAAATCACACGCTTTGCAACAGCGAGGATTCAAACCCGCGTCCTCCCAACGCGCATAGCCACCTCTACCACTGCACCTCGTGCTCACATGTGCCGATAATGGATTTTGGTTCCCCACATATTATACTAAACTGAGAATAATTTGATTATTTAACACCCAAAACGATTTCAAATGAAAAAGTTGTCAACTGCAAAGTTTCATAACTTTTCGAGGTCAACAACTTTCATTTTGGTAGTTTCTCTGTCCGAGGTCATTTAGGACCTGTCGTCCAGTGGGAGGCCGATAGGCCTATTTGCCTGATATGGCCCACAAGATGATTTCAAATCAAAAAGTTATCAACTGCAAAGTTTCATAACATTTCAAGATCTACAACTTTTATTTTGGTAGTTTCTCCGTCTGAGGTCATTTAGGACCTGTCGACCAGTGGGCGGCCGACAGGCCTATTTGCCCGATATGGCCCACAAGATGATTTCAAATCAAAAAGTCGTCAACTACAAAGTTTCATAATTTTTGATGATCTACAACTTTCATTTCGGTAGTTTCTCCGACCGAGGTCATTTAGGACCTGTCGGCCAGTGGGCGGCCGACAGACCTATTTGCCCGATATGGCCCACAAAACGATTTCAAATCAAAAAGTCGTCAACTACAAAGTTTCATAAATTTTTATGATCTACAACTTTCATTTTGGTAGTTTCTCCATCCGAGGTCATTTAGGACCTGTCGTCCGGTGGGCGGCCGACAGGCCTATTTGCCCGATATGGCCCACAAGATGATTTCAAATCAAAAAGTTGTCAACTGCAAAGTTTCATAACTTTTCGAGATCTACAACTTTCATTTTGGTAGTTTCTCCGTCTGAGGTCATTTAGGTCCGACAGGCCTATTTGCCCGATATGGCCCACAAGATGATTTCAAATCAAAAAGTCGTCAACTGCAAAGTTTCATAATTTTTTATGATCTACAACTTTCATTTTGGTAGTTTCTCCGACCGAGGTCATTTAGGACGTGTCGGTCACCGACCGGCCTATATGGACTGATGTGGCCCACGTGACGATTTCAAACCAAAAAGTTGTCATCTACGATGTCGCGGCATTTTTCGCGCGAAACGGCCAGTGGGCGGCCGACAGGCCTATTTGCCCGATATGGCCCACAAGACGATTTCAAATCAAAAAGTCGTCAACTACAAAGTTTCATAATTTTTTATGATCTACAACTTTTATTTCGGTAGTTTCTCCGACCGAGGTCATTTAGGACCTGTCGGACAATGGGCGGCCGACAGACCTATTTGCCCGATATGGCCCACAAAATGATTTCAAATCAAAAAGTCGTCAACTACAAAGTTTCATAAATTTTTATGATCTACAACTTTCATTTTGGTAGTTTCTCCATCCGAGGTAATTTAGAACCTGTCGTCCGATGGACGGCCGACACGCCTATTTGTCCAATATGGCCCACAAGATGATTTCAAATCAAAAAGTTGTCAACTGCAAAGTTTCATAACTTTTCGAGATCTACAACTTTCATTTTGGTAGTTTCTCCGTCTGAGGTCATTTAGGTCCGACAGGCCTATTTGCCCGATATGGCCCACAAGATGATTTCAAATCAAAAAGTCGCCAACTGCAAAGTTTCATAATTTTTTATGATCTACAAAATTCATTTCGGTAGTTTCTTCGACCGAGGTCAGTTAGGACGTGTCGGTCACCGACCGGCCTATTTGCCCGATGTGGCCCACGTGACGATTTCAAATCAAAAAGTTGTCATCTACGATGTCGCGGCATTTTTCGCGCGAAAATCACACGCTTTGCGCCAGCGAGGATTCGAACCCGCGTCCTCCCAACACGCGTAGACTCCTCTACCGCTGCACCTCGTGCTCACATGTGCCGATAATGGATTTTGGTTCCCCACATATTATACTAAACTGAGCATAATTTGATTGTTTAACACCCTAAACGATTTCAAATGAAAAAGTTGTCAACTGTAAAGTTTCATAACTTTTCGAGATCAACAACTTTCATTTTGGTAGTTTCTCCATCCGAGGTCATTTAGGACCTGTCGTCCGGTCGGCGGCTGACAGGCCTATTTGCCCGATATGGCCCACAAGATGCTTTAAAATCAAAAAGTTGTCAACTGCAAAGTTTCATAACTTTTCGAGATCTACAACTTTCATTTTGGTAGTTTCTCCGTCCGAGGTCATTTAGGACCTATCGGCCAGTGGACGGCCGACAGACCTATTTGCCCGATATGGCCCACAAGATGATTTCAAATCAAAAAGTCGTCAACTACAAAGTTTAATAATTTTTTATGATCTACAACTTTCATTTCGGTAGTTTCTCCGACCGAGGTCTTTTATGACCTGTCGGCCAGTGGGCGGCCGACAGACCTATTTGCCCGATATGGCCCAAAAAATGATTTCAAATCAAAAAGTCGTCAACTACAAAGTTTCATAAGTTTTTATGATCTACAATTTTCATTTTGGTAGTTTCTCCATCCGATGTCATTTAGGACCTGTCGTCCGGTGGGCAGCCGACAGGCCTATTTGCCCGATATGGCCCACAAGATGATTTCAAATCAAAAAGTTGTCAACTGCAAAGTTTCATAACTTTTCGAGATCTACAACTTTCATTTTGGTAGTTTCTCCGTCTGAGGTCATTTATGTCCTGTCAGCCAGTGGGCGGCCGACAGACCTATTTGCCCGATATGGCCCACAAGATGATTTCAAATCAAAAAGTCGTCAACTGCAAAGTTTCATAATTTTTTATGATCTACAACTTTCATTTTGGTAGTTTCTCCGACCGAGGTCATTTAGGACGTGTCGGTCACCAACTGGCCTATATGGACTGATGTGGCCCACGTGACGATTTAAAATCAAAAAGTTGTTATCTACGATGTCGCGGCATTTTTCGCGCGAAAATCACGCGCTTTGCGCCAGCGTGGATTCGAACCCGCGTCCTCCCAACGCGCGTAGCCTCCTCTACCACTGCACCTCGAGCTCACATGTGCCGATAATGGATTTTGGTTCCCCACATATTATACCAAACTGAGCATAATTTGATTGTTTAACACCCTAAACGATTTCAAATGAAAAAGTTGTCAACTGCAAAGTTTCATAACTTTTCGAGATCAACAACTTTCATTTTGGTAGTTTCTCCATCCGAGGTCATTTAGGACCTGTCGTCCGGTGGGCGGCCGACAGGCCTATTTGCCTGATATGGCCCACAAGATGATTTCAAATCAAAAAGTTGTCAACTGCAAAGTTTCATAACATTTCGAGATCTACAACTTTCATTTTGGTAGTTTCTCCGTCTGAGGTCATTTATTACCTGTCGGCCAGTGGGCGGCCGACAGGCCTATTTGCCTGATATGGCCCACAAGATGATTTCAAATCAAAAAGTCGTCAACTACAAAGTTTCATAATTTTTTATGATCTACAACTTTCATTTCGGTAGTTTCTCCGACCGAAGTCATTTAGGACCTATCGGCCAGTGGGCGGCCGACAGACCTATTTGCCCGATATGGCCCACAAAATTATTTCAAATCAAAAAGTCATCAACTACAAAGTTTCATAAATTTTTATGATCTACAACTTTCATTTTGGTAGTTTCTCCATCCGAGGTCATATAGGACCTGTCGTCCGGTGGGCGGCCGACAGGCCTATTTGCCCGATATGGCCCACAAGATTATTTCAAATCAAAAAGTTGTCAACTGCAAAGTTTCATAACTTTTCGAGATCTTCAACTTTCATTTTGGTAGTTTCTCCGTCTGAGGTCATTTAGGTCCGACAGGCCTATTTGCCCGATATGGCCCACAAGATGATTTCAAATCAAAAGGTCGTCAACTGCAAAGTTTCATAAGTTTTTATGATCTACAACTTTCATTTCGGTAGTTTCTCCGACCGAGGTCATTTAGGACCTGTCGGCCAGTGGGCGGCCGACAGACCTATTTGCCCGATATGGCCCACAAAATGATTTCAAATCAAAAAGTCGTCAACTACAAAGTTTCATAAATTTTTATGATCTACAACTTTCATTTTGGTAGTTTCTCCATCCGATGTCATTTAGGACCTATCGTCCGGTGGGCGGCCGACAGGCCTATTTGCCCGATATGGCCCACAAGATGATTTCAAATCAAAAAGTTGTCAACTGCAAAGTTTCATAACTTTTCGAGATCTACAACTTTCATTTTGGTAGTTTCTCCGTCTGAGGTCATTTAGGTCCGACAGGCCTATTTGCCCGATATGGCCCACAAGATGATTTCAAATCAAAAAGTCGTCAACTGCAAAGTTTCATAATTTTTTATGATCTACAACTTTCATTTCGGTAGTTTCTCCGACCGAGGTCATTTAGGACGTGTCGGTCACGGACCGGCCTATTTGCCCGATGTGGCCCACGTGACGATTTCAAATCAAAAAGTTGTCATCTACGATGTCGCGGCATTTTTCGCGCGAAAATCACACGCTTTGCGCCAGCGAGGATTCGAACCTGCGTCCTCCCAATGCGCGTAGCCTCCTCTACCGCTGCACCTCGTGCTCACATGTGCCGATAATGGATTTTGGTTCCCCACGTATTATACTAAACTGAGCATAATTTGATTGTTTAACACCCTAAACGATTTCAAATTAAAAAGTTGTCAACTGCAAAGTTTCATAACTTTTTGAGATCAACAACTTTCATTTTGGTAGTTTCTCCATCCGATGTCATTTAGGACCTGTCGTCCGGTGGGCGGCCGACAGGCCTATTTGCCCGATATGGCCCACAAGATGATTTCAAATGAAAAAGTTGTCAACTGCAAAGTTTCATAACTTTTCGAGATCTACAACTTTCATTTTGGTAGTTTCTCCGTCTGAGGTCAATTAGGACCGACAGGCCTATTTGCCCGATATGGCCCACAAGATGATTTCAAATCAAAAAGTCGTCAACTGTAAAGTTCCATAATTTTTTATGATCTACAACTTTCATTTTGGTAGTTTCTCCAACCGAGGTCATTTAGGACGTGTCGGTCACCGACCGGCCTATTTGCCCGATATGGCCCACGTGACGATTTCAAATCAAAAAGTTGTCATCTACAATGTCGCGGCATTTTTCGCGCGAAAATCACACGCTTTGCGCCAGCGAGGATTCGAACCCGCGTCCTCCCAACGCGCGTAGCCTCCTCTACCGCTGCACCTCGTGCTCACATGTGCCGATAATGGATTTTGGTTCCCCACATATTATACTAAACTGAGCATAATTTGATTGTTTAACACCCTAAACGATTTCAAATTAAAAAGTTGTCAACTGCAAAGTTTCATAACTTTTTGAGATCAACAACTTTCATTTTGGTAGTTTCTCCATCCGATGTCATTTAGGACCTGTCATCCGGTGGGCGGCCGACAGGCCTATTTGCCCGATATGGCCCACAAGATGATTTCAAATCAAAAAGTTGTCAACTGCAAAGTTTCATAACATTTCGAGATCTACAACTTTCATTTTGGTAGTTTCTCCGTCTGAGGTCATTTAGGACCTGTCGGCCAGTGGGCGGCCGACAGGCCTATATGCCCGATATGGCCCACAAGATGATTTCAAATCAAAAAGTCGTCAACTACAAAGTTTCATAATTTTTTATGATCTACAACTTTCATTTCGGTAGTTTCTCCGACCGAGGTCTTTTAGGACATGTCGGCCAGTGGGCGGCCGACAGACCTATTTGCCTGATATGGCCCACAAAATGATTTCAAATCAAAAAGTCATCAACTACAAAGTTTCATAAATTTTTATGATCTACAACTTTCATTTTGGTTGTTTCTCCATCCGAGGTCATTTAGGACCTGTCGTCCGGTGGGCGGCCAACAGGCCTATTTGCCTGATATGGCCCACAAGATGATTTCAAATCAAAAAGTTGTCAACTGCAAAGTTTCATAACTTTTCGAGATCTACAACTTTCATTTTGGTAGTTTCTCCGTCTGAGGTCATTTAGGACCGACAGGTCTATTTGCCCGATATGCCCACAAGATGATTTCAAATCAAAAAGTCATCAACTGCAAAGTTTCATAATTTTTTATGATCTACAACTTTCATTTCGGCAGTTTCTCCGACCGAGGTCATTTAGGACGTGTCGGTCACCGACCGGCCTATTTGCCCGATGTGGCCCACGTGACGATTTCAAATCAAAAAGTTGTCATCTACGCTGTCGCGGCATTTTTCGTGCGAAAATCACACGCTTTGCGCCAGCGAGGATTCGAACCCGCGTCCTCCCAACGCGCGTAGCCTCCTCTACCACTGCACCTCGTGCTCACATGTGCCGATAATGGATTTTGGTTCCCCACATATTATACTAAACTGAGCATAATTTGATTGTTTAACATCCTAAACGATTTCAAATGAAAAAGTTGTCAACTGCAAAGTTTCATAACTTTTCGAGATCAACAACTTTGATTTTGGTAGTTTCTCCATCCGAGGTCATTTAGGACTTGTCGTCCGGTGGGCGGCCGATAGGCCTATTTGCCTGATATGGCCCACAAGATGATTTCAAATCAAAAAGTTGTCAACTGCAAAGTTTCATAACATTTTGAGGTCTACAACTTTCATTTTGGTAGTTTCTCCGTCTGAGGTCATTTAGGACCTGTCGGCCAGTGGGCGGCCGACAGGCCTATTTGCCCGATATGGCCCACAAGATGATTTCAAATCAAAAAGTCGTCAACTACAAAGTTTCATAATTTTTTATGATCTACAACTTTCATTTCGGTAGTTTCTCCGACCGAGGTCATTTAGGACCTGTCAGCCAGTGGGCGGCCGACAGACCTATTTGCCCGATATGGCCCACAAAATGATTTCAAATCAAAAAGTCGTCAACTACAAAGTTTCATAAATTTTTATGATCTACAACTTTCATTTTGGTAGTTTCTCCATCCGAGGTCATTTAGGACCTGTCGTCCGGTGGTCGGCCGACAGGCCTATTTGCCCGATATGGCCCACAAGATGATTTCAAATCAAAAACTTGTCAACTGCAAAGTTTCATAACTTTTCGAGATCTACAACTTCCATTTTGGTAGTTTCTCCGTCTGAGGTCATTTAGGTCCGACAGGCCTATTTGCCCGATATGGCCCACAAGATGATTTCAAATCAAAAAGTCGACAACTACAAAGTTTCATAATTTTTTATGATCTACAACTTTCATTTCGGTAGTTTCTCCGACCGAGGTCATGTAGGACGTGTCGGTCACGGGCCGGCCTATTTGCCCGATGTGGCCCACGTGACGATTTCAAATCAAAAAGTTGTCATCTACGATGTCGCGGCATTTTTCGCGCGAAATTCACGCGCTTTGCGCCAGCGAGGATTCGAACCCGCGTCCTCCCAACGCGTGTAGCCTCCTCTACCACTGCACCTCGTGCTCACATGTGCCGATAATGGATTTTGGTTCCCCACATATTATGCTAAACTGAGCATAATTTGATTGTTTAACACCCTAAATGATTTCAAATGAAAAAGTTGTCAACTGCAAAGTTTCATAACTTTTTGAGATCAACAACTTTCGTTTTGGTAGTTTCTCCATCCGAGGTCATTTAGGACCTGTCGTCCAGTGGGCGGCCGACAGGCCTATTTGCCCGATATGGCCCACAAGATGATTTCAAATCAAAAAGTCGTCAACTGCAAAGTTTCATAATTTTTTATGATCTACAACTTTCATTTTGGTAGTTTCTCCGACCGAGGTCATTTAGGACGTGTCGGTCACCGACCGGCCTATTTGCCCGATGTGGCCCACGTGACGATTTCAAATCAAAAAGTTGTCATCTACGATGTCGCGGCATTTTTCGCGCGAAAATCACACGCTTTGCGCCAGCGAGGATTCGAACCCGCGTCCACCCAACGCGCGTAGCCTCCTCTACCACTGCACCTCGTGCTCACATGTGCCGATAATGGATTTTGGTTCCCCACATATTATACTAAACTGAGCATAATTTGATTGTTTAACAACCTAAACGATTTCAAATGAAAAAGTTGTCAACTGCAAAGTTTCATAACTTTTCGAGATCAACAACTTTCATTTTGGTAGTTTCTCCATCCGAGGTCATTTAGGACCTGTCGTCCGGTGGGCGGCCGATAGGCCTATTTGCCTGATATGGCCCACAAGATTATTTCAAATCAAAAAGTTGTCAACTGCAAAGTTTCATAATATTTCGAGATCTACAACTTTCATTTTGGTAGTTTCTCCGTCTGAGGTCATTTAGGACCTGTCGGCCAGTGGGCGGCCGACAGGCCTATTTGCCCGATATGGCCCACAAGATGATTTCAAATCAAAAAGTCGTCAACTACAAAGTTTCATAATTTTTTATGATCTACAACTTTCATTTCGGTAGTTTCTCCGACCGAGGTCATTTAGGACCTGTCGGCCAGTGGGCGGCCGACAGACCTATTTGCTCGATATGGCCCACAAAATGATTTCAAATCAAAAAGTCATCAACTACAAAGTTTCATAAATTTTTATGATCTACAACTTTCATTTCGGTAGTTTCTCCGACCGAGGTCTTTTAGGACATGTCGGCCAGTGGGCGGCCGACAGGCCTATTTGCCCGATATGGCCCACAAGATGATTTCAAATGAAAAAGTTGTCAACTGCAAAGTTTCGTAACTTTTCGAGATCTACAACTTTCATTTTGGTAGTTTCTCCGTCTGAGGTCAATTAGGACCGACAGGCCTATTTGCCCGATATGGCCCACAAGATGATTTCAAATCAAAAAGTCGTCAACTGTAAAGTTCCATAATTTTTTATGATCTACAACTTTCATTTTGGTAGTTTCTCCAACCGAGGTCATTTAGGACGTGTCGGTCACCGACCGGCCTATTTGCCCGATATGGCCCACGTGACGATTTCAAATCAAAAAGTTGTCATCTACAATGTCGCGGCATTTTTCGCGCGAAAATCACACGCTTTGCGCCAGCGAGGATTCGAACCCGCGTCCTCCCAACGCGCGTAGCCTCCTCTACCGCTGCACCTCGTGCTCACATGTGCCGATAATGGATTTTGGTTCCCCACATATTATACTAAACTGAGCATAATTTGATTGTTTAACACCCTAAACGATTTCAAATTAAAAAGTTGTCAACTCCAAAGTTTCATAACTTTTTGAGATCAACAACTTTCATTTTGGTAGTTTCTCCATCCGATGTCATTTAGGACCTGTCATCCGGTGGGCGGCCGACAGGCCTATTTGCCCGATATGGCCCACAAGATGATTTCAAATCAAAAAGTTGTCAACTGCAAAGTTTCATAACATTTCGAGATCTACAACTTTCATTTTGGTAGTTTCTCCGTCTGAGGTCATTTAGGACCTGTCGGCCAGTGGGCGGCCGACAGGCCTATATGCCCGATATGGCCCACAAGATGATTTCAAATCAAAAAGTCGTCAACTACAAAGTTTCATAATTTTTTATGATCTACAACTTTCATTTCGGTAGTTTCTCCGACCGAGGTCTTTTAGGACATGTCGGCCAGTGGGCGGCCGACAGACCTATTTGCCTGATATGGCCCACAAAATGATTTCAAATCAAAAAGTCATCAACTACAAAGTTTCATAAATTTTTATGATCTACAACTTTCATTTTGGTTGTTTCTCCATCCGAGGTCATTTAGGACCTGTCGTCCGGTGGGCGGCCAACAGGCCTATTTGCCCGATATGGCCCACAAGATGATTTCAAATCAAAAAGTTGTCAACTGCAAAGTTTCATAACTTTTCGAGATCTACAACTTTCATTTTGGTAGTTTCTCCGTCTGAGGTCATTTAGGACCGACAGGTCTATTTGCCCGATATGCCCACAAGATGATTTCAAATCAAAAAGTCATCAACTGCAAAGTTTCATAATTTTTTATGATCTACAACTTTCATTTCGGCAGTTTCTCCGACCGAGGTCATTTAGGACGTGTCGGTCACCGACCGGCCTATTTGCCCGATGTGGCCCACGTGACGATTTCAAATCAAAAAGTTGTCATCTACGCTGTCGCGGCATTTTTCGTGCGAAAATCACACGCTTTGCGCCAGCGAGGATTCGAACCCGCGTCCTCCCAACGCGCGTAGCCTCCTCTACCACTGCACCTCGTGCTCACATGTGCCGATAATGGATTTTGGTTCCCCACATATTATACTAAACTGAGCATAATTTGATTGTTTAACATCCTAAACGATTTCAAATGAAAAAGTTGTCAACTGCAAAGTTTCATAACTTTTTGAGATCAACAACTTTGATTTTGGTAGTTTCTCCATCCGAGGTCATTTAGGACTTGTCGTCCGGTGGGCGGCCGATAGGCCTATTTGCCTGATATGGCCCACAAGATGATTTCAAATCAAAAAGTTGTCAACTGCAAAGTTTCATAACATTTTGAGGTCTACAACTTTCATTTTGGTAGTTTCTCCGTCTGAGGTCATTTAGGACCTGTCGGCCAGTGGGCGGCCGACAGGCCTATTTGCCCGATATGGCCCACAAGATGATTTCAAATCAAAAAGTCGTCAACTACAAAGTTTCATAATTTTTTATGATCTACAACTTTCATTTCGGTAGTTTCTCCGACCGAGGTCATTTAGGACCTGTCAGCCAGTGGGCGGCCGACAGACCTATTTGCCCGATATGGCCCACAAAATGATTTCAAATCAAAAAGTCGTCAACTACAAAGTTTCATAAATTTTTATGATCTACAACTTTCATTTTGGTAGTTTCTCCATCCGAGGTCATTTAGGACCTGTCGTCCGGTGGTCGGCCGACAGGCCTATTTGCCCGATATGGCCCACAAGATGATTTCAAATCAAAAACTTGTCAACTGCAAAGTTTCATAACTTTTCGAGATCTACAACTTCCATTTTGGTAGTTTCTCCGTCTGAGGTCATTTAGGTCCGACAGGCCTATTTGCCCGATATGGCCCACAAGATGATTTCAAATCAAAAAGTCGACAACTACAAAGTTTCATAATTTTTTATGATCTACAACTTTCATTTCGGTAGTTTCTCCGACCGAGGTCATGTAGGACGTGTCGGTCACGGGCCGGCCTATTTGCCCGATGTGGCCCACGTGACGATTTCAAATCAAAAAGTTGTCATCTACGATGTCGCGGCATTTTTCGCGCGAAATTCACGCGCTTTGCGCCAGCGAGGATTCGAACCCGCGTCCTCCCAACGCGTGTAGCCTCCTCTACCACTGCACCTCGTGCTCACATGTGCCGATAATGGATTTTGGTTCCCCACATATTATGCTAAACTGAGCATAATTTGATTGTTTAACACCCTAAATGATTTCAAATGAAAAAGTTGTCAACTGCAAAGTTTCATAACTTTTTGAGATCAACAACTTTCGTTTTGGTAGTTTCTCCATCCGAGGTCATTTAGGACCTGTCGTCCAGTGGGCGGCCGACAGGCCTATTTGCCCGATATGGCCCACAAGATGATTTCAAATCAAAAAGTCGTCAACTGCAAAGTTTCATAATTTTTTATGATCTACAACTTTCATTTTGGTAGTTTCTCCGACCGAGGTCATTTAGGACGTGTCGGTCACGGACCGGCCTATTTGCCCGATGTGGCCCACGTGACGATTTCAAATCAAAAAGTTGTCATCTACGATGTCGCGGCATTTTTCGCGCGAAAATCACACGCTTTGCGCCAGCGAGGATTCGAACCCGCGTCCACCCAACGCGCGTAGCCTCCTCTACCACTGCACCTCGTGCTCACATGTGCCGATAATGGATTTTGGTTCCCCACATATTATACTAAACTGAGCATAATTTGATTGTTTAACAACCTAAACGATTTCAAATGAAAAAGTTGTCAACTGCAAAGTTTCATAACTTTTCGAGATCAACAACTTTCATTTTGGTAGTTTCTCCATCCGAGGTCATTTAGGACCTGTCGTCCGGTGGGCGGCCGATAGGCCTATTTGCCTGATATGGCCCACAAGATTATTTCAAATCAAAAAGTTGTCAACTGCAAAGTTTCATAATATTTCGAGATCTACAACTTTCATTTTGGTAGTTTCTCCGTCTGAGGTCATTTAGGACCTGTCGGCCAGTGGGCGGCCGACAGGCCTATTTGCCCGATATGGCCCACAAGATGATTTCAAATCAAAAAGTCGTCAACTACAAAGTTTCATAATTTTTTATGATCTACAACTTTCATTTCGGTAGTTTCTCCGACCGAGGTCATTTAGGACCTGTCGGCCAGTGGGCGGCCGACAGACCTATTTGCTCGATATGGCCCACAAAATGATTTCAAATCAAAAAGTCGTCAACTACAAAGTTTCATAAATTTTTATGATCTACAACTTTCATTTCGGTAGTTTCTCCGACCGAGGTCTTTTAGGACATGTCGGCCAGTGGGCGGCCGACAGGCCTATTTGCCCGATATGGCCCACAAGATGATTTCAAATGAAAAAGTTGTCAACTGCAAAGTTTCATAACTTTTCGAGATCTACAACTTTCATTTTGGTAGTTTCTCCGTCTGAGGTCAATTAGGACCGACAGGCCTATTTGCCCGATATGGCCCACAAGATGATTTCAAATCAAAAAGTCGTCAACTGTAAAGTTCCATAATTTTTTATGATCTACAACTTTCATTTTGGTAGTTTCTCCAACCGAGGTCATTTAGGACGTGTCGATCACCGACCGGCCTATTTGCCTGATATGGCCCACGTGACGATTTCAAATCAAAAAGTTGTCATCTACAATGTCGCGGCATTTTTCGCGCGAAAATCACACGCTTTGCGCCAGCGAGGATTCGAACCCGCGTCCTCCCAACGCGCGTAGCCTCCTCTACCGCTGCACCTCGTGCTCACATGTGCCGATAATGGATTTTGGTTCCCCACATATTATACTAAACTGAGCATAATTTGATTGTTTAACACCCTAAACGATTTCAAATTAAAAAGTTGTCAACTGCAAAGTTTCATAACTTTTTGAGATCAACAACATTCATTTTGGTAGTTTCTCCATCCGATGTCATTTAGGACCTGTCGTCCGGTGGGCGGCCGACAGGCCTATTTGCCCGATATGGCCCACAAGATGATTTCAAATCAAAAAGTTGTCAACTGCAAAGTTTCATAACATTTCGAGATCTACAACTTTCATTTTGGTAGTTTCTCCGTCTGAGGTCATTTGGGACCTGTCGGCCAGTGGGCGGCCGACAGGCCTATATGCCCGATATGGCCCACAAGATGATTTCAAATCAAAAAGTCGTCAACTACAAAGTTTCATAATTTTTTATGATCTACAACTTTCATTTCGGTAGTTTCTCCGACCGAGGTCTTTTAGGACACGTCGGCCAGTGGGCGGCCGACAGATCTATTTGCCTGATATGGCCCACAAAATGATTTCAAATCAAAAAGTCATCAACTACAAAGTTTCATAAATTTTTATGATCTACAACTTTCATTTTGGTAGTTTCTCCGTCTGAGGTCATTTAGGACCGACAGGTCTATTTGCCCGATATGCCCACAAGATGATTTCAAATCAAAAAGTCATCAACTGCAAAGTTTCATAATTTTTTATGATCTACAACTTTCATTTCGGTAGTTTCTCCGACCGAGGTCATTTAGGACGTGTCGGTCACCGACCGGCCTATTTGCCCGATGTGGCCCACGTGACGATTTCAAATCAAAAAGTTGTCATCTACGCTGTCGCGGCATTTTTCGTGCGAAAATCACACGCTTTGCGCCAGCGAGGATTCGAACCCGCGTCCTCCCAACGCGCGTAGCCTCCTCTACCACTGCACCTCGTGCTCACATGTGCCGATAATGGATTTTGGTTCCCCACATATTATACTAAACTGAGCATAATTTGATTGTTTAACATCCTAAACGATTTCAAATGAAAAAGTTGTCAACTGCAAAGTTTCATAACTTTTCGAGATCAACAACTTTGATTTTGGTAGTTTCTCCATCCGAGGTCATTTAGGACTTGTCGTCCGGTGGGCGGCCGATAGGCCTATTTGCCTGATATGGCCCACAAGATGATTTCAAATCAAAAAGTTGTCAACTGCAAAGTTTCATAACATTTTGAGGTCTACAACTTTCATTTTGGTAGTTTCTCCGTCTGAGGTCATTTAGGACCTGTCGGCCAGTGGGCGGCCGACAGGCCTATTTGCCCGATATGGCCCACAAGATGATTTCAAATCAAAAAGTCGTCAACTACAAAGTTTCATAATTTTTTATGATCTACAACTTTCATTTCGGTAGTTTCTCCGACCGAGGTCATTTAGGACCTGTCGGCCAGTGGGCGGCCGACAGACCTATTTGCCCGATATGGCCCACAAAATGATTTCAAATAAAAAAGTCGTCAACTACAAAGTTTCATAAATTTTTAGGATCTACAACTTTCATTTTGGTAGTTTCTCCATCCGAGGTCATTTAGGACCTGTCGTCCGGTGGTCGGCCGACAGGCCTATTTGCCCGATATGGCCCACAAGATGATTTCAAATCAAAAACTTGTCAACTGCAAAGTTTCATAACTTTTCGAGATCTACAACTTCCATTTTGGTAGTTTCTCCGTCTGAGGTCATTTAGGTCCGACAGGCCTATTTGCCCGATATGGCCCACAAGATGATTTCAAATCAAAAAGTCGACAACTACAAAGTTTCATAATTTTTTATGATCTACAACTTTCATTTCGGTAGTTTCTCCGACCGAGGTCATGTAGGACGTGTCGGTCACGGGCCGGCCTATTTGCCCGATGTGGCCCACGTGACGATTTCAAATCAAAAAGTTGTCATCTACGATGTCGCGGCATTTTTCGCGCGAAATTCACGCGCTTTGCGCCAGCGAGGATTCGAACCCGCGTCCTCCCAATGCGCGTAGCCTCCTCTACCACTGCACCTCGTGCTCACATGTGCCGATAATGGATTTTGGTTCCCCACATATTATACTAAACTGAGCAAAATTTGATTGTTTAAAACCCTAAACGATTTCAAATGAAAAAGTTGTCAACTGCAAAGTTTCATAACTTTTCGAGATCTACAACTTTCATTTTGGTAGTTTCTCCATCTGAGGTCATTTACGACCTGTTGGCCAGTGGGTGGCCGATAGGCCTATTTGCCCGATATGGCCCACAAGATGATTTCAAATCAAAAAGTCGTCAACTACAAAGTTTCATAATTTTTTATGATCTACAACTTTCACTTTGGTAGTTTTGACGTCCAAGGTCATTTAGGACGTGTCGGTCACCGACCGGCCTATTTGCCCGATGTGGCCCACATGATGATTTCAAATCAAAAAGTTGTCATCTACGATGTCGCGGCATTTTTCACGCAAAAATCACGCGCTTTGCGCCAGCGAGGATTCGAACCCACGTCCTCCCAACGTGTGTAGCCTCCTCTACCATTGCACCTCGTGCTCACATGTGCCGATAATGGATTTTGGTTCCCCACATATTATACTAAATTGAGCATAATTTGATTGTTTAACACCCTAAACGATTTCAAATGAAAAAGTTGTCAACTGCAAAGTTTCATAACTTTTCGAGATCAACAACTTTTATTTCTATAGTTTCTCCATCCAAGGTCATTTAGGACCTGTCGTCCGGTGGGCGGCCGACAGGCCTATTTGCCCGATATGGCCCACAAGATGATTTCAAATCAAAAAGTTGTCAACTGCAAAGTTTCATAACTTTTCGAGATCTACAACTTTCATTTTGGTAGTTTCTCCGTCTGAGGTCATTTAGGACCTGTCGGCCAGTGGGCGGCCGATAGGCCTATTCGCCCGATATGGCCCACAAGATGATTTCAAATCAAAAAGTCGTCAACAACAAAGTTTCATAATTTTTTATGATCTACAACTTTCATATCGGTAGTTTCTCCGACCGAGGTCATTTAGGACGTGTCGGTCACCGACCGGCCTATTTGCCCGATGTAGCCCACGTGACGATTCCAAATCAAAAAGTTGTCATCTACGATGTCGCGACATTTTTCACGCGAAAATCACGCGCTTTGCGTCAGCGAGGATTCGAACACGCGTCCTCCCAACGCGCGTAGCCTCCTCTACCACTGCACCTCGTGCTCACATGTGCCGATAATGGATTTTGGTTCCCCACATATTATACTAAACTGAGCATAATTTGATTGTTTAACGCCCTAAACGATTTCAAATGAAAAAGTTGTCAACTGCAAAGTTTCATAACTTTTTTCGAGATCAACAACTTTTATTTTGGTAGTTTCTCCATCCGAGGTCATTTAGGACCTGTCGTCCGGTGGGCGGCCGACAGGCCTATTTGCCCGATATGGCCCACAAGATGATTTCAAATCAAAAAGTTGTCAACTGCAAAGTTTCATAACTTTTCGAGATCTACAACTTTCATTTTGGTAGTTTCTCCGTCTGAGGTCATTTAGGACCTGTCGGCCAGTTGGTGGCCGACAGACCTATTTGCCCGATATGGCCCACAAGATGATTTCAAATCAAAAAGTCGTCAACTACAAAGTTTCATAATTTTTTATGATCTACAACTTTCATTTTGGTAGTTTCTCCATCTGAGGTCATTTAGGACGTGTCGGCCAGTGGGTGGCCGACAGGCCTATTTGCCCGATATGGCCCACAAGATGATTTCAAATCAAAAAGTCGTCAACTACAAAGTTTCATAATTTTTTATGATCTACAACTTTCACTTTGGCAGTTTCTCCGTCCGAGGTCATTTAGGACGTGTCGGTCACCGACCGGACTATTTGCCCGATGTGGCCCACATGATGATTTTAAATAAAAAAGTTGTCATCTACGATGTCGCGGCATTTTTCGTGCGAAAATCACGTGCTTTGCGCCAGCGAGGATTCGAACCCACGTCCTCCCAACGCGCGTAGCCTCCTCTACCACTGCACCTCGTGCTCACATGTGCCGATAATGGATTTTGGTTCCCCACATATTATACTAAACTGAGCATAATTTGATTGTTTAACACCCTAAACGATTTCAAATGAAAAAGTTGTCATCTGCAAAGTTTCATAACTTTTCGAGATCAACAACTTTTATTTCTATAGTTTCTCCATCCGAGGTCATTTAGGACCTGTCGTCCGGTGGGCGGCCGACAGGCCTATTTGCCCGATATGGCCCACAAGATGATTTCAAATCAAAAAATTGTCAACTGCAAAGTTTCATAACTTTTCGAGATCTACAACTTTCATTTTGGTAGTTTCTCCGTCTGAGGTCATTTAGGACCTGTCGGCCAGTGGGCGGCCGACAGGCCTATTTGCCCGATATGGCCCACAAGATGATTTCAAACCAAAAAGTCGTCAACTACAAAGTTTCATAATTTTTTATGATCTACAACTTTCATTTTGGTAGTTTCTCCGTCCGAGGTCATTTAGGACGTGTCGGTCACCGACCGGCCTATTTGCCCGATGTGGCCCACATGACGATTTCAAATCAAAAAGTTGTCATCTACGATGTCACGGCATTTTTCGCGCGAAAATCACGGGCTTTGCGCCAGCGAGGATTCGAACCCACGTCCTCCCAACGCGCGTAGCCTCCTCTACCACTGCACCTCGTGCTCACTTGTGCCGATAATGGATTTTGGTTCCCCACATATTATACTAAACTGAGCATAATTTGATTGTTTAACACCCTAAACGATTTCAAATGAAAAAGTTGTCAACTGCAAAGTTTCATAACTTTTCGAGATCAACAACTTTTATTTCTATAGTTTCTCCATCCGAGGTCATTTAGGACCTGTCGTCCGGTGGGCGGCCGACAGGCCTATTTGCCCGATATGGCCCACAAGATGATTTCAAATCAAAAAATTGTCAACTGCAAAGTTTCATAACTTTTCGAGATCTACAACTTTCATTTTGGTAGTTTCTCCGTCTGAGGTCATTTAGGACCTGTCGGCCAGTGGGCGGCCGACAGGCCTATTTGCCCGATATGGCCCACAAGATGATTTCAAACCAAAAAGTCGTCAACTACAAAGTTTCATAATTTTTTATGATCTACAACTTTCATTTTGGTAGTTTCTCCGTCCGAGGTCATTTAGGACGTGTCGGTCACCGACCGGCCTATTTGCCCGATGTGGCCCACATGACGATTTCAAATCAAAAAGTTGTCATCTACAATGTCACGGCATTTTTCGCGCGAAAATCACGGGCTTTGCGCCAGCGAGGATTCGAACCCACGTCCTCCCAACGCGCGTAGCCTCCTCTACCACTGCACCTCGTGCTCACTTGTGCCGATAATGGATTTTGGTTCCCCACATATTATACTAAACTGAGCATAATTTGATTGTTTAACACCCTAAACGATTTCAAATGAAAAAGTTGTCAACTGCAAAGTTTCATAACTTTTCGAGATCAACAACTTTTATTTCTATAGTTTCTCCATCCGAGGTCATTTAGGACCTGTCGTCCGGTGGGCGGCCGACAGGCCTATTTGCCCGATATGGCCCACAAGATGATTTCAAATCAAAAAATTGTCAACTGCAAAGTTTCATAACTTTTCGAGATCTACAACTTTCATTTTGGTAGTTTCTCCGTCTGAGGTCATTTAGGACCTGTCGGCCAGTGGGCGGCCGACAGGCCTATTTGCCCGATATGGCCCACAAGATGATTTCAAATCAAAAAGTCGTCAACTACAAAGTTTCATAATTTTTTATGATCTACAACTTTCATTTTGGTAGTTTCTCCGTCCGAGGTCATTTAGGACGTGTCGGTCACCGACCGGCCTATTTGCCCGATGTGGCCCACATGACGATTTCAAATCAAAAAGTTGTCATCTACGATGTCGCGGCATTTTTCGCGCGAAAATCACGTGCTTTACGCCAGCGAGGATTCGAACCCACATCCTCCCAATGCGCGTAGCCTCCTCTACCACTTCACCTCGTGCTCACATGTGCCGATAATGGATTTTGGTTCCCCGCATATTATACTAAACTGAGCATAATTTGATTGTTTAGCACCCTAAACGATTTCAAATGAAAAAGTTGTCAACTGCAAAGTTTCATAACTTTTCGAGATCAACAACTTTCATTTTGGTAGTTTCTCCATCCGAGGTCATTTAAGACCTGTCGGCCGGTGGGCGGCCGACAACCCTATTTGCCCGATATGGCCCACAAGATGATTTCAAATCAAAAAGTTGTCAACTGCAAAGTTTCATAAGTTTTCGAGATCAACAACTTTCATTTTGGTAGTTTCTCCATCCGAGGTCATTTAGGACTTGTCGGCCGGTGGGCGGCCGACAGGCCTATTTGCCTGATATGGCCCACAAGATGATTTCAAATCAAAAAGTTGTCAACTGTAAAGTTTCATAACTTTTCGAGATCTACAACTTTCATTTTGGTAGTTTCTCCGTCTGAGGTCATTTAGGACCTGTCAGCCAGTGGGTGGCCGATAGGCCTATTTGCCCGATATGGCCCACAAGATGATTTCAAATCAAAAAGTCGTCAACTACAAAGTTTCATAATTTTTTATGATCTACAACTTTCACTTTGGTAGTTTCGACGTCCGAGGTCATTTAGGACGTGTCGGTCACCGACCGGCCTATTTGCCCGATGTGGCCCACATGATGATTTCAAATCAAAAAGTTGTCATCTACGATGTCGCGGCATTTTTCGCGCGAAAATCACGCGCTTTGCGCCAGCGAGGATTCGAACCCACGTCCTCCCAACGTGCGTAGCCTCCTCTACCACTGCACCTCGTGCTCACATGTGCCGATAATGGATTTTGGTTCCCCACATATTATACTAAACTGAGCATAATTTGATTGTTTAACACCATAAATGATTTCAAATGAAAAAGTTGTCAACTGCAAAGTTTCATAACTTTTCGAGATCAACAACTTTCATTTTGGTAGTTTCTTCATCCGAGGTCATTTAGGACCTGTCGGCCGGTGGGCGGCCGACAGGCCTATTTGCCCGATATGGCCCACAAGATGATTTCAAATAAAAAAGTTGTCAACTGCAAAGTTTCATAACTATTTTCGAGATCAACAACTTTCATTTTGGTAGTTTCTCCATCCGAGGTCATTTAGGACCTGTCGTCCGGTGGGCGGCCGACAGGCCTATTTGCCCGATATGGCCCACAAGATGATTTCAAATCAAAAAGTTATCAACTGCAAAGTTTCATAACTTTTCAAGATCTACAACTTTCATTTTGGTAGTTTCTCCGTCTGAGGTCATTTAGGACCTGTCGGCCAGTTGGTGGCCGACAGACCTATTTGCCCGATATGGCCCACAAGATGATTTCAAATCAAAAAGTCGTCAACTACAAAGTTTCATAATTTTTTATGATCTACAACTTTCATTTTGGTAGTTTCTCCATCTGAGGTCATTTAGGACGTGTCGGCCAGTGGGTGGCCGACAGGCCTATTTGCCCGATATGGCCCACAAGATGATTTCAAATCAAAAAGTCGTCAACTACAAAGTTTCATAATTTTTTATGATCTACAACTTTCACTTTGGCAGTTTCTCCGTCCGAGGTCATTTAGGACGTGTCGGTCACCGACCGGACTATTTGCCCGATGTGGCCCACATGATGATTTTAAATAAAAAAGTTGTCATCTACGATGTCGCGGCATTTTTCGTGCGAAAATCACGTGCTTTGCGCCAGCGAGGATTCGAACCCACGTCCTCCCAACGCGCGTAGCCTCCTCTACCACTGCACCTCGTGCTCACATGTGCCGATAATGGATTTTGGTTCCCCACATATTATACTAAACTGAGCATAATTTGATTGTTTAACACCCTAAACGATTTCAAATGAAAAAGTTGTCATCTGCAAAGTTTCATAACTTTTCGAGATCAACAACTTTTATTTCTATAGTTTCTCCATCCGAGGTCATTTAGGACCTGTCGTCCGGTGGGCGGCCGACAGGCCTATTTGCCCGATATGGCCCACAAGATGATTTCAAATCAAAAAATTGTCAACTGCAAAGTTTCATAACTTTTCGAGATCTACAACTTTCATTTTGGTAGTTTCTCCGTCTGAGGTCATTTAGGACCTGTCGGCCAGTGGGCGGCCGACAGGCCTATTTGCCCGATATGGCCCACAAGATGATTTCAAACCAAAAAGTCGTCAACTACAAAGTTTCATAATTTTTTATGATCTACAACTTTCATTTTGGTAGTTTCTCCGTCCGAGGTCATTTAGGACGTGTCGGTCACCGACCGGCCTATTTGCCCGATGTGGCCCACATGACGATTTCAAATCAAAAAGTTGTCATCTACGATGTCACGGCATTTTTCGCGCGAAAATCACGGGCTTTGCGCCAGCGAGGATTCGAACCCACGTCCTCCCAACGCGCGTAGCCTCCTCTACCACTGCACCTCGTGCTCACTTGTGCCGATAATGGATTTTGGTTCCCCACATATTATACTAAACTGAGCATAATTTGATTGTTTAACACCCTAAACGATTTCAAATGAAAAAGTTGTCAACTGCAAAGTTTCATAACTTTTCGAGATCAACAACTTTTATTTCTATAGTTTCTCCATCCGAGGTCATTTAGGACCTGTCGTCCGGTGGGCGGCCGACAGGCCTATTTGCCCGATATGGCCCACAAGATGATTTCAAATCAAAAAATTGTCAACTGCAAGGTTTCATAACTTTTCGAGATCTACAACTTTCATTTTGGTAGTTTCTCCGTCTGAGGTCATTTAGGACCTGTCGGCCAGTGGGCGGCCGACAGGCCTATTTGCCCGATATGGCCCACAAGATGATTTCAAACCAAAAAGTCGTCAACTACAAAGTTTCATAATTTTTTATGATCTACAACTTTCATTTTGGTAGTTTCTCCGTCCGAGGTCATTTAGGACGTGTCGGTCACCGACCGGCCTATTTGCCCGATGTGGCCCACATGACGATTTCAAATCAAAAAGTTGTCATCTACGATGTCACGGCATTTTTCGCGCGAAAATCACGGGCTTTGCGCCAGCGAGGATTCGAACCCACGTCCTCCCAACGCGCGTAGCCTCCTCTACCACTGCACCTCGTGCTCACTTGTGCCGATAATGGATTTTGGTTCCCCACATATTATACTAAACTGAGCATAATTTGATTGTTTAACACCCTAAACGATTTCAAATGAAAAAGTTGTCAACTGCAAAGTTTCATAACTTTTCGAGATCAACAACTTTTATTTCTATAGTTTCTCCATCCGAGGTCATTTAGGACCTGTCGTCCGGTGGGCGGCCGACAGGCCTATTTGCCCGATATGGCCCACAAGATGATTTCAAATCAAAAAATTGTCAACTGCAAAGTTTCATAACTTTTCGAGATCTACAACTTTCATTTTGGTAGTTTCTCCGTCTGAGGTCATTTAGGACCTGTCGGCCAGTGGGCGGCCGACAGGCCTATTTGCCCGATATGGCCCACAAGATGATTTCAAATCAAAAAGTCGTCAACTACAAAGTTTCATAATTTTTTATGATCTACAACTTTCATTTTGGTAGTTTCTCCGTCCGAGGTCATTTAGGACGTGTCGGTCACCGACCGGCCTATTTGCCCGATGTGGCCCACATGACGATTTCAAATCAAAAAGTTGTCATCTACGATGTCGCGGCATTTTTCGCGCGAAAATCACGTGCTTTACGCCAGCGAGGATTCGAACCCACATCCTCCCAATGCGCGTAGCCTCCTCTACCACTTCACCTCGTGCTCACATGTGCCGATAATGGATTTTGGTTCCCCGCATATTATACTAAACTGAGCATAATTTGATTGTTTAGCACCCTAAACGATTTCAAATGAAAAAGTTGTCAACTGCAAAGTTTCATAACTTTTCGAGATCAACAACTTTCATTTTGGTAGTTTCTCCATCCGAGGTCATTTAAGACCTGTCGGCCGGTGGGCGGCCGACAACCCTATTTGCCCGATATGGCCCACAAGATGATTTCAAATCAAAAAGTTGTCAACTGCAAAGTTTCATAACTTTTCGAGATCTACAACTTTCATTTTGGTAGTTTCTCCATCCGAGGTCATTTAGGACTTGTCGGCCGGTGGGCGGCCGACAGGCCTATTTGCCCGATATGGCCCACAAGATGATTTCAAATCAAAAAGTTGTCAACTGTAAAGTTTCATAACTTTTCGAGATCTACAACTTTCATTTTGGTAGTTTCTCCGTCTGAGGTCATTTAGGACCTGTCAGCCAGTGGGTGGCCGATAGGCCTATTTGCCCGATATGGCCCACAAGATGATTTCAAATCAAAAAGTCGTCAACTACAAAGTTTCATAATTTTTTATGATCTACAACTTTCACTTTGGTAGTTTCGACGTCCGAGGTCATTTAGGACGTGTCGGTCACCGACCGGCCTATTTGCCCGATGTGGCCCACATGATGATTTCAAATCAAAAAGTTGTCATCTACGATGTCGCGGCATTTTTCGCGCGAAAATCACGCGCTTTGCGCCAGCGAGGATTCGAACCCACGTCCTCCCAACGTGCGTAGCCTCCTCTACCACTGCACCTCGTGCTCACATGTGCCGATAATGGATTTTGGTTCCCCACATATTATACTAAACTGAGCATAATTTGATTGTTTAACACCATAAATGATTTCAAATGAAAAAGTTGTCAACTGCAAAGTTTCATAACTTTTCGAGATCAACAACTTTCATTTTGGTAGTTTCTTCATCCGAGGTCATTTAGGACCTGTCGGCCGGTGGGCGGCCGACAGGCCTATTTGCCCGATATGGCCCACAAGATGATTTCAAATAAAAAAGTTGTCAACTGCAAAGTTTCATAACTTTTTGAGATCTACAACTTTCATTTTGGTAGTTTCTCCGTCTGAGGTCATTTAGGACCTGTCGGCCAGTGGGTGGCCGATAGGCCTATTTGCCCGATATTCCCCACAAGATGATTTCAAATCAAAAAGTCGTCAACTACAAAGTTTCATAATTTTTTATGATCTACAACTTTCACTTTGGTAGTTTCGACGTCCGAGGTCATTTAGGACGTGTCGGTCACCGACCGGCCTATTTGCCCGATGTGGCCCACATGATGATTTCAAATCAAAAAGTTGTCATCTACGATGTCGCGGCATTTTTCGCACGAAAATCACGCGCTTTGCGCCAGCGAGGATTCGAACCCACGTCCTCCCAACGTGCGTAGCCTCCTCTACCACTGCACCTCGTGCTCACTTGTGCCGATAATGGATTTTGGTTCCCCACATATTATACTAAACTGAGCATAATTTGATTGTTTAACACCCTAAACGATTTCAAATGAAAAAGTTGTCAACTGCAAAGTTTCATAACTTTTCGAGATCAACAACTTTTATTTCTATAGTTTCTCCATCCGAGGTCATTTAGGACCTGTCGTCCGGTGGGCGGCCGACAGGCCTATTTGCCCGATATGGCCCACAAGATGATTTCAAATCAAAAAATTGTCAACTGCAAAGTTTCATAACTTTTCGAGATCTACAACTTTCATTTTGGTAGTTTCTCCGTCTGAGGTCATTTAGGACCTGTCGGCCAGTGGGCGGCCGACAGGCCTATTTGCCCGATATGGCCCACAAGATGATTTCAAATCAAAAAGTCGTCAACTACAAAGTTTCATAATTTTTTATGATCTACAACTTTCATTTTGGTAGTTTCTCCGTCCGAGGTCATTTAGGACGTGTCGGTCACCGACCGGCCTATTTTCCCGATGTGGCCCACATGACGATTTCAAATCAAAAAGTTGTCATCTACGATGTCGCGGCATTTTTCGCGCGAAAATCACGTGCTTTACGCCAGCGAGGATTCGAACCCACATCCTCCCAATGCGCATAGCCTCCTCTACCACTGCACCTCGTGCTCACATGTGCCGATAATGGATTTTGGTTCCCCGCATATTATACTAAACTGAGCATAATTTGATTGTTTAGCACCCTAAACGATTTCAAATGAAAAAGTTGTCAACTGCAAAGTTTCATAACTTTTCGAGATCAACAACTTTCATTTTGGTAGTTTCTCCATCCGAGGTCATTTAAGACCTGTCGGCCGGTGGGCGGCCGACAGCCCTATTTGCCCGATATGGCCCACAAGATGATTTCAAATCAAAAAGTTGTCAACTGCAAAGTTTCATAAGTTTTCGAGATCAACAACTTTCATTTTGGTAGTTTCTCCATCCGAGGTCATTTAGGACTTGTCGGCCGTTGGGCGGCCGACAGGCCTATTTGCCCGATATGGCCCACAAGATGATTTCAAATCAAAAAGTTGTCAACTGTAAAGTTTCATAACTTTTCGAGATCTACAACTTTCATTTTGGTAGTTTCTCCGTCTGAGGTCATTTAGGACCTGTCAGCCAGTGGGTGGCCGATAGGCCTATTTGCCCGATATGGCCCACAAGATGATTTCAAATCAAAAAGTCGTCAACTACAAAGTTTCATAATTTTTTATGATCTACAACTTTCACTTTGGTAGTTTCGACGTCCAAGGTCATTTAGGACGTGTCGGTCACCGACCGGCCTATTTGCCCGATGTGGCCCACATGATGATTTCAAATCAAAAAGTTGTCATCTACGATGTCGCGGCATTTTTCGCGCGAAAATCACGCGCTTTGCGCCAGCGAGGATTCGAACCCACGTCCTCCCAACGTGCGTAGCCTCCTCTACCACTGCACCTCGTGCTCACATGTGCCGATAATGGATTTTGGTTCCCCACATATTATACTAAACTGAGCATAATTTGATTGTTTAACACCCTAAACGATTTCAAATGAAAAAGTTGTCAACTGCAAAGTTTCATAACTTTTCGAGATCAACAACTTTTATTTCTATAGTTTCTCCATCCGAGGTCATTTAGGGCCTGTCGTCCGGTGGGCGGCCGACAGGCCTATTTGCCCGATATGGCCCACAAGATGATTTCAAATCAAAAAATTGTCAACTGCAAAGTTTCATAACTTTTCGAGATCTACAACTTTCATTTTGGTAGTTTCTCCGTCTGAGGTCATTTAGGACCTGTCGGCCAGTGGGCGGCCGACAGGCCTATTTGCCCGATATGGCCCACAAGATGATTTCAAACCAAAAAGTCATCAACTATAAAGTTTCATAATTTTTTATGATCTACAACTTTCATTTTGGTAGTTTCTCCGTCCGAGGTCATTTAGGACGTGTCGGTCACGGACCGGCCTATTTGCCCGATGTGGCCCACATGACGATTTCAAATCAAAAAGTTGTCATCTACGATGTCGCGGCATTTTTCGCGCGAAAATCACGGGCTTTGCGCCAGCGAGGATTCAAACCCACGTCCTCCCAACGCGCGTAGCCTCCTCTACCACTGCACCTCGTGCTCACTTGTGCCGATAATGGATTTTGGTTCCCCACATATTATACTAAACTGAGCATAATTTGATTGTTTAACACCCTAAACGATTTCAAATGAAAAAGTTGTCAACTGCAAAGTTTCATAACTTTTCGAGATCAACAACTTTTATTTCTATAGTTTCTCCATCCGAGGTCATTTAGGACCAGTCATCCGGTGGGCGGCCGACAGGCCTATTTGCCCGATATGGCCCACAAGATGATTTCAAATCAAAAATTTATCAACTGCAAAGTTTCATAACTTTTCGAGATCTACAACTTTCATTTTGGTAGTTTCTCCGTCTGAGGTCATTTAGGACCTGTCGGCCAGTGGGCGGCCGACAGGCCTATTTGCCCGATATGGCCCACAAGATGATTTCAAATCAAAAAGTCGTCAACTACAAAGTTTCATAATTTTTTATGATCTACAACTTTCATTTTGGTAGTTTCTCCGTCCGAGGTCATTTAGGACGTGTCGGTCACCGACCGGCCTATTTGCCCGATGTGGCCCACATGACGATTTCAAATCAAAAAGTTGTCATCTACGATGTCGCGGCATTTTTCGCGTGAAAATCACGTGCTTTACGCCAGCGAGGATTCGAACCCACATCCTCCCAATGCGCGTAGCCTCCTCTACCACTGCACCTCGTGCTCACATGTGCCGATAATGGATTTTGGTTCCCCACATATTATACTAAACTGAGCATAATTTGATTGTTTAGCACCCTAAACGATTTCAAATGAAAAAGTTGTCAACTGCAAAGTTTCATAACTTTTCGAGATCAACAACTTTCATTTTGGTAGTTTCTCCATCCGAGGTCATTTAAGACCTGTCGGCCGGTGGGCGGCCGACAGCCCTATTTGCCCGATATGGCCCACAAGATGATTTCAAATCAAAAAGTTGTCAACTGCAAAGTTTCATAAGTTTTCGAGATCAACAACTTTCATTTTGGTAGTTTCTCCATCCGAGGTCATTTAGGACTTGTCGGCCGGTGGGCGGCCGACAGGCCTATTTGCCCGATATGGCCCACAAGATGATTTCAAATCAAAAAGTTGTCAACTGTAAAGTTTCATAACTTTTCGAGATCTACAACTTTCATTTTGGTAGTTTCTCCGTCTGAGGTCATTTAGGACCTGTCGGCCAGTGGGTGGCCGATAGGCCTATTTGCCCGATATGGCCCACAAGATGATTTCAAATCAAAAAGTCGTCAACTACAAAGTTTCATAATTTTTTATGATCTACAACTTTCACTTTGGTAGTTTCGACGTCCGAGGTCATTTAGGACGTGTCGGTCACCGACCGGCCTATTTGCCCGATGTGGCCCACATGATGATTTCAAATCAAAAAGTTGTCATCTACGATGTCGCGGCATTTTTCGCGCGAAAATCACGCGCTTTGCGCCAGCGAGGATTCGAACCCACGTCCTCCCAACGTGCGTAGCCTCCTCTACCACTGCACCTCGTGCTCACATGTGCCGATAATGGATTTTGGTTCCCCACATATTATACTAAACTGAGCATAATTTGATTGTTTAACACCCTAAACGATTTCAAATGAAAAAGTTGTCAACTGCAAAGTTTCATAACTTTTCGAGATCAACAACTTTTATTTCTATAGTTTCTCCATCCGAGGTCATTTAGGACCTGTCGTCCGGTGGGCGGCCGACAGGCCTATTTGCCCGATATGGCCCACAAGATGATTTCAAATCAAAAAGTTATCAACTGCAAAGTTTCATAACTTTTCAAGATCTACAACTTTCATTTTGGTAGTTTCTCCGTCTGAGGTCATTTAGGACCTGTCGGCCAGTGGGCGGCCGATAGGCCTATTCACCCGATATGGCCCACAAGATGATTTCAAATCAAAAAGTCGTCAACTACAAAGTTTCATAATTTTTTATGATCTACAACTTTCATATCGGTAGTTTCTCCGACCGAGGTCATTTAGGACGTGTCGGTCACCGACCGTCCTATGCCTGATGTAGCCCACGTGACGATTCCAAATCAAAAAGTTGTCATCTACGATGTCGCGACATTTTTCACGCGAAAATCACGCGCTTTGCGTCAGCGAGGATTCGAACCCGCGTCCTCCCAACGCGCGTAGCCTCCTCTACCACTGCACCTCGTGCTCACATGTGCCGATAATGGATTTTGGTTCCCCACATATTATACTAAACTGAGCATAATTTGATTGTTTAACGCCCTAAACGATTTCAAATGAAAAAGTTGTCAACTGCAAAGTTTCATAACTTTTTTCGAGATCAACAACTTTCATTTTGGTAGTTTCTCCATCCGAGGTCATTTAGGACCTGTCGTCCGGTGGGCGGCCGACAGGCCTATTTGCCCGATATGGCCCACAAAATGATTTCAAATCAAAAAGTTGTCAACTGCAAAGTTTCATAACTTTTCGAGATCTACAACTTTCATTTTGGTAGTTTCTCCGTCTGAGGTCATTTAGGACCTGTCGGCCAGTGGGTGGCCGACAGGCCTATTTGCCCGATATGGCCCACAAGATGTTTTCAAATTAAAAAGTCGTCAACTACAAAGTTTCATAATTTTTTATGATCTACAACTTTCATTTTGGTAGTTTCTCCGTCCGAGGTCATTTAGGACTTGTCGGCCGGTGGGCGGCCGACAGGCCTATTTGCCCGATATGGCCCACAAGATGATTTCAAATCAAAAAGTTGTCAACTGTAAAGTTTCATAACTTTTCAAGATCTACAACTTTCATTTTGGTAGTTTCTCCGTCTGAGGTCATTTAGGACCTGTCGGTCAGTGGGTGGCCGATAGGCCTATTCGCCCGATATGGCCCACAAGATGATTTCAAATCAAAAAGTCGTCAACTACAAAGTTTCATAATTTTTTATGATCTACAACTTTCATATCGGTAGTTTCTCAGACCGAGGTCATTTAGGACGTGTCGGTCACCGACCGTCCTATGCCTGATGTAGCCCACGTGACGATTCCAAATCAAAAAGTTGTCATCTACGATGTCGCGACATTTTTCACGCGAAAATCACGCGCTTTGCGTCAGCGAGGATTCGAACCCGCGTCCTCCCAACGCGCGTAGCCTCCTCTACCACTGCACCTCGTGCTCACATGTGCCGATAATGGATTTTGGTTCCCCACATATTATACTAAACTGAGCATAATTTGATTGTTTAACGCCCTAAACGATTTCAAATGAAAAAGTTGTCAACTGCAAAGTTTCATAACTTTTTTCGAGATCAACAACTTTCATTTTGGTAGTTTCTCCATCCGAGGTCATTTAGGACCTGTCGTCCGGTGGGCGGCCGACAGGCCTATTTGCCCGATATGGCCCACAAAATGATTTCAAATCAAAAAGTTGTCAACTGCAAAGTTTCATAACTTTTCGAGATCTACAACTTTCATTTTGGTAGTTTCTCCGTCTAAGGTCATTTAGGACCTGTCGGCCAGTGGGTGGCCGACAGGCCTATTTGCCCGATATGGCCCACAAGATGTTTTCAAATTAAAAAGTCGTCAACTACAAAGTTTCATAATTTTTTATGATCTACAACTTTCATTTTGGTAGTTTCTCCGTCCGAGGTCATTTAGGACTTGTCGGCCGGTGGGCGGCCGACAGGCCTATTTGCCCGATATGGCCCACAAGATGATTTCAAATCAAAAAGTTGTCAACTGTAAAGTTTCATAACTTTTCAAGATCTACAACTTTCATTTTGGTAGTTTCTCCGTCTGAGGTCATTTAGGACCTGTCGGTCAGTGGGTGGCCGATAGGCCTATTCGCCCGATATGGCCCACAAGATGATTTCAAATCAAAAAGTCGTCAACTACAAAGTTTCATAATTTTTTATGATCTACAACTTTCATATCGGTAGTTTCTCCGACCGAGGTCATTTAGGACGTGTCGGTCACCGACCGTCCTATGCCTGATGTAGCCCACGTGACGATTCCAAATCAAAAAGTTGTCATCTACGATGTCGCGACATTTTTCACGCGAAAATCACGCGCTTTGCGTCAGCGAGGATTCGAACCCGCGTCCTCCCAACGCGCGTAGCCTCCTCTACCACTGCACCTCGTGCTCACATGTGCCGATAATGGATTTTGGTTCCCCACATATTATACTAAACTGAGCATAATTTGATTGTTTAACGCCCTAAACGATTTCAAATGAAAAAGTTGTCAACTGCAAAGTTTCATAACTTTTTTCGAGATCAACAACTTTCATTTTGGTAGTTTCTCCATCCGAGGTCATTTAGGACCTGTCGTCCGGTGGGCGGCCGACAGGCCTATTTGCCCGATATGGCCCACAAAATGATTTCAAATCAAAAAGTTGTCAACTGCAAAGTTTCATAACTTTTCGAGATCTACAACTTTCATTTTGGTAGTTTCTCCGTCTGAGGTCATTTAGGACCTGTCGGCCAGTGGGTGGCCGACAGGCCTATTTGCCCGATATGGCCCACAAGATGATTTCAAATCAAAAAGTTGTCAACTGCAAAGTTTCATAAGTTTTCGAGATCAACAACTTTCATTTTGGTAGTTTCTCCATCCGAGGTCATTTAGGACCTATCGTCCGGTGGGCGGCCGACAGGCCTATTTGCCCGATATGGCCCACAAAATGATTTCAAATCAAAAAGTTGTCAACTGCAAAGTTTCATAACTTTTCGAGATCTACAACTTTCATTTTGGTAGTTTCTCCGTCTAAGGTCATTTAGGACCTGTCGGCCAGTGGGTGGCCGACAGGCCTATTTGCCCGATATGGCCCACAAGATGTTTTCAAATTAAAAAGTCGTCAACTACAAAGTTTCATAATTTTTTATGATCTACAACTTTCATTTTGGTAGTTTCTCCGTCCGAGGTCATTTAGGACTTGTCGGCCGGTGGGCGGCCGACAGGCCTATTTGCCCGATATGGCCCACAAGATGATTTCAAATCAAAAAGTTGTCAACTGTAAAGTTTCATAACTTTTCAAGATCTACAACTTTCATTTTGGTAGTTTCTCCGTCTGAGGTCATTTAGGACCTGTCGGTCAGTGGGTGGCCGATAGGCCTATTCGCCCGATATGGCCCACAAGATGATTTCAAATCAAAAAGTCGTCAACTACAAAGTTTCATAATTTTTTATGATCTACAACTTTCATATCGGTAGTTTCTCCGACCGAGGTCATTTAGGACGTGTCGGTCACCGACCGTCCTATGCCTGATGTAGCCCACGTGACGATTCCAAATCAAAAAGTTGTCATCTACGATGTCGCGACATTTTTCACGCGAAAATCACGCGCTTTGCGTCAGCGAGGATTCGAACCCGCGTCCTCCCAACGCGCGTAGCCTCCTCTACCACTGCACCTCGTGCTCACATGTGCCGATAATGGATTTTGGTTCCCCACATATTATACTAAACTGAGCATAATTTGATTGTTTAACGCCCTAAACGATTTCAAATGAAAAAGTTGTCAACTGCAAAGTTTCATAACTTTTTTCGAGATCAACAACTTTCATTTTGGTAGTTTCTCCATCCGAGGTCATTTAGGACCTGTCGTCCGGTGGGCGGCCGACAGGCCTATTTGCCCGATATGGCCCACAAAATGATTTCAAATCAAAAAGTTGTCAACTGCAAAGTTTCATAACTTTTCGAGATCTACAACTTTCATTTTGGTAGTTTCTCCGTCTGAGGTCATTTAGGACCTGTCGGCCAGTGGGTGGCCGACAGGCCTATTTGCCCGATATGGCCCACAAGATGATTTCAAATTAAAAAGTCGTCAACTACAAAGTTTCATAATTTTTTATGATCTACAACTTTCATTTTGGTAGTTTCTCCGTCCGAGGTCATTTAGGACTTGTCGGCCGGTGGGCGGCCGACAGACCTATTTGCCCGATATGGCCCACAAGATGATTTCAAATCAAAAAGTTGTCAACTGTAAAGTTTCATAACTTTTCGAGATCTACAACTTTCATTTTGGTAGTTTCTCCGTCTGAGGTCATTTAGGACCTGTCGGCCAGTGGGTGGCCGATAGGCCTATTTGCCCGATATGGCCCACAAGATGATTTCAAATCAAAAAGTCGTCAACTACAAAGTTTCATAATTTTTTATGATCTACAACTTTCACTTTGGTAGTTTCGACGTCCTAGGTCATTTAGGACGTGTCGGTCACCGACCGGCCTATTTGCCCGATGTGGCCCACATGATGATTTCAAATCAAAAAGTTGTCATCTACGATGTCGCGGCATTTTTCACGCGAAAATCACGCGCTTTGCGCCAGCGAGGATTCAAACCCACGTCCTCCCAACGTGCGTAGCCTCCTCTACCACTGCACCTCGTGCTCACATGTGCCGATAATGGATTTTGGTTCCCCACATATTATACTAAACTGAGCATAATTTGATTGTTTAACACCCTAAACGATTTCAAATGAAAAAGTTGTCAACTGCAAAGTTTCATAACTTTTCGAGATCAACAACTTTTATTTCTATAGTTTCTCCATCCGAGGTCATTTAGGACCTGTCGTCCGGTGGGCGGCCAACAGGCCTATTTGCCCGATATGGCCCACAAGATGATTTCAAATCAAAAAGTTATCAACTGCAAATTTTCATAACTTTTCAAGATCTACAACTTTCATTTTGGTAGTTTCTCCGTCTGAGGTCATTTAGGACCTGTGGGCCAGTTGCTGGCCGACAGGCCTATTTGCCCGATATGGCCCACAAGATGATTTCAAATCAAAAATTCGTCAACTACAAAGTTTCATAATTTTTTATGATCTACATCTTTCATTTTGGTAGTTTCTCCGTCCGAGGTCATTTAGGACGTGTCGGTCACCGACCGGCCTATTTGCCCGATGTGGCCCACATGACGATTTCAAATCAAAACGTTGTCATCTACGATGTCGCGGCATTTTTCGCGCGAAAATCACGCGCTTTGCGCCAGCGAGCATTCGAACCCACGTCCTCCCAATGCGCGTAGCCTCCTCTACCACTACACCTCATGCTCACATGTGCCGATGATGGATTTTGGTTCCCCACATATTATACTAAACTGAGCATAATTTGATTGTTTAACACCCTAAACGATTTCAAATGAAAAAGTTGTCAACTGCAAAGTTTCATAACTTTTCGAGATCAACAACTTTTATTTCTGTAGTTTCTTCATCCGAGGTCATTTAGGACCTGTCGTCCGGTGGGCGGCCGACAGGCCTATTTGCCCGATATGGCCCACAAGATGATTTCAAATCAAAAAGTGGTCAACTGCAAAGTTTCATAACTTTTCGAGATCTACAACTTTCATTTTGGTAGTTCCTCCGTCTGAGGTCATTTAGGACCTGTCGGCCAGTGGGCGGCCGATAGGTCTATTTGCCCGATATGGCCCACAAGATGATTTCAAATCCAAAAGTTGTCAACTACAAAGTTTCATAATTTTTTATGATCTACAACTTTCATTTCGGTAGTTTCTCCGACCGAGGTCATTTAGGACGTGTCGGTCACCGACCGGCCTATTTGCCCGATGTGGCCCACGTGACGATTTCAAAATCAAAAAGTTGTCATCTACGATGTCGCAGCATTTTTCGCGTGAAAATCACGCGCTTTGCACCAGCGAGGATTCGAACCCACGTCCTCCCAACGCGCGTAGCCTCCTCTACCACTGCACCTCGTGCTCACATGTGCCGATAATGGATTTTGGTTCCCCACATATTATACTAAACTGAGCATAATTTGATTGTTTAACACCCTAAATGATTTCAAATGAAAAAGTTGTCAACTGCAAAGTTTCATAACTTTTCGAGATCAACAACTTTCATTTTGGTAGTTTCTTCATCCGAGGTCATTTAGGACCTGTCGGCCGGTGGGCGGCCGACAGGCCTATTTGCCCGATATGGCCCACAAGATGATTTCAAATAAAAAAGTTGTCAACTGCAAAGTTTCATAACTTTTTGAGATCAACAACTTTCATTTTGGTAGTTTCTCCGTCTGAGGTCATTTAGGACCTGTCAGCCAGTGGGTGGCCGATAGGTCTATTTGCCCGATATGGCCCACAAGATGATTTCAAATCCAAAAGTTGTCAACTACAAAGTTTCATAATTTTTTATGATCTACAACTTTCATTTCGGTAGTTTCTCCGACCGAGGTCATTTAGGACGTGTCGGTCACCGACCGGCCTATTTGCCCGATGTGGCCCACATGACGATTTCAAATCAAAATGTTGTCATCTACGATGTCGCGGCATTTTTCGCGCGAAAATCACGTGCTTTACGCCAGCGAGGATTCGAACCCACATCCTCCCAATGCGCGTAGCCTCCTCTACCACTTCACCTCGTGCTCACATGTGCCGATAATGGATTTTGGTTCCCCGCATATTATACTAAACTGAGCATAATTTGATTGTTTAGCACCCTAAACGATTCCAAATGAAAAAGTTGTCAACTGCAAAGTTTCATAACTTTTCGAGATCAACAACTTTCATTTTGGTAGTTTCTCCATCCGAGGTCATTTAAGACCTGTCGGCCGGTGGGCGGCCGACAACCCTATTTGCCCGATATGGCCCACAAGATGATTTCAAATCAAAAAGTTGTCAACTGCAAAGTTTCATAAGTTTTCGAGATCAACAACTTTCATTTTGGTAGTTTCTCCATCCGAGGTCATTTAGGACTTGTCGGCCGGTGGGCGGCCGACAGGCCTATTTGCCCGATATGGCCCACAAGATGATTTCAAATCAAAAAGTTGTCAACTGTAAAGTTTCATAACTTTTCGAGATCTACAACTTTCATTTTGGTAGTTTCTCCGTCTGAGGTCATTTAGGACCTGTCAGCCAGTGGGTGGCCGATAGGCCTATTTGCCCGATATGGCCCACAAGATGATTTCAAATCAAAAAGTCGTCAACTACAAAGTTTCATAATTTTTTATGATCTACAACTTTCACTTTGGTAGTTTCGACGTCCGAGGTCATTTAGGACGTGTCGGTCACCGACCGGCCTATTTGCCCGATGTGGCCCACATGATGATTTCAAATCAAAAAGTTGTCATCTACGATGTCGCGGCATTTTTCGCGCGAAAATCACGCGCTTTGCGCCAGCGAGGATTCGAACCCACGTCCTCCCAACGTGCGTAGCCTCCTCTACCACTGCACCTCGTGCTCACATGTGCCGATAATGGATTTTGGTTCCCCACATATTATACTAAACTGAGCATAATTTGATTGTTTAACACCCTAAATGATTTCAAATGAAAAAGTTGTCAACTGCAAAGTTTCATAACTTTTCGAGATCAACAACTTTCATTTTGGTAGTTTCTTCATCCGAGGTCATTTAGGACCTGTCGGCCGGTGGGCGGCCGACAGGCCTATTTGCCCGATATGGCCCACAAGATGATTTCAAATAAAAAAGTTGTCAACTGCAAAGTTTCATAACTTTTTGAGATCTACAACTTTCATTTTGGTAGTTTCTCCGTCTGAGGTCATTTAGGACCTGTCGGCCAGTGGGTGGCCGATAGGCCTATTTGCCCGATATTCCCCACAAGATGATTTCAAATCAAAAAGTCGTCAACTACAAAGTTTCATAATTTTTTATGATCTACAACTTTCACTTTGGTAGTTTCGACGTCCGAGGTCATTTAGGACGTGTCGGTCACCGACCGGCCTATTTGCCCGATGTGGCCCACATGATGATTTCAAATCAAAAAGTTGTCATCTACGATGTCGCGGCATTTTTCGCACGAAAATCACGCGCTTTGCGCCAGCGAGGATTCGAACCCACGTCCTCCCAACGTGCGTAGCCTCCTCTACCACTGCACCTCGTGCTCACTTGTGCCGATAATGGATTTTGGTTCCCCACATATTATACTAAACTGAGCATAATTTGATTGTTTAACACCCTAAACGATTTCAAATGAAAAAGTTGTCAACTGCAAAGTTTCATAACTTTTCGAGATCAACAACTTTTATTTCTATAGTTTCTCCATCCGAGGTCATTTAGGACCTGTCGTCCGGTGGGCGGCCGACAGGCCTATTTGCCCGATATGGCCCACAAGATGATTTCAAATCAAAAAATTGTCAACTGCAAAGTTTCGTAACTTTTCGAGATCTACAACTTTCATTTTGGTAGTTTCTCCGTCTGAGGTCATTTAGGACCTGTCGGCCAGTGGGCGGCCGACAGGCCTATTTGCCCGATATGGCCCACAAGATGATTTCAAATCAAAAAGTCGTCAACTACAAAGTTTCATAATTTTTTATGATCTACAACTTTCATTTTGGTAGTTTCTCCGTCCGAGGTCATTTAGGACGTGTCGGTCACCGACCGGCTTATTTTCCCGATGTGGCCCACATGACGATTTCAAATCAAAAAGTTGTCATCTACGATGTCGCGGCATTTTTCGCGCGAAAATCACGTGCTTTACGGCAGCGAGGATTCGAACCCACATCCTCCCAATGCGCATAGCCTCCTCTACCACTGCACCTCGTGCTCACATGTGCCGATAATGGATTTTGGTTCCCCGCATATTATACTAAACTGAGCATAATTTGATTGTTTAGCACCCTAAACGATTTCAAATGAAAAAGTTGTCAACTGCAAAGTTTCATAACTTTTCGAGATCAACAACTTTCATTTTGGTAGTTTCTCCATCCGAGGTCATTTAAGACCTGTCGGCCGGTGGGCGGCCGACAGCCCTATTTGCCCGATATGGCCCACAAGATGATTTCAAATCAAAAAGTTGTCAACTGCAAAGTTTCATAAGTTTTCGAGATCAACAACTTTCATTTTGGTAGTTTCTCCATCCGAGGTCATTTAGGACTTGTCGGCCGGTGGGCGGCCGACAGGCCTATTTGCCCGATATGGCCCACAAGATGATTTCAAATCAAAAAGTTGTCAACTGTAAAGTTTCATAACTTTTCGAGATCTACAACTTTCATTTTGGTAGTTTCTCCGTCTGAGGTCATTTAGGACCTGTCAGCCAGTGGGTGGCCGATAGGCCTATTTGCCCGATATGGCCCACAAGATGATTTCAAATCAAAAAGTCGTCAACTACAAAGTTTCATAATTTTTTATGATCTACAACTTTCACTTTGGTAGTTTCGACGTCCGAGGTCATTTAGGACGTGTCGGTCACCGACCGGCCTATTTGCCCGATGTGGCCCACATGATGATTTCAAATCAAAAAGTTGTCATCTACGATGTCGCGGCATTTTTCGCGCGAAAATCACGCGCTTTGCGCCAGCGAGGATTCGAACCCACGTCCTCCCAACGTGCGTAGCCTCCTCTACCACTGCACCTCGTGCTCACATGTGCCGATAATGGATTTTGGTTCCCCACATATTATACTAAACTGAGCATAATTTGATTGTTTAACACCCTAAACGATTTCAAATGAAAAAGTTGTCAACTGCAAAGTTTCATAACTTTTCGAGATCAACAACTTTTATTTCTATAGTTTCTCCATCCGAGGTCATTTAGGGCCTGTCGTCCGGTGGGCGGCCGACAGGCCTATTTGCCCGATATGGCCCACAAGATGATTTCAAATCAAAAAATTGTCAACTGCAAAGTTTCATAACTTTTCGAGATCTACAACTTTCATTTTGGTAGTTTCTCCGTCTGAGGTCATTTAGGACCTGTCGGCCAGTGGGCGGCCGACAGGCCTATTTGCCCGATATGGCCCACAAGATGATTTCAAACCAAAAAGTCATCAACTATAAAGTTTCATAATTTTTTATGATCTACAACTTTCATTTTGGTAGTTTCTCCGTCCGAGGTCATTTAGGACGTGTCGGTCACCGACCGGCCTATTTGCCCGATGTGGCCCACATGACGATTTCAAATCAAAAAGTTGTCATCTACGATGTCGCGGCATTTTTCGCGCGAAAATCACGGGCTTTGCGCCAGCGAGGATTCAAACCCACGTCCTCCCAACGCGCGTAGCCTCCTCTACCACTGCACCTCGTGCTCACTTGTGCCGATAATGGATTTTGGTTCCCCACATATTATACTAAACTGAGCATAATTTGATTGTTTAACACCCTAAACGATTTCAAATGAAAAAGTTGTCAACTGCAAAGTTTCATAACTTTTCGAGATCAACAACTTTTATTTCTATAGTTTCTCCATCCGAGGTCATTTAGGACCAGTCATCCGGTGGGCGGCCGACAGGCCTATTTGCCCGATATGGCCCACAAGATGATTTCAAATCAAAAATTTATCAACTGCAAAGTTTCATAACTTTTCGAGATCTACAACTTTCATTTTGGTAGTTTCTCCGTCTGAGGTCATTTAGGACCTGTCGGCCAGTGGGCGGCCGACAGGCCTATTTGCCCGATATGGCCCACAAGATGATTTCAAATCAAAAAGTCGTCAACTACAAAGTTTCATAATTTTTTATGATCTACAACTTTCATTTTGGTAGTTTCTCCGTCCGAGGTCATTTAGGACGTGTCGGTCACCGACCGGCCTATTTGCCCGATGTGGCCCACATGACGATTTCAAATCAAAAAGTTGTCATCTACGATGTCGCGGCATTTTTCGCGCGAAAATCACGTGCTTTACGCCAGCGAGGATTCGAACCCACATCCTCCCAATGCGCGTAGCCTCCTCTACCACTGCACCTCGTGCTCACATGTGCCGATAATGGATTTTGGTTCCCCACATATTATACTAAACTGAGCATAATTTGATTGTTTAGCACCCTAAACGATTTCAAATGAAAAAGTTGTCAACTGCAAAGTTTCATAACTTTTCGAGATCAACAACTTTCATTTTGGTAGTTTCTCCATCCGAGGTCATTTAAGACCTGTCGGCCGGTGGGCGGCCGACAGCCCTATTTGCCCGATATGGCCCACAAGATGATTTCAAATCAAAAAGTTGTCAACTGCAAAGTTTCATAAGTTTTCGAGATCAACAACTTTCATTTTGGTAGTTTCTCCATCCGAGGTCATTTAGGACTTGTCGGCCGGTGGGCGGCCGACAGGCCTATTTGCCCGATATGGCCCACAAGATGATTTCAAATCAAAAAGTTGTCAACTGTAAAGTTTCATAACTTTTCGAGATCTACAACTTTCATTTTGGTAGTTTCTCCGTCTGAGGTCATTTAGGACCTGTCGGCCAGTGGGTGGCCGATAGGCCTATTTGCCCGATATGGCCCACAAGATGATTTCAAATCAAAAAGTCGTCAACTACAAAGTTTCATAATTTTTTATGATCTACAACTTTCACTTTGGTAGTTTCGACGTCCGAGGTCATTTAGGACGTGTCGGTCACCGACCGGCCTATTTGCCCGATGTGGCCCACATGATGATTTCAAATCAAAAAGTTGTCATCTACGATGTCGCGGCATTTTTCGCGCGAAAATCACGCGCTTTGCGCCAGCGAGGATTCGAACCCACGTCCTCCCAACGTGCGTAGCCTCCTCTACCACTGCACCTCGTGCTCACATGTGCCGATAATGGATTTTGGTTCCCCACATATTATACTAAACTGAGCATAATTTGATTGTTTAACACCCTAAACGATTTCAAATGAAAAAGTTGTCAACTGCAAAGTTTCATAACTTTTCGAGATCAACAACTTTTATTTCTATAGTTTCTCCATCCGAGGTCATTTAGGACCTGTCGTCCGGTGGGCGGCCGACAGGCCTATTTGCCCGATATGGCCCACAAGATGATTTCAAATCAAAAAGTTATCAACTGCAAAGTTTCATAACTTTTCAAGATCTACAACTTTCATTTTGGTAGTTTCTCCGTCTGAGGTCATTTAGGACCTGTCGGCCAGTGGGCGGCCGATAGGCCTATTCACCCGATATGGCCCACAAGATGATTTCAAATCAAAAAGTCGTCAACTACAAAGTTTCATAATTTTTTATGATCTACAACTTTCATATCGGTAGTTTCTCCGACCGAGGTCATTTAGGACGTGTCGGTCACCGACCGTCCTATGCCTGATGTAGCCCACGTGACGATTCCAAATCAAAAAGTTGTCATCTACGATGTCGCGACATTTTTCACGCGAAAATCACGCGCTTTGCGTCAGCGAGGATTCGAACCCGCGTCCTCCCAACGCGCGTAGCCTCCTCTACCACTGCACCTCGTGCTCACATGTGCCGATAATGGATTTTGGTTCCCCACATATTATACTAAACTGAGCATAATTTGATTGTTTAACGCCCTAAACGATTTCAAATGAAAAAGTTGTCAACTGCAAAGTTTCATAACTTTTTTCGAGATCAACAACTTTCATTTTGGTAGTTTCTCCATCCGAGGTCATTTAGGACCTGTCGTCCGGTGGGCGGCCGACAGGCCTATTTGCCCGATATGGCCCACAAAATGATTTCAAATCAAAAAGTTGTCAACTGCAAAGTTTCATAACTTTTCGAGATCTACAACTTTCATTTTGGTAGTTTCTCCGTCTGAGGTCATTTAGGACCTGTCGGCCAGTGGGTGGCCGACAGGCCTATTTGCCCGATATGGCCCACAAGATGATTTCAAATTAAAAAGTCGTCAACTACAAAGTTTCATAATTTTTTATGATCTACAACTTTCATTTTGGTAGTTTCTCCGTCCGAGGTCATTTAGGACTTGTCGGCCGGTGGGCGGCCGACAGGCCTATTTGCCCGATATGGCCCACAAGATGATTTCAAATCAAAAAGTTGTCAACTGTAAAGTTTCGTAACTTTTCAAGATCTACAACTTTCATTTTGGTAGTTTCTCCGTCTGAGGTCATTTAGGACCTGTCGGTCAGTGGGTGGCCGATAGGCCTATTCGCCCGATATGGCCCACAAGATGATTTCAAATCAAAAAGTCGTCAACTACAAAGTTTCATAATTTTTTATGATCTACAACTTTCATATCGGTAGTTTCTCCGACCGAGGTCATTTAGGACGTGTCGGTCACCGACCGTCCTATGCCTGATGTAGCCCACGTGACGATTCCAAATCAAAAAGTTGTCATCTACGATGTCGCGACATTTTTCACGCGAAAATCACGCGCTTTGCGTCAGCGAGGATTCGAACCCGCGTCCTCCCAACGCGCGTAGCCTCCTCTACCACTGCACCTCGTGCTCACATGTGCCGATAATGGATTTTGGTTCCCCACATATTATACTAAACTGAGCATAATTTGATTGTTTAACGCCCTAAACGATTTCAAATGAAAAAGTTGTCAACTGCAAAGTTTCATAACTTTTTTCTAGATCAACAACTTTCATTTTGGTAGTTTCTCCATCCGAGGTCATTTAGGACCTGTCGTCCGGTGGGCGGCCGACAGGCCTATTTGCCCGATATGGCCCACAAAATGATTTCAAATCAAAAAGTTGTCAACTGCAAAGTTTCATAACTTTTCGAGATCTACAACTTTCATTTTGGTAGTTTCTCCGTCTGAGGTCATTTAGGACCTGTCGGCCAGTGGGTGGCCGACAGGCCTATTTGCCCGATATGGCCCACAAGATGATTTCAAATTAAAAAGTCGTCAACTACAAAGTTTCATAATTTTTTATGATCTACAACTTTCATTTTGGTAGTTTCTCCGTCCGAGGTCATTTAGGACTTGTCGGCCGGTGGGCGGCCGACAGGCCTATTTGCCCGATATGGCCCACAAGATGATTTCAAATCAAAAAGTTGTCAACTGTAAAGTTTCATAACTTTTCGAGATCTACAACTTTCATTTTGGTAGTTTCTCCGTCTGAGGTCATTTAGGACCTGTCGGCCAGTGGGTGGCCGATAGGCCTATTTGCCCGATATGGCCCACAAGATGATTTCAAATCAAAAAGTCGTCAACTACAAAGTTTCATAATTTTTTATGATCTACAACTTTCACTTTGGTAGTTTCGACGTCCGAGGTCATTTAGGACGTGTCGGTCACCGACCGGCCTATTTGCCCGATGTGGCCCACATGATGATTTCAAATCAAAAAGTTGTCATCTACGATGTCGCGGCATTTTTCACGCGAAAATCACGCGCTTTGCGCCAGCGAGGATTCAAACCCACGTCCTCCCAACGTGCGTAGCCTCCTCTACCACTGCACCTCGTGCTCACATGTGCCGATAATGGATTTTGGTTCCCCACATATTATACTAAACTGAGCATAATTTGATTGTTTAACACCCTAAACGATTTCAAATGAAAAAGTTGTCAACTGCAAAGTTTCATAACTTTTCGAGATCAACAACTTTTATTTCTATAGTTTCTCCATCCGAGGTCATTTAGGACCTGTCGTCCGGTGGGCGGCCGACAGGCCTATTTGCCCGATATGGCCCACAAGATGATTTCAAATCAAAAAGTTATCAACTGCAAAGTTTCATAACTTTTCAAGATCTACAACTTTCATTTTGGTAGTTTCTCCGTCTGAGGTCATTTAGGACCTGTGGGCCAGTTGCTGGCCGACAGGCCTATTTGCCCGATATGGCCCACAAGATGATTTCAAATCAAAAATTCGTCAACTACAAAGTTTCATAATTTTTTATGATCTACATCTTTCATTTTGGTAGTTTCTCCGTCCGAGGTCATTTAGGACGTGTCGGTCACCGACCGGCCTATTTGCCCGATGTGGCCCACATGACGATTTCAAATCAACACGTTGTCATCTACGATGTCGCGGCATTTTTCGCGCGAAAATCACGCGCTTTGCGCCAGCGAGCATTCGAACCCACGTCCTCCCAACGCGCGTAGCCTCCTCTACCACTACACCTCATGCTCACATGTGCCGATGATGGATTTTGGTTCCCCACATATTATACTAAACTGAGCATAATTTGATTGTTTAACACCCTAAACGATTTCAAATGAAAAAGTTGTCAACTGCAAAGTTTCATAACTTTTCGAGATCAACAACTTTTATTTCTGTAGTTTCTTCATCCGAGGTCATTTAGGACCTGTCGTCCGGTGGGCGGCCGACAGGCCTATTTGCCCGATATGGCCCACAAGATGATTTCAAATCAAAAAGTGGTCAACTGCAAAGTTTCATAACTTTTCGAGATCTACAACTTTCATTTTGGTAGTTTCTCCGTCTGAGGTCATTTAGGACCTGTCGGCCAGTGGGCGGCCGATAGGTCTATTTGCCCGATATGGCCCACAAGATGATTTCAAATCCAAAAGTTGTCAACTACAAAGTTTCATAATTTTTTATGATCTACAACTTTCATTTCGGTAGTTTCTCCGACCGAGGTCATTTAGGACGTGTCGGTCACCGACCGGCCTATTTGCCCGATGTGGCCCACGTGACGATTTCAAAATCAAAAAGTTGTCATCTACGATGTCGCAGCATTTTTCGCGTGAAAATCACGCGCTTTGCGCCAGCGAGGATTCGAACCCACGTCCTCCCAACGCGCGTAGCCTCCTCTACCACTGCACCTCGTGCTCACATGTGCCGATAATGGATTTTGGTTCCCCACATATTATACTAAACTGAGCATAATTTGATTGTTTAACACCCTAAATGATTTCAAATGAAAAAGTTGTCAACTGCAAAGTTTCATAACTTTTCGAGATCAACAACTTTCATTTTGGTAGTTTCTTCATCCGAGGTCATTTAGGACCTGTCGGCCGGTGGGCGGCCGACAGGCCTATTTGCCCGATATGGCCCACAAGATGATTTCAAATAAAAAAGTTGTCAACTGCAAAGTTTCATAACTTTTTGAGATCTACAACTTTCATTTTGGTAGTTTCTCCGTCTGAGGTCATTTAGGACCTGTCGGGCAGTGGGTGGCCGATAGGCCTATTTGCCCGATATTCCCCACAAGATGATTTCAAATCAAAAAGTCGTCAACTACAAAGTTTCATAATTTTTTATGATCTACAACTTTCCCTTTGGTAGTTTCGACAACCGAGGTCATTTAGGACGTGTCGGTCACCGACCGGCCTATTTGCCCGATGTGGCCCACATGATGATTTCAAATCAAAAAGTTGTCATCTACGATGTCGCGGCATTTTTCGCACGAAAATCACGCGCTTTGCGCCAGCGAAGATTCGAACCCACGTCCTCCCAACGTGCGTAGCCTCCTCTACCACTGCACCTCGTGCTCACTTGTGCCGATAATGGATTTTGGTTCCCCACATATTATACTAAACTGAGCATAATTTGATTGTTTGACACCCTAAACGATTTCAAATGGAAAAGTTGTCAACTGCAAAGTTTCATAACTTTTCGAGATCAACAACTTTTATTTCTATAGTTTCTCCATCCGAGGTCATTTAGGACCTGTCGTCCGGTGGGCGGCCGACAGGCCTATTTGCCCGATATGGCCCACAAGATGATTTCAAATCAAAAAGTTATCAACTGCAAAGTTTCATAACTTTTCAAGATCTACAACTTTCATTTTGGTAGTTTCTCCGTCTGAGGTCATTTAGGACCTGTCGGCCAGTGGGCGGCCGATAGGCCTATTCGCCCGATATGGCCCACAAGATGATTTCAAATCAAAAAGTCGTCAACTACAAAGTTTCATAATTTTTTATGATCTACAACTTTCATTTTGGTAGTTTCTCCGTCCGAGGTCATTTAGGACGTGTCGGTCACCGACCGGCCTATTTGCCCGATGTGGCCCACATGACGATTTCAAATGAAAAAGTTGTCATCTACGATGTCGCAGCATTTTTCGCGCGAAAATCACGTGCTTTACGCCAGCGAGGATTCGAACCCACATCCTCCCAATGCGCGTAGCCTCCTCTACCACTGCACCTCGTGCTCACATGTGCCGATAATGGATTTTGGTTCCCCACATATTATACTAAACTGAGAATAATTTGATTGTTTAGCACCCTAAACGATTTCAAATGAAAAAGTTGTCAACTGCAAAGTTTCATAACTTTTCGAGATCAACAACTTTCATTTTGGTAGTTTCTCCATCCGAGGTCATTTAAGACCTGTCGGCCGGTGGGCGGCCGACAGCCTTATTTGCCCGATATGGCCCACAAGATGATTTCAAATCAAAAAGTTGTCAACTGCAAAGTTTCATAAGTTTTCGAGATCAACAACTTTCATTTTGGTAGTTTCTCCATCCGAGGTCATTTAGGACTTGTCGGCCGGTGGGCGGCCGACAGGCCTATTTGCCCGATATGGCCCACAAGATGATTTCAAATCAAAAAGTTGTCAACTGTAAAGTTTCATAACTTTTCGAGATCTACAACTTTCATTTTGGTAGTTTCTCCGTCTGAGGTCATTTAGGACCTGTCGGCCAGTTGGTGGCCGACAGACCTATTTGCCCGATATGGCCCACAAGATGATTTCAAATCAAAAAGTTGTCAACTGTAAAGTTTCATAACTTTTCGAGATCTACAACTTTCATTTGGTAGTTTCTCCGTCTGAGGTCATTTAGGACCTGTCGGCCAGTTGGTGGCCGACAGACCTATTTGCCCGATATGGCCCACAAGATGATTTCAAATCAAAAAGTCGTCAACTACAAAGTTTCATAATTTTTTATGATCTACAACTTTCATTTTGGTAGTTTCTCCATCTGAGGTCATTTAGGACGTGTCGGCCAGTGGGTGGCCGACAGGCCTATTTGCCCGATATGGCCCACAAGATGATTTCAAATCAAAAAGCCGTCAACTACAAAGTTTCATAATTTTTTATGATCTACAACTTTCACTTTGGCAGTTTCTCCGTCCGAGGTCATTTAGGACGTGTCGGTCACCGACCGGACTATTTGCCCGATGTGGCCCACATGATGATTTTAAATAAAAAAGTTGTCATCTACGATGTCGCGGCATTTTTCGTGCGAAAATCACGTGCTTTGCGCCAGCGAGGATTCGAACCCACGTCCTCCCAACGCGCGTAGCCTCCTCTACCACTGCACCTCGTGCTCACATGTGCCGATAATGGATTTGGGTTCCCCACATATTATACTAAACTGAGCATAATTTGATTGTTTAACACCCTAAACGATTTCAAATGAAAAAGTTGTCAACTGCAAAGTTTCATAACTTTTCGAGATCAACAACTTTTATTTCTATAGTTTCTCCATCCGAGGTCATTTAGGACCTGTCGTCCGGTGGGCGGCCGACAGGCCTATTTGCCCGATATGGCCCACAAGATGATTTCAAATCAAAAAATTGTCAACTGCAAAGTTTCATAACTTTTCGAGATCTACAACTTTCATTTTGGTAGTTTCTCCGTCTGAGGTCATTTAGGACCTGTCGGCCAGTGGGCGGCCGACAGGCCTATTTGCCCGATATGGCCCACAAGATGATTTCAAACCAAAAAGTCGTCAACTACAAAGTTTCATAATTTTTTATGATCTACAACTTTCATTTTGGTAGTTTCTCCATCCGAGGTCATTTAGGACGTGTCGGTCACCGACCGGCCTATTTGCCCGATGTGGCCCACATGACGATTTCAAATCAAAAAGTTGTCATCTACGATGTCACGGCATTTTTCGCACGAAAATCACGGGCTTTGCGCCAGCGAGGATTCGAACCCACGTCCTCCCAACGCGCGTAGCCTCCTCTACCACTGCACCTCGTGCTCACTTGTGCCGATAATGGATTTTGGTTCCCCACATATTATACTAAACTGAGCATAATTTGATTGTTTAACACCCTAAACGATTTCAAATGAAAAAGTTGTCAACTGCAAAGTTTCATAACTTTTCGAGATCAACAACTTTTATTTCTATAGTTTCTCCATCCGAGGTCATTTAGGACCTGTCGTCCGGTGGGCGGCCGACAGGCCTATTTGCCCGATATGGCCCAAAAGATGATTTCAAATCAAAAAATTGTCAACTGTAAAGTTTCATAACTTTTCGAGATCTACAACTTTCATTTTGGTAGTTTCTCCGTCTGAGGTCATTTAGGACCTGTCGGGCAGTGGGTGGCCGAGAGGCCTATTTGCCCGATATTCCCCACAAGATGATTTCAAATCAAAAAGTCGTCAACTACAAAGTTTCATAATTTTTTATGATCTACAACTTTCACTTTGGTAGTTTCGACAACCGAGGTCATTTAGGACGTGTCGGTCACCGACCGGCCTATTTGCCCGATGTGGCCCACATGATGATTTCAAATCAAAAAGTTGTCATCTACGATGTCGCGGCATTTTTCGCACGAAAATCACGCGCTTTGCGCCAGCGAGGATTCGAACCCACGTCCTCCCAACGTGCGTAGCCTACTCTACCACTGCACCTCGTGCTCACTTGTGCCGATAATGGATTTTGGTTCCCCACATATTATACTAAACTGAGCATAATTTGATTGTTTGACACCCTAAACGATTTCAAATGGAAAAGTTGTCAACTGCAAAGTTTCATAACTTTTCGAGATCAATAACTTTTATTTCTATAGTTTCTCCATCCGAGGTCATTTAGGACCTGTCGTCCGGTGGGCGGCCGACAGGCCTATTTGCCCGATATGGCCCACAAGATGATTTCAAATCAAAAAGTTATCAACTGCAAAGTTTCATAACTTTTCAAGATCTACAACTTTCATTTTGGTAGTTTCTCCGTCTGAGGTCATTTAGGACCTGTCGGCCAGTGGGCGGCCGATAGGCCTATTCGCCCGATATGGCCCACAAGATGATTTCAAATCAAAAAGTCGTCAACTACAAAGTTTCATAAATTTTTATGATCTACAACTTTCATTTTGGTAGTTTCTCCGTCCGAGGTCATTTAGGACGTGTCGGTCACCGACCGGCCTATTTGCCCGATGTGGCCCACATGACGATTTCAAATGAAAAAGTTGTCATCTACGATGTCGCGGCATTTTTCGCGCGAAAATCACGTGCTTTACGCCAGCGAGGATTCGAACCCACATCCTCCCAATGCGCGTAGCCTCCTCTACCACTGCACCTCGTGCTCACATGTGCCGATAATGGATTTTGGTTCCCCACATATTATACTAAACTGAGAATAATTTGATTGTTTAGCACCCTAAACGATTTCAAATGAAAAAGTTGTCAACTGCAAAGTTTCATAACTTTTCGAGATCAACAACTTTCATTTTGGTAGTTTCTCCATCCGAGGTCATTTAAGACCTGTCGGCCGGTGGGCGGCCGACAGCCTTATTTGCCCGATATGGCCCACAAGATGATTTCAAATCAAAAAGTTGTCAACTGCAAAGTTTCATAAGTTTTCGAGATCAACAACTTTCATTTTGGTAGTTTCTCCATCCGAGGTCATTTAGGACTTGTCGGCCGGTGGGCGGCCGACAGGCCTATTTGCCCGATATGGCCCACAAGATGATTTCAAATCAAAAAGTTGTCAACTGTAAAGTTTCATAACTTTTCGAGATCTACAACTTTCATTTTGGTAGTTTCTCCGTCTGAGGTCATTTAGGACCTGTCGGCCAGTTGGTGGCCGACAGACCTATTTGCCCGATATGGCCCACAAGATGATTTCAAATCAAAAAGTTGTCAACTGTAAAGTTTCATAACTTTTCGAGATCTACAACTTTCATTTTGGTAGTTTCTCCGTCTGAGGTCATTTAGGACCTGTCGGCCAGTTGGTGGCCGACAGACCTATTTGCCCGATATGGCCCACAAGATGATTTCAAATCAAAAAGTCGTCAACTACAAAGTTTCATAATTTTTTATGATCTACAACTTTCATTTTGGTAGTTTCTCCATCTGAGGTCATTTAGGACGTGTCGGCCAGTGGGTGGCCGACAGGCCTATTTGCCCGATATGGCCCACAAGATGATTTCAAATCAAAAAGCCGTCAACTACAAAGTTTCATAATTTTTTATGATCTACAACTTTCACTTTGGCAGTTTCTCCGTCCGAGGTCATTTAGGACGTGTCGGTCACCGACCGGACTATTTGCCCGATGTGGCCCACATGATGATTTCAAATAAAAAAGTTGTCATCTACGATGTCGCGGCATTTTTCGCACGAAAATCACGCGCTTTGCGCCAGCGAGGATTCGAACCCACGTCCTCCCAACGTGCGTAGCCTACTCTACCACTGCACCTCGTGCTCACTTGTGCCGATAATGGATTTTGGTTCCCCACATATTATACTAAACTGAGCATAATTTGATTGTTTGACACCCTAAACGATTTCAAATGGAAAAGTTGTCAACTGCAAAGTTTCATAACTTTTCGAGATCAATAACTTTTATTTCTATAGTTTCTCCATCCGAGGTCATTTAGGACCTGTCGTCCGGTGGGCGGCCGACAGGCCTATTTGCCCGATATGGCCCACAAGATGATTTCAAATCAAAAAGTTATCAACTGCAAAGTTTCATAACTTTTCAAGATCTACAACTTTCATTTTGGTAGTTTCTCCGTCTGAGGTCATTTAGGACCTGTCGGCCAGTGGGCGGCCGATAGGCCTATTCGCCCGATATGGCCCACAAGATGATTTCAAATCAAAAAGTCGTCAACTACAAAGTTTCATAAATTTTTATGATCTACAACTTTCATTTTGGTAGTTTCTCCGTCCGAGGTCATTTAGGACGTGTCGGTCACCGACCGGCCTATTTGCCCGATGTGGCCCACATGACGATTTCAAATGAAAAAGTTGTCATCTACGATGTCGCGGCATTTTTCGCGCGAAAATCACGTGCTTTACGCCAGCGAGGATTCGAACCCACATCCTCCCAATGCGCGTAGCCTCCTCTACCACTGCACCTCGTGCTCACATGTGCCGATAATGGATTTTGGTTCCCCACATATTATACTAAACTGAGAATAATTTGATTGTTTAGCACCCTAAACGATTTCAAATGAAAAAGTTGTCAACTGCAAAGTTTCATAACTTTTCGAGATCAACAACTTTCATTTTGGTAGTTTCTCCATCCGAGGTCATTTAAGACCTGTCGGCCGGTGGGCGGCCGACAGCCTTATTTGCCCGATATGGCCCACAAGATGATTTCAAATCAAAAAGTTGTCAACTGCAAAGTTTCATAAGTTTTCGAGATCAACAACTTTCATTTTGGTAGTTTCTCCATCCGAGGTCATTTAGGACTTGTCGGCCGGTGGGCGGCCGACAGGCCTATTTGCCCGATATGGCCCACAAGATGATTTCAAATCAAAAAGTTGTCAACTGTAAAGTTTCATAACTTTTCGAGATCTACAACTTTCATTTTGGTAGTTTCTCCGTCTGAGGTCATTTAGGACCTGTCGGCCAGTTGGTGGCCGACAGACCTATTTGCCCGATATGGCCCACAAGATGATTTCAAATCAAAAAGTTGTCAACTGTAAAGTTTCATAACTTTTCGAGATCTACAACTTTCATTTTGGTAGTTTCTCCGTCTGAGGTCATTTAGGACCTGTCGGCCAGTTGGTGGCCGACAGACCTATTTGCCCGATATGGCCCACAAGATGATTTCAAATCAAAAAGTCGTCAACTACAAAGTTTCATAATTTTTTATGATCTACAACTTTCATTTTGGTAGTTTCTCCATCTGAGGTCATTTAGGACGTGTCGGCCAGTGGGTGGCCGACAGGCCTATTTGCCCGATATGGCCCACAAGATGATTTCAAATCAAAAAGCCGTCAACTACAAAGTTTCATAATTTTTTATGATCTACAACTTTCACTTTGGCAGTTTCTCCGTCCGAGGTCATTTAGGACGTGTCGGTCACCGACCGGACTATTTGCCCGATGTGGCCCACATGATGATTTTAAATAAAAAAGTTGTCATCTACGATGTCGCGGCATTTTTCGTGCGAAAATCACGTGCTTTGCGCCAGCGAGGATTCGAACCCACGTCCTCCCAACGCGCGTAGCCTCCTCTACCACTGCACCTCGTGCTCACATGTGCCGATAATGGATTTGGGTTCCCCACATATTATACTAAACTGAGCATAATTTGATTGTTTAACACCCTAAACGATTTCAAATGAAAAAGTTGTCAACTGCAAAGTTTCATAACTTTTCGAGATCAACAACTTTTATTTCTATAGTTTCTCCATCCGAGGTCATTTAGGACCTGTCGTCCGGTGGGCGGCCGACAGGCCTATTTGCCCGATATGGCCCACAAGATGATTTCAAATCAAAAAATTGTCAACTGCAAAGTTTCATAACTTTTCGAGATCTACAACTTTCATTTTGGTAGTTTCTCCGTCTGAGGTCATTTAGGACCTGTCGGCCAGTGGGCGGCCGACAGGCCTATTTGCCCGATATGGCCCGCAAGATGATTTCAAACCAAAAAGTCGTCAACTACAAAGTTTCATAATTTTTTATGATCTACAACTTTCATTTTGGTAGTTTCTCCATCCGAGGTCATTTAGGACGTGTCGGTCACCGACCGGCCTATTTGCCCGATGTGGCCCACATGACGATTTCAAATCAAAAAGTTGTCATCTACGATGTCACGGCATTTTTCGCACGAAAATCACGGGCTTTGCGCCAGCGAGGATTCGAACCCACGTCCTCCCAACGCGCGTAGCCTCCTCTACCACTGCACCTCGTGCTCACTTGTGCCGATAATGGATTTTGGTTCCCCACATATTATACTAAACTGAGCATAATTTGATTGTTTAACACCCTAAACGATTTCAAATGAAAAAGTTGTCAACTGCAAAGTTTCATAACTTTTCGAGATCAACAACTTTTGTTTCTATAGTTTCTCCATCCGAGGTCATTTAGGACCTGTCGTCCGGTGGGCGGCCGACAGGCCTATTTGCCCGATATGGCCCAAAAGATGATTTCAAATCAAAAAATTGTCAACTGTAAAGTTTCATAACTTTTCGAGATCTACAACTTTCATTTTGGTAGTTTCTCCGTCTGAGGTCATTTAGGACCTGTCGGGCAGTGGGTGGCCGAGAGGCCTATTTGCCCGATATTCCCCACAAGATGATTTCAAATCAAAAAGTCGTCAACTACAAAGTTTCATAATTTTTTATGATCTACAACTTTCACTTTGGTAGTTTCGACAACCGAGGTCATTTAGGACGTGTCGGTCACCGACCGGCCTATTTGCCCGATGTGGCCCACATGATGATTTCAAATCAAAAAGTTGTCATCTACGATGTCGCGGCATTTTTCGCACGAAAATCACGCGCTTTGCGCCAGCGAGGATTCGAACCCACGTCCTCCCAACGTGCGTAGCCTACTCTACCACTGCACCTCGTGCTCACTTGTGCCGATAATGGATTTTGGTTCCCCACATATTATACTAAACTGAGCATAATTTGATTGTTTGACACCCTAAACGATTTCAAATGGAAAAGTTGTCAACTGCAAAGTTTCATAACTTTTCGAGATCAATAACTTTTATTTCTATAGTTTCTCCATCCGAGGTCATTTAGGACCTGTCGTCCGGTGGGCGGCCGACAGGCCTATTTGCCCGATATGGCCCACAAGATGATTTCAAATCAAAAAGTTATCAACTGCAAAGTTTCATAACTTTTCAAGATCTACAACTTTCATTTTGGTAGTTTCTCCGTCTGAGGTCATTTAGGACCTGTCGGCCAGTGGGCGGCCGATAGGCCTATTCGCCCGATATGGCCCACAAGATGATTTCAAATCAAAAAGTCGTCAACTACAAAGTTTCATAAATTTTTATGATCTACAACTTTCATTTTGGTAGTTTCTCCGTCCGAGGTCATTTAGGACGTGTCGGTCACCGACCGGCCTATTTGCCCGATGTGGCCCACATGACGATTTCAAATGAAAAAGTTGTCATCTACGATGTCGCGGCATTTTTCGCGCGAAAATCACGTGCTTTACGCCAGCGAGGATTCGAACCCACATCCTCCCAATGCGCGTAGCCTCCTCTACCACTGCACCTCGTGCTCACATGTGCCGATAATGGATTTTGGTTCCCCACATATTATACTAAACTGAGAATAATTTGATTGTTTAGCACCCTAAACGATTTCAAATGAAAAAGTTGTCAACTGCAAAGTTTCATAACTTTTCGAGATCAACAACTTTCATTTTGGTAGTTTCTCCATCCGAGGTCATTTAAGACCTGTCGGCCGGTGGGCGGCCGACAGCCTTATTTGCCCGATATGGCCCACAAGATGATTTCAAATCAAAAAGTTGTCAACTGCAAAGTTTCATAAGTTTTCGAGATCAACAACTTTCATTTTGGTAGTTTCTCCATCCGAGGTCATTTAGGACTTGTCGGCCGGTGGGCGGCCGACAGGCCTATTTGCCCGATATGGCCCACAAGATGATTTCAAATCAAAAAGTTGTCAACTGTAAAGTTTCATAACTTTTCGAGATCTACAACTTTCATTTTGGTAGTTTCTCCGTCTGAGGTCATTTAGGACCTGTCGGCCAGTTGGTGGCCGACAGACCTATTTGCCCGATATGGCCCACAAGATGATTTCAAATCAAAAAGTTGTCAACTGTAAAGTTTCATAACTTTTCGAGATCTACAACTTTCATTTTGGTAGTTTCTCCGTCTGAGGTCATTTAGGACCTGTCGGCCAGTTGGTGGCCGACAGACCTATTTGCCCGATATGGCCCACAAGATGATTTCAAATCAAAAAGTCGTCAACTACAAAGTTTCATAATTTTTTATGATCTACAACTTTCATTTTGGTAGTTTCTCCATCTGAGGTCATTTAGGACGTGTCGGCCAGTGGGTGGCCGACAGGCCTATTTGCCCGATATGGCCCACAAGATGATTTCAAATCAAAAAGCCGTCAACTACAAAGTTTCATAATTTTTTATGATCTACAACTTTCACTTTGGCAGTTTCTCCGTCCGAGGTCATTTAGGACGTGTCGGTCACCGACCGGACTATTTGCCCGATGTGGCCCACATGATGATTTTAAATAAAAAAGTTGTCATCTACGATGTCGCGGCATTTTTCGTGCGAAAATCACGTGCTTTGCGCCAGCGAGGATTCGAACCCACGTCCTCCCAACGCGCGTAGCCTCCTCTACCACTGCACCTCGTGCTCACATGTGCCGATAATGGATTTGGGTTCCCCACATATTATACTAAACTGAGCATAATTTGATTGTTTAACACCCTAAACGATTTCAAATGAAAAAGTTGTCAACTGCAAAGTTTCATAACTTTTCGAGATCAACAACTTTTATTTCTATAGTTTCTCCATCCGAGGTCATTTAGGACCTGTCGTCCGGTGGGCGGCCGACAGGCCTATTTGCCCGATATGGCCCACAAGATGATTTCAAATCAAAAAATTGTCAACTGCAAAGTTTCATAACTTTTCGAGATCTACAACTTTCATTTTGGTAGTTTCTCCGTCTGAGGTCATTTAGGACCTGTCGGCCAGTGGGCGGCCGACAGGCCTATTTGCCCGATATGGCCCACAAGATGATTTCAAACCAAAAAGTCGTCAACTACAAAGTTTCATAATTTTTTATGATCTACAACTTTCATTTTGGTAGTTTCTCCATCCGAGGTCATTTAGGACGTGTCGGTCACCGACCGGCCTATTTGCCCGATGTGGCCCACATGACGATTTCAAATCAAAAAGTTGTCATCTACGATGTCACGGCATTTTTCGCACGAAAATCACGGGCTTTGCGCCAGCGAGGATTCGAACCCACGTCCTCCCAACGCGCGTAGCCTCCTCTACCACTGCACCTCGTGCTCACTTGTGCCGATAATGGATTTTGGTTCCCCACATATTATACTAAACTGAGCATAATTTGATTGTTTAACACCCTAAACGATTTCAAATGAAAAAGTTGTCAACTGCAAAGTTTCATAACTTTTCGAGATCAACAACTTTTATTTCTATAGTTTCTCCATCCGAGGTCATTTAGGACCTGTCGTCCGGTGGGCGGCCGACAGGCCTATTTGCCCGATATGGCCCAAAAGATGATTTCAAATCAAAAAATTGTCAACTGTAAAGTTTCATAACTTTTCGAGATCTACAACTTTCATTTTGGTAGTTTCTCCGTCTGAGGTCATTTAGGACCTGTTGGCCAGTGGGCGGCCGACAGGCCTATTTGCCCGATATGGCCCACAAGATGATTTCAAATCAAAAAGTCGTCAACTACAAAGTTTCATAATTTTTTATGATCTACAACTTTCATTTTGGTAGTTTCTCCGTCCGAGGTCATTTAGGACGTGTCGGTCACCGACCGGCCTATTTGCCCGATGTGGCCCACATGACGATTTCAAATCAAAAAGTTGTCATCTACGATGTCGCGGCATTTTTCGCGCGAAAATCACGTGCTTTACGCCAGCGAGGATTCGAACCCACATCCTCCCAATGCGCGTAGCCTCCTCTACCACTGCACCTCGTGCTCACATGTGCCTTTAACGGATTTTGGTTCCCCGCATATTATACTAAACTGAGCATAATTTGATTGTTTAGCACCCTAAACGATTTCAAATGAAAAAGTTGTCAACTGCAAAGTTTCATAACTTTTCGAGATCAACAACTTTCATTTTGGTAGTTTCTCCATCCGAGGTCATTTAAGACCTGTCGGCCGGTGGGCGGCCGACAGCCCTATTTGCCCGATATGGCCCACAAGATGATTTCAAATCAAAAAGTTGTCAACTGCAAAGTTTCATAAGCTTTCGAGATCAACAACTTTCATTTTGGTAGTTTCTCCATCCGAGGTCATTTAGGACTTGTCGGCCGGTGGGCGGCCGACAGGCCTATTTGCCCGATATGGCCCACAAGATGATTTCAAATTAAAAAGTTGTCAACTGTAAAGTTTCATAACTTTTCGAGATCTACAACTTTCATTTTGGTAGTTTCTCCGTCTGAGGTCATTTAGGACCTGTCAGCCAGTGGGTGGCCGATAGGCCTATTTGCCCGATATGGCCCACAAGATGATTTCAAATCAAAAAGTCGTCAACTACAAAGTTTCATAATTTTTTATGATCTACAACTTTCACTTTGGTAGTTTCGACGTCCGAGGTCATTTAGGACGTGTCGGTCACCGACCGGCCTATTTGCCCGATGTGGCCCACATGATGATTTCAAATCAAAAAGTTGTCATCTACGATGTCGCGGCATTTTTCGCGCGAAAATCACGCGCTTTGCGCCAGCGAGGATTCGAACCCACGTCCTCCCAACGTGCGTAGCCTCCTCTACCACTGCACCTCGTGCTCACATGTGCCGATAATGGATTTTGGTTCCCCACATATTATACTAAACTGAGCATAATTTGATTGTTTAACACCCTAAACGATTTCAAATGAAAAAGTTGTCAACTGCAAAGTTTCATAACTTTTCGAGATCAACAACTTTTATTTCTATAGTTTCTCCATCCGAGGTCATTTAGGACCTGTCGTCCGGTGGGCGGCCGACAGGCCTATTTGCCCGATATGGCCCACAAGATGATTTCAAATCAAAAAATTGTCAACTGCAAAGTTTCATAACTTTTCGAGATCTACAACTTTCATTTTGGTAGTTTCTCCGTCTGAGGTCATTTAGGACCTGTCGGCCAGTGGGCGGCCGACAGGCCTATTTGCCCGATATGGCCCACAAGATGATTTCAAATCAAAAAGTCGTCAACTACAAAGTTTCATAATTTTTTATGATCTACAACTTTCATTTTGGTAGTTTCTCCGTCCGAGGTCATTTAGGACGTGTCGGTCACCGACCGGCTTATTTTCCCGATGTGGCCCACATGACGATTTCAAATCAAAAAGTTGTCATCTACGATGTCGCGGCATTTTTCGCGCGAAAATCACGTGCTTTACGCCAGCGAGGATTCGAACCCACATCCTCCCAATGCGCATAGCCTCCTCTACCACTGCACCTCGTGCTCACATGTGCCGATAATGGATTTTGGTTCCCCGCATATTATACTAAACTGAGCATAATTTGATTGTTTAGCACCCTAAACGATTTCAAATGAAAAAGTTGTCAACTGCAAAGTTTCATAACTTTTCGAGATCAACAACTTTCATTTTGGTAGTTTCTCCATCCGAGGTCATTTAAGACCTGTCGGCCGGTGGGCGGCCGATAGCCCTATTTGCCCGATATGGCCCACAAGATGATTTCAAATCAAAAAGTTGTCAACTGCAAAGTTTCATAAGTTTTCGAGATCAACAACTTTCATTTTGGTAGTTTCTCCATCCGAGGTCATTTAGGACTTGTCGGCCGGTGGGCGGCCGACAGGCCTATTTGCCCGATATGGCCCACAAGATGATTTCAAATCAAAAAGTTGTCAACTGTAAAGTTTCATAACTTTTCGAGATCTACAACTTTCATTTTGGTAGTTTCTCCGTCTGAGGTCATTTAGGACCTGTCAGCCAGTGGGTGGCCGATAGGCCTATTTGCCCGATATGGCCCACAAGATGATTTCAAATCAAAAAGTCGTCAACTACAAAGTTTCATAATTTTTTATGATCTACAACTTTCACTTTGGTAGTTTCGACGTCCGAGGTCATTTAGGACGTGTCGGTCACCGACCGGCCTATTTGCCCGATGTGGCCCACATGATGATTTCAAATCAAAAAGTTGTCATCTACGATGTCGCGGCATTTTTCGCGCGAAAATCACGCGCTTTGCGCCAGCGAGGATTCGAACCCACGTCCTCCCAACGTGCGTAGCCTCCTCTACCACTGCACCTCGTGCTCACATGTGCCGATAATGGATTTTGGTTCCCCACATATTATACTAAACTGAGCATAATTTGATTGTTTAACACCCTAAATGATTTCAAATGAAAAAGTTGTCAACTGCAAAGTTTCATAACTTTTCGAGATCAACAACTTTCATTTTGGTAGTTTCTTCATCCGAGGTCATTTAGGACCTGTCGGCCGGTGGGCGGCCGACAGGCCTATTTGCCCGATATGGCCCACAAGATGATTTCAAATAAAAAAGTTGTCAACTGCAAAGTTTCATAACTTTTTGAGATCTACAACTTTCATTTTGGTAGTTTCTCCGTCTGAGGTCATTTAGGACCTGTCGGCCAGTGGGTGGCCGATAGGCCTATTTGCCCGATATTCCCCACAAGATGATTTCAAATCAAAAAGTCGTCAACTACAAAGTTTCATAATTTTTTATGATCTACAACTTTCACTTTGGTAGTTTCGACGTCCGAGGTCATTTAGGACGTGTCGGTCACCGACCGGCCTATTTGCCCGATGTGGCCCACATGATGATTTCAAATCAAAAAGTTGTCATCTACGATGTCGCGGCATTTTTCGCACGAAAATCACGCGCTTTGCGCCAGCGAGGATTCGAACCCACGTCCTCCCAACGTGCGTAGCCTCCTCTACCACTGCACCTCGTGCTCACTTGTGCCGATAATGGATTTTGGTTCCCCACATATTATACTAAACTGAGCATAATTTGATTGTTTAACACCCTAAACGATTTCAAATGAAAAAGTTGTCAACTGCAAAGTTTCATAACTTTTCGAGATCAACAACTTTTATTTCTATAGTTTCTCCATCCGAGGTCATTTAGGACCTGTCGTCCGGTGGGCGGCCGACAGGCCTATTTGCCCGATATGGCCCACAAGATGATTTCAAATCAAAAAATTGTCAACTGCAAAGTTTCATAACTTTTCGAGATCTACAACTTTCATTTTGGTAGTTTCTCCGTCTGAGGTCATTTAGGACCTGTCGGCCAGTGGGCGGCCGACAGGCCTATTTGCCCGATATGGCCCACAAGATGATTTCAAATCAAAAAGTCGTCAACTACAAAGTTTCATAATTTTTTATGATCTACAACTTTCATTTTGGTAGTTTCTCCGTCCGAGGTCATTTAGGACGTGTCGGTCACCGACCGGCTTATTTTCCCGATGTGGCCCACATGACGATTTCAAATCAAAAAGTTGTCATCTACGATGTCGCGGCATTTTTCGCGCGAAAATCACGTGCTTTACGCCAGCGAGGATTCGAACCCACATCCTCCCAATGCGCATAGCCTCCTCTACCACTGCACCTCGTGCTCACATGTGCCGATAATGGATTTTGGTTCCCCGCATATTATACTAAACTGAGCATAATTTGATTGTTTAGCACCCTAAACGATTTCAAATGAAAAAGTTGTCAACTGCAAAGTTTCATAACTTTTCGAGATCAACAACTTTCATTTTGGTAGTTTCTCCATCCGAGGTCATTTAAGACCTGTCGGCCGGTGGGCGGCCGACAGCCCTATTTGCCCGATATGGCCCACAAGATGATTTCAAATCAAAAAGTTGTCAACTGCAAAGTTTCATAAGTTTTCGAGATCAACAACTTTCATTTTGGTAGTTTCTCCATCCGAGGTCATTTAGGACTTGTCGGCCGGTGGGCGGCCGACAGGCCTATTTGCCCGATATGGCCCACAAGATGATTTCAAATCAAAAAGTTGTCAACTGTAAAGTTTCATAACTTTTCGAGATCTACAACTTTCATTTTGGTAGTTTCTCCGTCTGAGGTCATTTAGGACCTGTCAGCCAGTGGGTGGCCGATAGGCCTATTTGCCCGATATGGCCCACAAGATGATTTCAAATCAAAAAGTCGTCAACTACAAAGTTTCATAATTTTTTATGATCTACAACTTTCACTTTGGTAGTTTCGACGTCCGAGGTCATTTAGGACGTGTCGGTCACCGACCGGCCTATTTGCCCGATGTGGCCCACATGATGATTTCAAATCAAAAAGTTGTCATCTACGATGTCGCGGCATTTTTCGCGCGAAAATCACGCGCTTTGCGCCAGCGAGGATTCGAACCCACGTCCTCCCAACGTGCGTAGCCTCCTCTACCACTGCACCTCGTGCTCACATGTGCCGATAATGGATTTTGGTTCCCCACATATTATACTAAACTGAGCATAATTTGATTGTTTAACACCCTAAACGATTTCAAATGAAAAAGTTGTCAACTGCAAAGTTTCATAACTTTTCGAGATCAACAACTTTTATTTCTATAGTTTCTCCATCCGAGGTCATTTAGGGCCTGTCGTCCGGTGGGCGGCCGACAGGCCTATTTGCCCGATATGGCCCACAAGATGATTTCAAATCAAAAAATTGTCAACTGCAAAGTTTCATAACTTTTCGAGATCTACAACTTTCATTTTGGTAGTTTCTCCGTCTGAGGTCATTTAGGACCTGTCGGCCAGTGGGCGGCCGACAGGCCTATTCGCCCGATATGGCCCACAAGATGATTTCAAACCAAAAAGTCATCAACTATAAAGTTTCATAATTTTTTATGATCTACAACTTTCATTTTGGTAGTTTCTCCGTCCGAGGTCATTTAGGACGTGTCGGTCACCGACCGGCCTATTTGCCCGATGTGGCCCACATGACGATTTCAAATCAAAAAGTTGTCATCTACGATGTCGCGGCATTTTTCGCGCGAAAATCACGGGCTTTGCGCCAGCGAGGATTCAAACCCACGTCCTCCCAACGCGCGTAGCCTCCTCTACCACTGCACCTCGTGCTCACTTGTGCCGATAATGGATTTTGGTTCCCCACATATTATACTAAACTGAGCATAATTTGATTGTTTAACACCCTAAACGATTTCAAATGAAAAAGTTGTCAACTGCAAAGTTTCATAACTTTTCGAGATCAACAACTTTTATTTCTATAGTTTCTCCATCCGAGGTCATTTAGGACCAGTCATCCGGTGGGCGGCCGACAGGCCTATTTGCCCGATATGGCCCACAAGATGATTTCAAATCAAAAATTTATCAACTGCAAAGTTTCATAACTTTTCGAGATCTACAACTTTCATTTTGGTAGTTTCTCCGTCTGAGGTCATTTAGGACCTGTCGGCCAGTGGGCGGCCGACAGGCCTATTTGCCCGATATGGCCCACAAGATGATTTCAAATCAAAAAGTCGTCAACTACAAAGTTTCATAATTTTTTATGATCTACAACTTTCATTTTGGTAGTTTCTCCGTCCGAGGTCATTTAGGACGTGTCGGTCACCGACCGGCCTATTTGCCCGATGTGGCCCACATGACGATTTCAAATCAAAAAGTTGTCATCTACGATGTCGCGGCATTTTTCGCGCGAAAATCACGTGCTTTACGCCAGCGAGGATTCGAACCCACATCCTCCCAATGCGCGTAGCCTCCTCTACCACTGCACCTCGTGCTCACATGTGCCGATAATGGATTTTGGTTCCCCACATATTATACTAAACTGAGCATAATTTGATTGTTTAGCACCCTAAACGATTTCAAATGAAAAAGTTGTCAACTGCAAAGTTTCATAACTTTTCGAGATCAACAACTTTCATTTTGGTAGTTTCTCCATCCGAGGTCATTTAAGACCTGTCGGCCGGTGGGCGGCCGACAGCCCTATTTGCCCGATATGGCCCACAAGATGATTTCAAATCAAAAAGTTGTCAACTGCAAAGTTTCATAAGTTTTCGAGATCAACAACTTTCATTTTGGTAGTTTCTCCATCCGAGGTCATTTAGGACTTGTCGGCCGGTGGGCGGCCGACAGGCCTATTTGCCCGATATGGCCCACAAGATGATTTCAAATCAAAAAGTTGTCAACTGTAAAGTTTCATAACTTTTCGAGATCTACAACTTTCATTTTGGTAGTTTCTCCGTCTGAGGTCATTTAGGACCTGTCGGCCAGTGGGTGACCGATAGGCCTATTTGCCCGATATGGCCCACAAGATGATTTCAAATCAAAAAGTCGTCAACTACAAAGTTTCATAATTTTTTATGATCTACAACTTTCACTTTGGTAGTTTCGACGTCCGAGGTCATTTAGGACGTGTCGGTCACCGACCGGCCTATTTGCCCGATGTGGCCCACATGATGATTTCAAATCAAAAAGTTGTCATCTACGATGTCGCGGCATTTTTCGCGCGAAAATCACGCGCTTTGCGCCAGCGAGGATTCGAACCCACGTCCTCCCAACGTGCGTAGCCTCCTCTACCACTGCACCTCGTGCTCACATGTGCCGATAATGGATTTTGGTTCCCCACATATTATACTAAACTGAGCATAATTTGATTGTTTAACACCCTAAACGATTTCAAATGAAAAAGTTGTCAACTGCAAAGTTTCATAACTTTTCGAGATCAACAACTTTTATTTCTATAGTTTCTCCATCCGAGGTCATTTAGGACCTGTCGTCCGGTGGGCGGCCGACAGGCCTATTTGCCCGATATGGCCCACAAGATGATTTCAAATCAAAAAGTTATCAACTGCAAAGTTTCATAACTTTTCAAGATCTACAACTTTCATTTTGGTAGTTTCTCCGTCTGAGGTCATTTAGGACCTGTCGGCCAGTGGGCGGCCGATAGGCCTATTCACCCGATATGGCCCACAAGATGATTTCAAATCAAAAAGTCGTCAACTACAAAGTTTCATAATTTTTTATGATCTACAACTTTCATATCGGTAGTTTCTCCGACCGAGGTCATTTAGGACGTGTCGGTCACCGACCGTCCTATGCCTGATGTAGCCCACGTGACGATTCCAAATCAAAAAGTTGTCATCTACGATGTCGCGACATTTTTCACGCGAAAATCACGCGCTTTGCGTCAGCGAGGATTCGAACCCGCGTCCTCCCAACGCGCGTAGCCTCCTCTACCACTGCACCTCGTGCTCACATGTGCCGATAATGGATTTTGGTTCCCCACATATTATACTAAACTGAGCATAATTTGATTGTTTAACGCCCTAAACGATTTCAAATGAAAAAGTTGTCAACTGCAAAGTTTCATAACTTTTTTCGAGATCAACAACTTTCATTTTGGTAGTTTCTCCATCCGAGGTCATTTAGGACCTGTCGTCCGGTGGGCGGCCGACAGGCCTATTTGCCCGATATGGCCCACAAAATGATTTCAAATCAAAAAGTTGTCAACTGCAAAGTTTCATAACTTTTCGAGATCTACAACTTTCATTTTGGTAGTTTCTCCGTCTGAGGTCATTTAGGACCTGTCGGCCAGTGGGTGGCCGACAGGCCTATTTGCCCGATATGGCCCACAAGATGATTTCAAATTAAAAAGTCGTCAACTACAAAGTTTCATAATTTTTTATGATCTACAACTTTCATTTTGGTAGTTTCTCCGTCCGAGGTCATTTAGGACTTGTCGGCCGGTGGGCGGCCGACAGGCCTATTTGCCCGATATGGCCCACAAGATGATTTCAAATCAAAAAGTTGTCAACTGTAAAGTTTCGTAACTTTTCAAGATCTACAACTTTCATTTTGGTAGTTTCTCCGTCTGAGGTCATTTAGGACCTGTCGGTCAGTGGGTGCCCGATAGGCCTATTCGCCCGATATGGCCCACAAGATGATTTCAAATCAAAAAGTCGTCAACTACAAAGTTTCATAATTTTTTATGATCTACAACTTTCATATCGGTAGTTTCTCCGACCGAGGTCATTTAGGACGTGTCGGTCACCGACCGTCCTATGCCTGATGTAGCCCACGTGACGATTCCAAATCAAAAAGTTGTCATCTACGATGTCGCGACATTTTTCACGCGAAAATCACGCGCTTTGCGTCAGCGAGGATTCGAACCCGCGTCCTCCCAACGCGCGTAGCCTCCTCTACCACTGCACCTCGTGCTCACATGTGCCGATAATGGATTTTGGTTCCCCACATATTATACTAAACTGAGCATAATTTGATTGTTTAACGCCCTAAACGATTTCAAATGAAAAAGTTGTCAACTGCAAAGTTTCATAACTTTTTTCTAGATCAACAACTTTCATTTTGGTAGTTTCTCCATCCGAGGTCATTTAGGACCTGTCGTCCGGTGGGCGGCCGACAGGCCTATTTGCCCGATATGGCCCACAAAATGATTTCAAATCAAAAAGTTGTCAACTGCAAAGTTTCATAACTTTTCGAGATCTACAACTTTCATTTTGGTAGTTTCTCCGTCTGAGGTCATTTAGGACCTGTCGGCCAGTGGGTGGCCGACAGGCCTATTTGCCCGATATGGCCCACAAGATGATTTCAAATTAAAAAGTCGTCAACTACAAAGTTTCATAATTTTTTATGATCTACAACTTTCATTTTGGTAGTTTCTCCGTCCGAGGTCATTTAGGACTTGTCGGCCGGTGGGCGGCCGACAGGCCTATTTGCCCGATATGGCCCACAAGATGATTTCAAATCAAAAAGTTGTCAACTGTAAAGTTTCATAACTTTTCGAGATCTACAACTTTCATTTTGGTAGTTTCTCCGTCTGAGGTCATTTAGGACCTGTCGGCCAGTGGGTGGCCGATAGGCCTATTTGCCCGATATGGCCCACAAGATGATTTCAAATCAAAAAGTCGTCAACTACAAAGTTTCATAATTTTTTATGATCTACAACTTTCACTTTGGTAGTTTCGACGTCCGAGGTCATTTAGGACGTGTCGGTCACCGACCGGCCTATTTGCCCGATGTGGCCCACATGATGATTTCAAATCAAAAAGTTGTCATCTACGATGTCGCGGCATTTTTCACGCGAAAATCACGCGCTTTGCGCCAGCGAGGATTCAAACCCACGTCCTCCCAACATGCGTAGCCTCCTCTACCACTGCACCTCGTGCTCACATGTGCCGATAATGGATTTTGGTTCCCCACATATTATACTAAACTGAGCATAATTTGATTGTTTAACACCCTAAACGATTTCAAATGAAAAAGTTGTCAACTGCAAAGTTTCATAACTTTTCGAGATCAACAACTTTTATTTCTATAGTTTCTCCATCCGAGGTCATTTAGGACCTGTCGTCCGGTGGGCGGCCGACAGGCCTATTTGCCCGATATGGCCCACAAGATGATTTCAAATCAAAAAGTTATCAACTGCAAAGTTTCATAACTTTTCAAGATCTACAACTTTCATTTTGGTAGTTTCTCCGTCTGAGGTCATTTAGGACCTGTGGGCCAGTTGCTGGCCGACAGGCCTATTTGCCCGATATGGCCCACAAGATGATTTCAAATCAAAAATTCGTCAACTACAAAGTTTCATAATTTTTTATGATCTACATCTTTCATTTTGGTAGTTTCTCCGTCCGAGGTCATTTAGGACGTGTCGGTCACCGACCGGCCTATTTGCCCGATGTGGCCCACATGACGATTTCAAATCAAAACGTTGTCATCTACGATGTCGCGGCATTTTTCGCGCGAAAATCACGCGCTTTGCGCCAGCGAGCATTCGAACCCACGTCCTCCCAACGCGCGTAGCCTCCTCTACCACTACACCTCATGCTCACATGTGCCGATGATGGATTTTGGTTCCCCACATATTATACTAAACTGAGCATAATTTGATTGTTTAACACCCTAAACGATTTCAAATGAAAAAGTTGTCAACTGCAAAGTTTCATAACTTTTCGAGATCAACAACTTTTATTTCTGTAGTTTCTTCATCCGAGGTCATTTAGGACCTGTCGTCCGGTGGGCGGCCGACAGGCCTATTTGCCCGATATGGCCCACAAGATGATTTCAAATCAAAAAGTGGTCAACTGCAAAGTTTCATAACTTTTCGAGATCTACAACTTTCATTTTGGTAGTTTCTCCGTCTGAGGTCATTTAGGACCTGTCGGCCAGTGGGCGGCCGATAGGTCTATTTGCCCGATATGGCCCACAAGATGATTTCAAATCCAAAAGTTGTCAACTACAAAGTTTCATAATTTTTTATGATCTACAACTTTCATTTCGGTAGTTTCTCCGACCGAGGTCATTTAGGACGTGTCGGTCACCGACCGGCCTATTTGCCCGATGTGGCCCACGTGACGATTTCAAAATCAAAAAGTTGTCATCTACGATGTCGCAGCATTTTTCGCGTGAAAATCACGCGCTTTGCGCCAGCGAGGATTCGAACCCACGTCCTCCCAACGCGCGTAGCCTCCTCTACCACTGCACCTCGTGCTCACATGTGCCGATAATGGATTTTGGTTCCCCACATATTATACTAAACTGAGCATAATTTGATTGTTTAACACCCTAAATGATTTCAAATGAAAAAGTTGTCAACTGCAAAGTTTCATAACTTTTTGAGATCAACAACTTTCATTTTGGTAGTTTCTTCATCCGAGGTCATTTAGGACCTGTCGGCCGGTGGGCGGCCGACAGGCCTATTTGCCCGATATGGCCCACAAGATGATTTCAAATAAAAAAGTTGTCAACTGCAAAGTTTCATAACTTTTTGAGATCTACAACTTTCATTTTGGTAGTTTCTCCGTCTGAGGTCATTTAGGACCTGTCGGGCAGTGGGTGGCCGATAGGCCTATTTGCCCGATATTCCCCACAAGATGATTTCAAATCAAAAAGTCGTCAACTACAAAGTTTCATAATTTTTTATGATCTACAACTTTCCCTTTGGTAGTTTCGACAACCGAGGTCATTTAGGACGTGTCGGTCACCGACCGGCCTATTTGCCCGATGTGGCCCACATGATGATTTCAAATCAAAAAGTTGTCATCTACGATGTCGCGGCATTTTTCGCACGAAAATCACGCGCTTTGCGCCAGCGAAGATTCGAACCCACGTCCTCCCAACGTGCGTAGCCTCCTCTACCACTGCACCTCGTGCTCACTTGTGCCGATAATGGATTTTGGTTCCCCACATATTATACTAAACTGAGCATAATTTGATTGTTTGACACCCTAAACGATTTCAAATGGAAAAGTTGTCAACTGCAAAGTTTCATAACTTTTCGAGATCAACAACTTTTATTTCTATAGTTTCTCCATCCGAGGTCATTTAGGACCTGTCGTCCGGTGGGCGGCCGACAGGCCTATTTGCCCGATATGGCCCACAAGATGATTTCAAATCAAAAAGTTATCAACTGCAAAGTTTCATAACTTTTCAAGATCTACAACTTTCATTTTGGTAGTTTCTCCGTCTGAGGTCATTTAGGACCTGTCGGCCAGTGGGCGGCCGATAGGCCTATTCGCCCGATATGGCCCACAAGATGATTTCAAATCAAAAAGTCGTCAACTACAAAGTTTCATAATTTTTTATGATCTACAACTTTCATTTTGGTAGTTTCTCCGTCCGAGGTCATTTAGGACGTGTCGGTCACCGACCGGCCTATTTGCCCGATGTGGCCCACATGACGATTTCAAATGAAAAAGTTGTCATCTACGATGTCGCAGCATTTTTCGCGCGAAAATCACGTGCTTTACGCCAGCGAGGATTCGAACCCACATCCTCCCAATGCGCGTAGCCTCCTCTACCACTGCACCTCGTGCTCACATGTGCTGATAATGGATTTTGGTTCCCCACATATTATACTAAACTGAGAATAATTTGATTGTTTAGCACCCTAAACGATTTCAAATGAAAAAGTTGTCAACTGCAAAGTTTCATAACTTTTCGAGATCAACAACTTTCATTTTGGTAGTTTCTCCATCCGAGGTCATTTAAGACCTGTCGGCCGGTGGGCGGCCGACAGCCTTATTTGCCCGATATGGCCCACAAGATGATTTCAAATCAAAAAGTTGTCAACTGCAAAGTTTCATAAGTTTTCGAGATCAACAACTTTCATTTTGGTAGTTTCTCCATCCGAGGTCATTTAGGACTTGTCGGCCGGTGGGCGGCCGACAGGCCTATTTGCCCGATATGGCCCACAAGATGATTTCAAATCAAAAAGTTGTCAACTGTAAAGTTTCATAACTTTTCGAGATCTACAACTTTCATTTTGGTAGTTTCTCCGTCTGAGGTCATTTAGGACCTGTCGGCCAGTTGGTGGCCGACAGACCTATTTGCCCGATATGGCCCACAAGATGATTTCAAATCAAAAAGTTGTCAACTGTAAAGTTTCATAACTTTTCGAGATCTACAACTTTCATTTGGTAGTTTCTCCGTCTGAGGTCATCTAGGACCTGTCGGCCAGTTGGTGGCCGACAGACCTATTTGCCCGATATGGCCCACAAGATGATTTCAAATCAAAAAGTCGTCAACTACAAAGTTTCATAATTTTTTATGATCTACAACTTTCATTTTGGTAGTTTCTCCATCTGAGGTCATTTAGGACGTGTCGGCCAGTGGGTGGCCGACAGGCCTATTTGCCCGATATGGCCCACAAGATGATTTCAAATCAAAAAGCCGTCAACTACAAAGTTTCATAATTTTTTATGATCTACAACTTTCACTTTGGCAGTTTCTCCGTCCGAGGTCATTTAGGACGTGTCGGTCACCGACCGGACTATTTGCCCGATGTGGCCCACATGATGATTTTAAATAAAAAAGTTGTCATCTACGATGTCGCGGCATTTTTCGTGCGAAAATCACGTGCTTTGCGCCAGCGAGGATTCGAACCCACGTCCTCCCAACGCGCGTAGCCTCCTCTACCACTGCACCTCGTGCTCACATGTGCCGATAATGGATTTGGGTTCCCCACATATTATACTAAACTGAGCATAATTTGATTGTTTAACACCCTAAACGATTTCAAATGAAAAAGTTGTCAACTGCAAAGTTTCATAACTTTTCGAGATCAACAACTTTTATTTCTATAGTTTCTCCATCCGAGGTCATTTAGGACCTGTCGTCCGGTGGGCGGCCGACAGGCCTATTTGCCCGATATGGCCCACAAGATGATTTCAAATCAAAAAATTGTCAACTGCAAAGTTTCATAACTTTTCGAGATCTACAACTTTCATTTTGGTAGTTTCTCCGTCTGAGGTCATTTAGGACCTGTCGGCCAGTGGGCGGCCGACAGGCCTATTTGCCCGATATGGCCCACAAGATGATTTCAAACCAAAAAGTCGTCAACTACAAAGTTTCATAATTTTTTATGATCTACAACTTTCATTTTGGTAGTTTCTCCATCCGAGGTCATTTAGGACGTGTCGGTCACCAACCGGCCTATTTGCCCGATGTGGCCCACATGACGATTTCAAATCAAAAAGTTGTCATCTACGATGTCACGGCATTTTTCGCACGAAAATCACGGGCTTTGCGCCAGCGAGGATTCGAACCCACGTCCTCCCAACGCGCGTAGCCTCCTCTACCACTGCACCTCGTGCTCACTTGTGCCGATAATGGATTTTGGTTCCCCACATATTATACTAAACTGAGCATAATTTGATTGTTTAACACCCTAAACGATTTCAAATGAAAAAGTTGTCAACTGCAAAGTTTCATAACTTTTCGAGATCAACAACTTTTATTTCTATAGTTTCTCCATCCGAGGTCATTTAGGACCTGTCGTCCGGTGGGCGGCCGACAGGCCTATTTGCCCGATATGGCCCAAAAGATGATTTCAAATCAAAAAATTGTCAACTGTAAAGTTTCATAACTTTTCGAGATCTACAACTTTCATTTTGGTAGTTTCTCCGTCTGAGGTCATTTAGGACCTGTCGGGCAGTGGGTGGCCGATAGGCCTATTTGCCCGATATTCCCCACAAGATGATTTCAAATCAAAAAGTCGTCAACTACAAAGTTTCATAATTTTTTATGATCTACAACTTTCACTTTGGTAGTTTCGACAACCGAGGTCATTTAGGACGTGTCGGTCACCGACCGGCCTATTTGCCCGATGTGGCCCACATGATGATTTCAAATCAAAAAGTTGTCATCTACGATGTCGCGGCATTTTTCGCACGAAAATCACGCGCTTTGCGCCAGCGAGGATTCGAACCCACGTCCTCCCAACGTGCGTAGCCTACTCTACCACTGCACCTCGTGCTCACTTGTGCCGATAATGGATTTTGGTTCCCCACATATTATACTAAACTGAGCATAATTTGATTGTTTGACACCCTAAACGATTTCAAATGGAAAAGTTGTCAACTGCAAAGTTTCATAACTTTTCGAGATCAATAACTTTTATTTCTATAGTTTCTCCATCCGAGGTCATTTAGGACCTGTCGTCCGGTGGGCGGCCGACAGGCCTATTTGCCCGATATGGCCCACAAGATGATTTCAAATCAAAAAGTTATCAACTGCAAAGTTTCATAACTTTTCAAGATCTACAACTTTCATTTTGGTAGTTTCTCCGTCTGAGGTCATTTAGGACCTGTCGGCCAGTGGGCGGCCGATAGGCCTATTCGCCCGATATGGCCCACAAGATGATTTCAAATCAAAAAGTCGTCAACTACAAAGTTTCATAAATTTTTATGATCTACAACTTTCATTTTGGTAGTTTCTCCGTCCGAGGTCATTTAGGACGTGTCGGTCACCGACCGGCCTATTTGCCCGATGTGGCCCACATGACGATTTCAAATGAAAAAGTTGTCATCTACGATGTCGCGGCATTTTTCGCGCGAAAATCACGTGCTTTACGCCAGCGAGGATTCGAACCCACATCCTCCCAATGCGCGTAGCCTCCTCTACCACTGCACCTCGTGCTCACATGTGCCGATAATGGATTTTGGTTCCCCACATATTATACTAAACTGAGAATAATTTGATTGTTTAGCACCCTAAACGATTTCAAATGAAAAAGTTGTCAACTGCAAAGTTTCATAACTTTTCGAGATCAACAACTTTCATTTTGGTAGTTTCTCCATCCGAGGTCATTTAAGACCTGTCGGCCGGTGGGCGGCCGACAGCCTTATTTGCCCGATATGGCCCACAAGATGATTTCAAATCAAAAAGTTGTCAACTGCAAAGTTTCATAAGTTTTCGAGATCAACAACTTTCATTTTGGTAGTTTCTCCATCCGAGGTCATTTAGGACTTGTCGGCCGGTGGGCGGCCGACAGGCCTATTTGCCCGATATGGCCCACAAGATGATTTCAAATCAAAAAGTTGTCAACTGTAAAGTTTCATAACTTTTCGAGATCTACAACTTTCATTTTGGTAGTTTCTCCGTCTGAGGTCATTTAGGACCTGTCGGCCAGTTGGTGGCCGACAGACCTATTTGCCCGATATGGCCCACAAGATGATTTCAAATCAAAAAGTTGTCAACTGTAAAGTTTCATAACTTTTCGAGATCTACAACTTTCATTTTGGTAGTTTCTCCGTCTGAGGTCATTTAGGACCTGTCGGCCAGTTGGTGGCCGACAGACCTATTTGCCCGATATGGCCCACAAGATGATTTCAAATCAAAAAGTCGTCAACTACAAAGTTTCATAATTTTTTATGATCTACAACTTTCATTTTGGTAGTTTCTCCATCTGAGGTCATTTAGGACGTGTCGGCCAGTGGGTGGCCGACAGGCCTATTTGCCCGATATGGCCCACAAGATGATTTCAAATCAAAAAGCCGTCAACTACAAAGTTTCATAATTTTTTATGATCTACAACTTTCACTTTGGCAGTTTCTCCGTCCGAGGTCATTTAGGACGTGTCGGTCACCGACCGGACTATTTGCCCGATGTGGCCCACATGATGATTTTAAATAAAAAAGTTGTCATCTACGATGTCGCGGCATTTTTCGTGCGAAAATCACGTGCTTTGCGCCAGCGAGGATTCGAACCCACGTCCTCCCAACGCGCGTAGCCTCCTCTACCACTGCACCTCGTGCTCACATGTGCCGATAATGGATTTGGGTTCCCCACATATTATACTAAACTGAGCATAATTTGATTGTTTAACACCCTAAACGATTTCAAATGAAAAAGTTGTCAACTGCAAAGTTTCATAACTTTTCGAGATCAACAACTTTTATTTCTATAGTTTCTCCATCCGAGGTCATTTAGGACCTGTCGTCCGGTGGGCGGCCGACAGGCCTATTTGCCCGATATGGCCCACAAGATGATTTCAAATCAAAAAATTGTCAACTGCAAAGTTTCATAACTTTTCGAGATCTACAACTTTCATTTTGGTAGTTTCTCCGTCTGAGGTCATTTAGGACCTGTCGGCCAGTGGGCGGCCGACAGGCCTATTTGCCCGATATGGCCCACAAGATGATTTCAAACCAAAAAGTCGTCAACTACAAAGTTTCATAATTTTTTATGATCTACAACTTTCATTTTGGTAGTTTCTCCATCCGAGGTCATTTAGGACGTGTCGGTCACCGACCGGCCTATTTGCCCGATGTGGCCCACATGACGATTTCAAATCAAAAAGTTGTCATCTACGATGTCACGGCATTTTTCGCACGAAAATCACGGGCTTTGCGCCAGCGAGGATTCGAACCCACGTCCTCCCAACGCGCGTAGCCTCCTCTACCACTGCACCTCGTGCTCACTTGTGCCGATAATGGATTTTGGTTCCCCACATATTATACTAAACTGAGCATAATTTGATTGTTTAACACCCTAAACGATTTCAAATGAAAAAGTTGTCAACTGCAAAGTTTCATAACTTTTCGAGATCAACAACTTTTATTTCTATAGTTTCTCCATCCGAGGTCATTTAGGACCTGTCGTCCGGTGGGCGGCCGACAGGCCTATTTGCCCGATATGGCCCAAAAGATGATTTCAAATCAAAAAATTGTCAACTGTAAAGTTTCATAACTTTTCGAGATCTACAACTTTCATTTTGGTAGTTTCTCCGTCTGAGGTCATTTAGGACCTGTTGGCCAGTGGGCGGCCGACAGGCCTATTTGCCCGATATGGCCCACAAGATGATTTCAAATCAAAAAGTCGTCAACTACAAAGTTTCATAATTTTTTATGATCTACAACTTTCATTTTGGTAGTTTCTCCGTCCGAGGTCATTTAGGACGTGTCGGTCACCGACCGGCCTATTTGCCCGATGTGGCCCACATGACGATTTCAAATCAAAAAGTTGTCATCTACGATGTCGCGGCATTTTTCGCGCGAAAATCACGTGCTTTACGCCAGCGAGGATTCGAACCCACATCCTCCCAATGCGCGTAGCCTCCTCTACCACTGCACCTCGTGCTCACATGTGCCTTTAACGGATTTTGGTTCCCCGCATATTATACTAAACTGAGCATAATTTGATTGTTTAGCACCCTAAACGATTTCAAATGAAAAAGTTGTCAACTGCAAAGTTTCATAACTTTTCGAGATCAACAACTTTCATTTTGGTAGTTTCTCCATCCGAGGTCATTTAAGACCTGTCGGCCGGTGGGCGGCCGACAGCCCTATTTGCCCGATATGGCCCACAAGATGATTTCAAATCAAAAAGTTGTCAACTGCAAAGTTTCATAAGCTTTCGAGATCAACAACTTTCATTTTGGTAGTTTCTCCATCCGAGGTCATTTAGGACTTGTCGGCCGGTGGGCGGCCGACAGGCCTATTTGCCCGATATGGCCCACAAGATGATTTCAAATTAAAAAGTTGTCAACTGTAAAGTTTCATAACTTTTCGAGATCTACAACTTTCATTTTGGTAGTTTCTCCGTCTGAGGTCATTTAGGACCTGTCAGCCAGTGGGTGGCCGATAGGCCTATTTGCCCGATATGGCCCACAAGATGATTTCAAATCAAAAAGTCGTCAACTACAAAGTTTCATAATTTTTTATGATCTACAACTTTCACTTTGGTAGTTTCGACGTCCGAGGTCATTTAGGACGTGTCGGTCACCGACCGGCCTATTTGCCCGATGTGGCCCACATGATGATTTCAAATCAAAAAGTTGTCATCTACGATGTCGCGGCATTTTTCGCGCGAAAATCACGCGCTTTGCGCCAGCGAGGATTCGAACCCACGTCCTCCCAACGTGCGTAGCCTCCTCTACCACTGCACCTCGTGCTCACATGTGCCGATAATGGATTTTGGTTCCCCACATATTATACTAAACTGAGCATAATTTGATTGTTTAACACCCTAAACGATTTCAAATGAAAAAGTTGTCAACTGCAAAGTTTCATAACTTTTCGAGATCAACAACTTTTATTTCTATAGTTTCTCCATCCGAGGTCATTTAGGGCCTGTCGTCCGGTGGGCGGCCGACAGGCCTATTTGCCCGATATGGCCCACAAGATGACTTCAAATCAAAAAATTGTCAACTGCAAAGTTTCATAACTTTTCGAGATCTACAACTTTCATTTTGGTAGTTTCTCCGTCTGAGGTCATTTAGGACCTGTCGGCCAGTGGGCGGCCGACAGGCCTATTTGCCCGATATGGCCCACAAGATGATTTCAAACCAAAAAGTCATCAACTACAAAGTTTCATAATTTTTTATGATCTACAACTTTCATTTTGGTAGTTTCTCCGTCCGAGGTCATTTAGGACGTGTCGGTCACCGACCGGCCTATTTGCCCGATGTGGCCCACATGACGATTTCAAATCAAAAAGTTGTCATCTACGATGTCGCGGCATTTTTCGCGCGAAAATCACGGGCTTTGCGCCAGCGAGGATTCGAACCCACGTCCTCCCAACGCGCGTAGCCTCCTCTACCACTGCACCTCGTGCTCACTTGTGCCGATAATGGATTTTGGTTCCCCACATATTATACTAAACTGAGCATAATTTGATTGTTTAACACCCTAAACGATTTCAAATGAAAAAGTTGTCAACTGCAAAGTTTCATAACTTTTCGAGATCAACAACTTTTATTTCTATAGTTTCTCCATCCGAGGTCATTTGGGACCTGTCGTCCGGTGGGCGGCCGACAGGCCTATTTGCCCGATATGGCCCACAAGATGATTTCAAATCAAAAAGTTGTCAACTGCAAAGTTTTATAACTTTTCGAGATCTACAACTTTCATTTTGGTAGTTTCTCCGTCTGAGGTCATTTAGGACCTGTCGGCCAGTTGGTGGCCGACAGACCTATTTGCCCGATATGGCCCACAAGATGATTTCAAATCAAAAAGTTGTCAACTGTAAAGTTTCATAACTTTTCGAGATCTACAACTTTCATTTTGGTAGTTTCTCCGTCTGAGGTCATTTAGGACCTGTCGGCCAGTTGGTGGCCGACAGACCTATTTACCCGATATGGCCCACAAGATGATTTCAAATCAAAAAGTCGTCAACTACAAAGTTTCATAATTTTTTATGATCTACAACTTTCATTTTGGTAGTTTCTCCATCTGAGGTCATTTAGGACGTGTCGGCCAGTGGGTGGCCGACAGGCCTATTTGCCCGATATGGCCCACAAGATGATTTCAAATCAAAAAGTCGTCAACTACAAAGTCTCATAATTTTTTATGATCTACAACTTTCACTTTGGCAGTTTCTCCGTCCGAGGTCATTTAGGACGTGTCGGTCATCGACCGGACTATTTGCCCGATGTGGCCCACATGATGATTTTAAATAAAAAAGTTGTCATCTACGATGTCGCGGCATTTTTCGTGCGAAAATCACGTGCTTTGCGCCAGCGAGGATTCGAACCCACGTCCTCCCAACGCGCGTAGCCTCCTCTACCACTGCACCTCGTGCTCACATGTGCCGATAATGGATTTTGGTTCCCCACATATTATACTAAACTGAGCATAATTTGATTGTTTAACACCCTAAACGATTTCAAATGAAAAAGTTGTCAACTGCAAAGTTTCATAACTTTTCGAGATCAACAACTTTTATTTCTATAGTTTCTCCATCCGAGGTCATTTAGGACCTGTCGTCCGGTCGGCGGCCGACAGGCCTATTTGCCCGATATGGCCCACAAGATGATTTCAAATCAAAAAATTGTCAACTGCAAAGTTTCATAACTTTTCGAGATCTACAACTTTCATTTTGGTAGTTTCTCCGTCTGAGGTCATTTAGGACCTGTCGGCCAGTGGGCGGCCGACAGGCCTATTTGCCCGATATGGCCCACAAGATGATTTCAAACCAAAAAGTCGTCAACTACAAAGTTTCATAATTTTTTATGATCTACAACTTTCATTTTGGTAGTTTCTCCATCCGAGGTCATTTAGGACGTGTCGGTCACCGACCGGCCTATTTGCCCGATGTGGCCCACATGACGATTTCAAATCAAAAAGTTGTCATCTACGATGTCACGGCATTTTTCGCACGAAAATCACGGGCTTTGCGCCAGCGAGGATTCGAACCCACGTCCTCCCAACGCGCGTAGCCTCCTCTACCACTGCACCTCGTGCTCACTTGTGCCGATAATGGATTTTGGTTCCCCACATATTATACTAAACTGAGCATAATTTGATTGTTTAACACCCTAAACGATTTCAAATGAAAAAGTTGTCAACTGCAAAGTTTCATAACTTTTTGAGATCAACAAATTTTATTTCTATAGTTTCTCCATCCGAGGTCATTTAGGACCTGTCGTCCGGTGGGCGGCCGACAGGCCTATTTGCCCGATATGGCCCAAAAGATGATTTCAAATCAAAAAATTGTCAACTGCAAAGTTTCATAACTTTTCAAGATCTACAACTTTCATTTTGGTAGTTTCTCCGTCTGAGGTCATTTAGGACCTGTTGGCCAGTGGGCGGCCGACGGGCCTATTTGCCCGATATGGCCCACAAGATGATTTCAAATCAAAAAGTCGTCAACTACAAAGTTTCATAATTTTTTATGATCTACAACTTTCATTTTGGTAGTTTCTCCGTCCGAGGTCATTTAGGACGTGTCGGTCACCGACCGGCCTATTTGCCCGATGTGGCCCACATGACGATTTCAAATCAAAAAGTTGTCATCTACGATGTCGCGGCATTTTTCGCGCGAAAATCACGTGCTTTATGCCAGCGAGGATTCGAACCCACATCCTCCCAATGCGCGTAGCCTCCTCTACCACTGCACCTCGTGCTCACATGTGCCGATAATGGATTTTGGTTCCCCGCATATTATACTAAACTGAGCATAATTTGATTGTTTAGCACCCTAAACGATTTCAAATGAAAAAGTTGTCAACTGCAAAGTTTCATAACTTTTCGAGATCAACAACTTTCATTTTGGTAGTTTCTCCATCCGAGGTCATTTAAGACCTGTCGGCCGGTGGGCGGCCGACAGCCCTATTTGCCCGATATGGCCCACAAGATGATTTCAAATCAAAAAGTTGTCAACTGCAAAGTTTCATAAGCTTTCGAGATCAACAACTTTCATTTTGGTAGTTTCTCCATCCGAGGTCATTTAGGACTTGTCGGCCGGTGGGCGGCCGACAGGCCTATTTGCCCGACATGGCCCACAAGATGATTTCAAATCAAAAAGTTGTCAACTGTAAAGTTTCATAACTTTTCGAGATCTACAACTTTCATTTTGGTAGTTTCTCCGTCTGAGGTCATTTAGGACCTGTCAGCCAGTGGGTGGCCGATAGGCCTATTTGCCCGATATGGCCCACAAGATGATTTCAAATCAAAAAGTCGTCAACTACAAAGTTTCATAATTTTTTATGATCTACAACTTTCACTTTGGTAGTTTCGACGTCCGAGGTCATCTAGGACGTGTCGGTCACCGACCGGCCTATTTGCCCGATGTGGCCCACATGATGATTTCAAATCAAAAAGTTGTCATCTACGATGTCGCGGCATTTTTCGCGCGAAAATCACGCGCTTTGCGCCAGCGAGGATTCGAACCCACGTCCTCCCAACGTGCGTAGCCTCCTCTACCACTGCACCTCGTGCTCACATGTGCCGATAATGGATTTTGGTTCCCCACATATTATACTAAACTGAGCATAATTTGATTGTTTAACACCCTAAACGATTTCAAATGAAAAAGTTGTCAACTGCAAAGTTTCATAACTTTTCGAGATCAACAACTTTTATTTCTATAGTTTCTCCATCCGAGGTCATTTAGGGCCTGTCGTCCGGTGGGCGGCCGACAGGCCTATTTGCCCGATATGGCCCACAAGATGACTTCAAATCAAAAAATTGTCAACTGCAAAGTTTCATAACTTTTCGAGATCTACAACTTTCATTTTGGTAGTTTCTCCGTCTGAGGTCATTTAGGACCTGTCGGCCAGTGGGCGGCCGACAGGCCTATTTGCCCGATATGGCCCACAAGATGATTTCAAACCAAAAAGTCATCAACTACAAAGTTTCATAATTTTTTATGATCTACAACTTTCATTTTGGTAGTTTCTCCGTCCGAGGTCATTTAGGACGTGTCGGTCACCGACCGGCCTATTTGCCCGATGTGGCCCACATGACGATTTCAAATCAAAAAGTTGTCATCTACGATGTCGCGGCATTTTTCGCGCGAAAATCACGGGCTTTGCGCCAGCGAGGATTCGAACCCACGTCCTCCCAACGCGCGTAGCCTCCTCTACCACTGCACCTCGTGCTCACTTGTGCCGATAATGGATTTTGGTTCCCCACATATTATACTAAACTGAGCATAATTTGATTGTTTAACACCCTAAACGATTTCAAATGAAAAAGTTGTCAACTGCAAAGTTTCATAACTTTTCGAGATCAACAACTTTTATTTCTATAGTTTCTCCATCCGAGGTCATTTGGGACCTGTCGTCCGGTGGGCGGCCGACAGGCCTATTTGCCCGATATGGCCCACAAGATGATTTCAAATCAAAAAGTTGTCAACTGCAAAGTTTTATAACTTTTCGAGATCTACAACTTTCATTTTGGTAGTTTCTCCGTCTGAGGTCATTTAGGACCTGTCGGCCAGTTGGTGGCCGACAGACCTATTTGCCCGATATGGCCCACAAGATGATTTCAAATCAAAAAGTTGTCAACTGTAAAGTTTCATAACTTTTCGAGATCTACAACTTTCATTTTGGTAGTTTCTCCGTCTGAGGTCATTTAGGACCTGTCGGCCAGTTGGTGGCCGACAGACCTATTTACCCGATATGGCCCACAAGATGATTTCAAATCAAAAAGTCGTCAACTACAAAGTTTCATAATTTTTTATGATCTACAACTTTCATTTTGGTAGTTTCTCCATCTGAGGTCATTTAGGACGTGTCGGCCAGTGGGTGGCCGACAGGCCTATTTGCCCGATATGGCCCACAAGATGATTTCAAATCAAAAAGTCGTCAACTACAAAGTCTCATAATTTTTTATGATCTACAACTTTCACTTTGGCAGTTTCTCCGTCCGAGGTCATTTAGGACGTGTCGGTCATCGACCGGACTATTTGCCCGATGTGGCCCACATGATGATTTTAAATAAAAAAGTTGTCATCTACGATGTCGCGGCATTTTTCGTGCGAAAATCACGTGCTTTGCGCCAGCGAGGATTCGAACCCACGTCCTCCCAACGCGCGTAGCCTCCTCTACCACTGCACCTCGTGCTCACATGTGCCGATAATGGATTTTGGTTCCCCACATATTATACTAAACTGAGCATAATTTGATTGTTTAACACCCTAAACGATTTCAAATGAAAAAGTTGTCAACTGCAAAGTTTCATAACTTTTCGAGATCAACAACTTTTATTTCTATAGTTTCTCCATCCGAGGTCATTTAGGACCTGTCGTCCGGTCGGCGGCCGACAGGCCTATTTGCCCGATATGGCCCACAAGATGATTTCAAATCAAAAAATTGTCAACTGCAAAGTTTCATAACTTTTCGAGATCTACAACTTTCATTTTGGTAGTTTCTCCGTCTGAGGTCATTTAGGACCTGTCGGCCAGTGGGCGGCCGACAGGCCTATTTGCCCGATATGGCCCACAAGATGATTTCAAACCAAAAAGTCGTCAACTACAAAGTTTCATAATTTTTTATGATCTACAACTTTCATTTTGGTAGTTTCTCCATCCGAGGTCATTTAGGACGTGTCGGTCACCGACCGGCCTATTTGCCCGATGTGGCCCACATGACGATTTCAAATCAAAAAGTTGTCATCTACGATGTCACGGCATTTTTCGCACGAAAATCACGGGCTTTGCGCCAGCGAGGATTCGAACCCACGTCCTCCCAACGCGCGTAGCCTCCTCTACCACTGCACCTCGTGCTCACTTGTGCCGATAATGGATTTTGGTTCCCCACATATTATACTAAACTGAGCATAATTTGATTGTTTAACACCCTAAACGATTTCAAATGAAAAAGTTGTCAACTGCAAAGTTTCATAACTTTTTGAGATCAACAAATTTTATTTCTATAGTTTCTCCATCCGAGGTCATTTAGGACCTGTCGTCCGGTGGGCGGCCGACAGGCCTATTTGCCCGATATGGCCCAAAAGATGATTTCAAATCAAAAAATTGTCAACTGCAAAGTTTCATAACTTTTCAAGATCTACAACTTTCATTTTGGTAGTTTCTCCGTCTGAGGTCATTTAGGACCTGTTGGCCAGTGGGCGGCCGACGGGCCTATTTGCCCGATATGGCCCACAAGATGATTTCAAATCAAAAAGTCGTCAACTACAAAGTTTCATAATTTTTTATGATCTACAACTTTCATTTTGGTAGTTTCTCCGTCCGAGGTCATTTAGGACGTGTCGGTCACCGACCGGCCTATTTGCCCGATGTGGCCCACATGACGATTTCAAATCAAAAAGTTGTCATCTACGATGTCGCGGCATTTTTCGCGCGAAAATCACGTGCTTTATGCCAGCGAGGATTCGAACCCACATCCTCCCAATGCGCGTAGCCTCCTCTACCACTGCACCTCGTGCTCACATGTGCCGATAATGGATTTTGGTTCCCCGCATATTATACTAAACTGAGCATAATTTGATTGTTTAGCACCCTAAACGATTTCAAATGAAAAAGTTGTCAACTGCAAAGTTTCATAACTTTTCGAGATCAACAACTTTCATTTTGGTAGTTTCTCCATCCGAGGTCATTTAAGACCTGTCGGCCGGTGGGCGGCCGACAGCCCTATTTGCCCGATATGGCCCACAAGATGATTTCAAATCAAAAAGTTGTCAACTGCAAAGTTTCATAAGCTTTCGAGATCAACAACTTTCATTTTGGTAGTTTCTCCATCCGAGGTCATTTAGGACTTGTCGGCCGGTGGGCGGCCGACAGGCCTATTTGCCCGACATGGCCCACAAGATGATTTCAAATCAAAAAGTTGTCAACTGTAAAGTTTCATAACTTTTCGAGATCTACAACTTTCATTTTGGTAGTTTCTCCGTCTGAGGTCATTTAGGACCTGTCAGCCAGTGGGTGGCCGATAGGCCTATTTGCCCGATATGGCCCACAAGATGATTTCAAATCAAAAAGTCGTCAACTACAAAGTTTCATAATTTTTTATGATCTACAACTTTCACTTTGGTAGTTTCGACGTCCGAGGTCATTTAGGACGTGTCGGTCACCGACCGGCCTATTTGCCCGATGTGGCCCACATGATGATTTCAAATCAAAAAGTTGTCATCTACGATGTCGCGGCATTTTTCGCGCGAAAATCACGCGCTTTGCGCCAGCGAGGATTCGAACCCACGTCCTCCCAACGTGCGTAGCCTCCTCTACCACTGCACCTCGTGCTCACATGTGCCGATAATGGATTTTGGTTCCCCACATATTATACTAAACTGAGCATAATTTGATTGTTTAACACCCTAAACGATTTCAAATGAAAAAGTTGTCAACTGCAAAGTTTCATAACTTTTCGAGATCAACAACTTTTATTTCTATAGTTTCTCCATCCGAGGTCATTTAGGGCCTGTCGTCCGGTGGGCGGCCGACAGGCCTATTTGCCCGATATGGCCCACAAGATGACTTCAAATCAAAAAATTGTCAACTGCAAAGTTTCATAACTTTTCGAGATCTACAACTTTCATTTTGGTAGTTTCTCCGTCTGAGGTCATTTAGGACCTGTCGGCCAGTGGGCGGCCGACAGGCCTATTTGCCCGATATGGCCCACAAGATGATTTCAAACCAAAAAGTCATCAACTACAAAGTTTCATAATTTTTTATGATCTACAACTTTCATTTTGGTAGTTTCTCCGTCCGAGGTCATTTAGGACGTGTCGGTCACCGACCGGCCTATTTGCCCGATGTGGCCCACATGACGATTTCAAATCAAAAAGTTGTCATCTACGATGTCGCGGCATTTTTCGCGCGAAAATCACGGGCTTTGCGCCAGCGAGGATTCGAACCCACGTCCTCCCAACGCGCGTAGCCTCCTCTACCACTGCACCTCGTGCTCACTTGTGCCGATAATGGATTTTGGTTCCCCACATATTATACTAAACTGAGCATAATTTGATTGTTTAACACCCTAAACGATTTCAAATGAAAAAGTTGTCAACTGCAAAGTTTCATAACTTTTCGAGATCAACAACTTTTATTTCTATAGTTTCTCCATCCGAGGTCATTTAGGACCTGTCGTCCGGTGGGCGGCCGACAGGCCTATTTGCCCGATATGGCCCACAAGATGATTTCAAATCAAAAAATTGTCAACTGCAAAGTTTCATAACTTTTCGAGATCTACAACTTTCATTTTGGTAGTTTCTCCGTCTGAGGTCATTTAGGACCTGTCGGCCAGTGGGCGGCCGACAGGCCTATTTGCCCGATATGGCCTACAAGATGATTTCAAACCAAAAAGTCGTCAACTACAAAGTTTCATAATTTTTTATGATCTACAACTTTCATTTTGGTAGTTTCTCCGTCCGAGGTCATTTAGGACGTGTCGGTCACCGACCGGCCTATTTGCCCGATGTGGCCCACATGACGATTTCAAATCAAAAAGTTGTCATCTACGATGTCATGGCATTTTTCACGCGAAAATCACGTGCTTTACGCCAGCGAGGATTCGAACCCACATCCTCCCAATGCGCGTAGCCTCCTCTACCACTGCACCTCGTGCTCACATGTGCCGATAATGGATTTTGGTTCCCCACATATTATACTAAACTTTGCATAATTTGATTGTGTAGCACCCTAAACGATTTCAAATGAAAAAGTTGTCAACTGCAAAGTTTCATAACTTTTCGAGATCAACAACTTTCATTTTGGTAGTTTCTCCATCCGAGGTCATTTAAGACCTGTCGGCCGGTGGGCGGCCGACAGCCCTATTTGCCCGATATGGCCCACAAGATGATTTCAAATCAAAAAGTTGTCAACCTCAAAGTTTCATAAGTTTTCGAGATCAACAACTTTCATTTTGGTAGTTTCTCCATCCGAGGTCATTTAGGACTTGTCGGCCGGTGGGCGGCCGACAGGCCTATTTGCCCGATATGGCCCACAAGATGATTTCAAATCAAAAAGTTGTCAACTGTAAAGTTTCATAACTTTTCAAGATCTACAACTTTCATATTGGTAGTTTCTCCGTCTGAGGTCATTTAGGACCTGTCGGCCAGTGGGTGGCCAATAGGCCTATTTGCCCGATATGGCCCACAAGATGATTTCAAATCAAAAAGTCGTCAACTACAAAGTTTCATAATTTTTTATGATCTACAACTTTCACTTTGGTAGTTTCGACGTCCGAGGTCATTTAGGACGCGTCGGTCACCGACCGGCCTATTTGCCCGATGTGGCCCACATGATGATTTCAAATCAAAAAGTTGTCATCTACGATGTCGCGACATTTTTCGCGCGAAAATCACGCGCTTTGCGCCAGCGAGGATTCGAACCCACGTCCTCCCAACGCGCGTAGCCTCCTCTACCACTGCACCTCGTGCTCACATGTGCCGATAATGGATTTTGGTTCCCCACATATTATACTAAACTGAGCATAATTTGATTGTTTAACACCCTAAACGATTTCAAATGAAAAAGTTGTCAACTGCAAAGTTTCATAACTTTTCGAGATCAACAACTTTTATTTCTATAGTTTCTCCATCCGAGGTCATTTAGGACCTGTCGTCCGGTGGGCGGCCGACAGGCCTATTTGCCCGATATGGCCCACAAGATGATTTCAAATCAAAAAGTTATCAACTGCAAAGTTTCATAACTTTTCAAGATCTACAACTTTCATTTTGGTAGTTTCTCCGTCTGAGGTCATTTAGGACCTGTCGGCCAGTGGGCGGCCGATAGGCCTATTCGCCCGATATGGCCCACAAGATGATTTCAAATCAAAAAGTCGTCAACTACAAAGTTTCATAATTTTTTATGATCTACAACTTTCATATCGGTAGTTTCTCCGACCGAGGTCATTTAGGACGTGTCGGTCACCGACCGTCCTATGCCTGATGTAGCCCACGTGACGATTCCAAATCAAAAAGTTGTCATCTACGATGTCGCGACATTTTTCACGCGAAAATCACGCGCTTTGCGTCAGCGAGGATTCGAACCCGCGTCCTCCCAACGCGCGTAGCCTCCTCTACCACTGCACCTCGTGCTCACATGTGCCGATAATGGATTTTGGTTCCCCACATATTATACTAAACTGAGCATAATTTGATTGTTTAACGCCCTAAACGATTTCAAATGAAAAAGTTGTCAACTGCAAAGTTTCATAACTATTTTCGAGATCAACAACTTTCATTTTGGTAGTTTCTCCATCCGAGGTCATTTAGGACCTGTCGTCCGGTGGGCGGCCGACAGGCCTATTTGCCCGATATGGCCCACAAAATGATTTCAAATCAAAAAGTTGTCAACTGCAAAGTTTCATAACTTTTCGAGATGTACAACTTTCATTTTGGTAGTTTCTCCGTCTGAGGTCATTTAGGACCTGTCGGCCAGTGGGTGGCCGACAGGCCTATTTGCCCGATATGGCCCACAAGATGATTTCAAATCAAAAAGTCGTCAACTACAAAGTTTCATAATTTTTTATGATCTACAACTTTCATTTTGGTAGTTTCTCCGTCCGAGGTTATTTAGGACTTGTCGGCCGGTGGGCGGCCGACAGGCCTATTTGCCCGATATGGCCCACAAGATGATTTCAAATTAAAAAGTTATCAACTGTAAAGTTTCATAACTTTTCGAGATCTACAACTTTCATTTTGGTAGTTTCTCCGTCTGAGGTCATTTAGGACCTGTCGGCCAGTGGGTGGCCGATAGGCCTATTTGCCCGATATGGCCCACAAGATGATTTCAAATCAAAAAGTCGTCAACTACAAAGTTTCATAATTTTTTATGATCTACAACTTTCACTTTGGTAGTTTCGACGTCCGAGGTCATTTAGGATGTGTCGGTCACCGACCGGCCTATTTGCCCGATGTGGCCCACATGATGATTTCAAATCAAAAAGTTGTCATCTACGATGTCGCGTCATTTTTCACGCGAAAATCACGCGCTTTGCGCCAGCGAGGATTCAAACCCACGTCCTCCCAACGTGCGTAGCCTCCTCTACCACTGCACCTCGTGCTCACATGTGCCGATAATGGATTTTGGTTCCCCACATATTATACTAAACTGAGCATAATTTGATTGTTTAACACCCTAAACGATTTCAAATGAAAAAGTTGTCAACTGCAAAGTTTCATAACTTTTCGAGATCAACAACTTTTATTTCTATAGTTTCTCCATCCGAGGTTATTTAGGACCTGTCGTCCGGTGGGCGGCCGACAGGCCTATTTGCCCGATATGGCCCACAAGATGATTTCAAATCAAAAAGTTATCAACTGCAAAGTTTCATAACTTTTCAAGATCTACAACTTTCATTTTGGTAGTTTCTCCGTCTGAGGTCATTTAGGACCTGTCGGCCAGTTGGTGGCCGACAGGCCTATTTGCCCGATATGGCCCACAAGATGATTTCAAATCAAAAATTCGTCAACTACAAAGTTTCATAATTTTTTATGATCTACAACTTTCATTTTGGTAGTTTCTCCGTCCGAGGTCATTTAGGACGTGTCGGTCACCGACCGGCCTATTTGCCCGATGTGGCCCACAAGACGATTTCAAATCAAAACGTTGTCATCTACGATGTCGCGGCATTTTTTGCGCGAAAATCACGCGCTTTGCGCCAGCGAGCATTCGAACCCACGTCCTCCCAACGCGCGTAGCCTCCTCTACCACTACACCTCATGCTCACATGTGCCGATGATGGATTTTGGTTCCCCACATATTATACTAAACTGAGCATAATTTGATTGTTTAACACCCTAAACGATTTCAAATGAAAAAGTTGTCAACTGCAAAGTTTCATAACTTTTCGAGATCAACAACTTTTATTTCTGTAGTTTCTTCATCCGAGGTCATTTAGGACCTGTCGTCCGGTGGGCGGCCGACAGGCCTATTTGCCCGATATGGCCCACAAGATGATTTCAAATCAAAAAGTGGTCAACTGCAAAGTTTCATAACTTTTCGAGATCTACAACTTTCATTTTGGTAGTTTCTCCGTCTGAGGAAATTTAGGACCTGTCGGCCAGTGGGCGGCCGATAGGTCTATTTGCCCGATATGGCCCACAAGATGATTTCAAATCAAAAAGTTGTCAACTACAAAGTTTCATATTTTTTTATGATCTACAACTTTCATTTCGGTAGTTTCTCCGACCGAGGTCATTTAGGACGTGTCGGTCACCGACCGGCCTATTTGCCCGATGTGGCCCACGTGACGATTTCAAAATCAAAAAGTTGTCATCTACGATGTCGCAGCATTTTTCGCGTGAAAATCACGCGCTTTGCGCCAGCGAGGATTCGAACCCACGTCCTCCCAACGCGCGTAGCCTCCTCTACCACTGCACCTCGTGCTCACATGTGCCGATAATGGATTTTGGTTCCCCACATATGATACTAAACTGAGCATAATTTGAATGTTTAACACCCTAAACGATTTCAAATGAAAAAGTTGTCAACTGCAAAGTTTCATAACTTTTCGAGATCAACAACTTTCATTTTGGTAGTTTCTTCATCCGAGGTCATTTAGGACCTGTCGGCCGGTGGGCGGCCGACAGGCCTATTTGCCCGATATGGCCCACAAGATGATTTCAAATAAAAAAGTTGTCAACTGCAAAGTTTCATAACTTTTTGAGATCTACAACTTTCATTTTGGTAGTTTCTCCGTCTGAGGTCATTTAGGACCTGTCGGCCAGTGGGTGGCCGATAGGCCTATTTGCCCGATATTCCCCACAAGATGATTTCAAATCAAAAAGTCGTCAACTACAAAGTTTCATAATTTTTTATGATCTACCACTTTCACTTTGGTAGTTTCGACGTCCGAGGTCATTTAGGACGTGTCGGTCACCGACCGGCCTATTTGCCCGATGTGGCCCACATGATGATTTCAAATCAAAAAGTTGTCATCTACGATGTCGCGGCATTTTTCCCACGAAAATCACGCGCTTTGCGCCAGCGAGGATTCGAACCCACGTCCTCCCAACGTGCGTAGCCTCCTCTACCACTGCACCTCGTGCTCACTTGTGCCGATAATGGATTTTGGTTCCCCACATATTATACTAAACTGAGCATAATTTGATTGTTTAACACCCTAAACGATTTCAAATGGAAAAGTTGTCAACTGCAAAGTTTCATAACTTTTCGAGATCAACAACTTTTATTTCTATAGTTTCTCCATCCGAGGTCATTTAGGACCTGTCGTCCGATGGGCGGCCGACAGGCCTATTTGCCCGATATGGCCCACAAGATGATTTCAAATCAAAAAGTTATCAACTGCAAAGTTTCATAACTTTTCAAGATCTACAACTTTCATTTTGGTAGTTTCTCCGTCTGAGGTCATTTAGGACCTGTCGGCCAGTGGGCGGCCGATAGGCCTATTCGCCCGATATGGCCCACAAGATGATTTCAAATCAAAAAGTCGTCAACTACAAAGTTTCATAATTTTTTATGATCTACAACTTTCATTTTGGTAGTTTCTCCGTCCGAGGTCATTTAGGACGTGTCGGTCACCGACCGGCCTATTTGCCCGATGTGGCCCACATGACGATTTCAAATCAAAAAGTTGTCATCTACGATGTCGCGGCATTTTTCGCGCGAAAATCACGTGCTTTACGCCAGCGAGGATTCGAACCCACATCCTCCCAATGCGCGTAGCCTCCTCTACCACTGCACCTCGTGCTCACATGTGCCGATAATGGATTTTGGTTCCCCACATATTATACTAAACTGAGAATAATTTGATTGTTTAGCACCCTAAACGATTTCAAATGAAAAAGTTGTCAACTGCAAAGTTTCATAACTTTTCGAGATCAACAACTTTCATTTTGGTAGTTTCTCCATCCGAGGTCATTTAAGACCTGTCGGCCGGTGGGCGGCCGACAGCCTTATTTGCCCGATATGGCCCACAAGATGATTTCAAATCAAAAAGTTGTCAACTGCAAAGTTTCATAAGTTTTCGAGATCAACAACTTTCATTTTGGTAGTTTCTCCATCCGAGGTCATTTAGGACTTGTCGGCCGGTGGGCGGCCGACATGCCTATTTGCCCGATATGGCCCACAAGATGATTTCAAATCAAAAAGTTGTCAACTGTAAAGTTTCATAACTTTTCGAGATCTACAACTTTCATTTTGGTAGTTTCTCCGTCTGAGGTCATTTAGGACCTGTCGGCCAGTTGGTGGCCGACAGACCTATTTGCCCGATATGGCCCACAAGATGATTTCAAATCAAAAAGTTGTCAACTGTAAAGTTTCATAACTTTTCGAGATCTACAACTTTCATTTTGGTAGTTTCTCCGTCTGAGGTCATTTAGGACCTGTCGGCCAGTTGGTGGCCGACAGACCTATTTGCCCGACATGGCCCACAAGATGATTTCAAATCAAAAAGTCATCAACTACAAAGTTTCATAATTTTTTATGATCTACAACTTTCATTTTGGTAGTTTCTCCATCTGAGGTCATTTAGGACGTGTCGGCCAGTGGGTGGCCGACAGGCCTATTTGCCCGATATGGCCCACAAGATGATTTCAAATCAAAAAGTCGTCAACTACAAAGTTTCATAATTTTTTATGATCTACAACTTTCACTTTGGCAGTTTCTCCGTCCGAGGTCATTTAGGACGTGTCGGTCACCGACCGGACTATTTGCCCGATGTGGCCCACATGATGATTTTAAATAAAAAAGTTGTCATCTACGATGTCGCGGCATTTTTCGTGCGAAAATCACGTGCTTTGCGCCAGCGAGGATTCGAACCCACGTCCTCCCAACGCGCGTAGCCTCCTCTACCACTGCACCTCGTGCTCACATGTGCCGATAATGGATTTGGGTTCCCCACATATTATACTAAACTGAGCATAATTTGATTGTTTAACACCCTAAACGATTTCAAATGAAAAAGTTGTCAACTGCAAAGTTTCATAACTTTTCGAGATCAACAACTTTTATTTCTATAGTTTCTCCATCCGAGGTCATTTAGGACCTGTCGTCCGGTGGGCGGCCGACAGGCCTATTTGCCCGATATGGCCCACAAGATGATTTCAAATCAAAAAATTGTCAACTGCAAAGTTTCATAACTTTTCGAGATCTACAACTTTCATTTTGGTAGTTTCTCCGTCTGAGGTCATTTAGGACCTGTCGGCCAGTGGGCGGCCGACAGGCCTATTTGCCCGATATGGCCCACAAGATGATTTCAAACCAAAAAGTCGTCAACTACAAAGTTTCATAATTTTTTATGATCTACAACTTTCATTTTGGTAGTTTCTCCATCCGAGGTCATTTAGGACGTGTCGGTCACCGACCGGCCTATTTGCCCGATGTGGCCCACATGACGATTTCAAATCAAAAAGTTGTCATCTACGATGTCACGGCATTTTTCGCACGAAAATCACGGGCTTTGCGCCAGCGAGGATTCGAACCCACGTCCTCCCAACGCGCGTAGCCTCCTCTACCACTGCACCTCGTGCTCACTTGTGCCGATAATGGATTTTGGTTCCCCACATATTATACTAAACTGAGCATAATTTGATTGTTTAACACCCTAAACGATTTCAAATGAAAAAGTTGTCAACTGCAAACTTTCATAACTTTTCGAGATCAACAACTTTTATTTCTATAGTTTCTCCATCCGAGGTCATTTAGGACCTGTCGTCCGGTGGGCGGCCGACAGGCCTATTTGCCCGATATGGCCCAAAAGATGATTTCAAATCAAAAAATTGTCAACTGTAAAGTTTCATAACTTTTCGAGATCTACAACTTTCATTTTGGTAGTTTCTCCGTCTGAGGTCATTTAGGACCTGTTGGCCAGTGGGCGGCCGACAGGCCTATTTGCCCGATATGGCCCACAAGATTATTTCAAATCAAAAAGTCGTCAACTACAAAGTTTCATAATTTTTTATGATCTACAACTTTCATTTTGGTAGTTTCTCCGTCCGAGGTCATTTAGGACGTGTCGGTCACCGACCGGCCTATTTGCCCGATGTGGCCCACATGACGATTTCAAATCAAAAAGTTGTCATCTACGATGTCGCGGCATTTTTCGCGCGAAAATCACGTGCTTTACGCCAGCGAGGATTCGAACCCACATCCTCCCAATGCGCGTAGCCTCCTCTACCACTGCACCTCGTGCTCACATGTGCCGATAATGGATTTTGGTTCCCCGCATATTATACTAAACTGAGCATAATTTGATTGTTTAGCACCCTAAACGATTTCAAATGAAAAAGTTGTCAACTGCAAAGTTTCATAACTTTTCGAGATCAACAACTTTCATTTTGGTAGTTTCTCCATCCGAGGTCATTTAAGACCTGTCGGCCGGTGGGCGGCCGACAGCCCTATTTGCCCGATATGGCCCACAAGATGATTTCAAATCAAAAAGTTGTCAACTGCAAAGTTTCATAAGCTTTCGAGATCAACAACTTTCATTTTGGTAGTTTCTCCATCCGAGGTCATTTAGGACTTGTCGGCCGGTGGGCGGCCGACAGGCCTATTTGCCCGATATGGCCCACAAGATGATTTCAAATCAAAAAGTTGTCAACTGTAAAGTTTCATAACTTTTCGAGATCTACAACTTTCATTTTGGTAGTTTCTCCGTCTGAGGTCATTTAGGACCTGTCAGCCAGTGGCTGGCCGATAGGCCTATTTGCCCGATATGGCCCACAAGATGATTTCAAATCAAAAAGTCGTCAACTACAAAGTTTCATAATTTTTTATGATCTACAACTTTCACTTTGGTAGTTTCGACGTCCGAGGTCATTTAGGACGTGTCGGTCACCGACCGGCCTATTTGCCCGATGTGGCCCACATGATGATTTCAAATCAAAAAGTTGTCATCTACGATGTCGTGGCATTTTTCGCGCGAAAATCACGCGCTTTGCGCCAGCGAGGATTCGAACCCACGTCCTCCCAACGTGCGTAGCCTCCTCTACCACTGCACCTCGTGCTCACATGTGCCGATAATGGATTTTGGTTCCCCACATATTATACTAAACTGAGCATAATTTGATTGTTTAACACCCTAAACGATTTCAAATGAAAAAGTTGTCAACTGCAAAGTTTCATAACTTTTCGAGATTAACAACTTTTATTTCTATAGTTTCTCCATCCGAGGTCATTTAGGGCCTGTCGTCCGGTGGGCGGCCGACAGGCCTATTTGCCCGATATGGCCCACAAGATGACTTCAAATCAAAAAATTGTCAACTGCAAAGTTTCATAACTTTTCGAGATCTACAACTTTCATTTTGGTAGTTTCTCCGTCTGAGGTCATTTAGGACCTGTCGGCCAGTGGGCGGCCGACAGGCCTATTTGCCCGATATGGCCCACAAGATGATTTCAAACCAAAAAGTCGTCAACTACAAAGTTTCATAATTTTTTATGATCTACAACTTTCATTTTGGTAGTTTCTCCGTCCGAGGTCATTTAGGACGTGTCGGTCACCGACCGGCCTATTTGCCCGATGTGGCCCACATGACGATTTCAAATCAAAAAGTTGTCATCTACGATGTCGCGGCATTTTTCGCGCGAAAATCACGGGCTTTGCGCCAGCGAGGATTCGAACCCACGTCCTCCCAACGCGCGTAACCTCCTCTACCACTGCACCTCGTGCTCACTTGTGCCGATGATGGATTTTGGTTCCCCACATATTATACTAAACTGAGCATAATTTGATTGTTTAACACCCTAAACGATTTCAAATGAAAAAGTTGTCAACTGCAAAGTTTCATAACTTTTCGAGATCAACAACTTTTATTTCTATAGTTTCTCCATCCGAGGTCATTTAGGACCTGTCGTCCGGTGGGCGGCCGACAGGCCTATTTGCCCGATATGGCCCACAAGATGATTTCAAATCAAAAAGTTGTCAACTGCAAAGTTTTATAACTTTTCGAGATCTACAACTTTCATTTTGGTAGTTTCTCCGTCTGAGGTCATTTAGGACCTGTCGGCCAGTTGGTGGCCGACAGACCTATTTGCCCGATATGGCCCACAAGATGATTTCAAATCAAAAAGTTGTCAACTGTAAAGTTTCATAACTTTTCGAGATCTACAACTTTCATTTTGGTAGTTTCTCCGTCTCAGGTCATTTAGGACCTGTCGGCCAGTGGGCGGCCGACAGGCCTATTTGCCCGATATGGCCCACAAGATGATTTCAAACCAAAAAGTCGTCAACTACAAAGTTTCATAATTTTTTATGATCTACAACTTTCATTTTGGTAGTTTCTCCATCCGAGGTCATTTAGGACGTGTCGGTCACCGACCGGCCTATTTGCCCGATGTGGCCCACATGACGATTTCAAATCAAAAAGTTGTCATCTACGATGTCACGGCATTTTTCGCACGAAAATCACGGGCTTTGCGCCAGCGAGGATTCGAACCCACGTCCTCCCAACGCGCGTAGCCTCCTCTACCACTGCACCTCGTGCTCACTTGTGCCGATAATGGATTTTGGTTCCCCACATATTATACTAAACTGAGCATAATTTGATTGTTTAACACCCTAAACGATTTCAAATGAAAAAGTTGTCAACTGCAAAGTTTCATAACTTTTCGAGATCAACAACTTTTATTTCTATAGTTTCTCCATCCGAGGTCATTTAGGACCTGTCGTCCGGTGGGCGGCCGACAGGCCTATTTGCCCGATATGGCCCAAAAGATGATTTCAAATCAAAAAATTGTCAACTGTAAAGTTTCATAACTTTTCGAGATCTACAACTTTCATTTTGGTAGTTTCTCCGTCTGAGGTCATTTAGGACCTGTTGGCCAGTGGGCGGCCGACAGGCCTATTTGCCCGATATGGCCCACAAGATTATTTCAAATCAAAAAGTCGTCAACTACAAAGTTTCATAATTTTTTATGATCTACAACTTTCATTTTGGTAGTTTCTCCGTCCGAGGTCATTTAGGACGTGTCGGTCACCGACCGGCCTATTTGCCCGATGTGGCCCACATGACGATTTCAAATCAAAAAGTTGTCATCTACGATGTCGCGGCATTTTTCGCGCGAAAATCACGTGCTTTACGCCAGCGAGGATTCGAACCCACATCCTCCCAATGCGCGTAGCCTCCTCTACCACTGCACCTCGTGCTCACATGTGCCGATAATGGATTTTGGTTCCCCGCATATTATACTAAACTGAGCATAATTTGATTGTTTAGCACCCTAAACGATTTCAAATGAAAAAGTTGTCAACTGCAAAGTTTCATAACTTTTCGAGATCAACAACTTTCATTTTGGTAGTTTCTCCATCCGAGGTCATTTAAGACCTGTCGGCCGGTGGGCGACCGACAACCCTATTTGCCCGATATGGCCCACAAGATGATTTCAAATCAAAAAGTTGTCAACTGCAAAGTTTCATAAGCTTTCGAGATCAACAACTTTCATTTTGGTAGTTTCTCCATCCGAGGTCATTTAGGACTTGTCGGCCGGTGGGCGGCCGACAGGCCTATTTGCCCGATATGGCCCATAAGATGATTTCAAATCAAAAAGTTGTCAACTGTAAAGTTTCATAACTTTTCGAGATCTACAACTTTCATTTTGGTAGTTTCTCCGTCTGAGGTCATTTAGGACCTGTCAGCCAGTGGGTGGCCGATAGGCCTATTTGCCCGATATGGCCCACAAGATGATTTCAAATCAAAAAGTCGTCAACTACAAAGTTTCATAATTTTTTATGATCTACAACTTTCACTTTGGTAGTTTCGACGTCCGAGGTCATTTAGGACGTGTCGGTCACCGACCGGCCTATTTGCCCGATGTGGCCCACATGATGATTTCAAATCAAAAAGTTGTCATCTACGATGTCGCGGCATTTTTCGCGCGAAAATCACGCGCTTTGCGCCAGCGAGGATTCGAACCCACGTCCTCCCAACGTGCGTAGCCTCCTCTACCACTGCACCTCGTGCTCACATGTGCCGATAATGGATTTTGGTTCCCCACATATTATACTAAACTGAGCATAATTTGATTGTTTAACACCCTAAACGATTTCAAATGAAAAAGTTGTCAACTGCAAAGTTTCATAACTTTTCGAGATCAACAACTTTTATTTCTATAGTTTCTCCATCCGAGGTCATTTAGGGCCTGTCGTCCGGTGGGCGGCCGACAGGCCTATTTGCCCGATATGGCCCACAAGATGACTTCAAATCAAAAAATTGTCAACTGCAAAGTTTCATAACTTTTCGAGATCTACAACTTTCATTTTGGTAGTTTCTCCGTCTGAGGTCATTTAGGACCTGTCGGCCAGTGGGCGGCCGACAGGCCTATTTGCCCGATATGGCCCACAAGATGATTTCAAACCAAAAAGTCATCAACTACAAAGTTTCATAATTTTTTATGATCTACAACTTTCATTTTGGTAGTTTCTCCGTCCGAGGTCATTTAGGACGTGTCGGTCACCGACCGGCCTATTTGCCCGATGTGGCCCACATGACGATTTCAAATCAAAAAGTTGTCATCTACGATGTCGCGGCATTTTTCGCGCGAAAATCACGGGCTTTGCGCCAGCGAGGATTCGAACCCACGTCCTCCCAACGCGCGTAGCCTCCTCTACCACTGCACCTCGTGCTCACTTGTGCCGATAATGGATTTTGGTTCCCCACATATTATACTAAACTGAGCATAATTTGATTGTTTAACACCCTAAACGATTTCAAATGAAAAAGTTGTCAACTGCAAAGTTTCATAACTTTTCGAGATCAACAACTTTTATTTCTATAGTTTCTCCATCCGAGGTCATTTAGGACCTGTCGTCCGGTGGGCGGCCGACAGGCCTATTTGCCCGATATGGCCCAAAAGATGATTTCAAATCAAAAAATTGTCAACTGTAAAGTTTCATAACTTTTCGAGATCTACAACTTTCATTTTGGTAGTTTCTCCGTCTGAGGTCATTTAGGACCTGTTGGCCAGTGGGCGGCCGACAGGCCTATTTGCCCGATATGGCCCACAAGATTATTTCAAATCAAAAAGTCGTCAACTACAAAGTTTCATAATTTTTTATGATCTACAACTTTCATTTTGGTAGTTTCTCCGTCCGAGGTCATTTAGGACGTGTCGGTCACCGACCGGCCTATTTGCCCGATGTGGCCCACATGACGATTTCAAATCAAAAAGTTGTCATCTACGATGTCGCGGCATTTTTCGCGCGAAAATCACGTGCTTTACGCCAGCGAGGATTCGAACCCACATCCTCCCAATGCGCGTAGCCTCCTCTACCACTGCACCTCGTGCTCACATGTGCCGATAATGGATTTTGGTTCCCCGCATATTATACTAAACTGAGCATAATTTGATTGTTTAGCACCCTAAACGATTTCAAATGAAAAAGTTGTCAACTGCAAAGTTTCATAACTTTTCGAGATCAACAACTTTCATTTTGGTAGTTTCACCATCCGAGGTCATTTAAGACCTGTCGGCCGGTGGGCGGCCGACAGCCCTATTTGCCCGATATGGCCCACAAGATGATTTCAAATCAAAAAGTTGTCAACTGCAAAGTTTCATAAGCTTTCGAGATCAACAACTTTCATTTTGGTAGTTTCTCCATCCGAGGTCATTTAGGACTTGTCGGCCGGTGGGCGGCCGACAGGCCTATTTGCCCGATATGGCCCATAAGATGATTTCAAATCAAAAAGTTGTCAACTGTAAAGTTTCATAACTTTTCGAGATCTACAACTTTCATTTTGGTAGTTTCTCCGTCTGAGGTCATTTAGGACCTGTCAGCCAGTGGGTGGCCGATAGGCCTATTTGCCCGATATGGCCCACAAGATGATTTCAAATCAAAAAGTCGTCAACTACAAAGTTTCATAATTTTTTATGATCTACAACTTTCACTTTGGTAGTTTCGACGTCCGAGGTCATTTAGGACGTGTCGGTCACCGACCGGCCTATTTGCCCGATGTGGCCCACATGATGATTTCAAATCAAAAAGTTGTCATCTACGATGTCGCGGCATTTTTCGCGCGAAAATCACGCGCTTTGCGCCAGCGAGGATTCGAACCCACGTCCTCCCAACGTGCGTAGCCTCCTCTACCACTGCACCTCGTGCTCACATGTGCCGATAATGGATTTTGGTTCCCCACATATTATACTAAACTGAGCATAATTTGATTGTTTAACACCCTAAACGATTTCAAATGAAAAAGTTGTCAACTGCAAAGTTTCATAACTTTTCGAGATCAACAACTTTTATTTCTATAGTTTCTCCATCCGAGGTCATTTAGGGCCTGTCGTCCGGTGGGCGGCCGACAGGCCTATTTGCCCGATATGGCCCACAAGATGACTTCAAATCAAAAAATTGTCAACTGCAAAGTTTCATAACTTTTCGAGATCTACAACTTTCATTTTGGTAGTTTCTCCGTCTGAGGTCATTTAGGACCTGTCGGCCAGTGGGCGGCCGACAGGCCTATTTGCCCGATATGGCCCACAAGATGATTTCAAACCAAAAAGTCATCAACTACAAAGTTTCATAATTTTTTATGATCTACAACTTTCATTTTGGTAGTTTCTCCGTCCGAGGTCATTTAGGACGTGTCGGTCACCGACCGGCCTATTTGCCCGATGTGGCCCACATGACGATTTCAAATCAAAAAGTTGTCATCTACGATGTCGCGGCATTTTTCGCGCGAAAATCACGGGCTTTGCGCCAGCGAGGATTCGAACCCACGTCCTCCCAACGCGCGTAGCCTCCTCTACCACTGCACCTCGTGCTCACTTGTGCCGATAATGGATTTTGGTTCCCCACATATTATACTAAACTGAGCATAATTTGATTGTTTAACACCCTAAACGATTTCAAATGAAAAAGTTGTCAACTGCAAAGTTTCATAACTTTTCGAGATCAACAACTTTTATTTCTATAGTTTCTCCATCCGAGGTCATTTAGGACCTGTCGTCCGGTGGGCGGCCGACAGGCCTATTTGCCCGATATGGCCCAAAAGATGATTTCAAATCAAAAAATTGTCAACTGTAAAGTTTCATAACTTTTCGAGATCTACAACTTTCATTTTGGTAGTTTCTCCGTCTGAGGTCATTTAGGACCTGTTGGCCAGTGGGCGGCCGACAGGCCTATTTGCCCGATATGGCCCACAAGATTATTTCAAATCAAAAAGTCGTCAACTACAAAGTTTCATAATTTTTTATGATCTACAACTTTCATTTTGGTAGTTTCTCCGTCCGAGGTCATTTAGGACGTGTCGGTCACCGACCGGCCTATTTGCCCGATGTGGCCCACATGACGATTTCAAATCAAAAAGTTGTCATCTACGATGTCGCGGCATTTTTCGCGCGAAAATCACGTGCTTTACGCCAGCGAGGATTCGAACCCACATCCTCCCAATGCGCGTAGCCTCCTCTACCACTGCACCTCGTGCTCACATGTGCCGATAATGGATTTTGGTTCCCCGCATATTATACTAAACTGAGCATAATTTGATTGTTTAGCACCCTAAACGATTTCAAATGAAAAAGTTGTCAACTGCAAAGTTTCATAACTTTTCGAGATCAACAACTTTCATTTTGGTAGTTTCTCCATCCGAGGTCATTTAAGACCTGTCGGCCGGTGGGCGGCCGACAGCCCTATTTGCCCGATATGGCCCACAAGATGATTTCAAATCAAAAAGTTGTCAACTGCAAAGTTTCATAAGCTTTCGAGATCAACAACTTTCATTTTGGTAGTTTCTCCATCCGAGGTCATTTAGGACTTGTCGGCCGGTGGGCGGCCGACAGGCCTATTTGCCCGATATGGCCCATAAGATGATTTCAAATCAAAAAGTTGTCAACTGTAAAGTTTCATAACTTTTCGAGATCTACAACTTTCATTTTGGTAGTTTCTCCGTCTGAGGTCATTTAGGACCTGTCAGCCAGTGGGTGGCCGATAGGCCTATTTGCCCGATATGGCCCACAAGATGATTTCAAATCAAAAAGTCGTCAACTACAAAGTTTCATAATTTTTTATGATCTACAACTTTCACTTTGGTAGTTTCGACGTCCGAGGTCATTTAGGACGTGTCGGTCACCGACCGGCCTATTTGCCCGATGTGGCCCACATGATGATTTCAAATCAAAAAGTTGTCATCTACGATGTCGCGGCATTTTTCGCGCGAAAATCACGCGCTTTGCGCCAGCGAGGATTCGAACCCACGTCCTCCCAACGTGCGTAGCCTCCTCTACCACTGCACCTCGTGCTCACATGTGCCGATAATGGATTTTGGTTCCCCACATATTATACTAAACTGAGCATAATTTGATTGTTTAACACCCTAAACGATTTCAAATGAAAAAGTTGTCAACTGCAAAGTTTCATAACTTTTCGAGATCAACAACTTTTATTTCTATAGTTTCTCCATCCGAGGTCATTTAGGGCCTGTCGTCCGGTGGGCGGCCGACAGGCCTATTTGCCCGATATGGCCCACAAGATGACTTCAAATCAAAAAATTGTCAACTGCAAAGTTTCATAACTTTTCGAGATCTACAACTTTCATTTTGGTAGTTTCTCCGTCTGAGGTCATTTAGGACCTGTCGGCCAGTGGGCGGCCGACAGGCCTATTTGCCCGATATGGCCCACAAGATGATTTCAAACCAAAAAGTCATCAACTACAAAGTTTCATAATTTTTTATGATCTACAACTTTCATTTTGGTAGTTTCTCCGTCCGAGGTCATTTAGGACGTGTCGGTCACCGACCGGCCTATTTGCCCGATGTGGCCCACATGACGATTTCAAATCAAAAAGTTGTCATCTACGATGTCGCGGCATTTTTCGCGCGAAAATCACGGGCTTTGCGCCAGCGAGGATTCGAACCCACGTCCTCCCAACGCGCGTAGCCTCCTCTACCACTGCACCTCGTGCTCACTTGTGCCGATAATGGATTTTGGTTCCCCACATATTATACTAAACTGAGCATAATTTGATTGTTTAACACCCTAAACGATTTCAAATGAAAAAGTTGTCAACTGCAAAGTTTCATAACTTTTCGAGATCAACAACTTTTATTTCTATAGTTTCTCCATCCGAGGTCATTTAGGACCTGTCGTCCGGTGGGCGGCCGACAGGCCTATTTGCCCGATATGGCCCAAAAGATGATTTCAAATCAAAAAATTGTCAACTGTAAAGTTTCATAACTTTTCGAGATCTACAACTTTCATTTTGGTAGTTTCTCCGTCTGAGGTCATTTAGGACCTGTTGGCCAGTGGGCGGCCGACAGGCCTATTTGCCCGATATGGCCCACAAGATTATTTCAAATCAAAAAGTCGTCAACTACAAAGTTTCATAATTTTTTATGATCTACAACTTTCATTTTGGTAGTTTCTCCGTCCGAGGTCATTTAGGACGTGTCGGTCACCGACCGGCCTATTTGCCCGATGTGGCCCACATGACGATTTCAAATCAAAAAGTTGTCATCTACGATGTCGCGGCATTTTTCGCGCGAAAATCACGTGCTTTACGCCAGCGAGGATTCGAACCCACATCCTCCCAATGCGCGTAGCCTCCTCTACCACTGCACCTCGTGCTCACATGTGCCGATAATGGATTTTGGTTCCCCGCATATTATACTAAACTGAGCATAATTTGATTGTTTAGCACCCTAAACGATTTCAAATGAAAAAGTTGTCAACTGCAAAGTTTCATAACTTTTCGAGATCAACAACTTTCATTTTGGTAGTTTCTCCATCCGAGGTCATTTAAGACCTGTCGGCCGGTGGGCGGCCGACAGCCCTATTTGCCCGATATGGCCCACAAGATGATTTCAAATCAAAAAGTTGTCAACTGCAAAGTTTCATAAGCTTTCGAGATCAACAACTTTCATTTTGGTAGTTTCTCCATCCGAGGTCATTTAGGACTTGTCGGCCGGTGGGCGGCCGACAGGCCTATTTGCCCGATATGGCCCATAAGATGATTTCAAATCAAAAAGTTGTCAACTGTAAAGTTTCATAACTTTTCGAGATCTACAACTTTCATTTTGGTAGTTTCTCCGTCTGAGGTCATTTAGGACCTGTCAGCCAGTGGGTGGCCGATAGGCCTATTTGCCCGATATGGCCCACAAGATGATTTCAAATCAAAAAGTCGTCAACTACAAAGTTTCATAATTTTTTATGATCTACAACTTTCACTTTGGTAGTTTCGACGTCCGAGGTCATTTAGGACGTGTCGGTCACCGACCGGCCTATTTGCCCGATGTGGCCCACATGATGATTTCAAATCAAAAAGTTGTCATCTACGATGTCGCGGCATTTTTCGCGCGAAAATCACGCGCTTTGCGCCAGCGAGGATTCGAACCCACGTCCTCCCAACGTGCGTAGCCTCCTCTACCACTGCACCTCGTGCTCACATGTGCCGATAATGGATTTTGGTTCCCCACATATTATACTAAACTGAGCATAATTTGATTGTTTAACACCCTAAACGATTTCAAATGAAAAAGTTGTCAACTGCAAAGTTTCATAACTTTTCGAGATCAACAACTTTTATTTCTATAGTTTCTCCATCCGAGGTCATTTAGGGCCTGTCGTCCGGTGGGCGGCCGACAGGCCTATTTGCCCGATATGGCCCACAAGATGACTTCAAATCAAAAAATTGTCAACTGCAAAGTTTCATAACTTTTCGAGATCTACAACTTTCATTTTGGTAGTTTCTCCGTCTGAGGTCATTTAGGACCTGTCGGCCAGTGGGCGGCCGACAGGCCTATTTGCCCGATATGGCCCACAAGATGATTTCAAACCAAAAAGTCATCAACTACAAAGTTTCATAATTTTTTATGATCTACAACTTTCATTTTGGTAGTTTCTCCGTCCGAGGTCATTTAGGACGTGTCGGTCACCGACCGGCCTATTTGCCCGATGTGGCCCACATGACGATTTCAAATCAAAAAGTTGTCATCTACGATGTCGCGGCATTTTTCGCGCGAAAATCACGGGCTTTGCGCCAGCGAGGATTCGAACCCACGTCCTCCCAACGCGCGTAGCCTCCTCTACCACTGCACCTCGTGCTCACTTGTGCCGATAATGGATTTTGGTTCCCCACATATTATACTAAACTGAGCATAATTTGATTGTTTAACACCCTAAACGGTTTCAAATGAAAAAGTTGTCAACTGCAAAGTTTCATAACTTTTCGAGATCAACAACTTTTATTTCTATAGTTTCTCCATCCGAGGTCATTTAGGACCTGTCGTCCGGTGGGCGGCCGACAGGCCTATTTGCCCGATATGGCCCAAAAGATGATTTCAAATCAAAAAATTGTCAACTGTAAAGTTTCATAACTTTTCGAGATCTACAACTTTCATTTTGGTAGTTTCTCCGTCTGAGGTCATTTAGGACCTGTTGGCCAGTGGGCGGCCGACAGGCCTATTTGCCCGATATGGCCCACAAGATTATTTCAAATCAAAAAGTCGTCAACTACAAAGTTTCATAATTTTTTATGATCTACAACTTTCATTTTGGTAGTTTCTCCGTCCGAGGTCATTTAGGACGTGTCGGTCACCGACCGGCCTATTTGCCCGATGTGGCCCACATGACGATTTCAAATCAAAAAGTTGTCATCTACGATGTCGCGGCATTTTTCGCGCGAAAATCACGTGCTTTACGCCAGCGAGGATTCGAACCCACATCCTCCCAATGCGCGTAGCCTCCTCTACCACTGCACCTCGTGCTCACATGTGCCGATAATGGATTTTGGTTCCCCGCATATTATACTAAACTGAGCATAATTTGATTGTTTAGCACCCTAAACGATTTCAAATGAAAAAGTTGTCAACTGCAAAGTTTCATAACTTTTCGAGATCAACAACTTTCATTTTGGTAGTTTCTCCATCCGAGGTCATTTAAGACCTGTCGGCCGGTGGGCGGCCGACAGCCCTATTTGCCCGATATGGCCCACAAGATGATTTCAAATCAAAAAGTTGTCAACTGCAAAGTTTCATAAGCTTTCGAGATCAACAACTTTCATTTTGGTAGTTTCTCCATCCGAGGTCATTTAGGACTTGTCGGCCGGTGGGCGGCCGACAGGCCTATTTGCCCGATATGGCCCATAAGATGATTTCAAATCAAAAAGTTGTCAACTGTAAAGTTTCATAACTTTTCGAGATCTACAACTTTCATTTTGGTAGTTTCTCCGTCTGAGGTCATTTAGGACCTGTCAGCCAGTGGGTGGCCGATAGGCCTATTTGCCCGATATGGCCCACAAGATGATTTCAAATCAAAAAGTCGTCAACTACAAAGTTTCATAATTTTTTATGATCTACAACTTTCACTTTGGTAGTTTCGACGTCCGAGGTCATTTAGGACGTGTCGGTCACCGACCGGCCTATTTGCCCGATGTGGCCCACATGATGATTTCAAATCAAAAAGTTGTCATCTACGATGTCGCGGCATTTTTCGCGCGAAAATCACGCGCTTTGCGCCAGCGAGGATTCGAACCCACGTCCTCCCAACGTGCGTAGCCTCCTCTACCACTGCACCTCGTGCTCACATGTGCCGATAATGGATTTTGGTTCCCCACATATTATACTAAACTGAGCATAATTTGATTGTTTAACACCCTAAACGATTTCAAATGAAAAAGTTGTCAACTGCAAAGTTTCATAACTTTTCGAGATCAACAACTTTTATTTCTATAGTTTCTCCATCCGAGGTCATTTAGGGCCTGTCGTCCGGTGGGCGGCCGACAGGCCTATTTGCCCGATATGGCCCACAAGATGACTTCAAATCAAAAAATTGTCAACTGCAAAGTTTCATAACTTTTCGAGATCTACAACTTTCATTTTGGTAGTTTCTCCGTCTGAGGTCATTTAGGACCTGTCGGCCAGTGGGCGGCCGACAGGCCTATTTGCCCGATATGGCCCACAAGATGATTTCAAACCAAAAAGTCATCAACTACAAAGTTTCATAATTTTTTATGATCTACAACTTTCATTTTGGTAGTTTCTCCGTCCGAGGTCATTTAGGACGTGTCGGTCACCGACCGGCCTATTTGCCCGATGTGGCCCACATGACGATTTCAAATCAAAAAGTTGTCATCTACGATGTCGCGGCATTTTTCGCGCGAAAATCACGGGCTTTGCGCCAGCGAGGATTCGAACCCACGTCCTCCCAACGCGCGTAGCCTCCTCTACCACTGCACCTCGTGCTCACTTGTGCCGATAATGGATTTTGGTTCCCCACATATTATACTAAACTGAGCATAATTTGATTGTTTAACACCCTAAACGATTTCAAATGAAAAAGTTGTCAACTGCAAAGTTTCATAACTTTTCGAGATCAACAACTTTTATTTCTATAGTTTCTCCATCCGAGGTCATTTAGGACCTGTCGTCCGGTGGGCGGCCGACAGGCCTATTTGCCCGATATGGCCCACAAGATGATTTCAAATCAAAAAGTTGTCAACTGCAAAGTTTTATAACTTTTCGAGATCTACAACTTTCATTTTGGTAGTTTCTCCGTCTGAGGTCATTTAGGACCTGTCGGCCAGTTGGTGGCCGACAGACCTATTTGCCCGATATGGCCCACAAGATGATTTCAAATCAAAAAGTTGTCAACTGTAAAGTTTCATAACTTTTCGAGATCTACAACTTTCATTTTGGTAGTTTCTCCGTCTGAGGTCATTTAGGACCTGTCGGCCAGTTGGTGGCCGACAGACCTATTTGCCCGATATGGCCCACAAGATGATTTCAAATCAAAAAGTCGTCAACTACAAAGTTTCATAATTTTTTATGATCTACAACTTTCATTTTGGTAGTTTCTCCATCTGAGGTCATTTAGGACGTGTCGGCCAGTGGGTGGCCGACAGGCCTATTTGCCCGATATGGCCCACAAGATGATTTCAAATCAAAAAATTGTCAACTGAAAGTTTCATAACTTTTCGAGATCTACAACTTTCATTTTGGTAGTTTCTCCGTCTGAGGTCATTTAGGACGTGTCGGCCAGTGGGTGGCCGACAGGCCTATTTGCCCGATATGGCCCACAAGATGATTTCAAACCAAAAAGTCGTCAACTACAAAGTTTCATAATTTTTTATGATCTACAACTTTCATTTTGGTAGTTTCTCCATCTGAGGTCATTTAGGACGTGTCGGCCAGTGGGTGGCCGACAGGCCTATTTGCCCGATATGGCCCACAAGATGATTTCAAATCAAAAAATTGTCAACTGAAAGTTTCATAACTTTTCGAGATCTACAACTTTCATTTTGGTAGTTTCTCCGTCTGAGGTCATTTAGGACCTGTCGGCCAGTTGGTGGCCGACAGACCTATTTGCCCGATATGGCCCACAAGATGATTTCAAATCAAAAAGTCGTCAACTACAAAGTTTCATAATTTTTTATGATCTACAACTTTCACTTTGGCAGTTTCTCCGTCCGAGGTCATTTAGGACGTGTCGGTCATCGACCGGACTATTTGCCCGATGTGGCCCACATGATGATTTTAAATAAAAAAGTTGTCATCTACGATGTCGCGGCATTTTTCGTGCGAAAATCACGTGCTTTGCGCCAGCGAGGATTCGAACCCACGTCCTCCCAACGCGCGTAGCCTCCTCTACCACTGCACCTCGTGCTCACATGTGCCGATAATGGATTTTGGTTCCCCACATATTATACTAAACTGAGCATAATTTGATTGTTTAACACCCTAAACGATTTCAAATGAAAAAGTTGTCAACTGCAAAGTTTCATAACTTTTCGAGATCAACAACTTTTATTTCTATAGTTTCTCCATCCGAGGTCATTTAGGACCTGTCGTCCGGTGGGCGGCCGACAGGCCTATTTGCTCGATATGGCCCACAAGATGATTTCAAATCAAAAAATTGTCAACTGCAAAGTTTCATAACTTTTCGAGATCTACAACTTTCATTTTGGTAGTTTCTCCGTCTGAGGTCATTTAGGACCTGTCGGCCAGTGGGCGGCCGACAGGCCTATTTGCCCGATATGGCCCACAAGATGATTTCAAACCAAAAAGTCGTCAACTACAAAGTTTCATAATTTTTTATGATCTACAACTTTCATTTTGGTAGTTTCTCCATCCGAGGTCATTTAGGACGTGTCGGTCACCGACCGGCCTATTTGCCCGATGTGGCCCACATGACGATTTCAAATCAAAAAGTTGTCATCTACGATGTCACGGCATTTTTCGCACGAAAATCACGGGCTTTGCGCCAGCGAGGATTCGAACCCACGTCCTTCCAACGCGCGTAGCCTCCTCTACCACTGCACCTCGTGCTCACTTGTGCCGATAATGGATTTTGGTTCCCCACATATTATACTAAACTGAGCATAATTTGATTGTTTAACACCCTAAACGATTTCAAATGAAAAAGTTGTCAACTGCAAAGTTTCATAACTTTTCGAGATCAACAACTTTTATTTCTATAGTTTCTCCATCCGAGGTCATTTAGGACCTGTCGTCCGGTGGGCGGCCGACAGGCCTATTTGCCCGATATGGCCCAAAAGATGATTTCAAATCAAAAAATTGTCAACTGCAAAGTTTCATAACTTTTCGAGATCTACAACTTTCATTTTGGTAGTTTCTCCGTCTGAGGTCATTTAGGACCTGTTGGCCAGTGGGCGGCCGACAGGCCTATTTGCCCGATATGGCCCACAAGATGATTTCAAATCAAAAAGTCGTCAACTACAAAGTTTCATATTTTTTTATGATCTACAACTTTCATTTTGGTAGTTTCTCCGTCCGAGGTCATTTAGGACGTGTCGGTCACCGACCGGCCTATTTGCCCGATGTGGCCCACATGACGATTTCAAATCAAAAAGTTGTCATCTACGATGTCGTGACATTTTTCGCGCGAAAATCACGTGCTTTATGCCAGCGAGGATTCGAACCCACATCCTCCCAATGCGCGTAGCCTCCTCTACCACTGCACCTCGTGCTCACATGTGCCGATAATGGATTTTGGTTCCCCGCATATTATACTAAACTGAGCATAATTTGATTGTTTAGCACCCTAAACGATTTCAAATGAAAAAGTTGTCAACTGCAAAGTTTCATAACTTTTCGAGATCAACAACTTTCATTTTGGTAGTTTCTCCATCCGAGGTCATTTAAGACCTGTCGGCCGGTGGGCGGCCGACAGCCCTATTTGCCCGATATGGCCCACAAGATGATTTCAAATCAAAAAGTTGTCAACTGCAAAGTTTCATAAGCTTTCGAGATCAACAACTTTCATTTTGGTAGTTTCTCCATCCGAGGTCATTTAGGACTTGTCGGCCGGTGGGCGGCCGACAGGCCTATTTGCCCGATATGGCCCACAAGATGATTTCAAATCAAAAAGTTGTCAACTGTAAAGTTTCATAACTTTTCGAGATCTACAACTTTCATTTTGGTAGTTTCTCCGTCTGAGGTCATTTAGGACCTGTCAGCCAGTGGGTGGCCGATAGGCCTATTTGCCCGATATGGCCCACAAGATGATTTCAAATCAAAAAGTCGTCAACTACAAAGTTTCATAATTTTTTATGATCTACAACTTTCACTTTGGTAGTTTCGACGTCCGAGGTCATTTAGGACGTGTCGGTCACCGACCGGCCTATATTCCCGATGTGGCCCACATGACGATTTCAAATCAAAAAGTTGTCATCTACGATGTCGCGGCATTTTTCACGCGAAAATCACGCGCTTTGCGCCAGCGAGGATTCGAACCCACGTCCTCCCAACGTGCGTAGCCTCCTCTACCACTGCACCTCGTGCTCACATGTGCCGATAATGGATTTTGGTTCCCCACATATTATACTAAACTGAGCATAATTTGATTGTTTAACACCCTAAACGATTTCAAATGAAAAAGTTGTCAACTGCAAAGTTTCATAACTTTTCGAGATCAACAACTTTTATTTCTATAGTTTCTCCATCCGAGGTCATTTAGGGCCTGTCGTCCGGTGGGTGGCCGACAGGCCTATTTGCCCGATATGGCCCACAAGATGACTTCAAATCAAAAAATTGTCAACTGCAAAGTTTCATAACTTTTCGAGATCTACAACTTTCATTTTGGTAGTTTCTCCGTCTGAGGTCATTTAGGACCTGTCGGCCAGTGGGCGGCCGACAGGCCTATTTGCCCGATATGGCCCACAAGATGATTTCAAACCAAAAAGTCATCAACTACAAAGTTTCATAATTTTTTATGATCTACAACTTTCATTTTGGTAGTTTCTCCGTCCGAGGTCATTTAGGACGTGTCGGTCACCGACCGGCCTATTTGCCCGATGTGGCCCACATGACGATTTCAAATCAAAAAGTTGTCATCTACGATGTCGCGGCATTTTTCGTGCGAAAATCACGGGCTTTGCGCCAGCGAGGATTCGAACCCACGTCCTCCCAACGCGCGTAGCCTCCTCTACCACTGCACCTCGTGCTCACTTGTGCCGATAATGGATTTTGGTTCCCCACATATTATACTAAACTGAGCATAATTTGATTGTTTAACACCCTAAACGATTTCAAATGAAAAAGTTGTCAACTGCAAAGTTTCATAACTTTTCGAGATCAACAACTTTTATTTCTATAGTTTCTCCATCCGAGGTCATTTAGGACCTGTCGTCCGGTGGGCGGCCGACAGGCCTATTTGCCCGATATGGCCCACAAGATGATTTCAAATCAAAAAATTGTCAACTGCAAAGTTTCATAACTTTTCGAGATCTACAACTTTCATTTTGGTAGTTTCTCCGTCTGAGGTCATTTAGGACCTGTCGGCCAGTGGGCGGCCGACAGGCCTATTTGCCCGATATGGCCCACAAGATGATTTCAAACCAAAAAGTCGTCAACTACAAAGTTTCATAATTTTTTATGATCTACAACTTTCATTTTGGTAGTTTCTCCATCCGAGGTCATTTAGGACGTGTCGGTCACCGACCGGCCTATTTGCCCGATGTGGCCCACATGACGATTTCAAATCAAAAAGTTGTCATCTACGATGTCACGGCATTTTTCGCACGAAAATCACGGGCTTTGCGCCAGCGAGGATTCGAACCCACGTCCTTCCAACGCGCGTAGCCTCCTCTACCACTGCACCTCGTGCTCACTTGTGCCGATAATGGATTTTGGTTCCCCACATATTATACTAAACTGAGCATAATTTGATTGTTTAACACCCTAAATGATTTCAAATGAAAAAGTTGTCAACTGCAAAGTTTCATAACTTTTCGAGATCAACAACTTTTATTTCTATAGTTTCTCCATCCGAGGTCATTTAGGACCTGTCGTCCGGTGGGCGGCCGACAGGCCTATTTGCCCGATATGGCCCAAAAGATGATTTCAAATCAAAAAATTGTCAACTGCAAAGTTTCATAACTTTTCGAGATCTACAACTTTCATTTTGGTAGTTTCTCCGTCTGAGGTCATTTAGGACCTGTTGGCCAGTGGGCGGCCGACAGGCCTATTTGCCCGATATGGCCCACAAGATGATTTCAAATCAAAAAGTCGTCAACTACAAAGTTTCATATTTTTTTATGATCTACAACTTTCATTTTGGTAGTTTCTCCGTCCGAGGTCATTTAGGACGTGTCGGTCACCGACCGGCCTATTTGCCCGATGTGGCCCACATGACGATTTCAAATCAAAAAGTTGTCATCTACGATGTCGTGACATTTTTCGCGCGAAAATCACGTGCTTTATGCCAGCGAGGATTCGAACCCACATCCTCCCAATGCGCGTAGCCTCCTCTACCACTGCACCTCGTGCTCACATGTGCCGATAATGGATTTTGGTTCCCCGCATATTATACTAAACTGAGCATAATTTGATTGTTTAGCACCCTAAACGATTTCAAATGAAAAAGTTGTCAACTGCAAAGTTTCATAACTTTTCGAGATCAACAACTTTCATTTTGGTAGTTTCTCCATCCGAGGTCATTTAAGACCTGTCGGCCGGTGGGCGGCCGACAGCCCTATTTGCCCGATATGGCCCACAAGATGATTTCAAATCAAAAAGTTGTCAACTGCAAAGTTTCATAAGCTTTCGAGATCAACAACTTTCATTTTGGTAGTTTCTCCATCCGAGGTCATTTAGGACTTGTCGGCCGGTGGGCGGCCGACAGGCCTATTTGCCCGATATGGCCCACAAGATGATTTCAAATCAAAAAGTTGTCAACTGTAAAGTTTCATAACTTTTCGAGATCTACAACTTTCATTTTGGTAGTTTCTCCGTCTGAGGTCATTTAGGACCTGTCAGCCAGTGGGTGGCCGATAGGCCTATTTGCCCGATATGGCCCACAAGATGATTTCAAATCAAAAAGTCGTCAACTACAAAGTTTCATAATTTTTTATGATCTACAACTTTCACTTTGGTAGTTTCGACGTCCGAGGTCATTTAGGACGTGTCGGTCACCGACCGGCCTATTTGCCCGATGTGGCCCACATGACGATTTCAAATAAAAAAGTTGTCATCTACGATGTCGCGGCATTTTTCACGCGAAAATCACGCGCTTTGCGCCAGCGAGGATTCGAACCCACGTCCTCCCAACGTGCGTAGCCTCCTCTACCACTGCACCTCGTGCTCACATGTGCCGATAATGGATTTTGGTTCCCCACATATTATACTAAACTGAGCATAATTTGATTGTTTAACACCCTAAACGATTTCAAATGAAAAAGTTGTCAACTGCAAAGTTTCATAACTTTTCGAGATCAACAACTTTTATTTCTATAGTTTCTCCATCCGAGGTCATTTAGGGCCTGTCGTCCGGTGGGTGGCCGACAGGCCTATTTGCCCGATATGGCCCACAAGATGACTTCAAATCAAAAAATTGTCAACTGCAAAGTTTCATAACTTTTCGAGATCTACAACTTTCATTTTGGTAGTTTCTCCGTCTGAGGTCATTTAGGACCTGTCGGCCAGTGGGCGGCCGACAGGCCTATTTGCCCGATATGGCCCACAAGATGATTTCAAACCAAAAAGTCATCAACTACAAAGTTTCATAATTTTTTATGATCTACAACTTTCATTTTGGTAGTTTCTCCGTCCGAGGTCATTTAGGACGTGTCGGTCACCGACCGGCCTATTTGCCCGATGTGGCCCACATGACGATTTCAAATCAAAAAGTTGTCATCTACGATGTCGCGGCATTTTTCGTGCGAAAATCACGGGCTTTGCGCCAGCGAGGATTCGAACCCACGTCCTCCCAACGCGCGTAGCCTCCTCTACCACTGCACCTCGTGCTCACTTGTGCCGATAATGGATTTTGGTTCCCCACATATTATACTAAACTGAGCATAATTTGATTGTTTAACACCCTAAACGATTTCAAATGAAAAAGTTGTCAACTGCAAAGTTTCATAACTTTTCGAGATCAACAACTTTTATTTCTATAGTTTCTCCATCCGAGGTCATTTAGGACCTGTCGTCCGGTGGGCGGCCGACAGGCCTATTTGCCCGATATGGCCCACAAGATGATTTCAAATCAAAAAATTGTCAACTGCAAAGTTTCATAACTTTTCGAGATCTACAACTTTCATTTTGGTAGTTTCTCCGTCTGAGGTCATTTAGGACCTGTCGGCCAGTGGGCGGCCGACAGGCCTATTTGCCCGATATGGCCTACAAGATGATTTCAAACCAAAAAGTCGTCAACTACAAAGTTTCATAATTTTTTATGATCTACAACTTTCATTTTGGTAGTTTCTCCGTCCGAGGTCATTTAGGACGTGTCGGTCACCGACCGGCCTATTTGCCCGATGTGGCCCACATGACGATTTCAAATCAAAAAGTTGTCATCTACGATGTCACGGCATTTTTCGCGCGAAAATCACGTGCTTTACGCCAGCGAGGATTCGAACCCACATCCTCCCAATGCGCGTAGCCTCCTCTACCACTGCACCTCGTGCTCACATGTGCCGATAATGGATTTTGGTTCCCCACATATTATACTAAACTGAGCATAATTTGATTGTGTAGCACCCTAAACGATTTCAAATGAAAAAGTTGTCAACTGCAAAGTTTCATAACTTTTCGAGATCAACAACTTTCATTTTGGTAGTTTCTCCATCCGAGGTCATTTAAGACCTGTCGGCCGGTGGGCGGCCGACAGCCCTATTTGCCCGATATGGCCCACAAGATGATTTCAAATCAAAAAGTTGTCAACTGCAAAGTTTCATAAGTTTTCGAGATCAACAACTTTCATTTTGGTAGTTTCTCCATCCGAGGTCATTTAGGACTTGTCGGCCGGTGGGCGGCCGACAGGCCTATTTGCCCGATATGGCCCACAAGATGATTTCAAATCAAAAAGTTGTCAACTGTAAAGTTTCATAACTTTTCAAGATCTACAACTTTCATTTTGGTAGTTTCTCCGTCTGAGGTCATTTAGGACCTGTCGGCCAGTGGGTGGCCGATAGGCCTATTTGCCCGATATGGCCCACAAGATGATTTCAAATCAAAAAGTCGTCAACTACAAAGTTTCATAATTTTTTATGATCTACAACTTTCACTTTGGTAGTTTCGACGTCCGAGGTCATTTAGGACGTGTCGGTCACCGACCGGCCTATTTGCCCGATGTGGCCCACATGATGATTTCAAATCAAAAAGTTGTCATCTACGATGTCGCGGCATTTTTCGCGCGAAAATCACGCGCTTTGCGCCAGCGAGGATTCGAACCCACGTCCTCCCAACGTGCGTAGCCTCCTCTACCACTGCACCTCGTGCTCACATGTGCCGATAATGGATTTTGGTTCCCCACATATTATACTAAACTGAGCATAATTTGATTGTTTAACACCCTAAACGATTTCAAATGAAAAAGTTGTCAACTGCAAAGTTTCATAACTTTTCGAGATCAACAACTTTTATTTCTATAGTTTCTCCATCCGAGGTCATTTAGGACCTGTCGTCCGGTGGGCGGCCGACAGGCCTATTTGCCCGATATGGCCCACAAGATGATTTCAAATCAAAAAGTTATCAACTGCAAAGTTTCATAACTTTTCAAGATCTACAACTTTTATTTTGGTAGTTTCTCCGTCTGAGGTCATTTAGGACCTGTCGGCCAGTGGGCGGCCGATAGGCCTATTCGCCCGATATGGCCCACAAGATGATTTCAAATCAAAAAGTCGTCAACTACAAAGTTTCATAATTTTTTATGATCTACAACTTTCATATCGGTAGTTTCTCCGACCGAGGTCATTTAGGACGTGTCGGTCACCGACCGTCCTATGCCTGATGTAGCCCACGTGACGATTCCAAATCAAAAAGTTGTCATCTACGATGTCGCGACATTTTTCATGCGAAAATCACGCGCTTTGCGTCAGCGAGGATTCGAACCCGCGTCCTCCCAACGCGCGTAGCCTCCTCTACCACTGCACCTCGTGCTCACATGTGCCGATAATGGATTTTGGTTCCCCACATATTATACTAAACTGAGCATAATTTGATTGTTTAACGCCCTAAACGATTTCAAATGAAAAAGTTGTCAACTGCAAAGTTTCATAACTATTTTCGAGATCAACAACTTTCATTTTGGTAGTTTCTCCATCCGAGGTCATTTAGGACCTGTCGTCCGGTGGGCGGCCGACAGGCCTATTTGCCCGATATGGCCCACAAAATGATTTCAAATCAAAAAGTTGTCAACTGCAAAGTTTCATAACTTTTCGAGATCTACAACTTTCATTTTGGTAGTTTCTCCGTCTGAGGTCATTTAGGACCTGTCGGCCAGTGGGTGGCCGACAGGCCTATTTGCCCGATATGGCCCACAAGATGATTTCAAATCAAAAAGTCGTCAACTACAAAGTTTCATAATTTTTTATGATCTACAACTTTCATTTTGGTAGTTTCTCCGTCCGAGGTTATTTAGGACTTGTCGGCCGGTGGGCGGCCGACAGGCCTATTTGCCCGATATGGCCCACAAGATGATTTCAAATTAAAAAGTTATCAACTGTAAAGTTTCATAACTTTTCGAGATCTACAACTTTCATTTTGGTAGTTTCTCCGTCTGAGGTCATTTAGGACCTGTCGGCCAGTGGGTGGCCGATAGGCCTATTTGCCCGATATGGCCCACAAGATGATTTCAAATCAAAAAGTCGTCAACTACAAAGTTTCATAATTTTTTATGATCTACAACTTTCACTTTGGTAGTTTCGACGTCCGAGGTCATTTAGGACGTGTCAGTCACCGACCGGCCTATTTGCCCGATGTGGCCCACATGATGATTTCAAATCAAAAAGTTGTCATCTACGATGTCGCGGCATTTTTCACGCGAAAATCACGCGCTTTGCGCCAGCGAGGATTCAAACCCACGTCCTCCCAACGTGCGTAGCCTCCTCTACCACTGCACCTCGTGCTCACATGTGCCGATAATGGATTTTGGTTCCCCACATATTATACTAAACTGAGCATAATTTGATTGTTTAACACCCTAAACGATTTCAAATGAAAAAGTTGTCAACTGCAAAGTTTCATAACTTTTCGAGATCAACAACTTTTATTTCTATAGTTTCTCCATCCGAGGTCATTTAGGACCTGTCGTCCGGTGGGCGGCCGACAGGCCTATTTGCCCGATATGGCCCACAAGATGATTTCAAATCAAAAAGTTATCAACTGCAAAGTTTCATAACTTTTCAAGATCTACAACTTTCATTTTGGTAGTTTCTCCGTCCGAGGTCATTTAGGACCTGTCGGCCAGTTGGTGGCCGACAGGCCTATTTGCCCGATATGGCCCACAAGATGATTTCAAATCAAAAATTCGTCAACTACAAAGTTTCATAATTTTTTATGATCTACAACTTTCATTTTGGTAGTTTCTCCGTCCGAGGTCATTTAGGACGTGTCGGTCACCGACCGGCCTATTTGCCCGATGTGGCCCACATGACGATTTCAAATCAAAACGTTGTCATCTACGATGTCGCGGCATTTTTCGCGCGAAAATCACGCGCTTTCCGCCAGCGAGCATTCGAACCCACGTCCTCCCAACGCGCGTAGCCTCCTCTACCACTACACCTCATGCTCACATGTGCCGATGATGGATTTTGGTTCCCCACATATTATACTAAACTGAGCATAATTTGATTGTTTAACACCCTAAACGATTTCAAATGAAAAAGTTGTCAACTGCAAAGTTTCATAACTTTTCGAGATCAACAACTTTTATTTCTGTAGTTTCTTCATCCGAGGTCATTTAGGACCTGTCGTCCGGTGGGCGGCCGACAGGCCTATTTGCCCGATATGGCCCACAAGATGATTTCAAATCAAAAAGTGGTCAACTGCAAAGTTTCATAACTTTTTGAGATCTACAACTTTCATTTTGGTAGTTTCTCCGTCTGAGGAAATTTAGGACCTGTCGGCCAGTGGGCGGCCGATAGGTCTATTTGCCCGATATGGCCCACAAGATGATTTCAAATCAAAAAGTTGTCAACTACAAAGTTTCATAATTTTTTATCATCTACAACTTTCATTTCGGTAGTTTCTCCGACCGAGGTCATTTAGGACGTGTCGGTCACCGACCGGCCTATTTGCCCGATGTGGCCCACGTGACGATTTCAAAATCAAAAAGTTGTCATCTACGATGTCGCAGCATTTTTCGCGTGAAAATCACGCGCTTTGCGCCAGCGAGGATTCGAACCCACGTCCTCCCAACGCGCGTAGCCTCCTCTACCACTGCACCTCGTGCTCACATGTGCCGATAATGGATTTTGGTTCCCCACATATTATACTAAACTGAGCATAATTTGATTGTTTAACACCCTAAACGATTTCAAATGAAAAAGTTGTCAACTGCAAAGTTTCATAACTTTTCGAGATCAACAACTTTCATTTTGGTAGTTTCTTCATCCGAGGTCATTTAGGACCTGTCGGCCGGTGGGCGGCCGACAGGCCTATTTGCCCGATATGGCCCACAAGATGATTTCAAATAAAAAAGTTGTCAACTGCAAAGTTTCATAACTTTTTGAGATCTACAACTTTCATTTTGGTAGTTTCTCCATCTGAGGTCATTTAGGACCTGTCGGCCAGTGGGTGGCCGATAGGCCTATTTGCCCGATATTCCCCACAAGATGATTTCAAATCAAAAAGTCGTCAACTACAAAGTTTCATAATTTTTTATGATCTACAACTTTCACTTTGGTAGTTTCGACGTCCGAGGTCATTTAGGACGTGTCGGTCACCGACCGGCCTATTTGCCCGATGTGGCCCACATGATGATTTCAAATCAAAAAGTTGTCATCTACGATGTCGCGGCATTTTTCGCACGAAAATCACGCGCTTTGCGCCAGCGAGGATTCGAACCCACGTCCTCCCAACGTGCGTAGCCTCCTCTACCACTGCACCTCGTGCTCACTTGTGCCGATAATGGATTTTGGTTCCCCACATATTATACTAAACTGAGCATAATTTGATTGTTTAACACCCTAAACGATTTCAAATGGAAAAGTTGTCAACTGCAAAGTTTCATAACTTTTCGAGATCAACAACTTTTATTTCTATAGTTTCTCCATCCGAGGTCATTTAGGACCTGTCGTCCGATGGGCGGCCGACAGGCCTATTTGCCCGATATGGCCCACAAGATGATTTCAAATCAAAAAGTTATCAACTACAAAGTTTCATAACTTTTCAAGATCTACAACTTTCATTTTGGTAGTTTCTCCGTCTGAGGTCATTTAGGACCTGTCGGCCAGTGGGCGGCCGATAGGCCTATTCGCCCGATATGGCCCACAAGATGATTTCAAATCAAAAAGTCATCAACTACAAAGTTTCATAATTTTTTATGATCTACAACTTTCATTTTGGTAGTTTCTCCGTCCGAGGTCATTTAGGACGTGTCGGTCACCGACCGGCCTATTTGCCCGATGTGGCCCACATGACGATTTCAAATCAAAAAGTTGTCATCTACGATGTCGTGGCATTTTTCGCGCGAAAATCACGTGCTTTACGCCAGCGAGGATTCGAACCCACATCCTCCCAATGCGCGTAGCCTCCTCTACCACTGCACCTCGTGCTCACATGTGCCGATAATGGATTTTGGTTCCCCACATATTATACTAAACTGAGAATAATTTGATTGTTTAGCACCCTAAACGATTTCAAATGAAAAAGTTGTCAACTGCAAAGTTTCATAACTTTTCGAGATCAACAACTTTCATTTTGGTAGTTTCTCCATCCGAGGTCATTTAAGACCTGTCGGCCGGTGGGCGGCCGACAGCCTTATTTGCCCGATATGGCCCACAAGATGATTTCAAATCAAAAAGTTGTCAACTGCAAAGTTTCATAAGTTTTCGAGATCAACAACTTTCATTTTGGTAGTTTCTCCATCCGAGGTCATTTAGGACTTGTCGGCCGGTGGGCGGCCGACAGGCCTATTTGCCCGATATGGCCCACAAGATGATTTCAAATCAAAAAGTTGTCAACTGTAAAGTTTCATAACTTTTCGAGATCTACAACTTTCATTTTGGTAGTTTCTCCGTCTGAGGTCATTTAGGACCTGTCGGCCAGTTGGTGGCCGACAGACCTATTTGCCCGATATGGCCCACAAGATGATTTCAAATCAAAAAGTCATCAACTACAAAGTTTCATAATTTTTTATGATCTACAACTTTCATTTTGGTAGTTTCTCCATCTGAGGTCATTTAGGACGTGTCGGCCAGTGGGTGGCCGACAGGCCTATTTGCCCGATATGGCCCACAAGATGATTTCAAATCAAAAAGTTGTCAACTACAAAGTTTCATAATTTTTTATGATCTACAACTTTCACTTTGGCAGTTTCTCCGTCCGAGGTCATTTAGGACGTGTCGGTCACCGACCGGACTATTTGCCCGATGAGGCCCACATGATGATTTTAAATAAAAAAAGTTGTCATCTACGATGTCGTGGCATTTTTCGTGCGAAAATCACGTGCTGTGCGCCAGCGAGGATTCGAACCCACGTCCTCCCAACGCGCGTAGCCTCCTCTACCACTGCACCTCGTGCTCACATGTGCCGATAATGGATTTTGGTTCCCCACATATTATACTAAACTGAGCATAATTTGATTGTTTAACACCCTAAACGATTTCAAATGAAAAAGTTGTCAACTGTAAAGTTTCATAACTTTTCGAGATCAACAACTTTTATTTCTATAGTTTCTCCATCCGAGGTCATTTAGGACCTGTCGTCCGGTGGGCGGCCGACAGGCCTATTTGCCCGATATGGCCCACAAGATGATTTCAAATCAAAAAATTGTCAACTGCAAAGTTTCATAACTTTTCGAGATCTACAACTTTCATTTTGGTAGTTTCTCCGTCTGAGGTCATTTAGGACCTGTCGGCCAGTGGGCGGCCGACAGGCCTATTTGCCCGATATGGCCCACAAGATGATTTCAAACCAAAAAGTCGTCAACTACAAAGTTTCATAATTTTTTATGATCTACAACTTTCATTTTGGTAGTTTCTCCGTCCGAGGTCATTTAGGACGTGTCGGTCACCGACCGGCCTATTTGCCCGATGTGGCCCACATGACGATTTCAAATCAAAAAGTTGTCATCTACGATGTCACGGCATTTTTCGCGCGAAAATCACGGGCTTTGCGCCAGCGAGGATTCGAACCCACGTCCTCCCAACGCGCGTAGCCTCCTCTACCACTGCACCTCGTGCTCACTTGTGCCGATAATGGATTTTGGTTCCCCACATATTATACTAAACTGAGCATAATTTGATTGTTTAACACCCTAAACGATTTCAAATGAAAAAGTTGTCAACTGCAAAGTTTCATAACTTTTCGAGATCAACAACTTTTATTTCTATAGTTTCTCCATCCGAGGTCATTTAGGACCTGTCGTCCGGTGGGCGGCCGACAGGCCTATTTGCCCGATATGGCCCACAAGATGATTTCAAATCAAAAAATTGTCAACTGCAAAGTTTCATAACTTTTCGAGATCTACAACTTTCATTTTGGTAGTTTCTCCGTCTGAGGTCATTTAGGACCTGTCGGCCAGTGGGCGGCCGACAGGCCTATTTGCCCGATATGGCCCACAAGATGATTTCAAACCAAAAAGTCGTCAACTACAAAGTTTCATAATTTTTTATGATCTACAACTTTCATTTTGGTAGTTTCTCCGTCCGAGGTCATTTAGGACGTGTCGGTCACCGACCGGCCTATTTGCCCGATGTGGCCCACATGACGATTTCAAATCAAAAAGTTGTCATCTACGATGTCACGGCATTTTTCGCGCGAAAATCACGGGCTTTGCGCCAGCGAGGATTCGAACCCACGTCCTCCCAACGCGCGTAGCCTCCTCTACCACTGCACCTCATGCTCACTTGTGCCGATAATGGATTTTGGTTCCCCACATATTATACTAAACTGAGCATAATTTGATTGTTTAACACCCTAAACGATTTCAAATGAAAAAGTTGTCAACTGCAAAGTTTCATAACTTTTCGAGATCAACAACTTTTATTTCTATAGTTTCTCCATCCGAGGTCATTTAGGACGTGTCGTCCGGTGGGCGGCCGACAGGCCTATTTGCCCGATATGGCCCAAAAGATGATTTCAAATCAAAAAATTGTCAACTGCAAAGTTTCATAACTTTTCGAGATCTACAACTTTCATTTTGGTAGTTTCTCCGTCTGAGGTCATTTAGGACCTGTCGGCCAGTGGGCGGCCGACAGACCTATTTGCCCGATATGGCCCACAAGATGATTTCAAATCAAAAAGTCGTCAACTACAAAGTTTCATAATTTTTTATGATCTACAACTTTCACTTTGGCAGTTTCTCCGTCCGAGGTCATTTAGGACGTGTCGGTCACCGACCGGACTATTTGCCCGATGTGGCCCACATGATGATTTTAAATAAAAAAGTTGTCATCTACGATGTCGCGGCATTTTTCGTGCGAAAATCACGTGCTTTGCGCCAGCGAGGATTCGAACCCACGTCCTCCCAACGCGCGTAGCCACCTCTACCACTGCACCTCGTGCTCACATGTGCCGATAATGGATTTTGGTTCCCCACATATTATACTAAACTGAGCATAATTTGATTGTTTAACACCCTAAACGATTTCAAATGAAAAAGTTGTCAACTGCAAAGTTTCATAACTTTTCGAGATCAACAACTTTTATTTCTATAGTTTCTCCATCCGAGGTCATTTAGGACGTGTCGTCCGGTGGGCGGCCGACAGGCCTATTTGCCCGATATGGCCCAAAAGATGATTTCAAATCAAAAAATTGTCAACTGCAAAGTTTCATAACTTTTCGAGATCTACAACTTTCATTTTGGTAGTTTCTCCGTCTGAGGTCATTTAGGACCTGTCGGCCAGTGGGCGGCCGACAGACCTATTTGCCCGATATGGCCCACAAGATGATTTCAAATCAAAAAGTCGTCTGAAAGGATCAAGATGCCCAAGAGGGGGGGTGAATTGGGCTTCTCTAAAAAATAATTGCAAGAATTAAATCCTACAAGCCGGAATTCACCCCTAGTGCCTACTTGTGTTCCTAGAGAGTCTACCGAAGAAAAGGTTTGCACCCTAATTTCCAATCCTAGTCTAGCATGGCAATTCTAGGAAAGTAAATCAAGCAATGAAAGTAAATACGAGAATGTAAATGCTTGAATGTAAAAGGGCAAGGAACACGGCGATGTTTTTCCGAGGTATCGGAGAGTCGCCACTCCCCACTAGTCCTCGTTGGAGCACCCGCGCAAGGGTGTAGCTCCCCCTTGATCCGCGCAAGGATCAAGTGCTCTCTACGGGTTGATTCTTCGACACTCCGTCGCGGCGAATCACCCAAAACCGCTCACAAGATGAGTTGGGTCATCCACAAGCTCCGCCGGATGATCACCAAACTCCCAATCACCACCAAGCCGTCTAGGTGATGGCGATCACCAAGAGTAACAAGCTAGAACTCTCACTTGACCACAACGAGCCCAAATGAGGAGGTGGATGCACACTTGCTACTCTCTCTAATCGCTAGTGAGGAGCTCTCAAGCTTTGATTCTCAAATCTCTATCCTCACTAGTGCTCTTGCACTCCCTTGCACTCTAAAGGGTTTTCTCAGATGTTTGAATGGGCAAGAGACCTCTAAAAGAGGTGGAGGGGTTGTATTTATACACCTCTCAAAGAAAACGAACCGTTACTTTCTGACACGGGGTCACCGGACGCGCCGGTGCAACACACCGGACGCGCCGGTCCCCCGTAACGGTCAAATCGCGATTTTGAAAACGAACCACCGGACGCGCTGGTGCAACACACCGGACGCGTCCGACGTGCAAGGGTGCTTACTGGACTTACACCGGACGCGAGGCCGCGTCCGATGCCTGAAGACCGGACGCGTCCGGTCCTCTCTGGACCTTACTGGACTCGCACCGGACTCGCCGATGAAGTCCAGGCCGCGTCCGACGGGCGTTCTCCCTGAGTGACACGTGTCAGCCACTGACCACCGCGTCCGGTCCTCGCGAGGACCGCGTCCGGTGGTCGAGGCCGAAACCTAGTCGCGGTAACGTACACACCGGACGCGTCCGGTGTTCCCGAAGACCGCGTCCGGTGCCTAGAAAACAGCCCGAAACTATCCGAAACGCGTTGCAACTTCAACCAAGTTGCTTCCAACTGAACCTTGAGCTAATCTAGGGTTGCCTAGCGCCAAGTTTAACAAGTGTGCACCACACCTAAACATAGGACTTGCCTAGGTCAAGCTACCCATTCATGCCCCCCTTTATAGTACGGCCAAAAGAGAAAAACGAAGATCCTAACGACTATTCCGAATGTGTCTCAACACTTCGTCATCCGGAACTAACCGTCCTTAATCTTGACGTCACTCTTTTGAAAACCGAAACGATTTCCATCAAGGGACACGAAGCCACAGTGCTCAAAGCAGTTATCACCTCCATGACCTAACTTACCAATGTTTCTGCAAAACACACGTTAGTCATGGAAATAAAGTGTTGTCATTAATTACCGAAACCAAACCTTGGGGCCTAGATGCTTTCAATCTCCCCCTTTTTGGTGATTGATGACAACACTAAGTTTCAATGGATTAGAGTGAAGGTTTTCGAGCATGCTTGGTTCACATAAGCAAAAGACAATAAGCATTCAAGGATAGGAATTGCTTATGTGCTCCAAGCCAAAAGAGTGTACTTCATAAGATAAGACAAAAACGTTAGTACACATAAAGATATAGCTCATAAGTGATCGGAGTAAGGCACGGAAGCACAACCTTAGAGCTATAGCTAAAACGGTGACATATATTAAACATTGAGACGAATAACACATTAAGACTCAAAGTTTACGACTCAACGACAATGTCAACGAATGCAGTGCTGAAAATAAACATGATATGCATGAATGTAGCACACGAAAAACGAAAACCCACTAACAAACTCCCCCTGAAACTACTCTCTCTCCCCCTTTGGCATCAAGCGCCAAAAAACTAATCTAATCTGACGGGGGGACAGACGGAGTCGTGTCGGGTGCCGAGGTGCGCGGAGTAATCACAAAGTGAAGTGAATCGCCCTCGGAGTCTGAGCTATCTGGCTGACCCTCTGAAGAAGCACGTGGCTGCGAAGCGGTCGGGGTCTGAGCAGGAACAGGCACTGACTGTGTAGCAACAAGTGGATCTGTCTGAGTAGCCTGAGCCTGAAGTGCGCCAGTAGCTGGGGGATCTGTCGAGGCAACTGAAGAAGGGATGGTCTCTGTAGTCCCGGTCCCTGTCACTGGAAGAACGACTGCCTCGGAAGCTGACAACCCTGACGAAGTGTGAAACGTAGTCGTATGCGAGGGTGTCGGCTGACCAGTCAACTCGCTGTAGGTGGCACTGAAATCACCAAGAGGTGTGCCTGTCAGAAGATGCGGGCGAGGCTGGTCTGACGGTGTAAACCCCGTATGTATAGGAGTGAAGCTCGGGGACTGAAAAGACTGGGGAACCTGCTGCTGTGGAGATGTAAACTGAAAGCTCGGCTGTCCCTGACTCGATGGACCGCTGGAATGCAAAGCCGGAGCCATGATAGATGCAGGCGGAGGAACCCCAACTGTGATGAGATGCCGCAGAAGATCCATGTACTGCTGCTGACTCTGTCTCTGCATCTCAACCTGTTGCCTCTGGATCTCAAGCTGCTGTCGCTGAAACTCGTCCTGGCGAGCCTGAATCTGTGCTAGTGCTGCAGCTGTATCCTGTGCCTGGCGCTGTATCTGCTGCTGCTGCTGCTCCTGAGCCTGGGTCAACCTCTCAAGGATAGCCACCATGGCTGGGTCTGAGCGGGAGGCTGAGCCAGATCCACCGGCCTCGTGGTCGTGAGACCGAGGAGACCGGTACCTGGGGATGGGCTGGTAGTCCTCATCAGTGCTGTCTGAAGTGACATCCTCAGGTATCCCAGCAGGCTGAGTGTCAAGGTCTGCGAGCTCTGCCTCGGCAAGCTCGTCAACTCTAGCGTCCTGCTCAGCTGCTGTCTCAGGAACATCAGGGCGCTCACGCTGTCCTGGTGCTGGAGCCTGCTCTCTAGTGATAGAAGCCCAAAGCTGTCGAATATCATAGTCAGGGAATGCTGTAGTAGTGTTAGCAATCTCTGCCCTGATCTCTGGTGGCATCTGGATAGCAGATCTGATAATGAAACAAATCCAGTGGGCATAGGGAAGCTGACGGTTACCCTTGAAGCCTTCAGCAATGGTGTCCTCCATCTCACTCAGGATAAGATCCCAGATATCAAACTGTCGCTGTGTCATGAGGTGGTGAACAACCCAAAGCTGCATCCTCGTCAGTCCCTCTCTGTAACCAAGTCGAGGCAGTAGAGTGCGTCTGAGTATAGCATCCAAGACTCTGGCAAGAGGCGTCAAGCTGGCAGGTGTACGACGTGACCCTTCGCCAAAAGGCTCGCGAAAGCAGGGTCGAACCAGGTCGGTGGGTGGCACTGAACCGCCGTGAGGGCGTCTGGGAGGTGGAGTCTGGCCATAGCACAACTGATGGATCCTCGTGTCAGAAGCTGGTAGTCTGAGGATCTCTCGGGCTCTGGAGCTGTAGAGTCTGTGATCGCGGCCTCTGAATGCAAAGTGAATAAACTCATGAGCAGGATCAATCCACAAAGAAGCATAGAACTCCCTGACCCATGTGCCGCAGTAAGCACCTGTCCGTCCAAGAAGATCTGATAAGCCAGGCAGATAGGACAGGTGCGGACGGAGCTGCTCTCCCACAACATCAACCAATGCCTCTAGTCGACATACCCTCTGAGGTCTGAATGCAATGCCACTGTCAACTAGGGCCCTGTAGAAGTCCTCCTGAAGTGGGGTATAGAAACCCTCTGAAGCTCTGGCATCTCTGACAGGTGGAAACCATCGGCTGATCTCCACAAACCTCAAGCTCTTCACCTGACGTGAAGAAGCACCCCTCAGGTCTAAGTGCTCGACCGGGGGTGACCCTCTAACTCTGGGAGGAGGTCGTGCACCACGACGCTGGCCCTCTGGCCTGGGTGTCACCTGTGAACGAGCACGTGTGGAGCGGCGACGTGGTGGAGACTGAGCTGCCTGCTCCTCTGTATCCTCAGTGGCCTGTGGAGCCTCAGTGGTCTGGGTAGCCTCAGTAGCTGGTGTAGTCTCTGTAGCCTGTGTCTGCTCTGAGGGTGGATCAACTGACATCTGCTCTGAAGGTGCTGTAGCCTCGGTGCCCTCAGTGGCCTCAGTGCTGAGCTGTCGACCTTCAAGATGAAAGCGACGCTCGCCTATGTGTAAGCCACTGCGTCTGCCACCTCTCTCTGCCTGCTCTGCGGCATCTGCCACGGCCTGAGCAATCTCTGCATCTGACAGTGTCCTCCTCTTCTTCCTGGCTGCAATCTTGATGCGCTTACCGCGCGCAATCTCATCACGACGGGGAGGACTGTTGTCCCCGTCACCAGGAGCACCTCCGGCATTCTTGCAACGCACCATGCTGACTGACTGCCTGAAAACCTCTGTGAGATGATGAACTGACACTCGAGAGGCTTGGCCTCAATCCGTATCCGCAGGCTTGGCCTCGGATTAAGCAAGCAGATCTGACCCGACACACCGACTGACTCGCTGCACGTATGGAATAGAGAGATATACTATAAGCACATATATATCTAAAGATACGAAACCCTAGATAGCAAGCACATGAGATACGAAGTGAAACGACGCTAAGCTACCTCGGATCGACGAGACAACGGTGAAGGCACGAGGTGACCTAGTTCGCGAGAACCCCCGAGATCGGCGATCGAGCACTGAAATGACCAATCGAGATAGCAATGAATGATTACGGTCAACGACAAGCCCTAACGAGAGAAATTGAAAGGACTTTGAATCGAAAACGGAATCGAGACGAGCCGTTACCTCGAGCTAGGGTTGATGGAAACCCTAAGCTAGGGTTTAGGAGAAAACCCTAGATGAAAATCCTGGCCAAAGGATGGAATCGAGGGCACGGGTGCACGGGGGTGCTGCGGCAGCTGCAGGGGAGCACAACGCCGTGACCGGCGGTGAGGTAGGCACGCAAGGACGGCGGCGCGGCGAGGAAGACGCGCGGTGGCGGTGGCGCGCAGCAAACAGCGGCGGAGGCGCGGGCGCAAGCGAGGGCAGGGAGGCGCGGCAGAGCTTGCCGGAGGCGAGAATGAGCAAGGGCGCGGCGCGGTGGAGGCTCGCCGGCGGCGAAGCGGCGAAACGGCGAGGAGAGCTCGGGCGGCGGCGGAAATCGCGAGCGGTGAAGGAAAAAAAGAAGAAAACCGAATCGGTTTTATGAGGGCGTAGAACCGCTCGATATAGTAGCACCGGACGCGGTGGTCAAAATCACCGGACGCGGTGGTGCAGCGTCTGGTGACACTCCAGTAAGCGCCTGGAGTCACCGGGCGCGTCCGGTGTGGACAGACCGGACGCGGTCAGAGTCCGATGGCTGAGTGCTCGGGAATTCATCGCGGAGCACCGGACGCGGTGGTGGTAGCCGGGACCGGACGCGGAGGTGGTCAGAGGCGCGTCCGGTGCAGCGTCCGGTGCCTAGATCTGGACTTTGTCTTCTGGAAAATCGGACGCGCTGGTGGACACCGGGACCGGACGCGGTGGTGCAGCAACACTGCGTCCGGTGCAGCGTCCGGTGGCTGTTTTTCGCCATTCTTCATTCCGAACTTCGACGCGACTTCTCCCAATCAAGTTCCAATTCAAAGAGACACAAATAAACACCCATTGGAACCTGATATGAGTGACCTCACTCAAACCCTCAAATTTTTCAAAATATTTTGCCTTAGGCTAGTATTATTTTTAGGAAAATAGGCAATAAACACCCGAGGAGCAACGTATGGCCATGCAATAGAGTTTTTGGACCTTTAGGAGCGTCAAATGCTCTCTCTATTCATGGACGAACACAGAGGTTGCTCAAAGCTAAACCGAAAAGAAACGACAAACAAACAACCATGCATATGCAATGCAATACAAGAAAGTAAAGCTAGGTTGCTTGTCAAGTTTGATCCACGGTTAGGCTTCTTCACTCCTCCAAAGGAGGGTTATCGTAACCGTGTTAGCCAAGCCCTAAATGCATTGCGATAAACTAAACATGGCATATAATACAATGCAATGCAAGGGACAACACATGTTCATTTTTTAAAGTTGCTTGAATCAAGCACATTAAGTTCACTTCTTAGCCTACAAAAGGTAGCCTCATCCAAAGGTTTAGTGAAGATATCCGCTAATTGATTTTCACTTCGCACACCTTCTAGTGATATGTCATTTTTAGCAACGTGATCTCTTAGAAAGTGATGGCGGATATCAATGTGCTTGGTGCGAGAGTGTTGTACCGGATTGTTAGCAATTTTAACGGCACTTTCATTGTCACATAAAAGTGGCACCTTTTCAAGAACAACTCCATAGTCTAGGAGGGTTTGTTTCATATATAAGATTTGTGCACAACAAGCCCCCGCGGCAATGTATTCCGCTTCGGCGGTGGACAAAGCCACACTATTTTGCTTTTTAGATGACCAAGATACTAATGATCTCCCAAGCAAATGGCACCCTCCGGATGTGCTTTTTCTATCAATTTTGCAACCGGCATAATCCGAATCGGAATAGCCAACTAGTTGGAATCTAGCTCCTTTGGGATACCATAAACCAATACTTGGGGTGTGCTTAAGATATCTTAGGATTCTTTTTACGGCACTTAAGTGAGGTTCTTTAGGGCACGCTTGAAAGCGAGCACACATGCACACACTAAACATGATATCGGGCCTAGATGCGGTAAGGTACAACAAGCTACCAATCATAGAACGGTAGAGAGTTTGATCAACCGGTTTACCTCCCTCATCTAGGTCGAGATGTCCATTTGATGGCATTGGGGTCTTGATTGGCTTGCATTCTTCCATCTTGAATCTTTTGAGAAGATCCTTGGTATACTTTTCTTGAGAGATGAAAATCCCTTCTTTCATTTGCTTGACTTGAAAACCAAGGAAGAATGTGAGCTCACCAATCATTGACATCTCGAACTCCTTCGACATCAATTCACCAAATTCCTTGCAATAATCTTCATTTGTTGACCCGAAGATGATATCATCAACATACACTTGACAAATGAAGATCTCCCCATTAAGCTTCTTGGTGAATAGTGTGGTGTCGACCTTCCCGATGGTGAAGCCCTTCTCAATGAGGAAGTCCCGGAGGCGCTCATACCACGCTCTAGGGGCTTGCTTGAGCCCATATAGCGCCTTGGACAACCTATAAACATGATTAGGATATCTAGGGTCTTCAAACCCGGGAGGTTGATTGACATAGACTAGTTCATTAATAAAGCCATTTAAGAATGCACTTTTCACATCCATTTGATATAATTTCATATCATGATGTGATGCATATGCAAGGAGGATACGAATGGCTTCAAGTCTTGCAACGGGTGCAAAGATCTCTCCAAAATCAAGACCTTCAACTTGAGAGAACCCCTTTGCAACTAGTCTTGCCTTGTTCCTCACTACTATGCCTTGGTCATCTTGCTTGTTTCGGAACACCCACTTGGTTCCAATGACTCTTGCACCTTTAGGATGCTCTTCAAGTGTCCAAACTTGGTTGCGGGTGAAGTTGTTCAATTCTTCATGCATGGCATTCACCCAATCCAGATCTTGAAGAGCTTCTTCTACATTCTTAGGTTCAACACAAGAGACAAAAGAGTGATGTTCAACGAAAGAAGCTAGCTTTTGAGATCGAGTCATTACTCCCTTTGTAGGACTCCCTATGATGAGTTCTTGTGGATGAGCTTGAAGTAGAGGTGAGTTTCTTCTATCAACCACTTGAGAAGGTGGATGGGGAGCATCAACATCTTGTGCTTGTGCCTCGGCTTGTTCATGAGAGACATAAGTATCTTCATTTTCAACTCTCTCATTCTTGTCATCATCTTGAGGCACACGTGATGAAGATGGTGGATCAATGATTTGCACATCGTCTTCATCATCTTTTGGCTTGATGTCTCCCACGGGCATGTTCTTCATGGCCTCCCTCAAGGGTTCATCACCTTCATCATCACAATTCTCAATTGCTCCTTGGGAGCCGTTAGATTCATCAAATTCCACATCATATGTTTCTTCAACCAAACCGGTGGTATGGTTAAATACTCTATATGCTTTGGACTTTGATGAGTAACCAACAAGAAAACCAATATCACAACGTCTTTGAAACTTCCCTAGGTGTTGACGCTTCTTGTAGATGTAGCATTTGCAACCAAACACCCGGAAGAATGAGACGTCCGGCTTCTTCCCATTAAGCAACTCATAGGGGGTCTTGCCAAGAAACTTTTGGAGGAAGAGGCGATTTGAAGCATAGCATGCGGTGTTGATTGCCTCGGCCCAAAACTTTTCCGGAGTATTGTACTCATCTAACATTGTTCTTGCAAGGGTGATCAAAGTCCGGTTCTTTCTCTCAACTACACCATTTTGTTGAGGAGTGTAGGTTGAAGAAACTTCATGCTTGATTCCAATTTCATCACAATAAGCTTCAATGTTGGTGTTGTCAAACTCTTTGCCAATGTCACTTCTAATCTTCTTTATCTTGACTTCAAATTCATTTTGAGCTCTCTTTGCAAACTTCTTGAAGCAACTTGCCACTTCGGATTTGTCATGAAGGAAGAAGGTCCATGTATATCTTGAGTAGTCATCTACTATCACAAGACAATAGAGATTACCACCCAAGCTCTTGTATGTTGTAGGCCCGAACAAATCCATGTGTAGAAGTTCTAGCACTCTTGAGGTTGACATGAAAGCCTTGGTTGGATGAGTGTTTGCAACTTGTTTGCCCGCTTGACATGCACTACAAGGTTTGTCCTTTTCAAACTTCACATCCTTCAATCCTCTTACTAGTTCTTTCTTCAATAGCTTGTTGAGAGTGCTCATTCCAACATGTGCAAGCCTCCTATGCCAAAGCCAACCAAGTGAGGTCTTGGTGAACAAACATGTCATCAAATTTGCATCTTCGGAGGTGAAGTCAACAAGATAAAGATTGTTATATCTAAAGCCTTTGAATATCACTTGCTTGTCATCTATCTTTGAAACTTCAACTTCATTTGGTGTGAACAAGCATTGGAAGCCAAGGTCACAAAGTTGCCCAACGGATAACAAGTTGAAACTCAATGAAGCAACATAGAGCACATTTGAGAGTGAGTGATCATTTGATATTGCAATCTTGCCTATACCCTTGACTTTGCTCTTTGAATTATCTCCAAATGTGATCTTCTCTTGACATATCCCATTCTCTTCAATGGAGGTGAACATACGAGGATCACCGGTCATATGTTGAGTGCAACCACTATCAATAACCCAATGAGATCCACCGGTCTTGTAGTTCACCTACACACAAGAGATCAAGCTTTTTGTTTAGGGACCCAAACTTGAGAGGGGCCCTTGACTTTCTCAACTAGTGACTTGGCAACCCATATTTTCTTTGGCCTATTCTTGTTTGGGGGACCCAAAAACATGACTTTCATCTTTCCATTTGAATCTTTTCTTAGCATATAATGAGCATTGAAGGCAAAGGGTCTAGCATGCTTGGGCAAGGGTTGTGGTGGTGGAGTTTTGCATTCATGAGCAAAGTGACCTTCTTGACCACACTCAACACATCTCTTTGGCTTGGGCTTTGACTTGCTTTGTTGTTGAGCTTTTGCTTTCTTCTCTTGATTTGCCAAGTACCCAATGCCACTTCTATCCATCTTCATTACGGTGTTCATGAGGAGCTCACTTTGCAAATATTGACCTCTTGTGAACTTGCTTAGGCCGGTCTTGAGATGCTCTTTTTCTTGCTTGAGTTTCTTGTTCTCTTCAATGAGTGACTCATTTGTTGTTTGCTTCTCAAGAGCCATTAAACCTTTAAGCTTCTTGTTCTCATTTGCAAGTTTCTCATTCTCACACTTGATCTTGGCATAATCATCATGGTTGCATGACTCAACCACACTCTTGCCTTTGCTACTAGAACCTTGCTCAATGCTTTCAAAGATCAAATCATCACATGATGTAGCTATATCACACTTAACAACATTGTTAGTAGCATCATGTGTCTCAAGAGCAAGTTCATTAGCAACCACAAGACTATCGTAGTCAATTTTCAATGTGGTGTATTTGTCTTTTAAAGAGTTATGTCTAGTGATGAGCTCATCATGCTTCTTCTCAAGTTTGTCATTTTGATCTTTAAGCTCTTTATTAGAGGTTTTGAGCTCCTTGAGAGTGGAAGACATAACTTCATTTTGATCTCTAAGCTCACCACTAGTCTTTTGAGCATTTTCAAGCTTAGATGAGAGTGATTCATTTTCATTTTGAAGATCATCATTTTCACTTCTAGTCCTTCTTATGATTTTAGTGTATTTGTTTAGCAATTTTACAAGTTCATCATAAGAAGGTGCATCATATTCATCATCACTATCACTATCATCATCATCACTATCATGATTTTGTACCTTTCGTTCACCCTTGGCCATAAGGCATAGGTGAGTAGTGGACGATGATGGTGAAAGAGGCGGTGAAGATGGTGGTGAAGATGCCGGTGAAGATGATGGCCCCATCACAAATGCGGCAACTTTCTCTTTCTCATCATCGCTCTCATCTTCGGAGGAATCACAAGATGATTCAATGTCGGTGAGCCAATCACCAACAATATATGCCTTTCCTCCCTTCTTCTTCTTGTAGAACTCTTTCTTCTTGCCATCCTAGTTCTTGTATGACTTGTTCTTCTTCTTCTCATCTTCTTCATCACTTGAATCATCTTTCTTGCCCTTGTTCTTGTTCTTGTACTTGCCTTTTGGTGGTCTAGGGCATTGATGAGCTAGGTGGCCAAGTTCACCACAATTGTAGCAATCCATCTCCGAGATGGGCTTTCTCTTGCTACTTGTGAAGAATTTCTTTTTCTTGCCATCGAACTTGATGCCACTCTTGTTGAGCTTCTTTAGCATCTTGGTGGTCTTTCTCACCATGAGTGCAAGTGATTCATCATCGACATCACTTTCACTTGAGCTTTCTTGCACCATCATGGCTTGGCCCTTCTTCTTCTTCTTGTCATAGCTAGCTTTGAAGGCCAAGTCTTTCTTCTTGGAAGATGATGAGCCCTCTTCCGGAGTGATGTGCATGTACATCTCATGAGCATTGATCTTCCCCAATACTTGTGTCGGTGTTGCGGTGGAGAGATCACTTTGATGAAGCACGGTGACAATGTGACCATACTTCTCAACGGGAAGAACACTCAAGATCCTCCTTGCAACATCCGATTGGCTCATTTGAGTGAGCCCAAGAGCATTGAGGTCCTCTACAAGAACATTCAAGCGAGTGTACATGTCATTAGCACTTTCTTTGGGAAGCATCTCAAAAGAATTAATTTTCTTTAAAGCAATATGATAGCGTTCCTCACGCTCACTCTTAGTTCCCTCATGGAGAGCACAAAGATTCTCCCACAAATCATGAGCGTTCTTTGCATTACGCACACGATTGAAGATATCTTTGCCTAAGCCCCGGTAGAGTGCATTTTTTGCCTTTGCATTCCACCGGTCGTACTTCTCCTCGTCACCAATGGGGTTTGTGGGATCCTTGATAGCAGGAAGCCCTTGGGTTGCGGCTCTAAGGCACCCGACATCTATGGCTTCGAGATACGCCTCCATGCGGATTTTCCAATATGGAAAATCATCCCCCTCAAAGGTGGGAGGTGGTCCTTCCCCGTTAGACATCTTGCTCTAGGCGGTAAAGCCTAAATAAGGAGCAACACGGCTCTGATACCAATTGAAAGGATCAAGATGCCCAAGAGGGGGGGTGAATTGGGCTTCTCTAAAAAATAATTGCAAGAATTAAATCCTACAAGCCGGAATTCACCCCTAGTGCCTACTTGTGTTCCTAGAGAGTCTACCGAAGAAAAGGTTTGCACCCTAATTTCCAATCCTAGTCTAGCATGGCAATTCTAGGAAAGTAAATCAAGCAATGAAAGTAAATACGAGAATGTAAATGCTTGAATGTAAAAGGGCAAGGAACACGGCGATGTTTTTCCGAGGTATCGGAGAGTCGCCACTCCCCACTAGTCCTCGTTGGAGCACCCGCGCAAGGGTGTAGCTCCCCCTTGATCCGCGCAAGGATCAAGTGCTCTCTACGGGTTGATTCTTCGACACTCCGTCGCGGCGAATCACCCAAAACCGCTCACAAGATGAGTTGGGTCATCCACAAGCTCCGCCGGATGATCACCAAACTCCCAATCACCACCAAGCCGTCTAGGTGATGGCGATCACCAAGAGTAACAAGCTAGAACTCTCACTTGACCACAATGAGCCCAAATGAGGAGGTGGATGCACACTTGCTACTCTCTCTAATCGCTAGTGAGGAGCTCTCAAGCTTTGATTCTCAAATCTCTATCCTCACTAGTGCTCTTGCACTCCCTTGCACTCTAAAGGGTTTTCTCAGATGTTTGAATGGGCAAGAGACCTCTAAAAGAGGTGGAGGGGTTGTATTTATACACCCCTCAAAGAAAACGAACCGTTACTTTCTGACACGGGGTCACCGGACGCGCCGGTGCAACGCACCGGACGCGCCGGTCCCCCGTAACGGTCAAATCGCGATTTTGAAAACGAACCACCGGACGCGCTGGTGCAACACACCGGACGCGTCCGACGTGCAAGGGTGCTTACTGGACTTACACCGGACGCGAGGCCGCGTCCGATGCCTGAAGACCGGACGCGTCCGGTCCTCTCTGGACCTTACTGGACTCGCACCGGACTCGCCGATGAAGTCCAGGCCGCGTCCGACGGGCGTTCTCCCTGAGTGACACGTGTCAGCCACTGACCACCGCGTCCGGTCCTCGCGAGGACCGCGTCCGGTGGTCGAGGCCGAAACCTAGTCGCGGTAACGTACACACTGGACGCGTCCGGTGTTCCCGAAGACCGCGTCCGGTGCCTAGAAAACAGCCCGAAACTATCCGAAACGCGTTGCAACTTCAACCAAGTTGCTTCCAACTGAACCTTGAGCTAATCTAGGGTTGCCTAGCGCCAAGTTTAACAAGTGTGCACCACACCTAAACATAGGACTTGCCTAGGTCAAGCTACCCATTCATGCCCCCCTTTATAGTACGGCCAAAAGAGAAAAACGAAGATCCTAACGACTATTCCGAATGTGTCTCAACACTTCGTCATCCGGAACTAACCGTCCTTAATCTTGACGTCACTCTTTTGAAAACCGAAACGATTTCCATCAAGGGACACGAAGCCACAGTGCTCAAAGCAGTTATCACCTCCATGACCTAACTTACCAATGTTTCTGCAAAACACACGTTAGTCATGGAAATAAAGTGTTGTCATTAATTACCGAAACCAAACCTTGGGGCCTAGATGCTTTCATCGTCAACTACAAAGTTTCATAATTTTTTATGATCTACAACTTTCACTTTGGCAGTTTCTCCGTCCGAGGTCATTTAGGACGTGTCGGTCACCGACCGGACTATTTGCCCGATGTGGCCCACATGATGATTTTAAATAAAAAAGTTGTCATCTACGATGTCGCGGCATTTTTCGTGCGAAAATCACGTGCTTTGCGCCAGCGAGGATTCGAACCCACGTCCTCCCAACGCGCGTAGCCTCCTCTACCACTGCACCTCGTGCTCACATGTGCCGATAATGGATTTTGGTTCCCCACATATTATACTAAACTGAGCATAATTTGATTGTTGAACACCCTAAACGATTTCAAATGAAAAAGTTGTCAACTGCAAAGTTTCATAACTTTTCGAGATCAACAACTTTTATTTCTATAGTTTCTCCATCCGAGGTCATTTAGGACCTGTCGTCCGGTGGGCGGCCGACAGGCCTATTTGCCCGATATGGCCCACAAGATGATTTCAAATCAAAAAATTGTCAACTGAAAGTTTCATAACTTTTCGAGATCTACAACTTTCATTTTGGTAGTTTCTCCGTCTGAGGTCATTTAGGACGTGTCGGCCAGTGGGTGGCCGACAAGCCTATTTGCCCGATATGGCCCACAAGATGATTTCAAACCAAAAAGTCGTCAACTACAAAGTTTCATAATTTTTTATGATCTACAACTTTCATTTTGGTAGTTTCTCCGTCCGAGGTCATTTAGGACGTGTCGGTCACCGACCGGCCTATTTGCCCGATGTGGCCCACATGACGATTTCAAATCAAAAAGTTGTCATCTACGATGTCACGGCATTTTTCGCACGAAAATCACGGGCTTTGCGCCAGCGAGGATTCGAACCCACGTCCTCCCAACGCGCGTAGCCTCCTCTACCACTGCACCTCGTGCTCACTTGTGCCGATAATGGATTTTGGTTCCCCACATATTATACTAAACTGAGCATAATTTGATTGTTTAACACCCTAAACGATTTCAAATGAAAAAGTTGTCAACTGCAAAGTTTCATAACTTTTCGAGATCAACAACTTTTATTTCTATAGTTTCTCCATCCGAGGTCATTTAGGACCTGTCGTCCGGTGGGCGGCCGACAGGCCTATTTGCCCGATATGGCCCAAAAGATGATTTCAAATCAAAAAATTGTCAACTGCAAAGTTTCATAACTTTTCGAGATCTACAACTTTCATTTTGGTAGTTTCTCCGTCTGAGGTCATTTAGGACCTGTCGGCCAGTGGGCGGCCGACAGACCTATTTGCCCGATATGGCCCACAAGATGATTTCAAATCAAAAAGTCGTCAACTACAAAGTTTCATAATTTTTTATGATCTACAACTTTCATTTTGGTAGTTTCTCCGTCCGAGGTCATTTAGGACGTGTCGGTCACCGACCGGCCTATTTGCCCGATGTGGCCCACATGACGATTTCAAATCAAAAAGTTGTCATCTACGATGTCACGGCATTTTTCGCGCGAAAATCACGGGCTTTGCGCCAGCGAGGATTCGAACCCACATCCTCCCAATGCGCGTAGCCTCCTCTACCACTGCACCTCGTGCTCACATGTGCCGATAATGGATTTTGGTTCCCCGCATATTATACTAAACTGAGCATAATTTGATTGTTTAGCACCCTAAACGATTTCAAATGAAAAAGTTGTCAACTGCAAAGTTTCATAACTTTTCGAGATCAACAACTTTCATTTTGGTAGTTTCTCCATCCGAGGTCATTTAAGACCTGTCGGCCGGTGGGCGGCCGACAGCCCTATTTGCCCGATATGGCCCACAAGATGATTTCAAATCAAAAAGTTGTCAACTGCAAAGTTTCATAAGTTTTCGAGATCAACAACTTTCATTTTGGTAGTTTCTCCATCCGAGGTCATTTAGGACTTGTCGGCCGGTGGGCGGCCGACAGGCCTATTTGCCCGATATGGCCCACAAGATGATTTCAAATCAAAAAGTTGTCAACTGTAAAGTTTCATAACTTTTCGAGATCTACAACTTTCATTTTGGTAGTTTCTCCGTCTGAGGTCATTTAGGACCTGTCAGCCAGTGGGTGGCCGATAGGCCTATTTGCCCGATATGGCCCACAAGATGATTTCAAATCAAAAAGTCGTCAACTACAAAGTTTCATAATTTTTTATGATCTACAACTTTCACTTTGGTAGTTTCGACGTCCGAGGTCATTTCGGACGTGTCGGTCACCGACCGGCCTATTTACCCGATGTGGCCCACATGATGATTTCAAATCAAAAAGTTGTCATCTACGATGTCGCGGCATTTTTCGCGCGAAAATCACGCGCTTTGCGCCAGCGAGGATTCGAACCCACGTCCTCCCAACGTGCGTAGCCTCCTCTACCACTGCACCTCGTGCTCACATGTGCCGATAATGGATTTTGGTTCCCCACATATTATACTAAACTGAGCATAATTTGATTGTTTAACACCCTAAACGATTTCAAATGAAAAAGTTGTCAACTGCAAAGTTTCATAACTTTTCGAGATCAACAACTTTTATTTCTATAGTTTCTCCATCCGAGGTCATTTAGGGCCTGTCGTCCGGTGGGCGGCCGACAGGCCTATTTGCCCGATATGGCCCACAAGATGATTTCAAATCAAAAAATTGTCAACTGCAAAGTTTCATAACTTTTCGAGATCTACAACTTTCATTTTGGTAGTTTCTCCGTCTGAGGTCATTTAGGACCTGTCGGCCAGTGGGCGGCCGACAGGCCTATTTGCCCGATATGGCCCACAAGATGATTTCAAACCAAAAAGTCATCAACTACAAAGTTTCATAATTTTTTATGATCTACAACTTTCATTTTGGTAGTTTCTCCGTCCGAGGTCATTTAGGACGTGTCGGTCACCGACCGGCCTATTTGCCCGATGTGGCCCACATGACGATTTCAAATCAAAAAGTTGTCATCTACGATGTCGCGGCATTTTTCGCGCGAAAATCACGGGCTTTGCGCCAGCGAGGATTCGAACCCACGTCCTCCCAACGCGCGTAGCCTCCTCTACCACTGCACCTCGTGCTCACTTGTGCCGATAATGGATTTTGGTTCCCCACATATTATACTAAACTGAGCATAATTTGATTGTTTAACACCCTAAACGATTTCAAATGAAAAAGTTGTCAACTGCAAAGTTTCATAACTTTTCGAGATCAACAACTTTTATTTCTATAGTTTCTCCATCCGAGGTCATTTAGGACCAGTCGTCCGGTGGGCGGCCGACAGGCCTATTTGCCCGATATGGCCCACAAGATGATTTCAAATCAAAAAAATTGTCAACTGCAAAGTTTCATAACTTTTCGAGATCTACAACTTTCATTTTGGTAGTTTCTCCGTCTGAGGTCATTTAGGACCTGTCGGCCAGTGGGCGGCCGACAGGCCTATTTGCCCGATATGGCCCACAAGATGATTTCAAATCAAAAAGTCGTCAACTACAAAGTTTCATAATTTTTTATGATCTACAACTTTCATTTTGGTAGTTTCTCCGTCCGAGGTCATTTAGGACGTGTCGGTCACCGACCGGCCTATTTGCCCGATGTGGCCCACATGACGATTTCAAATCAAAAAGTTGTCATCTACGATGTCGCGGCATTTTTCGCGCGAAAATCACGTGCTTTACGCCAGCGAGGATTCGAACCCACATCCTCCCAATGCGCGTAGCCTCCTCTACCACTGCACCTCGTGCTCACATGTGCCGATAATGGATTTTGGTTCCCCACATATTATACTAAACTGAGCATAATTTGATTGTTTAGCACCCTAAACGATTTCAAATGAAAAAGTTGTCAACTGCAAAGTTTCATAACTTTTCGAGATCAACAACTTTCATTTTGGTAGTTTCTCCATCCGAGGTCATTTAAGACCTGTCGGCCGGTGGGCGGCCGACAGCCCTATTTGCCCGATATGGCCCACAAGATGATTTCAAATCAAAAAGTTGTCAACTGCAAAGTTTCATAAGTTTTCGAGATCAACAACTTTCATTTTGGTAGTTTCTCCATCCGAGGTCATTTAGGACTTGTCGGCCGGTGGGCGGCCGACAGGCCTATTTGCCCGATATGGCCCACAAGATGATTTCAAATCAAAAAGTTGTCAACTGTAAAGTTTCATAACTTTTCGAGATCTACAACTTTCATTTTGGTAGTTTCTCCGTCTGAGGTCATTTAGGACCTGTCGGCCAGTGGGTGGCCGATAGGCCTATTTGCCCGATATGGCCCACAAGATGATTTCAAATCAAAAAGTCGTCAACTACAAAGTTTCATAATTTTTTATGATCTACAACTTTCACTTTGGTAGTTTCGACGTCCGAGGTCATTTAGGACGTGTCGGTCACCGACCGGCCTATTTGCCCGATATGGCCCACATGATGATTTCAAATCAAAAAGTTGTCATCTACGATGTCGCGGCATTTTTCGCGTGAAAATCACGCGCTTTGCGCCAGCGAGGATTCGAACCCACGTCCTCCCAACGTGCGTAGCCTCCTCTACCACTGCACCTCGTGCTCACATGTGCCGATAATGGATTTTGGTTCCCCACATATTATACTAAACTGAGCATAATTTGATTGTTTAACACCCTAAACGATTTCAAATGAAAAAGTTGTCAACTGCAAAGTTTCATAACTTTTCGAGATCAACAACTTTTATTTCTATAGTTTCTCCATCCGAGGTCATTTAGGACCTGTCGTCCGGTGGGCGGCCAACAGGCCTATTTGCCCGATATGGCCCACAAGATGATTTCAAATCAAAAAGTTATCAACTGCAAAGTTTCATAACTTTTCAAGATCTACAACTTTCATTTTGGTAGTTTCTCCGTCTGAGGTCATTTAGGACCTGTCGGCCAGTGGGCGGCCGATAGGCCTATTCGCCCGATATGGCCCACAAGATGATTTCAAATCAAAAAGTCGTCAACTACAAAGTTTCATAATTTTTTATGATCTACAACTTTCATATCGGTAGTTTCTCCGACCGAGGTCATTTAGAACGTGTCGGTCACCGACCGTCCTATGCCTGATGTAGCCCACGTGACGATTCCAAATCAAAAAGTTGTCATCTACGATGTCGCGACATTTTTCACGCGAAAATCACGCGCTTTGCGTCAGCGAGGATTCGAACCCGCGTCCTCCCAACGCGCGTAGCCTCCTCTACCACTGCACCTCGTGCTCACATGTGCCGATAATGGATTTTGGTTCCCCACATATTATACTAAACTGAGCATAATTTGATTGTTTAACGCCCCAAACGATTTCAAATGAAAAAGTTGTCAACTGCAAAGTTTCATAACTTTTTTCGAGATCAACAACTTTCATTTTGGTAGTTTCTCCATCCGAGGTCATTTAGGACCTGTCGTCCGGTGGGCGGCCGACAGGCCTATTTGCCCGATATGGCCCACAAAATGATTTCAAATCAAATAGTTGTCAACTGCAAAGTTTCATAACTTTTCGAGATCTACAACTTTCATTTTGGTAGTTTCTCCGTCTGAGGTCATTTAGGACCTGTCGGCCAGTGGGTGGCTGACAGGCCCATTTGCCCGATATGGCCCACAAGATGATTTCAAATCAAAAAGTCGTCAACTACAAAGTTTCATAATTTTTTAGGATCTACAACTTTCATTTTGGTAGTTTCTCCGTCCGAGGTCATTTAGGACTTGTCGGCCGGTGGGCGGCCGACAGGCCTATTTGCCCGATATGGCCCACAAGATGATTTCAAATCAAAAAGTTGTCAACTGTAAAGTTTCATAACTTTTCGAGATCTACAACTTTCATTTTGGTAGTTTCTCCGTCTGAGGTCATTTAGGACCTGTCGGCCAGTGGGTGGCCGATAGGCCTATTTGCCCGATATGGCCCACAAGATGATTTCAAATCAAAAAGTCATCAACTACAAAGTTTCATAATTTTTTATGATCTACAACTTTCACTTTGGTAGTTTCGACGTCCGAGGTCATTTAGGACGTGTCGGTCACCGACCGGCCTATTTGCCCGATGTGGCCCACATGATGATTTCAAATCAAAAAGTTGTCATCTACGATGTCGCGGCATTTTTCACGCGAAAATCACGCGCTTTGCGCCAGCGAGGATTCAAACCCACGTCCTCCCAATGTGCGTAGCCTCCTCTACCACTGCACCTCGTGCTCACATGTGCCGATAATGGATTTTGGTTCCCCACATATTAGACTAAACTGAGCATAATTTGATTGTTTAACACCCTAAACGATTTCAAATGAAAAAGTTGTCAACTGCAAAGGTTCATAACTTTTCGAGATCAACAACTTTTATTTCTATAGTTTCTCCATCCGAGGTCATTTAGGACCTGTCGTCCGGTGGGCGGCCGACAGGCCTATTTGCCCGATATGGCCCACAAGATGATTTCAAATCAAAAAGTTATCAACTGCAAAGTTTCATAACTTTTCAAGATCTACAACTTTCATTTTGGTAGTTTCTCCGTCTGAGGTCATTTAGGACCTGTCGGCCAGTTGGTGGCCGACAGGCCTATTTGCCCGATATGGCCCACAAGATGATTTCAAATCAAAAATTCGTCAACTACAAAGTTTCATAATTTTTTATGATCTACAACTTTCATTTTGGTAGTTTCTCCGTCCGAGGTCATTTAGGACGTGTCGGTCACCGACCGGCCTATTTGCCCGATGTGGCCCACATGACGATTTCAAATCAAAACGTTGTCATCTACGATGTCGCGGCATTTTTCGCGCGAAAATCACGCGCTTTGCGCCAGCGAGCATTCGAACCCACGTCGTCCCAACGCACGTAGCCTCCTCTACCACTACACCTCATGCTCACATGTGCCGATGATGGATTTTGGTTCCCCACATATTATACTAAACTGAGCATAATTTGATTGTTTAACACCCTAAACGATTTCAAATGAAAAAGTTGTCAACTGCAAAGTTTCATAACTTTTCGAGATCAACAACTTTTATTTCTGTAGTTTCTTCATCCGAGGTCATTTAGGACCTGTCGTCCGGTGGGCGGCCGACAGGCCTATTTGCCCGATATGGCCCACAAGATGATTTCAAATCAAAAAGTGGTCAACTGCAAAGTTTCATAACTTTTCGAGATCTACAACTTTCATTTTGGTAGTTTCTCCGTCTGAGGTCATTTAGGACCTGTCGGCCAGTGGGCGGCCGATAGGTCTATTTGCCCGATATGGCCCACAAGATGATTTCAAATCAAAAAGTTGTCAACTACAAAGTTTCATAATTTTTTATGATCTACAACTTTCATTTCGGTAGTTTCTCCGACCGAGGTCATTTAGGACGTGTCGGTCACCGACCGGCCTATTTGCCCGATGTGGCCCACGTGACGATTTCAAAATCAAAAAGTTGTCATCTACGATGTCGCAGCATTTTTCGCGTGAAAATCACGCGCTTTGCGCCAGCGAGGATTCGAACCCACGTCCTCCCAACGCGCGTAGCCTCCTCTACCACTGCACCTCGTGCTCACATGTGCCGATAATGGATTTTGGTTCCCCACATATTATACTAAACTGAGCATAATTTGATTGTTTAACACCCTAAACGATTTCAAATGAAAAAGTTGTCAACTGCAAAGTTTCATAACTTTTCGAGATCAACAACTTTCATTTTGGTAGTTTCTTCATCCGAGGTCATTTAGGACCTGTCGGCCGGTGGGCGGCCGACAGGCCTATTTGCCCGATATGGCCCACAAGATGATTTCAAATAAAAAAGTTGTCAACTGCAAAGTTTCATAACTTTTTGAGATCTACAACTTTCATTTTGGTAGTTTCTCCGTCTGAGGTCATTTAGGACCTGTCGGCCAGTGGGTGGCCGATAGGCCTATTTGCCCGATATTCCCCACAAGATGATTTCAAATCAAAAAGTCGTCAACTACAAAGTTTCATAATTTTTTATGATTTACAACTTTCACTTTGGTAGTTTCGACGTCCGAGGTCATTTAGGACGTGTCGGTCACCGACCGGCCTATTTGCCCGATGTGGCCCACATGATGATTTCAAATCAAAAAGTTGTCATCTACGATGTCGCGGCATTTTTCGCACGAAAATCACGCGCTTTGCGCCAGCGAGGATTCGAACCCACGTCCTCCCAACGTGCGTAGCCTCCTCTACCACTGCACCTCGTGCTCACTTGTGCCGATAATGGATTTTGGTTCCCCACATATTATACTAAACTGAGCATAATTTGATTGTTTAACACCCTAAACGATTTCAAATGGAAAAGTTGTCAACTGCAAAGTTTCATAACTTTTCGAGATCAACAACTTTTATTTCTATAGTTTCTCCATCTGAGGTCATTTAGGACCTGTCGTCCGGTGGGCGGCCGACAGGCCTATTTGCCCGATATGGCCCACAAGATGATTTCAAATCAAAAAGTTATCAACTGCAAAGTTTCATAACTTTTCAAGATCTACAACTTTCATTTTGGTAGTTTCTCCGTCTGAGGTCATTTAGGACCTGTCGGCCAGTGGGCGGCCGATAGGCCTATTCGCCCGATATGGCCCACAAGATGATTTCAAATCAAAAAGTCGTCAACTACAAAGTTTCATAATTTTTTATGATCTACAACTTTCATTTTGGTAGTTTCTCCGTCCGAGGTCATTTAGGACGTGTCGGTCACCGACCGGCCTATTTGCCCGATGTGGCCCACATGACGATTTCAAATCAAAAAGTTGTCATCTACGATGTCGCGGCATTTTTCGCGCGAAAATCACGTGCTTTACGCCAGCGAGGATTCGAACCCACATCCTCCCAATGCGCGTAGCCTCCTCTACCACTGCACCTCGTGCTCACATGTGCCGATAATGGATTTTGGTTCCCCACATATTATACTAAACTGAGAATAATTTGATTGTTTAGCACCCTAAACGATTTCAAATGAAAAAGTTGTCAACTGCAAAGTTTCATAACTTATCGAGATCAACAACTTTCATTTTGGTAGTTTCTCCATCCGAGGTCATTTAAGACCTGTCGGTCGGTGGGCGGCCGACAGCCTTATTTGCCCGATATGGCCCACAAGATGATTTCAAATCAAAAAGTTGTCAACTGCAAAGTTTCATAAGTTTTCGAGATCAACAACTTTCATTTTGGTAGTTTCTCCATCCGAGGTCATTTAGGTCTTGTCGGCCGGTGGGCGGCCGACAGGCCTATTTGCCCGATATGGCCCACAAGATGATTTCAAATCAAAAAGTTGTCAACTGTAAAGTTTCATAACTTTTCGAGATCTACAACTTTCATTTTGGTAGTTTCTCCGTCTGAGGTCATTTAGGACCTGTCGGCCAGTGGGTGGCCGATAGGCCTATTTGCCCGATATGGCCCACAAGATGATTTCAAATCAAAAAGTCGTCAACTACAAAGTTTCATAATTTTTTATGATCTACAACTTTCGCTTTGGTAGTTTCGACGTCCGAGGTCATTTAGGACGTGTCGGTCACCGACCAGCCTATTTGCCCGATGTGGCCCACATGATGATTTCAAATCAAAAAGTTGTCATCTACGATGTCGCGGCATTTTTCGGGCGAAAATCACGCGCTTTGCGCCAGCGAGGATTCGAACCCACGTCCTCCCAACGTGCGTAGCCTCCTCTACCACTGCACCTCGTGCTCACATGTGCCGATAATGGATTTTGGTTCCCCACATATTATACTAAACTGAGCATAATTTGATTGTTTAACACCCTAAACGATTTCAAATGAAAAAGTTGTCAACTGCAAAGTTTCATAACTTTTCGAGATCAACAACTTTTATTTCTATAGTTTCTCCATCCGAGGTCATTTAGAACCTGTCGTCCGGTGGGCGACCGACAGGCCTATTTGCCCGATATGGCCCACAAGATGATTTCAAATCAAAAAGTTATCAACTGCAAAGTTTCATAACTTTTCAAGATCTACAACTTTCATTTTGGTAGTTTCTCCGTCTGAGGTCATTTAGGACCTGTCGGCCAGTGGGCGGCCGATAGGCCTATTCGCCCGATATGGCCCACAAGATGATTTCAAATCAAAAAGTCGTCAACTACAAAGTTTCATAATTTTTTATGATCTACAACTTTCATATCGGTAGTTTCTCCGACCGAGGTCATTTAGGACGTGTCGGTCACCGACCGGCCTATTTGCCCGATGTAGCCCACGTGACGATTCCAAATCAAAAAGTTGTCATCTACGATGTCGCGACATTTTTCACGCGAAAATCACGCGCTTTGCGTCAGCGAGGATTCGAACCCGCGTCCTCCCAACGCGCGTAGCCTCCTCTACCACTGCACCTCGTGCTCACATGTGCCGATAATGGATTTTGGTTCCCCACATATTATACTAAACTGAGCATAATTTGATTGTTTAACGCCCTAAACGATTTCAAATGAAAAAGTTGTCAACTGCAAAGTTTCATAACTTTTTTCGAGATCAACAACTTTCATTTTGGTAGTTTCTCCATCCGAGGTCATTTAGGACCTGTCGTCCGGTGGGCGGCCGACAGGCCTATTTGCCCGATATGGCCCACAAGATGATTTCAAATCAAAAAGTTGTCAACTGCAAAGTTTCATAACTATTTGAGATCTACAACTTTCATTTTGGTAGTTTCTCCGTCTGAGGTCATTTAGGACCTGTCGGCCAGTGGGTGGCCGACAGGCCTATTTGCCCGATATGGCCCAGAAGATGATTTCAAATCAAAAAGTCATCAACTACAAAGTTTCATAATTTTTTATGATCTACAACTTTCATTTTGATAGTTTCTCCGTCCGAGGTCATTTAGGACGTGTCGGTCACCGACCGGCCTATTTGCCCGATGTGGCCCACATGACGATTTCAAATCAAAAAGTTGTCATCTACGATGCCGCGGCATTTTTCGCGCGAAAATCACGCGCTTTGCGCCAGCGAGCATTCGAACCCACGTCCTCCCAACGCGCGTAGCCTCCTCTACCACTACACCTCATGCTCACATGTGCCGATGATGGATTTTGGTTCCCCACATATTATACTAAACTGAGCATAATTTGATTGTTTAACACCCTAAACGATTTCAAATGAAAAAGTTGTCAACTGCAAAGTTTCATAACTTTTCGAGATCAACAACTTTTATTTCTGTAGTTTCTTCATCCGAGGTCATTTAGGACCTGTCGTCCGCTGGGCGGCCGACAGGCCTATTTGCCCGATATGGCCCACAAGATGATTTCAAATCAAAATGTGGTCAACTGCAAAGTTTCATAACTTTTCGAGATCTACAACTTTCATTTTGGTAGTTTCTCCGTCTGAGGTCATTTAGGACCTGTCGGCCAGTGGGCGGCCGATAGGTCTATTTGCCCGATATGGCCCACAAGATGATTTCAAATCAAAAAGTTGTCAACTACAAAGTTTCATAATTTTTTATGATCTACAACTTTCATTTCGGTAGTTTCTCCGACCGAGGTCATTTAGGACGTGTCGGTCACCGACCGGCCTATTTGCCCGATGTGGCCCACATGACGATTTCAAAATCAAAAAGTTGTCATCTACGATGTCGCAGCATTTTTCACGTGAAAATCACGCGCTTTGCGCCAGCGAGGATTCGAACCCACGTCCTCCCAACGCGCGTAGCCTCCTCTACCACTGCACCTCGTGCTCACATGTGCCGATAATGGATTTTGGTTCCCCACATATTATACTAAACTGAGCATAATTTGATTGTTTAACACCCTAAACGATTTCAAATGAAAAAGTAGTCAACTGCAAAGTTTCATAACTTTTCGAGATCAACAACTTTCATTTTGGTAGTTTCTCCATCCGAGGTCATTTAGGACCTGTCGGCCGGTGGGCGGCCGACAGGCCTATTTGCCCGATATGGCCCACAAGATGATTTCAAATCAAAAAGTTGTCAACTGCAAAGTTTCATAACTTTTTGAGATCTACAACTTTCATTTTGGTAGTTTCTCCGTCTGAGGTCATTTAGGACCTGTTGGCCAGTGGGTGGCCAATAGGCCTATTTGCCCGATATGGCCCACAAGATGATTTCAAATCAAAAAGTCGTCAACTACAAAGTTTCATAATTTTTTATGATCTACAACTTTCACTTTGGTAGTTTCGACGTCCGAGGTCATTTAGGACGTGTCGGTCACCGACCGGCCTATTTGCCCGATGTGGCCCACATGATGATTTCAAATCAAAAAGTTGTCATCTACGATGTCGCGGCATTTTTCGCGCGAAAATCACGCGCTTTGCGCCAGCGAGGATTCGAACCCACGTCCTCCCAACGTGCGTAGCCTCCACTACCACTGCACCTCGTGCTCACATGTGCCGATAATGGATTTTGGTTCCCCACATATTATACTAAACTGAGCATAATTTGATTGTTTAACACCCTAAACGATTTCAAATGAAAAAGTTGTCAACTGCAAAGTTTCATAACTTTTCGAGATCAACAACTTTTATTTCTATAGTTTCTCCATCCGAGGTCATTTAGGACCTGTCGTCCGGTGGGCGGCCGACAGGCCTATTTGCCCGATATGGCCCACAAGATGATTTCAAATCAAAAAGTTATCAACTGCAAAGTTTCATAACTTTTCAAGATCTACAACTTTCATTTTGGTAGTTTCTCTGTCTGAGGTCATTTAGGACCTGTCGGCCAGTGGGCGGCCGATAGGCCTATTCGCCCGATATGGCCCACAAGATGATTTCAAATCAAAAAGTCGTCAACTACAAAGTTTCATAATTTTTTATGATCTACAACTTTCATATCGGTAGTTTCTCCGACCGAGGTCATTTAGGACGTGTCGGTCACCGACCGGCCTATTTGCCCGATGTAGCCCACGTGACGATTCCAAATCAAAAAGTTGTCATCTACGATGTCGCGACATTTTTCACGCGAAAATCACGCGCTTTGCGTCAGCGAGGATTCGAACCCGCGTCCTCCCAACGCGCGTAGCCTCCTCTACCACTGCACCTCGTGCTCACATGTGCCGATAATGGATTTTGGTTCCCCACATATTATACTAAACTGAGCATAATTTGATTGTTTAACACCCTAAACGATTTCAAATGAAAAAGTTGTCAACTGCAAAGTTTCATAACTTTTCGAGATCAACAACTTTCATTTTGGTAGTTTCTCCATCCGAGGTCATTTAGGACCTGTCGGCCGGTGGGCGGCCGACAGCCCTATTTGCCCGATATGGCCCACAAGATGATTTCAACTCAAAAAGTTGTCAACTGCAAAGTTTCATAACTTTTCGAGATCTACAACTTTTATTTTGGTAGTTTCTCCGTCTGAGGTCATTTAGGACCTGTCGTCCAGTGGGCGGCCGACAGGCCTATTTGCCCGATATGGCCCACAAGATGATTTCCAATCAAAAAGTCGTCAACTACAAAGTTTCATAATTTTTTATGATCTACAACTTTCATTTTGGTAGTTTCTCCGTCCGAGGTCATTTAGGACGTGTCGGTCACCGACCGGCCTATATGCCCGATGTGGCCCACATGACTATTTCAAATCAAAAAGTTGTCATCTGCGATGTCGCGGCATTTTTCGCGCGAAAATCACGCGCTTTGCGCCAGCGAGCATTCGAACCCATGTCCTCCCAACGCGCGTAGCCTCCTCTACCACTTTACCTCATGCTCACATGTGCCGATGATGGATTTTGGTTCCCCACATATTATACTAAACTAAGCATAATTTGATTGTTTAACACCCTAAACGATTTCAAATGAAAAAGTTGTCAACTGCAAAGTTTCATAACTTTTTGAGATCAACAACTTTTATTTCTGTAGTTTCTTCATTAGAGGTCATTTAGGACCTGTCGTCCGGTGGGCGGCCGACAGGCCTATTTGCCCGATATGGCCCACAAGATGATTTCAAATCAAAAAGTGGTCAACTGCAAAGTTTCATAACTTTTCGAGATCTACAACTTTCATTTTGGTAGTTTCTCCGTCTAAGGTCATTTAGGACCTGTCGGCCAGTGGGCGGCCGATAGGTTTATTTGCCCGATATGGCCCACAAGATGATTTCAAATCAAAAAGTTGTCAACTACAAAGTTTCATAATTTTTTATGATCTACAACTTTCATTTTGGTAGTTTCTCCGACCGAGGTCATTTAGGACGTGTCGGTCACCGACCGGCCTATTTGCCCGATGTGGCCCACGTGACGATTTCAAATCAAAAAGTTGTCATCTACGATGTCGCAGCATTTTTCGCGTGAAAATCACGCGCTTTGCGCCAGTGAGAATTCGCACCCGCGTCCTCCCAACGCGCGTAGCCTCCTCTACCACTGCACCTCGTGCTCACATGTGCCGATAATGGATTTTGGTTCCCCACATATTATACTAAACTGAGCATAATTTGATTGTTTAACACCCTAAACGATTTCAAATGAAAAAGTTGTCAACTGCAAAGTTTCATAACTTTTTGAGATCAACAACTTTCATTTTGGTAGTTTCTCCATCCGAGGTCATTTAGGACCTGTCGGCCGGTGGGCGGCCGACAGCCCTATTTGCCCGATATGGCCCACAAGATGATTTCAACTCAAAAAGTTGTCAACTGCAAAGTTTCATAACTTTTCGAGATCTACAACTTTCATTTTTGTAGTTTCTCCGTCTGAGGTCATTTAGGTCCTGTCGGCCAGTGGGCGGCCGACAGGCCTATTTGCCCGATATGGCCCACAAGATGATTTCAAATCAAAAAGTCGTCAACTACAAAGTTTCATAATTTTTTATTATCTACAACTTTCATTTTGGTAGTTTCTCCGTCCGAGGTCATTTAGGACCTGTCGGCCAGTGGGCGGCCGATAGGTCTATTTGCCCGATATGGCCCACAAGATGATTTCAAATCAAAAAGTTGTCAACTACAAAGTTTCATAATTTTTTATGATCTACAACTTTCATTTCGGTAGTTTCTCCGACCGAGGTCATTTAGGACGTGTCGGTCACCGACCGGCCTATTTGCCCGATGTGGCCCACGTGACGATTTCAAATCAAAAAGTTGTCATCTACGATGTCGCGGCATTTTTCGCGCGAAAATCACGCGCTTTGCGCCAGTGAGGATTCGAACCCGCGTCCTCCCAACGCGCGTAGCCTCCTCTACCACTGCACCTCGTGCTCACATGTGCCGATAATGGATTTTGGTTCCCCACATATTATACTAAAATGAGCATAATTTGATTGTTTAACACCCTAAACGATTTCAAATGAAAAAGTTGTCAACTGCAAAGTTTCATAACTTTTCGAGATCAACAACTTTCATTTTGGTAGTTTCTCCATCCGAGGTCATTTAGGACCTATCGGCCGGTGGGCGGCCGACAGGCCTATTTGCCCGATATGGCCCACAAGATGATTTCAAATCAAAAAGTTGTCAACTGTAAAGTTTCATAACTTTTTGAGATCTACAACTTTCATTTTGGTAGTTTCTCCGTCTGAGGTCATTTAGGACCTGTCGGCCAGTGGGCGGCCGATAGGCCTATTTGCCCGATATGGCCCACAAGATGATTTCAAATCAAAAAGTCGTCAACTACAAAGTTTCATAATTTTTTATGATCTACAACTTTCATTTCGGTAGTTTCTCCGTCCGAGGTCATTTAGGACGTGTCGGTCACCGACCAGCCTATTTGCCCGATGTGGCCCACATGACGATTTCAAATCAAAAAGTTGTCATCTACGATGTCGCGGCATTTTTCGCGTGAAAATCACGCGCTTTGCACCAGCGAGGATTCGAACCCACGTCCTCCCAACGCGCGTAGCCTCCTCTACCACTGCACCTCATGCTCACATGTGCCGATGATGGATTTTGGTTCCCCACATATTATACTAAACTAAGCATAATTTGATTGTTTAACACCCTAAACGATTTCATATGAAAAAGTTGTCAACTGCAAAGTTTTATAACTTTTCGAGATCAACAACTTTTATTTGTATAGTTTCTTCATCAGAGGTCATTTAGGACCTGTCGTCCGGTGGGCGGCCGACAGGCCTATTTGCCCAATATGGCCCACAAGATGATTTCAAATCAAAAAGTGGTCAACTGCAAAGTGTCATAACTTTTCGAGATCTACAACTTTCATTTTGGTAGTTTCTCCGTCTGAGGTCATTTAGGACCTATCGGCCAGTGGGCGGCCGATAGGTCTATTTGCCCGATATGGCCCACAAGATGATTTCAAATCAAAAAGTTGTCAGCTACAAAGTTTCATAATTTTTTATGATCTACAACTTTCATTTCGGTTGTTTCTCCGACCGAGGTCATTTAGGACGTGTCGGTCACCAACCGGCCTATTTGCCCGATGTGGCCCACGTGACGATTTCAAATCAAAAAGTTGTCATCTACGATGTCGCGACATTTTTCGCGCGAAAATCACGTGCTTTGCGCCAGTGAGGATTCGAACCCGCGTCCTCCCAACGCGCGTAGCCTCCTCTACCACTGCACCTCGTGCTCACATGTGCCGATAATGGATTTTGGTTCCCCACATATTATACTAAAATGAGCATAATTTGATTGTTTAACACCCTAAACGATTTCAAATGAAAAAGTTGTCAACTGCAAAGTTTCATAACTTTTCGAGATCAACAACTTTTATTTTGGTAGTTTCTCCATCCGAGGTCATTTAGGTCCTGTCGGTCGGTGGGCGGCCGACAACCCTATTTGCCCGATATGGCCCATAAGATGATTTCAAATCAAAAAGTTGTCAACTGCAAAGTTTCATAACTTTTCGAGATCTACAACTTTCATTTTGGTAGTTTCTCCATCTGAGGTCATTTAGGTCCTGTCGGCCAGTGGGCGGCCGATAGGCCTATTTGCCCGATATGGCCCACAAGATGATTTCAAATCAAAAAGTCGTCAACTACAAAGTTACATAATTTTTTATGATCTACAACTTTCATTTTGGTAGTTTCTCCGTCCGAGGTCATTTAGGACGTGTCAGTCACCGACCGGCCTATTTGCCCGATGTGGCCCACATGACGATTTCAAATCAAAAAGTTATCATCTACAATGTCGCGGCATTTTTCGCGCGAAAATCACGCGCTTTGCGCCAGCGAGGATTCGAACCCACGTCCTCCCAACGCGCATAGCCTCCTCTACCACTGCACCTCATGCTCACATATGCCGATAATGGATTTTGGTACCCCACATATTATACTAAACTGAGCATAATTTGATTGTTTAACACCCTAAACGATTTCAAATGAAAAAGTTGTCAACTGCAAAGTTTCATAACTTTTCGAGATCTACAACTTTCATTTTGGTAGTTTCTCCGTCTGAGGTCATTTAGGACCTGTCGGCCAGTGGGCGGCCGATAGGTTTATTTGCCCGATATGGCCCACAAGATGATTTCAAATCAAAAAGTTGTCAACTACAAAGTTTCATAATTTTTTATGATCTACAACTTTCATTTTGGTAGTTTCTCCGACCGAGGTCATTTAGGACGTGTCGGTCACCGACCGGCCTATTTGCCCGATGTGGCCCACGTGACGATTTCAAATCAAAAAGTTGTCATCTACGATGTCGCAGCATTTTTCGCGTGAAAATCACGCGCTTTGCGCCAGTGAGAATTCGCACCCGCGTCCTCCCAACGCGCGTAGCCTCCTCTACCACTGCACCTCGTGCTCACATGTGCCGATAATGGATTTTGGTTCCCCACATATTATACTAAACTGAGCATAATTTGATTGTTTAACACCCTAAACGATTTCAAATGAAAAAGTTGTCAACTGCAAAGTTTCATAACTTTTCGAGATCAACAACTTTCATTTTGGTAGTTTCTCCATCCGAGGTCATTTAGGACCTGTCGGCCGGTGGGCGGCCGACAGCCCTATTTGCCCGATATGGCCCACAAGATGATTTCAACTCAAAAAGTTGTCAACTGCAAAGTTTCATAACTTTTCGAGATCTACAACTTTCATTTTTGTAGTTTCTCCGTCTGAGGTCATTTAGGTCCTGTCGGCCAGTGGGCGGCCGACAGGCCTATTTGCCCGATATGGCCCACAAGATGATTTCAAATCAAAAAGTCGTCAACTACAAAGTTTCATAATTTTTTATTATCTACAACTTTCATTTTGGTAGTTTCTCCGTCCGAGGTCATTTAGGACCTGTCGGCCAGTGGGCGGCCGATAGGTCTATTTGCCCGATATGGCCCACAAGATGATTTCAAATCAAAAAGTTGTCAACTACAAAGTTTCATAATTTTTTATGATCTACAACTTTCATTTCGGTAGTTTCTCCGACCGAGGTCATTTAGGACGTGTCGGTCACCGACCGGCCTATTTGCCCGATGTGGCCCACGTGACGATTTCAAATCAAAAAGTTGTCATCTACGATGTCGCGGCATTTTTCGCGCGAAAATCACGCGCTTTGCGCCAGTGAGGATTCGAACCCGCGTCCTCCCAACGCGCGTAGCCTCCTCTACCACTGCACCTCGTGCTCACATGTGCCGATAATGGATTTTGGTTCCCCACATATTATACTAAAATGAGCATAATTTGATTGTTTAACACCCTAAACGATTTCAAATGAAAAAGTTGTCAACTGCAAAGTTTCATAACTTTTCGAGATCAACAACTTTCATTTTGGTAGTTTCTCCATCCGAGGTCATTTAGGACCTATCGGCCGGTGGGCGGCCGACAGGCCTATTTGCCCGATATGGCCCACAAGATGATTTCAAATCAAAAAGTTGTCAACTGTAAAGTTTCATAACTTTTTGAGATCTACAACTTTCATTTTGGTAGTTTCTCCGTCTGAGGTCATTTAGGACCTGTCGGCCAGTGGGCGGCCGATAGGCCTATTTGCCCGATATGGCCCACAAGATGATTTCAAATCAAAAAGTCGTCAACTACAAAGTTTCATAATTTTTTATGATCTACAACTTTCATTTCGGTAGTTTCTCCGTCCGAGGTCATTTAGGACGTGTCGGTCACCGACCAGCCTATTTGCCCGATGTGGCCCACATGACGATTTCAAATCAAAAAGTTGTCATCTACGATGTCGCGGCATTTTTCGCGTGAAAATCACGCGCTTTGCACCAGCGAGGATTCGAACCCACGTCCTCCCAACGCGCGTAGCCTCCTCTACCACTGCACCTCATGCTCACATGTGCCGATGATGGATTTTGGTTCCCCACATATTATACTAAACTAAGCATAATTTGATTGTTTAACACCCTAAACGATTTCATATGAAAAAGTTGTCAACTGCAAAGTTTTATAACTTTTCGAGATCAACAACTTTTATTTGTATAGTTTCTTCATCAGAGGTCATTTAGGACCTGTCGTCCGGTGGGCGGCCGACAGGCCTATTTGCCCAATATGGCCCACAAGATGATTTCAAATCAAAAAGTGGTCAACTGCAAAGTGTCATAACTTTTCGAGATCTACAACTTTCATTTTGGTAGTTTCTCCGTCTGAGGTCATTTAGGACCTATCGGCCAGTGGGCGGCCGATAGGTCTATTTGCCCGATATGGCCCACAAGATGATTTCAAATCAAAAAGTTGTCAGCTACAAAGTTTCATAATTTTTTATGATCTACAACTTTCATTTCGGTAGTTTCTCCGACCGAGGTCATTTAGGACGTGTCGGTCACCAACCGGCCTATTTGCCCGATGTGGCCCACGTGACGATTTCAAATCAAAAAGTTGTCATCTACGATGTCGCGACATTTTTCGCGCGAAAATCACGTGCTTTGCGCCAGTGAGGATTCGAACCCGCGTCCTCCCAACGCGCGTAGCCTCCTCTACCACTGCACCTCGTGCTCACATGTGCCGATAATGGATTTTGGTTCCCCACATATTATACTAAAATGAGCATAATTTGATTGTTTAACACCCTAAACGATTTCAAATGAAAAAGTTGTCAACTGCAAAGTTTCATAACTTTTCGAGATCAACAACTTTTATTTTGGTAGTTTCTCCATCCGAGGTCATTTAGGTCCTGTCGGTCGGTGGGCGGCCGACAACCCTATTTGCCCGATATGGCCCATAAGATGATTTCAAATCAAAAAGTTGTCAACTGCAAAGTTTCATAACTTTTCGAGATCTACAACTTTCATTTTGGTAGTTTCTCCATCTGAGGTCATTTAGGTCCTGTCGGCCAGTGGGCGGCCGATAGGCCTATTTGCCCGATATGGCCCACAAGATGATTTCAAATCAAAAAGTCGTCAACTACAAAGTTACATAATTTTTTATGATCTACAACTTTCATTTTGGTAGTTTCTCCGTCCGAGGTCATTTAGGACGTGTCAGTCACCGACCGGCCTATTTGCCCGATGTGGCCCACATGACGATTTCAAATCAAAAAGTTATCATCTACAATGTCGCGGCATTTTTCGCGCGAAAATCACGCGCTTTGCGCCAGCGAGGATTCGAACCCACGTCCTCCCAACGCGCATAGCCTCCTCTACCACTGCACCTCATGCTCACATATGCCGATAATGGATTTTGGTACCCCACATATTATACTAAACTGAGCATAATTTGATTGTTTAACACCCTAAACGATTTCAAATGAAAAAGTTGTCAACTGCAAAGTTTCATAACTTTTCGAGATCTACAACTTTCATTTTGGTAGTTTCTCCGTCTGAGGTCATTTAGGACCTGTCGGCCAGTGGGCGGCCGATAGGTTTATTTGCCCGATATGGCCCACAAGATGATTTCAAATCAAAAAGTTGTCAACTACAAAGTTTCATAATTTTTTATGATCTACAACTTTCATTTTGGTAGTTTCTCCGACCGAGGTCATTTAGGACGTGTCGGTCACCGACCGGCCTATTTGCCCGATGTGGCCCACGTGACGATTTCAAATCAAAAAGTTGTCATCTACGATGTCGCAGCATTTTTCGCGTGAAAATCACGCGCTTTGCGCCAGTGAGAATTCGCACCCGCGTCCTCCCAACGCGCGTAGCCTCCTCTACCACTGCACCTCGTGCTCACATGTGCCGATAATGGATTTTGGTTCCCCACATATTATACTAAACTGAGCATAATTTGATTGTTTAACACCCTAAACGATTTCAAATGAAAAAGTTGTCAACTGCAAAGTTTCATAACTTTTCGAGATCAACAACTTTCATTTTGGTAGTTTCTCCATCCGAGGTCATTTAGGTCCTGTCGGCCGGTGGGCGGCCGACAGCCCTATTTGCCCGATATGGCCCACAAGATGATTTCAACTCAAAAAGTTGTCAACTGCAAAGTTTCATAACTTTTCGAGATCTACAACTTTCATTTTTGTAGTTTCTCCGTCTGAGGTCATTTAGGACCTGTCGTCCAGTGGGCAGCCGACAGGCCTATTTGCCCGATATGGCCCACAAGATGATTTCAAATCAAAAAGTCGTCAACTACAAAGTTTCATAATTTTTTATGATCTACAACTTTCATTTTGGTAGTTTCTCCGTCCGAGGTCATTTAGGACCTGTCGGCCAGTGACCGGCCTATTTGCCCGATGTGGCCCACATGACGATTTCAAATCAAAAAGTTGTCATATACGATGTCGCGGCATTTTTCGCGCGAAAATCACGCGCTTTGCGCCAGCGAGCATTCGAACCCACGTCCTCCCAACGCGTGTAGCCTCCTCTACCACTTTACCTAATGCTCACATGTGCCGATGTTGGATTTTGGTTCCCCACATATTATACTAAACTAAGCATAATTTGATTGTTTAACACCCTAAACGATTTCAAATGAAAAAGTTGTCAACTGCAAAGTTTCATAACTTTTTGAGATCAAAAACTTTTATTTCTGTACTTTCTTCATTAGAGGTCATTTAGGACCAGTCGTCCGGTGGGCGGCCGACAGGCCTATTTGCCCGATATGGCCCACAAGATGATTTCAAATGAAAAAGTTGTCAACTGCAAAGTTTCATAACTTTTCGAGATCAACAACTTTCATTTTGGTAGTTTCTCCATCCGAGGTCATTTAGGACCTGTCGGTCGGTGGGCGGCCGACAGCCCTATTTGCCCGATATGGCCCACAAGATGATTTCAAATCAAAAAGTCGTCAACTACAAAGTTTCATAATTTTTTATTATCTACAACTTTCATTTTGGTAGTTTCTCCGTCCGAGGTCATTTAGGACCTGTCGGCCAGTGGGCGGCCGATAGGTCTATTTGCCCGATATGGCCCACAAGATGATTTCAAATCAAAAAGTTGTCAACTACAAAGTTTCATAATTTTTTATGATCTACAACTTTCATTTCGGTAGTTTCTCCGACCGAGGTCATTTAGGACGTGTCGGTCACCGACCGGCCTATTTGCCCGATGTGGCCCACGTGACGATTTCAAATCAAAAAGTTGTCATCTACGATGTCGCGGCATTTTTCGCGCGAAAATCACGCGCTTTGCGCCAGTGAGGATTCGAACCCGCGTCCTCCCAACGCGCGTAGCCTCCTCTACCACTGCACCTCGTGCTCACATGTGCCGATAATGGATTTTGGTTCCCCACATATTATACTAAAATGAGCATAATTTGATTGTTTAACACCCTAAACGATTTCAAATGAAAAAGTTGTCAACTGCAAAGTTTCATAACTTTTCGAGATCAACAACTTTCATTTTGGTAGTTTCTCCATCCGAGGTCATTTAGGACCTATCGGTCGGTGGGCGGCCGACAGCCCTATTTGCCCGATATGGCCCACAAGATGATTTCAAATCAAAAAGTTGTCAACTGCAAAGTTTCATAACTTTTCGAGATCTACAACTTTCATTTTGGTAGTTTCTCCGTCTAAGGTCATTTAGGTCCTGTCGGCCAGTGGGCGGCCGACAGGCCTATTTGCCCGATATGGCCCACAAGATGATTTCAAATCAAAAAGTCGTCAACTACAAAGTTTCATAATTTTTTATGATCTACAACTTTCAATTTGGTAGTTTCTCTGTCCGAGGTCATTTAGGACGTGTCGGTCACCGACCGGCCTATTTGCCCGATGTGGCCCACATGATGATTTCAAATCAAAAAGTCATCAACTACAAAGTTTCATAATTTTTTATGATCTACAACTTTCATTTCGGTAGTTTCTCCGACCGAGGTCATTTAGGACGTGTCGGTCACCAACCGGCCTATTTGCCCGATGTGGCCCACGTGACGATTTCAAATCAAAAAGTTGTCATCTACGATGTCGCGACATTTTTCGCGCGAAAATCACGTGCTTTGCGCCAGTGAGGATTCGAACCCGCGTCCTCCCAACGCGCGTAGCCTCCTCTATCACTGCACCTCGTGCTCACATGTGCCGATAATGGATTTTGGTTCCCCACATATTATACTAAAATGAGCATAATTTGATTGTTTAACACCCTAAACGATTTCAAATGAAAAAGTTGTCAACTGCAAAGTTTCATAACTTTTCGAGATCAACAACTTTTATTTTGGTAGTTTCTCCATCCGAGGTCATTTAGGTCCTGTCGGTCGGTGGGCGGCCGACAACCCTATTTGCCCGATATGGCCCATAAGATGATTTCAAATCAAAAAGTTGTCAACTGCAAAGTTTCATAACTTTTCGAGATCTACAACTTTCATTTTGGTAGTTTCTCCGTCTGAGGTCATTTAGGTCCTGTCGGCCAGTGGGCGGCCGATAGGCCTATTTGCCCGATATGGCCCACAAGATGATTTCAAATCAAAAAGTCGTCAACTACAAAGTTTCATAATTTTTTATGATCTACAACTTTCATTTTGGTAGTTTCTCCGTCCGAGGTCATTTAGGACGTGTCAGTCACCGACCGGCCTATTTGCCCGATGTGGCCCACATGACGATTTCAAATCAAAAAGTTATCATCTACAATGTCGCGGCATTTTTCGCGCGAAAATCACGCGCTTTGCGCCAGCGAGGATTCGAACCCACGTCCTCCCAACGCGCATAGCCTCCTCTACCACTGCACCTCATGCTCACATATGCCGATAATGGATTTTGGTTCCCCACATATTATACTAAACTGAGCATAATTTGATTGTTTAATACCCTAAACGATTTCAAATGAAAAAGTTGTCAACTGCAAAGTTTCATAACTTTACGAGATCAACAACTTTTATTTCTTTAGTTTCTTCATCAGAGGTCATTTAGGACCTGTCGTCCGGTGGGCGGCTGTTGACGGTCCTTAAGTACCAAATATAGTTATCAAATAAATAAAGAAAAGGATCCAAATGCAACCAACACCTAGACTTAGGGTTTTATCTGACAGAATTCCACGAGTTTTGGTGTTTGTCTGTTTCTGCAGGGGGTTATCAGAAAATACGGAGGAAAGGCCCACACGTCGGGTTTACATAGAGATAATAACGTGTTCACCGATTTTCTATCATCTAGAAGACTCCAGAAGCCACGAGATCGAACGGGAGGCCGAACAGGCCCGGAGGCAGGGCGCCCGCCCTGCTCCCTAGGGCGCCCGCCCTGGCCTGAGAGCCAATCAGGCTCCGTCTCGCGGATTATGCTCCACCGACCTAAGGGATCAAGGAAAACCGTGCGATTAATGTCGGTTTGATCCGACGGCTCACGTTCACTTGAGGGGGCTATATAAGCAGGACCCCTGGCCCCTGGAGGAGGCACTCCCTCATTCTCAATTCCTCAAACCCTAATCTCAGGAGGAGAGTCTCTGATCAAGCCCTAGAGCCACCACATCAACTAGATCTCTAGTATAGCATAGCTACATAGGATTAGAACTAGAAGGAGTCAATCTTCGATTGGTTTCCGGATCTGTCAAGAGGATTCTTGGTAATTCCTTTACTGTTCTTCATTGTTCATCTTTGTTCTACAATATTATGAATACAACTTTGTTCTATTTCAATATATTGATTATGACTATGCTCTACTTGTTTATGTTTGCAATTATATTGTTCTTAGTTTATCGTAGTTATACGCTTGGCTTAGTTAGATTGGAATTATATACATGTTTAGGATCGTATAGCGTTTATCCATCGGATCCATGGGTAAATGATAAATATTGTGTAGGCATGGTGCTTAGACCATATTTATCTGCGATTGCACCTTATATGCCGGATCGTGGGGTGGTCCGCGATGGTGACAGCTTCGTTGGTTCTTATATAGTCCCCCTCCCGTGTGTAAGGCAGGCAGAGCAACATTATTACGGGGAAGTGATTGCTATGTTTCTCATCTTCCTTGATAATATCACTATGCATGGGCGTAGTCCTTTCTCGCAATGATTGCCAAGTGTACTTGCACTAACTATGATATGCTAGACTTTATAGTTAAGAATAACTTAGGAAATATCCTTATAGTTCATCCTAATACCATGCTAATGACTTGCTAGAATATCTGTTGAGGTGCTTATCATTATTATATGTGGCTAGCTGATCAGATTAATTATCTTTGTCACCATTCATACTTTATCTATATTTTATGTGACACTTACCCCTGTATGCAAGAGATAGATGAATGCTCTCACTTATACATGCAATGATTGATACTCATTCCTATATTCCATTCCATAATCAACATTGATGTTAGTAATCCCTTCCCAGTGGTAAAAATATAAATAACGATACGTGGAATACTTCCCGGTTAAAATGCTACATCGGTATTAATCTGTGCGCTTGCAGATCTTATTTATTATTTATTTAGAAGAGCAGTTGCATATGTCAATACCGCGTCTCTCATGTCATGCTGGGGATGACAACTTGGCTTAAGTGGCATGAGGGATAGGTTCGGCATTTTTGGCGCCGTTATCAGAATTAGAAAACTAAGTCTACTTTTGGTAATGACGTTAAGAATGCCCAACAAGCATTTTTGGCGCCGCTGCCGGGGAAGGTTGATTTACTAACAAGGAATGAATACGGAATTTGAGTCATCATTCGCATCATTAAGTGATTGAGATCATCAATTCTCCCATACAGATTTACCCCTGTATTTTTTCCATTCTTATTGTTTTGCAGGGTGATGTATGAATAGAGGACATCTTCCAGAAAATTTTGTTGACAACCCCGAAGCATTAATCAGAAAGGCAAGAGCCAAGCTCAAGAAGTCAACACTTCGACGCAACACTTCATCCAATCCAGAAGACCGCCGAAGTTTCATCCGGAATTTGTTAACAGAGTTCGCAGCCATGGCGAACAAGACGATCCGCGAGTTCTCAGCTCCCACTACGGACAACATCCGCACTGGACCTGCCGCGGCCATCGACAAGAACTTTGAGCTCAAGCCAGGGCTCATCAACATGGTACAAGCCAACTAGTTTTGTGGGAAGCTGCACGAAGATGCAAGTGCTCATCTCCAACACTTCCTGGAGATTTGCAGCACATTCACTTTATTAGATGTTCCCAGAGACGCCATACTACTTCGCCTTTTCCCATTCTCACTATTGGGGAGAGCGAAGCAGTGGTTCTACGCGACGAAGGATAAGAACACTACGTGGGCACTCTGCTCTACGAACTTTCTGGCTAAGTTCTTTCCCATGGGCAAGACCAATGCTCTTCGTGGGAAGATTACAAGTTTTCAGCAACAACATGATGAATCCGTTCCAGAAGCATGGGAGCGCTTTCAAGATTACATCCTAGAATGTCCCCATCATGGAATGGAAAGCTGGCTACTTATGTAGACTTTCTATCATGGGCTCATCACTAGTGCTCGTGAGACCATGGATGCTGCAGCTGGAGGCGCATTTCTATCACTCACCATACCACAAGCTACAGCCCTTGTGGAGAAGATGGCGTCCAACCAAGGTTGGAACGAAGAGAGGACTCAAACACGCAAGAAGGGTGGAGGTATGCACCAGCTCAAGGAGGTAGACATGCTGTCTGCAAAGTTAGACCTACTCATGAAAAAGCTCGATGACAAAGCTGGAGACAAAAGAGAAGTCATGAACGTCTACGACTCTCACATGACTTGTGAGGAATGTGAAGATACTGGACACTCAGGCAATCACTGCCCTGAGATGCTTGAGGATGCAAGGTACATCAACAACAACAACAACTACAACCGTCCTCAACAAAATCAAGGTTGGAATCAACAGAGGCCTAACTACTCAGGTAACTACTCAGGTAATTATCAAGGTAATAACTCTTACAACAACAATAATAATTTTCCACCCCTGAGAGAGTTAGTGTCTAATCAAGGAAAGCTAATGGATAACTTGTCTAAGAAATTGGCATCCAATGATAAAATACTAGAAAACATAAATAATAGAATGGATAATTTCTCTACTGCCATCAAAAACCAAATTAGCTTTAATAAAATGATTGAATCTCAGTTAAATCAAATAACTGCTACTGTTCCTGCTACTAACCCCGGTATACCATCACAACCGGAAGGATTAGAATCTGCAAATCTTGTAGACATGTTTGATGCAGGTAACTATTGGAGTAATCCCGCTGTCGGAGTACATAATGACCTTCTGCCAGTCAAGAGAGGCGATCCAGGACGCCCCGTCATCCCGATCTCCATCGGCATGGTGGACTTCCCAGAAGCACTCTGTGACTTTGGCTCCAGCATCAACATTACGCCCAGGCTTGCAGATCGGACACTAAGCTTTCCTAAAGGAATATTAAAGAACATGTGTGTCCGAGTTGGTACCTCGTACGCTCCAGCTGATTTCGTGGTGATAGAGACCGGGTCCGATGAGAGGTCACCAGTTATTCTGGGAAGGCCATTCCTGAACACCTCGGGAGCTGTCATCTACGCCAGCGCTGCAAAGATCAACTTCAACATCAAGGGGAGGAAGGAGACGTTTTCCTTCAAGAACAAGATTACACAAATCCCAGAGCAACCCCAACATGAACCAAGGAAGAGGACCAACAGGAGGATCAAGCAGAACAAGAACAACCAAGGATGGACCGAATCAGCTAAGATGGTCACTGCAGTTCAAGGAGGTCAAGACCGACGACCCAAGTCGCCGTTCCTAATCAAGAAGGACGACCCAGGTATGCCAAGCATTGAGTGCTCAATCAATGGATACTCCTTTCAGAAGGCGCTCTACGACACTGGATCAGGCGTCAACATAATGGCCACAGTCACCTATCAGCTCTTGTACGGGACCATGCCCTTAAAACCAACATACACTCAGCTCCAGATGGCAGATCAGACATCCCGAAAGGTCAAAGGTATAGTAACCGATGTCCCTGTTAAAATTAACGATCATTTTGTCCATACAGACTTTCAGGTCATTGACATGGGAGACGACGAGTACGATCCACCCATCATCCTAGGAAGACCGTTCCTAGGCACCGTCAAAGCAATCATCTACATTGGAACCGGAGAAGTCCATATGCATTTCCCCTCTGAGAAGGTACGCCGCTACTTTAATGACCCTAACTATATAGTTGAAGATTCTAAGCAGGTCAGGACAAGAAGAAGGTGACGTAACCATAACCAAAGGAGGCAAACCATCAAGGACGTATGGGCAGACTATGAAGGAGAGGTCATAAGGCCCGAGGATACACAATAGGAGACCGAAGCACCAAGTCGGGTATGGAAAGCGAAGACAGTTACACAAGAAGAGGAGGCGCTGCCGGAACCACCGTCTACGCCACCCAAATCCCAGGACAACTAAGAAGAAAAGAAGTCCTGTTCGGAGGACTTAAAAACACCAAACGCCGTGCCAAGAGGTAAACTTGGTAGTTATCATTTTCCCTTTAATTATTGCTTAGTTAATCATGTTCATTCTGTCTAAAAAAAATGTTAAAAACAGTAAGCCCCATGTGAGTATGCGAGTGGCATAAAACCCATAAGTACATTCACTGTGGTGGCATAAAAAATATAATATATATTTTTTCTGTTCTATAAAAATGAAAATAAAAATAGAGAGTGACATTTATCAAGGAAGCTCAAACATGATAAAGGCTAGATATTTATGCTAACGCTTAATCAAGTTCCACGAAGCTTTGTTGTCTATTTGAGCTCCACAGAATTCAGGAAGACTAGCAGATGGAGGACATCCTAATCGCTGTCAGGGTGCTGCCGACATTCAAATACACCTCTGCACCTGCTAGCTACATCAGAAGAAATTACGTCAAGATCCAGCTTGGGGGAGAGCACCCCCATTTATCCCGATAAGTATTTTTATCTACAGTTATACCTATGCTTTATTAAAATAAAAAGATGCATAATCATGAAAACCCAAATAAATATTTTGTGTTTATATATATTTGCTTAGTTTAATAAATAAATAAAGTAGCTATGCTAAACTGAATCTTGAAAATAAAACTCTAGCATGGATATGATGAATAGTTGCTCTGCCTAATTTTCAAATTTGTTTTCTCTCTAGTTTAGACATAACTGTTATAATTTAAAACTGGCTCTAAACTTGAACTAGTGGGAAGAGAACTTGATCTGAAGTCTAAGTTGTTAGCGGATATGATATGGGAAGGTTGAGCTGCTGTTTATCTGTTCCTAGAGATGCTAGAATTCTGGAGAATTTTATCTTTGAAAATCTTTAAAATGTTGCATGATGAGTTCCTGTATGATGAGAGTTTAAATTCCTACCACAGCCATATATACATGCTTGTTAGATTAAGAGCCGCACTTTTACTACTTACTGCTTATGGGCATTGAGTGTGGTCAAGCTGTGTAGACCCTTAGGAACTTGTCATGTGGTTAAAATCAAGATTCACTTGCACGTTCACTCATACATGCTGCTTCTACTCCGGAAGTACGCATCCACATATATCCACTCATTTCCATCTCCAGATTCACCCAAAATTATTCTACTCCTGACCCGGGAGAGAATAGCCAAAAACATTATCCCATTCCTGTTATTCCCTGTGAAGTTAATGCTCAAGTCATTTCTACTACCACTTGCTATATTTTCAAAAGAGGGAGATTGCTCTAAAAAAACGAGGAAATAAAAAGGAGCAAGTGCTCGGAACCTCGAAGAAAGAAAAAGTGAGACGAGAGGTAAAAATGGACAAGTGTCCGACAGTAGAATTAGGGGTACAAGATACCCACCTGAGAAAAAAAAGAAGAGAAAATAGAGCATCTCATTCCCCTCAAAAGTTTTAAAAAGCAAGAAAGGTATGTATTCCCTCAAAAAGAGCATTAGACTTTTGTTATCACCATCATTACCATACACCACTCATTCACCACACATGCACATCTTGATTTGACTTATTGACTTGTTTCTCTGGATCCATGGTTTGACTATGCAATAAATGTTCTATGAGTATGTATACTTTATCTCCCATCTATGAGCTCCAGATATCAAAGCCTTATTAGAGTAGGGTGAGAGAGAAGGCAATGTCACTACGCCTTATACCATAAATACCACATACTTTGAGAGAGAAGGCATATACCATTACTGCCTTGGTAAGGATCCAGAAATACCACAAAAGAGAGACCCGAGAGAGTCATACAAGGAATCTCTGAGTTTTATTTGAAAAATTTGCAAAAACTCCAGAGCTATAGCTGATCAAGAATAAGAGACATGGCGTTTGACTAGACCGTTCTATCTTTTAACCACTCAAGATGCAGGTGACGGTTGCAAGCCCCATGGTGAAAGGTAAAATGAGTAAGTTTTAAGTCTTGACAGTTTACTCTAACTCAGGGATGAGACCTTATTTGAAAGCATATGTTCAAAGGCGTTGCAGCAACTTCTGCTCCATAATGAGTCTATCCTTGCTCAGGGACGAGCAAGAGGTAAGCTTGGGGGAGTTTGTTGATGGTCCTTAAGTACCAAATATAGTTATCAAATAAATAAAGAAAAGGATCCAAATGCAACCAACACCTAGACTTAGGGTTTTATCTGACAGAATTCCACGAGTTTTGGTGTTTGTCTGTTTCTGCAGGGGGTTATCAGAAAATACGGAAGAAAGGCCCACACGTCGGGTTTACATAGAGATAATAACGTGTTCACCGATTTTCTATCATCTAGAAGACTCCAGAAGCCACGAGATCGAACGGGAGGCCGAACGGGCCCGGAGGCAGGGCGCCCGCCCTGCTCCCTAGGGCGCCCGCCCTGGCCTGAGAGCCAATCAGGCTCCGTCTCGCGGATTATGCTCCACCGACCTAAGGGATCAAGGAAAACCGTGTGATTAATGTCGGTTTGATCCGACAGCCCACGTTCACTTGAGGGGGCTATATAAGCAGGACCCCTGGCCCCTGGAGGAGGCACTCCCTCATTCTCAATTCCTCAAACCCTAATCTCAGGAGGAGAGTCTCTGATCAAGCCCTAGAGCCACCACATCAACTAGATCTCTAGTATAGCATAGCTACATAGGATTAGAACTAGAAGGAGTCAATCTTCGATTGATTTCCGGATCTGTCAAGAGGATTCTTGGTAATTCCTTTACTGTTCTTCATTGTTCATCTTTGTTCTTCAATATTATGAATACAACTTTGTTCTATTTCAATATATTGATTATGACTATGCTCTACTTGTTTATGTTTGCAATTATATTGTTCTTAGTTTATCGTAGTTATACGCTTGGCTTAGTTAGATTGGAATTATATACATGTTTAGGATCGTATAGCGTTTATCCATCAGATCCATGGGTAAATGATAAATATTGTGTAGGCGTGGTGCTTAGACCATATTTATCTGCGATTGCACCTTATATGCCGGATCGTGGGGTGGTCCGCGATGGTGACAGCTTCGTTGGTTCTTATATAGTCCCCCTCCCGTGTGTAAGGCAGGCAGAGCAACATTATTACGGGGGAGTGATTGCTATGTTTCTCATCTTCCTTGATAATATCACTATGCATGGGCGTAGTCCTTTCTCGCAATGATTGCCAAGTGTACTTGCACTAACTATGATATGCTAGACTTTATAGTTAAGAATAACTTAGGAAATATCCTTATAGTTCGTCCTAATACCATGCTAATGACTTGCTAGAATATCTGTTGATGTGCTTATCATTATTATATGTGGCTAGCTGATCAGATTAATTATCTTTGTCACCATTCATACTTTATCTATATTTTATGTGAAACTTACCCCTGTATGCAAGAGATAGATGAATGCTCTCACTTATACATGCAATGATTGATACTCATTCCTATATTCCATTCCATAATCAACATTGATGTTAGTAATCCCTTCCCAGTGGTAAAAATATAAATAATGATACGTGGAATACTTCCCGGTTAAAATGCTACATCGGTATTAATCTGTGTGCTTGCAAATCTTATTTATTATTTATTTAGAAGAGCAGTTGCATATGTCAATACCGCGTCTCTCATGTCATGCTGGGGATGACAACTTGGCTTAAGTGGCATGAGGGATAGGTTCGGCATTTTTGGCGCCGTTATCAAAATTAGAAAACTAAATCTACTTTTGGTAATGACGTTAAGAATGCCCAACAGCGGCCGACAGGCCTATTTGCCCGATATGGCCCACAAGATGATTTCAAATCAAAAAGTGGTCAACTGCAAAGTTTCATAACTTTTCGAGATCTACAACTATCATTTTGGTAGTTTCTCCGTCTGAGGTCATTTAGGACCTGACAGGCCTATTTGCCCGATATGGCCCACAAGATGATTTCAAATCAAAAAGTCGTCAACTACAAAGTTTCATAATTTTTTATGATCTACAACTTTTATTTTGGTAGTTTCTCCGTCTGAGGTCATTTAGGACGTGTCGGTCACCGACCGGCCTATTTGCCCGATGTGGCCCACATGATGATTTCAAATCAAAAAGTTGTCATCTACGATGTCGCGGCATTTTTCACGCAAAAATCATGCGCTTTGCGCCAGCGAGGATTTTAACCCACGTCCTCCCAATGCGCGTAGCCTCCTCTACCACTGCACCTCGTGCTCACATGTGCCGATAATGGATTTTGGTTCCCTCATATTATACTAAACTGAGCATAATTTGATTGTTTAACACCCTAAACGATTTCAAATGAAAAAGTTGTCAACTGCAAAATTTCATAACTTTTCGAGATCAACAACTTTCATTTTGGTAGTTTCTCCATCCGAGGTCATTTAGGACCTGTCGTCCGGTGGGCGGCCGACAGGCCTATTTGACCGATATGGCCCACAAGATGATTTCAAATCAAAAAGTTGTCAACTGCAAAGTTTCATAACTTTTCGAGATCTACAACTTTCATTTTGGTAGTTTCTCCGTCTGAGGTCATTTAGGACCTGTCGTTCCGTGGGCGGCCGATAGGCCTATTTGCCCGATATGGCCCACAAGATGATTTCAAATCAAAAAGTCGTCAACTACAAAGTTTCATAATTTTTTATGATCTGCAACTTTCATTTTGGTAGTTTCTCCGTCCGAGGTCATTTAGGACGTGTCGGTCACCGACCGGCCTATTTGCCCGATGTGGCCCACATGACGATTTCAAATCAAAAAGTTGTCATCTACGATGTCGCGGCATTTTTCGCGCGAAAATCACGCGCTTTGCGCCAGCGAGGATTCGAACCCACGTCCTCCCAACGCGCGTAGCCTCCTCTACCACTGCACCTCATGCTCACATGTGCCGACGATGGATTTTGGTTCCCCACATGTTATACTAAACTAAGCATAATTTGATTGTTTAACACCCTAAACGATTTCAAATGAAAAAGTTGTCAACTGCAAAGTTTCATTTAGGACCTGTCGTCCGGTGGGCGGCCGACAGGCCTATTTGCCCGATATGGCCCACAAGATGATTTCAAATCAAAAAGTGGTCAACTGTAAAGTGTCATAACTTTTCGAGATCTACAACTTTCATTTTGGTAGTTTATCCGTCTGAGGTCATTTAGGACCTGTCGGCCAGTGGACGGCCGACAGGCCTATTTGCCCGATATGGCCCACAAGATGATTTCAAATCAAAAAGACGTCAACTACAAAGTTTCATAATTTTTTATGATCTACAACTTTTATTTCGGTAGTTTCTCCGACCGAGGTCATTTAGGACGTGTCGGTCACCGACCGGCCTATTTGCCCGATGTGGCCCACGTGACGATTTCAAATCAAAAAGTTGTCATCTACGATGTCGCGGCATTTTTCGCGCGAAAATCACGCGCTTTGCGCCAGTGAGGATTCGAACCCACGTCCTCTCAACGCGCGTAGCCTCCTCTACCACTGCACCTCGTGCTCACATGTGCCGATAATGGATTTTGGTTCCCCACATATTATACTAAACTGAGCATAATTTGATTGTTTAACACCCTAAACGATTTCAAATGAAAAAGTTGTCAACTGCAAAGTTTCATAACTTTTCGAGATCAACAACTTTCATTTTGGTAGTTTCTCCATCCGAGGTCATTTAGGACCTGTCGGTCGGTGGGCGGCCGATAGCCCTATTTGCCCGATATGGCCCACAAGATGATTTCAAATCAAAAAGTTGTCAACTGCAAAGTTTCATAACTTTTCGAGATCTACAACTTTCATTTTGGTAGTTTCTCCGTCTAAGGTCATTTAGGTCCTGTCGGCCAGTGGGCGGCCGACAGGCCTATTTGCCCGATATGGCCCACAAGATGATTTCAAATCAAAAAGTCGTCAACTACAAAGTTTCATAATTTTTTATGATCTACAACTTTCATTTTGGTAGTTTCTCCGTCCGAGGTCATTTAGGACGTGTCGGTCACCGACCGGCCTATTTGCCCGATGTGGCCCACATGACGATTTCAAATCAAAAAGTTGTCATCTACGATGTCGCGGCATTTTTCACGCAAAAATCACGCGCTTTGCGCTAGCGAGGATTCGAACCCACGTCCTCCCAACACGCGTAGCCTCCTCTACCACTGCACCTCATGCTCACATGTGCCGATGATGGATTTTGGTTCCCCACATATTATACTAAACTAAGCATAATTTGATTGTTTAACACCCTAAACGATTTCAAATGATAAAGTTGTCAACTGCAAAGTTTCATAACTTTTCGAGATCAACAACTTTTATTTCTGTAGTTTCTTCATCAGAGGTCATTTAGGACCTGTCGTCCGGTGGGCGGCCGACAGGCCTATTTGCCCGATATGGCCCACAAGATGATTTCAAATCAAAAAGTGGTCAACTGCAAAGTTTCATAACTTTTCGAGATCAACTACTTTCATTTTGGTAGTTTCTCCGTCTGAGGTCATTTAGGACCTGTCGGCCAGTGGGTGGCCGACAGGCCTATTTGCCCGATATGGCCCACAAGATGATTTCAAATAAAAAAGTCGTCAACTGCAAAGTTTCATAATTTTTTATGATCTACAACTTTCACTTTGGTAGTTTCTCCATCCGAGGTCATTTAGGATGTGTCGGTCACCGACCGGCCTATTTGCCCGATGTGGCCCACATGATGATTTCAAATCAAAAAGTTGTCATCTACGATGTCGCGGCATTTTTCGCGCGAAAATCACGTGCTTTGCGCCAGCGAGGATTCGAACCCATGTCCTCCCAACGCGCGTAGCCTCCTCTACCACTGCACCTCGTGCTCACATGTGCCGATAATGGATTTTGGTTCACCACATATTATACTAAACTGAGCAAAATTTGATTGTTTAACACACTAAACGATTTCAAATGAAAAGGTTGTCAACTGCAAAGTTTCATAACTTTTCGAGATCAATAACTTTTATTTCTATAGTTTCTCCATCCGAGGTCATTTAGGACCTGTCGTCCGGTGGGCGGCCGACAGGCCTATTTGCCCGATATGGCCCACAAGATGATTTCAAATCAAAAAGTTGTCAACTGCAAAGTTTCATAAGTTTTCGAGATCTACAACTTTCATTTTGGTAGTTTCTCCGTCTGAGGTCATTTAGGACCTGTCGGCCAGTGGACGGCCGATAGGCCTATTCGCCCGATATGGCCCACAAGATGATTTCAAATCAAAAAGTTGTCAACTACAAAGTTTCATAATTTTTTATGATCTACAACTTTCATTTCGGTAGTTTCTCCGACCGTGGTCATTTAGGACGTGTCGGTCACCGACCGGCCTATTTGCCCGATGTAGCCCACGTGACGATTTCAAATCAAAAAGTTGTCATCTACGATGTCGCGGCATTTTTTGTGTGAAAATCACGCGCTTTGCGCCAGCGAGGATTCGAACCCGCGTCCTCCCAACGCGCGTAGCCTCCTCTACCACTGCACCTCGTGCTCACATGTGCCGATAATGGATTTTGGTTCCCCACAAATTATACTAAACTGAGCATAATTTGATTGTATAACACCCTAAACGATTTCAAATGAAAAAGTTGTCAACTGCAAAGTTTCATAACTTTTCGAGATCAACAACTTTCATTTTGGTAGTTTCTCCATCCGAGGTCATTTAGGACCTGTCGGCCGGTGGGCGTCCGACAGACCTATTTGCTCGATATGGCCCACAAGATGATTTCAAATCAAAAAGTTGTCAACTGCAAAGTTTCATAACTTTTCGAGATCTACAACTTTCATTTTGGTAGTTTCTCCGTCTGAGGTCATTTAGGACCTGTCGGCCAGTGGGCGGCCGACAGGCCTATTTGCCCGATATGGCCCACAAGATGATTTCAAATCAAAAAGTCGTCAACTACAAAGTTTCATAATTTTTTATGATCTACAACTTTCATTTTGGTAGTTTCTCCGTCCGAGGTCATTTAGGACGTGTCGGTCACCGACCGGCCTATTTGCCCGATGTGGCCCACATGACGATTTCAAATCAAAAAGTTGTCATCTACGATGTCACGGCATTTTTCGCGTGAAAATCACGCGCTTTGCGCCAGCGATGATTTGAACCCACGTCCTCCCAACGCGCGTAGCCTCCTCTACCACTGCACCTCATGCTCACATGTGCCGATAATGGATTTTGGTTCCCCACATATTATACTAAACTGAGCATAATTTGATTGTTTAACACCCTAAACGATTTCAAATGAAAAAGTTGTCAACTGCAAAGTTTCATAACTTTTCGAGATCAACAACTTTTATTTCTGTAGTTTCTTCATCAGAGGTCATTTAGGACCTGTCGTTCGGTGGGCGGTCGACAGGCCTATTTGCCCGAAATGGCCCACAAGATGATTTCAAATCAAAAAGTGGTCAACTGCAAAGTTTCATAACTTTTCGAGATCTACAACTTTCATTTTGGTAGTTTCTCCGTCTGAGTTCATTTAGGACCTGTCGGCCAGTGGGCGGCCGACAGGCCTATTTGCCCGATATGGCCCACAAGATGATTTCAAATCAAAAAGTCGTCAACTACAAAGTTTCATATTTTTTTTATGATCAACAACTTTCATTTTGGTAGTTTCTCCGTCCGAGGTAATTTAGGACGTGTCGGTCACCGACCGGCCTATTTGCCCGATGTGGCCCACATGACGATTTCAAATCAAAAAGTTGTCATCTACGAAGTCGCGGCATTTTTCGCGCAAAAATCACGCGCTTTGCGCCAGCGAGGATTCGAACCCACGTCCTCCCAACACGCGTAGCCTCCTCTACCACTACACCTCGTGCTCACATGTGCCGATAATGGATTTTGGTTCCCCACATATTATACTAAACTGAGCATAATTTGATTGTTTAACACCCTAAACGATTTCAAATGAAAAAGTTGTCAACTGCAAAGTTTCATAACTTTTCGAGATCAACAACTTTTATTTCTATAGTTTCTTCATCCGAGGTCATTTAGGACCTGTCGTCCGGTGGGCGGCCGACAGGCCTATTTGCCCGATATGGCCCACAAGATGATTTCAAATCAAAAAGTTGTCAACTGCAAAGTTTCATAACTTTTCGAGATCTACAACTTTCATTTTGGTAGTTTCTCCGTCTGAGTTCATTTAGGACCTGTCGGCCAGAGGGCGGCCGACAGGCCTATTTGCCCGATATGGCCCACAAGATGATTTCAAATCAAAAAGTCGTCAACTACAAAGTTTCATAATTTTTTTATGATCAACAACTTTCATTTTGGTAGTTTCTCCGTCCGAGGTAATTTAGGACGTGTCGGTCACCGACCGGCCTATTTGCCCGATGTGGCCCACATGACGATTTTAAATCAAAAAGTTGTCATCTACGATGTCGCGGCATTTTTCGCGCAAAAATCACGCGCTTTGCGCCAGCGAGGATTCGAACCCGCGTCCTCCCAACGCGCGTAGCCTCCTCTACCACTGCACCTCGTGCTCACATGTGCCGATAATGGATTTTGGTTCCCCACAAATTATACTAAACTGAGCATAATTTGATTGTTTAACACCCTAAACGATTTCAAATGAAAAAGTTGTCAACTGCAATGTTTCATAACTTTTCGAGATCAACAACTTTCATTTTGGTAGTTTCTCCATCCGAGGTCATTTAGGACCTATCGGCCGGTGGGCGGCCGACAGACCTATTTGCTCGATATGGCCCACAAGATGATTTCAAATCAAAAAGTTGTCAACTGCAAAGTTTCATAACTTTTCGAGATCTACAACTTTCATTTTGGTAGTTTCTCCGTCTGAGGTCATTTAGGACCTGTCGGCCAGTGGGCGGCCGACAGGCCTATTTGCCCAAAATGGCCCACAAGATGATTTCAAATCAAAAAGTTGTCAACTGCAAAGTTTCATAACTTTTCGAGATCTACAACATTCATTTTGGTAGTTTCTCCGTCTAAGGTCATTTAGGTCCTGTCGACCAGTGGGCGGCCGACAGGCCTATTTGCCCGATATGGCCCACAAGATGATTTCAAATCAAAAAGTCGTCAACTACAAAGTTTCATAATTTTTTATGATCTACAACTTTCATTTTGGTAGTTTCTCCGTCCGAGGTCATTTAGGACGTGTCGGTCACCGACCGGCCTATTTGCCCGATGTGGCCCGCATGACGATTTCAAATCAAAAAGTTGTCATCTATGATGTCGCGGCATTTTTCACGCAAAAATCACGCGCTTTGCGCCAGCGAGGATTCGAACCCACGTCCTCCCAACACGCGTAGCCTCCTCTACCACTGCACCTCATGCTCACATGTGCCGATGATGGATTTTGGTTCCCCACATATTATACTAAACTAAGCATAATTTGATTGTTTAACACCCTAAACGATTTCAAATGAAAAAGTTGTCAACTGCAAAGTTTCATAACTTTTCGAGATCAACAACTTTTATTTCTATAGTTTCTTCATCCGAGGTCATTTAGGACCTGTCGTCCGGTGGGCGGCCGACAGGCCTATTTGCCCGATATGGCCCACAAGATGATTTCAAATCAAAAAGTTGTCAACTGCAAAGTTTCATAACTTTTCGAGATCTACAACTTTCATTTTGGTAGTTTCTCCGTCTGAGGTCATTTAGGACCTGTCGGCCAGTGGGCGGCCGACAGGCCTATTTGCCCGATATGGCCCACAAGATGATTTCAAATCAAAAAGTCGTCAACTACAAAGTTTCATAATTTTTTATGATCTACAACTTTCATTTTGGTAGTTTCTCCGTCCGAGGTCACTTAGGACGTGTCGGTCACCGACCGGCCTATTTGCCCGATGTGGCCCACATGATGATTTCAAATCAAAAAGTTGTCATCTACGATGTCGCGGCATTTTTCGCGCGAAAATCACGCGCTTTGCGCCAGCGAGGATTCAAACCCACGTCCTCCCAACGTGCGTAGCCTCCTCTACCACTGCACCTCGTGCTCACATGTGCCGATAATGGATTTTGGTTCCCCACATATTATACTAAACTGAGCATAATTTGATTGTTTAATGCCCTAAATGATTTCAAATCAAAAAGTTGTCAACTGCAAAGTTTCATAACTTTTTTCGAGATCAACAACTTTCATTTTGGTAGTTTCTCCATCCGAGGTCATTTAGGACCTGTCGTCCGGTGGGCGGCTAACAGGCCTATTTGCCCGATATGGCCCACAAGATGATTTCAAATGAAAAAGTTGTCAACTGCAAAGTTTCATAACTTTTCGAGATCAACTACTTTCATTTTGGTAGTTTCTCCATCCGAGGTCATTTAGGACTTGTCGGCCGGTGGGCGGCCGATAGGCCTATTTGCCCGAAATGGCCCACAAGATGATTTCAAATCAAAAAGTGGTCAACTGCAAAGTTTCATAACTTTTCGAGATCTACAACTTTCATTTTGGTAGTTTCTCCATCTGAGTTCATTTAGGACCTGTCGGCCAGTGGGCGGCCGACAGGCCTATTTGCCCGATATGGCCCACAAGATGATTTCAAATCAAAAAGTCGTCAACTACAAAGTTTCATAATTTTTTTATGATCAACAACTTTCATTTTGGTAGTTTCTCCGTCCGAGGTAATTTAGGACGTGTCGGTCACCGACCGGCCTATTTGCCCGATGTGGCCCACATGACGATTTTAAATCAAAAAGTTGTCATCTACGATGTCGCGGCATTTTTCGCGCGAAAATCACGCGCTTTGCGCCAGCGAGGATTCGAACCCGCGTCCTCCCAACGCGCGTAGCCTCCTCTACCACTGCACCTCGTGCTCACATGTGCCGATAATGGATTTTGGTTCCCCACAAATTATACTAAACTGAGCATAATTTGATTGTTTAACACCCTAAACGATTTCAAATGAAAAAGTTGTCAACTGCAATGTTTCATAACTTTTCGAGATCAACAACTTTCATTTTGGTAGTTTCTCCATCCGAGGTCATTTAGGACCTATCGGCCGGTGGGCGGCCGACAGACCTATTTGCTCGATATGGCCCACAAGATGATTTCAAATCAAAAAGTTGTCAACTGCAAAGTTTCATAACTTTTCGAGATCTACAACTTTCATTTTGGTAGTTTCTCCGTCTGAGGTCATTTAGGACCTGTCGGCCAGTGGGCGGCCGACAGGCCTATTTGCCCAAAATGGCCCACAAGATGATTTCAAATCAAAAAGTTGTCAACTGCAAAGTTTCATAACTTTTCGAGATCTACAACTTTCATTTTGGTAGTTTCTCCGTCTAAGGTCATTTAGGTCCTGTCGACCAGTGGGCGGCCGACAGGCCTATTTGCCCGATATGGCCCACAAGATGATTTCAAATCAAAAAGTCGTCAACTACAAAGTTTCATAATTTTTTATGATCTACAACTTTCATTTTGGTAGTTTCTCCGTCCGAGGTCATTTAGGACGTGTCGGTCACCGACCGGCCTATTTGCCCGATGTGGCCCGCATGACGATTTCAAATCAAAAAGTTGTCATCTACGATGTCGCGGCATTTTTCACGCAAAAATCACGCGCTTTGCGCCAGCGAGGATTCGAACCCACGTCCTCCCAACACGCGTAGCCTCCTCTACCACTGCACCTCATGCTCACATGTGCCGATGATGGATTTTGGTTCCCCACATATTATACTAAACTAAGCATAATTTGATTGTTTAACACCCTAAACGATTTCAAATGAAAAAGTTGTCAACTGCAAAGTTTCATAACTTTTCGAGATCAACAACTTTTATTTCTATAGTTTCTTCATCCGAGGTCATTTAGGACCTGTCGTCCGGTGGGCGGCCGACAGGCCTATTTGCCCGATATGGCCCACAAGATGATTTCAAATCAAAAAGTTGTCAACTGCAAAGTTTCATAACTTTTCGAGATCTACAACTTTCATTTTGGTAGTTTCTCCGTCTGAGGTCATTTAGGACCTGTCGGCCAGTGGGCGGCCGACAGGCCTATTTGCCCGATATGGCCCACAAGATGATTTCAAATCAAAAAGTCGTCAACTACAAAGTTTCATAATTTTTTATGATCTACAACTTTCATTTTGGTAGTTTCTCCGTCCGAGGTCACTTAGGACGTGTCGGTCACCGACCGGCCTATTTGCCCGATGTGGCCCACATGATGATTTCAAATCAAAAAGTTGTCATCTACGATGTCGCGGCATTTTTCGCGCGAAAATCACGCGCTTTGCGCCAGCGAGGATTCAAACCCACGTCCTCCCAACGTGCGTAGCCTCCTCTACCACTGCACCTCGTGCTCACATGTGCCGATAATGGATTTTGGTTCCCCACATATTATACTAAACTGAGCATAATTTGATTGTTTAATGCCCTAAATGATTTCAAATCAAAAAGTTGTCAACTGCAAAGTTTCATAACTTTTTTCGAGATCAACAACTTTCATTTTGGTAGTTTCTCCATCCGAGGTCATTTAGGACCTGTCGTCCGGTGGGCGGCTAACAGGCCTATTTGCCCGATATGGCCCACAAGATGATTTCAAATGAAAAAGTTGTCAACTGCAAAGTTTCATAACTTTTCGAGATCAACTACTTTCATTTTGGTAGTTTCTCCATCCGAGGTCATTTAGGACCTGTCGGCCGGTGGGCGTCCGACAGACCTATTTGCCCGAAATGGCCCACAAGATGATTTCAAATCAAAAAGTGGTCAACTGCAAAGTTTCATAACTTTTCGAGATCTACAACTTTCATTTTGGTAGTTTCTCCATCTGAGTTCATTTAGGACCTGTCGGCCAGTGGGCGGCCGACAGGCCTATTTGCCCGATATGGCCCACAAGATGATTTCAAATCAAAAAGTCGTCAACTACAAAGTTTCATAATTTTTTTATGATCAACAACTTTCATTTTGGTAGTTTCTCCGTCCGAGGTAATTTAGGACGTGTCGGTCACCGACCGGCCTATTTGCCCGATGTGGCCCACATGACGATTTTAAATCAAAAAGTTGTCATCTATGATGTCGCGGCATTTTTCGCGCGAAAATCACGCGCTTTGCGCCAGCGAGGATTCGAACCCGCGTCCTCCCAACGCGCGTAGCCTCCTCTACCACTGCACCTCGTGCTCACATGTGCCGATAATGGATTTTGGTTCCCCACAAATTATACTAAACTGAGCATAATTTGATTGTTTAACACCCTAAACGATTTCAAATGAAAAAGTTGTCAACTGCAATGTTTCATAACTTTTCGAGATCAACAACTTTCATTTTGGTAGTTTCTCCATCCGAGGTCATTTAGGACCTATCGGCCGGTGGGCGGCCGACAGACCTATTTGCTCGATATGGCCCACAAGATGATTTCAAATCAAAAAGTTGTCAACTGCAAAGTTTCATAACTTTTCGAGATCTACAACTTTCATTTTGGTAGTTTCTCCGTCTGAGGTCATTTAGGACCTGTCGGCCAGTGGGCGGCCGACAGGCCTATTTGCCCAAAATGGCCCACAAGATGATTTCAAATCAAAAAGTTGTCAACTGCAAAGTTTCATAACTTTTCGAGATCTACAACATTCATTTTGGTAGTTTCTCCGTCTAAGGTCATTTAGGTCCTGTCGACCAGTGGGCGGCCGACAGGCCTATTTGCCCGATATGGCCCACAAGATGATTTCAAATCAAAAAGTCGTCAACTACAAAGTTTCATAATTTTTTATGATCTACAACTTTCATTTTGGTAGTTTCTCCGTCCGAGGTCATTTAGGACGTGTCGGTCACCGACCGGCCTATTTGCCCGATGTGGCCCGCATGACGATTTCAAATCAAAAAGTTGTCATCTACGATGTCGCGGCATTTTTCACGCAAAAATCACGCGCTTTGCGCCAGCGAGGATTCGAACCCACGTCCTCCCAACACGCGTAGCCTCCTCTACCACTGCACCTCATGCTCACATGTGCCGATGATGGATTTTGGTTCCCCACATATTATACTAAACTAAGCATAATTTGATTGTTTAACACCCTAAACGATTTCAAATGAAAAAGTTGTCAACTGCAAAGTTTCATAACTTTTCGAGATCAACAACTTTTATTTCTATAGTTTCTTCATCCGAGGTCATTTAGGACCTGTCGTCCGGTGGGCGGCCGACAGGCCTATTTGCCCGATATGGCCCACAAGATGATTTCAAATCAAAAAGTTGTCAACTGCAAAGTTTCATAACTTTTCGAGATCTACAACTTTCATTTTGGTAGTTTCTCCGTCTGAGGTCATTTAGGACCTGTCGGCCAGTGGGCGGCCGACAGGCCTATTTGCCCGATATGGCCCACAAGATGATTTCAAATCAAAAAGTCGTCAACTACAAAGTTTCATAATTTTTTATGATCTACAACTTTCATTTTGGTAGTTTCTCCGTCCGAGGTCACTTAGGACGTGTCGGTCACCGACCGGCCTATTTGCCCGATGTGGCCCACATGATGATTTCAAATCAAAAAGTTGTCATCTACGATGTCGCGGCATTTTTCGCGCGAAAATCACGCGCTTTGCGCCAGCGAGGATTCAAACCCACGTCCTCCCAACGTGCGTAGCCTCCTCTACCACTGCACCTCGTGCTCACATGTGCCGATAATGGATTTTGGTTCCCCACATATTATACTAAACTGAGCATAATTTGATTGTTTAATGCCCTAAATGATTTCAAATCAAAAAGTTGTCAACTGCAAAGTTTCATAACTTTTTTCGAGATCAACAACTTTCATTTTGGTAGTTTCTCCATCCGAGGTCATTTAGGACCTGTCGTCCGGTGGGCGGCTAACAGGCCTATTTGCCCGATATGGCCCACAAGATGATTTCAAATGAAAAAGTTGTCAACTGCAAAGTTTCATAACTTTTCGAGATCAACTACTTTCATTTTGGTAGTTTCTCCATCCGAGGTCATTTAGGACTTGTCGGCCGGTGGGCGGCCGATAGGCCTATTTGCCCGAAATGGCCCACAAGATGATTTCAAATCAAAAAGTGGTCAACTGCAAAGTTTCATAACTTTTCGAGATCTACAACTTTCATTTTGGTAGTTTCTCCATCTGAGTTCATTTAGGACCTGTCGGCCAGTGGGCGGTCGACAGGCCTATTTGCCCGATATGGCCCACAAGATGATTTCAAATCAAAAAGTCGTCAACTACAAAGTTTCATAATTTTTTTATGATCAACAACTTTCATTTTGGTAGTTTCTCCGTCCGAGGTAATTTAGGACGTGTCGGTCACCGACCGGCCTATTTGCCCGATGTGGCCCACATGACGATTTTAAATCAAAAAGTTGTCATCTACGATGTCGCGGCATTTTTCGCGCAAAAATCACGCGCTTTGCGCCAGCGAGGATTCGAACCCGCGTCCTCCCAACGCGCGTAGCCTCCTCTACCACTGCACCTCGTGCTCACATGTGCCGATAATGGATTTTGGTTCCCCACAAATTATACTAAACTGAGCATAATTTGATTGTTTAACACCCTAAACGATTTCAAATGAAAAAGTTGTCATCTGCAATGTTTCATAACTTTTCGAGATCAACAACTTTCATTTTGGTAGTTTCTCCATCCGAGGTCATTTAGGACCTATCGGCCGGTGGGCGGCCGACAGACCTATTTGCTCGATATGGCCCACAAGATGATTTCAAATCAAAAAGTTGTCAACTGCAAAGTTTCATAACTTTTCGAGATCTACAACTTTCATTTTGGTAGTTTCTCCGTCTGAGGTCATTTAGGACCTGTCGGCCAGTGGGCGGCCGACAGGCCTATTTGCCCAAAATGGCCCACAAGATGATTTCAAATCAAAAAGTTGTCAACTGCAAAGTTTCATAACTTTTCGAGATCTACAACTTTCATTTTGGTAGTTTCTCCGTCTAAGGTCATTTAGGTCCTGTCGACCAGTGGGCGGCCGACAGGCCTATTTGCCCGATATGGCCCACAAGATGATTTCAAATCAAAAAGTCGTCAACTACAAAGTTTGATAATTTTTTATGATCTACAACTTTCATTTTGGTAGTTTCTCCGTCCGAGGTCATTTAGGACGTGTCGGTCACCGACCGGCCTATTTGCCCGATGTGGCCCACATGACGATTTCAAATCAAAAAGTTGTCATCTACGATGTCGCGGCATTTTTCACGCAAAAATCACGCGCTTTGCGCCAGCGAGGATTCGAACCCACGTCCTCCCAACACGCGTAGCCTCCTCTACCACTGCACCTCATGCTCACATGTGCCGATGATGGATTTTGGTTCCCCACATATTATACTAAACTAAGCATAATTTGATTGTTTAACACCCCAAACGATTTCAAATGATAAAGTTGTCAACTGCAAAGTTTCATAACTTTTCGAGATCAACAACTTTTATTTCTGTAGTTTCTTCATCAGAGGTCATTTAGGACCTGTCGTCGGGTGGGCGGCCGACAGGCCTATTTGCCCGATATGGCCCACAAGATGATTTCAAATCAAAAAGTGGTCAACTGCAAAGTTTCATAACTTTTTGAGATGTACAACTTTCATTTTGGTAGTTTCTCCATCTGAGGTCATTTAGGACCTGTCGGCCAGTGGGTGGCCGACAGGCCTATTTGCCCGATATGGCCCACAAGATGATTTCAAATCAAAAAGTCGTCAACTACAAAGTTTCATAATTTTTTATGATCTACAACTTTCACTTTGGTAGTTTCTCCGTCCGAGGTCATTTAGGACGTGTCGGTCACCGACCGGCCTATTTGCCCGATGTGGCCCACATGATGATTTCAAATCAAAAAGTTGTCATCTACGATGTCGCGGCATTTTTCGCGCGAAAATCACGTGCTTTGCGCCAGCGAGGATTCGAACCCATGTCCTCCCAACGCGCGTAGCCTCCTCTACCACTGCACCTCGTGCTCACATGTGCCGATAATGGATTTTGGTTCCCCACATATTATACTAAACTGAGCAAAATTTGATTGTTTAACACACTAAACGATTTCAAATGAAAAGGTTGTCAACTGCAAAGTTTCATAACTTTTCGAGATCAACAACTTTTATTTCTATAGTTTCTCCATCCGAGGTCATTTAGGACCTGTCGTCCGGTGGGCGGCCGACAGGCCTATTTGCCCGATATGGCCTACAAGATGATTTCAAATCAAAAAGTTGTCAACTGCAAAGTTTCATAAGTTTTCGAGATCTACAACTTTCATTTTGGTAGTTTCTCTGTCTGAGGTCATTTAGGACCTGTCGGCCAGTGGACGGCCGATAGGCCTATTCGCCCGATATGGCCCACAAGATGATTTCAAATCAAAAAGTCGTCAACTACAAAGTTTCATAATTTTTTATGATCTACAACTTTCATTTCGGTAGTTTCTCCGACCGTGGTCATTTAGGACGTGTCGGTCACCGACCGGCCTATTTGCCCGATGTAGCCCACGTGACGATTTCAAATCAAAAAGTTGTCATCTACGATGTCACGGCATTTTTCGCGTGAAAATCACGCGCTTTGCGCCAGCGAGGATTCGAACCCGCGTCCTCCCAACGCGCGTAGCCTCCTCTACCACTGCACCTCGTGCTCACATGTGCCGATAATGGATTTTGGTTCCCCACAAATTATACTAAACTGAGCATAATTTGATTGTTTAACACCCTAAACGATTTCAAATGAAAAAGTTGTCAACTGCAAAGTTTCATAACTTTTCGAGATCAACAACTTTCATTTTGGTAGTTTCTCCATCCGAGGTCATTTAGGACCTGTCGGCCGGTGGGCGGCCGACAGGCCTATTTGCCCGATATGCCCACAAGATGATTTCAAATGAAAAAGTTGTCAACTGCAAAGTTTCATAACTTTTCGAGATCAACTACTTTCATTTTGGTAGTTTCTCCATCCGAGGTCATTTAGGACTTGTCGGCCGGTGGGCGGCCGACAGGCCTATTTGCCCGAAATGGCCCACAAGATGATTTCAAATCAAAAAGTGGTCAACTGCAAAGTTTCATAACTTTTCGAGATCTACAACTTTCATTTTGGTAGTTTCTCCGTCTGAGTTCATTTAGGACCTGTCGGCCAGTGGGCGGCCGACAGGCCTATTTGCCCGATATGGCCCACAAGATGATTTCAAATCAAAAAGTCGTCAACTACAAAGTTTCATAATTTTTTTATGATCAACAACTTTCATTTTGGTAGTTTCTCCGTCCGAGGTAATTTAGGATGTGTCGGTCACCGACCGGCCTATTTGCCCGATGTGGCCCACATGACGATTTTAAATCAAAAAGTTGTCATCTACGATGTCGCGGCATTTTTCGCGCAAAAATCACGCGCTTTGCGCCAGCGAGGATTCGAACCCGCGTCCTTCCAACGCGCGTAGCCTCCTCTACCACTGCACCTCGTGCTCACATGTGCCGATAATGGATTTTGGTTCCCCACAAATTATACTAAACTGAGCATAATTTGATTGTTTAACACCCTAAACGATTTCAAATGAAAAAGTTGTCAACTGCAATGTTTCATAACTTTTCGAGATCAACAACTTTCATTTTGGTAGTTTCTCCATCCGAGGTCATTTAGGACCTATCGGCCGGTGGGCGGCCGACAGACCTATTTGCTCGATATGGCCCACAAGATGATTTCAAATCAAAAAGTTGTCAACTGCAAAGTTTCATAACTTTTCGAGATCTACAGCTTTCATTTTGGTAGTTTCTCCGTCTGAGGTCATTTAGGACCTGTCGGCCAGTGGGCGGCCGACAGGCCTATTTGCCCAAAATGGCCCACAAGATGATTTCAAATCAAAAAGTTGTCAACTGCAAAGTTTCATAACTTTTCGAGATCTACAACTTTCATTTTGGTAGTTTCTCCGTCTAAGGTCATTTAGGTCCTGTCGGCCAGTGGGCGGCCGACAGGCCTATTTGCCCGATATGGCCCACAAGATGATTTCAAATCAAAAAGTCGTCAACTACAAAGTTTCATAATTTTTTATGATCTACAACTTTCATTTTGGTAGTTTCTCCGTCCGAGGTCATTTAGGACGTGTCGGTCACCGACCGGCCTATTTGCCCGATGTGGCCCACATGACGATTTCAAATCAAAAAGTTGTCATCTACGATGTCGCGGCATTTTTCATGCAAAAATCACGTGTTTTGCGCCAGCGAGGATTCGAACCCACGTCCTCCCAACACGCGTAGCCTCCTCTACCACTGCACCTCATGCTCACATGTGCCGATGATGGATTTTGGTTCCCCACATATTATACTAAACTAAGCATAATTTGATTGTTTAACACCCTAAACGATTTCAAATGATAAAGTTGTCAACTGCAAAGTTTCATAACTTTTCGAGATCAACAACTTTTATTTCTGTAGTTTCTTCATCAGAGGTCATTTAGGACCTGTCGTCTGGTGGGCGGCCGACAGGCCTATTTGCCCGATATGGCCCACAAGATGATTTCAAATCAAAAAGTGGTCAACTGCAAAGTTTCATAACTTTTTGAGATCTACAACTTTCATTTTGGTAGTTTCTCCGTCTGAGGTCATTTAGGACCTGTCGGCCAGTGGGTGGCCGACAGGCCTATTTGCCCGATATGGCCCACAAGATGATTTCAAATCAAAAAGTCGTCAACTACAAAGTTTCATAATTTTTTATGATCTACAACTTTCACTTTGGTAGTTTCTCCGTCCGAGGTCATTTAGGACGTGTCGGTCACCGACCGGCCTATTTGCCCGATGTGGCCCACATGATGATTTCAAATCAAAAAGTTGTCATCTACGATGTCGCGGCATTTTTCGCGCGAAAATCACGTGCTTTGCGCCAGCGAGGAATCGAACCCATGTCCTCCCAACGCGCGTAGCCTCCTCTACCACTGCACCTCGTGCTCACATGTGCCGATAATGGATTTTGGTTCCCCACATATTATACTAAACTAAGCATAATTTGATTGTTTAACACCCTAAACGATTTCAAATGAAAAGGTTGTCAACTGCAAAGTTTCATAACTTTTCGAGATCAACAACTTTTATTTCTGTAGTTTCTTCATCAGAGGTCATTTAGGACCTGTCGTCCGGTGGGCGGTCGACAGGCCTATTTGCCCGATATGGCCTACAAGATGATTTCAAATCAAAAAGTGGTCAACTGCAAAGTTTCATAACTTTTCGAGATCTACAACTTTCATTTTGGTAGTTTCTCCGTCTGAGTTCATTTAGGACCTGTCGGCCAGTGGGTGGCCGACAGGCCTATTTGCCCGATATGGCCCACAAGATTATTTCAAATCAAAAAGTCGTCAACTACAAAGTTTCATATTTTTTTATGATCTACAACTTTCATTTCGGTAGTTTCTCCGTCCGAGGTAATTTAGGACGTGTCGGTCACCGACCGGCCTATTTGCCCGATGTGGCCCACGTGACGATTTCAAATCAAAAAGTTGTCATCTACGATGTCGCGGCATTTTTCGCGCAAAAATCATGCGCTTTGCGCCAGCGAGGATTCGAACCCGCGTCCTCCCAACGCGCGTAGCCTCCTCTACCACTGCACCTCGTGCTCACATGTGCCGATAATGGATTTTGGTTCCCCACAAATTATACTAAACTGAGCATAATTTGATTGTTTAACACCCTAAACGATTTCAAATGAAAAAGTTGTCAACTGCAAAGTTTCATAACTTTTCGAGATCAACAACTGTTATTTCTATAGTTTCTTCATCCGAGGTCATTTAGGACCTGTCGTCCGGTGGGCGGCCGACAGGCCTATTTGCCCGATATGGCCCACAAGATGATTTCAAATCAAAAAGGTGTCAACTGCAAAGTTTCATAACTTTTCGAGATCTACAACTTTCATTTTGGTAGTTTCTCCGTCTGAGGTCATTTAGGACCTGTCGGCCAGTGGGCGGCCGACAGGCCTATTTGCCCGATATGGCCCACAAGATGATTTCAAATCAAAAAGTCGTCAACTACAAAGTTTCATAATTTTTTATGATCTACAACTTTCATTTTGGTAGTTTCTCCGTCCGAGGTCACTTAGGACGTGTCGGTCACCGACCGGCCTATTTGCCCGATGTGGCCCACATGATGATTTCAAATCAAAAAGTTGTCATCTACGATGTCGCGGCATTTTTCGCGCGAAAATCACGCGCTTTGCGCCAGCGAGGATTCAAACCCACGTCCTCCCAACGTGCGTAGCCTCCTCTACCACTGCACCTCGTGCTCACATGTGCCGATAATGGATTTTGGTTCCCCACATATTATACTAAACTGAGCATAATTTGATTGTTTAATGCCCTAAATGATTTCAAATCAAAAAGTTGTCAACTGCAAAGTTTCATAACTTTTTTCGAGATCAACAACTTTCATTTTGGTAGTTTCTCCATCCGAGGTCATTTAGGACCTGTCGTCCGGTGGGCGGCTGACAGGCCTTTTTGCCCGATATGGCCCACAAGATGATTTCAAATGAAAAAGTTGTCAACTGCAAAGTTTCATAACTTTTCGAGATCAACTACTTTCATTTTGGTAGTTTCTCCATCCGAGGTCATTTAGGACTTGTCGGCCGGTGGGCGGCCGACAGGCCTATTTGCCCGAAATGGCCCACAAGATGATTTCAAATCAAAAAGTGGTCAACTGCAAAGTTTCATAACTTTTCGAGATCTACAACTTTCATTTTGGTAGTTTCTCCGTCTGAGTTCATTTAGGACCTGTCGGCCAGTGGGAGTCCGACAGGCCTATTTGCCCGATATGGCCCACAAGATGATTTCAAATCAAAAAGTCGTCAACTACAAAGTTTCATAATTTTTTTATGATCAACAACTTTCATTTTGGTAGTTTCTCCGTCCGAGGTAATTTAGGACGTGTCGGTCACCGACCGGCCTATTTGCCCGTTGTGGCCCACATGACGATTTTAAATCAAAAAGTTGTCATCTACGATGTCGCGGCATTTTTCGCGCAAAAATCACGCGCTTTGCGCCAGCGAGGATTCGAACCCGCGTCCTCCCAACGCGCGTAGCCTCCTCTACCACTGCACCTCGTGCTCACATGTGCCGATAATGGATTTTGGTTCCCCACAAATTATACTAAACTGAGCATAATTTGACTGTTTAACACCCTAAACGATTTCAAATGAAAAAGTTGTCAACTGCAATGTTTCATAACTTTTCGAGATCAACAACTTTCATTTTGGTAGTTTCTCCATCCGAGGTCATTTAGGACCTATCGGCCGGTGGGCAGCCGACAGACCTATTTGCTCGATATGGCCCACAAGATGATTTCAAATCAAAAAGTTGTCAACTGCAAAGTTTCATAACTTTTCGAGATCTACAACTTTCATTTTGGTAGTTTCTCCGTCTGAGGTCATTTAGGACCTATCGGCCAGTGGGCGGCCGACAGGCCTATTTGCCCAAAATGGCCCACAAGATGATTTCAAATCAAAAAGTTGTCAACTGCAAAGTTTCATAACTTTTCGAGATCTACAACTTTCATTTTGGTAGTTTCTCCGTCTAAGGTCATTTAGGTCCTGTCGGCCAGTGGGCGGCCGACAGGCCTATTTGCCCGATATGGCCCACAAGATGATTTCAAATCAAAAAGTCGTCAACTACAAAGTTTCATAATTTTTTATGATCTACAACTTTCATTTTGGTAGTTTCTCCGTCCGAGGTCATTTAGGACGTGTCGGTCACCGACCGGCCTATTTGCCCGATGTGGCCCACATGACGATTTCAAATCAAAAAGTTGTCATCTACGATGTCGCGGCATTTTTCACGCAAAAATCACGCGCTTTGCGCCAGCGAGGATTCGAACCCACGTCCTCCCAACACGCGTAGCCTCCTCTACCACTGCACCTCATGCTCACATGTGCCGATGATGGATTTTGGTTCCCCACATATTATACTAAACTAAGCATAATTTGATTGTTTAACACCCTAAACGATTTCAAATGATAAAGTTGTCAACTGCAAAGTTTCATAACTTTTCGAGATCAACAACTTTTATTTCTGTAGTTTCTTCATCAGAGGTCATTTAGGACCTGTCGTCTGGTGGGCGGCCGACAGGCCTATTTGCCCGATATGGCCCACAAGATGATTTCAAATCAAAAAGTGGTCAACTGCAAAGTTTCATAACTTTTTGAGATCTACAACTTTCATTTTGGTAGTTTCTCCGTCTGAGGTCATTTAGGACCTGTCGGCCAGTGGGTGGCCGACAGGCCTATTTGCCCGATATGGCCCACAAGATGATTTCAAATCAAAAAGTCGTCAACTACAAAGTTTCATAATTTTTTATGATCTACAACTTTCACTGTGGTAGTTTCTCCGTCCGAGGTCATTTAGGACGTGTCGGTCACCGACCGGCCTATTTGCCCGATGTGGCCCACATGATGATTTCAAATCAAAAAGTTGTCATCTACGATGTCGCGGCATTTTTCGCGCGAAAATCACGTGCTTTGCGCCAGCGAGGATTCGAACCCATGTCCTCCCAACGCGCGTAGCCTCCTCTACCACTGCACCTCATGCTCACATGTGCCGATAATGGATTTTGGTTCCCCACATATTATAGTAAACCGAGCAAAATTTGATTGTTTAACACACTAAACGATTTCAAATGAAAAGGTTGTCAACTGCAAAGTTTCATAACTTTTCGAGATCAACAACTTTTATTTCTTTAGTTTCTCCATCCGAGGTCATTTAGGACCTGTCGTCCGGTGGGCGGCCGACAGGCCTATTTGCCCGATATGGCCCACAAGATGATTTCAAATCAAAAAGTTGTCAACTGCAAAGTTTCATAAGTTTTCGAGATCTACAACTTTCATTTTGGTAGTTTCTCTGTCTGAGGTCATTTCGGACCTGTCGGCCAGTGGACGGCCGATAGGCCTATTCGCCCGATATGGCCCACAAGATGATTTCAAATCAAAAAGTCGTCAACTACAAAGTTTCATAATTTTTTATGATCTACAACTTTCATTTCGGTAGTTTCTCCGACCGTGGTCATTTAGGACGTGTCGGTCACCGACCGGCCTATTTGCCCGATGTAGCCCACGTGACGATTTCAAATCAAAAAGTTGTCATCTACGATGTCGCGGCATTTTTCGCGTGAAAATCACGCGCTTTGCGCCAGCGAGGATTCGAACCCGCGTCCTCCCAACGCGCGTAGCCTCCTCTACCACTGCACCTCGTGCTCACATGTGCCGATAATGGATTTTGGTTCCCCACAAATTATACTAAACTGAGCATAATTTGATTGTTTAACACCCTAAACGATTTCAAATAAAAAAGTTGTCAACTGCAAAGTTTCATAACTTTTCGAGATTAACAACTTTCATTTTGGTAGTTTCTCCATCCGAGGTCATTTAGGACCTGTCGGCCGGTGGGCGGCCGACAGACCTATTTGCTGGATATGGCCCACAAGATGATTTCAAATCAAAAAGTTGTCAACTGCAAAGTTTCATAACTTTTCGAGATCTACAACTTTCATTTTGGTAGTTTCTCCGTCTGAGGTCATTTAGGACCTGTCGGCCAGTGGGCGGCCGACAGGCCTATTTGCCCAATATGGCCCACAAGATGATTTCAAATCAAAAAGTCGTCAACTACAAAGTTTCATAATTTTTTATGATCTACAACTTTCATTTTGGTAGTTTCTCCGTCCGAGGTCATTTAGGACGTGTCGGTCACCGACCGGCCTATTTGCCCGATGTGGCCCACATGACGATTTCAAATCAAAAAGTTGTCATCTACGATGTCACGGAATTTTTCGCGTGAAAATCACGCGCTTTGCGCCAGCGAGGATTTGAACCCACGTCCTCCCAACGCGCGTAGCCACCTCTACCACTGCACCTCATGCTCACATGTGCCGATAATGGATTTTGGTTCCCCACATATTATACTAAACTGAGCATAATTTGATTGTTTAACACCCTAAACGATTTCAAATGAAAAAGTTGTCAACTGCAAAGTTTCATAACTTTTCGAGATCAACAACTTTTATTTCTGTAGTTTCTCCATCCGAGGTCATTTAGGACCTGTCGTCCGGTGGGCGGCCGACAGGCCTATTTGCCCGATATGGCCCACAAGATGATTTCAAATCAAAAAGTTGTCAACTGCAAAGTTTCATAAGTTTTCGAGATCTACAACTTTCATTTTGGTAGTTTCTCTGTCTGAGGTCATTTCGGACCTGTCGGCCAGTGGGCGGCCGATAGGCCTATTCGCCCGATATGGCCCACAAGATGATTTCAAATCAAAAAGTCGTCAACTACAAAGTTTCATAATTTTTTATGATCTACAACTTTCATTTCGGTAGTTTCTCCGACCGTGGTCATTTAGGACGTGTCGGTCACCGACCGGCCTATTTGCCCGATGTAGCCCACGTGACGATTTCAAATCAAAAAGTTGTCATCTACGATGTCGCGGCATTTTTCGCGTGAAAATCACGCGCTTTGCGCCAGCGAGGATTCGAACCCGCGTCCTCCCAACGCGCGTAGCCTCCTCTACCACTGCACCTCGTGCTCACATGTGCCGATAATGGATTTTGGTTCCCCACAAATTATACTAAACTGAGCATAATTTGATTGTTTAACACCCTAAACGATTTCAAATAAAAAAGTTGTCAACTGCAAAGTTTCATAACTTTTCGAGATTAACAACTTTCATTTTGGTAGTTTCTCCATCCGAGGTCATTTAGGACCTGTCGGCCGGTGGGCGGCCGACAGACCTATTTGCTGGATATGGCCCACAAGATGATTTCAAATCAAAAAGTTGTCAACTGCAAAGTTTCATAACTTTTCGAGATCTACAACTTTCATTTTGGTAGTTTCTCCGTCTGAGGTCATTTAGGACCTGTCGGCCAGTGGGCGGCCGACAGGCCTATTTGCCCAATATGGCCCACAAGATGATTTCAAATCAAAAAGTCGTCAACTACAAAGTTTCATAATTTTTTATGATCTACAACTTTCATTTTGGTAGTTTCTCCGTCCGAGGTCATTTAGGACGTGTCGGTCACCGACCGGCCTATTTGCCCGATGTGGCCCACATGACGATTTCAAATCAAAAAGTTGTCATCTACGATGTCACGGAATTTTTCGCGTGAAAATCACGCGCTTTGCGCCAGCGAGGATTTGAACCCACGTCCTCCCAACGCGCGTAGCCTCCTCTACCACTGCACCTCATGCTCACATGTGCCGATAATGGATTTTGGTTCCCCACATATTATACTAAACTGAGCATAATTTGATTGTTTAACACCCTAAACGATTTCAAATGAAAAAGTTGTCAACTGCAAAGTTTCATAACTTTTCGAGATCAACAACTTTTATTTCTGTAGTTTCTTCATCAGAGGTCATTTAGGACCTGTCGTCCGGTGGGCGGTCGACAGGCCTATTTGCCCGAAATGGCCCACAAGATGATTTCAAATCAAAAAGTGGTCAACTGCAAAGTTTCATAACTTTTCGAGATCTACAACTTTCATTTTGGTAGTTTCTCCGTCTGAGTTCATTTAGGACCTGTCGGCCAGTGGGCGGCCGACAGGCCTATTTGCCCGATATGGCCCACAAGATGATTTCAAATCAAAAAGTCGTCAACTACAAAGTTTCATATTTTTTTTATGATCAACAACTTTCATTTTGGTAGTTTCTCCGTCCGAGGTAATTTAGGACGTGTCGGTCACCGACCGGCCTATTTGCCCGATGTGGCCCACATGACGATTTCAAATCAAAAAGTTGTCATCTACGATGTCGCGGCATTTTTCGCGCAAAAATCACGCGCTTTGCGCCAGCGAGGATTCGAACCCACGTCCTCCCAACACGCGTAGCCTCCTCTACCACTGCACCTCGTGCTCACATGTGCCGATAATGGATTTTGGTTCCCCACATATTATACTAAACTGAGCATAATTTGATTGTTTAACACCCTAAACGATTTCAAATGAAAAAGTTGTCAACTGCAAAGTTTCATAACCTTTCGAGATCAACAACTTTTATTTCTATAGTTTCTTCATCCGAGGTCATTTAGGACCTGTCGTCCGGTGGGCGGCCGACAGGCCTATTTGCCCGATATGGCCCACAAGATGATTTCAAATCAAAAAGTTGTCAACTGCAAAGTTTCATAACTTTTCGAGATCTACAACTTTCATTTTGGTAGTTTCTCCGTCTGAGGTCATTTAGGACCTGTCGGCCAGTGGGCGGCCGACAGGCCTATTTGCCCGATATGGCCCACAAGATGATTTCAAATCAAAAAGTCGTCAACTACAAAGTTTTATAATTTTTTATGATCTACAACTTTCATTTTGGTAGTTTCTCTGTCCGAGGTCACTTAGGACGTGTCGGTCACCGACCGGCCTATTTGCCCGATGTGGCCCACATGATGATTTCAAATCAAAAAGTTGTCATCTACGATGTCGCGGCATTTTTCGCGCGAAAATCACGCGCTTTGCGCCAGCGAGGATTCAAACCCACGTCCTCCCAATGTGCGTAGCCTCCTCTACCACTGCACCTCGTGCTCACATGTGCCGATAATGGATTTTGGTTCCTCACATATTATACTAAACTGAGCATAATTTGATTGTTTAATGCCCTAAATGATTTCAAATCAAAAAGTTGTCAACTGCAAAGTTTCATAACTTTTTTCGAGATCAACAACTTTCATTTTGGTAGTTTCTCCATCCGAGGTCATTTAGGACCTGTCGTCCGGTGGGCGGCTGACAGGCCTATTTGCCCGATATGGCCCACAAGATGATTTCAAATGAAAAAGTTGTCAACTGCAAAGTTTCATAACTTTTCGAGATCAACTACTTTCATTTTGGTAGTTTCTCCATCCGAGGTCATTTAGGACTTGTCGGCCGGTGGGCGGCCGACAGGCCTATTTGCCCGAAATAGCCCACAAGATGATTTCAAATCAAAAAGTGGTCAACTGCAAAGTTTCATAACTTTTCGAGATCTACAACTTTCATTTTGGTAGTTTCTCCGTCTGAGTTCATTTAGGACCTGTCGGCCAGTGGGCGGCCGACAGGCCTATTTACCCGGTATGGCCCACAAGATGATTTCAAATCAAAAAGTCGTCAACTACAAAGTTTCATAATTTTTTATGATCTACAACTTTCATTTTGGTAGTTTCTCCGTCCGAGGTCACTTAGGACGTGTCGGTCACCGACCGGCCTATTTGCCCGATGTGGCCCACATGATGATTTCAAATCAAAAAGTTGTCATCTACGATGTCGCGGCAATTTTCGCGCGAAAATCACGCGCTTTGCGCTAGCGAGGATTCAAACCCACGTCCTCCCAACGTGCGTAGCCTCCTCTACCATTGCACCTCGTGCTCACATGTGCCGATAATGGATTTTGGTTCCCCACATATTATATTAAACTGAGCATAATTTGATTGTTTAACGCCCTAAATGATTTCAAATCAAAAAGTTGTCAACTGCAAAGTTTCATAACTTTTTTCGAGATCAACAACTTTCATTTTGGTAGTTTCTCCATCCGAGGTCATTTAGGACCTGTCGTCCGGTGGGCGGCTGACAGGCCTATTTGCCCGATATGGCCCACAAGATGATTTCAAATCAAAAAGTTGTCAACTGCAAAGTTTCATAACTTTTCGAGATCAACTACTTTCATTTTGGTAGTTTCTCCGTCTGAGGTCATTTAGGACCTGTCGGCCAGTGGGTGGCCGACAGGCCTATTTGCCCGATATGGCCCACAAGATGATTTCAAATCAAAAAGTCGTCAACTGCAAAGTTTCATAATTTTTTATGATCTACAACTTTCACTTTGGTAGTTTCTCCGTCCGAGGTCATTTAGGACGTGTCGGTCACCGACCGGCCTATTTGCCCGATGTGGCCCACATGATGATTTCAAATCAAAAAGTTGTCATCTACGATGTCGCGGCATTTTTCGCGCGAAAATCACGTGCTTTGCGCCAGCGAGGATTCGAACCCATGTCCTCCCAACGCGCGTAGCCTCCTCTACCACTGCACCTCGTGCTCACATGTGCCGATAATGGATTTTGGTTCCCCACATATTATACTAAACTGAGCAAAATTTGATTGTTTAACACACTAAACGATTTCAAATGAAAAGGATGTCAACTGCAAAGTTTCATAACTTTTCGAGATCAACAACTTTTATTTCTATAGTTTCTACATCCGAGGTCATTTAGGACCTGTCGTCCGGTGGGCGGCCGACAGGCCTATTTGCCCGATATGGCCCACAAGATGATTTCAAATCAAAAAGTTGTCAACTGCAAAGTTTCATAAGTTTTCGAGATCTACAACTTTCATTTTGGTAGTTTCTCCGTCTGAGGTCATTTAGGACCTGTCGGCCAGTGGACGGCCGATAGGCCTATTCGCCCGATATGGCCCACAAGATGATTTCAAATCAAAAAGTCGTCAACTACAAAGTTTCATAATTTTTTATGATCTACAACTTTCATTTCGGTAGTTTCTCCGACCGTGGTCATTTAGGACGTGTCGGTCACCGACCGGCCTATTTGCCCGATGTAGCCCACGTGACGATTTCAAATCAAAAAGTTGTCATCTACGATGTCGCGGCATTTTTCGCGTGAAAATCACGCGCTTTGCGCCAGCGAGGATTCGAACCCGCGTCCTCCCAACGCGCGTAGCCTCCTCTACCACTGCACCTCGTGCTCACATGTGCCGATAATGGATTTTGGTTCCCCACATATTATACTAAACTGAGCATAATTTGATTGTTTAACACCCTAAACGATTTCAAATGAAAAAGTTGTCAACTGCAAAGTTTCATAACTTTTCGAGATCAACAACTTTTATTTCTGTAGTTTCTTCATCAGAGGTCATTTAGGACCTGTCGTCCGGTGGGCGGTCGACAGGCCTATTTGCCCGAAATGGCCCACAAGATGATTTCAAATCAAAAAGTGGTCAACTGCAAAGTTTCATAACTTTTTGAGATCTACAACTTTCATTTTGGTAGTTTCTCCGTCTGAGTTCATTTAGGACCTGTCGGCCAGTGGGCGGCCGACAGGCCTATTTGCCCGATATGGCCCACAAGATGATTTCAAATCAAAAAGTCGTCAACTACAAAGTTTCATATTTTTTTTATGATCAACAACTTTCATTTTGGTAGTTTCTCCGTCCGAGGTAATTTAGGACGTGTCGGTCACCGACCGGCCTATTTGCCCGATGTGGCCCACATGACGATTTCAAATCAAAAAGTTGTCATCTACGATGTCGCGGCATTTTTCGCGCAAAAATCACGCGCTTTGCGCCAGCGAGGATTCGAACCCACGTCCTCCCAACACGCGTAGCCTCCTCTACCACTGCACCTCGTGCTCACATGTGCCGATAATGGATTTTGGTTCCCCACATATTATACTAAACTGAGCATAATTTGAATGTTTAACACCCCAAACGATTTCAAATGAAAAAGTTGTCAACTGCAAAGTTTCATAACTTTTCGAGATCAACAACTTTTATTTCTATAGTTTCTTCATCCGAGGTCATTTAGGACCTGTCGTCTGGTGGGCGGCCGACAGGCCTATTTGCCCGATATGGCCCACAAGATGATTTCAAATCAAAAAGTTGTCAACTGCAAAGTTTCATAACTTTTCGAGATCTACAACTTTCATTTTGGTAGTTTCTCCGTCTGAGGTCATTTAGGACCTGTCGGCCAGTGGGCGGCCGACAGGCCTATTTGCCCGATATGGCCCACAAGATGATTTCAAATAAAAAAGTCGTCAACTACAAAGTTTCATAATTTTTTATGATCTACAACTTTCATTGTGGTAGTTTCTCCGTCCGAGGTCACTTAGGACGTGTCGGTCACCGACCGGCCTATTTGCCCGATGTGGCCCACATGATGATTTCAAATCAAAAAGTTGTCATCTACGATGTCGCGGCATTTTTCGCGCGAAAATCACGCGCTTTGCGCCAGCGAGGATTCAAACCCACGTCCTCCCAACGTGCGTAGCCTCCTCTACCACTGCACCTCGTGCTCACATGTGCCGATAATGGATTTTGGTTCCCCACATATTATACTAAACTGAGCATAATTTGATTGTTTAATGCCCTAAATGATTTCAAATCAAAAAGTTGTCAACTGCAAAGTTTCATAAATTTTTTCGAGATCAACAACTTTCATTTTGGTAGTTTCTCCATCCGAGGTCATTTAGGACCTGTCGTCCGGTGGGCGGCTGACAGGCCTATTTGCCCGATATGGCCCACAAGATGATTTCAAATGAAAAAGTTGTCAACTGCAAAGTTTCATAACTTTTCGAGATCAACTACTTTCATTTTGGTAGTTTCTCCATCCGAGGTCATTTAGGACTTGTCGGCCGGTGGGCGGCCGACAGGCCTATTTGCCCGAAATGGCCCACAAGATGATTTCAAATCAAAAAGTGGTCAACTGCAAAGTTTCATAACTTTTCGAGATCTACAACTTTCATTTTGGTAGTTTCTCCGTCTGAGTTCATTTAGGACCTGTCGGCCAGTGGGCGGCCGACAGGCCTATTTGCCCGATATGGCCCACAAGATGATTTCAAATCAAAAAGTCGTCAACTACAAAGTTTCATAATTTTTTTATGATCAACAACTTTCATTTTGGTAGTTTCTCCGTCCGAGGTAATTTAGGACGTGTCGGTCACCGACCGGCCTATTTGCCCGATGTGGCCCACATGACGATTTTAAATCAAAAAGTTGTCATCTACGATGTCGCGGCATTTTTCGCGCAAAAATCACGCGCTTTGCGCCAGCGAGGATTCGAACCCGCGTCCTCCCAACGCGCGTAGCCTCCTCTACCACTGCACCTCGTGCTCACATGTGCCGATAATGGATTTTGGTTCCCCACATATTATACTAAACTGAGCATAATTTGATTGTTTAACACCCAAAACGATTTCAAATGAAAAAGTTGTCAACTGCAAAGTTTCATAACTTTTCGAGATCAACAACTTTTATTTCTATAGTTCTTCATCCGAGGTCATTTAGGACCTGTCGTCCGGTGGGCGGCCGACAGGCCTATTTGCCCGATATGGCCCACAAGATGATTTCAAATCAAAAAGTTGTCAACTGCAAAGTTTCATAACTTTTCGAGATCTACAACTTTCATTTTGGTAGTTTCTCCGTCTGAGGTCATTTAGGACCTGTCGGCCAGTGGGCGGCCGACAGGCCTATTTGCCCGATATGGCCCACAAGATGATTTCAAATCAAAAAGTCGTCAACTACAAAGTTTCATAATTTTTTATGATCTACAACTTTCATTTTGGTAGTTTCTCCGTCCGAGGTCACTTAGGACGTGTCGGTCACCGACCGGCCTATTTGCCCGATGTGGCCCACATGATGATTTCAAATCAAAAAGTTGTCATCTACGATGTCGCGGCATTTTTCGCGCGAAAATCACGCGCTTTGCGCTAGCGAGGATTCAAACCCACGTCCTCCCAACGTGCGTAGCCTCCTCTACCACTGCACCTCGTGCTCACATGTGCCGATAATGGATTTTGGTTCCCCACATATTATACTAAACTGAGGATAATTTGATTGTTTAACGCCCTAAATGATTTCAAATCAAAAAGTTGTCAACTGCAAAGTTTCATAACTTTTTTCGAGATCAACAACTTTCATTTTGGTAGTTTCTCCATCCGAGGTCATTTAGGACCTGTCGTCCGGTGGGCGGCTGACAGGCCTATTTGCCCGATATGGCCCACAAGATGGTTTCAAATCAAAAAATTGTCAGCTGCAAAGTTTCATAACTTTTCGAGATCAACTACTTTCATTTTGGTAGTTTCTCCATCCGAGGTCATTTAGGACTTGTCGGCCGATGGGCGGCCGACAGGCCTATTTTCCCAAAATGGCCCACAAGATGATTTCAAATCAAAAAGTGGTCAACTGCTAAGTTTCATAACTTTTCGAGATCTACAACTTTCATTTTGGTAGTTTCTCCGTCTGAGTTCATTTAGGACCTATCGGCCAGTGGGCGGCCGACAGGCCTATTTGCCCCATATGGCCCACAAGATGATTTCAAATCAAAAAGTCGTCAACTACAAAGTTTCATAATTTTTTTTATGATCAACAACTTTCATTTTGGTAGTTTCTCCGTCCGAGCGAATTTAGGACGTGTCGGTCACCAACCGGCCTATTTGCCCGATGTGGCCCACATGACGATTTTAAATCAAAAAGTTGTCATCTACGATGTCGCGGCATTTTTCGCGCAAAAATCACGCGCTTTGCGCTAGCGAGGATTCGAACCCACGTCCTCCCAACACGCGTAGCCTCCTCTACCACTACACCTCGTGCTCACATGTGCCGATAATGGATTTTGGTTCCCCACATATTATACTAAACTGAGCATAATCTGATTGTTTAACACCCTAAATGATTTCAAATGAAAAAGTTGTCAACTGCAAAGTTTCATAACTTTTCGAGATCAACAACTTTTATTTCTATAGTTTCTTCATCCGAGGTCATTTAGGACCTGTCGTCTGGTGGGCGGCCGACAGGCCTATTTGCCTGATATGGCCCACAAGATGATTTCAAATCAAAAAGTTGTCAACTGCAAAGTTTCATAACTTTTCGAGATCTACAACTTTCATTTTGGTAGTTTCTCCGTCTGAGGTCATTTAGGACCTGTCGGCCAGTGGGCGGCCGACAGGCCTATTTGCCCGATATGGCCCACAAGATGATTTCAAATCAAAAAGTCGTCAACTACAAAGTTTCATAATTTTTTATGATCTACAACTTTTATTTTGGTAGTTTCTCCGTCCGAGGTCACTTAGGACGTGTCGGTCACCGACCGGCCTATTTGCCCGATGTGGCCCACATGATGATTTCAAATCAAAAAGTTGTCATCTACGATGTCGCGGCATTTTTCGCGCGAAAATCACGCGCTTTGCGCCAGCGAGGATTCAAACCCACGTCCTCCCAACGTGCGTAGCCTCCTCTACCACTGCACCTCGTGCTCACATGTGCCGATAATGGATTTTGGTTCCCCACATATTATACTGAACTGAGCATAATTTGATTGTTTAACACCCGAAACGATTTCAAATGAAAAAGTTGTCAACTGCAAAGTTTCATAACTTTTCGAGATCAACAACTTTTATTTCTATAGTTTCTCCATCCGAGGTCACTTAGGACCTGTCGTCCGGTGGGCGGCCGACAGGCCTATTTGCCCGATATGGCCCACAAGATGATTTCAAATCAAAAAGTTGTCAACTGCAAAGTTTCATAACTTTTCGAGATCTACAACTTTCATTTTGGTAGTTTCTCCGTCTGAGGTCATTTAGGACCTGTCGGCCAGTGGGCGGCCGATAGGCCTATTCGCCCAATATGGCCCACAAGATGATTTCAAATCAAAAAGTCGTCAACTACAAAGTTTCATAATTTTTTATGATCTACAACTTTCATATCGGTAGTTTCTCCGACCGAGGTCATTTAGGACGTGTCGGTCACCGACCGGCCTATTTGCCCGATGTAGCCCACGTGACGATTCCAAATAAAAAAGTTGCCATCTACGATGTCGCGGCATTTTTCACGCGAAAATCACGCGCTTTGCGTCAGCGAGGATTCGAACCCGCGTCCTCCCAACGCGCGTAGCCTCCTCTACCACTGCACCTCGTGCTCACATGTGCCGATAATGGATTTTGGTTCCCCACATATTATACTAAACTGAACATAATTTGATTGTTTAACGCCCTAAATGATTTCAAATCAAAAAGTTGTCAACTGCAAAGTTTTATAACTTTTTTCGAGATCAACAACTTTCATTTTGGTAGTTTCTCCATCCGAGGTCATTTAGGACCTGTCATCCGGTGGGCGGCTGACAGGCCTATTTGCCCGATATGGCCCACAAGATGATTTCAAATGAAAAAGTTGTCAACTGCAAAGTTTCATAACTTTTCGAGATCAACTACTTTCATTTTGGTAGTTTCTCCATCCGAGGTCATTTAGGACTTGTCGGCCGGTGGGCGACCGACAGGCCTATTTGCCCGAAATAGCCCACAAGATGATTTTAAATCAAAAAGTGGTCAACTGCTAAGTTTCATAACTTTTCGAGATCTACAACTTTCATTTTGGTAGTTTCTCCGTCTGAGTTCCTTTAGGACCTGTCGGCCAGTGGGCGGCCGACAAGCCTATTTGCCCGATATGGCCCACAAGATGATTTCAAATCAAAAAGTCGTCAACTACAAAGTTTCTCCGTCCGAGGTAATTTAGGACGTGTCGGTCACCGACCGGCCTATTTGCCCGATGTGGCCCACTGTTGACACTAGCTAACACCACTTGAATACTAGGTTGTCATCCCTAGCATGGTGCTAGAGCGTACTAAGGTATTTATAAACATAAAGGCTCTCTAGAAAATAATCTATTCTATCCGCAAGCGCACAGATAAAATACCTCATTGTAGCATTTCACCAGGATAAGTATTCCAGGTATCGTTATTTATAATTTTGCTTAAGAGAACGGCGAAAGCGAAAACAGGGGTAAAATCTATCAAGGCTTAGACTAGAGATAAACTTGCAAGAACATGATTACTACTAAGAAACTCGTCACACGGTCACTTGCTTTGGCAGGAGGTAAGCCATAATAATAAAGATAATGAAATATAAGCTCATGGGTAAATAACACAGTGATTAGAAATAGACTACTCCACATAAATGTAAGGTGACGTCGGACTAGCAAGAGAATGGATTCTAAGTATCTACTATTTACTAAGTCATAATCTACTCTAAGCATCTACAAGATCATATATAGCACAAAAGACTCTTCATTCATGTATAAGGAACATTGCTAAAGTAAATCAGAACATAGCAAGACTTACTCCGCAATACAAATTCTGCCTGTCCTATCAACGGAGGGTGGACTATATAAGAATCAACGAAGCTGTCACCATCGCGAACTACCACACGACCCGGCCAATAGGATACATTTGCAGGTAAATAACATCTAAGCACCACGCCTACATGTGATCTACCACTTAACTCCCACGTGAAAAGAGCTAAGCGCTTTGCAAACTCATGCATGAACTCATCATCAATCATAACTATATCACTTATAGAACTAGAGCAAACTAGGAACATAATAAATAAAGACATAATACAATTAGAATAAAGTCGTAGAGAAAGATATGAAATAATACCAATCTTTATTGACGAAGATCCGAAATCCAGAGCACTAGGCCCTACTTCTCTAATTCTATCTAATCAATCCTATAAAACTTGAAAGAATTGGGAGTAGCTAAATCTAATTCTCTGCGGGAGAGAGAGTTTCTAAACCCTAAACTTGATGGCTTCCTCTGATAATGATTTCTCCTCCTCCCCTGGGGTGGAGAGGCCCTGCTTATATAGCCCCCTCAAATGATCGTGGGCCGTCGGATCAAACCGACATTAATCGCACGGTTTTCCTTGATCCTTTAGGTCGGTGGAGCATAATTCGCGAAGTTGACGCTGATTGGCCACGGGAGTAGGGCGGCCGCCCCAAACCCTAGGGCGGGCGCCCTGAGCTGGGCCCCGTTCGGCCTCCCGTTCGTTCACGTGTCTTCTGGAGTCTTCTAGATGATAGAAAATTAGCGCACATGTTAATATCTCTATGTAAACCCGACGTGTGGGCCTTCTCTCCGTATTTTCTGATAACCCCCTGCAGAAATAGACAAACACCAAAACTCGTGGAATTCTGTCAGATAAAACCCTAATTCTAGATGTCTAGTGCATATTGATCCTTTTCCATGTTTAGTTGACAATTAAATTTGATACTTAAGGATCATCAACAAACTCCCCCAAGCTTACCCTTTGCTCGTCCCTGAGCAAACAACTAAAACTCAGATGGATCAGGAGTTGCTTTGATGTTTTCTTTCCTGACAGGCACACATGCTTTCATATAAAATTCTCCCAGATTAGAGTGAAGTGTCTTGGGGATTAGCACCTGTACTTAAGCCTTAGGTAATTGAAAGACAAAATAATTAAGCCAAGCACTATTCCTCCTGTCTATACCTCACCTTTGTTCTGGAGTTTTGCATAAGTTTTCAAAATAAAGCTCAGAGTTCCTAGACATGATTCACTTCAACAGCCCATACATATGTTTAATCGAACTGCGGATCCAAAGGAACTCAACATACAATTAAATCAAGATGTGCATGTGTGGTGGAGTAAATAATAGTGATGGTGATGATAAAACATATTGCTCACTGTTCCTCATATTGCTATCTCTCCTCCTTTCTTGATCTTTTATTGGGAGAGAACATGGGCTATCTCTTTTTCTTCTTTTTTTTCAGGTGGGTAGTAAATACCCCTAATTCTACTGTCGGACACTTGTCCATTTTTTCCGCTCAGGTGGGTATCTTTGTACCCCTAATTCTACTGTCAGACACTTGTCCATTTTTACCTCTCGTCTCACTCTTTTTCTTTTCTTTTTCGAGGTTCCGGGCACTTGCCCCTTTTTATTTCCTCGCATATTTTTGCATAGCCCATGTCTCTTTCTGCATTTGATCTTTTAGGAGAGAGAGAATAACAATACTTTGGGACAGTGAGTGATAACAATATTTTTAATAGATTTTTAATGATTGGTGTAATAGATGTGTGCAAGTGAGTATCTTGATTTAACCACATGAAAAACTCCTAAGGATCTACACAGCTCAATGAAACTCGAAAGATACAACAATTATAGCAAGTATGGCTGTGGTAAGAATGTTATGCTAGGAACTCATCATGTGATTTGCAGGTTTTTTTTTCAAAATAAATTTCCAGAACTTAGTGTTGTAAGAACAAGATAAACAGCAGCTCAAACTTTATATCATGTCTTATCTTTTACCTAGACTTTAGTTTTAGGCTCATGTTCCCACAGATAGTAAATTTCAGATTTTAGCAAGTCTTGGGAGAACTCTAATATAAAAGCTAGGCACTTGAAGGTAAGTAAATAGAGCAACTGTTCATCATTTCCATCATACATATTTTTGGATTTTCTTCATTTATGTCTAGAGATTGAACTAAACAGGAAAATAAAGCACACTTATCTACACACTCTTTTTATTTGGTTTTCATTTTTTTAGGAATGCAGTAAATTAAGAAAGAAAATATTTATTGGGTTTTCTAAGTTTTTTTTAAGATATAAATATCTAAAACAGAAAAAGAAAAACTGAAAAGTAAATAGGAAAAACAATTAAAACTCACTCGGTAACTGGGGAGGAACTCCCCCAAGCTGGTTGTTGTCGTGGCTCTCTTCACTCAATGTTGAAGTAGCGCAGCATGGTCGTGACGTTGTTGTTCAAGGTTGTGGTGTCTTCCCTTATTGCTTGCACTCTAGTGGCTTGCTCCTGGTTCCATTTTTGTTGCTCCTCCAGGAGTCTTCCGTGCTCTGCTTGCGTAGTGCGGATGTCGAGGAGAGTGTTGTCGGTGCGGGTGTAGAAGGCGGCAGTCTCTTGGTAGTAATCCCCCGAGAAGGCGTAGGAGGCGTCGGAGTATCTTCCTGTATCAAACTGGGGCTGGAGCCTAGACCTGAAGCTCCATATGGGTCAGTGGAGTACCTTCTTGTAAAAGGCGGGTTCTCCCACTGGTGATATTGTCCCTCCGGCCATGTCTCTTGTGGTGGTTCTTCTGACTGGACGTGTCGCGCCCATGGGTCCCGAAGAACTCTGGGGTTGTAATCATTATAGTGCAGATGTGCTGCCTCTTCTGGCCCGGGATCAGCTCCTTGCCATGCATGTTCCTGATGGGTGGCCATCCTTGCGGATGCCGCGCGCTGTGGAGCTCTCCGGTTCACCGGTGCTGCAGTCTCAATCAAATAATTTCGAACAGAATATATGCCAAGGTCCGGGTTAGGTAACCGAACCTTGGTGTTGTTGTCATACAGCATGTACATTATCCCCGCTTCCCTTTTTAACATCCGTGCGTATCTAAAAGTGTCGTAGCCGTGATAAAATCTAGGTTCCTCAATGAATTCTAACGATGAATTTTCTAACAACTTAAGGCTAACGGCTAAACGAGTTATGAGTGAAGTACACCCGACAGGTCCCTGAAGAGTAGGTGTGCCAAGCCAATGGGCAACTAAAAGAGTAACAGGTGAAACTTGGATTTTGTTTATGGCGGCATAAATGAGTTGTAGATCTCCCACACGCACCTTTCTCAAGTCATCACGAAAGAAAAGATTGTACCCGAGCCATTTGTGGAACATCCGGAGTGTAGGATGCTCCATGTCGCTGGTTCGGGGTTGGTAAAAGAGTTCGTCCCTAGAGATTTTTCTCCAAAACTAATGTTTCTCAAAATTGGGCAAGCCGGAGTCGAGGTCCAGAATGCTCCGTGGAGGAAAACCGAGGTGATTACTCAGCTCTCTCTAGGACAACATAATGTCCTGCTTGAACATCCGAAAAGAAATTCCCCCCTCACAATATTGTAACGTGCAAAGAAATTCAATAGTAAGGAGACGGGAACCATGCTCAGTGATATTCCAAAAGTCCGTCCATCCTATCATTTGAAAAATTAAGTCAAATTCAGCAGCCATACCTGTCTCTTGGAGTAAGGCGAAATCGATGGTGGGAGTGTGAATGAATGTCTTGTTTTTCAACTGTTGGAGAATCTCCTTCTCCCTGCGATTCCTGAGCCCAAGGTCTCCTGTCTTGAGTAGGACCTTGTTTGGTGCACCCGACGAAGACGATGGAGCTTGCGGAGGTGCCGGATCGACACTCATCTCCGACTGGCGTGAGGAGAGTCGAGACGAACTCCTCGTACCACTCCTGAGAGACTTGGCCGCGCTCTTTACTTTCTTAAACATCCTGTAGAATAATAGGGACAAACAGAAACTCATGGAAATATGTGAGAAAAATATGTTAGTGGTTAGCTGTCCGAGAAGTCAGTCGTCCAGGGGTTAGTCGTCCGAGAGAATTATAAATTTTAGCAGCACTTCCCCCTAAACAACTTTTAATTCTGCTTGGGACAGCGGGAACACTAATTACTAGGTGATCTCACTCTCTATCTCAAAAATTTTCCAAACTCTCTTCCACTCTTTCACTAGATCACTTCTTCTGAAAGTCGAGAGCTCAAGCTTGCATATGTTTTCTGGAATGTGTGTGGGATGAGAATGAGGTAGAGAGGTGGCCTTTTATAGTTGGAGCTGGGGGCAGGGCGGGCGCCCTGGCCAACAGGGCGGGCGCCCCACTTGAGTGCCCTCTGTGGCTGAAACTTTCCCACTCCCTCACATGCTTCACTCCTACGCCAAATAATGCTGCATAGGTGGTGGTTGGTCGGTGGAAGTTGTCTGGTTGAGTGGAGATGAGTTGGTGGGTGAAATTATGTGATATGATGTATGTGAGGTGTAGTGTATGACATATGGGACCAAAGGATGTGGGTCATGCTTCTAGAAGATTGCTATAAATAAATATAATGCAGGAAAAATTATGAGAATTGAAACTAAAAAATGATCATGGAAAAATATTTTTGTGCCTCCACAATAATTAATAATTATGGGTTTTTACACACCACAAATATTATTTATATGGGACTTTTGATTTTTATAATAATGCTATGGATGAGTATGACTAATGCAAAAAATTAAATGATGTGGATAAATACCGAATTACCTCCCGGCGAGGGTTTGGGAATTTTAGGTCCCCCAAGCTGGACCTCCAAATCTTTTTAAACTTCTGAATTGCCTTCCTCTGGAGATGGTGTCTCCAGTGGTTTCTCTTCGTGAACCTCCTCCACTGTAGAGTCTCTCTCTGGTCTGGGCTTGAATGTGAAGTGTTCTTCTTGTCCGTTTATGCTGAACTTGATTTCTCCCTTACTGACATCAATGTGGGCATTGGCGGTGCTCAGAAATGGCCTTCCAAGGATGATGGACACTTTTGAGTCGGGGTTCATGTCCAGTACCACGAAGTCTACTGGCACAAGGAAATCTCTTATTCTGACTGGGATATTTTCTGCGATGCCCATCGGGTGTCGAACTGATTGATCTGCTAGTTGTAGGTACATTGATGTTGGTTCTAGGGTTGTGTGTTCAAGCTTCTTGTAGACTGATGCTGGCATCACACTGACACTTGCTCTGAGATCACAAAGTGCATTGTTAAAGTGCTGGTCTCCGATTGAGCAATCAATGGTAGGACATCCTGGATCTTTCTTCTTCCTTAGTGGTTGGTTGAGGATGGCCGCACTACATTCTTCTGTCAGCTTGATTACCTCAGTGGTGGGCAGTGGCATCTTTTTGTTAAGAATATCTCTAATGTACTTCGCATATGTGGGTACCTGTATGGCATCAAGTAGAGGTATGTTGACATATAACTTTTGAATGACCTCTACAAACTTACCAAACTGCTCATCTGACTGTAGTCCTCTATTTCTTCTGGGAAATGGCAAATAGTTGGTGTCGTGAAAATCTTTCCTCATTTCTCCAGCTCTTGATGGTTGTAGCAGATCTTCTACTTCAACTGGTCTCTCTTCTTCTATCATTGCTGGTTGCACTGGAGCTGGTGTTCTTTGCTTCTCTCTTGGGTGTGGGGGATCTCTGGTAGATCTCCCTCCTCTAGTAGTTATGTTCTTTACCTGCTCAAGGTTAGTGGCAACAAGCAAGACAGCAGCTAGCTTAAGCTCTACCCTCTTATTAAGAGTGTTTTGCTCATCAAAGGCAGTTAATAGAAAATCCATTTTATTGTGTATATCTTTTAAAAATGATTCATTTGTATCTAGCCTTTGTTTGACTTCATCATTAGTTTTAGTTTGTTGAGCAATTATCTCCTTTAATGAAGGTTGTTTGAGAATATTACCTGAATTCATACCTTTGCTATTGGGTTGACTTGAGGTGGTTTGATATTTGTATACTGTCTCTATAGCCCTTTGATCTTCTTTGAACTTGGCCCTCTGGTCAATCCAATGGAGCAAATCTTCCATCTTAGTTGATAGTGCTTTTACTTCTTCTGGTATTTCTTCAGTTTGATGACAATGTTGAGTCTTGTCTTGGAACCAGCTTTGGTTTTCTGCTATCTTATCCAAAAGTGTCTCTGCTTTTCCAATTGTAAACTCTAAGAATGATCCTTCAGCAGATGCATCTAGGCACTCACGAGACTTTCGGTTTAATCCATGATAAAAGGTCTGCATAAGTAACCATTTGGCCATTCCATGGTGAGGACAATCTGATATGTATCCTTGAAAACGCTCCCATGCTTCTGGAATGGTTTCTGTCTTCTGCTGTTGAAACTGACAATATTTCCTCTTAAGGCAGCTGTTTTGCCTATAGGGAAAAACTTTGATAGAAAGGCATCTGACAGGTTCGTCCAATTTTTGATGTTTGCTTGATTGGTGTAGAACCACTTCCTCGCCTTCCCTTCTAGTGAAAATGGAAAGAGGCGAAGTAGTATGACGTCTTTGTCAACTCCGTTGATGCTAATTGTGCTTCCAATCTCCAAGAAATTCTGCAAATGTGCACTAGCATCTTCGTGTGCCTTCCCACTGAATTGTGTAGCTTGCACCAAGTTGATGAGGTTTGACTTGAGCTCGAACTCAGGTACTCCTTCTACTTCAAATCTTGGACCAGTAAGAATGTTCTCAAGACTTGGGGCAGAAAATTCCTGTAAGGTCTTCTGTGCCATCACTTCAACAATTGGTAGCTAGCTTCTTCTTCCTTGATTGCTTTGGTTCTGATGATGAAGAATTTAATTCACCAAAGTCAATCCTGATATATCCTGTAAAAAATATAAACATAGGAAAACAAGAGGGTGAACCTGCCAAAGCAGAGGTGCCTTGCTATGATTTCTCATTTATATAGTAGCTGTTATGCAATTATTTCTCAATAGTCTAGTCTAAAATTTTATTTGAATAACCTTGACCGACTTCCTGACTTTCCTTACCGATCCCCGGCAACGGCGCCAGAAATGCTTGTTGACACTAGCTAACACCACTTGAATACTAGGTTGTCATCCCTAGCATGGTGCTAGAGCGTACTAAGGTATTTATAAACATAAAGGCTCTCTAGAAAATAATCTATTCTATTCGCAAGCGCACAGATAAAATACCTCATTGTAGCATTTCACCAGGATAAGTATTCCAGGTATCGTTATTTATAATTTTGCTTAAGAGAACGGCGAAAGCGAAAACAGGGGTAAAATCTATCAAGGCTTAGACTAGAGATAAACTTGCAAGAACATGATTACTACTGAGAAACTCGTCACACAGTCACTTGCTTTGGCAGGGGGTAAGCCATAATAATAAAGATAATGAAATATAAGCTCATGGGTAAATAACACAGCGATTAGAAATAGACTACTCCACATAAATGTAAGGTGACGTCGGACTAGCAAGAGAATGGATTCTAAGTATCTACTATTTACTAAGTCATAATCTACTCTAAGCATCTACAAGATCATATATAGCACAAAAGACTCTTCATTCATGTATAAGGAACATTGCTAAAGTAAATCAGAACATAGCAAGACTTACTCCGCAATACAAATTCTGCCTGTCCTATCAACGGAGGGTGGACTATATAAGAATCAACGAAGCTGTCACCATCGTGAACTACCACACGACCCGGCCAATAGGATACATTTGCAGGTAAATAACATCTAAGCACCACGCCTACATGTGATCTACCACTTAACTCCCACGTGAAAAGAGCTAAGCGCTTTGCAAACTCATGCATGAACTCATCATCAATCATAACTATATCACTTATAGAACTAGAGCAAACTAGGAACATAATAAATAAAGACATAATACAATTAGAATAAAGTCGTAGAGAAAGATATGAAATAATACCAATCTTTATTGACGAAGATCCGAAATCCAGAGCACTAGGCCCTACTTCTCTAATTCTATCTAATCAATCCTATAAAACTAGAAAGAATTGGGAGTAGCTAAATCTAATTCTCTGCGGGAGAGAGAGTTTCTAAACCCTAAACTTGATGGCTTCCTCTGATAATGATTTCTCCTCCTCCCCTGGGGTGGAGAGGCCCTGCTTATATAGCCCCCTCAAATGATCGTGGGCCGTCGGATCAAACCGACATTAATCGCACGGTTTTCCTTGATCCTTTAGGTCGGTGGAGCATAATCCGCGAAGTTGACGCTGATTGGCCACGGGAGTAGGGCGGCCGCCCCAAACCCTAGGGCGGGCGCCCTGGGCTGGGCCCCGTTCGGCCTCCCGTTCGTTCACGTGTCTTCTGGAGTCTTCTAGATGATAGAAAATTAGCGCACATGTTAATATCTCTATGTAAACCCGACGTGTGGGCCTTCTCTCCGTATTTTCTGATAACCCCCTGCAGAAATAGACAAACACCAAAACTCGTGGAATTATGTCAGATAAAACCCTAATTCTAGATGTCTAGTGCATATTGATCCTTTTCCATGTTTAGTTGACAATTAAATTTGATACTTAAGGATCGTCAACACCCACATGACGATTTTAAATCAAAAAGTTGTCATCTACGATGTCGCGGCATTTTTCGCGCAAAAATCACGCGCTTTGCGCCAGCGAGGATTCGAACCCACGTCCTCCCAACACGCGTAGCCTCCTCTACCACTGCACCTTGTGCTCACATGTGCCGATAATGGATTTTGGTTCCCCACATATTATACTAAACTGAGCATAATTTGATTGTTTAACACCCTAAACGATTTCAAATGAAAAAGTTGTCAACTGCAAAGTTTCATAACTTTTTGAGATCAACAACTTTTATTTCTATAGTTTCTTCATCCGAGGTCTTTTAGGACCTGTTGTCCGGTGGGCGGCCGACAGGCCTATTTGCCCGATATGGCCCACAAGATGATTTCAAATCAAAAAGTTGTCAACTGCAAAGTTTCATAACTTTTCGAGATCTACAACTTTCATTTTGGTAGTTTCTCCGTCTGAGGTCATTTAGGTCCTGTCGGCCAGTGGGCGGCCGACAGGCCTATTTGCCCGATATGGCCCACAAGATGATTTCAAATCAAAAAGTCGTCAACTACAAAGTTTCATAATTTTTTATGATCTACAACTTTCATATCGGTAGTTTCTCCGACCGAGGTCATTTAGGACGTGTCGGTCACCGACCGGCCTATTTGCCCGATGTAGCTCACGTGACGATTTCAAATCAAAAAGTTGTCATCTACGATGTCGCGGCATTTTTCGCGCGAAAATCACGCGCTTTGCGCCAGCGAGGATTCAAACCCACGTCCTCCCAACGTGCGTAGCCTCCTCTACCACTGCACCTCGTGCTCACATGTGCCGATAATGGATTTTGGTTCCCCACATATTATACTAAACTGAGCATAATTTGATTGTTTAATGCCCTAAATGATTTCAAATCAAAAAGTTGTCAACTGCAAAGTTTCATAAATTTTTTCGAGATCAACAACTTTCATTTTGGTAGTTTCTCCATCCGAGGTCATTTAGGACCTGTCGTCCGGTGGGCGGCTGACAGGCCTATTTGCCCGATATGGCCCACAAGATGATTTCAAATGAAAAAGTTGCCAACTGCAAAGTTTCATAACTTTTCGAGATCTACAACTTTCATTTTGGTAGTTTCTCCGTCTGAGGTAATTTAGAACCTGTCGGCCAGTGGGTGGCCAACATGCCTAGTTGCCCGATATGGCCCACAAGATGATTTCAAATCAAAAAGTCGTCAACTACAAAGTTTCATAATTTTTTATGATCTACAACTTTCATTTTGGTAGTTTCTCCGTCCGAGGTCATTTAGGATGTGTCGGTCACCGACCGGCCTATTTGCCTGATGTGGCCCACATGATGATTTCAAATCAAAAAGTTGTCATCTACGATGTCGCGGCATTTTTCGCGCAAAAATCACGCGCTTTGCGCCAGCGAGGATTCAAACCCACGTCCTCCCAACGCGCGTAGCCTCCTCTACCACTGCACCTCGTGCTCACATGTGCCGATAATGGATTTTGGTTCCCCACATATTATACTAAACTGAGCATAATTTGATTGTTTAACACCCTAAACGATTTCAAATGAAAAAGTTGTCAACTGCAAAGTTTCATAACTTTTTGAGATCAACAACTTTTATTTCTATAGTTTCTCCATCCGAGGTCATTTAGGACCTGTCGTCCGGTGGGCGGCCGACAGGCCTATTTGCACGATATGGCCCACAAGATGATTTCAAATCAAAAAGTTGTCAACTGCAAAGTTTCATAACTTTTTGAGATCTACAACTTTCATTTTGGTAGTTTCTCCGTCTGTGGTCATTTAGGACCTGTCGGCCAGTGGGCGGCCAACAGGCCTATTCGCCCGATATGGCCCACAAGATGATTTCAAATCAAAAAGTCGTCAACTACAAAGTTTCATAATTTTTTATGATCTACAACTTTCATATTGGTAGTTTCTCCGACCGAGGTCATTTAGGACGTGTCGGTCACCGACCGGCCTATTTGCCCGATGTAGCCCACGTGACGATTCCAAATAAACAAGTTGTCATCTACGATGTCGCAGCATTTTTCACGCGAAAATCACGCGCTTTGCGTCAGCGAGGATTCGAACCCGCGTCCTCCCAACGCGCGTAGCCTCCTCTACCACTGCACCTGGTGCTCACATGTGCCGATAATGGATTTTGGTTCCCCACACATTATACTAAACTGAGCATAATTTGATTGTTTAACGCCCTAAACGATTTCAAATGAAAAAGTTGTCAACTGCAAAGTTTCATAACTTTTTTCGAGATCAACAACTTTCATTTTGGTAGTTTCTCCATCTGAGGTCATTTAGGACCTGTCATCCGGTGGGCGGCCGACAGGCCTATTTGCCCGATATGGCCCACAAGATGATTTCAAATCAAAAAGTTGTCAAATGCAAAGTTTCATAACTTTTTTCGAGATCAACAACTTTCATTTTGGTAGTTTCTCCATCCGAGGTCATTTAGGACCTGTCGTCCGGTGGGCGGCTGACAGGCCTATTTGCCCGATATGGCCCACAAGATGATTTCAAATCAAAAAGTTGTCAACCGCAAAGTTTCATAACTTTTCGAGATCTACAACTTTCATTTTGGTAGTTTCTCCGTCTGAGGTCATTTAGGACCTGTCGGCCAGTGGGTGGCCGATAGGCCTATTTGTCCGATATGGCCCACAAGATGATTTCAAATCAAAAAGTCATCAACTACAAAGTTTCATAATTTTTTATGATCTACAACTTTCACTTTGGTAGTTTCGACGTCCGAGGTCATTTAGGACGTGTCGGTAACCGACCGGCCTATTTGCCCGATGTGGCCCACATGATGATTTCAAATCAAAAAGTTGTCATCTACGATGTCGCGGCATTTTTCGCGCGAAAATCACACGCTTTGCGCCAGCAAGGATTCGAACCCACGTCCTCCCAACGTGCGTAGCCTCCTCTACCACTGCACCTCGTGCTCACATGTGCCGATAATGGATTTTGGTTCCCCACATATTATACTAAACTGAGCATAATTTGATTGTTTAACGACCTAAACGATTTCAAATGAAAAAGTTGTCAACTGCAAAGTTTCATAACTTTTTTTGAGATCAACAACTTTCATTTTGGTAGTTTCTCCATCCGAGGTCATTTAGGACCTGTCGTCCGGTGGGCGGCCGACAAGCCTATTTGCCCGATATGGCCCACAAGATGATTTCAAATCAAAAAGTTATCAACTGCAAAGTTTCATAACTTTTCGAGATCTACAACTTTTATTTTGGTAGTTTCTCCGTCTGAGGTCATTTAGGACCTGTCGGCCAGTGGGCGGCCGACAGGCCTATTTGCCTGATATGGCCCACAAGATGATTTCAAATCAAAAAGTTGTCAACTGCAAAGTTTCATAACTTTTTTCGAGATCAACAACTTTCATTTTGGTAGTTTCTCCATCCGAGGTCATTTAGGACCTGTTGTCCGGTGGGTGGCTGACAGGCCTATTTGCCCGATATGGCCCACAAGATGATTTTAAATCAAAAAGTTGTCAACTGCAAAGTTTCATAACTTTTTGAGATCTACAACTTTCATTTTGGTAGTTTCTCCGTCTGAGGTCATTTAGGACCTGTCGGCCAGTGGGCGGCCGATAGGCCTATTCGCCCGATATGGCCCACAAGATGATTTCAAATCAAAAAGTCGTCAACTACAAAGTTTCATAATTTTTTATGATCTACAACTTTCATATCGGTAGTTTCTCCGACCGAGGTCATTTAGGACGTGTCGGTCACCGACCGGCCTATTTGCCCGATGTAGCTCACGTGACGATTCCAAATCAAAAAGTTGTCATCTACGATGTCGCGGCATTTTTCACGTGAAAATCACGCGCTTTACGTCAGCGAGGATTCAAACCCGCGTCCTCCCAATGCGCGTAGCCTCCTCTACCACTGCACCTCGTGCTCACATGTGCCGATAATGGATTTTGGTTCCCCACATATTATACTAAACTGAGCATAATTTGATTGTTTAACGCCCTAAACGATTTCAAATGAAAAAGTTGTCAACTGCAAAGTTTCATAACTTTTTTCGAGATCAACAACTTTCATTTTGGTAGTTTCTTCATCCGAGGTCATTTAGGACCTGTCGTCCGGTGGGCGGCTGACAGGCCTATTTGCCCGATATGGCCCACAAGATGATTTCAAATCAAAAAGTTGTCATCTACGATGTCGCGGCATTTTTCGCGCGAAAATCACGCGCTTTGCGCCAGCGAGGATTCAAACCCACGTCCTCCCAACGTGCGTAGCCTCCTCTACCACTGCACCTCGTGCTCACATGTGCCGATAATGGATTTTGGTTCCCCACATATTATACTAAACTGAGCATAATTTGATTGTTTAATGCCCTAAACGATTTCAAATCAAAAAGTTGTCAACTGCAAAGTTTCATAAATTTTTTCGAGATCAACAACTTTCATTTTGGTAGTTTCTCCATCCGAGGTCATTTAGGACCTGTCGTCCGGTGGGCGGCTGACAGGCCTATTTGCCCGATATGGCCCACAAGATGATTTCAAATGAAAAAGTTGTCAACTGCAAAGTTTCATAACTTTTCGAGATCTACAACTTTCATTTTGGTAGTTTCTCCGTCTGAGGTAATTTAGAACCTGTCGGCCAGTGGGTGGCCAACATGCCTATTTGCCCGATATGGCCCACAAGATGATTTCAAATCAAAAAGTCGTCAACTACAAAGTTTCATAATTTTTTATGATCTACAACTTTCATTTTGGTAGTTTCTCCGTCCGAGGTCATTTAGGATGTGTCGGTCACCGACCGGCCTATTTGCCTGATGTGGCCCACATGATGATTTCAAATCAAAAAGTTGTCATCTACGATGTCGCGGCATTTTTCGCGCAAAAATCACGCGCTTTGCGCCAGCGAGGATTCGAACCCACGTCCTCCCAATGCGCGTAGCCTCCTCTACCACTGCACCTCGTGCTCACATGTGCCGATAATGGATTTTGGTTCCCCACATATTATACTAAACTGAGCATAATTTGATTGTTTAACACCCTAAACGATTTCAAATGAAAAAGTTGTCAACTGCAAAGTTTCATAACTTTTCGAGATCAACAACTTTTATTTCTATAGTTTCTCCATCCGAGGTCATTTAGGACCTGTCGTCCGGTGGGCGGCCGACAGGCCTATTTGCCCGATATGGCCCACAAGATGATTTCAAATCAAAAAGTTGTCAACTGCAAAGTTTCATAACTTTTCGAGATCTACAACTTTCATTTTGGTAGTTTCTCCGTCTGTGGTCATTTAGGACCTGTCGGCCAGTGGGTGGCCGACAGGCCTATTCGCCCGATATGGCCCACAAGATGATTTCAAATCAAAAAGTCGTCAACTACAAAGTTTCATAATTTTTTATGATCTACAACTTTCATATTGGTAGTTTCTCCGACCGAGGTCATTTAGGACGTGTCGGTCACCGACCGGCCTATTTGCCCGATGTAGCCCACGTGACGATTCCAAATAAACAAGTTGTCATCTACGATGTCGCAGCATTTTTCACGCGAAAATCACGCGCTTTGCGTCAGCGAGGATTCGAACCCGCGTCCTCCCAACGCGCGTAGCCTCCTCTACCACTGCACCTGGTGCTCACATGTGCCGATAATGGATTTTGGTTCCCCACACATTATACTAAACTGAGCATAATTTGATTGTTTAACGCCCTAAACGATTTCAAATGAAAAAGTTGTCAACTGCAAAGTTTCATAACTTTTTTCGAGATCAACAACTTTCATTTTGGTAGTTTCTCCATCCGAGGTCATTTAGGACCTGTCATCCGGTGGGCGGCCGACAGGCCTATTTGCCCGATATGGCCCACAAGATGATTTCAAATCAAAAAGTTGTCAAATGCAAAGTTTCATAACTTTTTTCGAGATCAACAACTTTCATTTTGGTAGTTTCTCCATCCGAGGTCATTTAGGACCTGTCGTCCGGTGGGCGGCTGACAGGCCTATTTGCCCGATATGGCCCACAAGATGATTTCAAATCAAAAAGTTGTCAACCGCAAAGTTTCATAACTTTTCGAGATCTACAACTTTCATTTTGGTAGTTTCTCCGTCTGAGGTCATTTAGGACCTGTCGGCCAGTGGGTGGCCGATAGGCCTATTTGTCCGATATGGCCCACAAGATGATTTCAAATCAAAAAGTCATCAACTACAAAGTTTCATAATTTTTTATGATCTACAACTTTCACTTTGGTAGTTTCGACGTCCGAGGTCATTTAGGACGTGTCGGTCACCGACCGGCCTATTTGCCCGATGTGGCCCACATGATGATTTCAAATCAAAAAGTTGTCATCTACGATGTCGCGGCATTTTTCGCGCGAAAATCACACGCTTTGCGCCAGCAAGGATTCGAACCCACGTCCTCCCAACGTGCGTAGCCTCCTCTACCACTGCACCTCGTGCTCACATGTGCCGATAATGGATTTTGGTTCCCCACATATTATACTAAACTGCGCATAATTTGATTGTTTAACGCCCTAAACGATTTCAAATGAAAAAGTTGTCAACTGCAAAGTTTCATAACTTTTTTTGAGATCAACAACTTTCATTTTGGTAGTTTCTCCATCCGAGGTCATTTAGGACCTGTCGTCCGGTGGGCGGCCGACAAGCCTATTTGCCCGATATGGCCCACACGATGATTTCAAATCAAAAAGTTATCAACTGCAAAGTTTCATAACTTTTCGAGATCTACAACTTTTATTTTGGTAGTTTCTCCGTCTGAGGTCATTTAGGACCTGTCGGCCAGTGGGCGGCCGACAGGCCTATTTGCCCGATATGGCCCACAAGATGATTTCAAATCAAAAAGTTGTCAACTGCAAAGTTTCATAACTTTTCGAGATCAACAACTTTTATTTCTATAGTTTTTCCATCCGAGGTCATTTAGGACCTGTCGTCCGGTGGGCGGCCGACAGGCCTATTTGCCCGATATGGCCCACAAGATGATTTCAAATCAAAAAGTTGTCAACTGCAAAGTTTCATAACTTTTCGAGATCTACAACTTTTATTTGGGTAGTTTCTCCGTCTGAGGTCATTTAGGACCTGTCGGCCAGTGGGCGGCCGACAGGCCTATTTGCCCGATATGGCCCACAAGATGATTTCAAATCAAAAAGTCATCAACTACAAAGTTTCATAATTTTTTATGATCTACAACTTTCATATTGGTAGTTTCTCCGTCCGAGGTCATTTAGGACGGTCGGTCACCGACCGGCCTATTTGCCCGATGTGGCCCACATGACGATTTTAAATCAAAAAGTTGTCAAGTACGATGTCGCGGCATTTTTCACGCAAAAATCACGCGCTTTGCGCCAGCGAGGATTCGAACCCACGTTCTCCCAATGCGCGTAGCCTCCTCTACCACTGCACCTCGTGCACACATGTGTCGATAATGGATTTTGGTTCCCCACATATTATACTAAACTGAGCATAATTTGATTGTTTAACACCCTAAACGATTTCAAATGAAAAAGTTGTCAATTGCAAAGTTTCATAACTTTTCGAGATCAACAACTTTCATTTTGGGAGTTTCTCCATCCGAGGTCATTTAGGACCTGTCGGCCGGTGGGCGGCCAGCAGGCCTATTTGCCCGATATGGCCCCCAAGATGATTTCAAATCAAAAAGTTGTCAACTGTAAAGTTTCATAACTTTTCGAGATCTACAACTTTCATTTTGGTAGTTTCTCCGTCTGAGGTCATTTAGGACCTGTCGGCCAGTGGGTGGCCGATAGGCCTATTTGCCCGATATGGCCCACAAGATGATTTCAAATCAAAAAGTCGTCAACTACAAAGTTTCATAATTTTTTATGATCTACAACTTTCACTTTGGTAGTTTCGACGTCCGAGGTCATTTAGGACGTGTCGGTCACCGACCGGCCTATTTGCCCGATGTGGCCCACATGATGATTTCAAATCAAAAAGTTGTCATCTACGATGTCGCGGCATTTTTCGCGCGAAAATCACGCGCTTTGCGCCAGCGAGGATTCGAACCCACGTCCTCCCAACGTGCGTAGCCTCCTCTACCACTGCACCTCGTGCTCACATGTGCCGATAATGGATTTTGGTTCCCCACATATTATACTAAACTGAGCATAATTTGATTGTTTAACGCCCTAAACGATTTCAAATGGAAAAGTTGTCAACTGCAAAGTTTCATAACTTTTCGAGATCAACAACTTTTATTTCTATAGTTTCTCCATCTGAGGTCATTTAGGACCTGTCGTCCGGTGGGCGGCCGACAGGCCTATTTGCCCGATATGGCCCACAAGATGATTTCAAATCAAAAAGTTGTCAACTGCAAAGTTTCATAACTTTTCGAGAGCTCCAACTTTTATTTTGGTAGTTTCTCCGTCTGAGGTCATTTAGGACCTGTCGGCCAGTGGGCGGCCGACAGGCCTATTTGCCCGATATGGCCCACAAGATGATTTCAAATCAAAAAGTCGTCAACTACAAAGTTTCATAATTTTTTATGATCTACAACTTTCATTTTGGTAGTTTCTCCATCCGAGGTCATTTAGGACGTGTCGGTCACCGACCGGCCTATTTGCCCGATGTGGCCCACATGACGATTTCAAATCAAAAAGTTGTCATCTACGATGTCGCGGCATTTTTCGCGCGAAAATCACGCGCTTTACGCCAGCGAGGATTCGAACCCACATCCTCCCAATGCGCGTAGCCTCCTTTACCACTGCACCTCGTGCTCACATGTGTCGATAATGGATTTTGGTTCCCCACATATTATACTAAACTGAGCATAATTTGATTGTTTTACACCCTAAACGATTTCAAATGAAAAAGTTGTCAACTACAAAGTTTCATAATTTTTTATGATCTACAAATTTCATATCGGTAGTTTCTCCGACCGAGGTCATTTAGGACGTGTCAGTCACCGACCGGCCTATTTGCCCGATGTAGCCCACGTGACGATTCCAAATCAAAAAGTTGTCATCTACGATGTCGCGGCATTTTTCACGCGAAAATCACGCGCTTTGCGTCAGCGAGGATTCGAACCCGCGTCCTCCCAACACGTGTAGCCTCCTCTACCACTGCACCTCGTGCTCACATGTGCCGATAATGGATTTTGGTTCCCCACATATTATACTAAACTGAGCATAATTTGATTGTTTAACGCCCTAAACGATTTCAAATGAAAAAGTTGTCAACTGCAAAGTTTCATAACTTTTTTTGAGATCAACAACTTTCATTTTGGTAGTTTCTCCATCCGAGGTCATTTAGGACCTGTCGTCCGGTGGGCGGCCGACAGGCCTATTTGCCCGATATGGCCCGCAAGATGATTTCAAATCAAAAAGTCGTCAACTACAAAGTTTCATAATTTTTTATGATCTACAACTTTCATTTTGGTAGTTTCTCCATCCGAGGTCATTTAGGACGTGTCGGTCACCGACCGGCCTATTTGCCCGATGTGGCCCACATGACGATTTCAAATCAAAAAGTTGTCATCTACGATGTCGCGGCATTTTTCGCGCGAAAATCACGCGCTTTACGCCAGCGAGGATTCGAACCCACATCCTCCCAATGCGCGTAGCCTCCTCTACCACTGCACCTCGTGCTCACTGTTGACAGTTCTTAAGTATCAATTTTAATTATCCAATAAATAAGGAAAAGGACCTATATGCAAGCAACACCTAGAATTAGGGTTTGATCTGACAGAATTCCACGAGTTTTGTTGTTTATCTGTTTCTGCAGGGGGTTATCAGGAAATACAAAGGAAAGGCCCACACGTCAGAATTACATAGAGATATTAACGTGTTCACCGATTTTCTATCATCTAGAAGACTCCAGAAGCCACGGGATCGAACGGGAGGCCGAACGGGCCCGGGACCAGGGCGCCCGCCCTGGACCCTGGGGCGCCCGCCCTAGGTCTGCAACCAATCAGGATGAGTCTCGCGGATTATGCCCCACCGACCTAAAGGATCAAGGAAAACCGTGCGATTAATGTCGGTTTGATCCGACGGCCCAGGTTCACTTGAAGGGACTATATAAGCAGGACCCCTGGCCCCTGGAGAGGAGAATCAAAGTCCATTATTTTCATATTTTCCAGAGAGGATTCAGAGAGAGAGGTTCCCTTAGGGTTCCCACCTCATTAGGGCTTAGCATCCAATGTGAGATTAGACTTAGTTCTTCTAGATTGAGAGAGATAGAGTGGAGGTATAGATCGAAGGAAGCCCGGCCTGTCGGTGACTACTTCGAGGTTGTACCTACGGGATCAAGTTCTCCTAACCCGAGGCTTGCTCCTAGGATTCTTCAGTATTTTGACTTCTAAATTCTAGTAAGTTCTTTGTTTTATTGTTCTTTGGTTTATGAGTTTACTTTAATCTCTTCGCGTAGAGTTTAGAGTAATCATCTCTAGCGTAAACGTGGTGTTTGGGCTAGGATACTCATAGATATCCCCTGTCTAGCCGGACCGTGGTAGTAGCAAGGAACGTGACATTTCCGTAGCTACCTTTGTATTCCATATCCCGTTAGCAGGATCGATAGGGTTTATAGGTGCGGGTCGAACATCCTTTGAGGTGTCTAGATTCCGTGAGCCTCCCCAATAGAGCAGTAGATCATCCTTACCAAGGTTAGAATGAGAGTGCAGTTGCAGTCTTCTCTATACATCGCTCACATCAAATCACAGTGGTTGTAGCCTAAAGGTTAGTAGTAATAGATTTGGTTAGTCAGATACACGCTTTCTCCTAGTGGTAAAAAAATAAATACGATACTCTGGATAACATCCCGGGTGAAGTGCTCACCGATATCCGTGCGCTTGCGGATCATTTCCTAATTGCGTTACCAAATATCAACAAGCATTTCTGGCGCCGTTGCCGGGGAGAAAGACGGTTTGCTGAGATAACCTTGAATCTTACTACTAGCTTGTACCTATACTTTTATCTTTCTTTATCTTTTTATTCCTTATCTTTTCTTTATTCTTACCTTATGGAGAACCAAGATTCTAAATCAATCTATCAATTTGCAACACCTTCGAAAACTGACCTTTTACCATGGGAGTCATCACAGCCTATCCAAACATCCCAGTATAGGTTAAGTTCAAGGTTAATTGCCATGATTGAGAACCTATCCTTTTCGGGAAAGGAAGACGAAAATCCTTACCTTCATATTAGAGATTTTGAGCAAACATGCGATTGTCTTCGCATTGAAGGCATTTCTGATAAGACTTTACGTTGGAAGCTTTTTCCTTTTTCCTTAAGAGGAGAAGCTAGACGATGGTATAGTCAGAAGGTAAGTCAACAACGAGGTGAATGGGGAGTCTTACGAGCCAACTTCTGTTTAGATTTTTATTCCCTCGATCGTATCGCCGACCTTAGACTCGAAGTTCTATCTTTTAAACAAAAAGAAAATGAAACTTTGGGAAAATCCTGGAAACGTTTTTCTGATCTTTTAGAATCTGGTCCAAAACTCAATATTGAAGACCCTATTCTCCTTTTTCATTTCTTTCGAGGTCTTCAGAAAGATCATAAACAAATGCTACATACAATGTCTAGAGGTTCTTTCTTTCGTATCCCTACTGATGAAGCTAGAGCGATCCTAGATAGAATCCTAGAAGCTGAGATGGATAATACCCTCCATGATGAAACCTACGAAGCCAAAGTAGACACTCTGCCGAATTCTTCACCTACTTCAGCTATCCCAAGTTTTGAGCCACAAAAGGAAGAAATTCCACCACCTGATTTCATGCTGGATATAGAATCCGATCTTTTTGCCGATTTTGGAAACATTTCAAACTACCATTCTATAGACAAACCCCAAAGCGGCCATTATAGCATTTGTTTACCAAGTGAATATCAATTGAGAGAGCTTATCTCAGTCATGAGTAGCGAATGGTTGGAAGAGTCAGAGCTTTCCTCTGAAGTGATCCGTTTGGATACACCTCCTATCACTATACGCTGTGCTTATGATTCTGATCAATTTGATGCTCTCTATAATCCTGTTGTGGGGATCAATATCATGTCTGAAGCTTTTGCACTTAAATTATTTGGAAAATTAATTTTAACCCCCACAACAAAGTTCATGAAGGAATCTTCGGGACGATTGGTCCCCAGTCTTGGAATTGTGAATGTCCTACCCTTTATGGTAGAAGGCTCCATGATTCATTTGAACTTTTATATCTTTGATACATGGGACTTCGACCTGTTGATAGGACAACCATTTAGAAGACTCCTTTATGAAGGTCAAACTGGAAAGCTACACATTTCTTTTGGAAAGGATTTTAAATTCCCTATGACAATTTATCACTCCTTGAATAATAAGATCGAGTCATCTCTTTTGCCTGATCCTATGGAAGAGGTAAAAGCTGCGTCTCTAGAGCTTTTAAATGAATCAGACTTAGAAGAAGAAGCCCCTTTCTTCATAGAAGAGGAAGCTGAACCTTCTGAACCTAAACCTTTAGATGAGTTTGCAGAAACACCCAGACCTCCTATAGAGCTTAAAAGTTTACCACCCGGTCTTATCTATGCTTTCCTAAACAATAATCCAGAGTTTCCTGTGATCATTAGTAATAAACTCACTCAGGAACAAACTATGCGATTAATGACCGTTTTAGAAAAACATCACTCAGTCTTTGGCTACTCACTCCAAGATCTTACAGGAGCTCAACTTAGTTATGCAACCACTGAAAAAGAGCTTCTGGCTGTTGTCTTTGCCATTGATAAATTTAGATCTTACTTAGTAGGAGCTAAAATAATTGTTTACACTGATCATGCTGCACTAAAATATTTGCTCACTAAAAAAGATGCTAAACCTCGCCTAATTAGATGGATCTTGTTACTCCAAGAATTTGACTTAGAAATAAAAGATAAAAAGGGAGTAGAAAATTCTGTTGCTGATCACTTGTCTAGAATGCACTTTAAGGATCCACAGGAAACACCCATTAATGATTCACTCCGGGACGACATGCTCTATGGAATCAACAGGTCTGACCCCTGGTATGCAGATATTGTTAATTTTATGGTTTCAGGGTATGTACCACCAGGAGCGAACAAGAAGAAGCTTATTCAAGAAAGTCGTTCACACATATGGGATGAGCCATACCTCTTCCGAGTATGCGCTGATGGCTTACTCAGAAGGTGTGTGACCACTGAGGAAGGGTGGAAGATCATCGACAGATGCCATTCATCACCATACGGAGGTCATTATGGAGCATTCCGTACACATTCAAAGATCTGGCAATGTGGATTCTATTGGCCTACAATGTATGAAGACACAAGGCAATATATCAGAAGATGTGGGCCATGTCAAAGGCACGGAAACATAAATACAAGAGATGCTATGCCACTCACCAACAACCTTCAGATTGAGCTCTTTGATGTTTGGGGAATAGACTACATGGGTCCATTTCCTCCATCAAAGAAGTGTGAATTCATCTTGGTGACAGTTGACTACGTCTCCAAGTGGGTAGAAGCACTACCTTGCAAGCGTGCCGACAATATTAATTCAAAGAGGATGTTTGAAGAGATTATATTTCCAAGATTTGGAGTCCCTAGGGTGGTGATAAGTGATGGGGGATCACACTTCATCGACAAACGCTTTGAGCATTATCTAGCAAAACATGGAATCCGTCACAACGTTGCTACCCCATATCATCCTCAGACAAGTGGCCAAGCAGAGACTTCCAACAAGCAAATCAAGAACATTCTTCAGAAAACAGTAAATGAGATGGGAACAGCATGGAAGGAAAAGTTACCCGATGCACTCTGGGCATACCGGACAGCATACAAGACCCCAATTGGAATGACCCCATACCAATTGGTGTACGGGAAGACTTGCCACTTGCCTGTTGAACTAGAGTTCAAAGCACACTGGGCCATAAGAAGATGGAATATGGACCTAGATGTTGCTAGAGATCATAGAAGAATGCAACTATCAGAATTGGAAGAATGGCGAGAGAAAGCATATCACAATTCGAAGATCTACAAAGAAAGAGTCAAAAGATGGCATGACAAGAGGATCAAGAAGAAGGAGTTCTCACCCGGAGATAAGGTATTACTTTTTAATTCCAGGGTGAAGCTTTTCGGGCATGGAAAACTCCGGAGTAAATGGGAAGGACCATACAAGGTAGTCAATTCATCATCCCACGGAGCTATTACACTTCAAAACGACAAAGGTACGTTATTCAAGGTAAATGGTCAACGTCTTAAATTATTTTTAGAACCCAATAAAGAATTAGAAGAAATAGACGTGATCCATTTTTACCTTCCGATGGAGAATTAAAGCCCGACCTTTTTAATCTGACGTTTTTGGGCCACGTATATATTTTTCGGGATGGATCTATGGAAACCCTAGAGGCACTTTTTGACCCCTATATAAACAGACCCCTGACGTCAGCTTTCAATACCAATTCATTCAATCCTTCTCTCCTCCTTGATTAGAGCTTGTCTAGTTCCTTGCTTCTCCAATGGCCGACAAGACCCACCGCAACTGGGAGATCGTCCCTTACGACCTCAACCGCAAGCCCAAGGATGACCCCGACGCCTACGTCCTGGCCAACACAGAGCGACAGCTAGCAGCCCCACCATCAAACCAGCGCAGCTCAATCTCATCCTACTACGCCCAACCAGTTCTTACTGCACCACCGCAGCCCCTTCTTCTCAAGGGACCGTCGTCCAAGCAAGAAGCCATCGTCAAGGTACCAGCCGGCACGAAAATCCTGCCACCTAAACCCAATGAGCGGGTTGTAGGCGTCAAGACCAACCGGAGCGGCGATATCAGCAGCGTCCACTACACTACGGAGAAGGAGAGGCCCCGCTTCGAAGGAGTTAGGACAGCAAAAGTTCGCTTCATCCCACCAAAGGAAGCTCCTAAGCACGCTCTCAATTCGTTTGAGACACCACCGAAGCGCCGCAGGACCATAGCAGATGTGGATGAGGACATCAGGACAGCAAATAGACATATTATGGAACTTCAGTCCACAGTTAGCTCCCTTAGTAGGCAGGTCTTCAACCAGAACATTACTGTGCTCGCGCTTAAACGTGACCTTTCTGATGCCCTTGCTAGGATCAGGGATTTAGAGCAACACTGAGCTATCTAGATTAGACCTTGAGGCAGTGTGTCTTAGTCTTCATCATTAGATTCAATTAGATTCGATTAAATTCAGTTTAGATTAGTTCGCTTCATTAGTCAGTGTAATAAATGCCTCAAGACAAATAAAGATTATTATTATTATTATGCCTCGTGTATCTCCACTTTATTTTTATGCAAGAAAGCAGGAAACAAGTATGGGGGAATCCCCTCGACATGGTAAAAGCACTTCGATTGCACCACTCCACGATTCAGGTACATACTCTGCACGCTTTATTTACATATATACAAATACATATTGGGCTGTGTAGAATATTGTTCCTAACATGATAATTTAAAAAGACAAAAATATTTTTAATCATGATCAATCTCACTCTGTGATATTTTCTGAAAACCTGCATTTATTGAAAATCATTTTAAAAACCATGTGTTACTCAAGTCATTGTGGAATGTGAGATGGTAGAATATGAGTATCTTATTCTTAAAATCTTTGTCGCTTGGAGATTTTCTTTTCAAAAACTTCAAAAATATAGCTACCATCCTCAATATTTTATATGCCTGATAAACCTAAAAATATTAATTTGCTTTGTATTGAGTTTGTGCAAAACGAGTTAGACCGTTGTTGAGAGATTTATCATGCTCCCAAGATCAAGATATTTTTATTCAGAAAGATTCACTCTTCCGAAGTATTATTGCATTAAAGGCATGGGCTATGCAAAAATATATTTCGAGGAAATAAAAAGGAGCAAGTGCTCGACAACCTCGCAGAAAAATGGACAAGTGTCTGGAAGTAGAATTAGGGGTACCTCAGTATCCACCTGAAAAAATGAGATGAAAAAAGAAAAAAAATGATAGCCCATGGTCCCTCTAATAAGCAATATGCCAGTAAGAGTTGACAAGTTTTAATTTTCAAAGTCTTTGATCTAAGAGTATGGCATTCCTCTCCTCGGATCCCGTTTTGACCCAGGCAATATATGCAAAGTAAGTATGCTTGAGAATTTCTACAAATTAAAACAGCCTCAGTGAGATATACAAAAGATAAATGAGTGATCTGAGAGCCCCTATGAGGATAAAGGTATGCTAAGTTTTCTATTCAAAAATATATAAAAACTCCAAGTGACAGGGTTGAGAAGAAGAAAGGATCTCTACTTCAACCATATATTTCCCTGACTACAGTGCACAGTGGACATTCACAACACCCTGCAGGTATAAAAAGAATGCTTTACAATGTTTCAACCCCAGTTATTTTTCTGAACCATCCTTTTCTCGAGGACGAGTAAAAGCCTAAGTATGGGGGTGTTTGTTGACGGTTCTTAAGTATCAATTTTAATTATCCAATAAATAAGGAAAAGGACCTATATGCAAGCAATACCTAGAATTAGGGTTTGATCTGACAGAATTCCACGAGTTTTGTTGTTTATCTGTTTCTGCAGGGGGTTATCAGGAAATACAAAGGAAAGGCCCACACGTCGGAATTACATAGAGATATTAACGTGTTCACCGATTTTCTATCATCTAGAAGACTCCAGAAGCCACGGGATCGAACGGGAGGCCGAACGGGCCCGGGACCAGGGCGCCCGCCCTGGACCCTAGGGCGCCCGCCCTAGGTCTGCAACCAATCAGGATGAGTCTCGCGGATTATGCCCCACCGACCTAAAGGATCAAGGAAAACCGTGCGATTAATGTCGGTTTGATCCGACGGCCCAGGTTCACTTGAAGGGACTATATAAGCAGGACCCCTGGCCCCTGGAGAGGAGAATCAAAGTCCATTATTTTCATATTTTCCAAAGAGGATTCAGAGAGAGAGGTTCCCTTAGGGTTCCCACCTCATTAGGGCTTAGCATCCAATGTGAGATTAGACTTAGTTCTTCTAGATTGAGAGAGATAGAGTGGAGGTATAGATCGAAGGAAGCCCGGCCTGTCGGTGACTACTTCGAGGTTGTACCTGCGGGATCAAGTTCTCCTAACCCGAGGCTTGCTCCTAGGATTCTTCAGTATTTTGACTTCTAAATTCTAGTAAGTTCTTTGTTTTATTGTTCTTTGGTTTATGAGTTTACTTTAATCTCTTCGCGTAGAGTTTAGAGTAATCATCTCTAGCGTAAACGTGGTGTTTGGGCTAGGATACTCATAGATATCCCCTGTCTAGCCGGACCGTGGTAGTAGCGAGGAACGTGACATTTCCGTAGCTACCTTTGTATTCCATATCCCGTTAGCAGGATCGATAGGGTTTATAGGTGTGGGTCGAACATCCTTTGAGGTGTCTAGATTCCGTGAGCCTCCCCAATAGAGCAGTAGATCATCCTTACCAAGGTTAGAACGAGAGTGCAGTTGCAGTCTTCTCTATACATCGCTCACATCAAATCACAGTGGTTCTAGCCTAAAGGTTAGTAGTAATAGATTTGGTTAGTCAGATGCACGCTTTCTCCTAGTGGTAAAAAAATAAATACGATACTCTGGATAACATCCCGGGTGAAGTGCTCACCGATATCCGTGCGCTTGCGGATCATTTCCTAATTGCGTTACCAAATATCAACACTCACATGTGCCGATAATGGATTTTGGTTCCCCACATATTATACTAAACTGAGCATAATTTGATTGTTTAACACCCTAAACGATTTCAAATGAAAAAGTTGTCAACTGCAAAGTTTCATAACTTTTCGAGATCAACAACTTTCATTTTGGTAGTTTCTCCATCCGAGGTCATTTAGGACCTGTCGGCCGGTGGGCGGCTGACAGGCTTATTTGCCCGATATGGCCCACAAGATGATTTCAAATCAAAAAGTTGTCAACTACAAAGTTTCATAACTTTTCGAGATCTACAACTTTCATTTTGGTAGTTTCTCCGTCTGAGGTCATTTAGGACCTGTCGGCCAGTGGGTGGCCGATAGGCCTATTTGCCCGATATGGCCCACAAGATGATTTCAAATCAAAAAGTCATCAACTACAAAGTTTCATAATTTTTTATGATCTACAACTTTCACTTTGGTAGTTTCGACATCCGAGGTCATTTAGGACATGTCGGTCACCGACCGGCCTATTTGCCCGATGTGGCCCACATGATGATTTCAAATCAAAAAGTTGTCATCTACGATGTCGCGGCATTTTTCGCGCGAAAATCACGCGCTTTGCGCCAGCGAGGATTCGAACCCACGTCCTCCCAACGTGCATAGCCTCCTCTACCACTGCACCTCGTGCTCACATGTGCCGATAATGGATTTTGGTTCCCCACATATTATACTAAACTGAGCATAATTTGATTGTTTAACACCCTAAACAATTTCAAATGAAAAAGTTGTCAACTGCAAAGTTTCATAACTTTTCGAGATCAACAACTTTTATTTCTATAGTTTCTCCATCCGAGGTCATTTAGGACCTGTCGTCCGGTGGGCGGCCGACAGGCCTATTTGCCCGATATGGCCCACAGGATGATTTCAAATTAAAAAGTTCTCAACTGCAAAGTTTCATAACTTTTCGAGATCTACAACTTTCATTTTGGTAGTTTCTACATCTGAGGTCATTTAGGACCTGTTGGCCAGTGGGCGGCCGATAGGCCTATTCGCCCGATATGGCCCACAAGATGATTTCAAATCAAAAAGTCGTCAACTACAAAGTTTCATAATTTTTTCTGATCTACAACTCTCATATCGGTAGTTTCTCCGACCGAGGTCATTTAGGACGTGTCGGTCACCGACCGGCCTATTTGCCCGATGTAGCCCACGTGACGATTCCAAATCAAAAATTTGTCATCTACGATGTCGCGGCATTTTTCACGCGAAAATCACGCGCTTTGCGTCAGCGAGGATTGGAACCCGCGTCCTCCCAACGCGTGTAGCCTCCTCTACCACTGCACCTCGTGCTCACATGTGCCGATAATGGATTTTGGTTCCCCACATATTATACTAAACTGAGCATAATTTGATTGTTTAACGCCCTAAACGATTTCAAATGAAAAAGTTGTCAACTACAAAGTTTCATAACTTTTTTCGAGATCAACAACTTTCATTTTGGTAGTTTCTCCATCCGAGGTCATTTAGGACCTGTCGTCCGGTGGGCGGCCGACAGGCCTATTTGCCTGATATGGCCCACAAGATTATTTCAAATCAAAAAGTTGTCAACTGCAAAGTTTCATAACTTTTCGAGATCTACAACTTTCATTTTAGTAGTTTCTCCGTCTGAGGTCATTTAGGACCTGTCGGCTAGTGGGTGTCCGATAGGCCTATTTGCTCGATATGGCCCACAAGATGATTTCAAATCAAAAAGTCGTCAACTACAAAGTTTCATAATTTTTTATGATCTACAACTTTCACTTTGGTAGTTTCTCCGTCCGAGGTCATTTAGGATGTGTCGGTCACCGACCGGCCTATTTGCCCGATGTGGCCCGCATGATGATTTCAAATCAAAAAGTTGCCATCTACGATGTCGCGGCATTTTTCGCGCGAAAATCACGTGCTTTGCGCCAGCGAGGATTCGAACCCACGTCATCCCAACGCACGTAGCCTCCTCTACCACTGCACCTCGTGCTCACATGTGCCGATAATGGATTTTGGTTCCCCACATATTATACTAAACTGAGCATAATTTGATTCTTTAACACCCTAAACGATTTCAAATGAAAAAGTTGTCAACTGCAAAGTTTCATAACTTTTCGAGATCAACAACTTTCATTTTGGTAGTTTCTCCATCCGAGGTCATTTAGGACCTGTCGGCCAGTGGGCGGCCGACAGGCCTATTTACCCGATATGGCCCACAAGATGATTTCAAATCAAAAAGTTGTCAACTGCAAAGTTTCATAACTTTTCGAGATCTACAACTTTCATTTTGGTAGTTTCTCCGTCTGAGGTCATTTAGGACCTGTCGGCCAGTGGGCGGCCGACAGGCCTATTTGCCCGATATGGCCCACAAGATGATTTCAAATCAAAAAGTTGTCAACTACAAAGTTTCATAACTTTTCGAGATCTACAACTTTCATTTTGGTAGTTTCTCCGTCTAAGGTCATTTAGGACCTGTCGGCCAGTGGGCGGCCGACAGGCCTATTTGCCCGATATGGCCCACAAGATGATTTCAAATCAAAAAGTCGTCAACTACAAAGTTTCATAATTTTTTATGATCTACAACTTTCATATTGGTAGTTTCTCCGTCCGAGGTCATTTAGGACGTGTCGGTCACCGACCGGCCTATTTGCCCGATGTGGCCCACATGACGATTTCAAATCAAAAAGTTGTCAAGTACGATGTCGCGGCATTTTTCACGCGAAAATCACGCGCTTTGCGCCAGCGAGGATTCGAACCCACGTTCTCCCAATGCGCGTAGCCTCCTCTACCACTGCACCTCGTGCTCACATGTGCCGATAATGGATTTTGGTTCCCCACATATTATACTAAACTGAGCATAATTTGATTGTTTAACACCCTAAACGATTTCAAATGAAAAAGTTGTCAACTGCAAAGTTTCATAACTTTTCGAGATCAACAACTTTCATTTTGGTAGTTTCTCCATCCGAGGTCATTTAGGACCTGTCGGCCGGTGGGTGGCCGGCAGGCCTATTTGCCCGATATGGCCCACAAGATGATTTCAAATCAAAAAGTTGTCAACTGCAAAGTTTCATAACTTTTCGAGATCTACAACTTTCATTTTGGTAGTTTCTCCGTCTGAGGTCATTTAGGACCGGTCGGCCAGTGGACGGCCGACAGGCCTATTTGCCCGATATGGCCCACAAGATGATTTCAAATCAAAAAGTTGTCAACTACAAAGTTTCATAATTTTTTATGATCTACAACTTTCATTTCGGTAGTTTCTCCGACCGAGGTCATTTAGGACGTGTCGGTCACCGACCGGCCTATTTGCCCGATGTGGCCCACGTGACGATTTCAAATCAAAAAGTTGTCATCTACGATGTCGCGGCATTTTTCGCGCGAAAATCACGCGCTTTGCGGCAGTGAGGATTCGAACCCGCGTCCTCCCAACGCGCGTAGCCTCCTCTACCACTGCACCTCGTGCTCACATGTGCCGATAATGGATTTTGGTTCCCCACATATTATACTAAACTGAGCATAATTTGATTGTTTAGCACCCTAAACGATTTCAAATGAAAAAGTTGTCAACTGCAAAGTTTCATAACTTTTCGAGATCAACAACTTTCATTTTGGTAGTTTCTCCATCCGAGGTCATTTAGGACCTGTCGGTCGGTGGGCGGCCGACAGGCCTATTTGCCCGATATGGCACACAAGATGATTTCAAATCAAAAACTTGTCAACTGCAAAGTTTCATAACTTTTCGAGATCTACAACTTTCATTTTGGTAGTTTCTCCGTCTGAGGTCATTTAGAACCTGTCGGCCAGTGGGCGGCCGACAGGCCTATTTGCCCGATATGGCCCACAAGATGATTTCAAATCAAAAAGTCGTCAACTACAAAGTTTCATAATTTTTTATGATCTACAACTTTCATTTTGGTAGTTTCTCTGTCCGAGGTCATTTAGGACGTGTCAGTCACCGACCGGCCTATTTGCCCGATGTGGCCCACATGACGATTTCAAATCAAAAAGTTGTCATCTGCGATGTCGAGGCATTTTTCGCGCGAAAATCACGCGCTTTGCGCCAGTGAGGATTCGAACCCACGTCCTCCCAACGCGCGTAGCCTCCTCTACCTCTGCACCTCGTGCTCACATGTGCCGATAATGGATTTTGGTTCCCCACATATTATACTAAACTGAGCATAATTTGATTGTTTAACACCCTAAACGATTTCAAATGAAAAAGTTGTCAACTGCAAAGTTTCATAACTTTTCGAGATCAACAACTTTCATTTTGGTAGTTTCTCCATCCGAGGTCATTTAGGACCTGTCGGTCGGTGGGCGGCCGACAGCCCTATTTGCCCGATATGGCCCACAAGATGATTTCAAATCAAAAAGTTGTCAACTGCAAAGTTTCATAACTTTTCGAGATCTACAACTTTCATTTTGGTAGTTTCTCCGTCTGAGGTCATTTTGGTCCTGTCGGCCAGTGGGCGGCCGACAGGCCTATTTGCCCGATATGGCCCACAAGATGATTTCAAATCAAAAAGTCGTCAACTAAAAACTTTCATAATTTTTTATGATCTACAACTTTCACTTTGGTAGTTTCTCCGTCCGAGGTCATTTAGGACGTGTCGGTCACCGACCGGCCTATTTGCCCGATGTGGCCCACATGATGATTTCAAATCAAAAAGTTGTCATCTACGATGTCGCGGCATTTTTTGCGCGAAAATCACGTGCTTTGCGCTAGCGAGGATTCGAACCCACGTCCTCCCAACGCGCGTAGCCTCCTCTACCACTGCACCTCGTGCTCACATGTGCCGATAATGGATTTTGGTTCCCCACATATTATACTAAACTGAGCATAATTTGATTGTTTAACACCCTAAACGATTTCAAATGAAAAAGTTGTCAACTGTAAAGTTTCATAACTTTTTGAGATCAACAACTTTCATTTTGGTAGTTTCTCCATCCGAGGTCATTTAGGACCTGTCGTCCGGTGGGCGGCCGACAGGCCTATTTGCCCGATATGGCCCACAAGATGATTTCAAATCAAAAAGTGGTCAACTGCAAAGTTTCATAACTTTTCGAGATCTACAACTATCATTTTGGTAGTTTCTCCGTCTGAGGACATTTAGGACCTGTCGGCCAGTGGGCGGCCGACAGGCCTATTTGCCCGATATGGCCCACAAGATGATTTCAAATCAAAAAGTCATCAACTACAAAGTTTCATAATTTTTTATGATCTACAACTTTCATTTTGGTAGTTTCTCCGTCCGAGGTCATTTAGGACGTGTCGGTCACCGACCGGCCTATTTGCCCGATGTGGCCCACATGATGATTTCAAATCAAAAAGTTGTCATCTATGTTGTCGCGGCACTTTTCACGCAAAAATCACGCGCTTTGCGCCAGCGAGGATTTTAACCCACGTCCTCCCAACGCGCGTAGCCTCCTCTACCACTGCACCTCATAATCACATGTGCCGATGATGGATTTTGGTTCCCCACATATTATACTAAACTAAGCATAATTTGATTGTTTAACACCCTAAATGATTTCAAATGATAAAGTTGTCAACTGCAAAGTTTCATAACTTTTCGAGATCAACAACTTTTATTTCTGTAGTTTCTTCATCAGAGGTCATTTAGGACCTGTGGTCTAGTGGGCGGCCGACAGGCCTATTTGCCCGATATGGCCCACAAGATGATTTCAAATCAAAAAGTGGTCAACTGCAAAGTTTTATAACTTTTCGAGATCTACAACTTTCATTTTGGTAGTTTCTCCGTCTGAGGTCATTTAGGACCTGTCGGCCAGTGGGTGGCCGACAGGCCTATTTGCCCGATATGGCCCACAAGATGATTTCAAATCAAATAGTCGTCAACTACAAAGTTTCATAATTTTTTATGATCTACAACTTTCACTTTGGTAGTTTCTCCGTCCGAGGTCATTTAGGATGTGTCGGTCACCGACCGGCCTATTTGCCCGATGTGGCCCACATGATGATTTCAAATCAAAAAGTTGTCATCTACGATGTCGTGGCATTTTTCGCGCGAAAATCACGTGCTTTGCGCCAGCGAGGATTCGAACCCACGTCCTCCCAACGCGCGTAGCCTCCTCTACCACTGCACCTCGTGCTCACATGTGCCGATAATGGATTTTGGTTCCCCACATATTATACTAAACTGAGCATAATTTGATTGTTTAACACCCTAAACGATTTCAAATGAAAAAGTTGTCAACTAAAAAGTTTCATAACTTTTCGAGATCAACAACTTTCATTTTGGTAGTTTCTCCATCCGAGGTCATTTAGGACCTGTCGGCCAGTGGGCGGCCGACAGGCCTATTTACCCGATATGGCCCACAAGATGATTTCAAATCAAAAAGTTGTCAACTGCAAAGTTTCATAACTTTTCGAGATCTACAACTTTCATTTTGGTAGTTTCTCCGTCTGAGGTCATTTAGGACCTGTCAGCCAGTGGGCGGCCGACAGGCCTATTTGCCCGATATGGCCCACAAGATGATTTCAAATCAAAAAGTTGTCAACTACAAAGTTTCATAACTTTTCGAGATCTACAACTTTCATTTTGGTAGTTTCTCCGTCTAAGGTCATTTAGGACCTGTCGGCCAGTGGGCGGCCGACAGGCCTATTTGCCCGATATGGCCCACAAGATGATTTCAAATCAAAAAGTCGTCAACTACAAAGTTTCATAATTTTTTATGATCTACAACTTTCATATTGGTAGTTTCTCCGTCCGAGGTCATTTAGGACGGTCGGTCACCGACCGGCCTATTTGCCCGATGTGGCCCACATGACGATTTTAAATCAAAAAGTTGTCAAGTACGATGTCGCGGCATTTTTCACGCGAAAATCACGCGCTTTGCGCCAGCGAGGATTCGAACCCATATTCTCCCAATGCGCGTAGCCTCCTCTACCACTGCACCTCGTGCTCACATGTGCCGATAATGGATTTTGGTTCCCCACATATTATACTAAACTGAGCATAATTTGATTGTTTAACACCCTAAACGATTTCAAATGAAAAAGTTGTCAACTGCAAAGTTTCATAACTTTTCGAGATCAACAACTTTCAATTTGGTAGTTTCTCCATCCGAGGTCATTTTGGACCTGTCGGCTGGTGGGCGGCCGGCAGGCCTATTTGCCCGATATGGCCCACAAGATGATTTCAAATCAAAAAGTTGTCAACTGCAAAGTTTCATAACTTTTCGAGATCTACAACTTTCATTTTGGTAGTTTCTCCGTCTGAGGTCATTTAGGACCTGTCGGCCAGTGGACGGCCGACAGGCCTATTTGCCCGATATGGCCCACAAGATGATTTCAAATCAAAAAGTTGTCAACTACAAAGTTTCATAATTTTTTATGATCTACAACTTTCATTTCGGTAGTTTCTCCGACCGAGGTCATTTAGGACGTGTCGGTCACCGACCGGCCTATTTGCCCGATGTGGCCCACGTGACGATTTCAAATCAAAAAGTTGTCATCTATGTTGTCGCGGCACTTTTCACGCAAAAATCACGCGCTTTGCGCCAGCGAGGATTTTAACCCACGTCCTCCCAACGCGCGTAGCCTCCTCTACCACTGCACCTCATAATCACATGTGCCGATGATGGATTTTGGTTCCCCACATATTATACTAAACTAAACATAATTTGATTGTTTAACACCCTAAATGATTTCAAATGATAAAGTTGTCAACTGCAAAGTTTCATAACTTTTCGAGATCAACAACTTTTATTTCTGTAGTTTCTTCATCAGAGGTCATTTAGGACCTGTGGTCTAGTGGGCGGCCGACAGGCCTATTTGCCCGATATGGCCCACAAGATGATTTCAAATCAAAAAGTGGTCAACTGCAAAGTTTTATAACTTTTCGAGATCTACAACTTTCATTTTGGTAGTTTCTCCGTCTGAGGTCATTTAGGACCTGTCGGCCAGTGGGTGGCCGACAGGCCTATTTGCCCGATATGGCCCACAAGATGATTTCAAATCAAATAGTCGTCAACTACAAAGTTTCATAATTTTTTATGATCTACAACTTTCACTTTGGTAGTTTCTCCGTCCGAGGTCATTTAGGATGTGTCGGTCACCGACCGGCCTATTTGCCCGATGTGGCCCACATGATGATTTCAAATCAAAAAGTTGTCATCTACGATGTCGTGGCATTTTTCGCGCGAAAATCACGTGCTTTGCGCCAGCGAGGATTCGAACCCACGTCCTCCCAACGCGCGTAGCCTCCTCTACCACTGCACCTCGTGCTCACATGTGCCGATAATGGATTTTGGTTCCCCACATATTATACTAAACTGAGCATAATTTGATTGTTTAACACCCTAAACGATTTCAAATGAAAAAGTTGTCAACTAAAAAGTTTCATAACTTTTCGAGATCAACAACTTTCATTTTGGTAGTTTCTCCATCCGAGGTCATTTAGGACCTGTCGGCCAGTGGGCGGCCGACAGGCCTATTTACCCGATATGGCCCACAAGATGATTTCAAATCAAAAAGTTGTCAACTGCAAAGTTTCATAACTTTTCGAGATCTACAACTTTCATTTTGGTAGTTTCTCCGTCTGAGGTCATTTAGGACCTATCGGCCAGTGGGCGGCCGACAGGCCTATTTGCCCGATATGGCCCACAAGATGATTTCAAATCAAAAAGTTGTCAACTACAAAGTTTCATAACTTTTCGAGATCTACAACTTTCATTTTGGTAGTTTCTCCGTCTAAGGTCATTTAGGACCTGTCGGCCAGTGGGCGGCCGACAGGCCTATTTGCCCGATATGGCCCACAAGATGATTTCAAATCAAAAAGTCGTCAACTACAAAGTTTCATAATTTTTTATGATCTACAACTTTCATATTGGTAGTTTCTCCGTCCGAGGTCATTTAGGACGGTCGGTCACCGACCGGCCTATTTGCCCGATGTGGCCCACATGACGATTTCAAATCAAAAAGTTGTCAAGTACGATGTCGCGGCATTTTTCACGCGAAAATCACGCGCTTTGCGCCAGCGAGGATTCGAACCCACGTTCTCCCAATGCGCGTAGCCTCCTCTACCACTGCACCTCGTGCTCACATGTGCCGATAATGGATTTTGGTTCCCCACATATTATACTAAACTGAGCATAATTTGATTGTTTAACACCCTAAACGATTTCAAATGAAAAAGTTGTCAACTGCAAAGTTTCATAACTTTTCGAGATCAACAACTTTCATTTTGGTAGTTTCTCCATCCGAGGTCATTTTGGACCTGTCGGCCGGTCGGCGGCCGGCAGGCCTATTTGCCCGATATGGCCCACAAGATGATTTCAAATCAAAAAGTTGTCAACTGCAAAGTTTCATAACTTTTCGAGATCTACAACTTTCATTTTGGTAGTTTCTCCGTCTGGGGTCATTTAGGACCTGTCGGCCAGTGGACGGCCGACAGGCCTATTTGCCCGATATGGCCCACAAGATGATTTCAAATCAAAAAGTTGTCAACTACAAAGTTTCATAATTTTTTATGATCTACAACTTTCATTTCGGTAGTTTCTCCGACCGAGGTCATTTAGGACGTGTCGGTCACCGACCGGCCTATTTGCCCGATGTGGCCCACGTGACGATTTCAAATCAAAAAGTTGTCATCTACGATGTCGCGGAATTTTTCGCGCGAAAATCACGCGCTTTGCGGCAGTGAGGATTCGAACCCGCGTCCTCCCAACGCGCGTAGCCTCCTCTACCACTGCACCTCGTGCTCACATGTGCCGATAATGGATTTTGGTTCCCCACATATTATACTAAACTGAGCATAATTTGATTGTTTATCACCCTAAACGATTTCAAATGAAAAAGTTGTCAACTGCAAAGTTTCATAACTTTTCGAGATCAACAACTTTCATTTTGGTAGTTTCTCCATCCGAGGTCATTTAGGACCTGTCGGTCGGTGGGCGGCCGACAGGCCTATTTGCCCGATATGGCCCACAAGATGATTTCAAATCAAAAACTTGTCAACTGCAAAGTTTCATAACTTTTCGAGATCTACAACTTTCATTTTGGTAGTTTCTCCGTCTGAGGTCATTTAGAACCTGTCGGCCAGTGGGCGGCCGACAGGCCTATTTGCCCGATATGGCCCACAAGATGATTTCAAATCAAAAAGTCGTCAACTACAAAGTTTCATAATTTTTTATGATCTACAACTTTCATTTTGGTAGTTTCTCTGTCCGAGGTCATTTAGGACGTGTCGGTCACCGACCGGCCTATTTGCCCGATGTGGCCCACATGACGATTTCAAATCAAAAAGTTGTCATCTGCGATGTCGAGGCATTTTTCGCGCGAAAATCACGCGCTTTGCGCCAGCGAGGATTCGAACCCACGTCCTCCCAACACGCGTAGCCTCCTCTACCTCTGCACCTCGTGCTCACATGTGCCGATAATGGATTTTGGTTCCCCACATATTATACTAAACTGAGCATAATTTGATTATTTAACACCCTAAACGATTTCAAATGAAAAAGTTGTCAACTGCAAAGTTTCATAACTTTTCGAGATCAACAACTTTCATTTTGGTAGTTTCTCCATCCGAGGTCATTTAGGACCTGTCGGTCGGTGGGCGGCCGACAGCCCTATTTGCCCGATATGGCCCACAAGATGATTTCAAATCAAAAAGTTGTCAACTGCAAAGTTTCATAACTTTTCGAGATCTACAACTTTCATTTTGGTAGTTTCTCCGTCTGAGGTCATTTTGGTCCTGTCGGCCAGTGGGCGGCCGACAGGCCTATTTGCCCGATATGGCCCACAAGATGATTTCAAATCAAAAAGTCGTCAACTACAAACTTTCATAATTTTTTATGATCTACAACTTTCACTTTGGTAGTTTCTCCGTCCGAGGTCATTTAGGACGTGTCGGTCACCGACCGGCCTATTTGCCCGATGTGGCCCACATGATGATTTCAAATCAAAAAGTTGTCATCTACGATGTCGCGGCATTTTTTGCGCGAAAATCACGTGCTTTGCGCCAGCGAGGATTCGAACCCACGTCCTCCCAACGCGCGCAGCCTCCTCTACCACTGCACCTCGTGCTCACATGTGCCGATAATGGATTTTGGTTCCCCACATATTATACTAAACTGAGCATAATTTGATTGTTTAACACCCTAAACGATTTCAAATGAAAAAGTTGTCAACTGTAAAGTTTCATAACTTTTTGAGATCAACAACTTTCATTTTGGTAGTTTCTCCATCCGAGGTCATTTAGGACCTGTCGTCCGGTGGGCGGCCGACAGGCCTATTTGCCCGATATGGCCCACAAGATGATTTCAAATCAAAAAGTGGTCAACTGCAAAGTTTCATAACTTTTCGAGATCTACAACTATCATTTTGGTAGTTTCTCCGTCTGAGGACATTTAGGACCTGTCGGCCAGTGGGCGGCCGACAGGCCTATTTGCCCGATATGGCCCACAAGATGATTTCAAATCAAAAAGTCGTCAACTACAAAGTTTCATAATTTTTTATGATCTACAACTTTCATTTTGGTAGTTTCTCCGTCCGAGGTCATTTAGGACGTGTCGGTCACCGACCGGCCTATTTGCCCGATGTGGCCCACATGATGATTTCAAATCAAAAAGTTGTCATCTATGTTGTCGCGGCACTTTTCACGCAAAAATCACGCGCTTTGCGCCAGCGAGGATTTTAACCCACGTCCTCCCAACGCGCGTAGCCTCCTCTACCACTGCACCTCATAATCACATGTGCCGATGATGGATTTTGGTTCCCCACATATTATACTAAACTAAGCATAATTTGATTGTTTAACACCCTAAATGATTTCAAATGATAAAGTTGTCAACTGCAAAGTTTCATAACTTTTCGAGATCAACAACTTTTATTTCTGTAGTTTCTTCATCAGAGGTCATTTAGGACCTGTGGTCTAGTGGGCGGCCGACAGGCCTATTTGCCCGATATGGCCCACAAGATGATTTCAAATCAAAAAGTGGTCAACTGCAAAGTTTTATAACTTTTCGAGATCTACAACTTTCATTTTGGTAGTTTCTCCGTCTGAGGTCATTTAGGACCTGTCGGCCAGTGGGTGGCCGACAGGCCTATTTGCCCGATATGGCCCACAAGATGATTTCAAATCAAATAGTCGTCAACTACAAAGTTTCATAATTTTTTATGATCTACAACTTTCACTTTGGTAGTTTCTCCGTCCGAGGTCATTTAGGATGTGTCGGTCACCGACCGGCCTATTTGCCCGATGTGGCCCACATGATGATTTCAAATCAAAAAGTTGTTATCTACGATGTCGTGGCATTTTTCGCGCGAAAATCACGTGCTTTGCGCCAGCGAGGATTCGAACCCACGTCCTCCCAACGCGCGTAGCCTCCTCTACCACTGCACCTCGTGCTCACATTTGCCGATAATGGATTTTGGTTCCCCACATATTATACTAAACTGAGCATAATTTGATTGTTTAACACCCTAAACGATTTCAAATGAAAAAGTTGTCAACTAAAAAGTTTCATAACTTTTCGAGATCAACAACTTTCATTTTGGTAGTTTCTCCATCCGAGGTCATTTAGGACCTGTCAGCCGGTGGGCGGCCGACAGGCCTATTTGCCCGATATGGCCCACAAGATGATTTCAAATCAAAAAGTTGTCAACTACAAAGTTTCATAACTTTTCGAGATCTACAAATTTCATTTTGGTAGTTTCTTCGTCTGAGGTCATTTAGGACCTGTCGGCCAGTGGGCGGCCGACAGGCCTATTTGCCCAATATGGCCCACAAGATGATTTCAAATCAAAAAGTCATCAACTACAAAGTTTTATAATTTTTTATGATCTACAACTTTCATGTTGGTAGTTTCTCCGTTCGAGGTCATTTAGGACGTGTCGGTCACCGACCGGTCTATTTGCCCGATGTGGCCCACAGGACGATTTCAAATCAAAAAGTTGTCATCCACGATGTCGCGGCATTTTTCGCGGGAAAGTCACGCGCTTTGCGCCAGCGAGGATTCGAACCCACGTCCTCCCAACACGCGTAGCCTCCTCTACCACTGCACCTCATGCTCACATGTGCCGATAATGGATTTTGGTTCCCCACATATTATACTAAACTGAGCATAATTTGATTGTTTAACACCCTAAATGATTTCAAATGAAAAAGTTGTCAACTGCAAAGTTTCATAACTTTTCGAGATCAACAACTTTTATTTCTATAGTTTCTCCATCCGAGGTCATTTAGGACCTGTCGTCCGGTGGGCGGCCGACAGGCCTATTTGCCCGATATGGCGTACAAGATGATTTCAAATCAAAAAGTTGTCAACTGCAAAGTTTCATAACTTTTTGAGATCTACAACTTTCATTTTGGTAGTTTCTCCGTCTGAGGTCATTTAGGACCTGTCGGCCAGTGGACGGCCGATAGGCCTATTCGCCCGATATGGCCCACAAGATGATTTCAAATCAAAAAGTCGTCAACTACAAAGTTTCATAATTTTTTATGATCTACAACTTTCATTTCGGTAGTTTCTCCGACCGTGGTCATTTAGGACGTGTCGGTCACCGACCGGCCTATTTGCCCGATGTAGCCCACGTGACGATTTCAAATCAAAAAGTTGTCATCTACGATGTCGCGGCATTTTTCGCGTGAAAATCACGCGCTTTGCGCCAGCGAGGATTCGAACCCGCGTCCTCCCAACGCGCGTAGCCTCCTCTACCACTGCACCTCGGGCTCACATGTGCCGATAACGGATTTTGGTTCCCCACAAATTATACTAAACTGAGCATAATTTGATTGTTTAGCACCCTAAACGATTTCAAATGAAAAAGTTGTCAACTGCAAAGTTTCATAACTTTTCGAGATCAACAACTTTCATTTTGGTAGTTTCTCCATCCGAGGTCATTTAGGACCTGTCGGCCGGTGGGCGGCCGACAGACCTATTTGCTCGATATGGCCCACAAGATGATTTCAAATCAAAAAGTTGTCAACTGCAAAGTTTCATAATTTTTTATGATCTAGAACTTTCATTTCGGTAGTTTCTTTAACTGAGGTCATTTAGGACGTGTCGGTCACCGACCGGCCTATTTGCCCGATGTAGCCCACGTGACGATTTCAAATCAAAAAGTTGTCATCTACGATGTCGCGGCATTTTTCGCGCGAAAATCACGCGCTTTGCGCCAGCGAGGATTCGAACCCGCGTCCTCCGAACGCGCGTAGCCTCCTCTACCACTGCACCTCGTGCTCACATGTGCCGATAATGGATTTTGGTTCCCCACATATTATACTAAACTGAGCATAATTTGATTCTTTAACACCCTAAACGATTTCAAATGAAAAAGTTGTCAACTGCAAAGTTTCATAACTTTTCGAGATCAATAACTTTCATTTTGGTAGTTTCTCCATCCGAGGTCATTTAGGACCTGTCAGTCGGTGGGCGGCCGACAGCCCTATTTGCCCGATATGGCCCACAAGATGATTTCAAATCAAAAAGTTGTCAACTGCAAAGTTTCATAACATTTCGAGATGTACAACTTTCATTTTGGTAGTTTTTCCGTCTGAGGTCATTTAGGTCATGTCGGCCAGTGGGCGGCCGACAGGCCTATTTGCCCGATACGGCCCACAAGATGATTTCAAATCAAAAAGTCGTCAACTACAAAGTTTCATAATTTTTTATGATCTGCAACTTTCATTTTGGTAGTTTCTCCGTCCGAGGTCATTTAGGACGTGTCGGTCACCGACTGGCCTATTTGCCCGATGTGGCCCACATGACGATTTCAAATCAAAAAGTTGTCATCTACGATGTCGCGGCATTTTTCGCGCGAAAATCACGCTTTTTGCGCCAGCGAGGATTCGAACCCACGTCCTCCCAACGCGCGTAGCCTCCTCTACCATTACACCTCATGCTCACATGTGCCGATGATGGATTTTGGTTCCCCACATATTATACTAAACTAAGCATAATTTGATTATTTAACACCCTAAACGATTTCAAATGAAAAAGTTGTCAACTGCAAAGTTTCATAACTTTTCGAGATCAACAACTTTTATTTCTGTAGTTTCTTCATCAGAGGTCATTTAGGACCTGTCGTCCGGTGGGCGGCCGACAGGCCTATTTGCCCGATATGGCCCACAAGATGATTTCAAATCAAAAAGTGGTCAACTGCAAAGTTTCATAACTTTTCGAGATCTACAACTTTCATTTTGGTAGTTTCTCCATCTGAGGTCATTTAGGACCTGTCGGCCAGTGGGCGGCCGACAGGCCTATTTGCCCGATATGGCTCACAAGATGATTTCAAATCAAAAAGTCGTCAACTACAAAGTTTCATAATTTTTTATGATCTACAACTTTCATGTTGGTAGTTTCTCCATTCGAGGTCATTTAGGACGTGTCGGTCACCGACCGGCCTATTTGCCCGATGTGGCCCACATGACGATTTGAAATCAAAAAGTTGTCATCTACGATGTCGTGGCATTTTTCGCGTGAAAATCACGCGCTTTGCGCCAGCGAGGATTCGAACCCACGTCCTCCCAATGCGCGTAGCCTCCTCTACCACTGCACCTCGTGCTCACATGTGCCGATAATGGATTTTGGTTCCCCACATATTATACTAAACTGAGCATAATTTGATTGTTTAACACCCTAAACGATTTCAAATGAAAAAGTTGTCAACTGTAAAGTTTCATAACTTTTCGAGATCAACAACTTTTATTTCTATAGTTTCTCCATCCGAGGTCATTTAGGACCTTTCGTCTGGTGGGCGGCCGACAGGCCTATTTGCCCGATATGGCCCACAAGATGATTTCAAATCAAAAAGTTGTCAACTGCAAAGTTTCATAACTTTTCGAGATCTACAACTTTCATTTTGGTAGTTTCTCCGTCTGAGGTCATTTAGGACCTGTCGGCCAGTGGACGGCCGATAGGCCTATTCGCCCGATATGGCCCACAAGATGATTTCAAATCAAAAAGTCGTCAACTACAAAGTTTCATAATTTTTTATGATCTACAACTTTCATTTCGGTAGTTTCTCCGACCGTGGTCATTTAGGACGTGTCGGTCACCGACCGGCCTATTTGCCCGATGTAGCCCACGTGACGATTTCAAATCAAAAAGTTGTCATCTACGATGTCGCGGCATTTTTCGCGTGAAAATCACGCGCTTTGCGCCAGCGAGGATTCGAACCCGCGTCCTCCCAACGCGCGTAGCCTCCTCTACCACTGCACCTCGGGCTCACATGTGCCGATAATGGATTTTGGTTCCCCACAAATTATACTAAACTGAGCATAATTTGATTGTTTAGCACCCTAAACGATTTCAAATGAAAAAGTTGTCAACTGCAAAGTTTCATAACTTTTCGAGATCAACAACTTTCATTTTGGTAGTTTCTCCATCCGAGGTCATTTAGGACCTGTCGGCCGGTGGGCGGCCGACAGACCTATTTGCTCGATATGGCCCACAAGATGATTTCAAATCAAAAAGTTGTCAACTGCAAAGTTTCATAATTTTTTATGATCTAGAACTTTCATTTCGGTAGTTTCTTTGACTGAGGCCATTTAGGACGTGTCGGTCACCGACCGGCCTATTTGCCCGATGTAGCCCACGTGACGATTTCAAATCAAAAAGTTGTCATCTACGATGTCGCGGCATTTTTCGCGCGAAAATCACGCGCTTTGCGCCAGCGAGGATTCGAACCCGCGTCCTCCCAACGCGCGTAGCCTCCTCTACCACTGCACCTCGTGCTCACATGTGCCGATAATGGATTTTGGTTCCCCACATATTATACTAAAATGAGCATAATTTGATTCTTTAACACCCTAAACGATTTCAAATGAAAAAGTTGTCAACTGCAAAGTTTCATAACTTTTCGAGATCAATAACTTTCATTTTGGTAGTTTCTCCATCCGAGGTCATTTAGGACCTGTCGGTCGGTGGGCGGCCGACAGCCCTATTTGCCCGATATGGCCCACAAGATGATTTCAAATCAAAAAGTTGTCAACTGCAAAGTTTGATAACATTTCGAGATGTACAACATTCATTTTGGTAGTTTTTCCGTCTGAGGTCATTTAGGTCATGTCGGCCAGTGGGCGGCCGACAGGCCTATTTGCCCGATACGGCCCACAAGATGATTTCAAATCAAAAAGTCGTCAACTACAAAGTTTCATAATTTTTTATGATCTGCAACTTTCATTTTGGTAGTTTCTCCATCCGAGGTCATTTAGGACGTGTCGGTCACCGACTGGCCTATTTGCCCGATGTGGCCCACATGACGATTTCAAATCAAAAAGTTGTCATCTACGATGTCGCGGCATTTTTCGCGCGAAAATCACGCTTTTTGCGCCAGCGAGGATTCGAACCCACGTCCTCCCAACGCGCGTAGCCTCCTCTACCATTACACCTCATGCTCACATGTGCCGATGATGGATTTTGGTTCCCCACATATTATACTAAACTAAGCATAATTTGATTATTTAACACCCTAAACGATTTCAAATGAAAAAGTTGTCAACTGCAAAGTTTCATAACTTTTCGAGATCAACAACTTTTATTTCTGTAGTTTCTTCATCAGAGGTCATTTAGGACCTGTCGTCCGGTGGGCGGCCGACAGGCCTATTTGCCTGATATGGCCCACAAGATGATTTCAAATCAAAAAGTGGTCAACTGCAAAGTTTCATAACTTTTCGAGATCTACAACTTTCATTTTGGTAGTTTCTCCATCTGAGGTCATTTAGGACCTGTCGGCCAGTGGGCGGCCGACAGGCCTATTTGCCCGATATGGCTCACAAGATGATTTCAAATCAAAAAGTCGTCAACTACAAAGTTTCATAATTTTTTATGATCTACAACTTTCATGTTGGTAGTTTCTCCGTTCGAGGTCATTTAGGACGTGTCGGTCACCGACCGGCCTATTTGCCCGATGTGGCCCACATGACGATTTGAAATCAAAAAGTTGTCATCTACGATGTCGTGGCATTTTTCGCGTGAAAATCACGCGCTTTGCGCCAGCGAGGATTCGAACCCACGTCCTCCCAACGCGCGTAGCCTCCTCTACCACTGCACCTCATGCTCACATGTGCCGATAATGGATTTTGGTTCCCCACATATTATACTAAACTGGGCATAATTTGATTGTTTAACACCCTAAACGATTTCAAATGAAAAAGTTGTCAACTGCAAAGTTCCATAACTTTTCGAGATCAACAATTTCATTTTGGTAGTTTCTCCATCCGAGGTCATTTAGGACCTGTTGTCCGGTGGGCGGCCGACGGGCCTATTTGCCCGATATGGCCCACAAGATGATTTCAAATCAAAAAGTTGTCAACTGCAAAGTTTCATAAGTTTTCGAGATCTACTACTTTCATTTTGGTAGTTTCTCCGTCTGAGGTCATTTAGGTCATGTCGGCCAGTGGGCGGCCGACAGGCCTATTTGCCCGATATGGCCCACAAGATGATTTCAAATCAAAAAGTCGTCAACTACAAAGTTTCATAATTTTTTTCTGATCTACAACTTTCATTTTGGTAGTTTCTCCGTTCGAGGTCATTTAGGACGTGTCGGTCACCGACCGGCCTATTTGCCCGATGTGGCCCACATGACGATTTGAAATCAAAAAGTTGTCATCTACGATGTCGTGGCATTTTTCGCGTGAAAATCACGCGCTTTGCGCCAGCGAGGATTCGAACCCACGTCCTCCCAACGCGCGTAGCCTCCTCTACCACTGCACCTCATGCTCACATGTGCCGATAATGGATTTTGGTTCCCCACATATTATACTAAACTGGGCATAATTTGATTGTTTAACACCCTAAACGATTTCAAATGAAAAAGTTGTCAACTGCAAAGTTCCATAACTTTTCGAGATCAACAATTTCATTTTGGTAGTTTCTCCATCCGAGGTCATTTAGGACCTGTTGTCCGGTGGGCGGCCGACGGGCCTATTTGCCCGATATGGCCCACAAGATGATTTCAAATCAAAAAGTTGTCAACTGCAAAGTTTCATAAGTTTTCGAGATCTACTACTTTCATTTTGGTAGTTTCTCCGTCTGAGGTCATTTAGGTCATGTCGGCCAGTGGGCGGCCGACAGGCCTATTTGCCCGATATGGCCCACAAGATGATTTCAAATCAAAAAGTCGTCAACTACAAAGTTTCATAATTTTTTATGATCTACAACTTTCATGTTGGTAGTTTCTCCGTTCGAGGTCATTTAGGACGTGTCGGTCACCGACCGGCCTATTTGCCCGATGTGGCCCACATGACGATTTGAAATCAAAAAGTTGTCATCTACGATGTCGTGGCATTTTTCGCGTGAAAATCACGCGCTTTGCGCCAGCGAGGATTCGAACCCACGTCCTCCCAACGCGCGTAGCCTCCTCTACCACTGCACCTCATGCTCACATGTGCCGATAATGGATTTTGGTTCCCCACATATTATACTAAACTGGGCATAATTTGATTGTTTAACACCCTAAATGATTTCAAATGAAAAAGTTGTCAACTGCAAAGTTTCATAACTTTTCGAGATCAACAATTTCATTTTGGTAGTTTCTCCATCCGAGGTCATTTAGGATCTGTTGTCCGGTGGGCGTCCGACGGGCCTATTTGCCCGATATGGCCCACAAGATGATTTCAAATCAAAAAGTTGTCAACTGCAAAGTTTCATAAGTTTTCGAGATCTACTACTTTCATTTTGGTAGTTTCTCCGTCTGAGGTCATTTAGGTCATGTCGGCCAGTGGGCGGCCGACAGGCCTATTTGCCCGATATGGCCCACAAGATGATTTCAAATCAAAAAGTCATCAACTACAAAGTGTCATAATTTTTTTCTGATCTACAACTTTCATTTTGGTAGTTTCTCCGTCCGAGGTCATTTAGGACGTGTCGGTCACCGACCGGCCTATTTGCCCGATGTGGCCCACATGACGATTTGAAATCAAAAAGTTGTCATCTACGATGTCGTGACATTTTTCCCGCAAAAATCACGCGCTTTGCGCCAGCGAGGATTCGAACCCACGTCCTCCCAACGCGCGTAGCCTCCTCTACCACTGCACCTCGTGCTCACATGTGCCGATAATGGATTTTGGTTCCCCACATATTATACTAAACTGAGCATAATTTGATTGTTTAACACCCTAAATGATTTCAAATGAAAAAGTTGTCAACTAAAAAGTTTCATAACTTTTCAGGATCAACAACTTTCATTTTGGTAGTTTCTCCATCCGAAGTCATTTAGGACCTGTCGGCCGGTGGGCAGCCGATAGGCCTATTTGCCCGATATGGCCCACAAGATGATTTCAAATCAAAAAGTTGTCAACTGCAAAGTTTCATAACTTTTCGAGATCTACAACTTTCATTTTGGTAGTTTCTCTGTCTGAGGTCATTTAGGACCTGTCGGCCAGTGGGCGGCCGACAGGCCTATTTGCCCGATATGACCCACAAGATGATTTCAAATCAAAAAGTCGTCAACTACAAAGTGTCATAATTTTTTTATGATCTACAACTTTCATTTTGGTAGTTTCTCCGTCCGAGGTCATTTAGGACGTGTCAGTCACCGACCGGCCTATTTACCCGATGTGGCCCACATGTTGATTTCAAATCAAAAAGTTGTCATCTACGATGTCACGGCATTTTTCGCGCAAAAATCACGAGCTTTGCGCCAGCGAGGATTCGAACCCACGTCCTCCCAACGTGCGTAGCCTCCTCTACCACTGCACCTCGTGCTCACATGTGCCGATAATGGATTTTGGTTCCCCACATATTATACTAAACTAAGCATAATTTGGATGTTTAACACCCTAAACGATTTCAAATGAAAAAGTTGTCAACTGTAAAGTTTCATAACTTTTCGAGATCAACAACTTTTATTTCTGTAGTTTCTTCATCAGAGGTCATTTAGGACCTGTCGTCTGGTGGGCGGCCGACAGGCCTATTTGCCCGATATGGCCCACAAGATGATTTCAAATCAAAAAGTGGTCAACTGCAAAGTTTCATAACTTTTCGAGATCTACAACTTTCATTTTGGTAGTTTCTCCGTCTGAGGTCATTTAGGACCTGTCGGCCAGTGGGCGGCCGACAGGCCTATTTGCTCGATATGGCCCACAAGATGGTTTCAAATAAAAAAGTCGTCAACTACAAAGTTTCATAATTTTTTATGATCTACAACTTTTATTTCGGTAGTTTCTCCGATCGAGGTCATTTAGGACGTGTCGGTCACCGACCGGCCCTTTTGCCCGATGTGGCCCACGTGACGATTTCAAATCAAAAAGTTGTCATCTACGATGTCGCGGCATTTTTCGCTCGAAAATCACGCGCTTTGCGCCAGTGAGGATTCGAACCCACGTCCTCCCAACGCGCGTAGTGTTGACGGTCCTTAAGTACCAAATATAGTTATCAAATAAATAAAGAAAAGGATCCAAATGCAACCAACACCTAGACTTAGGGTTTTATCTGACAGAATTCCACGAGTTTTGGTGTTTGTCTGTTTCTGCAGGGGGTTATCAGAAAAGACGGAGGAAAGGCCCACACGTCGGGTTTACATAGAGATAATAACGTGTTCACCTATTTTCTATCATCTAGAAGACTCCAGAAGCCACGAGATCGAACGGGAGGCCGAACGGGCCCGGATGCAGGGCGCCCGCCCTGCTCCCTAGGGCGCCCGCCCTGTCTTGAGAGCCAATCAGGCTCCGTCTCGCGGATTATGCTCCACCGACCTAAGGGATCAAGGAAAACCGTGCGATTAATGTCGGTTTGATCCGACGGCCCACGTTCACTTGAGGGGGCTATATAAGCAGGACCCCTGGACCCTGGAGGAGGCACTCCCTCATTCTCAATTCCTCAAACCCTAATCTCAGGAGGAGAGTCTCTGATCAAGCCCTAGAGCCACCACATCAACTAGATCTCTAGTATAGCATAGCTACATAGGATTAGAACTAGAAGGAGTCAATCTTCGATTGGTTTCCGGATCTGTCAAGAGGATTCTTGGTAATTCCTTTACTGTTCTTCATTGTTCATCTTTGTTCTTCAATATTATGAATACAACTTTGTTCTATTTCAATATATTGATTATGACTATGCTCTACTTGATTATATTTGCGATTATATTGTTCTTAGTTTATCGTAGTTATACGCTTGGCTTAGTTAGATTGGAATTATATACATGTTTAGGATCGTATAGCGTTTATCCATCGGATCCATGGGTAAATGATAAATATCATGTAGGCGTGGTGCTTAGACCATATTTATCTGCGATTGCACCTTATATGCCGGATCGTGGGGTGGTCCGCAATGGTGACAGCTTCGTTGGTTCTTATATAGTCCCCCTCCCATGTGTAAGGCAGGCAGAGCAACATTATTACGGGGGAGTGATTGCTATGTTTCTCATCTTCCTTGATAATATCACTATGCATGGGCGTAGTCCTTTCTCGCAATGATTGCCAAGTGTACTTGCACTAACTATGATATGCTAGACTTTATAGTTAAGAATAACTTAGGAAATATCCTTGTAGTTCGTCCTAATACCATGCTAATGACTTGCTAGAATATCTGTTGAGGTGCTTATCATTATTATATGTGGCTAGCTGATCAGATTAATTATCTTTGTCACCATTCATACTTTATCTATATTTTATGTGACACTTACCCCTGTATGCAAGAGATAGATGAATGCTCTCACTTATACATGCAATGATTGATACTCATTCCTATATTCCATTCCATAATCAACATTGATGTTAGTAATCCCTTCCCAGTGGTAAAAATATAAATAACGATACCTGGAATACTTCCCGGTTAAAATGCTACATCGGTATTAATCTGTGCGCTTGCAGATCTTATTTATTATTTATTTAGAAGAGCAGTTGCATATTTCAATACCGCGTCTCTCATGTCATGCTGGGGATGACAACTTGGCTTAAGTGGCATGAGGGATAGGTTCGGCATTTTTGGCGCCGTTATCAGAATTAGAAAACTAAGTCTACTTTTGGTAATGACGTTAAGAATGCCCAACAAGCATTTTTGGCGCCGTTGCCGGGGAAGGTTGATTTACTAACAAGGAATGAATACCGAATTTGAGTCATCATTCGCATCATTAAGTGATTGAGATCATCAATTCTCCCATACAGATTTACCCCTGTATTTTTTTTCCATTCTTATTGTTTTGCAGGGTGATGTATGAATAGAGGACATCTTCTAGAAAATTTTGTTGACAACCCCGAAGCATTAATCAGAGGGGCAAGAGCTGCCGACATTCAAATACACCTCTGCACCTGCTAGCTACATCAGAAGAAATTACATCAAGATCTAGCTTGGGGGAGAGCACCCCCATTTATCCCGATAAGTATTTTTATCTACATTTATACCTATGCTTTATTAAAATAAAAAGATGCATAATCATGAAAACCCAAATAAATATTTTGTGTTTATATATATTTGCTTAGTTTAATAAAAAAATAAAGTAGCTATGCTAAACTGAATCTTGAAAATAAAACTCTAGCATGGATATGATGAATAGTTGCTCTGCCTAATTTTCAAATTTGTTTTCTCTCTAGTTTAGACATAACTGTTATAATTTAAAACTGGCTCTAAACCTGAACTAGTGGGAAGAGAACTTGATCTGAAGTCTAAGTTGTTAACAGATATGATATGGGAAGGTTGAGCTGCTGTAGAGATGCTAGAATTCTGAAGAATTTTATCTTTAAAAAAATCTTTAAAATGTTGCATGATGAGTTCCTGTATGATGAGAGTTTAAATTCCTACCACAGCCATATATACATGCTTGTTAGAATAAGAGCCGCACTTTTACTACTTACTGCTTATGGGCATTGAGTGTGGTCAAGCTGTGTAGACCCTTAGGAACTTGTCATGTGGTTAAAATCAAGATTCACTTGCACGTTCACTCATACATGCTGCTTCTACTCCGGAAGTACGCATCCACATATATCCACTCATTTCCATCTCCAGATTCACCCAAAATTATTCTACTCCTGACCCGGGAGAGAATAGCCAAAAATATTATCCCATTCCTGTTATTCCCTGTGAAGTTAATGCTCAAGTCATTTCTACTACCACTTGCTATATTTTCAAAAGAGGGAGATTGCTCTAAAAAAATAATATATAAAAATGAGGAAATAAAAAGGAGCAAGTGCTCGGAACCTCGAAGAAAGAAAAAGTGAGACGAGAGGTAAAAATGGACAAGTGTCCGACAGTAGAATTAGGGGTACAAGATACCCACCTGAGAAAAAAAAGAAGAGAAAATAGAGCATCTCATTCCCCTCAAAAGTTTTAAAAGCAAGAAAGGTATGTATTCCCTCAAAAAGAGCATTAGACTTTTGTTATCACCATCATTACCATACACCACTCATTCACCACACATGTACATCTTGATTTGACTTATTGACTTGTTTCTCTGGATCCATGGTTTGACTATGCAATAAATGTTCTATGAGTATGTATACTGTATCTCCCACCTATGAGCTCCAGATATCAAAGCCTTATTAGAGTAGGGTGAGAGAGAAGGCAATGTCACTACGCCTTATACCATAAATACCACATACTTTGAGAGAGAAGGCATATACCATTACTGCCTTGGTAAGGATCCAGAAATACCACAAAAGAGAGACCCGAGAAAGTCATATAAGGAATCTCTGAGTTTTATTTGAAAAATTTGCAAAAACTCCAGAGCTATAGCTGATCAAGAATAAGAGACATGGCGTTTGACTAGACCGTTCTATCTTTTAACCACTCAAGATGCAGGTGACGGTTGCAAGCCCCATGGTGAAAGGTAAAATGAGTAAGTTTTAAGTCTTGACAGTTTACTCTAACTCAGGGATGAGACCTTATTTGAAATCATATGTACCGTCAACGTTCAAAGGCGTTGCAGCAACTTCTGATCCATAATGAGTCTATCCTTGCTCAGGGACGAGCAAGAGGTAAGCTTGGGGGAGTTTGTTGACGGTCCTTAAGTACCAAATATAGTTATCAAATAAATAAAGAAAAGGATCCAAATGCAACCAACACCTAGACTTAGGGTTTTATCTGACAGAATTCCACGAGTTTTGGTGTTTGTCTGTTCCTGCAGGGGGTTATCAGAAAAGACGGAGGAAAGGCCCACACGTCGGGTTTACATAGAGATAATAACGTGTTCATCTATTTTCTATCATCTAGAAGACTCCAGAAGCCACGAGATCGAACGGGAGGCCGAACGGGCCCGGAGGCAGGGCGCCCGCCCTGCTCCCTAGGGCGCCCGCCCTGGCCTGAGAGCTAATCAGGCTCCGTCTCGCGGATTATGCTCCACCGACCTAAGGGATCAAGGAAAACCGTGCGATTAATGTCGGTTTGATCCGACGGCCCACGTTCACTTGAGGGGGCTATATAAGCAGGACCCCTGGCCCCTGGAGGAGGCACTCCCTCATTCTCAATTCCTCAAACCCTAATCTCAGGAGGAGAGTCTCTGATCAAGCCCTAGAGCCACCACATCAACTAGATCTCTAGTATAGCATAGCTACATAGGATTAGAACTAGAAGGAGTCAATGTTCGATTGGTTTCCAGATCTGTCAAGAGGATTCTTGGTAATTCCTTTACTGTTCTTCATTGTTCATCTTTGTTCTTCAATATTATGAATACAACTTTGTTCTATTTCAATATATTGATTATGACTATGCTCTACTTGATTATATTTGCGATTATATTGTTCTTAGTTTATCGTAGTTATACGCTTGGCTTAGTTAGATTGGAATTATATACATGTTTAGGATCGTATAGCGTTTATCCATCGGATCCATGGGTAAATGATAAATATCATGTAGGCGTGGTGCTTAGACCATATTTATCTACGATTGCACCTTATATAACGGATCGTGGGGTGGTCCGCGATGGTGACAGCTTCGTTGGTTCTTATATAGTCCCCCTCCCGTGTGTAAGGCAGGCAGAGCAACATTATTACGGGGGAGTGATTGCTATGTTTCTCATCTTCCTTGATAATATCACTATGCATGGGCGTAGTCCTTTCTCGCAATGATTGCCAAGTGTACTTGCACTAACTATGATATGCTAGACTTTATAGTTAAGAATAACTTAGGAAATATCCTTGTAGTTCGTCCTAATACCATGCTAATGACTTGCTAGAATATCTGTTGAGGTGCTTATCATTATTATATGTGGCTAGCTGATCAGATTAATTATCTTTGTCACCATTCATACTTTATCTATATTTTATGTGACACTTACCCCTGTATGCAAGAGATAGATGAATGCTCTCACTTATACATGCAATGATTGATACTCATTCCTATATTCCATTCCATAATCAACATTGATGTTAGTAATCCCTTCCCAGTGGTAAAAATATAAATAACGATACCTGGAATACTTCCCGGTTAAAATGCTACATCGGTATTAATCTGTGCGCTTGCAGATCTTATTTATTATTTATTTAGAAGAGCAGTTGCATATTTCAATACCGCGTCTCTCATGTCATGCTGGGGATGACAACTTGGCTTAAGTGGCATGAGGGATAGGTTCGGCATTTTTGGCGCCGTTATCAGAATTAGAAAACTAAGTCTACTTTTGGTAATGACGTTATGAATGCCCAACACGTAGCCTCCTCTACCACTGCACCTCGTGCTCACATGTGCTGATAATGGATTTTGGTTCCCCACATATTATACTAAACTGAGCATAATTTGATTGTTTAACATCCTAAATGATTTCAAATGAAAAAGTTGTCAACTGTAAAGTTTCATAACTTTTTAGGATCAACAACTTTCATTTTGGTAGTTTCTCCATCCGAGGTCATTTAGGACCTGTCGGCCGGTGGGCGGCCGACAGGCCTATTTGCCCGATATGGCCCACAAGATGATTTCAAATCAAAAAGTTGTCAACTGCAAAGTTTCATAACTTTTCGAGATCTACAACTTTCATTTTGGTAGTTTCTCCGTCTGAGGTCATTTAGGACCTGTCGGCCGGCCGACAGGCCTATTTGCCCGATATGGCCCACAAGATGATTTCAAATCAAAAAGTCGTCAACTACAAAGTGTCATAATTTTTTTATGATCTACAACTTTCATTTTGGTAGTTTCTCCGTCCGAGGTCATTTAGGACGTGTCGGTCACCGACCGGCCTATTTGCCCGTGTGGCCCACATGTTGATTTCAAATCAAAAAGTTGTCATCTACGATGTCACGGCATTTTTCGCGCAAAAATCACGAGCTTTGCGCCAGCGAGAATTTGAACCCACGTCCTCCCAACGTGCGTAGCCTCCTCTACCACTGCACCTCGTGCTCACATGTGCCGATAATGGATTTTGGTTCCCCACATATTATACTAAACTGAGCATTATTTGATTGTTTAACACCCTAAACGATTTCAAATGAAAAAGCTGTCAACTACAAAGTTTCATAACTTTTCGAGATCAACAACTTTCATTTTGGTAGTTTCTCCATCCGAGGTCATTTAGGACCTGTCGGCCGGTGGGTGGCCGACAGGCCTATTTACCCGATATGGCCCACAGGATGATTTCAAATCAAAAAGTTGTCAGCTGCATATTTTCATAACTTTTCAAGATCTACAACTTTCATTTTGGTAGTTTCTCCGTGTAAGGTTATTTAGGACCTGTCGGCCAGTGGGCGGCCGACAGGCCTATTTGCCCGATATGGCCCACAAGATGATTTCAAATAAAAAGTCGTCAACTACAAAGTTTCATAATTTTTTGTGATCTACAACTTTCATTTTGGTAGTTTCTCCGTCTGAGGTCATTTAGGACGTGTCGGTCACCGACCGGCCTATTTGCCCGATGTGGCCCACATGACGATTTCAAATCAAAAAGTTGTCATATACGATGTCGAGGCATTTTTCGCGTGAAAATCACGCGCTTTGCGCCAGCGAGGATTCGAACCCACGTCCTCCCAACGCGCGTAGCCTCCTCTACCACTGCACCTCGTGCTCACATGTGCCGATAATGGATTTTGGTTCCCCACATATTATACTAAACTGAGCATAATTTGATTGTTTAACACCCTAAATGATTTCAAATGAAAAAGTTGTCAACTTCAAGGTTTCATAACTTTTCGAGATCAACAACTTTTATTTCTGTAGTTTCTCCATCCGAGGTCATTTAGGACCCGTCGTCTGGTGGGCGGCCGACAGGCCTATTTGTCCGATAAGGCCCACTAGATGATTTCAAATCAAAAAGTGGTCAACTGCAAAGTTTCAAAACTTTTCGAGATCTACAACTTTCATTTTGGTAGTTTCTCCGTCTGAGGTCATTTAGGACCGACATGCCTATTTGCCCGATATGGCCCACAAGATGATTTCAAATCAAAAAGTCGTCAACTACAAAGTTTCATAATTTTTTATGATCTACAACTTTCATTTCAGTAGTTTCTCCGACCGAGGTCATTTAGGACGTGTCGGTCACCGACCGGCCTATTTGCCCGATGTGGCCCACGTGACGATTTCAAATCAAATGGTTGTCATCTATGATGTCGCTGCATTTTTCGCGCGAAAATCACACGCTTTGCGCCAGCGAGGATTCGAACCCGCGTCCTCCCAACGCGCGTAGCCTCCTCTACCACTGCACCTCGTGCTCACATGTGCCGATAATGGATTTTGGTTCCCCACATATTATACTAAACTAAGCATAATTTGATTGTTTAACACCTTAAACGATTTCAAATGAAAAAGTTGTCAACCTCAAAGTTTCATAACTTTTCGAGATCAACAACTTTCATTTTGGTAGTTTCTCCATCCGAGGTCATTTAGGACCTGTCGGCCGATGGGCGGCCGATAGGCCTATTTGCCCGATATGGTCCACAAGATGATTTCAAATCAAAAAGTTGTCAACTGCAAAGTTTCATAACTTTTCAAGATCTACAACTTTCATTTTGGTAGTTTCTCCGTCTGAGGTCATTTACTGCCGACAGGACTATTTGCCCGATATGGCCCACAAGATGATTTCAAATCAAAAAGTGGTCAACTGCAAAGTTTCATAACTTGTCGATATCTACAACTTTCATTTTGGTAGTTTCTCCGTCTGAGGTCATTTAGGACCTGTCGGCCAGTGGGTGGCCGACAGGCCTATTTGCCAGATATGGCCCACAAAATGATTTCAAATCAAAAAGTCGTCAACTACAAAGTTTCATAATTTTTTATGATCTACAACTTTCATTTCGGTAGTTTCTCCGACCGAGGTCATTTAGGACCTGTCGGGCAATGGGCGGCCGACAGACCTATTTGCCCGATATGGCCCACAAAATGATTTCAAATCAAAAAGTCGTCAACTACAAAGTTTCATAAATTTTTATGATCTACAACTTTCATTTTGGTAGTTTCTCCATCCGAGGTCATTTAGGACCTGTCGTCTGGTGGGCGGCCGACAGGCCTATTTGCTCGATATGGCCCACAAGATGATTTTAAATCAAAAAGTTGTCAACTGCAAAGTTTGATAACTTTTCGATATCAACAACTTTCATTTTGGTAGTTTCTCCATCCGAGGTCATTTAGGACCTGTCGGCCGGTGGGCGGTCGACAGGCCTATTTACCCGATATGGCCCACAAGATGATTTCAAATCAAAAAGTTGTCAGCTGCATATTTTCATAACTTTTCGAGATCTACAACTTTCATTTTGGTAGTTTCTCCGTCTGAGGTTATTTAGGACCTGTCGGCCAGTGGGCGGCCGACAGGCCTATTTGCCCGATATGGCCCACAAGATGATTTCAAATAAAAAGTCATCAACTACAAAGTTTCATAATTTTTTGTGATCTACAACTTTCATTTTGGTAGTTTCTCCGTCTGAGGTCATTTAGGACGTGTCGGTCACCGACCGGCCTATTTGCCCGATGTGGCCCACATGACGATTTCAAATCAAAAAGTTGTCATATACGATGTCGAGGCTTTTTTCGCGCGAAAATCACGTGCTTTGCGCCAGCGAGGATTCGAACCCACGTCCTCCCAACGCGCGTAGCCTCCTCTACCACTGCACCGCGTGCTCACATGTGCCGATAATGGATTTTGGTTCCCCACATATTATACTAAACTGAGCATAATTTGATTGTTTAACACCCTAAACGATTTCAAATGAAAAAGTTGTCAACTTCAAAGTTTCATAACTTTTCGAGATCAACAACTTTTATTTCTGTAGTTTCTCCATCCGAGGTCATTTAGGACCTGTCGTCTGGTGGGCGGCCGACAGGCCTATTTGTCCGATATGGCCCACTAGATGATTTCAAATCAAAAAGTGGTCAACTGCAAAGTTTCATAACTTTTCGAGATCTACAACTTTCATTTTGGTAGTTTCTCCGTCTGAGGTCATTTAGGACCGACATGCCTATTTGCCCGATATGACCCACAAGATGATTTCATGTCAAAAAGTCGTCAACTACAAAGTTTCATAATTTTTTATGATCTACAACTTTCATTTTAGTAGTTTCTCCGACCGAGGTCATTTAGGACGTGTCGGTCACCGACCGGCCTATTTGCCCGATGTGGCCCACGTGACGATTTCAAATCAAATGGTTGTCATCTATGATGTCGCTGCATTTTTCGCGCGAAAATCACACGCTTTGCGCCAGCGAGGATTCGAACCCGCGTCCTCCCAACGCGCGTAGCCTCCTCTACCACTGCACCTCGTGCTCACATGTGCCGATAATGGATTTTGGTTCCCCACATATTATACTAAACTAAGCATAATTTGATTGTTTAACACCCTAAACGATTTCAAATGAAAAAGTTGTCAACCTCAAAGTTTCATAACTTTTCGAGATCAACAACTTTCATTTTGGTAGTTTCTCCATCCGAGGTCATTTAGGACCTGTCGGCCGATGGGCGGCCGATAGGCCTATTTGCCCGATATGGTCCACAAGATGATTTCAAATCAAAAAGTTGTCAACTGCAAAGTTTCATAACTTTTCAAGATCTACAACTTTCATTTTGGTAGTTTCTCCGTCTGAGGTCATTTACTGCCGACAGGACTATTTGCCCGATATGGCCCACAAGATGATTTCAAATCAAAAAGTGGTCAACTGCAAAGTTTCATAACTTGTCGATATCTACAACTTTCATTTTGGTAGTTTCTCCGTCTGAGGTCATTTAGGACCTGTCGGCCAGTGGGTGGCCGACAGGCCTATTTGCCAGATATGGCCCACAAAATGATTTCAAATCAAAAAGTCGTCAACTACAAAGTTTCATAATTTTTTATGATCTACAACTTTCATTTCGGTAGTTTCTCCGACCGAGGTCATTTAGGACCTGTCGGGCAATGGGCGGCCGACAGACCTATTTGCCCGATATGGCCCACAAAATGATTTCAAATCAAAAAGTCGTCAACTACAAAGTTTCATAAATTTTTATGATCTACAACTTTTATTTTGGTAGTTTCGCCATCCGAGGTCATTTAGGACCTGTCGTCTGGTGGGCGGCCGACAGGCCTATTTGCTCGATATGGCCCACAAGATGATTTTAAATCAAAAAGTTGTCAACTGCAAAGTTTCATAACTTTTCGAGATCTACAACTTTCATTTTGGTAGTTTCTCCGTCTGAGATCATTTAGGACCGACAGGCCTATTTGCCCGATATGGCCCACAAGATGATTTCAAATCAAAAAGTCGTCAACTGCAAAGTTTCATAATTTTTCGAGATCTACAACTTTCATTTTGGTAGTTTCTCCGTCTGAGATCATTTAGGACCGACAGGCCTATTTGCCCGATATGGCCCACAAGATGATTTCAAATCAAAAAGTCGTCAACTGCAAAGTTTCATAATTTTTTATGATCTACAACTTTCATTTTGGTAGTTTCTCCGTCTGAGGTCATTTAGGACCTGTCAGCCAGTGGCCGGCCGACAGGCCTCTTTGCCCGATATGGCCCACAAGATGATTTCAAATCAAAAAGTCATCAACTACAAAGTTTCATAATTTTTTATGATCTACAACTTTCATTTCGGTAGTTTCTCCGACCGATGTCATTTAGGACCTATCGGCCAGTGGGCGGCCCACAGGCCTATTTGCCCGATATGGCCCACAAAATGATTTCAAATCAAAAAGTCATCGACTACAAAGTTTCATAAATTTTTATGATCTACAACTTTCATTTTGGTAGTCTCTCCATCCGAGGTCATTTAGGACCTGTCGTCCGGTGGGCGGCCGACAGGCCTATTTGCCCGATATGGCCCACAAGATGATTTCAAATCAAAAAGTTCTCAACTGCAAAGTTTCATAACTTTTCGAGATCTACAACTTTCATTTTGGTAGTTTCTCCGTCTGAGGTCATTTTGGACCTGTCGGCCAGTGGGCGGCCGACAGGTCTATTTGCCCGATATGGCCCACAAGATGATTTCAAATTAAAAAGTCGTCAACTACAAAGTTTCATAATTTTTTATGATCTACAACTTTCATTTCGGTAGTTTCTCCGACCGAGGTCATTTAGGACATGTTGGTCACCGACCGGCCTATTTGCCCGATGTGGCCCACGTGACGATTTCAAATCAAAAAGTTGTCATCTACGATGTCGTGGCATTTTTCGCGCGAAAATCACACGCTTTGCGCCAGCGAGGATTCGAACCCGCGTCCTCCCAACGCGCGTAGCCTCCTCTACCACTGCACCTTGTGCTCACATGTGCCGATAATGGATTCTGGTTCCCCACATATTATACTAAACTGAGCATAATTTGATTGTTTAACACCCTAAACGATTTCAAATGAAAAAGTTGTCAACTGCAAAGTTTCAGAACTTTTTGAGATCAACAACTTTCATTTTGGTTGTTTCGCCATCCGAGGTCATTTAGGACCTGCCGTCTGGTGGGCGGCCGATAGGCCTATTTGCCTGATATGGCCCACAAGATGATTTCAAATCAAAAAGTTGTCAACTGCAAAGTTTCATAACTTTTCGAGATCTACAACTTTCATTATGGTAGTTTCTCCATCTGAGGTCATTTAGGACCTGTCGGCCAGTGGGCAGCTGATAGGAATATTTGCTCGATATGGCCCACAAGATGACTTCAAATCAAAAAGTCATCAACTACAAAGTTTCATAATTTTTTATGATCTACAACTTTCATTTCGGTAGTTTCTCCGACCGAGGTCATTTAGGACCTGTCGGCTAGTGTGCGGCCGACAGGCCCATTTGCCCGATATGGCCCACAAGATGATTTCCAATCAAAAAGTCGTCAACTACAAAGTTTCATAATTTTTTATGATCTACAACTTTCACTTTGGTAGTTTCTCCGTCTAAGGTTATTTAGGACCTGTCGGCCAGTGGGCGGCCGACAGGCCTATTTGCCCGATATGGCCCACAAGATGATTTCAAATAAAAAGTCGTCAACTACAAAGTTTCATAATTTTTTGTGATCTACAACTTTCATTTTGGTAGTTTCTCCGTCTGAGGTCATTTAGGACGTGTCGGTCACCGACCGGCCTATTTGCCCGATGTGGCCCACATGACGATTTCAAATCAAAAAGTTGTCATATACGATGTCGAGGCTTTTTTCGCGCGAAAATCACGTGCTTTGCGCCAGCGAGGATTCGAACCCACGTCCTCCCAACGCGCGTAGCCTCCTCTACCACTGCACCGCGTGCTCACATGTGCCGATAATGGATTTTGGTTCCCCACATATTATACTAAACTGAGCATAATTTGATTGTTTAACACCCTAAACGATTTCAAATGAAAAAGTTGTCAACTTCAAAGTTTCATAACTTTTCGAGATCAACAACTTTTATTTCTGTAGTTTCTCCATCCGAGGTCATTTAGGACCTGTCGTCTGGTGGGCGGCCGACAGGCCTATTTGTCCGATATGGCCCACTAGATGATTTCAAATCAAAAAGTGGTCAACTGCAAAGTTTCATAACTTTTCGAGATCTACAACTTTCATTTTGGTAGTTTCTCCGTCTGAGGTCATTTAGGACCGACATGCCTATTTGCCCGATATGACCCACAAGATGATTTCATATCAAAAAGTCGTCAACTACAAAGTTTCATAATTTTTTATGATCTACAACTTTCATTTTAGTAGTTTCTCCGACCGAGGTCATTTAGGACGTGTCGGTCACCGACCGGCCTATTTGCCCGATGTGGCCCACGTGACGATTTCAAATCAAATGGTTGTCATCTATGATGTCGCTGCATTTTTCGCGCGAAAATCACACGCTTTGCGCCAGCGAGGATTCGAACCCGCGTCCTCCCAACGCGCGTAGCCTCCTCTACCACTGCACCTCGTGCTCACATGTGCCGATAATGGATTTTGGTTCCCCACATATTATACTAAACTAAGCATAATTTGATTGTTTAACACCCTAAACGATTTCAAATGAAAAAGTTGTCAACCTCAAAGTTTCATAACTTTTCGAGATCAACAACTTTCATTTTGGTAGTTTCTCCATCCGAGGTCATTTAGGACCTGTCGGCCGATGGGCGGCCGATAGGCCTATTTGCCCGATATGGTCCACAAGATGATTTCAAATCAAAAAGTTGTCAACTGCAAAGTTTCATAACTTTTCAAGATCTACAACTTTCATTTTGGTAGTTTCTCCGTCTGAGGTCATTTACTGCCGACAGGACTATTTGCCCGATATGGCCCACAAGATGATTTCAAATCAAAAAGTGGTCAACTGCAAAGTTTCATAACTTGTCGATATCTACAACTTTCATTTTGGTAGTTTCTCCGTCTGAGGTCATTTAGGACCTGTCGGCCAGTGGGTGGCCGACAGGCCTATTTGCCAGATATGGCCCACAAAATGATTTCAAATCAAAAAGTCGTCAACTACAAAGTTTCATAATTTTTTATGATCTACAACTTTCATTTCGGTAGTTTCTCCGACCGAGGTCATTTAGGACCTGTCGGGCAATGGGCGGCCGACAGACCTATTTGCCCGATATGGCCCACAAAATGATTTCAAATCAAAAAGTCGTCAACTACAAAGTTTCATAAATTTTTATGATCTACAACTTTTATTTTGGTAGTTTCGCCATCCGAGGTCATTTAGGACCTGTCGTCTGGTGGGCGGCCGACAGGCCTATTTGCTCGATATGGCCCACAAGATGATTTTAAATCAAAAAGTTGTCAACTGCAAAGTTTCATAACTTTTCGAGATCTACAACTTTCATTTTGGTAGTTTCTCCGTCTGAGATCATTTAGGACCGACAGGCCTATTTGCCCGATATGGCCCACAAGATGATTTCAAATCAAAAAGTCGTCAACTGCAAAGTTTCATAATTTTTCGAGATCTACAACTTTCATTTTGGTAGTTTCTCCGTCTGAGATCATTTAGGACCGACAGGCCTATTTGCCCGATATGGCCCACAAGATGATTTCAAATCAAAAAGTCGTCAACTGCAAAGTTTCATAATTTTTTATGATCTACAACTTTCATTTTGGTAGTTTCTCCGTCTGAGGTCATTTAGGACCTGTCAGCCAGTGGCCGGCCGACAGGCCTCTTTGCCCGATATGGCCCACAAGATGATTTCAAATCAAAAAGTCATCAACTACAAAGTTTCATAATTTTTTATGATCTACAACTTTCATTTCGGTAGTTTCTCCGACCGATGTCATTTAGGACCTATCGGCCAGTGGGCGGCCCACAGGCCTATTTGCCCGATATGGCCCACAAAATGATTTCAAATCAAAAAGTCATCGACTACAAAGTTTCATAAATTTTTATGATCTACAACTTTCATTTTGGTAGTCTCTCCATCCGAGGTCATTTAGGACCTGTCGTCCGGTGGGCGGCCGACAGGCCTATTTGCCCGATATGGCCCACAAGATGATTTCAAATCAAAAAGTTCTCAACTGCAAAGTTTCATAACTTTTCGAGATCTACAACTTTCATTTTGGTAGTTTCTCCGTCTGAGGTCATTTTGGACCTGTCGGCCAGTGGGCGGCCGACAGGTCTATTTGCCCGATATGGCCCACAAGATGATTTCAAATCAAAAAGTCGTCAACTACAAAGTTTCATAATTTTTTATGATCTACAACTTTCATTTCGGTAGTTTCTCCGACCGAGGTCATTTAGGACATGTTGGTCACCGACCGGCCTATTTGCCCGATGTGGCCCACGTGACGATTTCAAATCAAAAAGTTGTCATCTACGATGTCGTGGCATTTTTCGCGCGAAAATCACACGCTTTGCGCCAGCGAGGATTCGAACCCGCGTCCTCCCAACGCGCGTAGCCTCCTCTACCACTGCACCTTGTGCTCACATGTGCCGATAATGGATTCTGGTTCCCCACATATTATACTAAACTGAGCATAATTTGATTGTTTAACACCCTAAACGATTTCAAATGAAAAAGTTGTCAACTGCAAAGTTTCAGAACTTTTTGAGATCAACAACTTTCATTTTGGTTGTTTCGCCATCCGAGGTCATTTAGGACCTGCCGTCTGGTGGGCGGCCGATAGGCCTATTTGCCTGATATGGCCCACAAGATGATTTCAAATCAAAAAGTTGTCAACTGCAAAGTTTCATAACTTTTCGAGATCTACAACTTTCATTATGGTAGTTTCTCCATCTGAGGTCATTTAGGACCTGTCGGCCAGTGGGCAGCTGATAGGAATATTTGCTCGATATGGCCCACAAGATGACTTCAAATCAAAAAGTCATCAACTACAAAGTTTCATAATTTTTTATGATCTACAACTTTCATTTCGGTAGTTTCTCCGACCGAGGTCATTTAGGACCTGTCGGCTAGTGTGCGGCCGACAGGCCCATTTGCCCGATATGGCCCACAAGATGATTTCCAATCAAAAAGTCGTCAACTACAAAGTTTCATAATTTTTTATGATCTACAACTTTCACTTTGGTAGTTTCTCCGTCTAAGGTTATTTAGGACCTGTCGGCCAGTGGGCGGCCGACAGGCCTATTTGCCCGATATGGCCCACAAGATGATTTCAAATAAAAAGTCGTCAACTACAAAGTTTCATAATTTTTTGTGATCTACAACTTTCATTTTGGTAGTTTCTCCGTCTGAGGTCATTTAGGACGTGTCGGTCACCGACCGGCCTATTTGCCCGATGTGGCCCACATGACGATTTCAAATCAAAAAGTTGTCATATACGATGTCGAGGCTTTTTTCGCGCGAAAATCACGTGCTTTGCGCCAGCGAGGATTCGAACCCACGTCCTCCCAACGCGCGTAGCCTCCTCTACCACTGCACCGCGTGCTCACATGTGCCGATAATGGATTTTGGTTCCCCACATATTATACTAAACTGAGCATAATTTGATTGTTTAACACCCTAAACGATTTCAAATGAAAAAGTTGTCAACTTCAAAGTTTCATAACTTTTCGAGATCAACAACTTTTATTTCTGTAGTTTCTCCATCCGAGGTCATTTAGGACCTGTCGTCTGGTGGGCGGCCGACAGGCCTATTTGTCCGATATGGCCCACTAGATGATTTCAAATCAAAAAGTGGTCAACTGCAAAGTTTCATAACTTTTCGAGATCTACAACTTTCATTTTGGTAGTTTCTCCGTCTGAGGTCATTTAGGACCGACATGCCTATTTGCCCGATATGACCCACAAGATGATTTCATATCAAAAAGTCGTCAACTACAAAGTTTCATAATTTTTTATGATCTACAACTTTCATTTTAGTAGTTTCTCCGACCGAGGTCATTTAGGACGTGTCGGTCACCGACCGGCCTATTTGCCCGATGTGGCCCACGTGACGATTTCAAATCAAATGGTTGTCATCTATGATGTCGCTGCATTTTTCGCGCGAAAATCACACGCTTTGCGCCAGCGAGGATTCGAACCCGCGTCCTCCCAACGCGCGTAGCCTCCTCTACCACTGCACCTCGTGCTCACATGTGCCGATAATGGATTTTGGTTCCCCACATATTATACTAAACTAAGCATAATTTGATTGTTTAACACCCTAAACGATTTCAAATGAAAAAGTTGTCAACCTCAAAGTTTCATAACTTTTCGAGATCAACAACTTTCATTTTGGTAGTTTCTCCATCCGAGGTCATTTAGGACCTGTCGGCCGATGGGCGGCCGATAGGCCTATTTGCCCGATATGGTCCACAAGATGATTTCAAATCAAAAAGTTGTCAACTGCAAAGTTTCATAACTTTTCAAGATCTACAACTTTCATTTTGGTAGTTTCTCCGTCTGAGGTCATTTACTGCCGACAGGACTATTTGCCCGATATGGCCCACAAGATGATTTCAAATCAAAAAGTGGTCAACTGCAAAGTTTCATAACTTGTCGATATCTACAACTTTCATTTTGGTAGTTTCTCCGTCTGAGGTCATTTAGGACCTGTCGGCCAGTGGGTGGCCGACAGGCCTATTTGCCAGATATGGCCCACAAAATGATTTCAAATCAAAAAGTCGTCAACTACAAAGTTTCATAATTTTTTATGATCTACAACTTTCATTTCGGTAGTTTCTCCGACCGAGGTCATTTAGGACCTGTCGGGCAATGGGCGGCCGACAGACCTATTTGCCCGATATGGCCCACAAAATGATTTCAAATCAAAAAGTCGTCAACTACAAAGTTTCATAAATTTTTATGATCTACAACTTTTATTTTGGTAGTTTCGCCATCCGAGGTCATTTAGGACCTGTCGTCTGGTGGGCGGCCGATAGGCCTATTTGCTCGATATGGCCCACAAGATGATTTTAAATCAAAAAGTTGTCAACTGCAAAGTTTCATAACTTTTCGAGATCTACAACTTTCATTTTGGTAGTTTCTCCGTCTGAGATCATTTAGGACCGACAGGCCTATTTGCCCGATATGGCCCACAAGATGATTTCAAATCAAAAAGTCGTCAACTGCAAAGTTTCATAATTTTTCGAGATCTACAACTTTCATTTTGGTAGTTTCTCCGTCTGAGATCATTTAGGACCGACAGGCCTATTTGCCCGATATGGCCCACAAGATGATTTCAAATCAAAAAGTCGTCAACTGCAAAGTTTCATAATTTTTTATGATCTACAACTTTCATTTTGGTAGTTTCTCCGTCTGAGGTCATTTAGGACCTGTCAGCCAGTGGCCGGCCGACAGGCCTCTTTGCCCGATATGGCCCACAAGATGATTTCAAATCAAAAAGTCATCAACTACAAAGTTTCATAATTTTTTATGATCTACAACTTTCATTTCGGTAGTTTCTCCGACCGATGTCATTTAGGACCTATCGGCCAGTGGGCGGCCCACAGGCCTATTTGCCCGATATGGCCCACAAAATGATTTCAAATCAAAAAGTCATCGACTACAAAGTTTCATAAATTTTTATGATCTACAACTTTCATTTTGGTAGTCTCTCCATCCGAGGTCATTTAGGACCTGTCGTCCGGTGGGCGGCCGACAGGCCTATTTGCCCGATATGGCCCACAAGATGATTTCAAATCAAAAAGTTCTCAACTGCAAAGTTTCATAACTTTTCGAGATCTACAACTTTCATTTTGGTAGTTTCTCCGTCTGAGGTCATTTTGGACCTGTCGGCCAGTGGGCGGCCGACAGGTCTATTTGCCCGATATGGCCCACAAGATGATTTCAAATCAAAAAGTCGTCAACTACAAAGTTTCATAATTTTTTATGATCTACAACTTTCATTTCGGTAGTTTCTCCGACCGAGGTCATTTAGGACATGTTGGTCACCGACCGGCCTATTTGCCCGATGTGGCCCACGTGACGATTTCAAATCAAAAAGTTGTCATCTACGATGTCGTGGCATTTTTCGCGCGAAAATCACACGCTTTGCGCCAGCGAGGATTCGAACCCGCGTCCTCCCAACGCGCGTAGCCTCCTCTACCACTGCACCTTGTGCTCACATGTGCCGATAATGGATTCTGGTTCCCCACATATTATACTAAACTGAGCATAATTTGATTGTTTAACACCCTAAACGATTTCAAATGAAAAAGTTGTCAACTGCAAAGTTTCAGAACTTTTTGAGATCAACAACTTTCATTTTGGTTGTTTCGCCATCCGAGGTCATTTAGGACCTGCCGTCTGGTGGGCGGCCGATAGGCCTATTTGCCTGATATGGCCCACAAGATGATTTCAAATCAAAAAGTTGTCAACTGCAAAGTATCATAACTTTTCGAGATCTACAACTTTCATTATGGTAGTTTCTCCATCTGAGGTCATTTAGGACCTGTCGGCCAGTGGGCAGCTGATAGGAATATTTGCTCGATATGGCCCACAAGATGACTTCAAATCAAAAAGTCATCAACTACAAAGTTTCATAATTTTTTATGATCTACAACTTTCATTTCGGTAGTTTCTCCGACCGAGGTCATTTAGGACCTGTCGGCTAGTGTGCGGCCGACAGGCCCATTTGCCCGATATGGCCCACAAGATGATTTCCAATCAAAAAGTCGTCAACTACAAAGTTTCATAATTTTTTATGATCTACAACTTTCACTTTGGTAGTTTCTCCGTCTAAGGTTATTTAGGACCTGTCGGCCAGTGGGCGGCCGACAGGCCTATTTGCCCGATATGGCCCACAAGATGATTTCAAATAAAAAGTCGTCAACTACAAAGTTTCATAATTTTTTGTGATCTACAACTTTCATTTTGGTAGTTTCTCCGTCTGAGGTCATTTAGGACGTGTCGGTCACCGACCGGCCTATTTGCCCGATGTGGCCCACATGACGATTTCAAATCAAAAAGTTGTCATATACGATGTCGAGGCTTTTTTCGCGCGAAAATCACGTGCTTTGCGCCAGCGAGGATTCGAACCCACGTCCTCCCAACGCGCGTAGCCTCCTCTACCACTGCACCGCGTGCTCACATGTGCCGATAATGGATTTTGGTTCCCCACATATTATACTAAACTGAGCATAATTTGATTGTTTAACACCCTAAACGATTTCAAATGAAAAAGTTGTCAACTTCAAAGTTTCATAACTTTTCGAGATCAACAACTTTTATTTCTGTAGTTTCTCCATCCGAGGTCATTTAGGACCTGTCGTCTGGTGGGCGGCCGACAGGCCTATTTGTCCGATATGGCCCACTAGATGATTTCAAATCAAAAAGTGGTCAACTGCAAAGTTTCATAACTTTTCGAGATCTACAACTTTCATTTTGGTAGTTTCTCCGTCTGAGGTCATTTAGGACCGACATGCCTATTTGCCCGATATGACCCACAAGATGATTTCATATCAAAAAGTCGTCAACTACAAAGTTTCATAATTTTTTATGATCTACAACTTTCATTTTAGTAGTTTCTCCGACCGAGGTCATTTAGGACGTGTCGGTCACCGACCGGCCTATTTGCCCGATGTGGCCCACGTGACGATTTCAAATCAAATGGTTGTCATCTATGATGTCGCTGCATTTTTCGCGCGAAAATCACACGCTTTGCGCCAGCGAGGATTCGAACCCGCGTCCTCCCAACGCGCGTAGCCTCCTCTACCACTGCACCTCGTGCTCACATGTGCCGATAATGGATTTTGGTTCCCCACATATTATACTAAACTAAGCATAATTTGATTGTTTAACACCCTAAACGATTTCAAATGAAAAAGTTGTCAACCTCAAAGTTTCATAACTTTTCGAGATCAACAACTTTCATTTTGGTAGTTTCTCCATCCGAGGTCATTTAGGACCTGTCGGCCGATGGGCGGCCGATAGGCCTATTTGCCCGATATGGTCCACAAGATGATTTCAAATCAAAAAGTTGTCAACTGCAAAGTTTCATAACTTTTCAAGATCTACAACTTTCATTTTGGTAGTTTCTCCGTCTGAGGTCATTTACTGCCGACAGGACTATTTGCCCGATATGGCCCACAAGATGATTTCAAATCAAAAAGTGGTCAACTGCAAAGTTTCATAACTTGTCGATATCTACAACTTTCATTTTGGTAGTTTCTCCGTCTGAGGTCATTTAGGACCTGTCGGCCAGTGGGTGGCCGACAGGCCTATTTGCCAGATATGGCCCACAAAATGATTTCAAATCAAAAAGTCGTCAACTACAAAGTTTCATAATTTTTTATGATCTACAACTTTCATTTCGGTAGTTTCTCCGACCGAGGTCATTTAGGACCTGTCGGGCAATGGGCGGCCGACAGACCTATTTGCCCGATATGGCCCACAAAATGATTTCAAATCAAAAAGTCGTCAACTACAAAGTTTCATAAATTTTTATGATCTACAACTTTTATTTTGGTAGTTTCGCCATCCGAGGTCATTTAGGACCTGTCGTCTGGTGGGCGGCCGACAGGCCTATTTGCTCGATATGGCCCACAAGATGATTTTAAATCAAAAAGTTGTCAACTGCAAAGTTTCATAACTTTTCGAGATCTACAACTTTCATTTTGGTAGTTTCTCCGTCTGAGATCATTTAGGACCGACAGGCCTATTTGCCCGATATGGCCCACAAGATGATTTCAAATCAAAAAGTCGTCAACTGCAAAGTTTCATAATTTTTCGAGATCTACAACTTTCATTTTGGTAGTTTCTCCGTCTGAGATCATTTAGGACCGACAGGCCTATTTGCCCGATATGGCCCACAAGATGATTTCAAATCAAAAAGTCGTCAACTGCAAAGTTTCATAATTTTTTATGATCTACAACTTTCATTTTGGTAGTTTCTCCGTCTGAGGTCATTTAGGACCTGTCAGCCAGTGGCCGGCCGACAGGCCTCTTTGCCCGATATGGCCCACAAGATGATTTCAAATCAAAAAGTCATCAACTACAAAGTTTCATAATTTTTTATGATCTACAACTTTCATTTCGGTAGTTTCTCCGACCGATGTCATTTAGGACCTATCGGCCAGTGGGCGGCCCACAGGCCTATTTGCCCGATATGGCCCACAAAATGATTTCAAATCAAAAAGTCATCGACTACAAAGTTTCATAAATTTTTATGATCTACAACTTTCATTTTGGTAGTCTCTCCATCCGAGGTCATTTAGGACCTGTCGTCCGGTGGGCGGCCGACAGGCCTATTTGCCCGATATGGCCCACAAGATGATTTCAAATCAAAAAGTTCTCAACTGCAAAGTTTCATAACTTTTCGAGATCTACAACTTTCATTTTGGTAGTTTCTCCGTCTGAGGTCATTTTGGACCTGTCAGCCAGTGGGCGGCCGACAGGTCTATTTGCCCGATATGGCCCACAAGATGATTTCAAATCAAAAAGTCGTCAACTACAAAGTTTCATAATTTTTTATGATCTACAACTTTCATTTCGGTAGTTTCTCCGACCGAGGTCATTTAGGACATGTTGGTCACCGACCGGCCTATTTGCCCGATGTGGCCCACGTGACGATTTCAAATCAAAAAGTTGTCATCTACGATGTCGTGGCATTTTTCGCGCGAAAATCACACGCTTTGCGCCAGCGAGGATTCGAACCCGCGTCCTCCCAACGCGCGTAGCCTCCTCTACCACTGCACCTTGTGCTCACATGTGCCGATAATGGATTCTGGTTCCCCACATATTATACTAAACTGAGCATAATTTGATTGTTTAACACCCTAAACGATTTCAAATGAAAAAGTTGTCAACTGCAAAGTTTCAGAACTTTTTGAGATCAACAACTTTCATTTTGGTTGTTTCGCCATCCGAGGTCATTTAGGACCTGCCGTCTGGTGGGCGGCCGATAGGCCTATTTGCCCGATATGGCCCATAAGATGATTTCAAATCAAAAAGTTGTCAACTGCAAAGTTTCATAACTTTTCGAGATCTACAACTTTCATTATGGTAGTTTCTCCATCTGAGGTCATTTAGGACCTGTCGGCCAGTGGGCAGCTGATAGGAATATTTGCTCGATATGGCCCACAAGATGACTTCAAATCAAAAAGTCATCAACTACAAAGTTTCATAATTTTTTATGATCTACAACTTTCATTTCGGTAGTTTCTCCGACCGAGGTCATTTAGGACCTGTCGGCTAGTGTGCGGCCGACAGGCCCATTTGCCCGATATGGCCCACAAGATGATTTCCAATCAAAAAGTCGTCAACTACAAAGTTTCATAATTTTTTATGATCTACAACTTTCACTTTGGTAGTTTCTCCGTCTAAGGTTATTTAGGACCTGTCGGCCAGTGGGCGGCCGACAGGCCTATTTGCCCGATATGGCCCACAAGATGATTTCAAATAAAAAGTCATCAACTACAAAGTTTCATAATTTTTTGTGATCTACAACTTTCATTTTGGTAGTTTCTCCGTCTGAGGTCATTTAGGACGTGTCGGTCACCGACCGGCCTATTTGCCCGATGTGGCCCACATGACGATTTCAAATCAAAAAGTTGTCATATACGATGTCGAGGCTTTTTTCGCGCGAAAATCACGTGCTTTGCGCCAGCGAGGATTCGAACCCACGTCCTCCCAACGCGCGTAGCCTCCTCTACCACTGCACCGCGTGCTCACATGTGCCGATAATGGATTTTGGTTCCCCACATATTATACTAAACTGAGCATAATTTGATTGTTTAACACCCTAAACGATTTCAAATGAAAAAGTTGTCAACTTCAAAGTTTCATAACTTTTCGAGATCAACAACTTTTATTTCTGTAGTTTCTCCATCCGAGGTCATTTAGGACCTGTCGTCTGGTGGGCGGCCGACAGGCCTATTTGTCCGATATGGCCCACTAGATGATTTCAAATCAAAAAGTGGTCAACTGCAAAGTTTCATAACTTTTCGAGATCTACAACTTTCATTTTGGTAGTTTCTCCGTCTGAGGTCATTTAGGACCGACATGCCTATTTGCCCGATATGACCCACAAGATGATTTCATATCAAAAAGTCGTCAACTACAAAGTTTCATAATTTTTTATGATCTACAACTTTCATTTTAGTAGTTTCTCCGACCGAGGTCATTTAGGACGTGTCGGTCACCGACCGGCCTATTTGCCCGATGTGGCCCACGTGACGATTTCAAATCAAATGGTTGTCATCTATGATGTCGCTGCATTTTTCGCGCGAAAATCACACGCTTTGCGCCAGCGAGGATTCGAACCAGCGTCCTCCCAACGCGCGTAGCCTCCTCTAGCACTGCACCTCGTGCTCACATGTGCCGATAATGGATTTTGGTTCCCCACATATCATACTAAACTAAGCATAATTTGATTGTTTAACACCCTAAACGATTTCAAATGAAAAAGTTGTCAACCTCAAAGTTTCATAACTTTTCGAGATCAACAACTTTCATTTTGGTAGTTTCTCCATCCGAGGTCATTTAGGACCTGTCGGCCGATGGGCGGCCGATAGGCCTATTTGCCCGATATGGTCCACAAGATGATTTCAAATCAAAAAGTTGTCAACTGCAAAGTTTCATAACTTTTCAAGATCTACAACTTTCATTTTGGTAGTTTCTCCGTCTGAGGTCATTTACTGCCGACAGGACTATTTGCCCGATATGGCCCACAAGATGATTTCAAATCAAAAAGTGGTCAACTGCAAAGTTTCATAACTTGTCGATATCTACAACTTTCATTTTGGTAGTTTCTCCGTCTGAGGTCATTTAGGACCTGTCGGCCAGTGGGTGGCCGACAGGCCTATTTGCCAGATATGGCCCACAAAATGATTTCAAATCAAAAAGTCGTCAACTACAAAGTTTCATAATTTTTTATGATCTACAACTTTCATTTCGGTAGTTTCTCCGACCGAGGTCATTTAGGACCTGTCGGGCAATGGGCGGCCGACAGACCTATTTGCCCGATATGGCCCACAAAATGATTTCAAATCAAAAAGTCGTCAACTACAAAGTTTCATAAATTTTTATGATCTACAACTTTTATTTTGGTAGTTTCGCCATCCGAGATCATTTAGGACCTGTCGTCTGGTGGGCGGCCGACAGGCCTATTTGCTCGATATGGCCCACAAGATGATTTTAAATCAAAAAGTTGTCAACTGCAAAGTTTCATAACTTTTCGAGATCTACAACTTTCATTTTGGTAGTTTCTCCGTCTGAGATCATTTAGGACCGACAGGCCTATTTGCCCGATATGGCCCACAAGATGATTTCAAATCAAAAAGTCGTCAACTGCAAAGTTTCATAATTTTTCGAGATCTACAACTTTCATTTTGGTAGTTTCTCCGTCTGAGATCATTTAGGACCGACAGGCCTATTTGCCCGATATGGCCCACAAGATGATTTCAAATCAAAAAGTCGTCAACTGCAAAGTTTCATAATTTTTTATGATCTACAACTTTCATTTTGGTAGTTTCTCCGTCTGAGGTCATTTAGGACCTGTCAGCCAGTGGCCGGCCGACAGGCCTCTTTGCCCGATATGGCCCACAAGATGATTTCAAATCAAAAAGTCATCAACTACAAAGTTTCATAATTTTTTATGATCTACAACTTTCATTTCGGTAGTTTCTCCGACCGATGTCATTTAGGACCTATCGGCCAGTGGGCGGCCCACAGGCCTATTTGCCCGATATGGCCCACAAAATGATTTCAAATCAAAAAGTCATCGACTACAAAGTTTCATAAATTTTTATGATCTACAACTTTCATTTTGGTAGTCTCTCCATCCGAGGTCATTTAGGACCTGTCGTCCGGTGGGCGGCCGACAGGCCTATTTGCCCGATATGGCCCACAAGATGATTTCAAATCAAAAAGTTCTCAACTGCAAAGTTTCATAACTTTTCGAGATCTACAACTTTCATTTTGGTAGTTTCTCCGTCTGAGGTCATTTTGGACATGTCGGCCAGTGGGCGGCCGACAGGTCTATTTGCCCGATATGGCCCACAAGATGATTTCAAATCAAAAGGTCGTCAACTACAAAGTTTCATAATTTTTTATCATCTACAACTTTCATTTCGGTAGTTTCTCCGACCGTGGTCATTTAGGACATGTTGGTCACCGACCGGCCTATTTGCCCGATGTGGCCCACGTGACGATTTCAAATCAAAAAGTTGTCATCTACGATGTCGTGGCATTTTTCGCGCGAAAATCACACGCTTTGCGCCAGGGAGGATTCGAACCCGCGTCCTCCCAACGCGCGTAGCCTCCTCTACCACTGCACCTTGTGCTCACATGTGCCGATAATGGATTCTGGTTCCCCAGATATTATACTAAACTGAGCATAATTTGATTGTTTAACACCCTAAACGATTTCAAATGAAAAAGTTGTCAACTGCAAAGTTTCAGAACTTTTTGAGATCAACAACTTTCATTTTGGTTGTTTCGCCATCCGAGGTCATTTAGGACCTGCCGTCTGGTGGGCGGCCGATAGGCCTATTTGCCCGATATGGCCCACAAGATGATTTCAAATCAAAAAGTTGTCAACTGCAAAGTTTCATAACTTTTCGAGATCTACAACTTTCATTATGGTAGTTTCTCCATCTGAGGTCATTTAGGACCTGTCGGCCAGTGGGCAGCTGATAGGAATATTTGCTCGATATGGCCCACAAGATGACTTCAAATCAAAAAGTCATCAACTACAAAGTTTCATAATTTTTTATGATCTACAACTTTCATTTCGGTAGTTTCTCCGACCGAGGTCATTTAGGACCTGTCGGCTAGTGTGCGGCCGACAGGCCCATTTGCCCGATATGGCCCACAAGATGATTTCCAATCAAAAAGTCGTCAACTACAAAGTTTCATAATTTTTTATGATCTACAACTTTCACTTTGGTAGTTTCTCCGTCTAAGGTTATTTAGGACCTGTCGGCCAGTGGGCGGCCGACAGGCCTATTTGCCCGATATGGCCCACAAGATGATTTCAAATAAAAAGTCGTCAACTACAAAGTTTCATAATTTTTTGTGATCTACAACTTTCATTTTGGTAGTTTCTCCGTCTGAGGTCATTTAGGACGTGTCGGTCACCGACCGGCCTATTTGCCCGATGTGGCCCACATGACGATTTCAAATCAAAAAGTTGTCATATACGATGTCGAGGCATTTTTCGCGCGAAAATCACGTGCTTTGCGCCAGCGAGGATTCGAACCCACGTCCTCCCAACGCGCGTAGCCTCCTCTACCACTGCACCGCGTGCTCACATGTGCCGATAATGGATTTTGGTTCCCCACATATTATACTAAACTGAGCATAATTTGATTGTTTAACACCCTAAACGATTTCAAATGAAAAAGTTGTCAACTTCAAAGTTTCATAACTTTTCGAGATCAACAACTTTTATTTCTGTAGTTTCTCCATCCGAGGTCATTTAGGACCTGTCGTCTGGTGGGCGGCCGACAGGCCTATTTGTTCGATATGGCCCACTAGATGATTTCAAATCAAAAAGTGGTCAACTGCAAAGTTTCATAACTTTTCGAGATCTACAACTTTCATTTTGGTAGTTTCTTCGTCTGAGGTCATTTAGGACCGACATGTCTATTTGCCCGATATGACCCACAAGATGATTTCATATCAAAAAGTCGTCAACTACAAAGTTTCATAATTTTTTATGATCTACAACTTTCATTTTAGTAGTTTCTCCGACCGAGGTCATTTAGGACGTGTCGGTCACCGACCGGCCTATTTGCCCGATGTGGCCCACGTGACGATTTCAAATCAAATGGTTGTCATCTATGATGTCGCTGCATTTTTCGCGCGAAAATCACACGCTTTGCGCCAGCGAGGATTCGAACCCGCGTCCTCCCAACGCGCGTAGCCTCCTCTACCACTGCACCTCGTGCTCACATGTGCCGATAATGGATTTTGGTTCCCCACATATTATACTAAACTAAGCATAATTTGATTGTTTAACACCCTAAACGATTTCAAATGAAAAAGTTGTCAACCTCAAAGTTTCATAACTTTTCGAGATCAACAACTTTCATTTTGGTAGTTTCTCCATCCGAGGTCATTTAGGACCTGTCGGCCGATGGGCGGCCGATAGGCCTATTTGCCTGATATGGTCCACAAGATGATTTCAAATCAAAAAGTTGTCAACTGCAAAGTTTCATAACTTTTCAAGATCTACAACTTTCATTTTGGTAGTTTCTCCGTCTGAGGTCATTTACTGCCGACAGGACTATTTGCCCGATATGGCCCACAAGATGATTTCAAATCAAAAAGTGGTCAACTGCAAAGTTTCATAACTTGTCGATATCTACAACTTTCATTTTGGTAGTTTCTCCGTCTGAGGTCATTTAGGACCTATCGGCCAGTGGGTGGCCGACAGGCCTATTTGCCAGATATGGCCCACAAAATGATTTCAAATCAAAAAGTCATCAACTACAAAGTTTCATAATTTTTTATGATCTACAACTTTCATTTCGGTAGTTTCTCCGACCAAGGTCATTTAGGACCTGTCGGGCAATGGGCGGCCGACAGACCTATTTGCCCGATATGGCCCACAAAATGATTTCAAATCAAAAAGTCGTCAACTACAAAGTTTCATAAATTTTTATGATCTACAACTTTTATTTTGGTAGTTTCGCCATCCGAGGTCATTTAGGACCTGTCGTCTGGTGGGCGGCCGACAGGCCTATTTGCTCGATATGGCCCACAAGATGATTTTAAATCAAAAAGTTGTCAACTGCAAAGTTTCATAACTTTTCGAGATCTACAACTTTCATTTTGGTAGTTTCTCCGTCTGAGATCATTTAGGACCGACAGGCCTATTTGCCCGATATGGCCCACAAGATGATTTCAAATCAAAAAGTCGTCAACTGCAAAGTTTCATAATTTTTCGAGATCTACAACTTTCATTTTGGTAGTTTCTCCGTCTGAGATCATTTAGGACCGACAGGCCAATTTGCCCGATATGGCCCACAAGATGATTTCAAATCAAAAAGTCATCAACTGCAAAGTTTCATAATTTTTTATGATCTACAACTTTCATTTTGGTAGTTTCTCCGTCTGAGGTCATTTAGGACCTGTCAGCCAGTGGCCGGCCGACAGGCCTCTTTGCCCGATATGGCCCACAAGATGATTTCAAATCAAAAAGTCATCAGCTACAAAGTTTCATAATTTTTTATGATCTACAACTTTCATTTCGGTAGTTTCTCCGACCGATGTCATTTAGGACCTATCGGCCAGTGGGCGGCCCACAGGCCTATTTGCCCGATATGGCCCACAAAATGATTTCAAATCAAAAAGTCATCGACTACAAAGTTTCATAAATTTTTATGATCTACAACTTTCATTTTGGTAGTCTCTCCATCCGAGGTCATTTAGGACCTGTCGTCCGGTGGGCGGCCGACAGGCCTATTTGCCCGATATGGCCCACAAGATGATTTCAAATCAAAAAGTTCTCAACTGCAAAGTTTCATAACTTTTCGAGATCTACAACTTTCATTTTGGTAGTTTCTCCGTCTGAGGTAATTTTGGACCTGTCGGCCAGTGGGCGGCCGACAGGTCTATTTGCCCGATATGGCCCACAAGATGATTTCAAATCAAAAAGTCGTCAACTACAAAGTTTCATAATTTTTTATGATCTACAACTTTCATTTCGGTAGTTTCTCCGACCGAGGTCATTTAGGACATGTTGGTCACCGACCGGCCTATTTGCCCGATGTGGCCCACGTGACGATTTCAAATCAAAAAGTTGTCATCTACGATGTCGTGGCATTTTTCGCGCGAAAATCACACGCTTTGCGCCAGCGAGGATTCGAACCCGCGTCCTCCCAACGCGCGTAGCCTCCTCTACCACTGCACCTTGTGCTCACATGTGCCGATAATGGATTTTGGTTCCCCACATATTATACTAAACTGAGCATAATTTGATTGTTTAACACCCTAAACGATTTCAAATGAAAAAGTTGTCAACTTCAAAGTTTCATAACTTTTCGAGATCAACAACTTTTATTTCTGTAGTTTCTCCATCCGAGGTCATTTAGGACCTGTCGTCTGGTGGGCGGCCGACAGGCCTATTTGTCCGATATGGCCCACTAGATGATTTCAAATCAAAAAGTGGTCAACTGCAAAGTTTCATAACTTTTCGAGATCTACAACTTTCATTTTGGTAGTTTCTCCGTCTGAGGTCATTTAGGACCGACATGCCTATTTGCCCGATATGACCCACAAGATGATTTCATATCAAAAAGTCGTCAACTACAAAGTTTCATAATTTTTTATGATCTACAACTTTCATTTTAGTAGTTTCTCCGACCGAGGTCATTTAGGACGTGTCGGTCACCGACCGGCCTATTTGCCCGATGTGGCCCACGTGATGATTTCAAATCAAATGGTTGTCATCTATGATGTCGCTGCATTTTTCGCGCGAAAATCACACGCTTTGCGCCAGCGAGGATTCGAACCCGCGTCCTCCCAACGCGCGTAGCCTCCTCTACCACTGCACCTCGTGCTCACATGTGCCGATAATGGATTTTGGTTCCCCACATATTATACTAAACTAAGCATAATTTGATTGTTTAACACCCTAAACGATTTCAAATGAAAAAGTTGTCAACCTCAAAGTTTCATAACTTTTCGAGATCAACAACTTTCATTTTGGTAGTTTCTCCATCCGAGGTCATTTAGGACCTGTCGGCCGATGGGCGGCCGATAGGCCCATTTGCCCGATATGGTCCACAAGATGATTTCAAATCAAAAAGTTGTCAACTGCAAAGTTTCATAACTTTTCAAGATCTACAACTTTCATTTTGGTAGTTTCTCCGTCTGAGGTCATTTACTGCCGACAGGACTATTTGCCCGATATGGCCCACAAGATGATTTCAAATCAAAAAGTGGTCAACTGCAAAGTTTCATAACTTGTCGATATCTACAACTTTCATTTTGGTAGTTTCTCCGTCTGAGGTCATTTAGGACCTGTCGGCCAGTGGGTGGCCGACAGGCCTATTTGCCAGATATGGCCCACAAAATGATTTCAAATCAAAAAGTCGTCAACTACAAAGTTTCATAATTTTTTATGATCTACAACTTTCATTTCGGTAGTTTCTCCGACCAAGGTCATTTAGGACCTGTCGGGCAATGGGCGGCCGACAGACCTATTTGCCCGATATGGCCCACAAAATGATTTCAAATCAAAAAGTCGTCAACTACAAAGTTTCATAAATTTTTATGATCTACAACTTTTATTTTGGTAGTTTCGCCATCCGAGGTCATTTAGGACCTGTCGTCTGGTGGGCGGCCGACAGGCCTATTTGCTCGATATGGCCCACAAGATGATTTTAAATCAAAAAGTTGTCAACTGCAAAGTTTCATAACTTTTCGAGATCTACAACTTTCATTTTGGTAGTTTCTCCGTCTGAGATCATTTAGGACCGACAGGCCTATTTGCCCGATATGGCCCACAAGATGATTTCAAATCAAAAAGTCGTCAACTGCAAAGTTTCATAATTTTTCGAGATCTACAACTTTCATTTTGGTAGTTTCTCCGTCTGAGATCATTTAGGACCGACAGGCCTATTTGCCCGATATGGCCCACAAGATGATTTCAAATCAAAAAGTCGTCAACTGCAAAGTTTCATAATTTTTTATGATCTACAACTTTCATTTTGGTAGTTTCTCCGTCTGAGGTCATTTAGGACCTGTCAGCCAGTGGCCGGCCGACAGGCCTCTTTGCCCGATATGGCCCACAAGATGATTTCAAATCAAAAAGTCATCAACTACAAAGTTTCATAATTTTTTATGATCTACAACTTTCATTTCGGTAGTTTCTCCGACCGATGTCATTTAGGACCTATCGGCCAGTGGGCGGCCCACAGGCCTATTTGCCCGATATGGCCCACAAAATGATTTCAAATCAAAAAGTCATCGACTACAAAGTTTCATAAATTTTTATGATCTACAACTTTCATTTTGGTAGTCTCTCCATCCGAGGTCATTTAGGACCTGTCGTCCGGTGGGCGGCCGACAGGCCTATTTGCCCGATATGGCCCACAAGATGATTTCAAATCAAAAAGTTCTCAACTGCAAAGTTTCATAACTTTTCGAGATCTACAACTTTCATTTTGGTAGTTTCTCCGTCTGAGGTCATTTTGGACCTGTCGGCCAGTGGGCGGCCGACAGGTCTATTTGCCCGATATGGCCCACAAGATGATTTCAAATCAAAAAGTCGTCAACTACAAAGTTTCATAATTTTTTATGATCTACAACTTTCATTTCGGTAGTTTCTCCGACCGAGGTCATTTAGGACATGTTGGTCACCGACCGGCCTATTTGCCCGATGTGGCCCACGTGACGATTTCAAATTAAAAAGTTGTCATCTACGATGTCGTGGCATTTTTCGCGCGAAAATCACACGCTTTGCGCCAGCGAGGATTCGAACCCGCGTCCTCCCAACGCGCGTAGCCTCCTCTACCACTGCACCTTGTGCTCACATGTGCCGATAATGGATTCTGGTTCCCCACATATTATACTAAACTGAGCATAATTTGATTGTTTAACACCCTAAACGATTTCAAATGAAAAAGTTGTCAACTGCAAAGTTTCAGAACTTTTTGAGATCAACAACTTTCATTTTGGTTGTTTCGCCATCCGAGGTCATTTAGGACCTGCCGTCTGGTGGGCGGCCGATAGGCCTATTTGCCCGATATGGCCCACAAGATGATTTCAAATCAAAAAGTTGTCAACTGCAAAGTTTCATAACTTTTCGAGATCTACAACTTTCATTATGGTAGTTTCTCCATCTGAGGTCATTTAGGACCTGTCGGCCAGTGGGCAGCTGATAGGAATATTTGCTCGATATGGCCCACAAGATGACTTCAAATCAAAAAGTCATCAACTACAAAGTTTCATAATTTTTTATGATCTACAACTTTCATTTCGGTAGTTTCTCCGACCGAGGTCATTTAGGACCTGTCGGCTAGTGTGCGGCCGACAGGCCCATTTGCCCGATATGGCCCACAAGATGATTTCCAATCAAAAAGTCGTCAACTACAAAGTTTCATAATTTTTTATGATCTACAACTTTCACTTTGGTAGTTTCTCCGTCTAAGGTTATTTAGGACCTGTCGGCCAGTGGGCGGCCGACAGGCCTATTTGCCCGATATGGCCCACAAGATGATTTCAAATAAAAAGTCGTCAACTACAAAGTTTCATAATTTTTTGTGATCTACAACTTTCATTTTGGTAGTTTCTCCGTCTGAGGTCATTTAGGACGTGTCGGTCACCGACCGGCCTATTTGCCCGATGTGGCCCACATGACGATTTCAAATCAAAAAGTTGTCATATACGATGTCGAGGCATTTTTCGCGCGAAAATCACGTGCTTTGCGCCAGCGAGGATTCGAACCCACGTCCTCCCAACGCGCGTAGCCTCCTCTACCACTGCACCGCGTGCTCACATGTGCCGATAATGGATTTTGGTTCCCCACATATTATACTAAACTGAGCATAATTTGATTGTTTAACACCCTAAACGATTTCAAATGAAAAAGTTGTCAACTTCAAAGTTTCATAACTTTTCGAGATCAACAACTTTTATTTCTGTAGTTTCTCCATCCGAGGTCATTTAGGACCTGTCGTCTGGTGGGCGGCCGACAGGCCTATTTGTCCGATATGGCCCACTAGATGATTTCAAATCAAAAAGTGGTCAACTGCAAAGTTTCATAACTTTTCGAGATCTACAACTTTCATTTTGGTAGTTTCTCCGTCTGAGGTCATTTAGGACCGACATGCCTATTTGCCCGATATGACCCACAAGATGATTTCAAATCAAAAAGTCGTCAACTACAAAGTTTCATAATTTTTTATGATCTACAACTTTCATTATAGTAGTTTCTCCGACCGAGGTCATTTAGGACGTGTCGGTCACCGACCGGCCTATTTGCCCGATGTGGCCCACGTGACGATTTCAAATCAAATGGTTGTCATCTATGATGTCGCTGCATTTTTCGCGCGAAAATCACACGCTTTGCGCCAGCGAGGATTCGAACCAGCGTCCTCCCAACGCGCGTAGCCTCCTCTACCACTGCACCTCGTGCTCACATGTGCCGATAATGGATTTTGGTTCCCCACATATTATACTAAACTAAGCATAATTTGATTGTTTAACACCCTAAACGATTTCAAATGAAAAAGTTGTCAACCTCAAAGTTTCATAACTTTTCGAGATCAACAACTTTCATTTTGGTAGTTTCTCCATCCGAGGTCATTTAGGACCTGTCGTCTGGTGGGCGGCCGACAGGCCTATTTGCTCGATATGGCCCACAAGATGATTTTAAATCAAAAAGTTGTCAACTGCAAAGTTTCATAACTTTTCGAGATCTACAACTTTCATTTTGGTAGTTTCTCCGTCTGAGATCATTTAGGACCGACAGGCCTATTTGCCCGATATGGCCCACAAGATGATTTCAAATCAAAAAGTCGTCAACTGCAAAGTTTCATAATTTTTCGAGATCTACAACTTTCATTTTGGTAGTTTCTCCGTCTGAGATCATTTAGGACCGACAGGCCTATTTGCCCGATATGGCCCACAAGATGATTTCAAATCAAAAAGTCGTCAACTGCAAAGTTTCATAATTTTTTATGATCTACAACTTTCATTTTGGTAGTTTCTCCGTCTGAGGTCATTTAGGACCTGTCAGCCAGTGGCCGGCCGACAGGCCTCTTTGCCCGATATGGCCCACAAGATGATTTCAAATCAAAAAGTCATCAACTACAAAGTTTCATAATTTTTTATGATCTACAACTTTCATTTCGGTAGTTTCTCCGACCGATGTCATTTAGGACCTATCGGCCAGTGGGCGGCCCACAGGCCTATTTGCCCGATATGGCCCACAAAATGATTTCAAATCAAAAAGTCATCGACTACAAAGTTTCATAAATTTTTATGATCTACAACTTTCATTTTGGTAGTCTCTCCATCCGAGGTCATTTAGGACCTGTCGTCCGGTGGGCGGCCGACAGGCCTATTTGCCCGATATGGCCCACAAGATGATTTCAAATCAAAAAGTTCTCAACTGCAAAGTTTCATAACTTTTCGAGATCTACAACTTTCATTTTGGTAGTTTCTCCGTCTGAGGTCATTTTGGACCTGTCGGCCAGTGGGCGGCCGACAGGTCTATTTGCCCGATATGGCCCACAAGATGATTTCAAATCAAAAAGTCGTCAACTACAAAGTTTCATAATTTTTTATGATCTACAAGTTTCATTTCGGTAGTTTCTCCGACCGAGGTCATTTAGGACATGTTGGTCACCGACCGGCCTATTTGCCCGATGTGGCCCACGTGACGATTTCAAATTAAAAAGTTGTCATCTACGATGTCGTGGCATTTTTCGCGCGAAAATCACACGCTTTGCGCCAGCGAGGATTCGAACCCGCGTCCTCCCAACGCGCGTAGCCTCCTCTACCACTGCACCTTGTGCTCACATGTGCCGATAATGGATTCTGGTTCCCCACATATTATACTAAACTGAGCATAATTTGATTGTTTAACACCCTAAACGATTTCAAATGAAAAAGTTGTCAACTGCAAAGTTTCAGAACTTTTTGAGATCAACAACTTTCATTTTGGTTGTTTCGCCATCCGAGGTCATTTAGGACCTGCCGTCTGGTGGGCGGCCGATAGGCCTATTTGCCCGATATGGCCCACAAGATGATTTCAAATCAAAAAGTTGTCAACTGCAAAGTTTCATAACTTTTCGAGATCTACAACTTTCATTATGGTAGTTTCTCCATCTGAGGTCATTTAGGACCTGTCGGCCAGTGGGCAGCTGATAGGAATATTTGCTCGATATGGCCCACAAGATGACTTCAAATCAAAAAGTCATCAACTACAAAGTTTCATAATTTTTTATGATCTACAACTTTCATTTCGGTAGTTTCTCCGACCGAGGTCATTTAGGACCTGTCGGCTAGTGTGCGGCCGACAGGCCCATTTGCCCGATATGGCCCACAAGATGATTTCCAATCAAAAAGTCGTCAACTACAAAGTTTCATAATTTTTTATGATCTACAACTTTCACTTTGGTAGTTTCTCCGTCTAAGGTTATTTAGGACCTGTCGGCCAGTGGGCGGCCGACAGGCCTATTTGCCCGATATGGGCCACAAGATGATTTCAAATAAAAAGTCGTCAACTACAAAGTTTCATAATTTTTTGTGATCTACAACTTTCATTTTGGTAGTTTCTCCGTCTGAGGTCATTTAGGACGTGTCGGTCACCGACCGGCCTATTTGCCCGATGTGGCCCACATGACGATTTCAAATCAAAAAGTTGTCATATACGATGTCGAGGCATTTTTCGCGCGAAAATCACGTGCTTTGCGCCAGCGAGGATTCGAACCCACGTCCTCCCAACGCGCGTAGCCTCCTCTACCACTGCACCGCGTGCTCACATGTGCCGATAATGGATTTTGGTTCCCCACATATTATACTAAACTGAGCATAATTTGATTGTTTAACACCCTAAACGATTTCAAATGAAAAAGTTGTCAACTTCAAAGTTTCATAACTTTTCGAGATCAACAACTTTTATTTCTGTAGTTTCTCCATCCGAGGTCATTTAGGACCTGTCGTCTGGTGGGCGGCCGACAGGCCTATTTGTCCGATATGGCCCACTAGATGATTTCAAATCAAAAAGTGGTCAACTGCAAAGTTTCATAACTTTTCGAGATCTACAACTTTCATTTTGGTAGTTTCTCCGTCTGAGGTCATTTAGGACCGACATGCCTATTTGCCCGATATGACCCACAAGATGATTTCAAATCAAAAAGTCGTCAACTACAAAGTTTCATAATTTTTTATGATCTACAACTTTCATTTTAGTAGTTTCTCCGACCGAGGTCATTTAGGACGTGTCGGTCACCGACCGGCCTATTTGCCCGATGTGGCCCACGTGACGATTTCAAATCAAATGGTTGTCATCTATGATGTCGCTGCATTTTTCGCGCGAAAATCACACGCTTTGCGCCAGCGAGGATTCGAACCCGCGTCCTCCCAACGCGCGTAGCCTCCTCTACCACTGCACCTCGTGCTCACATGTGCCGATAATGGATTTTGGTTCCCCACATATTATACTAAACTAAGCATAATTTGATTGTTTAACACCCTAAACGATTTCAAATGAAAAAGTTGTCAACCTCAAAGTTTCATAACTTTTCGAGATCAACAACTTTCATTTTGGTAGTTTCTCCATCCGAGGTCTTTTAGGACCTGTCGGCCGATGGGCGGCCGATAGGCCTATTTGCCCGATATGGTCCACAAGATGATTTCAAATCAAAAAGTTGTCAACTGCAAAGTTTCATAACTTTTCAAGATCTACAACTTTCATTTTGGTAGTTTCTCCGTCTGAGGTCATTTACTGCCGACAGGACTATTTGCCCGATATGGCCCACAAGATGATTTCAAATCAAAAAGTGGTCAACTGCAAAGTTTCATAACTTGTCGATATCTACAACTTTCATTTTGGTAGTTTCTCCGTCTGAGGTCATTTAGGACCTGTCGGCCAGTGGGTGGCCGACAGGCCTATTTGCCAGATATGGCCCACAAAATGATTTCAAATCAAAAAGTCGTCAACTACAAAGTTTCATAATTTTTTATGATCTACAACTTTCATTTCGGTAGTTTCTCCGACCGAGGTCATTTAGGACCTGTCGGGCAATGGGCGGCCGACAGACCTATTTGCCCGATATGGCCCACAAAATGATTTCAAATCAAAAAGTCGTCAACTACAATGTTTCATAAATTTTTATGATCTACAACTTTCATTTTGGTAGTTTCGCCATCCGAGGTCATTTAGGACCTGTCGTCTGGTGGGCGGCCGACAGGCCTATTTGCTCGATATGGCCCACAAGATGATTTTAAATCAAAAAGTTGTCAACTGCAAAGTTTCATAACTTTTCGAGATCTACAACTTTCATTTTGGTAGTTTCTCCGTCTGAGATCATTTAGGACCGACAGGCCTATTTGCCCGATATGGCCCACAAGATGATTTCAAATCAAAAAGTCGTCAACTGCAAAGTTTCATAATTTTTCGAGATCTACAACTTTCATTTTGGTAGTTTCTCCGTCTGAGATCATTTAGGACCGACAGGCCTATTTGCCCGATATGGCCCACAAGATGATTTCAAATCAAAAAGTCGTCAACTGCAAAGTTTCATAATTTTTTATGATCTACAACTTTCATTTTGGTAGTTTCTCCGTCTGAGGTCATTTAGGACCTGTCAGCCAGTGGCCGGCCGACAGGCCTCTTTGCCCGATATGGCCCACAAGATGATTTCAAATCAAAAAGTCATCAACTACAAAGTTTCATAATTTTTTATGATCTACAACTTTCATTTCGGTAGTTTCTCCGACCGATGTCATTTAGGACCTATCGGCCAGTGGGCGGCCCACAGGCCTATTTGCCCGATATGGCCCACAAAATGATTTCAAATCAAAAAGTCATCGACTACAAAGTTTCATAAATTTTTATGATCTACAACTTTCATTTTGGTAGTCTCTCCATCCGAGGTCATTTAGGACCTGTCGTCCGGTGGGCGGCCGACAGGCCTATTTGCCCGATATGGCCCACAAGATGATTTCAAATCAAAAAGTTCTCAACTGCAAAGTTTCATAACTTTTCGAGATCTACAACTTTCATTTTGGTAGTTTCTCCGTCTGAGGTCATTTTGGACCTGTCGGCCAGTGGGCGGCCGACAGGTCTATTTGCCCGATATGGCCCACAAGATGATTTCAAATCAAAAAGTCGTCAACTATAAAGTTTCATAATTTTTTATGATCTACAACTTTCATTTCGGTAGTTTCTCCGACCGAGGTCATTTAGGACATGTTGGTCACCGACCGGCCTATTTGCCCGATGTGGCCCACGTGACGATTTCAAATCAAAAAGTTGTCATCTACGATGTCGTGGCATTTTTCGCGCGAAAATCACACGCTTTGCGCCAGCGAGGATTCGAACCCGCGTCCTCCCAACGCGCGTAGCCTCCTCTACCACTGCACCTTGTGCTCACATGTGCCGATAATGGATTCTGGTTCCCCACATATTATACTAAACTAAGCATAATTTGATTGTTTAACACCCTAAACGATTTCAAATGAAAAAGTTGTCAACTGCAAAGTTTCAGAACTTTTTGAGATCAACAACTTTCATTTTGGTTGTTTCGCCATCCGAGGTCATTTAGGACCTGCCGTCTGGTGGGCGGCCGATAGGCCTATTTGCCCGATATGGCCCACAAGATGATTTCAAATCAAAAAGTTGTCAACTGCAAAGTTTCATAACTTTTCGAGATCTACAACTTTCATTATGGTAGTTTCTCCATCTGAGGTCATTTAGGACCTGTCGGCCAGTGGGCAGCTGATAGGAATATTTGCTCGATATGGCCCACAAGATGACTTCAAATCAAAAAGTCATCAACTACAAAGTTTCATAATTTTTTATGATCTACAACTTTCATTTCGGTAGTTTCTCCGACCGAGGTCATTTAGGACCTGTCGGCTAGTGTGCGGCCGACAGGCCCATTTGCCCGATATGGCCCACAAGATGATTTCCAATCAAAAAGTCGTCAACTACAAAGTTTCATAATTTTTTATGATCTACAACTTTCACTTTGGTAGTTTCTCCGTCTAAGGTTATTTAGGACCTGTCGGCCAGTGGGCGGCCGACAGGCCTATTTGCCCGATATGGCCCACAAGATGATTTCAAATAAAAAGTCGTCAACTACAAAGTTTCATAATTTTTTGTGATCTACAACTTTCATTTTGGTAGTTTCTCCATCTGAGGTCATTTAGGACGTGTCGGTCACCGACCGGCCTATTTGCCCGATGTGGCCCACATGACGATTTCAAATCAAAAAGTTGTCATATACGATGTCGAGGCATTTTTCGCGTGAAAATCACGTGCTTTGCGCCAGCGAGGATTCGAACCCACGTCCTCCCAACGCGCGTAGCCTCCTCTACCACTGCACCTCGTGCTCACATGTGCCGATAATGGATTTTGGTTCCCCACATATTATACTAAACTGAGCGTAATTTGATTGTTTAACACCCTAAACGATTTCAAATTTAAAAGTTGTCAACTGCAAAGTTTCATAACTTTTCGAGATCAACAACTTTCATTTTGGTAGTTTCTCCATCCGAGGTCATTTAGGACCTGTTGTCTGGTAGGCGGCCGACAGGCCTATTTGCCCGATATGGCCCACAAGATGATTTAAAATCAAAAAGTTGTCAACTGCAAAGTTTCATAACTTTTCGAGATCTACAACTTTCATTTTGGTAGTTTCTCCGTCTGAGGTCATTTAGGACCGACATGCCTATTTGCCCGATATGGCCCACAAGATGATTTCAAATCAAAAAGTCGTCAACTACAAAGTTTCATAATTTTTTATGATCTACAACTTTCATTTCAGTAGTTTCTCCGACCGAGGTCATTTAGGACGTGTCGGTCACCGACCGGCCTATTTGCCCGATGTGGCCCACGTGACGATTTCAAATCAAATGGTTGTCATCTATGATGTCGCTGCATTTTTCGCGCGAAAATCACACGCTTTGCGCCAGCGAGGATTCGAACCCGCGTCCTCCCAACGCGTGTAGCCTCCTCTACCACTGCACCTCGTGCTCACATGTGCCGATAATGGATTTTGGTTCCCCACATATTATACTAAACTAAGCATAATTTGATTGTTTAACACCCTAAACGATTTCAAATGAAAAAGTTGTCAACCTCAAAGTTTCATAACTTTTCGAGATCAACAACTTTTATTTTGGTAGTTTCTCCATCCGAGGTCATTTAGGACCTGTCGGCCGATGGGCGGCCGATAGGCCTATTTGCCCGATATGGTCCACAAGATGATTTCAAATCAAAAAGTTGTCAACTGCAAAGTTTCATAACTTTTCAAGATCTACAACTTTCATTTTGGTAGTTTCTCCGTCTGAGGTCATTTACTGCCGACAGGACTATTTGCCCGATATGGCCCACAAGATGATTTCAAATCAAAAAGTGGTCAACTACAAAGTTTCATAACTTGTCGATATCTACAACTTTCATTTTGGTAGTTTCTCCGTCTGAGGTCATTTAGGACCTGTCGGCCAGTGGGTGGCCGACAGGCCTATTTGCCAGATATGGCCCACAAAATGATTTCAAATCAAAAAGTCGTCAACTACAAAGTTTCATAATTTTTTATGATCTACAACTTTCATTTCGGTAGTTTCTCCGACCGAGGACATTTAGGACCTGTCGGGCAATGGGCGGCCGACGGACCTATTTGCCCGATATGGCCCACAAAATGATTTCAAATCAAAAAGTCATCAACTACAAAGTTTCATAAATTTTTATGATCTACAACTTTCATTTTGGTAGTTTCGCCATCCGAGGTCATTTAGGACCTGTCGTCTGGTGGGCGGCCGACAGGCCTATTTGCTCGATATGGCCCACAAGATGATTTTAAATCAAAAAGTTGTCAACTGCAAAGTTTCATAACTTTTCGAGATCTACAACTTTCATTTTGGTAGTTTCTCCGTCTGAGATCATTTAGGACCGACAGGCCTATTTGCCCGATATGGCCCACAAGATGATTTCAAATCAAAAAGTCGTCAACTGCAAAGTTTCATAATTTTTCGAGATCTACAACTTTCATTTTGGTAGTTTCTCCGTCTGAGATCATTTAGGACCGACAGGCCTATTTGCCCGATATGGCCCACAAGATGATTTCAAATCAAAAAGTCGTCAACTGCAAAGTTTCATAATTTTTTATGATCTACAACTTTCATTTTGGTAGTTTCTCCGTCTGAGGTCATTTAGGACCTGTCAGCCAGTGGGCGGCCGACAGGCCTCTTTGCCCGATATGGCCCACAAGATGATTTCAAATCAAAAAGTCATCAACTACAAAGTTTCATAATTTTTTATGATCTACAACTTTCATTTCGGTAGTTTCTCCGACCGATGTCATTTAGGACCTATCGGCCAGTGGGCGGCCCACAGGCCTATTTGCCCGACATGGCCCACAAAATGATTTCAAATCAAAAAGTCATCGACTACAAAGTTTCATAAATTTTTATGATCTACAACTTTCATTTTGGTAGTCTCTCCATCCGAGGTCATTTAGGACCTGTCGTCCGGTGGGCGGCCGACAGGCCTATTTGCCTGATATGGCCCACAAGATGATTTCAAACCAAAAAGTTGTCAACTGCAAAGTTTCATAACTTTTCGAGATCTACAACTTTCATTTTGGTAGTTTCTCCGTCTGAGGTCATTTAGAACCTGTCGGCCAGTGGGCGGCTGACAGGTCTATTTGCCCGATATGGCCCACAAGATGATTTCAAATCAAAAAGTCGTCAACTACAAAGTTTCATAATTTTTTATGATCTACAACTTTCATTTCGGTAGTTTCTCCGACCGAGGTCATTTAGGACATGTTGGTCACCGACCGGCCTATTTGCCCGATGTGGCCCACGTGACGATTTCAAATCAAAAAGTTGTCATCTACGATGTCGTGGCATTTTTCGCGCGAAAATCACGCGCTTTGCGCCAGCGAGGATTCGAACCTGCGTCCTCCCAACGCGCGTAGCCTCCTCTACCACTGCACCTTGTGCTCACATGTGCCGATAATGGATTCTGGTTCCCCACATATTATACTAAACTAAGCATAATTTGATTGTTTAACACCCTAAACGATTTCAAATGAAAAAGTTGTCAACTGCAAAGTTTCAGAACTTTTTGAGATCAACAACTTTCATTTTGGTTGTTTCGCCATCCGAGGTCATTTAGGACCTGCCGTCTGGTGGGCGGCCGATAGGCCTATTTGCCCGATATGGCCCACAAGATGATTTCAAATCAAAAAGTTGTCAACTGCAAAGTTTCATAACTTTTCGAGATCTACAACTTTCATTATGGTAGTTTCTCCATCTGAGGTCATTTAGGACCTGTCGGCCAGTGGGCAGCTGATAGGAATATTTGCTCGATATGGCCCACAAGATGACTTCAAATCAAAAAGTCATCAACTACAAAGTTTCATAATTTTTTATGATCTACAACTTTCATTTCGGTAGTTTCTCCGACCGAGGTCATTTAGGACCTGTCGGCTAGTGTGCGGCCGACAGGCCCATTTGCCCGATATGGCCCACAAGATGATTTCCAATCAAAAAGTCGTCAACTACAAAGTTTCATAATTTTTTATGATCTACAACTTTCACTTTGGTAGTTTCTCCGTCTAAGGTTATTTAGGACCTGTCGGCCAGTGGGCGGCCGACAGGCCTATTTGCCCGATATGGCCCACAAGATGATTTCAAATAAAAAGTCGTCAACTACAAAGTTTCATAATTTTTTGTGATCTACAACTTTCATTTTGGTAGTTTCTCCATCTGAGGTCATTTAGGACGTGTCGGTCACCGACCGGCCTATTTGCCCGATGTGGCCCACATGACGATTTCAAATCAAAAAGTTGTCATATACGATGTCGAGGCATTTTTCGCGTGAAAATCACGTGCTTTGCGCCAGCGAGGATTCGAACCCACGTCCTCCCAACGCGCGTAGCCTCCTCTACCACTGCACCTCGTGCTCACATGTGCCGATAATGGATTTTGGTTCCCCACATATTATACTAAACTGAGCGTAATTTGATTGTTTAACACCCTAAACGATTTCAAATTTAAAAGTTGTCAACTGCAAAGTTTCATAACTTTTCGAGATCAACAACTTTCATTTTGGTAGTTTCTCCATCCGAGGTCATTTAGGACCTGTTGTCTGGTAGGCGGCCGACAGGCCTATTTGCCCGATATGGCCCACAAGATGATTTAAAATCAAAAAGTTGTCAACTGCAAAGTTTCATAACTTTTCGAGATCTACAACTTTCATTTTGGTAGTTTCTCCGTCTGAGGTCATTTAGGACCGACATGCCTATTTGCCCGATATGGCCCACAAGATGATTTCAAATCAAAAAGTCGTCAACTACAAAGTTTCATAATTTTTTATGATCTACAACTTTCATTTCAGTAGTTTCTCCGACCGAGGTCATTTAGGACGTGTCGGTCACCGACCGGCCTATTTGCCCGATGTGGCCCACGTGACGATTTCAAATCAAATGGTTGTCATCTATGATGTCGCTGCATTTTTCGCGCGAAAATCACACGCTTTGCGCCAGCGAGGATTCGAACCCGCGTCCTCCCAACGCGCGTAGCCTCCTCTACCACTGCACCTCGTGCTCACATGTGCCGATAATGGATTTTGGTTCCCCACATATTATACTAAACTAAGCATAATTTGATTGTTTAACACCCTAAACGATTTCAAATGAAAAAGTTGTCAACCTCAAAGTTTCATAACTTTTCGAGATCAACAACTTTTATTTTGGTAGTTTCTCCATCCGAGGTCATTTAGGACCTGTCGGCCGATGGGCGGCCGATAGGCCTATTTGCCCGATATGGTCCACAAGATGATTTCAAATCAAAAAGTTGTCAACTGCAAAGTTTCATAACTTTTCAAGATCTACAACTTTCATTTTGGTAGTTTCTCCGTCTGAGGTCATTTACTGCCGACAGGACTATTTGCCCGATATGGCCCACAAGATGATTTCAAATCAAAAAGTGGTCAACTACAAAGTTTCATAACTTGTCGATATCTACAACTTTCATTTTGGTAGTTTCTCCGTCTGAGGTCATTTAGGACCTGTCGGCCAGTGGGTGGCCGACAGGCCTATTTGCCAGATATGGCCCACAAAATGATTTCAAATCAAAAAGTCGTCAACTACAAAGTTTCATAATTTTTTATGATCTACAACTTTCATTTCGGTAGTTTCTCCGACCGAGGACATTTAGGACCTGTCGGGCAATGGGCGGCCGACGGACCTATTTGCCCGATATGGCCCACAAAATGATTTCAAATCAAAAAGTCGTCAACTACAAAGTTTCATAAATTTTTATGATCTACAACTTTCATTTTGGTAGTTTCGCCATCCGAGGTCATTTAGGACCTGTCGTCTGGTGGGCGGCCGACAGGCCTATTTGCTCGATATGGCCCACAAGATGATTTTAAATCAAAAAGTTGTCAACTGCAAAGTTTCATAACTTTTCGAGATCTACAACTTTCATTTTGGTAGTTTCTCCGTCTGAGATCATTTAGGACCGACAGGCCTATTTGCCCGATATGGCCCACAAGATGATTTCAAATCAAAAAGTCGTCAACTGCAAAGTTTCATAATTTTTCGAGATCTACAACTTTCATTTTGGTAGTTTCTCCGTCTGAGATCATTTAGGACCGACAGGCCTATTTGCCCGATATGGCCCACAAGATGATTTCAAATCAAAAAGTCGTCAACTGCAAAGTTTCATAATTTTTTATGATCTACAACTTTCATTTTGGTAGTTTCTCCGTCTGAGGTCATTTAGGACCTGTCAGCCAGTGGGCGGCCGACAGGCCTCTTTGCCCGATATGGCCCACAAGATGATTTCAAATCAAAAAGTCATCAACTACAAAGTTTCATAATTTTTTATGATCTACAACTTTCATTTCGGTAGTTTCTCCGACCGATGTCATTTAGGACCTATCGGCCAGTGGGCGGCCCACAGGCCTATTTGCCCGACATGGCCCACAAAATGATTTCAAATCAAAAAGTCATCGACTACAAAGTTTCATAAATTTTTATGATCTACAACTTTCATTTTGGTAGTCTCTCCATCCGAGGTCATTTAGGACCTGTCGTCCGGTGGGCGGCCGACAGGCCTATTTGCCTGATATGGCCCACAAGATGATTTCAAACCAAAAAGTTGTCAACTGCAAAGTTTCATAACTTTTCGAGATCTACAACTTTCATTTTGGTAGTTTCTCCGTCTGAGGTCATTTAGAACCTATCGGCCAGTGGGCGGCTGACAGGTCTATTTGCCCGATATGGCCCACAAGATGATTTCAAATCAAAAAGTCGTCAACTACAAAGTTTCATAATTTTTTATGATCTACAACTTTCATTTCGGTAGTTTCTCCGACCGAGGTCATTTAGGACATGTTGGTCACCGACCGGCCTATTTGCCCGATGTGGCCCACGTGACGATTTCAAATCAAAAAGTTGTCATCTACGATGTCGTGGCATTTTTCGCGCGAAAATCACGCGCTTTGCGCCAGCGAGGATTCGAACCTGCGTCCTCCCAACGCGCGTAGCCTCCTCTACCACTGCACCTTGTGCTCACATGTGCCGATAATGGATTCTGGTTCCCCACATATTATACTAAACTGAGCATAATTTGATTGTTTAACACCCTAAACGATTTCAAATGAAAAAGTTGTCAACTGCAAAGTTTCAGAACTTTTTGAGATCAACAACTTTCATTTTGGTTGTTTCGCCATCCGAGGTCATTTAGGACCTGCTGTCTGGTGGGCGGCCGATAGGCCTATTTGCCCGATATGGCCCACAAGATGATTTCAAATCAAAAAGTTGTCAACTGCAAAGTTTCATAACTTTTCGAGATCTACAACTTTCATTATGGTAGTTTCTCCATCTGAGGTCATTTAGGACCTGTCGGCCAGTGGGCAGCTGATAGGAATATTTGCTCGATATGGCCCACAAGATGATTTCAAATCAAAAAGTCATCAACTACAAAGTTTCATAATTTTTTATGATCTACAACTTTCATTTCGGTAGTTTCTCCGACCGAGGTCATTTAGGACCTGTCGGCTAGTGTGCGGCCGACAGGCCCATTTGCCCGATATGGCCCACAAGATGATTTCCAATCAAAAAGTCGTCAACTACAAAGTTTCATAATTTGTTATGATCTACAACTTTCACTTTGGTAGTTTCTCCGTCTAAGGTTATTTAGGACCTGTCGGCCAGTGGGCGGCCGACAGGCCTATTTGCCCGATATGGCCCACAAGATGATTTCAAATAAAAAGTCGTCAACTACAAAGTTTCATAATTTTTTGTGATCTACAACTTTCATTTTGGTAGTTTCTCCGTCTGAGGTCATTTAGGACGTGTCGGTCACCGACCGGCCTATTTGCCCGATGTGGCCCACGTGACGATTTCAAATCAAAAAGTTGTCATATACGATGTCGAGGCATTTTTCGCTTGAAAATCACGCGCTTTGCGCCAGCGAGGATTCGAACCCACGTCATCCCAATGCGCGTAGCCTCCTCTACCACTGCACCTCGTGCTCACATGTGCCGATAATGGATTTTGGTTCCCCACATATTATACTAAACTGAGCATAATTTGATTGTTTAACACCCTAAACGATTTCAAATGAAAAAGTTGTCAACTTCAAAGTTTCATAACTTTTCGAGATCAACAACTTTTATTTCTGTAGTTTCTCCATCCGAGGTCATTTAGGACCTGTCGTCTGGTGGGCGGCCGACAGGCCTATTTGTCCGATATGGCCCACTAGATGATTTCAAATCAAAAAGTGGTCAACTGCAAAGTTTCATAACTTTTCGAGATCTACAACTTTCATTCTGGTAGTTTCTCCGTCTGAGGTCATTTAGGACCGACATGCCTATTTGCCCGATATGGCCCACAAGATGATTTCAAATCAAAAAGTCGTCAACTACAAAGTTTCATAATTTTTTATGATCTACAACTTTCATTTTAGTAGTTTCTCCGACCGAGGTCATTTAGGACGTGTCGGTCACCGACCGGCCTATTTGCCCGATGTGGCCCACGTGACGATTTCAAATCAAATGGTTGTCATCTATGATGTCGCTGCATTTTTCGCGCGAAAATCATACGCTTTGCGCCAGCGAGGATTCGAACCCGCGTCCTCCCAACGCGCGTAGCCTCCTCTACCACTGCACCTCGTGCTCACATGTGCCGATAATGGATTTTGGTTCCCCACATATTATACTAAACTAAGCATAATTTGATTGTTTAACACCCTAAACGATTTCAAATGAAAAAGTTGTCAACCTCAAAGTTTCATAACTTTTCGAGATCAACAACTTTCATTTTGGTAGTTTCTCCATCCGAGGTCATTTAGGACCTGTCGGCCGATGGGCGGCCGATAGGCCTATTTGCCCGATATGGTCCACAAGATGATTTCAAATCAAAACGTTGTCAACTGCAAAGTTTCATAACTTTTCAAGATCTACAACTTTCATTTTGGTAGTTTCTCCGTCTGAGGTCATTTACTGCCGACAGGACTATTTGCCCGATATGGCCCACAAGATGATTTCAAATCAAAAAGTGGTCAACTGCAAAGTTTCTTAACTTGTCGATATCTACAACTTTCATTTTGGTAGTTTCTCCGTCTGAGGTCATTTAGGACCTGTCGGCCAGTGGGTGGCCGACAGGCCTATTTGCCAGATATGGCCCACAAAATGATTTCAAATCAAAAAGTCGTCAACTACAAAGTTTCATAATTTTTTATGATCTACAACTTTCATTTCGGTAGTTTCTCCGACCGAGGTCATTTAGGACCTGTCGGGCAATGGGCGGCCGACAGACCTATTTGCCCGATATGGCCCACAAAATGATTTCAAATCAAAAAGTCATCAACTACAAAGTTTCATAATTTTTTATGATCTACAACTTTCATTTTGGTAGTTTCTCCATCCGAGGTCATTTAGGACCTGTCGTCTGGTGGGCGGCCGACAGGCCTATTTGCTCGATATGGCCCACAAGATGATTTTAAATGAAAAAGTTGTCAACTGCAAAGTTTCATAACTTTTCGAGATCAACAACTTTCATTTTGGTAGTTTCTCCATCCGAGGTCATTTAGGACCTGTCGTCTGGTAGGCGGCCGACAGGCCTATTTGCCCGATATGGCCCACAAGATGATTTAAAATCAAAAAGTTGTCAACTGCAAAGTTTCATAACTTTTCGAGATCTACAACTTTCATTTTGGTAGTTTCTCCGTCTGAGGTCATTTAGGACCTGTCGGCCAGTGGGCGGCCGACAGGCCTATTTGCCCGATATGGCTCACAAGATGATTTCAAATAAAAAAGTCGTCAACTACAAAGTTTCATAATTTTTTATGATCTACAACTTTTATTTTGGTAGTTTCTCCGACCGAGGTCATTTAGGACGTGTCGGTCACCGACCGGCCCATTTGCCCGATGTGGCCCACGTGACGATTTCAAATCAAAAAGTTGTCAACTACGATGTCGCGGCATTTTTCGCGCGAAAATCACGCGCTTTGCGCCAGTGAGGATTCGAACCCACGTCCTCCCAACGCGCGTAACCTCCTCTACCACTGCACCTCGTGCTCACATGTGCCGATAATGGATTTTGGTTCCCCACATATTATACTAAACTAAGCATAATTTGATTGTTTAACACCCTAAACGATTTCAAATGAAAAAGTTGTCAACTGTAAAGTTTCATAAATTTTCAGGATCAACAAATTTCATTTTGGTAGTTTCTCCATCCGAGGTCATTTAGGACCTGTCGGCCGGTGGGCGGCCGACAGGCCTATTTGCCCGATATGGCCCACAAGATGATTTCAAATCAAAAAGTTGTCAACTGCAAAGTTTCATAACTTTTCGAGATCTACAACTTTCATTTTGGTAGTTTCTCCGTCTGAGGTCATTTAGGACCGACAGGCCTATTTGCCCGATATGGCCCACAAGATGATTTCAAATCAAAAAGTCGTCAACTACAAAGTGTCATAATTTTTTTATGATCTACAACTTTCATTTTGGTAGTTTCTCCGTCCGAGGTCATTTAGGACGTGTCGGTCACCGACCGGCCTATTTGCCCGATATGGCCCACAAGATGATTTCAAATCAAAAAGTCGTCAACTACAAAGTTTCATAATTTTTTATGATCTACAACTTTCATTTCGGTAGTTTCTCCGACCGAGGTCATTTAGGACCTATCGGCCAGTGGGCGGCCGACAGACCTATTTGCCCGATATGGCCCACAAAATGATTTCAAATAAAAAAGTCATCAACTACAAAGTTTCATAAATTTTTATGATCTACAACTTTCATTTTGGTAGTTTCTCCATCCGAGGTCATTTAGGACCTATCGTCCGGTGGGCGGCCGACAGGCCTATTTGCCCGATATGGCCCACAAGATGATTTCAAATCAAAAAGTTGTCAACTGCAAAGTTTCATAACTTTTCGAGATCTACAACTTTCATTTTGGTAGTTTCTCCGTTTGTGGTAATTTAGGACCTGTCGGCCAGTGGGCGGCCGACAGGCCTATTTGCCCGATATGGCCCACAAGATGATTTTAAATCAAAAAGTCGTCAACTACAAAGTTTCATAATTTTTTATGATCTACAACTTTTATTTTGGTAGTTTCTCCATCCGAGGTCATTTAGGACGTGTCGGTCACCGACCGGCCTATTTGCCCGACGTGGCCCACATGACGATTTCAAATCAAAAAGTTGTCATCGATGTCGCGATGTTTTTCGCACGAAAATCACGCGCTTTGCGCCAGCGAGGATTCGAACCCGCGTCCTCCCAACGCGCGTAGCCTCCTCTACCACTGCACCTCGTGCTCACATGTGCCGATAATGGATTTTGGTTCCCCACATATTATACTAAACTGAGCATAATTTGATTGTTTAACACCCTAAACGATTTCAAATGAAAAAGTTGTCGACTGCAAAGTTTCATAACTTTTCGAGATCAACAACTTTCATTTTGGTAGTTTCTCCATCCGAGATCATTTAGGACCTGTAGTCTGGTAGGCGGCCGACAGGCCTATTTGCCCGATATGGCCCACAAGATGATTTAAAATCAAAAAGTTGTCAACTGCAAAGTTTCATAACTTTTCGAGATCTACAACTTTCATTTTGGTAGTTTCTCCGTCTGAGGTCATTTAGGACCTGTCGGCCAGTGGGCGGCCGATAGGCCTATTTGCCCGATATGGCCCACAAGATGATTTCAAATCAAAAAGTCATCAACTTTAAAGTTTCATAACTTTTCGAGATCAAAAACTTTCATTTTGGTAGTTTCTCCATGCGAGGTCATTTAGGACCTGTCGTCTGGTGGGTGGCCGACATGCCTATTTGCCCGATATGGCCCACAAGATGATTTCAAATCAAAAAGTTGTCAACTGCAAAGTTTCATAACTTTTCGAGATCTACAACTTTCGTTTTGGTAGTTTCTCCGTCTGAGGTCATTTAGGACCTGTCGGCCAGTTGGCGGCCGACAGGCCTATTTGCCCGATATGGCCCACAACATGATTTCAAATCAAAAAGTCGTAAATTAAAAAGTTTCATAATTTTTTATGATCTACAACTTTCATTTCGGTAGTTTCTCCGACCGAGGTCATTTAGGACCTGTCGGCCAGTGGGCGGCCGACAGGCCTATTTGCCCGATATGGCCCACAAGATGATTTCAAATCAAAAAGTCGTCAACTACAAAGTTTCATAATTTTTTATGATCTACAACTTTCATTTCGGTAGTTTCTCCGACCGATGTCATTTAGGACGTGTCGGTCACCGACCGGCCCATTTGCCCGATGTGCCCATGTGACGATTTCAAATCAAAAAGTTGTCATCTACGATGTCGCGGCATTTTTCGTGCGAAAATCACGCGCTTTGCGCCAGTGAGGATTCGAACCCACGTCCTCCCAACGCGCGTAGCCTCCTCTACCACTGCACCTCGTGCTCACATGTGCCGATAATGGATTTTGGTTCCCCACATATTATACTAAACTGAGCGTAATTTGATTGTTTAACACCCTAAACGATTTCAAATGAAAAAGTTGTCAACTGCAAAGTTTCATAACTTTTCGAGATCAACAACTTTCATTTTGGTAGTTTCTCCATCCGAGGTCATTTAGGACCTGTTGTCTGGTAGGCGGCCGACAGGCCTATTTGCCCGATATGGCCCACAAGATGATTTAAAATCAAAAAGTTGTCAACTGCAAAGTTTCATAACTTTTCGAGATCTACAACTTTCATTTTGGTAGTTTCTCCGTCTGAGGTCATTTAGGACCTGTCGGCCAGTGGGCGGCCGACGGGCCTATTTGCCCGATATGGCCCACAAGATGATTTCAAATCAAAAAGTCGTCAACAGCGAAGTTTCATAACTTTTCGAGATCAAAAACATTCATTTTGATAGTTTCTCCATCCGAGGTCATTTAGGACCTGTCGTCTGGTGGGTGGCCGACAGGCCTATTTGCCCGATATGGCCCACAAGATGATTTCAAATCAAAAAGTTATCAACTGCAAAGTTTCATAGCTTTTCGAGATCTACAACTTTCGTTTTGGTAGTTTCTCCGTCTGAGGTCATTTAGGACCTGTCGGCCAGTGGGTGGCCGATAGGCCTATTTGCCCGATATGGCCCACAACATGATTTCAAATCAAAAAGTCGTAAATTAAAAAGTTTCATAATTTTTTATGATCTACAACTTTCATTTCGGTAGTTTCTCCGATCGAGGTCATTTAGGACCTGTCGGCCAGTGGGCGGCCGACAGGCCTATTTGCTCGATATGGCCCACAAGATGATTTCAAATCAAAAAGTCGTCAACTACAAAGTTTCATAATTTTTTATGATCTACAACTTTCATTTCGGTAGTTTCTCCGACCGAGGTCATTTAGGACGTGTCGGTCACCGACCGGCCCATTTGCCCGATGTGGCCCATGTGACGATTTCAAATCAAAAAGTTGTCATCTACGATGTCGCGGTATTTTTCGCGCGAAAATCACGCGCTTTGCGCCAGTGAGGATTCGAACCCACGTCCTCCCAACGCGCGTAGCCTCCTCTACCACTGCACCTCGTGCTCACATGTGCCGATAATGGATTTTGGTTCCCCACATATTATACTAAACTGAGCGTAATTTGATTGTTTAACACCCTAAACGATTTCAAATGAAAAAGTTGTCAACTGCAAAGTTTCATAACTTTTCGAGATCAACAACTTTCATTTTGGTAGTTTCTCCATCCGAGGTCATTTAGGACCTGTCGGCCGGTGGGCGGCCGACAGGCCTATTTGCCCGATATGGCCCACAAGATGATTTCAAATCAAAAAGTTGTCAACTGCAAAGTTTCATAAGTTTTCGAGATCTACAACTTTCATTTTGGTAGTTTCTCCGTCTGAGGTCATTTAGGACCTGTCGGCCAGTGGGCGGCCGACAGGCCTATTTGCCCGATATGGCCCACAAGATGATTTCAAATCAAAAAGTCGTCATCTACAAAGTGTCATAATTTTTTTATGATCTACAACTTTCATTTTGGTAGTTTCTCCATCCGAGGTCATTTAGGACGTGTCGGTCACCGACCGGCCTATTTGCCCGATGTGGCCCACATGATGATTTCAAATCAAAAAGTTATCATCTACGATGTCACGGCATTTTTCGCGCAAAAATCACGAGCTTTGCGCCAGCGAGGATTCGAACCCACGTCCTCCCAACGCGCGTAGCCTCCTCTACCACTGCACCTCATGCTCACATGTGCCGATAATGGATTTTGGTTCCCCACATATTATACTAAACTGAGCATTATTTGATTGTTTAACACCCTAAACGATTTCAAATGAAAAAGTTGTCAACTACAAAGTTTCATAACTTTTCAAGATCAACAACTTTCATTTTGGTAGTTTCTCCATCTGAGGTCATTTAGGACCTGTCGGCCGGTGGCCTATTTACCCGATATGGCCCACTAGATGATTTCAAATCAAAAAGTTGTCAGCTGCATATTTTCATAACTTTTCGAGATCTACAACTTTCATTTTGGTAGTTTCTCCGTCTGAGGTTATTTAGGACCTGTCGGCCAGTGGGCGGCCGACAGGCCTATTTGCACGATATGGCCCACAAGATGATTTCAAATAAAAAGTCGTCAACTACAAAGTTTCATAATTTTTTATGATCTACAACTTTCATTTTGGTAGTTTCTCCGTCTGAGGTCATTTAGGACGTGTCGGTCACCGACCGGCCTATTTGCCCGATGTGGCCCACGTGACGATTTCAAATCAAAAAGTTGTCAACTACGATGTCGAGGCATTTTTCGCGTGAAAATCACGCGCTTTGCGCCAGCGAGGATTCGAACCCACGTCCTCCCAACGCGCGTAGCCTCCTCTACCACTGCACCTCATGCTCACATGTGCCGATAATGGATTTTGGTTCCCCACATATTATACTAAACTGGGCATAATTTGATTGTTTAACACCCTAAACGATTTCAAATGAAAAAGTTGTCAACTGCAAAGTTTCATAACTTTTCGAGATCAACAATTTCATTTTTTTAGTTTCTCCATCCGAGGTCATTTAGGACCTGTTGTCCGGTGGGCGGCCGACAGGCCTATTTGCCCGATATGGCCCACAAGATGATTTCAAATCAAAAAGTTGTCAACTGCAAAGTTTCATAAGTTTTCGAGATCTACTACTTTCATTTTGGTAGTTTCTCCGTCTGAGGTCATTTAGGACCTGTCGGCCAGTGGGCGGCCGATAGGTCTATTTGCCCAATATGGCCCACAAGATGATTTCAAATCAAAAAGTTGTCAACTACAAAGTTTCATAATTTTTTATGATGTACAACTTTCATTTCGGTAGTTTCTCCGACTGAGGTCATTTAGGACGTGTCGGTCACCGACCGGCCTATTTGCCCGATGTAGCCCACGTGACGATTTCAAATCAAAAAGTTGTCATCTACGATGTCGCGGCATTTTTCGCGCGAAAATCACACGCTTTGCGCCAGCGAGAATTCGAACCCGCGTCCTCCCAACGCACGTAGCCTCCTCTACCACTGCACCTCGTGCTCACATGTGCCGATAATGGATTTTGGTTCCCCACATAATATACTAAACTGAGCATAATTTGATTGTTTAACACCCTAAACGATTTCAAATGAAAAAGTTGTCAACTGCAAAGTTTCATAACTTTTCGAGATCAATAACTTTCATTTTGGTAGTTTCTCCATCCGAGGTCATTTAGGACCTGTCGGTCGGTGGGCAGCCGACAGCCCTATTTGCCCGATATGGCCCACAAGATGATTTGAAATCAAAAAGTTGTCAACTGCAAAGTTTCATAACTTTTCGAGATCTACAACTTTCATTTTGGTAGTTTCTCCGTCTGAGGTCATTTAGGTCATGTCGGCCAGTGGGCGGCCGACAGGCCTATTTGCCCGATATGGCCCACAAGATGATTTCAAATCAAAAAGTCGTCAACTACAAAGTTTCATAATTTTTTTCTGATCTACAACTTTCATTTTGGTAGTTTCTCCGTCCGAGGTCATTTAGGACGTGTCGGTCACCGATCGGCCTATTTGCCCGATGTGGCCCACATGACGATTTCAAATCAAAAAGTTGTCATCTACGATGTCGCGGCATTTTTCCTGCGAAAATCACGCGCTTTGCGCCATCGAGGATTCGAACCCACATCCTCCCAACGCGCGTAGCCTCCTCTACCACTGCACCTCGTGCTCACTGTTGACGGTCCTTAAGTACCAAATATAGTTATTAAATAAATAAAGAAAAGGATCCAAATGCAACCAACACCTAGACTTAGGGTTTTATCTGACAGAATTCCACGAGTTTTGGTGTTTGTCTGTTTCTGCAGGGGGTTATCAGAAAATACGGAGGAAAGGCCCACACGTCGGGTTTACATAGAGATAATAACGTGTTCACTGATTTTCTATCATCTAGAAGACTCCAGAAGCCACGAGATCGAACGGGAGGCCGAACGGGCCCGGAGGCAGGGCGCCCGCCCTGCTCCCTAGGGAGCCCGCCCTGGCCTGAGAGCCAATCAGGCTCCGTCTCGCGGATTATGCTCCACCGACCTAAGGGATCAAGGAAAACCGTGCGATTAATGTCGGTTTGATCCGACGGCCCACGTTCACTTGAGGGGGCTATATAAGCAGGACCCCTGGCCCCTGGAGGAGGCACTCCCTCATTCTCAATTCTTCAAACCCTAATCTCAGGAGGAGAGTCTCTGATCAAGCCCTAGAGCCACCACATCAACTAGATCTCTAGTATAGCATAGCTACATAGGATTAGAACTAGAAGGAGTCAATCTTCGATTGGTTTCCGGATCTGTCAAGAGGATTCTTGGTAATTCCTTTACTGTTCTTCATTGTTCATCTTTGTTGTTCAATATTATGAATACAACTTTGTTCTATTTCAATATATTGATTATGACTTTGCTCTACTTGTTTATGTTTGCAATTATATTGTTCTTAGTTTATCGTAGTTATACGCTTGGCTTAGTTAGATTGGAATTATATACATGTTTAGGATCGTATAGCGTTTATCCATCGGATCCATGGGTAAATGATAAATATTGTGTAGGCGTGGTGCTTAGACCTTATTTATCTGCGATTGCACCTTATATGCCGGATCGTGGGGTGGTCCGCGATGGTGACAGCTTCGTTGGTTCTTATATAGTCCCCCTCCCGTGTGTAAGGCAGGCAGAGCAACATTATTACGGGGGAGTGATTGCTATGTTTCTCATCTTCCTTGATAATATCACTATGCATGGGCGTAGTCCTTTCTCGCAATGATTGCCAAGTGTACTTGCACTAACTATGATATGCTAGACTTTATAGTTAAGAATAACTTAGGAAATATCTTTGTAGTTCGTCCTAATACCATGCTAATGGCTTGCTAGAATATCTGTTGAGGTGCTTATCATTATTATATGTGGCTAGCTGATCAGATTAATTATCTTTGTCACCATTCATACTTTATCTATATTTTATGTGACACTTACCCCTGTATGCAAGAGATAGATGAATGCTCTCACTTATACATGCAATGATTGATACTCATTCCTATATTCCATTCCATAATCAACATTGATGTTAGTAATCCCTTCCCAGTGGTAAAAATATAAATAACGATACCTGTAATACTTCCCGGTTAAAATGCTACATCGGTATTAATCTGTGCGCTTGCAGATCTTATTTATTATTTATTTAGAAGAGCAGTTGCATATTTCAATACCGCGTCTCTCATGTCATGCTGGGGATGACAACTTGGCTTAAGTGGCATGAGGGATAGGTTCGGCATTTTTGGCGCCGTTATCAGAATTAGAAAACTAAGTCTACTTTTGGTAATGACGTTAAGAATGCCCAACAAGCATTTTTTGCGCCGTTGCCGGGGAAGGTTGATTTACTAACAAGGAATGAATACGGAATTTGAGTCATCATTCGCATCATTAAGTGATTGAGATCATCAATTCTCCCATACAGATTTACCCCTGTATTTTTCCATTCTTATTGTTTTGCAGAGTGATGTATGAATAGAGGATATCTTCCAGAAAATTTTGTTGACAACCCCGAAGCATTAATCAGAAAGGCAAGAGCCAAGCTCAAGAAGTCAACACTTCGACGCAACACTTCATCCAATTCAGAAGACCGCCGAAGTTTCATCCGGAATTTGTCAACAGAGTTCGCAGCCATGGCGAACAAGACGATCCGCGAGTTCTCAGCTCCCACTACGGACAACATCTGCACTGGACCTGCCGCGGCCATCGACAAGAACTTTGAGCTCAAGCCAGGGCTCATCAACATGGTACAAGCCAACCAGTTTTGTGGGAAGCCGCACGAAGATGCAAGTGCTCATCTCCAACACTTCCTGGAGATTTGCAGCACATTCACTTTATTAGATGTTCCCAGAGACGCCATACTACTTCACCTTTTCCCATTCTCACTATTGGGGAGAGCGAAGCAGTGGTTCTACGCGACGAAGGATAAGAACACTACGTGGGCACTCTGCTCTATGAACTTTCTGGCTAAGTTCTTTCCCATGGGCAAGACCAATGCTCTTCGTGGGAAGATTACAAGTTTTCAGCAACAACATGATGAATCCGTTCTAGAAGCATGGGAGCGCTTTCAAGATTACATCCTAGAATGTCCCCATCATGGAATGGAGAGCTGGCTACTTATGCAGACTTTCTATCATGGGCTCATCACTAGTGCTCGTGAGACCATGGATGCTGCAGCTGGAGGCGCATTTCTATCACTCACCATACCACAAGCTACAGCCCTTATGGAGAATATGGCGTCCAACCAAGGTTGGAACGAAGAGAGGACTCAAACACGCAAGAAGGGTGGAGGTATGCACCAGCTCAAGGAGGTAGACATGCTGTCTGCAAAGCTAGACCTACTCATGAAAAAGCTCGATGACAAAGCTGGAGACAAAAGAGAAGTCATGAACGTCTACGACTCTCACATGACTTGTGAGGAATGTGGAGACACTGGACACTCAGGCAATCACTGCCCTGAGATGCTTGAGGATGCAAGGTACATCAACAACAACAACTACTACAACCGTCCTCAACAAAATCAAGGTTGGAATCAACAGAGGCCTAACTACTCAGGTAACTACTCAGGTAATTATCAAGGCAATAACTCTTACAACAACAATAATAATTTTCCACCCCTGAGAGAGTTAGTGTCTAATCAAGGAAAGCTAATGGATAACTTGTCTAAGAAATTGGCATCCAATGATAAAATAATAGAAAACATAAATAATAGAATGGATAATTTCTCTACTGCCATCAAAAACCAAATTAGCTTTAATAAAATGATTGAATCTCAGTTAAATCAAATAGCTGCTGCTGTTCCTGCTACTAACCCCGGTATACCATCACAACCGGAAGGATTAGAATCTACAAATCTTGTAGACATGTGTGATGCAGGTAACTATTGGAGTAATCCCGCTGTCGGAGTACATAATGACCTTCTGGCAGTCAAGAGAGGCGATCCAGGACGCCCCGTCATCCCGATCTCCATCGGCATGGTGGACTTCCCAGAAGCACTCTGTGACTTTGGCTCCAGCGTCAACATTATGCCCAGGGTACTCTATGAAAAATTCTTTACATATCCTTTATTAGAAACAACTATGTGTTTGCAGCTTGCAGATCGGACACTAAGCTTTCCTAAAGGAATATTAAAGAACATGTGTGTCCGAGTTGGTACCTCGTACGCTCCAGCTGACTTCGTGGTGATAGAGACCGGGTCCGATGAGAGGTCACCAGTTATTCTGGGAAGGCCATTCCTGAACACCTCGGGAGCTGTCATCTACGCCAGCGCTGCAAAGATCAACTTCAACATCAAGGGGAGGAAGGAGACGTTTTCCTTCAAGAACAAGATTACACAAATCCCAGAGCAACCCCAACATGAACCAAGGAAGAGGACCAATAGGAGGAACAAGCAGAACAAGAACACCCAAGGACGACCCAGGCATGCCAAGCATTGAGTGCTCAATCAATGGATACTCCTTTCAGAAGGCGCTCTGCGACACTGGATCAGGCGTCAACATAATGGCCACAGTCACCTATCAGCTCTTGTACGGAACCATGCCCTTAAAACCAACATACACTCAGCTCCAGATGGCAGATCAGACATCCCGAAAGGTCGAAGGTATAGTAACCGATGTCCCTGTTAAAATTAACGATCATTTTGTCCATACAGACTTTCAGGTCATTGACATGGGAGACGACGAGTACGATCCACCCATCATCCTAGGAAGACCGTTCCTAGGCACCGTCAAAGCAATCATCTACATTGGAACCGGAGAAGTCCATATGCATTTCACCTCTGAGAAGGTACGCCGCTACTTTAATGACCCTAACTATATAGTTGAAGATTCTAAGCAGGTCAGGACAAGAAGAAGGCGACATAACCGTAACCAAAGGAGGCAAACCATCAAGGACGTATGGGCAGACTATGAAGGAGAGGTCATAAGGCCCGAGGATACACAACAGGAGACCGAAGCACCAAGTCGGGTATGGAAAGCGAAGACAGTTACACAAGAAGAGGAGGCACTGCCGGAACCACCGTCTACGCCACCCAAATCCCAGGACAACTAAGAAGAAAAGAAGTCCTGTTCGGAGGACTTAAAAACACCGAACGCCATGCCAAGAGGTAAACTTGGTAGTTATCATTTTCCCTTTAATTATTGCTTAGTTAATCATGTTCATTCTATCTAAAAAAATGTTGAAAACAATAAGCCCCATGTGACTATGCGAGTGGCATAAAACCCATAAGTACATTCACTGTGGTGGCATAAAAAAATAATAATATATATTTTTTCTGTTCTATAAAAATGAAAATAAAAATAGAGAGTGACATTTATCAAGGAAGCTCAAACATGATAAAGGCTAGATATTTATGCTAACACTTAATCAAGTTCCACGAAGCTTTGTTGTCTATTTGAGCTCCACAGAATTCAGGAAGACTAGCAGATGGAGGACATCCTAATCGCTGTCAGGGTGCTGCCGACATTCAAATACACCTCTGCACCTGCTAGCTACATCAGAAGAAATTACGTCAAGATCCAGCTTGGGGGAGAGCACCCCCATTTATCCCGATAAGTATTTTTATCTACATTTATACCTATGCTTTATTAAAATAAAAAGATGCATAATCATGAAAACCCAAATAAATATTTTGTGTTTATATATATTTGCTTAGTTTAATAAATAAATAAAGTAGCTATGCTAAACTGAATCTTGAAAATAAAGCTCTAGCATGGATATGATGAATAGTTGCTCTGCCTAATTTTTAAATTTGTTCTCTCTCTAGTTTAGACATAACTGTTATAATTTAAAACTGGCTCTAAACCTGAACTAGTGGGAAGAGAACTTGATCTGAAGTCTAAGTTGTTAACGGATATGATATGGGAAGGTTGAGCTGCTGTTTATCTGTTCCTAGAGATGCTAGAATTCTGGAGAATTTTATCTTTGAAAATCTTTAAAATGTTGCATGATGAGTTCCTGTATGATGAGAGTTTAAATTCCTACCACAGCCATATATACATGCTTGTTAGAATAAGAGCCGCACTTTTACTACTTACTGCTTATGGGCATTGAGTGTGGTCAAGCTGTGTAGACCCTTAGGAACTTGTCATGTGGTTAAAATCAAGATTCACTTGCACGTTCACTCATACATGCTGCTTCTACTCCGAAAGTACGCATCCACATATATCCACTCATTTCCATCTCCAGATTCACCCAAAATTATTCTACTCCTGACCCGGGAGAGAATAGCCAAAAACATTATCTCATTCCTGTTATTCCCTGTGAAGTTAATGCTCAAGTCATTTCTACTACCACTTGCTATATTTTCAAAAGAGGGAGATTGCTCTAAAAAAATAATATATAAAAACGAGGAAATAAAAAGGAGCAAGTGCTCGGAACCTCGAAGAAAGAAAAAGTGAGACGAGAGGTAAAAATGGACAAGTGTCCGACAGTAGAATTAGGGGTACAAGATACCCACCTGAGAAAAAAAAGAAGAGAAAATAGAGCATCTCATTCCCCTCAAAAGTTTTAAAAAGCAAGAAAGGTATGTATTCCCTCAAAAAGAGCTTTAGACTTTTGTTATCACCATCATCACCATACACCACTCATTCACCACACATGCACATCTTGATTTGACTTATTGACTTGTTTCTCTGGATCCATGGTTTGACTATGCAATAAATGTTCTATGAGTATGTATACTGTATCTCCCACCTATGAGCTCCAGATATCAAAGCCTTATTAGAGTAGGGTGAGAGAGAAGGCAATGTCACTACGCCTTATACCATAAATACCACATACTTTGAGAGAAAAGGCATATACCATTACTGCCTTGGTAAGGATCCAGAAATACCACAAAAGAGAGACCCGAGAAAGTCATATAAGGAATCTCTGAGTTTTATTTGAAAAATTTGCAAAAACTCCAGTGCTATAGCTGATCAAGAATAAGAGACATGGCGTTTGACTAGACCGTTCTATCTTTTAACCACTCAAGATGCAGGTGACGGTTGCAAGCCCCATGGTGAAATGTAAAATGAGTAAGTTTTAAGTCTTGACAGTTTACTCTAACTCAGGGATGAGACCTTATTTAAAGCATATGTACCGTCAACGTTCAAAGGCGTTGCAGCAACTTCTGATCCATAATGAGTCTATCCTTGCTCAGGGACGAGCAAGAGGTAAGCTTGGGGGAGTTTGTTGACGGTCCTTAAGTACCAAATATAGTTATTAAATAAATAAAGAAAAGGATCCAAATGCAACCAACACCTAGACTTAGGGTTTTATCTGACAGAATTCCACGAGTTTTGGTGTTTGTCTGTTTCTGCAGGGGGTTATCAGAAAATACGGAGGAAAGGCCCACACGTCGGGTTTACATAGAGATAATAACGTGTTCACCGATTTTCTATCATCTAGAAGACTCCAGAAGCCACGAGATCGAACGGGAGGCCGAACGGGCCCGGAGGCAGGGCGCCCGCCCTGCTCCCTAGGGAGCCCGCCCTGGCCTGAGAGCCAATCAGGCTCCGTCTCGCGGATTATGCTCCACCGACCTAAGGGATCAAGGAAAACCGTGCGATTAATGTCGGTTTGATCCGACGGCCCACGTTCACTTGAGGGGGCTATATAAGCAGGACCCCTGGCCCCTGGAGGAGGCACTCCCTCATTCTCAATTCTTCAAACCCTAATCTCAGGAGGAGAGTCTCTGATCAAGCCCTAGAGCCACCACATCAACTAGATCTCTAGTATAGCATAGCTACATAGGATTAGAACTAGAAGGAGTCAATCTTCGATTGGTTTCCGGATCTGTCAAGAGGATTCTTGGTAATTCCTTTACTGTTCTTCATTGTTCATCTTTGTTGTTCAATATTATGAATACAACTTTGTTCTATTTCAATATATTGATTATGACTTTGCTCTACTTGTTTATGTTTGCAATTATATTGTTCTTAGTTTATCGTAGTTATACGCTTGGCTTAGTTAGATTGGAATTATATACATGTTTAGGATCGTATAGCGTTTATCCATCGGATCCATGGGTAAATGATAAATATTGTGTAGGCGTGGTGCTTAGACCTTATTTATCTGCGATTGCACCTTATATGCCGGATCGTGGGGTGGTCCGCGATGGTGACAGCTTCGTTGGTTCTTATATAGTCCCCCTCCCGTGTGTAAGGCAGGCAGAGCAACATTATTACGGGGGAGTGATTGCTATGTTTCTCATCTTCCTTGATAATATCACTATGCATGGGCGTAGTCCTTTCTCGCAATGATTGCCAAGTGTACTTGCACTAACTATGATATGCTAGACTTTATAGTTAAGAATAACTTAGGAAATATCCTTGTAGTTCGTCCTAATACCATGCTAATGACTTGCTAGAATATCTGTTGAGGTGCTTATCATTATTATATGTGGCTAGCTGATCAGATTAATTATCTTTGTCACCATTCATACTTTATCTATATTTTATGTGACACTTACCCCTGTATGCAAGAGATAGATGAATGCTCTCACTTATACATGCAATGATTGATACTCATTCCTATATTCCATTCCATAATCAACATTGATGTTAGTAATCCCTTCCCAGTGGTAAAAATATAAATAACGATACCTGGAATACTTCCTGGTTAAAATGCTACATCGGTATTAATCTGTGCGCTTGCAGATCTTATTTATTATTTATTTAGAAGAACAGTTGCATATTTCAATACCGCGTCTCTCATGTCATGCTGGGGATGACAACTTGGCTTAAGTGGCATGAGGGATAGGTTCGGCATTTTTGGCGCCGTTATCAGAATTAGAAAACTAAGTCTACTTTTGGTAATGACGTTAAGAATGCCCAACACTCACATGTGCCGATAATGGATTTTGGTTCCCCACATATTATACTAAACTGAGCATAATTTGATTGTTTAACACCCTAAATGATTTCAAATGAAAAAGTTATCAACTACAAAGTTTCATAACTTTTCAAGATCAACAACTTTCATTTTGGTAGTTTCTCCATCCGAGGTCATTTAGGACCTGTCGGCCGGTGGGCGGCCGACAGGCCTATTTGCCCGATATGGCCCACAAGATGATTTCAAATCAAAAAGTTGTCAACTGCAAAGTTTCATAACTTTTCGAGATCTACAACTTTCATTTTGGTAGTTTCTCTGTCTGAGGTCATTTAGGTCCTGTCGGCCAGTGGGCGGCCGACAGGCCTATTTGCCCGATATGGCCCACAAGATGATTTCAAATCAAAAAGTCGTCAACTACAAAGTTTCATAATTTTTGATGATCTACAACTTTCATTTTGGTAGTTTCTCCGTCCGAGATCATTTAGGACGTGTCTGTCACCGACCGGCCTATTTGCCCGATGTGGCCCACATGACGATTTCAAATCAAAAAGTTGTCATCTACGATGTCGCGGCATTTTTCGCGCGAAAATCACACGCTTTGCGCCAGCGAGGATTCGAACCCACGTCCTCCCAACGCGCGTAGCCTCCTCTACCACTGCACCTCATGCTCACATGTGCCGATAATGGATTTTGGTTCCCCACATATTATACTAAACTGAGCATAATTTGATTGTTTAACACCCTAAACGATTTCAAATGAAAAAGTTGTCAACTGCAAAGTTTCATAACTTTTCGAGATCAACAACTTTCATTTTGGTAGTTTCTCCATCCGAGGTCATTTAGGACCTGTCGTCCGGTAGGCGGCCGACAGGCCTATTTGCCCGATATGGCCCACAAGATGATTTAAAATCAAAAAGTTGTCAACTGCAAAGTTTCATAACTTTTCGAGATCTACAACTTTCATTTTGGTAGTTTCTCCGTCTGAGGTCATTTAGGACCTGTCGGCCAGTGGGTGCCCGACAGGCCTATTTGCCAGATATGGCCCACAAGATGATTTCAAATCAAAAAGTCGTCAACTGCAAAGTTTCATAACTTTTCGAGATCTAAAACTTTCATTTTGGTAGTTTCTCCATCCGAGGTCATTTAGGACCTGTCGTCTGGTGGGTGGCCGACAGGCCTATTTGCCCGATATGGCCCACAAGATGATTTCAAATTAAAAAGTTGTCAACTGCAAAGTTTCATAACTTTTCGAGCTCTACAACTTTCGTTTTGGTAGTTTCTCCGTCTGAGGTCATTTAGGACCTGTCGGCCAGTGGGCGGCCGACAGGCCTATTTGCCCGATATGGCCCACAACATGATTTCAAATCAAAAAGTCGTAAATTAAAAAGTTTCATAATTTTTTATGATCTACAACTTTTATTTCGGTAGTTTCTCCGACCGAGGTCATTTAGGACCTGTCGGCCAGTGGGCGGCCGACTGGCCTATTTGCCCGATATGGCCCACAAGATGATTTCAAATCAAAAAGTCGTCAACTACAAAGTTTCATAATTTTTTATGATCTACAACTTTCATTTCGGTAGTTTCTCCGACCGAGGTCATTTAGGACATGTCGGTCACCGACCGGCCAATTTGCCCGATGTGGCCCACGTGACGATTTCAAATCAAAAAGTTGTCATCTACGATGTCGCGGCATTTGTCGCGCGAAAATCACGCGCTTTGCGCCAGTGAGGATTCGAACCCACGTCCTCCCAACGCGCGTAGCCTCCTCTACCACTGCACCTCGTGCTCACATGTGCCGATAATGGATTTTGGTTCCCCACATATTATACTAAACTGAGCATAATTTAATTGTTTAACACCCTAAACGATTTCAACTGAAAAAGTTGTCAACTGTAAAGTTTCATAACTTTTCAGGATCAACAACTTTCATTTTGGTAGTTTCTCCATCCGAGGTCATTTAGGACCTGTCGGCCGGTGGGCGGCCGACAGGCCTATTTGCCCGATATGGCCCACAAGATGATTTCAAATCAAAAAGTTGTCAACTGCAAAGTTTCATAAGTTTTCGAGATCTACAACTTTCATTTTGGTAGTTTCTCCGTCTGAGGTCATTTAGGACCTGTCGGCCAGTGGGCGGCCGACAGGCCTATTTGCCCGATATGGCCCACAAGATGATTTCAAATCAAAAAGTCGTCAAGTACAAAGTGTCATAACTTTTCGAGATCAACAATTTCATTTTTTTAGTTTCTCCATCCGAGGTCATTTAGGACCTATTGTCCGGTGGGCGGCCGACAGGCCTATTTGCCCGATATGGCCCACAAGATGATTTCAAATCAAAAAGTTGTCAACTGCAAAGTTTCATAAGTTTTCGAGATCAACAACTTTCATTTTGGTAGTTTCTCCATCCGAGGTCATTTAGGACCTGTCGGCCGGTGGGCGGCCGACAGGTCTATTTGCCTGATATGGCCCACAAGATGATTTCAAATCAAAAAGTTGTCAACTGCAAAGTTTCATAAGTTTTCGAGATCTACTACTTTCATTTTGGTAGTTTCTCCGTCTGAGGTCATTTAGGACCTGTCGGCCAGTGGGCGGCCGATAGGTCTATTTGCCCGATATGGCCCACAAGATGATTTCAAATCAAAAAGTTGTCAACTACAAAGTTTCATAATTTTTTATGATCTACAACTTTCATTTCGGTAGTTTCTCCGACTGAGGTCATTTAGGACCTGTCGGTCACCGACCGGCCTATTTGCCCGATGTAGCCCACGTGACGATTTCAAATCAAAAAGTTGTCATCTACGATGTCGCGGCATTTTTCGCGCGAAAATCACACGCTTTGCGCCAGCGAGGATTCGAACCCGCGTCCTCCCAACGCGCGTAGCCTCCTCTACCACTGCACCTCGTGCTCACATGTGCCGATAATGGATTTTGGATCCCCACATAATATACTAAACTGAGCATAATTTGATTGTTTAACACCCTAAACGATTTCAAATGAAAAAGTTGTCAACTGCAAAGTTTCATAACTTTTCGAGATCAATAACTTTCATTTTGGTAGTTTCTCCATCCGAGGTCATTTAGGACCTGTCGGTCGGTGGGCGGCCGACAGCCCTATTTGCCCGATATGGGCCACAAGATGATTTCAAATCAAAACGTCGTCAACTACAAAGTTTCATAATTTTTTTCTGATCTACAACTTTCATTTTGGTAGTTTCTCCGTCCGAGGTCATTTAGGACGTGTCGGTCACCGACCGGCCTATTTGCCCGATGTGGCCCACATGACGATTTCAAATCAAAAAGTTGTCATCTACGATGTCGCGGCATTTTTCCCACGAAAATCACGCGCTTTGCACCAGCGAGGATTCGAACCCACGTCCTCCCGACGCGCATAGCCTCCTCTACCACTGCACCTCGTGCTCACATGTGCCGATAATGAATTTTGGTTCCCCACATATTATACTAAACTGAGCATAATTTGATTGTTTAACACCCTAAATGATTTCAAATGAAAAAGTTGTCAACTGCAAAGTTTCATAACTTTTCAAGATCAACAACTTTCATTTTGGTAGTTTCTCCATCCGAGGTCATTTAGGACCTGTCGGCCGGTGGGCGGCCGATAGGCCTATTTGCCCGATATGGCCCACAAGATGGTTTCAAATCAAAAAGTCGTCAACTACAAAGTTTCATAATTTTTTTCTGATCTACAACTTTCATTTTGGTAGTTTCTCCGTCCGAGGTCATTTAGGACGTGTCGGTCACCGACCGGCCTATTTGCCCGATGTGGCCCACATGACGATTTCAAATCAAAAAGTTGTCATCTACGATGTCGCGGCATTTTTCCCACGAAAATCACGCGCTTTGCGCCAGCGAGGATTCGAACCCACGTCCTCCCAACGCGCATAGCCTCCTCTACCACTGCACCTCATGCTCACATGTGCCGATAATGGATTTTGGTTCCTCACATATTATACTAAACTGAGCATAATTTGATTGTTTAACACCCTAAATGATTTCAAATGAAAAAGTTGTCAACTGCAAAGTTTCATAACTTTTCAAGATCAACAACTTTCATTTTGGTAGTTTCTCCGTCTGAGGTCATTTAGGACCTGTCGGCCAGTGGGCGGCCGACAGGCCTATTTGCCCGATATGGCCCACAAGATGATTTCAAATCAAAAAGTCGTCAACTACAAAGTGTCATAACTTTTCGAGATCAACAATTTCATTTTTTTAGTTTCTCCATCCGAGGTCATTTAGGACCTATTGTCCGGTGGGCGGCCGACAGGCCTATTTGCCCGATATGGCCCACAAGATGATTTCAAATCAAAAAGTTGTCAACTGCAAAGTTTCATAAGTTTTCGAGATCTACTACTTTCATTTTGGTAGTTTCTCCGTCTGAGGTTATTTAGGACCTGTCGGCCAGTGGGCGGCCGACAGGCCTATTTGCCCGATATGGCCCACAACATGATTTCAAATCAAAAAGTCGTAAATTAAAAAGTTTCATAATTTTTTATGATCTACAACTTTCATTTCGGTAGTTTCTCCGACCGAGGTCATTTAGGACCTGTCGGCCAGTGGGCGGCCGACGGGCCTATTTGCCCGATATGGCCCACAAGATGATTTCAAATCAAAAAGTCGTCAACTACAAAGTTTCATAATTTTTTATGATCTACAACTTTCATTTCGGTAGTTTCTCGACCGAGGTAATTTAGGACGTGTCGGTCACCGACCGGCCCATTTGCCCGATGTGGCCCACGTGACGATTTCAAATCAAAAAGTTGTCATCTACGATGTCGCGGCATTTTTCGCGCGAAAATCACGCGCTTTGCGCCAGTGAGGATTCGAACCCACGTCCTCCCAACGCGCGTAGCCTCCTCTACCACTGCACCTCGTGCTCACATGTGCCGATAATGGATTTTGGTTCCCCACATATTATACTAAACTAAGCATAATTTAATTGTTTAACACCCTAAACGATTTCAACTGAAAAAGTTGTCAACTGTAAAGTTTCATAACTTTTCAGGATCAACAACTTTCATTTTGGTAGTTTCTCCATCCGAGGTCATTTAGGACCTGTCGGCCGGTGGGCGGCCGACAGGTCTATTTGCCCGATATGGCCCACAAGATGATTTCAAATCAAAAAGTTGTCAACTGCAAAGTTTCATAACTTTTCGAGATCAACAATTTCATTTTTTTAGTTTCTCCATCCGAGGTCATTTAGGACCTATTGTCCGGTGGGCGGCCGACAGGCCTATTTGCCCGATATGGCCCACAAGATGATTTCAAATCAAAAAGTTGTCAACTGCAAAGTTTCATAAGTTTTCGAGATCTACTACTTTCATTTTGGTAGTTCTCCGTCTGAGGTCATTTAGGACCTGTCGGCTAGTGGGCGGCCGATAGGTCTATTTGCCCGATATGGCCCACAAGATGATTTCAAATCAAAAAGTTGTCAACTACAAAGTTTCATAATTTTTTATGATCTACAACTTTCATTTCGGTAGTTTCTCCGACTGAGGTCATTTAGGACGTGTCGGTCACCGACCGGCCTATTTGCCCGATGTAGCCCACGTGACGATTTCAAATCAAAAAGTTGTCATCTACGATGTCGCGGCATTTTTCGCGCGAAAATCACACGCTTTGCGCCAGCGAGGATTCGAACCCGCGTCCTCCCAACACGCGTAGCCTCCACTACCACTGCACCTCGTGCTCACATGTGCCGATAATGGATTTTGGATCCCCACATAATATACTAAACTGAGCATAATTTGATTGTTTAACACCCTAAACGATTTCAAATGAAAAAGTTGTCAACTGCAAAGTTTCATAACTTTTCGAGATCAATAACTTTCATTTTGGTAGTTTCTCCATCCGAGGTCATTTAGGACCTGTCGGTCGGTGGGCGGCCGACAGCCCTATTTGCCCGATATGGCCCACAAGATGATTTCAAATCAAAACGTCGTCAACTACAAAGTTTCATAATTTTTTTCTGATCTACAACTTTCATTTTGGTAGTTTCTCCGTCCGAGGTCATTTAGGACGTGTCGGTCACCGACCGGCCTATTTGCCCGATGTGGCCCACATGACGATTTCAAATCAAAAAGTTGTCATCTACGATGTCGCGGCATTTTTCCCACTTAATCACGCGCTTTGCGCTAGCGAGGATTCGAACCCACGTCCTCCCAACGCGCATAGCCTCCTCTACCACTGCACCTCGTGCTCACATGTGCCGATAATGGATTTTGGTTCCCCACATATTATACTAAACTGAGCATAATTTGATTGTTTAACACCCTAAATGATTTCAAATGAAAAAGTTGTCAACTGCAAAGTTTCATAACTTTTCAAGATCAATAACTTTCATTTTGGTAGTTTCTCCATCCGAGGTCATTTAGGACCTGTCGGCCGGTGGGCGGCCGACAAGCCTATTAGCCCGATATGGCCCACAAGATGATTTTAAATCAAAAAGTCGTCAACTACAAAGTTTCATAATTTTTTTCTGATCTACAACTTTCATTTTGGTAGTTTTTCCGTCCGAGGTCATTTAGGACGTGTCGGTCACCGACCGGCCTATTTGCCCGATGTGGCCCACATGACGATTTCAAATCAAAAAGTTGTCATCTACGATGTCGCGGCATTTTTCCCACGAAAATCACGCGCTTTGCGCCAGCGAGGATTCGAACCCACGTCCTCCCAACGCGCGTAGCCTCCTCTACCACTGCACCTCGTGCTCACATGTGCCGATAATGGATTTTGGTTCCCCACATATTATACTAAACTGAGCATAATTTGATTGTTTAACACCCTAAATGATTTCAAATGAAAAAGTTGTCAACTGCAAAGTTTCATAACTTTTCAAGATCAACAACTTTCATTTTGGTAGTTTCTCCGTCTGAGGTCATTTAGGACCTGTCGGCCAGTGGGCGGCCGACAGGCCTATTTGCCTGATATGGCCCACAAGATGATTTCAAATCAAAAAGTCGTCAACTACAAAGTGTCATAACTTTTCGAGATCAACAATTTCATTTTTTTAGTTTCTCCATCCGAGGTCATTTAGGACCTATTGTCCGGTGGGCGGCCGACAGGCCTATTTGCCCGATATGGCCCACAAGATGATTTCAAATCAAAAAGTTGTCAACTGCAAAGTTTCATAAGTTTTCGAGATCTACTACTTTCATTTTGGTAGTTTCTCCGTCTGAGGTCATTTAGGACCTGTCGGCCCGTGGGCGGCCGATAGGTCTATTTGCCCGATATGGCCCACAAGATGATTTCAAATCAAGAAGTTGTCAACTACAAAGTTTCATAATTTTTTATGATCTACAACTTTCATTTCGGTAGTTTCTCCGACTGAGGTCATTTAGGACGTGTCGGTCACCGACCGGCCTATTTGCCCGATGTAGCCCACGTGACGATTTCAAATCAAAAAGTTGTCATCTACGATGTCGCGGCATTTTTTGTGCGAAAATCACACGCTTTGCGCCAGCGAGGATTCGAACCCGCGTCCTCCCAACGCGCGTAGCCTCCTCTACCACTGCACCTCGCGCTCACATGTGCCGATAATGGATTTTGGTTCCCCACATAATATACTAAACTGAGCATAATTTGATTGTTTAACACCCTAAACGATTTCAAATCAAAAAGTTGTCAACTGCAAAAGTTTCATAACTTTTCGAGATCTACAACTTTCATTTTGGTAGTTTCTCCGTCTGAGGTCATTTAGGTCATGTCGGCCAGTGGGCGGCCGACAGGCCTATTTGCCCGATATGGCCCACAAGATGATTTCAAATCAAAAAGTCGTCAACTACAAAGTTTCATAATTTTTTTCTGATCTACAACTTTCATTTTGGTAGTTTCTCCGTCCGAGGTCATTTAGGACGTGTCGGTCACCGACCGGCCTATTTGCCCGATGTGGCCCACATGACGATTTCAAATCAAAAAGTTGTCATCTACGATGTCGCGGCATTTTTCCCACGAAAATCACGCGCTTTGCGCCAGCGAGGATTCGAACCCACGTCCTCCCAACGCGCGTAGCCTCCTCTACACTGCACCTCGTGCTCACATGTGCCGATAATGGATTTTGGTTCCCCACATATTATACTAAACTGAGCATAATTTGATTGTTTAACACCCTAAATGATTTCAAATGAAAAAGTTGTCAACTGCAGAGTTTCATAACTTTTCAAGATCAACAACTTTCATTTTGGTAGTTTCTCCATCCGAGGTCATTTAGGACCTGTCGGCCGGTGGGCGGCCGACAGGCCTATTTGCCCGATATGGCCCACAAGATGATTTCAAATCAAAAAGTCGTCAACTACAAAGTTTCATAATTTTTTTTCTGATCTACAACTTTCATTTTGGTAGTTTCTCCGTCCGAGGTCATTTAGGACGTGTCGGTCACCGACCGGCCTATTTGCCCGATGTGGCCCACATGACGATTTCAAATCAAAAAGTTGTCATCTACGATGTCGCGACATTTTTCCCACGAAAATCACGCGCTTTGCGCCAGCGAGGATTCGAACCCACGTCCTCCCAACGCGCGTAGCCTCCTCTACACTGCACCTCGTGCTCACATGTGCCGATAATGGATTTTGGTTCCCCACATATTATACTAAACTGAGCATAATTTGATTGTTTAACACCCTAAATGATTTCAAATGAAAAAGTTGTCAACTGCAAAGTTTCATAACTTTTCAAGATCAACAACTTTCATTTTGGTAGTTTCTCCATCCGAGGTCATTTAGGACCTGTCGGCCGGTGGGCGGCCGACAGGCCTATTTGCCCGATATGGCCCACAAGATGATTTCAAATCAAAAAGTCGTCAACTACAAAGTTTCATAATTTTTTTCTGATCTACAACTTTCATTTTGGTAGTTTCTCCGTCCGAGGTCATTTAGGACGTGTCGGTCACCGACCGGCCTATTTGCCCGATGTGGCCCACATGACGATTTCAAATCAAAAAGTTGTCATCTACGATGTCGCGGCATTTTTCCCACGAAAATCACGCGCTTTGCGCCAGCGAGGATTCGAACCCATGTCCTCCCAACGCGCGTAGCCTCCTCTACCACTGCACCTCGTGCTCACATGTGCCGATAATGGATTTTGGTTCCCCACATATTATACTAAACTGAGCATAATTTGATTGTTTAACACCCTAAATGATTTCAAATGAAAAAGTTGTCAACTGCAAAGTTTCATAACTTTTCAAGATCAACAACTTTCATTTTGGTAGTTTCTCTGTCTGAGGTCATTTAGGACCTGTCGGCCAGTGGGCGGCCGACAGGCCTATTTGCCCGATATGGCCCACAAGATGATTTCAAATCAAAAAGTCGTCAACTACAAAGTGTCATAATTTTTTTATGATCTACAACTTTCATTTTGGTAGTTTCTCCGTCCGAGGTCATTTAGGACGTGTCGGTCACCGACCGGCCTATTTGCCCGATGTGGCCCACATGATGATTTCAAATCAAAAAGTTGTCATCTACGATGTCAAGGCATTTTTCGTGCAAAAATCACGAGCTTTGCGCCAGCGAGGATTCGAACCCACGTCCTCCCAACGCGCGTAGCCTCCTCTACCACTGCACCTCGTGCTCACATGTGCCGATAATGGATTTTGGTTTCCCACATATTATACTAAACTGAGCATAATTTGATTGTTTAACACCCTAAACGATTTCAAATGAAAAAGTTGTCAACTACAAAGTTTCATAACTTTTCGAGATCAACAACTTTCATTTTGGTAGTTTCTCCATCTGAGGTCATTTAGGACCTGTCGGCCGGTGGGCGGCCGACAGGCCTATTTACCCGATATGGCCCACAAGATGATTTCGAATCAAAAAGTTGTCAGCTGCATATTTTCATAACTTTTTGAGATCTACAACTTTCATTTTGGTAGTTTCTCCGTCTGAGGTTATTTAGGACCTGTCGGGCAGTGGGCGGCCGACAGGCCTATTTGCCCGATATGGCCCACAAGATGATTTCAAATAAAAAGTCGTCAACTACAAAGTTTCATAATTTTTTATGATCCACAACTTTCATTTTGGTAGTTTCTCCGTCTGAGGTCATTTAGGACGTGTCGGTCACCGACCGGCCTATTTGCCCGATGTGGCCCACATGACGATTTCAAATCAAAAAGTTGTCATCTACGATGTCGAGGCATTTTTCGCGTGAAAATCACGCGCTTTGCGCCAGCGAGGATTCGAACCCACGTCCTCCCAACGCGCGTAGCCTCCTCTACCACTGCACCTCATGCTCACATGTGCCGATAATGGATTTTGGTTCCCCACATATTATACTAAACTGGGCATAATTTGATTGTTTAACACCCTAAAGGATTTCAAATGAAAAAGTTGTCAACTGCAAAGTTTCATAACTTTTCGAGATCAACAATTTCATTTTTTTAGTTTCTCCATCCGAGGTCATTTAGGACCTGTTGTCCGGTGGGCGGCCGACAGGCCTATTTGCCCGATATGGCCCACAAGATGATTTCAAATCAAAAAGTTGTCAACTGCAAAGTTTCATAAGTTTTCGAGATCTACTACTTTCATTTTGGTAGTTTCTCCGTCTGAGGTCATTTAGGACCTGTCGGCCAGTGGGCGGCCGATAGGTCTATTTTCCCGATATGGCCCACAAGATGATTTCAAATCAAAAAGTTGTCAACTACAAAGTTTCATAATTTTTTATGATCTACAACTTTCATTTCGGTAGTTTCTCCGACTGAGGTCATTTAGGACGTGTCGGTCACCGACCGGCCTATTTGCCCGATGTAGCCCACGTGACGATTTCAAATCAAAAAGTTGTCATCTACGATGTCGCGGCATTTTTCGCGCGAAAATCACACGCTTTGCGCCAGCGAGGATTCGAACCCGCGTCCTCCCAACGCGCGTAGCCTCCTCTACCAATGCACCTCGTGCTCACATGTGCCGATAATGGATTTTGGTTCCCCACAAAATATACTAAACTGAGCATAATTTGATTGTTTAACACCCTAAACGATTTCAAATGAAAAAGTTGTCAACTGCAAAGTTTCATAACTTTTCGAGATCAATAACTTTCATTCTGGTAGTTTCTCCATCCGAGGTCATTTAGGACCTGTCGGTCGGTGGGCGGCCGACAGCCCTATTTGCCCGATATGGCCCACAAGATGATTTCAAATCAAAAAGTTGTCAACTGCAAAGTTTCATAACTTTTCGAGATCTACAACTTTCATTTTGGTAGTTTCTCCGTCTGAGGTCATTTAGGTCATGTCGGCCAGTGGGCGGCTGACAGGCCTATTTGCCCGATATGGCCCACAAGATGATTTCAAATCAAAAAGTCGTCAACTACAAAGTTTCATAATTTTTTTCTGATCTACAACTTTCATTTTGGTAGTTTCTCCGTCCGAGGTCATTTAGGACGTGTCGGTCACCGACCGGCCTATTTGCCCGATGTGGCCCACATGACGATTTCAAATCAAAAAGTTGTCATCTACGATGTCGCGGCATTTTTCCCGCGAAAATCACGCGCTTTGCGCCAGCGAGGATTCGAACCCACGTCCTCCCAACGCGCGTAGCCTCCTCTACCACTGCACCTCGTGCTCACATGTGCCGATAATGGATTTTGGTTCCCCACATATTATACTAAACTGAGCATAATTTGATTGTTTAACACCCTAAATGATTTCAAATGAAAAAGTTGTCAACTGCAAAGTTTCATAACTTTTCAAGATCAACAACTTTCATTTTGGTAGTTTCTCCATCCGAGGTCATTTAGGACCTGTCGGTCGGTGGGCGGCCGACAGGCCTATTTGCCCGATATGGCCCACAAGATGATTTCAAATCAAAAAGTCGTCAACTACAAAGTTTCATAATTTTTTATGATCTACAACTTTCATTTCGGTAGTTTCTCCGACCGAGGTCATTTAGGACATGTCGGTCACCGACCGGCCAATTTGCCCGATGTGGCCCACGTGACGATTTCAAATCAAAAAGTTGTCATCTACGATGTCGCGGCATTTGTCGCGCGAAAATCACGCGCTTTGCGCCAGTGAGGATTCGAACCCACGTCCTCCCAACGCGCGTAGCCTCCTCTACCACTGCACCTCGTGCTCACATGTGCCGATAATGGATTTTGGTTCCCCACATATTATACTAAACTGAGCATAATTTAATTGTTTAACACCCTAAACGATTTCAACTGAAAAAGTTGTCAACTGTAAAGTTTCATAACTTTTCAGGATCAACAACTTTCATTTTGGTAGTTTCTCCATCCGAGGTCATTTAGGACCTGTCGGCCGGTGGGCGGCCGACAGGCCTATTTGCCTGATATGGCCCACAAGATGATTTCAAATCAAAAAGTTGTCAACTGCAAAGTTTCATAAGTTTTCGAGATCTACAACTTTCATTTTGGTAGTTTCTCCGTCTGAGGTCATTTAGGACCTGTCGGCCAGTGGGCGGCCGACAGGCCTATTTGCCCGATATGGCCCACAAGATGATTTCAAATCAAAAAGTCGTCAAGTACAAAGTGTCATAATTTTTTTATGATCTACAACTTTCATTTTGGTAGTTTCTCCGTCCGAGGTCATTTAGGACGTGTCGGTCACCGACCGGCCTATTTGCCCGATGTGGCCCACATGATGATTTCAAATCAAAAAGTTGTCATCTACGATGTCACGGCATTTTTCGCGCAAAAATCACGAGCTTTGCGCCAGCGAAGATTCGAACCCACGTCCTCCCAACGCGCGTAGCCTCCTCTACCACTGCACCTCGTGCTCACATGTGCCGATAATGGATTTTGGTTCCCCACATATTATACTAAACTGAGCATTATTTGATTGTTTAACACCCTAAACGATTTCAAATGAAAAAGTTGTCAACTGCAAAGTTTCATAACTTTTCAAGATCAACAACTTTCATTTTGGTAGTTTCTCCGTCTGAGGTCATTTAGGACCTGTCGGCCAGTGGGCGGCCGACAGGCCTATTTGCCCGATATGGCCCACAAGATGATTTCAAATCAAAAAGTCGTCAACTACAAAGTGTCATAACTTTTCGAGATCAACAATTTCATTTTTTTAGTTTCTCCATCCGAGGTCATTTAGGACCTATTGTCCGGTGGGCGGCCGACAGGCCTATTTGCCCGATATGGCCCACAAGATGATTTCAAATCAAAAAGTTGTCAACTGCAAAGTTTCATAAGTTTTCGAGATCAACAACTTTCATTTTGGTAGTTTCTCCATCCGAGGTCATTTAGGACCTGTCGGCCGGTGGGCGGCCGACAGGTCTATTTGCCTGATATGGCCCACAAGATGATTTCAAATCAAAAAGTTGTCAACTGCAAAGTTTCATAAGTTTTCGAGATCTACTACTTTCATTTTGGTAGTTTCTCCGTCTGAGGTCATTTAGGACCTGTCGGCCAGTGGGCGGCCGATAGGTCTATTTGCCCGATATGGCCCACAAGATGATTTCAAATCAAAAAGTTGTCAACTACAAAGTTTCATAATTTTTTATGATCTACAACTTTCATTTCGGTAGTTTCTCCGACTGAGGTCATTTAGGACCTGTCGGTCACCGACCGGCCTATTTGCCCGATGTAGCCCACGTGACGATTTCAAATCAAAAAGTTGTCATCTACGATGTCGCGGCATTTTTCGCGCGAAAATCACACGCTTTGCGCCAGCGAGGATTCGAACCCGCGTCCTCCCAACGCGCGTAGCCTCCTCTACCACTGCACCTCGTGCTCACATGTGCCGATAATGGATTTTGGATCCCCACATAATATACTAAACTGAGCATAATTTGATTGTTTAACACCCTAAACGATTTCAAATGAAAAAGTTGTCAACTGCAAAGTTTCATAACTTTTCGAGATCAATAACTTTCATTTTGGTAGTTTCTCCATCCGAGGTCATTTAGGACCTGTCGGTCGGTGGGCGGCCGACAGCCCTATTTGCCCGATATGGGCCACAAGATGATTTCAAATCAAAACGTCATCAACTACAAAGTTTCATAATTTTTTTCTGATCTACAACTTTCATTTTGGTAGTTTCTCCGTCCGAGGTCATTTAGGACGTGTCGGTCACCGACCGGCCTATTTGCCCGATGTGGCCCACATGACGATTTCAAATCAAAAAGTTGTCATCTACGATGTCGCGGCATTTTTCCCACGAAAATCACGCGCTTTGCACCAGCGAGGATTCGAACCCACGTCCTCCCGACGCGCATAGCCTCCTCTACCACTGCACCTCGTGCTCACATGTGCCGATAATGGATTTTGGTTCCCCACATATTATACTAAACTGAGCATAATTTGATTGTTTAACACCCTAAATGATTTCAAATGAAAAAGTTGTCAACTGCAAAGTTTCATAACTTTTCAAGATCAACAACTTTCATTTTGGTAGTTTCTCCATCAGAGGTCATTTAGGACCTGTCGGCCGGTGGGCGGCCGATAGGCTTATTTGCCCGATATGGCCCACAAGATGGTTTCAAATCAAAAAGTCGTCAACTACAAAGTTTCATAATTTTTTTCTGATCTACAACTTTCATTTTGGTAGTTTCTCCGTCCGAGGTCATTTAGGACGTGTCGGTCACCGACCGGCCTATTTGCCCGATGTGGCCCACATGACGATTTCAAATCAAAAAGTTGTCATCTACGATGTCGCGGCATTTTTCCCACGAAAATCACGCGCTTTGCGCCAGCGAGGATTTGAACCCACGTCCTCCCAACGCGCATAGCCTCCTCTACCACTGCACCTCGTGCTCACATGTGCCGATAATGGATTTTGGTTCCTCACATATTATACTAAACTGAGCATAATTTGATTGTTTAACACCCTAAATGATTTCAAATGAAAAAGTTGTCAACTGCAAAGTTTCATAACTTTTCAAGATCAACAACTTTCATTTTGGTAGTTTCTCCGTCTGAGGTCATTTAGGACCTGTCGGCCAGTGGGCGGCCGACAGGCCTATTTGCCCGATATGGCCCACAAGATGATTTCAAATCAAAAAGTCATCAACTACAAAGTGTCATAACTTTTCGAGATCAACAATTTCATTTTTTTAGTTTCTCCATCCGAGGTCATTTAGGACCTATTGTCCGGTGGGCGGCCGACAGGCCTATTTGCCCGATATGGCCCACAAGATGATTTCAAATCAAAAAGTTGTCAACTGCAAAGTTTCATAAGTTTTCGAGATCTACTACTTTCATTTTGGTAGTTTCTCCGTCTGAGGTTATTTAGGACCTGTCGGCCAGTGGGCGGCCGACAGGCCTATTTGCCCGATATGGCCCACAACATGATTTCAAATCAAAAAGTCGTAAATTAAAAAGTTTCATAATTTTTTATGATCTACAACTTTCATTTCGGTAGTTTCTCCGACCGAGGTCATTTAGGACCTGTCGGCCAGTGGGCGGCCGACGGGCCTATTTGCCCGATATGGCCCACAAGATGATTTCAAATCAAAAAGTCGTCAACTACAAAGTTTCATAATTTTTTATGATCTACAACTTTCATTTCGGTAGTTTCTCGACCGAGGTAATTTAGGACGTGTCGGTCACCGACCGGCCCATTTGCCCGATGTGGCCCACGTGACGATTTCAAATCAAAAAGTTGTCATCTACGATGTCGCGGCATTTTTCGCGCGAAAATCACGCGCTTTGCGCCAGTGAGGATTCGAACCCACGTCCTCCCAACGCGCGTAGCCTCCTCTACCACTGCACCTCGTGCTCACATGTGCCGATAATGGATTTTGGTTCCCCACATATTATACTAAACTAAGCATAATTTAATTGTTTAACACCCTAAACGATTTCAACTGAAAAAGTTGTCAACTGTAAAGTTTCATAACTTTTCAGGATCAACAACTTTCATTTTGGTAGTTTCTCCATCCGAGGTCATTTAGGACCTGTCGGCCGGTGGGCGGCCGACAGGCCTATTTGCCCGATATGGCCCACAAGATGATTTCAAATCAAAAAGTTGTCAACTGCAAAGTTTCATAACTTTTCGAGATCAACAATTTCATTTTTTTAGTTTCTCCATCCGAGGTCATTTAGGACCTATTGTCCGGTGGGCGGCCGACAGGCCTATTTGCCCGATATGGCCCACAAGATGATTTCAAATCAAAAAGTTGTCAACTGCAAAGTTTCATAAGTTTTCGAGATCTACTACTTTCATTTTGGTAGTTTCTCCGTCTGAGGTCATTTAGGACCTGTCGGCTAGTGGGCGGCCGATAGGTCTATTTGCCCGATATGGCCCACAAGATGATTTCAAATCAAAAAGTTGTCAACTACAAAGTTTCATAATTTTTTATGATCTACAACTTTCATTTCGGTAGTTTCTCCGACTGAGGTCATTTAGGACGTGTCGGTCACCGACCGGCCTATTTGCCCGATGTAGCCCACGTGACGATTTCAAATCAAAAAGTTGTCATCTACGATGTCGCGGCATTTTTCGCGCGAAAATCACACGCTTTGCGCCAGCGAGGATTCGAACCCGCGTCCTCCCAACACGCGTAGCCTCCACTACCACTGCACCTCATGCTCACATGTTCCGATAATGGATTTTGGATCCCCACATAATATACTAAACTGAGCATAATTTGATTGTTTAACACCCTAAACGATTTCAAATGAAAAAGTTGTCAACTGCAAAGTTTCATAACTTTTCGAGATCAATAACTTTCATTTTGGTAGTTTCTCCATCCGAGGTCATTTAGGACCTGTCGGTCGGTGGGCGGCCGACAGCCCTATTTGCCCGATATGGCCCACAAGATGATTTCAAATCAAAACGTCGTCAACTACAAAGTTTCATAATTTTTTTCTGATCTACAACTTTCATTTTGGTAGTTTCTCCGTCCGAGGTCATTTAGGACGTGTCGGTCACCGACCGGCCTATTTGCCCGATGTGGCCCACATGATGATTTCAAATCAAAAAGTTGTCATCTACGATGTCAAGGCATTTTTCGCGCAAAAATCACGAGCTTTGCGCCAGCGAGGATTCGAACCCACGTCCTCCCAACGCGCGTAGCCTCCTCTACCACTGCACCTCGTGCTCACATGTGCCGATAATGGATTTTGGTTTCCCACATATTATACTAAACTGAGCATAATTTGATTGTTTAACACCCTAAATGATTTCAAATGAAAAAGTTGTCAACTGCAAAGTTTCATAACTTTTCAAGATCAACAACTTTCATTTTGGTAGTTTCTCTGTCTGAGGTCATTTAGGACCTGTCGGCCGGTGGGCGGCCGACAGGCCTATTTACCCGATATGGCCCACAAGATGATTTCGAATCAAAAAGTTGTCAGCTGCATATTTTCATAACTTTTTGAGATCTACAACTTTCATTTTGGTAGTTTCTCCGTCTGAGGTTATTTAGGACCTGTCGGGCAGTGGGCGGCCGACAGGCCTATTTGCCCGATATGGCCCACAAGATGATTTCAAATAAAAAGTCGTCAACTACAAAGTTTCATAATTTTTTATGATCCACAACTTTCATTTTGGTAGTTTCTCCGTCTGAGGTCATTTAGGACGTGTCGGTCACCGACTGGCCTATTTGCCCGATGTGGCCCACATGACGATTTCAAATCAAAAAGTTGTCATCTACGATGTCGAGGCATTTTTCGCGTGAAAATCACGCGCTTTGCGCCAGCGAGGATTCGAACCCACGTCCTCCCAACGCGCGTAGCCTCCTCTACCACTGCACCTCATGCTCACATGTGCCGATAATGGATTTTGGTTCCCCACATATTATACTAAACTGGGCATAATTTGATTGTTTAACACCCTAAACGATTTCAAATGAAAAAGTTGTCAACTGCAAAGTTTCATAACTTTTCGAGATCAACAATTTCATTTTTTTAGTTTCTCCATCCGAGGTCATTTAGGACCTGTTGTCCGGTGGGCGGCCGACAGGCCTATTTGCCCGATATGGCCCACAAGATGATTTCAAATCAAAAAGTTGTCAACTGCAAAGTTTCATAAGTTTTCGAGATCTACTACTTTCATTTTGGTAGTTTCTCCGTCTGAGGTCATTTAGGACCTGTCGGCCAGTGGGCGGCCGATAGGTCTATTTTCCCGATATGGCCCACAAGATGATTTCAAATCAAAAAGTTGTCAACTACAAAGTTTCATAATTTTTTATGATCTACAACTTTCATTTCGGTAGTTTCTCCGACTGAGGTCATTTAGGACGTGTCGGTCACCGACCGGCCTATTTGCCCGATGTAGCCCACGTGACGATTTCAAATCAAAAAGTTGTCATCTACGATGTCGCGGCATTTTTCGCGCGAAAATCACACGCTTTGCGCCAGCGAGGATTCGAACCCGCGTCCTCCCAACGCGCGTAGCCTCCTCTACCAATGCACCTCGTGCTCACATGTGCCGATAATGGATTTTGGTTCCCCACAAAATATACTAAACTGAGCATAATTTGATTGTTTAACACCCTAAACGATTTCAAATGAAAAAGTTGTCAACTGCAAAGTTTCATAACTTTTCGAGATCAATAACTTTCATTCTGGTAGTTTCTCCATCCGAGGTCATTTAGGACCTGTCGGTCGGTGGGCGGCCGACAGCCCTATTTGCCCGATATGGCCCACAAGATGATTTCAAATCAAAAAGTTGTCAACTGCAAAGTTTCATAACTTTTCGAGATCTACAACTTTCATTTTGGTAGTTTCTCCGTCTGAGGTCATTTAGGTCATGTCGGCCAGTGGGCGGCCGACAGGCCTATTTGCCCGATATGGCCCACAAGATGATTTCAAATCAAAAAGTCGTCAACTACAAAGTTTCATAATTTTTTTCTGATCTACAACTTTCATTTTGGTAGTTTCTCCGTCCGAGGTCATTTAGGACGTGTCGGTCACCGACCGGCCTATTTGCCCGATGTGGCCCACATGACGATTTCAAATCAAAAAGTTGTCATCTACGATGTCGCGGCATTTTTCCCGCGAAAATCACGCGCTTTGCGCCAGCGAGGATTCGAACCCACGTCCTCCCAACGCGCGTAGCCTCCTCTACCACTGCACCTCGTGCTCACATGTGCCGATAATGGATTTTGGTTCCCCACATATTATACTAAACTGAGCATAATTTGATTGTTTAACACCCTAAATGATTTCAAATGAAAAAGTTGTCAACTGCAAAGTTTCATAACTTTTCAAGATCAACAACTTTCATTTTGGTAGTTTCTCCATCCGAGGTCATTTAGGACCTGTCGGTCGGTGGGCGGCCGACAGGCCTATTTGCCCGATATGGCCCACAAGATGATTTCAAATCAAAAAGTCGTCAACTACAAAGTTTCATAATTTTTTATGATCTACAACTTTCATTTCGGTAGTTTCTCCGACCGAGGTCATTTAGGACATGTCGGTCACCGACCGGCCAATTTGCCCGATGTGGCCCACGTGACGATTTCAAATCAAAAAGTTGTCATCTACGATGTCGCGGCATTTGTCGCGCGAAAATCACGCGCTTTGCGCCAGTGAGGATTCGAACCCACGTCCTCCCAACGCGCGTAGCCTCCTCTACCACTGCACCTCGTGCTCACATGTGCCGATAATGGATTTTGGTTCCCCACATATTATACTAAACTGAGCATAATTTAATTGTTTAACACCCTAAACGATTTCAACTGAAAAAGTTGTCAACTGTAAAGTTTCATAACTTTTCAGGATCAACAACTTTCATTTTGGTAGTTTCTCCATCCGAGGTCATTTAGGACCTGTCGGCCGGTGGGCGGCCGACAGGCCTATTTGCCCGATATGGCCCACAAGATGATTTCAAATCAAAAAGTTGTCAACTGCAAAGTTTCATAAGTTTTCGAGATCTACAACTTTCATTTTGGTAGTTTCTCCGTCTGAGGTCATTTAGGACCTGTCGGCCAGTGGGCGGCCGACAGGCCTATTTGCCCGATATGGCCCACAAGATGATTTCAAATCAAAAAGTCGTCAAGTACAAAGTGTCATAATTTTTTTATGATCTACAACTTTCATTTTGGTAGTTTCTCCGTCCGAGGTCATTTAGGACGTGTCGGTCACCGACCGGCCTATTTGCCCGATGTGGCCCACATGATGATTTCAAATCAAAAAGTTGTCATCTACGATGTCACGGCATTTTTCGCGCAAAAATCACGAGCTTTGCGCCAGCGAAGATTCGAACCCACGTCCTCCCAACGCGCGTAGCCTCCTCTACCACTGCACCTCGTGCTCACATGTGCCGATAATGGATTTTGGTTCCCCACATATTATACTAAACTGAGCATTATTTGATTGTTTAACACCCTAAACGATTTCAAATGAAAAAGTTGTCAACTGCAAAGTTTCATAACTTTTCAAGATCAACAACTTTCATTTTGGTAGTTTCTCCGTCTGAGGTCATTTAGGACCTGTCGGCCAGTGGGCGGCCGACAGGCCTATTTGCCCGATATGGCCCACAAGATGATTTCAAATCAAAAAGTCGTCAACTACAAAGTGTCATAACTTTTCGAGATCAACAATTTCATTTTTTTAGTTTCTCCATCCGAGGTCATTTAGGACCTATTGTCCGGTGGGCGGCCGACAGGCCTATTTGCCCGATATGGCCCACAAGATGATTTCAAATCAAAAAGTTGTCAACTGCAAAGTTTCATAAGTTTTCGAGATCAACAACTTTCATTTTGGTAGTTTCTCCATCCGAGGTCGTTTAGGACCTGTCGGCCGGTGGGCGGCCGACAGGTCTATTTGCCTGATATGGCCCACAAGATGATTTCAAATCAAAAAGTTGTCAACTGCAAAGTTTCATAAGTTTTCGAGATCTACTACTTTCATTTTGGTAGTTTCTCCGTCTGAGGTCATTTAGGACCTGTCGGCCAGTGGGCGGCCGATAGGTCTATTTGCCCGATATGGCCCACAAGATGATTTCAAATCAAAAAGTTGTCAACTACAAAGTTTCATAATTTTTTATGATCTACAACTTTCATTTCGGTAGTTTCTCCGACTGAGGTCATTTAGGACCTGTCGGTCACCGACCGGCCTATTTGCCCGATGTAGCCCACGTGACGATTTCAAATCAAAAAGTTGTCATCTACGATGTCGCGGCATTTTTCGCGCGAAAATCACACGCTTTGCGCCAGCGAGGATTCGAACCCGCGTCCTCCCAACGCGCGTAGCCTCCTCTACCACTGCACCTCGTGCTCACATGTGCCGATAATGGATTTTGGATCCCCACATAATATACTAAACTGAGCATAATTTGATTGTTTAACACCCTAAACGATTTCAAATGAAAAAGTTGTCAACTGCAAAGTTTCATAACTTTTCGAGATCAATAACTTTCATTTTGGTAGTTTCTCCATCCGAGGTCATTTAGGACCTGTCGGTCGGTGGGCGGCCGACAGCCCTATTTGCCCGATATGGGCCACAAGATGATTTCAAATCAAAACGTCGTCAACTACAAAGTTTCATAATTTTTTTCTGATCTACAACTTTCATTTTGGTAGTTTCTCCGTCCGAGGTCATTTAGGACGTGTCGGTCACCGACCGGCCTATTTGCCCGATGTGGCCCACATGACGATTTCAAATCAAAAAGTTGTCATCTACGATGTCGCGGCATTTTTCCCACGAAAATCACGCGCTTTGCACCAGCGAGGATTCGAACCCACGTCCTCCCGACGCGCATAGCCTCCTCTACCACTGCACCTCGTGCTCACATGTGCCGATAATGGATTTTGGTTCCCCACATATTATACTAAACTGAGCATAATTTGATTGTTTAACACCCTAAATGATTTCAAATGAAAAAGTTGTCAACTGCAAAGTTTCATAACTTTTCAAGATCAACAACTTTCATTTTGGTAGTTTCTCCATCCGAGGTCATTTAGGACCTGTCGGCCGGTGGGCGGCCGATAGGCCTATTTGCCCGATATGGCCCACAAGATGGTTTCAAATCAAAAAGTCGTCAACTACAAAGTTTCATAATTTTTTTCTGATCTACAACTTTCATTTTGGTAGTTTCTCCGTCCGAGGTCATTTAGGACGTGTCGGTCACCGACCGGCCTATTTGCCCGATGTGGCCCACATGACGATTTCAAATCAAAAAGTTGTCATCTACGATGTCGCGGCATTTTTCCCACGAAAATCACGCGCTTTGCGCCAGCGAGGATTTGAACCCACGTCCTCCCAACGCGCATAGCCTCCTCTACCACTGCACCTCGTGCTCACATGTGCCGATAATGGATTTTGGTTCCTCACATATTATACTAAACTGAGCATAATTTGATTGTTTAACACCCTAAATGATTTCAAATGAAAAAGTTGTCAACTGCAAAGTTTCATAACTTTTCAAGATCAACAACTTTCATTTTGGTAGTTTCTCCGTCTGAGGTCATTTAGGACCTGTCGGCCAGTGGGCGGCCGACAGGCCTATTTGCCCGATATGGCCCTCAAGATGATTTCAAATCAAAAAGTCGTCAACTACAAAGTGTCATAACTTTTCGAGATCAACAATTTCATTTTTTTAGTTTCTCCATCCGAGGTCATTTAGGACCTATTGTCCGGTGGGCGGCCGACAGGCCTATTTGCCCGATATGGCCCACAAGATGATTTCAAATCAAAAAGTTGTCAACTGCAAAGTTTCATAAGTTTTCGAGATCTACTACTTTCATTTTGGTAGTTTCTCCGTCTGAGGTTATTTAGGACCTGTCGGCCAGTGGGCGGCCGACAGGCCTATTTGCCCGATATGGCCCACAACATGATTTCAAATCAAAAAGTCGTAAATTAAAAAGTTTCATAATTTTTTATGATCTACAACTTTCATTTCGGTAGTTTCTCCGACCGAGGTCATTTAGGACCTGTCGGCCAGTGGGCGGCCGACAGGCCTATTTGCCCGATATGGCCCACAAGATGATTTCAAATCAAAAAGTCGTCAACTACAAAGTTTCATAATTTTTTATGATCTACAACTTTCATTTCGGTAGTTTCTCGACCGAGGTAATTTAGGACGTGTCGGTCACCGACCGGCCCATTTGCCCGATGTGGCCCACGTGACGATTTCAAATCAAAAAGTTGTCATCTACGATGTCGCGGCATTTTTCGCGCGAAAATCACGCGCTTTGCGCCAGTGAGGATTCGAACCCACGTCCTCCCAACGCGCGTAGCCTCCTCTACCACTGCACCTCGTGCTCACATGTGCCGATAATGGATTTTGGTTCCCCACATATTATACTAAACTAAGCATAATTTAATTGTTTAACACCCTAAACGATTTCAACTGAAAAAGTTGTCAACTGTAAAGTTTCATAACTTTTCAGGATCAACAACTTTCATTTTGGTAGTTTCTCCATCCGAGGTCATTTAGGACCTGTCGGCCGGTGGGCGGCCGACAGGCCTATTTGCCCGATATGGCCCACAAGATGATTTCAAATCAAAAAGTTGTCAACTGCAAAGTTTCATAACTTTTCGAGATCAACAATTTCATTTTTTTAGTTTCTCCATCCGAGGTCATTTAGGACCTATTGTCCGGTGGGCGGCCGACAGGCCTATTTGCCCGATATGGCCCACAAGATGATTTCAAATCAAAAAGTTGTCAACTGCAAAGTTTCATAAGTTTTCGAGATCTACTACTTTCATTTTGGTAGTTTCTCCGTCTGAGGTCATTTAGGACCTGTCGGCTAGTGGGCGGCCGATAGGTCTATTTGCCCGATATGGCCCACAAGATGATTTCAAATCAAAAAGTTGTCAACTACAAAGTTTCATAATTTTTTATGATCTACAACTTTCATTTCGGTAGTTTCTCCGACTGAGGTCATTTAGGACGTGTCGGTCACCGACCGGCCTATTTGCCCGATGTAGCCCACGTGACGATTTCAAATCAAAAAGTTGTCATCTACGATGTCGCGGCATTTTTCGCGCGAAAATCACACGCTTTGCGCCAGCGAGGATTCGAACCCGCGTCCTCCCAACACGCGTAGCCTCCACTACCACTGCACCTCGTGCTCACATGTGCCGATAATGGATTTTGGATCCCCACATAATATACTAAACTGAGCATAATTTGATTGTTTAACACCCTAAACGATTTCAAATGAAAAAGTTGTCAACTGCAAAGTTTCATAACTTTTCGAGATCAATAACTTTCATTTTGGTAGTTTCTCCATCCGAGGTCATTTAGGACCTGTCGGTCGGTGGGCGGCCGACAGCCCTATTTGCCCGATATGGCCCACAAGATGATTTCAAATCAAAACGTCGTCAACTACAAAGTTTCATAATTTTTTTCTGATCTACAACTTTCATTTTGGTAGTTTCTCCGTCCGAGGTCATTTAGGACGTGTCGGTCACCGACCGGCCTATTTGCCCGATGTGGCCCACATGACGATTTCAAATCAAAAAGTTGTCATCTACGATGTCGCGGCATTTTTCCCACTTAATCACGCGCTTTGCGCTAGCGAGGATTCGAACCCACGTCCTCCCAACGCGCATAGCCTCCTCTACCACTGCACCTCGTGCTCACATGTGCCGATAATGGATTTTGGTTCCCCACATATTATACTAAACTGAGCATAATTTGATTGTTTAACACCCTAAATGATTTCAAATGAAAAAGTTGTCAACTGCAAAGTTTCATAACTTTTCAAGATCAATAACTTTCATTTTGGTAGTTTCTCCATCCGAGGTCATTTAGGACCTGTCGGCCGGTGGGCGGCCGACAAGCCTATTAGCCCGATATGGCCCACAAGATGATTTTAAATCAAAAAGTCGTCAACTACAAAGTTTCATAATTTTTTTCTGATCTACAACTTTCATTTTGGTAGTTTTTCCGTCCGAGGTCATTTAGGACGTGTCGGTCACCGACCGGCCTATTTGCCCGATGTGGCCCACATGATGATTTCAAATCAAAAAGTTGTCATCTACGATGTCGCGGCATTTTTCCCACGAAAATCACGCGCTTTGCGCCAGCGAGGATTCGAACCCACGTCCTCCCAACGCGCGTAGCCTCCTCTACCACTGCACCTCGTGCTCACATGTGCCGATAATGGATTTTGGTTCCCCACATATTATACTAAACTGAGCATAATTTGATTGTTTAACACCCTAAATGATTTCAAATGAAAAAGTTGTCAACTGCAAAGTTTCATAACTTTTCAAGATCAACAACTTTCATTTTGGTAGTTTCTCCGTCTGAGGTCATTTAGGACCTGTCGGCCAGTGGGCGACCGACAGGCCTATTTGCCCGATATGGCCCACAAGATGATTTCAAATCAAAAAGTCGTCAACTACAAAGTGTCATAACTTTTCGAGATCAACAATTTCATTTTTTTAGTTTCTCCATCCGAGGTCATTTAGGACCTATTGTCCGGTGGGCGGCCGACAGGCCTATTTGCCCGATATGGCCCACAAGATGATTTCAAATCAAAAAGTTGTCAACTGCAAAGTTTCATAAGTTTTCGAGATCTACTACTTTCATTTTGGTAGTTTCTCCGTCTGAGGTCATTTAGGACCTGTCGGCCAGTGGGCGGCCGATAGGTCTATTTGCCCGATATGGCCCACAAGATGATTTCAAATCAAGAAGTTGTCAACTACAAAGTTTCATAATTTTTTATGATCTACAACTTTCATTTCGGTAGTTTCTCCGACTGAGGTCATTTAGGACGTGTCGGTCACCGACCGGCCTATTTGCCCGATGTAGCCCACGTGACGATTTCAAATCAAAAAGTTGTCATCTACGATGTCGCGGCATTTTTTGCGCGAAAATCACACGCTTTGCGCCAGCGAGGATTCGAACCCGCGTCCTCCCAACGCGCGTAGCCTCCTCTACCACTGCACCTCGTGCTCACATGTGCCGATAATGGATTTTGGTTCCCCACATAATATACTAAACTGAGCATAATTTGATTGTTTAACACCCTAAACGATTTCAAATCAAAAAGTTGTCAACTGCAAAAGTTTCAAAACTTTTCGAGATCTACAACTTTCATTTTGGTAGTTTCTCCGTCTGAGTTCATTTAGGTCATGTCGGCCAGTGGGCGGCCGACAGGCCTATTTGCCCGATATGGCCCACAAGATGATTTCAAATCAAAAAGTCGTCAACTACAAAGTTTCATAATTTTTTTCTGATCTACAACTTTCATTTCGGTAGTTTCTCCGACTGAGGTCATTTAGGACGTGTCGGTCACCGACCGGCCTATTTGCCCGATGTAGCCCACGTGACGATTTCAAATCAAAAAGTTGTCATCTACGATGTCGCGGCATTTTTCGCGCGAAAATCACGCGCTTTGCGCCAGTGAGGATTCGAACCCACGTCCTCCCAACGCGCGTAGCCTCCTCTACCACTGCACCTCGTGCTCACATGTGCCGATAATGGATTTTGGTTCCCCACATATTATACTAAACTAAGCATAATTTAATTGTTTAACACCCTAAACGATTTCAACTGAAAAAGTTGTCAACTGTAAAGTTTCATAACTTTTCAGGATCAACAACTTTCATTTTGGTAGTTTCTCCATCCGAGGTCATTTAGGACCTGTCGGCCGGTGGGCGGCCGACAGGCCTATTTGCCCGATATGGCCCACAAGATGATTTCAAATCAAAAAGTTGTCAACTGCAAAGTTTCATAAGTTTTCGAGATCTACAACTTTCATTTTGGTAGTTTCTCCGTCTGAGGTCATTTAGGACCTGTCGGCCAGTGGGCGGCCGACAGGCCTATTTGCCCGATATGGCCCACAAGATGATTTCAAATCAAAAAGTCGTCAAGTACAAAGTGTCATAATTTTTTTATGATCTACAACTTTCATTTTGGTAGTTTCTCCGTCCGAGGTCATTTAGGACGTGTCGGTCACCGACCGGCCTATTTGCCCGATGTGGCCCACATGATGATTTCAAATCAAAAAGTTGTCATCTACGATGTCACGGCATTTTTCGCGCAAAAATCACGAGCTTTGCGCCAGCGAAGATTCGAACCCACGTCCTCCCAACGCGCGTAGCCTCCTCTACCACTGCACCTCGTGCTCACATGTGCCGATAATGGATTTTGGTTCCCCACATATTATACTAAACTGAGCATTATTTGATTGTTTAACACCCTAAACGATTTCAAATGAAAAAGTTGTCAACTGCAAAGTTTCATAACTTTTCAAGATCAACAACTTTCATTTTGGTAGTTTCTCCGTCTGAGGTCATTTAGGACCTGTCGGCCAGTGGGCGGCCGACAGGCCTATTTGCCCGATATGGCCCACAAGATGATTTCAAATCAAAAAGTCATCAACTACAAAGTGTCATAACTTTTCGAGATCAACAATTTCATTTTTTTAGTTTCTCCATCCGAGGTCATTTAGGACCTATTGTCCGGTGGGCGGCCGACAGGCCTATTTGCCCGATATGGCCCACAAGATGATTTCAAATCAAAAAGTTGTCAACTGCAAAGTTTCATAAGTTTTCGAGATCAACAACTTTCATTTTGGTAGTTTCTCCATCCGAGGTCATTTAGGACCTGTCGGCCGGTGGGCGGCCGACAGGTCTATTTGCCTGATATGGCCCACAAGATGATTTCAAATCAAAAAGTTGTCAACTGCAAAGTTTCATAAGTTTTCGAGATCTACTACTTTCATTTTGGTAGTTTCTCCGTCTGAGGTCATTTAGGACCTGTCGGCCAGTGGGCGGCCGATAGGTCTATTTGCCCGATATGGCCCACAAGATGATTTCAAATCAAAAAGTTGTCAACTACAAAGTTTCATAATTTTTTATGATCTACAACTTTCATTTCGGTAGTTTCTCCGACTGAGGTCATTTAGGACCTGTCGGTCACCGACCGGCCTATTTGCCCGATGTAGCCCACGTGACGATTTCAAATCAAAAAGTTGTCATCTACGATGTCGCGGCATTTTTCGCGCGAAAATCACACGCTTTGCGCCAGCGAGGATTCGAACCCGCGTCCTCCCAACGCGCGTAGCCTCCTCTACCACTGCACCTCGTGCTCACATGTGCCGATAATGGATTTTGGATCCCCACATAATATACTAAACTGAGCATAATTTGATTGTTTAACACCCTAAACGATTTCAAATGAAAAAGTTGTCAACTGCAAAGTTTCATAACTTTTCGAGATCAATAACTTTCATTTTGGTAGTTTCTCCATCCGAGGTCATTTAGGACCTGTCGGTCGGTGGGCGGCCGACAGCCCTATTTGCCCGATATGGGCCACAAGATGATTTCAAATCAAAACGTCGTCAACTACAAAGTTTCATAATTTTTTTCTGATCTACAACTTTCATTTTGGTAGTTTCTCCGTCCGAGGTCATTTAGGACGTGTCGGTCACCGACCGGCCTATTTGCCCGATGTGGCCCACATGACGATTTCAAATCAAAAAGTTGTCATCTACGATGTCGCGGCATTTTTCCCACGAAAATCACGCGCTTTGCACCAGCGAGGATTCGAACCCACGTCCTCCCGACGCGCATAGCCTCCTCTACCACTGCACCTCGTGCTCACATGTGCCGATAATGGATTTTGGTTCCCCACATATTATACTAAACTGAGCATAATTTGATTGTTTAACACCCTAAATGATTTCAAATGAAAAAGTTGTCAACTGCAAAGTTTCATAACTTTTCAAGATCAACAACTTTCATTTTGGTAGTTTCTCCATCCGAGGTCATTTAGGACCTGTCGGCCGGTGGGCGGCCGATAGGCCTATTTGCCCGATATGGCCCACAAGATGGTTTCAAATCAAAAAGTCGTCAACTACAAAGTTTCATAATTTTTTTCTGATCTACAACTTTCATTTTGGTAGTTTCTCCGTCCGAGGTCATTTAGGACGTGTCGGTCACCGACCGGCCTATTTGCCCGATGTGGCCCACATGACGATTTCAAATCAAAAAGTTGTCATCTACGATGTCGCGGCATTTTTCCCACGAAAATCACGCGCTTTGCGCCAGCGAGGATTTGAACCCACGTCCTCCCAACGCGCATAGCCTCCTCTACCACTGCACCTCGTGCTCACATGTGCCGATAATGGATTTTGGTTCCTCACATATTATACTAAACTGAGCATAATTTGATTGTTTAACACCCTAAATGATTTCAAATGAAAAAGTTGTCAACTGCAAAGTTTCATAACTTTTCAAGATCAACAACTTTCATTTTGGTAGTTTCTCCGTCTGAGGTCATTTAGGACCTGTCGGCCAGTGGGCGGCCGACAGGCCTATTTGCCCGATATGGCCCTCAAGATGATTTCAAATCAAAAAGTCGTCAACTACAAAGTGTCATAACTTTTCGAGATCAACAATTTCATTTTTTTAGTTTCTCCATCCGAGGTCATTTAGGACCTATTGTCCGGTGGGCGGCCGACAGGCCTATTTGCCCGATATGGCCCACAAGATGATTTCAAATCAAAAAGTTGTCAACTGCAAAGTTTCATAAGTTTTCGAGATCTACTACTTTCATTTTGGTAGTTTCTCCGTCTGAGGTTATTTAGGACCTGTCGGCCAGTGGGCGGCCGACAGGCCTATTTGCCCGATATGGCCCACAACATGATTTCAAATCAAAAAGTCGTAAATTAAAAAGTTTCATAATTTTTTATGATCTACAACTTTCATTTCGGTAGTTTCTCCGACCGAGGTCATTTAGGACCTGTCGGCCAGTGGGCGGCCGACAGGCCTATTTGCCCGATATGGCCCACAAGATGATTTCAAATCAAAAAGTCGTCAACTACAAAGTTTCATAATTTTTTATGATCTACAACTTTCATTTCGGTAGTTTCTCGACCGAGGTAATTTAGGACGTGTCGGTCACCGACCGGCCCATTTGCCCGATGTGGCCCACGTGACGATTTCAAATCAAAAAGTTGTCATCTACGATGTCGCGGCATTTTTCGCGCGAAAATCACGCGCTTTGCGCCAGTGAGGATTCGAACCCACGTCCTCCCAACGCGCGTAGCCTCCTCTACCACTGCACCTCGTGCTCACATGTGCCGATAATGGATTTTGGTTCCCCACATATTATACTAAACTAAGCATAATTTAATTGTTTAACACCCTAAACGATTTCAACTGAAAAAGTTGTCAACTGTAAAGTTTCATAACTTTTCAGGATCAACAACTTTCATTTTGGTAGTTTCTCCATCCGAGGTCATTTAGGACCTGTCGGCCGGTGGGCGGCCGACAGGCCTATTTGCCCGATATGGCCCACAAGATGATTTCAAATCAAAAAGTTGTCAACTGCAAAGTTTCATAACTTTTCGAGATCAACAATTTCATTTTTTTAGTTTCTCCATCCGAGGTCATTTAGGACCTATTGTCCGGTGGGCGGCCGACAGGCCTATTTGCCCGATATGGCCCACAAGATGATTTCAAATCAAAAAGTTGTCAACTGCAAAGTTTCATAAGTTTTCGAGATCTACTACTTTCATTTTGGTAGTTTCTCCGTCTGAGGTCATTTAGGACCTGTCGGCTAGTGGGCGGCCGATAGGTCTATTTGCCCGATATGGCCCACAAGATGATTTCAAATCAAAAAGTTGTCAACTACAAAGTTTCATAATTTTTTATGATCTACAACTTTCATTTCGGTAGTTTCTCCGACTGAGGTCACTTAGGACGTGTCGGTCACCGACCGGCCTATTTGCCCGATGTAGCCCACGTGACGATTTCAAATCAAAAAGTTGTCATCTACGATGTCGCGGCATTTTTCGCGCGAAAATCACACGCTTTGCGCCAGCGAGGATTCGAACCCGCGTCCTCCCAACACGCGTAGCCTCCACTACCACTGCACCTCGTGCTCACATGTGCCGATAATGGATTTTGGATCCCCACATAATATACTAAACTGAGCATAATTTGATTGTTTAACACCCTAAACGATTTCAAATGAAAAAGTTGTCAACTGCAAAGTTTCATAACTTTTCGAGATCAATAACTTTCATTTTGGTAGTTTCTCCATCCGAGGTCATTTAGGACCTGTCGGTCGGTGGGCGGCCGACAGCCCTATTTGCCCGATATGGCCCACAAGATGATTTCAAATCAAAACGTCGTCAACTACAAAGTTTCATAATTTTTTTCTGATCTACAACTTTCATTTTGGTAGTTTCTCCGTCCGAGGTCATTTAGGACGTGTCGGTCACCGACCGGCCTATTTGCCCGATGTGGCCCACATGACGATTTCAAATCAAAAAGTTGTCATCTACGATGTCGCGGCATTTTTCCCACTTAATCACGCGCTTTGCGCTAGCGAGGATTCGAACCCACGTCCTCCCAACGCGCATAGCCTCCTCTACCACTGCACCTCGTGCTCACATGTGCCGATAATGGATTTTGGTTCCCCACATATTATACTAAACTGAGCATAATTTGATTGTTTAACACCCTAAATGATTTCAAATGAAAAAGTTGTCAACTGCAAAGTTTCATAACTTTTCAAGATCAATAACTTTCATTTTGGTAGTTTCTCCATCCGAGGTCATTTAGGACCTGTCGGCCGGTGGGCGGCCGACAAGCCTATTAGCCCGATATGGCCCACAAGATGATTTTAAATCAAAAAGTCGTCAACTACAAAGTTTCATAATTTTTTTCTGATCTACAACTTTCATTTTGGTAGTTTTTCCGTCCGAGGTCATTTAGGACGTGTCGGTCACCGACCGGCCTATTTGCCCGATGTGGCCCACATGATGATTTCAAATCAAAAAGTTGTCATCTACGATGTCGCGGCATTTTTCCCACGAAAATCACGCGCTTTGCGCCAGCGAGGATTCGAACCCACGTCCTCCCAACGCGCGTAGCCTCCTCTACCACTGCACCTCGTGCTCACATGTGCCGATAATGGATTTTGGTTCCCCACATATTATACTAAACTGAGCATAATTTGATTGTTTAACACCCTAAATGATTTCAAATGAAAAAGTTGTCAACTGCAAAGTTTCATAACTTTTCAAGATCAACAACTTTCATTTTGGTAGTTTCTCCGTCTGAGGTCATTTAGGACCTGTCGGCCAGTGGGCGACCGACAGGCCTATTTGCCCGATATGGCCCACAAGATGATTTCAAATCAAAAAGTCGTCAACTACAAAGTGTCATAACTTTTCGAGATCAACAATTTCATTTTTTTAGTTTCTCCATCCGAGGTCATTTAGGACCTATTGTCCGGTGGGCGGCCGACAGGCCTATTTGCCCGATATGGCCCACAAGATGATTTCAAATCAAAAAGTTGTCAACTGCAAAGTTTCATAAGTTTTCGAGATCTACTACTTTCATTTTGGTAGTTTCTCCGTCTGAGGTCATTTAGGACCTGTCGGCCAGTGGGCGGCCGATAGGTCTATTTGCCCGATATGGCCCACAAGATGATTTCAAATCAAGAAGTTGTCAACTACAAAGTTTCATAATTTTTTATGATCTACAACTTTCATTTCGGTAGTTTCTCCGACTGAGGTCATTTAGGACGTGTCGGTCACCGACCGGCCTATTTGCCCGATGTAGCCCACGTGACGATTTCAAATCAAAAAGTTGTCATCTACGATGTCGCGGCATTTTTTGCGCGAAAATCACACGCTTTGCGCCAGCGAGGATTCGAACCCGCGTCCTCCCAACGCGCGTAGCCTCCTCTACCACTGCACCTCGTGCTCACATGTGCCGATAATGGATTTTGGTTCCCCACATAATATACTAAACTGAGCATAATTTGATTGTTTAACACCCTAAACGATTTCAAATCAAAAAGTTGTCAACTGCAAAAGTTTCAAAACTTTTCGAGATCTACAACTTTCATTTTGGTAGTTTCTCCGTCTGAGTTCATTTAGGTCATGTCGGCCAGTGGGCGGCCGACAGGCCTATTTGCCCGATATGGCCCACAAGATGATTTCAAATCAAAAAGTCGTCAACTACAAAGTTTCATAATTTTTTTCTGATCTACAACTTTCATTTTGGTAGTTTCTCCGTCCGAGGTCATTTAGGACGTGTCGGTCACCGACCGGCCTATTTGCCCGATGTGGCCCACATGACGATTTCAAATCAAAAAGTTGTCATCTACGATGTCGCGGCATTTTTCCCACGAAAATCACGCGCTTTGCGCCAGCGAGGATTCGAACCCACGTCCTCCCAACGCGCGTAGCCTCCTCTACACTGCACCTCGTGCTCACATGTGCCGATAATGGATTTTGGTTCCCCACATATTATACTAAACTGAGCATAATTTGATTGTTTAACACCCTAAATGATTTCAAATGAAAAAGTTGTCAACTGCAGAGTTTCATAACTTTTCAAGATCAACAACTTTCATTTTGGTAGTTTCTCCATCCGAGGTCATTTAGGACCTGTCGGCCGGTGGGCGGCCGACAGGCCTATTTGCCCGATATGGCCCACAAGATGATTTCAAATCAAAAAGTCGTCAACTACAAAGTTTCATAATTTTTTTTCTGATCTACAACTTTCATTTTGGTAGTTTCTCCGTCCGAGGTCATTTAGGACGTGTCGGTCACCGACCGGCCTATTTGCCCGATGTGGCCCACATGACGATTTCAAATCAAAAAGTTGTCATCTACGATGTCGCGACATTTTTCCCACGAAAATCACGCGCTTTGCGCCAGCGAGGATTCGAACCCACGTCCTCCCAACGCGCGTAGCCTCCTCTACACTGCACCTCGTGCTCACATGTGCCGATAATGGATTTTGGTTCCCCACATATTATACTAAACTGAGCATAATTTGATTGTTTAACACCCTAAATGATTTCAAATGAAAAAGTTGTCAACTGCAAAGTTTCATAACTTTTCAAGATCAACAACTTTCATTTTGGTAGTTTCTCCATCCGAGGTCATTTAGGACCTGTCGGCCGGTGGGCGGCCGACAGGCCTATTTGCCCGATATGGCCCACAAGATGATTTCAAATCAAAAAGTCGTCAACTACAAAGTTTCATAATTTTTTTCTGATCTACAACTTTCATTTTGGTAGTTTCTCCGTCCGAGGTCATTTAGGACGTGTCGGTCACCGACCGGCCTATTTGCCCGATGTGGCCCACATGACGATTTCAAATCAAAAAGTTGTCATCTACGATGTCGTGGCATTTTTCCCACGAAAATCACGCGCTTTGCGCCAGCGAGGATTCGAACCCATGTCCTCCCAACGCGCGTAGCCTCCTCTACCACTGCACCTCGTGCTCACATGTGCCGATAATGGATTTTGGTTCCCCACATATTATACTAAACTGAGCATAATTTGATTGTTTAACACCCTAAATGATTTCAAATGAAAAAGTTGTCAACTGCAAAGTTTCATAACTTTTCAAGATCAACAACTTTCATTTTGGTAGTTTCTCTGTCTGAGGTCATTTAGGACCTGTCGGCCAGTGGGCGGCCGACAGGCCTATTTGCCCGATATGGCCCACAAGATGATTTCAAATCAAAAAGTCATCAACTACAAAGTGTCATAATTTTTTTATGATCTACAACTTTCATTTTGGTAGTTTCTCCGTCCGAGGTCATTTAGGACGTGTCGGTCACCGACCGGCCTATTTGCCCGATGTGGCCCACATGATGATTTCAAATCAAAAAGTTGTCATCTACGATGTCAAGGCATTTTTCGCGCAAAAATCACGAGCTTTGCGCCAGCGAGGATTCGAACCCACGTCCTCCCAACGCGCGTAGCCTCCTCTACCACTGCACCTCGTGCTCACATGTGCCGATAATGGATTTTGGTTTCCCACATATTATACTAAACTGAGCATAATTTGATTGTTTAACACACTAAACGATTTCAAATGAAAAAGTTGTCAACTACAAAGTTTCATAACTTTTCGAGATCAACAACTTTCATTTTGGTAGTTTCTCCATCTGAGGTCATTTAGGACCTGTCGGCCGGTGGGCGGCCGACAGGCCTATTTACCCGATATGGCCCACAAGATGATTTCGAATCAAAAAGTTGTCAGCTGCATATTTTCATAACTTTTTGAGATCTACAACTTTCATTTTGGTAGTTTCTCCGTCTGAGGTTATTTAGGACCTGTCGGGCAGTGGGCGGCCGACAGGCCTATTTGCCCGATATGGCCCACAAGATGATTTCAAATAAAAAGTCGTCAACTACAAAGTTTCATAATTTTTTATGATCCACAACTTTCATTTTGGTAGTTTCTCCGTCTGAGGTCATTTAGGACGTGTCGGTCACCGACCGGCCTATTTGCCCGATGTGGCCCACATGACGATTTCAAATCAAAAAGTTGTCATCTACGATGTCGAGGCATTTTTCGCGTGAAAATCACGCGCTTTGCGCCAGCGAGGATTCGAACCCACGTCCTCCCAACGCGCGTAGCCTCCTCTACCACTGCACCTCATGCTCACATGTGCCGATAATGGATTTTGGTTCCCCACATATTATACTAAACTGGGCATAATTTGATTGTTTAACACCCTAAACGATTTCAAATGAAAAAGTTGTCAACTGCAAAGTTTCATAACTTTTCGAGATCAACAATTTCATTTTTTTAGTTTCTCCATCCGAGGTCATTTAGGACCTGTTGTCCGGTGGGCGGCCGACAGGCCTATTTGCCCGATATGGCCCACAAGATGATTTCAAATCAAAAAGTTGTCAACTGCAAAGTTTCATAAGTTTTCGAGATCTACTAATTTCATTTTGGTAGTTTCTCCGTCTGAGGTCATTTAGGACCTGTCGGCCAGTGGGCGGCCGATAGGTCTATTTTCCCGATATGGCCCACAAGATGATTTCAAATCAAAAAGTTGTCAACTACAAAGTTTCATAATTTTTTATGATCTACAACTTTCATTTCGGTAGTTTCTCCGACTGAGGTCATTTAGGACGTGTCGGTCACCGACCGGCCTATTTGCCCGATGTAGCCCACGTGACGATTTCAAATCAAAAAGTTGTCATCTACGATGTCGCGGCATTTTTCGCGCGAAAATCACACGCTTTGCGCCAGCGAGGATTCGAACCCGCGTCCTCCCAACGCGCGTAGCCTCCTCTACCAATGCACCTCGTGCTCACATGTGCCGATAATGGATTTTGGTTCCCCACAAAATATACTAAACTGAGCATAATTTGATTGTTTAACACCCTAAACGATTTCAAATGAAAAAGTTGTCAACTGCAAAGTTTCATAACTTTTCGAGATCAATAACTTTCATTCTGGTAGTTTCTCCATCCGAGGTCATTTAGGACCTGTCGGTCGGTGGGCGGCCGACAGCCCTATTTGCCCGATATGGCCCACAAGATGATTTCAAATCAAAAAGTTGTCAACTGCAAAGTTTCATAACTTTTCGAGATCTACAACTTTCATTTTGGTAGTTTCTCCGTCTGAGGTCATTTAGGTCATGTCGGCCAGTGGGCGGCCGACAGGCCTATTTGCCCGATATGGCCCACAAGATGATTTCAAATCAAAAAGTCGTCAACTACAAAGTTTCATAATTTTTTTCTGATCTACAACTTTCATTTTGGTAGTTTCTCCGTCCGAGGTCATTTAGGACGTGTCGGTCACCGACCGGCCTATTTGCCCGATGTGGCCCACATGACGATTTCAAATCAAAAAGTTGTCATCTACGATGTCGCGGCATTTTTCCCGCGAAAATCACGCGCTTTGCGCCAGCGAGGATTCGAACCCACGTCCTCCCAACGCGCGTAGCCTCCTCTACCACTGCACCTCGTGCTCACATGTGCTGATAATGGATTTTGGTTCCCCACATATTATACTAAACTGAGCATAATTTGATTGTTTAACACCCTAAATGATTTCAAATGAAAAAGTTGTCAACTGCAAAGTTTCATAACTTTTCAAGATCAACAACTTTCATTTTGGTAGTTTCTCCATCCGAGGTCATTTAGGACCTGTCGGTCGGTGGGCGGCCGACAGGCCTATTTGCCCGATATGGCCCACAAGATGATTTCAAATCAAAAAGTTGTCATCTACGATGTCGCGGCATTTTTCGCGCGAAAATCACACGCTTTGCGCCAGCGAGGATTCGAACCCATGTCCTCCCAACGCGCGTAGCCTCCTCTACCACTGCACCTCATGCTCACATATGCCGATAATGGATTTTGGTTCCCCACATATTATACTAAACTGAGCATAATTTGATTGTTTAACACCCTAAACGATTTCAAATGAAAAAGTTGTCAACTGCAAAGTTTCATAACTTTTCGAGATCAACAACTTTTATTTCTGTAGTTTCTTCATCAGAGGTCATTTAGGACCTGTCGTCTGGTGGGCGGCCGACAGGCCTATTTGCCCGATATGGCCCACAAGATGATTTCAAATCAAAAAGTGGTCAACTGCAAAGTTTCATAAGTTTTCGAGATCTACTACTTTCATTTTGGTAGTTTCTCCATCTGAGGTCATTTAGGACCTGTCGGCCAGTGGGCGGCCGATAGGTCTATTTGCCCGATATGGCCCACAAGATGATTTCAAATCAAAAAGTTGTCAACTACAAAGTTTCATAATTTTTTATGATCTACAACTTTCATTTTGGTAGTTTCTCCGTCCGAGGTCATTTAGGACGTGTCGGTCACCGACCGACCTATTTGCCCGATGTGGCCCACATGATGATTTCAAATCAAAAAGTTGTCATCTACGATGTCGCGGCATTTTTCGCGCAAAAATCACGCGCTTTGCGCCAGCAAGGATTTTAACCCACGTCCTCCCAACACGCGTAGCCTCCTCTACCACTGCACCTCGTGCTCACATGTGCCGATAATGGATTTTGGTTCCCCACATATTATACTAAACTGAGCATAATTTGATTGTTTAACACCCTAAACGATTTCAAATGAAAAGTTGTCAACTGCAAAGTTTCATAACTTTTCGAGATCAACAACTTTCATTTTGGTAGTTTCTCCATCCGAGGTCATTTAGGACCTGTCGGCCGGTGGGCGGCCGACAGGCCTATTTGCCCGATATGGCCCACAAGATGATTTCAAATCAAAAAGTTGTCAACTGCAAAGTTTCATAACTTTTCGAGATCTACAACTTTCATTTTGGTAGTTTCTCCGTCTGAGGTCATTTAGGACCTGTCATCCAGTGGGCGGCCGATAGGCCTATTTGCCCGATATGGCCCACAAGATGATTTCAAATCAAAATGTCGTCAACTACAAAGTTTCATAATTTTTTATGATCTACAACTTTCATTTTGGTAGTTTCTCCGTCCGAGGTCATTTAGGACATGTCGGTCACCAACCGGCCTATTTGCCCGATGTGGCCCACATGACGATTTCAATTCAAAAAGTTATCATCTACGATGTCGCAGCATTTTTCGCGCGAAAATCACGCGCTTTGCGCCAGCGAGGATTCGAACCCACGTCCTCCCAACGCACGTAGCCTCCTCTATCACTGCACCTCATGCTCACATGTGCCGATGATGGATTTTGGTTCCCCACATATTATACTAAACTAAGCATAATTTGATTGTTTAACACCCTAAACGATTTCAAATGAAAAAGTTGTCAACTGCAAAGTTTCATAACTTTTCGAGATCAACAACTTTTATTTCTGTAGTTTCTTCATCAGAGGTCATTTAGGACCTGTCGTCTGGTGGGCGGCCGACAGGCCTATTTGCCCGATATGGCCCACAAGATGATTTCAAATCAAAAAGTGGTCAACTGCAAAGTTTCATAACTTTTCGAGATCTACAACTTTCATTTTGGTAGTTTCTCCATCTGAGGTCATTTAGGACCTGTCGGCCAGTGGGCGGCCGACAGGCCTATTTGCCCGATATGGCCCACAAGATGATTTCAAATAAAAAAGTCGTCAACTACAAAGTTTCATAATTTTTTATGATCTACAACTTTTATTTCGGTAGTTTCTCCGACCGAGGTCATTTAGGACGTGTCGGTCACCGACCGGCCCATTTGCCCGATGTGGCCCACGTGATGATTTCAAATCAAAAAGTTGTCATCTACGATGTTGCGGCATTTTTCGCGCGAAAATCACGCGCTTTGCGCCAGTGAGGATTCGAACCCACGTCCTCCCAACGCGCGTAGCCTCCTCTACCACTGCACCTCGTGCTCACATGTGCCGATAATGGATTTTGGTTCCCCACATATTATACTAAACTGAGCATAATTTGATTGTTTAACACCCTAAACGATTTCAAATGAAAAAGTTGTCAACTGTAAAGTTTCATAACTTTTCAGGATCAACAACTTTCATTTTGGTAGTTTCTCCATCCGAGGTCATTTAGGACCTGTCGGCCGGTGGGCGGCCGACAGGCCTATTTGCCCGATATGGCCCACAAGATGATTTCAAATCAAAAAGTTGTCAACTGCAAAGTTTCATAACTTTTTGAGATCTACAACTTTCATTTTGGTAGTTTCTCCGTCTGAGGTCATTTAGGACCTGTCGGCCAGTGGACGGCCGACAGGCCTATTTGCTCGATATGGCCCACAAGATGATTTCAAATCAAAAAGTCGTCAACTACAAAGTGTCATAATTTTTTTATGATCTACAACTTTCATTTTGGTAGTTTCTCCGTCCGAGGTCATTTAGGACGTGTCGGTCACCGACCGGCCTATTTGCCCGATGTGGCCCACATGTTGATTTCAAATCAAAAAGTTGTCATCTACGATGTCCCGGCATTTTTCGCGCAAAAATCACGAGCTTTGCGCCAGCGAGGATTCGAACCCACGTCCTCCCAACGTGCGTAGCCTCCTCTACCACTGCACCTCGTGCTCACATGTGCCGATAATGGATTTTGGTTCCCCACATATTATACTAAACTGAGCATTATTTGATTGTTTAACACCCTAAACGATTTCAAATGAAAAAGTTGTCAACTACAAAGTTTCATAACTTTTCGAGATCAACAACTTTCATTTTGGTAGTTTCTCCATCTGAGGTCATTTAGGACCTGTCGGCCGGTGGGCGGCCGACAGGCCTATTTACCCGATATGGCCCACAAGATGATTTCAAATCAAAAAGTTGTCAGCTGCATATTTTCATAACTTTTCGAGATCTACAACTTTCATTTTGGTAGTTTCTCCGTCTGAGGTTATTTAGGACCTGTCGGCCAGTGGGCGGCCGACAGGCCTATTTGCCCGATATGGCCCACAAGATGATTTCAAATAAAAAGTCGTCAACTACAAAGTTTCATAATTTTTTATGATCTACAACTTTCATTTTGGTAGTTTCTCCGTCTGAAGTCATTTAGGACGTGTCGGTCACCGACCGGCCTATTTGCCCGATGTGGCCCACACGACGATTTCAAATCAAAAAGTTGTCATCTACGATGTCGCGGCATTTTTCGCGCAAAAATCACGCGCTTTGCGCCAGCGAGGATTTTAACCCACGTCCTCCCAACACGCGTAGCCTCCTCTACCACTGCACCTCGTGCTCACATGTGTCGATAATGGATTTTGGTTCCCCACATATTATACTAAACTGAGCATAATTTGATTGTTTAACACCCTAAACGATTTCAAATGAAAAAGTTGTCAACTGCAAAGTTTCATAACTTTTCGAGATCAACAACTTTCATTTTGGTAGTTTCTCCATCCGAGGTCATTTAGGACATGTCGGCCGGTGGGCGGCCGACAGGCCTATTTGCCCGATATGGCCCACAAGATGATTTCAAATCAAAAAGTTGTCAACTGCAAAGTTTCATAACTTTTCGAGATCTACAACTTTCATTTTGGTAGTTTCTCCGTCTGAGGTCATTTAGGACCTGTCATCCAGTGGGCGGCCGATAGGCCTATTTGCCCGATATGGCACACAAGATGATTTCAAATCAAAAAGTCGTCAACTACAAAGTTTCATAATTTTTTATGATCTAGAACTTTCATTTTGGTAGTTTCTCCGTCCGAGATCATTTAGGACATGTCGGTCACCGACCGGCCTATTTGCCCGATGTGGCCCACATGACGATTTCAAATCAAAAAGTTGTCATCTACGATGTCGCGGCATTTTTCGCGCGAAAATCACGCGCTTTGCGCCAGCGAGGATTCGAACCCACGTCCTCCCAACGCGCGTAGCCTCCTCTACAACTGCACCTCATGCTCACATGTGCCGATGATGGATTTTGGTTCCCCACATATTATACTAAACTAAGCATAATTTGATTGTTTAACACCCTAAACGATTTCAAATGAAAAAGTTGTCAACTGCAAAGTTTCATAACTTTTTGAGATCAACAACTTTTATTTCTGTAGTTTCTTCATCAGAGGTCATTTAGGACCTGTCGTCTGGTGGGCGGCCGACAGGCCTATTTGCCCGATATGGCCCACAAGATGATTTCAAATCAAAAAGTGGTCAACTGCAAAGTTTCATAACTTTTCGAGATCTACAACTTTCATTTTGGTAGTTTCTCCGTCTGAGGTCATTTAGGACCTGTCGGCCAGTGGGCGGCCGACAGGCCTATTTGCCCGATATGCCCACAAGATGATTTCAAATCAAAAAGTCGTCAACTACAAAGTTTCATAATTTTTTATGACCTACAACTTTTATTTCGGTAGTTTCTCCGACCGAGGTCATTTAGGACGTGTCGGTCACCGACCGGCCCATTTGCCCGATGTGGCCCACATGACGATTTCAAATCAAATTGTTGTCATCTACGATGTCGCGGCATTTTTCGCACAAAAATCACGCGCTTTGCGCCAGCGAGGATTCGAACCCGCGTCCTCCCAACGCGCGTAGCCTCCTCTACCACTGCACCTTGTGCTCACATGTGCCGATAATGGATTTTGGTTTCCCACATATTATACTAAAATAAGCATAATTTGATTGTTTAACACCCTAAACGATTTCAAATGAAAAAGTTGTCAACTGCAAAGTTTCATAACTTTTCAAGATCAACAACTTTCATTTTGGTAGTTTCTCCATCCGAGGTCATTTAGGACCTGTCGGCCGGTGGGCGGCCGACAGGCCTATTTGCCCGATATGGCCCACAAGATGATTTCAAATCAAAAAGTCGTCAACTACAAAGTTTCATAATTTTTTTCTGATCTACAACTTTCATTTTGGTAGTTTCTCCGTCCGAGGTCATTTAGGACGTGTCGGTCACCGACCGGCCTATTTGCCCGATGTGGCCCACATGACGATTTCAAATCAAAAAGTTGTCATCTACGATGTCGCGGCATTTTTCCCACGAAAATCACGCGCTTTGCACCAGCGAGGATTCGAACCCATGTCCTCCCAACGCGCGTAGCCTCCTCTACCACTGCACCTCGTGCTCACATGTGCCGATAATGGATTTTGGTTCCCCACATATTATACTAAACTGAGCATAATTTGATTGTTTAACACCCTAAATGATTTCAAATGAAAAAGTTGTCAACTGCAAAGTTTCATAACTTTTCAAGATCAACAACTTTCATTTTGGTAGTTTCTCTGTCTGAGGTCATTTAGGACCTGTCGGCCAGTGGGCGGCCGACAGGCCTATTTGCCCGATATGGCCCACAAGATGATTTCAAATCAAAAAGTCGTCAACTACAAAGTGTCATAATTTTTTTATGATCTACAACTTTCATTTTGGTAGTTTCTCCGCCCGAGGTCATTTAGGACGTGTCGGTCACCGACCGGCCTATTTGCCCGATGTGGCCCACATGATGATTTCAAATCAAAAAGTTGTCATCTACGATGTCAAGGCATTTTTCGCGCAAAAATCACGAGCTTTGCGCCAGCGATGATTCGAACCCACGTCCTCCCAACGCGCGTAGCCTCCTCTACCACTGCACCTCGTGCTCACATGTGCCGATAATGGATTTTGGTTTCCCACATATTATACTAAACTGAGCATAATTTGATTGTTTAACACCCTAAACGATTTCAAATGAAAAAGTTGTCAACTACAAAGTTTCATAACTTTTCGAGATCAACAACTTTCATTTTGGTAGTTTCTCCATCTGAGGTCATTTAGGACCTGTCGGCCGGTGGGCGGCCGACAGGCCTATTTACCCGATATGGCCCACAAGATGATTTCGAATCAAAAAGTTGTCAGCTGCATATTTTCATAACTTTTTGAGATCTACAACTTTCATTTTGGTAGTTTCTCCGTCTGAGGTTATTTAGGACCTGTCGGGCAGTGGGCGGCCGACAGGCCTATTTGCCCGATATGGCCCACAAGATGATTTCAAATAAAAAGTCGTCAACTACAAAGTTTCATAATTTTTTATGATCCACAACTTTCATTTTGGTAGTTTCTCCGTCTGAGGTCATTTAGGACGTGTCGGTCACCGACCGGCCTATTTGCCCGATGTGGCCCACATGACGATTTCAAATCAAAAAGTTGTCATCTACGATGTCGAGGCATTTTTCGCGTGAAAATCACGCGCTTTGCGCCAGCGAGGATTCGAACCCACGTCCTCCCAACGCGCGTAGCCTCCTCTACCACTGCACCTCATGCTCACATGTGCCGATAATGGATTTTGGTTCCCCACATATTATACTAAACTGGGCATAATTTGATTGTTTAACACCCTAAACGATTTCAAATGAAAAAGTTGTCAACTGCAAAGTTTCATAACTTTTCGAGATCAACAATTTCATTTTTTTAGTTTCTCCATCCGAGGTCATTTAGGACCTGTTGTCCGGTGGGCGGCCGACAGGCCTATTTGCCCGATATGGCCCACAAGATGATTTCAAATCAAAAAGTTGTCAACTGCAAAGTTTCATAAGTTTTCGAGATCTACTACTTTCATTTTGGTAGTTTCTCCGTCTGAGGTCATTTAGGACCTGTCGGCCAGTGGGCGGCCGATAGGTCTATTTTCCCGATATGGCCCACAAGATGATTTCAAATCAAAAAGTTGTCAACTACAAAGTTTCATAATTTTTTATGATCTACAACTTTCATTTCGGTAGTTTCTCCGACTGAGGTCATTTAGGACGTGTCGGTCACCGACCGGCCTATTTGCCCGATGTAGCCCACGTGACGATTTCAAATCAAAAAGTTGTCATCTACGATGTCGCGGCATTTTTCGCGCGAAAATCACACGCTTTGCGCCAGCGAGGATTCGAACCCGCGTCCTCCCAACGCGCGTAGCCTCCTCTACCAATGCACCTCGTGCTCACATGTGCCGATAATGGATTTTGGTTCCCCACAAAATATACTAAACTAAGCATAATTTGATTGTTTAACACCCTAAACGATTTCAAATGAAAAAGTTGTCAACTGCAAAGTTTCATAACTTTTCGAGATCAATAACTTTCATTCTGGTAGTTTCTCCATCCGAGGTCATTTAGGACCTGTCGGTCGGTGGGCGGCCGACAGCCCTATTTGCCCGATATGGCCCACAAGATGATTTCAAATCAAAAAGTTGTCAACTGCAAAGTTTCATGACTTTTCGAGATCTACAACTTTCATTTTGGTAGTTTCTCCGTCTGAGGTCATTTAGGTCATGTCGGCCAGTGGGCGGCCGACAGGCCTATTTGCCCGATATGGCCCACAAGATGATTTCAAATCAAAAAGTCGTCAACTACAAAGTTTCATAATTTTTTTCTGATCTACAACTTTCATTTTGGTAGTTTCTCCGTCCGAGGTCATTTAGGACGTGTCGGTCACCGACCGGCCTATTTGCCCGATGTGGCCCACATGACGATTTCAAATCAAAAAGTTGTCATCTACGATGTCGCGGCATTTTTCCCGCGAAAATCACGCGCTTTGCGCCAGCGAGGATTCGAACCCACGTCCTCCCAACGCGCGTAGCCTCCTCTACCACTGCACCTCGTGCTCACATGTGCCGATAATGGATTTTGGTTCCCCACATATTATACTAAACTGAGCATAATTTGATTGTTTAACACCCTAAATGATTTCAAATGAAAAAGTTGTCAACTGCAAAGTTTCATAACTTTTCAAGATCAACAACTTTCATTTTGGTAGTTTCTCCATCCGAGGTCATTTAGGACCTGTCGGTCGGTGGGCGGCCGACAGGCCTATTTGCCCGATATGGCCCACAAGATGATTTCAAATCAAAAAGTTGTCATCTACGATGTCGCGGCATTTTTCGCGCGAAAATCACACGCTTTGCGCCAGCGAGGATTCGAACCCATGTCCTCCCAACGCGCGTAGCCTCCTCTACCACTGCACCTCATGCTCACATATGCCGATAATGGATTTTGGTTCCCCACATATTATACTAAACTGAGCATAATTTGATTGTTTAACACCCTAAACGATTTCAAATGAAAAAGTTGTCAACTGCAAAGTTTCATAACTTTTCGAGATCAACAACTTTTATTTCTGTAGTTTCTTCATCAGAGGTCATTTAGGACCTGTCGTCTGGTGGGCGGCCGACAGGCCTATTTGCCCGATATGGCCCACAAGATGATTTCAAATCAAAAAGTGGTCAACTGCAAAGTTTCTTAAGTTTTCGTGATCTACTACTTTCATTTTGGTAGTTTCTCCATCTGAGGTCATTTAGGACCTGTCGGCCAGTGGGCGGCCGATAGGTCTATTTGCCCGATATGGCCCACAAGATGATTTCAAATCAAAAAGTTGTCAACTACAAAGTTTCATAATTTTTTATGATCTACATTTTCATTTTGGTAGTTTCTCCGTCCGAGGTCATTTAGGACGTGTCGGTCACCGACCGACCTATTTGCCCGATGTGGCCCACATGATGATTTCAAATCAAAAAGTTGTCATCTACGATGTCGCGGCATTTTTCGTGCAAAAATCACGCGCTTTGCGCCAGCAAGGATTTTAACCCACGTCCTCCCAACACGCGTAGCCTCCTCTACCACTGCACCTCGTGCTCACATGTGCCGATAATGGATTTTGGTTCCCCACATATTATACTAAACTGAGCATAATTTGATTGTTTAACACCCTAAACGATTTCAAATGAAAAAGTTGTCAACTGCAAAGTTTCATAACTTTTCGAGATCAACAACTTTCATTTTGGTAGTTTCTCCATCCGAGGTCATTTAGGACCTGTCGGCCGGTGGGCGGCCGACAGGCCTATTTGCCCGATATGGCCCACAAGATGATTTCAAATCAAAAAGTTGTCAACTGTAAAGTTTCATAACTTTTCGAGATCTACAACTTTCATTTTGGTAGTTTCTCCGTCTGAGGTCATTTAGGACCTGTCATCCAGTGGGCGGCCGATAGGCCTATTTGCCCGATATGGCCCACAAGATGATTTCAAATCAAAAAGTCGTCAACTACAAAGTTTCATAATTTTTTATGATCTACAACTTTCATTTTGGTAGTTTCTCCGTCCGAGGTCATTTACGACATGTCGGTCACCAACCGGCCTATTTGCCCGATGTGGCCCACATGACGATTTCAAATCAAAAAGTTATCATCTACGATGTCGCAGCATTTTTCGCGCGAAAATCACGCGCTTTGCGCCAGCGAGGATTCGAACCCACGTCCTCCCAACGCACGTAGCCTCCTCTACCACTGCACCTCATGCTCACATGTGCCGATGATGGATTTTGGTTCCCCACAAATTATACTAAACTAAGCATAATTTGATTGTTTAACACCCTAAACGATTTCAAATGAAAAAGTTGTCAACTGCAAAGTTTCATAACTTTTCGAGATCAACAACTTTTATTTCTGTAGTTTCTTCATCAGAGGTCATTTAGGACCTGTCGTCTGGTGGGCGGCCGACAGGCCTATTTGCCCGATATGGCCCACAAGATGATTTCAAATCAAAAAGTGGTCAACTGCAAAGTTTCATAACTTTTCGAGATCTACAACTTTCATTTTGGTAGTTTCTCCATCTGAGGTCATTTAGGACCTGTCGGCCAGTGGGCGGCCGACAGGCCTATTTGCCCGATATGGCCCACAAGATGATTTCAAATAAAAAAGTCGTCAACTACAAAGTTTCATAATTTTTTATGATCTACAACTTTTATTTCGGTAGTTTCTCCGACCGAGGTCATTTAGGACGTGTCGGTCACCGACCGGCCCATTTGCCCGATGTGGCCCACGTGACGATTTCAAATCAAAAAGTTGTCATCTACGATGTTGCGGCATTTTTCGCGCGAAAATCACGCTCTTTGCGCCAGTGAGGATTCGAACCCACGTCCTCCCAACGCGCGTAGCCTCCTCTACCACTGCACCTCGTGCTCACATGTGCCGATAATGGATTTTGGTTCCCCACATATTATACTAAACTGAGCATAATTTGATTGTTTAACACCCTAAACGATTTCAAATGAAAAAGTTGTCAACTGTAAAGTTTCATAACTTTTCAGGATCAACAACTTTCATTTTGGTAGTTTCTCCATCCGAGGTCATTTAGGACCTGTCGGCCGGTGGGCGGCCGACAGGCCTATTTGCCCGATATGGCCCACAAGATGATTTCAAATCAAAAAGTTGTCAACTGTAAAGTTTCATAACTTTTTGAGATCTACAACTTTCATTTTGGTAGTTTCTCCGTCTGAGGTCATTTAGGACCTGTCGGCCAGTGGACGGCCGACAGGCCTATTTGCTCGATATGGCCCACAAGATGATTTCAAATTAAAAAGTCATCAACTACAAAGTGTCATAATTTTTTTATGATCTACAACTTTCATTTTGGTAGTTTCTCCGTCCGAGGTCATTTAGGACGTGTCGGTCACCGACCGGCCTATTTGCCCGATGTGGCCCACATGTTGATTTCAAATCAAAAAGTTGTCATCTACGATGTCACGGCATTTTTCGCGCAAAAATCACGAGCTTTGCGCCAGCGAGGATTCGAACCCACGTCCTCCCAACGTGCGTAGCCTCCTCTACCACTGCACCTCGTGCTCACATGTGCCGATAATGGATTTTGGTTCCCCACATATTATACTAAACTGAGCATTATTTGATTGTTTAACACCCTAAACGATTTCAAATGAAAAAGTTGTCAACTACAAAGTTTCATAACTTTTCGAGATCAACAACTTTCATTTTGGTAGTTTCTCCATCTGAGGTCATTTAGGACCTGTCGGCCGGTGGGCGGCCGACAGGCCTATTTACCCGATATGGCCCACAAGATGATTTCAAATCAAAAAGTTGTCAGCTGCATATTTTCATAACTTTTCGAGATCTACAACTTTCATTTTGGTAGTTTCTCCGTCTGAGGTTATTTAGGACCTGTCGGCCAGTGGGCGGCCGACAGGCCTATTTGCCCGATATGGCCCACAAGATGATTTCAAATAAAAAGTCGTCAACTACAAAGTTTCATAATTTTTTATGATCTACAACTTTCATTTTGGTAGTTTCTCCGTCTGAAGTCATTTAGGACGTGTCGGTCACCGACCGGCCTATTTGCCCGATGTGGCCCACACGACGATTTCAAATCAAAAAGTTGTCATCTACGATGTCGCGGCATTTTTCGCGCAAAAATCACGCGCTTTGCGCCAGCGAGGATTTTAACCCACGTCCTCCCAACACGCGTAGCCTCCTCTACCACTGCACCTCGTGCTCACATGTGCCGATAATGGATTTTGGTTCCCCACATATTATACTAAACTGAGCATAATTTGATTGTTTAACACCCTAAACGATTTCAAATGAAAAAGTTGTCAACTGCAAAGTTTCATAACTTTTCGAGATCAACAACTTTCATTTTGGTAGTTTCTCCATCCGAGGTCATTTAGGACATGTCGGCCGGTGGGCGGCCGACAGGCCTATTTGCCCGATATGGCCCACAAGATGATTTCAAATCAAAAAGTTGTCAACTGCAAAGTTTCATAACTTTTCGAGATCTACAACTTTCATTTTGGTAGTTTCTCCGTCTGAGGTCATTTAGGACCTGTCATCCAGTGGGCGGCCGATAGGCCTATTTGCCCGATATGGCACACAAGATGATTTCAAATCAAAAAGTCGTCAACTACAAAGTTTCATAATTTTTTATGATCTAGAACTTTCATTTTGGTAGTTTCTCCGTCCGAGATCATTTAGGACATGTCGGTCACCGACCGGCCTATTTGCCCGATGTGGCCCACATGACGATTTCAAATCAAAAAGTTGTCATCTACGATGTCGCGGCATTTTTCGCGCGAAAATCACGCGCTTTGCGCCTGCGAGGATTCGAACCCACGTCCTCCCAACGCGCGTAGCCTCCTCTACAACTGCACCTCATGCTCACATGTGCCGATGATGGATTTTGGTTCCCCACATATTATACTAAACTAAGCATAATTTGATTGTTTAACACCCTAAACGATTTCAAATGAAAAAGTTGTCAACTGCAAAGTTTCATAACTTTTTGAGATCAACAACTTTTATTTCTGTAGTTTCTTCATCAGAGGTCATTTAGGACCTGTCGTCTGGTGGGCGGCCGACAGGCCTATTTGCCCGATATGGCCCACAAGATGATTTCAAATCAAAAAGTGGTCAACTGCAAAGTTTCATAACTTTTCGAGATCTACAACTTTCATTTTGGTAGTTTCTCCGTCTGAGGTCATTTAGGACCTGTCGGCCAGTGGGCGGCCGACAGGCCTATTTGCCCGATATGCCCACAAGATGATTTCAAATCAAAAAGTCGTCAACTACAAAGTTTCATAATTTTTTATGACCTACAACTTTTATTTCGGTAGTTTCTCCGACCGAGGTCATTTAGGACGTGTCGGTCACCGACCGGCCCATTTGCCCGATGTGGCCCACATGATGATTTCAAATCAAATTGTTGTCATCTACGATGTCGCGGCATTTTTCGCACAAAAATCACGCGCTTTGCGCCAGCGAGGATTCGAACCCGCGTCCTCCCAACGCGCGTAGCCTCCTCTACCACTGCACCTTGTGCTCACATGTGCCGATAATGGATTTTGGTTTCCCACATATTATACTAAAATAAGCATAATTTGATTGTTTAACACCCTAAACGATTTCAAATGAAAAAGTTGTCAACTGCAAAGTTTCATAACTTTTCGAGATCAACAACTTTCATTTTTGTAGTTTCTCCATCCGAGGTCATTTAGGACCTGCCGTCCGGTGGGCGACCGATAGGCCTATTTGCCCGATATGGCCCACAAGATGATTTCAAATCAAAAAGTTGTCAACTGCAAAGTTTCATAACTTTTCGAGATCTACAACTTTCATTATGGTAGTTTCTCCATCTGAGGTCATTTAGGACCTGTCGGCCAGTGGGCAGCTGACAGGCCTATTTGCCCGATATGGCCCACAAGATGATTTCAAATCAAAAAGTCGTCAACTACAAAGTTTCATAATTTTTTATGATCTACAACTTTTGTTTCGGTAGTTTCTCTGACCGAGGTCATTTAGGACCTGTCGGCTAGTGTGCGGCCGACAGGCCCATTTGCCCGATATGGCCCACAAGATGATTTCCAATCAAAAAGTCGTCAACTACAAAGTTTCATAATTTTTTATGATCTACAACTTTCATTTTGGCAGTTTCTCCGTCCGAGGTCATTTAGGACGTGTCGGTCACCGACCGGCCTATTTGCCCGATGTGGCCCACATGACGATTTCAAATCAAAAAGTTGTCATCTACGATGTCGCGGCATTTTTCGCGCGAAAATCACGCGCTTTGCGCCAGCGAGGATTCGAACCCACGTCCTCCCAACGCGCGTAGCCTCCTCTACCACTGCACCTCGTGCTCACATCTGCCGATAATGGATTTTGGTTCCCCACATATTATACTAAACTGAGCATAATTTGATTGTTTAACACCCTAAATGATTTCAAATGGAAAAGTTGTCAACTGCAAAGTTTCATATCTTTTCGAGATCAACAACTTCCATTTTGGTAGTTTCTCCATCCGAGGTCATTTAGGACCTATCGTCCGGTGGGCGGCCGACATGCCTATTTGCCCGATATGGCCCACAAGATGATTTCAAATCAAAAAGTTGTCAACTGCAAAGTTTCATAACTTTTCGAGATCTACAACTTTCATTTTGGTAGTTTCTCCGTCTGAGGTCATTTAGGACCTATCGGCCAGTGGGCGGCCGACGGGCCTATTTGCCCGATATGGCCCACAAGATGATTTCAAATCAAAAAGTCGTCAACTATAAAGTTTCATAATTTTTTATGATCTACAACTTTCATTTCGGTAGTTTCTCCGACCGAGGTCATTTAGGACCTATCGGCCAGTGGGCGGCCGACAAGCCTATTTGCCCGATATGGCCCACAAGATGATTTCAAATCAAAAAGTTGTCAGCTGCATATTTTCATAACTTTTCGAGATCTACAACTTTCATTTTGGTAGTTTCTCCATCTGAGGTCATTTAGGACCTGTCGGCCAGTGGGCGGCCGACAGGCCTATTTGCCCGATATGGCCCACAAGATGATTTCAAATCAAAAAGTCGTCAACTACAAAGTTTCATAATTTTTTATGATCTACAACTTTTATTTCGGTAGTTTCTCCGACCGAGGTCATTTAGGACGTGTCGGTCACCGACCGGCCCATTTGCCCGATGTGGCCCACGTGACGATTTCAAATCAAAAAGTTGTCATCTACGATGTCGCGGCATTTTTCGCGCGACAATCACGCGCTTTGCGCCAGTGAGGATTCGAACCCACGTCCTCCCAACGCGCGTAGCCTCCTCTACCACTGCACCTCGTGCTCACATGTGCCGATAATGGATTTTGGTTCCCCACATATTATACTAAACTGAGCGTAATTTGATTGTTTAACACCCTAAACGATTTCAAATGAAAAAGTTGTCAACTGTAAAGTTTCATAACTTTTTAGGATCAACAACTTTCATTTTGGTAGTTTCTCCATCCGAGGTCATTTAGGACGTGTCGGTCACCGACCATCCTATTTGCCCGATGTGGCCCACAAGACAATTTCCAATCAAAAAGTCGTCAACTACAAAGTTTCATAATTTTTTATGATCTACAACTTTCATTTTGGCAGTTTCTCCGTCCGAGGTCATTTAGGACGTGTCGGTCACCGACCGGCCTATTTGCCCGATGTGGCCCACATGACGATTTCAAATCAAAAAGTTGTCATCTACGATGTCGCGGCATTTTTCGCGCGAAAATCACGCGCTTTGCGCCAGCGAGGATTCGAACCCACGTCCTCCCAACGCGCGTAGCCTCCTCTACCACTGCACCTCGTGCTCACATCTACCGATAATGGATTTTGGTTCCCCACATATTATACTAAACTGAGCATAATTTGATTGTTTAACACCCTAAATGATTTCAAATGGAAAAGTTGTCAACTGCAAAGTTTCATATCTTTTCGAGATCAACAACTTCCATTTTGGTAGTTTCTCCATCCGAGGTCATTTAGGACCTATCGTCCGGTGGGCGGCCGACAGGCCTATTTGCCCGATATGGCCCACAAGATGATTTCAAATCAAAAAGTTGTCAACTGCAAAGTTTCATAACTTTTCGAGATCTACAACTTTCATTTTGGTAGTTTCTCCGTCTGAGGTCATTTAGGACCTATCGGCCAGTGGGCGGCCGACGGGCCTATTTGCCCGATATGGCCCACAAGATGATTTCAAATCAAAAAGTCGTCAACTATAAAGTTTCATAATTTTTTATGATCTACAACTTTCATTTCGGTAGTTTCTCCGACCGAGGTCATTTAGGACCTATCGGCCAGTGGGCGGCCGACAAGCCTATTTGCCCGATATGGCCCACAAGATGATTTCAAATCAAAAAGTTGTCAGCTGCATATTTTCATAACTTTTCGAGATCTACAACTTTCATTTTGGTAGTTTCTCCATCTGAGGTCATTTAGGACCTGTCGGCCAGTGGGCGGCCGACAGGCCTATTTGCCCGATATGGCCCAGAAGATGATTTCAAATCAAAAAGTCGTCAACTACAAAGTTTCATAATTTTTTATGATCTACAACTTTTATTTCGGTAGTTTCTCCGACCGAGGTCATTTAGGACGTGTCGGTCACCGACCGGCCCATTTGCCCGATGTGGCCCACGTGACGATTTCAAATCAAAAAGTTGTCATCTACGATGTCGCGGCATTTTTCGCGCGACAATCACGCGCTTTGCGCCAGTGAGGATTCGAACCCACGTCCTCCCAACGCGCGTAGCCTCCTCTACCACTGCACCTCGTGCTCACATGTGCCGATAATGGATTTTGGTTCCCCACATATTATACTAAACTGAGCGTAATTTGATTGTTTAACACCCTAAACGATTTCAAATGAAAAAGTTGTCAACTGTAAAGTTTCATAACTTTTTAGGATCAACAACTTTCATTTTGGTAGTTTCTCCATCCGAGGTCATTTAGGACGTGTCGGTCACCGACCATCCTATTTGCCCGATGTGGCCCACAAGACAATTTCAAATCAAAAAGTTGTCATCTACAAAGTTTCATAATTTTTTATGATCTACAACTTTCATTTTGGTAGTTTCTCCGTCCGAGGTCGTTTAGGACGTGTCGGTCACCGACCGGCCCATTTGCCCGATGTGGCCCACATGACGATTTCAAATCAAAAAGTTGTCATCTACGATGTCGTGGCATTTTTCGCGCCAAAAATCACGCGCTTTGCGCCAGCGAGGATTCGAACCCGCGTCTTCCCAACGCGCGTAGCCTCCTCTACCACTGCACCTCGTGCTCACATGTGCCGATAATGGATTTTGGTTCCCCACATATTATACTAAACTGAGCATAATTTGATTATCTAACACCCTAAATGATTTCAAATGAAAAAGTTGTCAACTGCAAAGTTTCATAACTTTTCGAGATCAACAACTTTCATTTTGGTAGTTTCTCCATCCGAGGTAATTTAGGACCTGTCGTCCGGTGGGCGGCCGACAGGCCTATTTGCCCGATATGGCCCACAAGATGATTTCAAATCAAAAAGTTGTCATCTGCAAAGTTTCATAACTTTTAGAGATCTACAACTTTCATTTTGGTAGTTTCTCCGTCCGAGGTCATTTAGGAACGGTCGGCCAGTGGGCGGCCGACAGGCCTATGTGCCCGATATGGCCGACAAGATGATTTAAAATCAAAAAGTCGTCACTACAAAGTTTCATAAATTTTTGTGATCTACAACTTTCATTTTGGTAGTTTCTCCATCCGAGGTCATTTAGGATGTGTCGGTCACCGACCGGCCTATTTGCCCGATGTGGCCCACAAGACGATTTCAAATCAAAAAGTTGTCATCTACAAAGTTTCATAATTTTTTATGATCTACAACTTTTATTTTGGTAGTTTCTCCGTCCGAGGTCATTTAGGACGTGTCGGTCACCGACCGGCCTATTTGCCCGATGTGGCCCACAAGACGATTTCAAATCAAAAAGTTGTCATCGATGTCGCGACGTTTTTCACGCGAAAATCACGCGCTTTGCGCCAGCGAGGATTCGAACCCGCATCCTCCCAACGCGCGTAGCCTCCTCTACCACTGCACCTCGTGCTCACATGTGCCGATAATGGATTTTGGTTCCCCACATATTATACTAAACTGAGCATGATTTGATTGTTTAACACCCTAAACGATTTCAAATGAAAAAGTTGTCAACTACAAAGTTTCATAACTTTTTGAGATCAACAACTTTCATTTTGGTAGTTTCTCCATCCGAGGTCATTTAGGACCTATCGTCCGGTAGGCGGTCGATAGTCCTATTTGCCCGATATGGCCCACAAGATGATTTCAAATCAAAAAGTTGTCAACTGCAAAGTTTCATAACTTTTCGAGATCTACAACTTTCATTTTGGTAGTTTCTCTGTCTGAGGTCATTTAGGACCTGTCCGCCAGTGGGCGGCCGACAGGCCTATTTGCCCGATATGGCCCACAAGATGATTTCAAATCAAAAAGTCGTCAACTACAAAGTTTCATAAATTTTTATGATCTACAACTTTCATTTTGGTAGTTCCTCCATCCGAGGTAATTTAGGACCTGTCGTCTGGTGTGCGGCTGACAGGCCTATTTGCCCGATATGGCCCACAAGATGATTTCAAATCAAAATGTTGCAAACTGCAAAGTTTCATAACTTTTTGAGATCTACAACTTTCATTTTGGTAGTTTCTCCGTGTGAGGTCATTTAGGACCGACAGGCCTATTTGCCCGATATGGCCGACAAGATGATTTCAAATCAAAAAGTCATCAACTACAAAGTTTCATAAATTTTTGTGATCTACAACTTTCATTTTGGTAGTTTCTCCATCCGAGGTCATTTAGGACGTGTCGGTCACCGACCATCCTATTTGCCCGATGTGGCCCACAAGATGATTTCAAATCAAAAATTTGTCATCTACAAAGTTTCATAATTTTTTATGATCTACAACTTTCATTTTGGTAGTTTCTCCGTCCGAGGTCGTTTAGGACGTGTCGGTCACCGACCGGCCTATTTGCCCGATGTGGCCCACATGACGATTTCAAATCAAAAAGTTGTCATCTACGATGTCGTGGCATTTTTCGCGCAAAAATCACGTGCTTTGCGCCAGCGAGGATTCGAACCCGCGTCTTCCCAACGCGCGTAGCCTCCTCTACCACTGCACCTCGTGCTCACATGTGCCGATAATGGATTTTGGTTCCCCACATATTATACTAAACTGAGCATAATTTGATTGTCTAACACCCTAAACGATTTCAAATGAAAAAGTTGTCAACTGCAAAGTTTCATAACTTTTCGAGATCAACAACTTTCATTTTGGTAGTTTCTCCATCCGAGGTCATTTAGGACCTGTCGTCCGGTGGGCGGCCGACAGGCCTATTTGCCCGATATGGCCCACAAGATGATTTCAAATCAAAAAGTTGTCAGCTGCAAAGTTTCATAACTTTTAGAGATCTACAACTTTCATTTTGGTAGTTTCTCCGTCCGAGGTCATTTAGGACCTGTCGGCCAGTGGGCGGCCGACAGGACTATGTGCCCGATATGGCCGACAAGATGATTTAAAATCAAAAAGTCGTCAACTACAAAGTTTCAAAAATTTTTGTGATCTACAACTTTCATTTTGGTAGTTTCTCCATCCGAGGTCATTTAGGATGTGTCGGTCATCAACCGGCCTATTTGCCCGATGTGGCCCACATTACGATTTCAAATCAAAATGTTGTCATCTACGATGTCACGGTATTTTTCGCGCGAAAATCACGCGCTTTGCGCCAGCGAGGATTCGAACCCACGTCCTCCCAATGCACGTTGCCTCCTCTACCCCTTCACCTCGTGCTCACATGTGCCGATAATGGATTTTGGTTCCCCACATATTATACTAAACTGAGCATAATTTGATTGTTTAACACCTAAAATGATTTCAAATGAAAAAGTTGTCAACTGCAAAGTTTCATAACTTTTTGAGATCAACAACTTTCATTTTGGTAGTTCCTCCATCCGAGGTCATTTAGGACCTGTCGTCCAGTGGGCGGCCGACAGGCCTATTTGCTCGATATGACCCACAAGATGATTTCAAATGAAAAAGTTGTCAACTGCAAAGTTTCATAACTTTTCGAGATCTACAACTTTCATTTTGGTAGTTTCTCCGTCTGAGGTCATTTAGGACCTATCGGCCAATGGGCGGCCGATAGGCCTATTTGCCCGATATGGCCCACAAGATGATTTCAAATCAAAAAGTTGTCAACTACAAAGTTTCATAATTTTTTATGATCTACAACTTTCATTTCGGTAGTTTCTCCGACCGAGGTCATTTAGGACCTGTCGGCCAGTGGGTGGCCGACAGGCCTATTTGCCCGATATGGCCCACAAAATGATTTCAAATCAAAACGTCGTCAACTACAAAGTTTCATAAATTTTTATGATCTACAACTTTCATTTTGGTAGTTCCTCCATCCGAGGTAATTTAGGACCTGTCGTCTGGTGGGCGGTTGACAGGCCTATTTGCCCGATATGGCCCACAAGATGATTTCAAATCAAAACGTTGCAAACTGCAAAGTTTCATAACTTTTCGAGATCTACAACTTTCATTTTGGTAGTTTCTCCGTGTGAGGTCATTTAGGACCGACAGGCCTATTTGCCCGATATGGCCGATAAGATGATTTCAAATCAAAAAGTCGTCAACTACAAAGTTTCATAAATTTTTGTGGTCTACAACTTTCATTTTGGTAGTTTCTCCATCCGAGGTCATTTAGGACGTGTCGGTCACCGACCATCCTATTTGCCCGATGTGGCCCACAAGACGATTTCAAATCAAAAAGTTGTCATCTACAAAGTTTCATAATTTTTTATGATCTACAACTTTCATTTTGGTAGTTTCTCCGTCCGAGGTCATTTAGGACGTGTCGGTCACCGACCGGCCTATTTGCCTGATGTGGCCCACATGACGATTTCAAATCAAAATGTTGTCATCTACGATGTCGCGGCATTTTTCGCGCAAAAATCACGCGCTTTGCGCCAGCGAGGATTCGAACCCGCGTCCTCCCAACGCGCGTAGCCTCCTCTACCACTGCACCTCGTGCTCACATGTGCCGATAATGGATTTTGGTTTCCCACATATTATACTAAACTGAGCATAATTTGATTGTTTAACACCCTAAACGATTTCAAATGAAAAAGTTGTCAACTGCAAAGTTTCATAACTTTTCGAGATCAACAACTTTCATTTTGGTAGTTTCTCCATCCGAGGTCATTTAGGACCTATCGTCCGGTGGGCGGCCGACATGCCTATTTGCCCGATATGGCCCACAAGATGATTTCAAATCAAAAAGTTGTCAACTGCAAAGTTTCATAACTTTTCGAGATCTACAACTTTCATTTTGGTAGTTTCTCCGTTCGAGGTCATTTAGGACCGGTCGGCCAGTGGGCGGCCGACAGGCCTGTTTGCCCGATATGGCCGACAAGATGATTTCAAATCAAAAAGTCATCAACTACAAAGTTTCATAAATTTTTGTGATCTACAACTTTCATTTTTATAGTTTCTCCATCCGAGGTCATTTAGGATGTGTCGGTCACCGACCGACCTATTTGCCCGATGTGGCCCGCAAGATGATTTCAAATCAAAAAGTTGTCATCTACAAAGTTTCATAATTTTTTATGATCTACAACTTTCATTTTGGTAGTTTCTCCGTCTAAGATCATTTAGGACGTGTCGGTCACCGACCGGCCTATTTGCCTGATGTGGCCCACATGACGATTTCAAATCAAAAAGTTGTCATCGATGTCGCGACATTTTTCGCGCGAAAATCACGCGCTTTGCGCCAGCGAGGATTCGAACCCGCGTCCTCCCAACGCGCGTAGCCTCCTCTACCACTGCACCTCGAGCTCACATGTGTCGATAATGGATTTTGGTTCCCCACATATTATACTAAACTGAGCATAATTTGATTGTTTAACAGCCTAAATGATTTCAAATGAAAAAGTTGTCAACTACAAAGTATCATAACTTTTCGAGATCAACAACTTTCATTTTGGTAGTTTCTCCATCCGAGGTCATTTAGGACCTCTCGTCCGGTGGGCGGCAGACAGTCCAATTTGCCCGATATGGCCCACAAGATGATTTCAAATCAAAAAGTCGTCAACTACAAAGTTTCATAATTTTTTATGATATACAACTTTCATTTTGGTAGTTTCTCCGACCGAGGTCATTTAGGACGTGTCGGTCACCGACCGGCCTATTTGCCCGATGTGGCCCACGTGACGATTTCAAATCATAAAGTTGTCATCTACTATGTCGCGGCATTTTTCGTGCGAAAATCACGCGCTTTGCGCCAGCGAGGATTCGAACCCGCGTCCTCTCAACGCACGTAGCCTCCTCTACCACTGCACCTCGTGCTCACATGTGCCGATAATGGATTTTGGTTCCCCACATATTATACTAAACTGAGCATAATTTGATTGTTTAACACCCTAAACGATTTCAAATGAAAAAGTTGTCAACTGCAAAGTTTCATAACTTTTCGAGATCAACAACTTTCATTTTGGTAGTTTCTCCATCCGAGGTCATTTAGGACCTGTCGTCCGGTGGGCGGCCGATAGTCCTGTTTGCCCGATATGGCCCACAAGATGATTTCAAATCAAAAAGTTGTCAACTGCAAAGTTTTATAACTTTTCGAGATCTACAACTTTCATTTTGGTAGTTTCTCCGTCTGAGGTCATTTAGGACCTATCCGCCAGTGGGCGGCCGACAGGCCTATTTGCCCGATATGGCCCACAAGATGATTTCAAATCAATAAGTCGTCAACTACAAAGTTTCATAATTTTTTATGATCTACAACTTTCATTTTGGTAGTTTCTCCATCCGAGGTCATTTAGGATGTGTCGGTCATCGACCGGCCTATTTGCCCGATGTGGCCCACATTACGATTTCAAATCAAAAAGTTGTCATCTACGATGTCGCGGTATTTTTCGCGTGAAAATCACGCGCTTTGCGCCAGCGAGGATTCGAACCCATGTCCTCCCAACGCGCGTAGCCTCCTCTACCACTGCACCTCTGTTGACGGTTCTTAAGTATCAATTTTAATTATCCAATAAATAAGGAAAAGGACTTATATGCAAGCAACACCTAGAATTAGGGTTTGATCTGACAGAATTCCACGAGTTTTGTTGTTTATCTGTTTCTGCAGGGGGTTATCAGGAAGTACAAAGAAAAGGCCCACACGTCGGAATTACATAGAGATATTAACGTGTTCACCGATTTTCTATCATCTAGAAGACTCCAGAAGCCACGGGATCGAACGGGAGGCCGAACGGGCCCGGGACCAGGGCGCCCGCCCTGGACCCTGGGGCGCCTGCCCTAGGTCTGCAACCAATCAGGACGAGTCTCGCGGATTATGCCCCACCGACCTAAAGGATCAAGGAAAACCGTGCGATTAATGTCGGTTTGATCCGACGGCCCAGGTTCACTTGAAGGGACTATATAAGCAGGACCCCTGGCCCCTGGAGAGGAGAATCCAAGTCCATTATTTTCATATTTTCTAGAGAGGATTCAGAGAGAGAGGTTCCCTTAGGGTTCCCACCTCATTAGGGCTTAGCATCCAATGTGAGATTAGACTTAGTTCTTCTAGATTGAGAGAGATAGAGTGGAGGTATAGAACGAAGGAAGCCCGGCCTGTCGGTGACTACTTCGAGGTTGTACCTGCAGGATCAAGTTCTCCTAACCCGAGGCTTGCTCCTAGGATTCTTCAGTATTTCGACTTCTAAATTCTAGTAAGTTCTTTGTTTTATTGTTCTTTGGTTTATGAGTTTACTTTAATCTCTTCGCGTAGAGTTTAGAGTAATCATCTCTAGCGTAAACGTGGTGTTTGGGCTAGGATACTCATAGATATCCCCTGTCTAGCCGGACCGTGGTAGTAGCGAGGAACGTGACATTTCCGTAGCTACCTTTGTATTCCATATCTCGTTAGTAGGATCGATAGGGTTTATAGGTGCGGGTCGAACATCCTTTGAGGTGTCTAGATTCCGTGAGCCTCCCCAATAGAGCAGTAGATCATCCTTACCAAGGTTAGAACGAGAGTGCAGTTGCAGTCTTCTCTATACATCGCTCACATCAAATCACAGTGGTTGTAGCCTAAAGGTTAGTAGTAATAGATTTGGTTAGTCAGATGCACGCTTTCTCCTAGTGGTAAAAAAATAAATACGATACTCTGGATAACATCCCGGGTGAAGTGCTCACCGATATCCGTGCGCTTGCGGATCATTTCCTAATTGCGTTACCAAATATCAACAAGCATTTCTGGCGCCGTTGCCGGGGAGAAAGACGGTTTGCTGAGATAACCTTGAATCTTACTACTAGCTTGTACCTATACTTTTATCTTTCTTTATCTTTTTATTCCTTATCTTTTCTTTATTCTTACCTTATGGAGAACCAAGATTCTAAATCAATCTATCAATTTGCAACACCTTCGGAAACTGACCTTTTACCATGGGAGTCATCACAGCCTATCCAAACATCCCAGTATAGGTTAAGTTCAAGGTTAATTGCCATGATTGAGAACCTATCCTTTTCGGGAAAGGAAGACGAAAATCCTTACCTTCATATTAGAGATTTTGAGCAAACATGCGATTGTCTTCGCATTGAAGGCATTTCTGATAAGACTTTACGTTGGAAGCTTTTTCCTTTTTCCTTAAGAGGAGAAGCTAGACGATGGTATAGTCAGAAGGTAAGTCAACAACGAGGTGAATGGGGAGTCTTACGAGCCAACTTCTGTTTAGATTTTTATTCCCTCGATCGTATCGCCGACCTTAGACTCGAAGTTCTATCTTTTAAACAAAAAGAAAATGAAACTTTGGGAAAATCCTGGAAACGTTTTTCTGATCTTTTAGAATCTGGTCCAAAACTCAATATTGAAGACCCTATTCTCCTTTTTCATTTCTTTCGAGGTCTTCAGAAAGATCATAAACAAATGCTACATACAATGTCTAGAGGTTTTTTCTTTCGTATCCCTACTGATGAAGCTAGAGCGATCCTAGATAGAATCCTAGAAGCTGAGATGGATAATACCCTCCATGATGAAACCTACGAAGCCGAAGTAGACACTCTGCCGAATTCTTCACCTACTTCAGCTATCCCAAGTTTTGAGCCACAAAAGGAAGAAATTCCACCACCTGATTTCATGCTGGATATAGAATCTGATCTTTTTGCCGATTTTGGAAACATTTCAAACTACCATTCTATAGACAAACCCCAAAGCGGCCATTATAGCATTTGTTTACCAAGTGCATATCAATTGAGAGAGCTTATCTCAGTCATGAGTAGCGAATGGTTGGAGGAGTTAGAGCTTTCCTCTGAAGTGATCCGTTTGGATACACCTCCTATCACTATACGTTGTGCTTATGATTCTGATCAATTTGATGCTCTCTATAATCCTGTTGTGGGGATCAATATCATGTCTGAAGCTTTTGCACTTAAATTATTTGGAAAATTAATTTTAACCCCCACAACAAAGTTCATGAAGGAATCTTCGGAACGATTGGTCCCCAGTCTTGGAATTGTGAATGTCCTACCCTTTATGGTAGAAGGCTCCATGATTCATTTGAACTTTTATATCTTTGATACATGGGACTTCGACCTGTTGATAGGACAACCATTTAGAAGACTCCTTTATGAAGGTCAAACTGGAAAGCTACACATTTCTTTTGGAAAGGATTTTAAATTCCCTATGACAATTTCTCACTCCTTGAATAATAAGATCGAGTCATCTCTTTTGCCTGATCCTATGGAAGAGGTAAAAGCTGCGTCTCTAGAGCTTTTAAATGAATCAGACTTAGAAGAAGAAGCCCCTTTCTTCATAGAAGAGGAAGCTGAACCTTCTGAACCTGAACCTTTAGATGAGTTTGCAGAAACACCCAGACCTCCTATAGAGCTTAAAACTTTACCACCCGGTCTTATCTATGCTTTCCTAAACAATAATCCAAAGTTTCCTGTGATCATTAGTAATAAACTCACTCAGGAACAAACTCTGCGATTAATGACCATTTTAGAAAAACATCACTCAGTCTTTGGCTACTCACTCCAAGATCTTACAGGAATCAGTCCTATGATTTGCACCCATCGCATTCCGACAGATCCTTCTGTTTCACCTTCTCGGGAACCCCAACGTAGACTCAACAACGCGATGAGAGAAGTAGTTAAAAAGGAAGTTATAAAGTTGCTGCATGCAGGGATTATATATCCTGTGCCGCATAGTGAGTGGGTGAGCCCTGTTCAAGTTGTGCCTAAAAAGGGAGGCATGACTGTTGTTACAAATGAGAAGAACGAGCTAATTCCGCAACGCACCGTCACAGGGTGGCGGATGTGCATTGACTATAGAAAACTGAATAAAGCCACGAAAAAGGATCACTTTCCTTTACCTTTTATAGATGAGATGTTAGAGCAGTTAGCGAACCATTCGTTCTTCTGTTTCTTAGATGGATATTCAGGGTACCACCAGATCCCGATCCATCCTGATGATCAAAGCAAATCCACTTTTACCTGTCCATACGGAACTTATGCTTATCGTAGAATGTCTTTTGGGCTATGTAATGCACCAGCTTCTATTCAAAGATGCATGATGTCTATATTTTCTGATATGATTGAAGAGATTATGGAAGTTTTCATGGATGATTTTTCTGTTTATGGAAAAACTTTTGATAATTGTCTTGAAAACTTAGACAAGGTTTTGCAAAGATGCAAAGAAAAGCACTTAGTCCTTAACTGGGAAAAATGTCATTTTATGGTTAGGAAAGGAATAGTGCTAGGACACCTAGTGTCTGAAAGAGGTATTGAGGTAGATAAAGCTAAAATTGAAGTAATAGAACAACTACCTCCACCTGTGAATATAAAAGGAATTCGAAGCTTTCTTGGCCATGCTGGTTTTTATCGCAGATTCATAAAAGATTTTTCATTTATTGCTAGACCACTCACTCTTTTGCTAGCCAAGGATGCTCCTTTCGAATTTGATGATGCATGTTTAAAAGCTTTTGAATTATTAAAGAATGCGCTCATCTCTGCACCAATCATTCAACCCCCTGATTGGTCGTTGCCTTTTGAAATTATGTGTGATGCTAGTGATTATGCTGTGGGGGCAGTTTTGGGGCAAACAAAAGACAAGAAGCATCATGCAATTGCTTACGCCAGTAAAACTTTGACAGGAGCTCAACTTAATTATGCAACCACTGAAAAAGAGCTTCTGGCTGTTGTCTTTGCCATTGATAAATTTAGATCTTACTTAGTAGGAGCTAAAATAATTGTTTACACTGATCATGCTGCACTAAAATATTTGCTCACTAAAAAAGATGCTAAACCTCGCCTAATTAGATGGATCTTGTTACTCCAAGAATTTGACTTAGAAATAAAAGATAAAAAGGGAGTAGAAAATTCTGTTGCTGATCACTTGTCTAGAATGCACTTTAAGGATCCACAGGAAACACCCATTAATGATTCACTCCGGGACGACATGCTCTATGGAATCAACAGGTCTGACCCCGGTATGCAGATATTGTTAATTTTATGGTTTCAGGGTATGTACCACCAGGAGCGAACAAGAAGAAGCTTATTCAAGAAAGTCGTTCACACATATGGGATGAGCCATACCTCTTCCGAGTATGCGCTGATGGCTTACTCAGAAGGTGTGTGACCACTGAGGAAGGGTGGAAGATCATCGACAGATGCCATTCATCACCATACGGAGGTCATTATGGAGCATTCCGTACACATTCAAAGATCTGGCAATGTGGATTCTATTGGCCTACAATGTATGAAGACACAAGGCAATATATCAGAAGATGTGGGCCATGTCAAAGGCACGGAAACATAAATACAAGAGATGCTATGCCACTCACCAACAACCTTCAGATTGAGCTCTTTGATGTTTGGGGAATAGACTACATGGGTCCATTTCCTCCATCAAAGAAGTGTGAATTCATCTTGGTGGCAGTTGACTACGTCTCCAAGTGGGTAGAAGCACTACCTTGCAAGCGTGCCGACAATATTAATTCAAAGAGGATGTTTGAAGAGATTATATTTCCAAGATTTGGAGTCCCTAGGGTGGTGATAAGTGATGGGGGATCACACTTCATTGACAAACGCTTTGAGCATTATCTAGCAAAACATGGAATCCGTCACAATGTTGCTACCCCATTTCATCCTCAAACAAGTGGCCAAGCAGAGACTTCCAACAAGCAAATCAAGAACATTCTTCAGAAAACAGTAAATGAGATGGGAACAGCATGGAAGGAAAAGTTACCCGATGCACTCTGGGCATACCGGACAGCATACAAGACCCCAATTGGAATGACCCCATACCAATTGGTGTACGGGAAGACTTGCCACTTGCCTGTTGAACTAGAGTTCAAAGCACACTGGGCCATAAGAAGATGGAATATGGACCTAGATGTTGCTGGAGATCATAGAAGAATGCAACTATCAGAATTGGAAGAATGGCGAGAGAAAGCATATCACAATTCGAAGATCTACAAAGAAAGAGTCAAAAGATGGCATGACAAGAGGATCAAGAAGAAGGAGTTCTCACCCGGAGATAAGGTATTACTTTTTAATTCCAGGGTGAAGCTTTTCGGGCATGGAAAACTCCGGAGTAAATGGGAAGGACCATACAAGGTAGTCAATTCATCATCCCACGGAGCTATTACACTTCAAAACGACGAAGGAAACAAGTATGGGGGAATCCCCTCGACATGGTAAAAGCACTTCGATTGCACCACTCCACGATTCAGGTACATACTCTGCACGCTTTATTTACATATATACAAATACATATTGGGCTGTGTAGAATATTGTTCCTAACATGATAATTTAAAAAGACAAAAATATTTTTAATCATGATCAATCTCACTCTGTGATATTTCTGAAAACCTGCATTTATTGAAAATCATTTTAAAAACCATGTGTTACTCAAGTCATTGTGGAATGTGAGATGGTAGAATATGAGTATCTTATTCTTGAAATCTTTGTCGCTTGGAGATTTTCTTTTCAAAAACTTCAAAAATATAGCTACCATCCTCAGTATTTTATATGCCTGATAAACCTAAAAATATTAATTTGCTTTGTATTGAGTTTGTGCAAAATGAGTTAGACCCTTGTTGAGAGATTTATCATGCTCCCAAGATCAAGACATTTTTATTCAGAAAGATTCACTCTTCCGAAGTATTATTGCATTAGAGGCATGGGCTATGCAAAAATATATTTTGAGGAAATAAAAAGGAGCAAGTGCTCGACAACCTCGCAGAAAAATGGACAAGTGTCCGAAAGTAGAATTAGGGGTACCTCAGTATCCACCTGAAAAAAAATGAGATGATAAAAATATATATATGGTAAAAAGAAAATGATAGCCCATGGTCCCTCTAATAAGCAATATGCCAGTAAGAGTTGACAAGTTTTAATTTTCAAAGTCTTGACCTAAGAGTATGGCATTCCTCTCCTCGGATCCCGTTGTGACCCAGGCAATATATGCAAAGTAAGTATGCTTGAGAATTTCTACAAATTAAAACAGCCTCAGTGAGATATACAAAAGATAAATGAGTGATCTGAGAGCCCCTATGAGGATAAAGGTATGCTAAGTTTTCTATTCAAAAATATATAAAAAAACTCCAAGTGACAGGGTTGAGAAGAAGAAAGGATCTCTACTTCAACCATATATTTCCCTGACTACAGTGCACAGTGGACATTCACAACACCCTGCAGGTATAAAAAGAATGCTTTACAATGTTTCAACCCCAGTTATTTTTCTGAACCATCCTTTTCTCGAGGACGAGTAAAAGCCTAAGTATGGGGGTGTTTGTTGACGGTTCTTAAGTATCAATTTTAATTATCCAATAAATAAGGAAAAGGACTTATATGCAAGCAACACCTAGAATTAGGGTTTGATCTGACAGAATTCCACGAGTTTTGTTGTTTATCTGTTTCTGCAGGGGGTTATCAGGAAGTACAAAGAAAAGGCCCACACGTCGGAATTACATAGAGATATTAACGTGTTCACCGATTTTCTATCATCTAGAAGACTCCAGAAGCCACGGGATCGAACGGGAGGCCAAACGGGCCCGGGACCAGGGCGCCCGCCCTGGACCCTGGGGCGCCCGCCCTAGGTCTACAACCAATCAGGACGAGTCTCACGGATTATGCCCCACCGACCTAAAGGATCAAGGAAAACCGTGCGATTAATGTCGGTTTGATCCGACGGCCCAGGTTCACTTGAAGGGACTATATAAGCAGAACCCCTGGCCCCTGGAGAGGAGAATCCAAGTCCATTATTTTCATATTTTCCAGAGAGGATTCAGAGAGAGAGGTTCCCTTAGGGTTCCCACCTCATTAGGGCTTAGCATCCAATGTGAGATTAGACTTAGTTCTTCTAGATTGAGAGAGATAGAGTGGAGGTATAGAACGAAGGAAGCCCGGCCTGTCGGTGACTACTTCGAGGTTGTACCTGCAGGATCAAGTTCTCCTAACCCGAGGCTTGCTCCTAGGATTCTTCAGTATTTCGACTTCTAAATTCTAGTAAGTTCTTTGTTTTATTGTTCTTTGGTTTATGAGTTTACTTTAATCTCTTCGCGTAGAGTTTAGAGTAATCATCTCTAGCGTAAACGTGGTGTTTGGGCTAGGATACTCATAGATATCCCCTGTCTAGCCGGACCGTGGTAGTAGCGAGGAACGTGACATTTCCGTAGCTACCTTTGTATTCCATATCCCGTTAGCAGGATCGATAGGGTTTATAGGTGCGGGTCGAACATCCTTTGAGGTGTCTAGATTCCGTGAGCCTCCCCAATAGAGCAGTAGATCATCCTTACCAAGGTTAGAACGAGAGTGCAGTTGCAGTCTTCTCTATACATCGCTCACATCAAATCACAGTGGTTGTAGCCTAAAGGTTAGTAGTAATAGATTTGGTTAGTCAGATGCACGCTTTCTCCTAGTGGTAAAAAAATAAATACGATACTCTGGATAACATCCCGGGTGAAGTACTCACCGATATCCGTAAGCTTGCGGATCATTTCCTAATTGCGTTACCAAATATCAACAACCTCGTGCTCACATGTGCCGATAATGGATTTTGGTTCCCCACATATTATACTAAACTGAGCATAATTTGATTGTTTAACACCCAAAATGATTTCAAATGAAAAAGTTGTCAACTGCAAAGTTTCATAACTTTTCGAGATCAACAACTTTCATTTTGGTAGTTCCTCCATCCGAGGTCATTTAGGACCTGTCGTCCGGTGGGCGGCCGATAGGCCTATTTGCCCGATATGGCCCACAAGATGATTTAAAATCAAAAAGTTGTCAACTGCAAAGTTTCATAACTTTTCGAGATCTACAACTTTCATTCTGGTAGTTTCTCCGTCTGAGGTCATTTAGGACCTGTCGGCCAGTGGGCGGCCGATAGGCCTATTTGCCCGATATTGCCCACAAGATGATTTCAAATCAAAAAGTTGTCAACTACAAAGTTTCATAATTTTTTATGATCTACAACTTTCATTTCGGTAGTTTCTCCGACCGAGGTCATTTAGGACCTGTCGGCCAGTGGGCGGCCGACAGGCCTATTTGCCCGATATGGCCCACAAAATGATTTCAAATCAAAAAGTCGTCAACTACAAAGTTTCATAAATTTTTATGAACTACAACTTTCATTTTGGTAGTACCTCCATCCGAGGTAATTTAGGACCTGTCGTCTAGTGGGCGGCTGACAGGCCTATTTGCCCGATATGGCCCATAAGATGATTTCAAATCAAAACGTTGCAAACTGCAAAGTTTCATAACTTTTCGAGATCTACAACTTTCATTTTGGTAGTTTCTCCGTGTGAGGTCATTTAGGACCGACAGGCCTATTTGCCCGATATGGCCGATAAGATGATTTCAAATCAAAAAGTCGTCAACTACAAAGTTTCATAAATTTTTGTGATCTACAACTTTCATTTTGGTAGGTTCTCCATCCAAGGTCATTTAGGACGTGTCGGTCACCGACCATCCTATTTGCCCGATGTGGCCCACAAGATGATTTCAAATCAAAAAGTTGTCATCTACAAAGTTTCATAATTTTTTATGATCTACAACTTTCATTTTGGTAGTTTCTCCGTCCGAGGTCATTTAGGACGTGTCGGTCACTGACCGGCCTATTTGCCCGATGTGGCCCACATGACGATTTCAAATCAAATTGTTGTCATCTACGATGTCGCGGCATTTTTCGCGCAAAAATCACGCGCTTTGCGCCAGCGAGGATTCGAACCCGCGTCCTCCCAACGCGCGTAGCCTCCTCTACCACTGCACCTTGTGCTCACATGTGCCGATAATGGATTTTGGTTTCCCACATATTATACTAAACTGAGCATAATTTGATTGTTTAACACCCTAAACGATTTCAAATGAAAAAGTTGTCAACTGCAAAGTTTCATAACTTTTCGAGATCAACAACTTTCATTTTGGTAGTACCTCCATCCGAGGTAATTTAGGACCTGTCGTCTAGTGGGCGGCTGATAGGCCTATTTGCCCGATATGGCCCATAAGATGATTTCAAATCAAAACGTTGCAAACTGCAAAGTTTCATAACTTTTCGAGATCTACAACTTTCATTTTGGTAGTTTCTCCGTGTGAGGTCATTTAGGACCGACAGGCCTATTTGCCCGATATGGTCGATAAGATGATTTCAAATCAAAAAGTCATCAACTACAAAGTTTCATAAATTTTTGTGATCTACAACTTTCATTTTGGTAGTTTCTCCATCCGAGGTCATTTAGGACGTGTCGGTCACCGACCATCCTATTTGCCCGATGTGGCCCACAAGACAATTTCAAATCAAAAAGTTGTCATCTACAAAGTTTCATAATTTTTTATGATCTACAACTTTCATTTTGGTAGTTTCTCCGTCCGAGGTCGTTTAGGACGTGTCGGTCACCGACCGGCCCATTTGCCCGATGTGGCCCACATGACGATTTCAAATCAAAAAGTTGTCATCTACGATGTCATGGCATTTTTCGCGCAAAAATCACGCGCTTTGCGCCAGCGAGGATTTGAACCCGCGTCTTCCCAACGCACGTAGCCTCCTCTACCACTGCACCTCGTGCTCACATGTGCCGATAATGGATTTTGGTTCCCCACATATTATACTAAACTGAGCATAATTTGATTGTCTAACACCCTAAACAATTTCAAATGAAAAAGTTGTCAACTGCAAAGTTTCATAACTTCTCGAGATCAACAACTTTCATTTTGGTAGTTTCTCCATCCGAGGTCATTTAGGACCTGTCGTCCGGTGGGCGGCCGACAGGCCTATTTGCCCGATATGGCCCACAAGATGATTTCAAATCAAAAAGTTGTCAACTGCAAAGTTTCATAACTTTTAGGGATCTACAACTTTCATTTTGGTAGTTTCTCCGTCCGAGGTCATTTAGGACCGGTCGGCCAGTGGGCGGCCGACAGGCCTATGTGCCCGATATGGCCGACAAGATGATTTAAAATCAAAAAGTCGTCACTACAAAGTTTCATAAATTTTTGTGATCTACAACTTTCATTTTGGTAGTTTCTCCATCCGAGGTCATTTAGGATGTGTCGGTCACCGACCGGCCTATTTGCCCGATGTGGCCCACAAGACGATTTCAAATCAAAAAGTTGTCATCTACAAAGTTTCATAATTTTTTATGATCTACAACTTTTATTTTGGTAGTTTCTCCGTCCGAGGTCATTTAGGACGTGTCGGTCACCGACCGGCCTATTTGCCCGATGTGGCCCACATGACGATTTCAAATCAAAAAGTTGTCATCGATGTCGCGACGTTTTTCACGCGAAAATCACGCGCTTTGCGCCAGCGAGGATTCGAACCCGCATCCTCCCAACGCGCGTAGCCTCCTCTACCACTGCACCTCGTGCTCTCATGTGCTGATAATGGATTTTGGTTCCCCACATATTATACTAAACTGAGCATGATTTGATTGTTTAACACCCTAAACGATTTCAAATGAAAAATTTGTCAACTACAAAGTTTCATAACTTTTTGAGATCAACAACTTTCATTTTGGTAGTTTCTCCATCCGAGGTCATTTAGGACCTGTCGTCCGGTAGGCGGCCGATAGTCCTATTTGCCCGATATGGCCCACAAGATGATTTCAAATCAAAAAGTTGTCAACTGCAAAGTTTCATAACTTTTCGAGATCTACAACTTTCATTTTGGTAGTTTCTCCGTCTGAGGTCATTTAGGACCTGTCCGCCAGTGGGCGGCCGACAGGCCTATTTGCCCGATATGGCCCACAAGATGATTTCAAATCAAAAAGTCGTCAACTACAAAGTTTCATAAATTTTTATGATCTACAACTTTCATTTTGGTAGTTCCTCCATCCGAGGTAATTTAGGACCTGTCGTCTGGTGTGCGGCTGACAGGCCTATTTGCCCGATATGGCCCACAAGATGATTTCAAATCAAAATGTTGCAAACTGCAAAGTTTCATAACTTTTCGAGATCTACAACTTTCATTTTGGTAGTTTCTCCGTGTGAGGTCATTTAGGACCGACAGGCCTATTTGCCCGATATGGCCGATAAGATGATTTCAAATCAAAAAGTCGTCAACTACAAAGTTTCATAAATTTTTGTGATCTACAACTTTCATTTTGGTAGTTTCTCCATCCGAGGTCATTTAGGACGTGTCGGTCACCGACCATCCTATTTGCCCGATGTGGCCCACAAGACGATTTCAAATCAAAAAGTTGTCATCTACAAAGTTTCATAATTTTTTATGATCTACAACTTTCATTTTGGTAGTTTCTCCGTCCGAGGTCGTTTAGGACGTGTCGGTCACCGACCGGCCTATTTACCCGATGTGGCCCACATGATGATTTCGAATCAAAAAGTTGTCATCTACGATGTCGTGGCATTTTTCGCGCAAAAATCACGTGCTTTGCGCCAGCGAGGATTCGAACCCGCGTCTTCCCAACGCGCGTAGCCTCCTCTACCACTGCACCTCGTGCTCACATGTGCCGATAATGGATTTTGGTTCCCCACATATTATACTAAACTGAGCATAATTTGATTGTCTAACACCCTAAACGATTTCAAATGAAAAAGTTGTCAACTGCAAAGTTTCATAACTTTTCGAGATCAACAACTTTCATTTTGGTAGTTTCTCCATCCGAGGTCATTTAGGACCTGTCGTCCGGTGGGCGGCCGACAGGCCTATTTGCCCGATATGGCCCACAAGATGATTTCAAATCAAAAAGTTGTCAGCTGCAAAGTTTCATAACTTTTAGAGATCTACAACTTTCATTTTGGTAGTTTCTCCGTCCAAGGTCATTTAGGACCGGTCGGCCAGTGGGCGGCCGACAGGCCTATGTGCCCGATATGGCCGACAAGATGATTTAAAATCAAAAAGTCGTCAACTACAAAGTTTCATAAATTTTTGTGATCTACAACTTTCATTTTGGTAGTTTCTCCATCCGAGGTCATTTAGGATGTGTCGGTCACCGACCGGCCTATTTGCCCGATGTGGCCCACAAGACGATTTCAAATCAAAAAGTTGTCATCTACAAAGTTTCATAATTTTTTATGATCTACAACTTTTATTTTGGTAGTTTCTCCGTCCGAGGTCATTTAGGACGTGTCGGTCACCGACCGGCCTATTTGCCCGATGTGGCCCACATGACGATTTCAAATCAAAAAGTTGTCATCGATGTCACGACGTTTTTCACGCGAAAATCACGCGCTTTGCGCCAGCGAGGATTCAAACCCGCATCCTCCCAACGCGGGTAGCCTCCTCTACCACTGCACCTTGTGCTCACATGTGCCGATAATGGATTTTGGTTCCCCACATATTATACTAAACTGAGCATAATTTGATTGTTTAACACCCTAAACGATTTCAAATGAAAAAGTTGTCAACTACAAAGTTTCATAACTTTTTGAGATCAACAACTTTCATTTTGGTAGTTTCTCCATCCGAGGTCATTTAGGACATGTCGTCCGGTAGGCGGCCGATAGTCCTATTTGCCCGATATGGCCCACAAGATGATTTCAAATCAAAAAGTTGTCAACTGCAAAGTTTCATAACTTTTCGAGATCTACAACTTTCATTTTGGTAGTTTCTCCGTCTGAGGTCATTTAGGACCTGTCCGCCAGTGGGCGGCCGACAGGCCTATTTGCCCGATATGGCCCACAAGACGTTTTCAAATCAATAAGTCGTCAACTACAAAGTTTCATAATTTTTTATGATCTACAACTTTCATTTTGGTAGTTTCTCCATCTGAGGTCATTTAGGACCTATCGGCCAATGGGCGGCCGATAGGCCTATTTGCCCGATATGGCCCACAAGATGATTTCAAATCAAAAAGTTGTCAACTACAAAGTTTCATAATTTTTTATGATCTACAACTTTCATTTCGGTAGTTTCTCCGACCGAGGTCATTTAGGACCTGTCGGCCAGTGGGCGGCCGACAGGCCTATTTGCCCGATATGGCCCACAAAATGATTTCAAATCAAAAAGTCGTCAACTACAAAGTTTCATAAATTTTTATGATCTACAACTTTCATTTTGGTAGTTCCTCCATCCGAGGTAATTTAGGACCTGTCGTCTGGTGGGCGGCTGACAGGCCTATTTGCCCGATATGGCCCACAAGATGATTTCAAATCAAAACGTTGCAAACTGCAAAGTTTCATAACTTTTCGAGATCTACAACTTTCATTTTGGTAGTTTCTCCGTGTGAGGTCATTTAGGACCGACAGGCCTATTTGCCCGATATGGCCGATAAGATGATTTCAAATCAAAAAGTCGTCAACTACAAAGTTTCATAAATTTTTGTGATCTACAACTTTCATTTTGGTAGTTTCTCCATCCGAGGTCATTTAGGACGTGTCGGTCACCGACCATCCTATTTGCCCGATGTGGCCCACAAGACGATTTCAAATCAAAAAGTTGTCATCTACAAAGTTTCATAATTTTTTATGATCTACAACTTTCATTTTGGTAGTTTCTCCGTCCGAGGTCATTTAGGACGTGTCGGTCACCGACCGGCCTATTTGCCCGATGTGGCCCACATGACGATTTCAAATCAAAATGTTGTCATCTACGATGTCGCGGCATTTTTCGCGCAAAAATCACGCGCTTTGCGCCAGCGAGGATTCGAACCCGCGTCCTCCCAACGCGCGTAGCCTCCTCTACCACTGCACCTCGTGCTCACATGTGCCGATAATGGATTTTGGTTTCCGACATATTATACTAAACTGAGCATAATTTGATTGTTTAACACCCTAAACGATTTCAAATGAAAAAGTTGTCAACTGCAAAGTTTCATAACTTTTCGAGATCAACAACTTTCATTTTGGTAGTTTCTCCATCCGAGGTCATTTAGGACCTATCGTCCGGTGGGCGGCCGACATGCCTATTTGCCCGATATGGCCCACAAGATGATTTCAAATCAAAAAGTTGTCAACTGCAAAGTTTTATAACTTTTCGAGATCTACAACTTTCATTTTGGTAGTTTCTCCGTTCGAGGTCATTTAGGACCGGTCGGCCAGTGGGCGGCCGACAGGCCTGTTTGCCCGATATGGCCGACAAGATGATTTCAAATCAAAAAGTCATCAACTACAAAGTTTCATAAATTTTTGTGATCTACAACTTTCATTTTTATAGTTTCTCCATCCGAGGTCATTTAGGATGTGTCGGTCACCGACCGACCTATTTGCCCGATGTGGCCCGCAAGATGATTTCAAATCAAAAAGTTGTCATCTACAAAGTTTCATAATTTTTTATGATCTACAACTTTCATTTTGGTAGTTTCTCCGTCTAAGATCATTTAGGACGTGTCGGTCACCGACCGGCCTATTTGCCTGATGTGGCCCACATGACGATTTCAAATCAAAAAGTTGTCATCGATGTCGCGACATTTTTCGCGCGAAAATCACTCGCTTTGCGCCAGCGAGGATTCGAACTCGCGTCCTCCCAACGCGCGTAGCCTCCTCTACCACTGCACCTCGAGCTCACATGTGTCGATAATGGATTTTGGTTCCCCACATATTATACTAAACTGAGCATAATTTGATTGTTTAACAGCCTAAATGATTTCAAATGAAAAAGTTGTCAACTACAAAGTATCATAACTTTTCGAGATCAACAACTTTCATTTTGGTAGTTTCTCCATCCGAGGTCATTTAGGACCTCTCGTCCGGTGGGCGGCAGACAGTCCAATTTGCCCGATATGGCCCACAAGATGATTTCAAATCAAAAAGTCGTCAACTACAAAGTTTCATAATTTTTTACGATATACAACTTTCATTTTGGTAGTTTCTCCGACCGAGGTCATTTAGGACGTGTCGGTCACCGACCGGCCTATTTGCCCGATGTGGCCCACGTGACGATTTCAAATCATAAAGTTGTCATCTACTATGTCGCGGCATTTTTCGCGCGAAAATCACGTGCTTTGCGCCAGCGAGGATTCGAACCCACGTCCTCTCAACGCACGTAGCCTCCTCTACCACTGCACCTCGTGCTCACATGTGCCGATAATGGATTTTGGTTCCCCACATATTATACTAAACTGAGCATAATTTGATTGTTTAACACCCTAAACGATTTCAAATGAAAAAGTTGTCAACTGCAAAGTTTCATAACTTTTCGAGATCAACAACTTTCATTTTGGTAGTTTCTCCATCCGAGGTCATTTAGGACCTGTCGTCCGGTGGGCGGCCGATAGTCCTATTTGCCCGATATGGCCCACAAGATGATTTCAAATCAAAAAGTTGTCAACTGCAAAGTTTTATAACTTTTCGAGATCTACAACTTTCATTTTGGTAGTTTCTCCGTCTGAGGTCATTTAGGACCTATCCGCCAGTGGGCGGCCGATAGGCCTATTTGCCCGATATGGCCCACAAGATGATTTCAAATCAATAAGTCATCAACTACAAAGTTTCATAATTTTTTATGATCTACAACTTTCATTTTGGTAGTTTCTCCATCCGAGGTCATTTAGGATGTGTCGGTCATCGACCGGCCTATTTGCCCGATATGGCCCACAAGACGATTTCAAATCAAAAAGTTGTCATCTACAAAGTTTCATAATTTTTTATGATCTACAACTTTTATTTTGGTAGTTTCTCTGTCCGAGGTCATTTAGGACGTGTCGGTCACCGACCGGCCTATTTGCCCGATGTGGCCCACATGACGATTTCAAATCAAAAAGTTGTCATCGATGTCACGACGTTTTTCACGCGAAAATCACGCGCTTTGCGCCAGCGAGGATTCAAACCCGCATCCTCCCAACGCGGGTAGCCTCCTCTACCACTGCACCTCGTGCTCACATGTGCCGATAATGGATTTTGGTTCCCCACATATTATACTAAACTGAGCATAATTTGATTGTTTAACACCCTAAACGATTTCAAATGAAAAAGTTGTCAACTACAAAGTTTCATAACTTTTTGAGATCAACAACTTTCATTTTGGTAGTTTCTCCATCCGAGGTCATTTAGGACATGTCGTCCGGTAGGCGGCCGATAGTCCTATTTGCCCGATATGGCCCACAAGATGATTTCAAATCAAAAAGTTGTCAACTGCAAAGTTTCATAACTTTTCGAGATCTACAACTTTCATTTTGGTAGTTTCTCCGTCTGAGGTCATTTAGGACCTGTCCGCCAGTGGGCGGCCGACAGGCCTATTTGCCCGATATGGCCCACAAGATGATTTCAAATCAATAAGTCGTCAACTACAAAGTTTCATAATTTTTTATGATCTACAACTTTCATTTTGGTAGTTTCTATATCCGAGGTCATTTAGGACGTGTCGGTCATCGACCGGCCTATTTGCCCGATGTGGCCCACATTACGATTTCAAATCAAAATGTTGTCATCTACGATGTCACGGTATTTTTCGCGCGAAAATCACGCGCTTTGCGCCAGCGAGGATTCGAACCCACGTCCTCCCAATGCGCGTAGCCTCCTCTACCCCTTCACCTCGTGCTCACATGTGCCGATAATGGATTTTGGTTCCCCACATATTATACTAAACTGAGCATAATTTGATTGTTTAACACCCAAAATGATTTCAAATGAAAAAGTTGTCAACTGCAAAGTTTCATAACTTTTTGAGATCAACAACTTTCATTTTGGTAGTTCCTCCATCCGAGGTCATTTAGGACCTGTCGTCCAGTGGGCGGCCGACAGGCCTATTTGCCCGATATGACCCACAAGATGATTTCAAATGAAAAAGTTGTCAACTGCAAAGTTTCATAACTTTTCGAGATCTACAACTTTCATATTGGTAGTTTCGCCATCTGAGGTCATTTAGGACCTATCGGCCAATGGGCGGCCGATAGGCCTATTTGCCCGATATGGCCCACAAGATGATTTCAAATCAAAAAGTTGTCAACTACAAAGTTTCATAATTTTTTATGATCTACAACTTTCATTTCGGTAGTTTCTCCGACCGAGGTCATTTAGGACCTGTCGGCCAGTGGGCGGCCCACAGGCCTATTTGCTCGATATGGCCCACAAAATGATTTCAAATCAAAAAGTCATCAACTACAAAGTTTCATAAATTTTTATGATCTACAACTTTCATTTTGGTAGTTCCTCCATCCGAGGTGATTTAGGACCTGTCGTCTGGTGGGCGGCTGACAGGCCTATTTGCCCGATATGGCCCACAAGATGATTTCAAATCAAAATGTTGCAAACTGCAAAGTTTCATAACTTTTCGAGATCTACAACTTTCATTTTGGTAGTTTCTCCGTGTGAGGTCATTTAGGACCGACAGGCCTATTTGCCCGATATGGCCGATAAGATGATTTCAAATCAAAAAGTCGTCAACTACAAAGTTTCATAAATTTTTGTGATCTACAACTTTCATTTTGGTAGTTTCTCCATCCGAGGTCATTTAGGACGTGTCGGTCACCGACCATCCTATTTGCCCGATGTGGCCCACAAGACGATTTCAAATCAAAAAGTTGTCATCTACAAAGTTTCATAATTTTTTATGATCTACAACTTTCATTTTGGTAGTTTCTCCGTCCGAGGTCATTTAGGACGTGTCGGTCACCGACCGGCCTATTTGCCCGATGTGGCCCACATGACGATTTCAAATCAAAATGTTGTCATCTACGATGTCGCGGCATTTTTCGCGCAAAAATCACGCGCTTTGCGCCAGCGAGGATTCGAACCCGCGTCCTCCCAACGCGCGTAGCCTCCTCTACCACTGCACCTCGTGCTCACATGTGCCGATAATGGATTTTGGTTTCCCACATATTATACTAAACTGAGCATAATTTGATTGTTTAACACCCTAAACGATTTCAAATGAAAAAGTTGTCAACTGCAAAGTTTCATAACTTTTCGAGATCAACAACTTTCATTTTGGTAGTTTCTCCATCCGAGGTCATTTAGGACCTATCGTCCGGTGGGCGGCCGACATGCCTATTTGCCCGATATGGCCCACAAGATGATTTCAAATCAAAAAGTTGTCAACTGCAAAGTTTCATAACTTTTCGAGATCTACAACTTTCATTTTGGTAGTTTCTCCGTTCGAGGTCATTTAGGACCGGTCGGCCAGTGGGCGGCCGACAGGCCTGTTTGCCCGATATGGCCGACAAGATGATTTCAAATCAAAAAGTCATCAACTACAAAGTTTCATAAATTTTTGTGATCTACAACTTTCATTTTTATAGTTTCTCCATCCGAGGTCATTTAGGATATGTCGGTCACCGACCGACCTATTTGCCCGATGTGGCCCGCAAGATGATTTCAAATCAAAAAGTTGTCATCTACAAAGTTTCATAATTTTTTATGATCTACAACTTTCATTTTGGTAGTTTCTCCGTCTAAGATCATTTAGGACGTGTCGGTCACCGACCGGCCTATTTGCCTGATGTGGCCCACATGACGATTTCAAATCAAAAAGTTGTCATCGATGTCGCGACATTTTTCGCGCGAAAATCACGCGCTTTGCGCCAGCGAGGATTCGAACCCGCGTCCTCCCAACGCGCGTAGCCTCCTCTACCACTGCACCTCGAGCTCACATGTGTCGATAATGGATTTTGGTTCCCCACATATTATACTAAACTGAGCATAATTTGATTGTTTAACAGCCTAAATGATTTCAAATGAAAAAGTTGTCAACTACAAAGTATCATAACTTTTCGAGATCAACAACTTTCATTTTGGTAGTTTCTCCATCCGAGGTCATTTAGGACCTCTCGTCCGGTGGGCGGCAGACAGTCCAATTTGCCCGATATGGCCCACAAGATGATTTCAAATCAAAAAGTCATCAACTACAAAGTTTCATAATTTTTTATGATATACAACTTTCATTTTGGTAGTTTCTCCGACCGAGGTCATTTAGGACGTGTCGGTCACCGACCGGCCTATTTGCCCGATGTGGCCCACGTGACGATTTCAAATCATAAAGTTGTCATCTACTATGTCGCGGCATTTTTCGCGCGAAAATCACGCGCTTTGCGCCAGCGAGGATTCGAACCCGCGTCCTCTCAACGCACGTAGCCTCCTCTACCACTGCACCTCGTGCTCACATGTGCCGATAATGGATTTTGGTTCCCCACATATTATACTAAACTGAGCATAATTTGATTGTTTAACACCCTAAACGATTTCAAATGAAAAAGTTATCAACTGCAAAGTTTCATAACTTTTCGAGATCAACAACTTTCATTTTGGTAGTTTCTCCATCCGAGGTCATTTAGGACCTGTCGTCCGGTGGGCGGCCGATAGTCCTATTTGCCCGATATGGCCCACAAGATGATTTCAAATCAAAAAGTTGTCAACTGCAAAGTTTTATAACTTTTCGAGATCTACAACTTTCATTTTGGTAGTTTCTCCGTCTGAGGTCATTTAGGACCTATCCGCCAGTGGGCGGCCGACAGGCCTATTTGCCCGATATGGCCCACAAGATGATTTCAAATCAATAAGTCGTCAACTACAAAGTTTCATAATTTTTTATGATCTACAACTTTCATTTTGGTAGTTTCTCCATCCGAGGTCATTTAGGATGTGTCGGTCATCGACCGGCCTATTTGCCCGATATGGCCCACAAGACGATTTCAAATCAAAAAGTTGTCATCTACAAAGTTTCATAATTTTTTATGATCTACAACTTTTATTTTGGTAGTTTCTCCGTCCGAGGTCATTTAGGACGTGTCGGTCACCGACCGGCCTATTTGCCCGATGTGGCCCACATGACGATTTCAAATCAAAAAGTTGTCATCGATGTCACGACGTTTTTCACGCGAAAATCACGCGCTTTGCGCCAGCGAGGATTCAAACCCGCATCCTCCCAACGCGGGTAGCCTCCTCTACCACTGCACCTCGTGCTCACATGTGCCGATAATGGATTTTGGTTGCCCACATATTATACTAAACTGAGCATAATTTGATTGTTTAACACCCTAAACGATTTCAAATGAAAAAGTTGTCAACTACAAAGTTTCATAACTTTTTGAGATCAACAACTTTCATTTTGGTAGTTTCTCCATCCGAGGTCATTTAGGACATGTCGTCCGGTAGGCGGCCGATAGTCCTATTTGCCCGATATGGCCCACAAGATGATTTCAAATCAAAAAGTTGTCAACTGCAAAGTTTCATAACTTTTCGAGATCTACAACTTTCATTTTCGTAGTTTCTCCGTCTGAGGTCATTTAGGACCTGTCCGCCAGTGGGCGGCCGACAGGCCTATTTGCCCGATATGGCCCACAAGATGATTTCAAATCAATAAGTCGTCAACTACAAAGTTTCATAATTTTTTATGATCTACAACTTTCATTTTGGTAGTTTCTATATCCGAGGTCATTTAGGACGTGTCGGTCATCGACCGGCCTATTTGCCCGATGTGGCCCACATTACGATTTCAAATCAAAATGTTGTCATCTACGATGTCACGGTATTTTTCGCGCGAAAATCACGCGCTTTGCACCAGCGAGGATTCGAACCCACGTCCTCCCAATGCGCGTAGCCTCCTCTACCCCTTCACCTCGTGCTCACATGTGCCGATAATGGATTTTGGTTCCCCACATATTATACTAAACTGAGCATAATTTGATTGTTTAACACCCAAAATGATTTCAAATGAAAAAGTTGTCAACTGCAAAGTTTCATAACTTTTTGAGATCAACAACTTTCATTTTGGTAGTTCCTCCATCCGAGGTCATTTAGGACCTGTCGTCCAGTGGGCGGCCGACAGGCCTATTTGCCCGATATGACCCACAAGATGATTTCAAATGAAAAAGTTGTCAACTGCAAAGTTTCATAACTTTTCGAGATCTACAACTTTCATATTGGTAGTTTCGCCATCTGAGGTCATTTAGGACCTATCGGCCAATGGGCGGCTGATAGGCCTATTTGCCCGATATGGCCCACAAGATGATTTCAAATCAAAAAGTTGTCAACTACAAAGTTTCATAATTTTTTATGATCTACAACTTTCATTTCGGTAGTTTCTCCGACCGAGGTCATTTAGGACCTGTCGGCCAGTGGGCGGCCCACAGGCCTATTTGCCCGATATGGCCCACAAAATGATTTCAAATCAAAAAGTCGTCAACTACAAAGTTTCATAAATTTTTATGATCTACAACTTTCATTTTGGTAGTTCCTCCATCCGAGGTAATTTAGGACCTGTCGTCTGGTGGGCGGCTGACAGGCCTATTTGCCCGATATGGCCCACAAGATGATTTCAAATCAAAACGTTGCAAACTGCAAAGTTTCATAACTTTTCGAGATCTACAACTTTCATTTTGGTAGTTTCTCCGTGTGAGGTCATTTAGGACCGACAGGCCTATTTGCCCGATATGGCCGATAAGATGATTTCAAATCAAAAAGTCGTCAACTACAAAGTTTCATAAATTTTTGTGATCTACAACTTTCATTTTGGTAGTTTCTCCATCCGAGGTCATTTAGGACGTGTCGGTCACCGACCATCCTATTTGCCCGATGTGGCCCACAAGACGATTTCAAATCAAAAAGTTGTCATCTACAAAGTTTCATAATTTTTTATGATCTACAACTTTCATTTTGGTAGTTTCTCCGTCCGAGGTCATTTAGGACGTGTCGGTCACCGACCGGCCTATTTGCCCGATGTGGCCCACATGACGATTTCAAATCAAAATGTTGTCATCTACGATGTCGCGGCATTTTTCGCGCAAAAATCACGCGCTTTGCGCCAGCGAGGATTCGAACCCGCGTCCTCCCAACGCGCGTAGCCTCCTCTACCACTGCACCTCGTGCTCACATGTGCCGATAATGGATTTTGGTTTCCCACATATTATACTAAACTGAGCATAATTTGATTGTTTAACACCCTAAACGATTTCAAATGAAAAAGTTGTCAACTGCAAAGTTTCATAACTTTTCGAGATCAACAACTTTCATTTTGGTAGTTTCTCCATCCGAGGTCATTTAGGACCTATCGTCCGGTGGGCGGCCGACATGCCTATTTGCCCGATATGGCCCACAAGATGATTTCAAATCAAAAAGTTGTCAACTGCAAAGTTTCATAACTTTTCGAGATCTACAACTTTCATTTTGGTAGTTTCTCCGTTCGAGGTCATTTAGGACCGGTCGGCCAGTGGGCGGCCGACAGGCCTGTTTGCCCGATATGGCCGACAAGATGATTTCAAATCAAAAAGTCATCAACTACAAAGTTTCATAAATTTTTGTCATCTACAACTTTCATTTTTATAGTTTCTCCATCCGAGGTCATTTAGGATGTGTCGGTCACCGACCGACCTATTTGCCCGATGTGGCCCGCAAGATGATTTCAAATCAAAAAGTTGTCATCTACAAAGTTTCATAATTTTTTATGATCTACAACTTTCATTTTGGTAGTTTCTCCGTCTAAGATCATTTAGGACGTGTCGGTCACCGACCGGCCTATTTGCCTGATGTGGCCCACATGACGATTTCAAATCAAAAAGTTGTCATCGATGTCACGACATTTTTCGCGCGAAAATCACGCCCTTTGCGCCAGCGAGGATTCGAACCCGCGTCCTCCCAACGCGCGTAGCCTCCTCTACCACTGCACCTCGAGCTCACATGTGTCGATAATGGATTTTGGTTCCCCACATATTATACTAAACTGAGCATAATTTGATTGTTTAACAGCCTAAATGATTTCAAATGAAAAAGTTGTCAACTACAAAGTATCATAACTTTTCGAGATCAACAACTTTCATTTTGGTAGTTTCTCCATCCGAGGTCATTTAGGACCTCTCGTTCGGTGGGCGGCAGATAGTCCAATTTGCCCGATATGGCCCACAAGATGATTTCAAATCAAAAAGTCGTCAACTACAAAGTTTCATAATTTTTTATGATATACAACTTTCATTTTGGTAGTTTCTCCGACCGAGGTCATTTAGGACGTGTCGGTCACCGACCGGCCTATTTGCCCGATGTGGCCCACGTGACGATTTCAAATCATAAAGTTGTCATCTACTATGTCGCGGCATTTTTCGCGCGAAAATCACGCGCTTTGCGCCAGCGAGGATTCGAACCCGCGTCCTCTCAACGCACGTAGCCTCCTCTACCACTGCACCTCGTGCTCACATGTGCCGATAATGGATTTTGGTTCCCCACATATTATACTAAACTGAGCATAATTTGATTGTTTAACACCCTAAACGATTTCAAATGAAAAAGTTGTCAACTGCAAAGTTTCATAACTTTTCGAGATCAACAACTTTCATTTTGGTAGTTTCTCCATCCGAGGTCATTTAGGACCTGTCGTCCGGTGGGCGGCCGATAGTCCTATTTGCCCGATATGGCCCACAAGATGATTTCAAATCAAAAAGTTGTCAACTGCAAAGTTTTATAACTTTTCGAGATCTACAACTTTCATTTTGGTAGTTTCTCCGTCTGAGGTCATTTAGGACCTATCCGCCAGTGGGCGGCCGACAGGCCTATTTGACCGATATGGCCCACAAGATGATTTCAAATCAATAAGTCGTCAACTACAAAGTTTCATAATTTTTTATGATCTACAACTTTCATTTTGGTAGTTTCTCCATCCGAGGTCATTTAGGATGTGTCGGTCATCGACCGGCCTATTTGCCCGATATGGCCCACAAGACGATTTCAAATCAAAAAGTTGTCATCTACAAAGTTTCATAATTTTTTATGATCTACAACTTTTATTTTGGTAGTTTGTCCGTCCGAGGTCATTTAGGACGTGTCGGTCACCGACCGGCCTATTTGCCCGATGTGGCCCACATGACGATTTCAAATCAAAAAGTTGTCATCGATGTCACGACGTTTTTCACGCGAAAATCACGCGCTTTGCGCCAGCGAGGATTCAAACCCGCATCCTCCCAACGCGGGTAGCCTCCTCTACCACTGCACCTCGTGCTCACATGTGCCGATAATGGATTTTGGTTGCCCACATATTATACTAAACTGAGCATAATTTGATTGTTTAACACCCTAAACGATTTCAAATGAAAAAGTTGTCAACTACAAAGTTTCATAACTTTTTGAGATCAACAACTTTCATTTTGGTAGTTTCTCCATCCGAGGTCATTTAGGACATGTCGTCCGGTAGGCGGCCGATAGTCCTATTTGCCCGATATGGCCCACAAGATGATTTCAAATCAAAAAGTTGTCAACTGCAAAGTTTCATAACTGTTCGAGATCTACAACTTTCATTTTCGTAGTTTCTCCGTCTGAGGTCATTTAGGACCTATCCGCCAGTGGGCGGCCGACAGGCCTATTTGCCCGATATGGCCCACAAGATGATTTCAAATCAATAAGTCGTCAACTACAAAGTTTCATAATTTTTTATGATCTACAACTTTCATTTTGGTAGTTTCTATATCCGAGGTCATTTAGGACGTGTCGGTCATCGACCGGCCTATTTGCCCGATGTGGCCCACATTACGATTTCAAATCAAAATGTTGTCATCTACGATGTCACGGTATTTTTCGCGCGAAAATCACGCGCTTTGCGCCAGCGAGGATTCGAACCCACGTCCTCCCAATGCGCGTAGCCTCCTCTACCCCTTCACCTCGTGCTCACATGTGCCGATAATGGATTTTGGTTCCCCACATATTATACTAAACTGAGCATAATTTGATTGTTTAACACCCAAAATGATTTCAAATGAAAAAGTTGTCAACTGCAAAGTTTCATAACTTTTTGAGATCAACAACTTTCATTTTGGTAGTTCCTCCATCCGAGGTCATTTAGGACCTGTCGTCCAGTGGGCGGCCGACAGGCCTATTTGCCCGATATGACCCACAAGATGATTTCAAATGAAAAAGTTGTCAACTGCAAAGTTTCATAACTTTTCGAGATCTACAACTTTCATATTGGTAGTTTTGCCATCTGAGGTCATTTAGGACCTATCGGCCAATGGGCGGCTGATAGGCCTATTTGCCCGATATGGCCCACAAGATGATTTCAAATCAAAAAGTTGTCAACTACAAAGTTTCATAATTTTTTATGATCTACAACTTTCATTTCGGTAGTTTCTCCGACCGAGGTCATTTAGGACCTGTCGGCCAGTGGGCGGCCCACAGGCCTATTTGCCCGATATGGCCCACAAAATGATTTCAAATCAAAAAGTCGTCAACTACAAAGTTTCATAAATTTTTATGATCTACAACTTTCATTTTGGTAGTTCCTCCATCCGAGGTAATTTAGGACCTGTCGTCTGGTGGGCGGCTGACAGGCCTATTTGCCCGATATGGCCCACAAGATGATTTCAAATCAAAACGTTGCAAACTGCAAAGTTTCATAACTTTTCGAGATCTACAACTTTCATTTTGGTAGTTTCTCCGTGTGAGGTCATTTAGGACCGACAGGCCTATTTGCCCGATATGGCCGATAAGATGATTTCAAATCAAAAAGTCGTCAACTACAAAGTTTCATAAATTTTTGTGATCTACAACTTTCATTTTGGTAGTTTCTCCATCTGAGGTCATTTAGGACGTGTCGGTCACCGACCATCCTATTTGCCCGATGTGGCCCACAAGACGATTTCAAATTAAAAAGTTGTCATCTACAAAGTTTCATAATTTTTTATGATCTACAACTTTCATTTTGGTAGTTTCTCCGTCCGAGGTCATTTAGGACGTGTCGGTCACCGACCGGCCTATTTGCCCGATGTGGCCCACATGACGATTTCAAATCAAAATGTTGTCATCTACGATGTCGCGGCATTTTTCGCGCAAAAATCACGCGCTTTGCGCCAGCGAGGATTCGAACCCGCGTCCTCCCAACGCGCGTAGCCTCCTCTACCACTGCACCTCGTGCTCACATGTGCCGATAATGGATTTTGGTTTCCCACATATTATACTAAACTGAGCATAATTTGATTGTTTAACACCCTAAACGATTTCAAATGAAAAAGTTGTCAACTGCAAAGTTTCATAACTTTTTGAGATCAACAACTTTCATTTTGGTAGTTTCTCCATCCGAGGTCATTTAGGACCTATCGTCCGGTGGGCGGCCGATAGGCCTATTTGCCCGATATGGCCCACAAGTTGATTTCAAATCAAAAAGTTGTCAACTACAAAGTTTCATAAATTTTTATGATCTACAACTTTCATTTTGGTAGTTCCTCCATCCGAGGTAATTTAGGACCTGTCGTCTGGTGGGCGGCTGACAGGCCTATTTGCCCGATATGGCCCACAAGATGATTTCAAATCAAAATGTTGCAAACTGCAAAGTTTCATAACTTTTCGAGATCTACAACTTTCATTTTGGTAGTTTCTCCGTGTGAGGTCATTTAGGACCGACAGGCCTATTTGCCCGATATGGCCGATAAGATGATTTCAAATCAAAAAGTCGTCAACTACAAAGTTTCATAAATTTTTGTGATCTACAACTTTCATTTTGGTAGTTTCTCCATCCGAGGTCATTTAGGACGTGTCGGTCACCGACCATCCTATTTGCCCGATGTGGCCCACAAGACGATTTCAAATCAAAAAGTTGTCATCTACAAAGTTTCATAATTTTTTATGATCTACAACTTTCATGTTGGTAGTTTCTCCGTCCGAGGTCATTTAGGACGTGTCGGTCACCGACCGGCCTATTTGCCCGATGTGGCCCACATGACGATTTCAAATCAAAATGTTGTCATCTACGATGTCGCGGCATTTTTCGCGCAAAAATCACGCGCTTTGCGCCAGCGAGGATTCGAACCCGCGTCCTCCCAACGCGCGTAGCCTCCTCTACCACTGCACCTCGTGCTCACATGTGCCGATAATGGATTTTGGTTTCCCACATATTATACTAAACTGAGCATAATTTGATTGTTTAACACCCTAAACGATTTCAAATGAAAAAGTTGTCAACTGCAAAGTTTCATAACTTTTTGAGATCAACAACTTTCATTTTGGTAGTTTCTCCATCCGAGGTCATTTAGGACCTATCGTCCGGTGGGCGGCCGATAGGCCTATTTGCCCGATATGGCCCACAAGTTGATTTCAAATCAAAAAGTTGTCAACTACAAAGTTTCATAAATTTTTATGATCTACAACTTTCATTTTGGTAGTTCCTCCATCCGAGGTAATTTAGGACCTGTCGTCTGGTGGGCGGCTGACAGGCCTATTTGCCCGATATGGCCCACAAGATGATTTCAAATCAAAATGTTGCAAACTGCAAAGTTTCATAACTTTTCGAGATCTACAACTTTCATTTTGGTAGTTTCTCCGTGTGAGGTCATTTAGGACCGACAGGCCTATTTGCCCGATATGGCCGATAAGATGATTTCAAATCAAAAAGTCGTCAACTACAAAGTTTCATAAATTTTTGTGATCTACAACTTTCATTTTGGTAGTTTCTCCATCCGAGGTCATTTAGGACGTGTCGGTCACCGACCATCCTATTTGCCCGATGTGGCCCACAAGACGATTTCAAATCAAAAAGTTGTCATCTACAAAGTTTCATAATTTTTTATGATCTACAACTTTCATGTTGGTAGTTTCTCCGTCCGAGGTCATTTAGGACGTGTCGGTCACCGACCGGCCTATTTGCCCGATGTGGCCCACATGACGATTTCAAATCAAAATGTTGTCATCTACGATGTCGCGGCATTTTTCGCGCAAAAATCACGCGCTTTGCGCCAGCGAGGATTCGAACCCGCGTCCTCCCAACGCGCGTAGCCTCCTCTACCACTGCACCTCGTGCTCACATGTGCCGATAATGGATTTTGGTTTCCCACATATTATACTAAACTGAGCATAATTTGATTGTTTAACACCCTAAACGATTTCAAATGAAAAAGTTGTCAACTGCAAAGTTTCATAACTTTTCGAGATCAACAACTTTCATTTTGGTAGTTTCTCCATCCGAGGTCATTTAGGACCTATCGTCCGGTGGGCGGCCGACATGCCTATTTGCCCGATATGGCCCACAAGATGATTTCAAATCAAAAAGTTGTCAACTGCAAAGTTTCATAACTTTTCGAGATCTACAACTTTCATTTTGGTAGTTTCTCCGTTCGAGGTCATTTAGGACCGGTCGGCCAGTGGGCGGCCGACAGGCCTGTTTGCCCGATATGGCCGACAAGATGATTTCAAATCAAAAAGTCATCAACTACAAAGTTTCATAAATTTTTGTCATCTACAACTTTCATTTTTATAGTTTCTCCATCCGAGGTCATTTAGGATGTGTCGGTCACCGACCGACCTATTTGCCCGATGTGGCCCGAAAGATGATTTCAAATCAAAAAGTTGTCATCTACAAAGTTTCATAATTTTTTATGATCTACAACTTTCATTTTGGTAGTTTCTCCGTCTAAGATCATTTAGGACGTGTCGGTCACCGACCGGCCTATTTGCCTGATGTGGCCCACATGACGATTTCAAATCAAAAAGTTGTCATCGATGTCGCGACATTTTTCGCGCGAAAATCACGCGCTTTGCGCCAGCGAGGATTCGAACCCGCGTCCTCCCAACGCGCGTAGCCTCCTCTACCACTGCACCTCGAGCTCACATGTGTCGATAATGGATTTTGGTTCCCCACATATTATACTAAACTGAGCATAATTTGATTGTTTAACAGCCTAAATGATTTCAAATGAAAAAGTTGTCAACTACAAAGTATCATAACTTTTCGAGATCAACAACTTTCATTTTGGTAGTTTCTCCATCCGAGGTCATTTAGGACCTCTCGTCCGGTGGGCGGCAGACAGTCCAATTTGCCCGATATGGCCCACAAGATGATTTCAAATCAAAAAGTCATCAACTACAAAGTTTCATAATTTTTTATGATATACAACTTTCATTTTGGTAGTTTCTCCGACCGAGGTCATTTAGGACGTGTCGGTCACCGACCGGCCTATTTGCCCGATGTGGCCCACGTGACGATTTCAAATCATAAAGTTGTCATCTACTATGTCGCGGCATTTTTCGCGCGAAAATCACGCGCTTTGCGCCAGCGAGGATTCGAACCCGCGTCCTCTCAACGCACGTAGCCTCCTCTACCACTGCACCTCGTGCTCACATGTGCCGATAATGGATTTTGGTTCCCCACATATTATACTAAACTGAGCATAATTTGATTGTTTAACACCCTAAACGATTTCAAATGAAAAAGTTGTCAACTGCAAAGTTTCATAACTTTTCGAGATCAACAACTTTCATTTTGGTAGTTTCTCCATCCGAGGTCATTTAGGACCTGTCGTCCGGTGGGCGGCCGATAGTCCTATTTGCCCGATATGGCCCACAAGATGATTTCAAATCAAAAAGTTGTCAACTGCAAAGTTTTATAACTTTTCGAGATCTACAACTTTCATTTTGGTAGTTTCTCCGTCTGAGGTCATTTAGGACCTATCCGCCAGTGGGCGGCCGACAGGCCTATTTGCCCGATATGGCCCACAAGATGATTTCAAATCAATAAGTCGTCAACTACAAAGTTTCATAATTTTTTATGATCTACAACTTTCATTTTGGTAGTTTCTCCATCCGAGGTCATTTAGGATGTGTCGGTCATCGACCGGCCTATTTGCCCGATATGGCCCACAAGACGATTTCAAATCAAAAAGTTGTCATCTACAAAGTTTCATAATTTTTTATGATCTACAACTTTTATTTTGGTAGTTTCTCCGTCCGAGGTCATTTAGGACGTGTCGGTCACCGACCGGCCTATTTGCCCGATGTGGCCCACATGACGATTTCAAATCAAAAAGTTGTCATCGATGTCACGACGTTTTTCACGCGAAAATCACGCGCTTTGCGCCAGCGAGGATTCAAACCCGCATCCTCCCAACGCGGGTAGCCTCCTCTACCACTGCACCTCGTGCTCACATGTGCCGATAATGGATTTTGGTTGCCCACATATTATACTAAACTGAGCATAATTTGATTGTTTAACACCCTAAACGATTTCAAATGAAAAAGTTGTCAACTACAAAGTTTCATAACTTTTTGAGATCAACAACTTTCATTTTGGTAGTTTCTCCATCCGAGGTCATTTAGGACATGTCGTCCGGTAGGCGGCCGATAGTCCTATTTGCCCGATATGGCCCACAAGATGATTTCAAATCAAAAAGTTGTCAACTGCAAAGTTTCATAACTTTTCGAGATCTACAACTTTCATTTTCGTAGTTTCTCCGTCTGAGGTCATTTAGGACCTGTCCGCCAGTGGGCGGCCGACAGGCCTATTTGCCCGATATGGCCCACAAGATGATTTCAAATCAATAAGTCGTCAACTACAAAGTTTCATAATTTTTTATGATCTACAACTTTCATTTTGGTAGTTTCTATATCCGAGGTCATTTAGGACGTGTCGGTCATCGACCGGCCTATTTGCCCGATGTGGCCCACATTACGATTTCAAATCAAAATGTTGTCATCTACGATGTCACGGTATTTTTCGCGCGAAAATCACGCGCTTTGCACCAGCGAGGATTCGAACCCACGTCCTCCCAATGCGCGTAGCCTCCTCTACCCCTTCACCTCGTGCTCACATGTGCCGATAATGGATTTTGGTTCCCCACATATTATACTAAACTGAGCATAATTTGATTGTTTAACACCCAAAATGATTTCAAATGAAAAAGTTGTCAACTGCAAAGTTTCATAACTTTTTGAGATCAACAACTTTCATTTTGGTAGTTCCTCCATCCGAGGTCATTTAGGACCTGTCGTCCAGTGGGCGGCCGACAGGCCTATTTGCCCGATATGACCCACAAGATGATTTCAAATGAAAAAGTTGTCAACTGCAAAGTTTCATAACTTTTCGAGATCTACAACTTTCATATTGGTAGTTTCGCCATCTGAGGTCATTTAGGACCTATCGGCCAATGGGCGGCTGATAGGCCTATTTGCCCGATATGGCCCACAAGATGATTTCAAATCAAAAAGTTGTCAACTACAAAGTTTCATAATTTTTTATGATCTACAACTTTCATTTCGGTAGTTTCTCCGACCGAGGTCATTTAGGACCTGTCGGCCAGTGGGCGGCCCACAGGCCTATTTGTCCGATATGGCCCACAAAATGATTTCAAATCAAAAAGTCGTCAACTACAAAGTTTCATAAATTTTTATGATCTACAACTTTCATTTTGGTAGTTCCTCCATCCGAGGTAATTTAGGACCTGTCGTCTGGTGGGCGGCTGACAGGCCTATTTGCCCGATATGGCCCACAAGATGATTTCAAATCAAAACGTTGCAAACTGCAAAGTTTCATAACTTTTCGAGATCTACAACTTTCATTTTGGTAGTTTCTCCGTGTGAGGTCATTTAGGACCGACAGGCCTATTTGCCCGATATGGCCGATAAGATGATTTCAAATCAAAAAGTCGTCAACTACAAAGTTTCATAAATTTTTGTGATCTACAACTTTCATTTTGGTAGTTTCTCCATCCGAGGTCATTTAGGACGTGTCGGTCACCGACCATCCTATTTGCCCGATGTGGCCCACAAGACGATTTCAAATCAAAAAGTTGTCATCTACAAAGTTTCATAATTTTTTATGATCTACAACTTTCATTTTGGTAGTTTCTCCGTCCGAGGTCATTTAGGACGTGTCGGTCACCGACCGGCCTATTTGCCCGATGTGGCCCACATGACGATTTCAAATCAAAATGTTGTCATCTACGATGTCGCGGCATTTTTCGCGCAAAAATCACGCGCTTTGCGCCAGCGAGGATTCGAACCCGCGTCCTCCCAACGCGCGTAGCCTCCTCTACCACTGCACCTCGTGCTCACATGTGCCGATAATGGATTTTGGTTTCCCACATATTATACTAAACTGAGCATAATTTGATTGTTTAACACCCTAAACGATTTCAAATGAAAAAGTTGTCAACTGCAAAGTTTCATAACTTTTCGAGATCAACAACTTTCATTTTGGTAGTTTCTCCATCCGAGGTCATTTAGGACCTATCGTCCGGTGGGCGGCCGACATGCCTATTTGCCCGATATGGCCCACAAGATGATTTCAAATCAAAAAGTTGTCAACTGCAAAGTTTCATAACTTTTCGAGATCTACAACTTTCATTTTGGTAGTTTCTCCGTTCGAGGTCATTTAGGACCGGTCGGCCAGTGGGCGGCCGACAGGCCTGTTTGCCCGATATGGCCGACAAGATGATTTCAAATCAAAAAGTCATCAACTACAAAGTTTCATAAATTTTTGTCATCTACAACTTTCATTTTTATAGTTTCTCCATCCGAGGTCATTTAGGATGTGTCGGTCACCGACCGACCTATTTGCCCGATGTGGCCCGCAAGATGATTTCAAATCAAAAAGTTGTCATCTACAAAGTTTCATAATTTTTTATGATCTACAACTTTCATTTTGGTAGTTTCTCCGTCTAAGATCATTTAGGACGTGTCGGTCACCGACCGGCCTATTTGCCTGATGTGGCCCACATGACGATTTCAAATCAAAAAGTTGTCATCGATGTCGCGACATTTTTCGCGCGAAAATCACGCGCTTTGCGCCAGCGAGGATTCGAACCCGCGTCCTCCCAACGCGCGTAGCCTCCTCTACCACTGCACCTCGAGCTCACATGTGTCGATAATGGATTTTGGTTCCCCACATATTATACTAAACTGAGCATAATTTGATTGTTTAACAGCCTAAATGATTTCAAATGAAAAAGTTGTCAACTACAAAGTATCATAACTTTTCGAGATCAACAACTTTCATTTTGGTAGTTTCTCCATCCGAGGTCATTTAGGACCTCTCGTTCGGTGGGCGGCAGATAGTCCAATTTGCCCGATATGGCCCACAAGATGATTTCAAATCAAAAAGTCGTCAACTACAAAGTTTCATAATTTTTTATGATATACAACTTTCATTTTGGTAGTTTCTCCGACCGAGGTCATTTAGGACGTGTCGGTCACCGACCGGCCTATTTGCCCGATGTGGCCCACGTGACGATTTCAAATCATAAAGTTGTCATCTACTATGTCGCGGCATTTTTCGCGCGAAAATCACGCGCTTTGCGCCAGCGAGGATTCGAACCCGCGTCCTCTCAACGCACGTAGCCTCCTCTACCACTGCACCTCGTGCTCACATGTGCCGATAATGGATTTTGGTTCCCCACATATTATACTAAACTGAGCATAATTTGATTGTTTAACACCCTAAACGATTTCAAATGAAAAAGTTGTCAACTGCAAAGTTTCATAACTTTTCGAGATCAACAACTTTCATTTTGGTAGTTTCTCCATCCGAGGTCATTTAGGACCTGTCGTCCGGTGGGCGGCCGATAGTCCTATTTGCCCGATATGGCCCACAAGATGATTTCAAATCAAAAAGTTGTCAACTGCAAAGTTTTATAACTTTTCGAGATCTACAACTTTCATTTTGGTAGTTTCTCCGTCTGAGGTCATTTAGGACCTATCCGCCAGTGGGCGGCCGACAGGCCTATTTGACCGATATGGCCCACAAGATGATTTCAAATCAATAAGTCGTCAACTACAAAGTTTCATAATTTTTTATGATCTACAACTTTCATTTTGGTAGTTTCTCCATCCGAGGTCATTTAGGATGTGTCGGTCATCGACCGGCCTATTTGCCCGATATGGCCCACAAGACGATTTCAAATCAAAAAGTTGTCATCTACAAAGTTTCATAATTTTTTATGATCTACAACTTTTATTTTGGTAGTTTCTCCGTCCGAGGTCATTTAGGACGTGTCGGTCACCGACCGGCCTATTTGCCCGATGTGGCCCACATGACGATTTCAAATCAAAAAGTTGTCATCGATGTCACGACGTTTTTCACGCGAAAATCACGCGCTTTGCGCCAGCGAGGATTCAAACCCGCATCCTCCCAACGCGGGTAGCCTCCTCTACCACTGCACCTCGTGCTCACATGTGCCGATAATGGATTTTGGTTGCCCACATATTATACTAAACTGAGCATAATTTGATTGTTTAACACCCTAAACGATTTCAAATGAAAAAGTTGTCAACTACAAAGTTTCATAACTTTTTGAGATCAACAACTTTCATTTTGGTAGTTTCTCCATCCGAGGTCATTTAGGACATGTCGTCCGGTAGGCGGCCGATAGTCCTATTTGCCCGATATGGCCCACAAGATGATTTCAAATCAAAAAGTTGTCAACTGCAAAGTTTCATAACTGTTCGAGATCTACAACTTTCATTTTCGTAGTTTCTCCGTCTGAGGTCATTTAGGACCTATCCGCCAGTGGGCGGCCGACAGGCCTATTTGCCCGATATGGCCCACAAGATGATTTCAAATCAATAAGTCGTCAACTACAAAGTTTCATAATTTTTTATGATCTACAACTTTCATTTTGGTAGTTTCTATATCCGAGGTCATTTAGGACGTGTCGGTCATCGACCGGCCTATTTGCCCGATGTGGCCCACATTACGATTTCAAATCAAAATGTTGTCATCTACGATGTCACGGTATTTTTCGCGCGAAAATCACGCGCTTTGCGCCAGCGAGATTTCGAACCCACGTCCTCCCAATGCGCGTAGCCTCCTCTACCCCTTCACCTCGTGCTCACATGTGCCGATAATGGATTTTGGTTCCCCACATATTATACTAAACTGAGCATAATTTGATTGTTTAACACCCAAAATGATTTCAAATGAAAAAGTTGTCAACTGCAAAGTTTCATAACTTTTTGAGATCAACAACTTTCATTTTGGTAGTTCCTCCATCCGAGGTCATTTAGGACCTGTCGTCCAGTGGGCGGCCGACAGGCCTATTTGCCCGATATGACCCACAAGATGATTTCAAATGAAAAAGTTGTCAACTGCAAAGTTTCATAACTTTTCGAGATCTACAACTTTCATATTGGTAGTTTTGCCAGCTGAGGTCATTTAGGACCTATCGGCCAATGGGCGGCTGATAGGCCTATTTGCCCGATATGGCCCACAAGATGATTTCAAATCAAAAAGTTGTCAACTACAAAGTTTCATAATTTTTTATGATCTACAACTTTCATTTCGGTAGTTTCTCCGACCGAGGTCATTTAGGACCTGTCGGCCAGTGGGCGGCCCACAGGCCTATTTGCCCGATATGGCCCACAAAATGATTTCAAATCAAAAAGTCGTCAACTACAAAGTTTCATAAATTTTTATGATCTACAACTTTCATTTTGGTAGTTCCTCCATCCGAGGTAATTTAGGACCTGTCGTCTGGTGGGCGGCTGACAGGCCTATTTGCCCGATATGGCCCACAAGATGATTTCAAATCAAAACGTTGCAAGCAAAGTTTCATAACTTTTCGAGATCTACAACTTTCATTTTGGTAGTTTCTCCGTGTGAGGTCATTTAGGACCGACAGGCCTATTTGCCCGATATGGCCGATAAGACGATTTCAAATCAAAAAGTCGTCAACTACAAAGTTTCATAAATTTTTGTGATCTACAACTTTCATTTTGGTAGTTTCTCCATCTGAGGTCATTTAGGACGTGTCGGTCACCGACCATCCTATTTGCCCGATGTGGCCCACAAGACGATTTCAAATTAAAAAGTTGTCATCTACAAAGTTTCATAATTTTTTATGATCTACAACTTTCATTTTGGTAGTTTCTCCGTCCGAGGTCATTTAGGACGTGTCGGTCACCGACCGGCCTATTTGCCCGATGTGGCCCACATGACGATTTCAAATCAAAATGTTGTCATCTACGATGTCGCGGCATTTTTTGCGCAAAAATCACGCGCTTTGCGCCAGCGAGGATTCGAACCCGCGTCCTCCCAACGCGCGTAGCCTCCTCTACCACTGCACCTCGTGCTCACATGTGCCGATAATGGATTTTGGTTTCCCACATATTATACTAAACTGAGCATAATTTGATTGTTTAACACCCTAAACGATTTCAAATGAAAAAGTTGTCAACTGCAAAGTTTCATAACTTTTTGAGATCAACAACTTTCATTTTGGTAGTTTCTCCATCCGAGGTCATTTAGGACCTATCGTCCGGTGGGCGGCCGATAGGCCTATTTGCCCGATATGGCCCACAAGATGATTTCAAATCAAAAAGTTGTCAACTACAAAGTTTCATAATTTTTTATGATCTACAACTTTCATTTCGGTAGTTTCTCCGACCGAGGTCATTTAGGACCTGTCGGCCAGTGGGCGGCCGACAGGCCTATTTGCCCGATATGGCCCACAAGATGATTTCAAATCAAAACGTTGCAAACTGCAAAGTTTCATAACTTTTCGAGATCTACAACTTTCATTTTGGTAGTTTCTCCGTGTGAGGTCATTTAGGACCGACAGGCCTATTTGCCCGATATGGCCGATAAGATGATTTCAAATCAAAAAGTCGTCAACTACAAAGTTTCATAAATTTTTGTGATCTACAACTTTCATTTTGGTAGTTTCTCCATCCGAGGTCATTTAGGACGTGTCGGTCACCGACCATCCTATTTGCCCGATGTGGCCCACAAGACGATTTCAAATCAAAAAGTTGTCATCTACAAAGTTTCATAATTTTTTATGATCTACAACTTTCATTTTGGTAGTTTCTCCGTCCGAGGTCATTTAGGACGTGTCGGTCACCGACCGGCCTATTTGCCCGATGTGGCCCACATGACGATTTCAAATCAAAATGTTGTCATCTACGATGTCGCGGCATTTTTCGCGCAAAAATCACGCGCTTTGCGCCAGCGAGGATTCGAACCCGCGTCCTCCCAACGCGCGTAGCCTCCTGTACCACTGCACCTCGTGCTCACATGTGCCGATAATGGATTTTGGTTTCCCACATATTATACTACACTGAGCATAATTTGATTGTTTAACACCCTAAACGATTTCAAATGAAAAAGTTGTCAACTGCAAAGTTTCATAACTTTTCGAGATCAACAACTTTCATTTTGGTAGTTTCTCCATCCGAGGTGATTTAGGACCTATCGTCCGGTGGGCGGCCGACATGCCTATTTGCCCGATATGGCCCACAAGATGATTTCAAATCAAAAAGTTGTCAACTGCAAAGTTTCATAACTTTTCGAGATCTACAACCTTCATTTTGGTAGTTTCTCCGTTCGAGGTCATTTAGGACCGGTCGGCCAGTGGGCGGCCGACAGGCCTGTTTGCCCGATATGGCCGACAAGATGATTTCAAATCAAAAAGTCATCAACTACAAAGTTTCATAAATTTTTGTGATCTACAACTTTCATTTTTATAGTTTCTCCATCCGAGGTCATTTAGGATGTGTCGGTCACCGACCGACCTATTTGCCCGATGTGGCCCGCAAGATGATTTCAAATCAAAAAGTTGTCATCTACAAAGTTTCATAATTTTTTATGATCTACAACTTTCATTTTGGTAGTTTCTCCGTCTAAGATCATTTCGGACGTGTCGGTCACCGACCGGCCTATTTGCCTGATGTGGCCCACATGACGATTTCAAATCAAAAAGTTGTCATCGATGTCGCGACATTTTTCGCGCGAAAATCACGCGCTTTGCGCCAGCGAGGATTCGAACCCGCGTCCTCCCAACGCGCGTAGCCTCCTCTACCTCTGCACCTCGAGCTCACATGTGTCGATAATGGATTTTGGTTCCCCACATATTATACTAAACTGAGCATAATTTGATTGTTTAACAGCCTAAATGATTTCAAATGAAAAAGTTGTCAACTACAAAGTATCATAACTTTTCGAGATCAACAACTTTCATTTTGGTAGTTTCTCCATCCGAGGTCATTTAGGACCTCTCGTCCGGTGGGCGGCAGACAGTCCAATTTGCCCGATATGGCCCACAAGATGATTTCAAATCAAAAAGTCGTCAACTACAAAGTTTCATAATTTTTTATGATATACAACTTTCATTTTGGTAGTTTCTCCGACCGAGGTCATTTAGGACGTGTCGGTCACCGACCGGCCTATTTGCCCGATGTGGCCCACGTGACGATTTCAAATCATAAAGTTGTCATCTACTATGTCGCGGCATTTTTCGCGCGAAAATCACGCGCTTTGCGCCAGCGAGGATTCGAACCCGCGTCCTCTCAACGCACGTAGCCTCCTCTACCACTGCACCTCGTGCTCACATGTGCCGATAATGGATTTTGGTTCCCCACATATTATACTAAACTGAGCATAATTTGATTGTTTAACACCCTAAACGATTTCAAATGAAAAAGTTGTCAACTGCAAAGTTTCATAACTTTTCGAGATCAACAACTTTCATTTTGGTAGTTTCTCCATCCGAGGTCATTTAGGACCTGTCGTCCGGTGGGCGGCCGATAGTCCTATTTGCCCGATATGGCCCACAAGATGATTTCAAATCAAAAAGTTGTCAACTGCAAAGTTTTATAACTTTTCGAGATCTACAACTTTCATTTTGGTAGTTTCTCCGTCTGAGGTCATTTAGGACCTATCCGCCAGTGGGCGGCCGACAGGCCTATTTGCCCGATATGGCCCACAAGATGATTTCAAATCAATAAGTCGTCAACTACAAAGTTTCATAATTTTTTATGATCTACAACTTTCATTTTGGTAGTTTCTCCATCCGAGGTCATTTAGGATGTGTCGGTCATCGACCGGCCTATTTGCCCGATGTGGCCCACATTACGATTTCAAATCAAAAAGTTGTCATCTACGATGTCGCGGTATTTTTCGCGTGAAAATCACGCGCTTTGCGCCAGCGAGGATTCGAACCCATGTCCTCCCAACGCGCGTAGCCTCCTCTACCACTGCACCTCTGTTGACGGTTCTTAAGTATCAATTTTAATTATCCAATAAATAAGGAAAAGGACTTATATGCAAGCAACACCTAGAATTAGGGTTTGATCTGACAGAATTCCACGAGTTTTGTTGTTTATCTGTTTCTGCAGGGGGTTATCAGGAAGTACAAAGAAAAGGCCCACACGTCGGAATTACATAGAGATATTAACGTGTTCACCGATTTTCTATCATCTAGAAGACTCCAGAAGCCACGGGATCGAACGGGAGGCCGAACGGGCCCGGGACCAGGGCGCCCGCCCTGGACCCTGGGGCGCCCGCCCTAGGTCTGCAACCAATCAGGACGAGTCTCGCGGATTATGCCCCACCGACCTAAAGGATCAAGGAAAACCGTGCGATTAATGTCGGTTTGATCTGACGGCCCAGGTTCACTTGAAGGGACTATATAAGCAGGACCCCTGGCCCCTGGAGAGGAGAATCCAAGTCCATTATTTTCATATTTTCTAGAGAGGATTCAGAGAGAGAGGTTCCCTTAGGGTTCCCACCTCATTAGGGCTTAGCATCCAATGTGAGATTAGACTTAGTTCTTCTAGATTGAGAGAGATAGAGTGGAGGTATAGAACGAAGGAAGCCCGGCCTGTCGGTGACTACTTCGAGGTTGTACCTACAGGATCAAGTTCTCCTAACCCGAGGCTTGCTTCTAGGATTCTTCAGTATTTCGACTTCTAAATTCTAGTAAGTTCTTTGTTTTGTTGTTCTTTGGTTTATGAGTTTACTTTAATCTCTTCGCGTAGAGTTTAGAGTAATCATCTCTAGCGTAAACGTGGTGTTTGGGCTAGGATACTCATAGATATCCCCTGTCTAGCCGGACCGTGGTAGTAGCGAGGAACGTGACATTTCCGTAGCTACCTTTGTATTCCATATCCCGTTAGCAGGATCGATAGGGTTTATAGGTGCGGGTCGAACATCCTTTGAGGTGTCTAGATTCCGTGAGCCTCCCCAATAGAGCAGTAGATCATCCTTACCAAGGTTAGAACGAGAGTGCAGTTGCAGTCTTCTCTATACATCGCTCACATCAAATCACAGTGGTTGTAGCCTAAAGGTTAGTAGTAATAGATTTGGTTAGTCAGATGCACGCTTTCTCCTAGTGGTAAAAAAATAAATACGATACTCTGGATAACATCCCGGGTGAAGTGCTCACCGATATCCGTGCGCTTGCGGATCATTTCCTAATTGCGTTACCAAATATCAACAAGCATTTCTGGCGCCGTTGCCGGGGAGAAAGACGGTTTGCTGAGATAACCTTGAATCTTACTACTAGCTTGTACCTATACTTTTATCTTTCTTTATCTTTTTATTCCTTATCTTTTCTTTATTCTTACCTTATGGAGAACCAAGATTCTAAATCAATCTATCAATTTGCAACACCTTCGGAAACTGACCTTTTACCATGGGAGTCATCACAGCATATCCAAACATCCCAGTATAGGTTAAGTTCAAGGTTAATTGCCATGATTGAGAACCTATCCTTTTCGGGAAAGGAAGACGAAAATCCTTACCTTCATATTAGAGATTTTGAGCAAACATGCGATTGTCTTCGCATTGAAGGCATTTCTGATAAGACTTTACGTTGGAAGCTTTTTCCTTTTTCCTTAAGAGGAGAAGCTAGACGATGGTATAGTCAGAAGGTAAGTCAACAACGAGGTGAATGGGGAGTCTTACGAGCCAACTTCTGTTTAGATTTTTATTCCCTCGATCGTATCGCCGACCTTAGACTCGAAGTTCTATCTTTTAAACAAAAAGAAAATGAAACTTTGGGAAAATCCTAGAAACATTTTTCTGATCTTTTAGAATCTGGTCCAAAACTCAATATTGAAGACCCTATTCTCCTTTTTCATTTCTTTCGAGGTCTTCAGAAAGATCATAAACAAATGCTACATACAATGTCTAGAGGTTCTTTCTTTCGTATGCCTACTGATGAAGCTAGAGCGATCCTAGATAGAATCCTAGAAGCTGAGATGGATAATACCCTCCATGATGAAACCTACGAAGCCGAAGTAGACACTCTGCCGAATTCTTCACCTACTTCAGCTATCCCAAGTTTTGAGCCACAAAAGGAAGAAATTCCACCACCTGATTTCATGCTGGATATAGAATCCGATCTTTTTGCCGATTTTGGAAACATTTCAAACTACCATTCTATAGACAAACCCCAAAGCGGCCATTATAGCATTTGTTTACCAAGTGAATATCAATTGAGAGAGCTTATCTCAGTCATGAGTAGCGAATGGTTGGAGGAGTCAGAGCTTTCCTCTGAAGTGATCCGTTTGGATACACCTCCTATCACTATACGTTGTGCTTATGATTCTGATCAATTTGATGCTCTCTATAATCCTGTTGTGGGGATCAATATCATGTCTGAAGCTTTTGCACTTAAATTATTTGGAAAATTAATTTTAACCCCCACAACAAAGTTCATGAAGGAATCTTCGGGACGATTGGTCCCCAGTCTTGGAATTGTGAATGTCCTACCCTTTATGGTAGAAGGCTCCATGATTCATTTGAACTTTTATATCTTTGATACATGGGACTTCGACCTGTTGATAGGACAACCATTTAGAAGACTCCTTTATGAAGGTCAAACTAGAAAGCTACACATTTCTTTTGGAAAGGATTTTAAATTTCCTATGACAATTTCTCACTCCTTGAATAATAAGATCGAGTCATCTCTTTTGCCTGATCCTATGGAAGAGGTAAAAGCTGCGTCTCTAGAGCTTTTAAATGAATCAGACTTAGAAGAAGAAGCCCCTTTCTTCATAGAAGAGGAAGCTGAACCTTCTGAACCTGAACCTTTAGATGAGTTTGCAGAAACACCCAGACCTCCTATAGAGCTTAAAACTTTACCACCCGGTCTTATCTATGCTTTCCTAAACAATAATCCAAAGTTTCCTGTGATCATTAGTAATAAACTCACTCAGGAACAAACTCTGCGATTAATGACCGTTTTAGAAAAAACATCACTCAGTCTTTGGCTACTCACTCCAAGATCTTACAGGAATCAGTCCTATGATTTGCACCCATCGCATTCCGACAGATCCTTCTGTTTCACCTTCTCGGGAACCCCAACGTAGACTCAACAACGCGATGAGAGAAGTAGTTAAAAAGGAAGTTATAAAGTTGCTGCATGCAGGGATTATATATCCTGTGCCGCATAGTGAGTGGGTGAGCCCTGTTCAAGTTGTGCCTAAAAAGGGAGGCATGACTGTTGTTACAAATGAGAAGAACGAGCTAATTCCGCAACGCACCGTCACAGGGTGGCGGATGTGCATTGACTATAGAAAACTGAATAAAGCCACGAAAAAGGATCACTTTCCTTTACCTTTTATAGATGAGATGTTAGAGCGGTTAGCGAACCATTCGTTCTTCTGTTTCTTAGATGGATATTCAGGGTACCACCAGATCCCGATCCATCCTGATGATCAAAGCAAAACCACTTTTACCTGTCCATACGGAACTTATGCTTATCGTAGAATGTCTTTTGGGCTATGTAATGCACCAGCTTCTATTCAAAGATGCATGATGTCTATATTTTCTGATATGATTGAAGAGATTATGGAAGTTTTCATGGATGATTTTTCTGTTTATGGAAAAACTTTTGATAATTGTCTTGAAAACTTAGACAAGGTTTTGCAAAGATGCAAAGAAAAGCACTTAGTCCTTAACTGGGAAAAATGTCATTTTATGGTTAGGAAAGGAATAGTGCTAGGACACCTAGTGTCTGAAAGAGGTATTGAGGTAGATAAAGCTAAAATTGAAGTAATAGAACAACTACCTCCACCTGTGAATATAAAAGGAATTCGAAGCTTTCTTGGCCATGCTGGTTTTTATCGCAGATTCATAAAAGATTTTTCATTTATTGCTAGACCACTCACTCTTTTGCTAGCCAAGGATGCTCCTTTCGAATTTGATGATGCATGTTTAAAAGCTTTTGAATTATTAAAGAATGCGCTCATCTCTGCACCAATCATTCAACCCCCTGATTGGTCGTTGCCTTTTGAAATTATGTGTGATGCTAGTGATTATGCTGTGGGGGCAGTTTTGGGGCAAACAAAAGACAAGAAGCATCATGCAATTGCTTACGCCAGTAAAACTTTGACAGGAGCTCAACTTAATTATGCAACCACTGAAAAAGAGCTTCTGGCTGTTGTCTTTGCCATTGATAAATTTAGATCTTACTTAGTAGGAGCTAAAATAATTGTTTACACTGATCATGCTGCACTAAAATATTTGCTCACTAAAAAAGATGCTAAACCTCGCCTAATTAGATGGATCTTGTTACTCCAAGAATTTGACTTAGAAATAAAAGATAAAAAGGGAGTAGAAAATTCTGTTGCTGATCACTTGTCTAGAATGCACTTTAAGGATCCACAGGAAACACCCATTAATGATTCACTCCGGGACGACATGCTCTATGGAATCAACAGGTCTGACCCCGGTATGCAGATATTGTTAATTTTATGGTTTCAGGGTATGTACCACCAGGAGCGAACAAGAAGAAGCTTATTCAAGAAAGTCGTTCACACATATGGGATGAGCCATACCTCTTCCGAGTATGCGCTGATGGCTTACTCAGAAGGTGTGTGACCACTGAGGAAGGGTGGAAGATCATCGACAGATGCCATTCATCACCATACGGAGGTCATTATGGAGCATTCCGTACACATTCAAAGATCTGGCAATGTGGATTCTATTGGCCTACAATGTATGAAGACACAAGGCAATATATCAGAAGATGTGGGCCATGTCAAAGGCACGGAAACATAAATACAAGAGATGATATGCCACTCACCATCAACCTTCAGATTGAGCTCTTTGATGTTTGGGGAATAGACTACATGGGTCCATTTCCTCCATCAAAGAAGTGTGAATTCATCTTGGTGGCAGTTGACTACGTCTCCAAGTGGGTAGAAGCACTACCTTGCAAGCGTGCCGACAATATTAATTCAAAGAGGATGTTTGAAGAGATTATATTTCCAAGATTTGGAGTCCCTAGGGTGGTGATAAGTGATGGGGGATCACACTTCATTGACAAACACTTTGAGCATTATCTAGCAAAACATGGAATCCGTCACAATGTTGCTACCCCATATCATCCTCAAACAAGTGGCCAAGCAGAGACTTCCAACAAGCAAATCAAGAACATTCTTCAGAAAACAGTAAATGAGATGGGAACAGCATGGAAGGAAAAGTTACCCGATGCACTCTGGGCATACCGGACAGCATACAAGACCCCAATTGGAATGACCCCATACCAATTGGTGTACGGGAAGACTTGCCACTTGCCTGTTGAACTAGAGTTCAAAGCACACTGGGCCATAAGAAGATGGAATATGGACCTAGATGTTGCTGGAGATCATAGAAGAATGCAACTATCAGAATTGGAAGAATGGCGAGAGAAAGCATATCACAATTCGAAGATCTACAAAGAAAGAGTCAAAAGATGGCATGACAAGAGGATCAAGAAGAAGGAGTTCTCACCCGGAGATAAGGTATTACTTTTTAATTCCAGGGTGAAGCTTTTCGGGCATGGAAAACTCCGGAGTAAATGGGAAGGACCATACAAGGTAGTCAATTCATCATCCCACGGAGCTATTACACTTCAAAACGACGAAGGAAACAAGTATGGGGGAATCCCCTCGACATGGTAAAAGCACTTCGATTGCACCACTCCACGATTCAGGTACATACTCTGCACGCTTTATTTACATATATACAAATACATATTGGGCTGTGTAGAATATTGTTCCTAACATGATAATTTAAAAAGACAAAAATATTTTTAATCATGATCAATCTCACTCTGTGATATTTCTGAAAACCTGCATTTATTGAAAATCATTTTAAAAACCATGTGTTACTCAAGTCATTGTGGAATGTGAGATGGTAGAATATGAGTATCTTATTCTTGAAATCTTTGTCGCTTGGAGATTTTCTTTTCAAAAACTTCAAAAATATAGCTACCATCCTCAGTATTTTATATGCCTGATAAACCTAAAAATATTAATTTGCTTTGTATTGAGTTTGTGCAAAACGAGTTAGACCCTTGTTGAGAGATTTATCATGCTCCCAAGATCAAGACATTTTTATTCAGAAAGATTCACTCTTCCGAAGTATTATTGCATTAGAGGCATGGGCTATGCAAAAATATATTTCGAGGAAATAAAAAGGAGCAAGTGCTCGACAACCTCGCAGAAAAATGGACAAGTGTCTGAAAGTAGAATTAGGGGTACCTCAGTATCCACCTGAAAAAAAATGAGATGATAAAAATATATATATGGTAAAAAGAAAATGATAGCCCATGGTCCCTCTAATAAGCAATATGCCAGTAAGAGTTGACAAGTTTTAATTTTCAAAGTCTTGACCTAAGAGTATGGCATTCCTCTCCTCGGATCCCGTTTTGACCCAGGCAATATATGCAAAGTAAGTATGCTTGAGAATTTCTACAAATTAAAACAGCCTCAGTGAGATATACAAAAGATAAATGAGTGATCTGAGAGCCCCTATGAGGATAAAGGTATGCTAAGTTTTCTATTCAAAAATATATAAAAAAACTCCAAGTGACAGGGTTGAGAAGAAGAAAGGATCTCTACTTCAACCATATATTTCCCTGACTACAGTGCATAGTGGACATTCACAACACCCTGCAGGTATAAAAAGAATGCTTTACAATGTTTCAACCCCAGTTATTTTTCTGAACCATCCTTTTCTCGAGGACGAGTAAAAGCCTAAGTATGGGGGTGTTTGTTGACGGTTCTTAAGTATCAATTTTAATTATCCAATAAATAAGGAAAAGGACTTATATGCAAGCAACACCTAGAATTAGGGTTTGATCTGACAGAATTCCATGAGTTTTGTTGTTTATCTGTTTCTGCAGGGGGTTATCAGGAAGTACAAAGAAAAGGCCCACACGTCGGAATTACATAGAGATATTAACGTGTTCACCGATTTTCTATCATCTAGAAGACTCCAGAAGCCACGGGATCGAACGGGAGGCCGAATGGGCCCGGGACCAGGGCGCCCGCCCTGGACCCTGGGGCGCCCGCCCTAGGTCTACAACCAATCAGGACGAGTCTCGCGGATTATGCCCCACCGACCTAAAGGATCAAGGAAAACCGTGCGATTAATGTCGGTTTGATCCGACGGCCCAGGTTCACTTGAAGGGACTATATAAGCAGGACCCCTGGCCCCTGGAGAGGAGAATCCAAGTCCATTATTTTCATATTTTCTAGAGAGGATTCAGAGAGAGAGGTTCCCTTAGGGTTCCCACCTCATTAGGGCTTAGCATCCAATGTGAGATTAGACTTAGTTCTTCTAGATTGAGAGAGATAGAGTGGAGGTATAGAACGAAGGAAGCCCGGCCTGTCGGTGACTACTTCGAGGTTGTACCTGCAGGATCAAGTTCTCCTAACCCGAGGCTTGCTCCTAGGATTCTTCAGTATTTCGACTTCTAAATTCTAGTAAGTTCTTTGTTTTATTGTTCTCTGGTTTATGAGTTTACTTTAATCTCTTCGCGTAGAGTTTAGAGTAATCATCTCTAGCGTAAACGTGGTGTTTGGGCTAGGATACTCATAGATATCCCCTGTCTAGCCGGACCGTGGTAGTAGCGAGGAACGTGACATTTCCGTAGCTACCTTTGTATTCCATATCCCGTTAGCAGGATCGATAGGGTTTATAGGTGCGGGTCGAACATCCTTTGAGGTGTCTAGATTCCGTGAGCCTCCCCAATAGAGCAGTAGATCATCCTTACCAAGGTTAGAACGAGAGTGCAGTTGCAGTCTTCTCTATACATCGCTCACATCAAATCACAGTGGTTGTAGCCTAAAGGTTAGTAGTAATAGATTTGGTTAGTCAGATGCACGCTTTCTCCTAGTGGTAAAAAAATAAATACGATACTCTGGATAACATCCCGGGTGAAGTGCTCACCGATATCCGTGCGCTTGCGGATCATTTCCTAATTGCGTTACCAAATATCAACAACCTCGTGCTCACATGTGCCGATAATGGATTTTGGTTCCCCACATATTATACTAAACTGAGCATAATTTGATTGTTTAACACCCAAAATGATTTCAAATGAAAAAGTTGTCAACTGCAAAGTTTCATAACTTTTCGAGATCAACAACTTTCATTTTGGTAGTTCCTCCATCCGAGGTCATTTAGGACCTGTCGTCCGGTGGGCGGCCGATAGGCCTATTTGCCCGATATGGCCCACAAGATGATTTAAAATCAAAAAGTTGTCAACTGCAAAGTTTCATAACTTTTTGAGATCTACAACTTTCATTCTGGTAGTTTCTCCGTCTGAGGTCATTTAGGACCTGTCGGCCAGTGGGCGGCCGATAGGCCTATTTGCCCGATATTGCCCACAAGATGATTTCAAATCAAAAAGTTGTCAACTACAAAGTTTCATAATTTTTTATGATCTACAACTTTCATTTCGGTAGTTTCTCCGACCGAGGTCATTTAGGACCTGTCGGCCAGTGGGCGGCCGACAGGCCTATTTGCCCGATATGGCCCACAAAATGATTTCAAATCAAAAAGTCATCAACTACAAAGTTTCATAAATTTTTATGAACTACAACTTTCATTTTGGTAGTACCTCCATCCGAGGTAATTTAGGACCTGTCGTCTAGTGGGCGGCTGACAGGCCTATTTGCCCGATATGGCCCACAAGATGATTTCAAATCAAAACGTTGCAAACTGCAAAGTTTCATAACTTTTCGAGATCTACAACTTTCATTTTGGTAGTTTCTCCGTGTGAGGTCATTTAGGACCGACAGGCCTATTTGCCTGATATGGCCGATAAGATGATTTCAAATCAAAAAGTCGTCAACTATAAAGTTTCATAAATTTTTGTGATCTACAACTTTCATTTTGGTAGTTTCTCCATCCAAGGTCATTTAGGACGTGTCGGTCACCGACCATCCTATTTGCCCGATGTGGCCCACAAGACGATTTCAAATCAAAAAGTTGTCATCTACAAAGTTTCATAATTTTTTATGATCTACAACTTTCATTTTGGTAGTTTCTCCGTCCGAGGTCATTTAGGACGTGTCGGTCACCGACCGGCCTATTTGCCCGATGTGGCCCACATGACGATTTCAAATCAAATTTTTGTCATCTACGATGTCGCGACATTTTTCGCGCGAAAATCACGCGCTTTGCGCCAGCGAGGATTCGAACCCGCGTCCTCCCAACGCGCGTAGCCTCCTCTACCACTGCACCTCGTGCTCACATGTGCTGATAATGGATTTTGGTTCCCGACATATTATACTAAACTGAGCATAATTTGATTGTTTAACACCCTAAATGATTTCAAATGAAAAAGTTGTCAACTACAAAGTATCATAACTTTTCGAGATCAACAACTTTCATTTTGGTAGTTTCTCCATCCGAGGTCATTTAGGACCTGTCGTCCGGTGGGCGGCAGACAGTCCAATTTGCCCGATATGGCCCACAAGATGATTTCAAATGAAAAAGTTGTCAACTGCAAAGTTTCATAACTTTTCGAGATCTACAACTTTCATTTTGTTAGTTTCTCCGTCCGAGGTCATTCAGGACCGGTCGGCCAGTGGGCGGCCGATGGGCCTATTTGCCTGATATGGCCCACAAGATTATTTCAAATCAATAAGTCGTCAGCTACAAAGTTTCATAATTTTTTATGATCTACAACTTTCATTTCGGTAGTTTCTCCGTCCGAGGTCATTTAGGACGTGTCGGTCACCGACCGGCCTATTTGCCCGATGTGGCCCAAATAACGATTTCAAATCAAAAAGTTGTCATCTATGATGTCGCGGCATTTTTTGCGCGAAAATCACGCGCTTTGCTTCAGCGAGGATTCGAACCCGCGTCCTCCCAACGCGCGTAGCCTCCTCTACCACTGCACCTCGTGCTCACATGTGCCGATAATGGATTTTGGTTTCCCACATATTATACTAAACTGAGCATAATTTAATTGTTTAACACCCTAAACGATTTCAAATGAAAAAGTTGTCAACTGCAAAGTTTCATAACTTTTCGAGATCAACAACTTTCATTTTGGTAGTTTCTCCATCCGAGGTCATTTAGGACCTGTCGTCCGGTGGGCGGCCGACAGGCCTATTTGCCCGATATGACCCACAAGATGATTTCAAATCAAAAAGTTGTCAACTGTAAAGTTTCATAACTTTTCGAGATCTACAACTTTCATTTTGGTAGTTTCTCCGTCTGAGGTCATTTAGGACCTGTCGGCCAGTGGGCGGCCGACAGGCCTATTTGCCCGATATGGCCCACAAGATGATTTCAAATCAAAAAGTCGTCAACTACAAAGTTTCATAATTTTTTATGATCTACAACTTTCATTTCGGTAGTTTCTCCGACCGAGGTCATTTAGGACCTGTCAGCCAGTGGGCGGCCGACAGGCCTATTTGCCCGATATGGCCCACAAGACGATTTTAAATCAAAAAGTTGTCATCTACAATGCCGCGGCATTTTTCGCGCGAAAATCACGCGCTTTCCGCCAGGCAGGATTCGAACCCGCGTCCTCCCAACGCGCGTAGCCTCCTCTACCACTGCACCTCATGCTCACATGTGCCGATAATGGATTTTGGTTCCCCACATATTATACTAAACTGAGCATTATTTGATTGTTTAACACCCTAAACGATTTCAAATGAAAAAGTTGTCAACTGCAAAGTTTCATAACTTTTCGAGATCAACAACTTTCATTTTGGTAGTTTCTCCATCCGAGGTCATTTAGGACCTGTCGGCCGGTGGGCGGCTGACAGGTCTATTTGCCCGATATGGCCGACAAGATGATTTCAAATTAAAAAGTCATCAACAACAAAGTTATATAAATTTTTGGGATCTACAACTTTCATTTTGGTAGTTTCTCCGTTCGAGGTAATTTAGTACCTGTCGGCCAGTGGGCGGCCGACAGGCCTATTTGCCCGATGTGGCCCACAAGACGATTTCAAATCAAAAAGTTGTCATCTACGATGCCGCGGCATTTTTCACCGAAAATCGCGTGCTTTGCGCCAGCGAGGATTCGAACCCGCGTCCTCCCAACACGCGTAGCCTCCTCTACCACTGCACCTCGTGCTCACATGTGCCGATAATGGATTTTGGTTCCCCACATATTATACTAAACTGAGCACAATTTGATTGTTTAACACCCTAAACGATTTCAAATGAAAAAGTTGTCAACTGCAAGGTTTCATAACTTTTCGAGATCAACAACTTTCATTTTGGTAGTTTCTCCATCGGAGGTCATTTAGGACCTGTCGGCCGGTGGGCAGCTGACAGGCCTATTTGCCCGACATGGCCCACAAGATGATTTCAGATGAAAAAGTCGTCAACTACAAAGTTTTATAAATTTTTGGGATCTACAACTTTCATTTTGGTAGTTTCTCCGTCCGAGGTCATTTAGGACCTGTCGGCCAGTGGGCGGCCGACAGGCCTATTTGCCCGATATGGCCCACAAGATGATTTCAAGCCGTCAACTACAAAGTTTCATAATTTTTTATGATCTACAACTTTCATTTCGGTAGTTTCTCCGACCGAGGTCATTTAGGACGTGTCGGTCACCGACCGGCCTATTTGCCCGATGTGGCCCACGTGACGATTTCAAATCAAAAAGTTGTCATCTACGATGTCGCGGCATTTTTCGCGCGAAAATCACGCGCTTTGCGCCTGCGAGGATTCGAACCCGCGTCCTCCCAACGCACGTAGCCTCCTCTACCACTGCACCTCGTGCTCACATGTGCTGATAATGGATTTTGGTTCCCCACATATTATACTAAACTGAGCATAATTTGATTGTTTAACACCGTAAACGATTTCAAATGAAAAAGTTGTCAACTGCAAAGTTTCATAACTTTTCGAGATCAACAACTTTTATTTTGGTAGTTTCTCCATCCGAGGTCATTTAGGACCTGTCGTCCGGTGGGCGGCCGACAGGCCTATTTGCCCGATATGGCCCACAAGATGATTTCAGATCAAAAAGTTGTCAACTGCAAAGTCTCATAACTTTTCGAGATCTACAACTTTCATTTTGGTAGTTTCTCCGTCTGAGGTCATTTAGGACTGACAGGCCTATTTGCCCGATATGGCCCACAAGATGATTTCAAATCAAAAAGTCGTCAACTACAAAGTTTCATAATTTTTTATGATCTACAACTTTCATTTCCGTAGTTTCTCCGACCGAGGTCATTTAGGACGTGTCGGTCACCGACCGGCCTATTTGCCCGATGTGGCCCACGTGACGATTTCAAATCAAAAAGTTGTCATCTACGATGTCGCGGCATTTTTCGCGCGAAAATCACGCGCTTTGCGCCAACGAGGATTCGAACCCGCGTCCTCCCAATGCGCGTAGCCACCTCGACCACTGCACCTCGTGCTCACATGTGCCGATAATGGATTTTGGTTCCCCACATATTATACTAAACTGAGCATAATTTGATTGTTTAACACCCTAAACGATTTCAAATGAAAAAGTTGTCAACTGCAAAGTTTCATAACTTTTCGAGATCAACAACTTTCATTTTGGTAGTTTCTCCATCTGAGGTCATTTAGGACCTGTCGGCCGGTGGGTGGCCGACAGGCCTATTTGCCCGATATGGCCCACAAGATGATTTCAAATCAAAAAGTTGTCAACTGTAAAGTTTCATAACTTTTCGAGATCTACAACTTTCATTTTTGTAGTTTCTCCATGTGAGGTCATTTAGGACCTGTCGGCCAGTGGGCGGCCCACAGGCCTATTTGCCCGATATGGCCCACAAGATGATTTCAAATCAAAAAGTCATCATCTACAAAGTTTCATAATTTTTTATGATCTACAACTTTCATTTCGTTAGTTTCTCCGACCGAGGTCATTTAGGACGTGTCGGTCACCCACCGGCCTATTTGCCCGATGTGGCCCACGTGACAATTTCATATCAAAAAGTTGGCATCTACGAGGTCGCGGCATTTTTCCAACGAAAATCACGCGCTTTGCGACAGCGAGGATTCGAACCCGCGTCCTCCCAACGCGCGTAGCCTCCTCTACCACTGCACCTCGTGCTCACATGTGTCGTTAATGGATTTTGGTTCCCCACATATTATACTAAACTGAGCATAATTTGATTGTTTAACACCCTAAACGATTTCAAATCAAAAAGTTGTCAACTGCAAAGTTTCATAACTTTCGAGATCTATAACTTTCATTTTGGTAGTTTCTCTGTCTGAGGTCATTTAGGACCTATCGGCCATTGGGCGGCCGACAGGCCTATTTGCCCGATATGGCCCACAAGATGATTTCAAATCAAAAAGTCGTCAACTACAAAGTTTCATAATTTTTTATGATCTACAACTTTCATTTTGGTAGTTTCTCCGTCCGAGGTCATTTAGGACGTGTCGGTCACCGACCGGCCTATTTGCCCGATGTGGCCCACAAGACGATTTCAAATCAAAAAGTTGTCATCTATGATGCCGCAACATTTTTCGTGCGAAAATCACGCGCTTTCCGCCAGGGAGGATTCGAACCCGTGTCCTCCCAACGCGCGTAGCCTCCTCTACTACTGCACCTCGTGCTCACATGTGCCGATAATGGATTTTGGTTCCCCACATATTATACTAAACTGAGCATAATTTGATTGTTTAACACCCTAAACGATTTCAAATCAAAAAGTTGTCAACTGCAAAGTTTCATAAGTTTTCGAGATCAACAACTTTTATTTTGTTAGTTTCTTCGTCTCAGGTCATTTAGGACCGGTTGGCCAGTCGGCAGCCGACAGGCCTATTTGCCCGATATGGCCCACAAGATGATTTCAAATCAAAAAGTCGTCAACTATAAAGTTTCATAAATTTTTGTGATCTACAACTTTCATTTTGGTATTTTCTCCGTCCGAGGTCATTTAGGACATGTCGGTCACTGACCGGCCTATTTGCCCGATGTGGCCCACAAGACGATTTCAAATCAAAAAGTTGTCATCTACGATGCCGCGGCATTTTTCGCACGAAAATTACAAGCTTTCCGCCAGGGAGGATTCTAACCCGCGTCCTCCCAACGCGCGTAGCCTCCTCTACCACTGCACTTCGTGCTCACATGTGTCGATAATGGATTTTGGTTCCCCACATATTATACTAAACTGAGCATAATTTGATTGTGTAACACCCTAAACGATTTCAAATGAAAAAGTTGTCAACTGCAAAGTTTCATAACTTTTCGAGATCAACAACTTTCATTTTGGTAGTTTCTCCATCCAAGTTATTTAGGACCTGTCAGCCGGTGAGCGGCTGACAGGCCTATTTGCCCGATATGGCCGACAAGATGATTTCAAATCAAAAAGTCATCAACAACAAAGTTTTATAAATTTTTGGGATCTACAACTTTCATTTTGGTAGTTTCTCCGTCCGAGGTCATTTAGGACCTGTCGGCCACCGACCGGCCTATTTGCCCGATGTGGCCCACAAGACGATTTCAAATCAAAAAGTTGTCATCTACGATGACGCGGCATTTTTCACGCGAAAATCGCGTGTTTGCGCCAGCGAGGATTTGAACCCGTGTCCTCCCAACGCGCGTAGCCTCCTCTACCACTGCACCTCGTGCTCACATGTGCCGATAATGGATTTTGGTTCCCCACATATTATACTAAACTGAGCATAATTTGATTGTTTAACACCCTAAACGATTTCAAATCAAAAAGTTGTCAACTGCAAAGTTTCATAACTTTCGAGATCTACAACTTTTATTTTGGTAGTTTCTCTGTCTGAGGTCATTTAGGACCTATCGGCCATTGGGCGGCCGACAGGCCTATTTGCCCGATATGGCCCACAAAATGATTTCAAATCAAAAAGTCGTCAACTACAAAGTTTCATAATTTTTTATGATCTACAACTTTCATTTTGGTAGTTTCTCCGTCCGAGGTCATTTAGGACGTGTCGGTCACCGAACGGCCTATTTGCCCGATGTGGCCCACAAGACGATTTCAAATCAAAAAGTTGTCATCTATGATGCCGCAGCATTTTTCGCGCGAAAATCACGCGCTTTCCGCCAGGGAGGATTCGAACCCGCGTCCTCCCAACGCGCGTACCCTCCTCTACTACTGCACCTCGCGCTCACATGTGCCGATAATGGATTTTGGTTCCCCACATATTATACTAAACTGAGCATAATTTGATTGTTTAACACCCTAAACGATTTCAAATCAAAAAGTTGTCAACTGCAAAGTTTCATAACTTTCGAGATCTACAACTTTCATTTTGGTAGTTTCTCTGTCTGAGGTCATTTAGGACCTATCGGCCATTCGGCGGCCGACAGGCCTATTTGCCCGATATGGCCCACAAAATGATTTCAAATCAAAAAGTCGTCAACTACGAAGTTTCATAATTTTTTATGATCTACAACTTTCATTTTGGTAGTTTCTCCGTCCGAGGTCATTTAGGACGTGTCGGTCACCGAACGGCCTATTTGCCCGATGTGGCCCACAAGATGATTTCAAATCAAAAAGTTGTCATCTATGATGCCGCAGCATTTTTCGCGCGAAAATCACGCGCTTTCCGCCAGGGAGGATTCGAACCCGCGTCCTCCCAACGCGCGTAGCCTCCTCTACTACTGCACCTCGCGCTCACATGTGCCGATAATGGATTTTGGTTCCCCACATATTATACTAAACTGAGCATAATTTGATTGTTTAACACCCTAAACGATTTCAAATCAAAAAGTTGTCAACTGCAAAGTTTCATAAGTTTTCGAGATCAACAACTTTTATTTTGGTAGTTTCTTCGTCTCAGGTCATTTAGGACCGGTTGGCCAGTCGGCGGCCGACAGGCCTATTTGCCCGATATGTCCCACAAGATGATTTCAAATCAAAAAGTCGTCAACTATAAAGTTTCATAAATTTTTGTGATCTACAACTTTCATTTTGGTATTTTCTCCGTCCGAGGTCATTTAGGACGTGTCGGTCACCGACCGGCCTATTTGCCCGATGTGGCCCACAAGACAATTTCAAATCAAAAAGTTGTCATCTACGATGCCGCGGCATTTTTCGCACGAAAATTACAAGCTTTCCGCCAGGGAGGATTCGAACTCGCGTCCTCCCAACGCGCGTAGCCTCCTCTACCACTGCACTTCGTGCTCACATGTGTCGATAATGGATTTTGGTTCCCCACATATTATACTAAACTGAGCATAATTTGATTGTTTAACACCCTAAATGATTTCAAATGAAAAAGTTGTCAACTGTAAAGTTTCATAACTTTTCGAGATCAACAACTTTCATTTTGGTAGTTTCTCCATCCAAGTTATTTAGGACCTGTCGGCCGGTGAGCGGCTGACAGGCCTATTTGCCCGATATGGCCGACAAGATGATTTCAAATCAAAAAGTCGTCAACAACAAAGTTTTATAAATTTTTGGGATCTACAACTTTCATTTTGGTAGTTTCTCCGTCCGAGGTCATTTAGGACCTGTCGGCCACCGACCGGCCTATTTGCCCGATGTGGCCCACAAGACGATTTCAAATCAAAAAGTTGTCATCTACGATGCCGCGGCATTTTTCACGCGAAAATCGCGTGTTTGCGCCAGCGAGGATTCGAACCCGCGTCCACCCAACGCGCGTAGCCTCCTCTACCACTGCACCTCGTGCTCACATGTGCCGATAATGGATTTTGGTTCCCCACATATTATACTAAACTGAGCATAATTTGATTGTTTAACACCCTAAACGATTTCAAATGATAAAAGTTGTCAACTGCAAAGTTTCATAACTTTTCGAGATCAACAACTTTCATTTTGGTAGTTTCTCCATCCGAGGTCATTTAGGACCTGTCGACTGGTGGGCGGCTGACAGGCCTATTTGCCAGATATGGCCCACAAGATGATTTCAAATCAAAAAGTCGTCAACTACAAATTTTTATAAATTTTTGGGATCTACAACTTTCATTTTGGTAGTTTCTCCGTCCGAGGTCATTTAGGACCGGTCGGCCAGTGGGCGGCCGACAGGCCTATTTGCCCGATATGGCCCACAAGATGATTTCAAATCAAAAAGTCGTCAACTATAAAGTTTCATAATTTTTTATGATCTACAACTTTCATTTCGGAAGTTTCTCCGACCGAGGTCATTTAGGACGTGTCGGTCATCGACCGACCTATTTGCCCGATGTGGCCCACGTGACGATGTCAAATCAAAAAGTTGTCATCTACGATGTCGCGGCATTTTTCGCGCGAAAATCACGCGCTTTGCGCCAGCGAGGATTCGAACCCGCGTCCTCCCAACGCACGTAGCCTCCTCTACCACTGCACCTCGTGCTCACATGTGCCGATAATGGATTTTGGTTCCCCACATATTATACTTAACTGAGCATAATTTGATTGTTTAACACCCTAAACGATTTCAAATGAAAAAGTTGTCAACTGCAAAGTTTCATAACTTTTCGAGATCAACAACTTTCATTTTGGTAGTTTCTCCATCCGAGGTCATTTAGGACCTATCGGCCGGTGGGCGGCTGATAGGCCTATTTGCCCAATATGGCCCACAAGATGATTTCAAATCAAAAAGTCGTCAACTACAAAGTTTCATAATTTTTTATGATCTACAACTTTCATTTTGGTAGTTTCTCCGTCCGAGGTCATTTAGGACGTGTCGGTCACCAACCGGCCTATTTGCCCGATGTGGCCCACAAGACGATTTCAAATCAAAAAGTTGTCATCTACGATGCCGCGGCATTTTTCACGCGAAAATCGCGTGTTTGCGCCAGCGAGGATTCGAACCCGTGTCCTCCCAACGCGCGTAGCCTCCTCTACCACTGCACCTCGTGCTCACATGTGCCGATAATGGATTTTGGTTTCCCACATATTATACTAAACTGAGCATAATTTGATTGTTTAACACCCTAAACGATTTCAAATGAAAAAAGTTATCAACTGCAAAGTTTGTTAACTTTTTGAGATCAACAACTTTCATTTTGGAAGTTTCTCCATCCGAGGTCATTTAGGACCTGTCGACCGGTGGGCGGCTGACAGGCCTATTTGCCTGATATGGCCCACAGGATGATTTCAAATCTAAAAGTCGTCTACTACAAAGTTTTATAAATTTTTGGGATCTACAACTTTCATTTTGGTAGTTTCTCCGTCCGAGGTCATTTAGGACCGGTCGGCCAGTGGGCGGCCGACAGGCCTATTTGCCCGATATGGCCCACAAGATGATTTCAAATCAAAAAGTCGTCAACTATAAAGTTTCATAATTTTTTATGATCTACAACTTTCATTTTAGAAGTTTCTCCGACCGAGGTCATTTAGGACGTGTCGGTCATCGACCGGCCTATTTGCCCGATGTGGCCCACGTGACGATGTCAAATCAAAAATTTGTCATCTACGATGTCGCGGCATTTTTCGCGCGAAAATCACGCGCTTTGCGCCAGCGAGGATTCGAACCCGCGTCCTCCCAACGCACGTAGCCTCCTCTACCACTGCACCTCGTGCTCACATGTGCCTATAATGGATTTTGGTTCCCCACATATTATACTTAACTGAGCATAATTTGATTGTTCAACACCCTAAACGATTTCAAATGAAAAAGTTGTCAACTGCAAAGTTTCATAACTTTTCGAGATCAACAACTTTCATTTTGGTAGTTTCTCCATCCGAGGTCATTTAGGACCTATCGGCCGGTGGGCGGCTAACAGGCCTATTTGCTCGATATGGCCCACAAGATGATTTCAAATCAAAAAGTCGTCAACTACAAAGTTTTATAAATTTTTGGGATGTACAACTTTCATTTTGGTAGTTTCTCCGTCCGAGGTCATTTAGGACCGGTCGGCCAGTGGGCGGCCGACAGGCCTATTTGCCCGATATGGCCCACAAGATGATTTCAAATCAAAAAGTCGTCAACTACAAAGTTTCATAATTTTTTATGATCTACAACTTTCATTTTGGTAGTTTCTCCGTCCGAGGTCATTTAGGACGTGTCGGTCACCGACCGGCCTATTTGCCCGATGTGGCCCACAAGACGATTTCAAATCAAAAAGTTGTCATCTACGATGCCGCGGCATTTTTCACGCGAAAATCGCGTGTTTGCGCCAGCGAGGATTCGAACCCGCGTCCTCCCAACGCGCGTAGCCTCCTCTACCACAGCACCTCGTGCTCACATGTGCCGATAATGGATTTTGGTTCCCCACATATTATACTAAACTGAGCATAATTTGATTGTTTAACACCCTAAACGATTTCAAATGAAAAAAGTTGTCAACTGCAAAGTTTCATAACTTTTTGAGATCAACAACTTTCATTTTGGTAGTTTCTCCATCCGAGGTCATTTAGGACCTGTCGACCGGGGGGCGGCTGACAGGCCTATTTGCCTGATATGGCCCACAAGATGATTTCAAATCAAAAAGTCGTCAACTACAAAGATTTATAAATTTTTGGGATCTACAACTTTCATTTTTGTAGTTTCTCCGTCCGAGGTCATTTAGGACCGGTCGGCCAGTGGGCGGCCGACAGGCCTATTTGCCCGATGTGGCCCACAAGATGATTTCAAATCAAAAAGTCGTCAACTTTAAAGTTTCATAATTTTTTATGATCTACAACTTTCATTTCGGAAGTTTCTCCGACCGTGGTCATTTAGGACGTGTCGGTCATCGACCGGCCTATTTGCCCGATGTGGCCCACGTGACGATGTCAAATCAAAAAGTTGTCATCTACGATGTCGCGGCAATTTTCGCGCGAAAATCACGCTCTTTGCGCCAGCGAGGATTCGAACCCGCGTCCTCCCAACGCACGTAGCCTCCTCTACCACTGCACCTCGTGCTCACATGTGCCGATAATGGATTTTGGTTCCCCACATATTATACTTAACTGAGCATAATTTGATTGTTTAACACCCTAAACGATTTCAAATGAAAAAGTTGTCAACTGCAAAGTTTCATAACTTTTCGAGATCAACACTTTCATTTTGGTAGTTTCTTCGTCCGAGGTCATTTAGGACCTATCGGCCGGTGGGCGGCTGACAGGCCTATTTGCTCGATATGGCCCACAAGATGATTTCAAATCAAAAAGTCATCAACTACAAAGTTTCATAATTTTTTGTGATCTACAACTTTCATTTTGGTTGTTTCTCCGTCCGAGGTCATTTAGGATGTGTCGGTCACCGACCGGCCTATTTGCCCGATGTGGCCCACAAGACGATTTCAAATCAAAAAGTTGTCATCTACGATGTCGCGGCATTTTTCGCGTGAAAATCACGCGCTTTGCGCCTGCGAGGATTCGAACCCGCGTCCTCCCAACGCACGTAGCCTCCTCTACCACTGCACCTCGTGCTCACATGTGCGGATAATGGATTTTGGTTCCCCACATATTATACTAAACTGAGCATAATTTGATTATTTAACACCCTAAACGATTTCAAATGAAAAAGTTGTCAACTGCAAAGTTTCATAACTTTTCGAGATCAACAACTTTTATTTTGGTAGTTTCTCCATCCGAGGTCATTTAGGACCAGTCGTCCGGTGGGCGGCCGATAGGCCTATTTGCCCGATATGGCCCACAAGATGATTTCAAATCAAAAAGTTGTCAACTGCAAAGTTTCATAACTTTTTGAGATCTACAACTTTCATTTTGGTAGTTTCTCTGTCTGAGGTCATTTAGGATCGACAGGCCTATTTGCCCGATATGGCCCACAAGATGATTTCAAATCAAAAAGTCGTCAACTACAAAGTTTCATAATTTTTTATGATCTACAACTTTCATTTCGGTAGTTTCTCCGACCAAGGTCATTTAGGACGTGTCGGTCACCCACCGGCCTATTTGCCCGATGTGGCCCACGTGACGATTTCGTATCAAAAAGTTGGCATCTACGAGGTCGCGGCATTTTTCGCACGAAAATCACGCCTTTTGCGCCAGCGAGGATTGGAACCCGCGTCCTCCCAACGCGCGTAGCCTCCTCTACCACTGCACCTCGTGCTCACATGTGCCGATAATGGATTTTGGTTCCCCACATATTATACTAAACTGAGCATAATTTGATTGTTTAACACCCTAAACGATTTTGAATCAAAAACTTGTCAACTGCAAAGTTTCATAACTTTCGAGATCTACAACTTTCATTTTGGTAGTTTCTCTGTCTGAGGTCATTTAGGACCTATCGGCCATTGGGCAGCCGACAGGCCTATTTGCCCGATATGGCCCACAAGATGATTTCAAATCAAAAAGTCGTCAACTACAAAGTTTCATAATTTTTTATGATCTACAACTTTCATTTTGGTAGTTTCTCCGTCCGAGGTCATTTAGGACGTGTCGATCACCGACCGGCCTATTTGCCCGATGTGGCCCACAAGACGATTTCAAATCAAAAAGTTGTCATCTATGATGCCGCGGCATTTTTCGCGTGAAAATCACGTGCTTTCTGCCAGGGAGGATTCGAACCCGCGTCCTCCCAATGCGCGTAGCCTCCTCTACTACTGCACCTCATGCTCACATGTGCCGATAATGGATTTTGGTTCCCCACATATTATACTAAACTGAGCATAATTTGATTGTTTAACACCCTAAATGATTTCAAATCAAAAAGTTGTCAACAGCAAAGTTTCATAAGTTTTCGAGATCAACAACTTTTATTTTGGTAGTTTCTTCGTCTGAGGTCATTTAGGACCGGTCGGCCAGTCGGCGGCCGACATGCCTATTTGCCCGATATGGCCCACAAGATGATTTCAAATCAAAAAGTCATCAACTATAAAGTTTCATAAATTTTTATGATCTACAACTTTCATTTCGGAAGTTTCTCCGTCCGAGGTCATTTTGGACGTGTCGGTCACCGACCGGCCTATTTGCCCGATGTGGCCCACAAGACGATTTCAAATCAGAAAGTTGTCATCTACGATGTCGCGGCATTTTTCGCGCGAAAATCACGCGCTTTCCACCAGGGAGGATTCGAACCCGCGTCCTCCCAACGCGCGTAGCCTCCTCTACCACTGCACCTCGTGCTCACATGTGCTGATAATGGATTTTGGTTCCCCACATATTATACTAAACTGAGCATAATTTGATTGTTTAACACCCTAAACGATTTCAAATCAAAAAGTTGTCAACTGCAAAGTTTCATAACTTTTTGAGATCAACAACTTTTATTTTGGTAGTTTCTTCGTCTGAGGTCATTTAGGACCGGTCGGCCAGTGGGCGGCTGACAGGCCTATTTGCCCGATATGGCCGACAAGATGATTTCAAATCAAAAAGTCGTCAACTGCAAAGTTTCATAACTTTTCGAGATCTACAACTTTTATTTTGGTAGTTTCTCCGTCCGAGGTCATTTAGGACCGGTCGGCCAGTGGGCGGCCGACAGGCCTATTTGCCCGATATGGCCGACAAGATGATTTCAAATCAAAAAGTCATCAACTACAAAGTTTCATAAATTTTTGTGATCTACAACTTTCATTTTGGTTGTTTCTCCGTCCGAGGTCATTTAGGACGTGTCGGTCACCGACCGGCCTATTTGCCCGATGTGGCCCACAAGACGATTTCAAATCAAAAAGTTGTCATCTACGATGTCGCGGCATTTTTCGCGCGAAAATCACGCGCTTTGCGCCTGCGAGGATTCGAACCCGCGTCCTCCCAACGCACGTAGCCTCCTCTACCACTGCACCTCGTGCTCACATGTGCGGATAATGGATTTTGGTTCCCCACATATTATACTAAACTGAGCATAATTTGATTGTTTAACACCCTAAACGATTTCAAATCAAAAAGTTGTCAACAGCAAAGTTTCATAAGTTTTCGAGATCAACAACTTTTATTTTGGTAGTTTCTTCGTCTGAGGTCATTTAGGACCGGTCGGCCAGTCGGCGGCCGACATGCCTATTTGCCCGATATGGCCCACAAGATGATTTCAAATCAAAAAGTCATCAACTATAAAGTTTCATAAATTTTTATGATCTACAACTTTCATTTCGGAAGTTTCTCCGTCCGAGGTCATTTTGGACGTGTCGGTCACCGACCGGCCTATTTGCCCGATGTGGCCCACAAGACGATTTCAAATCAGAAAGTTGTCATCTACGATGTCGCGGCATTTTTCGCGCGAAAATCACGCGCTTTCCACCAGGGAGGATTCGAACCCGCGTCCTCCCAACGCGCGTAGCCTCCTCTACCACTGCACCTCGTGCTCACATGTGCTGATAATGGATTTTGGTTCCCCACATATTATACTAAACTGAGCATAATTTGATTGTTTAACACCCTAAACGATTTCAAATCAAAAAGTTGTCAACTGCAAAGTTTCATAACTTTTTGAGATCAACAACTTTTATTTTGGTAGTTTCTTCGTCTGAGGTCATTTAGGACCGGTCGGCCAGTGGGCGGCTGACAGGCCTATTTGCCCGATATGGCCGACAAGATGATTTCAAATCAAAAAGTCGTCAACTGCAAAGTTTCATAACTTTTCGAGATCTACAACTTTTATTTTGGTAGTTTCTCCGTCCGAGGTCATTTAGGACCGGTCGGCCAGTGGGCGGCCGACAGGCCTATTTGCCCGATATGGCCGACAAGATGATTTCAAATCAAAAAGTCATCAACTACAAAGTTTCATAAATTTTTGTGATCTACAACTTTCATTTTGGTTGTTTCTCCGTCCGAGGTCATTTAGGATGTGTCGGTCACCGACCGGCCTATTTGCCCGATGTGGCCCACAAGACGATTTCAAATCAAAAAGTTGTCATCTACGATGTCGCGGCATTTTTCGCGCGAAAATCACGCGCTTTGCGCCTGCGAGGATTCGAACCCGCGTCCTCCCAACGCACGTAGCCTCCTCTACCACTGCACCTCGTGCTCACATGTGCGGATAATGGATTTTGGTTCCCCACATATTATACTAAACTGAGCATAATTTGATTGTTTAACACCCTAAACGATTTCAAATGAAAAAGTTGTCAACTGCAAAGTTTCATAACTTTTCGAGATCAACAACTTTTATTTTGGTAGTTTCTCCATCCGAGGTCATTTAGGACCAGTCGTCCGGTGGGCGGCCGATAGGCCTATTTGCCCGATATGGCCCACAAGATGATTTCAAATCAAAAAGTTGTCAACTGCAAAGTTTCATAACTTTTTGAGATCTACAACTTTCATTTTGGTAGTTTCTCTGTCTGAGGTCATTTAGGATCGACAGGCCTATTTGCCCGATATGGCCCACAAGATGATTTCAAATCAAAAAGTCGTCAACTACAAAGTTTCATAATTTTTTATGATCTACAACTTTCATTTCGGTAGTTTCTCCGACCGAGGTCATTTAGGACGTGTCGGTCACCCACCGGCCTATTTGCCCGATGTGGCCCACGTGACGATTTCGTATCAAAAAGTTGGCATCTACGAGGTCGCGGCATTTTTCGCACGAAAATCACGAGTTTTGCGCCAGCGAGGATTGGAACCCGCGTCCTCCCAACGCGCGTAGCCTCCTCTACCACTGCACCTCGTGCTCACATGTGCCGATAATGGATTTTGGTTCCCCACATATTATACTAAACTGAGCATAATTTGATTGTTTAACACCCTAAACGATTTCGAATCAAAAACTTGTCAACTGCAAAGTTTCATAACTTTCGAGATCTACAACTTTCATTTTGGTAGTTTCTCTGTCTGAGGTCATTTAGGACCTATCGGCCATTGGGCAGCCGACAGGCCTATTTGCCCGATATGGCCCACAAGATGATTTCAAATCAAAAAGTCGTCAACTACAAAGTTTCATAATTTTTTATGATCTACAACTTTCATTTTGGTAGTTTCTCCGTCCGAGGTCATTTAGGACGTGTCGATCACCGACCGGCCTATTTGCCCGATGTGGCCCACAAGACGATTTCAAATCAAAAAGTTGTCATCTATGATGCCGCGGCATTTTTCGCGCGAAAATCACGTGCTTTCTGCCAGGGAGGATTCGAACCCGCGTCCTCCCAATGCGCGTAGCCTCCTCTACTACTGCACCTCATGCTCACATGTGCCGATAATGGATTTTGGTTCCCCACATATTATACTAAACTGAGCATAATTTGATTGTTTAACACCCTAAACGATTTCAAATCAAAAAGTTGTCAACAGCAAAGTTTCATAAGTTTTCGAGATCAACAACTTTTATTTTGGTAGTTTCTTCGTCTGAGGTCATTTAGGACCGGTCGGCCAGTCGGCGGCCGACAGGCCTATTTGCCCGATATGGCCGACAAGATGATTTCAAATCAAAAAGTCGTCAACTACAAAGTTTCATAAATTTTTGTGATCTACAACTTTCATTTTGGTTGTTTCTCCGTCCGAGGTCATTTAGGACGTGTCGGTCACCGACCGGCCTATTTGCCCGATGTGGCCCACAAGACGATTTCAAATCAAAAAGTTGTCATCTACGATGTCGCGGCATTTTTCGCGCGAAAATCACGCGCTTTGCGCCTGCTGTTGACGGTCCTTAAGTACCAAATATAGTTATCAAATAAATAAAGAAAAGGATCCAAATGCAACCAACACCTAGACTTAGGGTTTTATCTGACAGAATTCCACGAGTTTTGGTGTTTGTCTGTTTCTGCAGGGGGTTATCAGAAAATACGGAGGAAAGGCCCGCACGTCGGGTTTACATAGAGATAATAACGTGTTCACCGATTTTCTATCATCTAGAAGACTCCAGAAGCCACGAGATCGAATGGGAGGCCAAACGGGCCCGGAGGCAGGGCGCCCGCCCTGCTCCCTAGGGCGCCCGCCCTGGCCTGAGAGCCAATCAGGCTCCGTCTCGCGGATTATGCTCCACCGACCTAAGGGATCAAGGAAAACCGTGCGATTAATGTCGGTTTGATCCGACGGCCCACGTTCACTTAAGGGGGCTATATAAGCAGGACCCCTGGCCCCTGGAGGAGGCACTCCCTCATTTTCAATTCCTCAAACCCTAATCTCAGGAGGAGAGTCTCTGATCAAGCCCTAGAGCCACCACATCAACTAGATCTCTAGTATAGCATAGCTACATAGGATTAGAACTAGAAGGAGTCAATCTTCGATTGGTTTCCGGATCTGTCAAGAGGATTCTTGGTAATTCCTTTACTGTTCTTCATTGTTCATCTTTGTTCTTCAATATTATGAATACAACTTTGTTCTATTTCAATATATTGATTATGACTTTGCTCTACTTGTTTATGTTTGCAATTATATTGTTCTTAGTTTATCATAGTTATACGCTTGGCTTAGTTAGATTGGAATTATATACATGTTTAGGATCGTATAGCGTTTATCCATCGGATCCATGGGTAAATGATAAATATTGTGTAGGCGTGGTGCTTAGACCATATTTATCTGCGATTGCACCTTATATGCCGGATCATGGGGTGGTCCGCGATGGTGACAGCTTCGTTGGTTCTTATATAGTCCCCCTCCCGTGTGTAAGGCAGGCAGAGCAACATTATTACGGGGGAGTGATTGCTATGTTTCTTATCTTCCTTGATAATATCACTATGCATGGGCGTAGTCCTTTCTCGCAATGATTGCCAAGTGTACTTGCACTAACTATGATATGCTAGACTTTATAGTTAAGAATAACTTAGGAAATATCTTTGTAGTTCGTCCTAATACCATGCTAATGACTTGCTAGAATATCTGTTGAGGTGCTTATCATTATTATATGTGGCTAGCTGATCAGATTAATTATCTTTGTCACCATTCATACTTTATCTATATTTTATGTGACACTTACCCCTGTATGCAAGAGATAGATGAATGCTCTCACTTATACATGCAATGATTGATACTCATTCCTATATTCCATTCTATAATCAACATTGATGTTAGTAATCCCTTCCCAGTGGTAAAAATATAAATAACGATACCTGGAATACTTCCCAGTTAAAATGCTACATCGGTATTAATCTGTGCGCTTGCAGATCTTATTTATTATTTATTTAGAAGAGCAGTTGCATATTTCAATACCGTGTCTCTCATGTCATGCTGGGGATGACAACTTGGCTTAAGTGGCATGAGGGATAGGTTCGGCATTTTTGGCGCCGTTATCAGAATTAGAAAACTAAGTCTACTTTTGGTAATGACGTTAAGAATGCCCAACAAGCATTTTTGGCGCCGTTGCCGGGGAAGGTTGATTTACTAACAAGGAATGAATACGGAATTTGAGTCATCATTCGCATCATTAAGTGATTGAGATCATCAATTCTCCCATACAGATTTACCCCTGTATTTTTCCATTCTTATTGTTTTGCAGGGTGATGTATGAATAGAGGACATCTTCCAGAAAATTTTGTTGACAACCCCGAAGCATTAATTAGAGGGGCAAGAGCCAAGCTCAAGAAGTCAACACTTCGACGCAACACTTCATCCAATTCAGAAGACCGCCGAAGTTTCATCCGGAATTTGTCAACAGACTTCGCAGCCATGGCGAACAAGACGATCCGCGAGTTCTCAGCTCCCACTACGGACAACATCCGCACTGGACCTGCCGCGGACATCGACAAGAACTTTGAGCTCAAGCCAGGGCTCATCAACATGGTACAAGCCAACCAGTTTTGTGGGAAGCCGCACGAAGATGCAAGTGCTCATCTCCAACACTTCCTGGAGATTTGCAGCACATTCACTTTATTAGATGTTCCCAGAGACGCCATACTACTTCGCCTTTTCCCATTCTCACTATTGGGGAGAGCGAAGCAGTGGTTCTACGCGACGAAGGATAAGAACACTACGTGGGCACTCTGCTCTATGAACTTTCTGGCTAAGTTCTTTCCCATGGGCAAGACCAATGCTCTCCGTGGGAAGATTACAAGTTTTCAGCAACAACATGATGAATCCGTTCCAGAAGCATGGGAGCGCTTTCAAGATTACATCCTAGAATGTCCCCATCATGGAATGGAGAGCTGGCTACTTATGCAGACTTTCTATCATGGGCTCATCACTAGTGCTCGTGAGACCATGGATGCTGCAGCTGGAGGCGCATTTCTATCACTCACCATACCACAAGCTACAGCCCTTGTGGAGAAGATGGCGTCCAACCAAGGTTGGAACGAAGAGAGGACCCAAACACGCAAGAAGGGTGGAGGTATGCACCAGCTCAAGGAGGTAGACATGCTGTCTGCAAAGTTAGACCTACTCATGAAAAAGCTCGATGACAAAGCTGGAGACAAAAGAGAAGTCATGAACGTCTACGACTCTCACATGACTTGTGAGGAATGTGGAGACACTGGACACTCAGGCAATCACTGCCCTGAGATGCTTGAGGATGCAAGGTACATCAACAACAACAACAACTACAACCGTCCTCAACAAAATCAAGGTTGGAATCAACAGAGGCCTAACTACTCAGGTAACTACTCAGGTAATTATCAAGGTAATAACTCTTACAACAACAATAATAATTTTCCACCCCTGAGAGAGTTAGTGTCTAATCAAGGAAAGCTAATGGATAACTTGTCTAAGAAATTGGCATCCAATGATAAAATACTAGAAAACATAAATAATAGAATGGATAATTTCTCTACTGCCATCAAAAACCAAATTAGCTTTAATAAAATGATTGAATCTCAGTTAAATCAAATAGCTGCTGCTGTTCCTGCTACTAACCCCGGTATACCATCACAACCGGAAGGATTAGAATCTGCAAATCTTGTAGACATGTTTGATGCAGGTAACTATTGGAGTAATCCCGCTGTCGGAGTACATAATGACCTTCTGCCAGTCAAGAGAGGCGATCCAGGACGCCCTGTCATCCCGATCTCCATCGGCATGGTGGACTTCCCAGAAGCACTCTGTGACTTTGGCTCCAGCGTCAACATTATGCCCAGGGTACTCTATGAAAAATTCTTTACATATCCTTTATCAGAAACAACTATGTGTTTGCAGCTTGCAGATCGGACACTAAGCTTTCCTAAAGGAATATTAAAGAACATGTGTGTCCGAGTTGGTACCTCGTACGCTCCAGCTGACTTCGTGGTGATAGAGACCAGGTCCGATGAGAGGTCACCAGTTATTCTGGGAAGGCCATTCCTGAACACCTCGGGAGCTGTCATCTACGCCAGCGCTGCGAAGATCAACTTCAACATCAAGGGGAGGAAGGAGACGTTTTCCTTCAAGAACAAGATTACACAAATCCCAGAGCAACCCCAACATGAACCAAGGAAGAGGACCAACAGGAGGATCAAGCAGAACAAGAACAACCAAGGATGGACCGAATCAGCTAAGATGGTCACTGCAGTTCAAGGAGGTCAAGACCGACAACCCAAGTCGCCGTTCCTAATCAAAAAGGACGACCCAGGCATGCCAAGCATTGAGTGCTCAATCAATGGATACTCCTTTCAGAAGGCGCTCTGCGACACTGGATCAGGCGTCAACATAATGGCCACAGTCACCTATCAGCTCTTGTACGGGACCATGCCCTTAAAACCAACATACACTCAGCTCCAGATGGCAGATCAGACATCCCGAAAGGTCGAAGGTATAGTAACCGATGTCCCTGTTAAAATTAACGATCATTTTGTCCATACAGACTTTCAGGTCATTGACATGGGAGACGACGAGTACGATCCACCCATCATCCTAGGAAGACCGTTCCTAGGCACCGTCAAAGCAATCATCTACATTGGAACCGGAGAAGTCCATATGCATTTTCCCTCTGAGAAGGTACGCCGCTACTTTAATGACCCTAACTATATAGTTGAAGATTCTAAGCAGGTTAGAACAAGAAGAAGGCGACGTAACCGTAACCAAAGGAGGCAAACCATCAAGGACGTATGGGCAGACTATGAAGGAGAGGTCATAAGGCCCGAGGATACACAACAGGAGACCGAAGCACCAAGTCGGGTATGGAAGGCGAAGACAGTTACACAAGAAGAGGAAGCGCTGCCGGAACCACCGTCTACGCCACCCAAATCCCAGGACAACTAAGAAGAAAAGAAGTCCTGTTTGGAGGACTTAAAAACACCGAACACCGTGCCAAGAGGTAAACTTGGTAGTTATCATTTTCTCTTTAATTATTGCTCAGTTAATCATGTTCATTCTGTCTTAAAAAAAATGTTAAAAACGGTAAGCCCCATGTGAGTATGCGAGTGGCATAAAACCCATAAGTACATTCACTGTGGTGGCATAAAAAAATAAATAATATATATTTTTTCTGTTCTATAAAAATGAAAATAAAAATAGAGAGTGACATTTATCAAGGAAGCTCAAACATGATAAAGGCTAGATATTTATGCTAACGCTTAATCAAGTTCCACGAAGCTTTGTTGTCTATTTGAGCTCCACAGAATTCAGGAAGACTAGCAGATGGAGGACATCCTAATCGCTGTCAGGGTGCTGCTGACATTCAAATACACCTCTGCACCTGCTAGCTACATCAGAAGAAATTACGTCAAGATCCAGCTTGGGGGAGAGCACCCCCATTTATCCCAATAAGTATTTTTATCTACATTTATACCTATGCTTTATTAAAATAAAAAGATGCATAATCATGAAAACCCAAATAAATATTTTGTGTTTATATATATTTGCTTAGTTTAATAAATAAATAAAGTAGCTATGCTAAACTGAATCTTGAAAATAAAACTCTAGCATGGATATGATGAATAGTTGCTCTACCTAATTTTCAAATTTGTTTTCTCTCTAGTTTAGACATAACTGTTATACTTTAAAACTGGCTCTAAACCTGAACTAGTGGGAAGAGAACTTGATCTGAAGTCTAAGTTGTTAACGGATATGATATGGGAAGGTTGAGCTGCTGTTTATCTGTTCCTAGAGATGCTAGAATTCTGGAGAATTTTATCTTTGAAAATCTTTAAAATGTTGCATGATGAGTTCCTGTATGATGAGAGTTTAAATTCCTACCACAGCCATATATACATGCTTGTTAGATTAAGAGCCGTACTTTTACTACTTATTGCTTATGGGCATTGAGTGTGGTCAAGCTGTGTAGACCCTTAGGAACTTGTCATGTGGTTAAAATCAAGATTCACTTGCATGTTCACTCATACATGCTGCTTCTACTCCGGAAGTACGCATCCACATATATCCACTCATTTCCATCTCCAGATTCACCCAAAATTATTCTACTCCTGACCCGGGAGAGAATAGCCAAAAACATTATCCCATTCCTGTTATTCCCTGTGAAGTTAATGCTCAAGTCATTTCTACTACCACTTGCTATATTTTCAAAAGAGGTAGATTGCTCTAAAAAAAATAATATATAAAAACAAGGAAATAAAAAGGAGCAAGTGCTCGGAACCTCGAAGAAAGAAAAAGTAAGACGAGAGGTAAAAATGGACAAGTGTCCGACAGTAGAATTAGGGGTACAAGATACCCACCTGAGAGAAAAAAAAATAGAGCATCTCATTCCCCTCAAAAGTTTTAAAAAGCAAGAAAGGTATGTATTCCCTCAAAAAGAGCATTAGACTTTTGTTATCACCATCATTACCATACACCACTCATTCACCACACATGCACATCTTGATTTGACTTGTTGACTTGTTTCTCTAGATCCATGGTTTGACTATGCAATAAATGTTCTATGAGTATGTATACTTTATCTCCCACCTATGAGCTCCAGATATCAAAGCCTTATTAGAGTAGGGTGAGAGAGAAGGCAATGTCACTACGCCTTATACCATAAATACCACATACTTTGAGAGAGAAGGCATATACCATTACTGCCTTGGTAAGGATCCAGAAATACCACAAAAGAGAGACCCGAGAAAGTCATACAAGGAATCTCTGAGTTTTATTTGAAAAATTTGCAAAAACTCCAGAGCTATAGCTGATCAAGAATAAGAGACATGGCGTTTGACTAGACCGTTCTATCTTTTAACCACTCAAGATGCAGGTGACGGTTGCAAGCCCCATGGTGAAAGGTAAAATGAGTAAGTTTTAAGTCTTGACAGTTTACTCTAACTCAGGGATGAGACCTTATTTGAAAGCATATGTTCAAAGGCGTTGCAGCAACTTCTGATCCATAATGAGTCTATCCTTGCTCAGGGACGAGCAAGAGGTAAGCTTGGGGGAGTTTGTTGACGGTCCTTAAGTACTAAATATAGTTATCAAATAAATAAAGAAAAGGATCCAAATGCAACCAACACCTAGACTTAGGGTTTTATCTGACAGAATTCCACGAGTTTTGGTGTTTGTCTGTTTTTGCAGGGGGTTATCAGAAAATACGGAGGAAAGGCCCACACGTCGGGTTTACATAGAGATAATAACGTGTTCACCGATTTTCTATCATCTAGAAGACTCCAGAAGCCACGAGATCGAATGGGAGGCCGAACGGGCCCGGAGGCAGGGCGCCCGCCCTGCTCCCTAGGGCGCCCGCCCTGGCCTGAGAGCCAATCAGGCTCCGTCTCGCGGATTATGCTCCACCGACCTAAGGGATCAAGGAAAACCGTGCGATTAATGTCGGTTTGATCCGACGGCCCACGTTCACTTGAGGGGGCTATATAAGCAGGACCCCTGGCCCCTGGAGGAGGCACTCCCTCATTTTCAATTCCTCAAACCCTAATCTCAGGAGGAGAGTCTCTGATCAAGCCCTAGAGTCACCACATCAACTAGATCTCTAGTATAGCATAGCTACATAGGATTAGAACTAGAAGGAGTCAATCTTCGATTGGTTTCCGGATCTGTCAAGAGGATTCTTGGTAATTCCTTTACTGTTCTTCATTGTTCATCTTTGTTCTTCAATATTATGAATACAACTTTGTTCTATTTCAATATATTGATTATGACTTTGCTCTACTTGTTTATGTTTGCAATTATATTGTTCTTAGTTCATCGTAGTTATACGCTTGGCTTAGTTAGATTGGAATTATATACATGTTTAGGATCGTATAGCGTTTATCCATCGGATCCATGGGTAAATGCTAAATATTGTGTAGGCGTGGTGCTTAGACCATATTTATCTGCGATTGCACCTTATATGCCGGATCGTGGGGTGGTCTGCGATGGTGACAGCTTCGTTGGTTCTTATATAGTCCCCCTCCAGTGTGTAAGGCAGGCAGAGCAACATTATTACGGGGGAGTGATTGCTATGTTTCTCATCTTCCTTGATAATATCACTATGCATGGGCGTAGTCCTTTCTCGCAATGATTGCCAAGTGTACTTGCACTAACTATGATATGCTAGACTTTATAGTTAAGAATAACTTAGGAAATATCCTTGTAGTTCGTCCTAATACCATGCTAATGACTTGCTAGAATATCTGTTGAGGTGCTTATCATTATTATATGTGGCTAGCTGATCAGATTAATTATCTTTGTCACCATTCATACTTTATCTATATTTTATGTGACACTTACCCCTGTATGCAAGAGATAGATGAATGCTCTCACTTATACATGCAATGATTGATACTCATTCCTATATTCCATTCCATAATCAACATTGATGTTAGTAATCCCTTCCCAGTGGTAAAAATATAAATAACGATACCTGGAATACTTCCCGGTTAAAATGCTACATCGGTATTAATCTGTGCACTTGCAGATCTTATTTATTATTCATTTAGAAGAGCAGTTGCATATTTCAATACCGCGTCTCTCATGTCATGCTGGGGATGACAACTTGGCTTAAGTGGCATGAGGGATAGGTTCGGCATTTTTGGCACCGTTATCAGAATTAGAAAACTAAGTCTACTTTTGGTAATGACGTTAAGAATGCCCAACACCTACGAGGATTCGAACCCGCGTCCTCCCAACGCACGTAGCCTCCTCTACCACTACACCTCGTGCTCACATGTGCCGATAATGGATTTTGGTTCCCCACATATTATACTAAACTGAGCATAATTTGATTGTTTAACACCCTAAACGATTTCAAATGAAAAAGTTGTCAACTGCAAAGTTTCATAACTTTTCGAGATCAACAACTTTTATTTTGGTAGTTTCTCCATCCGAGGTCATTTAGGACCTGTCGTCCGGTGGGCGGCCGACAGGCCTATTTGCCCGATATGGCCCACAAGATGATTTCAAATCAAAAAGTTGTCAACTGCAAAGTTTCATAACTTTTCGAGATCTACAACTTTCATTTTGGTAGTTTCTCTGTCTGAGGTCCTTTAGGACCGACAGGCCTATTTGCCCGATATGGCCCACAAGATGATTTCAAAACAAAAAGTCGTCAACTACAAAGTTTCATAATTTTTTATGATCTACAACTTTCATTTCGGTAGTTTCTCCGACCGAGGTCATTTAGACCGTGTCGGTCACCCACCGGCCTATTTGCCCGATGTGGCCCACGTGATGATTTCATATCAAAAAGTTGGCATCTACGAGGTCGCGGCATTTTTCGCACGAAAATCACGCGCTTTGCGCCTGCGAGGATTCGAACCCGCGTCCTCCCAACGCGCGTAGCCTCCTCTACCACTGCACCTCGTGCTCACATGTGCCGATAATGGATTTTGGTTCCCCACATAATATACTAAACTGAGCATAATTTGATTGTTTAACACCCTAAATGATTTCAAATCAAAAAGTTGTCAACTGCAAAGTTTCATAACTTTCAAGATCTACAACTTTCACGTTGGTAGTTTTTCTGTCTGAGGTCATTTAGGACCTATCGGCCATTGGGCGGCCGACAGGCCTATTTGCCCGATATGGCCCACAAGATGATTTCAAATCAAAAAGTCGTCAACTACAAAGTTTCATAATTTTTTATGATCTACAACTTTCATTTTGGTAGTTTCTCCGTTCGAGGTCATTTAGGACGTGTCGGTCACCGACCGGCCTATTTGCCCGATGTGGCCCACAAGACGATTTCAAATCAAAAAGTTGTCATCTATGATGCCGCGGCATTTTTCGCGCGAAAATCACGCGCTTTCCGCCAGGGAGGATTCGAACCCGCGTCCTCCCAACGCGCGTAGCCTCCTCTACTACTGCACCTCGTGCTCACATGTGCCGATAATGGATTTTGGTTCCCCATATATTATACTAAACTGAGCATAATTTGATTGTTTAACACCCTAAACGATTTCAAATCAAAAAGTTGTCAACTGCAAAGTTTCATAAGTTTTCGAGATCAACAACTTTTATTTTGGTAGTTTCTTCGTCTGAAGTCATTTAGGACCGGTCGGCCAGTCGGCGGCCGACATGCCTATTTGCCCGATATGGCCCACAAGATGATTTCAAATCAAAAAGTCGTCAACTATAAAGTTTCATTAATTTTTGTGATCTACAACTTTCATTTTGGTAGTTTCTCCGTCCGAGGTCATTTAGGACGTGTCGGTCACCGACCGGCCTATTTGCCCGATGTGGCCCACAAGACGATTTCAAATCAAAAAGTTGTCATCTACGATGCCGCGGCATTTTTCGTGCGAAAATTACAAGCTTTCCGCCAGGGAGGATTCGAACCCGCGTCCTCCCAACGCGCGTAGCCTCCTCTACCACTGCACCTTGTGCTCACATGTGTTGATAATGAATTTTGGTTCCCCACATATTATACTAAACTGAGCATAATTTGATTGTTTAACACCCTAAACGATTTCAAATGAAAAAGTTGTCAACTGCAAAGTTTCATAACTTTTCGAGATCAACAACTTTCATTTTGGTAGTTTCTCCAACCAAGTTATTTAGGACCTGTCGGCCGATGAGCGGCTGACAGGCCTATTTGCCCGATATGGCCGACAAGATGATTTCAAATCAAAAAGTCGTCAACAACAAAGTTTTATAAATTTTTGGGATGTACAACTTTCATTTTGGTAGTTTCTCCGTCCGAGGTCATTTAGGACATGTCGGCCACCGACCGGCCTATTTGCCCGATGTGGCCCACAAGACGATTTCAAATCAAAAAGTTGTCATCTACGATGCCGCGGCATTTTTCACGCGAAAATCACGTGTTTGCGCCAGCGAGGATTCGAACCCGCGTCCTCCCAACGCGCGTAGCCTCCTCTACCACTGCACCTCGTGCTCACATGTGCCCATAATGGATTTTGGTTCCCCACATATTATACTAAACTGAGCATAATTTGATTGTTTAACACCCTAAATGATTTCAAATGAAAAAAGTTGTCAACTGCAAAGTTTCATAAGTTTTCGAGATCAACAACTTTCATTTTGGTAGTTTCTCCATCCGAGGTCATTTAGAACCTGTCGACCGGTGGGCGGCTGACAGGCCTATTTGCCCGATATGGCCCACAAGATGATTTCAAATCAAAAAGTCGTCAACTACAAAGTTTTATAAATTTTTGGGATCTACAACTTTTATTTTGGTAGTTTCTCCGTCCGAGGTCATTTAGGACCGGTCGGCCAGTGGGCGGCCGACAGGCCTATTTGCCCGATATGGCCCACAAGATGATTTCAAATCAAAAAGTCATCAACTATAAAGTTTCATAAATTTTTATGATCTACAACTTTCATTTCGGAAGTTTCTCCGACCGAGGTCGTTTAGGACGTGTCGGTCATCGACTAGCCTATTTGCCCGATGTGGCCCACGTGACGATTTCAAATCAAAAAGTTGTCATCTACGATGTCGCGGCATTTTTCGCGCGAAAATCACGCGCTTTGCGCCAGCGAGGATTCGAACCCGCGTCCTCCCAACGCACGTAGCCTCCTCTACCACTGCACCTCGTGCTCACATGTGCCGATAATGGATTTTGGTTCCCCACATATTATACTTAACTGAGCCTAATTTGATTGTTTAACACCCTAAACGATTTCAAAATAAAAAGTTGTCAACTGCAAAGTTTCATAACTTTTCGAGATCAACAACTTTCATTTTGGTAGTTTCTCCATCCGAGGTCATTTAGGACCTATCGGCCGGTGGGCGGCTGACAGGCCTATTTGCCCGATATGGCCCACAAGATGATTTCAAATCAAAAAGTCGTCAACTACAAAGTTTTATAAATTTTTGGGATCTACAACTTTCATTTTGGTAGTTTCTCCGTCCGAGGTCATTTAGGACCGGTCGGCTAGTGGGCGGCCGACAGGCCTATTTGCCCGATATGGCCCACAAGATGATTTCAAATCAAAAAGTTGTCAACTACAAAGTTTCGTAATTTTTTATGATCTACAACTTTCATTTTGGTAGTTTCTCCGTCCGAGGTCATTTAGGACGTGTCGGTCACCGACCGGCCTATTTGCCCGATGTGGCCCACAAGACGATTTCAAATCAAAAAGTTGTCATCTACGAGGCCGCGACATTTTTCGCGCGAAAATCACGCGCTTTCCGCCAGGGAGGATTCGAACCCGCGTCCTCCCAACGTGCGTAGCCTCCTCTACCACTACACCTCGTGCTCACATGTGCTGATAATGGATTTTGGTTCCCCACATATTATACTAAACTGAGCATAATTTGATTGTTTAACACCCTAAACGATTTCAAATCAAAAAGTTGTCAACTGCAAAGTTTCATAACTTTTCGAGATCAACAACTTTTATTTTGGTAGTTTCTTCATCTGAGGTCATTTAGGACCGGTCGGCCAGTGGGCGGCTGACAGGCCTATTTGCCCGATATGGCCAACAAGATGATTTCAAATCAAAAAGTCGTCAACTGCAAAGTTTCATAACTTTTCGAGATCTACAACTTTCATTTTGGTAGTTTCTCCGTCCGAGGTCATTTCGGACCGGTCGGCCAGTGGGCGGCCGACAGGCCTATTTGCCCGATATGGCCCACAAGATGATTTCAAATCAAAAAGTCGTCAACTATAAAGTTTCATAATTTTTTATGATCTACAACTTTCATTTCGGAAGTTTCTCCGACCGAGGTCATTTAGGACGTGTCGGTCATCGACCGGCCTATTTGCCCGATGTGGCCCACGTGACGATTTCAAATCAAAAAGTTGTCATCTACGATGTCGCGGCATTTTTCGCGCGAAAATCACGCGCTTTGCGCCAGGGAGGATTCGAACCCGCGTCCTCCCAACGCACGTAGCCTCCTCTACCACTGCACCTCGTGCTCACATGTGCCGATAATGGATTTTGGTTCCCCACATATTATACTTAACTGAGCATGATTTGATTGTTTAACACCCTAAACGATTTCAAATGAAAAAGTTGTCAGCAGCAAAGTTTCATAACTTTTCGAGATCAACAACTTTCATTTTGGTAGTTTCTCCATCCGAGGTCATTTAGGACCTATCGGCCGGTGGGCGGCTGACAGGCCTATTTGCCCGATATGGCCCACAAGATGATTTCGAATCAAAAAGTCGTCAACTACAAAGTTTTATAAATTTTTGGGATCTACAACTTTCATTTTGGTAGTTTCTCCGTCCGAGGTCATTTAGGACCGGTCGGCCAGTGGGCGGCCGACAGGCCTATTTGCCCGATATGGCCCACAAGATGATTTCAAATCAAAAAGTCGTCAACTATAAAGTTTCATGATTTTTTATGATCTACAACTTTCATTTCGGAAGTTTCTCCGACCGAGGTCATTTAGGACGTGTCGGTCATCGACTAGCCTATTTGCCCGATGTGGCCCACGTGACGATTTCAAATCAAAAAGTTGTCATCTACGATGTCGCGGCATTTTTCGCGCGAAAATCACGCGCTTTGCGCCAGCGAGGATTCGAACCCGCGTCCTCCCAACGCGCGTAGCCTCCTCTACCACTGCACCTCGTGCTCATATGTGCCGATAATGGATTTTGGTTCCCCACATATTATACTGAACTAAGCATAATTTGATTGTTCAACACCCTAAACGATTTCAAATCAAAAAGTTGTCAACTGTAAAGTTTCATTACTTTTCGAGATCAACAACTTTTATTTTAGTAGTTTCTTCGTCCGAGGTCATTTAGGACCGGTCAGCCAGTGGGCGGCCGACAGGCCTATTTGCCCGATATGGCCCACAAGATGATTTCAAATCAAAAAGTCGGCAACTATAAAGTTTCATAAATTTTTGTGATCTACAACTTTCATTTTGGTAGTTTCTCCGTCCGAGGTCATTTAGGACATGTCGGTCACCGACCGGCCTATTTGCCTGATGTGGCCTACCAGACGATTTCAAATCAAAAAGTTGTCATCAACGATGCCGCGACATTTTTCACGCGAAAATCATGCGCTTTCCGCCAGGGAGGATTCGAACCCGCATACTCCCAACGCACGTAGCCTCCTCTACCATTGCACCTCGTGCTCACATGTGTTGATAATGAATTTTGGTTCCCCACATATTATACAAAACTGAGCATAATTTGATTGTTTAACACCCTAAGCGATTTTAAATGAAAAAGTTGTCAACTGCAAAGTTTCATAACTTTTCGAGATCTACAACATTCATTTTTGTAGCTTCTCCGTCTGAGGTCATTTAGGACCTATCGGCCAGTGGACGGCCGACAGGCCTATTTGCTCGATATGGCCCACAAGATGATTTCAAATCAAACAGTCGTCAACTACAAAGTTTCATAATTTTTTATGATCTACAACTTTCATTTTGGTAGTTTCTCCGACCGAGGTCATTTAGGACGTGTCGGTCATCGACTAGCCTATTTGCCCGATGTGGCCCACGTGACGATTTCAAATCAAAAAGTTGTCATCTACGATGTCGCGGCATTTTTCGCGCGAAAATCAAGCGCTTTGCGCCAGCGAGGATTCGAACCCGCGTCCTCCCAACGCGCGTAGCCTCCTCTACTACTGCACCTCGTGCTCACATGTGCCGATAATGGATTTTGGTTCCCCACATATTATAGTAAACTGAGCATAATTTGATTGTTTAACACCCTAAACGATTTCAAATCAAAAAGTTGTCAACTGCAAAGTTTCATAAGTTTTCGAGATCAACAACTTTTATTTTGGTAGTTTCTTCGTCTGAAGTCATTTAGGACCGGTCGGCCAGTCGGCGGCCGACATGCCTATTTGCCCGATATGGCCCACAAGATGATTTCAAATCAAAAAGTCGTCAACTATAAAGTTTCATTAATTTTTGTGATCTACAACTTTTATTTTGGTAGTTTCTCCGTCCGAGGTCATTTAGGACGTGTCGGTCACCGACCGGCCTATTTGCCCGATGTGGCCCACAAGACGATTTCAAATCAAAAGGTTGTCATCTACGATGCCGCGGCATTTTTCGTGCGAAAATTACAAGCTTTCCGCCAGGGAGGATTCGAACCCGCGTCCTCCCAACGCGCGTAGCCTCCTCTACCACTGCACCTTGTGCTCACATGTGTTGATAATGAATTTTGGTTCCCCACATATTATACTAAACTGAGCATAATTTGATTGTTTAACACCCTAAACGATTTCAAATGAAAAAGTTGTCCACTGCAAAGTTTCATAACTTTTCGAGATCAACAACTTTCATTTTGGTAGTTTCTCCATCCGAGGTCATTTAGAACCTGTCGACCGGTGGGCGGCTGACAGGCCTATTTGCCCGATATGGCCCACAAGATGATTTCAAATCAAAAAGTCGTCAACTACAAAGTTTTATAAATTTTTGGGATCTACAACTTTTATTTTGGTAGTTTCTCCGTCCGAGGTCATTTAGGACCGGTCGGCCAGTGGGCGGCCGACAGGCCTATTTGCCCGATATGGCCCACAAGATGATTTCAAATCAAAAAGTCATCAACTATAAAGTTTCATAAATTTTTATGATCTACAACTTTCATTTCGGAAGTTTCTCAGACCGAGGTCATTTAGGACGTGTCGGTCATCGACTAGCCTATTTGCCCGATGTGGCCCACGTGACGATTTCAAATCAAAAAGTTGTCATCTACGATGTCGCGGCTTTTTTCGCGCGAAAATCACGCGCTTTGCGCCAGCGAGGATTCGAACCCGCGTCCTCCCAACGCACGTAGCCTCCTCTACCACTGCACCTCGTGCTCACATGTGCCGATAATGGATTTTGGTTCCCCACATATTATACTTAACTGAGCCTAATTTGATTGTTTAACACCCTAAACGATTTCAAAATAAAAAGTTGTCAACTGCAAAGTTTCATAACTTTTCGAGATCAACAACTTTCATCTTGGTAGTTTCTCCATCCGAGGTCATTTAGGACCTATCGGCCGGTGGGCGGCTGACAGGCCTATTTGCCCGATATGGCCCACAAGATGATTTCAAATCAAAAAGTCGTCAACTACAAAGTTTTATAAATTTTTGGGATCTACAACTTTCATTTTGGTAGTTTCTCCGTCCGAGGTCATTTAGGACCGGTCGGCTAGTGGGTGGCCGACAGGCCTATTTGCCCGATATGGCCCACAAGATGATTTCAAATCAAAAAGTTGTCAACTACAAAGTTTCGTAATTTTTTATGATCTACAACTTTCATTTTGGTAGTTTCTCCGTCCGAGGTCATTTAGGACATGTCGGTCACCGACCGGCCTATTTGCCCGATGTGGCCCACAAGACGATTTCAAATCAAAAAGTTGTCATCTACGAGGCCGCGACATTTTTCGCGCGAAAATCACGCGCTTTCCGCCAGGGAGGATTCGAACCCGCGTCCTCCCAACGTGCGTAGCCTCCTCTACCACTACACCTCGTGCTCACATGTGCTGATAATGGATTTTGGTTCCCCACATATTATACTAAACTGAGCATAATTTGATTGTTTAACACCCTAAACGATTTCAAATCAAAAAGTTGTCAACTGCAAAGTTTCATAACTTTTCGAGATCAACAACTTTTATTTTGGTAGTTTCTTCATCTGAGGTCATTTAGGACCGGTCGGCCAGTGGGCGGCTGACAGGCCTATTTGCCCGATATGGCCGAAAAGATGATTTCAAATCAAAAAGTCGTCAACTGCAAAGTTTCATAACTTTTCGAGATCTACAACTTTCATTTTGGTAGTTTCTCCGTCCGAGGTCATTTCGGACCGATCGGCCAGTGGGCGGCCGACAGGCCTATTTGCCCGATATGGCCCACAAGATGATTTCAAATCAAAAAGTCGTCAACTATAAAGTTTCATAATTTTTTATGATCTACAACTTTCATTTCGGAAGTTTCTCCGACCGAGGTCATTTAGGACGTGTCGGTCATCGACCGGCCTATTTGCCCGATGTGGCCCACGTGACGATTTCAAATCAAAAAGTTGTCATCTACGATGTCGCGGCATTTTTCGCGCGAAAATCACGCGCTTTGCGCCAGGGAGGATTCGAACCCGCGTCCTCCCAACGCACGTAGCCTCCTCTACCACTGCACCTCGTGCTCACATGTGCCGATAATGGATTTTGGTTCCCCACATATTATACTTAACTGAGCATGATTTGATTGTTTAACACCCTAAACGATTTCAAATGAAAAAGTTGTCAGCTGCAAAGTTTCATAACTTTTCGAGATCAACAACTTTCATTTTGGTAGTTTCTCCATCCGAGGTCATTTAGGACCTATCGGCCGGTGGGCGGCTGACAGGCCTATTTGCCCGATATGGCCCACAAGATGATTTCGAATCAAAAAGTCGTCAACTACAAAGTTTTATAAATTTTTGGGATCTACAACTTTCATTTTGGTAGTTTCTCCGTCCGAGGTCATTTAGGACCGGTCGGCCAGTGGGCGGCCGACAGGCCTATTTGCCCGATATGGCCCACAAGATGATTTCAAATCAAAAAGTCGTCAACTATAAAGTTTCATAATTTTTTATGATCTACAACTTTCATTTCGGAAGTTTCTCCGACCGAGGTCATTTAGGACGTGTCGGTCATCGACCGGCCTATTTGCCCGATGTGGTCCACGTGACGATTTCAAATCAAAAAGTTGTCATCTACGATGTCGCGGCATTTTTCGTGCGAAAATCACGCGCTTTGCGCCTGCGAGGATTCGAACCCGCGTCCTCCCAACGCACGTAGCCTCCTCTACCACTGCACCTCGTGCTCACATGTGCCGATAATGGATTTTGGTTCCCCACATATTATACTTAACTGAGCCTAATTTGATTGTTTAACACCCTAAACGATTTCAAAATAAAAAGTTGTCAACTGCAAAGTTTCATAACTTTTCGAGATCAACAACTTTCATCTTGGTAGTTTCTCCATCCGAGGTCATTTAGGACCTATCGGCCGGTGGGCGGCTGACAGGCCTATTTGCCCGATATGGCCCACAAGATGATTTCAAATCAAAAAGTCGTCAACTACAAAGTTTTATAAATTTTTGGGATCTACAACTTTCATTTTGGTAGTTTCTCCGTCCGAGGTCATTTAGGACCGGTCGGCTAGTGGGTGGCCGACAGGCCTATTTGCCCGATATGGCCCACAAGATGATTTCAAATCAAAAAGTTGTCAACTACAAAGTTTCGTAATTTTTTATGATCTACAACTTTCATTTTGGTAGTTTCTCCGTCCGAGGTCATTTAGGACATGTCGGTCACCGACCGGCCTATTTGCCCGATGTGGCCCACAAGACGATTTCAAATCAAAAAGTTGTCATCTACGAGGCCGCGACATTTTTCGCGCGAAAATCACGCGCTTTCCGCCAGGGAGGATTCGAACCCGCGTCCTCCCAACGTGCGTAGCCTCCTCTACCACTACACCTCGTGCTCACATGTGCTGATAATGGATTTTGGTTCCCCACATATTATACTAAACTGAGCATAATTTGATTGTTTAACACCCTAAACGATTTCAAATCAAAAAGTTGTCAACTGCAAAGTTTCATAACTTTTCGAGATCAACAACTTTTATTTTGGTAGTTTCTTCATCTGAGGTCATTTAGGACCGGTCGGCCAGTGGGCGGCTGACAGGCCTATTTGCCCGATATGGCCGAAAAGATGATTTCAAATCAAAAAGTCGTCAACTGCAAAGTTTCATAACTTTTCGAGATCTACAACTTTCATTTTGGTAGTTTCTCCGTCCGAGGTCATTTCGGACCGATCGGCCAGTGGGCGGCCGACAGGCCTATTTGCCCGATATGGCCCACAAGATGATTTCAAATCAAAAAGTCGTCAACTATAAAGTTTCATAATTTTTTATGATCTACAACTTTCATTTCGGAAGTTTCTCCGACCGAGGTCATTTAGGACGTGTCGGTCATCGACCGGCCTATTTGCCCGATGTGGCCCACGTGACGATTTCAAATCAAAAAGTTGTCATCTACGATGTCGCGGCATTTTTCGCGCGAAAATCACGCGCTTTGCGCCAGGGAGGATTCGAACCCGCGTCCTCCCAACGCACGTAGCCTCCTCTACCACTGCACCTCGTGCTCACATGTGCCGATAATGGATTTTGGTTCCCCACATATTATACTTAACTGAGCATGATTTGATTGTTTAACACCCTAAACGATTTCAAATGAAAAAGTTGTCAGCTGCAAAGTTTCATAACTTTTCGAGATCAACAACTTTCATTTTGGTAGTTTCTCCATCCGAGGTCATTTAGGACCTATCGGCCGGTGGGCGGCTGACAGGCCTATTTGCCCGATATGGCCCACAAGATGATTTCGAATCAAAAAGTCGTCAACTACAAAGTTTTATAAATTTTTGGGATCTACAACTTTCATTTTGGTAGTTTCTCCGTCCGAGGTCATTTAGGACCGGTCGGCCAGTGGGCGGCCGACAGGCCTATTTGCCCGATATGGCCCACAAGATGATTTCAAATCAAAAAGTCGTCAACTATAAAGTTTCATAATTTTTTATGATCTACAACTTTCATTTCGGAAGTTTCTCCGACCGAGGTCATTTAGGACGTGTCGGTCATCGACCGGCCTATTTGCCCGATGTGGTCCACGTGACGATTTCAAATCAAAAAGTTGTCATCTACGATGTCGCGGCATTTTTCGTGCGAAAATCACGCGCTTTGCGCCTGCGAGGATTCGAACCCGCGTCCTCCCAACGCACGTAGCCTCCTCTACCACTGCACCTCGTGCTCACATGTGCCGATAATGGATTTTGGTTCCCCACATATTATACTTAACTGAGCATAATTTGATTGTTTAACACCCTAAACGATTTCAAATGAAAAAGTTGTCAACTGCAAAGTTTCATAACTTTTCGAGATCAACAACTTTCATTTTGGTAGTTTCTCCATCCGAGGTCATTTAGGACCTATCGGCCGGTGGGCGGCTGACAGGCCTATTTGCCCGATATGGCCCACAAGATGATTTCAAATCAAAAAGTCGTCAACTACAAAGTTTTATAAATTTTTGGGATCTACAACTTTTATTTTGGTAGTTTCTCCGTCCGAGGTCATTTAGGACCGGTCGGCCAGTGGACGGCCGACAGGCCTATTTGCCCGATATGGCCCACAAGGTGATTTCAAATCAAAAAGTCGTCAACTACAAAGTTTCATAATTTTTTATGATCTACAACTTTCATTTTGGTAGTTTCTCCGTCCGAGGTCATTTAGGACGTGTCGGTCACCGACCGGCCTATTTGCCCGATGTGGCCCACAAGACGATTTCAAATCAAAAAGTTGTCATCTACGATGCCGCGACATTTTTCGCGCGAAAATCACGCGCTTTCCGCCAGGGAGGATTCGAACCCGCGTCCTCCCAACGCGCATAGCCTCCTCTACTACTGCACCTCGTGCTCACATGTGCCGATAATGGATTTTGGTTCCCCACATATTATACTAAACTGAGCATAATTTGATTGTTTAACACCCTAAACGATTTCAAATCAAAAAGTTGTCAACTGCAAAGTTTCATAACTTTTCGAGATCAACAACTTTTATTTTGGTAGTTTCTTCGTCTGAGGTCATTTAGGACCGGTCGGCCAGTCGGCGGCCGACATGCCTATTTGCCCGATATGGCCCACAAGATGATTTCAAATCAAAAAGTCATCAACTATAAAGTTTCATAACTTTTCGAGATCTACAACTTTCATTTTTGTAGTTTCTCCGTTCGAGGTCATTTAGCACGTGTTGGTCACCGACCAGCCTATTTGCCCGATGTGGCCCACAAGACGATTTCAAATCAAGAAGTTGTCATCTACGATGCCGCGGCATTTTTCACGCGAAAATTACAAGCTTTCCGCCAGGGAGGATTCGAACCCGCGTCCTCCCAACGCGCGTAGCCTCCTCTACCACTGCACCTCGTGCTCACATGTGTTGATAATGAATTTTGGTTCCCCACATATTATACTAAACTGAGCATAATTTGATTGTTTAACACCCTAAATGATTTCAAATGAAAAAGTTGTCAACTGCAAAGTTTCATAACTTTTCGAGATCCACAACTTTCATTTTGGTAGTTTCTCCATCCGAGGTCATTTAGGACTGTCGGCCGGGGGGCGGCTGATAGGCCTATTTGCCCGATATGGCCCACAAGATGATTTCAAATCAAAAAGTTGTCAACTGCAAAGTTTCATAACTTTTCGAGATCTACAACATTCATTTTTGTAGTTTCTCCGTCTGAGGTCATTTAGGACCTATTGGCCAGTGGACGGCCGACAGGCCTATTTGCTCGATATGGCCCACAAGATGATTTCAAATCAAACAGTCGTCAACTACAAAGTTTCATATTTTTTTATGATCTACAACTTTCATTTTGGTAGTTTCTCCATCCGAGGTCATTAAGGACGTGTCGGTCACCGACCGGCCTATTTGCCCGATGTGGCCCACAAGACGATTTCAAATCAAAAAGTTGTCATCTACGATGCCCCGACATTTTTCGCGCGAAAATCACGCGTTTTCCGCCAGGGAGGATTCGAACCCGCGTCCTCCCAACGCGCGTAGGCTCCTCTACCACTGCACCTCGTGCTCACATGTGTCGATAATGGATTTTGGTTCCCCACATATTATACTAAACTGAGCATAATTTGATTGTTTGACACCCTAAACGATTTCAAAAGAAAAAGTTGTCAACTGCAAAGTTTCATAACTTTTTGAGATCAACAACTTTCATTTTGGTAGTTTCTCCATCCGAGGTCATTTAGGACCTGTCGTCCGGTGGGAGGCCGATAGGCCTATTTGCCCAATATGGCCCATAAGATGATTTCAAATCAAAAAGTTGCCAACTGCAAAGTTTCATAACTGTTCAAGATCTACAACTTTCATTTTGGTAGTTTCTCCGTCCGAGGTCATTTAGGACCGGTCGGCCAGTGGGCTGCCGACAGGCCTATTTGCCCGATATGGCCGACAAGATGATTTAAATCAAAAAGTCGTCAACTACAAAGTTTCATAAATTTTTGTGATCTACAACTTTCATTTTTGTAGTTTCTCCGTCCGAGGTCATTTAGGACGTGTCGGTCACCGACCGGCCTATTTGCCCGATATGGCCCACAAGACGATTTCAAATCAAAAAGTTGTCATCTACGATGCCGCGGTATTTTTCGCGCGAAAATCACGCGCTTTGCGCCAGCGAGGATTCGAACCCGCGTCCTCCCAACGCGCGTAGCCTCCTCTACCACTGCACCTCGTGCTCATATGTGCCGATAATGGATTTTGGTTCCCCACATATTATACTGAACTGAGCATAATTTGATTGTTCAACACCCTAAACGATTTCAAATCAAAAAGTTGTCAACTGTAAAGTTTCATTACTTTTCGAGATCAACAACTTTTATTTTGGTAGTTTCTTCGTCCGAGGTCATTTAGGACCGGTCAGCCAGTGGGCGGCCGACAGGCCTATTTGCCCGATATGGCCCACAAGATGATTTCAAATCAAAAAGTCGGCAACTATAAAGTTTCATAAATTTTTGTGATCTACAACTTTCATTTTGGTAGTTTCTCCGTCCGAGGTCATTTAGGACATGTCGGTCACCGACCGGCCTATTTGCCTGATGTGGCCTACCAGACGATTTCAAATCAAAAAGTTGTCATCTACGATGCCGCGACATTTTTCACGCGAAAATCATGCGCTTTCCGCCAGGGAGGATTCGAACCCGCATACTCCCAACGCACGTAGCCTCCTCTACCATTGCACCTCGTGCTCACATGTGTTGATAATGAATTTTGGTTCCCCACATATTATACTAAACTGAGCATAATTTGATTGTTTAACACCCTAAACGATTTTAAATGAAAAAGTTGTCAACTGCAAAGTTTCATAACTTTTCGAGATCTACAACATTCATTTTTGTAGCTTCTCCGTCTGAGGTCATTTAGGACCTATCGGCCAGTGGACGGCCGACAGGCCTATTTGCTCGATATGGCCCACAAGATGATTTCAAATCAAACAGTCGTCAACTACAAAGTTTCATAATTTTTTATGATCTACAACTTTCATTTTGGTAGTTTCTCCATCCGAGGTCATTAAGGACGTGTCGGTCACCGACCGGCCTATTTGCCCGATGTGGCCCACAAGACGATTTCAAATCAAAAAGTTGTCATCTACGATGCCGCGGCATTTTTCACGCGAAAATCACGTGTTTGCGCCAGCGAGGATTCGAACCCGCGACCTCCCAACGCGCGTAGCCTCCTCTACCACTGCACCTCGTGCTCACATGTGCCGATAATGGATTTTGGTTCCCCACATATTATACTAAACTGAGCATAATTTGATTGTTTAACACCCTAAACGATTTCAAATGAAAAAAGTTGTCAACTGCAAAGTTTCATAACTTTTCGAGATCAACAACTTTTATTTTGGTAGTTTCTTCGTCTGAAGTCATTTAGGACCGGTCGGCCAGTCGGCGGCTGACATGCCTATTTGCCCGATATGGCCCACAAGATGATTTCAAATCAAAAAGTCGTCAACTATAAAGTTTCATTAATTTTTGTGATCTACAACTTTCATTTTGGTAGTTTCTCCGTCCGAGGTCATTTAGGACGTGTCGGTCACCGACCGGCCTATTTGCCCGATGTGGCCCACAAGACGATTTCAAATCAAAAAGTTGTCATCTACGATGCCGCGGCATTTTTCGTGCGAAAATTACAAGCTTTCCGCCAGGGAGGATTCGAACCCGCGTCCTCCCAACGCGCGTAGCCTCCTCTACCACAGCACCTCGTGCTCACATGTGTTGATAATGAATTTTGGTTCCCCACATATTATACTAAACTGAGCATAATTTGATTGTTTAACACCCTAAACGATTTCAAATGAAAAAGTTGTCAACTGCAAAGTTTCATAACTTTTCGAGATCAACAACTTTCATTTTGGTAGTTTCTCCATCCAAGTTATTTAGGACCTGTCGGCCGATGAGCGGCTGACAGGCCTATTTGCCCGATATGGCCGACAAGATGATTTCAAATCAAAAAGTCATCAACAACAAAGTTTTATAAATTTTTGGGATCTACAACTTTCATTTTGGTAGTTTCTCCGTCCGAGGTCATTTAGGACATGTCGGCCACCGACCGGCCTATTTGCCCGATGTGGCCCACAAGACGATTTCAAATCAAAAAGTTGTCATCTACGATGCCGCGACATTTTTCACGCGAAAATCACGTGTTTGCGCCAGCGAGGATTCGAACCCGCGTCCTCCCAACGCGCGTAGCCTCCTCTACCACTGCACCTCGTGCTCACATGTGCCGATAATGGATTTTGGTTCCCCACATATTATACTAAACTGAGCATAATTTGATTGTTTAACACCCTAAACGATTTCAAATGAAAAAAGTTGTCAACTGCAAAGTTTCATAACTTTTCGAGATCAACAACTTTTATTTTGGTAGTTTCTTCATCTGAAGTCATTTAGGACCGGTCGGCCAGTCGGCGGCTAACATGCCTATTTGCCCGATATGGCCCACAAGATGATTTCAAATCAAAAAGTCGTCAACTATAAAGTTTCATTAATTTTTGTGATCTACAACTTTCATTTTGGTAGTTTCTCCGTCCGAGGTCATTTAGGATGTGTCGGTCACCGACCGGCCTATTTGCCCGATGTGGCCCACAAGACGATTTCAAATCAAAAAGTTGTCATCTACGATGCCGCGGCATTTTTCGTGCGAAAATTACAAGCTTTCCGCCAGGGAGGATTCGAACCCGCGTCCTCCCAACGCGCGTAGCCTCCTCTACCACTGCACCTCGTGCTCACATGTGCCGATAATGGATTTTGGTTCCCCACATATTATACTAAACTGAGCATAATTTGATTGTTTAACACCCTAAACGATTTCAAATGAAAAAAGTTGTCAACTGCAAAGTTTCATAACTTTTCGAGATCAACAACTTTTATTTTGGTAGTTTCTCCATCCGAGGTCATTTAGAACCTGTCGACCGGTGGGCGGCTGACAGGCCTATTTGCCCGATATGGCCCACAAGATGATTTCGAATCAAAAAGTCGTCAACTACAAAGTTTTATAAATTTTTGGGATCTACAACTTTCATTTTGGTAGTTTCTCCGTCCGAGGTCATTTAGGACCGGTCGGCCAGTGGGCGGCCGACAGGCCTATTTGCCCGATATGGCCCACAAGATGATTTCAAATCAAAAAGTCGTCAACTATAAAGTTTCATGATTTTTTATGATCTACAACTTTCATTTCGGAAGTTTCTCCGACCGAGGTCATTTAGGACGTGTCGGTCATCGACCGGCCTATTTGCCCGATGTGGCCCACGTGACGATTTCAAATCAAAAAGTTGTCATCTACGATGTCGCGGCATTTTTCGCGCGAAAATCACGCGCTTTGCGCCAGGGAGGATTCGAACCCGCGTCCTCCCAACGCACGTAGCCTCCTCTACCACTGCACCTCGTGCTCACATGTGCCGATAATGGATTTTGGTTCGCCACATATTATACTTAACTGAGCATGATTTGATTGTTTAACACCCTAAACGATTTCAAATGAAAAAGTTGTCAGCTGCAAAGTTTCATAACTTTTCGAGATCAACAACTTTCATTTTGGTAGTTTCTCCATCCGAGGTCATTTAGGACCTATCGGCCGGTGGGCGGCTGACAGGCCTATTTGCCCGATATGGCCCACAAGATGATTTCGAATCAAAAAGTCGTCAACTACAAAGTTTTATAAATTTTTGGGATCTACAACTTTCATTTTGGTAGTTTCTCCGTCCGAGGTCATTTAGGACCGGTCGGCCAGTGGGCGGCCGACAGGCCTATTTGCCCGATATGGCCCACAAGATGATTTCAAATCAAAAAGTCGTCAACTATAAAGTTTCATGATTTTTTATGATCTACAACTTTCATTTCGGAAGTTTCTCCGACCGAGGTCATTTAGGACGTGTCGGTCATCGACTAGCCTATTTGCCCGATGTGGCCCACGTGACGATTTCAAATCAAAAAGTTGTCATCTACGATGTCGCGGCATTTTTCGCGTGAAAATCACGCGCTTTGCGCCAGCGAGGATTCGAACCCGCGTCCTCCCAACGCACGTAGCCTCCTCTACCACTGCACCTCGTGCTCACATGTGCCGATAATGGATTTTGGTTCCCCACATATTATACTTAACTGAGCCTAATTTGATTGTTTAACACCCTAAACGATTTCAAAAGAAAAAGTTGTCAACTGCAAAGTTTCATAACTTTTCGAGATCAACAACTTTCATTTTGGTAGTTTCTCCATCCGAGGTCATTTAGGACCTATCGGCCGGTGGGCGGCTGACAGGCCTATTTGCCCGATATGGCCCACAAGATGATTTCAAATCAAAAAGTCGTCAACTACAAAGTTTTATAAATTTTTGGGATCTACAACTTTCATTTTGGTAGTTTCTCCGTCCGAGGTCAATTAGGACCGGTCGGCCAGTGGGCGGCCGACAGGCCTATTTGCCCGATATGGCCCACAAGATGATTTCAAATCAAAAAGTTGTCAACTACAAAGTTTCGTAATTTTTTATGATCTACAACTTTCATTTTGGTAGTTTCTCCGTCCGAGGTCATTTAGGACGTGTCGGTCACCGACCGGCCTATTTGCCCGATGTGGCCCACAAGACGATTTCAAATCAAAAAGTTGTCATCTACGAGGCCGCGACATTTTTCGCGCGAAAATCACGCGCTTTCCGCCAGGGAGGATTCGAACCCGCGTCCTCCCAACGCGCGTAGCCTCCTCTACCACTGCACCTCGTGCTCACATGTGCTGATAATGGATTTTGGTTCCCCACATATTATACTAAACTGAGCATAATTTGATTGTTTAACACCCTAAACGATTTCAAATCAAAAAGTTGTCAACTGCAAAGTTTCATAACTTTTCGAGATCAACAACTTTTATTTTGGTAGTTTCTTCATCTGAGGTCATTTAGGACCGGTCGGCCAGTCGGCGGCTGACAGGCCTATTTGCCCGATATGGCCGACAAGATGATTTCAAATCAAAAAGTCGTCAACTGCAAAGTTTCATAACTTTTCGAGATCTACAACTTTCATTTTGGTAGTTTCTCCGTCTGAGGTCATTTCGGACCGGTCGGCCAGTGGGCGGCCGACAGGCCTATTTGCCCGATATGGCCCACAAGATGATTTCAAATCAAAAAGTCGTCAACTATAAAGTTTCATAATTTTTTATGATCTACAACTTTCATTTCGGAAGTTTCTCCGACCGAGGTCATTTAGGACGTGTCGATCATCGACCGGCCTATTTGCCCGATGTGGCCCACGTGACGATTTCAAATCAAAAAGTTGTCATCTACGATGTCGCGGCATTTTTCGCGCGAAAATCACGCGCTTTGCGCCTGCGAGGATTCGAACCCGCGTCCTCCCAACGCACGTAGCCTCCTCTACCACTGCACCTCGTGCTCACATGTGCCGATAATGGATTTTGGTTCCCCACATATTATACTTAACTGAGCATGATTTGATTGTTTAACACCCTAAACGATTTCAAATGAAAAAGTTGTCAACTGCAAAGTTTCATAACTTTTCGAGATCAACAACTTTCATTTTGGTAGTTTCTCCATCCGAGGTCATTTAGGACCTATCGGCCGGTGGGCGGCTGACAGGCCTATTTGCCCGATATGGCCCACAAGATGATTTCAAATCAAAAAGTCGTCAACTACAAAGTTTTATAAATTTTTGGGATCTACAACTTTTATTTTGGTAGTTTCTCCGTCCGAGGTCATTTAGGACCGGTCGGCCAGTGGGCGGCCGACAGGCCTATTTGCCCGATATGGCCCACAAGGTGATTTCAAATCAAAAAGTCGTCAACTACAAAGTTTCGTAATTTTTTATGATCTACAACTTTCATTTTGGTAGTTTCTCCGTCCGAGGTCATTTAGGACGTGTCGGTCACCGACCGGCCTATTTGCCCGATGTGGCCCACAAGACGATTTCAAATCAAAAAGTTGTCATCTACGATGCCGCGACATTTTTCGCGCGAAAATCACGCGCTTTCCGCCAGGGAGGATTCGAACCCGCGTCCTCCCAACGCGCGTAGCCTCCTCTACTACTGCACCTCGTGCTCACATGTGCCGATAATGGATTTTGGTTCCCCATATATTACACTAAACTGAGCATAATTTGATTGTTTAACACCCTAAACGATTTCAAATCAAAAAGTTGTCAACTGCAAAGTTTCATAAGTTTTCGAGATCAACAACTTTTATTTTGGTAGTTTCATCGTCTGAAGTCATTTAGGACCGGTCGGCCAGTCGGCGGCCGACATGCCTATTTGCCCGATATGGCCCACAAGATGATTTCAAATCAAAAAGTCGTCAACTATAAAGTTTCATTAATTTTTGTGATCTACAACTTTCATTTTGGTAGTTTCTCCGTCCGAGGTCATTTAGGACGTGTCGGTCACCGACCGGCCTATTTGCCCGATGTGGCCCACAAGACGATTTCAAATCAAAAAGTTGTCATCTACGATGCCGCGGCATTTTTCGTGCGAAAATTACAAGCTTTCCGCCAGGGAGGATTCGAACCCGCGTCCTCCCAACGCGCGTAGCCTCCTCTACCACTGCACCTCGTGCTCACATGTGCCGATAATGGATTTTGGTTCCCCACATATTATACTAAACTGAGCATAATTTGATTGTTTAACACCCTAAACGATTTCAAATGAAAAAAGTTGTCAACTGCAAAGTTTCATAACTTTTCGAGATCAACAACTTTCATTTTGGTAGTTTCTCCATCCGAGGTCATTTAGAACCTGTCGACCGGTGGGCGGCTGATAGGCCTATTTGCCCGATATGGCCCACAAGATGATTTCGAATCAAAAAGTCGTCAACTACAAAGTTTTATAAATTTTTGGGATCTACAACTTTCATTTTGGTAGTTTCTCCGTCCGAGGTCATTTAGGACCGGTCGGCCAGTGGGCGGCCGACAGGCCTATTTGCCCGATATGGCCCACAAGATGATTTCAAATTAAAAAGTTGTCAACTATAAAGTTTCATGATTTTTTATGATCTACAACTTTCATTTCGGAAGTTTCTCCGACCGAGGTCATTTAGGACGTGTCGGTCATCGACTAGCCTATTTGCCCGATGTGGCCCACGTGACGATTTCAAATCAAAAAGTTGTCATCTACGATGTCGCGGCATTTTTCGCGCGAAAATCACGCGCTTTGCGCCAGCGAGGATTCGAACCCGCGTCCTCCCAACGCACGTAGCCTCCTCTACCACTGCACCTCGTGCTCACATGTGCCGATAATGGATTTTGGTTCCCCACATATTATACTTAACTGAGCCTAATTTGATTGTTTAACACCCTAAACGATTTCAAAAGAAAAAGTTGTCAACTGCAAAGTTTCATAACTTTTCGAGATCAACAACTTTCATTTTGGTAGTTTCTCCATCCGAGGTCATTTAGGACCTATCGGCCGGTGGGCGGCTGACAGGCCTATTTGCCCGATATGGCCCACAAGATGATTTCAAATCAAAAAGTCGTCAACTACAAAGTTTTATAAATTTTTGGGATCTACAACTTTCATTTTGGTAGTTTCTCCGTCCGAGGTCATTTAGGACCGGTCGGCCAGTGGGCGGCCGACAGGCCTATTTGCCCGATATGGCCCACAAGATGATTTCAAATCAAAAAGTTGTCAACTACAAAGTTTCGTAATTTTTTATGATCTACAACTTTCATTTTGGTAGTTTCTCCGTCCGAGGTCATTTAGGACGTGTCGGTCACCGACCGGCCTATTTGCCCGATGTGGCCCACAAGACGATTTCAAATCAAAAAGTTGTCATCTACGAGGCCGCGACATTTTTCGCGCGAAAATCACGCGCTTTCCGCCAGGGAGGATTCGAACCCGCGTCCTCCCAACGCGCGTAGCCTCCTCTACCACTGCACCTCGTGCTCACATGTGCTGATAATGGATTTTGGTTCCCCACATATTATACTAAACTGAGCATAATTTGATTGTTTAACACCCTAAACGATTTCAAATCAAAAAGTTGTCAACTGCAAAGTTTCATAACTTTTCGAGATCAACAACTTTTATTTTGGTAGTTTCTTCATCTGAGGCCATTTAGGACCGGTCGGCCAATGGGCGGCTGACAGGCCTATTTGCCCGATATGGCCGACAAGATGATTTCAAATCAAAAAGTCGTCAACTGCAAAGTTTCATAACTTTTCGAGATCTACAACTTTCATTTTGGTAGTTACTCCGTCCGAGGTCATTTCGGACCGGTCGGCCAGTGGGCGGCCGACAGGCCTATTTGCCCGATATGGCCCACAAGATGATTTCAAATCAAAAAGTCGTCAACTATAAAGTTTCATAATTTTTTATGATCTACAACTTTCATTTCGGAAGTTTCTCCGACCGAGGTCATTTAGGACGTGTCGGTCGTCGACCGGCCTATTTGCCCGATGTGGCCCACGTGACGATTTCAAATCAAAAAGTTGTCATCTACGATGTCGCGGCATTTTTCGCGCGAAAATCACGCGCTTTGCGCCTGCGAGGATTCGAACCCGCGTCCTCCCAACGCACGTAGCCTCCTCTACCACTGCACCTCGTGCTCACATGTGCCGATAATGGATTTTGGTTCCCCACATATTATACTTAACTGAGCATGATTTGATTGTTTAACACCCTAAACGATTTCAAATGAAAAAGTTGTCAACTGCAAAGTTTCATAACTTTTCGAGATCAACAACTTTCATTTTGGTAGTTTCTCCATCCGAGGTCATTTAGGACCTATCGGCCGGTGGGCGGCTGACAGGCCTATTTGCCCGATATGGCCCACAAGATGATTTCAAATCAAAAAGTCGTCAACTACAAAGTTTTATAAATTTTTGGGATCTACAACTTTTATTTTGGTAGTTTCTCCGTCCGAGGTCATTTAGGACCGGTCGGCCAGTGGGCGGCCGACAGGCCTATTTGCCCGATATGGCCCACAAGGTGATTTCAAATCAAAAAGTCGTCAACTACAAAGTTTCGTAATTTTTTATGATCTACAACTTTCATTTTGGTAGTTTCTCCGTCCGAGGTCATTTAGGACGTGTCGGTCACCGACCGGCCTATTTGCCCGATGTGGCCCACAAGACGATTTCAAATCAAAAAGTTGTCATCTACGATGCCGCGACATTTTTCGCGCGAAAATCACGCGCTTTCCGCCAGGGAGGATTCGAACCCGCGTCCTCCCAACGCGCGTAGCCTCCTCTACTACTGCACCTCGTGCTCACATGTGCCGATAATGGATTTTGGTTCCCCATATATTACACTAAACTGAGCATAATTTGATTGTTTAACACCCTAAACGATTTCAAATCAAAAAGTTGTCAACTGCAAAGTTTCATAAGTTTTCGAGATCAACAACTTTTATTTTGGTAGTTTCATCGTCTGAAGTCATTTAGGACCGGTCGGCCAGTCGGCGGCCGACATGCCTATTTGCCCGATATGGCCCACAAGATGATTTCAAATCAAAAAGTCGTCAACTATAAAGTTTCATTAATTTTTGTGATCTACAACTTTCATTTTGGTAGTTTCTCCGTCCGAGGTCATTTAGGACGTGTCGGTCACCGACCGGCCTATTTGCCCGATGTGGCCCACAAGACGATTTCAAATCAAAAAGTTGTCATCTACGATGCCGCGGCATTTTTCGTGCGAAAATTACAAGCTTTCCGCCAGGGAGGATTCGAACCCGCGTCCTCCCAACGCGCGTAGCCTCCTCTACCACTGCACCTCGTGCTCACATGTGCCGATAATGGATTTTGGTTCCCCACATATTATACTAAACTGAGCATAATTTGATTGTTTAACACCCTAAACGATTTCAAATGAAAAAAGTTGTCAACTGCAAAGTTTCATAACTTTTCGAGATCAACAACTTTCATTTTGGTAGTTTCTCCATCCGAGGTCATTTAGAACCTGTCGACCGGTGGGCGGCTGATAGGCCTATTTGCCCGATATGGCCCACAAGATGATTTCGAATCAAAAAGTCGTCAACTACAAAGTTTTATAAATTTTTGGGATCTACAACTTTCATTTTGGTAGTTTCTCCGTCCGAGGTCATTTAGGACCGGTCGGCCAGTGGGCGGCCGACAGGCCTATTTGCCCGATATGGCCCACAAGATGATTTCAAATTAAAAAGTCGTCAACTATAAAGTTTCATGATTTTTTATGATCTACAACTTTCATTTCGGAAGTTTCTCCGACCGAGGTCATTTAGGACGTGTCGGTCATCGACTAGCCTATTTGCCCGATGTGGCCCACGTGACGATTTCAAATCAAAAAGTTGTCATCTACGATGTCGCGGCATTTTTCGCGCGAAAATCACGCGCTTTGCGCCAGCGAGGATTCGAACCCGCGTCCTCCCAACGCACGTAGCCTCCTCTACCACTGCACCTCGTGCTCACATGTGCCGATAATGGATTTTGGTTCCCCACATATTATACTTAACTGAGCCTAATTTGATTGTTTAACACCCTAAACGATTTCAAAAGAAAAAGTTGTCAACTGCAAAGTTTCATAACTTTTCGAGATCAACAACTTTCATTTTGGTAGTTTCTCCATCCGAGGTCATTTAGGACCTATCGGCCGGTGGGCGGCTGACAGGCCTATTTGCCCGATATGGCCCACAAGATGATTTCAAATCAAAAAGTCGTCAACTACAAAGTTTTATAAATTTTTGGGATCTACAACTTTCATTTTGGTAGTTTCTCCGTCCGAGGTCATTTAGGACCGGTCGGCCAGTGGGCGGCCGACAGGCCTATTTGCCCGATATGGCCCACAAGATGATTTCAAATCAAAAAGTTGTCAACTACAAAGTTTCGTAATTTTTTATGATCTACAACTTTCATTTTGGTAGTTTCTCCGTCCGAGGTCATTTAGGACGTGTCGGTCACCGACCGGCCTATTTGCCTGATGTGGCCCACAAGACGATTTCAAATCAAAAAGTTGTCATCTACGAGGCCGCGACATTTTTCGCGCGAAAATCACGCGCTTTCCGCCAGGGAGGATTCGAACCCGCGTCCTCCCAACGCGCGTAGCCTCCTCTACCACTGCACCTCGTGCTCACATGTGCTGATAATGGATTTTGGTTCCCCACATATTATACTAAACTGAGCATAATTTGATTGTTTAACACCCTAAACGATTTCAAATCAAAAAGTTGTCAACTGCAAAGTTTCATAACTTTTCGAGATCAACAACTTTTATTTTGGTAGTTTCTTCATCTGAGGCCATTTAGGACCGGTCGGCCAGTGGGCGGCTGACAGGCCTATTTGCCCGATATGGCCGACAAGATGATTTCAAATCAAAAAGTCGTCAACTGCAAAGTTTCATAACTTTTCGAGATCTACAACTTTCATTTTGGTAGTTTCTCCGTCCGAGGTCATTTCGGACCGGTCGGCCAGTGGGCGGCCGACAGGCCTATTTGCCCGATATGGCCCACAAGATGATTTCAAATCAAAAAGTCGTCAACTATAAAGTTTCATAATTTTTTATGATCTACAACTTTCATTTCGGAAGTTTCTCCGACCGAGGTCATTTAGGACGTGTCGGTCATCGACCGGCCTATTTGCCCGATGTGGCCCACGTGACGATTTCAAATCAAAAAGTTGTCATCTACGATGTCGCGGCATTTTTCGCGCGAAAATCACGCGCTTTGCGCCTGCGAGGATTCGAACCCGCGTCCTCCCAACGCACGTAGCCTCCTCTACCACTGCACCTCGTGCTCACATGTGCCGATAATGGATTTTGGTTCCCCACATATTATACTTAACTGAGCATGATTTGATTGTTTAACACCCTAAACGATTTCAAATGAAAAAGTTGTCAACTGCAAAGTTTCATAACTTTTCGAGATCAACAACTTTCATTTTGGTAGTTTCTCCATCCGAGGTCATTTAGGACCTATCGGCCGGTGGGTGGCTGACAGGCCTATTTGCCCGATATGGCCCACAAGATGATTTCAAATCAAAAAGTCGTCAACTACAAAGTTTTATAAATTTTTGGGATCTACAACTTTTATTTTGGTAGTTTCTCCGTCCGAGGTCATTTAGGACCGGTCGGCCAGTGGGCGGCCGACAGGCCTATTTGCCCGATATGGCCCACAAGGTGATTTCAAATCAAAAAGTCGTCAACTACAAAGTTTCGTAATTTTTTATGATCTACAACTTTCATTTTGGTAGTTTCTCCGTCCGAGGTCATTTAGGACGTGTCGGTCACCGACCGGCCTATTTGCCCGATGTGGCCCACAAGACGATTTCAAATCAAAAAGTTGTCATCTACGATGCCGCGACATTTTTCGCGCGAAAATCACGCGCTTTCCGCCAGGGAGGATTCGAACCCGCGTCCTCCCAACGCGCGTAGCCTCCTCTACTACTGCACCTCGTGCTCACATGTGCCGATAATGGATTTTGGTTCCCCATATATTACACTAAACTGAGCATAATTTGATTGTTTAACACCCTAAACGATTTCAAATCAAAAAGTTGTCAACTGCAAAGTTTCATAAGTTTTCGAGATCAACAACTTTTATTTTGGTAGTTTCTTCGTCTGAAGTCATTTAGGACCGGTTGGCCAGTCGGCGGCCGACATGCCTATTTGCCCGATATGGCCCACAAGATGATTTCAAATCAAAAAGTCGTCAACTATAAAGTTTCATTAATTTTTGTGATCTACAACTTTCATTTTGGTAGTTTCTCCGTCCGAGGTCATTTAGGACGTGTCGGTCACCGACCGGCCTATTTGCCCGATGTGGCCCACAAGACGATTTCAAATCAAAAAGTTGTCATCTACGATGCCGCGGCATTTTTCGTGCGAAAATTACAAGCTTTCCGCCAGGGAGGATTCGAACCCGCGTCCTCCCAACGCGCGTAGCCTCCTCTACCACTGCACCTCGTGCTCACATGTGCCGATAATGGATTTTGGTTCCCCACATATTATACTAAACTGAGCATAATTTGATTGTTTAACACCCTAAACGATTTCAAATGAAAAAAGTTGTCAACTGCAAAGTTTCATAACTTTTCGAGATCAACAACTTTCATTTTGGTAGTTTCTCCATCCGAGGTCATTTAGAACCTGTCGACCGGTGGGCGGCTGACAGGCCTATTTGCCCGATATGGCCCACAAGATAATTTCGAATCAAAAAGTCGTCAACTATAAAGTTTTATAAATTTTTGGGATCTACAACTTTCATTTTGGTAGTTTCTCCGTCCGAGGTCATTTAGGACCGGTCGGCCAGTGGGCAGCCGACAGGCCTATTTGCCCGATATGGCCCACAAGATGATTTCAAATCAAAAGGTCGTCAACTATAAAGTTTCATGATTTTTTATGATCTACAACTTTCATTTCGGAAGTTTCTCCGACCGAGGTCATTTAGGACGTGTCGGTCATCGACTAGCCTATTTGCCCGATGTGGCCCACGTGACGATTTCAAATCAAAAAGTTGTCATCTACGATGTTGCGGCATTTTTCGCGCGAAAATCACGCGCTTTGCGCCAGCGAGGATTCGAACCCGCGTCCTCCCAACGCACGTAGCCTCCTCTACCACTGCACCTCGTGCTCACATGTGCCGATAATGGATTTTGGTTCCCCACATATTATACTTAACTGAGCCTAATTTGATTGTTTAACACCCTAAACGATTTCAAAAGAAAAAGTTGTCAACTGCAAAGTTTCATAACTTTTCGAGATCAACAACTTTCATTTTGGTAGTTTCTCCATCCGAGGTCATTTAGGACCTATCGGCCGGTGGGCGGCTGACAGGCCTATTTGCCCGATATGGCCCACAAGATGATTTCAAATCAAAAAGTCGTCAACTACAAAGTTTTATAAATTTTTGGGATCTACAACTTTCATTTTGGTAGTTTCTCCGTCCGAGGTCATTTAGGACCGGTCGGCCAGTGGGCGGCCGACAGGCCTATTTGCCCGATATGGCCCACAAGATGATTTCAAATCAAAAAGTTGTCAACTACAAAGTTTCGTAATTTTTTATGATCTACAACTTTCATTTTGGTAGTTTCTCCGTCCGAGGTCATTTAGGACGTGTCGGTCACCGACCGGCCTATTTGCCCGATGTGGCCCACAAGACGATTTCAAATCAAAAAGTTATCATCTACGAGGCCGCGACATTTTTCGTGCGAAAATCACGCGCTTTCCGCCAGGGAGGATTCGAACCCGCGTCCTCCCAACGCGCGTAGCCTCCTCTACCACTGCACCTCGTGCTCACATGTGCTGATAATGGATTTTGGTTCCCCACATATTATACTAAACTGAGCATAATTTGATTGTTTAACACCCTAAACGATTTCAAATCAAAAAGTTGTCAACTGCAAAGTTTCATAACTTTTCGAGATCAACAACTTTTATTTTGGTAGTTTCTTCATCTGAGGTCATTTAGGACCGGTCGGCCAGTGGGCGGCTGACAGGCCTATTTGCCCGATATGGCCGACAAGATGATTTCAAATCAAAAAGTCGTCAACTGCAAAGTTTCATAACTTTTCGAGATCTACAACTTTCATTTTGGTAGTTTCTCCGTCCGAGGTCATTTCGGACCGGTCGGCCAGTGGGCGGCCGACAGGCCTATTTGCCCGATATGGCCCACAAGATGATTTCAAATCAAAAAGTCGTCAACTATAAAGTTTCATAATTTTTTATGATCTACAACTTTCATTTCGGAAGTTTCTCCGACCGAGGTCATTTAGGACGTGTCGGTCATCGACCGGCCTATTTGCCCGATGTGGCCCACGTGACGATTTCAAATCAAAAAGTTGTCATCTACGATGTCGCGGCATTTTTCGCGCGAAAATCACGGGCTTTGCGCCAGGGAGGATTCGAACCCGCGTCCTCCCAACGCACGTAGCCTCCTCTACCACTGCACCTCGTGCTCACATGTGCCGATAATGGATTTTGGTTCCCCACATATTATACTTAACTGAGCATGATTTGATTGTTTAACACCCTAAACGATTTCAAATGAAAAAGTTGTCAGCTGCAAAGTTTCATAACTTTTCGAGATCAACAACTTTCATTTTGGTAGTTTCTCCATCCGAGGTCATTTAGGACCTATCGGCCGGTGGGCGGCTGACAGGCCTATTTGCCCGATATGGCCCACAAGATGATTTCGAATCAAAAAGTCGTCAACTACAAAGTTTTATAAATTTTTGGGATCTACAACTTTCATTTTGGTAGTTTCTCCGTCCGAGGTCATTTAGGACCGGTCGGCCAATGGGCGGCCGACAGGCCTATTTGCCCGATATGGCCCACAAGATGATTTCAAATCAAAAAGTCGTCAACTATAAAGTTTCATGATTTTTTATGATCTACAACTTTCATTTCGGAAGTTTCTCCGACCGAGGTCATTTAGGACGTGTCGGTCATCGACTAGCCTATTTGCCCGATATGGCCCACGTGACGATTTCAAATCAAAAAGTTGTCATCTACGATGTCGCGGCATTTTTCGCGCGAAAATCATGCGCTTTGCGCCAGCGAGGATTCGAACCCGCGTCCTCCCAACGCACGTAGCCTCCTCTACCACTGCTCCTCGTGCTCACATGTGCCGATAATGGATTTTGGTTCCCCACATATTATACTTAACTGAGCCTAATTTGATTGTTTAACACCCTAAACGATTTCAAAAGAAAAAGTTGTCAACTGGAAAGTTTCATAACTTTTCGAGATCAACAACTTTCATTTTGGTAGTTTCTCCATCCGAGGTCATTTAGGACCTATCGGCCGGTGGGCGGCTGACAGGCCTATTTGCCCGATATGGCCCACAAGATGGTTTCAAATCAAAAAGTCGTCAACTACAAAGTTTTATAAATTTTTGGGATCTACAACTTTCATTTTGGTAGTTTCTCCGTCCGAGGTCATTTAGGACCGGTCGGCCAGTGGGCGGCCGACAGGCCTATTTGCCCGATATGGCCCACAAGATGATTTCAAATCAAAAAGTTGTCAACTACAAAGTTTCGTAATTTTTTATGATCTACAACTTTCATTTTGGTAGTTTCTCCGTCCGAGGTCATTTAGGACGTGTCGGTCACCGACCGGCCTATTTGCCCGATGTGGCCCACAAGACGATTTCAAATCAAAAAGTTGTCATCTACGAGGCCGCGACATTTTTCGCGCGAAAATCACGCGCTTTCCGCCAGGGAGGATTCGAACCCGCGTCCTCCCAACGCGCGTAGCCTCCTCTACCACTGCACCTCGTGCTCACATGTGCTGATAATGGATTTTGGTTCCCCACATATTATACTAAACTGAGCATAATTTGATTGTTTAACACCCTAAACGATTTCAAATCAAAAAGTTGTCAACTGCAAAGTTTCATAACTTTTCGAGATCAACAACTTTTATTTTGGTAGTTTCTTCATCTGAGGTCATTTAGGACCGGTCGGCCAGTGGGCGGCTGACAGGCCTATTTGCCCGATATGGCCGACAAGATGATTTCAAATCAAAAAGTCGTCAACTGCAAAGTTTCATAACTTTTCGAGATCTACAACTTTCATTTTGGTAGTTTCTCCGTCCGAGGTCATTTCGGACCGGTCGGCCAGTGGGCGGCCGACAGGCCTATTTGCCCGATATGGCCCACAAGATGATTTCAAATCAAAAAGTCGTCAACTGCAAAGTTTCATAACTTTTCGAGATCTACAACTTTCATTTTGGTAGTTTCTCCGTCCGAGGTCATTTAGGACGTGTCGGTCGTCGACCGGCCTATTTGCCCGATGTGGCCCACGTGACGATTTCAAATCAAAAAGTTGTCATCTACGATGTCGCGGCATTTTTCGCGCGAAAATCACGCGCTTTGCGCCTGCGAGGATTCGAACCCGCGTCCTCCCAACGCACGTAGCCTCCTCTACCACTGCACCTCGTGCTCACATGTGCCGATAATGGATTTTGGTTCCCCACATATTATACTTAACTGAGCATGATTTGATTGTTTAACACCCTAAACGATTTCAAATGAAAAAGTTGTCAACTGCAAAGTTTCATAACTTTTCGAGATCAACAACTTTCATTTTGGTAGTTTCTCCATCCGAGGTCATTTAGGACCTATCGGCCGGTGGGCGGCTGACAGGCCTATTTGCCCGATATGGCCCACAAGATGATTTCAAATCAAAAAGTCGTCAACTACAAAGTTTTACAAATTTTTGGGATCTACAACTTTTATTTTGGTAGTTTCTCCGTCCGAGGTCATTTAGGACCGGTCGGCCAGTGGGCGGCCGACAGGCCTATTTGCCCGATATGGCCCACAAGGTGATTTCAAATCAAAAAGTCGTCAACTACAAAGTTTCGTAATTTTTTATGATCTACAACTTTCATTTTGGTAGTTTCTCCGTCCGAGGTCATTTAGGACGTGTCGGTCACCGACCGGCCTATTTGCCCGATGTGGCCCACAAGACGATTTCAAATCAAAAAGTTGTCATCTACGATGCTGCGACATTTTTCGCGCGAAAATCACGCGCTTTCCGCCAGGGAGGATTCGAACCCGCGTCCTCCCAACGCGCGTAGCCTCCTCTACTACTGCACCTCGTGCTCACATGTGCCGATAATGGATTTTGGTTCCCCATATATTACACTAAACTGAGCATAATTTGATTGTTTAACACCCTAAACGATTTCAAATCAAAAAGTTGTCAACTGCAAAGTTTCATAAGTTTTCGAGATCAACAACTTTTATTTTGGTAGTTTCATCGTCTGAAGTCATTTAGGACCGGTCGGCCAGTCGGCGGCCGACTTGCCTATTTGCCCGATATGGCCCACAAGATGATTTCAAATCAAAAAGTCGTCAACTATAAAGTTTCATTAATTTTTGTGATCTACAACTTTCATTTTGGTAGTTTCTCCGTCCGAGGTCATTTAGGACGTGTCGGTCACCGACCGGCCTATTTGCCCGATGTGGCCCACAAGACGATTTCAAATCAAAAAGTTGTCATCTACGATGCCGCGGCATTTTTCGTGCGAAAATTACAAGCTTTCCGCCAGGGAGGATTCGAACCCGCGTCCTCCCAACGCGCGTAGCCTCCTCTACCACTGCACCTCGTGCTCACATGTGCCGATAATGGATTTTGGTTCCCCACATATTATACTAAACTGAGCATAATTTGATTGTTTAACACCCTAAACGATTTCAAATGAAAAAAGTTGTCAACTGCAAAGTTTCATAACTTTTCGAGATCAACAACTTTCATTTTGGTAGTTTCTCCATCCGAGGTCATTTAGAACCTGTCGACCGGTGGGCGGCTGATAGGCCTATTTGCCCGATATGGCCCACAAGATTATTTCGAATCAAAAAGTCGTCAACTACAAAGTTTTATAAATTTTTGGGATCTACAACTTTCATTTTGGTAGTTTCTCCGTCCGAGGTCATTTAGGACCGGTCGGCCAGTGGGCGGCCGACAGGCCTATTTGCCCGATATGGCCCACAAGATGATTTCAAATTAAAAAGTCGTCAACTATAAAGTTTCATGATTTTTTATGATCTACAACTTTCATTTCGGAAGTTTCTCCGACCGAGGTCATTTAGGACGTGTCGGTCATCGACTAGCCTATTTGCCCGATGTGGCCCACGTGACGATTTCAAATCAAAAAGTTGTCATCTACGATGTCGCGGCATTTTTCGCGCGAAAATCACGCGCTTTGCGCCAGCGAGGATTCGAACCCGCGTCCTCCCAACGCACGTAGCCTCCTCTACCACTGCACCTCGTGCTCACATGTGCCGATAATGGATTTTGGTTCCCCACATATTATACTTAACTGAGCCTAATTTGATTGTTTAACACCCTAAACGATTTCAAAAGAAAAAGTTGTCAACTGCAAAGTTTCATAACTTTTCGAGATCAACAACTTTCATTTTGGTAGTTTCTCCATCCGAGGTCATTTAGGACCTATCGGCCGGTGGGCGGCTGACAGGCCTATTTGCCCGATATGGCCCACAAGATGATTTCAAATCAAAAAGTCGTCAACTACAAAGTTTTATAAATTTTTGGGATCTACAACTTTCATTTTGGTAGTTTCTCCGTCCGAGGTCATTTAGGACCGGTCGGCCAGTGGGCGGCCGACAGGCCTATTTGCCCGATATGGCCCACAAGATGATTTCAAATCAAAAAGTTGTCAACTACAAAGTTTCGTAATTTTTTATGATCTACAACTTTCATTTTGGTAGTTTCTCCGTCCGAGGTCATTTAGGACGTGTCGGTCACCGACCGGCCTATTTGCCCGATGTGGCCCACAAGACGATTTCAAATCAAAAAGTTGTCATCTACGAGGCCGCGACATTTTTCGCGCGAAAATCACGCGCTTTCCGCCAGGGAGGATTCGAACCCGCGTCCTCCCAACGCGCGTAGCCTCCTCTACCACTGCACCTCGTGCTCACATGTGCTGATAATGGATTTTGGTTCCCCACATATTATACTAAACTGAGCATAATTTGATTGTTTAACACCCTAAACGATTTTAAATCAAAAAGTTGTCAACTGCAAAGTTTCATAACTTTTCGAGATCAACAACTTTTATTTTGGTAGTTTCTTCATCTGAGGCCATTTAGGACCGGTCGGCCAGTGGGCGGCTGACAGGCCTATTTGCCCGATATGGCCGACAAGATGATTTCAAATCAAAAAGTCGTCAACTGCAAAGTTTCATAACTTTTCGAGATCTACAACTTTCATTTTGGTAGTTTCTCCGTCCGAGGTCATTTCGGACCGGTCGGCCAGTGGGCGGCCGACAGGCCTATTTGCCCGATATGGCCCACAAGATGATTTCAAATCAAAAAGTCGTCAACTATAAAGTTTCATAATTTTTTATGATCTACAACTTTCATTTCGGAAGTTTCTCCGACCGAGGTCATTTAGGACGTGTCGGTCATCGACCGGCCTATTTGCCCGATGTGGCCCACGTGACGATTTCAAATCAAAAAGTTGTCATCTACGATGTCGCGGCATTTTTCGCGCGAAAATCACGCGCTTTGCGCCTGCGAGGATTCGAACCCGCGTCCTCCCAACGCACGTAGCCTCCTCTACCACTGCACCTCGTGCTCACATGTGCAAATAATGGATTTTGGTTCCCCACATATTATACTTAACTGAGCATGATTTGATTGTTTAACACCCTAAACGATTTCAAATGAAAAAGTTGTCAGCTGCAAAGTTTCATAACTTTTCGAGATCAACAACTTTCATTTTGGTAGTTTCTCCATCCGAGGTCATTTAGGACCTATCGGCCGGTGGGCGGCTGACAGGCCTATTTGCCCGATATGGCCCACAAGATGATTTCGAATCAAAAAGTCGTCAACTACAAAGTTTTATAAATTTTTGGGATCTACAACTTTCATTTTGGTAGTTTCTCCGTCCGAGGTCATTTAGGACCGGTCGGCTAGTGGGCGGCCGACAGGCCTATTTGCCCGATATGGCCCACAAGGTGATTTCAAATCAAAAAGTCGTCAACTACAAAGTTTCGTAATTTTTTATGATCTACAACTTTCATTTCGGAAGTTTCTCCGACCGAGGTCATTTAGGACGTGTCGGTCACCGACCGGCCTATTTGCCCGATGTGGCCCACAAGACGATTTCAAATCAAAAAGTTGTCATCTACGATGCCGCGACATTTTTCGCGCGAAAATCACGCGCTTTCCGCCAGGGAGGATTCGAACCCGCGTCCTCCCAACGCGCGTAGCCTCCTCTACTACTGCACCTCGTGCTCACATGTGCCGATAATGGATTTTGGTTCCCCATATATTACACTAAACTGAGCATAATTTGATTGTTTAACACCCTAAACGATTTCAAATCAAAAAGTTGTCAACTGCAAAGTTTCATAAGTTTTCGAGATCAACAACTTTTATTTTGGTAGTTTCTTCGTCTGAAGTCATTTAGGACCGGTCGGCCAGTCGGCGGCCGACATGCCTATTTGCCCGATATGGCCCACAAGATGATTTCAAATCAAAAAGTCGTCAACTATAAAGTTTCATTAATTTTTGTGATCTACAACTTTCATTTTGGTAGTTTCTCCGTCCGAGGTCATTTAGGACGTGTCGGTCATCGACCGGCCTATTTGCCCGATGTGGCCCACGTGACGATTTCAAATCAAAAAGTTGTCATCTACGATGTCGCGGCATTTTTCGCGCGAAAATCACGCGCTTTGCGCCAGGGAGGATTCGAACCCGCGTCCTCCCAACGCACGTAGCCTCCTCTACCACTGCACCTCGTGCTCACATGTGCCGATAATGGATTTTGGTTCCCCACATATTATACTTAACTGAGCATGATTTGATTGTTTAACACCCTAAACGATTTCAAATGAAAAAGTTGTCAGCTGCAAAGTTTCATAACTTTTCGAGATCAACAACTTTCATTTTGGTAGTTTCTCCATCCGAGGTCATTTAGAACCTGTCGACCGGTGGGCGGCTGACAGGCCTATTTGCCCGATATGGCCCACAAGATGATTTCGAATCAAAAAGTCGTCAACTACAAAGTTTTATAAATTTTTGGGATCTACAACTTTCATTTTGGTAGTTTCTCCGTCCGAGGTCATTTAGGACCGGTCGGCCAGTGGGCGGCCGACAGGCCTATTTGCCCGATATGGCCCACAAGATGATTTCAAATCAAAAAGTCGTCAACTATAAAGTTTCATGATTTTTTATGATCTACAACTTTCATTTCGGAAGTTTCTCCGACCGAGGTCATTTAGGATGTGTCGGTCATCGACTAGCCTATTTGCCCGATGTGGCCCACGTGACGATTTCAAATCAAAAAGTTGTCATCTACGATGTCGCGGCATTTTTCGCGCGAAAATCACGCGCTTTGCGCCAGCGAGGATTCGAACCCGCGTCCTCCCAACGCACGTAGCCTCCTCTACCACTGCACCTCGTGCTCACATGTGCCGATAATGGATTTTGGTTCCCCACATATTATACTTAACTGAGCCTAATTTGATTGTTTAACACCCTAAACGATTTCAAAAGAAAAAGTTGTCAACTGCAAAGTTTCATAACTTTTCGAGATCAACAACTTTCATTTTGGTAGTTTCTCCATCCGAGGTCATTTAGGACCTATCGGCCGGTGGGCGGCTGACAGGCCTATTTGCCCGATATGGCCCACAAGATGGTTTCAAATCAAAAAGTCGTCAACTACAAAGTTTTATAAATTTTTGGGATCTACAACTTTTATTTTGGTAGTTTCTCCGTCCGAGGTCATTTAGGACCGGTCGGCCAGTGGGCGGCCGACAGGCCTATTTGCCCGATATGGCCCACAAGGTGATTTCAAATCAAAAAGTCGTCAACTACAAAGTTTCGTAATTTTTTATGATCTACAACTTTCATTTTGGTAGTTTCTCCGTCCGAGGTCATTTAGGACGTGTCGGTCACCGACCGGCCTATTTGCCCGATGTGGCCCACAAGACGATTTCAAATCAAAAAGTTGTCATCTACGATGCCGCGACATTTTTCGCGCGAAAATCACGCGCTTTCCGCCAGGGAGGATTCGAACCCGCGTCCTCCCAACGCGCGTAGCCTCCTCTACTACTGCACCTCGTGCTCACATGTGCCGATAATGGATTTTGGTTCCCCATATATTACACTAAACTGAGCATAATTTGATTGTTTAACACCCTAAACGATTTCAAATCAAAAAGTTGTCAACTGCAAAGTTTCATAACTTTTCGAGATCAACAACTTTTATTTTGGTAGTTTCTTCGTCTGAAGTCATTTAGGACCGGTCGGCCAGTCGGCGGCCGACATGCCTATTTGCCCGATATGGCCCACAAGATGATTTCAAATCAAAAAGTCGTCAACTGCAAAGTTTCATTAATTTTTGTGATCTACAACTTTCATTTTGGTAGTTTCTCCGTCCGAGGTCATTTAGGACGTGTCGGTCACCGACCGGCCTATTTGCCCGATGTGGCCCACAAGACGATTTCAAATCAAAAAGTTGTCATCTACGATGCCGCGGCATTTTTCGTGCGAAAATTACAAGCTTTCTGCCAGGAAGGATTCGAACCCGCGTCCTCCCAACGCGCGTAGCCTCCTCTACCACTGCACCTCGTGCTCACATGTGCCGATAATGGATTTTGGTTCCCCACATATTATGCTAAACTGAGCATAATTTGATTGTTTAACACCCTAAACGATTTCAAATGAAAAAAGTTGTCAACTGCAAAGTTTCATAACTTTTCGAGATCAACAACTTTCATTTTGGTAGTTTCTCCATCCGAGGTCATTTATAACCTGTCGACCGGTGGGCGGCTGACAGGCCTATTTGCCCGATATGGCCCACAAGATGATTTCAAATCAAAAAGTCGTCAACTACAAAGTTTTATAAATTTTTGGGATCTACAACTTTCATTTTGGTAGTTTCTCCGTCCGAGGTCATTTAGGACCGGTCGGCCAGTGGGCGGCCGACAGGCCTATTTGCCCGATATGGCCCACAAGATGATTTCAAATCAAAAAGTCGTCAACTATAAAGTTTCATGATTTTTTATGATCTACAACTTTCATTTCGGAAGTTTCTCCGACCGAGGTCATTTAGGACGTGTCGGTCATCGACTAGCCTATTTGCCCGATGTGGCCCACGTGACGATTTCCAATCAAAAAGTTGTCATCTACGATGTCGCGGCATTTTTCGCGCGAAAATCACGCGCTTTGCGCCAGCGAGGATTCGAACCCGCGTCCTCCCAACGCACGTAGCCTCCTCTACCACTGCACCTCGTGCTCACATGTGCCGATAATGGATTTTGGTTCCCCACATATTATACTTAACTGAGCCTAATTTGATTGTTTAACACCCTAAACGATTTCAAAAGAAAAAGTTGTCAACTGCAAAGTTTCATAACTTTTCGAGATCAACAACTTTCATTTTGGTAGTTTCTCCATCCGAGGTCATTTAGGACCTATCGGCCGGTGGGCGGCTGACATGCCTATTTGCCCGATATGGCCCACAAGATGATTTCAAATCAAAAAGTCGTCAACTACAAAGTTTTATAAATTTTTGGGATCTACAACTTTCATTTTGGTAGTTTCTCCGTCCGAGGTCATTTAGGACCGGTCGGCCAGTGGGCGGCCGACAGGCCTATTTGCCCGATATGGCCCACAAGATGATTTCAAATCAAAAAGTTGTCAACTACAAAGTTTCGTAATTTTTTATGATCTACAACTTTCATTTTGGTAGTTTCTCCGTCCGAGGTCATTTAGGACGTGTCGGTCACCGACCGGCCTATTTGCCCGATGTGGCCCACAAGACGATTTCAAATCAAAAAGTTGTCATCTACGAGGCCGCGACATTTTTCGCGCGAAAATCACGCTCTTTCCGCCAGGGAGGATTCGAACCCGCGTCCTCCCAACGCGCGTAGCCTCCTCTACCACTGCACCTTGTGCTCACATGTGCTGATAATGGATTTTGGTTCCCCACATATTATACTAAACTGAGCATAATTTGATTGTTTAACACCCTAAACGATTTCAAATCAAAAAGTTGTCAACTGCAAAGTTTCATAACTTTTCGAGATCAACAACTTTTATTTTGGTAGTTTCTTCATCTGAGGTCATTTAGGACCGGTCGGCCAGTGGGCGGCTGATAGGCCTATTTGCCCGATATGGCCGACAAGATGATTTCAAATCAAAAAGTCGTCAACTGCAAAGTTTCATAACTTTTCGAGATCTACAACTTTCATTTTGGTAGTTTCTCCGTCCGAGGTCATTTCGGACCGGTCGGCCAGTGGGCGGCCGACAGGCCTATTTGCCCGATATGGCCCACAAGATGATTTCAAATCAAAAAGTCGTCAACTATAAAGTTTCATAATTTTTTATGATCTACAACTTTCATTTCGGAAGTTTCTCCGACCGAGGTCATTTAGGACGTGTCGGTCATCGACCGGCCTATTTGCCCGATGTGGCCCACGTGACGATTTCAAATCAAAAAGTTGTCATCTACGATGTCGCGGCATTTTTCGCGCGAAAATCACGCGCTTTGCGCCTGCGAGGATTCGAACCCGCGTCCTCCCAACGCACGTAGCCTCGTCTACCACTGCACCTCGTGCTCACATGTGCCGATAATGGATTTTGGTTCCCCACATATTATACTTAACTGAGCATGATTTGATTGTTTAACACCCTAAACGATTTCAAATGAAAAAGTTGTCAACTGCAAAGTTTCATAACTTTTCGAGATCAACAACTTTCATTTTGGTAGTTTCTCCATCCGAGGTCATTTAGGACCTATCGGCCGGTGGGCGGCTGACAGGCCTATTTGCCCGATATGGCCCACAAGATGATTTCAAATCAAAAAGTCGTCAACTACAAAGTTTTATAAATTTTTGGGATCTACAACTTTTATTTTGGTAGTTTCTCCGTCCGAGGTCATTTAGGACCGGTCGGCTAGTGGGCGGCCGACAGGCCTATTTGCCCGATATGGCCCACAAGGTGATTTCAAATCAAAAAGTCGTCAACTACAAAGTTTCGTAATTTTTTATGATCTACAACTTTCATTTTGGTAGTTTCTCCGTCCGAGGTCATTTAGGACGTGTCGGTCACCGACCGGCCTATTTGCCCGATGTGGCCCACAAGACGATTTCAAATCAAAAAGTTGTCATCTACGATGCCGCGACATTTTTCGCGCGAAAATCACGCGCTTTCCGCCAGGGAGGATTCGAACCCGCGTCCTCCCAACGCGCGTAGCCTCCTCTACTACTGCACCTCGTGCTCACATGTGCCGATAATGGATTTTGGTTCCCCATATATTACACTAAACTGAGCATAATTTGATTGTTTAACACCCTAAACGATTTCAAATCAAAAAGTTGTCAACTGCAAAGTTTCATAAGTTTTCGAGATCAACAACTTTTATTTTGGTAGTTTCATCGTCTGAAGTCATTTAGGACCGGTCGGCCAGTCGGCGGCCGACTTGCCTATTTGCCCGATATGGCCCACAAGATGATTTCAAATCAAAAAGTCGTCAACTATAAAGTTTCATTAATTTTTGTGATCTACAACTTTCATTTTGGTAGTTTCTCCATCCGAGGTCATTTAGGACGTGTCGGTCACCGACCGGCCTATTTGCCCGATGTGGCCCACAAGACGATTTCAAATCAAAAAGTTGTCATCTACGATGCCGCGGCATTTTTCGTGCGAAAATTACAAGCTTTCCGCCAGGGAGGATTCGAACCCGCGTCCTCCCAACGCGCGTAGCCTCCTCTACCACTGCACCTCGTGCTCACATGTGCCGATAATGGATTTTGGTTCCCCACATATTATACTAAACTGAGCATAATTTGATTGTTTAACACCCTAAACGATTTCAAATGAAAAAAGTTGTCAACTGCAAAGTTTCATAACTTTTCGAGATCAACAACTTTCATTTTGGTAGTTTCTCCATCCGAGGTCATTTAGAACCTGTCGACCGGTGGGCGGCTGATAGGCCTATTTGCCCGATATGGCCCACAAGATTATTTCGAATCAAAAAGTCGTCAACTACAAAGTTTTATAAATTTTTGGGATCTACAACTTTCATTTTGGTAGTTTCTCCGTCCGAGGTCATTTAGGACCGGTCGGCCAGTGGGCGGCCGACAGGCCTATTTGCCCGATATGGCCCACAAGATGATTTCAAATTAAAAAGTCGTCAACTATAAAGTTTCATGATTTTTTATGATCTACAACTTTCATTTCGGAAGTTTCTCCGACCGAGGTCATTTAGGACGTGTCGGTCATCGACTAGCCTATTTGCCCGATGTGGCCCACGTGACGATTTCAAATCAAAAAGTTGTCATCTACGATGTCGCGGCATTTTTCGCGCGAAAATCACGCGCTTTGCGCCAGCGAGGATTCGAACCCGCGTCCTCCCAACGCACGTAGCCTCCTCTACCACTGCACCTCGTGCTCACATGTGCCGATAATGGATTTTGGTTCCCCACATATTATACTTAACTGAGCCTAATTTGATTGTTTAACACCCTAAACGATTTCAAAAGAAAAAGTTGTCAACTGCAAAGTTTCATAACTTTTCGAGATCAACAACTTTCATTTTGGTAGTTTCTCCATCCGAGGTCATTTAGGACCTATCGGCCGGTGGGCGGCTGACAGGCCTATTTGCCCGATATGGCCCACAAGATGATTTCAAATCAAAAAGTCGTCAACTACAAAGTTTTATAAATTTTTGGGATCTACAACTTTCATTTTGGTAGTTTCTCCGTCCGAGGTCATTTAGGACCGGTCGGCCAGTGGGCGGCCGACAGGCCTATTTGCCCGATATGGCCCACAAGATGATTTCAAATCAAAAAGTTGTCAACTACAAAGTTTCGTAATTTTTTATGATCTACAACTTTCATTTTGGTAGTTTCTCCGTCCGAGGTCATTTAGGACGTGTCGGTCACCGACCGGCCTATTTGCCCGATGTGGCCCACAAGACGATTTCAAATCAAAAAGTTGTCATCTACGAGGCCGCGACATTTTTCGCGCGAAAATCACGCGCTTTCCGCCAGGGAGGATTCGAACCCGCGTCCTCCCAACGCGCGTAGCCTCCTCTACCACTGCACCTCGTGCTCACATGTGCTGATAATGGATTTTGGTTCCCCACATATTATACTAAACTGAGCATAATTTGATTGTTTAACACCCTAAACGATTTTAAATCAAAAAGTTGTCAACTGCAAAGTTTCATAACTTTTCGAGATCAACAACTTTTATTTTGGTAGTTTCTTCATCTGAGGCCATTTAGGACCGGTCGGCCAGTGGGCGGCTGACAGGCCTATTTGCCCGATATGGCCGACAAGATGATTTCAAATCAAAAAGTCGTCAACTGCAAAGTTTCATAACTTTTCGAGATCTACAACTTTCATTTTGGTAGTTTCTCCGTCCGAGGTCATTTCGGACCGGTCGGCCAGTGGGCGGCCGACAGGCCTATTTGCCCGATATGGCCCACAAGATGATTTCAAATCAAAAAGTCGTCAACTATAAAGTTTCATAATTTTTTATGATCTACAACTTTCATTTCGGAAGTTTCTCCGACCGAGGTCATTTAGGACGTGTCGGTCATCGACCGGCCTATTTGCCCGATGTGGCCCACGTGACGATTTCAAATCAAAAAGTTGTCATCTACGATGTCGCGGCATTTTTCGCGCGAAAATCACGCGCTTTGCGCCTGCGAGGATTCGAACCCGCGTCCTCCCAACGCACGTAGCCTCCTCTACCACTGCACCTCGTGCTCACATGTGCAAATAATGGATTTTGGTTCCCCACATATTATACTTAACTGAGCATGATTTGATTGTTTAACACCCTAAACGATTTCAAATGAAAAAGTTGTCAGCTGCAAAGTTTCATAACTTTTCGAGATCAACAACTTTCATTTTGGTAGTTTCTCCATCCGAGGTCATTTAGGACCTATCGGCCGGTGGGCGGCTGACAGGCCTATTTGCCCGATATGGCCCACAAGATGATTTCGAATCAAAAAGTCGTCAACTACAAAGTTTTATAAATTTTTGGGATCTACAACTTTCATTTTGGTAGTTTCTCCGTCCGAGGTCATTTAGGACCGGTCGGCTAGTGGGCGGCCGACAGGCCTATTTGCCCGATATGGCCCACAAGGTGATTTCAAATCAAAAAGTCGTCAACTACAAAGTTTCGTAATTTTTTATGATCTACAACTTTCATTTCGGAAGTTTCTCCGACCGAGGTCATTTAGGACGTGTCGGTCACCGACCGGCCTATTTGCCCGATGTGGCCCACAAGACGATTTCAAATCAAAAAGTTGTCATCTACGATGCCGCGACATTTTTCGCGCGAAAATCACGCGCTTTCCGCCAGGGAGGATTCGAACCCGCGTCCTCCCAACGCGCGTAGCCTCCTCTACTACTGCACCTCGTGCTCACATGTGCCGATAATGGATTTTGGTTCCCCATATATTACACTAAACTGAGCATAATTTGATTGTTTAACACCCTAAACGATTTCAAATCAAAAAGTTGTCAACTGCAAAGTTTCATAAGTTTTCGAGATCAACAACTTTTATTTTGGTAGTTTCTTCGTCTGAAGTCATTTAGGACCGGTCGGCCAGTCGGCGGCCGACATGCCTATTTGCCCGATATGGCCCACAAGATGATTTCAAATCAAAAAGTCGTCAACTATAAAGTTTCATTAATTTTTGTGATCTACAACTTTCATTTTGGTAGTTTCTCCGTCCGAGGTCATTTAGGACGTGTCGGTCATCGACCGGCCTATTTGCCCGATGTGGCCCACGTGACGATTTCAAATCAAAAAGTTGTCATCTACGATGTCGCGGCATTTTTCGCGCGAAAATCACGCGCTTTGCGCCAGGGAGGATTCGAACCCGCGTCCTCCCAACGCACGTAGCCTCCTCTACCACTGCACCTCGTGCTCACATGTGCCGATAATGGATTTTGGTTCCCCACATATTATACTTAACTGAGCATGATTTGATTGTTTAACACCCTAAACGATTTCAAATGAAAAAGTTGTCAGCTGCAAAGTTTCATAACTTTTCGAGATCAACAACTTTCATTTTGGTAGTTTCTCCATCCGAGGTCATTTAGAACCTGTCGACCGGTGGGCGGCTGACAGGCCTATTTGCCCGATATGGCCCACAAGATGATTTCGAATCAAAAAGTCGTCAACTACAAAGTTTTATAAATTTTTGGGATCTACAACTTTCATTTTGGTAGTTTCTCCGTCCGAGGTCATTTAGGACCGGTCGGCCAGTGGGCGGCCGACAGGCCTATTTGCCCGATATGGCCCACAAGATGATTTCAAATCAAAAAGTCGTCAACTATAAAGTTTCATGATTTTTTATGATCTACAACTTTCATTTCGGAAGTTTCTCCGACCGAGGTCATTTAGGATGTGTCGGTCATCGACTAGCCTATTTGCCCGATGTGGCCCACGTGACGATTTCAAATCAAAAAGTTGTCATCTACGATGTCGCGGCATTTTTCGCGCGAAAATCACGCGCTTTGCGCCAGCGAGGATTCGAACCCGCGTCCTCCCAACGCACGTAGCCTCCTCTACCACTGCACCTCGTGCTCACATGTGCCGATAATGGATTTTGGTTCCCCACATATTATACTTAACTGAGCCTAATTTGATTGTTTAACACCCTAAACGATTTCAAAAGAAAAAGTTGTCAACTGCAAAGTTTCATAACTTTTCGAGATCAACAACTTTCATTTTGGTAGTTTCTCCATCCGAGGTCATTTAGGACCTATCGGCCGGTGGGCGGCTGACAGGCCTATTTGCCCGATATGGCCCACAAGATGGTTTCAAATCAAAAAGTCGTCAACTACAAAGTTTTATAAATTTTTGGGATCTACAACTTTTATTTTGGTAGTTTCTCCGTCCGAGGTCATTTAGGACCGGTCGGCCAGTGGGCGGCCGACAGGCCTATTTGCCCGATATGGCCCACAAGGTGATTTCAAATCAAAAAGTCGTCAACTACAAAGTTTCGTAATTTTTTATGATCTACAACTTTCATTTTGGTAGTTTCTCCGTCCGAGGTCATTTAGGACGTGTCGGTCACCGACCGGCCTATTTGCCCGATGTGGCCCACAAGACGATTTCAAATCAAAAAGTTGTCATCTACGATGCCGCGACATTTTTCGCGCGAAAATCACGCGCTTTCCGCCAGGGAGGATTCGAACCCGCGTCCTCCCAACGCGCGTAGCCTCCTCTACTACTGCACCTCGTGCTCACATGTGCCGATAATGGATTTTGGTTCCCCATATATTACACTAAACTGAGCATAATTTGATTGTTTAACACCCTAAACGATTTCAAATCAAAAAGTTGTCAACTGCAAAGTTTCATAACTTTTCGAGATCAACAACTTTTATTTTGGTAGTTTCTTCGTCTGAAGTCATTTAGGACCGGTCGGCCAGTCGGCGGCCGACATGCCTATTTGCCCGATATGGCCCACAAGATGATTTCAAATCAAAAAGTCGTCAACTGCAAAGTTTCATTAATTTTTGTGATCTACAACTTTCATTTTGGTAGTTTCTCCGTCCGAGGTCATTTAGGACGTGTCGGTCACCGACCGGCCTATTTGCCCGATGTGGCCCACAAGACGATTTCAAATCAAAAAGTTGTCATCTACGATGCCGCGGCATTTTTCGTGCGAAAATTACAAGCTTTCTGCCAGGAAGGATTCGAACCCGCGTCCTCCCAACGCGCGTAGCCTCCTCTACCACTGCACCTCGTGCTCACATGTGCCGATAATGGATTTTGGTTCCCCACATATTATGCTAAACTGAGCATAATTTGATTGTTTAACACCCTAAACGATTTCAAATGAAAAAAGTTGTCAACTGCAAAGTTTCATAACTTTTCGAGATCAACAACTTTCATTTTGGTAGTTTCTCCATCCGAGGTCATTTATAACCTGTCGACCGGTGGGCGGCTGACAGGCCTATTTGCCCGATATGGCCCACAAGATGATTTCAAATCAAAAAGTCGTCAACTACAAAGTTTTATAAATTTTTGGGATCTACAACTTTCATTTTGGTAGTTTCTCCGTCCGAGGTCATTTAGGACCGGTCGGCCAGTGGGCGGCCGACAGGCCTATTTGCCCGATATGGCCCACAAGATGATTTCAAATCAAAAAGTCGTCAACTATAAAGTTTCATGATTTTTTATGATCTACAACTTTCATTTCGGAAGTTTCTCCGACCGAGGTCATTTAGGACGTGTCGGTCATCGACTAGCCTATTTGCCCGATGTGGCCCACGTGACGATTTCCAATCAAAAAGTTGTCATCTACGATGTCGCGGCATTTTTCGCGCGAAAATCACGCGCTTTGCGCCAGCGAGGATTCGAACCCGCGTCCTCCCAACGCACGTAGCCTCCTCTACCACTGCACCTCGTGCTCACATGTGCCGATAATGGATTTTGGTTCCCCACATATTATACTTAACTGAGCCTAATTTGATTGTTTAACACCCTAAACGATTTCAAAAGAAAAAGTTGTCAACTGCAAAGTTTCATAACTTTTCGAGATCAACAACTTTCATTTTGGTAGTTTCTCCATCCGAGGTCATTTAGGACCTATCGGCCGGTGGGCGGCTGACATGCCTATTTGCCCGATATGGCCCACAAGATGATTTCAAATCAAAAAGTCGTCAACTACAAAGTTTTATAAATTTTTGGGATCTACAACTTTCATTTTGGTAGTTTCTCCGTCCGAGGTCATTTAGGACCGGTCGGCCAGTGGGCGGCCGACAGGCCTATTTGCCCGATATGGCCCACAAGATGATTTCAAATCAAAAAGTTGTCAACTACAAAGTTTCGTAATTTTTTATGATCTACAACTTTCATTTTGGTAGTTTCTCCGTCCGAGGTCATTTAGGACGTGTCGGTCACCGACCGGCCTATTTGCCCGATGTGGCCCACAAGACGATTTCAAATCAAAAAGTTGTCATCTACGAGGCCGCGACATTTTTCGCGCGAAAATCACGCTCTTTCCGCCAGGGAGGATTCGAACCCGCGTCCTCCCAACGCGCGTAGCCTCCTCTACCACTGCACCTTGTGCTCACATGTGCTGATAATGGATTTTGGTTCCCCACATATTATACTAAACTGAGCATAATTTGATTGTTTAACACCCTAAACGATTTCAAATCAAAAAGTTGTCAACTGCAAAGTTTCATAACTTTTCGAGATCAACAACTTTTATTTTGGTAGTTTCTTCATCTGAGGTCATTTAGGACCGGTCGGCCAGTGGGCGGCTGATAGGCCTATTTGCCCGATATGGCCGACAAGATGATTTCAAATCAAAAAGTCGTCAACTGCAAAGTTTCATAACTTTTCGAGATCTACAACTTTCATTTTGGTAGTTTCTCCGTCCGAGGTCATTTCGGACCGGTCGGCCAGTGGGCGGCCGACAGGCCTATTTGCCCGATATGGCCCACAAGATGATTTCAAATCAAAAAGTCGTCAACTATAAAGTTTCATAATTTTTTATGATCTACAACTTTCATTTCGGAAGTTTCTCCGACCGAGGTCATTTAGGACGTGTCGGTCATCGACCGGCCTATTTGCCCGATGTGGCCCACGTGACGATTTCAAATCAAAAAGTTGTCATCTACGATGTCGCGGCATTTTTCGCGCGAAAATCACGCGCTTTGCGCCTGCGAGGATTCGAACCCGCGTCCTCCCAACGCACGTAGCCTCCTCTACCACTGCACCTCGTGCTCACATGTGCCGATAATGGATTTTGGTTCCCCACATATTATACTTAACTGAGCATGATTTGATTGTTTAACACCCTAAACGATTTCAAATGAAAAAGTTGTCAACTGCAAAGTTTCATAACTTTTCGAGATCAACAACTTTCATTTTGGTAGTTTCTCCATCCGAGGTCATTTAGGACCTATCGGCCGGTGGGCGGCTGACAGGCCTATTTGCCCGATATGGCCCACAAGATGATTTCAAATCAAAAAGTCGTCAACTACAAAGTTTTATAAATTTTTGGGATCTACAACTTTTATTTTGGTAGTTTCTCCGTCCGAGGTCATTTAGGACCGGTCGGCTAGTGGGCGGCCGACAGGCCTATTTGCCCGATATGGCCCACAAGGTGATTTCAAATCAAAAAGTCGTCAACTACAAAGTTTCGTAATTTTTTATGATCTACAACTTTCATTTTGGTAGTTTCTCCGTCCGAGGTCATTTAGGACGTGTCGGTCACCGACCGGCCTATTTGCCCGATGTGGCCCACAAGACGATTTCAAATCAAAAAGTTGTCATCTACGATGCCGTGACATTTTTCGCGCGAAAATCACGCGCTTTCCGCCAGGGAGGATTCGAACCCGCGTCCTCCCAACGCGCGTAGCCTCCTCTACTACTGCACCTCGTGCTCACATGTGCCGATAATGGATTTTGGTTCCCCATATATTACACTAAACTGAGCATAATTTGATTGTTTAACACCCTAAACGATTTCAAATCAAAAAGTTGTCAACTGCAAAGTTTCATAAGTTTTCGAGATCAACAACTTTTATTTTGGTAGTTTCTTCGTCTGAAGTCATTTAGGACCGGTCGGCCAGTCGGCGGCCGACATGCCTATTTGCCCGATATGGCCCACAAGATGATTTCAAATCAAAAAGTCGTCAACTATAAAGTTTCATTAATTTTTGTGATCTACAACTTTCATTTTGGTAGTTTCTCCGTCCGAGGTCATTTAGGACGTGTCGGTCACCGACCGGCCTATTTGCCCGATGTGGCCCACAAGACGATTTCAAATCAAAAAGTTGTCATCTACGATGCCGCGGCATTTTTCGTGCGAAAATTACAAGCTTTCTGCCAGGAAGGATTCGAACCCGCGTCCTCCCAACGCGCGTAGCCTCCTCTACCACTGCACCTCGTGCTCACATGTGCCGATAATGGATTTTGGTTCCCCACATATTATACTAAACTGAGCATAATTTGATTGTTTAACACCCTAAACGATTTCAAATGAAAAAAGTTGTCAACTGCAAAGTTTCATAACTTTTCGAGATCAACAACTTTCATTTTGGTAGTTTCTCCATCCGAGGTCATTTAGAACCTGTCGACCGGTGGGCGGCTGACAGGCCTATTTGCCCGATATGGCCCACAAGATGATTTCAAATCAAAAAGTCGTCAACTACAAAGTTTTATAAATTTTTGGGATCTACAACTTTCATTTTGGTAGTTTCTCCGTCCGAGGTCATTTAGGACCGGTCGGCCAGTGGGCGGCCGACAGGCCTATTTGCCCGATATGGCCCACAAGATGATTTCAAATCAAAAAGTCGTCAACTATAAAGTTTCATGATTTTTTATGATCTACAACTTTCATTTCGGAAGTTTCTCCGACCGAGGTCATTTAGGATGTGTCGGTCATCGACTAGCCTATTTGCCCGATGTGGCCCACGTGACGATTTCAAATCAAAAAGTTGTCATCTACGATGTCGCGGCATTTTTCGCGCGAAAATCACGCGCTTTGCGCCAGCGAGGATTCGAACCCGCGTCCTCCCAACGCACGTAGCCTCCTCTACCACTGCACCTCGTGCTCACATGTGCCGATAATGGATTTTGGTTCCCCACATATTATACTTAACTGAGCCTAATTTGATTGTTTAACACCCTAAACGATTTCAAAAGAAAAAGTTGTCAACTGCAAAGTTTCATAACTTTTCGAGATCAACAACTTTCATTTTGGTAGTTTCTCCATCCGAGGTCATTTAGGACCTATCGGCCGGTGGGCGGCTGACAGGCCTATTTGCCCGATATGGCCCACAAGATGATTTCAAATCAAAAAGTCGTCAACTACAAAGTTTTATAAATTTTTGGGATCTACAACTTTTATTTTGGTAGTTTCTCCGTCCGAGGTCATTTAGGACCGGTCGGCCAGTGGGCGGCCGACAGGCCTATTTGCCCGATATGGCCCACAAGGTGATTTCAAATCAAAAAGTCGTCAACTACAAAGTTTCGTAATTTTTTATGATCTACAACTTTCATTTTGGTAGTTTCTCCGTCCGAGGTCATTTAGGACGTGTCGGTCACCGACCGGCCTATTTGCCCGATGTGGCCCACAAGACGATTTCAAATCAAAAAGTTGTCATCTACGATGCCGCGACATTTTTCGCGCGAAAATCACGCGCTTTCCGCCAGGGAGGATTCGAACCCGCGTCCTCCCAACGCGCGTAGCCTCCTCTACTACTGCACCTCGTGCTCACATGTGCCGATAATGGATTTTGGTTCCCCATATATTACACTAAACTGAGCATAATTTGATTGTTTAACACCCTAAACGATTTCAAATCAAAAAGTTGTCAACTGCAAAGTTTCATAAGTTTTCGAGATCAACAACTTTTATTTTGGTAGTTTCTTCGTCTGAAGTCATTTAGGACCGGTCGGCCAGTCGGCGGCCGACATGCCTATTTGCCCGATATGGCCCACAAGATGATTTCAAATCAAAAAGTCGTCAACTATAAAGTTTCATTAATTTTTGTGATCTACAACTTTCATTTCGGTAGTTTCTCCGTCCGAGGTCATTTAGGACGTGTCGGTCACCGACCGGCCTATTTGCCCGATGTGGCCCACAAGACGATTTCAAATCAAAAAGTTGTCATCTACGATGCCGCGGCATTTTTCATGCGAAAATTACAAGCTTTCTGCCAGGAAGGATTCGAACCCGCGTCCTCCCAACGCGCGTAGCCTCCTCTACCACTGCACCTCGTGCTCACATGTGCCGATAATGGATTTTGGTTCCCCACATATTATGCTAAACTGAGCATAATTTGATTGTTTAACACCCTAAACGATTTCAAATGAAAAAAGTTGTCAACTGCAAAGTTTCATAACTTTTCGAGATCAACAACTTTCATTTTGGTAGTTTCTCCATCCGAGGTCATTTAGAACCTGTCGACTGGTGGGCGGCTGACAGGCCTATTTGCCCGATATGGCCCACAAGATGATTTCAAATCAAAAAGTCGTCAACTACAAAGTTTTATAAATTTTTGGGATCTACAACTTTCATTTTGGTAGTTTCTCCGTCCGAGGTCATTTAGGACCGGTCGGCCAGTGGGCGGCCGACAGGCCTATTTGCCCGATATGGCCCACAAGATGATTTCAAATCAAAAAGTCATCAACTATAAAGTTTCATGATTTTTTATGATCTACAACTTTCATTTCGGAAGTTTCTCCGACCGAGGTCATTTAGGACGTGTCGGTCATCGACTAGCCTATTTGCCCGATGTGGCCCACGTGACGATTTCAAATCAAAAAGTTGTCATCTACGATGTCGCGGCATTTTTCGCGCGAAAATCACGCGCTTTGCGCCAGCGAGGATTCGAACCCGCGTCCTCCCAACGCACGTAGCCTCCTCTACCACTGCACCTCGTGCTCACATGTGCCGATAATGGATTTTGGTTCCCCACATATTATACTTAACTGAGCCTAATTTGATTGTTTAACACCCTAAACGATTTCAAAAGAAAAAGTTGTCAACTGCAAAGTTTCATAACTTTTCGAGATCAACAACTTTCATTTTGGTAGTTTCTCCATCCGAGGTCATTTAGGACCTATCGGCCGGTGGGCGGCTGACAGGCCTATTTGCCCGATATGGCCCACAAGATGATTTCAAATCAAAAAGTCGTCAACTACAAAGTTTTATAAATTTTTGGGATCTACAACTTTCATTTTGGTAGTTTCTCCGTCCGAGGTCATTTAGGACCGGTCGGCCAGTGGGCGGCCGACAGGCCTATTTGCCCGATATGGCCCACAAGATGATTTCAAATCAAAAAGTTGTCAACTACAAAGTTTCGTAATTTTTTATGATCTACAACTTTCATTTTGGTAGTTTCTCCGTCCGAGGTCATTTAGGACGTGTCGGTCACCGACCGGCCTATTTGCCCGATGTGGCCCACAAGACGATTTCAAATCAAAAAGTTGTCATCTACGAGGCCGCGACATTTTTCGCGCGAAAATCACGCTCTTTCCGCCAGGGAGGATTCGAACCCGCGTCCTCCCAACGCGCGTAGCCTCCTCTACCACTGCACCTTGTGCTCACATGTGCTGATAATGGATTTTGGTTCCCCACATATTATACTAAACTGAGCATAATTTGATTGTTTAACACCCTAAACGATTTCAAATCAAAAAGTTGTCAACTGCAAAGTTTCATAACTTTTCGAGATCAACAACTTTTATTTTGGTAGTTTCTTCATCTGAGGTCATTTAGGACCGGTCGGCCAGTGGGCGGCTGACAGGCCTATTTGCCCGATATGGCCGACAAGATGATTTCAAATCAAAAAGTCGTCAACTGCAAAGTTTCATAACTTTTCGAGATCTACAACTTTCATTTTGGTAGTTTCTCCGTCCGAGGTCATTTCGGACCGGCCGGCCAGTGGGCGGCCGACAGGCCTATTTGCCCGATATGGCCCACAAGATGATTTCAAATCAAAAAGTCGTCAACTATAAAGTTTCATAATTTTTTATGATCTACAACTTTCATTTCGGAAGTTTCTCCGACCGAGGTCATTTAGGACGTGTCGGTCATCGACCGGCCTATTTGCCCGATGTGGCCCACGTGACGATTTCAAATCAAAAAGTTGTCATCTACGATGTCGCGGCATTTTTCACGCGAAAATCACGCGCTTTGCGCCTGCGAGGATTCGAACCCGCGTCCTCCCAACGCACGTAGCCTCCTCTACCACTGCACCTCGTGCTCACATGTGCCGATAATGGATTTTGGTTCCCCACATATTATACTTAACTGAGCATGATTTGATTGTTTAACACCCTAAACGATTTCAAATGAAAAAGTTGTCAACTGCAAAGTTTCATAACTTTTCGAGATCAACAACTTTCATTTTGGTAGTTTCTCCATCCGAGGTCATTTAGGACCTATCGGCCGGTGGGCGGCTGACAGGCCTATTTGCCCGATATGGCCCACAAGATGATTTCAAATCAAAAAGTCGTCAACTACAAAGTTTTATAAATTTTTGGGATCTACAACTTTTATTTTGGTAGTTTCTCCGTCCGAGGTCATTTAGGACCGGTCGGCCAGTGGGCGGCCGACAGGCCTATTTGCCCGATATGGCCCACAAGGTGATTTCAAATCAAAAAGTCGTCAACTACAAAGTTTCATAATTTTTTATGATCTACAACTTTCATTTTGGTAGTTTCTCCGTCCGAGGTCATTTAGGACGTGTCGGTCACCGACCGGCCTATTTGCCCGATGTGGCCCACAAGACGATTTCAAATCAAAAAGTTGTCATCTACGATGCCGCGACATTTTTCGCGCGAAAATCACGCGCTTTCCGCCAGGGAGGATTCGAACCCGCGTCCTCCCAACGCGCGTAGCCTCCTCTACTACTGCACCTCGTGCTCACATGTGCCGATAATGGATTTTGGTTCCCCACATATTATACTAAACTGAGCATAATTTGATTGTTTAACACACTAAACGATTTCAAATCAAAAAGTTGTCAACTGCAAAGTTTCATAACTTTTCGAGATCAACAACTTTTATTTTGGTAGTTTCTTTGTCTGAGGTCATTTAGGACCGGTCGACCAGTCGGCGGCCGACATGCCTATTTGCCCGATACGGCCCACAAGATGATTTCAAATCAAAAAGTCGTCAACTATAAAGTTTCATAACTTTTCGAGATCTACAACTTTCATTTTGGTAGTTTCTCCGTTCGAGGTCATTTAGCACGTGTCGGTCACCGACCGGCCTATTTGCCCGATGTGGCCCACAAGACGATTTCAAATCAAAAAGTTGTCATCTACGATGCCGCGGCATTTTTCGCGCGAAAATTACAAGCTTTCCGCCAGGGAGGATTCGAACCCGCGTCCTCCCAACGCGCGTAGCCTCCTCTACCACTGCACCTCGTGCTCACATGTGTTGATAATGAATTTTGGTTCCCCACATATTATACTAAACTGAGCATAATTTGATTGTTTAACACCCTAAACGATTTCAAATGAAAAAGTTGTCAACTGCAAAGTTTCATAACTTTTCGAGATCCACAACTTTCATTTTGGTAGTTTCTCCATCCGAGGTCATTTAGGACTGTCGGCCGGGGGGCGGCTGATAGGCCTATTTGCCCGATATGGCCCACAAGATGATTTCAAATCAAAAACTTGTCAACTGCAAAGTTTCATAACTTTTCGAGATCTACAACATTCATTTTTGTAGTTTCTCCGTCTGAGGTCATTTAGGACCTATCGGCCAGTGGACGGCCGACATGCCTATTTGCTCGATATGGCCCACAAGATGATTTCAAATCAAACAGTCGTCAACTACAAAGTTTCATAATTTTTTATGATCTACAACTTTCATTTTGGTAGTTTCTCCATCCGAGGTCATTAAGGACGTGTCGGTCACCGACCGGCCTATTTGCCCGATGTGGCCCACAAGACGATTTCAAATCAAAAAGTTGTCATCTACGATGCCCCGACATTTTTCGCGCGAAAATCACGCATTTTCCGCCAGGGAGGATTCGAACCCGCGTCCTCCCAACGCGCGTAGGCTCCTCTACCACTGCACCTCGTGCTCACATGTGTCGATAATGGATTTTGGTTCCCCACATATTATACTAAACTGAGCATAATTTGATTGTTTGACACCCTAAATGATTTCAAATGAAAAAGTTGTCAACTGCAAAGTTTCATAACTTTTTGAGATCAACAACTTTCATTTTGGTAGTTTCTCCATCCGAGGTCATTTAGGACCTGTCGTCCGGTGGGAGGCCGATAGGCCTATTTGCCCAATATGGCCCATAAGATGATTTCAAATCAAAAAGTTGCCAACTGCAAAGTTTCATAACTTTTTGAGATCTACAACTTTCATTTTGATAGTTTCTCCGTCCGAGGTCATTTAGGACCGGTCGGCCAGTGGGCTGCCGACAGGCCTATTTGCCCGATATGGCCGACAAGATGATTTAAATCAAAAAGTCGTCAACTACAAAGTTTCATAAATTTTTGTGATCTACAACTTTCATTTTTGTAGTTTCTCCGTCCGAGGTCATTTAGGACGTGTCGGTCACCGACCGGCCTATTTGCCCGATATGGCCCACAAGACGATTTCAAATCAAAAAGTTGTCATCTACGATGCCGCGGTATTTTTCGCGCGAAAATCACGCGCTTTGCGCCAGCGAGGATTCGAACCCGCGTCCTCCCAACGCGCGTAGCCTCCTCTACCACTGTACCTCGTGCTCACATGTGCCGATAATGGATTTTGGTTCCCCACATATTATACTGAACTGAGCATAATTTGATTGTTCAACACCCTAAACGATTTCAAATCAAAAAGTTGTCAACTGTAAAGTTTCATAACTTTTCGAGATCAACAACTTTTATTTTGGTAGTTTCTTCGTCCGAGGTCATTTAGGACCGGTCAGCCAGTGGGCGGCCGACAGGCCTATTTGCCCGATATGGCCCACAAGATGATTTCAAATCAAAAAGTCGGCAACTATAAAGTTTCATAAATTTTTGTGATCTACAACTTTCATTTTGGTAGTTTCTCCGTCCGAGGTCATTTAGGACATGTCGGTCACCGACCGGCCTATTTGCCTGATGTGGCCTACCAGACGATTTCAATTCAAAAAGTTGTCATCTACGATGCCGCGACATTTTTTGCGCGAAAATCATGCGCTTTCCGCCAGGGAGGATTCGAACCCGCATACTCCCAACGCACGTAGCCTCCTCTACCATTGCACCTCGTGCTCACATGTGTTGATAATGAATTTTGGTTCCCCACATATTATACTAAACTGAGCATAATTTGATTGTTTAACACCCTAAACGATTTTAAATGAAAAAGTTGTCAACTGCAAAGTTTCATAACTTTTCGAGATCAACAACTTTCATTTTGGTAGTTTCTCCATCCGAGGTCATTTAGGACCTGTCGTCCGGTGGGCGGCCGACAGGCCTATTTGCCCAATATGGCCCATAAGATGATTTCAAATCAAAAAGTTGTCAACCGCAAAGTTTCATAACTTTTCGAGATCTACAACTTTCATTTTGGTAGTTTCTCTGTCCGAGGTCATTTAGGACCGGTCGGCCAGTGGGCGGCCGACGGGCCTATTTGCCCGATATGGCCGACAAGATGACTTAAATCAAAAAGTCATCAACTACAAAGTTTCATAAATTTTTGTGATCTACAACTTTCATTTTGGTAGTTTCTCCGTCCGAGGTCATTTAGGACGTGTCGGTCACCGACCGGCCTATTTGCCCGATATGGCCCACAAGACGATTTCAAATCAAAAAGTTGTCATCTACGATGCCGTGGTATTTTTTGCGCAAAAATCACGCGCTTTGCGCCAGCGAGGATTCGAACCCGCGTCCTCCCAACGCGCGTAGCCTCCTCTACCACTGCACCTCGTGCTCACATGTGCCGATAATGGATTTTGGTTCCCCACATATTATACTAAACTGAGCATAATTTGATTGTTCAACACCCTAAACGATTTCAAATCAAAAAGTTGTCAACTGCAAAGTTTCATAACTTTTCGAGATCACAACTTTTATTTTGGTAGTTTCTTCGTCCGAGGTCATTTAGGACCGGTCGGCCAGTGGGCGGCCGACAGGCCTATTGCCCGATATGGCCCACAAGATGATTTCAAATCAAAAAGTCATCAACTATAAAGTTTCATAAATTTTTGTGATCTACAACTTTCATTTTGGTAGTTTCTCCATCCGAGGTCATTTAGGACGTGTCGGTCACCGACCGGCCTATTTGCCTGATGTGGCCTACCAGACGATTTCAAATCAAAAAGTTGTCATCTACGATGCCGCGGCATTTTTCGCGTGAAAATCACGCGCTTTTCGCCAGGGAGGATTCGAACCCGCAAACTCCCAACGCGCGTAGCCTCCTCTACCACTGCACCTCGTGCTCGCATGTGTCGATAATGGATTTTGGTTCCCCACATATTATACTAAACTGAGCATAATTTGATAGTTTGACACCCTAAACGATTTCAAATGAAAAAGTTGTCAACTGCAAAGTTTCATAACTTTTTGAGATCAACAACTTTCATTTTGGTAGTTTCTCCATCCGAGGTCATTTAGGACCTGTCGTCCGGTGGGCGGCCGACAGGCCTATTTGCCCAATATGGCCCATAAGATGATTTCAAATCAAAAAGTTGTCAACTGCAAAGTTTCAAAACTTTTTGAGATCTACAACTTTCATTTTGGTAGTTTCTCCGTCCGAGGTCATTTAGGACCGGTCGGCCAGTGGGCGGCCGACATGCCTATTTGCCCGATATGGCCGACAAGATGATTTAAATCAAAAAGTCGTCAACTACAAAGTTTCATAAATTTTTGTGATCTACAACTTTCATTTTGGTAGTTTCTCCGTCCGAGGTCATTTAGGACGTGTCGGTCTCCGACCGGCCTATTTGCCCGATATGGCCCACAACACGATTTCAAATCAAAAAGTTGTCATCTACGATGCCACGGTATTTTTCGCGCAAAAATCACGCGCTTTGCGCCAGCGAGGATTCGAACCCGCGTCCTCCCAACGCGCGTAGCCTCCTCTACCACTGCACCTCGTGCTCACATGTGCCGATAATGGATTTTGGTGCCCCACATATTATACTAAACTGAGCATAATTTGATTGTTCAACACCCTAAACAATTTCAAATCAAAAAGTTGTCAACTGCAAAGTTTCATAACTTTTCGAGATCAACAACTTTTATTTTGGTAGTTTCTTCGTCCGAGGTCATTTAGGACCGGTCGGCCAGTGGGCGGCCGACAGGCCTATTTGCCCGATATGGCCCACAAGATGATTTCAAATCAAAAAGTCGTCAACTATAAAGTTTCATAAATTTTTGTGATCTACAACTTTCATTTTGGTAGTTTCTCCGTCTGAGGTCATTTAGGACGTGTCGGTCACCGACCGACCTATTTGCCTGATGTGGCCTACCAGACGATTTCAAATCAAAAAGTTGTCATCTACGATGCCGCGGCATTTTTCGCGCGAAAATCACGTGCTTTCCGCCACGGAGGATTCGAACCCGCATACTCCCAACGCGCGCAACCTCCTCTACCACTGCACCTCGTGCTCACTGTTGACACTAGCTAACACCACTTGAATACTAGGTTGTCATCCCTAGCATGGTGCTAGAGCGTACTAAGGTATTTATAAACATAAAGGCTCTCTAGAAAATAATCTATTCTATCCGCAAGCGCACAGATAAAATACCTCATTGTAGCATTTCACTAGGATAAGTATTCCAGGTATCGTTATTTATAATTTTGCTTAAGAGAACGGCGAAAGCGAAAACAGGGGTAAAATCTATCAAGGCTTAGACTAGAGATAAACTTGCAAGAACATGATTACTACTGAGAAACTCGTCACACAGTCACTTGCTTTGGCAGGGGGTAAGCCATAATAATAAAGATAATGAAATATAAGCTCATGGGTAAATAACACAGCGATTAGAAATAGACTACTCCACATAAATGTAAGGTGACGTCGGACTAGCAAGAGAATGGATTCTAAGTATCTACTATTTACTAAGTCATAATCTACTCTAAGCATCTACAAGATCATATATAGCACAAAAGACTCTTCATTCATGTATAAGGAACATTGCTAAAGTAAATCAGAACATAGCAAGACTTACTCCGCAATACAAATTCTGCCTGTCCTATCAACGGAGGGTGGACTATATAAGAATCAACGAAGCTGTCACCATCGCGAACTACCACACGACCCGGCCAATAAGATACATTTGCAGGTAAATAACATCTAAGCACCACGCCTACATGTGATCTACCACTTAACTCCCACGTGAAAAGAGCTAAGCGCTTTGCAAACTCATGCATGAACTCATCATCAATCATAACTATATCACTTATAGAACTAGAGCAAACTAGGAACATAATAAATAAAGACATAATGCAATTAGAATAAAGTCGTAGAGAAAGATATGAAATAATACCAATCTTTATTGATGAAGATCCGAAATCCAGAGCGCTAGGCCCTACTTCTCTAATTCTATCTAATCAATCCTATAAAACTTGAAAGAATTGGGAGTAGCTAAATCTAATTCTCTGCGGGAGAGAGAGTTTCTAAACCCTAAACTTGATGGCTTCCTCTGATAATGATTTCTCCTCCTCCCCTGGGGTGGAGAGGCCCTGCTTATATAGCCCCCTCAAATGATCGTGGGCCGTCGGATCAAACCGACATTAATCGCACGGTTTTCCTTGATCCTTTAGGTCGGTGGAGCATAATCCACGAAGTTGACGCTGATTGGCCACGGGAGTAGGGCGGCCGCCCCAAACCCTAGGGCGGGCGCCCTGGGCTGGGCCCCGTTCGGCCTCCCGTTCGTTCACGTGTCTTCTGGAGTCTTCTAGATGATAGAAAATTAGCGCACATGTTAATATCTCTATGTAAACCCGACGTGTGGGCCTTCTCTCCGTATTTTCTGATAACCCCCTGCAGAAATAGACAAACACCAAAACTCGTGGAATTCTGTCAGATAAAACCCTAATTCTAGATGTCTAGTGCATATTGATCCTTTTCCATGTTTAGTTGACAATTAAATTTGATACTTAAGGATCGTCAACAAACTCCCCCAAGCTTACCCTTTGCTCGTCCCTGAGCAAACAACTAAAACTCAGATGGATCAGGAGTTGCTTTGATGTTTTCTTTCCTGACAGGCACACATGCTTTCATATAAAATTCTCCCAGATTAGAGTGAAGTGTCTTGGGGATTAGCACCTGTACTTAAGCCTTAGGTAATTGAAAGACAAAATAATTAAGCCAAGCACTATTCCTCCTGTCTATACCTCACCTTTGTTCTGGAGTTTTGCATAAGTTTTCAAAATAAAGCTCAGAGTTCCTAGACATGATTCACTTCAACAGCCCATACATATGTTTAATCGAACTGCGGATCCAAAGGAACTCAACATACAATTAAATCAAGATGTGCATGTATGGTGGAGTAAATAATAGTGATGGTGATGATAAAACTTATTGCTCACTGTTCCTCATATTGCTATCTCTCCTCCTCTCTTGATCTTTTATTGGGAGAGAACATGGGCTATCTCTTTTTCTTCTCTTTTTTTTTCAGGTGGGTAGTAAATACCCCTAATTCTATTGTCGGACACTTGTCCATTTTTTCCGCTCAGGTGGGTATCTTTGTACCCCTAATTCTACTGTCGGACACTTGTCCATTTTTACCTCTCATCTCACTCTTTTTCTTTTCTTTTTCGAGGTTCCGGGCACTTGCCCCTTTTTATTTCCTCGCATATTTTTGCATAGCCCATGTCTCTTTCTGCATTTGATCTTTTAGGAGAGAGAGAATAACAATACTTTGGGACAGTGAGTGATAACAATATTTTTAACAGATTTTTAATGATTGGTGTAATAGATGTGTGCAAGTGAGTATCTTGATTTAACCACATGAAAAGCTCCTAAGGATCTACACAGCTCAATGAAACTCGAAAGATACAGCAATTATAGCAAGTATGGCTGTGGTAAGAATGTTATGCTAGGAACTCATCATGTGATTTGCAGGGTTTTTTTTTCAAAATAAATTTCCAGAACTTAGTGTTGTAAGAACAAGATAAACAGCAGCTCAAACTTTATATCATGTCTTATCTTTTACCTGGACTTTAGTTTTAGGCTCATGTTCCCACAGATAGTAAATTTCAGATTTTAGCAAGTCTTGGAAGAACTCTAATATAAAAGCTAGGCACTTGAAGGTAAGTAAACAGAGCAACTGTTCATCATTTCCATCATACATATTTTTGGATTTTCTTCATTTATGTCTAGAGATTGAACTAAACAGGAAAATAAAGCACACTTATCTACACACTCTTTTTATTTGGTTTTCATTTTTTAGGAATGCAGTAAATTAAGAAAGAAAATATTTATTGGGTTTTCTAAGTTTTTTTTAAGATATAAATATCTAAAACAGAAAAAGAAAAACTGAAAAGTAAATAGGAAAAACAATTAAAACTCACTCGGTAACTGGGGAGGAACTCCCCCAAGCTGGTTGTTGTCGTGGCTCTCTTCACTCAATGTTGAAGTAGCGCAGCATGGTCGTGACGTTGTTGTTCAAGGTTGTGGTGTCTTCCCTTATTGCTTGCACTCTAGTGGCTTGCTCCTGGTTCCATTTTTATTGCTCCTCCAGGAGTCTTCCGTGCTCTGCTTGCGTAGTGCGGATGTCGAGGAGAGTGTTGTCGGTGCGGGTGTAGAAGGCGGCAGTCTCTTGGTAGTAGTCCCCCGAGAAGGCGTAGGAGGCGTCGGAGTATCTTCCTGTATCAAACTAGGGCTGGGGCCTAGACCCTGAAGCTCCATATGGGTCAGTGGAGTACCTTCTTGTAAAAGGCGGGTTCTCCCACTGGTGATATTGTCCCTCCGGCCATGTCTCTTGTGGTGGTTCTTCTGGCTGGACGTGTCGCGCCCATGGGTCCCAAAGAACTCTGGGGTTGTAATCATTATAGTGCAGATGTGCTGCCTCTTCTGGCCCGGGATCAGCTCCTTGCCATGTATGTTCCTGATGGGTGGCCATCCTTGCGGATGCCGCGTGCTGTGGAGCTCTCCGGTTCACCGGTGCTGCAGTCTCAATCAAATAATTTCAAATAGAATATATGCCAAGGTCCGGGTTAGGTAACCGAACCTTGGTGTTGTTGTCATACAGCATGTACATTATCCCCGCTTCCCTTTTTAACATCCGTGCGTATCTAAAAGTGTCATAGCCGTGATAAAATCTAGGTTCCTCAATGAATTCTAACGATGAATTTTCTAACAACTTAAGGCTAACGGCTAAACGAGTTATGAGTGAAGTACACCCGACAGGTCCCTGAAGAGTAGGTGTGCCAAGCCAATGGGCAACTAAAAGAGTAACAGGTGAAACTTGGATTTTGTTTATGGCGGCATAAATGAGTTGTAGATCTCCCACACGCACCTTTCTCAAGTCATCACGAAAGAAAAGATTGTACCCGAGCCATTTGTGGAACATCCAGAGTGTAGGATGCTCCATGTCGCTGGTTCGGGGTTGGTAAAAGAGTTCGTCCCTAGAGATTTCTCTCCAAAACTGATGTTTCTCAAAATTGGGCAAGCCGGAGTCAAGGTCCAGAATGCTCCGTGGAGGAAAACCGAGGTGATTACTCAGCTCTCTCCAGGACAGCATAATGTCCTGCTTGAACATCCGAAAAGAAATTCCCCCCTCACAATATTGTAACGTGCAAAGAAATTCAATAGTAAGGAGACGGGAACCATGCTCAGTGATATTCCAAAAGTCCGTCCATCCTATCATTTGAAAAATTAAGTCAAATTCAGCAGCCATACCTGTCTCTTGGAGTAAGGCGAAATCGATGGTGGGAGTGTGAATGAATGTCTTGTTTTTCAACTGCTGGAGAATCTCCTTCTCCCTGCGATTCCTGAGCCCAAGGTCTCCTGTCTTGAGTAGGACCTTGTTTGGTGCACCCGACGAAGACGATGGAGCTTGCGGAGGTGCCGGATCGACACTCATCTCCGACTGGCGTGAGGAGAGTCGAGACGAACTCCTCATACCACTCCTGAGAGACTTGGCCGCCCTCTTTACTTTCTTAAACATCCTGCAGAATAATAGGGACAAACAAAAACTCGTGGAAATATGTGAGAAAAATATGTTAGTGGTTAGCTGTCCGAGAAGTCAGTCGTCCAGGGGTTAGTTGTCCGAGAGAATTATAAATTTTAGCAGCACTTCCCCCTAAACAACTTTTAATTCCGCTTGGGACAGCGGGCACACTAATTACTAGGTGATCTCACTCTCTATCTCAAAAATTTTCCAAACTCTCTTCCACTCTTTCACTAGATCACTTCTTCTGAAAGTCGAGAGCTCAAGCTTGCATATGTTTTCTGGAATGTGTGTGGGATGAGAATGAGGTAGAGAGGTGGCCTTTTATAGTTGGAGCTGGGGGCAGGGCGGGCGCCCTGGCCAACAGGGCGGGCGCCCCACTTGAGTGCCCTCTGTGGCTGAAACTTTCCCACTCCCTCACATGCTTCACTCCTACGCCAAATAATGCTGCATAGGTGGTGGTTGGTCGGTGGAAGTTGTCTGGTTGAGTGGAGATAAGTTGGTGGGTGAAATTATGTGATATGATGTATGTGAGGTGTAGTGTATGACATATGGGACCAAAGGATGTGGGTCATGCTTCTAGAAGATTGCTATAAATAAATATAATGCAGGAAAAATTATGAGAATTGAAACTAAAAAATGATCATGGAAAAATATTTTTGTGCCTCCATAATAATTAATAATTATGGGTTTTTACACACCACAAATATTATTTATATGGGACTTTTGATTTTTATAATAATGCTATGGATGAGTATGACTAATGCAAGAATTAATTATGCAAAAAATTAAATGATGTGGATAAATACCGAATTACCTCCCGGCGAGGGTTTGGGAATTTTAGGTCCCCCAAGCTGGACCTCCAAATCTTTTTAAACTTCTGAATTGCCTTCCTCTGGAGATGGTGTCTCCAGTGGTTTCTCTTCGTGAACCTCCTCCACTGTAGAGTCTCTCTCTGGTCTGGGCTTGAATGTGAAGTGTTCTTCTTGTCCGTTTATGTTGAACTTGATTTCTCCCTTACTGACATCAATGTGGGCATTGGCGGTGCTCAGAAATGGCCTTCCAAGGATGATGGACACTTTTGAGTCGGGGTTTATCTCCAGTACCACGAAGTCTACTGGCACAAGGAAATCTCTTATTCTGACTGGGATATTTTCTGCGATGCCCATCGGGTGTCGAACTGATTGATCTGCTAGTTGTAGGCACATTGATGTTGGTTCTAGGGTTATGTGTTCAAGCTTCTTGTAGACTGATGCTGGCATCACACTGACACTTGCTCCGAGATCACAAAGTGCATTGTTAAAGTGCTGGTCTCCGATTGAGCAATCAATGGTAGGACATCCTGGATCTTTCTTCTTCCTTAGTGGTTGGTTGAGGATGGCCGCACTACATTCTTCTGTCAGCTTGATTACCTCAGTGGTGGGCAGTGGCCTCTTTTTGTTAAGAATATCTCTAATGTACTTCGCATATGTGGGTACCAAACTGCTCATCTGACTGTAGTCCTCTATTTCTTCTGGGAAATGGCAAATAGTTGGTGTCGTGAAAATCTTTCCTCATTTCTCCAGCTCTTGATGGTTGTAGCAGATCTTCTGCTTCAACTGGTCTCTCTTCTTCTATCATTGCTGGTTGCACCGGAGCTGGTGTTCTTTGCTTCTCTCTTGGGTGTGGGGGATCTCTGGTAGATCTCCCTCCTCTAGTAGTTATGTTCTTTACCTGCTCAAGGTTAGTGGCAACAGGCAAGACAGCAGCTAGCTTAAGCTCTACCCTCTTATTAAGAGTGTTTTGCTCATCAAAGGTAGTTAATAGAAAATCCATTTTATTGTGTATATCTTTTAAAAATGATTCATTTGTATCTAGCCTTTGTTTGACTTCATCATTAGTTTTAGTTTGTTGAGCAATTATCTTCTTTAATGAAGGTTGTTTGAGAATATTACCTGAATTCATACCTTTGCTATTGGGTTGACTTGAGGTGGTTTGATATTTGTATACTGTCTCTATAGCCCTTTGATCTTCTTTGAAATTGGCCCTCTGGTCAATCCAATGGAGCAAATCTTCCATCTTAGTTGATAGTGCTTTTACTTCTTCTGGTATTTCTTCAGTTTGATGGCAATGTTGAGTCTTGTCTTGGAACCAGCTTTGGTTTTCTGCTATCTTATCCAAAAGTGTCTCTGCTTTTCCAATTGTAAACTCCAAGAATGATCCTTCAGCAGATGCATCTAGGCACTCACGAGACTTTCGGTTTAATCCATGATAAAAGGTCTGCATAAGTAACCATTTGGCCATTCCATGGTGAGGACAATCTAATATGTATCCTTGAAAACGCTCCCATGCTTCTAGAATGGTTTCTGTCTTCTGCTGTTGGAAACTGACAATATTTCCTCTTAAGGCAGCTGTTTTGCCTATAGGGAAAAACTTTGATAGAAAGGCATCTGACATGTTCGTCCAATTTTTGATGTTTGCTTGATTGGTGTAGAACCACTTCCTCGCCTTCCCTTCTAGTGAAAATGGAAAGAGGCGAAGTAGTATGACGTCTTTGTCAACTCCGTTGATGCTAATTGTGCTTCCAATCTCCAAGAAGTTCTGCAAATGTGCACTAGCATCTTCGTGTGCCTTCCCACTGAATTGTGTAGCTTGCACCAAGTTGATGAGGTTTGACTTGAGCTCGAACTCAGGTACTCCTTCTTCTACTTCAAATCTTGGACCAGTAAGAATGTTCTCAAGACTTGGGGCAGAAAATTCCTGTAAGGTCTTCTGTGCCATCACTTCAACAATTGGTAGCTAGCTTCTTCTTCCTTGATTGCTTTGGTTCTGATGATGAAGAATTTAATTCACCAAAGTCAATCCTGATATACCCTGTAAAAAATATAAACATAGGAAAACAACAGGGTGAACCTGCCAAAGCAGAGGTGCCTTGCTATGATTTCTCATTTATATAGTAGCTGTTATGCAATTATTTCTCAATAGTCTAGTCTAAAATTTTATTTGAATAACCTTGACCGACTTCCTGACTTTCCTTACCGTTCCCCGGCAACGGCGCCAGAAATGCTTGTTGACACTAGCTAACACCACTTGAATACTAGGTTGTCATCCCTAGCATGGTGCTAGAGCGTACTAAGGTATTTATAAACATAAAGGCTCTCTAGAAAATAATCTATTCTATCCGCAAGCGCACAGATAAAATACCTCATTGTAGCATTTCACCAGGATAAGTATTCCAGGTATCGTTATTTATAATTTTGCTTAAGAGAACGGCGAAAGCGAAAACAGGGGTAAAATCTATCAAGGCTTAGACTAGAGATAAACTTGCAAGAACATGATTACTACTGAGAAACTCGTCACACAGTCACTTGCTTTGGTAGGGGGTAAGCCATAATAATAAAGATAATGAAATATAAGCTCATGGGTAAATAACACAGCGATTAGAAATAGACTACTCCACATAAATGTAAGGTGACGTCGGACTAGCAAGAGAATGGATTCTAAGTATCTACTATTTACTAAGTCATAATCTACTCTAAGCATCTACAAGATCATATATAGCACAAAAGACTCTTCATTCATGTATAAGGAACATTGCTAAAGTAAATCAGAACATAGCAAGACTTACTCCGCAATACAAATTCTGCCTGTCCTATCAACGGAGGGTGGACTATATAAGAATCAACGAAGCTGTCACCATCGCGAACTACCACACGACCTAGCCAATAAGATACATTTGCAGGTAAATAACATCTAAGCACCACGCCTACATGTGATCTACCACTTAACTCCCACGTGAAAAGAGCTAAGCGCTTTGCAAACTCATGCATGAACTCATCATCAATCATAACTATATCACTTATAGAACTAGAGCAAACTAGGAACATAATAAATAAAGACATAATGCAATTAGAATAAAGTCGTAGAGAAAGATATGAAATAATACCAATCTTTATTGACGAAGATCCGAAATCCAGAGCGCTAGGCCCTACTTCTCTAATTCTATCTAATCAATCCTATAAAACTTGAAAGAATTGGGAGTAGCTAAATCTAATTCTCTGCGGGAGAGAGAGTTTCTAAACTCTAAACTTGATGGCTTCCTCTGATAATGATTTCTCCTCCTCCCCTGGGGTGGAGAGGCCCTGCTTATATAGCCCCCTCAAATGATCGTGGGCCGTCGGATCAAACCGACATTAATCGCACGGTTTTCCTTGATCCTTTAGGTCGGTGGAGCATAATCTACGAAGTTGACGCTGATTGGCCACGGGAGTAGGGCGGCCGCCCCAAACCCTAGGGCGGGCGCCCTGGGCTGGGCCCCGTTCGGCCTCCCGTTCGTTCACGTGTCTTCTGGAGTCTTCTAGATGATAGAAAATTAGCGCACATGTTAATATCTCTATGTAAACCCGACGTGTGGGCCTTCTCTCCGTATTTTCTGATAACCCCCTGCAGAAATAGACAAACACCAAAACTCATGGAATTCTGTCAGATAAAACCCTAATTCTAGATGTCTAGTGCATATTGATCCTTTTCCATGTTTAGTTGACAATTAAATTTGATACTTAAGGATCGTCAACACTCACATGTGTCGATAATGGATTTTGGTTCCCCACATATTATACTAAACTAAGCATAATTTGATTGTTTAACACCCTAAACGATTTCAAATAAAAAGTTGTCAACTGCAAAGTTTCATAACTTTTTGAGATCAACAACTTTCATTTTGGTAGTTTCTCCATCCGAGGTCATTTAGGACCTGTCGTCCGGTGGGCGGCCGACAGGCCTATTTGCCCAATATGGCCCACAAGATGATTTCAAATAAAAAGTTGTCAACTGCAAAGTTTCATAACTTTTCGAGATCTACAACTTTCATTTTGGTAGTTTCTCCGTCCGAGGTCATTTAGGACCGGTCGGCCAGTGGGCGGCCGACAGGCCTATTTGCCCGATATGGCCGACAAGATGATTTCAAATCAAAAAGTCGTCAACTACAAAGTTTCATAAATTTTTATGATCTACATCTTTCATTTTGGTAGTTTCTCCGTCCGAGGTCATTTAGGACGTGTCGGTCACCGACCGGCCTATTTGCCCGATGTGGCCCACAAGACGATTTCAAAGCAAAAAGTTGTCATCTACGATGCCACGGTATTTTTCGCGCGAAAATCACGCGCTTTGCGCCAGCGAGGATTCGAACCCGCGTCCTCCCAACGCGCGTAGCCTCCTCTACCACTGCACCTCGTGCTCACATGTGCCGATAATGGATTTTGGTTCCCCACATATTATACTAAACTGAGCATAATTTGATTGTTGAACACCCTAAACGATTTCAAATGAAAAGTTGTCAACTGCAAAGTTTCATAACTTTTCGAGATCAACAACTTTCATTTCGATAGTTTCTCCATCCGAGGTCATTTAGGACCTGTCGGCCGGTGGGCGGCTGACAGGCCTATTTGCCCGATATGTCCCACGAGATGATTTCAAATCAAAAAGTCATCAACTACAAAGTTTTATAAATTTTTGGGATCTACAACTTTCATTTTGGTAGTTTCTCCGTCCGAGGTCATTTAGGACCTGTCGGCCAGTGGGTGGCCGAGAGGCCTATTTGCCCGATATGGCCCACAAATTGATTTCAAATCAAAAAGTCGTCAACTACAAAGTTTCATAATTTTTTATGATCTACAACTTTCATTTCGGTAGTTTCTCCGACCGAGGTCATTTAGGACGTGTCGGTCACCGAGCGGCCTATTTGCCCGATGTGGCCCACGTGACGATTTCAAATCAAAAAGTTGTCATCTACGATGTCACGGCATTTTTCGCGCGAAAATCACGCGCTTTGCGCCAGCGAGGATTCCAACCCGCGTCCTCCCAACGCACGTAGCCTCCTTTACCACTGCACCTCGTGCTCACTTGTGCCGATAATGGATTTTGGTTCCCCACATATTATACTAAACTGAGCATAATTTGATTGTTTAACACCCTAAACGATTTCAAATGAAAAATTTGTCAACTGCAAAGTTTCATAACTTTTCGAGATCAACAACTTTTATTTTGGTAGTTTCTCCATCCGAGGTCATTTAGGACCTGTCGTCCGGTGGGCGGCCGATAGGCCTATTTGCCCGATATGGCCCACAAGATGATTTCAAATCAAAACGTCGTCAACTACAAAGTTTCATAATTTTTTATGATCTACAACTTTCATTTTGGTAGTTTCTTCGTCTGAGGTCATTTAGGACCGGTCGGCCAGTGGGCGGCCGATAGGCCTATTTGCCCGATATGGCCGACAAGATGATTTCAAATCAAAAAGTCATCAACTGCAAAGTTTCATAACTTTTCGAGATCTACAACTTTCATTTTGGTAGTTTCTCCGTCCGAGGTCATTTAGGACCGGTCGGCCAATGGGCGGCCGACAGGCCTATTTGCCCGATATGGCTGACAAGATGATTTCAAATCAAAAAGTCGTCAACTACAAAGTTTCATAAATTTTTGTGATCTACAACTTTCATTTTGGTTGTTTCTCCGTCCGAGGTCATTTAGGACGTGTCGGTCACCGACCGGCCTATTTGCCCGGTGTGGCCCACAAGACGATTTCAAATCAAAAAGTTGTCATCTACGATGTCGCGGTATTTTTCACGCAAAAATCACGCGCTTTGCGCCAGCGAGGATTCGAACACGCGTCCTCCCAACGCGCGTAGCCTCCTCTACCACTGCACCTCGTGCTCACATCTGCCGATAATGGATTTTGGTTCCCCACATATTATACTAAACTGAGCATAATTTGATTGTTTAACACCCTAAACGATTTCAAATGAAAAAGTTGTCAGCTGGAAAGTTTCATAACTTTTCGAGATCAACAACTTTTATTTTGGTAGTTTCTCCATCCGAGGTCATTTAGGACCTGTCGTCCGGTGGGCGGCCGACAGGCCTATTTGCCCGATATGGCCCACAAGATGATTTCAAATCAAAAAGTTGTCAACTGCAAAGTTTCATAACTTTTCGAGATCTACAACTTTCATCTTGGTAGTTTCTCCGTCTGAGGTCATTTAGGACCGACAGGCCTATTTGCCCGATATGGCCCACAAGATGATTTCAAATAAAAAAGTCGTCAACTACAAAGTTTCATAATTTTTTATGATCTACAACATTCATTTCGGTAGTTTCTCCGACCGAGGTCATTTAGGACGTGTCAGTCACTGACCGGCCTATTTGCCCGATGTGGCCCACCTGATGATTTCAAATTGTCATCTACGATGTCGCGGCATTTTTTGCGCGAAAATCACGCGCTTTGCGCCAGCGAGGATTCGAACCCGCGTCCTCCCAACGCGCGTAGCCTCCTCTACCACTGCACCTCGTGCTCACATGTGCCGATAATGGATGTTGGTTCCCCACATATTATACTAAACTGAGCATAATTTGATTGTTTAACACCCTAAACGATTTCAAATGAAAAAGTTGTCAACTGCAAAGTTTCATAACTTTTCGAGATCAACAACTTTCATTTTGGTAGTTTCTCCATCTGAGGTCATTTAGGACTGTCGGCCGGGGGGCGGCTCATAGGCCTATTTGCCTGATATGGCCCACAAGATGATTTCAAATCAAAAAGTTGTCAACTGCAAAGTTTCATAACTTTTCGAGATCTACAACTTTCATTTTTGTAGTTTCTCCGTCTGAGGTCATTTAGGACCTATCGGCCAGTGGACGGCCGACAGGCCTATTTGCCCGATATGGCCCACAAGATGATTTCAAATCAAACAGTCGTCAACTACAAAGTTTCATAATTTTTTATGATCTACAACTTTCATTTTGGTAGTTTCTCCGTTCGAGGTCATTAAGGACGTGTCGGTCACCGACCGGCCTATTTGCCCGATGTGGCCCACAAGACGATTTCAAATCAAAAAGTTGTCATCTACGATGCCGCGGCATTTTTCGCGCGAAAATCGCGCGCTTTCCGCCAGGGAGGATTCGATCCCGCGTCCTCCCAACGCGCGTAGGCTCCTCTACCACTGCACCTCGTGCTCACATGTGTCGATAATGGATTTTGGTTCCCCACATATTATACTAAACTGAGCATAATTTGATTGTTTGACACCCTAAACGATTTCAAATGAAAAAGTTGTCAACTGCAAAGTTTCATAACTTTTTGAGATCAACAACTTTCATTTTGGTAGTTTCTCCATCCGAGGTCATTTAGGACCTGTCGTCCGGTGGGCGGCCGACAGGCCTATTTGCCCAATATGGCCCACAAGATGATTTCAAATCAAAAAGTAGTCAACTGCAAAGTTACATAACTTTTCGAGATCTACAACTTTCATTTTGGTAGTTTCTCCGTCCGAGGTCATTTAGGACCGGTCGGCCAGTGGGCGGCCGACAGGCCTATTTGCCCGATATGGCCGACAAGATGATTTCAAATCAAAAAGTCGTCAACTACAAAGTTTCATAAATTTTTATGATCTACATCTTTCATTTTGGTAGTTTCTCCGTCCGAGGTCATTTAGGACGTGTCGGTCACCGACCGGCCTATTTGCCCGATGTGGCCCACAAGACGATTTCAAAGCAAAAAGTTGTCATCTACGATGCCGCGGTATTTTTCGCGCGAAAATCACGCGCTTTGCGCCAGCGAGGATTCGAACCCGCGTCCTCCCAACGCGCGTAGCCTCCTCTACCACTGCACCTCGTGCTCACATGTGCCGATAATGGATTTTGGTTCCCCACATATTATACTAAACTGAGCATAATTTGATTGTTTAACACCCTAAACGATTTCAAATGAAAAGTTGTCAACTGCAAAGTTTCATAACTTTTCGAGATCAACAACTTTCATTTCGATAGTTTCTCCATCCGAGGTCATTTAGGACCTGTCGGCCGGTGGGCGGCTGACAGGCCTATTTGCCCGATATGTCCCACGAGATGATTTCAAATCAAAAAGTCGTCAACTACAAAGTTTTATAAATTTTTGGGATCTACAACTTTCATTTTGGTAGTTTCTCCGTCCGAGGTCATTTAGGACCTGTCGGCCAGTGGGTGACCGAGAGGCCTATTTGCCCGATATGGCCCACAAATTGATTTCAAATCAAAAAGTCGTCAACTACAAAGTTTCATAATTTTTTATGATCTACAACTTTCATTTCGGTAGTTTCTCCGACCGAGGTCATTTAGGACGTGTCGGTCACCGAGCGGCCTATTTGCCCGATGTGGCCCACGTGACGATTTCAAATCAAAAAGTTGTCATCTACGATGTCACGGCATTTTTCGCGCGAAAATCACGCGCTTTGCGCCAGCGAGGATTCCAACCCGCGTCCTCCCAACGCACGTAGCCTCCTTTACCACTGCACCTCGTGCTCACTTGTGCCGATAATGGATTTTGGTTCCCCACATATTATACTAAACTGAGCATAATTTGATTGTTTAACACCCTAAACGATTTCAAATGAAAAATTTGTCAACTGCAAAGTTTCATAACTTTTCGAGATCAACAACTTTTATTTTGGTAGTTTCTCCATCCGAGGTCATTTAGGACCTGTCGTCCGGTGGGCGGCCGATAGGCCTATTTGCCCGATATGGCCTACAAGATGATTTCAAATCAAAACGTCGTCAACTACAAAGTTTCATAATTTTTTATGATCTACAACTTTCATTTTGGTAGTTTCTTCGTCTGAGGTCATTTAGGACCGGTCGGCCAGTGGGCGGCCGATAGGCCTATTTGCCCGATATGGCCGACAAGATGATTTCAAATCAAAAAGTCGTCAACTGCAAAGTTTCATAACTTTTCGAGATCTACAACTTTCATTTTGGTAGTTTCTCCGTCCGAGGTCATTTAGGACCGGTCGGCCAATGAGCGGCCGACAGGCCTATTTGCCCGATATGGCTGACAAGATGATTTCAAATCAAAAAGTCGTCAACTACAAAGTTTCATAAAGTTTTGTGATCTACAACTTTCATTTTGGTTGTTTCTCCGTCTGAGGTCATTTAGGACGTGTCGGTCACCGACCAGCCTATTTGCCCGGTGTGGCCCACAAGACGATTTCAAATCAAAAAGTTGTCATCTACGATGTCGCGGTATTTTTCACGCAAAAATCACGCGCTTTGCGCCAGCGAGGATTCGAACACGCGTCCTCCCAACGCGCGTAGCCTCCTCTACCACTGCACCTCGTGCTCACATCTGCCGATAATGGATTTTGGTTCCCCACATATTATACTAAACTGAGCATAATTTGATTGTTTAACACCCTAAACGATTTCAAATGAAAAAGTTGTCAGCTGGAAAGTTTCATAACTTTTCGAGATCAACAACTTTTATTTTGGTAGTTTCTCCATCCGAGGTCATTTAGGACCTGTCGTCCGGTGGGCGGCCGACAGGCCTATTTGCCCGATATGGCCCACAAGATGATTTCAAATCAAAAAGTTGTCAACTGCAAAGTTTCATAACTTTTCGAGATCTACAACTTTCATCTTGGTAGTTTCTCCGTCTGAGGTCATTTTGGACCGACAGGCCTATTTGCCTGATATGGCCCACAAGATGATTTCAAATCAAAAAGTCGTCAACTACAAAGTTTCATAATTTTTTATGATCTACAACATTCATTTCGGTAGTTTCTCCGACCGAGGTCATTTAGGACGTGTCGGTCACTGACCGGCCTATTTGCCCGATGTGGCCCACGTGATGATTTCAAATTGTCATCTACGATGTCGCGGCATTTTTTGCGCGAAAATCACGCGCTTTGCGCCAGCGAGGATTCGAACCCGCATGCTCCCAACGCGCGCAGCCTCCTCTACCACTGCACCTCGTGCTCACATGTGCCGATAATGGATGTTGGTTCCCCACATATTATACTAAACTGAGCATAATTTGATTGTTTAACACCCTAAACGATTTCAAATGAAAAAGTTGTCAGCTGGAAAGTTTCATAACTTTTCGAGATCAACAACTTTTATTTTGGTAGTTTCTCCATCCGAGGTCAATTTGGACCTGTCGTCCGGTGGGCGGCCGACAGGCCTATTTGCCCGATATGGCCCACAAGATGATTTCAAATCAAAAAGTTGTCAACTGCAAAGTTTCATAACTTTTCGAGATCAACAACTTTTATTTTAGTAGTTTCTCCATCCGAGGTCATTTAGGACCTGTCGTCCGGTGGGCGGCCGATAGGCCTATTTGCCCGATATGGCCCACAAGATGATTTCAAATCAAAACGTCGTCAACTACAAAGTTTCATAATTTTTTATGATCAACAACTTTCATTTTGGTAGTTTCTTCGTCTGAGGTCATTTAGGACCGGTCGGCCAGTGGGCGGCCGACAGGCCTATTTGCCCGATATGGCCGACAAGATGATTTCAAATCAAAAAGTGGTCAACTGCAAAGTTTCATAACTTTTCGAGATCTACAACTTTCATTTTGGTAGTTTCTCCGTCCGAGGTCATTTAGGACCGGTCGGCCAATGGGCGGCCGACAGGCCTATTTGCCTGATATGGCTGACAAGATGATTTCAAATCAAAAAGTCATCAACTACAAAGTTTCATAAATTTTGTGATCTACAACTTTCATTTTGGTTGTTTCTCCGTCCGAGGTCATTTAGGACGTGTCGGTCACCGACCGGCCTATTTGCCCGGTGTGGCCCACAAGACGATTTCAAATCAAAAAGTTGTCATCTACGATGCCGCGGTATTTTTCACGCGAAAATCACGCGCTTTGCGCCAGCGAGGATTCGAACCCGCGTCCTCCCAACGCGCGTAGCCTCCTCTACCACTGCACCTCGTGCGCACATCTGCCGATAATGGATTTTGGTTCCCCACATATTATACTAAACTGAGCATAATTTGATTGTTTAACACCCTAAACGATTTCAAATGAAAAAGTTGTCAGCTGGAAAGTTTCATAACTTTTCAAGATCAACAACTTTTATTTTGGTAGTTTCTCCATCCGAGGTCATTTAGGACCTGTCGTCCGGTGGGCGGCCGACAGGCCTATTTGCCCGATATGGCCCACAAGATGATTTCAAATCAAAAAGTTGTCAACTGCAAAGTTTCATAACTTTTTGAGATCTACAACTTTCATCTTGGTAGTTTCTCCGTCTGAGGTCATTTAGGACCGACAGGCCTATTTGCCCGATATGGCCCACAAGATGATTTCAAATAAAAAAGTCGTCAACTACAAAGTTTCATAATTTTTTATGATCTACAACATTCATTTCGGTAGTTTCTCCGACCGAGGTCATTTAGGACGTGTCAGTCACTGACCGGCCTATTTGCCCGATGTGGCCCACGTGATGATTTCAAATTGTCATCTACGATGTCGCGGCATTTTTTGCGCGAAAATCACGCGCTTTGCGCCAGCGAGGATTCGAACCCGCATGCTCCCAACGCGCGCAGCCTCCTCTACCACTGCACCTCGTGCTCACATGTGCCGATAATGGATGTTGGTTCCCCACATATTATACTAAACTGAGCATAATTTGATTGTTTAACACCCTAAACGATTTCAAATGAAAAAGTTGTCAGCTGGAAAGTTTCATAACTTTTCGAGATCAACAACTTTTATTTTGGTAGTTTCTCCATCCGAGGTCAATTTGGACCTGTCGTCCGGTGGGCGGCCGACAGGCCTATTTGCCCGATATGGCCCACAAGATGATTTCAAATCAAAAAGTTGTCAACTGCAAAGTTTCATAACTTTTCGAGATCAACAACTTTTATTTTAGTAGTTTCTCCATCCGAGGTCATTTAGGACCTGTCGTCCGGTGGGCGGCCGATAGGCCTATTTGCCCGATATGGCCCACAAGATGATTTCAAATCAAAACGTCGTCAACTACAAAGTTTCATAATTTTTTATGATCAACAACTTTCATTTTGGTAGTTTCTTCGTCTGAGGTCATTTAGGACCGGTCGGCCAGTGGGCGGCCGACAGGCCTATTTGCCCGATATGGCCGACAAGATGATTTCAAATCAAAAAGTGGTCAACTGCAAAGTTTCATAACTTTTCGAGATCTACAACTTTCATTTTGGTAGTTTCTCCGTCCGAGGTCATTTAGGACCGGTCGGCCAATGGGCGGCCGACAGGCCTATTTGCCTGATATGGCTGACAAGATGATTTCAAATCAAAAAGTCATCAACTACAAAGTTTCATAAATTTTGTGATCTACAACTTTCATTTTGGTTGTTTCTCCGTCCGAGGTCATTTAGGACGTGTCGGTCACCGACCGGCCTATTTGCCCGGTGTGGCCCACAAGACGATTTCAAATCAAAAAGTTGTCATCTACGATGCCGCGGTATTTTTCACGCGAAAATCACGCGCTTTGCGCCAGCGAGGATTCGAACCCGCGTCCTCCCAACGCGCGTAGCCTCCTCTACCACTGCACCTCGTGCGCACATCTGCCGATAATGGATTTTGGTTCCCCACATATTATACTAAACTGAGCATAATTTGATTGTTTAACACCCTAAACGATTTCAAATGAAAAAGTTGTCAGCTGGAAAGTTTCATAACTTTTCAAGATCAACAACTTTTATTTTGGTAGTTTCTCCATCCGAGGTCATTTAGGACCTGTCGTCCGGTGGGCGGCCGACAGGCCTATTTGCCCGATATGGCCCACAAGATGATTTCAAATCAAAAAGTTGTCAACTGCAAAGTTTCATAACTTTTTGAGATCTACAACTTTCATCTTGGTAGTTTCTCCGTCTGAGGTCATTTAGGACCGACAGGCCTATTTGCCCGATATGGCCCACAAGATGATTTCAAATAAAAAAGTCGTCAACTACAAAGTTTCATAATTTTTTATGATCTACAACATTCATTTCGGTAGTTTCTCCGACCGAGGTCATTTAGGACGTGTCAGTCACTGACCGGCCTATTTGCCCGATGTGGCCCACCTGATGATTTCAAATTGTCATCTACGATGTCGCGGCATTTTTTGCGCGAAAATCACGCGCTTTGCGCCAGCGAGGATTCGAACCCGCGTCCTCCCAACGCGCGTAGCCTCCTCTACCACTGCACCTCGTGCTCACATGTGCCGATAATGGATGTTGGTTCCCCACATATTATACTAAACTGAGCATAATTTGATTGTTTAACACCCTAAACGATTTCAAATGAAAAAGTTGTCAACTGCAAAGTTTCATAACTTTTCGAGATCAACAACTTTCATTTTGGTAGTTTCTCCATCTGAGGTCATTTAGGACTGTCGGCCGGGGGGCGGCTCATAGGCCTATTTGCCTGATATGGCCCACAAGATGATTTCAAATCAAAAAGTTGTCAACTGCAAAGTTTCATAACTTTTCGAGATCTACAACTTTCATTTTTGTAGTTTCTCCGTCTGAGGTCATTTAGGACCTATCGGCCAGTGGACGGCCGACAGGCCTATTTGCCCGATATGGCCCACAAGATGATTTCAAATCAAACATCGTCAACTACAAAGTTTCATAATTTTTTATGATCTACAACTTTCATTTTGGTAGTTTCTTCGTTTGAGGTCATTAAGGACGTGTCGGTCACCGACCGGCCTATTTGCCCGATGTGGCCCACAAGACGATTTCAAATCAAAAAGTTGTCATCTACGATGCCGCGGCATTTTTCGCGCGAAAATCGCGCGCTTTCCGCAAGGGAGGATTCGATCCCGCGTCCTCCCAACGCGCGTAGGCTCCTCTACCACTGCACCTCGTGCTCACATGTGTCGATAATGGATTTTGGTTCCCCACATATTATACTAAACTGAGCATAATTTGATTGTTTGACACCCTAAACGATTTCAAATGAAAAAGTTGTCAACTGCAAAGTTTCATAACTTTTTGAGATCAACAACTTTCATTTTGGTAGTTTCTCCATCCGAGGTCATTTAGGACCTGTCGTCCGGTGGGCGGCCGACAGGCCTATTTGCCCAATATGGCCCACAAGATGATTTCAAATCAAAAAGTAGTCAACTGCAAAGTTTCATAACTTTGCGAGATCTACAACTTTCATTTTGGTAGTTTCTCCGTCCGAGGTCATTTAGGACCGGTCGGCCAGTGGGCGGCCGACAGGCCTATTTGCCCGATATGGCCGACAAGATGATTTCAAATCAAAAAGTCGTCAACTACAAAGTTTCATAAATTTTTGTGATCTACAACTTTCATTTTGGTAGTTTCTCCGTCCGAGGTCATTTAGGACGTGTCGGTCACCGACCGGCCTATTTGCCCGATATGGCCCACAAGACGATTTCAAATAAAAAAGTTGTCATCTACGATGCCGCGGTATTTTTCGCGCGAAAATCACGCGCTTTGCGCCAGCGAGGATTCGAACCCGCGTCCTCCCAACGCGCTTAGCCACCTCTACCACTGCACCTCGTGCTCACATCTGCCGATAATGGATTTTGGTTCCCCACATATTATACTAAACTAAGCATAATTTGATTGTTTAACACCCTAAACGATTTCAAATGAAAAAGTTGTTAGCTGGAAAGTTTCATAACTTTTCGAGATCAACAACTTTTATTTTGGTAGTTTCTCCATCCGAGGTCATTCAGGACCTGTCGTCCGGTGGGCGGCCGATAGGCCTATTTGCCCGATATGGCCCACAAGATGATTTCAAATCAAAAAGTTGTCAACTGCAAAGTTTCATAACTTTTCGAGATCTACAACTTTCATCTTGGTAGTTTCTCCGTCTGAGGTCATTTAGGACCGACAGGCCTATTTGCCCGATATGGCCCACAAGACGATTTCAAATAAAAAAGTCGTTAACTACAAAGTTTCATAATTTTTTATGATCTACAACATTCATTTCGGTAGTTTCTCCGACCGAGGTCATTTAGGACGTGTCAGTCACCGACCGGCCTATTTGGCCGATGTGGCCCACGTGATGATTTCAAATTGTCATCTACGATGTCGCGGCATTTTTTGCGCGAAAATCACGCGCTTTGCGCCAGCGAGGATTCGAACCCGCGTCCTCCCAACGCGCGTAGCCTCCTCTACCACTGCACCTCGTGCTCACATGTGCCGATAATGGATGTTGGTTCCCCACATATTATACTAAACTGAGCATAATTTGATTGTTTAACACCCTAAACGATTTCAAATGAAAAAGTTGTCAACTGCAAAGTTTCATAACTTTTCGAGATCAACAACTTTCATTTTGGTAGTTTCTCCATCCGAGGTCATTTAGGACTGTCGGCCGGGGGGCGGCTCATAGGCCTATTTGCTTGATATGGCCCACAAGATGATTTCAAATCAAAAAGTTGTCAACTGCAAAGTTTCATAACTTTTCGAGATCTACAACTTTCATTTTTGTAGTTTCTCCGTCTGAGGTCATTTAGGACCTATCGGCCAGTGGACGGCCGACATGCCTATTTGCCCGATATGGCCCACAAGATGATTTCAAATCAAAAAGTCGTCAACTACAAAGTTTCATAATTTTTTATGATCTACAACATTCATTTCGGTAGTTTCTCCGACCGAGGTCATTTAGGACGTGTCGGTCACTGACCGGCCTATTTGCCCGATGTGGCCCACGTGATGATTTCAAATTGTCATCTACGATGTCGCGGCATTTTTTGCGCAAAAATCACGCGCTTTGCGCCAGCGAGGATTCGAACCCGCGTGCTCCCAACGCGCGTAGCCTCCTCTACCACTGCACCTCGTGCTCACATGTGCCGATAATGGATGTTGGTTCCCCACATATTATACTAAACTGAGCATAATTTGATTGTTTAACACCCTAAACGATTTCAAATGAAAAAGTTGTCAGCTGGAAAGTTTCATAACTTTTCGAGATCAACAACTTTTATTTTGGTAGTTTCTCCATCCGAGGTCAATTAGGACCTGTCGTCCGGTGGGCGGCCGACAGGCCTATTTGCCCGATATGGCCCACAAGATGATTTCAAATCAAAAAGTTGTCAACTGCAAAGTTTCATAACTTTTCGAGATCAACAACTTTTATTTTGGTAGTTTCTCCATCCGAGGTCATTTAGGACCTGTCGTCCGGTGAGCGGCCGATAGGCCTATTTGCCCGATATGGCCCACAAGATGATTTCAAATCAAAACGTCGTCAACTACAAAGTTTCATAATTTTTTATGATCTACAACTTTCATTTTGGTAGTTTCTTCGTCTGAGGCCATTTAGGACTGGTCGGCCAGTGGGCGGCCGACAGGCCTATTTGCCCGATATGGCCGACAAGATGATTTCAAATCAAAAAGTCGTCAACTGCAAAGTTTCATAACTTTTCGAGATCTACAACTTTTATTTTGGTAGTTTCTCCGTCCGAGGTCATTTAGGACCGGTCGGCCAATGGGCGGCCGACAGGCCTATTTGCCTGATATGGCTGACAAGATGATTTCAAATCAAAAAGTCGTCAACTACAAAGTTTCATAAATTTTTGTGATCTACAACTTTCATTTTGGTTGTTTCTCCATCCGAGGTCATTTAGGACGTGTCGGTCACCGACCGGCCTATTTGCCCGGTGTGGCCCACAAGACGATTTCAAATCAAAAAGTTGTCATCTACGATGCCGCGGTATTTTTCACGCGAAAATCACGCACTTTGCGCCAGCGAGGATTCGAACCCGCGTCCTCCCAATGCGCGTAGCCTCCTCTACCACTGCACCTCGTGCGCACATCTGCAGATAATGGATTTTGGTTCCCCACAGATTATACTAAACTGAGCATAATTTGATTGTTTAACACCCTAAACGATTTCAAATGAAAAAGATGTCAGCTGGAAAGTTTCATAACTTTTCGAGATCAACAACTTTTATTTTGGTAGTTTCTCCATCCGAGGTCATTTAGGACCTGTCGTCCGGTGGGCGGCCGACAGGCCTATTTGCCCGATATGGCCCACAAGATGATTTCAAATCAAAAAGTTGTCAACTGCAAAGTTTCATAACTTTTCGAGATCTACAACTTTCATCTTGGTAGTTTCTCCGTCTGAGGTCATTTAGGACCGACAGGCCTATTTGCCCGATATGGCCCACAAGATGATTTCAAATAAAAAAGTCGTCAACTACAAAGTTTCATAATTTTTTATGATCTACAACATTCATTTCGGTAGTTTCTCCGACCGAGGTCATTTAGGACGTGTCGGTCACTGACCGGCCTATTTGCCCGATGTGGCCCACCTGATGATTTCAAATTGTCATCTACGATGTTGCGGCATTTTTTGCGATAAAATCACGCGCTTTGCGCCAGCGAGGATTCGAACCCGCGTCCTCCCAACGCGCGTAGCCTCCTCTACCACTGCACCTCGTGCTCACATGTGCCGATAATGGATGTTGGTTCCCCACATATTATACTAAACTGAGCATAATTTGATTGTTTAACACCCTAAACGATTTCAAATGAAAAAGTTGTCAGCTGGAAAGTTTCATAACTTTTCGAGATCAACAACTTTTATTTTGGTAGTTTCTCCATCCGAGGTCAATTAGGACCTGTCGTCCGGTGGGCGGCCGACAGGCCTATTTGCCCGATATGGCCCACAAGATGATTTCAAATCAAAAAGTTGTCAACTGCAAAGTTTCATAACTTTTCGAGATCAACAACTTTTATTTTAGTAGTTTCTCCATCCGAGGTCATTTAGGACCTGTCGTCCGGTGGGCGGCCGATAGGCCTATTTGCCGATATGGCTGACAAGATGATTTCAAATCAAAACGTCGTCAACTACAAAGTTTCATAACTTTTCGAGATCTACAACTTTCATTTTGGTAGTTTCTCCGTCCGAGGTCATTTAGGACCGATCGGCCAATGGGCGGCCGACAGGCCTATTTGCCTGATATGGCTGACAAGATGATTTCAAATCAAAAAGTCATCAACTACAAAGTTTCATAAATTTTGTGATCTACAACTTTCATTTTGGTTGTTTCTCCATCCGAGGTCATTTAGGACGTGTCGGTCACCGACCGGCCTATTTGCCCGGTGTGGCCCACAAGACGATTTCAAATCAAAAAGTTGTCATCTACGATGCCGCGGTATTTTTCACGCGAAAATCACGCGCTTTGCGCCAGCGAGGATTCGAACCCGCGTCCTCCCAACGCGCGTAGCCTCCTCTACCACTGCACCTCGTGCGCACATCTGCCGATAATGGATTTTGGTTCCCCACATATTATACTAAACTGAGCATAATTTGATTGTTTAACACCCTAAACGATTTCAAATGAAAAAGTTGTCAGCTGGAAAGTTTCATAACTTTTCGAGATCAACAACTTTTATTTTGGTAGTTTCTCCATCCGAGGTCATTTAGGACCTGTCGTCCGGTGGGCGGCCGACAGGCCTATTTGCCCGATATGGCCCACAAGATGATTTCAAATCAAAAAGTTGTCAACTGCAAAGTTTCATAACTTTTCGAGATCTACAACTTTCATCTTGGTAGTTTCTCCGTCTGAGGTCATTTAGGACCGACAGGCCTATTTGCCCGATATGGCCCACAAGATGATTTCAAATAAAAAAGTCGTCAACTACAAAGTTTCATAATTTTTTATGATCTACAACATTCATTTCGGTAGTTTCTCCGACCGAGGTCATTTAGGACGTGTCAGTCACTGACCGGCCTATTTGCCCGATGTGGCCCACCTGATGATTTCAAATTGTCATCTACGATGTCGCGGCATTTTTTGCGCGAAAATCACGCGCTTTGCGCCAGCGAGGATTCGAACCCGCGTCCTCCCAACGCGCGTAGCCTCCTCTACCACTGCACCTCGTGCTCACATGTGCCGATAATGGATGTTGGTTCCCCACATATTATACTAAACTGAGCATAATTTGATTGTTTAACACCCTAAACGATTTCAAATGAAAAAGTTGTCAACTGCAAAGTTTCATAACTTTTCGAGATCAACAACTTTCATTTTGGTAGTTTCTCCATCTGAGGTCATTTAGGACTGTCGGCCGGGGGGCGGCTCATAGGCCTATTTGCCTGATATGGCCCACCAGATGATTTCAAATCAAAAAGTTGTCAACTGCAAAGTTTCATAACTTTTCGAGATCTACAACTTTCATTTTTGTAGTTTCTCCGCTGAGGTCATTTAGGACCTATCGGCCAGTGGACGGCCGACAGGCCTATTTGCCCGATATGGCCCACAAGATGATTTCAAATCAAACAGTCGTCAACTACAAAGTTTCATAATTTTTTATGATCTACAACTTTCATTTTGGTAGTTTCTCCGTTCGAGGTCATTAAGGACGTGTCGGTCACCGACCGGCCTATTTGCCCGATGTGGCCCACAAGACGATTTCAAATCAAAAAGTTGTCATCTACGATGCCGCGGCATTTTTCGCGCGAAAATCGCGCGCTTTCCGCCAGGGAGGATTCGATCCCGCGTCCTCCCAACGCGCGTAGGCTCCTCTACCACTGCACCTCGTGCTCACATGTGTCGATAATGGATTTTGGTTCCCCACATATTATACTAAACTGAGCATAATTTGATTGTTTGACACCCTAAACGATTTCAAATGAAAAAGTTGTCAACTGCAAAGTTTCATAACTTTTTGAGATCAACAACTTTCATTTTGGTAGTTTCTCCATCCGAGGTCATTTAGGACCTGTCGTCCGGTGGGCGGCCGACAGGCCTATTTGCCCAATATGGCCCACAAGATGATTTCAAATCAAAAAGTAGTCAACTGCAAAGTTTCATAACTTTTCGAGATCTACAACTTTCATTTTGGTAGTTTCTCCATCCGAGGTCATTTAGGACCGGTCGGCCAGTGGGCGGCCGACAGGCATATTTGCCCGATATGGCCGACAAGATGATTTCAAATCAAAAAGTCGTCAACTACAAAGTTTCATAAATTTTTATGATCTACATCTTTCATTTTGGTAGTTTCTCCGTCCGAGGTCATTTAGGACGTGTCGGTCACCGACCGGCCTATTTGCCCGATGTGGCCCACAAGACGATTTCAAAGCAAAAAGTTGTCATCTACGATGCCGCGGTATTTTTCGCGCGAAAATCACGCGCTTTGCGCCAGCGAGGATTCGAACCCGCGTCCTCCCAACGCGCGTAGCCTCCTCTACCACTGCACCTCGTGCTCACATGTGCCGATAATGGATTTTGGTTCCCCACATATTATACTAAACTGAGCATAATTTGATTGTTTAACACCCTAAACGATTTCAAATGAAAAGTTGTCAACTGCAAAGTTTCATAACTTTTCGAGATCAACAACTTTCATTTCGATAGTTTCTCCATCCGAGGTCATTTAGGACCTGTCGGCCGGTGGGCGGCTGACAGGCCTATTTGCCCGATATGTCCCACGAGATGATTTCAAATCAAAAAGTCGTCAACTACAAAGTTTTATAAATTTTTGGGATCTACAACTTTCATTTTGGTAGTTTCTCCGTCCGAGGTCATTTAGGACCTGTCGGCCAGTGGGTGGCCGAGAGGCCTATTTGCCCGATATGGCCCACAAATTGATTTCAAATCAAAAAGTCGTCAACTACAAAGTTTCATAATTTTTTATGATCTACAACTTTCATTTCGGTAGTTTCTCCGACCGAGGTCATTTAGGACGTGTCGGTCACCGAGCGGCCTATTTGCCCGATGTGGCCCACGTGACGATTTCAAATCAAAAAGTTGTCATCTACGATGTCACGACATTTTTCGCGCGAAAATCACGCGCTTTGCGCCAGCGAGGATTCCAACCCGCGTCCTCCCAACGCACGTAGCCTCCTTTACCACTGCACCTCGTGCTCACTTGTGCCGATAATGGATTTTGGTTCCCCACATATTATACTAAACTGAGCATAATTTGATTGTTTAACACCCTAAACGATTTCAAATGAAAAATTTGTCAACTGCAAAGTTTCATAACTTTTCGAGATCAACAACTTTTATTTTGGTAGTTTCTCCATCCGAGGTCATTTAGGACCTGTCGTCCGGTGGGCGGCCGATAGGCCTATTTGCCCGATATGGCCTACAAGATGATTTCAAATCAAAACGTCGTCAACTACAAAGTTTCATAATTTTTTATGATCTACAACTTTCATTTTGGTAGTTTCTTCGTCTGAGGTCATTTAGGACCGGTCGGCCAGTGGGCGGCCGATAGGCCTATTTGCCCGATATGGCCGACAAGATGATTTCAAATCAAAAAGTTGTCAACTGCAAAGTTTCATAACTTTTTGAGATCTACAACTTTCATTTTGGTAGTTTCTCCGTCCGAGGTCATTTAGGACCGGTCGGCCAATGAGCGGCCGACAGGCCTATTTGCCCGATATGGCTGACAAGATGATTTCAAATCAAAAAGTCGTCAACTACAAAGTTTCATAAAGTTTTGTGATCTACAACTTTCATTTTGGTTGTTTCTCCGTCCGAGGTCATTTAGGACGTGTCGGTCACCGACCGGCCTATTTGCCCGGTGTGGCCCACAAGACGATTTCAAATCAAAAAGTTGTCATCTACGATGTCGCGGTATTTTTCACGCAAAAATCACGCGCTTTGCGCCAGCGAGGATTCGAACACGCGTCCTCCCAACGCGCGTAGCCTCCTCTACCACTGCACCTCGTGCTCACATCTGCCGATAATGGATTTTGGTTCCCCACATATTATACTAAACTGAGCATAATTTGATTGTTTAACACCCTAAACGATTTCAAATGAAAAAGTTGTCAGCTGGAAAGTTTCATAACTTTTCGAGATCAACAACTTTTATTTTGGTAGTTTCTCCATCCGAGGTCATTTAGGACCTGTCGTCCGGTGGGCGGCCGACAGGCCTATTTGCCCGATATGGCCCACAAGATGATTTCAAATCAAAAAGTTGTCAACTGCAAAGTTTCATAACTTTTCGAGATCTACAACTTTCATCTTGGTAGTTTCTCCGTCTGAGGTCATTTTGGACCGACAGGCCTATTTGCCTGATATGGCCCACAAGATGATTTCAAATCAAAAAGTCGTCAACTACAAAGTTTCATAATTTTTTATGATCTACAACATTCATTTCGGTAGTTTCTCCGACCGAGGTCATTTAGGACGTGTCGGTCACTGACCGGCCTATTTGCCCGATGTGGCCCACGTGATGATTTCAAATTGTCATCTACGATGTCGCGGCATTTTTTGCGCGAAAATCACGCGCTTTGCGCCAGCGAGGATTCGAACCCGCGTGCTCCCAACGCGCGTAGCCTCCTCTACCACTGCACCTCGTGCTCACATGTGCCGATAATGGATGTTGGTTCCCCACATATTATACTAAACTGAGCATAATTTGATTGTTTAACACCCTAAACGATTTCAAATGAAAAAGTTGTCAGCTGGAAAGTTTCATAACTTTTCGAGATCAACAACTTTTATTTTGGTAGTTTCTCCATCCGAGGTCAATTAGGACCTGTCGTCCGGTGGGCGGCCGACAGGCCTATTTGCCCGATATGGCCCACAAGATGATTTCAAATCAAAAAGTTGTCAACTGCAAAGTTTCATAACTTTTCGAGATCAACAACTTTTATTTTAGTAGTTTCTCCATCCGAGGTCATTTAGGACCTGTCGTCCGGTGGGCGGCCGATAGGCCTATTTGCCCGATATGGCCCACAAGATGATTTCAAATCAAAACGTCGTCAACTACAAAGTTTCATAATTTTTTATGATCAACAACTTTCATTTTGGTAGTTTCTTCGTCTGAGGTCATTTAGGACCGGTCGGCCAGTGGGCGGCCGACAGGCCTATTTGCCCGATATGGCCGACAAGATGATTTCAAATCAAAAAGTGGTCAACTGCAAAGTTTCATAACTTTTCGAGATCTACAACTTTCATTTTGGTAGTTTCTCCGTCCGAGGTCATTTAGGACCGGTCGGCCAATGGGCGGCCGACAGGCCTATTTGCCTGATATGGCTTGACAAGATGATTTCAAATCAAAAAGTCATCAACTACAAAGTTTCATAAATTTTGTGATCTACAACTTTCATTTTGGTTGTTTCTCCGTCCGAGGTCATTTAGGACGTGTCGGTCACCGACCGGCCTATTTGCCCGGTGTGGCCCACAAGACGATTTCAAATCAAAAAGTTGTCATCTACGATGCCGCGGTATTTTTCACGCGAAAATCACGCGCTTTGCGCCAGCGAGGATTCGAACCCGCGTCCTCCCAACGCGCGTAGCCTCCTCTACCACTGCACCTCGTGCGCACATCTGCCGATAATGGATTTTGGTTCCCCACATATTATACTAAACTGAGCATAATTTGATTGTTTAACACCCTAAACGATTTCAAATGAAAAAGTTGTCAGCTGGAAAGTTTCATAACTTTTCAAGATCAACAACTTTTATTTTGGTAGTTTCTCCATCCGAGGTCATTTAGGACCTGTCGTCCGGTGGGCGGCCGACAGGCCTATTTGCCCGATATGGCCCACAAGATGATTTCAAATCAAAAAGTTGTCAACTGCAAAGTTTCATAACTTTTCGAGATCTACAACTTTCATCTTGGTAGTTTCTCCGTCTGAGGTCATTTAGGACCGACAGGCCTATTTGCCCGATATGGCCCACAAGATGATTTCAAATAAAAAAGTCGTCAACTACAAAGTTTCATAATTTTTTATGATCTACAACATTCATTTCGGTAGTTTCTCCGACCGAGGTCATTTAGGACGTGTCAGTCACTGACCGGCCTATTTGCCCGATGTGGCCCACCTGATGATTTCAAATTGTCATCTACGATGTCGCGGCATTTTTTGCGCGAAAATCACGCGCTTTGCGCCAGCGAGGATTCGAACCCGCGTCCTCCCAACGCGCGTAGCCTCCTCTACCACTGCACCTCGTGCTCACATGTGCCGATAATGGATGTTGGTTCCCCACATATTATACTAAACTGAGCATAATTTGATTGTTTAACACCCTAAACGATTTCAAATGAAAAAGTTGTCAACTGCAAAGTTTCATAACTTTTCGAGATCAACAACTTTCATTTTGGTAGTTTCTCCATCTGAGGTCATTTAGGACTGTCGGCCGGGGGGCGGCTCATAGGCCTATTTGCCTGATATGGCCCACAAGATGATTTCAAATCAAAAAGTTGTCAACTGCAAAGTTTCATAACTTTTCGAGATCTACAACTTTCATTTTTGTAGTTTCTCCGTCTGAGGTCATTTAGGACCTATCGGCCAGTGGACGGCCGACAGGCCTATTTGCCCGATATGGCCCACAAGATGATTTCAAATCAAACATCGTCAACTACAAAGTTTCATAATTTTTTATGATCTACAACTTTCATTTTGGTAGTTTCTCCGTTCGAGGTCATTAAGGACGTGTCGGTCACCGACCGGCCTATTTGCCCGATGTGGCCCACAAGACGATTTCAAATCAAAAAGTTGTCATCTACGATGCCGCGGCATTTTTCGCGCGAAAATCGCGCGCTTTCCGCAAGGGAGGATTCGATCCCGCGTCCTCCCAACGCGCGTAGGCTCCTCTACCACTGCACCTCGTGCTCACATGTGTCGATAATGGATTTTGGTTCCCCACATATTATACTAAACTGAGCATAATTTGATTGTTTGACACCCTAAACGATTTCAAATGAAAAAGTTGTCAACTGCAAAGTTTCATAACTTTTTGAGATCAACAACTTTCATTTTGGTAGTTTCTCCATCCGAGGTCATTTAGGACCTGTCGTCCGGTGGGCGGCCGACAGGCCTATTTGCCCAATATGGCCCACAAGATGATTTCAAATCAAAAAGTAGTCAACTGCAAAGTTTCATAACTTTTCGAGATCTACAACTTTCATTTTGGTAGTTTCTCCGTCCGAGGTCATTTAGGACCGGTCGGCCAGTGGGCGGCCGACAGGCCTATTTGCCCGATATGGCCGACAAGATGATTTCAAATCAAAAAGTCGTCAACTACAAAGTTTCATAAATTTTTGTGATCTACAACTTTCATTTTGGTAGTTTCTCCGTCCGAGGTCATTTAGGACGTGTCGGTCACCGACCGGCCTATTTGCCCGATATGGCCCACAAGACGATTTCAAATAAAAAAGTTGTCATCTACGATGCCGCGGTATTTTTCGCGCGAAAATCACGCGCTTTGCGCCAGCGAGGATTCGAACCCGCGTCCTCCCAACGCGCTTAGCCACCTCTACCACCGCACCTCGTGCTCACATCTGCCGATAATGGATTTTGGTTCCCCACATATTATACTAAACTAAGCATAATTTGATTGTTTAACACCCTAAACGATTTCAAATGAAAAAGTTGTCAGCTGGAAAGTTTCATAACTTTTCGAGATCAACAACTTTTATTTTGGTAGTTTCTCCATCCGAGGTCATTCAGGACCTGTCGTCCGGTGGGCGGCCGATAGGCCTATTTGCCCGATATGGCCCACAAGATGATTTCAAATCAAAAAGTTGTCAACTGCAAAGTTTCATAACTTTTCGAGATCTACAACTTTCATCTTGGTAGTTTCTCCGTCTGAGGTCATTTAGGACTGACAGGCCTATTTGCCCGATATGGCCCACAAGACGATTTCAAATAAAAAAGTCGTTAACTACAAAGTTTCATAATTTTTTATGATCTACAACATTCATTTCGGTAGTTTCTCCGACCGAGGTCATTTAGGACGTGTCAGTCACCGACCGGCCTATTTGGCCGATGTGGCCCACGTGATGATTTCAAATTGTCATCTACGATGTCGCGGCATTTTTTGCGCGAAAATCACGCGCTTTGCGCCAGTGAGGATTCGAACCCGCGTCCTCCCAACGCGCGTAGCCTCCTCTACCACTGCACCTCGTGCTCACATGTGCCGATAATGGATGTTGGTTCCCCACATATTATACTAAACTGAGCATAATTTGATTGTTTAACACCCTAAACGATTTCAAATGAAAAAGTTGTCAACTGCAAAGTTTCATAACTTTTCGAGATCAACAACTTTCATTTTGGTAGTTTCTCCATCCGAGGTCATTTAGGACTGTCGGCCGGGGGGCGGCTCATAGGCCTATTTGCTTGATATGGCCCACAAGATGATTTCAAATCAAAAAGTTGTCAACTGCAAAGTTTCATAACTTTTCGAGATCTACAACTTTCATTTTTGTAGTTTCTCCGTCTGAGGTCATTTAGGACCTATCGGCCAGTGGACGGCCGACATGCCTATTTGCCCGATATGGCCCACAAGATGATTTCAAATCAAAAAGTCGTCAACTACAAAGTTTCATAATTTTTTATGATCTACAACATTCATTTCGGTAGTTTCTCCGACCGAGGTCATTTAGGACGTGTCAGTCACTGACCGGCCTATTTGCCCGATGTGGCCCACCTGATGATTTCAAATTGTCATGTACGATGTCGCGGCATTTTTTGCGCGAAAATCACGCGCTTTGCGCCAGCAAGGATTCGAACCCGCGTCCTCCCAACGCGCGTAGCCTCCTCTACCACTGCACCTCGTGCTCACATGTGCCGATAATGGATGTTGGTTCCCCACATATTATACTAAACTGAGCATAATTTGATTGTTTAACACCCTAAACGATTTCAAATGAAAAAGTTGTCAACTGCAAAGTTTCATAACTTTTCGAGATCAACAACTTTCATTTTGGTAGTTTCTCCATCTGAGGTCATTTAGGACTGTCGGCCGGGGGGCGGCTCATAGGCCTATTTGCCTGATATGGCCCACAAGATGATTTCAAATCAAAAAGTTGTCAACTGCAAAGTTTCATAACTTTTCGAGATCTACAACTTTCATTTTTGTAGTTTCTCCGTCTGAGGTCATTTAGGACCTATCGGCCAGTGGACGACCGACAGGCCTATTTGCCCGATATGGCCCACAAGATGATTTCAAATCAAACATCGTCAACTACAAAGTTTCATAATTTTTTATGATCTACAACTTTCATTTTGGTAGTTTCTCCGTTCGAGGTCATTAAGGACGTGTCGGTCACCGACCGGCCTATTTGCCCGATGTGGCCCACAAGACGATTTCAAATCAAAAAGTTGTCATCTACGATGCCGCGGCATTTTTCGCGCGAAAATCGCGCGCTTTCCGCAAGGGAGGATTCAATCCCGCGTCCTCCCAACGCGCGTAGGCTCCTCTACCACTGCACCTCGTGCTCACATGTGTCGATAATGGATTTTGGTTCCCCACATATTATACTAAACTGAGCATAATTTGATTGTTTGACACCCTAAACGATTTCAAATGAAAAAGTTGTCAACTGCAAAGTTTCATAACTTTTTGAGATCAACAACTTTCATTTTGGTAGTTTCTCCATCCGAGGTCATTTAGGACCTGTCGTCCGGTGGGCGGCCGACAGGCCTATTTGCCCAATATGGCCCACAAGATGATTTCAAATCAAAAAGTAGTCAACTGCAAAGTTTCATAACTTTTCGAGATCTACAACTTTCATTTTGGTAGTTTCTCCGTCCGAGGTCATTTAGGACCGGTCGGCCAGTGGGCGGCCGACAGGCCTATTTGCCCGATATGGCCGACAAGATGATTTCAAATCAAAAAGTCGTCAACTACAAAGTTTCATAAATTTTTGTGATCTACAACTTTCATTTTGGTAGTTTCTCCGTCCGAGGTCATTTAGGACGTGTCGGTCACCGACCGGCCTATTTGCCCGATATGGCCCACAAGACGATTTCAAATAAAAAAGTTGTCATCTACGATGCCGCGGTATTTTTCGTGCGAAAATCACGCGCTTTGCGCCAGCGAGGATTCGAACCCGCGTCCTCCCAACGCGCTTAGCCACCTCTACCACCGCACCTCGTGCTCACATCTGCCGATAATGGATTTTGGTTCCCCACATATTATACTAAACTAAGCATAATTTGATTGTTTAACACCCTAAACGATTTCAAATGAAAAAGTTGTCAGCTGGAAAGTTTCATAACTTTTCGAGATCAACAACTTTTATTTTGGTAGTTTCTCCATCCGAGGTCATTCAGGACCTGTCGTCCGGTGGGCGGCCGATAGGCCTATTTGCCCGATATGGCCCACAAGATGATTTCAAATCAAAAAGTTGTCAACTGCAAAGTTTCATAACTTTTCGAGATCTACAACTTTCATCTTGGTAGTTTCTCCGTCTGAGGTCATTTAGGACCGACAGGCCTATTTGCCCGATATGGCCCACAAGACGATTTCAAATAAAAAAGTCGTTAACTACAAAGTTTCATAATTTTTTATGATCTACAACATTCATTTCGGTAGTTTCTCCGACCGAGGTCATTTAGGACGTGTCAGTCACCGACCGGCCTATTTGGCCGATGTGGCCCACGTGATGATTTCAAATTGTCATCTACGATGTCGCGGCATTTTTTGCGCGAAAATCACGCGCTTTGCGCCAGCGAGGATTCGAACCCGCGTCCTCCCAACGCGCGTAGCCTCCTCTACCACTGCACCTCGTGCTCACATGTGCCGATAATGGATGTTGGTTCCCCACATATTATACTAAACTGAGCATAATTTGATTGTTTAACACCCTAAACGATTTCAAATGAAAAAGTTGTCAACTGCAAAGTTTCATAACTTTTCGAGATCAACAACTTTCATTTTGGTAGTTTCTCCATCCGAGGTCATTTAGGACTGTCGGCCGGGGGGCGGCTCATAGGCCTATTTGCTTGATATGGCCCACAAGATGATTTCAAATCAAAAAGTTGTCAACTGCAAAGTTTCATAACTTTTCGAGATCTACAACTTTCATTTTTGTAGTTTCTCCGTCTGAGGTCATTTAGGACCTATCGGCCAGTGGACGGCCGACATGCCTATTTGCCCGATATGGCCCACAAGATGATTTCAAATCAAAAAGTCGTCAACTACAAAGTTTCATAATTTTTTATGATCTACAACATTCATTTCGGTAGTTTCTCCGACCGAGGTCATTTAGGACGTGTCGGTCACTGACCGGCCTATTTGCCCGATGTGGCCCACGTGATGATTTCAAATTGTCATCTACGATGTCGCGGCATTTTTTGCGCGAAAATCACGCGCTTTGCGCCAGCGAGGATTCGAACCCGCGTGCTCCCAACGCGCGTAGCCTCCTCTACCACTGCACCTCGTGCTCACATGTGCCGATAATGGATGTTGGTTCCCCACATATTATACTAAACTGAGCATAATTTGATTGTTTAACACCCTAAACGATTTCAAATGAAAAAGTTGTCAGCTGGAAAGTTTCATAACTTTTCGAGATCAACAACTTTTATTTTGGTAGTTTCTCCATCCGAGGTCAATTAGGACCTGTCGTCCGGTGGGCGGCCGACAGGCCTATTTGCCCGATATGGCCCACAAGATGATTTCAAATCAAAAAGTTGTCAACTGCAAAGTTTCATAACTTTTCGAGATCAACAACTTTTATTTTGGTAGTTTCTCCATCCGAGGTCATTTAGGACCTGTCGTCCGGTGAGCGGCCGATAGGCCTATTTGCCCGATATGGCCCACAAGATGATTTCAAATCAAAACGTCGTCAACTACAAAGTTTCATAATTTTTTATGATCTACAACTTTCATTTTGGTAGTTTCTTCGTCTGAGGCCATTTAGGACCGGTCGGCCAGTGGGCGGCCGACAGGCCTATTTGCCCGATATGGCCGACAAGATGATTTCAAATCAAAAAGTCGTCAACTGCAAAGTTTCATAACTTTTCGAGATCTACAACTTTTATTTTGGTAGTTTCTCCGTCCGAGGTCATTTAGGACCGGTCGGCCAATGGGCGGCCGACATGCCTATTTGCCTGATATGGCTGACAAGATGATTTCAAATCAAAAAGTCGTCAACTACAAAGTTTCATAAATTTTTGTGATCTACAACTTTCATTTTGGTTGTTTCTCCATCCGAGGTCATTTAGGACGTGTCGGTCACCGACCGGCCTATTTGCCCGGTGTGGCCCACAAGGCGATTTCAAATCAAAAAGTTGTCATCTACGATGCCGCGGTATTTTTCACGCGAAAATCACGCACTTTGCGCCAGCGAGGATTCGAACCCGCGTCCTCCCAATGCGCGTAGCCTCCTCTACCACTGCACCTCGTGCGCACATCTGCAGATAATGGATTTTGGTTCCCCACAGATTATACTAAACTGAGCATAATTTGATTGTTTAACACCCTAAACGATTTCAAATGAAAAAGTTGTCAGCTGGAAAGTTTCATAACTTTTCGAGATCAACAACTTTTATTTTGGTAGTTTCTCCATCCGAGGTCATTTAGGACCTGTCGTCCGGTGGGCGGCCGATAGGCCTATTTGCCCGATATGGCCCACAAGATGATTTCAAATCAAAAAGTTGTCAACTGCAAAGTTTCATAACTTTTCGAGATCTACAACTTTCATCTTGGTAGTTTCTCCGTCTGAGGTCATTTAGGACCGACAGGCCTATTTGCCCGATATGGCCCACAAGATGATTTCAAATAAAAAAGTCGTCAACTACAAAGTTTCATAATTTTTTATGATCTACAACATTCATTTCGGTAGTTTCTCCGACCGAGGTCATTTAGGACGTGTCGGTCACTGACCGGCCTATTTGCCCGATGTGGCCCACCTGATGATTTCAAATTGTCATCTACGATGTTGCGGCATTTTTTGCGCGAAAATCACGCGCTTTGCGCCAGCGAGGATTCGAACCCGCGTCCTCCCAACGCGCGTAGCCTCCTCTACCACTGCACCTCGTGCTCACATGTGCCGATAATGGATGTTGGTTCCCCACATATTATACTAAACTGAGCATAATTTGATTGTTTAACACCCTAAACGATTTCAAATGAAAAAGTTGTCAACTGGAAAGTTTCATAACTTTTCGAGATCAACAACTTTTATTTTGGTAGTTTCTCCATCCGAGGTCATTTAGGACCTGTCGTCCGGTGGGCGGCCGATAGGCCTATTTGCCCGATATGGCCCACAAGATGATTTCAAATCAAAAAGTTGTCAACTTTAAAGTTTCATAACTTTTCGAGATCTACAACTTTCATCTTGGTAGTTTCTCCGTCTGAGGTCATTTAGGACCGACAGACCTATTTGCCCGATATGGCCCACAAGACGATTTCAAATAAAAAAGTCGTCAACTACAAAGTTTCATAATTTTTTATGATCTACAACATTCATTTCGGTAGTTTCTCCGACCGAGGTCATTTTGGACGTGTCGGTCACCGACCGGCCTATTTGCCCGATGTGGCCCACGTGATGATTTCAAATTGTCATCTACGATGTCGCGGCATTTTTTGCGCGAAAATCACGCGCTTTGCGCCAGCGAGGATTCGAACCCGCGTCCTCCCAACGCGCGTAGCCTCCTCTACCACTGCACCTCGTGCTCACATGTGCCGATAATGGATGTTGGTTCCCCACATATTATACTAAACTGAGCATAATTTGATTGTTTAAAACCCTAAACGATTTCAAATGAAAAAGTTGTCAACTGCAAAGTTTCATAACTTTTCGAGATCAACAACTTTCATTTTGGTAGTTTCTCCATCCGAGGTCATTTAGGACTGTCGGCCGGGGGGCGGCTCATAGGCCTATTTGCTTGATATGGCCCACAAGATGATTTCAAATCAAAAAGTTGTCAACTGCAAAGTTTCATAACTTTTTGAGATCTACAACTTTTATTTTTGTAGTTTCTCCGTCTGAGGTCATTTAGGACCTATCGGCCAGTGGACGGCCGACAGGCCTATTTGCCCGATATGGCCCACAAGATGATTTCAAATCAAACAGTCGTCAACTACAAAGTTTCATAATTTTTTATGATCTACAACTTTTATTTTGGTAGTTTCTCTGTTCGAGGTCATTAAGGACGTGTCGGTCACCGACCGGCCTATTTGCCCGATGTGGCCCACAAGACGATTTCAATTCAAAAAGTTGTCATCTACGATGCCGCGGCATTTTTCGCGCGAAAATCGCGCGCTTTCCGCCAGGGAGGATTCGATCCCGCGTCCTCCCAACGCGCGTAGGCCCCTCTACCACTGCACCTCGTGCTCACATGTGTCGATAATGGATTTTGGTTCCCCACATATTATACTAAACTGAGCATAATTTGATTGTTTGAGACCCTAAACGATTTCAAATGAAAAAGTTGTCAACTGCAAAGTTTCATAACTTTTTGAGATCAACAACTTTCATTTTGGTAGTTTCTCCATCCGAGGTCATTTAGGACCTGTCGTCCGGTGGGCGGCCGACAGGCCTATTTGCCCAATATGGCCTACAAGATGATTTCAAATAAAAAAGTAGTCAACTGCAAAGTTTCATAACTTTTCGAGATCTACAACTTTCATTTTGGTAGTTTCTCCGTCCGAGGTCATTTAGGACCGGTCGGCCAGTGGGCGGCCGACAGGCCTATTTGCCCGATATGGCCGACATGATGATTTCAAATCAAAAAGTCGTCAACTACAAAGTTTCATAAATTTTTGTGATCTACAACTTTCATTTTGGTAGTTTCTCCGTCCGAGGTCATTTAGGACGTGTCGGTCACCGACCGGCCTATTTGCCCGATATGGCCCACAAGACGATTTCAAATCAAAAAGTTGTCATCTACGATGCCGCGGTATTTTTCGCGCGAAAATCACGCGCTTTGCGCCAGCGAGGATTCGAACCCGCGTCCTCCCAATGCGCGTAGCCTCCTCTACCACTGCACCTCGTGCTCACATCTGCCGATAATGGATTTTGGTTCCCCACATATTATACTAAACTATGCATAATTTGATTGTTTAACACCCTAAACGATTTCAAATGAAAAAGTTGTCAGCTGGAAAGTTTCATAACTTTTCGAGATCAACAACTTTTATTTTGGTAGTTTCTCCATCCGAGGTCATTTAGGACCTGTCGTCCGGTGGGCGGCCGACAGGCCTATTTGCCTGATATGGCCCACAAGATGATTTCAAATCAAAAAGTTGTCAACTGCAAAGTTTCATAACTTTTCGAGATCTACAACTTTCATCTTGGTAGTTTCTCCGTCTAAGGTCATTTAGGACCGACAGGCCTATTTGCCCGATATGGCCCACAAGACGATTTCAAATAAAAAAGTCGTCAACTACAAAGTTTCATAATTTTTTATGATCTACAACATTCATTTCGGTAGTTTCTCCGACCGAGGTCATTGAGGACGTGTCGGTCACCGACCGGCCTATTTGCCCGATGTGGCCCACGTGATGATTTCAAATTGTCATCTACGATGTCGCGGCATTTTTTGCGCGAAAATCACGCGCTTTGCGCCAGCGAGGATTCGAACCCGCGTCCTCCCAACGCGCGTAGCCTCCTCTACCACTGCACCTCGTGCTCACATGTGCCGATAATGGATGTTGGTTCCCCACATATTGTACTAAACTGAGCATAATTTGATTGTTTAACACCCTAAACGATTTCAAATGAAAAAGTTGTCAACTGCAAAGTTTCATAACTTTTCGAGATCAACAACTTTCATTTTGGTAGTTTCTCTATCCGAGGTCATTTAGGACTGGCGGCCGAGGGGCGGCTCATAGGCCTATTTGCCTGATATGGCCCACAAGATGATTTCAAATCAAAAAGTTGTCAACTTCAAAGTTTTATAACTTTTCGAGATCTACAACTTTCATTTTTGTAGTTTCTCCGTCTGAGGTCATTTTGGACCTATCGGCCAGTGGACGGCCGACAGGCCTATTTGCCCGATATGGCCCACATGATGATTTCAAATCAAACAGTCGTCAACTACAAAGTTTCATAATTTTTTATGATCTACAACTTTCATTTTGGTAGTTTCTCCGTTCGAGGTCATTAAGGACGTGTCGGTCACCGACCGGCCTATTTGCCCGATGTGGCCCACAAGACGATTTCAAATCAAAAAGTTGTCATCTACGATGCCGCGGCATTTTTCGCGCGAAAATCGTGCGCTTTCCGCCAGGGAGGATTCGATCCCGCATCCTCCCAACGCGCGTAGGCTCCTCTACCACTGCACCTCGTGCTCACATGTGTCGATAATGGATTTTGGTTCCCCACATATTATACTAAACTAAGCATAATTTGATTGTTTGACACCCTAAACGATTTCAAATGAAAAAGTTGTCAACTGCAAAGTTTCATAACTTTTTGAGATCAACAACTTTCATTTTGGTAGTTTGTCCATCCAAGGTCATTTAGGACCTGTCGTCCGGTGGGCGGCCAACAGGCCTATTTGCCCAATATGGCACAAAAGATAATTTCAAATCAAAAAGTAGTCAACTGCAAAGTTTCATAACTTTTCGAGATCTACAACTTTCATTTTGGTAGTTTCTCCGTCCGAGGTCATTTAGGACCGGTCGGCCAGTGGGCGGCCGACAGGCCTATTTGCCCGATATGGCCGACAAGATGATTTCAAATCAAAAAGTCGTCAACTACAAAGTTTCATAAATTTTTGTGATCTACAACTTTCATTTAGGTAGTTTCTCCGTCCGAGGTCATTTAGGACATGTCAGTCACCGACCGGCCTATTTGCCCGATATGGCCCACAAGATGATTTCAAATCAAAAAGTTGTCATCTACGATGCCGCGGTATTTTTCGCGCGAAAATCACGCGCTTTGCGCCAGCGAGGATTCGAACCCGCGTCCTCCCAACGCGCGTAGCCTCCTCTACCACTGCACCTCATGCTCACATCTGCCGATAAGGGATTTTGGTTCCCCACATATTATACTAAACTGAGCATAATTTGATTGTTTAACACCCTAAACGATTTCAAATGAAAAAGTTGTCAACTGCAAAGTTTCATAACTTTTCGAGATAAACAACTTTTATTTTGGTAGTTTCTCCATCCGAGGTCATTTAGGACCTGTCGTCCGGTGGGCGGCCGACAGGCCTATTTGCCCGATATGGCCCACAAGATGATTTCAAATCAAAAAGTTGTCAACTGCAAAGTTTCCTAACTTTTTGAGGTCTACAACTTTCATCTTGGTAGTTTCTCCGTCTGAGGTCATTTAGGACCGACAGGCCTATTTGCCCGATATGGCCCACAAGATGATTTCAAATCAAAAAGTCGTCAACTACAAAGTTTCATAATTTTTTATGATCTACAACATTCATTTCGGTAGTTTCTCCGACCGAGGTCATTTAGGACGTGTCGGTCACCGACCGGCCTATTTGTCCGATGTGGCCCACGTGATGATTTCAAATTGTCATCTACGATGTCGCGACATTTTTTGCGCGAAAATCACGCGCTATGCGCCAGCGAGGATTCGAACCCGCGTCCTCCCAACGCGCGTAGCCTCCTCTACCACTGCACCTCGTGCTCACATGTGCCGATAATGGATGTTGGTTCCCCACATATTATACTAAACTGAGCATAATTTGATTGTTTAACACCCTAAACGATTTCAAATGAAAAAGTTGTCAACTGCAAAGTTTCATAACTTTTCTAGATCAACAACTTTCATTTTGGTAGTTTCTCCATCCGAGGTCATTTAGGACTGTCGGCCGGGGGCGGCTCATAGGCCTATTTGCCGATATGGCCCACAAGATGATTTCAAATCAAAAAGTTGTCAACTGCAAAGTTTCATTACTTTTCGAGATCTACAACTTTCATTTTTGTAGTTTCTCCATCTGAGGTCATTTAGGACCTATCGGCCAGTGGACGGCCGACAGGCCTATTTGCCCGATATTTCCCACAAGATGATTTCAAATCAAACAGTCGTCAACTACAAAATTTCATAATTTTTTATGATCTACAACTTTCATTTTGGTAGTTTCTCCGTCCGAGGTCATTAAGGACGTGTCGGTCACCGACCGGCCTATTTGCCCGATGTGGCCCACAAGACGATTTCAAATCAAAAAGTTGTCATCTACGTTGCCGCGACATTTTTCGTGCGAAAATCACGCGCTTTCCGCCAGGGAGGATTCGAACCCGCGTCCTCCAAACGCGCGTAGGCTCCTCTACCACTGCACCTCGTGCTCACATGTGTCGATAATGGATTTTGGTTCCCCACATATTATACTAAACTGAGCATAATTTGATTGTTTGACACCCTAAACGATTTCAAATGAAAAAGTTGTCAACTGCAATGTTTCATAACTTTTTGAGATCAACAACTTTCATTTTGGTAGTTTCTCCATCCGAGGTCATTTAGGACCTATCGTCCGGTGATCGGCCGACAGGCCTATTTGCCCGATATGGCCCACAAGATGATTTCAAATCAAAAAGTCGTCAACTGCAAAGTTTCATAACTTTTCGAGATCTACAACTTTCATTTTGGTAGTTTCTCCGTCCGAGGTCATTTAGGACCGGTCGGCCAGTGGGCGTCCGACAGGCCTATTTGCCCGATATGGCTAACAAGATGATTTCAAATCAAAAAGTCGTCAACTACAAAGTTTCATAAATTTTTGTGATCTACAACTTTCATTTTAGTTGTTTCTCCGTCCGAGGTCATTTAGGACGTGTCGGTCACCGACCGGCCTATTTGCCCGGTGTGGCCCACAAGACGATTTCAAATCAAAAAGTTGTCATCTACGATGCCGCGGTATTTTTCGCGTGAAAATCACGCGCTTTGCGCCAGCGGGGATTCGAACCCGCGTCCTCCCAACGCGCGTAGCCTCCTCTACCACTGCACCTCGTGCTCACATGTGTCGATAATGGATTTTGGTTCCCCACATATTATACTAAACTGAGCATAATTTGATTGTTTGACACCCTAAACGATTTCAAATGAAAAAGTTGTCAACTGCAAAGTTTCATAACTTTTTGAGATCAACAACTTTCATTTTGGTAGTTTCTCCATCCGAGGTCATTTAGGACCTATCGTCCGGTGACCGGCCGACAGGCCTATTTGCCCGATATGGCCCACAAGATGATTTCAAATCAAAAAGTCGTCAACTGCAAAGTTTCATAACTTTTCGAGATCTACAACTTTCATTTTGGTAGTTTCTCCGTCCGAGGACATTTAGGTCCGGTCGGCCAGTGGGCGTCCGACAGGCCTATTTGCCCGATATGGCTAACAAGATGATTTCAAATCAAAAAGTCGTCAACTACAAAGTTTCATAAATTTTTGTGATCTACAACTTTCATTTTGGTTGTTTCTCCGTCCGAGGTCATTTAGGACCTGTCGGTCACCGACCGGCCTATTTGCCTGGTGTGGCCGACAAGACGATTTCAAATCAAAAAGTTGTCATCTACGATGCCGCGGTATTTTTCGCGCGAAAATCACGCGCTTTGCGCCAGCGGGGATTCGAACCCGCGTCCTCCCAACGCGCGTAGCCTCCTCTACCACTGCACCTCGTGCTCACATCTGCCGATAATGGATTTTGGTTCCCCACATATTATACTAAACTGAGCATAATTTGATTGTTTGACACCCTAAACGATTTCAAATGAAAAAGTTGTCAGCTGGAAAGTTTCATAACTTTTCGAGATCAACAACTTTTATTTTGGTAGTTTCTCCATCCGAGGTCATTTAGGACCTGTCGTCCGGTGGGTGGCCGACAGGCCTATTTGCCCGATATGGCCCACAAGATGATTTCAAATCAAAAAGTTGTCAACTGCAAAGTTTCATAACTTTTCGAGATCTACAACTTTCATCTTGGTAGTTTCTCCGTCTGAGGTCATTTAGGACCGACAGGCCTATTTGCCCGATATGGCCCACAAGATGATTTCAAATCAAAAAGTCGTCAACTACAAAGTTTCATAATTTTTTATGATCTACAACATTCATTTCGGTAGTTTCTCCGACCGAGGTCATTTAGGACGAGTCGGTCACTGACCGGCCTATTTGCCCGATGTGGCCCACGTGATGATTTCAAATTGTCATCTACGATGTCGCAGCATTTTTTGCGCAAAAATCACGCGCTTTGCGCCAGCGAGGATTCGAACTCGCGTCCTCCCAACGCGCATAGCCTCCTCTACCACTGCACCTTGTGCTCACATGTGCCGATAATGGATGTTGGTTCCCCACATATTATACTAAACTGAGCATAATTTGATTGTTTAACACCCTAAACGATTTTAAATGAAAAAGTTGTCAACTGCAAAGTTTCATAACTTTTCGAGATCAACAACTTTCATTTTGGTAGTTTCTCCATCCGAGGTCATTTAGGATTGTCGGCCGGGGGGCGGCTCATAGGCCTATTTGCCTGATATGGCCCACAAGATGATTTCAAATCAAAAAGTTGTCAACTGCAAAGTTTCATAACTTTTCGAGATCTACAACTTTCATTTTTGTAGTTTCTCCGTCTGAGGTCATTTAGGACCTATCGGCCAGTGGACGGCCGACATGCCTATTTGCCCGATATGGCCCACAAGATGATTTCAAATCAAACAGTCGTCAACTACAAAGTTTCATAATTTTTTATGATCTACAACTTTCATTTTGGTAGTTTCTCCGTTCGAGGTCATTAAGGACGTGTCGGTCACCGACCGGCCTATTTGCCCGATGTGGCCCACAAGACGATTTCAAAAAAAAAAGTTGTCATCTACGATGCCGCGGCATTTTTCGCGCGAAAATCACGCGCTTTCCGCCAGGGAGGATTCGAACCCGTGTCCTCCCAACGCGCGTAGGCTCCTCTACCACTGCACCTCGTGCTCACATGTGTCGATAATGGATTTTGGTTCCCCACATATTATACTAAACTGAGCATAATTTGATTGTTTGACACCCTAAACGATTTCAAATGAAAAAGTTGTCAACTGCAAAGTTTCATAACTTTTTGAGATCAACAACTTTCATTTTGGTAGTTTCTCCATCCGAGGTCATTTAGGACCTATCGTCCGGTGATCGGCCGACAGGCCTATTTGCCCGATATGGCCCACAAGATGATTTCAAATCAAAAAGTCGTCAACTGCAAAGTTTCATAACTTTTCGAGATCTACAACTTTCATTTTGGTAGTTTCTCCGTCCGAGGTCATTTAGGACCGGTCGGCCAGTGGGCGGCCGACAGGCCTATTTGCCCGATATGGCTAACAAGATGATTTCAAATCAAAAAGTCGTCAACTACAAAGTTTCATAAATTTTTGTGATCTACAACTTTCATTTTGGTTGTTTCTCCGTCCGAGGTCATTTAGGACCTGTCGGTCACCGACCGGCCTATTTGCCCGGTGTGGCCGACAAGACGATTTCAAATCAAAAAGTTGTCATCTACGATGCCGCGGTATTTTTCGCGCGAAAATCACGCGCTTTGCGCCAGCGGGGATTCGAACCCGCGTCCTCCCAACGCGTGTAGCCTCCTCTACCACTGCACCTCGTGCTCACATCTGCCGATAATGGATTTTGGTTCCCCACATATTATACTAAACTGAGCATAATTTGATTGTTTGACACCCTAAACGATTTCAAATGAAAAAGTTGTCAGCTGGAAAGTTTCATAACTTTTCGAGATCAACAACTTTTATTTTGGTAGTTTCTCCATCCGAGGTCATTTAGGACCTGTCGTCCAGTGGGTGGCCGACAGGCCTATTTGCCCGATATGGCCCACAAGATGATTTCAAATCAAAAAGTTGTCAACTGCAAAGTTTCATAACTTTTCGAGATCTACAACTTTCATCTTGGTAGTTTCTCCGTCTGAGGTCATTTAGGACCGACAGGCCTATTTGCCCGATATGGCCCACAAGATGATTTCAAATCAAAAAGTCGTCAACTACAAAGTTTCATAATTTTTTATGATCTACAACATTCATTTCGGTAGTTTCTCCGACCGAGGTCATTTAGGACGTGTCGGTCACCGACCGGCCTATTTGCCCGATGTGGCCCACGTGATGATTTCAAATTGTCATCTACGATGTCGCGGCATTTTTTGCGCGAAAATCACGCTCTTTGCGCCAGCGAGGATTCGAACCCGCGTCCTCCCAACGCGCGTAGCCTCCTCTACCACTGCACCTCGTGCTCACATGTGCCGATAATGGATGTTGGTTCCCCACATATTGTACTAAACTGAGCATAATTTGATTGTTTAACACCCTAAACGATTTCAAATGAAAAAGTTGTCAACTACAAAGTTTCATAACTTTTCGAGATCAACAACTTTCATTTTGGTAGTTTCTCTATCCGAGGTCATTTAGGACTGTCGGCCGAGGGGCGGCTCATAGGCCTATTTGCCTGATATGGCCCACAAGATGATTTCAAATCAAAAAGTTGTCAACTTCAAAGTTTTATAACTTTTCGAGATCTACAACTTTCATTTTTGTAGTTTCTCCGTCTGAGGTCATTTTGGACCTATCGGCCAGTGGACGGCCGACAGGCCTATTTGCCCGATATGGCCCACATGATGATTTCAAATCAAACAGTCGTCAACTACAAAGTTTCATAATTTTTTATGATCTACAACTTTCATTTTGGTAGTTTCTCCGTTCGAGGTCATTAAGGACGTGTCGGTCACCGACCGGCCTATTTGCCCGATGTGGCCCACAAGACGATTTCAAATCAAAAAGTTGTCATCTACGATGCCGCGGCATTTTTCGCGCGAAAATCGCGCGCTTTCCGCCAGGGAGGATTCGATCCCGCATCCTCCCAACGCGCGTAGGCTCCTCTACCACTGCACCTCGTGCTCACATGTGTCGATAATGGATTTTGGTTCCCCACATATTATACTAAACTAAGCATAATTTGATTGTTTGACACCCTAAACGATTTCAAATGAAAAAGTTGTCAACTGCAAAGTTTCATAACTTTTTGAGATCAACAACTTTCATTTTGGTAGTTTGTCCATCCAAGGTCATTTAGGACCTGTCGTCCGGTGGGCGGCCAACAGGCCTATTTGCCCAATATGGCACAAAAGATAATTTCAAATCAAAAAGTAGTCAACTGCAAAGTTTCATAACTTTTCGAGATCTACAACTTTCATTTTGGTAGTTTCTCCGTCCGAGGTCATTTAGGACCGGTCGGCCAGTGGGCGGCCGACAGGCCTATTTGCCCGATATGGCCGACAAGATGATTTCAAATCAAAAAGTCGTCAACTACAAAGTTTCATAAATTTTTGTGATCTACAACTTTCATTTAGGTAGTTTCTCCGTCCGAGGTCATTTAGGACGTGTCAGTCACCGACCGGCCTATTTGCCCGATATGGCCCACAAGACGATTTCAAATCAAAAAGTTGTCATCTACGATGCCGCGGTATTTTTCGCGCGAAAATCACGCGCTTTGCGCCAGCGAGGATTCGAACCCGCGTCCTCCCAACGTGCGTAGCCTCCTCTACCACTACACCTCATGCTCACATCTGCCGATAATGGATTTTGGTTCCCCACATATTATACTAAACTGAGCATAATTTGATTGTTTAACACCCTAAACGATTTCAAATGAAAAAGTTGTCAACTGCAAAGTTTCATAACTTTTCGAGATAAACAACTTTTATTTTGGTAGTTTCTCCATCCGAGGTCATTTAGGACCTGTCGTCCGGTGGGCGGCCGACAGGCCTATTTGCCCGATATGGCCCACAAGATGATTTCAAATCAAAAAGTTGTCAACTGCAAAGTTTCCTAACTTTTTGAGGTCTACAACTTTCATCTTGGTAGTTTCTCCGTCTGAGGTCATTTAGGACCGACAGGCCTATTTGCCCGATATGGCCCACAAGATGATTTCAAATCAAAAAGTCGTCAACTACAAAGTTTCATAATTTTTTATGATCTACAACATTCATTTCGGTAGTTTCTCCGACTGAGGTCATTTAGGACGTGTCGGTCACCGACCGGCCTATTTGTCCGATGTGGCCCACGTGATGATTTCAAATTGTCATCTACGATGTCGCGACATTTTTTGCGCGAAAATCACGCGCTATGCGCCAGCGAGGATTCGAACCCGCGTCCTCCCAACGCGCGTAGCCTCCTCTACCACTGCACCTCGTGCTCACATGTGCCGATAATGGATGTTGGTTCCCCACATATTATACTAAACTGAGCATAATTTGATTGTTTAACACCCTAAACGATTTCAAATGAAAAAGTTGTCAACTGCAAAGTTTCATAACTTTTCTAGATCAACAACTTTCATTTTGGTAGTTTCTCCATCCGAGGTCATTTAGGACTGTCGGCCGGGGGCGGCTCATAGGCCTATTTGCCGATATGGCCCACAAGATGATTTCAAATCAAAAAGTTGTCAACTGCAAAGTTTCATTACTTTTCGAGATCTACAACTTTCATTTTTGTAGTTTCTCCATCTGAGGTCATTTAGGACCTATCGGCCAGTGGACGGCCGACAGGCCTATTTGCCCGATATTTCCCACAAGATGATTTCAAATCAAACAGTCGTCAACTACAAAATTTCATAATTTTTTATGATCTACAACTTTCATTTTGGTAGTTTCTCCGTCCGAGGTCATTAAGGACGTGTCGGTCACCGACCGGCCTATTTGCCCGATGTGGCCCACAAGACGATTTCAAATCAAAAAGTTGTCATCTACGTTGCCGCGACATTTTTCGTGCGAAAATCACGCGCTTTCCGCCAGGGAGGATTCGAACCCGCGTCCTCCAAACGCGCGTAGGCTCCTCTACCACTGCACCTCGTGCTCACATGTGTCGATAATGGATTTTGGTTCCCCACATATTATACTAAACTGAGCATAATTTGATTGTTTGACACCCTAAACGATTTCAAATGAAAAAGTTGTCAACTGCAATGTTTCATAACTTTTTGAGATCAACAACTTTCATTTTGGTAGTTTCTCCATCCGAGGTCATTTAGGACCTATCGTCCGGTGATCGGCCGACAGGCCTATTTGCCCGATATGGCCCACAAGATGATTTCAAATCAAAAAGTCGTCAACTGCAAAGTTTCATAACTTTTCGAGATCTACAACTTTCATTTTGGTAGTTTCTCCGTCCGAGGTCATTTAGGACCGGTCGGCCAGTGGGCGTCCGACAGGCCTATTTGCCCGATATGGCTAACAAGATGATTTCAAATCAAAAAGTCGTCAACTACAAAGTTTCATAAATTTTTGTGATCTACAACTTTCATTTTAGTTGTTTCTCCGTCCGAGGTCATTTAGGACGTGTCGGTCACCGACCGGCCTATTTGCCCGGTGTGGCCCACAAGACGATTTCAAATCAAAAAGTTGTCATCTACGATGCCGCGGTATTTTTCGCGTGAAAATCACGCGCTTTGCGCCAGCGGGGATTCGAACCCGCGTCCTCCCAACGCGCGTAGCCTCCTCTACCACTGCACCTCGTGCTCACATGTGTCGATAATGGATTTTGGTTCCCCACATATTATACTAAACTGAGCATAATTTGATTGTTTGACACCCTAAACGATTTCAAATGAAAAAGTTGTCAACTGCAAAGTTTCATAACTTTTTGAGATCAACAACTTTCATTTTGGTAGTTTCTCCATCCGAGGTCATTTAGGACCTATCGTCCGGTGACCGGCCGACAGGCCTATTTGCCCGATATGGCCCACAAGATGATTTCAAATCAAAAAGTCGTCAACTGCAAAGTTTCATAACTTTTCGAGATCTACAACTTTCATTTTGGTAGTTTCTCCGTCCGAGGACATTTAGGTCCGGTCGGCCAGTGGGCGTCCGACAGGCCTATTTGCCCGATATGGCTAACAAGATGATTTCAAATCAAAAAGTCGTCAACTACAAAGTTTCATAAATTTTTGTGATCTACAACTTTCATTTTGGTTGTTTCTCCGTCCGAGGTCATTTAGGACCTGTCGGTCACCGACCGGCCTATTTGCCTGGTGTGGCCGACAAGACGATTTCAAATCAAAAAGTTGTCATCTACGATGCCGCGGTATTTTTCGCGCGAAAATCACGCGCTTTGCGCCAGCGGGGATTCGAACCCGCGTCCTCCCAACGCGCGTAGCCTCCTCTACCACTGCACCTCGTGCTCACATCTGCCGATAATGGATTTTGGTTCCCCACATATTATACTAAACTGAGCATAATTTGATTGTTTGACACCCTAAACGATTTCAAATGAAAAAGTTGTCAGCTGGAAAGTTTCATAACTTTTCGAGATCAACAACTTTTATTTTGGTAGTTTCTCCATCCGAGGTCATTTAGGACCTGTCGTCCGGTGGGTGGCCGATAGGCCTATTTGCCCGATATGGCCCACAAGATGATTTCAAATCAAAAAGTTGTCAACTGCAAAGTTTCATAACTTTTCGAGATCTACAACTTTCATCTTGGTAGTTTCTCCGTCTGATGTCATTTAGGACCGACAGGCCTATTTGCCCGATATGGCCCACAAGATGATTTCAAATCAAAAAGTCGTCAACTACAAAGTTTCATAATTTTTTATGATCTACAACATTCATTTCGGTAGTTTCTCCGACCGAGGTCATTTAGGACGAGTCGGTCACTGACCGGCCTATTTGCCCGATGTGGCCCACGTGATGATTTCAAATTGTCATCTACGATGTCGCAGCATTTTTTGCGCAAAAATCACGCGCTTTGCGCCAGCGAGGATTCGAACTCGCGTCCTCCCAACGCGCATAGCCTCCTCTACCACTGCACCTTGTGCTCACATGTGCCGATAATGGATGTTGGTTCCCCACATATTATACTAAACTGAGCATAATTTGATTGTTTAACACCCTAAACGATTTCAAATGAAAAAGTTGTCAACTGCAAAGTTTCATAACTTTTCGAGATCAACAACTTTCATTTTGGTAGTTTCTCCATCCGAGGTCATTTAGGATTGTCGGCCGGGGGTGCCTGATATGGCCCACAAGATGATTTCAAATCAAAAAGTTGTCAACTGCAAAGTTTCATAACTTTTCGAGATCTACAACTTTCATTTTTGTAGTTTCTCCGTCTGAGGTCATTTAGGACCTATCGGCCAGTGGACGGCCGACATGCCTATTTGCCCGATATGGCCCACAAGATGATTTCAAATCAAACAGTCGTCAACTACAAAGTTTCATAATTTTTTATGATCTACAACTTTCATTTTGGTAGTTTCTCCGTTCGAGGTCATTAAGGACGTGTCGGTCACCGACCGGCCTATTTGCCCGATGTGGCCCACAAGACGATTTCAAAAAAAAAAGTTGTCATCTACGATGCCGCGGCATTTTTCGCGCGAAAATCACGCGCTTTCCGCCAGGGAGGATTCGAACCCGTGTCCTCCCAACGCGCGTAGGCTCCTCTACCACTGCACCTCGTGCTCACATGTGTCGATAATGGATTTTGGTTCCCCACATATTATACTAAACTGAGCATAATTTGATTGTTTGACACCCTAAACGATTTCAAATGAAAAAGTTGTCAACTGCAAAGTTTCATAACTTTTTGAGATCAACAACTTTCATTTTGGTAGTTTCTCCATCCGAGGTCATTTAGGACCTATCGTCCGGTGATCGGCCGACAGGCCTATTTGCCCGATATGGCCCACAAGATGATTTCAAATCAAAAAGTCGTCAACTGCAAAGTTTCATAACTTTTCGAGATCTACAACTTTCATTTTGGTAGTTTCTCCGTCCGAGGTCATTTAGGACCGGTCGGCCAGTGGGCGGCCGACAGGCCTATTTGCCCGATATGGCTAACAAGATGATTTCAAATCAAAAAGTCGTCAACTACAAAGTTTCATAAATTTTTGTGATCTACAACTTTCATTTTGGTTGTTTCTCCGTCCGAGGTCATTTAGGACCTGTCGGTCACCGACCGGCCTATTTGCCCGGTGTGGCCGACAAGACGATTTCAAATCAAAAAGTTGTCATCTACGATGCCGCGGTATTTTTCGCGCGAAAATCACGCGCTTTGCGCCAGCGGGGATTCGAACCCGCGTCCTCCCAACGCGTGTAGCCTCCTCTACCACTGCACCTCGTGCTCACATCTGCCGATAATGGATTTTGGTTCCCCACATATTATACTAAACTGAGCATAATTTGATTGTCTAACACCCTAAACGATTTCAAATGAAAAAGTTGTCAGCTGCAAAGTTTAATAACTTTTCGAGATCAACAACTTTTATTTTGGTAGTTTCTCCATCTGAGGTCATTTACGACCTGTCGTTCGGTGGGCGGCCGATAGGCCTATTTGCCCGATATGGCCCACAAGATGATTTCAAATCAAAAAGTTGTCAACTACAAAGTTTCATAATTTTTTATGATCTACAACTTTCATTTCGGTAGTTTCTCCGACCGAGGTCATTTAGGACGTGTCGGTCACCGACCGTCCTATTTGCCCGATGTGGCCCACGTGACGATTTCAAATCAAAAAGTTGTCATCTACGATGTCGCGGCATTTTTCGCGCGAAAATCACGCGCTTTGCGCCAGCGAGGATTCGAACCCGCGTCCTCCCAACGCACGTAGCCTCCTTTACCACTGAACCTCGTGCTCACATGTGCCGATAATGGATTTTGGTTCCCCACATATTATACTAAACTGAGCATAATTTGATTGTTTAACACCCTAAATGATTTCAAATGAAAAAGTTGTCAACTGCAAAGTTTCATAACTTTTCGAGATCAACAACTTTTATTTTGGTAGTTTCTCCATCCGAGGTCATTTAGGACCTGTCGTCCGGTGGGCGGCCGATAGGCCTATTTGCCCGATATGGCCCACAAGATGATTTCAAATCAAAAAGTCGTCAACTACAAAGTTTCATAATTTTTTATGATCTACAACTTTCGTTTCGGTAGTTTCTCTGCCCGAGGTCATTTAGGACGTGTCGGTCACCGACCGGCCTATTTGCCCGATGTGGCCCACAAGACGATTTCAAATCGAAAAGTTGTCCTCTAAGATGCCGTGGCATTTTTCGCGCGAAAATCACGCGCTTTCCGCCAGGGAGGATTCGAACCCGCGTCCTCCCAACGTGCGTAGCCTCCTCTACCACTCAACCTCGTGCTCACATGTGTCGATAATGAATTTTGGTTCCCCACATATTATACTAAACTGAGCATAATTTGATTGTTTAACACCCTAAATGATTTCAAATGAAAAAGTTGTCAACTGCAAAGTTTAATAACTTTTCGAGATCAACAACTTTCATTTTGGTAGTTTCTCCATCCGAGGTCATTTAGGACCTATCGTCCGGTGGGCGGCTGATAGGCCTATTTGCCCGATATGGCCCACAAGATGATTTCAAATCAAAAAGTTGTCAACTGCAAAGTTTCATAACTTTTCGAGATCTACAACTTTCATTTTGGTAGTTTCTCCGTCTGAGGTCATTTGGGACCGACAGGCCTATTTGCCCGATATGGCCCACAAGATGATTTGAAATCAAAAAGTCGTCAGCTACAAAGTTTCATAATTTTTTATGATCTACAACTTTCATTTCGGTAGTTTCTCCGACCGAGGTAATTTAGGACATGTCGGTCACCGACCGGCCTATTTGCCCGATGTGGCCCACGTGATGATTTCAAATCAAAAAGTTGTCATCTACGATGTCGCGGCATTTTTCGCATGAAAATCACGCGCTTTGCGCCAGCGAGGATTCGAACCCGCGTCCTCCCAATGTGCGTAGTGTTGACGGTCCTTAAGTACCAAATATAGTTATCAAATAAATAAAGAAAAGAATCCAAATGCAACCAACACCTAGACTTAGGGTTTTATCTGACAGAATTCCACGAGTTTTGGTGTTTGTCTGTTTCTGCAGGGGGTTATCAGAAAATACGGAGGAAAGGCCCACACGTCGGGTTTACATAGAGATAATAACGTGTTCACCGATTTTCTATCATCTAGAAGACTCCAGAAGCCACGAGATCGAACGGGAGGCCGAACGGGCCCGGAGGCAGGGCGCCCGCCCTGCTCCCTAGGGCGCCCGCCCTGGCCTGAGAGCCAATCAGGCTCCGTCTCGTGGATTATGCTCCACCGTCCTAAGGGATCAAGGAAAACCGTACGATTAATGTCGGTTTGATCTGACGGCCCACGTTCACTTGAGGGGGCTATATAAGCAGGACCCCTGGCCCCTGGAGGAGGCACTCCCTCATTCTCAATTCCTCAAACCCTAATCTCAGGAGGAGAGTCTCTGATCAAGCCCTAGAGCCACCACATCAACTAGATCTCTAGTATAGCATAGCTACATAGGAATAGAACTAGAAGGAGTCAATCTTCGATTGGTTTCTGGATCTGTCAAGAGGATTCTTGGTAATTCCTTTACTGTTCTTCATTGTTCATCTTTGTTCTTCAATATTATGAATACAACTTTGTTCTATTTCAATATATTGATTATGACTTTGCTCTACTTGTTTATGTTTGCGATTATATTGTTCTTAGTTTATCGTAGTTATACGCTTGGTTTAGTTAGATTGGAATTATATACATGTTTAGGATCGTATAGCGTTTATCCATCGGATCCATGGGTAAATGATAAATATTGTGTAGGCGTGGTGCTTAGACCGTATTTATCTGCGATTGCACCTTATATGCCGGATCGTGGGGTGGTCCGCGATGGTGACAGCTTCGTTGGTTCTTATATAGTCCCCCTCCCGTGTGTAAGGCAGGCAGAGCAACATTATTACGGGGGAGTGATTGCTATGTTTCTCATCTTCCTTGATAATATCACTATGCATGGGCGTAGTCCTTTCTCGCAATGATTGCCATGTGTACTTGCACTAACTATGATATGCTAGACTTTATAGTTAAGAATAACTTAGGAAATATCCTTGTAGTTCGTCCTAATACCATGCTAATGACTTGCTAGAATATCTGTTGAGGTGCTTATCATTATTATATGTGGCTAGCTGATCAGATTAATTATCTTTGTCACCATTCATACTTTATCTATATTTTATGTGACACTTACCCCTATATGCAAGAGATAGATGAATGCTCTCACTTATACATGCAATGATTGATACTCATTCCTATATTCCATTCCATAATCAACATTGATGTTAGTAATCCCTTCCCAGTGGTAAAAATATAAATAACGATACCTGGAATACTTCCCGGTTAAAATGCTACATCGGTATTAATCTGTGCGCTTGCAGATCTTATTTATTATTTATTTAGAAGAGCAGTTGCATATTTCAATACCGCGTCTCTCATGTCATGCTGGGGATGACAACTTGGCTTAAGTGGCATGAGGGATAGGTTCGGCATTTTTGGCGCCGTTATCAGAATTAGAAAACTAAGTCTACTTTTGGTAATGACGTTAAGAATGCCCAACACGTAGCCTCCTCTACCACTGCACCTCATGCTCACATGTGCCGATAATGGATTTTGGTTCCCCACATATTGTACTAAAATGAGCATAATTTGATTGTTTAACACCCTAAACGATTTCAAATCAAAAAGTTGTCAACTACAAAGTTTCATAACTTTTCGAGATCAACAACTTTTATTTTGGTAGTTTCTTCGTCCGAGGTCATTTAGGACCGGTCGGCCAGTGGGCGGCCGACAGGCCTATTTGCCTGATATGGCCCACAAGATGATTTCAAATCAAAAAGTCGTCAGCTACAAAGTTTCATAATTTTTTATGATCTACAACTTTCATTTCGGTAGTTTCTCCGACCGAGGTCATTTAGGACGTGTCGGTCACCGACCGGCCTATTTGCCCGATGTGGCCCACGTGACGATTTCAAATCAAAAAGTTGTCATCAACGATGTCGCGGCATTTTTCGCGCGAAAATCACGCGCTTTGCGCCAGCGAGGATTCGAACCCGCGTCCTCCCAACGCGCGTAGCCTCCTCTACCGCTGCACCTCGTGCTCACATGTGCCGATAATGGATTTTGGTTCCCCACATATTATACTAAACTGAGCATAATTTGATTGTTTAACACCCTAAATGATTTCAAGTGAAAAAGTTATCTGCTGCAAAGTTTCATAACTTTTCGAGATCAACAACTTTCATTTTGGTAGTTTCTCCATCCGAGATCATTTAGGACCTGTCATCCGGTGGGCGGCCGACAGGCCTATTTGCCCAATATGGCCCAAAAGATGATTTCAAATCAAAAAGTTGTCAACTGCAAAGTTTCATAACTTTTCGAGATCTACAACTTTCATTTTGGTAGTTTCTCCGTCTGAGATCATTTAGGACCTGTCGGCCAGTGGGCGGCCGACAGGCCTATTTGCCCGATATGGCCCACAAGATGATTTCAAATCAAAAAGTCGTAAACTAAAAAGTTTCATAATTTTTTATGATCTACAACTTTCATTTCGGTAGTTTCTCCGACCGAGGTCATTTAGGACCTGTCGGCCTGTGGGCGGCCGACGGGCCTATTTGCCCGATATGGCCCACAAGATGATTTCAAATCAAAAAGTCGTCAACTACAAAGTTTCATAAATTTTTATGATCTACAACTTTCATTTTGGTAGTTTCTCAGTCCGAGGCCACTTAGGACGTGTCGGTCACCGACCGGCCTATTTGCCCGACGTGGCCCACATGACGATTTCAAATCAAAAAGTTATCATCGATGTCGCGACGTTTTTCGCGCGAAAATCACGCGCTTTGCGCCAGCGAGGATTTGAACCCGCGTCCTCCCAACGCGCGTAGCCTCCTCTACCACTGCACCTCGTGCTCACATGTGCCGATAATGGATTTTGGTTCCCCACATATTATACTAAACTGAGCATAATTTGATTGTTTAACACCCTAAATGATTTCAAATGAAAAAGTTGTCAACTGCAAAGTTTCATAACTTTTCGAGATCAACAACTTTCATTTTGGTAGTTTCTCCATCCGAGGTCATTTAGGACCTGTCGTCCGGTGGGCGGCCGACAGGCCTATTTGCCCAATATGGCCCACAAGATGATTTCAAATCAAAAAGTTGTCAACAGCAAAGTTTCATAACTTTTCGAGATCTACAACTTTCATTTTGGTAGTTTCTCCGTCTGAGGTCATTTAGGGCCGACAGGCCTATTTGCCCGATATGGCCCACAAGATGATTTCAAATCAAAAAGTTGTCAACTGCAAAGTTTCATAACTTTTCGAGATCTACAACTTTCATTTTGGTAGTTTCTCCGTCTGAGGTCATTTAGGACCTATCGGCCAGTGGGCGGCCGACAGGCCTATTTGCCCGATATGGCCCACAAGATGATTTCAAATCAAAAAGTCATCAACTACAAAGTTTCATAAATTTTTATGATCTACAACTTTCATTTTGGTAGTTTCTCGATCCGAGGTCATTAAGGACCTGTCGTCCGGTGGGCGGTCGACAGGCCTATTTGCCCGATATGGCCCACAAGATGATTTCGAATCAAAAAGTTGTCAACTGCAAAGTTTCATAACATTTCGAGATCTACAACTTTCATTCTTGTAGTTTCTCCGTCTGAGGTCATTTAGGACCGACAGACCTATTTGCCCGATATGGCCCACAAGATGATTTCAAATCAAAAAGTCGTCAGCTAAAAAGTTTCATAATTTTTTATGATCTACAGCTTTCATTTCGGTAGTTTCTCCGACCGAGGTCATTTAGGACATGTCGGTCACCGACCGGCCTATTTGCCCGATGTGGCCCACGTGACGATTTCAAATCAAAAAGTTGTCATCTACGATGTCGTGGCATTTTTCGCATGAAAATCACGCGCTTTGCGCCAGCGAGGATTCAAACCCGCGTCCTCCCAACGCGCGTAGCCTCCTCTACCACTGCACCTCATGCTCACATGTGCCGATAATGGATTTTGGTTCCCCACATATTATACTAAACTGAGCATAATTTAATTGTTTAACACCCTAAACGATTTCAAATCAAAAAGTTGTCAACTACAAAGTTTCATAACTTTTCGAGATCAACAACTTTTATTTTGGTAGTTTCTTCGTCCGAGGTCATTTAGGATCGGTCGGCTAGTGGGCGGCCGACAGGCCTATTTGCCCGATATGGCCCACAAGATGATTTCAAATCAAAAAGTCGTCAACTATAAAGTTTCATAATTTTTTATGATCTACAACTTTCATTTCGGTGGTTTCTTCAACCGAGGTCATTTAGGACGTTTCGGTCACCGACCGGCCTATTTGCCCGATGTGGCCCACGTGACGATTTCAAATCAAAAAGCTGTCATCTACGATGTCGCGGCATTTTTCGCGCGAAAATCACGCGCTTTGCGCCAGCGAGGATTCAAACCCGCGTCCTCCCAACGCACGTAGCCTCCTTTACCACTGAACCTCGTGCTCACATGTGCCGATAATGGATTTTGGTTCCCCACATATTATACTAAACTGAGCATAATTTGATTGTTTAACACCCTAAACGATATCAAATGAAAAAGTTGTCAACTGCAAAGTTTCATAACTTTTCGAGATCAACAACTTTTATTTTGGTAGTTTCTCCATCCGAGGTAATTTAGGACCTGTCGTCCGGTGGGCGGCCGATAGGCCTATTTGCCCGATATGGCCCACAAGATGATTTCAAATCAAAAAGTCGTCAACTACAAAGTTTCATAATTTTTTATGATCTACAACTTTCATTTTGGTAGTTTCTCCGACCGAGGTCGTTTAGGACGTGTCGGTCACCGACCGGCCTATTTGCCCGATGTGGCCCACATGACGATTTCAAATCAAAAAGTTGTCATCTATGATGTCGTGGCATTTTTCGCGCGAAAATCACGCGCTTTGCGCCAGCGAGGATTTGAACCCGCGTCCTCCCAACGCACGTAGCCTCCTTTACCACTGAACCTCGTGCTCACATGTGCCGATAATGGATTTTGGTTCCCCACATATTATACTAAACTGAGCATAATTTGATTGTTTAACACCCTAAACGATTTCAAATGAAAAAGTTATCAACTGCAAAGTTTCATAACTTTTTGAGTTCAACAACTTTTATTTTGGTAGTTTCTCCATCCGAGGTCATTTAGGACCTGTCGTCCGGTGGGCGGCCGATAGGCCTATTTGCCCGATATGGCCCACAAGATGATTTCAAATCAAAAAGTCGTCAACTACAAAGTTTCATAATTTTTTATGATCTACAACTTTTATTTCGGTAGTTTCTCCATCCGAGGTCATTTAGGACGTGTCGGTCACCGACCGGCCTATTTGCCCGATGTGGCCCACGTGACGATTTCAAATCAAAAAGTTGTCATCTACGATGTCGCGGCATTTTTCGCATGAAAATCACGCGCTTTGCGCCAGCGAGGATTCAAACCCGCGTCCTCCCAACGCGCGTAGCCTCCTCTACCACTGCACCTCATGCTCACATGTGCCGATAATGGATTTTGGTTCCCCACATATTATACTAAACTGAGCATAATTTGATTGTTATCACCCTAAACGATTTCAAATCAAAAAGTTGTCAACTACAAAGTTTCATAACTTTTCGAGATCAACAACTTTTATTTTGGTAGTTTCTTCGTTCGAGGTCATTTAGGATCGGTCGGCTAGTGGGCGGCCGACAGGCCTATTTGCCCGATATGGCCCACAAGATGATTTCAAATCAAAAAGTCGTCAACTATAAAGTTTCATAATTTTTTATGATCTACAACTTTCATTTCGGTTGTTTCTTCGACCGAGGTCATTTAGGACGTTTTGGTCACCGACCGGCCTATTTGCCCGATGTGGCCCACGTGACGATTTCAAATCAAAAAGTTGTCATCTACGATGTCGCGGCATTTTTCGCATGAAAATCACACGCTTTGCGCCAGCGAGGATTCGAACCCGCGTCCTCCCAACGCACGTAGCCTCCTTTACCACTGAACCTCGTGCTCACATGTGCCGATAATGGATTTTGGTTCCCCACATATTATACTAAACTGAGCATAATTTGATTGTTTAACACCCTAAACGATTTCAAATGAAAAAGTTGTCAACTGCAAAGTTTCATAACTTTTCGAGATCAACAACTTTTATTTTGGTAGTTTCCCCATCCGAGGTCATTTAGGACCTGTCGTCCGGTGGGCGGCCGATAGGCCTATTTGCCCGATATGGCCCACAAGATGATTTCAAATCAAAAAGTCGTCAACTACAAAGTTTCATAATTTTTTATGATCTACAACTTTCATTTCGGTAGTTTCTCCGACCGAGGTCGTTTAGGACGTGTCGGTCGCCGACCGGCCTATTTGCCCGATGTGGCCCACGTGACGATTTCAAATCAAAAAGTTGTCATCTACGATGTCGTGGCATTTTTTGCGCGAAAATCACGCGCTTTGCGCCAGCGAGGATTCGAACCCGCGTCCTCCCAACGCACGTAGCCTCCTTTACCACTGAACCTCGTGCTCACATGTGCCGATAATGGATTTTGGTTCCCCACATATTATACTAAACTGAGCATAATTTGATTGTTTAACACCCTAAACGATTTCAAATGAAAAAGTTGTCAACTGCAAAGTTTCATAACTTTTTGAGTTCAACAACTTTTATTTTGGTAGTTTCTCCATCCGAGGTCATTTAGGACCTGTCGTCCGGTGTGCGGCCGATAGGCCTATTTGCTCGATATGGCCCACAAGATGATTTCAAATCAAAAAGTTGTCAACTGCAAAGTTTCATAACTTTTCGAGATCTACAACTTTCATTTCGGTAGTTTCTCCGTCTGAGGTCATTTAGGACCTGTCGGCCAGTGGGCGGCTGACAGGCCTATTTGCCCGATATGGCCCACAAGATGATTTCAAATCAAAAAGTCGTCAACTACAAAGTTTCATAATTTTTTATGATCTACAACTTTCATTTCGGTAGTTTCTCCGACCGAGGTCATTTAGGACCTGTCGGCCAGTGGGCGGCCGACAGGCCTACTTACCCGATATGGCCCACAACATGATTTCAAATCAAAAAGTCATCAACTACAAAGTTTCATAAATTTTTTAGGATTTATAACTTTCATTTTGGTAGTTTCTCCATCCGAGGTCATTTAGGACCTTTCGTCCGGTGGGCGGCCAACAGGCCTATTTGCCTGATATGGCCCAGAAGATGATTTCAAATCAAAAAGTTGTCAACTGCAAAGTATCATAACTTTTCGAGATCTACAACTTTCATTTTGGTAGTTTCTCCGTCTGAGGTCATTTAGGACCGACAGGCCTATTTGCCCGATATGGCCCACAAGATGATTTCAAATCAAAAGGTCGTCAGCTACAAAGTTTCATAATTTTTTATGATCTACAACTTTCATTTCGGTAGTTTCTCCGACCGAGGTAATTTAGGACGTGTCGGTCACCGACCGGCCTATTTGCCCGATGTGGGCCACGTGACGATTTCAAATCAAAAAGTTGTCATCTACGATGTCGCGGCATTTTTCGCATGTAAATCACGCGCTTTGCGCCAGCGAGGATTCGAACCCGCGTCCTCCCAACGCGCGTAGCCTCCTCTACCACTGCACCTCGTGCTCACATGTGCCGATAATGGATTTTGGTTCCCCACATATTATACTAAACTGAGCATAATTTGATTGTTTAACAGCCTAAACGATTTCAAATCAAAAAGTTGTCAACTACAAAGTTTCATAACTTTTCGAGATCAACAACTTTTATTTTGGTACTATCTTCGTCCGAGGTCATTTAGGACCGGTCGGCCAGTGGGCGGCCGACAGGCCCATTTGCCCGATATGGCCCACAAGATGATTTCAAATCAAAAAGCCATCAGCTACAAAGTTTAATAATTTTTTATGATCTACCACTTTCATTTCGGTAGTTTCTCCGACCGAGGTCATTTAGGACGTGTCGGTCACCGACCGGCCTATTTGCCCGATGTGGCCCACGTGACGATTTCAAATCAAAAAGTTGTCATCAACGATGTCGCGGCATTTTTCGCGCGAAAATCACGCGCTTTGCGCCAGCGAGGATTTGAACCCGCGTCCTCCCAATGCGCGTAGCCTCCTCTACCACTGCACCTCGTGCTCACATGTGCCGATAATGGATTTTGGTTCCCCACTGTTGGGCATTCTTAACGTCATTACCAAAAGTAGATTTAGTTTTCTAATTCTGATAACGGCGCCAAAAATGCCGAACCTATCCCTCATGCCACTTAAGTCAAGTTGTCATCCCCAGCATGACATGAGAGACGCGGTATTGAAATATGCAACTGCTCTTCTAAATAAATAATAAATAAGATCTGCAAGCGCACAGATTAATACCGATGTAGCATTTTAACCGGGAAGTATTCCAGGTATCGTTATTTATATTTTTACCACTGGGAAGGGATTACTAACATCAATGTTGATTATGGAATGGAATATAGGAATGAGTATCAATCATTGCATGTATAAGTGAGAGCATTCATCTATCTCTTGCATACAGGGGTAAGTGTCACATAAAATATAGATAAAGTATGAATGGTGACAAAGATAATTAATCTGATCAGCTAGCCACATATAATAATGATAAGCACCTCAACAGATATTCTAGCAAGTCATTAGCATGGTATTAGGACGAACTATAAGGATATTTCCTAAGTTATTCTTAACTATAAAGTCTAGCATATCATAGTTAGTGCAAGTACACTTGGCAATCATTGCGAGAAAGGACTACGCCCATGCATAGTGATATTATCAAGGAAGATGAGAAACATAGCAATCACTCCCCCGTAATAATGTTGCTCTGCCTGCCTTACACACGGGAGGGGGACTATATAAGAACCAACGAAGCTGTCACCATCGCGGACCACCCCACGATCCGGCATATAAGGTGCAATCGCAGATAAATACGGTCTAAGCACCACGCCTACACAATATTTATCATTTACCCATGGATCCGATGGATAAACGCTATACGATCCTAAACATGTATATAATTCCAATCTAACTAAGCCAAGCGTATAACTACGATAAACTAAGAACAATATAATCGCAAATATAATCAAGTAGAGCATAGTCATAATCAATATATTGAAATAGAACAAAGTTGTATTCATAATATTGAAGAACAAAGATGAACAATGAAGAACAGTAAAGGAATTACCAAGAATCCTCTTGACAGATCCGGAAACCAATCGAAGATTGACTCCTTCTAGTTCTAATCCTATGTAGCTATGCTATACTAGAGATCTAGTTGATGTGGTGGCTCTAGGGCTTGATCAGAGACTCTCCTCCTAAGATTAGGGTTTGAGGAATTGAGAATGAGGGAGTGCCTCCTCCAGGGGCCAGGGGTCCTGCTTATATAGCCCCCTCAAGTTAACGTGGGCCGTCGGATCAAACCAACATTAATCGCACGGTTTTCCTTGATCCCTTAGGTCGGTGGAGCATAATCCGCGAGACGGAGCCTGATTGGCTCTCAGGCCAGGGCGGGCGCCCTAGGGAGCAGGGCGGGCGCCCTGCCTCCGGGCCCGTTCGGCCTCCCGTTCGATCTCGTGGCTTCTGGAGTCTTCTAGATGATAGAAAATCGGTGAACACGTTATTATCTCTATGTAAACCCGACGTGTGGGCCTTTCCTCCGTATTTTCTGATAACCCCCTGCAGAAACAGACAAACACCAAAACTCGTGGAATTCTGTCAGATAAAACCCTAAGTCTAGGTGTTGGTTGTATTTGGATCCTTTTCTTTATTTATTTGATAACTATATTTGGTACTTAAGGACCGTCAACACCCACATATTATACTAAACTGAGCATAATTTGATTGTTTAACACCCTAAACGATTTCAAGTGAAAAAGTTATCAACTGCAAAGTTTCATAACTTTTCGAGATCAAAAACTTTCATTTTGGTAGTTTCTCCATCCGAGGTCATTTAGGACCTGTCGTCTGGTGGGTGGCCGACCGGCCTATTTGCCCGATATGGCCCACAAGATGATTTCAAATCAAAAAGTTGTCAACTGTAAAGTTTCATAACTTTTCGAGATCTACAACTTTCGTTTTGGTAGTTTCTCCGTCTGAGATCATTTAGGACCTGTCGGCCAGTGGGCGGCCGACAGGCCTATTTGCCCGATATGGCCCACAAGATGATTTCAAATCAAAAAGTCGTAAATTAAAAAGTTTCATAATTTTTTATGATCTACAACTTTCATTTCGGTAGTTTCTCCGACCGAGGTCATTTAGGACATGTTGGCCAGTGGGCGGCCGACAGGCCTATTTGCCCCATATGGCCCACAAGATGATTTCAAATCAAAAAGTCGTCAACTACAAAGTTTCATAAATTTTTATGATCTACAACTTTTATTTTGGTAGTTTCTCAGTCTGAGGCCATTTAGGACGTGTCGGTCACCGACCGGCCTATTTGCCCGACGTGGCCCATATGACGATTTCAAATCAAAAAGTTGTCATCGATGTTGCGACGTTTTTCGCGCGAAAATCACGCGCTTTGCGCCAGCGAGGATTTGAACCCGTGTCCTCCCAACGCGCGTAGCCTCCTCTACCACTGCACCTCGTGCTCACATGTGCCGATAATGGATTTTGGTTCCCCACATATTATACTAAACTTAGCATAATTTGATTGTTTAACACCCTAAACGATTTCAAATGAAAAAGTTGTCAACTGCAAAGTTTCATAACTTTTCAAGATCAACAACTTTCAATTTGGTAGTTTCTCCATCCGAGGTCATTTAGCACCTGTCGTCCGGTGGGCGGCCGACAGGCCTATTTCCCCGATATGGCCCACAAGATGATTTCAAATCAAAACGTTGTCAACTGCAAAGTTTCATAACTTTTTGAGATCTACAACTTTCATTTTGGTAGTTTCTCCGTCTGAGGTCATTTAGGACCTGTCGGCCAGTGGGCGGCCGACAGGCCTATTTGCCCGATATGGCCCACAAGATGATTTCAAATCAAAAAATCGTCAACTACAAAGTTTCATAATTTTTTATGATCTACAACTTTCATTTTGGTAGTTTCTCCGTCCGAGGTCATTTAGGACGTGTCGGTCACCGACTGGCCTATTTGCCCGATGTGGCCCACATGACGATTTCAAATCAAAAAGTTGTCATCTAAGATGTCGCGGCATTTTTCGCACGAAAATCACGCGCTTTGCGCCAACGAGGATTTGAACCTATGTCCTCCCAACGCGCGTAGCCTCCTCTACCACTGCACCTCGTGCTCACATGTGCCGATAATGGATTTTGGTGCCCCACATATTATACTAAACTGAGCATAATTTCATTGTTTAACGCCCTAAACGATTTCAAATGAAAAAGTTGTCAACTGCAAAGTTTCATAACTTTTCGAGATCAACAACTTTCATTTTGGTAGTTTCTCCATCCGAGGTCATTAAGGACCTGTCGGCCGGTGGGCGGCTGACAGGCCTATTTGCCTGATATGGCCCACGAGATGATTTCAAATCAAAAAGTCGTCAACTACAAAGTTTTATAAATTTTTGGGATCTACAACTCTTATTTTGGTAGTTTCTGCGTCCGAGGTCATTTAGGACTTGTCGGCCAGTGGGTGGCCGAGAGGCCTATTTGCCCGATATGGCCCACAAATTGATTTCAAATCAAAAAGTCGTCAACTACAAAGTTTCATAATTTTTTATGATCTACAACTTTCATTTCGGTAGTTTCTCCAACCGAGGTCATTTAGGACGTGTCGGTCACCGAGCGGCCTATTTGCCCGATGTGGCCCACGTGACGATTTCAAATCAAAAAGTTGTCATCTATGATGTCGCGGCATTTATCGCGCGAAAATCACGCGCTTTGCGCCAGCGAGGATTCGAACCCGCGTCCTCCCAACGCACGTAGCCTCCTTTACCACCGCACATCGTGCTCACATGTGCCGATAATGGATTTTGGTTCCCCACATATTATACTAAACTGAGCATAATTTGATTGTTTAACACCCTAAACGATTTCAAATGAAAAAGTTGTCAACTGCAAAGTTTCATAACTTTTCGAGATCAACAACTTTTATTTTGGTAGTTTCTCCATCTGAGGTCATTTAGGACCTGTCGTCCGGTGGGTGGCCGATAGGCCTATTTGCCCGATATGGCCCACAAGATGATTTCAAATCAAAAAGTCATCAACTACAAAGTTTCATAATTTTTTATGATCTACAACTTTCATTTCGGTAGTTTCTCCGACCGAGGTCGTTTAGGACGTGTCGGTCACCGATCGGCCTATTTGCCCGATGTGGCCCACGTGACGATTTCAAATCAAAAAGTTGTCATCTACGATGTCGTGGCATTTTTCGCGCGAAAAATCATGCGCTTTGCGCCAGCGAGGATTCGAACCCGCGTCCTCCCAACGCACGTAGCCTCCTTTACCACTGAACCTCGTGCTCACATGTGCCGATAATGGATTTTGGTTCCCCACATATTATACTAAACTGAGCATAATTTGATTGTTTAACACCCTAAACGATTTCAAATGAAAAAGTTGTCAACTGCAAAGTTTCATAACTTTTCGAGTTCAACAACTTTTATTTTGGTAGTTTCTCTATCCGAGGTCATTTAGGACCTGTCGTCCGGTGGGCGGCCGAAGGCCTATTTGCCCGATATGGCCCACAAGATGATTTCAAATCAAAAAGTTGTCAACTGCAAAGTTTTATAACTTTTCGAGATCTACAACTTTCATTTTGGTAGTTTCTCCGTCTGAGGTCATTTAGGACCTATCCGCCAGTGGGCGGCCGACAGTCCTATTTGCCCGATATGGCCCACAAGATGATTTCAAATCAATAAGTCGTCAACTACAAAGTTTCATAATTTTTTATGATCTACAACTTTCATTTCGGTAGTTTCTCCGACCGAGGTCATTTAGGACCTGTCGGCCAGTGGGCGGCCCACAGGCCTACTTGCCCGATATGGCCCCCAACATGATTTCAAATCAAAAAGTCATCAACTACAAAGTTTCATAAATTTTTTATGATTTATAACTTTCATTTTGGTAGTTTCTCCATCCGAGGTCATTTAGGACCTTTCGTCCGGTGGGCGGCCAACAGGCCTATTTGCCTGATATGGCCCAGAAGATGATTTCAAATCAAAAAGTTGTCAACTGCAAAGTATCATAACTTTTCGAGATCTACAACTTTCATTTTGGTAGTTTCTCCGTCTGAGGTCATTTAGGACCGACAGGCCTATTTGCCGGATATGGCCCACAAGATGATTTCAAATCAAAAAGTCGTCAGCTACAAAGTTTCATAATTTTTTATGATCTACAACTTTCATTTCGGTAGTTTCTTGGTCCGAGGTAATTTAGGACGTGTCGGTCACAGACAGGACTATTTGCCCGATGTGGCCCACGTGACGATTTCAAATCAAAAAGTTGTCATCTACGATGTCGCGGCATTTTTCGCATGAAAATCACGCGCAATGCACCAGCGAGGATTCGAACCCGCGTCCTCCCAACGCGCGTAGCCTCCTCTACCACTGCACCTCATGCTCACATGTGCCGATAATGGATTTTGGTTCCCCACATATTATACTAAACTGAGCATAATTTGATTGTTTAACACCCTAAACGATTTCGAATCAAAAAGTTGTCAACTACAAAGTTTCATAACTTTTCGAGATCAACAACTTTTATTTTGGTACTTTCTTCGTCCGAGGTCATTTAGGACCGGTCGGCCAGTGGGCGGCCGACAGGCCTATTTGCCCGATATGGCCCACAAGATGATTTCAAATCAAAAAGTCGTCAGCTACAAAGTTTAATAATTTTTTATGATCTACCACTTTCATTTCGGTAGTTTCTCCGACCGAGGTCATTTAGGACGTGTCGGTCACCGACCGGCCTATTTGCCCGATGTGGCCCACGTGACGATTTCAAATCAAAAAGTTGTCATCTACGATGTCGCGGCATTTTTCGCATGAAAATCACGTGCAATGCACCAGCGAGGATTCGAACCCGCGTCCTCCCAACGCGCGTAGCCTCCTCTACCACTGCACCTCATGCTCACATGTGCCGATAATGGATTTTGGTTCCCCACATATTATACTAAACTGAGCATAATTTGATTGTTTAACACCCTAAATGATTTCGAATCAAAAAGTTGTCAACTACAAAGTTTCATAACTTTTCGAGATCAACAACTTTTATTTTGGTACTTTCTTCGTCCGAGGTCATTTAGGACCGGTCGGCCAGTGGGCGGCCGACAGGCCTATTTGCCCGATATGGCCCACAAGATGATTTCAAATCAATAAGTCGTCAACTACAAAGTTTCATAATTTTTTATGATCTACAACTTTCATTTCGGTAGTTTCTCCGACCGAGGTCATTTAGGACCTGTCGGCCAGTGGGCGGCCCACAGGCCTACTTGCCCGATATGGCCCCCAACATGATTTCAAATCAAAAAGTCATCAACTACAAAGTTTCATAAATTTTTTATGATTTATAACTTTCATTTTGGTAGTTTCTCCATCCGAGGTCATTTAGGACCTTTCGTCCGGTGGGCGGCCAACAGGCCTATTTGCCTGATATGGCCCAGAAGATGATTTCAAATCAAAAAGTTGTCAACTGCAAAGTATCATAACTTTTCGAGATCTACAACTTTCATTTTGGTAGTTTCTCCGTCTGAGGTCATTTAGGACCGACAGGCCTATTTGCCGGATATGGCCCACAAGATGATTTCAAATCAAAAAGTCGTCAGCTACAAAGTTTCATAATTTTTTATGATCTACAACTTTCATTTCGGTAGTTTCTCGGTCCGAGGTAATTTAGGACGTGTCGGTCACCGACAGGACTATTTGCCCGATGTGGCCCACGTGACGATTTCAAATCAAAAAGTTGTTATCTACGATGTCGCAGCATTTTTCGCATGAAAATCACGCGCAATGCACCAGCGAGGATTCGAACCCGCGTCCTCCCAATGCGCGTAGCCTCCTCTACCACTGCACCTCATGCTCACATGTGCCGATAATGGATTTTGGTTCCCCACATATTATACTAAACTGAGCATAATTTGATTGTTTAACACCCTAAATGATTTCGAATCAAAAAGTTGTCAACTACAAAGTTTCATAACTTTTCGAGATCAACAACTTTTATTTTGGTACTTTCTTCGTCCGAGGTCATTTAGGACCGGTCGGCCAGTGGGCGGCCGACAGGCCTATTTGCCCGATATGGCCCACAAGATGATTTCAAATCAAAAAGTCGTCAGCTACAAAGTTTAATAATTTTTTATGATCTACCACTTTCATTTCGGTAGTTTCTCCGACCGAGGTCATTTAGGACGTGTCGGTCACCGACCGGCCTATTTGCCCGATGTGGCCCACGTGACGATTTCAAATCAAAAAGTTGTCATCTACGATGTCGCGGCATTTTTCGCATGAAAATCACGCGCAATGCACCAGCGAGGATTCGAACCCGCGTCCTCCCAACGCGCGTAGCCTCCTCTACCACTGCACCTCATGCTCACATGTGCCGATAATGGATTTTGGTTCCCCACATATTATACTAAACTGAGCATAATTTGATTGTTTAACACCCTAAACGATTTCGAATCAAAAAGTTGTCAACTACAAAGTTTCATAACTTTTCGAGATCAACAACTTTTATTTTGGTACTTTCTTCGTCCGAGGTCATTTAGGACCGGTCGGCCAGTGGGCGGCCGACAGGCCTATTTGCCCGATATGGCCCACAAGATGATTTCAAATCAAAAAGTCGTCAGCTACAAAGTTTAATAATTTTTTATGATCTACCACTTTCATTTCGGTAGTTTCTCCGACCGAGGTCATTTAGGACGTGTAGGTCACCGACCGGCCTATTTGCCCGATGTGGCCCACGTGACGATTTCAAATCAAAAAGTTGTCATCTACGATGTCGCGGCATTTATCGCGCGAAAATCACGCGCTTTGCGCCAGCGAGGATTCGAACCCGCGTCCTCCCAACGCACGTAGCCTCCTTTACCACTGAACCTCGTGCTCACATGTGCCGATAATGGATTTTGGTTCCCCACATATTATACTAAACTGAGCATAATTTGATTGTTTAACACCCTAAACGATTTCAAATGAAAAAGTTGTCAACTGCAAAGTTTCATAACTTTTCGAGATCAACAACTTTTATTTTGGTAGTTTCTCCATCCGAGGTCATTTAGGACCTGTCGTCCGGTGGGCGGCCGATAGGCCTATTTGCCCGATATGGCCCACAAGATGATTTCAAATCAAAAAGTCGTCAACTACAAAGTTTCATAATTTTTTATGATCTACAACTTTCATTTCGGTAGTTTCTCCGACCGAGGTCGTTTAGGACGTGTCGGTCACCGACCGGCCTATTTGCCCGATGTGGCCCACGTGACGATTTCAAATCAAAAAGTTGTCATCTACGATGTCGCGGCATTTTTCGCGCGAAAATCACGCGCTTTGCGCCAGCGAGGATTCGAACCCGCGTCCTCCCAACGCACGTAGCCTCCTTTACCACTGAACCACGTGCTCACATGTGCCGATAATGGATTTTGGTTCCCCACATATTATACTGAACTGAGCATAATTTGATTGTTTAACACGCTAAACGATTTCAAATGAAAAAGTTGTCAACTGCAAAGTTTCATAACTTTTTGAGTTCAACAACTTTTATTTTGGTAGTTTCTCCATCCGAGGTCATTTAGGACGTGTCGTCCGGTGGGCGGCTGACAGGCCTATTTGCCTGATATGGCCCACGAGATGATTTCAAATCAAAAAATCATCAACTACAAAGTTTCATAATTTTTTATGATCTACAACTTTCATTTCGGTAGTTTCTCCGTCCGAGGTCATTTTGGACGTGTCGGTCACCGACCGGCCTATTTGCCCGATGTGGCCCACAAGACGATTTCAAATCAAAAAGTTGTCATCTAAGATGCCGCGGCATTTTTCGCGCGAAAATCACGCGCTTTCCGCCAGGGAGGATTCGAACCCGCATCCTCCCAACGCGCGTAGCCTCCTCTACCACTCAACCTCATGCTCACATGTGTCGATAATGAATATTGGTTCCCCACATATTATACTAAACTGAGCATAATTTGATTGTTTAACACCCTAAATGATTTCAAATGAAAAAGTTGTCAACTGCAAAGTTTAATAACTTTTTGAGATCAAGAACTTTCATTTTGGTACTTTCTCCATCCGAGGTCATTTAGGACCTGTCGTCCGGTGGGCGGCCGATAGGAATATTTGCCCGATATGGCCCACAAGATGATTTCAAATCAAAAAGTTGTCAACTGCAAAGTTTCATAACTTTTCGAGATCTACAACTTTCATTTCGGTAGTTTCTCCGTCTGAGGTCATTTAGGACCTGTCGGCCAGTGGGCGGCTGACAGGCCTATTTGCCCGATATGGCCCACAAGATGATTTCAAATCAAAAAGTCGTCAACTACAAAGTTTCATAATTTTTTATGATCTACAACTTTCATTTCGGTAGTTTCTCCGACCGAGGTCATTTAGGACCTGTCGGCCAGTGGGCGGCCGACAGGCCTACTTGCCCGATATGGCCCACAACATGATTTCAAATCAAAAAGTCATCAACTACAAAGTTTCATAAATTTTTTATGATCTATAACTTTCATTTTGGTAGTTTCTCCATCCGAGGTCATTTAGGACCTTTCGTCCGGTGGGCAGCCAACAGGCCTATTTGCCTGATATGGCCCAGAAGATGATTTCAAATCAAAAAGTTGTCAACTACAAAGTATCATAACTTTTCGAGATCTACAACTTTCATTTTGGTAGTTTCTCCGTCTGAGGTCATTTAGGACCGACAGGCCTATTTGCCCGATATGGCCCACAAGATGATTTCAAATCAAAAAGTCGTCAGCCACAAAGTTTCATAATTTTTTATGATCTACAACTTTCATTTCGGTAGTTTCTCCAACCGAGGTAATTTAGGACGTGTCGGTCACCGACCGGTCTATTTGCCCGATATGGCCCACATGACGATTTCAAATCAAAAAGTTGTCATCTACGATGTCACGGCATTTTTCGCATGAAAATCACGCGCTTTGCACCAGCGAGGATTCGAACCTGCGTCCTCCCAACGCGCGTAGCCTCCTCTACCACTGCACCTCATGCTCACATGTGCCGGTAATGGATTTTGGTTCCCCACATATTATACTAAACTGAGCATAATTTGATTGTTTAACACCTGTTGATATTTGGTAACGCAATTAGGAAATGATCCGCAAGCGCACGGATATCGGTGAGCACTTCACCCGGGATGTTATCCAGAGTATCGTATTTATTTTTTTACCACTAGGAGAAAGCGTGCATCTGACTAACCAAATCTATTACTACTAACCTTTAGGCTACAACCACTGTGATTTGATGTGAGCGATGTATAGAGAAGACTGCAACTGCACTCTCGTTCTAACCTTGGTAAGGATGATCTACTGCTCTATTGGGGAGGCTCACGGAATCTAGACACCTCAAAGGATGTTCGACCCGCACCTATAAACCCTATCGATCCTGCTAACGGGATATGGAATACAAAGGTAGCTACGGAAATGTCACGTTCCTCGCTACTACCACGGTCCGGCTAGACAGGGGATATCTATGAGTATCCTAGCCCAAACACCACGTTTACGCTAGAGATGATTACTCTAAACTCTACGCGAAGAGATTAAAGTAAACTCATAAACCAAAGAACAATAAAACAAAGAACTTACTAGAATTTAGAAGTCAAAATACTAAAGAATCCTAGGAGCAAGCCTCGGGTTAGGAGAACTTGATCCCGCAGGTACAACCTCGAAGTAGTCACCGACAGGCCGGGCTTCCTTCGATCTATACCTCCACTCTATCTCTCTCAATCTAGAAGAACTAAGTCTAATCTCACATTGGATGCTAAGCCCTAATGAGGTGGGAACCCTAAGGGAACCTCTCTCTCTGAATCCTCTCTGGAAACTATGAAAATAATGGACTTGGATTCTCCTCTCCAGGGGCCAGGGGTCCTGCTTATATAGTCCCTTCAAGTGAACCTAGGCCGTCGGATCAAACCGACATTAATCGCACGGTTTTCCTTGATCCTTTAGGTCGGTGGGGCATAATCCGCGAGACTCATCCTGATTGGTTGCAGGCCTAGGGCGGGCGCCCCAGGGTCCAGGGCGGGTGCCCTGGTCCCGGGCCCGTTCGGCCTCCCGTTCGATCCCGTGGCTTCAGGAGTCTTCTAGATGATAGAAAATCGGTGAACACGTTAATATCTCTATGTAATTCCGACGTGTGGGCCTTTCCTTTGTATTTCCTGATAACCCCCTGCAGAAACAGATAAACAACAAAACTCGTGGAATTCTGTCAGATCAAACCCTAATTCCAGGTGTTGCTTGCATATAGGTCCTTTTCCTTATTTATTGGATAATTAAAATTGATACTTAAGAACCGTCAACAAACACCCCCATACTTAGGCTTTTACTCGTCCTCGAGAAAAGGATGGTTCAGAAAAATAACTGGGGTTGAAACATTGTAAAGCATTCTTTTTATACCTGCAGGGTGTTGTGAATGTCCACTGTGCACTGTAGTTAGGGAAATATATGGTTGAAGTAGAGATCCTTTCTTCTCATCCTGTCACTTGGAGTTTTTATATATTTTTGAATAGAAAACTTAGCATACCTTTATCCTCATAGGGGCTCTCAGATCACTCATTTATCTTTTGTATATCTCACTGAGGCTGTTTTAATTTGTAGAAATTCTCAAGCATACTTACTTTGCATATATTGCCTGGGTCAAAACGGGATCCGAGGAGAGGAATGCCATACTCTTAGATCAAAGACTTTGAAAATTAAAACTTGTCAACTCTTACTGGCATATTGCTTATTAGAGGGACCATGGGCTATTTTTTTTTACCATATATATTTTTATCATCTCATTTTTTTTCAGGTGGATACTGAGGTACCCCTAATTCTACTTCCGGACACTTGTCCATTTTTCTGCGAGGTTGTCGAGCACTTGCTCCTTTTTATTTCCTCGAAATATATTTTTGCATAGCCCATGCCTCTAATGCAATAATACTTCGGAAGAGTGAATCTTTCTGAATAAAAATGTCTTGATCTTGGGAGCATGATAAATCTCTCAACAAGGGTCTAACTCGTTTTGCACAAACTCAATACAAAGCAAATTAATATTTTTAGGTTTATCAGGCATATAAAATACTGAGGATGGTAGCTATATTTTTGAAGTTTTTGAAAAGAAAATCTCCAAGCGACAAAGATTTCAAGAATAAGATACTCATATTCTACCATCTCACATTCCACAATGACTTGAGTAACACATGGTTTTTAAAATGATTTTCAATAAATGCAGGTTTTTAGAAATATCACAGAGTGAGATTGATCATGATTAAAAATATTTTTGTCTTTTTAAATTATCATGTTAGGAACAATATTCTACACAGCCCAATATGTATTTGTATATATGTAAATAAAGCGTGCAGAGTATGTACCTGAATCGTGGAGTGGTGCAATCGAAGTGCTTTTACCATGTCGAGGGGATTCCCCCATACTTGTTTCCTGCTTTCTTGCATAAAAATAAAGTGGAGATACACGAGGCATAATAATAATAATAATCTTTATTTGTCTTGAGGCATTTATTACACTGACTAATGAAGCGAACTAATCTAAACTGAATTTAATCGAATCTAATTGAATCTAATGATGAAGACTAAGACACACTGCCTCAAGGTCTAATCTAGATAGCTCAGTGTTGCTCTAAATCCCTGATCCTAGCAAGGGCATCAGAAAGGTCACGTTTAAGCGCGAGCACAGTAGTGTTCAGGTTGGAGACCTGCCTACTAAGGGAGCTAACTGTGGACTGAAGTTCCATAATATGTCTATTTGCTGTCCTGATGTCTTCATCCACATCCGCTATGGTCCTGCGGCGCTACGGTGGTGTCTCAAACGAATTGAGAGCGTGCTTAGGAGCTTCCTTTGGTGGGATGAAGCGAACTTTTGCTGTCTTAACTCCTTCGAAGCGGGGCCTCTCCTTCTCCGTAGTGTAGTGGACGCTGCTGATCTCGCCACTCCGGTTGGTCTTGACGCCTATAACCCGCTCATTGGGTTTAGGTGGCAGGATCTTCGTGCCGGCTGGTACCTTGATGATGGCTTCTTGCTTGGACGACGGTCCCTTGGGAAGAAGGGGCTGCGGTGGTGCAGTAAGAACTGGTTGGGCATAGTAGGATGAGATTGAGCTGCGCTGGTTTGATGGTGGGGCTGCTAGCTGTCGCTCTGTGTTGGCCGGGACGAGAGCGTAGGCGTCGGGGTCATCCTTGGGCTTGCGGTTGAGGTCGTAAGGGACGATCTCCCAGTTGCGGTGGGTCTTGTCGGCCATTGGAGAAGCAAGGAACTAGACAAGCTCTAATTGAGGAGGAGAGAAGGATTGAATGAATTGGTGTTGAAAGCTGACGTCAGGGGTCTGTTTATATAGGGGTCAAAAAGTGCCTCTAGGGTTTCCATAGATCCATCCCGCCGCCGGGCGTGCGTAACAATCCATTCGCGGAATTTTCTGGATAACCATAGATGAGGAAAGCACGTCGGAAGAGGCCCGGGCCGAGGGGACTCCAGGGCAGGGCGCCCGCCCTAATCATCAGGGCGCCCGCCCTGGGTCTGCCTCCTCTGCAGGCCCGCTTGCTCGAGCGTGTTTCTAGAAGTATTTTTATCCCGAAAAAATATATACGTGGCCCAAAAACGTCAGATTAAAAAGGTCGGGTTTTAATTCTCCATCGGAAGGTAAAAATGGATCACGTCTATTTCTTCTAATTCTTTATTGGGTTCTAAAAATAATTTAAGACATTGACCATTTACCTTGAATAACGTACCTTCATCGTTTTGAAGTGTAATAGCTCCGTGGGATGATGAATTGACTACCTTGTATGGTCTTTCCCATTTACTTCGGAGTTTTCCATGCCCGAAAAGCTTCACCATGGAATTAAAAAGTAATACCTTATCTCCGGGTGAGAACTCCTTCTTCTTGATCCTCTTGTCATGCCATCTTTTGACTCTTTCTTTGTAGATCTTCGAATTGTGATATGCTTTCTCTCGCCATTCTTCCAATTCTGATAGTTGCATTCTTCTATGATCTCCAGCAACATCTAGGTCCATATTCCATCTTCTTATGGCCCAGTGTGCTTTGAACTCTAGTTCAACAGGCAAGTGGCAAGTCTTCCCGTACACCAATTGGTATGGGGTCATTCCAATTGGGGTCTTGTATGCTGTCCGGTATGCCCAGAGTGCATCGGGTAACTTTTCCTTCCATGCTGTTCCCATCTCATTTACTGTTTTCTGAAGAATGTTCTTGATTTGCTTGTTGGAAGTCTCTGCTTGGCCACTTGTCTGAGGATGATATGGGGTAGCAACGTTGTGATGGATTCCATGTTTTGCTAGATAATGCTCAAAGCGTTTGTCAATGAAGTGTGATCCCCCATCACTTATCACCACCCTAGGGACTCCAAATCTTGGAAATATAATCTCTTCAAACATCCTCTTTGAATTAATATTGTCGGCACGCTTGCAAGGTAGTGCTTCTACCCACTTGGAGACGTAGTCAACTGCCACCAAGATGAATTCACACTTCTTTGATGGAGGAAATGGACCCATGTAGTCTATTCCCTAAACATCAAAGAGCTCAATCTGAAGGTTGTTGGTGAGTGGCATAGCATCTCTTGTATTTATGTTTCCGTGCCTTTGACATGGCCCACATCTTCTGATATATTGCCTTGTGTCTTCATACATTGTAGGCCAATAGAATCCACATTGCTAGATCTTTGAATGTGTACGGAATGCTCCATAATGACCTCCGTATGGTGATGAATGGCATCTGTCGATGATCTTCCACCCTTCCTCAGTGGTCACACACCTTCTGAGTAAGCCATCAGCGCATACTCGGAAGAGGTATGGCTCATCCCATATGTGTGAACGACTTTCTTGAATAAGCTTCTTCTTGTTCGCTCCTGGTGGTACATACCCTGAAACCATAAAATTAACAATATCTGCATACCAGGGGTCAGACCTGTTGATTCCATAGAGCATGTCGTCCCGGAGTGAATCATTAATGGGTGTTTCCTATGGATCCTTAAAGTGCATTCTAGACAAGTGATCAGCAACAGAATTTTCTACTCCCTTTTTATCTTTTATTTCTAAGTCAAATTCTTGGAGTAACAAGATCCATCTAATTAGGCGAGGTTTAGCAATAAATGAAAAATCTTTTATGAATCTGCGATAAAAACCAGCATGGCCAAGAAAGCTTCGAATTCCTTTTATATTCACAGGTGGAGGTAGTTGTTCTATTACTTCAATTTTAGCTTTATCTACCTCAATACCTCTTTCAGACACTAGGTGTCCTAGCACTATTCCTTTCCTAACCATAAAATGACATTTTTCCTAGTTAAGGACTAAGTGCTTTTCTTTGCATCTTTGCAAAACCTTGTCTAAGTTTTCAAGACAATTATCAAAAGTTTTTCCATAAACAGAAAAATCATCCATAATCATATCAGAAAATATAGACATCATGCATCTTTGAAAAGAAGCTGGTGCATTACATAGCCCAAAAGACATTCTACGATAAGCATAAGTTCCGTATGGACAGGTAAAAGTGGTTTTGCTTTGATCATCAGGATGGATCGGGATCTGGTGGTACCCTGAATATCCATCTAAGAAACAGAAGAATGAATGGTTGCTAACCGCTCTAACATCTCATCTATAAAAGGTAAAGGAAAGTGATCCTTTTTCGTGGCTTTATTCAGTTTTCTATAGTCAATGCACATCCGCCACCCTGTGACGGTGCGTTGCGGAATTAGCTCGTTCTTCTTATTTGTAACAACAGTCATGCCTCCCTTTTTAGGCACAACTTGAACAGGGCTCACCCACTCACTATGCGGCACAGGATATATAATCTCTGCATGCAGCAACTTTATAACTTCCTTTTTAACTACTTCTCTCATCGCGTTGTTGAGTCTACGTTGGGGTTCCCGAGAAGGTGAAACAGAAGGATTTGTCGGAATGCGATGGGTGCAAATCATAGGACTGATTCCTGTAAGATCTTGGAGTGAGTAGCCAAAGACTGAGTGATGTTTTTCTAAAATGGTCATTAATCGCAGAGTTTGTTCCTGAGTGAGTTTATTACTAATGATCACAGGAAACTCTGGATTATTGTTTAGGAAAGCATAGATAAGACCGGGTGGTAAAGTTTTAAGCTCTATAGGAGGTCTGGGTGTTTCTGCAAACTCATCTAAAGGTTTAGGTTCAGAAGGTTCAGCTTCCTCTTCTATGAAGAAAGGGGCTTCTTCTTCTAAGTCTGATTCATTTAAAAGCTCTAGAGACGCAGCTTTTACCTCTTCCATAGGATCAGGCAAAAGAGATGACTCGATCTTATTATTCAAGGAGTGAGAAATTGTCATAGGGAATTTAAAATCCTTTCCAAAAGAAATGTGTAGCTTTCCAGTTTGACCTTCATAAAGGAGTCTTCTAAATGGTTGTCCTATCAACAGGTCGAAGTCCCATGTATCAAAGATATAAAAGTTCAAATGAATCATGGAGCCTTCTACCATAAAGGGTAGGACATTCACAATTCCAAGACTGGGGACCAATCGTCCCGAAGATTCCTTCATGAACTTTGTTGTGGGGGTTAAAATTAATTTTCCAAATAATTTAAGTGCAAAAGCTTCAGACATGATATTGATCCCCACAACAGGATTATAGAGAGCATCAAATTGATCAGAATCATAAGCACAGCGTATAGTGATAGGAGGTGTATCCAAACGGATCACTTCAGAGGAAAGCTCTGACTCCTCCAACCATTCGCTACTCATGACTAAGATAAGCTCTCTCAATTGATATTCACTTGGTAAACAAATGCTATAATGGCCGCTTTGGGGTTTGTCTATAGAATGGTAGTTTGAAATGTTTCCAAAATCGGTAAAAAGATCGGATTCTATATCCAGCATGAAATCAGGTGGTGGAATTTCTTCCTTTTGTGGCTCAAAACTTGGGATAGCTGAAGTAGGTGAAGAATTCGGCAGAGTGTCTACTTCGGCTTCGTAGGTTTCATCATGGAGGGTATTATCCATCTCAGCTTCTAGGATTCTATCTAGGATCGCTCTAGCTTCATCAGTAGGGATACGAAAGAAAGAACCTCTAGACATTGTATGTAGCATTTGTTTATGATCTTTCTGAAGACCTCGAAAGAAATGAAAAAGGAGAATAGGGTCTTCAATATTGAGTTTTGGACCAGATTCTAAAAGATCAGAAAAACATTTCCAGGATTTTCCCAAAGTTTCATTTTCTTTTTGTTTAAAAGATAGAACTTCGAGTCTAAGGTCAGCGATACGATCGAGGGAATAAAAATCTAAACAGAAGTTGGCTCGTAAGACTCCCCATTCACCTCGTTGTTGACTTACCTTCTGACTATACCATCGTCTAGCTTCTCCTCTTAAGGAAAAAGGAAAAAGCTTCCAACGTAAAGTCTTATCAGAAATGCCTTCAATGCGAAGACAATCGCATGTTTGCTCAAAATCTCTAATATGAAGGTAAGGATTTTCGTCTTCCTTTCCCGAAAAGGATAGGTTCTCAATCATGGCAATTAACCTTGAACTTAACCTATACTGAGATGTTTGGATAGGCTGTGATGACTCCCATGGTAAAAGGTCAGTTTCCGAAGGTGTTGCAAATTGATAGATTGATTTAGAATCTTGGTTCTCCATAAGGTAAGAATAAAGAAAAGATAAGGAATAAAAAGATAAAGAAAGATAAAAGTATAGGTACAAGCTAGTAGTAAGATTCAAGGTTATCTCAGCAAACCGTCTTTCTCCCCGGCAACGGCGCCAGAAATGCTTGTTGATATTTGGTAACGCAATTAGGAAATGATCCGCAAGCGCACGGATATCGGTGAGCACTTCACCCGGGATGTTATCCAGAGTATCGTATTTATTTTTTTACCACTAGGAGAAAGCGTGCATCTGACTAACCAAATCTATTACTACTAACCTTTAGGCTACAACCACTGTGATTTGATGTGAGCGATGTATAGAGAAGACTGCAACTGCACTCTCGTTCTAACCTTGGTAAGGATGATCTACTGCTCTATTGGGGAGGCTCACGGAATCTAGACACCTCAAAGGATGTTCGACCCGCACCTATAAACCCTATCAATCCTGCTAACGGGATATGGAATACAAAGGTAGCTACGGAAATGTCACGTTCCTCGCTACTACCACGGTCCGGCTAGACAGGGGATATCTATGAGTATCCTAGCCCAAACACCACGTTTACGCTAGAGATGATTACTCTAAACTCTACGCGAAGAGATTAAAGTAAACTCATAAACCAAAGAACAATAAAACAAAGAACTTACTAGAATTTAGAAGTCGAAATACTGAAGAATCCTAGGAGCAAGCCTCAGGTTAGGAGAACTTGATCCCACAGGTACAACCTTGAAGTAGTCACCGACAGGCCGGGCTTCCTTCGATCTATACCTCCACTCTATCTCTCTCAATCTAGAAGAACTAAGTCTAATCTCACATTGGATGCTAAGCCCTAATGAGGTGGGAACCCTAAGGGAACCTCTCTCTCTGAATCCTCTCTGGAAACTATGAAAATAATGGACTTGGATTCTCCTCTCCAGGGGCCAGGGGTCCTGCTTATATAGTCCCTTCAAGTGAACCTGGGCCGTCGGATCAAACCGACATTAATCGCACGGTTTTCCTTGATCCTTTAGGTCGGTGGGGCATAATCCGTGAGACTCATCCTGATTGGTTGCAGACCTAGGGCGGGCGCCCCAGGGTCCAGGGCGGGCGCCCTGGTCCCGGGCCCGTTCGGCCTCCCGTTCGATCCCGTGGCTTCTGGAGTCTTCTAGATGATAGAAAATCGGTGAACACGTTAATATCTCTATGTAATTCCGACGTGTGGGCCTTTCCTTTGTATTTCCTGATAACCCCCTGCAGAAACAGATAAACAACAAAACTCGTGGAATTCTGTCAGATCAAACCCTAATTCCAGGTGTTGCTTGCATATAGGTCCTTTTCCTTATTTATTGGATAATTAAAATTGATACTTAAGAACCGTCAACAACACCCTAAACGATTTCAAATCAAAAAGTTGTCAACTACAAAGTTTCATAACTTTTCGAGATCAACAACTTTTATTTTGGTAGTTTCATCGTCCGAGGTCATTTAGGACCGGTCGGCCAGTGGGCGGCCGACAGGCCTATTTGCCCGATATGGCCCACAAGATGATTTCAAATCAAAAAGTCGTCAGCTACAAAGTTTAATAATTTTTTATGATCTACCACTTTCGTTTTGGTAGTTTCTCCGACCGAGGTCATTTAGGACGTGTCGGTCACCGACCGGCCTATTTGCCCGATGTGGCCCACGTGACAATTTCAAATCAAAAAGTTGTCATCAACGATGTCGCGGCATTTTTCGCGCGAAAATCACGCGCTTTGCGCTAGCGAGGATTTGAACCCGCGTCCTCCCAACGCGCGTAGCCTCTTCTACCATTGCACCTCGTGCTCACATGTGCTGATAATGGATTTTGGTTCACCACATATTATACTAAACTGAGCATAATTTGATTGTTTAACACCCTAAACGATTTCAAGTGAAAAAGTTATCAACTGCAAAGTTTCATAACTTTTCGAGATCAACAACTTTCATTTTGGTAGTTTCTCCATCCGAGGTCATTTAGGACCTGTCGTCTAGTGGGCGGCCGATAGGCCTATTTGCCCAATATGGCCCACAAGATGATTTCAAATCAAAAAGTTGTCAACTGCAAAGTTTCATAACTTTTCGAGATCTACAACTTTTGTTTTGGTAGTTTCTCCATCTGAGGTCATTTAGGACCTGTCGGCCAATGGGCGGCCGACAGGCCTATTTGCCCGATATGGCCTATGTTGACGGTCCTTAAGTACCAAATATAGTTATCAAATAAATAAAGAAAAGGATCCAAATGCAACCAACACCTAGACTTAGGGTTTTATCTGACAGAATTCCACGAGTTTTGGTGTTTGTCTGTTTCTGCAGGGGGTTATCAGAAAATATGGAGGAAAGGCCCACACGTCGGGTTTACATAGAGATAATAACGTGTTCACCGATTTTCTATCATCTAGAAGACTCCAGAAGCCAGGAGATCGAACGGGAGGCCGAACGGGCCCGGAGGCAGGGCGCCCGCCCTGCTCCCTAGGGCGCCCGCCCTGGCCTGAGAGCCAATCAGGCTCCGTCTCGCGGATTATGCTCCACCGACCTAAGGGATCAAGGAAAACCATGCGATTAATGTCGGTTTGATCCGACGGCCCACGTTTACTTGAGGGGGCTATATAAGTAGGACCCCTGGCCCCTGGAGGAGGCACTCCCTCATTCTCAATTCTTCAAACCCTAATCTCAGGAGGAGAGTCTCTGATCAAGCCCTAGAGCCACCACATCAACTAGATCTCTAGTATAGCATAGCTACATAGGATTAGAACTAGAAGGAGTCAATCTTCGATTGGTTTCCGAATCTGTCAAGAGGATTCTTGGTAATTCCTCTACTGTTCTTCATTGTTCATCTTTGTTCTTCAATATTATGAATACAACTTTGTTCTATTTCAATATATTGATTATGACTATGCTCTACTTGTTTATGTTTGCAATTATATTGTTCTTAGTTTATCGTAGTTATACGCTTGGCTTAGTTAGATTGGAATTATATACATGTTTAGGATCGTATAGCGTTTATCCATCGGATCCATGGGTAAATGATAAATATTGTGTAGGCGTGGTGCTTAGACCGTATTTATCTGCGATTGCACCTTATATGCCGGATCGTGGGGTGGTCCGCGATGGTGACAGCTTCGTTGGTTCTTATATAGTCCCCCTCCCGTGTGTAAGGCAGGCAGAGCAACATTATTACGGGGGAGTGATTGCTATGTTTCTCATCTTCCTTGATAATATCACTATGCATGGGCGTAGTCCTTTCTCGCAATGATTGCCAAGTGTACTTGCACTAACTATGATATGCTAGACTTTATAGTTAAGAATAACTTAGGAAATATCCTTATAGTTCGTCCTAATACCATGCTAATGACTTGCTAGAATATCTGTTGAGGTGCTTATCATTATTATATGTGGCTAGCTGATCAGATTAATTATCTTTGTCACCATTCATACTTTATCTATATTTTATGTGACACTTACCCCTGTATGCAAGAGATAGATGAATGCTCTCACTTATACATGCAATGATTGATACTCATTCCTATATTCCATTCCATAATCAACATTGATGTTAGTAATCCCTTCCCAGTGGTAAAAATATAAATAACGATACCTGGAATACTTCCTGGTTAAAATGCTACATCGGTATTAATCTGTGCGCTTGCAGATCTTATTTATTATTTATTTAGAAGAGCAGTTGCATATGTCAATACCGTGTCTCTCATGTCATGCTGGGGATGACAACTTGGCTTAAGTGGCATGAGGGATAGGTTCGGCATTTTTGGCGCCGTTATCAGAATTAGAAAACTAAGTCTACTTTTGGTAATGACGTTAAGAATGCCCAACAAGCATTTTTGGCGCCGTTGCCGGGGAAGGTTGATTTACTAACAAGGAATGAATATGGAATTTGAGTCATCATTCGCATCATTAAGTGATTGAGATCATCAATTCTCCCATACAGATTTACCCCTGTATTTTTCCATTCTTATTGTTTTGTAGGGTGATGTATGAATAGAGGACATCTTCCAGAAAATTTTGTTGACAACCCCGAAGCATTAATCAGAAAGGCAAGAGCCAAGCTCAAGAAGTCAACACTTCGACGCAACACTTCATCCAATTCAGAAGACCGCCGAAGTTTCATCCGGAATTTGTCAACAGAGTTTGCAGCCATGGCGAACAAGACGATCCGCGAGTTCTCAGCTCCCACTACGGACAACATCCGCACTGGACCTGCCGCGGCCATCGACAAGAACCTTGAGCTCAAGCCAGGGCTCATCAACATGGTACAAGCCAACCAGTTTTGTGGGAAGCCGCACAAAGATGCAAGTGCTCATCTCCAACACTTCCTGGAGATTTGCAGCACATTCACTTTATTAGATGTTCCCAGAGACGCCATACTACTTCGCCTTTTCCCATTCTCACTATTGGGGAGAGCGAAGCAGTGGTTCTACGCGACGAAGGATAAGAACACTACGTGGGCACTCTGCTCTACGAACTTTCTGGCTAAGTTCTTTCCCATGGGCAAGACCAATGCTCTCCGTGGGAAGATTACAAGTTTTCAGCAACAACATGATGAATCCGTTCCAGAAGCATGGGAGTGCTTTCAAGATTACATCCTAGAATGTCCCCATCATGGAATGTAGAGCTGGCTACTTATGCAGACTTTCTATCATGGGCTCATCACTAGTGCTCGTGAGACCATGGATGCTGCAGCTGGAGGCGCATTTCTATCACTCACCATACCACAAGCTACAGCCCTTGTGGAGAAGATGGCGTCCAACCAAGGTTGGAACGAAGAGAGGACTCAAACACGCAAGAAGGGTGGAGGTATGCACCAGCTCAAGGAGGTAGACATGCTGTCTACAAAGCTAGACCTACTCATGAAAAAGCTCGATGACAAAGCTGGAGACAAAAGAGAAGTCATGAACGTCTACGACTCTCACATGACTTGTGAGGAATGTGGAGACACTGGACACTCAGGCAATCACTGCCCTGAGATGCTTGAGGATGCAAGGTACATCAACAACAACAACAACTACAACCGTCCTCAACAAAATCAAGGTTGGAATCAACAGAGGCCTAACTACTCAGGTAACTACTCAGGTAATTATCAAGGTAATAACTCTTACAACAACAATAATAATTTTCCACCCCTGAGAGAGTTAGTGTCTAATCAAGGAAAGCTAATGGATAACTTGTCTAAGAAATTGGCATCCAATGATAAAATACTAGAAAACATAAATAATAGAATGGATAATTTCTCTACTGCCATCAAAAACCAAATTAGCTTTAATAAAATGATTGAATCTCAGTTAAATCAAATAGCTGCTGTTGTTCCTGCTACTAACCCCGGTATACAATCACAACCGGAAGGATTAGAATCTGCAAATCTTGTAGACATGTTTGATGCAGGTAACTATTGGAGTAATCCCGCTGTCGGAGTACATAATGACCTTCTGCCAGTCAAGAGAGACGATCCAGGACGCCCCGTCATCCCGATCTCCATCGGCATGGTGGACTTCCCAGAAGCACTCTGCGACTTTGGCTCCAGCATCAACATTATGCCCAGGGTACTCTATGAAAAATTCTTTCCATATCCTTTATCAGAAACAACTATGTGTTTGCAGCTTGCAGATCGGACACTAAGCTTTCCTAAAGGAATATTAAAGAACATGTGTGTCCGAGTTGGTACCTCGTACGCTCCAGCTAATTTCGTGGTGATAGAGACCAGGTCCGATGAGAGGTCACCAGTTATTCTGGGAAGGCCATTTCTGAACACCTCGGGAGCTGTCATCTATGCCAGCGCTGCAAAGATCAACTTCAACATCAAGGGGAGGAAGGAGACGTTTTCCTTCAAGAACAAGATTACACAAATCCCAGAGCAACCCCAACATGAACCAAGGAAGAGGACCAACAGGAGGATCAAGCAGAACAAGAACAACCAAGGATGGACCGAATCAGCTAAGATGGTCACAGCAGTTCAAGGAGGTCAAGATGGTCGACTCAAGTTGCCCTTCCTGAACAAGAAGGATGACCCAGGTATGCCAAGCATTGAGTGCTCAATCAATGGATACTCCTTTCAGAAGGCGCTCTGCGACACTGGATCAGGCGTCAACATAATGGCCACAGTCACCTATCAGCTCTTGTATGGAACCATGCCCTTAAAACCAACATACACTCAGCTCCAGATGGCAGATCAGACATCCCGAAAGGTCGAAGGTATAGTAACCGATGTCCCTGTTAAAATTAACGATCATTTTGTCCATACAGACTTTCAGGTCATTGACATGGGAGACGACGAGTACGATCCACCCATCATCCTAGGAAGACCGTTCCTAGGCACCGTCAAAGCAATCATCTACATTGGAACCGGAGAAGTCCATATGCATTTCCCCTCTGAGAAGGTACGCCGCTACTTTAATGACCCTAACTATATAGTTGAAGATTCTAAGCAGGTCAGGACAAGAAGAAGGCGACGTAACCGTAACCAAAGGAGGCAAACCATCAAGGACGTATGGGCAGACTATGAAGGAGAGGTCATAAGGCCCGAGGATACACAACAGGAGACCGAAGCACCAAGTCGGGTATGGAAAGCGAAGACAGTTACACAAGAAGAGGAGGCGCTGCCGGAACCACCGTCTACGCCACCCAAATCCCAGGACAACTAAGAAGAAAAGAAGTCCTGTTCGGAGGACTTAAAAACACCGAACACCGTGCCAAGAGGTAAACTTGGTAGTTATCATTTTCCCTTTTATTATTGCTCAGTTAATCATGTTCATTCTGTCTTAAAAAAAATGTTAAAAACGGTAAGCCCCATGTGAGTATGCGAGTGGCATAAAACCCATAAGTACATTCACTGTGGTGGCATAAAAAAATAATAATAATATATATTTTTTCTGTTCTATAAAAATGAAAATAAAAATAGAGAGTGACATTTATCAAGGAAGCTCAAACATGATAAAGGCTAGATATTTATGCTAACACTTAATCAAGTTCCACGAAGCTTTGTTGTCTATTTGAGCTCCACAGAATTCAGGAAGACTAGTAGATGGAGGACATCCTAATCGTTGTCAGGGTGCTGCCGACATTCAAATACACCTCTGCACCTGCTAGCTACATCAGAAGAAATTACGTCAAGATCCAGCTTGGGGGAGAGCACCCCCATTTATCCCGATAAGTATTTTTATCTACATTTATACCTATGCTTTATTAAAATAAAAAGATGCATAATCATGAAAACCCAAATAAATATTTTGTGTTTATATATATTTGCTTAGTTTAATAAATAAATAAAGTAGCTATGCTAAACTGAATCTTGAAAATAAAACTCTAGCATGGATATGATGAATAGTTGCTCTGCCTAATTTTCAAATTTGTTTTCTCTCTAGTTTAGACATAACTGTTATAATTTAAAACTGGCTCTAAACCTGAACTAGTGGGAAGAGAACTTGATCTGAAGTCTAAGTTGTTAGCGGATATGATATGGGAAGGTTGAGCTGCTGTTTATCTATTCCTAGAGATGCTAGAATTCTGGAGAATTTTATCTTTGAAAATCTTTAAAATGTTGCATGATGAGTTCCTGTATGATGAGAGTTTAAATTCCTACCACAGCCATATATACATGCTTGTTAGAATAAGAGCCGCACTTTTACTACTTACTGCTTATGGGCATTGAGTGTGGTCAAGCTGTGTAGACCCTTAGGAACTTGTCATGTGGTTAAAATCAAGATTCACTTGCACGTTCACTCATACATGCTGCTTCTACTCCGGAAGTACGCATCCACATATATCCACTCATTTCCATCTCCAGATTCACCCAAAATTATTCTACTCCTGACCCGGGAGAGAATAGCCAAAAACATTATCCCATTCCTGTTATTCCCTGTGAAGTTAATGCTCAAGTCATTTCTACTACCACTTGCTATATTTTCAAAAGAGGGAGATTGCTCTAAAAAAAATAAAAAATATATATAAATACGAGGAAATAAAAAGGAGCAAGTGCTCGGAACCTCGAAGAAAGAAAAAGTGAGACGAGAGGTAAAAATGGACAAGTGTCCGACAGTAGAATTAGGGGTACAAGATACCCACCTGAAAGAAAAAAAAATAATAGAGCATCTCATTCCCCTCAAAAGTTTTAAAAAGCAAGAAAGGTATGTATTCCCTCAAAAAGAGCATTAGACTTTTGTTATCACCATACACCACTCATTCACCACACATGCACATCTTGATTTGACTTATTGACTTGTTTCTCTGGATCCATGGTTTGACTATGCAATAAATGTTCTATGAGTATGTATACTGTATCTTCCACCTATGAGCTCCAGATATCAAAGCCTTATTAGAGTAGGGTGAGAGAGAAGGCAATGTCACTATGCCTTATACCATAAATACCACATACTTTGAGAGAGAAGGCATATACCATTACTGCCTTGGTAAGGATCCAGAAATACCACAAAAGAGAGACCCGAGAAAGTCATACAAGGAATCTCTGAGTTTTATTTGAAAAAATTTGCAAAAAACTCCAGAGCTATAGCTGATCAAGAATAAGAGACATGGCGTTTGACTAGACCGTTCTATCTTTTAACCACTCAAGATGCAGGTGACGGTTGCAAGCCCCATGGTGAAAGGTAAAATGAGTAAGTTTTAAGTCTTGACAGTTTACTCTAACTCAGGGATGAGACCTTATTTGAAAGTATATGTACCGTCAACGTTCAAAGGCGTTGCAGCAACTCCTGATCCATAATGAGTATATCCTTGCTCAGGGACGAGCAAGAGGTAAGCTTCGGGGAGTTTGTTGACGGTCCTTAAGTACCAAATATAGTTATCAAATAAATAAAGAAAAGGATCCAAATGCAACCAACACCTAGACTTAGGGTTTTATCTGACAGAATTCCATGAGTTTTGGTGTTTGTCTGTTTCTGCAGGGGGTTATCAGAAAATACGGAGGAAAGGCCCACACGTCGGGTTTACATAGAGATAATAACGTGTTCACCGATTTTCTATCATCTAGAAGACTCCAGAAGCCACGAGATCGAACGGGAGGCCGAACGGGCCCGGAGGCAGGGCGCCCGCCCTGCTCCCTAGGGCGCCCGCCCTGGCCTGAGAGCCAATCAGGCTCCGTCTCGCGGATTATGCTCCACCGACCTAAGGGATCAAGGAAAACCGTGCGATTAATGTCGGTTTGATCCGACGGCCCACGTTCACTTGAGGGGGCTATATAAGCAGGACCCCTGGCCCCTGAAGGAGGCACTCCCTCATTCTCAATTCTTCAAACCCTAATCTCAGGAGGAGAGTCTCTGATCAAGCCCTAGAGCCACCACATCAACTAGATCTCTAGTATAGCATAGCTACATAGGATTAGAACTAGAAGGAGTCAATCTTCGATTGGTTTCCGGATCTGTCAAGAGGATTCTTGGTAATTCCTCTACTGTTCTTCATTGTTCATCTTTGTTCTTCAATATTATGAATACAACTTTATTCTATTTCAATATATTGATTATGACTATGCTCTACTTGTTTATGTTTGCAATTATATTGTTCTTAGTTTATCGTAGTTATACGCTTGGCTTAGTTAGATTGGAATTATATACATGTTTAGGATCGTATAGCGTTTATCCATCGGATCCATGGGTAAATGATAAATATTGTGTAGGTGTGGTGCTTAGACCGTATTTATCTGCGATTGCACCTTATATGCCGGATCGTGGGGTGGTCCGCGATGGTGACAGCTTCGTTGGTTCTTATATAGTCCCCCTCCCGTGTGTAAGGCAGGCAGAGCAACATTATTACGGGGGAGTGATTGCTATGTTTCTCATCTTCCTTGATAATATCACTATGCATGGGCGTAGTCCTTTCTCGCAATGATTGCCAAGTGTACTTGCACTAACTATGATATGCTAGACTTTATAGTTAAGAATAACTTAGGAAATATCCTTATAGTTCGTCCTAATACCATGCTAATGACTTGCTAGAATATCTGTTGAGGTGCTTATCATTATTATATGTGGCTAGCTGATCAGATTAATTATCTTTGTCACCATTCATACTTTATCCATATTTTATGTGACACTTACCCCTGTATGCAAGAGATAGATGAATGCTCTCACTTATACATGCAATGATTGATACTCATTCCTATATTCCATTCCATAATCAACATTGATGTTAGTAATCCCTTCCCAGTGGTAAAAATATAAATAACGATACCTGGAATACTTCCCGGTTAAAATGCTACATCGGTATTAATCTGTGCGCTTGCAGATCTTATTTATTATTTATTTAGAAGAGCAGTTGCATATGTCAATACCGCGTCTCTCATGTCATGCTGGGGATGACAACTTGGCTTAAGTGGCATGAGGGATAGGTTCGGCATTTTTGGCGCCGTTATCAGAATTAGAAAACTAAGTCTACTTTTGGTAATGACGTTAACAATGCCCAACAGCCCACAAGATGATTTCAAATCAAAAAGTCGTAAATTAAAAAGTTTCATAATTTTTTATGATCTATGTTGACGGTCCTTAAGTACCAAATATAGTTATCAAATAAATAAAGAAAATGATCCAAATGCAACCAACACCTAGACTTAGGGTTTTATCTGACAGAATTCCACGAGTTTTGGTGTTTGTCTGTTTCTGCAGGGGGTTATCAGAAAATACGGAGGAAAGGCCCACACGTCGGGTTTACATAGAGATACTAACGTGTTCACCTATTTTCTATCATCTAGAAGACTCCAGAAGCCACGAGATCGAACGGGAGGCCGAACGGGCCCGGAGGCAGGGCGCCCGCCCTGCTCCCTAGGGCGCCCGCCCTGGCCTGAGAGCCAATCAGGCTCCGTCTCGCGGATTATGCTCCACCGACCTAAGGGATCAAGGAAAACTGTGCGATTAATGTCGGTTTGATCCGACGGCCCACGTTCACTTGAGGGGGCTATATAAGCAGGACCCCTGGCCCCTGGAGGAGGCACTCCCTCATTCTCAATTCCTCAAACCCTAATCTCAGGAGGAGAGTCTCTGATCAAGCCCTAGAGCCACCACATCAACTAGATCTCTAGTATAGCATAGCTACATAGGATTAGAACTAGAAGGAGTCAATCTTCGATTGGTTTCCGGATCTGTCAAGAGGATTCTTGGTAATTCCTTTACTGTTCTTCATTGTTCATCTTTGTTCTTCAATATTATGAATACAACTTTGTTCTATTTCAATATATTGATTATGACTTTGCTCTACATCGGTATTAATCTGTGCGCTTGCAGATCTTATTTATTATTTATTTAGAAGAGCAGTTGCATATTTCAATACCGCGTCTCTCATGTCATGCTGGGGATGACAACTTGGCTTAAGTGGCATGAGGGATAGGTTTGGCATTTTTGGCGCCGTTATCAGAATTAGAAAACTAAGTCTACTTTTGGTAATGACGTTAAGAATGCCCAACAATCTACAACTTTCATTTCGGTAGTTTCTCCGACCGAGATCATTTAGGACCTGTCGGCCAGTGGGCGGCCGACATGCCTATTTGCCCCATATGGCCCACAAGATGATTTCAAATCAAAAAGTCATCAACTACAAAGTTTCATAAATTTTTAAGATCTACAACTTTCATTTTGGTAGTTTCTCAGTCCGAGGCCATTTAGGACGTGTCGGTCACCGACCGGCCTATTTGCCCGACGTGGCCCACATGACGATTTCAAATCAAAAAGTTGTCATCGATGTCGTGACGTTTTTCGCGCGAAAATCACGCGCTTTGCGCCAGCGAGGATTTGAACCCGCGTCCTCCCAACGCACGTAGCCTCCTCTACCACTGCACCTCGTGCTCACATGTGCCGATAATGGATTTTGGTTCCCCACATATTATACTAAACTGAGCATAATTTGATTGTTTAACACCCTAAACGATTTCAAATGAAAAAGTTGTCAACTGCAAAGTTTCATAACTTTTCGAGATCAACAACTTTCATTTTGGTAGTTTCTCCATCCGAGGTCATTAAGGACCTATCGGCCAGTGGGCGGCTGACAGGCCTATTTGCCTAATATGGCCCACGAGATGATTTCAAATCAAAAAGTCGTCAACTACAAAGTTTTATAAATTTTTGGGATCTACAACTTTCATTTTGGTAGTTTCTCCGTCCGAGGTCATTTAGGACCTGTCGGCCAGTGGGTGGCCGAGAGGCCTATTTGCCCGATATGGCCCACAAATTGATTTCAAATCAAAAAGTCGTCAACTACAAAGTTTCATAATTTATTATGATCTACAACTTTCGTTTCGGTAGTTTATCCGACCGAGGTCATTTAGGACGTGTCGGTCACCGAGCGGCCTATTTGCCCGATGTGGCCCACGTGACGATTTCAAATCAAAAAGTTGTCATCTACGATGTCGCGGCATTTATCGCGCGAAAATCACGCGCTTTGCACTAGCGAGGATTCGAACCCGCGTCCTCCCAACGCACGTAGCCTCCTTTACCACTGCACCTCGTGCTCACATGTGCCGATAATGGATTTTGGTTCCCCACATATTATACTAAACTGAGCATAATTTGATTGTTTAACACCCTAAAGGATTTCAAATGAAAAAGTTATCATCTGCAAAGTTTCATAACTTTTCGAGATCAACAACTTTTATTTTGGTAGTTTCTCCATCCGAGGTCATTTAGGACCTGTCGTCCGGTGGGCGGCTGATAGGCCTATTTGCCTGATATGGCCCACAAGATGATTTCAAATCAAAAAGTCGTCAACTACAAAGTTTCATAATTTTTTATGATCTACAACTTTCATTTCGGTAGTTTCTCCGACCGAGGTCATTTAGGACGTGTCGGTCACCGACCGGCCTATTTGCCCGATGTGGCCCACGTGACGATTTCAAATCAAAAAGTTGTCATCTACGATGTCACGGCATTTTTCGCGCGAAAATCACGTGCTTTGCGCCAGCGAGGATTCGAACCCGCGTCCTCCCAATGCACGTAGCCTCCTTTACCACTGAACCTCGTGCTCACATGTGCCGATAATGGATTTTGGTTCCCCACATATTATACTAAACTGAGCATAATTTGATTGTTTAACACCCTAAACGATTTCAAATGAAAAAGTTGTCAACTGCAAAGTTTCATAACTTTTCGAGATCAACAACTTTTATTTTGGTAGTTTCTCCATCCGAGGTCATTTAGGACCTGTCGTCCGGTGGGCGGCCGATAGGCCTATTTGCCCGATATGGCCCACAAGATGATTTCAAATCAAAAAGTCGTCAACTACAAAGTTTCATAATTTTTTATGATCTATAATTTTCATTTTGGTAGTTTCTCCGACCGAGGTCATTTAGGACGTGTCGGTCACCGACCGGCCAATTTGCCCGATGTGGCCCACGTGACGATTTCAAATCAAAAAGTTGTCCTCAATGATGTCGCGGCATTTTTCGCGCGAAAATCACGCGCTTTGCGCCAGCGAGGATTCGAACCCGCGTCCTCCCAACGCGCGTAGCCTCCTCTACCACTGCACCTCGTGCTCACATGTGCCGATAATGGATTTTGGTTCCCCACATATTATACTAAACTGAGCATAATTTGATTGTTTAACACCCTAAACGATTTCAAGTGAAAAAGTTATCAACTGCATAGTTTCATAACTTTTCGAGATCAACAACTTTCATTTTGGTAGTTTCTCCATCCGAGGTCATTTAGGACCTGTCGTCTGGTGGGCGGCCGACAGGCCTATTTGCCCGATATGGCCCACAAGAAGATTTCAAATCAAAAAGTTGTCAACTGCAAAGTTTCATAACTTTTCGAGACCTATAACTTTCGTTTTGGTAGTTTCTCCGTCTGAGATCATTTAGGACCTGTCGGCCAGTGGGCGGCCGACAGGCCTATTTGCCCTATATGGCCCAAAAGATGATTTCAAATCAAAAAGTCGTAAATTAAAAAGTTTAATAATTTTTTATGATCTACAACTTTCATTTCGGTAGTTTCTCCGACCGAGGTCATTTAGGACCTGTCGGCCAGTGGGCGGCCGACAGGCCTATTTGCCCCATATGGCCCACAAGATGATTTCAAATCAAAGAGTCGTTAACTACAAAGTTTCATAAATTTTTATGATCTACAACTTTCATTTTGGTAGTTTCTCGGTCCGAGGACATTTTGGACGTGTCGGTCACCGACCGGCCTATTTGCCCGACGTGGCCCACATGACGATTTCAAATCAAAAAGTTGTCATCGATGTCGCGACATTTTTCGCGCGAAAATCACGCGCTTTGCGCCAGCGAGGATTTGAACCCGCGTCCTCCCAACGCGCGTAGCCTCCTCTACCACTGCACCTCGTGCTCACATGTACCGATAATGGATTTTGGTTCCCCACATATTATACTAAACTGAGCATAATTTGATTGTTTAACACCCTAAACGATTTCAAATGAAAAAGTTGTCAACTGCAAAGTTTCATAACTTTTCGAGATCAACAACTTTCATTTTGGTAGTTTCTCCATCCGAGGTCATTTAGCACCTGTCGTCCGGTGGGCGGCCGCAGGCCAATTTGCCCGATATGGCCCACAAGATGATTTCAAATCAAAACGTTGTCAACTGCAAAGTTTCATAACTTTTTGAGATCTACAACTTTCATTTTGGTAGTTTCTCCGTCTGAGGTCATTTAGGACCTGTCGGCCAGTGGGCGGCCGACAGGCCTATTTGCCCGATATGGCCCACAAGATTATTTCAAATCAAAAAGTCGTCAACTACAAAGTTTCATAATTTTTTATGATCTACAACTTTCATTTTGGTAGTTTCTCCGTCCGAGGTCATTTAGGACGTGTCGGTCACCGACTGGCCTATTTGCCCGATGTGGCCCACATGACGATTTCAAATCAAAAAGTTGTCATCTAAGATGTCGCGGCATTTTTCGCACGAAAATCACGCGCTTTGCGCCAGCGAGGATTCGAACCCATGTCCTCCCAACGTGCGTAGCCTCCTCTACCACTGCACCTCGTGCTCACATGTGCCGATAATGGATTTTGGTTCCCCACATATTATACTAAACTAAGCATAATTTGATTGTTTAACACCCAAAATGATCTCAAATGAAAAAGTTGTCAAATGCAAAGTTTCATAACTTTTCGAGATCAACAACTTTCATTTTGGTAGTTTCTCCATCCGAGATCATTTAGGACCTGTCGTCCGGTGGGCGGCCGACAGGCCTATTTGCCCAATATGGCCTACAAGATAATTTCAAATCAAAAAGTTGTCAACTGCAAAGTTTCATCACTTTTCGAGATCTACAACTTTCATTTTGGTAGTTTCTCCATCTGAGGTCATTTAGGACCTGTTGGCCAGTGGGCGGCCGACAGGCCTATTGGCCCAATATGGCCCACAAGATGATTTCAAATCAAAAAGTTGTCAACTACAAAGTTTCATATTTTTTTATGATCTACAACTTTCATTTTGGTAGTTTCTCCGTCCGAGGTCATTTAGGATGTGTCGATCACCGACCGGCCTATTCGCCCGATGTGGCCCACATGACGTTTTCAAATCAAAAAGTTGTCATCTACGATGTCGCGGCATTTTTCGCGCGAAAATCACGCGCTTTGCGCCAGCGAGGATTCGAACCCATGTCCTCCCAACGCGCGTAGCCTCGTCTACCACTGCACCTCGTGCTCACATGTGCCGATAATGGATTTTGGTTCCCCACATATTATACTAAACTGAGCATAATTTGATTGTTTAACACCCTAAACGATTTCAAATGAAAAAGTTGTCAACTGCAAAGTTTCATAATTTTTCAAGATCAACAACTTTCATTTTGGTAGTTTCTCCATCCGAGGTCATTAAGGACCTGTCGGCCGGTGGGCGGCTGATAGGCCTATTTGCCTGATATGGCCCACGAGATGATTTCAAATCAAGTCGTCAACTACAAAGTTTTATAAATTTTTGGGATCTACAACTTTCATTTTGGTAGTTTCTCCGTCCGAGGTCATTTAGGACCTGTCGGCCAGTGGGTGGCCGAGAGGCCTATTTGCCCAAAATGGCCCACAAATTGATTTCAAATCAAAAAGTCATCAACTACAAAGTTTCATAATTTTTTATGATCTACAACTTTCGTTTCGGTAGTTTCTCCGACCGAGGTCATTTAGGACGTGTCGGTCACCGAGCGGCCTATTTGCCCGATGTGGCCCACGTGACGATTTCAAATCAAAAAGTTGTCATCTACGATGTCGCGGCATTTATCGCGCGAAAATCACGCGCTTTGCGCCTGCGAGGATTCGAACCCGCGTCTTCCCAACGCACGTAGCCTCCTTTACCACTGCACCTCGTGCTCACATGTGCCGATAATGGATTTTGGTTCCCCACATATTATACTAAACTGAGCATAATTTGATTGTTTAACACCCTAAATGATTTCAAATGGAAAAGTTGTCAACTGCAAAGTTTCATAACTTTTCGAGATCAACAACTTTTATTATGGTAGTTTCTCCATCTGAGGTCATTTAGGACCTGTCGTCCGGGGGGCGGCCGATAGGCCTATTTGCCTGATATGGCCCACAAGATGATTTCAAATCAAAAAGTCGTCAACTACAAAGTTTTATAATTTTTTATGATCTACAACTTTCATTTCGGTAGTTTCTCCGAGCGAGGTCATTTAGGACGTGTCGGTCACCGACCGGCCTATTTGCCCCATGTGGCCCACGTGACGATTTCAAATCAAAAAGTTGTCATCTACGATGTCGCGGCATTTTTTGCGCGAAAATCACGCGCTTTGCGCCAGCGAGGATTCGAACCCGCGTCCTCCCAACGCACGTAGCCTCCTTTACCACTGAACCTCGTGCTCACATGTGCCGGTAATGGATTTTGGTTCCCCACATATTATACTAAACTGAGCATAATTTGATTGTTTAACACCCTAAACGATTTCAAATGAAAAAGTTGTCAACTGCAAAGTTTCATAACTTTTCGAGATCAACAACTTTTATTTTGGTAGTTTCTCCATCCGAGGTCATTTAGGACCTGTCGTCCGGTGGGCGGCCGATAGGCCTATTTGCCCGATATGGCCCACAAGATGATTTCAAATCAAAAAGTCGTCAACTACAAAGTTTCATAATTTTTTATGATCTACAACATTCATTTTGGTAGTTTCTCCGACCGAGGTCATTTAGGACGTGTCGGTCACTGACCGGCCTATTTGCCCGATGTGGCCCACGTGACGATTTCAAATCAAAAAGTTGTCATCTACGATGTCGCAACATTTTTCGCGCGAAAATCACGCGCTTTGCGCCAGCGAGGATTCGAACCCGCGTCCTCCCAACGCACGTAGCCTCATTTACCACTGAACCTCGTGCTCACATGTGCCGATAATGGATTTTGGTTCCCCACATATTATACTAAACTGAGCATAATTTGATTGTTTAACACCCTAAACGATTTCAAATGAAAAAGTTGTCAACTGCAAAGTTTCATAACTTTTCGAGATCAACAACTTTTATTTTGGTAGTTTCTCCATCTGAGGTCATTTAGGACCTGTCATCCGGTGGGCGGCCGATAGGCCTATTTGCCCGATATGGCCCACAAGATGATTTCAAATCAAAAAGTCGTCAACTACAAAGTTTCATAATTTTTTATGATCTACAACTTTCGTTTTGGTAGTTTCTCCGTCCGAGGTCATTTAGGACGTGTCGGTCACCGACCGGCCTATTTGCCCGATGTGGCCCACAAGACGATTTCAAATCAAAAAGTTGTCATCTAAGATGCCGCGGCATTTTTCGCGCGAAAATCACGCGCTTTCCGCCAGGGAGGATTCGAACCCGTGTCCTCCCAACGCGCGTAGCCTCCTCTACCTATCAACCTCGTGCTCACATGTGTCGATAATGAATTTTGGTTCCCCACATATTATACTAAACTGAGCATAATTTGATTGTTTAACACCCTAAATGATTTCAAATGAAAAAGTTGTCAACTACAAAGTTTAATAACTTTTTGAGATCAACAATTTTCATTTTGGTAGTTTCTCCATCCGAGGTCATTTAGGACCTGTCGTCCGGTGGGCGGCCGATAGGCCTATTTGCCCGATATGGCCCACAAGATGATTTCAAATCAAAAAGTTGTCAACTGCAAAGTTTCATAACTTTTCAAGATCTACAACTTTCATTTTGGTAGTTTCTCCGTCTGAGGTCATTTAGGACCTGTCGGCCAGTGGGCGGCCGACAGGCCTATTTGCCCGATATGGCCCACAAGATGATTTCAAATCAAAAAGTCGTCAACTACAAAGTTTCATAATTTTTTATGATCTACAACTTTCATTTCGGTAGTTTCTCCGACCGAGGTCATTTAGGACCTGTCGGCCAGTGGGCGGCCGACAGGACTACTTGCCCGATATGGCCCACAACATGATTTCAGATCAAAAAGTCATCAACTACAAAGTTTCATAAATTTTTTATGATCTATAACTTTCATTTTGGTAGTTTCTCCATCCGAGGTCATTTAGGACCTTTCGTCCGGTGGGCGGCCAACAGGCCTATTTGCCTGATATGGCCCAGAAGATGATTTCAAATCAAAAAGTTGTCAACTGCAAAGTATCATAACTTTTCGAGATCTACAACTTTCATTTTGGAAGTTTCTCCATCCGAGGTCATTTAGCACCTGTCGTCCGGTGGGCGGCTGACAGGCCTATTTGCCCGATATGGCCCACAAGATGATTTCAAATCAAAACGTTGTCAACTGCAAAGTTTCATAACTTTTTGAGATCTACAACTTTCATTTTGGTAGTTTCTCCGTCTGAGGTCATTTAAGACCTGTCGTCCGGTGGGCGGCCGATAGGCTATTTGCCCGATATGGCCCACAAGATGATTTCAAATCAAAAAGTCATCAACTACAAAGTTTCATAAATTTTTATGATCTACAACTTTCATATTGGTAGTTTCTCGATCCGAGGTCATTAAGGACCTATCGTCCGGTGGGCGGTCGACAGGCCTGTTTGCCCGATATGGCCCACAAGATGATTTCAAATCAAAAAGTTGTCAACTGCAAAGTTTCATAACATTTCGAGATCTACAACTTTCATTTTGGTAGTTTCTCCGGCTGAGGTCATTTAGGACCGACAGGCCTATTTGCCCGATATGGCCCACAAGATGATTTCAAATCAAAAAGTCGTCAGCTACAAAGTTTCATAATTTTTTATGATCTACAACTTTCATTTCGGTAGTTTCTCCGAACGAGGTCATTTAGGACGTGTCGGTCACCGACCGGCCTATTTGCTCGATGTGGCCCACGTGATGATTTCAAATCAAAAAGTTGTTATCTACAATGCCGCGGCATTTTTCGCACGAAAATCACGCGCTTTCCGCCAGGGAGGATTCGGACCCGCGCCCTCCCAACGCGCGTAGCCTCCTCTACCACTGCACCTCGTGCTCACATGTGTCGATAATGGATTTTGGTTCCCCACATATTATACTAAACTGAGCATAATTTGATTGTTTAACACCCTAAACGATTTCAAATGAAAAAGTTGTCAACTGCAAAGTTTCATAACTTTTCGAGATCTACAACTTTTATTTTGGTAGTTTCTCCGTCCGAGGTCATTTAGGACCGGTCGGCCAGTGGGCGGCCGACAGGCCTATTTGCCCGATATGGCCGACAAGATGATTTCAAATCAAAAAGTCGTCAACTACAAAGTTTCATAATTTTTTATGATCTACAACTCTCATTTTGGTAGTTTCTCCGTCCGAGGTCATTTAGGACGTGTCGATCACCGACCGGCCTATTTGCCCGATGTGGCCCACAAGACGATTTCAAATCAAAAAGTTGTTATCTACAATGCCGAGGAATTTTTCGCACGAAAATCACGCGCTTTCCGCAAGGGAGGATTCGAACCCGCGTCCTCCCAATGCGCATAGCCTCCTCTACCACTGCACCTCGTGCTCACACGTGTCGATAATGGATTTTGGTTCCCTACATATTATACTAAACTGAGCATAATTTGATTATTTAACACCCTAAACGATTTCAAATGAAAAAGTTGTCAACTGCAAAGTTTCATAACTTTTCGAGATCTACAACTTTTATTTTGGTAGTTTCTCCGTCCGAGGTCATTTAGGACCGGTCGGCCTGTGGGCGGCCGACAGGCCTATTTGCCCGATATGGCCCACAAGATGATTTCAAATCAAAAAGTCGTCAACTACAAAGTTTCATAATTTTTTATGATCTACAACTTTCATTTTGGTAGTTTCTCCATCCGAGGTCATTTAGGATGTGTCGATCACCGACCGGCCTATTTGCCCGATGTGGCCCACATGACGATTTCAAATAAAAAAGTTGTCATCTACGATGTCGCTGCATTTTTCGCGCGAAAATCACGCGCTTTGCACCAGCGAGGATTCGAACCCACGTCCTCCCAACGCGCGTAGCCTCCTCTACCACTGCACCTCGTGCTTACATGTGCCGATAATGGATTTTGGTTCCCCACATATTATACTAAACTGAGCATAATTTGATTGTTTAACACCCTAAATGATTTCAAATGAAAAAGTTGTCAACTGCAAAGTTTCATAACTTTTCGAGATCAACAACTTTCATTCTGGTTGTTTCTCCATACGAGGTCATTTTGGACCTGTCGTCCGGTGGGCGGCCGACAGGCCTATTTGCCCGATATGGCCCACAAGATGATTTCAAATCAAAAAGTCGTCAACTACAAATTTTCATAATTTTTTATGATCTACAACTTTCATTTCGGTAGTTTCTCCGACCGAGGTCATTTAGGACCTGTCGGCCAGTGGGCGGCCGACAGGACTACTTGCCCGATATGGCCCACAACATGATTTCAGATCAAAAAGTCATCAACTACAAAGTTTCATAAATTTTTTATGATCTATAACTTTCATTTTGGTAGTTTCTCCATCCGAGGTCATTTAGGACCTTTCGTCCGGTGGGCGGCCAACAGGCCTATTTGCCTGATATGGCCCAGAAGATGATTTCAAATCAAAAAGTTGTCAACTGCAAAGTATCATAACTTTTCGAGATCTACAACTTTCATTTTGGAAGTTTCTCCATCCGAGGTCATTTAGCACCTGTCGTCCGGTGGGCGGCCGACAGGCCTATTTGCCCGATATGGCCCACAAGATGATTTCAAATCAAAACGTTGTCAACTGCAAAGTTTCATAACTTTTTGAGATCTACAACTTTCATTTTGGTAGTTTCTCCGTCTGAGGTCATTTAAGACCTGTCGTCCGGTGGGCGGCCGATAGGCTATTTGCCCGATATGGCCCACAAGATGATTTCAAATCAAAAAGTTGTCAACTGCAAAGTTTCATAACTTTTCAAGATCTACAACTTTCATTTTGGTAGTTTCTCCGTCTGAGGTCATTTAGGACCTGTCGGCCAGTGGGCGGCCGACAGGCCTATTTGCCCGATATGGCCCACAAGATGATTTCAAATCAAAAAGTCATCAACTACAAAGTTTCATAAATTTTTATGATCTACAACTTTCATTTTGGTAGTTTCTCGATCCGAGGTCATTAAGGACCTATCGTCCGGTGGGCGGTCGACAGGCCTGTTTGCCCGATATGGCCCACAAGATGATTTCAAATCAAAAAGTTGTCAACTGCAAAGTTTCATAACATTTCGAGATCTACAACTTTCATTTTGGTAGTTTCTCCGGCTGAGGTCATTTAGGACCGACAGGCCTATTTGCCCGATATGGCCCACAAGATGATTTCAAATCAAAAAGTCGTCAGCTACAAAGTTTCATAATTTTTTATGATCTACAACTTTCATTTCGGTAGTTTCTCCGAACGAGGTCATTTAGGACGTGTCGGTCACCGACCGGCCTATTTGCTCGATGTGGCCCACGTGATGATTTCAAATCAAAAAGTTGTTATCTACAATGCCGCGGCATTTTTCGCACGAAAATCACGCGCTTTCCGCAAGGGAGGATTCGAACCCGCGTCCTCCCAATGCGCATAGCCTCCTCTACCACTGCACCTCGTGCTCATATGTGTCGATAATGGATTTTGGTTCCCCACATATTATACTAAACTGAGCATAATTTGATTATTTAACACCCTAAACGATTTCAAATGAAAAAGTTGTCAACTGCAAAGTTTCATAACTTTTCGAGACCTACAACTTTTATTTTGGTAGTTTCTCCGTCCGAGGTCATTTAGGACCGGTCGGCCAGTGGGCGGCCGACAGGCCTATTTGCCCGATATGGCCCACAAGATGATTTCAAATCAAAAAGTCGTCAACTACAAAGTTTCATAATTTTTTATGATCTACAACTTTCATTTTGGTAGTTTCTCCATCTGAGGTCATTTAGGATGTGTCGATCACCGACCGGCCTATTTGCCCGATGTGGCCCACATGACGATTTCAAATCAAAAAGTTGTCATCTACGATGTCGCTGCATTTTTCGCGCGAAAATCACGCGCTTTGCACCAGCGAGGATTCGAACCCACGTCCTCCCAACGCGCGTAGCCTCCTCTACCACTGCACCTCGTGCTTACATGTGCCGATAATGGATTTTGGTTCCCCACATATTATACTAAACTGAGCATAATTTGATTGTTTAACGCCCTAAATGATTTCAAATGAAAAAGTTGTCAACTGCAAAGTTTCATAACTTTTCGAGATCAACAACTTTCATTTTGGTAGTTTCTCCATACGAGGTCATTTTGGACCTGTCGTCCGGTGGGCGACCGACAGGCCTATTTGCCCGATATGGCCCACAAGATGATTTCAAATCAAAAAGTTGTCAACTTCAAAGTTTCATAACTTTTCGAGATCTAAGACTTTCATTTCGGTAGTTTCTCCGTTTGAGTTCATTTAGGACCTGTCGGCCAGTGGGCGGCCAACAGACCCATTTGCCCGATATGGCCCACAAGATGATTTCAAATCAAAAAGTCGTCAGCTACAAAGTTTCATAATTTTTTATGATCTACAACTTTCATTTCGGTAGTTTCTCCGACCGAGGCAATTTAGGACGTGTCGGTCACCGACCGGCCTATTTGCCCGATGTGGCCCACGTGACGATTTCAAATCAAAAAGTTGTCATCTACGATGTCGCGGCATTTTTCGCATGAAAATCACGCGCTTTGCGCCAGCGAGGATTCGAACCCACGTCCTCCCAACGCGCGTAGCCTCCTCTACCACTGCACCTCATGCTCACATGTGCCGATAATGGATTTTGGTTCCCCACATATTATACTAAACTGAGCATAATTTGATTGTTTAACACCCTAAACGATTTCAAATCAAAAAGTTGTCAACTACAAAGTTTCATAACATTTCGAGATCAACACCTTTTATTTTGGTAGTTTCTTCGTCCGAGGTCATTTAGGACCGGTCGGCCAGTGGGCGGCCGACAGGCCTATTTGCCCGATATGGCCCACAAGATGATTTCAAATCAAAAAGTCGTCAGCTACAAAGTTTAATAATTTTTTATGATCTACCACTTTCATTTCGGTAGTTTCTCCGACTGAGGTCATTTAGGACATGTCGGTCACCGACCGGTCTATTTGCCAGATGTGGCCCACGTGACGATTTCAAATCAAAAAGTTGTCATCAACGATGTCGCGGCATTTTTCGCGCGAAAATCACGCGCTTTGCGCCAGCGAGGATTCGAACCCGCGTCCTCCCAACGCGCGTAGCCTCCTCTACCACTGCACCTCGTGCTCACATGTGTCGATAATGGATTTTGGTTCCCCACATATTATACTAAACTGAGCATAATTTGATTGTTTAACACCCTAAACGATTTCAAGTGAAAAAGTTATCAACTGCAAAGTTTCATAACTTTTCGAGATCAACAAATTTCATTTTGGTAGTTTCTCCATCCGAGGTCATTTAGGACCTGTCGTCTGGTGGGCGGCCGACAGGCCCATTTTCCCGATATGGCCCACAAGATGATTTCAAATCAAAAAGTTGTCAACTGCAAAGTTTCATAACTTTTCGAGATCTACAGCTTTCGTTTTGGTAGTTTCTCCGTCTGAGATCATTTAGGACCTGTCGGCCAGTGGGCGGCCGACAGGCCTATTTGCCCGATATGGCCCACAAGATGATTTCAAATCAAAAAGTCGTAAACTAAAAAGTTTCATAATTTTTTATGATCTACAAGTTTCATTTCGGTAGTTTCTCCGACCGAGGTCATTTAGGACCTGTTGGCCAGTGGGCGGCCGACAGGCCTATTTGCCCCATATGGCCCACAAGATGATTTGAAATCAAAAAGTCGTCAACTACAAAGTTTCATAAATTTTTATGATCTACAACTTTCATTTTGGTAGTTTCTCAGTTCGAGGCCTTTTAGGACGTGTCGGTCACCGACCGGCCTATTTGCCCGACGTGGCCCACATGACGATTTCAAATCAAAAAGTTGTCATCGATGTCGCGACGTTTTTCGCGCGAAAATCACGCGCTTTGTGCCAGCGAGGATTTGAACCCGCGTCCTCCCAACGTGCGTAGCCTCCTCTACCACTGCACCTCGTGCTCACATGTGCCGATAATGGATTTTGGTTCCCCACATATTATACTAAACTGAGCATAATTTGATTGTTTAACACCCTAAACGATTTCAAATGAAAAAGTTGTCAACTGCAAAGTTTCATAACTTTTCGAGATCAACAACTTTCATTTTGGTAGTTTCTCCATCCGAGGTCATTTAGCACCTGTCGTCCGGTGGGCGGCCGACAGGCCTATTTGCCCGATATGGCCCACAAGATGATTTCAAATCAAAACGTTGTCAACTGCAAAGTTTCATAACTTTTTGAGATCTACAACTTTCATTTTGGTAGTTTCTCCGTCTGAGGTCATTTAAGACCTGTCGGCCAGTGGGCGGCCGACAGGCCTATTTGCCCGATATGGCCCACAAGATGATTTCAAATCAAAAAGTCGTCACCTACAAAGTTTCATAATTTTTTATGATCTACAACTTTCATTTTGGTAGTTTCTCCGTCCAAGGTCATTTAGGACGTGTCGGTCACAGACCGGCCTATTTGCCCGATGTGGCCCACGTGACGATTTCAAATCAAAAAGTTGTCATCTAAGATGTCGCGACATTTTTCGCACGAAAATCACGCGCTTTGCGCCAGCGAGGATTCGAACCCATGTCCTCCCAACGCGCGTAGCCTCCTCTACCACTGCACCTCGTGCTCACATGTGCCGATAATGGATTTTGGTTCCCCACATATTATACAAAACTGAGCATAATTTGATTGTTTAACACCCAAAATGATCTCAAATGAAAAAGTTGTCAACTGCAAAGTTTCATAACTTTTCGAGATCAACAACTTTCATTTTGGTAGTTTCTCCATCCGAGGTCATTTAGGACCTGTCGTCCGGTGGGCGGCCGATAGGCCTATTTGCCCGATATGGCCCACAAGATGATTTCAAATCAAAAAGTTGTCAACTGCAAAGTTTCATAACTTTTCGAGATCTACAACTTTCATTTTGGTAGTTTCTCCATCTGAGGTCATTTAGGACCTGTCGGCCAGTGGGCGGCCGACAGGCCTATTGGCCCAATATGGCCCACAAGATCATTTCAAATCAAAAAGTCATCAACTACAAAGTTTCATAAATTTTTATGATCTACAACTTTCAATTTGGTAGTTTCTCGATCCGAGGTCATTAAGGACCTGTCGTCCGGTGGGCGGTCGACAGGCCTGTTTGCCCGATATAGCCCACAAGATGATTTCAAATCAAAAAGTTGTCAACTGCAAAGTGTCATAACATTTCGAGATCTACAACTGTCATTTTGGTAGTTTCTCCGGCTGAGGTCATTTAGGACCGACAGGCCTATTTGCCCGATATGGCCCACAAGATGATTTCAAATCAAAAAGTCGTCAGCTACAAAGTTTCATAATTTTTTATGATCTACAACTTTCATTTTGGTAGTTTCTCCGAACGAGGTCATTTAGGACGTGTCGGTCACCGACCGGCCTATTTGCTCGATGTGGCCCACGTGACGATTTCAAATCAAAAGGTTGTTATCTACAATGCCGCGGCATTTTTCGCACGAAAATCACGCGCTTTCCGCCAGGGAGGATTTGGACCCGCGCCCTCCCAACGCGCGTAGCCTCCTCTACCACTGCACCTCGTGCTCACATGTGTCGATAATGGATTTTGGTTCCCCACATATTATACTAAACTGAGCATAATTTGATTGTTTAACACCCTAAACGATTTCAAATGAAAAAGTTGTCAACTGCAAAGTTTCATAACTTTTCGAGATCTACAACTTTTATATTGGTAGTTTCTCCGTCCGAGGTCATTTAGGACCGGTCGGCCAGTGGGCGGCCGACAGGCCTATTTGCCCGATATGGCCGACAAGATGATTTCAAATCAAAAAGTCGTCAACTACAAAGTTTCATAATTTTTTATGATCTACAACTTTCATTTTGGTAGTTTCTCCGTCCGAGGTCATTTAGGATGTGTCGATCACCGACCGGCCTATTTGCCCGATGTGGCCCACATGACGATTTCAAATCAAAAAGTTGTCATCTACGATGTCGCTGCATTTTTCGCGCGAAAATCACGCGCTTTGCACCAGCGAGGATTCGAACCCACGTCCTCCAAACGCGCGTAGCCTCCTCTACCACTGCACCTCGTGCTTACATGTGCCGATAATGGATTTTGGTTCCCCACATATTATACTAAACTGAGCATAATTTGATTGTTTAACACCCTAAATGATTTCAAATGAAAAAGTTGTCAACTGCAAAGTTTCATAACTTTTCGAGATCAACAACTTTCATTTTGGTAGTTTCTCCATACGAGGTCATTTAGGACCTGTCTTCCGGTGGGCGACCGACAGGCCTATTTGCCCGATATGGCCCACAAGATGATTTCAAATCAAAAAGTTGTCAACTTCAAAGTTTCATAACTTTTCGAGATCTAAGACTTTCATTTCGGTAGTTTCTCCGTCTGAGTTCATTTAGGACCTGTCGGCCAGTGGGCGGCCAACAGGCCTATTTGCCCGATATGGCCCACATGATGATTTCAAATCAAAAAGTCGTCAACTACAAAGTTTCATAATTTTTTATGATCTACAACTTTCATTTTGGTAGTTTCTCCGTCCGAGGTCATTTAGGATGTGTCGATCAACGACCGGCCTATTCGCCCGATGTGGCCCACATGACGTTTTCAAATCAAAAAGTTGTCATCTACGATGTCGCGGCATTTTTCGCGCGAAAATCACGCGCTTTGCACCAGCGAGGATTCGAACCCATGTCCTCCCAACGCGCGTAGCCTCCTCTACCACTACACCTCGTGCTCACATGTGCCGATAATGGATTTTGGTTCCCCACATATTATACTAAACTGAGCATAATTTGATTGTTTAACACCCAAAATGATCTCAAATGAAAAAGTTGTCAACTGCAAAGTTTCATAACTTTTCGAGATCAACAACTTTCATTTTGGTAGTTTCTCCATCCGAGGTCATTTAGGACCTGTCATCTGGTGGGCGGCCGACATGCCTATTTGCCCGATATGGCCCACAAGATGATTTCAAATCAAAAAGTTGTCAACTGCAAAGTTTCATAAATTTTCGAGATCTACAACTTTCATTTTGGTAGTTTCTCCGTCTGAGGTCATTTAGGACCCGTCGGCCAGTGGGCGGCTGACAGGCCTATTTGCCCGATATGGCCCACAAGATGATTTCAAATCAAAAAGTCGTCAACTACAAAGTTTCATAAATTTTTATGACCTACAACTTTCATTTTGGTAGTTTCTCCATCCGAGGTCATTAAGGACCTGTCGTCCGGTGGGCGGTCGACAGGCCTTTTTGCCCGATATGGCCCACAAGATGATTTTAAATCAAAAAGTTGTCAACTGCAAAGTTTCATAACATTTCGAGATCTACAACTTTCATTTTGGTAGTTTCTCCGTCTGAGGTCATTTAGGACCGACAGGCCTATTTGCCCGATATGGCCCACAAGATGATTTCAAATCAAAAAGTCGTCAGCTACAAAGTTTCATAATTTTTTATGATCTACAACTTTCATTTCGGTAGTTTCTCCGACCGAGGTCATTTAGGACGTGTCGGTCACCGACCGGCCTATTTGCCCGATGTGGCCCACGTGACGATTTCAAATCAAAAAGTTGTCATCTACGATGTCGCGGCATTTTTCGCATGAAAATCACGCGCTTTGCGCCAGCGAGGATTCGAACCCGCGTCCTCCCAACGCGCGTAGCCTCCTCTACCACTGCACCTCGTGCTTACATGTGCCGATAATGGATTTTGGTTCCCCACATATTATACTAAACTGAGCATAATTTGATTGTTTAACACCCTAAATGATTTCAAATGAAAAAGTTGTCAACTGCAAAGTTTCATAACTTTTCGAGATCAACAACTTTTATTTTGGTAGTTTCTCCATACGAGGTCATTTAGGACCTGTCTTCCGGTGGGCGACCGACAGGCCTATTTGCCCGATATGGCCCACAAGATGATTTCAAATCAAAAAGTTGTCAACTTCAAAGTTTCATAACTTTTCGAGATCTAAGACTTTCATTTCGGTAGTTTCTCCGTCTGAGTTCATTTAGGACCTGTCGGCCAGTGGGCGGCCAACAGGCCTATTTGCCCGATATGGCCCACATGATGATTTCAAATCAAAAAGTCGTCAACTACAAAGTTTCATAATTTTTTATGATCTACAACTTTCATTTTGGTAGTTTCTCCGTCCGAGGTCATTTAGGATGTGTCGATCAACGACCGGCCTATTCGCCCGATGTGGCCCACATGACGTTTTCAAATCAAAAAGTTGTCATCTACGATGTCGCGGCATTTTTCGCGCGAAAATCACGCGCTTTGCGCCAGCGAGGATTCGAACCCATGTCCTCCCAACGCGCGTAGCCTCCTCTACCACTACACCTCGTGCTCACATGTGCCGATAATGGATTTTGGTTCCCCACATATTATACTAAACTGAGCATAATTTGATTGTTTAACACCCAAAATGATCTCAAATGAAAAAGTTGTCAACTGCAAAGTTTCATGACTTTTCGAGATCTACAACTTTCATTTTGGTAGTTTCTCAGTCTGAGGTCATTTAGGACCTGTCGGCCAGTGACAGGCCTATTTGCCCGATATGGCCCACAAGATGATTTCAAATCAAAAAGTTGTCAACTGCAAAGTTTCATAAATTTTCGAGATCTACAACTTTCATTTTGGTAGTTTCTCCGTCTGAGGTCATTTAGGACCCGTCGGCCAGTGGGCGGCTGACAGGCCTATTTGCCCGATATGGCCCACAAGATGATTTCAAATCAAAAAGTCGTCAACTACAAAGTTTCATAAATTTTTATGACCTACAACTTTCATTTTGGTAGTTTCTCCATCCGAGGTCATTAAGGACCTGTCGTCCGGTGGGCGGTCGACAGGCCTTTTTGCCCGATATGGCCCACAAGATGATTTTAAATCAAAAAGTTGTCAACTGCAAAGTTTCATAACATTTCGAGATCTACAACTTTCATTTTGGTAGTTTCTCCGTCTGAGGTCATTTAGGACCGACAGGCCTATTTGCCCGATATGGCCCACAAGATGATTTCAAATCAAAAAGTCGTCAGCTACAAAGTTTCATAATTTTTTATGATCTACAACTTTCATTTCGGTAGTTTCTCCGACCGAGGTCATTTAGGACGTGTCGGTCACCGACCGGCCTATTTGCCCGATGTGGCCCGCGTGACGATTTCAAATCAAAAAGTTGTCATCTACGATGTCGCGGCATTTTTCGCATGAAAATCACGCGCTTTGCGCCAGCGAGGATTCGAACCCGCGTCCTCCCAACGCGCGTAGCCTCCTCTACCACTGCACCTCATGCTCACATGTGCCGATAATGGATTTTGGTTCCCCACATATTATACTAAACTGAGCATAATTTGATTGTTTAACACCCTAAATGATTTCAAATCAAAAAGTTGACAACTACAAAGTTTCATAACTTTTCGAGATCAACAACTTTTATTTTGGTAGTTTCTTCGTCCGAGGTCATTTAGGACCGGTCGGCTACTGGGCGGCCGACAGGCCTATTTGCCCGATATGGCCCACAAGATGATTTCAAATCAAAAAGTCGTCAACTATAAAGTTCCATAAATTTTTGTGATCTACAACTTTCATTTTGGTAGTTTCTCCGTCCGAGGTCATTTAGGGCCTGTCGGTCACCGACCGGCCTATTTGCCCGATGTGGCCCACAAGACAATTTCAAATCAAAAAGTTGTTATCTACAATGCCACGGCATTTTTCGCATGAAAATCGCGCGCTTTCCACCAGGGAGGATTCGAACCCGCGTCCTCCCAATGCGCGTAGCCTCCTCTACCACTGCACCTCGTGCTCACATGTGTCGATAATGGATTTTAGTTCCCCACATATTATACCAAACTGAGCATAATTTGATTGTTTAACACCCTAAACGATTTCAAATGAAAAAGTTGTCAACTGCAAAGTTTCATAACTTTTCGAGATCTACAACTTTTATTTTGGTAGTTTCTCCGTCCGAGGTCATTTAGGACCAGTCGGCCAGTGGGCGGCCGACAGGCCTATTTGCCCGATATGGCCGACAAGATGATTTCAAATCAAAAAGTCATCAACTACAAAGTTTCATAATTTCTTATGATCTACAACTTTCATTTTGGTAGTTTCTCCGTCCGAGGTTATTTAGGACGTGTCGATCACTGACCGGCCTATTTGCCCGATGTGGCCCACATGACGATTTCAAATCAAAAAGTTGTCATCTACGATGTCGCGGCATTTTTCGCGTGAAAATCACGCGCTTTGCGCCAGCGAGGATTCGAACCCACGTCCTCCCAAAGCGCGTAGCCTCCTCTACCACTGCACCTCGTGCTCACATGTGCCGATAATGGATTTTGGTTCCCCACATATTATACTAAACTGAGCATAATTTGATTGTTTAACACCCTAAATGATCTCAAATGAAAAAGTTGTCAACTGCAAAGTTTCATAACTTTTCGAGATCAACAACTTTCATTTTGGTAGTTTCTCCATCCGAGGTCATTTAGGACCTGAAGTCCGGTGGGCGGCCGACAGGCCTATTTGCCTGATATGGCCCACAAGATGATTTCAAATCAAAAAGTTGTCAACTACAAAGTTTCATGACTTTTCGAGATCTACAACTTTCATTTTGGTAGTTTCTCAGTCTGAGGTCATTTAGGACCTGTCGGCCAGTGGGCGGCCGACTGGCCTATTTGCCCGATATGGCCCACAAGATGATTTCAAATCAAAAAGTTGTCAACTGCAAAGTTTCATGACTTTTCGAGATCTACAACTTTCATTTTGGTAGTTTCTCAGTCTGAGGTCATTTAGGACCTGTCGGCCAGTGACAGGCCTATTTGCCCGATATGGCCCACAAGATGATTTCAAATCAAAAAGTCGTCAACTACAAAGTTTCATAAATTTTTATGATCTACAACTTTCATTTTGGTAGTTTCTCCATCCGAGGTCATTAAGGACCTGTCGTCCGGTGGGCGGTCGACAGGCCTATTTGCCCGATATGGCCCATAAGATGATTTCAAATCAAAAAGTTGCCAACTGCAAAGTTTCATAACATTTCGAGATCTACAACTTTCATTTTGGTAGTTTCTCCGTCTGAGGTCATTTAGGACCGACAGGCCTATTTGCCCGATATGGCCCACAAGATTATTTCAAATGAAAAAGTTGTCAACTGCAAAGTTTCATAACTTTTCGAGATCAACAACTTTCATTTTGGTAGTTTCTCCATCTGAGGTCATTTAGGACCTATCGTCCGGTGGGCGGCCGACAGGCCTATTTGCCAGATATGGCCCACAAGATGATGTCAAATCAAAAAGTTGTCAACTGCAAAGTTTCATAACTTTTCGAGATCTACGACTTTCATTTCGGTAGTTTCTCCGTCTGAGGTCATTTAGGACCTGTCGGCCAGTGGGCGGCCGACAGGCCTATTTGCCCGATATGGCCCACAAGATGATTTTAAATCAAAAAGTTGTCAACTGCAAAGTTTCATAATTTTTTATGATCTACAACTTTCATTTCGGTAGTTTCTCCGACCGAGGTCATTTAGGACCTGTCGGCCAGTGGGCGGCCGACAGACCTATTTGCCCGATATGGCCCACAAGATGATTTCAAATCAAAAAGTCATCAACTACAAAGTTTCATAAATTTTTATGATCTACAACTTTCATTTTGGTAGTTTCTCCGTCCGAGGTCATTTAGGACGTGTCGGTCACCGACCGGCCTATTTGCCCGACGTGGCCCACATGACGATTTCAAATCAAAAAGTTGTGATCGATGTCGCGACGTTTTTCGCGCAAAAATCACGCGCTTTGCGCCAGCGAGTATTCGAACCCGCGTCCTCCCAACTCGCGTAGCCTCCTCTACCACTGCACCTCGTGCTCACATGTGCCGATAATGGATTTTGGTTCCCCACATATTATACTAAACTGAGCATAATTTGATTGTTTAACACCCTAAACGATTGCAAATCAAAAAGTTGTCAACTACAAAGTTTCATAACTTTTCGAGATCAACAACTTTTATTTTGGTAGTTTCTTCGTCCGAGGTCATTTAGGACCGGTCGGCTACTGGGCGGCCGACAGGCCTATTTGCCCGATATGGCCCACAAGATGATTTCAAATCAAAAAGTCGTCAACTATAAAGTTTCATAAATTTTTGTGATCTACAACTTTCATTTTGGTAGTTTCTCCGTCCGAGGTCATTTAGGGCCTGTCGGTCACCGACCGGCCTATTTGCCCGATGTGGCCCACGTGACGATTTCAAATCAAAAAGTTGTCATCTACGATGTCGCGGCATTTTTTGCATGAAAATCACGCGCTTTCCGCCAGGGATGTTTCGAACCCGGGTCCTCCCAATGCGCATAGCCTCCTCTACCACTGCACCTCGTGCTCACATGTGTCGATAATGGATTTTGGTTCCCCACATATTATACTAAACTGAGCATAATTTGATTGTTTAACACCCTAAATGATTTCAAATGAAAAAGTCGTCAACTGCAAAGTTTCATAACTTTTCGAGATCTACAACTTTTATTTTGGTAGTTTCTCCGTCCGAGGTCATTTAGGACCGGTCGGCCAGTGGGCGGCCGACAGGCCTATTTGCCCGATGTGGCCGACAAGATGATTTCAAATCAAAAAGTCGTCAACTACAAAGTTTCATAATTTCTTATGATCTACAACTTTCATTTTGGTAGTTTCTCCGTCCGAGGTTATTTAGGACGTGTCGATCACTGACCGGCCTATTTGCCCGATGTGGCCCACATGACGATTTCAAATCAAAAAGTTGTCATCTACGATGTCGCGGCATTTTTCGCGTGAAAATCACGCGCTTTGCGCCAGCGAGGATTCGAACCCACGTCCTCCCAAAGCGCGTAGCCTCCTCTACCACTGCACCTCGTGCTCACATGTGCCGATAATGGATTTTGGTTCCCCACATATTATACTAAACTGAGCATAATTTGATTGTTTAACACCCTAAATGATCTCAAATGAAAAAGTTGTCAACTGCAAAGTTTCATAACTTTTCGAGATCAACAACTTTCATTTTGGTAGTTTCTCCATCCGAGGTCATTTAGGACCTGAAGTCTGGTGGGCGGCCGACAGGCCTATTTGCCTGATATGGCCCACAAGATGATTTCAAATCAAAAAGTTGTCAACTACAAAGTTTCATGACTTTTCGAGATCTACAACTTTCATTTTGGTAGTTTCTCAGTCTGAGGTCATTTAGGACCTGTCGGCCAGTGGGCGGCCGACTGGCCTATTTGCCCGATATGGCCCACAAGATGATTTCAAATCAAAAAGTTGTCAACTGCAAAGTTTCATGACTTTTCGAGATCTACAACTTTCATTTTGGTAGTTTCTCAGTCTGAGGTCATTTAGGACCTGTCGGCCAGTGACAGGCCTATTTGCCCGATATGGCCCACAAGATGATTTCAAATCAAAAAGTCGTCAACTACAAAGTTTCATAAATTTTTATGATCTACAACTTTCATTTTGGTAGTTTCTCCATCCGAGGTCATTAAGGACCTGTCGTCCGGTGGGCGGTCGACAGGCCTATTTGCCCGATATGGCCCATAAGATGATTTCAAATCAAAAAGTTGCCAACTGCAAAGTTTCATAACATTTCGAGATCTACAACTTTCATTTTGGTAGTTTCTCCGTCTGAGGTCATTTAGGACCGACAGGCCTATTTGCTCGATATGGCCCACAAGATTATTTCAAATGAAAAAGTTGTCAACTGCAAAGTTTCATAACTTTTCGAGATCAACAACTTTCATTTTGGTAGTTTCTCCATCTGAGGTCATTTAGGACCTATCGTCCGGTGGGCGGCCGACAGGCCTATTTGCCAGATATGGCCCACAAGATGATGTCAAATCAAAAAGTTGTCAACTGCAAAGTTTCATAACTTTTCGAGATCTACGACTTTCATTTCGGTAGTTTCTCCGTCTGAGGTCATTTAGGACCTGTCGGCCAGTGGGCGGCCGACAGGCCTATTTGCCCGATATGGCCCACAAGATGATTTTAAATCAAAAAGTCGTCAACTGCAAAGTTTCATAATTTTTTATGATCTACAACTTTCATTTCGGTAGTTTCTCCGACCGAGGTCATTTAGGACCTGTCGGCCAGTGGGCGGCCGACAGACCTATTTGCCCGATATGGCCCACAAGATGATTTCAAATCAAAAAGTCATCAACTACAAAGTTTCATAAATTTTTATGATCTACAACTTTCATTTTGGTAGTTTCTCCGTCCGAGGTCATTTAGGACGTGTCGGTCACCGACCGGCCTATTTGCCCGACGTGGCCCACATGACGATTTCAAATCAAATAGTTGTGATCGATGTCGCGACGTTTTTCGCGCAAAAATCACGCGCTTTGCGCCAGCGAGTATTCGAACCCGCGTCCTCCCAACTCGCGTAGCCTCCTCTACCACTGCACCTCGTGCTCACATGTGCCGATAATGGATTTTGGTTCCCCACATATTATACTAAACTGAGCATAATTTGATTGTTTAACACCCTAAACGATTGCAAATCAAAAAGTTGTCAACTACAAAGTTTCATAACTTTTCGAGATCAACAACTTTTATTTTGGTAGTTTCTTCGTCCGAGGTCATTTAGGACCGGTCGGCTACTGGGCGGCCGACAGGCCTATTTGCCCGATATGGCCCACAAGATGATTTCAAATCAAAAAGTCGTCAACTATAAAGTTTCATAAATTTTTGTGATCTACAACTTTCATTTTGGTAGTTTCTCCGTCCGAGGTCATTTAGGGCCTGTCGGTCACCGACCGGCCTATTTGCCCGATGTGGCCCACGTGACGATTTCAAATCAAAAAGTTGTCATCTACGATGTCGCGGCATTTTTTGCATGAAAATCACACGCTTTCCGCCAGGGATGTTTCGAACCCGGGTCCTCCCAATGCGCATAGCCTCCTCTACCACTGCACCTCGTGCTCACATGTGTCGATAATGGATTTTGATTCCCCACATATTATACTAAACTGAGCATAATTTGATTGTTTAACACCCTAAATGATTTCAAATGAAAAAGTTGTCAACTGCAAAGTTTCATAACTTTTCGAGATCTACAACTTTTATTTTGGTAGTTTCTCCGTCCGAGGTCATTTAGGACCGGTCGGCCAGTGGGCGGCCGACAGGCCTATTTGCCCGATATGGCCGACAAGATGATTTCAAATCAAAAAGTCGTCAACTACAAAGTTTCATAATTTTTTATGATCTACAACTTTCATTTTGGTAGTTTCTCCGTCCGAGGTTATTTAGGACGTGTCGATCACTGACCGGCCTATTTGCCCGATGTGGCCCACATGACGATTTCAAATCAAAAAGTTGTCATCTACGATGTCGCGGCATTTTTCGCGCGAAAATCACGCGCTTTGCGCCAGCGAGGATTCGAACCCATGTCCTCCCAAAGCGCGTAGCCTCCTCTACCACTGCACCTCGTGCTCACATGTGCCGATAATGGATTTTGGTTCCCCACATATTATACTAAACTGAGCATAATTTGATTGTTTAACACCCTAAATGATCTCAAATGAAAAAGTTGTCAACTGCAAAGTTTCATAACTTTTCGAGATCAACAACTATCATTTTGGTAGTTTCTCCATCCGAGGTTATTTAGGACCTGTCGTCCGGTGGGCGGCCGACAGGCCTATTTGCCTGATATGGCCCACAAGATGATTTCAAATCAAAAAGTTGTCAACTGCAAAGTTTCATGACTTTTCGAGATCTACAACTTTCATTTTGGTAGTTTCTCAGTCTGAGGTCATTTAGGACCTGTCGGCCAGTGGGCGGCCGACAGGCCTATTTGCCCGATATGGCCCACAAGATGATTTCAAATCAAAAAGTTGTCAACTGCAAAGTTTCATGACTTTTCGAGATCTACAACTTTCATTTTGGTAGTTTCTCAGTCTGAGGTCATTTAGGACCTGTCGGCCAGTGGGCGGCCGACAGGCCTATTTGCCCGATATGGCCCACAAGATGATTTCAAATCAAAAAGTCGTCAACTACAAAGTTTCATAAATTTTTATGATCTACAACTTTCATTTTGGTAGTTTCTCCATCCGAGGTCGTTAAGGACCTGTCGTCCAGTGGGCGGTCCACAGGCCTATTTGCCCGATATGGCCCATAAGATGATTTCAAATCAAAAAGTTGCCAACTGCAAAGTTTCATAACATTTCGAGATCTACAACTTTCATTTTGGTAGTTTCTCCGTCTGAGGTCATTTAGGACCGACAGGCCTATTTGCCCGATATGGCCCACAAGATTATTTCAAATGAAAAAGTTGTCAACTGCAAAGTTTCATAACTTTTCGAGATCAACAACTTTCATTTTGGTAGTTTCTCCATCTGAGGTCATTTAGGACCTATCATCCGGTGGGCGGCCGACAGGCCTATTTGCCAGATATGGCCCACAAGATGATGTCAAATCAAAAAGTTGTCAACTGCAAAGTTTCATAACTTTTCGAGATCTACGACTTTCATTTCGGTAGTTTCTCCGTCTGAGGTCATTTAGGACCTGTCGGCCAGTGGGCGGCCGACAGGCCTATTTGCCCGATATGGCCCACAAGATGATTTTAAATCAAAAAGTCGTCAACTGCAAAGTTTCATAATTTTTTATGATCTACAACTTTCATTTCGGTAGTTTCTCCGACCGAGGTCATTTAGGACCTGTCGGCCAGTGGGCGGCCGACAGACCTATTTGCCCGATATGGCCCACAAGATGATTTCAAATCAAAAAGTCATCAACTACAAAGTTTCATAAATTTTTATGATCTACAACTTTCATTTTGGTAGTTTCTCCGTCCGAGGTCATTTAGGACGTGTCGGTCACCGACCGGCCTATTTGCCCGACGTGGCCCACATGACGATTTCAAATCAAATAGTTGTGATCGATGTCGCGACGTTTTTCGCGCAAAAATCACGCGCTTTGCGCCAGCGAGTATTCGAACCCGTGTCCTCCCAACTCGCGTAGCCTCCTCTACCACTGCACCTCGTGCTCACATGTGCCGATAATGGATTTTGGTTCCCCACATATTATACTAAACTGAGCATAATTTGATTGTTTAACACCCTAAACGATTGCAAATCAAAAAGTTGTCAACTACAAAGTTTCATAACTTTTCGAGATCAACAACTTTTATTTTGGTAGTTTCTTCGTCCGAGGTCATTTAGGACCGGTCGGCTACTGGGCGGCCGACAGGCCTATTTGCCCGATATGGCCCACAAGATGATTTCAAATCAAAAAGTCATCAACTACAAAGTTTCATAAATTTTTATGATCTACAACTTTCATTTTGGTAGTTTCTCCGTCCGAGGTCATTTAGGACGTGTCGGTCACCGACCGGCCTATTTGCCCGACGTGGCCCACATGACGATTTCAAATCAAATAGTTGTGATCGATGTCGCGACGTTTTTCGCGCAAAAATCACGCGCTTTGCGCCAGCGAGTATTCGAACCCGTGTCCTCCCAACTCGCGTAGCCTCCTCTACCACTGCACCTCGTGCTCACATGTGCCGATAATGGATTTTGGTTCCCCACATATTATACTAAACTGAGCATAATTTGATTGTTTAACACCCTAAACGATTGCAAATCAAAAAGTTGTCAACTACAAAGTTTCATAACTTTTCGAGATCAACAACTTTTATTTTGGTAGTTTCTTCGTCCGAGGTCATTTAGGACCGGTCGGCTACTGGGCGGCCGACAGGCCTATTTGCCCGATATGGCCCACAAGATGATTTCAAATCAAAAAGTCGTCAACTATAAAGTTTCATAAATTTTTGTGATCTACAACTTTCATTTTGGTAGTTTCTCCGTCCGAGGTCATTTAGGGCCTGTCGGTCACCGACCGGCCTATTTGCCCGATGTGGCCCACGTGACGATTTCAAATCAAAAAGTTGTCATCTACGATGTCGCGGCATTTTTTGCATGAAAATCACACGCTTTCCGCCAGGGATGTTTCGAACCCGGGTCCTCCCAATGCGCATAGCCTCCTCTACCACTGCACCTCGTGCTCACATGTGTCGATAATGGATTTTGATTCCCCACATATTATACTAAACTGAGCATAATTTGATTGTTTAACACCCTAAATGATTTCAAATGAAAAAGTTGTCAACTGCAAAGTTTCATAACTTTTCGAGATCTACAACTTTTATTTTGGTAGTTTCTCCGTCCGAGGTCATTTAGGACCGGTCGGCCAGTGGGCGGCCGACAGGCCTATTTGCCCGATATGGCCGACAAGATGATTTCAAATCAAAAAGTCGTCAACTACAAAGTTTCATAATTTTTTATGATCTACAACTTTCATTTTGGTAGTTTCTCCGTCCGAGGTTATTTAGGACGTGTCGATCACTGACCGGCCTATTTGCCCGATGTGGCCCACATGACGATTTCAAATCAAAAAGTTGTCATCTACGATGTCGCGGCATTTTTCGCGCGAAAATCACGCGCTTTGCGCCAGCGAGGATTCGAACCCATGTCCTCCCAAAGCGCGTAGCCTCCTCTACCACTGCACCTCGTGCTCACATGTGCCGATAATGGATTTTGGTTCCCCACATATTATACTAAACTGAGCATAATTTGATTGTTTAACACCCTAAATGATCTCAAATGAAAAAGTTGTCAACTGCAAAGTTTCATAACTTTTCGAGATCAACAACTTTCATTTTGGTAGTTTCTCCATCCGAGGTTATTTAGGACCTGTCGTCCGGTGGGCGGCCGACAGGCCTATTTGCCTGATATGGCCCACAAGATGATTTCAAATCAAAAAGTTGTCAACTGCAAAGTTTCATGACTTTTCGAGATCTACAACTTTCATTTTGGTAGTTTCTCAGTCTGAGGTCATTTAGGACCTGTCGGCCAGTGGGCGGCCGACAGGCCTATTTGCCCGATATGGCCCACAAGATGATTTCAAATCAAAAAGTTGTCAACTGCAAAGTTTCATGACTTTTCGAGATCTACAACTTTCATTTTGGTAGTTTCTCAGTCTGAGGTCATTTAGGACCTGTCGGCCAGTGGGCGGCCGACAGGCCTATTTGCCCGATATGGCCCACAAGATGATTTCAAATCAAAAAGTCGTCAACTACAAAGTTTCATAAATTTTTATGATCTACAACTTTCATTTTGGTAGTTTCTCCATCCGAGGTCGTTAAGGACCTGTCGTCCAGTGGGCGGTCCACAGGCCTATTTGCCCGATATGGCCCATAAGATGATTTCAAATCAAAAAGTTGCCAACTGCAAAGTTTCATAACATTTCGAGATCTACAACTTTCATTTTGGTAGTTTCTCCGTCTGAGGTCATTTAGGACCGACAGGCCTATTTGCCCGATATGGCCCACAAGATGATTTCAAATGAAAAAGTTGTCAACTGCAAAGTTTCATAACTTTTCGAGATCAACAACTTTCATTTTGGTAGTTTCTCCATCTGAGGTCATTTAGGACCTATCGTCCGGTGGGCGGCCGACAGGCCTATTTGCCCGATATGGCCCACAAGATGATTTCAAATCAAAAAGTTGTCAACTGCAAAGTTTCATAACTTTTCGAGATCTACGACTTTCATTTCGGTAGTTTCTCCGTCTGAGGTCATTTAGGACCTGTCGGCCAGTGGGCGGCCGACAGGCCTATTTGCCCGATATGGCCCACAAGATGATTTTAAATCAAAAAGTCGTCAACTGCAAAGTTTCATAAATTTAGATCTTACTTAATAGGAGCTAAAATAATTGTTTACGCTGATCATGCTGCACTAAAATATTTGCTCACTAAAAAAGATGCTAAACCTCGCCTAATTAGATGGATCTTGTTACTCCAAGAATTTGACTTAGAAATAAAAGATAAAAAGGGAGTAGAAAATTCTGTTGCTGATCACTTGTCTAGAATGCACTTTAAGGATCCACAGGAAACACCCATTAATGATTCACTCCGGGACGACATGCTCTATGGAATCAACAGGTCTGACCCCTGGTATGCAGATATTGTTAATTTTATGGTTTCAGGGTATGTACCACCAGGAGCGAACAAGAAGAAGCTTATTCAAGAGAGTCGTTCACACATATGGGATAAGCCATACCTCTTCCGAGTATGCGCTGATGGCTTACTCAGAAGGTGTGTGACCACTGAGGAAGGGTGGAAGATCATCGACAGATGCCATTCATCACCATACGGAGGTCATTATGGAGCATTCCGTACACATTCAAAGATCTGGCAATGTGGATTCTATTGGCCTACAATGTATGAAGACACAAGGCAATATATCAGAAGATGTGGGCCATGTCAAAGGCATGGAAACATAAATACAAGAGATGCTATGCCACTCACCAACAACCTTCAGATTGAGCTCTTTGATGTTTGGGGAATAGACTACATGGGTCCATTTCCTCCATCAAAGAAGTGTGAATTCATCTTGGTGACAGTTGACTACGTCTCCAAGTGGGTAGAAGCACTACCTTGCAAGCGTGCCGACAATATTAATTCAAAGAGGATGTTTGAAGAGATTATATTTCCAAGATTTGGAGTCCCTAGGGTGGTGATAAGTGATGGGGGATCACACTTCATCGACAAACGCTTTGAGCATTATCTAGCAAAACATGGAATCCGTCACAACGTTGCTACCCCATATCATCCTCAGACAAGTGGCCAAGCAGAGACTTCCAACAAGCAAATCAAGAACATTCTTCAGAAAACAGTAAATGAGATGGGAACAGCATGGAAGGAAAAGTTACCCGATGCACTCTGGGCATACCGGACAGCATACAAGACCCCAATTGGAATGACCCCATACCAATTGGTGTACGGGAAGACTTGCCACTTGCCTGTTGAACTAGAGTTCAAAGCACACTGGGCCATAAGAAGATGGAATATGGACCTAGATGTTGCTGGAGATCATAGAAGAATGCAACTATCAGAATTGGAAGAATGGCGAGAGAAAGCATATCACAATTCGAAGATCTACAAAGAAAGAGTCAAAAGATGGCATGACAAGAGGATCAAGAAGAAGGAGTTCTCACCCGGAGATAAGGTATTACTTTTTAATTCCAGGGTGAAGCTTTTCGGGCATGGAAAACTCTGGAGTAAATGGGAAGGACCATACAAGGTAGTCAATTCATCATCCCACGGAGCTATTCAAAACGACAAAGGTACGTTATTCAAGGTAAATGGTCAACGTCTTAAATTATTTTTAGAACCCAATAAAGAATTAGAAGAAATAGACGTGATCCATTTTTACCTTCCGATGGAGAATTAAAGCCCGACCTTTTTAATCTGACGTTTTTGGGCCACGTATATATTTTTTGGGATAAAAATACTTCTAGAAACACGCTCGAGCAAGCGGGCCCGCAGAGGAGGCAGACCCAGGGCGGGCGCCCTGATGATTAGGGCGGGCGCCCTGCCCTGGAGTCCCCTCGGCCCCGGCCTCTTCCGACGTGCTTTCCTCATCTATGGTTATCCAGAAAATTCCGCGAATGGGTTGTTACGCACGCCCGGCAGCGGGATGGATCTATGGAAACCCTAGAGGCACTTTTTGACCCCTATATAAACAGACCCCTGACGTCAGCTTTCAACACCAATTCATTCAATCCTTCTCCTCAATTAGAGCTTGTCTAGTTCCTTGCTTCTCCAATGGCCGACAAGACCCACCGCAACTGGGAGATCGTCCCTTACGACCTCAACCGCAAGCCCAAGGATGACCCCGACGCCTACGCTCTCGTCCCGGCCAACACAGAGCGACAGCTAGCAGCCCCACCATCAAACCAGTGCAGCTCAATCTCATCCTACTATGCCCAACCAGTTCTTACTGCACCACCGCAGCCCCTTCTTCCCAAGGGACCGTCGTCCAAGCAAGAAGCCATCGTCAAGGTACCAGCCGGCACGAAGATCCTGCCACCTAAACCCAATGAGCGGGTTGTAGGCGTCAAGACCAACCGGAGCGGCGAGATCAGCAGCGTCCACTACACTACAGAGAAGGAGAGGCCCCACTTCGAAGGAGTTAAGACAGCAAAAGTTCGCTTCATCCCACCAAAGGAAGCTCCTAAGCACGCTCTCAATTCGTTTGAGACACCACCGAAGCGCCGCAGGACCATAGCGGATGTGGATGAAGACATCAGGACAGCAAATAGACATATTATGGAACTTCAGTCCACAGTTAGCTCCCTTAGTAGGCAGGTCTCCAACCTGAACACTACTGTGCTCGCGCTTAAACGTGACCTTTCTGATGCCCTTGCTAGGATCAGGGATTTAGAGCAACACTGAGCTATCTAGATTAGACCTTGAGGCAGTGTGTCTTAGTCTTCATCATTAGATTCAATTAGATTCGATTAAATTCAGTTTAGATTAGTTCGCTTCATTAGTCAGTGTAATAAATGCCTCAAGACAAATAAAGATTATTATTATTATTATGCCTCGTGTATCTCCACTTTATTTTTATGCAAGAAAGTAGGAAACAAGTATGGGGGAATCCCCTCGACATGGTAAAAGCACTTCGATTGCACCACTCCACGATTCAGGTACATACTCTGCACGCTTTATTTACATATATACAAATACATATTGGGCTGTGTAGAATATTGTTCCTAACATGATAATTTAAAAAGACAAAAATATTTTTAATCATGATCAATCTCACTCTGTGATATTTCTGAAAACCTGCATTTATTGAAAATCATTTTAAAAACCATGTGTTACTCAAGTCATTGTGGAATGTGAGATGGTAGAATATGAGTATCTTATTCTTGAAATCTTTGTCGCTTGGAGATTTTCTTTTCAAAAACTTCAAAAATATAGCTACCATCCTCAGTATTTTATATGCCTGATGAACCTAAAAATATTAATTTGCTTTGTATTGAGTTTGTGCAAAACGAGTTAGACCCTTGTTGAGAGATTTATCATGCTCCCAAGATCAAGACATTTTTATTCAGAAAGATTCACTCTTCCGAAGTATTATTGCATTAGAGGCATGGGCTATGCAAAAATATATTTCGAGGAAATAAAAAGGAGCAAGTGCTCGACAACCTCGCAGAAAAATGGACAAGTGTCCGGAAGTAGAATTAGGGGTACCTCAGTATCCACCTGAAAAAAAAATGAGATGATAAAAATATATATGGTAAAAAAAAATAGCCCATGGTCCCTCTAATAAGCAATATGCCAGTAAGAGTTGACAAGTTTTAATTTTCAAAGTCTTTGATCTAAGAGTATGGCATTCCTCTCCTCGGATCCCGTTTTGACCCAGGCAATATATGCAAAGTAAGTATGCTTGAGAATTTCTACAAATTAAAACAGCCTCAGTGAGATATACAAAAGATAAATGAGTGATCTGAGAGCCCCTATGAGGATAAAGGTATGCTAAGTTTTCTATTCAAAAATATATAAAAAAACTCCAAGTGACAGGATGAGAAGAAAGGATCTCTACTTCAACCATATATTTCCCTGACTACAGTGCACAGTGGACATTCACAACACCCTGCAGGTATAAAAAGAATGCTTTACAATGTTTCAACCCCAGTTATTTTTCTGAACCATCCTTTTCTCGAGGACGAGTAAAAGCCTAAGTATGGGGGTGTTTGTTGACGGTTCTTAAGTATCAATTTTAATTATCCAATAAATAAGGAAAAGGACCTATATGCAAGCAACACCTGGAATTAGGGTTTGATCTGACAGAATTCCACGAGTTTTGTTGTTTATCTGTTTCTGCAGGGGGTTATCAGGAAATACAAAGGAAAGGCCCACACGTCGGAATTACATAGAGATATTAACGTGTTCACCGATTTTCTATCATCTAGAAGACTCCAGAAGCCACGGGATCGAACGGGAGGCCGAACAGGCCCGGGACCAGGGCGCCCGCCCTGGACCCTGGGGCGCCCGCCCTAGGTCTGCAACCAATCAGGATGAGTCTCGCGGATTATGCCCCACCGACCTAAAGGATCAAGGAAAACCGTGCGATTAATGTCGGTTTGATCCGACGGCCCAGGTTCACTTGAAGGGACTATATAAGCAGGACCCCTGGCCCCTGGAGAGGAGAATCCAATTCCATTATTTTCATATTTTCCCGAGAGGATTCAGAGAGAGAGGTTCCCTTAGGGTTCCCACCTCATTAGGGCTTAGCATCCAATGTGAGATTAGACTTAGTTCTTCTAGATTGAGAGAGATAGAGTGGAGGTATAGATCGAAGGAAGCCCGGCCTGTCGGTGACAACTTCGAGGTTGTACCTGCGGGATCAAGTTCTCCTAACCCGAGGCTTGCTCCTAGGATTCTTCAGTATTTCGACTTCTAAATTCTAGTAAGTTCTTTGTTGTTCTTTGGTTTATGAGTTTACTTTAATCTCTTCGCGTAGAGTTTAGAGTAATCATCTCTAGCGTAAACGAGGTGTTTGGGCTAGGATACTCATAGATATCCCCTGTCTAGCCAGACCGTGGTAGTAGTGAGGAACATGACATTTCCGTAGCTACCTTTGTATTCCATATCCCGTTAGCAGGATCGATAGGGTTTATAGGTGCGGGTCGAACATCCTTTGAGGTGTCTAGATTCCGTGAGCCTCCCCAATAGAGCAGTAGATCATCCTTACCAAGGTTAGAACGAGAGTGCAGTTGCAGTCTTCTCTATACATCGCTCACATCAAATCACAGTGGTTGTAGCCTAAAGGTTAGTAGTAATAGATTTGGTTAGTCAGATGCACGCTTTCTCCTAGTGGTAAAAAAATAAATACGATACTCTGGATAACATCCCGGGTGAAGAGCTCACCGATATCCGTGCGCTTGCGGATCATTTCCTAATTGCGTTACCAAATATCAACACGTAGCCTCCTCTACCACTGCACCTCGTGCTCACATGTGCCGATAATGGATTTTGGTTCCCCACATATTATACTAAACTGAGCATAATTTGATTGTTTAACACCCTAAACGATTTCAAATGAAAAAGTTATCAACTACAAAGTTTCATAACTTTTCGAGATCAACAACTTTCATTTTGGTAGTTTCTCCATCCGAGGTCATTTAGGACCTGTCGTCCGGTGGGCGGCCAACAGACCTATTTGCCCGATATGGCCCACAAGATGATTTCAAATCAAAAAGTTGTCAACTGCAAAGTTTCATAACTTTTCGAGATCTACAACTTTCATTTTGGTAGTCTCTCCGTCTGAGGTCATTTAGGACCTGTCGGCCAGTGGGCGGCTGACAGGCCTATTTGCCCGATGTGGGCCACAAGATGATTTCAAATCAATAAGTCGTCAACTACAAAGTTTCATAATTTTTTATGATCTACAACTTTTATTTTGGTAGTTTCTCCGATCGAGGTCATTTAGGACGTGTCGGTCACCGACTGGCCTATTTACCCGATGTGGCCCACACGACGATTTCAAATCAAAAAGTTGTCATCTACGATGTCGCGGCATTTTTCGCGCGAAAATCACGCGCTTTGCGCCAGCGAGGTTTCGAACACACGTCCTCCCAACGCGCGTAGCCTCCTCTACCACTGCACCTCGTGCTCACATGTGCCGATAATGGATTTTGGTTCCCCACATATTATACTAAACTAAGCATAATTTGATTGTTTAACACCCAAAATGATTTCAAATGAAAAAGTTGTCAACTGCAAAGTTTCATAACTTTTCGAGATCAACAACTTTCATTTTGGTAGTTTCTCCATCCGAGGTCATTTAGGACCTGTCGTCCGGTGGGCGGCCGACAGGCCTATTTGCCCGGTATGGCCCACAAGATGATTTCAAATCAAAAAGTTGTCAAATGCAAAGTTTCATAACTTTTCGAGATCTACAACTTTCATTTTGGTAGTTTCTCCATCTGAGGTCATTTAGGACCTGTCGGCCAGTGGGCGGCCGACAGGCCTATTTGCCCGATATGGCCCACAAGATGATTTCAAATCAAAAAGTCGTCAAATACAAAGTTTCATAATTTTTTTATGATCTACAACTTTCATTTCGGTAGTTTCTCCGACCGAGGTCATTTAGGACCTGTCGGCCAGTAGGTGGCTGACAGGCCTATTTGCCCGATATGGCCCACCAAATGAGTTCAAATCAAAAAGTCGTCAACTACAAAGTTCCATAAATTTTTATGATCTACAACTTTTATTTTGGTAGTTTCTCCATTCGAGGTCATTTAGGACCTGTCGTTCGGTGGGCGGCCGACAGGCCTATTTGCCCGATATGGCCCACAAGATGATTTCAGATCAAAAAGTTGCAAACTGCAAAGTTTCATAACTTTTCGAGATCTACAACTTTCATTTTGGTAGTTTCTCCGTGTGAGGTCATTTAGGACCGACAGGCCTATTTGCCCGATATGGCCCACAAGATGATTTCAAATCAAAAAGTCGTCAGCTACAAAGTTTCATAATTTTTTATGATCTACAACTTTCATTTCGGTAGTTTCTCCGACCGAGGTCATTTAGGACGTGTCGGTCACCGACCGGCCTATTTGCCCGATGTGGCCCACGTGACGATTTCAAATCAAAAAGTTGTCATCTACGATGTCGCGGCATTTTTCGCGCGAAAATCACGCGCTTTGCGCCAGCGAGGATTCGAACCTGCGTCCTCCCAACGCGCGTAGCCTCCTCTACCACTGCACCTCGTGCTCACATGTGCCGATAATGGATTTTGGTTTCCCACATATTATACTAAACTGAGCATAATTTGATTGTTTAACAACCTAAACGATTTCAAATGAAAAAGTTGTCAACTGCAAAGTTTCATAACTTTTCGAGATCAACAACTTTCATTTTGGTAGTTTCTCCATCCGAGGTCATTTAGGACATGTCGTCCGGGGGGCGGCCGACAGGCCTATTTGCCCGATATGGCTCACAAGATGATTTCAAATCAAAAAGTTGTCAACTGCAAAGTTTCATAACTTTTCGAGATCTACAACTTTCATTTTGGTAGTTTCTCCATCCGAGGTCATTTAGGACCGGTCGGCCAGTGGGCGGCCGACAGGCCTATTTGCCCGATGTGGTCGACAAGATGATTTCAAATCAAAAAGTCGTCAACTATAAAGTTTCATAAATTTTTGTGATCTACAACTTTAATTTTGGTAGTTTCTCCATCCAAGGTCATTTAGGACGTGTCGGTCACCGACCGGCCTATTTGCCCGATGTCGCCCACAAGGCGATTTCAAATCAAAAAGTTGTAATCTACAAAGTTTCATAATTTTTTATGATCTACAACTTTCATTTTGGTAGTTTCTCCGTCCGAGGTCATTTAGGATGTGTCGGTCACCGACCGGCCCATTTGCCCGATGTGGCCCACATGACGATTTCAAATCAAAAAGTTGTCATCGATGTCGTGACGTTTTTCGCGCGAAAATCACGCGCTTTGCGCCAGCGAGTATTCGAACCCGCATCCGCCCAACGCGCGTAGCCTCCTCTACCACTGCACCTCGTGCTCACATGTGCCGATAATGAATTTTGGTTCCCCACATATTATACTAAACTGAGCATAATTTGATTGTTTAACACCGTAAACGATTTCAAATGAAAAAGTTGTCAACTGCAAAGTTTCATAACTTTTCGAGATCAACAACTTTCATTTTGGTAGTTTCTTCGTCCGAGGTCACTTAGGACTGATCGGCCAGTGGGCGGCCGACAAGCCTATTTGCCCAATATGCCCACAAGATGATTTCAAATCAAAAAGTCGTCAACTACAAAGTTTTATAAATTTTTGGGATCTACAACTTTCATTTTGGTAGTTTCTCCGTCTGAGGTCATTTAGTACCTGTCGGCCACCGACTGGCCTATTTCCCCGATGTGGCCCACAAGACGATTTCAAATTAAAAAGTTGTCAACTACGAAGTCGCGGCATTTTTCACGCGAAAATTTGCGGCAGCGAGGATTCGAACCCGCGTCCTCCCCTTGCGCGTAGCCTTCTCTACCATTGCACCTCATGCTCACATGTGCCTATGATGAATTTTGGTTCCCCACATATTATACTACACTGAGCGTAATTTGATTGCTTAACGCCATAAACGATTTCAAATGAAAAAGTTGTCAACAGCAAAGTTTCATAACTTTTCAAGATCAACAACTTTTATTTTGGTAGTTTCTTCGTCCGAGGTCACTTAGGACTGATCGGCCAGTGGGCGGCCGACAAGCCTATTTGCCCAATATGCCCACAAGATGATTTCAAATCAAAAAGTCGTCAACTACAAAGTTTCATAATTTTTTATGATCTATAACTTTCATTTCGGTAGTTTCTCCGACCGAGGTCATTTAGGACGTGTCAGTCACCGACCGGCCTATTTGCCCGATGTGGCCCACGTGACGATTTCAAATCAAAAAGTTGTCATCTACGATGTCGCGGCATTTTTTGCGCGAAAATCACGCGCTTTACGCCAGCGAGGATTCGAACCGGCGTCCTCCCAACGCGCGTAGCCTCCTCTACCACTGCACCTCGTGTTCACATGTGCCGATAATGGATTTTGGTTCCCCACATATTATACTAAATTGAGCATAATTTGATTGTTTAACACCCTAAACGATTTCAAATGAAAAAGTTGTCAACTGCAAAGTTTTATAACTTTTCAAGATCAACAACTTTCATTTTGGTAGTTTCTCCATCCGAGGTCATTTAGGACCTGTCGGCCAGTGGGCGGCCGACTGGCCTATTTGCCTAATATGGCCCACAAGATGATTTCAAATCCAAAAGTCATCAACTACAAAGTTTCATAATTTTTTATGACCTACAACTTTCATTTCGGTAGTTTCTCCGTCCGAGGTCATTTAGGACGTGTCGGTCACCGACTGGCCTATTTGCCCGATGTGGCCCACGTGACGATTTAAAATCAAAAAGTTGTCATCTACGATGTTGCGGCATTTTTCATGCGAAAATCACGCGCTTTGTGCCAACGAGGATTCGAACCCGCATCCTCCCAACGCGCGTAGCCTCCTCTACCACTGCACCTCGTGCTCACATGTGCCGATAATGGATTTTGGTTCCCCACATATTATACTAAACTGAGCATAATTTGATTGTTTAACACCCTAAACGATTTCAAATGAAAAAGTTATCAACTACAAAGTTTCATAACTTTTCGAGATCAACAACTTTCATTTTGGTAGTTTCTCCATCCGAGGTCATTTAGGACCTGTCGTCCGGTGGGCGGCCAACAGACCTATTTGCCCGATATGGCCCACAAGATGATTTCAAATCAAAAAGTTGTCAACCGCAAAGTTTCATAACTTTTCGAGATCTACAACTTTCATTTTGGTAGTCTCTCCGTCTGAGGTCATTTAGGACCTGTCGGCCAGTGGGCGGCCGACAGGCCTATTTGCCCGATATGGCCCACAAGATGATTTCAAATCAATAAGTCGTCAACTACAAAGTTTCATAATTTTTTATGATCTACAACTTTCATTTTGGTAGTTTCTCCGACCGAGGTCATTTAGGACGTGTCGGTCACCGACCGGCCTATTTACCCGATGTGGCCCACATGACGATTTCAAATCAAAAAGTTGTCATCTACGATGTCGTGGCAATTTTCGCGCGAAAATCACGCGCTTTGCGCCAGCGAGGATTCGAACACACGTCCTCCCAACGCGCGTAGCCTCCTCTACCACTGCACCTCGTGCCCACATGTGCCGATAATGGATTTTGGTTCCCCACATATTATACTAAACTGAGCATAATTTGATTATTTAACACCCAAAATGATTTCAAATGAAAAAGTTGTCAACTGCAAAGTTTCATAACTTTTCGAGATCAACAACTTTCATTTTGGTAGTTTCTCCATCCGAGGTCATTTAGGACCTGTCGTCCGGTGGGCGGCCGACAGGCCTATTTGCCCGGTCTGGCCCACAAGATGATTTCAAATCAAAAAGTTGTCAAATGCAAATTTTCATAACTTTTCGAGATCTACAACTTTCATTTTGGTAGTTTCTCCGTCTGAGGTCATTTAGGACCTGTCGGCCAGTGGGCGGCCGATAGGCCTATTTGCCCGATATGGCCCACAAGATGATTTCAAATCAAAAAGTCGTCAACTACAAAGTTTCATAATTTTTTTATGATCTACAACTTTCATTTTGGTAGTTTCTCCGACCGAGGTCATTTAGGACCTGTCGGCCAGTAGGTGGCTGACAGGCCTATTTGCCCGATATGGCCCACCAAATGAGTTCAAATCAAATAGTCGTCAACTACAAAGTTTCATAAATTTTTATGATCTACAACTTTTATTTTGGTAGTTTCTCCATTCGAGGTCATTTAGGACCTGTCGTTCGGTGGGCGGCCGACAGGCCTATTTGCCCGATATGGCCCACAAGATGATTTCAGATCAAAAAGTTGCAAACTGCAAAGTTTCATAACTTTTCGAGATCTACAACTTTCATTTTGGTAGTTTCTCCGTGTGAGGTCATTTAGGACCGACATGCCTATTTGCCCGATATGGCCCACAAGATGATTTCAAATCAAAAATTCGTCAGCTACAAAGTTTCATAATTTTTTATGATCTACAACTTTCATTTGCATGAAAATCACGCGCTTTCCGCCAGGGATGTTTCGAACCTGGGTCCTCCCAATGCGCTTAGCCTCCTCTACCACTGCACCTCGTGCTCACATGTGCCGATAATGGATTTTGGTTTCCCACATATTATACTAAACTGAGCATAATTTGATTGTTTAACACCCTAAACGATTTCAAATGAAAAAGTTGTCAACTGCAAAGTTTCATAACTTTTTGAGATCAACAACTTTCATTTGGGTAGTTTCTCCATCCGAGGTCATTTAGGACCTGTCGTCCGGTGGGCGGCCGACAGGCCTATTTGCCCGATATGGCCCACAAGATGATTTCAAATCAAAAAGTTGTCAACTGCAAAGTTTCATAACTTTTCGAGATCTACAACTTTCATTTTGGTAGTTTCTCCGTCCGAGGTCATTTAGGACCGGTCGGCCAGTGGGTGGCCGACAGGCCTATTTGCCCGATATGGTCGACAAGATGATTTCAAATCAAAAAGTCGTCAACTATAAAGTTTCATAAATTTTTGTGATCTACAACTTTCATTTTGGTAGTTTCTCCATCCGAGGTCATTTAGGACGTGTCGGTCACCGACCGGCCTATTTGCCCGATGTGGCCCACAAGACGATTTCAAATCAAAAATTTGTAATCTACAAAGTTTCATAATTTTTTATGATCTACACCTTTCATTTTGGTAGTTTCTCCGTCCGAGGTCATTTAGGATGTGTCGGTCACCGACCGGCCTATTTGCGCGATGTGGCCCACATGACGATTTCAAATCAAAAAGTTGTCATCGATGTCGCGACGTTTTTCGCGCGAAAATCACGCGCTTTGCGCCAGCGAGTATTCGAACCCGCATCCTCCCAACGCGCGTAGCCTCCTCTACCACTGCACCTCGTGCTCACATGTGCCGATAATGGATTTTGGTTCCCCACATATTATACTAAACTGAGCATAATTTGATTGTTTAACACCGTAAATGATTTCAAATGAAAAAGTTGTCAACTGCAAAGTTTCATAACTTTTCGAGATCAACAACTTTCATTTTGGTAGTTTCTCCATCTGAGGTCATTTAGGACCTGTCGGCCGGTGGGCGGCTAACAGGCCTATTTGCCCGATTTGGCCCACAAGATGATTTCAAATCAAAAAGTCGTCAACTACAAAGTTTTATAAATTTTTGGGATCTACAACTTTCATTTTGGTAGTTTCTCCGTCTGAGGTCATTTAGTACCTGTCGGCCACCGACCGGCCTATTTGCCCGATGTGGCCCACAAGACGATTTCAAATTAAAAAGTTGTCATCTACGATGTCGCGGAATTTTTCGCGCGAAAATCACGCGCTTTACGCCAGCGAGGATTCGAACCCGCGTCCTCCCAACGTGCGTAGCCTCCTCTACCACTGCACCTCGTGCTCACATGTGCCGATAATGGATTTTGGTTCCCCACATATTATACTAAATTGAGCATAATTTGATTGTTTAACACCCTAAACGATTTCAAATGAAAAAGTTGTCAACTGCAAAGTTTTATAACTTTTCGAGATCAACAACTTTCATTTTGGTAGTTTCTCCATCCGAGGTCATTTAGGACCTGTCGGCCAGTGGGCGGCCGACAGGCCTATTTGCCTGATATGGCCCACAAGATGATTTCAAATCAAAAAGTCATCAACTACAAAGTTTCATAATTTTTTATGACCTACAACTTTCATTTCGGTAGTTTCTCCGTCCGAGGTCATTTAGGACGTGTCGGTCACCGACCGGCCTATTTGCCCGATGTGGCCCACGTGACGATTTCAAATCAAAAAGTTGTCATCTACGATGTCGCGGCATTTTTCATGCGAAAATCACGCGCTTTGTGCCAACGAGGATTCGAACCCGCATCCTCCCAACGCGCGTAGCCTCCTCTACCACAGCACCTCGTGCTCACATGTGCCGATAATGGATTTTGGTTCCCCACATATTATACTAAACTGAGCATAATTTGATTGTTTAACACCCTAAACGATTTCAAATGAAAAAGTTATCAACTACAAAGTTTCATAACTTTTCGAGATCAACAACTTTCATTTTGGTAGTTTCTCCATCCGAGGTCATTTAGGACCTGTCGTCCGGTGGGCGGCCAACAGACCTATTTGCCCGATATGGCCCACAAGATAATTTCAAATCAAAAAGTTGTCAATTGCAAAGTTTCATAACTTTTCGAGGTCTACAACTTTCATTTTGGTAGTTTCTCCGTCTGAGGTCATTTAGGACCTGTCGGCCAGTGGGCGGCCGACAGGCCTATTTGCCCGATATGGCCCACAAGATGATTTCAAATCAATAAGTCGTCAACTACAAAGTTTCATAATTTTTTATGATCTACAACTTTCATTTTGGTAGTTTCTCCGACCGAGGTCATTTAGGACGTGTCGGTCACCGACCGGCCTATTTACCCGATGTGGCCCACATGACGATTTCAAATCAAAAAGTTGTCATCTACGATGTCGCGGCATTTTTCGCGCGAAAATCACGCGCTTTGCGCCAGCGAGGATTCGAACACACGTCCTCCCAACGCGCGTAGCCTCCTCTACCACTGCACCTCGTGCTCACATGTGTCGATAATGGATTTTGGTTCCCCACATATTATACTAAACTGAGCATAATTTGATTGTTTAACACCCAAAACGATTTCAAATGAAAAAGTTGTCAACTGCAAAGTTTCATAACTTTTCGAGATCAACAACTTTCATTTTGGTAGTTTCTCCATCCGAGGTCATTTAGGACCTGTCGTCCGGTGGGCGGCCGACAGGCCTATTTGCCCGGTCTGGCCCACAAGATGATTTCAAATCAAAAAGTTGTCAAATGCAAAGTTTCATAACTTTTCGAGATCTACAACTTTCATTTTGGTAGTTTCTCCGTCTGAGGTCATTTAGGACCTGTCGGCCAGTGGGCGGCCGACAGGCCTATTTGTCCGATATGGCCCACAAGATGATTTCAAATCAAAAAGTCGTCGACTACAAAGTTTTATAAATTTTTGGGATCTACAACTTTCATTTTGGTAGTTTCTCCGTCTGAGGTCATTTAGTACCTGTCGGCCACCGACCGGCCTATTTGCCCGATGTGGCCCACAAGACGATTTCAAATTAAAAAGTTGTCAACTACGAAGTCGCGGCATTTTTCACGCAAAAATTTGCGGCAGCGAGGATTCGAACCCGCGTCCTCCCCTCGCGCGTAGCCTTCTCTACCATTGCACCTCGTGCTCACATGTGCCTATGATGAATTTTGGTTCCCCACATATTATACTACACTGAGCGTAATTTGATTGCTTAACGCCATAAACGATTTCAAATGAAAAAGTTGTCAACTACAAAGTTTCATAACTTTTCAAGATCAACAACTTTTATTTTGGTAGTTTCTTCGTCCGAGGTCACTTAGGACTGATCGGCCAGTGGGCGGCCGACAAGCCTATTTGCCCAATATGCCCACAAGATGATTTCAAATCAAAAAGTCGTCAACTACAAAGTTTCATAATTTTTTATGATCTATAACTTTCATTTCGGTAGTTTCTCCGACCGAGGTCATTTAGGACGTGTCAGTCACCGACCGGCCTATTTGCCCGATGTGGCCCACGTGACGATTTCAAATAAAAAAGTTGTCTTCTACGATGTCGCGGCATTTTTCGCGCGAAAATCACGCGCTTTACGCCAGCGAGGATTCGAACCTGCGTCCTCCCAACGCGCGTAGCCTCCTCTACCACTGCACCTCGTGCTCACATGTGCCGATAATGGATTTTGGTTCCCCACATATTATACTAAATTGAGCATAATTTGATTGTTTAACACCCTAAACGATTTCAAATGAAAAAGTTGTCAACTGCAAAGTTTTATAACTTTTCGAGATCAACAACTTTCATTTTGGTAGTTTCTCCATCCGAGGTCATTTAGGACCTGTCGGCCAGTGGGCGGCCGACAGGCCTATTTGCCTGATATGGCCCACAAGATGATTTCAAATCAAAAAGTCATCAACTACAAAGTTTCATAATTTTTTATGACCTACAACTTTCATTTCGGTAGTTTCTCCATCCGAGGTCATTAAGGACGTGTCGGTCACCGACCGGCCTATTTGCCCGATGTGGCCCACGTGACGATTTCAAATCAAAAAGTTGTCATCTAAGTTGTCGCGGCATTTTTCATGCGAAAATCACGCGCTTTGTGCCAACGAGGATTCGAACCCGCATCCTCCCAACGCGCGTAGCCTCCTCTACCACTGCACCTCGTGCTCACATGTGCCGATAATGGATTTTGGTTCCCCACATATTATACTAAACTGAGCATAATTTGATTGTTTAACACCCTAAACGATTTCAAATGAAAAAGTTATCAACTACAAAGTTTCATAACTTTTCGAGATCAACAACTTTCATTTTGGTAGTTTCTCCATCCGAGGTCATTTAGGACCTGTCGTCCGGTGGGCGGCCAACAGACCTATTTGCCCGATATGGCCCACAAGATGATTTCAAATCAAAAAGTTGTCAACCGCAAAGTTTCATAACTTTTCGAGATCTACAACTTTCATTTTGGTAGTCTCTCCGTCTGAGGTCATTTAGGACCTGTCGGCCAGTGGGCGGCCGACAGGCCTATTTGCCCGATATGGCCCACAAGATGATTTCAAATCAATAAGTCGTCAACTACAAAGTTTCATAATTTTTTATGATCTACAACTTTCATTTTGGTAGTTTCTCCGACCGAGGTCATTTAGGACGTGTCGGTCACCGACCGGCCTATTTACCCGATGTGGCCCACATGACGATTTCAAATCAAAAAGTTGTCATCTACGATGTCGTGGCATTTTTCGTGCGAAAATCACGCGCTTTGCGCCAGCGAGGATTCGAACACACGTCCTCCCAACGCGCGTAGCCTCCTCTACCACTGCACCTCGTGCCCACATGTGCCGATAATGGATTTTGGTTCCCCACATATTATACTAAACTGAGCATAATTTGATTATTTAACACCCAAAACGATTTCAAATGAAAAAGTTGTCAACTGCAAAGTTTCATAACTTTTCGAGATCAACAACTTTCATTTTGGTAGTTTCTCCATCCGAGGTCATTTAGGACCTGTCGTTCGGTGGGCGGCCGACAGGCCTATTTGCCCGGTCTGGCCCACAAGATGATTTCAAATCAAAAAGTTGTCAAATGCAAATTTTCATAACTTTTCGAGATCTACAACTTTCATTTTGGTAGTTTCTCCGTCTGAGGTCATTTAGGACCTGTCGGCCAGTGGGCGGCCGACAGGCCTATTTGCCCGATATGGCCCACAAGATGATTTCAAATCAAAAAGTCGTCAACTACAAAGTTTCATAATTTTTTTATGATCTACAACTTTCATTTCGGTAGTTTCTCCGACCGAGGTCATTTAGGACCTGTCGGCCAGTAGGTGGCTGACAGGCCTATTTGCCCGATATGGCCCACCAAATGAGTTCAAATCAAATAGTCGTCAACTACAAAGTTTCATAAATTTTTATGATCTACAACTTTTATTTTGGTAGTTTCTCCATTCGAGGTCATTTAGGACCTGTCGTTCGGTGGGCGGCCGACAGGCCTATTTGCCCGATATGGCCCACAAGATGATTTCAGATCAAAAAGTTGCAAACTGCAAAGTTTCATAACTTTTCGAGATCTACAACTTTCATTTTGGTAGTTTCTCCGTGTGAGGTCATTTAGGACCGACAGGCCTATTTGCCCGATATGGCCCACAAGATGATTTCAAATCAAAAATTCGTCAGCTACAAAGTTTCATAATTTTTTATGATCTACAACTTTCATTTGCATGAAAATCACGCGCTTTCCGCCAGGGATGTTTCGAACCCGGGTCCTCCCAATGCGCTTAGCCTCCTCTACCACTGCACCTCGTGCTCACATGTGCCGATAATGGATTTTGGTTTCCCACATATTATACTAAACTGAGCATAATTTGATTGTTTAACACCCTAAACGATTTCAAATGAAAAAGTTGTCAACTGCAAAGTTTCATAACTTTTCGAGATCAACAACTTTCATTTGGGTAGTTTCTCCATCCGAGGTCATTTAGGACCTGTCGTCCGGTGGGCGGCCGACAGGCCTATTTGCCCGATATGGCCCACAAGATGATTTCAAATCAAAAAGTTGTCAACTGCAAAGTTTCATAACTTTTCGAGATCTACAACTTTCATTTTGGTAGTTTCTCCGTCCGAGGTCATTTAGGACCGGTCGGCCAGTGGGTGGCCGACAGGCCTATTTGCCCGATATGGTCGACAAGATGATTTCAAATCAAAAAGTCGTCAACTATAAAGTTTCATAAATTTTTGTGATCTACAACTTTCATTTTGGTAGTTTCTCCATCCGAGGTCATTTAGGACGTGTCGGTCACCGACCGGCCTATTTGCCCGATGTGGCCCACAAGACGATTTCAAATCAAAAATTTGTAATCTACAAAGTTTCATAATTTTTTATGATCTACACCTTTCATTTTGGTAGTTTCTCCGTCCGAGGTCATTTAGGATGTGTCGGTCACCGACCGGCCTATTTGCCCGATGTGGCCCACATGACGATTTCAAATCAAAAAGTTGTCATCGATGTCGCGACGTTTTTCGCGCGAAAATCACGCGCTTTGCGCCAGCGAGTATTCGAACCCGCATCCTCCCAACGCGCGTAGCCTCCTCTACCACTGCACCTCGTGCTCACATGTGCCGATAATGGATTTTGGTTCCCCACATATTATACTAAACTGAGCATAATTTGATTGTTTAACACCGTAAATGATTTCAAATGAAAAAGTTGTCAACTGCAAAGTTTCATAACTTTTCGAGATCAACAACTTTCATTTTGGTAGTTTCTCCATCTGAGGTCATTTAGGACCTGTCGGCCGGTGGGCGTCTAACAGGCCTATTTGCCCGATATGGCCCACAAGATGATTTCAAATCAAAAAGTCGTCAACTACAAAGTTTTATAAATTTTTGGGATCTACAACTTTCATTTTGGTAGTTTCTCCGTCTGAGGTCATTTAGTACCTGTCGGCCACCGACCGGCCTATTTGCCCGATGTGGCCCACAAGACGATTTCAAATTAAAAAGTTGTCATCTACGATGTCGCGGAATTTTTCGCGCGAAAATCACGCGCTTTACGCCAGCGAGGATTCGAACCCGCGTCCTCCCAACGCGCGTAGCCTCCTCTACCACTGCACCTCGTGCTCACATGTGCCGATAATGGATTTTGGTTCCCCACATATTATACTAAATTGAGCATAATTTGATTGTTTAACACCCTAAACGATTTCAAATGAAAAAGTTGTCAACTGCAAAGTTTTATAACTTTTCGAGATCAACAACTTTCATTTTGGTAGTTTCTCCATCCGAGGTCATTTAGGACCTGTCGGCCAGTGGGCGGCCGACAGGCCTATTTGCCTGATATGGCCCACAAGATGATTTCAAATCAAAAAGTCATCAACTACAAAGTTTCATAATTTTTTATGACCTACAACTTTCATTTCGGTAGTTTCTCCGTCCGAGGTCATTTAGGATGTGTCGGTCACCGACCGGCCTATTTGCCCGATGTGGCCCACGTGACGATTTCAAATCAAAAAGTTGTCATCTACGATGTCGCGGCATTTTTCATGCGAAAATCACGCGCTTTGTGCCAACGAGGATTCGAACCCGCATCCTCCCAACGCGCGTAGCCTCCTCTACCACTGCACCTCGTGCTCACATGTGCCGATAATGGATTTTGGTTCCCCACATATTATACTAAACTGAGCATAATTTGATTGTTTAACACCCTAAACGATTTCAAATGAAAAAGTTATCAACTACAAAGTTTCATAACTTTTCGAGATCAACAACTTTCATTTTGGTAGTTTCTCCATCCGAGGTCATTTAGGACCTGTCGTCCGGTGGGCGGCCAACAGACCTATTTGCCCGATATGGCCCACAAGATAATTTCAAATCAAAAAGTTGTCAATTGCAAAGTTTCATAACTTTTCGAGGTCTACAACTTTCATTTTGGTAGTTTCTCCGTCTGAGGTCATTTAGGACCTGTCGGCCAGTGGGCGGCCGACAGGCCTATTTGCCCGATATGGCCCACAAGATGATTTCAAATCAATAAGTCGTCAACTACAAAGTTTCATAATTTTTTATGATCTACAACTTTCATTTTGGTAGTTTCTCCGACCGAGGTCATTTAGGACGTGTCGGTCACCGACCGGCCTATTTACCCGATGTGGCCCACATGACGATTTCAAATCAAAAAGTTGTCATCTACGATGTCGCGGCATTTTTCGCGCGAAAATCACGCGCTTTGCGCCAGCGAGGATTCGAACACACGTCCTCCCAACGCGCGTAGCCTCCTCTACCACTGCACCTCGTGCTCACATGTGTCGATAATGGATTTTGGTTCCCCACATATTATACTAAACTGAGCATAATTTGATTGTTTAACACCCAAAACGATTTCAAATGAAAAAGTTGTCAACTGCAAAGTTTCATAACTTTTCGAGATCAACAACTTTCATTTTGGTAGTTTCTCCATCCGAGGTCATTTAGGACCTGTCGTCCGGTGGGCGGCCGACAGGCCTATTTGCCCGGTCTGGCCCACAAGATGATTTCAAATCAAAAAGTTGTCAAATGCAAAGTTTCATAACTTTTCGAGATCTACAACTTTCATTTTGGTAGTTTCTCCGTCTGAGGTCATTTAGGACCTGTCGGCCAGTGGGCGGCCGACAGGCCTATTTGTCCGATATGGCCCACAAGATGATTTCAAATCAAAAAGTCGTCGACTACAAAGTTTTATAAATTTTTGGGATCTACAACTTTCATTTTGGTAGTTTCTCCGTCTGAGGTCATTTAGTACCTGTCGGCCACCGACCGGCCTATTTGCCCGATGTGGCCCACAAGACGATTTCAAATTAAAAAGTTGTCAACTACGAAGTCGCGGCATTTTTCACGCGAAAATTTGCGGCAGCGAGGATTCGAACCCGCGTCCTCCCCTCGCGCGTAGCCTTCTCTACCATTGCACCTCGTGCTCACATGTGCCTATGATGAATTTTGGTTCCCCACATATTATACTACACTGAGCGTAATTTGATTGCTTAACGCCATAAACGATTTCAAATGAAAAAGTTGTCAACTACAAAGTTTCATAACTTTTCAAGATCAACAACTTTTATTTTGGTAGTTTCTTCGTCCGAGGTCACTTAGGACTGATCGGCCAGTGGGCGGCCGACAAGCCTATTTGCCCAATATGCCCACAAGATGATTTCAAATCAAAAAGTCATCAACTACAAAGTTTCATAATTTTTTATGATCTATAACTTTCATTTCGGTAGTTTCTCCGACCGAGGTCATTTAGGACGTGTCAGTCACCGACCGGCCTATTTGCCCGATGTGGCCCACGTGACGATTTCAAATAAAAAAGTTGTCATCTACGATGTCGCGGCATTTTTCGCGCGAAAATCACGCGCTTTACGCCAGCGAGGATTCGAACCTGCGTCCTCCCAACGCGCGTAGCCTCCTCTACCACTGCACCTCGTGCTCACATGTGCCGATAATGGATTTTGGTTCCCCACATATTATACTAAATTGAGCATAATTTGATTGTTTAACACCCTAAACGATTTCAAATGAAAAAGTTGTCAACTGCAAAGTTTTATAACTTTTCGAGATCAACAACTTTCATTTTGGTAGTTTCTCCATCCGAGGTCATTTAGGACCTGTCGGCCAGTGAGCGGCCGACAGGCCTATTTGCCTGATATGGCCCACAAGATGATTTCAAATCAAAAAGTCATCAACTACAAAGTTTCATAATTTTTTATGACCTACAACTTTCATTTCGGTAGTTTCTCCATCCGAGGTCATTAAGGACGTGTCGGTCACCGACCGGCCTATTTGCCCGATGTGGCCCACGTGACGATTTCAAATCAAAAAGTTGTCATCTAAGTTGTCGCGGCATTTTTCATGCGAAAATCACGCGCTTTGTGCCAACGAGGATTCGAACCCGCATCCTCCCAACGCGCGTAGCCTCCTCTACCACTGCACCTCGTGCTCACATGTGCCGATAATGGATTTTGGTTCCCCACATATTATACTAAACTGAGCATAATTTGATTGTTTAACACCCTAAACGATTTCAAATGAAAAAGTTATCAACTACAAAGTTTCATAACTTTTTGAGATCAACAACTTTCATTTTGGTAGTTTCTCCATCCGAGGTCATTTAGGACCTGTCGTCCGGTGGGCGGCCAACAGACCTATTTGCCCGATATGGCCCACAAGATGATTTCAAATCAAAAAGTTGTCAACTGCAAAGTTTCATAACTTTTCGAGATCTACAACTTTCATTTTGGTAGTCTCTCCGTCTGAGGTCATTTAGGACCTGTCGGCCAGTGGGCGGCCGACAGGCCTATTTGCCCGATATGGCCCACAAGATGATTTCAAATCAATAAGTCGTCAACTACAAAGTTTCATAATTTTTTATGATCTACAACTTTCATTTTGGTAGTTTCTCCGACCGAGGTCATTTAGGACGTGTCGGTCACCGACCGGCCTATTTACCCGATGTGGCCCACATGACGATTTCAAATCAAAAAGTTGTCATCTACGATGTCGCGGCATTTTTCGCGCGAAAATCACGCGCTTTGCGCCAGCGAGGATTCGAACACACGTCCTCCCAACGCGCGTAGCCTCCTCTACCACTGCACCTCGTGCTCACATGTGCCGATAATGGATTTTGGTTCCCCACATATTATACTAAACTGAGCATAATTTGATTGTTTAACACCCAAAATGATTTCAAATGAAAAAGTTGTCAACTGCAAAGTTTCATAACTTTTCGAGATCAACAACTTTCATTTTGGTAGTTTCTCCATCCGAGGTCATTTAGGACCTGTCGTCCGGTGGGCGGCCGACAGGCCTATTTGCCCGGTCTGGCCCACAAGTTGATTTCAAATCAAAAACTTGTCAAATGCAAAGTTTCATAACTTTTCGAGATCTACAACTTTCATTTTGGTAGTTTCTCCGTCTGAGGTCATTTAGGACCTGTCGGCCAGTGGGCGGCCGACAGGCCTATTTGCCCGATATGGCCCACAAGATGATTTCAAATCAAAAAGTCGTCAACTACAAAGTTTCATAATTTTTTTATGATCCACAACTTTCATTTCGGTAGTTTCTCCGACCGAGGTCATTTAGGACCTGTCGGCCAGTAGGTGGCTGACAGGCCTATTTGCCCGATATGGCCCACCAAATGAGTTCAAATCAAAAAGTCGTCAACTACAAAGTTTCATAAATTTTTATGATCTACAACTTTTATTTTGGTAGTTTCTCCATTCGAGGTCATTTAGGACCTGTCGTTCGGTGGGCGGCCGACAGCCCTATTTGCCCGATATGGCCCACAAGATGATTTCAGATCAAAAATTTGCAAACTGCAAAGTTTCATAACTTTTCGAGATCTACAACTTTCATTTTGGTAGTTTCTCCGTGTGAGGTCATTTAGGACCGACAGGCCTATTTGCCCGATATGGCCCACAAGATGATTTCAAATCAAAAATTCGTCAGCTACAAAGTTTCATAATTTTTTATGATCTACAACTTTCATTTCGATAGTTTCTCCGACCGAGGTCATTTAGGATGTGTCGGTCACCGACCGGCCTATTTGCCCGATGTGGCCCACGTGACGATTTCAAATCAAAAAGTTGTCATCTACGATGTCGCGGCATTTTTCGCGCGAAAATCACGCGCTTTGCGCCAGCGAGGATTCGAACCTGCGTCCTCCCAACGCGCGTAGCCTCCTCTACCACTGCACCTCGTGCTCACATGTGCCGATAATGTATTTTGGTTTCCCACATATTATACTAAACTGAGCATAATTTGATTGTTTAGCACCCTAAACGATTTCAAATGAAAAAGTTGTCAACTGAAAGTTTCATAACTTTTCGAGATCAACAACTTTCATTTTGGTAGTTTTTCCATCCGAGGTCATTTAGGACCTGTCGTCCGGTGGGCGGCCGACAGGCCTATTTGCCCGATATGGCCCACAAGATGATTTCAAATCAAAAAGTTATCTGCAAAGTTTCATAACTTTTCGAGATCTACAACTTTCATTTTGGTAGTTTCTCCGTCCGAGGTCATTTAGGACCGGTCGGCCAGGGGGCGGCCGACAGGCCTATTTGCCCGATATGGCCCACAAGATGATTTCAAATCAAAAAGTCGTCAACTACAAAGTTTCATAATTTTTTTATGATCCACAACTTTCATTTCGGTAGTTTCTCCGACTGAGGTCATTTAGGACCTGTCGGCCAGTAGGTGGCTGACAGGCCTATTTGCCCGATATGGCCCACCAAATGAGTTCAAATCAAAAAGTCGTCAACTACAAAGTTTCATAAATTTTTATGATCTACAACTTTTATTTTGGTAGTTTCTCCATTCGAGGTCATTTAGGACCTGTCGTTCGGTGGGCGGCCGACAGCCCTATTTGCCCGATATGGCCCACAAGATGATTTCAGATCAAAAATTTGCAAACTGCAAAGTTTCATAACTTTTCGAGATCTACAACTTTCATTTTGGTAGTTTCTCCGTGTGAGGTCATTTAGGACCGACAGGCCTATTTGCCCGATATGGCCCACAAGATGATTTCAAATCAAAAATTCGTCAGCTACAAAGTTTCATAATTTTTTATGATCTACAACTTTCATTTCGATAGTTTCTCCGACCGAGGTCATTTAGGATGTGTCGGTCACCGACCGGCCTATTTGCCCGATGTGGCCCACGTGACGATTTCAAATCAAAAAGTTGTCATCTACGATGTCGCGGCATTTTTCGCGCGAAAATCACGCGCTTTGCGCCAGCGAGGATTCGAACCTGCGTCCTCCCAACGCGCGTAGCCTCCTCTACCACTGCACCTCGTGCTCACATGTGCCGATAATGGATTTTGGTTTCCCACATATTATACTAAACTGAGCATAATTTGATTGTTTAGCACCCTAAACGATTTCAAATGAAAAAGTTGTCAACTGAAAGTTTCATAACTTTTCGAGATCAACAACTTTCATTTTGGTAGTTTTTCCATCCGAGGTCATTTAGGACCTGTCGTCCGGTGGGCGGCCGACAGGCCTATTTGCCCGATATGGCCCACAAGATGATTTCAAATCAAAAAGTTAACTGCAAAGTTTCATAACTTTTCGAGATCTACAACTTTCATTTTGGTAGTTTCTCCGTCCGAGGTCATTTAGGACCGGTCGGCCAGGGGGCGGACGACAGGCCTATTTGCCCGATATGGTCGACAAGATGATTTCAAATCAAAAAGTCGTCAACTATAAAGTTTCATAAATTTTTGTGATCTACAACTTTCATTTTGGTAGTTTCTCCATCCGAGGTCATTGAGGACGTGTCGGTCACCGACCGGCCTATTTGCCCGATGTGGCCCCCAAGACGATTTCAAATCAAAATGTTGTAATCTACAAAGTTTCATAATTTTTTATGATCTACAACTTTCATTTTGGTAGTTTCTCCGTCCGATGTCATTTAGGATGTGTCGGTCACCGACCGGCCTATTTGCCCGATGTGGCCCACATGACAATTTCAAATCAAAAAGTTGTCATCGATGTCGCGACGTTTTTTCGCGCGAAAATCACGCGCTTTGCGCCAGCGAGGATTCGAACCCGCGTCCTCCCAATGCGCGTAGCCTCCTCTACCACTGCACCTCGTGCTCACATGTGCCGATAATGGATTTTGGTTCCCCACATATTATAGTAAACTGAGCATAATTTGATTGTTTAACACCCTAAACGATTTCAAATGAAAAAGTTGTCAACTACAAAGTTTCATAACTTTTCGAGATCAACAACTTTCATTTTGGTAGTTTCTCCATCCGAGGTCATTTAGGACCTGTCGTCCGGTGGGCGGCCGACAGTCCTATTTGCCCGATGTGGCCCACAAGATGATTTCAAATCAAAAAGTTGTCAACTGCAAAGTTTCAAAACTTTTCGAGATCTACAACTTTCATTTTGGTAGTTTCTCCGTCTGAGGTCATTTAGGACCTGTCGGCCAGTGGACGGCCGACAGGCCTATTTGCCCGATATGGCCCACAAGATGATTTCAAATCAATAAGTCGTCAACTACAAAGTTTCATAATTTTTTATGATCTACAACTTTCATTTTGGTAGTTTCTCCGTCCGAGGTCATTTAGGACGTGTCGGTCACCGGCCGGCCTATTTGCCCGATGTGGCCCACATGACGATTTCAAATCAAAAAGTTGTCATCTACGATGTCGCGGCATTTTTCGCGCAAAAATCATGCGCTTTGCGCCAGCGAGGATTCGAACCCACGTCCTCCCAACGCGCGTAGCCTCCTCTACCACTGCACCTCGTGCTCACATGTGCCGATAATGGATTTTGGTTCCCCACATATTATACTAAACTGAGCATAATTTGATTGTTTAACACCCTAAACGATTTCAAATCAAAAAGTTGTCAACTGCAAAGTTTCATAACTTTTCGAGATCTACAACTTTTATTTTGGTAGTTTCTCCATCTGAGGTCATTTAGGACCTGTCGGCCAGTGGGCGGCCGACAGGCCTATTTGCCCGATATGGCCCACAAGATGATTACAAATCAAAAAGTCGTCAACTACAAAGTTTCATAACTTTTTATGATCAACAACTTTCATTTTTGCAGTTTCTCCGACCGAGGTCATTTAGGACCTGTCGGCCAGTGGGCGGCCGACAGGCCTATTTGCCCGATATGGCCCACAAGATGATTTCAAATCAAAAAGTCATCAACTACAAAGTTTCATAATTTTAATGATCTACAACTTTCATTTCGGTAGTTTCTCCGACCGAGGTCATTTAGGACGTGTCGGTCACCGACCGGCCTATTTGCCCGATGTGGCCCACGTGACGATTTCAAATCAAAAAGTTGTCATCTACGATGTCGCGGCATTTTTCGCGCGAAAATCACGCGCTTTGCGCCAGCGAGGATTCGAACCTGCGTCCTCCCAACGCGCGTAGCCTCCTCTACCACTGCACCTCGTGCTCACATGTGCCGATAATGGATTTTGGTTTCCCACATATTATACTAAACTGAGCATAATTTGATTGTTTAGCACCCTAAACGATTTCAAATGAAAAAGTTGTCAACTGCAAAGTTTCATAACTTTTCGAGATCAACAACTTTCATTTTGGTAGTTTCTCCATCCGAGGTCATTTAGGACCTGTCGTCCAGTGGGCGGCCGACAGGCCTATTTGCCCGATATGGCCCACAAGATGATTTCAAATCAAAAAGTTAACTGCAAAGTTTCATAACTTTTCGAGATCTACAACTTTCATTTTGGTAGTTTCTCCGTCCGAGGTCATTTAGGACCGGTCGGCCAGGGGGCGGCCGACAGGCCTATTTGCCCGATATGGTCGACAAGATGATTTCAAATCAAAAAGTCGTCAACTATAAAGTTTCATAAATTTTTGTGATCTACAACTTTCATTTTGGTAGTTTCTCCATCCGAGGTCATTGAGGACGTGTCGGTCACCGACCGGCCTATTTGCCCGATGTGGCCCCCAAGACGATTTCAAATCAAAATGTTGTAATCTACAAAGTTTCATAATTTTTTATGATCTACAACTTTCATTTTGGTAGTTTCTCCTTCTGATGTCATTTAGGATGTGTCGGTCACCGACCGGCCTATTTGCCCGATGTGGCCCACATGACAATTTCAAATCAAAAAGTTGTCATCGATGTCGCGACGTTTTTCGCGCGAAAATCACGCGCTTTGCGCCAGCGAGGATTCGAACCCGCGTCCTCCCAATGCGCGTAGCCTCCTCTACCACTGCACCTCGTGCTCACATGTGCCGATAATGGATTTTGGTTCCCCACATATTATAGTAAACTGAGCATAATTTGATTGTTTAACACCCTAAACGATTTCAAATGAAAAAGTTGTCAACTACAAAGTTTCATAACTTTTCGAGATCAACAACTTTCATTTTGGTAGTTTCTCCATCCGAGGTCATTTAGGACCTGTCGTCCGGTGGGCGGCCGACAGTCCTATTTGCCCGATGTGGCCCACAAGATGATTTCAAATCAAAAAGTTGTCAACTGCAAAGTTTCAAAACTTTTCGAGATCTACAACTTTCATTTTGGTAGTTTCTCCGTCTGAGGTCATTTAGGACCTGTCGGCCAGTGGACGGCCGACAGGCCTATTTGCCCGATATGGCCCACAAGATGATTTCAAATCAATAAGTCGTCAACTACAAAGTTTCATAATTTTTTATGATCTACAACTTTCATTTTGGTAGTTTCTCCGTCCGAGGTCATTTAGGACGTGTCGGTCACCGGCCGGCCTATTTGCCCGATGTGGCCCACATGACGATTTCAAATCAAAAAGTTGTCATCTACGATGTCGCGGCATTTTTCGCGCGAAAATCATGCGCTTTGCGCCAGCGAGGATTCGAACCCATGTCCTCCCAACGCGCGTAGCCTCCTCTACCACTGCACCTCGTGCTCACATGTGCCGATAATGGATTTTGGTTCCCCACATATTATACTAAACTGAGCATAATTTGATTGTTTAACACCCTAAACGATTTCAAATCAAAAAGTTGTCAACTGCAAAGTTTCATAACTTTTCGAGATCTACAACTTTCATTTTGGTAGTTTCTCCATCTGAGGTCATTTAGGACCTGTCGGCCAGTGGGCGGCCGACAGGCCTATTTGCCCGATATGGCCCACAAGATGATTACAAATCAAAAAGTCGTCAACTACAAAGTTTCATAACTTTTTATGATCTACAACTTTCATTTTTGCAGTTTCTCCGACCGAGGTCATTTAGGACCTGTCGGCCAGTGGGCGGCCGACGGGCCTATTTGCCCGATATGGCCCACAAGATGATTTCAAATCAAAAAGTCATCAACTACAAAGTTTCATAATTTTAATGATCTACAACTTTCATTTCGGTAGTTTCTCCGACCGAGGTCATTTAGGACGTGTCGGTCACCGACCGGCCTATTTGCCCGATGTGGCCCACGTGACGATTTCAAATCAAAAAGTTGTCATCTACGAGGTCACGGCATTTTTCGCGCGAAAATCACGCGCTTTGCGCCAGCGAGGATTCGAACCCACGTCCTCCCAACTCGCATAGCCTCCTCTACCACTGCACCTCGAGCTCACATGTGCCGATAATGGATTTTGGTTCCCCACATATTATACTAAACTGAACATAATTTGATTGTTTATCACCCTGAACGATTTCAAATCAAAAAGTTGTCAACTGCAAAGTTTCATAACTTTTCGAGATCTAAAACTTTCATTTTGGTAGTTTCTCCATCCGAGGTCATTTAGGACCTGTCGTCCGGTGGGCGGCCGACAGGCCTATTTGCCCGATATGGCCCACAAGATGATTTCAAATCAAAAAGTTAACTGCAAAGTTTCATAACTTTTCGAGATCTACAACTTTCATTTTGGTAGTTTCTCCGTCCGAGGTCATTTAGGACGTGTCGGTCACCGACCGGCCTATTTACCTGATGTGGCCCACATGACGATTTCAAATCAAAAAGTTGTCATCTACGATGTCGTGTGATTTTTCGCGCGAAAATCACGCGCTTTGCGCCAGCGAGGATTCGAACACACGTCCTCCCAACGCGCGTAGCCTCCTCTACCACTGCACCTCGTGCTCACATGTGCCGATAATGGATTTTGGTTCCCCACATATTATACTAAACTGAGCATAATTTGATTGTTTAACACCCAAAATGATTTCAAATGAAAAAGTTGTCAACTGCAAAGTTTCATAACTTTTCGAGATCAACAACTTTCATTTTGGTAGTTTCTCCATCCGAGGTCATTTAGGACCTGTCGTCCGGTGGGCGGCCGACAGGCCTATTTGCCCGATATGGCCCACAAGATGATTTCAAATCAAAAAGTTGTCAAATGCAAAGTTTCATAACTTTTCGAGATCTAGAACTTTCATTTTGGTAGTTTCTCCGTCTGAGGTCATTTAGGACCTGTCGGCCAGTGGGCGGCCGACAGGCCTATTTGCCCGATATGGCCCACAAGATGATTTCAAATCAAAAAGTCGTCAACTACAAAGTTTCATAATTTTTTTATGATCTACAACTTTCATTTCGGTAGTTTCTCCGACCGAGGTCATTTAGGACCTGTCGGCCAGTAGGTGGCTGACAGGCCTATTTGCCCGATATGGCCCACCAAATGAGTTCAAATCAAAAAGTCCTCAACTACAAAGTTTCATAAATTTTTATGATCTGCAACTTTTATTTTGGTAGTTTCTCCATTCGAGGTCATTTAGGACCTGTCGTTCGGTGGGCGGCCGATAGGCCTATTTGCCCGATATGGCCCACAAGACGATTTCAGATCAAAAAGTTGCAAACTGCAAAGTTTCATAACTTTTCAAGATCTACAACTTTCATTTTGGTAGTTTCTCCGTGTGAGGTCATTTAGGACCGACAGGCCTATTTGCCCGATATGGCCCACAAGATGATTTCAAATCAAAAATTCGTCAGCTACAAAGTTTCATAATTTTTTATGATCTTCAACTTTCATTTCGGTAGTTTCTCCGACCGAGGTCATTTAGGACGTGTCGGTCACCGACCGGCCTATTTGCCCGATGTGGCCCACGTGACGATTTCAAATCAAAAAGTTGTCATCTACGCTGTCGCGGCATTTTTCGCGCGAAAATCACGCGCTTTGCGCCAGCGAGGATTCGAACCTGCGTCCTCCCAACGCGCGTAGCCTCCTCTACCACTGCACCTCGTGCTCACATGTGCCGATAATGTATTTTGGTTTCCCACATATTATACTAAACTGAGCATAATTTGATTGTTTAACACCCTAAACGATTTCAAATGAAAAAGTTGTCAACTGCAAAGTTTCATAACTTTTCGAGATCAACAACTTTCATTTTGGTAGTTTCTCCATCCGAGGTCATTTAGGACCTGTCGTCCGGTGGGCGGCCGACAGGCCTATTTGCCCGATATGGCCCACAAGATGATTTCAAATCAAAAAGTTAACTACAAAGTTTCAAAACTTTTCGAGATCTACAACTTTCATTTTGGTAGTTTCTCCGTCCGAGGTCATTTAGGACCGGTCGGCCAGTGGGCGGCCGACAGGCCTATTTGCCCGATATGGTCGACAAGATGATTTCAAATCAGAAAGTCGTCAACTATAAAGTTTCATAAATTTTTGTGATCTACAACTTTCATTTTGGTAGTTTCTCCATCCGAGGTCAATGAGGACGTGTCGGTCACCGACCGGCCTATTTGCCCGATGTGGCCCACAAGACGATTTCAAATCAAAAAGTTGTAATCTACAAAGTTTCATAATTTTTTATGATCTACAACTTTCATTTTGGTAGTTTCTCCGTCCGATGTCATTTAGGATGTGTCGGTCACCGACCGGCCTATTTGCCCGATGTGGCCCACATGACGATTTCAAATTAAAATGTTGTCATCGATGTCGCGACGTTTTTCGCGCGAAAATCACGCGCTTTGCGCCAGCGAGGATTCGAACCCGCGTCCTCCCAATGCGCGTAGCCTCCTCTACCACTGCACCTCGTGCTCACATGTGCCGATAATGGATTTTGGTTCCCCACATATTATAGTAAACTGAGCATAATTTGATTGTTTAACACCCTAAACGATTTCAAATGAAAAAGTTGTCAACTACAAAGTTTCATAACTTTTCGAGATCAACAACTTTCATTTTGGTAGTTTCTCCATCCGAGGTCATTTAGGACATATCGTCCGGTGGGCGGCCGACAGTCCTATTTGCCTGATGTGGCCCACAAGATGATTTCAAATCAAAAAGTTGTCAACTGCAAAGTTTCATAACTTTTCGAGATCTACAACTTTCATTTTGGTAGTTTCTCCGTCTGAGGTCATTTAGGACCTGTCGGCCAGTGGACGGCCGACAGGCCTATTTGCCCGATATGGCCCACAAGATGATTTCAAATCAATAAGTCGTCAACTACAAAGTTTCATAATTTTTTATGATCTACAACTTTCATTTTGGTAGTTTCTCCGTCCGAGGTCATTTAGGACGTGTCGGTCATCGACCGGCCTATTTGCCCGATGTGGCCCACATGACGATTTCAAATCAAAAAAGTTGTCATCTACGATGTCGCGGCATTTTTCGCGCGAAAATCATGCGCTTTGCGCCAGCGAGGATTCGAACCCACGTCCTCCCAACGCGCGTAGCCTCCTCTACCACTGCACCTCGTGCTCACATGTGCCGATAATGGATTTTGGTTCCCCACATATTATACTAAACTGAGCATAATTTGATTGTTTAACACCCGAAACGATTTCAAATCAAAAAGTTGTCAACTGCAAGGTTTCATAACTTTTCGAGATCTACAACTTTCATTTTGGTAGTTTCTCCGTCTGAGGTCATTTAGGACCTGTCGGCCAGTGGGCGGCCGACAGGCCTATTTGCCCGATATGGCCCACAAGATGATTACAAATCAAAAAGTCATCAACTACAAAGTTTCATAACTTTTTATGATCTACAACTTTCATTTTTGCAGTTTCTCCGACCGAGGTCATTTAGGACCTGTCGGCCAGTGGGCGGCCGATAGGCCTATTTGCCCGATATGGCCCACAAGATGATTTCAAATCAAAAAGTCATCAACTACAAAGTTTCATAATTTTAATGATCTACAACTTTCATTTCGGTAGTTTCTCCGACCGAGGTCATTTAGGACGTGTCGGTCACCGACCGGCCTATTTGCCCGATGTGGCCCACGTGACGATTTCAAATCAAAAAGTTGTCATCTACGAGGTCGCGGCATTTTTCGCGCAAAAATCACGCGCTTTGCGCCAGCGAGGATTCGAACCCGCGTCCTCCCAACTCGCATAGCCTCCTCTACCACTGCACCTCGAGCTCACATGTGCCGATAATGGATTTTGGTTCCCCACATATTATACTAAACTGAACATAATTTGATTGTTTAATACCCTGAACGATTTCAAATCAAAAAGTTGTCAACTGCAAAGTTTCATAACTTTTCGAGATCTACAACTTTCATTTTGGTAGTTTCTCCATCCGAGGTCATTTAGGACCTGTCGTCCGGTGGGCGGCCGACAGGCCTATTTGCCCGATATGGCCCACAAGATGATTTCAAATCAAAAAGTTAACTGCAATGTTTCATAACTTTTCGAGATCTACAACTTTCATTTTGGTAGTTTCTCCGTCCGAGGTCATTTAGGACCGGTCGGCCAGTGGGCGGCCGATAGGCCTATTTGCCCGATATGGTCGACAAGATGATTTCAAATCAAAAAGTCATCAACTATAAAGTTTCATAAATTTTTGTGATCTACAACTTTCATTTTGGTAGTTTCTCCATCCGAGGTCATTTAGGACGTGTCGGTCACCGACCGGCCTATTTGCCCGATGTGGCCCACAAGACGATTTCAAATCAAAAAGTTGTAATCTACAAAGTTTCATAATTTTTTATGATCTACAACTTTCATTTTGGTAGTTTCTCCGTCCGATGTCATTTAGGATGTGTCGGTCACCGATCGGCCTATTTGCCCGATGTGGCCCACAAGACGATTTCAAATCAAAAAGTTGTCATCGATGTCGCGACGTTTTTCGCGCGAAAATCACGTGCTTTGCGCCAGCGAGGATTCGAACCCGTGTCCTCCCAATGCGCGTAGCCTCCTCTACCACTGCACCTCGTGCTCACATGTGCCGATAATGGATTTTGGTTCCACACATATTATACTAAACTGAGCATAATTTGATTGTTTAACACCCTAAACGATTTCAAATGAAAAAGTTGTCAACTACAAAGTTTCATAACTTTTCGAGATCAACATCTTTCATTTTGGTAGTTTCTCCATCCGAGGTCATTTAGGACCTGTCGTCCGGTGGGCGGCCGACAGTCCTATTTGCCCGATGTGGCCCACAAGATGATTTCAAATCAAAAAGTTGTCAACTGCAAAGTTTCAAAACTTTTCGAGATCTACAACTTTCATTTTGGTAGTTTCTCCGTCTGAGGTCATTTAGGACCTGTCGGCCAGTGGACGGCCGACAGGCCTATTTGCCCGATATGGCCCACAAGATGATTTCAAATCAATAAGTCGTCAACTACAAAGTTTCATAATTTTTTATGATCTACAACTTTCATTTTGGTAGTTTCTCCGTCCGAGGTCATTTAGGACGTGTCGGTCACCGACCGGCTTATTTGCCCGATGTGGCCCACATGACGATTTCAAATCAAAAAGTTGTCATCTACGATGTCGCGGCATTTTTCATGCGAAAATCACGCGCTTTGTGCCAACGAGGATTCGAACCCGCATCCTCCCAACGCGCGTAGCCTCCTCTACCACTGCACCTCGTGCTCACATGTGCCGATAATGGATTTTGGTTCCCCACATATTATACTAAACTGAGCATAATTTGATTGTTTAACACCCTAAACGATTTCAAATGAAAAAGTTATCAACTACAAAGTTTCATAACTTTTCGAGATCAACAACTTTCATTTTGGTAGTTTCTCCATCCGAGGTCATTTAGGACCTGTCGTCCGGTGGGCGGCCAACAGACCTATTTGCCCGATATGGCCCACAAGATAATTTCAAATCAAAAAGTTGTCAATTGCAAAGTTTCATAACTTTTCGAGGTCTACAACTTTCATTTTGGTAGTTTCTCCGTCTGAGGTCATTTAGGACCTGTCGGCCAGTGGGCGGCCGACAGGCCTATTTGCCCGATATGGCCCACAAGATGATTTCAAATCAATAAGTCGTCAACTACAAAGTTTCATAATTTTTTATGATCTACAACTTTCATTTTGGTAGTTTCTCCGACCGAGGTCATTTAGGACGTGTCGGTCACCGACCGGCCTATTTACCCGATGTGGCCCACATGACGATTTCAAATCAAAAAGTTGTCATCTACGATGTCGCGGCATTTTTCGCGCGAAAATCACGCGCTTTGCGCCAGCGAGGATTCGAACACACGTCCTCCCAACGCGCGTAGCCTCCTCTACCACTGCACCTCGTGCTCACATGTGTCGATAATGGATTTTGGTTCCCCACATATTATACTAAACTGAGCATAATTTGATTGTTTAACACCCAAAACGATTTCAAATGAAAAAGTTGTCAACTGCAAAGTTTCATAACTTTTCGAGATCAACAACTTTCATTTTGGTAGTTTCTCCATCCGAGGTCATTTAGGACCTGTCGTCCGGTGGGCGGCCGACAGGCCTATTTGCCCGGTCTGGCCCACAAGATGATTTCAAATCAAAAAGTTGTCAAATGCAAAGTTTCATAACTTTTCGAGATCTACAACTTTCATTTTGGTAGTTTCTCCGTCTGAGGTCATTTAGGACCTGTCGGCCAGTGGGCGGCCGACAGGCCTATTTGTCCGATATGGCCCACAAGATGATTTCAAATCAAAAAGTCGTCGACTACAAAGTTTTATAAATTTTTGGGATCTACAACTTTCATTTTGGTAGTTTCTCCGTCTGAGGTCATTTAGTACCTGTCGGCCACCGACCGGCCTATTTGCCCGATGTGGCCCACAAGACGATTTCAAATTAAAAAGTTGTCAACTACGAAGTCGCGGCATTTTTCACGCGAAAATTTGCGGCAGCGAGGATTCGAACCCGCGTCCTCCCCTCGCGCGTAGCCTTCTCTACCATTGCACCTCGTGCTCACATGTGCCTATGATGAATTTTGGTTCCCCACATATTATACTACACTGAGCGTAATTTGATTGCTTAACGCCATAAACGATTTCAAATGAAAAAGTTGTCAACTACAAAGTTTCATAACTTTTCAAGATCAACAACTTTTATTTTGGTAGTTTCTTCGTCCGAGGTCACTTAGGACTGATCGGCCAGTGGGCGGCCGACAAGCCTATTTGCCCAATATGCCCACAAGATGATTTCAAATCAAAAAGTCATCAACTACAAAGTTTCATAATTTTTTATGATCTATAACTTTCATTTCGGTAGTTTCTCCGACCGAGGTCATTTAGGACGTGTCAGTCACCGACCGGCCTATTTGCCCGATGTGGCCCACGTGACGATTTCAAATAAAAAAGTTGTCATCTACGATGTCGCGGCATTTTTCGCGCGAAAATCACGCGCTTTACGCCAGCGAGGATTCGAACCTGCGTCCTCCCAACGCGCGTAGCCTCCTCTACCACTGCACCTCGTGCTCACATGTGCCGATAATGGATTTTGGTTCCCCACATATTATACTAAATTGAGCATAATTTGATTGTTTAACACCCTAAACGATTTCAAATGAAAAAGTTGTCAACTGCAAAGTTTTATAACTTTTCGAGATCAACAACTTTCATTTTGGTAGTTTCTCCATCCGAGGTCATTTAGGACCTGTCGGCCAGTGAGCGGCCGACAGGCCTATTTGCCTGATATGGCCCACAAGATGATTTCAAATCAAAAAGTCATCAACTACAAAGTTTCATAATTTTTTATGACCTACAACTTTCATTTCGGTAGTTTCTCCATCCGAGGTCATTAAGGACGTGTCGGTCACCGACCGGCCTATTTGCCCGATGTGGCCCACGTGACGATTTCAAATAAAAAAGTTGTCATCTAAGTTGTCGCGGCATTTTTCATGCGAAAATCACGCGCTTTGTGCCAACGAGGATTCGAACCCGCATCCTCCCAACGCGCGTAGCCTCCTCTACCACTGCACCTCGTGCTCACATGTGCCGATAATGGATTTTGGTTCCCCACATATTATACTAAACTGAGCATAATTTGATTGTTTAACACCCTAAACGATTTCAAATGAAAAAGTTATCAACTACAAAGTTTCATAACTTTTTGAGATCAACAACTTTCATTTTGGTAGTTTCTCCATCCGAGGTCATTTAGGACCTGTCGTCCGGTGGGCGGCCAACAGACCTATTTGCCCGATATGGCCCACAAGATGATTTCAAATCAAAAAGTTGTCAACTGCAAAGTTTCATAACTTTTCGAGATCTACAACTTTCATTTTGGTAGTCTCTCCGTCTGAGGTCATTTAGGACCTGTCGGCCAGTGGGCGGCCGACAGGCCTATTTGCCCGATATGGCCCACAAGATGATTTCAAATCAATAAGTCGTCAACTACAAAGTTTCATAATTTTTTATGATCTACAACTTTCATTTTGGTAGTTTCTCCGACCGAGGTCATTTAGGACGTGTCGGTCACCGACCGGCCTATTTACCCGATGTGGCCCACATGACGATTTCAAATCAAAAAGTTGTCATCTACGATGTCGCGGCATTTTTCGCGCGAAAATCACGCGCTTTGCGCCAGCGAGGATTCGAACACACGTCCTCCCAACGCGCGTAGCCTCCTCTACCACTGCACCTCGTGCTCACATGTGCCGATAATGGATTTTGGTTCCCCACATATTATACTAAACTGAGCATAATTTGATTGTTTAACACCCAAAATGATTTCAAATGAAAAAGTTGTCAACTGCAAAGTTTCATAACTTTTCGAGATCAACAACTTTCATTTTGGTAGTTTCTCCATCCGAGGTCATTTAGGACCTGTCGTCCGGTGGGCGGCCGACAGGCCTATTTGCCCGGTCTGGCCCACAAGTTGATTTCAAATCAAAAACTTGTCAAATGCAAAGTTTCATAACTTTTCGAGATCTACAACTTTCATTTTGGTAGTTTCTCCGTCTGAGGTCATTTAGGACCTGTCGGCCAGTGGGCGGCCGACAGGCCTATTTGCCCGATATGGCCCACAAGATGATTTCAAATCAAAAAGTCGTCAACTACAAAGTTTCATAATTTTTTTATGATCCACAACTTTCATTTCGGTAGTTTCTCCGACCGAGGTCATTTAGGACCTGTCGGCCAGTAGGTGGCTGACAGGCCTATTTGCCCGATATGGCCCACCAAATGAGTTCAAATCAAAAAGTCGTCAACTACAAAGTTTCATAAATTTTTATGATCTACAACTTTTATTTTGGTAGTTTCTCCATTCGAGGTCATTTAGGACCTGTCGTTCGGTGGGCGGCCGACAGCCCTATTTGCCCGATATGGCCCACAAGATGATTTCAGATCAAAAATTTGCAAACTGCAAAGTTTCATAACTTTTCGAGATCTACAACTTTCATTTTGGTAGTTTCTCCGTGTGAGGTCATTTAGGACCGACAGGCCTATTTGCCCGATATGGCCCACAAGATGATTTCAAATCAAAAATTCGTCAGCTACAAAGTTTCATAATTTTTTATGATCTACAACTTTCATTTCGATAGTTTCTCCGACCGAGGTCATTTAGGATGTGTCGGTCACCGACCGGCCTATTTGCCCGATGTGGCCCACGTGACGATTTCAAATCAAAAAGTTGTCATCTACGATGTCGCGGCATTTTTCGCGCGAAAATCACGCGCTTTGCGCCAGCGAGGATTCGAACCTGCGTCCTCCCAACGCGCGTGGCCTCCTCTACCACTGCACCTCGTGCTCACATGTGCCGATAATGGATTTTGGTTTCCCACATATTATACTAAACTGAGCATAATTTGATTGTTTAGCACCCTAAACGATTTCAAATGAAAAAGTTGTCAACTGAAAGTTTCATAACTTTTCGAGATCAACAACTTTCATTTTGGTAGTTTTTCCATCCGAGGTCATTTAGGACCTGTCGTCCGGTGGGCGGCCGACAGGCCTATTTGCCCGATATGGCCCACAAGATGATTTCAAATCAAAAAGTTATCTGCAAAGTTTCATAACTTTTCGAGATCTACAACTTTCATTTTGGTAGTTTCTCCGTCCGAGGTCATTTAGGACCGGTCGGCCAGGGGGCGGCCGACAGGCCTATTTGCCCGATATGGCCCACAAGATGATTTCAAATCAAAAAGTCGTCAACTACAAAGTTTCATAATTTTTTTATGATCCACAACTTTCATTTCGGTAGTTTCTCCGACCGAGGTCATTTAGGACCTGTCGGCCAGTAGGTGGCTGACAGGCCTATTTGCCCGATATGGCCCACCAAATGAGTTCAAATCAAAAAGTCGTCAACTACAAAGTTTCATAAATTTTTATGATCTACAACTTTTATTTTGGTAGTTTCTCCATTCGAGGTCATTTAGGACCTGTCGTTCGGTGGGCGGCCGACAGCCCTATTTGCCCGATATGGCCCACAAGATGATTTCAGATCAAAAATTTGCAAACTGCAAAGTTTCATAACTTTTCGAGATCTACAACTTTCATTTTGGTAGTTTCTCCGTGTGAGGTCATTTAGGACCGACAGGCCTATTTGCCCGATATGGCCCACAAGATGATTTCAAATCAAAAATTCGTCAGCTACAAAGTTTCATAATTTTTTATGATCTACAACTTTCATTTCGATAGTTTCTCCGACCGAGGTCATTTAGGATGTGTCGGTCACCGACCGGCCTATTTGCCCGATGTGGCCCACGTGACGATTTCAAATCAAAAAGTTGTCATCTACGATGTCGCGGCATTTTTCGCGCGAAAATCACGCGCTTTGCGCCAGCGAGGATTCGAACCTGCGTCCTCCCAACGCGCGTAGCCTCCTCTACCACTGCACCTCGTGCTCACATGTGCCGATAATGGATTTTGGTTTCCCACATATTATACTAAACTGAGCATAATTTGATTGTTTAGCACCCTAAACGATTTCAAATGAAAAAGTTGTCAACTGAAAGTTTCATAACTTTTCGAGATCAACAACTTTCATTTTGGTAGTTTTTCCATCCGAGGTCATTTAGGACCTGTCGTCCGGTGGGCGGCCGACAGGCCTATTTGCCCGATATGGCCCACAAGATGATTTCAAATCAAAAAGTTAACTGCAAAGTTTCATAACTTTTCGAGATCTACAACTTTCATTTTGGTAGTTTCTCCGTCCGAGGTCATTTAGGACCGGTCGGCCAGGGGGCGGACGACAGGCCTATTTGCCCGATATGGTCGACAAGATGATTTCAAATCAAAAAGTCGTCAACTATAAAGTTTCATAAATTTTTGTGATCTACAACTTTCATTTTGGTAGTTTCTCCATCCGAGGTCATTGAGGACGTGTCGGTCACCGACCGGCCTATTTGCCCGATGTGGCCCCCAAGACGATTTCAAATCAAAATGTTGTAATCTACAAAGTTTCATAATTTTTTATGATCTACAACTTTCATTTTGGTAGTTTCTCCGTCCGATGTCATTTAGGATGTGTCGGTCACCGACCGGCCTATTTGCCCGATGTGGCCCACATGACAATTTCAAATCAAAAAGTTGTCATCGATGTCGCGACGTTTTTTCGCGCGAAAATCACGCGCTTTGCGCCAGCGAGGATTCGAACCCGCGTCCTCCCAATGCGCGTAGCCTCCTCTACCACTGCACCTCGTGCTCACATGTGCCGATAATGGATTTTGGTTCCCCACATATTATAGTAAACTGAGCATAATTTGATTGTTTAACACCCTAAACGATTTCAAATGAAAAAGTTGTCAACTACAAAGTTTCATAACTTTTCGAGATCAACAACTTTCATTTTGGTAGTTTCTCCATCCGAGGTCATTTAGGACCTGTCGTCCGGTGGGCGGCCGACAGTCCTATTTGCCCGATGTGGCCCACAAGATGATTTCAAATCAAAAAGTTGTCAACTGCAAAGTTTCAAAACTTTTCGAGATCTACAACTTTCATTTTGGTAGTTTCTCCGTCTGAGGTCATTTAGGACCTGTCGGCCAGTGGACGGCCGACAGGCCTATTTGCCCGATATGGCCCACAAGATGATTTCAAATCAATAAGTCGTCAACTACAAAGTTTCATAATTTTTTATGATCTACAACTTTCATTTTGGTAGTTTCTCCGTCCGAGGTCATTTAGGACGTGTCGGTCACCGGCCGGCCTATTTGCCCGATGTGGCCCACATGACGATTTCAAATCAAAAAGTTGTCATCTACGATGTCGCGGCATTTTTCGCGCAAAAATCATGCGCTTTGCGCCAGCGAGGATTCGAACCCACGTCCTCCCAACGCGCGTAGCCTCCTCTACCACTGCACCTCGTGCTCACATGTGTCGATAATGGATTTTGGTTCCCCACATATTATACTAAACTGAGCATAATTTGATTGTTTAACACCCTAAACGATTTCAAATCAAAAAGTTGTCAACTGCAAAGTTTCATAACTTTTCGAGATCTACAACTTTCATTTTGGTAGTTTCTCCATCTGAGGTCATTTAGGACCTGTCGGCCAGTGGGCGGCCGACAGGCCTATTTGCCCGATATGGCCCACAAGATGATTACAAATCAAAAAGTCGTCAACTACAAAGTTTCATAACTTTTTATGATCTACAACTTTCATTTTTGCAGTTTCTCCGACCGAGGTCATTTAGGACCTGTCGGCCAGTGGGCGGCCGACAGGCCTATTTGCCCGATATGGCCCACAAGATGATTTCAAATCAAAAAGTCATCAACTACAAAGTTTCATAATTTTAATGATCTACAACTTTCATTTCGGTAGTTTCTCCGACCGAGGTCATTTAGGACGTGTCGGTCACCGACCGGCCTATTTGCCCGATGTGGCCCACGTGACGATTTCAAATCAAAAAGTTGTCATCTACGATGTCGCGGCATTTTTCGCGCGAAAATCACGCGCTTTGCGCCAGCGAGGATTCGAACCTGCGTCCTCCCAACGCGCGTAGCCTCCTCTACCACTGCACCTCGTGCTCACATGTGCCGATAATGGATTTTGGTTTCCCACATATTATACTAAACTGAGCATAATTTGATTGTTTAGCACCCTAAACGATTTCAAATGAAAAAGTTGTCAACTGCAAAGTTTCATAACTTTTCGAGATCAACAACTTTCATTTTGGTAGTTTCTCCATCCGAGGTCATTTAGGACCTGTCGTCCAGTGGGCGGCCGACAGGCCTATTTGCCCGATATGGCCCACAAGATGATTTCAAATCAAAAAGTTAACTGCAAAGTTTCATAACTTTTCGAGATCTACAACTTTCATTTTGGTAGTTTCTCCGTCCGAGGTCATTTAGGACCGGTCGGCCAGGGGGCGGCCGACAGGCCTATTTGCCCGATATGGTCGACAAGATGATTTCAAATCAAAAAGTCGTCAACTATAAAGTTTCATAAATTTTTGTGATCTACAACTTTCATTTTGGTAGTTTCTCCATCCGAGGTCATTGAGGACGTGTCGGTCACCGACCGGCCTATTTGCCCGATGTGGCCCCCAAGACGATTTCAAATCAAAATGTTGTAATCTACAAAGTTTCATAATTTTTTATGATCTACAACTTTCATTTTGGTAGTTTCTCCTTCTGATGTCATTTAGGATGTGTCGGTCACCGACCGGCCTATTTGCCCGATGTGGCCCACATGACAATTTCAAATCAAAAAGTTGTCATCGATGTCGCGACGTTTTTCGCGCGAAAATCACGCGCTTTGCGCCAGCGAGGATTCGAACCCGCGTCCTCCCAATGCGCGTAGCCTCCTCTACCACTGCACCTCGTGCTCACATGTGCCGATAATGGATTTTGGTTCCCCACATATTATAGTAAACTGAGCATAATTTGATTGTTTAACACCCTAAACGATTTCAAATGAAAAAGTTGTCAACTACAAAGTTTCATAACTTTTCGAGATCAACAACTTTCATTTTGGTAGTTTCTCCATCCGAGGTCATTTAGGACCTGTCGTCCGGTGGGCGGCCGATAGTCCTATTTGCCCGATGTGGCCCACAAGATGATTTCAAATCAAAAAGTTGTCAACTGCAAAGTTTCAAAACTTTTCGAGATCTACAACTTTCATTTTGGTAGTTTCTCCGTCTGAGGTCATTTAGGACCTGTCGGCCAGTGGACGGCCGACAGGCCTATTTGCCCGATATGGCCCACAAGATGATTTCAAATCAATAAGTCGTCAACTACAAAGTTTCATAATTTTTTATGATCTACAACTTTCATTTTGGTAGTTTCTCCGTCCGAGGTCATTTAGGACGTGTCGGTCACCGGCCGGCCTATTTGCCCGATGTGGCCCACATGACGATTTCAAATCAACAAGTTGTCATCTACGATGTCGCGGCATTTTTCGCGCGAAAATCATGCGCTTTGCGCCAGCGAGGATTCGAACCCATGTCCTCCCAACGCGCGTAGCCTCCTCTACCACTGCACCTCGTGCTCACATGTGCCGATAATGGATTTTGGTTCCCCACATATTATACTAAACTGAGCATAATTTGATTGTTTAACACCCTAAACGATTTCAAATCAAAAAGTTGTCAACTGCAAAGTTTCATAACTTTTCGAGATCTACAACTTTCATTTTGGTAGTTTCTCCATCTGAGGTCATTTAGGACCTGTCGGCCAATGGGCGGCCGACAGGCCTATTTGCCCGATATGGCCCACAAGATGATTACAAATCAAAAAGTCGTCAACTACAAAGTTTCATAACTTTTTATGATCTACAACTTTCATTTTTGCAGTTTCTCCGACCGAGGTCATTTAGGACCTGTCGGCCAGTGGGCGGCCGACGGGCCTATTTGCCCGATATGGCCCACAAGATGATTTCAAATCAAAAAGTCATCAACTACAAAGTTTCATAATTTTAATGATCTACAACTTTCATTTCGGTAGTTTCTCCGACCGAGGTCATTTAGGACGTGTCGGTCACCGACCGGCCTATTTGCCCGATGTGGCCCACGTGACGATTTCAAATCAAAAAGTTGTCATCTACGAGGTCACGGCATTTTTCGCGCGAAAATCACGCGCTTTGCGCCAGCGAGGATTCGAACCCACGTCCTCCCAACTCGCATAGCCTCCTCTACCACTGCACCTCGAGCTCACATGTGCCGATAATGGATTTTGGTTCCCCACATATTATACTAAACTGAACATAATTTGATTGTTTATCACCCTGAACGATTTCAAATCAAAAAGTTGTCAACTGCAAAGTTTCATACCTTTTCGAGATCTAAAACTTTCATTTTGGTAGTTTCTCCATCCGAGGTCATTTAGGACCTGTCGTCCGGTGGGCGGCCGACAGGCCTATTTGCCCGATATGGCCCACAAGATGATTTCAAATCAAAAAGTTAACTGCAAAGTTTCATAACTTTTCGAGATCTACAACTTTCATTTTGGTAGTTTCTCCGTCCGAGGTCATTTAGGACGTGTCGGTCACCGACCGGCCTATTTACCTGATGTGGCCCACATGACGATTTCAAATCAAAAAGTTGTCATCTACGATGTCGTGTGATTTTTCGCGCGAAAATCACGCGCTTTGCGCCAGCGAGGATTCGAACACACGTCCTCCCAACGCGCGTAGCCTCCTCTACCACTGCACCTCGTGCTCACATGTGCCGATAATGGATTTTGGTTCCCCACATATTATACTAAACTGAGCATAATTTGATTGTTTAACACCCAAAATGATTTCAAATGAAAAAGTTGTCAACTGCAAAGTTTCATAACTTTTCGAGATCAACAACTTTCATTTTGGTAGTTTCTCCATCCGAGGTCATTTAGGACCTGTCGTCCGGTGGGCGGCCGACAGGCCTATTTGCCCGATATGGCCCACAAGATGATTTCAAATCAAAAAGTTGTCAAATGCAAAGTTTCATAACTTTTCGAGATCTAGAACTTTCATTTTGGTAGTTTCTCCGTCTGAGGTCATTTAGGACCTGTCGGCCAGTGGGCGGCCGACAGGCCTATTTGCCCGATATGGCCCACAAGATGATTTCAAATCAAAAAGTCGTCAACTACAAAGTTTCATAATTTTTTTATGATCTACAACTTTCATTTCGGTAGTTTCTCCGACCGAGGTCATTTAGGACCTGTCGGCCAGTAGGTGGCTGACAGGCCTATTTGCCCGATATGGCCCACCAAATGAGTTCAAATCAAAAAGTCCTCAACTACAAAGTTTCATAAATTTTTATGATCTACAACTTTTATTTTGGTAGTTTCTCCATTCGAGGTCATTTAGGACCTGTCGTTCGGTGGGCGGCCGATAGGCCTATTTGCCCGATATGGCCCACAAGACGATTTCAGATCAAAAAGTTGCAAACTGCAAAGTTTCATAACTTTTCAAGATCTACAACTTTCATTTTGGTAGTTTCTCCGTGTGAGGTCATTTAGGACCGACAGGCCTATTTGCCCGATATGGCCCACAAGATGATTTCAAATCAAAAATTCGTCAGCTACAAAGTTTCATAATTTTTTATGATCTTCAACTTTCATTTCGGTAGTTTCTCCGACCGAGGTCATTTAGGACGTGTCGGTCACCGACCGGCCTATTTGCCCGATGTGGCCCACGTGACGATTTCAAATCAAAAAGTTGTCATCTACGCTGTCGCGGCATTTTTCGCGCGAAAATCACGCGCTTTGCGCCAGCGAGGATTCGAACCTGCGTCCTCCCAACGCGCGTAGCCTCCTCTACCACTGCACCTCGTGCTCACATGTGCCGATAATGTATTTTGGTTTCCCACATATTATACTAAACTGAGCATAATTTGATTGTTTAACACCCTAAACGATTTCAAATGAAAAAGTTGTCAACTGCAAAGTTTCATAACTTTTCGAGATCAACAACTTTCATTTTGGTAGTTTCTCCATCCGAGGTCATTTAGGACCTGTCGTCCGGTGGGCGGCCGACAGGCCTATTTGCCCGATATGGCCCACAAGATGATTTCAAATCAAAAAGTTAACTACAAAGTTTCAAAACTTTTCGAGATCTACAACTTTCATTTTGGTAGTTTCTCCGTCCGAGGTCATTTAGGACCGGTCGGCCAGTGGGCGGCCGACAGGCCTATTTGCCCGATATGGTCGACAAGATGATTTCAAATCAGAAAGTCGTCAACTATAAAGTTTCATAAATTTTTGTGATCTACAACTTTCATTTTGGTAGTTTCTCCATCCGAGGTCAATGAGGACGTGTCGGTCACCGACCGGCCTATTTGCCCGATGTGGCCCACAAGACGATTTCAAATCAAAAAGTTGTAATCTACAAAGTTTCATAATTTTTTATGATCTACAACTTTCATTTTGGTAGTTTCTCCGTCCGATGTCATTTAGGATGTGTCGGTCACCGACCGGCCTATTTGCCCGATGTGGCCCACATGACGATTTCAAATTAAAATGTTGTCATCGATGTCGCGACGTTTTTCGCGCGAAAATCACGCGCTTTGCGCCAGCGAGGATTCGAACCCGCGTCCTCCCAATGCGCGTAGCCTCCTCTACCACTGCACCTCGTGCTCACATGTGCCGATAATGGATTTTGGTTCCCCACATATTATAGTAAACTGAGCATAATTTGATTGTTTAACACCCTAAACGATTTCAAATGAAAAAGTTGTCAACTACAAAGTTTCATAACTTTTCGAGATCAACAACTTTCATTTTGGTAGTTTCTCCATCCGAGGTCATTTAGGACATATCGTCCGGTGGGCGGCCGACAGTCCTATTTGCCTGATGTGGCCCACAAGATGATTTCAAATCAAAAAGTTGTCAACTGCAAAGTTTCATAACTTTTCGAGATCTACAACTTTCATTTTGGTAGTTTCTCCGTCTGAGGTCATTTAGGACCTGTCGGCCAGTGGACGGCCGACAGGCCTATTTGCCCGATATGGCCCACAAGATGATTTCAAATCAATAAGTCGTCAACTACAAAGTTTCATAATTTTTTATGATCTACAACTTTCATTTTGGTAGTTTCTCCGTCCGAGGTCATTTAGGACGTGTCGGTCATCGACCGGCCTATTTGCCCGATGTGGCCCACATGACGATTTCAAATCAAAAAAGTTGTCATCTACGATGTCGCGGCATTTTTCGCGCGAAAATCATGCGCTTTGCGCCAGCGAGGATTCGAACCCACGTCCTCCCAACGCGCGTAGCCTCCTCTACCACTGCACCTCGTGCTCACATGTGCCGATAATGGATTTTGGTTCCCCACATATTATACTAAACTGAGCATAATTTGATTGTTTAACACCCGAAACGATTTCAAATCAAAAAGTTGTCAACTGCAAGGTTTCATAACTTTTCGAGATCTACAACTTTCATTTTGGTAGTTTCTCCGTCTGAGGTCATTTAGGACCTGTCGGCCAGTGGGCGGCCGACAGGCCTATTTGCCCGATATGGCCCACAAGATGATTACAAATCAAAAAGTCATCAACTACAAAGTTTCATAACTTTTTATGATCTACAACTTTCATTTTTGCAGTTTCTCCGACCGAGGTCATTTAGGACCTGTCGGCCAGTGGGCGGCCGATAGGCCTATTTGCCCGATATGGCCCACAAGATGATTTCAAATCAAAAAGTCATCAACTACAAAGTTTCATAATTTTAATGATCTACAACTTTCATTTCGGTAGTTTCTCCGACCGAGGTCATTTAGGACGTGTCGGTCACCGACCGGCCTATTTGCCCGATGTGGCCCACGTGACGATTTCAAATCAAAAAGTTGTCATCTACGAGGTCGCGGCATTTTTCGCGCAAAAATCACGCGCTTTGCGCCAGCGAGGATTCGAACCCGCGTCCTCCCAACTCGCATAGCCTCCTCTACCACTGCACCTCGAGCTCACATGTGCCGATAATGGATTTTGGTTCCCCACATATTATACTAAACTGAACATAATTTGATTGTTTAATACCCTGAACGATTTCAAATCAAAAAGTTGTCAACTGCAAAGTTTCATAACTTTTCGAGATCTACAACTTTCATTTTGGTAGTTTCTCCATCCGAGGTCATTTAGGACCTGTCGTCCGGTGGGCGGCCGACAGGCCTATTTGCCCGATATGGCCCACAAGATGATTTCAAATCAAAAAGTTAACTGCAATGTTTCATAACTTTTCGAGATCTACAACTTTCATTTTGGTAGTTTCTCCGTCCGAGGTCATTTAGGACCGGTCGGCCAGTGGGCGGCCGATAGGCCTATTTGCCCGATATGGTCGACAAGATGATTTCAAATCAAAAAGTCATCAACTATAAAGTTTCATAAATTTTTGTGATCTACAACTTTCATTTTGGTAGTTTCTCCATCCGAGGTCATTTAGGACGTGTCGGTCACCGACCGGCCTATTTGCCCGATGTGGCCCACAAGACGATTTCAAATCAAAAAGTTGTAATCTACAAAGTTTCATAATTTTTTATGATCTACAACTTTCATTTTGGTAGTTTCTCCGTCCGATGTCATTTAGGATGTGTCGGTCACCGATCGGCCTATTTGCCCGATGTGGCCCACAAGACGATTTCAAATCAAAAAGTTGTCATCGATGTCGCGACGTTTTTCGCGCGAAAATCACGTGCTTTGCGCCAGCGAGGATTCGAACCCGCGTCCTCCCAATGCGCGTAGCCTCCTCTACCACTGCACCTCGTGCTCACATGTGCCGATAATGGATTTTGGTTCCACACATATTATACTAAACTGAGCATAATTTGATTGTTTAACACCCTAAACGATTTCAAATGAAAAAGTTGTCAACTACAAAGTTTCATAACTTTTCGAGATCAACATCTTTCATTTTGGTAGTTTCTCCATCCGAGGTCATTTAGGACCTGTCGTCCGGTGGGCGGCCGACAGTCCTATTTGCCCGATGTGGCCCACAAGATGATTTCAAATCAAAAAGTTGTCAACTGCAAAGTTTCAAAACTTTTCGAGATCTACAACTTTCATTTTGGTAGTTTCTCCGTCTGAGGTCATTTAGGACCTGTCGGCCAGTGGACGGCCGACAGGCCTATTTGCCCGATATGGCCCACAAGATGATTTCAAATCAATAAGTCGTCAACTACAAAGTTTCATAATTTTTTATGATCTACAACTTTCATTTTGGTAGTTTCTCCGTCCGAGGTCATTTAGGACGTGTCGGTCACCGACCGGCTTATTTGCCCGATGTGGCCCACATGACGATTTCAAATCAAAAAGTTGTCATCTACGATGTCGCGGCATTTTTCGCGCGAAAATCATGCGCTTTGCGCCAGCGAGGATTCGAACCCACGTCCTCCCAACGCGCGTAGCCTCCTCTACCACTGCACCTCGTGCTCACATGTGCCGATAATGGATTTTGGTTCCCCACATATTATACTAAACTGAGCATAATTTGATTGTTTAACACCCTAAACGATTTCAAATCAAAAAGTTGTCAACTGCAAAGTTTCATAACTTTTCGAGATCTACAACTTTCATTTTGGTAGTTTCTCCGTCTGAGGTCATTTAGGACCTGTCGGCCAGTGGGCGGCCGAGAGGCCTATTTGCTCGATATGGCCCACAAGATGATTTCAAATCAAAAAGTCGTCAACTACAAAGTTTCATAATTTTTTATGACCTACAACTTTCGTTTCGGTAGTTTCTCCGTCCGAGGTCATTTAAGACGTGTCGGTCACCGACCGGCCTATTTGCCTGATGTGGCCCACGTGACGATTTCAAATCAAAAAGTTGTCATCTACGATGTCGCGGCATTTTTCGCGTGAAAATCACGCGCTTTGTGCCAGCGAGGATTCGAACCCGCGTCCTCCCAATGCGCGTAGCCTCCTCTACCACTGCACCTCGTGCTCACATGTGCCGATAATGAATTTTGGTTCCCCACATATTATACTAAACTGAGCATAATTTGATTGTTTAACACCCTAAACGATTTCAAATCAAAAAGTTGTCAACTGCAAAGTTTCATAACTTTTCGAGATCTACAACTTTCATTTTGGTAGTTTGTCCGTCCGAGGTCATTTAGGTCCTGTCGGCCAGTGGGGGCCGACAGGCCTATTTGCCCGATATGGCCCACAAGATGATTTCAAATCAAAAAGTCGTCAACTATAAAGTTTCATAAATTTTTGTGATATACAACTTTCATTTTGGTAGTTTCTCCGTCCGAGGTCATTTAGGATGTGTCAGTCACCGACCAGCCTATTTGCCCGATGTGGCCTACAAGACGATTTCAAATCAAAAAGTTGTCATCTACGATGCCGCGGTATTTTTCGTGCGAAAATCACGCGCTTTGCGCCAGCGAGGAATCGAACCCGCGTCCTCCCAACGCGCGTAGCCTCCCCTACCACTGCACCTCGTGCTCACATGTGCCGATAATGGATTTTGGTTCCCCACATATTATAATAAACTGAGCATAATTTGATTGTTTAACACCCTAAATGATTTAAAATCAAAAAGTTGTCAACTGCAAAGTTTCATAACTTTTCGAGATCTACAACTTTCATTTTGGTAGTTTGTCCGTCCGAGGTCATTTAGGTCCTGTCGGCCAGTGGGGGCCGATAGGCCTATTTGCCCGATATGGCCCACAAGATGATTTCAAATCAAAAAGTCGTCAACTATAAAGTTTCATAAATTTTTGTGATATACAACTTTCATTTTGGTAGTTTCTCCGTCCAAGGTCATTTAGGATGTGTCAGTCACCGACCAGCCTATTTGCCCGATGTGGCCTACAAGACGATTTCAAATCAAAAAGTTGTCATCTACGATGCCGCGGTATTTTTCGTGCGAAAATCACGCGCTTTGCGCCAGCGAGGATTCGAACCCACGTCCTCCCAACGCGCATAGCCTCCCCTACCACTGCACCTCGTGCTCACATGTGCCGATAATGGATTTTGGTTCCCCACATATTATAATAAACTGAGCATAATTTGATTGTTTAACACCCTAAATGATTTCAAATGAAAAAGTTGTCAACTGTAAAGTTTCATAACTTTTCGAGATCAACAACTTTCATTTTGGTAGTTTCTCCATCCGAGGTCATTTAGGGCCTATCGGCCGGTGGGCGGCCGACAGGCCTATTTGCCCGATATGGCCAACAAGATGATTTCAAATCAAAAAGTTATCAACTGCAAAGTTTCATAACTTTTTGAGATCTACAACTTTCATTTTCGTAGTTTCTCCGTCCGAGGTCATTTAGGACTGGTCGGCCAGTGGGCGGCCGACAGGCCTATTTGCCCGATATTGCCGACAAGATGATTTCAAATTAAAAAGTCGTCAACTATAAAGTTTCATAAATTTTTGTGATCTACAACTTTCATTTTGGTAGTTTCTCCATCCGAGGTCATTTAGGACGTGTCGGTCACCGACCGGCCTATTTGCCCGATGTGGCCCACAAGACGATTTCAAATCAAAAAGTTGTCATCTACAAAGTTTCATAATTTTTTTATGATCTACAACTTTCATTTTGGTAGTTTCTCCGTCCGAGGTCATTTAGGACGTGTCGGTCACCGACCGGCCTATTTGCCCGGTGTGGCCCACATGACGATTTGAAATCAAAAAGTTGTCATCGATGTCGCGACGTTTTTCGTGCGAAAATCACGCGCTTTGCGCCAGCGAGGATTCGAACCCGCGTCCTCCCAACGCGCGTAGCCTCCTCTACCACTGCATCTCGTGCTCACATGTGCCGATAATGGATTTTGGTTCCCCACATATTATACAAAACTGAGCATAATTAGATTGTTTAGCACCCTACACGATTTCAAATGAAAAAGTTGTCAACTACAAAGTTTCATAACTTTTTGAGATCAACAACTTTCATTTTGGTAGTTTCTCCATCCGAGGTCATTTAGGACCTGTCGTCCGGTGGGCGGCCGACAGTCCTATTTGCTCGATATGGCCCATAAGATGATTTCAAATCAAAAAGTTGTCAACTACAAAGTTTCATAACTTTTCGAGATCTACAACTTTCATTTTGGTAGTTTCTCCGTCTGAGGTCACTTAGGACCTGTCGGCCAGTGGGCGGCTGACAGGCCTATTTGCCCGATATGGCCGACAAGATGATTTCAAATCAATAAGTCGTCAACTACAAAGTTTCATAATTTTTTATGATCTACAACTTTCATTTTGGTAGTTTCTCCGTCCGAGGTCATTTAGGACGTGTCGGTCACTGACCGGCCAATTTGCCCGATGTGGCCCACATGACGATTTCAAATCAAAAAGTTGTCATCTACAAAGTTTCATAATTTTTTATGGTCTACAACTTTCATTTTGGTAGTTTCTCCGTCCGAGGTCATTTAGGACGTGTCGGTCACCGACCGGCCTATTTGCCCGATGTGGCCCACATGACGATTTCAAATCAAAAAGTTGTCATCGATGTCGCGACGTTTTTCGCGTGAAAATCGCGCGCTTTGCGCCAGCGAGGATTCGAACCCGCGTCCTCCCAACGCGCGTAGCCTCCTCTACCACTGCAGCTCGTGCTCACATGTGCTGATAATGGATTTTGGTTCCCCACATATTATACTAAACTGAGCATAATTTGATTGTTTAACACCCTAAACGATTTCAAATGAAAAAGTTGTCAACTACAAAGTTTCATAACTTTTCGTGATCAACAACTTTCGTTTTGGTAGTTTCTCCATCCGAGGTCATTTAGGACCTGTCGTCCGGTGGGCGGCCGACAGTCCTATTTACCCGATATGGCCCATAAGATGATTTCAAATCAAAAAGTTGTCAACTGCAAAGTTTCATAACTTTTCGAGATCTACAACTTTCATTTTGGTAGTTTCTGCGTCTGAGGTCATTTAGGACCTATCGGCCAGTGGGCGGCCGACAGGCCTATTTGACCGATATGGCCCACAACATGATTTCAAATCAATAAGTCGTCAACTACAAAGTTTCATAATTTTTTATGATCTACAACTTTCATTTTGGTAGTTTCTCCGTCCGAGGTCATTTAGGACGTGTCGGTCACCGACCGGCCTATTTGCCCGATGTGGCCCACATGACGATTTCAAATCAAAAAGTTGTCATCTACGATGTCGCGGAATTTTTCGCGCGAAAATCACGCGCTTTGCGCCAGCGAGGATTCGAACCCACGTCCTCCCAACGCGCGTAGCCTCCTCTACCACTACGCCTCGTGCTCACATGTGCCGATAATGGATTTTGGTTCCCCACATATTATACTAAACTGAGCATAATTTGATTGTTTAACACCCTAAACGATTTCGAATCAAAAAGTTGTCAACTGCAAAGTTTCATAACTTTTCAAGATCTACAACTTTCATTTTGGTAGTTTCTCCGTCTGAGGTCATTTAGGACATGTCGGCCAGTGGGCGGCCGACAGGCCTATATGCCCGATATGGCCCACAAGATGATTTCAAATCAAAAAGTCGTCAACTACAAAGTTCATAATTTTTTATGATCTACAACTTTCATTTCGGTAGTTTCTCCGTCCGAGGTCATTTAGGACATGTCGGTCACCGACCGGCCTATTTGCCCGATGTGGCCCACGTGACGATTTCAAATCAAAAAGTTGTCATCTACGATGTCGCGGCATTTTTCGCGCGAAAATCACGCGCTTTGTGCCAGCGAGGATTCGAACCCGCGTCCTCCCAATGCGCGTAGCCTCCTCTACCACTGCACCTCGTGCTCACATGTGCCGATAATGGATTTTGGTTCCCCACATATTATACTAAACTGAGCATAATTTGATTGTTTAACACCCTAAAGGATTTCAAATCAAAAAGTTGTCAACTGCAAAGTTTCATAATTTTTCGAGATCTACAACTTTCATTTTGGTAGTTTGTCCGTCCGAGGTCATTTAGGTCCTGTCGGCCAGTGGGGGCCGACAGGCCTATTTGCCCGATATGGCCCACAAGATGATTTCAAATCAAAAAGTCGTCAACTATAAAGTTTCATAAATTTTTGTGATATACAACTTTCATTTTGGTAGTTTCTCCGTCCGAGGTCATTTAGGATGTGTCAGTCACCGACCAGCCTATTTGCCCGATGTGGCCTACAAGACGATTTCAAATCAAAAAGTTGTCATCTACGATGCCGCGGTATTTTTCGTGCGAAAATCACGCGCTTTGCGCCAGCGAGGATTCGAACCCGCGTCCTCCCAACGCGCGTAGCCTCCCCTACCACTGCACCTCGTGCTCACATGTGCCGATAATGGATTTTGGTTCCCCACATATTATAATAAACTGAGCATAATTTGATTGTTTAACACCCTAAATGATTTCAAATGAAAAAGTTGTCAACTGTAAAGTTTCATAACTTTTCGAGATCAACAACTTTCATTTTGGTAGTTTCTCCATCCGAGGTCATTTAGGACCTATCGGCCGGTGGGCGGCCGACAGGCCTATTTGCCCGATATGGCCAACAAGATGATTTCAAATCAAAAAGTTGTCAACTGCAAAGTTTCATAACTTTTCGAGATCTACAACTTTCATTTTCGTAGTTTCTCCGTCCGAGGTCATTTAGGACTGGTCGGCCAGTGGGCGGCCGACAGGCCTATTTGCCCGATATGGCCGACAAGATGATTTCAAATCAAAAAGTCGTCAACTGTAAAGTTTCATAAATTTTTGTGATCTACAACTTTCATTTTGGTAGTTTCTCCATCCGAGGTCATTTAGGACGTGTCGGTCACCGACCGGCCTATTTGCCCGATGTAGTCCACAAGACGATTTCAAATCAAAAAGTTGTCATCTACAAAGTTTTATAATTTTTTATGATCTACAACTTTCATTTTGGTAGTTTCTCCGTCCGAGGTCATTTAGGACGTGTCGGTCACCGACCGGCCTATTTGCCCGATGTGGCCCACATGACGATTTCAAATCAAAAAGTTGTCATCGATGTCGCGACGTTTTTCGTGCGAAAATCACGCGCTTTGCGCCAGCGAGGATTCGAACCCGCGTCCTCCCAACGCGCGTAGCCTCCTCTACCACTGCACCTCGTGCTCACATGTGCCGATAGTGGATTTTGGTTCCCCACATATTATACAAAACTGAGCATAATTAGATTGTTTAACACCCTAAACGATTTCAAATGAAAAAGTTGTCAACTACAAAGTTTCATAACTTTTTGAGATCAACAACTTTCATTTTGGTAGTTTCTCCATCCGAGGTCATTTAGGACCTGTCGTCCGGTGGGCGGCCGACCGTCCTATTTGCCCGATATGGCCCATAAGATGATTTCAAATCAAAAAGTTGTCAACTACAAAGTTTCATAACTTTTCGAGATCTACAACTTTCATTTTGGTAGTTTCTCCGTCTGAGGTCATTTAGGACCTGTCGGCCAGTGGGCGGCCGACAGGCCTATTTGCCCGATATGGCCGACAAGATGATTTCAAATCAATAAGTCGTCAACTACAAAGTTTCATAATTTTTTATGATCTACAACTTTCATTTTGGTAGTTTCTCCGTCCGAGGTCATTTAGGACGTGTCGGTCACCGACCGGCCAATTTGCCCGATGTGGCCCACATGACGATTTCAAATCAAAAAGTTGTCATCTACAAAGTTTCATAATTTTTTATGATCTACAACTTTCATTTTGGTAGTTTCTCCGTCCGAGGTCATTTAGGACGTGTCGGTCACCGACCGGCCTATTTGCCCGATGTGGCCCACATGACGATTTCAAATCAAAAAGTTGTCATCGATGTCGCGACGTTTTTCGCGCGAAAATCACGCGCTTTGCGCCAGCGAGGATTCGAACCCGCGTCCTCCCAACGCGCGTAGCCTCCTCTACCACTGCAGCTCGTGCTCACATGTGCCGATAATGGATTTTGGTTCCCCACATATTATACTAAACTGAGCATAATTTGATTGTTTAACACCCTAAACGATTTGAAATGAAAAAGTTGTCAACTACAAAGTTTCATAACTTTTCGAGATCAACAACTTTCATTTTGGTAGTTTCTCCATCCGAGGTCATTTAGGACCTGTCGTCCGGTGGGCGGCCGACAGTCCTATTTACCCGGTATGGCCCATAAGATGATTTCAAATCAAAAAGTTGTCAACTGCAAAGTTTCATAACTTTTCGAGATCTACAACTTTCATTTTGGTAGTTTCTGCGTCTGAGGTCGTTTAGGACCGGCCGACAGGCCTATTTGCCCGATACAGACCACAACATGATTTCAAATCAATAAGTCGTCAACTACAAAGTTTCATAATTTTTTATGATCTACAACTTTCATTTTGGTAGTTTCTCCGTCCGAGGTCATTTAGGACGTGTCGGTCACCGACCGGCCTATTTGCCCGATGTGGCCCACATGACGATTTCAAATCAAAAAGTTGTCATCTACGATGTCGCGGCATTTTTCGCGCGAAAATCACGCGCTTTGCGCCAGCGAGGATTCGAACCCACGTCCTCCCAACGCGCATAGCCTCCTCTACCACTACGCCTCGTGCTCACATGTGCCGATAAAGGATTTTGGTTCCCCACATATTATACTAAACTGAGCATAATTTGATTGTTTAACACCCTAAACGATTTCAAATCAAAAAGTTGTCAACTGCAAAGTTTCATAACTTTTCAAGATCTACAACTTTCATTTTGGTAGTTTCTCTGTCTGAGGTCATTTAGGACATGTCGGCCAGTGGGCGGCCGACAGGCCTATATGCCCGATATGGCCCACAAGATGATTTCAAATCAAAAAGTCGTCAACTACAAAGTTTCATAATTTTTTATGATATACAACTTTCATTTCGGTAGTTTCTCCGTCCGAGGTCATTTAGGACATGTCGGTCACCGACCGGCCTATTTGCCCGATGTGGCCCACGTGACGATTTCAAATCAAAAAGTTGTCATCTATGATGTCGCGGCATTTTTCGCGCGAAAATCACGCGATTTGCGCCAGCGAGGATTCGAACCCGCGTCCTCCCAACGCGCGTAGCCTCCGCTACCCCTGCACCTCATGCTCACATAAGCCGATAATGGATTTTTGTTCCCCACATATTATACTAAACTGAGCATAATTTGATTGTTTAACACCCTAAACGATTTCAAATGAAAAGTTGTCAACTGTAATGTTTCATAACTTTTTGAGATCAACAACTTTCATTTTTGGTAGTTTCTCCATCCGAGGTCATTTAGGACCTGTCGGCCAATGGGCGGCCGATAGGCCTATTTGCCCGATATGGCCCACAAGATGATTTCAAATCAAAAAGTTGTCAGCTGCAAAGTTTCATAACATTTCGAGATCTACAACTTTCATTTGGGTAGTTTCTCCATCTGAGGTCATTTAAGACCTGTCGGCCAGTGGGCGGCCGACAGGCCTATTTGCCCGATATGGCCCACAAGATGATTTCAAATCAAAAAGTCATCAACTACAAAGTTTCATAAATTTTTATGATCTACAACTTTCATTTGGGTAGTTTCTCCGTCCAAGGTCATTTAGGACGTGTCGGTCACCGACCGGCCTATTTGCCCGATGTGGCCCACATGACGATTTCTAATCAAAAAGTTGTCATCTACGATGTCGCGGCGTTTTTCGCGCGAAAATCACGCACTTTGCGCCAGCGAGGATTCGAACCCGCGTCCTCCCAACGCGCGTAGCCTCCTCTACCACTGCACCTCATGCTCACATGTGCCGATAATGGATTTTGGTTCCCCACATATTATACTAAACTGAGCATAATTTGATTGTTTAACACCCTAAACGATTTCAAATGAAAAGGTTGTCAACTGCAAAGTTTCATAATTTTTCGAGATCAACAACTTTCATTTTGGTAGTTTCTCCATCCGAGGTCATTTAGGACCTGTCGGCCGGTGGGCCGCCGACAGGCCTATTTGCCCGATATGGCCAACAAGATGATTTCAAATTAAAAAGTTGTCAACTGCAAAGTTTCACAACTTTTTGAGATCTACAACTTTCATTTTGGTAGCTTGTCCGTCTGAGGTCATTTAGGACCTATCGGCCAGTGGGGGCCGACAGGCCTATTTGCACGATATGGCCCACAAGATGATTTCAAATCAAAAAGTCATCAACTACAAAGTTTCATAAATTTTTATGATCTACAACTTTCATTTTGGTAGTTTCTCCGTCTGAGGTCATTTAGGACATGTCGGTCACCGACCGGCCTATTTGCCCGATGTGGCCCACATGACGATTTCAAATCAAAAAGTTGTCATCTATGATGTCGCAACGTTTTTCACGCGAAAATGACGCGCTTTGCGCCAGCGAGGATTCGAACCCGCGTCGTCCCAACGCACGTAGCCTCCTCAACCACCGCACCTCATGCTCACATGTGCCGATAATGGATTTTGGTTCCCCACATATTATACTAAACTGAGCATAATTTGATTGTTTAACACCCTAAACGATTTCAAATGAAAAAGTTGTCAACTGTAAAGTTTCATAACTTTTTGAGATCAACAACTTTCATTTTTGGTAGTTTCTCCATCCGAGGTCATTTAGGACCTGTTGGCCGGTGGGCGGCCGACAGGCCTATTTACCCGATATGGCCCACCAGATGATTTCAAATGAAAAAGTTGTCAACTGCAAAGTTTCATAACTTTTCGAGATCTACAACTTTCGTTTTTGGTAGTTTCTCCGTCTGAGGTCATTTAGGACATGTCGGCCAGTGGGCGGCCGATAGGCCTATTTGCCCGATATGGCTCACAAGATGATTTCAAATCAAAAAGTCGTCAACTACAAAGTTTCATAATTTTTTATGATCTACAACTTTCATTTCGGTAGTTTCTCCGTCCGAGGTCATTTAGGACATGTCGGTCACCGACCGGCCTATTTGCCCGATGTGGCCCACGTGACGATTTCAAATCAAAAAGTTGTCATCTATGATGTCGCGGCATTTTTCGCGCGAAAATCACGCGATTTGCGCCAGCGAGGATTCGAACCCGCGTCCTCCCAACGCGCGTAGCCTCCGCTACCCCTGCACCTCATGCTCACATAAGCCGATAATGGATTTTTGTTCCCCACATATTATACTAAACTGAGCATAATTTGATTGTTTAACACCCTAAACGATTTCAAATGAAAAGTTGTCAACTGTAAAGTTTCATAACTTTTTGAGATCAACAACTTTCATTTTTGGTAGTTTCTCCATCCGAGGTCATTTAGGACCTGTCGGCCAATGGGCGGCCGATAGGCCTATTTGCCCGATATGGCCCACAAGATGATTTCAAATCAAAAAGTTGTCAGCTGCAAAGTTTCATAACATTTCGAGATCTACAACTTTCATTTGGGTAGTTTCTCCATCTGAGGTCATTTAAGACCTGTCGGCCAGTGGGCGGCCGACAGGCCTATTTGCCCGATATGGCCCACAAGATGATTTCAAATCAAAAAGTCGTCAACTACAAAGTTTCATAATTTTTTATGATCTACAACTTTCATTTGGGTAGTTTCTCCGTCCAAGGTCATTTAGGACGTGTCGGTCACCGACCGGCCTATTTGCCCGATGTGGCCCACATGACGATTTCTAATCAAAAAGTTGTCATCTACGATGTCGCGGCGTTTTTCGCGCGAAAATCACGCACTTTGCGCCAGCGAGGATTCGAACCCGCGTCCTCCCAACGCGCGTAGCCTCCTCTACCACTGCACCTCGTGCTCACATGTGCCGATAATGGATTTTGGTTCCCCACATATTATACTAAACTGAGCATAATTTGATTGTTTAACACCCTAAACGATTTCAAATGAAAAAGTTGTCAACTGCAAAGTTTCATAATTTTTCGAGATCAACAACTTTCATTTCGGTAGTTTCTCCATCCGAGGTCATTTAGGACCTGTCGGCCGGTGGGCGGCCGACAGGCCTATTTGCCCGATATGGCCAACAAGACGATTTCAAATTAAAAAGTTGTCAACTGCAAAGTTTCACAACTTTTTGAGATCTACAACTTTCATTTTGGTAGCTTGTCCGTCTGAGGTCATTTAGGACCTATCGGCCAGTGGGGGCCGACAGGCCTATTTGCCCGATATGGCCCACAAGATGATTTCAAATCAAAAAGTCATCAACTACAAAGTTTCATAAATTTTTATGATCTACAACTTTCATTTTGGTAGTTTCTCCGTCCGAGGTCATTTAGGACATGTCGGTCACCGACCGGCCTATTTGCCCGATGTGGCCCACATGACGATTTCAAATCAAAAAGTTGTCATCTATGATGTCGCAACGTTTTTCACGCGAAAATGACGCGCTTTGCGCCAGCGAGGATTCGAACCCGCGTCGTCCCAACGCACGTAGCCTCCTCTACCACCGCACCTCATGCTCACATGTGCCGATAATGGATTTTGGTTCCCCACATATTATACTAAACTGAGCATAATTTGATTGTTTAACACCCTAAACGATTTCAAATGAAAAAGTTGTCAACTGTAAAGTTTCATAACTTTTTGAGATCAACAACTTTCATTTTTGGTAGTTTCTCCATCCGAGGTCATTTAGGACCTGTCGGCCGGTGGGCGGCCGACAGGCCTATTTACCCGATATGGCCCACCAGATGATTTCAAATCAAAAAGTTGTCAACTGCAAAGTTTCATAACTTTTCGAGATCTACAACTTTCGTTTTTGGTAGTTTCTCCGTCTGAGGTCATTTAGGACATGTCGGCCAGTGGGCGGCCGATAGGCCTATTTGCCCGATATGGCTCACAAGATGATTTCAAATCAAAAAGTCGTCAACTACAAAGTTTCATAATTTTTTATGATCTACAACTTTCATTTCGGTAGTTTCTCCGTCCGAGGTCATTTAGGACATGTCGGTCACTGACCGGCCTATTTGCCCGATGTGGCCCACGTGACGATTTCAAATCAAAAACTTGTCATCTATGATGTCGCGGCATTTTTCGCGCGAAAATCACGCGATTTGCGCCAGCGAGGATTCGAACCCGCGTCCTCCCAACGCGCGTAGCCTCCGCTACCCCTGCACCTCATGCTCACATAAGCCGATAATGGATTTTTGTTCCCCACATATTATACTAAACTGAGCATAATTTGATTGTTTAACACCCTAAACGATTTCAAATGAAAAGTTGTCAACTGTAAAGTTTCATAACTTTTTGAGATCAACAACTTTCATTTTTGGTAGTTTCTCCATCCGAGGTCATTTAGGACCTGTCGGCCAATGGGCGGCCGATAGGCCTATTTGCCCGATATGGCCCACAAGATGATTTCAAATCAAAAAGTTGTCAGCTGCAAAGTTTCATAACATTTCGAGATCTACAACTTTCATTTGGGTAGTTTCTCCATCTGAGGTCATTTAAGACCTGTCGGCCAGTGGGCGGCCGACAGGCCTATTTGCCCGATATGGCCCACAAGATGATTTCAAATCAAAAAGTCGTCAACTACAAAGTTTCATAATTTTTTATGATCTACAACTTTCATTTGGGTAGTTTCTCCGTCCAAGGTCATTTAGGACGTGTCGGTCACCGACCGGCCTATTTGCCCGATGTGGCCCACATGACGATTTCTAATCAAAAAGTTGTCATCTACGATGTCGCGGCGTTTTTCGCGCGAAAATCACGCACTTTGCGCCAGCGAGGATTCGAACCCGCGTCCTCCCAACGCGCGTAGCCTCCTCTACCACTGCACCTCGTGCTCACATGTGCCGATAATGGATTTTGGTTCCCCACATATTATACTAAACTGAGCATAATTTGATTGTTTAACACCCTAAACGATTTCAAATGAAAAAGTTGTCAACTGCAAAGTTTCATAATTTTTCGAGATCAACAACTTTCATTTCGGTAGTTTCTCCATCCGAGGTCATTTAGGACCTGTCGGCCGGTGGGCGGCCGACAGGCCTATTTGCCCGATATGGCCAACAAGATGATTTCAAATTAAAAAGTTGTCAACTGCAAAGTTTCACAACTTTTTGAGATCTACAACTTTCATTTTGGTAGCTTGTCCGTCTGAGGTCATTTAGGACCTATCGGCCAGTGGGGGCCGACAGGTCTATTTGCCTGATATGGCCCACAAGATGATTTCAAATCAAAAAGTCATCAACTACAAAGTTTCATAAATTTTTATGATGTACAACTTTCATTTTGGTAGTTTCTCCGTCCGAGGTCATTTAGGACATGTCGGTCACCGACCGGCCTATTTGCCTGATGTGGCCCACATGACGATTTCAAATCAAAAAGTTGTCATCTACGATGTCGCACGTTTTTCACGCGAAAATGACGCGCTTTGCGCCAGCGAGGATTCGAACCCGCGTCGTCCCAACGCACGTAGCCTCCTCTACCACCGCACCTCATGCTCACATGTGCCGATAATGGATTTTGGTTCCCCACATATTATACTAAACTGAGCATAATTTGATTGTTTAACACCCTAAACGATTTCAAATGAAAAAGTTGTCAACTGTAAAGTTTCATAACTTTTTGAGATCAACAACTTTCATTTTTGGTAGTTTCTCCATCCGAGGTCATTTAGGACCTGTCGGCCGGTGGGCGGCCGACAGGCCTATTTACCCGATATGGCCCACCAGATGATTTCAAATCAAAAAGTTGTCAACTGCAAAGTTTCATAACTTTTCGAGATCTACAACTTTCGTTTTTGGTAGTTTCTCCGTCTAAGGTCATTTAGGACCTGTCGGCCAGTGGGCGGCCGATAGGCCTATTTGCCCGATATGGCTCACAAGATGATTTCAAATCAAAAAGTCGTCATCTACAAAGTTTCATAATTTTTTATGATCTACAACTTTCGTTTCGGTAGTTTCTCCGTCCCAGGTCATTTAGGACGTGTCGGTCACCGAACGGCCTATTTGCCCGATGTGGCCCGCATGATGACTTCAAATCAAAAAGTTGTCATCTATCATGTCGCGGCGTTTTTCGCGCGAAAATCACGCGCTTTGCGCTAGTGAGGATTCGAACCCACGTCCTCCCAACGCGCGTAGCCTCCTCTACCACTGCACCTCGTGCTCACATGTGCCGATACTGGATTTTGGTTCACCACATATTATACTAAAATGAGCATAATTTGATTGTTTAACACCCTAAACGATTTCAAATGAAAAAGTTGTCAACTGCAAAGTTTCATAACTTTTTGAGATCAACAACTTTCATTTTGGTAGTTTCTCCGTCTGAGGTCATTTAGGACCTGTCGGCCAGTGGACAGCCGACAGGCCTATTTGCCCGATATGGCCCACAAGATGATTTCAAATCAAAAAGTCGTCAACTACAAAGTTTCATAAATTTTTATGATCTACAACTTTCATTTTGGTAGTTTTTCCGTCCGAGGTCATTTAGGACATGTCGGTCACCGACCGGCCTATTTGCCCGATGTGGCCCACATGACGATTTCAAATCAAAAAGTTGTCATCTACGATGTCGCAACGTTTTTCACGCGAAAATCACGAGCTTTGCGCCAGCGGATTCGAACCCGCGTCCTCCCAACGCGCGTAGCCTCCTCTACCACTGCACCTCATGCTCACATGTGCCGATAATGGATTTTGGTTCCCCACATATTATACTAAACTGAGCATAATTTGATTGTTTAACACCCTAAACGATTTCAAATGAAAAAGTTGTCAACTGTAAAGTTTCATAACTTTTTGAGATCAACAACTTTCATTTTTGGTAGTTTCTCCATCCGAGGTCATTTAGGACTTGTCGGCCGGTGGGCGGCCGACAGGCCTATTTACCCGATATGGCCCACCAGATGATTTCAAATCAAAAAGTTGTCAACTGAAAAGTTTCATAACTTTTTGAGATCTACAACTTTCGTTTTGGTAGTTTCTCCGTTTAAGGTCATTTAGGACCTGTCGGCCAGTGGGCGGCCGATAGGCCTATTTGCCCGATATGGCCCACAAGATGATTTCAAATCAAAAAGTCATCAACTACAAAGTTTCATAATTTTTTATGATCTACAACTTTCATTTCGGTAGTTTCTCCGTCCGAGGTCATTTAGGACGTGTCGGTCACCGAACGGCCTATTTGCCCGATGTGGCCCACATGACGATTTCAAATCAAAAAGTTGTCATCGATGTCGCGACGTTTTTCGTGCGAAAATCACGCGCTTTGCGCCAGCGAGGATTCGAACCCGCGTCCTCCCAACGCGCGTAGCCTCCTCTACCACTGCACCTCGTGCTCACATGTGCCGATAATGGATTTTGGTTCCCCACATATTATACAAAACTAAGCATAATTAGATTGTTTAGCACCCTACACGATTTCAAATCAAAAAGTTGTCAACTACAAAGTTTCATAACTTTTTGAGATCAACAACTTTCATTTTGGTAGTTTCTCCATCCGAGGTCATTTAGGACCTGTCGTCCGGTGGGCGGCCGACAGTCCTATTTGCTCGATATGGCCCATAAGATGATTTCAAATCAAAAAGTTGTCAACTACAAAGTTTCATAACTTTTCGAGATCTACAACTTTCATTTTGGTAGTTTCTCCGTCTGAGGTCATTTAGGACCTGTCGGCCAGTGGGCGGCCGACAGGCCTATTTGCCCGATATGGCCTACAAGATGATTTCAAATCAATAAGTCGTCAACTACAAAGTTTCATAATTTTTTATGATCTACAACTTTCATTTTGGTACTTTCTCCGTCCGAGGTCATTTAGGACGTGTCGGTCACCGACCGGCCAATTTGCCCGATGTGGCCCACATGACGATTTCAAATCAAAAAGTTGTCATCTACAAAGTTTCATAATTTTTTATGATCTACAACTTTCATTTTGGTAGTTTCTCCGTCCGAGGTCATTTAGGACGTGTCGGTCACCGACCGGCCTATTTGCCCGATGTGGCCCACATGACGATTTCAAATCAAAAAGTTGTCATCGATGTCGCGACGTTTTTCGCGCGAAAATCACGCGCTTTGCGCCAGCGAGGATTCAAACCCGCGTCCTCCCAACGCGCGTAGCCTCCTCTACCACTGCAGCTCGTGCTCAAATGTGCCGATAATGGATTTTGGTTCCCCACATATTATACTAAACTGAGCATAATTTGATTGTTTAACACCCTACACGATTTCAAATCAAAAAGTTGTCAACTACAAAGTTTCATAACTTTTTGAGATAAACAACTTTCATTTTGGTAGTTTCTCCATCCGAGGTCATTTAGGACCTGTCGTCCGGTGGGCGGCCGACAGTCCTATTTGCTCGATATGGCCCATAAGATGATTTCAAATCAAAAAGTTGTCAACTACAAAGTTTCATAACTTTTCGAGATCTACAACTTTCATTTTGGTAGTTTCTCCGTCTGAGGTCGTTTAGGACCTGTCGGCCAGTGGGCGGCCGACAGGCCTATTTGCCCGATATGGCCTACAAGATGATTTCAAATCAATAAGTCGTCAACTACAAAGTTTCATAATTTTTTATGATCTACAACTTTCATTTTGGTAGTTTCTCCGTCCGAGGTCATTTAGCACGTGTCGGTCACCGACCGGCCAATTTGCCCGATGTGGCCCACATGACGATTTCAAATCAAAAAGTTGTCATCTACAAAGTTTCATAATTTTTTATGATCTACAACTTTCATTTTGGTAGTTTCTCCGTCCGAGGTCATTTAGGACGTGTCGGTCACCGACCGGCCTATTTGCCCGATGTGGCCCACATGACGATTTCAAATCAAAAAGTTGTCATCGATGTCGCGACGTTTTTCGCGCGAAAATCACGCGCTTTGCGCCAGCGAGGATTCAAACCCGCGTCCTCCCAACGCGCGTAGCCTCCTCTACCACTGCAGCTCGTGCTCAAATGTGCCGATAATGGATTTTGGTTCCCCACATATTATACTAAACTGAGCATAATTTGATTGTTTAACACCCTAAACGATTTCAAATGAAAAAGTTGTCAACTACAAAGTTTCATAACTTTTCGAGATCAACAACTTTCATTTTGGTAGTTTCTCCATCCGAGGTCATTTAGGACCTGTCGTCCGGTGGGCGGCCGACAGTCCTATTTACCCGATATGGCCCATAAGATGATTTCAAATCAAAAAGTTGTCAACTGCAAAGTTTCATAACTTTTCGAGATCTACAACTTTCATTTTGGTAGTTTCTGCGTCTGAGGTCATTTAGGACCTGTCGGCCAGTGGGCGGCCGACAGACCTATTTGCCCGATACGGACCACAACATGATTTCAAATCAATAAGTCGTCAACTACAAAGTTTCATAATTTTTTATGATCTACAACTTTCATTTTGGTAGTTTCTCTGTCCGAGGTCATTTAGGACGTGTCGGTCACCGACCGGCCTATTTGCCCGATGTGGCCCACATGACGATTTCAAATCAAAAAGTTGTCATCTACGATGTCGCGGCGTTTTTCGCGCGAAAATCACGCACTTTGCGCCAGCGAGGATTCGAACCCGCGTCCTCCCAACGCGCGTAGCCTCCTCTACCCCTGCACCTCGTGCTCACATGTGCCGATAATGGATTTTGGTTCCCCACATATTATACTAAACTGAGCATAATTTGATTATTTAACACCCTAAACGATTTCAAATGAAAAAGTTGTCAACTGCAAAGTTTCATAATTTTTCGAGATCAACAACTTTCATTTCGGTAGTTTCTCCATCCGAGGTCATTTAGGACCTGTCGGCCGGTGGGCGGCCGACAGGCCTATTTGCCCGATATGGCCAACAAGATGATTTCAAATTAAAAAGTTGTCAACTGCAAAGTTTCACAACTTTTTGAGATCTACAACTTTCATTTTGGTAGCTTGTCCGTCTGAGGTCATTTAGGACCTATCGGCCAGTGGGGGCCGACAGGCCTATTTGCCCGATATGGCCCACAAGATGATTTCAAATCAAAAAGTCATCAACTACAAAGTTTCATAAATTTTTATGATCTACAACTTTCATTTTGGTAGTTTCTCCGTCCGAGGTCATTTAGGACATGTCGGTCACCGACCGGCCTATTTGCCCGATGTGGCCCACATGACGATTTCAAATCAAAAAGTTGTCATCTATGATGTCGCAACGTTTTTCACGCGAAAATGACGCGCTTTGCGCCAGCGAGGATTCGAACCCGCGTCGTCCCAACGCACGTAGCCTCCTCTACCACCGCACCTCATGCTCACATGTGCCGATAATGGATTTTGGTTCCCCACATATTATACTAAACTGAGCATAATTTGATTGTTTAACACCCTAAACGATTTCAAATGAAAAAGTTGTCAACTGTAAAGTTTCATAACTTTTTGAGATCAACAACTTTCATTTTTGGTAGTTTCTCCATCCGAGGTCATTTAGGACCTGTCGGCCGGTGGGCGGCCGACAGGCCTATTTACCCGATATGGCCCACCAGATGATTTCAAATCAAAAAGTTGTCAACTGCAAAGTTTCATAACTTTTCGAGATCTACAACTTTCGTTTTTGGTAGTTTCTCCGTCTGAGGTCATTTAGGACATGTCGGCCAGTGGGCGGCCGATAGGCCTATTTGCCCGATATGGCTCACAAGATGATTTCAAATCAAAAAGTCGTCAACTACAAAGTTTCATAATTTTTTATGATCTACAACTTTCATTTCGGTAGTTTCTCCGTCCGAGGTCATTTAGGACATGTCGGTCACCGACCGGCCTATTTGCCCGATGTGGCCCACGTGACGATTTCAAATCAAAAACTTGTCATCTATGATGTCGCGGCATTTTTCGCGCGAAAATCACGCGATTTGCGCCAGCGAGGATTCGAACCCGCGTCCTCCCAACGCGCGTAGCCTCCGCTACCCCTGCACCTCATGCTCACATAAGCCGATAATGGATTTTTGTTCCCCACATATTATACTAAACTGAGCATAATTTGATTGTTTAACACCCTAAACGATTTCAAATGAAAAGTTGTCAACTGTAAAGTTTCATAACTTTTTGAGATCAACAACTTTCATTTTTGGTAGTTTCTCCATCCGAGGTCATTTAGGACCTGTCGGCCAATGGGCGGCCGATAGGCCTATTTGCCCGATATGGCCCACAAGATGATTTCAAATCAAAAAGTTGTCAGCTGCAAAGTTTCATAACATTTCGAGATCTACAACTTTCATTTGGGTAGTTTCTCCATCTGAGGTCATTTAAGACCTGTCGGCCAGTGGGCGGCCGACAGGCCTATTTGCCCGATATGGCCCACAAGATGATTTCAAATCAAAAAGTCGTCAACTACAAAGTTTCATAATTTTTTATGATCTACAACTTTCATTTGGGTAGTTTCTCCGTCCAAGGTCATTTAGGACGTGTCGGTCACCGACCGGCCTATTTGCCCGATGTGGCCCACATGACGATTTCTAATCAAAAAGTTGTCATCTACGATGTCGCGGCGTTTTTCGCGCGAAAATCACGCACTTTGCGCCAGCGAGGATTCGAACCCGCGTCCTCCCAACGCGCGTAGCCTCCTCTACCACTGCACCTCGTGCTCACATGTGCCGATAATGGATTTTGGTTCCCCACATATTATACTAAACTGAGCATAATTTGATTGTTTAACACCCTAAACGATTTCAAATGAAAAAGTTGTCAACTGCAAAGTTTCATAATTTTTCGAGATCAACAACTTTCATTTCGGTAGTTTCTCCATCCGAGGTCATTTAGGACCTGTCGGCCGGTGGGCGGCCGACAGGCCTATTTGCCCGATATGGCCAACAAGATGATTTCAAATTAAAAAGTTGTCAACTGCAAAGTTTCACAACTTTTTGAGATCTACAACTTTCATTTTGGTAGCTTGTCCGTCTGAGGTCATTTAGGACCTATCGGCCAGTGGGGGCCGACAGGTCTATTTGCCTGATATGGCCCACAAGATGATTTCAAATCAAAAAGTCATCAACTACAAAGTTTCATAAATTTTTATGATCTACAACTTTCATTTTGGTAGTTTCTCCGTCCGAGGTCATTTAGGACATGTCGGTCACCGACCGGCCTATTTGCCTGATGTGGCCCACATGACGATTTCAAATCAAAAAGTTGTCATCTACGATGTCGCAACGTTTTTCACGCGAAAATGACGCGCTTTGCGCCAGCGAGGATTCGAACCCGCGTCGTCCCAACGCACGTAGCCTCCTCTACCACCGCACCTCATGCTCACATGTGCCGATAATGGATTTTGGTTCCCCACATATTATACTAAACTGAGCATAATTTGATTGTTTAACACCCTAAACGATTTCAAATGAAAAAGTTGTCAACTGTAAAGTTTCATAACTTTTTGAGATCAACAACTTTCATTTTTGGTAGTTTCTCCATCCGAGGTCATTTAGGACCTGTCGGCCGGTGGGCGGCCGACAGGCCTATTTACCCGATATGGCCCACCAGATGATTTCAAATCAAAAAGTTGTCAACTGCAAAGTTTCATAACTTTTCGAGATCTACAACTTTCGTTTTTGGTAGTTTCTCCGTCTAAGGTCATTTAGGACCTGTCGGCCAGTGGGCGGCCGATAGGCCTATTTGCCCGATATGGCTCACAAGATGATTTCAAATCAAAAAGTCGTCAACTACAAAGTTTCATAATTTTTTATGATCTACAACTTTCGTTTCGGTAGTTTCTCCGTCCCAGGTCATTTAGGACGTGTCGGTCACCGAACGGCCTATTTGCCCGATGTGGCCCGCATGATGATTTCAAATCAAAAAGTTGTCATCTATCATGTCGCGGCGTTTTTCGCGCGAAAATCACGCGCTTTGCGCTAGTGAGGATTCGAACCCACGTCCTCCCAACGCGCGTAGCCTCCTCTACCACTGCACCTCGTGCTCACATGTGCCGATACTGGATTTTGGTTCACCACATATTATACTAAAATGAGCATAATTTGATTGTTTAACACCCTAAACGATTTCAAATGAAAAAGTTGTCAACTGCAAAGTTTCATAACTTTTTGAGATCAACAACTTTCATTTTGGTAGTTTCTCCGTCTGAGGTCATTTAGGACCTATCGGCCAGTGGACAGCCGACAGGCCTATTTGCCCGATATGGCCCACAAGATGATTTCAAATCAAAAAGTCATCAACTACAAAGTTTCATAAATTTTTATGATCTACAACTTTCATTTTGGTAGTTTTTCCGTCCGAGGTCATTTAGGACATGTCGGTCACCGACCGGCCTATTTGCCCGATGTGGCCCACATGACGATTTCAAATCAAAAAGTTGTCATCTACGATGTCGCAACGTTTTTCACGCGAAAATCACGAGCTTTGCGCCAGCGGATTCGAACCCGCGTCCTCCCAACGCGCGTAGCCTCCTCTACCACTGCACCTCATGCTCACATGTGCCGATAATGGATTTTGGTTCCCCACATATTATACTAAACTGAGCATAATTTGATTGTTTAACACCCTAAACGATTTCAAATGAAAAAGTTGTCAACTGTAAAGTTTCATAACTTTTTGAGATCAACAACTTTCATTTTTGGTAGTTTCTCCATCCGAGGTCATTTAGGACTTGTCGGCCGGTGGGCGGCCGACAGGCCTATTTACCCGATATGGCCCACCAGATGATTTCAAATCAAAAAGTTGTCAACTGAAAAGTTTCATAACTTTTTGAGATCTACAACTTTCGTTTTGGTAGTTTCTCCGTTTAAGGTCATTTAGGACCTGTCGGCCAGTGGGCGGCCGATAGGCCTATTTGCCCGATATGGCCCACAAGATGATTTCAAATCAAAAAGTCATCAACTACAAAGTTTCATAATTTTTTATGATCTACAACTTTCATTTCGGTAGTTTCTCCGTCCGAGGTCATTTAGGACGTGTCGGTCACCGAACGGCCTATTTGCCCGATGTGGCCCACATGACGATTTCAAATCAAAAAGTTGTCATCGATGTCGCGACGTTTTTCGTGCGAAAATCACGCGCTTTGCGCCAGCGAGGATTCGAACCCGCGTCCTCCCAACGCGCGTAGCCTCCTCTACCACTGCACCTCGTGCTCACATGTGCCGATAATGGATTTTGGTTCCCCACATATTATACAAAACTAAGCATAATTAGATTGTTTAGCACCCTACATGATTTCAAATCAAAAAGTTGTCAACTACAAAGTTTCATAACTTTTTGAGATCAACAACTTTCATTTTGGTAGTTTCTCCATCCGAGGTCATTTAGGACCTGTCGTCCGGTGGGCGGCCGACAGTCCTATTTGCTCGATATGGCCCATAAGATGATTTCAAATCAAAAAGTTGTCAACTACAAAGTTTCATAACTTTTCGAGATCTACAACTTTCATTTTGGTAGTTTCTCCGTCTGAGGTCGTTTAGGACCTGTCGGCCAGTGGGCGGCCGACAGGCCTATTTGCCCGATATGGCCTACAAGATGATTTCAAATCAATAAGTCGTCAACTACAAAGTTTCATAATTTTTTATGATCTACAACTTTCATTTTGGTACTTTCTCCGTCCGAGGTCATTTAGGACGTGTCGGTCACCGACCGGCCAATTTGCCCGATGTGGCCCACATGACGATTTCAAATCAAAAAGTTGTCATCTACAAAGTTTCATAATTTTTTATGATCTACAACTTTCATTTTGGTAGTTTCTCCGTCCGAGGTCATTTAGGACGTGTCGGTCACCGACCGGCCTATTTGCCCGATGTGGCCCACATGACGATTTCAAATCAAAAAGTTGTCATCGATGTCGCGACGTTTTTCGCGCGAAAATCACGCGCTTTGCGCCAGCGAGGATTCAAACCCGCGTCCTCCCAACGCGCGTAGCCTCCTCTACCACTGCAGCTCGTGCTCAAATGTGCCGATAATGGATTTTGGTTCCCCACATATTATACTAAACTGAGCATAATTTGATTGTTTAACACCCTACACGATTTCAAATCAAAAAGTTGTCAACTACAAAGTTTCATAACTTTTTGAGATAAACAACTTTCATTTTGGTAGTTTCTCCATCCGAGGTCATTTAGGACCTGTCGTCCGGTGGGCGGCCGACAGTCCTATTTGCTCGATATGGCCCATAAGATGATTTCAAATCAAAAAGTTGTCAACTACAAAGTTTCATAACTTTTCGAGATCTACAACTTTCATTTTGGTAGTTTCTCCGTCTGAGGTCGTTTAGGACCTGTCGGCCAGTGGGCGGCCGACAGGCCTATTTGCCCGATATGGCCTACAAGATGATTTCAAATCAATAAGTCGTCAACTACAAAGTTTCATAATTTTTTATGATCTACAACTTTCATTTTGGTAGTTTCTCCGTCCGAGGTCATTTAGCACGTGTCGGTCACCGACCGGCCAATTTGCCCGATGTGGCCCACATGACGATTTCAAATCAAAAAGTTGTCATCTACAAAGTTTCATAATTTTTTATGATCTACAACTTTCATTTTGGTAGTTTCTCCGTCCGAGGTCATTTAGGACGTGTCGGTCACCGACCGGCCTATTTGCCCGATGTGGCCCACATGACGATTTCAAATCAAAAAGTTGTCATCGATGTCGCGACGTTTTTCGCGCGAAAATCACGCGCTTTGCGCCAGCGAGGATTCAAACCCGCGTCCTCCCAACGCGCGTAGCCTCCTCTACCACTGCAGCTCGTGCTCAAATGTGCCGATAATGGATTTTGGTTCCCCACATATTATACTAAACTGAGCATAATTTGATTGTTTAACACCCTAAACGATTTCAAATGAAAAAGTTGTCAACTACAAAGTTTCATAACTTTTCGAGATCAACAACTTTCATTTTGGTAGTTTCTCCATCCGAGGTCATTTAGGACCTGTCGTCCGGTGGGCGGCCGACAGTCCTATTTACCCGATATGGCCCATAAGATGATTTCAAATCAAAAAGTTGTCAACTGCAAAGTTTCATAACTTTTCGAGATCTACAACTTTCATTTTGGTAGTTTCTGCGTCTGAGGTCATTTAGGACCTGTCGGCCAGTGGGCGGCCGACAGACCTATTTGCCCGATACGGACCACAACATGATTTCAAATCAATAAGTCGTCAACTACAAAGTTTCATAATTTTTTATGATCTACAACTTTCATTTTGGTAGTTTCTCCGTCCGAGGTCATTTAGGACGTGTCGGTCACCGACCGGCCTATTTGCCCGATGTGGCCCACATGACGATTTCAAATCAAAAAGTTGTCATCTACGATGTCGCGGCGTTTTTCACGCGAAAATCACGCACTTTGCGCCAGCGAGGATTCGAACCCGCGTCCTCCCAACGCGCGTAGCCTCCTCTACCACTGCACCTCGTGCTCACATGTGCCGATAATGGATTTTGGTTCCCCACATATTATACTAAACTGAGCATAATTTGATTGTTTAACACCCTAAACGATTTCAAATGAAAAAGTTGTCAACTGCAAAGTTTCATAATTTTTCGAGATCAACAACTTTCATTTCGGTAGTTTCTCCATCCGAGGTCATTTAGGACCTGTCGGCCGGTGGGCGGCCGACAGGCCTATTTGCCCGATATGGCCAACAAGATGATTTCAAATTAAAAAGTTGTCAACTGCAAAGTTTCACAACTTTTTGAGATCTACAACTTTCATTTTGGTAGCTTGTCCGTCTGAGGTCATTTAGGACCTATCGGCCAGTGGGGGCCGACAGGCCTATTTGCCCGATATGGCCCACAAGATGATTTCAAATCAAAAAGTCATCAACTACAAAGTTTCATAAATTTTTATGATCTACAACTTTCATTTTGGTAGTTTCTCCGTCCGAGGTCATTTAGGACATGTCGGTCACCGACCGGCCTATTTGCCCGATGTGGCCCACATGACGATTTCAAATCAAAAAGTTGTCATCTATGATGTCGCAACGTTTTTCACGCGAAAATGACGCGCTTTGCGCCAGCGAGGATTCGACCCGCGTCGTCCCAACGCACGTAGCCTCCTCTACCACCGCACCTCATGCTCACATGTGCCGATAATGGATTTTGGTTCCCCACATATTATACTAAACTGAGCATAATTTGATTGTTTAACACCCTAAACGATTTCAAATGAAAAAGTTGTCAACTGTAAAGTTTCATAACTTTTTGAGATCAACAACTTTCATTTTTGGTAGTTTCTCCATCCGAGGTCATTTAGGACCTGTCGGCCGGTGGGCGGCCGACAGGCCTATTTACCCGATATGGCCCACCAGATGATTTCAAATCAAAAAGTTGTCAACTGCAAAGTTTCATAACTTTTCGAGATCTACAACTTTCGTTTTTGGTAGTTTCTCCGTCTGAGGTCATTTAGGACATGTCGGCCAGTGGGCGGCCGATAGGCCTATTTGCCCGATATGGCTCACAAGATGATTTCAAATCAAAAAGTCGTCAACTACAAAGTTTCATAATTTTTTATGATCTACAACTTTCATTTCGGTAGTTTCTCCGTCCGAGGTCATTTAGGACATGTCGGTCACCGACCGGCCTATTTGCCCGATCTGGCCCACGTGACGATTTCAAATCAAAAAGTTGTCATCTATGATGTCGCGGCATTTTTCGCGCGAAAATCACGCGATTTGCGCCAGCGAGGATTCGAACCCGCGTCCTCCCAACGCGCGTAGCCTCCGCTACCCCTGCACCTCATGCTCACATAAGCTGATAATGGATTTTTGTTCCCCACATATTATACTAAACTGAGCATAATTTGATTGTTTAACACCCTAAACGATTTCAAATGAAAAGTTGTCAACTGTAAAGTTTCATAACTTTTTGAGATCAACAACTTTCATTTTTGGTAGTTTCTCCATCCGAGGTCATTTAGGACCTGTCGGCCAATGGGCGGCCGATAGGCCTATTTGCCCGATATGGCCCACAAGATGATTTCAAATCAAAAAGTTGTCAGCTGCAAAGTTTCATAACATTTCGAGATCTACAACTTTCATTTGGGTAGTTTCTCCATCTGAGGTCATTTAAGACCTGTCGGCCAGTGGGCGGCCGACAGGCCTATTTGCCCGATATGGCCCACAAGATGATTTCAAATCAAAAAGTCGTCAACTACAAAGTTTCATAAATTTTTATGATCTACAACTTTCATTTGGGTAGTTTCTCCGTCCAAGGTCATTTAGGACCTGTCGGCCAGTGGGCGGCCGACAGGCCTATTTGCCCGATATGGCCTACAAGATGATTTCAAATCAATAAGTCGTCAACTACAAAGTTTCATAATTTTTTATGATCTACAACTTTCATTTTGGTAGTTTCTCCGTCCGAGGTCATTTAGCACGTGTCGGTCACCGACCGGCCAATTTGCCCGATGTGGCCCACATGACGATTTCAAATCAAAAAGTTGTCATCTACAAAGTTTCATAATTTTTTATGATCTACAACTTTCATTTTGGTAGTTTCTCCGTCCGAGGTCATTTAGGACGTGTCGGTCACCGACCGGCCTATTTGCCCGATGTGGCCCACATGACGATTTCAAATCAAAAAGTTGTCATCGATGTCGCGACGTTTTTCGCGCGAAAATCACGCGCTTTGCGCCAGCGAGGATTCAAACCCGCGTCCTCCCAACGCGCGTAGCCTCCTCTACCACTGCAGCTCGTGCTCAAATGTGCCGATAATGGATTTTGGTTCCCCACATATTATACTAAACTGAGCATAATTTGATTGTTTAACACCCTAAACGATTTCAAATGAAAAAGTTGTCAACTACAAAGTTTCATAACTTTTCGAGATCAACAACTTTCATTTTGGTAGTTTCTCCATCCGAGGTCATTTAGGACCTGTCGTCCGGTGGGCGGCCGACAGTCCTATTTACCCGATATGGCCCATAAGATGATTTCAAATCAAAAAGTTGTCAACTGCAAAGTTTCATAACTTTTCGAGATCTACAACTTTCATTTTGGTAGTTTCTGCGTCTGAGGTCATTTAGGACCTGTCGGCCAGTGGGCGGCCGACAGACCTATTTGCCCGATACGGACCACAACATGATTTCAAATCAATAAGTCGTCAACTACAAAGTTTCATAATTTTTTATGATCTACAACTTTCATTTTGGTAGTTTCTCCGTCCGAGGTCATTTAGGACGTGTCGGTCACCGACCGGCCTATTTGCCCGATGTGGCCCACATGACGATTTCAAATCAAAAAGTTGTCATCTACGATGTCGCGGCGTTTTTCGCGCGAAAATCACGCACTTTGCGCCAGCGAGGATTCGAACCCGCGTCCTCCCAACGCGCGTAGCCTCCTCTACCACTGCACCTCGTGCTCACATGTGCCGATAATGGATTTTGGTTCCCCACATATTATACTAAACTGAGCATAATTTGATTATTTAACACCCTAAACGATTTCAAATGAAAAAGTTGTCAACTGCAAAGTTTCATAATTTTTCGAGATCAACAACTTTCATTTCGGTAGTTTCTCCATCCGAGGTCATTTAGGACCTGTCGGCCGGTGGGCGGCCGACAGGCCAATTTGCCCGATATGGCCAACAAGATGATTTCAAATTAAAAAGTTGTCAACTGCAAAGTTTCACAACTTTTTGAGATCTACAACTTTCATTTTGGTAGCTTGTCCGTCTGAGGTCATTTAGGACCTATCGGCCAGTGGGGGCCGACAGGCCTATTTGCCCGATATGGCCCACAAGATGATTTCAAATCAAAAAGTCATCAACTACAAAGTTTCATAAATTTTTATGATCTACAACTTTCATTTTGGTAGTTTCTCCGTCCGAGGTCATTTAGGACATGTCGGTCACCGACCGGCCTATTTGCCCGATGTGGCCCACATGACGATTTCAAATCAAAAAGTTGTCATCTACGATGTCGCGGCATTTTTCGCGCGAAAATCACGCACTTTGCGCCAGCGAGGATTCGAACCCGCGTCCTCCCAACGCGCGTAGCCTCCTCTACCACTGCACCTCGTGCTCACATGTGCCGATAATGGATTTTGGTTCCCCACATATTATACTAAACTGAGCATAATTTGATTGTTTAACACCCTAAACGATTTCAAATGAAAAAGTTGTCAACTGCAAAGTTTCATAATTTTTCGAGATCAACAACTTTCATTTCGGTAGTTTCTCCATCCGAGGTCATTTAGGACCTGTCGGCCGGTGGGCGGCCGACAGGCCTATTTGCCCGATATGGCCAACAAGATGATTTCAAATTAAAAAGTTGTCAACTGCAAAGTTTCACAACTTTTTGAGATCTACAACTTTCATTTTGGTAGCTTGTCCGTCTGAGGTCATTTAGGACCTATCGGCCAGTGGGGGCCGACAGGCCTATTTGCCCGATATGGCCCACAAGATGATTTCAAATCAAAAAGTCATCAACTACAAAGTTTCATAAATTTTTATGATCTACAACTTTCATTTTGGTAGTTTCTCCGTCCGAGGTCATTTAGGACATGTCGGTCACCGACCGGCCTATTTGCCCGATGTGGCCCACATGACGATTTCAAATCAAAAAGTTGTCATCTACGATGTCGCAACGTTTTTCACGCGAAAATGACGCGCTTTGCGCCAGCGAGGATTCGAACTCGCGTCGTCCCAATGCACGTAGCCTCCTCTACCACCGCACCTCATGCTCACATGTGCCGATAATGGATTTTGGTTCCCCACATATTATACTAAACTGAGCATAATTTGATTGTTTAACACCCTAAACGATTTCAAATGAAAAAGTTGTCAACTGTAAAGTTTCATAACTTTTTGAGATCAACAACTTTCATTTTTGGTAGTTTCTCCATCCGAGGTCATTTAGGACCTGTCGGCCGGTGGGCGGCCGACAGGCCTATTTACCCGATATGGCCCACCAGATGATTTCAAATCAAAAAGTTGTCAACTGCAAAGTTTCATAACTTTTCGGGATCTACAACTTTCATTTTTGGTAGTTTCTCCGTCTAAGGTCATTTAGGACCTGTCGGCCAGTGGGCGGCCGATAGGCCTATTTGCCCGATATGGCTCACAAGATGATTTCAAATCAAAAAGTCGTCAACTACAAAGTTTCATAATTTTTTATGATCTACAACTTTCATTTCGGTAGTTTCTCCGTCCCAGGTCATTTAGGACGTGTCGGTCACCGAACGGCCTATTTGCCCGATGTGGCCCGCATGATGATTTCAAATCAAAAAGTTGTCATCTATCATGTCGCGGCGTTTTTCGCGCGAAAATCACGCGCTTTGCGCTAGTGAGGATTCGAACCCACGTCCTCCCAACGCGCGTAGCCTCCTCTACCACTGCACCTCGTGCTCACATGTGCCGATACTGGATTTTGGTTCCCCACATATTATACTAAACTGAGCATAATTTGATTGTTTAACACCCTAAACGATTTCAAATGAAAAAGTTGTCAACTGCAAAGTTTCATAATTTTTCGAGATCAACAACTTTCATTTCGGTAGTTTCTCCATCCGAGGTCATTTAGGACCTGTCGGCCGGTGGGCGGCCGACAGGCCTATTTGCCCGATATGGCCAACAAGATGATTTCAAATCAAAAAGTTGTCAACTGCAAAGTTTCACAACTTTTTGAGATCTACAACTTTCATTTTGGTAGCTTGTCCGTCTGAGGTCATTTAGGACCTATCGGCCAGTGGGGGCCGACAGGTCTATTTGCCCGATATGGCCCACAAGATGATTTCAAATCAAAAAGTCATCAACTACAAAGTTTCATAAATTTTTATGATCTACAACTTTCATTTTGGTAGTTTCTCCGTCCGAGGTCATTTAGGACATGTCGGTCACCGACCGGCCTATTTGCCCGATGTGGCCCACATGACGATTTCAAATCAAAAAGTTGTCATCTACGATGTCGCAACGTTTTTCACGCGAAAATGACGCGCTTTGCGCCAGCGAGGATTCGAACCCGCGTCGTCCCAACGCACGTAGCCTCCTCTACCACCGCACCTCATGCTCACATGTGCCGATAATGGATTTTGGTTCCCCACATATTATACTAAACTGAGCATAATTTGATTGTTTAACACCCTAAACGATTTCAAATGAAAAAGTTGTCAACTGTAAAGTTTCATAACTTTTTGAGATCAACAACTTTCATTTTTGGTAGTTTCTCCATCCGAGGTCATTTAGGACCTGTCGGCCGGTGGGCGGCCGACAGGCCTATTTACCCGATATGGCCCACCAGATGATTTCAAATCAAAAAGTTGTCAACTGCAAAGTTTCATAACTTTTCGAGATCTACAACTTTCGTTTTTGGTAGTTTCTCCGTCTAAGGTCATTTAGGACCTGTCGGCCAGTGGGCGGCCGATAGGCCTATTTGCCCGATATGGCTCACAAGATGATTTCAAATCAAAAAGTCGTCAACTACAAAGTTTCATAATTTTTTATGATCTACAACTTTCGTTTCGGTAGTTTCTCCGTCCCAGGTCATTTAGGACGTGTCGGTCACCGAACGGCCTATTTGCCCGATGTGGCCCGCATGATGATTTCAAATCAAAAAGTTGTCATCTATCATGTCGCGGCGTTTTTCGCGCGAAAATCACGCGCTTTGCGCTAGTGAGGATTCGAACCCACGTCCTCCCAACGCGCGTAGCCTCCTCTACCACTGCACCTCGTGCTCACATGTGCCGATACTGGATTTTGGTTCACCACATATTATACTAAAATGAGCATAATTTGATTGTTTAACACCCTAAACGATTTCAAATGAAAAAGTTGTCAACTGCAAAGTTTCATAACTTTTTGAGATCAACAACTTTCATTTTGGTAGTTTCTCCGTCTGAGGTCATTTAGGACCTGTCGGCCAGTGGACAGCCGACAGGCCTATTTGCCCGATATGGCCCACAAGATGATTTCAAATCAAAAAGTCGTCAACTACAAAGTTTCATAAATTTTTATGATCTACAACTTTCATTTTGGTAGTTTTTCCGTCCGAGGTCATTTAGGACATGTCGGTCACCGACCGGCCTATTTGCCCGATGTGGCCCACATGACGATTTCAAATCAAAAAGTTGTCATCTACGATGTCGCAACGTTTTTCACGCGAAAATCACGAGCTTTGCGCCAGCGGATTCGAACCCGCGTCCTCCCAACGCGCGTAGCCTCCTCTACCACTGCACCTCATGCTCACATGTGCCGATAATGGATTTTGGTTCCCCACATATTATACTAAACTGAGCATAATTTGATTGTTTAACACCCTAAACGATTTCAAATGAAAAAGTTGTCAACTGTAAAGTTTCATAACTTTTTGAGATCAACAACTTTCATTTTTGGTAGTTTCTCCATCCGAGGTCATTTAGGACTTGTCGGCCGGTGGGCGGCCGACAGGCCTATTTACCCGATATGGCCCACCAGATGATTTCAAATCAAAAAGTTGTCAACTGAAAAGTTTCATAACTTTTTGAGATCTACAACTTTCGTTTTGGTAGTTTCTCCGTTTAAGGTCATTTAGGACCTGTCGGCCAGTGGGCGGCCGATAGGCCTATTTGCCTGATATGGCCCACAAGATGATTTCAAATCAAAAAGTCATCAACTACAAAGTTTCATAATTTTTTATGATCTACAACTTTCATTTCGGTAGTTTCTCCGTCCGAGGTCATTTAGGACGTGTCGGTCACCGAACGGCCTATTTGCCCGATGTGGCCCACATGACGATTTCAAATCAAAAAGTTGTCATCGATGTCGCGACGTTTTTCGTGCGAAAATCACGCGCTTTGCGCCAGCGATGATTCGAACCCGCGTCCTCCCAACGCGCGTAGCCTCCTCTACCACTGCACCTCGTGCTCACATGTGCCGATAATGGATTTTGGTTCCCCACATATTATACAAAACTAAGCATAATTAGATTGTTTAGCACCCTACACGATTTCAAATCAAAAAGTTGTCAACTACAAAGTTTCATAACTTTTTGAGATCAACAACTTTCATTTTGGTAGTTTCTCCATCCGAGGTCATTTAGGACCTGTCGTCCGGTGGGCGGCCGACAGTCCTATTTGCTCGATATGGCCCATAAGATGATTTCAAATCAAAAAGTTGTCAACTACAAAGTTTCATAACTTTTCGAGATCTACAACTTTCATTTTGGTAGTTTCTCCGTCTGAGGTCGTTTAGGACCTGTCGGCCAGTGGGCGGCCGACAGGCCTATTTGCCCGATATGGCCTACAAGATGATTTCAAATCAATAAGTCGTCAACTACAAAGTTTCATAATTTTTTATGATCTACAACTTTCATTTTGGTACTTTCTCCGTCCGAGGTCATTTAGGACGTGTCGGTCACCGACCGGCCAATTTGCCCGATGTGGCCCACATGACGATTTCAAATCAAAAAGTTGTCATCTACAAAGTTTCATAATTTTTTATGATCTACAACTTTCATTTTGGTAGTTTCTCCGTCCGAGGTCATTTAGGACGTGTCGGTCACCGACCGGCCTATTTGCCCGATGTGGCCCACATGACGATTTCAAATCAAAAAGTTGTCATCGATGTCGCGACGTTTTTCGCGCGAAAATCACGCGCTTTGCGCCAGCGAGGATTCAAACCCGCGTCCTCCCAACGCGCGTAGCCTCCTCTACCACTGCAGCTCGTGCTCAAATGTGCCGATAATGGATTTTGGTTCCCCACATATTATACTAAACTGAGCATAATTTGATTGTTTAACACCCTACACGATTTCAAATCAAAAAGTTGTCAACTACAAAGTTTCATAACTTTTTGAGATCAACAACTTTCATTTTGGTAGTTTCTCCATCCGAGGTCATTTAGGACCTGTCGTCCGGTGGGCGGCCGACAGTCCTATTTGCTCGATATGGCCCATAAGATGATTTCAAATCAAAAAGTTGTCAACTACAAAGTTTCATAACTTTTCGAGATCTACAACTTTCATTTTGGTAGTTTCTCCGTCTGAGGTCGTTTAGGACCTGTCGGCCAGTGGGCGGCCGACAGGCCTATTTGCCCGATATGGCCTACAAGATGATTTCAAATCAATAAGTCGTCAACTACAAAGTTTCATAATTTTTTATGATCTACAACTTTCATTTTGGTAGTTTCTCCGTCCGAGGTCATTTAGCACGTGTCGGTCACCGACCGGCCAATTTGCCCGATGTGGCCCACATGACGATTTCAAATCAAAAAGTTGTCATCTACAAAGTTTCATAATTTTTTATGATCTACAACTTTCATTTTGGTAGTTTCTCCGTCCGAGGTCATTTAGGACGTGTCGGTCACCGACCGGCCTATTTGCCCGATGTGGCCCACATGACGATTTCAAATCAAAAAGTTGTCATCGATGTCGCGACGTTTTTCGCGCGAAAATCACGCGCTTTGCGCTAGCGAGGATTCAAACCCGCGTCCTCCCAACGCGCGTAGCCTCCTCTACCACTGCAGCTCGTGCTCAAATGTGCCGATAATGGATTTTGGTTCCCCACATATTATACTAAACTGAGCATAATTTGATTGTTTAACACCCTAAACGATTTCAAATGAAAAAGTTGTCAACTACAAAGTTTCATAACTTTTCGAGATCAACAACTTTCATTTTGGTAGTTTCTCCATCCGAGGTCATTTAGGACCTGTCGTCCGGTGGGCGGCCGACAGTCCTATTTACCCGATATGGCCCATAAGATGATTTCAAATCAAAAAGTTGTCAACTGCAAAGTTTCATAACTTTTCGAGATCTACAACTTTCATTTTGGTAGTTTCTGCGTCTGAGGTCATTTAGGACCTGTCGGCCAGTGGGCGGCCGACAGGCCTATTTGCCCGATACGGACCACAACATGATTTCAAATCAATAAGTCGTCAACTACAAAGTTTCATAATTTTTTATGATCTACAACTTTCATTTTGGTAGTTTCTCCGTCCGAGGTCATTTAGGACGTGTCGGTCACCGACCGGCCTATTTGCCCGATGTGGCCCACATGACGATTTCAAATCAAAAAGTTGTCATCTACGATGTCGCGGCGTTTTTCGCGCGAAAATCACGCACTTTGCGCCAGCGAGGATTCGAACCCGCGTCCTCCCAACGCGCGTAGCCTCCTCTACCACTGCACCTCGTGCTCACATGTGCCGATAATGGATTTTGGTTCCCCACATATTATACTAAACTGAGCATAATTTGATTGTTTAACACCCTAAACGATTTCAAATGAAAAAGTTGTCAACTGCAAAGTTTCATAATTTTTCGAGATCAACAACTTTCATTTCGGTAGTTTCTCCATCCGAGGTCATTTAGGACCTGTCGGCCGGTGGGCGGCCGACAGGCCTATTTGCCCGATATGGCCAACAAGATGATTTCAAATTAAAAAGTTGTCAACTGCAAAGTTTCACAACTTTTTGAGATCTACAACTTTCATTTTGGTAGCTTGTCCGTCTGAGGTCATTTAGGACCTATCGGCCAGTGGGGGCCGACAGGCCTATTTGCCCGATATGGCCCACAAGATGATTTCAAATCAAAAAGTCATCAACTACAAAGTTTCATAAATTTTTATGATCTACAACTTTCATTTTGGTAGTTTCTCCGTCCGAGGTCATTTAGGACATGTCGGTCACCGACCGGCCTATTTGCCCGATGTGGCCCACATGACGATTTCAAATCAAAAAGTTGTCATCTATGATGTCGCAACGTTTTTCACGCGAAAATGACGCGCTTTGCGCCAGCGAGGATTTGAACCCGCGTCGTCCCAACGCACGTAGCCTCCTCTACCACCGCACCTCATGCTCACATGTGCCGATAATGGATTTTGGTTCCCCACATATTATACTAAACTGAGCATAATTTGATTGTTTAACACCCTAAACGATTTCAAATCAAAAAGTTGTCAACTGTAAAGTTTCATAACTTTTTGAGATCAACAACTTTCATTTTTGGTAGTTTCTCCATCCGAGGTCATTTAGGACCTGTCGGCCGGTGGGCGGCCGACAGGCCTATTTACCCGATATGGCCCACCAGATGATTTCAAATCAAAAAGTTGTCAACTGCAAAGTTTCATAACTTTTCGAGATCTACAACTTTCGTTTTTGGTAGTTTCTCCGTCTGAGGTCATTTAGGACATGTCGGCCAGTGGGCGGCCGATAGGCCTATTTGCCCGATATGGCTCACAAGATGATTTCAAATCAAAAAGTCGTCAACTACAAAGTTTCATAATTTTTTATGATCTACAACTTTCATTTCGGTAGTTTCTCCGTCCGAGGTCATTTAGGACATGTCGGTCACCGACCGGCCTATTTGCCCGATGTGGCCCACATGACGATTTCAAATCAAAAAGTTGTCATCTATGATGTCGCGGCATTTTTCGCGCGAAAATCACGCGATTTGCGCCAGCGAGGATTCGAACCCGCGTCCTCCCAACGCGCGTAGCCTCCGCTACCCCTGCACCTCATGCTCACATAAGCTGATAATGGATTTTTGTTCCCCACATATTATACTAAACTGAGCATAATTTGATTGTTTAACACCCTAAACGATTTCAAATGAAAAGTTGTCAACTGTAAAGTTTCATAACTTTTTGAGATCAACAACTTTCATTTTTGGTAGTTTCTCCATCCGAGGTCATTTAGGACCTGTCGGCCAATGGGCGGCCGATAGGCCTATTTGCCCGATATGGCCCACAAGATGATTTCAAATCAAAAAGTTGTCAGCTGCAAAGTTTCATAACATTTCGAGATCTACAACTTTCATTTGGGTAGTTTCTCCATCTGAGGTCATTTAAGACCTGTCGGCCAGTGGGCGGCCGACAGGCCTATTTGCCCGATATGGCCCACAAGATGATTTCAAATCAAAAAGTCGTCAACAACAAAGTTTCATAAATTTTTATGATCTACAACTTTCATTTGGGTAGTTTCTCCGTCCAAGGTCATTTAGGACGTGTCGGTCACCGACCGGCCTATTTGCCCGATGTGGCCCACATGACGATTTCTAATCAAAAAGTTGTCATCTACGATGTCACGGCGTTTTTCGCGCGAAAATCACGCACTTTGCGCCAGCGAGGATTCGAACCCGCGTCCTCCCAACGCACGTAGCCTCCTCTACCACTGCACCTCGTGCTCACATGTGCCGATAATGGATTTTGGTTCCCCACATATTATACTAAACTGAGCATAATTTGATTGTTTAACACCCTAAACGATTTCAAATGAAAAAGTTGTCAACTGCAAAGTTTCATAATTTTTCGAGATCAACAACTTTCATTTCGGTAGTTTCTCCATCCGAGGTCATTTAGGACCTGTCGGCCGGTGGGCGGCCGACAGGCCTATTTGCCCGATATGGCCAACAAGATGATTTCAAATTAAAAAGTTGTCAACTGCAAAGTTTCACAACTTTTTGAGATCTACAACTTTCATTTTGGTAGCTTGTCCGTCTGAGGTCATTTAGGACCTATCGGCCAGTGGGGGCCGACAGGCCTATTTGCCCGATATGGCCCACAAGATGATTTCAAATCAAAAAGTCATCAACTACAAAGTTTCATAAATTTTTATGATCTACAACTTTCATTTTGGTAGTTTCTCCGTCCGAGGTCATTTAGGACATGTCGGTCACCGACCGGCCTATTTGCCCGATGTGGCCCACATGACGATTTCAAATCAAAAAGTTGTCATCTACGATGTCGCAACGTTTTTCACGCGAAAATGACGCGCTTTGCGCCAGCGAGGATTCGAACCCGCGTCGTCCCAACGCACGTAGCCTCCTCTACCACCGCACCTCATGCTCACATGTGCCGATAATGGATTTTGGTTCCCCACATATTATACTAAACTGAGCATAATTTGATTGTTTAACACCCTAAACGATTTCAAATGAAAAAGTTGTCAACTGTAAAGTTTCATAACTTTTTGAGATCAACAACTTTCATTTTTGGTAGTTTCTCCATCCGAGGTCATTTAGGACCTGTCGGCCGGTGGGCGGCCGACAGGCCTATTTACCCGATATGGCCCACCAGATGATTTCAAATCAAAAAGTTGTCAACTGCAAAGTTTCATAACTTTTCGGGATCTACAACTTTCATTTTTGGTAGTTTCTCCGTCTAAGGTCATTTAGGACCTGTCGGCCAGTGGGCGGCCGATAGGCCTATTTGCCCGATATGGCTCACAAGATGATTTCAAATCAAAAAGTCGTCAACTACAAAGTTTCATAATTTTTTATGATCTACAACTTTCATTTCGGTAGTTTCTCCGTCCCAGGTCATTTAGGACGTGTCGGTCACCGACCGGCCTATTTGCCCGATGTGGCCCACGTGACGATTTCAAATCAAAAAGTTGTCATCTATGATGTCGCGGCATTTTTCGCGCGAAAATCACGCGATTTGCGCCAGCGAGGATTCGAACCCACGTCCTCCCAACGCGCGTAGCCTCCGCTACCCCTGCACCTCATGCTCACACAAGCTGATAATGGATTTTTGTTCCCCACATATTATACTAAACTGAGCATAATTTGATTGTTTAACACCCTAAACGATTTCAAATGAAAAGTTGTCAACTGTAAAGTTTCATAACTTTTTGAGATCAACAACTTTCATTTTTGGTAGTTTCTCCATCCGAGGTCATTTAGGACCTGTCGGCCAATGGGCGGCCGATAGGCCTATTTGCCCGATATGGCCCACAAGTTGATTTCAAATCAAAAAGTTGTCAGCTGCAAAGTTTCATAACATTTCGAGATCTACAACTTTCATTTGGGTAGTTTCTCCATCTGAGGTCATTTAAGACCTGTCGGCCAGTGGGCGGCCGACAGGCCTATTTGCCCGATATGGCCCACAAGATGATTTCAAATCAAAAAGTCGTCAACTACAAAGTTTCATAAATTTTTATGATCTACAACTTTCATTTGGGTAGTTTCTCCGTCCAAGGTCATTTAGGACGTGTCGGTCACCGACCGGCCTATTTGCCCGATGTGGCCCACATGACGATTTCTAATCAAAAAGTTGTCATCTACGATGTCACGGCGTTTTTCGCGCGAAAATCACGCACTTTGCGCCAGCGAGGATTCGAACCCGCGTCCTCCCAACGCGCGTAGCCTCCTCTACCACTGCACCTCGTGCTCACATGTGCCGATAATGGATTTTGGTTCCCCACATATTATACTAAACTGAGCATAATTTGATTGTTTAACACCCTAAACGATTTCAAATGAAAAAGTTGTCAACTGCAAAGTTTCATAATTTTTCGAGATCAACAACTTTCATTTCGGTAGTTTCTCCATCCGAGGTCATTTAGGACCTGTCGGCCGGTGGGCGGCCGACAGGCCTATTTGCCCGATATGGCCAACAAGATGATTTCAAATTAAAAAGTTGTCAACTGCAAAGTGTCACAACTTTTTGAGATCTACAACTTTCATTTTGGTAGCTTGTCCGTCTGAGGTCATTTAGGACCTATCGGCCAGTGGGGGCCGACAGGCCTATTTGCCCGATATGGCCCACAAGATGATTTCAAATCAAAAAGTCATCAACTACAAAGTTTCATAAATTTTTATGATCTACAACTTTCATTTTGGTAGTTTCTCCGTCCGAGGTCATTTAGGACATGTCGGTCACCGACCGGCCTATTTGCCCGATGTGGCCCACATGACGATTTCAAATCAAAAAGTTGTCATCTACGATGTCGCAACGTTTTTCACGCGAAAATGACGCGCTTTGCGCCAGCGAGGATTCGAACCCGCGTCGTCCCAACGCACGTAGCCTCCTCTACCACCGCACCTCATGCTCACATGTGCCGATAATGGATTTTGGTTCCCCACATATTATACTAAACTGAGCATAATTTGATTGTTTAACACCCTAAACGATTTCAAATGAAAAAGTTGTCAACTGTAAAGTTTCATAACTTTTTGAGATCAACAACTTTCATTTTTGGTAGTTTCTCCATCCGAGGTCATTTAGGACCTGTCGGCCGGTGGGCGGCCGACAGGCCTATTTACCCGATATGGCCCACCAGATGATTTCAAATCAAAAAGTTGTCAACTGCAAAGTTTCATAACTTTTCGAGATCTACAACTTTCGTTTTTGGTAGTTTCTCCGTCTAAGGTCATTTAGGACCTGTCGGCCAGTGGGCGGCCGATAGGCCTATTTGCCCGATATGGCCCACAAGATGATTTCAAATCAAAAAGTCGTCAACTACAAAGTTTCATAATTTTTTATGATCTACAACTTTCATTTCGGTAGTTTCTCCGTCCCAGGTCATTTAGGACGTGTCGGTCACCGAACGGCCTATTTGCCCGATGTGGCCCGCATGATGATTTCAAATCAAAAAGTTGTCATCTATCATGTCGCGGCGTTTTTCGCGCGAAAATCACGCACTTTGCGCTAGTGAGGATTCGAACCCACGTCCTCCCAACGCGCGTAGCCTCCTCTACCACTGCACCTCGTGCTCACATGTGCCGATACTGGATTTTGGTTCACCACATATTATACTAAAATGAGCATAATTTGATTGTTTAACACCCTAAACGATTTCAAATGAAAAAGTTGTCAACTGCAAAGTTTCATAACTTTTTGAGATCAACAACTTTCATTTTGGTAGTTTCTCCATCCGAGGTCATTTAGGACCTGTCGGCCGGTGGGCGGCTGATAGGCCTATTTGCCCGATATGTCCCACAAGATGATTTCAAATCAAAAAGTTGTCAACTGCAAAGTTTCATAACTTTTTGAGATCTACAACTTCCATTTTGGTAGCTTGTCCGTCCGAGGTCATTTAGGACCTGTCGGCCACTGGGGGCCGATAGGCCTATTTGCCCGATATGGCCCACAAGATGATTTCAAATCAAAAAGTCGTCAACTACAAAGTTTCATAAATTTTTATGATCTACAACTTTCATTTTGGTAGTTTTTCCGTCCGAGGTCATTTAGGACATGTCGGTCACCGACCGGCCTATTTGCCCGATGTGGCCCACATGACGATTTCAAATCAAAAAGTTGTCATCTACGATGTCGCAACGTTTTTCACGCGAAAATCACGAGCTTTGCGCCAGCGGATTCGAACCCGTGTCCTCCCAACGCGCGTAGCCTCCTCTACCACTGCACCTCATGCTCACATGTGCCGATAATGGATTTTGGTTCCCCACATATTATACTAAACTGAGCATAATTTGATTGTTTAACACCCTAAACGATTTCAAATGAAAAAGTTGTCAATTGTAAAGTTTCATAACTTTTTGAGATCAACAACTTTCATTTTTGGTAGTTTCTCCATCCGAGGTCATTTAGGACCTGTCGGCCGGTGGGCGGCCGACAGGCCTATTTACCCGATATGGCCCACCAGATGATTTCAAATCAAAAAGTTGTCAACTGAAAAGTTTCATAACTTTTTGAGATCTACAACTTTCGTTTTGGTAGTTTCTCCGTTTAAGGTCATTTAGGACCTGTCGGCCAGTGGGCGGCCGATAGGCCTATTTGCCCGATATGGCCCACAAGATGATTTCAAATCAAAAAGTCGTCAACTACAAAGTTTCATAATTTTTTATGATCTACAACTTTCATTTCGGTAGTTTCTCCGTCCGAGGTCATTTAGGACGTGTTGGTCACCGAACGGCCTATTTGCCCGATGTGGCCCACATGACGATTTCAAATCAAAAAGTTGTCATCGATGTCGCGACGTTTTTCGTGCGAAAATCACGCGCTTTGCGCCAGCGAGGATTCGAACCCGCGTCCTCCCAACGCGCGTAGCCTCCTCTACCACTGCACCTCGTGCTCACATGTGCCGATAATGGATTTTGGTTCCCCACATATTATACAAAACTGAGCATAATTAGATTGTTTAGCACCCTACACGATTTCAAATCAAAAAGTTGTCAACTACAAAGTTTCATAACTTTTTGAGATCAACAACTTTCATTTTGGTAGTTTCTCCATCCGAGGTCATTTAGGACCTGTCGTCCGGTGGGCGGCCGACAGTCCTATTTGCTCGATATGGCCCATAAGATGATTTCAAATCAAAAAGTTGTCAACTACAAAGTTTCATAACTTTTCGAGATCTACAACTTTCATTTTGGTAGTTTCTCCGTCTGAGGTCGTTTAGGACCTGTCGGCCAGTGGGCGGCCGACAGGCCTATTTGCCCGATATGGCCTACAAGATGATTTCAAATCAATAAGTCGTCAACTACAAAGTTTCATAATTTTTTATGATCTACAACTTTCATTTTGGTAGTTTCTCCGTCCGAGGTCATTTAGGACGTGTCGGTCACCGACCGGCCAATTTGCCCGATGTGGCCCACATGACGATTTCAAATCAAAAAGTTGTCATCTACAAAGTTTCATAATTTTTTATGATCTACAACTTTCATTTTGGTAGTTTCTCCGTCCGAGGTCATTTAGGACGTGTCGGTCACCGACCGGCCTATTTGCCCGATGTGGCCCACATGACGATTTCAAATCAAAAAGTTGTCATCGATGTCGCGACGTTTTTCGCGCGAAAATCACGCGCTTTGCGCCAGCGAGGATTCAAACCCGCGTCCTCCCAACGCGCGTAGCCTCCTCTACCACTGCAGCTCGTGCTCAAATGTGCCGATAATGGATTTTGGTTCCCCACATATTATACTAAACTGAGCATAATTTGATTGTTTAACACCCTAAACGATTTCAAATGAAAAAGTTGTCAACTACAAAGTTTTATAACTTTTCGAGATCAACAACTTTCATTTTGGTAGTTTCTCCATCCGAGGTCATTTAGGACCTGTCGTCCGGTGGGCGGCCGACAGTCCTATTTACCCGATATGGCCCATAAGATGATTTCAAATAAAAAAGTTGTCAACTGCAAAGTTTCATAACTTTTCGAGATCTACAACTTTCATTTTGGTAGTTTCTGCGTCTGAGGTCATTTAGGACCTGTCGGCCAGTGGGCGGCCGATAGGCCTATTTGCCCGATACGGACCACAACATGATTTCAAATCAATAAGTCGTCAACTACAAAGTTTCATAATTTTTTATGATCTACAACTTTCATTTTGGTAGTTTCTCCGTCCGAGGTCATTTAGGACGTGTCGGTCACCGACCGGCCTATTTGCCCGATGTGGCCCACATGACGATTTCAAATCAAAAAGTTGTCATATACGATGTCGCGGCATTTTTCGCGCGAAAATCACGCGCTTTGCGCCAGCGAGGATTCGAACCCACGTCCTCCCAACGCGCGTAGCCTCCTCTACCACTACGCCTCGTGCTCACATGTGCCGATAATGGATTTTGGTTCCCCACATATTATACTAAACTGAGCATAATTTGATTGTTTAACACCCTAAACGATTTCAAATCAAAAAGTTGTCAACTGCAAAGTTTCATAACTTTTCAAGATCTACAACTTTCATTTTGGTAGTTTCTCCGTCTGAGGTCATTTAGGACATGTCGGCCAGTGGGCGGCCGACAGGCCTATATGCCCGATATGGCCCACAAGATGATTTCAAATCAAAAAGTCGTCAACTACAAAGTTTCATAATTTTTTATGATCTACAACTTTCATTTCGGTAGTTTCTCCGTCCGAGGTCATTTAGGACATGTCGGTCACCGACCGGCCTATTTGCCCGATGTGGCCCACATGACGATTTCTAATCAAAAAGTTGTCATCTACGCGATTTGCGCCAGCGAGGATTCGAACCCGCGTCCTCCCAACGCGCGTAGCCTCCGCTACCCCTGCACCTCATGCTCACATAAGCCGATAATGGATTTTTGTTCCCCACATATTATACTAAACTGAGCATAATTTGATTGTTTAACACCCTAAACGATTTCAAATGAAAAGTTGTCAACTGTAAAGTTTCATAACTTTTTGAGATCAACAACTTTCATTTTTGGTAGTTTCTCCATCCGAGGTCATTTAGGACCTGTCGGCCAATGGGCGGCCGATAGGCCTATTTGCCCGATATGGCCCACAAGATGATTTCAAATCAAAAAGTTGTCATCTGCAAAGTTTCATAACATTTCGAGATCTACAACTTTCATTTGGGTAGTTTCTCCATCTGAGGTCATTTAAGACCTGTCGGCCCGTGGGCGGCCGACAGGCCTATTTGCCCGATATGGCCCACAAGATGATTTCAAATCAAAAAGTCGTCAACTACAAAGTTTCATAAATTTTTATGATCTACAACTTTCATTTGGGTAGTTTCTCCGTCCAAGGTCATTTAGGACGTGTCGGTCACCGACCGGCCTATTTGCCCGATGTGGCCCACATGACGATTTCTAATCAAAAAGTTGTCATCTACGATGTCGCGGCGTTTTTCGCGCGAAAATCACGCACTTTGCGCCAGCGAGGATTCGAACCCGCGTCCTCCCAACGCGCGTAGCCTCCTCTACCACTGCACCTCGTGCTCACATGTGCCGATAATGGATTTTGGTTCCCCACATATTATACTAAACTGAGCATAATTTGATTGTTTAACACCCTAAACGATTTCAAATGAAAAAGTTGTCAACTGCAAAGTTTCATAATTTTTCGAGATCAACAACTTTCATTTCGGTAGTTTCTCCATCCGAGGTCATTTAGGACCTGTCGGCCGGTGGGCGGCCGACAGGCCTATTTGCCCGATATGGCCAACAAGATGATTTCAAATTAAAAAGTTGTCAACTGCAAAGTTTCACAACTTTTTGAGATCTACAACTTTCATTTTGGTAGCTTGTCCGTCTGAGGTCATTTAGGACCTATCGGCCAGTGGGGGCCGACAGGCCTATTTGCCCGATATGGCCCACAAGATGATTTCAAATCAAAAAGTCATCAACTACAAAGTTTCATAAATTTTTATGATCTACAACTTTCATTTTGGTAGTTTCTCCGTCCGAGGTCATTTAGGACATGTCGGTCACCGACCGGCCTATTTGCCCGATGTGGCCCACATGACGATTTCAAATCAAAAAGTTGTCATCTATGATGTCGCAACGTTTTTCACGCGAAAATGACGCGCTTTGCGCCAGCGAGGATTCGAACCCGCGTCGTCCCAACGCACGTAGCCTCCTCTACCACCGCACCTCATGCTCACATGTGCCGATAAAGGATTTTGGTTCCCCACATATTATACTAAACTGAGCATAATTTGATTGTTTAACACCCTAAACGATTTCAAATGAAAAAGTTGTCAACTGTAAAGTTTCATAACTTTTTGAGATCAACAACTTTCATTTCTGGTAGTTTCTCCATCCGAGGTCATTTAGGACCTGTCGGCCGGTGGGCGGCCGACAGGCCTATTTACCCGATATGGCCCACCAGATGATTTCAAATCAAAAAGTTGTCAACTGCAAAGTTTCATAACTTTTTGAGATCTACAACTTTCGTTTTTGGTAGTTTCTCCGTCTGAGGTCATTTAGGACATGTCGGCCAGTGGGCGGCCGATAGGCCTATTTGCCCGATATGGCTCACAAGATGATTTCAAATCAAAAAGTCGTCAACTACAAAGTTTCATAATTTTTTATGATCTACAACTTTCATTTCGGTAGTTTCTCCGTCCGAGGTCATTTAGGACATGTCGGTCACCGACCGGCCTATTTGCCCGATGTGGCCCACGTGACGATTTCAAATCAAAAACTTGTCATCTATGATGTCGCGGCATTTTTCGCGCGAAAATCACGCGATTTGCGCCAGCGAGGATTCGAACCCGCGTCCTCCCAACGCGCGTAGCCTCCGCTACCCCTGCACCTCATGCTCACATAAGCCGATAATGGATTTTTGTTCCCCACATATTATACTAAACTGAGCATAATTTGATTGTTTAACACCCTAAACGATTTCAAATGAAAAGTTGTCAACTGTAAAGTTTCATAACTTTTTGAGATCAACAACTTTCATTTTTGGTAGTTTCTCCATCCGAGGTCATTTAGGACCTGTCGGCCAATGGGCGGCCGATAGGCCTATTTGCCCGATATGGCCCACAAGATGATTTCAAATCAAAAAGTTGTCAGCTGCAAAGTTTCATAACATTTCGAGATCTACAACTTTCATTTGGGTAGTTTCTCCATCTGAGGTCATTTAAGACCTGTCGGCCAGTGGGCGGCCGACAGGCCTATTTGCCCGATATGGCCCACAAGATGATTTCAAATCAAAAAGTCGTCAACTACAAAGTTTCATAAATTTTTATGATCTACAACTTTCATTTGGGTAGTTTCTCCGTCCAAGGTCATTTAGGACGTGTCGGTCACCGACCGGCCTATTTGCCCGATGTGGCCCACATGACGATTTCTAATCAAAAAGTTGTCATCTACGATGTCGCGGCGTTTTTCACGCGAAAAACACCCACTTTGCGCCAGCGAGGATTCGAACCCGCGTCCTCCCAACGCGCGTAGCCTCCTCTACCACTGCACCTCGTGCTCACATGTGCCGATAATGGATTTTGGTTCCCCACATATTATACTAAACTGAGCATAATTTGATTGTTTAACACCCTAAACGATTTCAAATGAAAAAGTTGTCAACTGCAAAGTTTCATAATTTTTCGAGATCAACAACTTTCATTTCGGTAGTTTCTCCATCCGAGGTCATTTAGGACCTGTCGGCCGGTGGGCGGCCGACAGGCCTATTTGCCCGATATGGCCAACAAGATGATTTCAAATTAAAAAGTTGTCAACTGCAAAGTTTCACAACTTTTTGAGATCTACAACTTTCATTTTGGTAGCTTGTCCGTCTGAGGTCATTTAGGACCTATCGGCCAGTGGGGGCCGACAGGCCTATTTGCCCGATATGGCCCACAAGATGATTTCAAATCAAAAAGTCATCAACTACAAAGTTTCATAAATTTTTATGATCTACAACTTTCATTTTGGTAGTTTCTCCGTCCGAGGTCATTTAGGACATGTCGGTCACCGACCGGCCTATTTGCCCGATGTGGCCCACATGACGATTTCAAATCAAAAAGTTGTCATCTATGATGTCGCAACGTTTTTCACGCGAAAATGACGCGCTTTGCGCCAGCGAGGATTCGAACCTGCGTCGTCCCAACGCACGTAGCCTCCTCTACCACCGCACCTCATGCTCACATGTGCCGATAATGGATTTTGGTTCCCCACATATTATACTAAACTGAGCATAATTTGATTGTTTAACACCCTAAACGATTTCAAATGAAAAAGTTGTCAACTGTAAAGTTTCATAACTTTTTGAGATCAACAACTTTCATTTTTGGTAGTTTCTCTATCCGAGGTCATTTAGGACCTGTCGGCCGGTGGGCGGCCGACAGGCCTATTTACCCGATATGGCCCACCAGATGATTTCAAATCAAAAAGTTGTCAACTGCAAAGTTTCATAACTTTTCGAGATCTACAACTTTCGTTTTTGGTAGTTTCTCCGTCTGAGGTCATTTAGGACATGTCGGCCAGTGGGCGGCCGATAGGCCTATTTGCCCGATATGGCTCACAAGATGATTTCAAACCAAAAGTCGTCAACTACAAAGTTTCATAATTTTTTATGATCTACAACTTTCATTTCGGTAGTTTCTCCGTCCGAGGTCATTTAGGACATGTCGGTCACCGACCGGCCTATTTGCCCGATGTGGCCCACGTGACGATTTCAAATCAAAAACTTGTCATCTATGATGTCGCGGCATTTTTCGCGCGAAAATCACGCGATTTGCGCCAGCGAGGATTCGAACCCGCGTCCTCCCAACGCGCGTAGCCTCCGCTACCCCTGCACCTCATGCTCACATAAGCCGATAATGGATTTTTGTTCCCCACATATTATACTAAACTGAGCATAATTTGATTGTTTAACACCCTAAACGATTTCAAATGAAAAGTTGTCAACTGTAAAGTTTCATAACTTTTTGAGATCAACAACTTTCATTTTTGGTAGTTTCTCCATCCGAGGTCATTTAGGACCTGTCGGCCAATGGGCGGCCGATAGGCCTATTTGCCCGATATGGCCCACAAGATGATTTCAAATCAAAAAGTTGTCAGCTGCAAAGTTTCATAACATTTCGAGATCTACAACTTTCATTTGGGTAGTTTCTACATCTGAGGTCATTTAAGACCTGTCGGCCAGTGGAAGGCCGACAGGCCTATTTGCCCGATATGGCCCACAAGATGATTTCAAATCAAAAAGTCGTCAACTACAAAGTTTCATAAATTTTTATAATCTACAACTTTCATTTTGGTAGTTTTTCCGTCCGAGGTCATTTAGGACATGTCGGTCACCGACCGGCCTATTTGCCCGATGTGGCCCACATGACGATTTCAAATCAAAAAGTTGTCATCTACGATGTCGCAACGTTTTTCACGCGAAAATCACGAGCTTTGCGCCAGCGGATTCGAACCCGCGTCCTCCCAACGCGCGTAGCCTCCTCTACCACTGCACCTCATGCTCACATGTGCCGATAATGGATTTTGGTTCCCCACATATTATACTAAACTGAGCATAATTTGATTGTTTAACACCCTAAACGATTTCAAATGAAAAAGTTGTCAACTGTAAAGTTTCATAACTTTTTGAGATCAACAACTTTCATTTTTGGTAGTTTCTCCATCTGAGGTCATTTAGGACCTGTCGGCCGGTGGGCGGCCGACAGGCCTATTTACCCGATATGGCCCACCAGATGATTTCAAATCAAAAAGTTGTCAACTGAAAAGTTTCATAACTTTTTGAGATCTACAACTTTCGTTTTGGTAGTTTCTCCGTTTAAGGTCATTTAGGACCTGTCGGCCAGTGGGCGGCCGATAGGCCTATTTGCCCGATATGGCCCACAAGATGATTTCAAATCAAAAAGTCGTCAACTACAAAGTTTCATAATTTTTTATGATCTACAACTTTCATTTCGGTAGTTTCTCCGTCCGAGGTCATTTAGGACGTGTCGGTCACCGAACGGCCTATTTGCCCGATGTGGCCCACATGACGATTTCAAATCAAAAAGTTGTCATCGATGTCGCGACGTTTTTCGTGCGAAAATCACGCGCTTTGCGCCAGCGAGGATTCGAACCCGCGTCCTCCCAACGCGCGTAGCCTCCTCTACCACTGCACCTCGTGCTCACATGTGCCGATAATGGATTTTGGTTCCCCACATATTATACAAAACTGAGCATAATTAGATTGTTTAGCACCCTACACGATTTCAAATGAAAAAGTTGTCAACTACAAAGTTTCATAACTTTTTGAGATCAACAACTTTCATTTTGGTAGTTTCTCCATCCGAGGTCATTTAGGACCTGTCGTCCGGTGGGCGGCCGACAGTCCTATTTGCTCGATATGGCCCATAAGATGATTTCAAATCAAAAAGTTGTCAACTACAAAGTTTCATAACTTTTCGAGATCTACAACTTTCATTTTGGTAGTTTCTCCGTCTGAGGTCGTTTAGGACCTGTCGGCCAGTGGGCGGCCGACAGGCCTATTTGCCCGATATGGCCTACAAGATGATTTCAAATCAATAAGTCGTCAACTACAAAGTTTCATAATTTTTTATGATCTACAACTTTCATTTTGGTAGTTTCTCCGTCCGAGGTCATTTAGGATGTGTCGGTCACCGACCGGCCAATTTGCCCGATGTGGCCCACATGACGATTTCAAATCAAAAAGTTGTCATCTACAAAGTTTCATAATTTTTTATGATCTACAACTTTCATTTTGGTAGTTTCTCCGTCCGAGGTCATTTAGGACGTGTCGGTCACCGACCGGCCTATTTGCCCGATGTGGCCCACATTACGATTTCAAATCAAAAAGTTGTCATCGATGTCGCGACGTTTTTCGCGCGAAAATCACGCGCTTTGCGCCAGCGAGGATTCGAACCCGCGTCCTCCCAACGCGCGTAGCCTCCTCTACCACTGCAGCTCGTGCTCACATGTGCCGATAATGGATTTTGGTTCCCCACATATTATACTAAACTGAGCATAATTTGATTGTTTAACACCCTAAACGATTTCAAATGAAAAAGTTGTCAACTACAAAGTTTCATAACTTTTCGAGATCAACAACTTTCATTTTGGTAGTTTCTCCATCCGAGGTCATTTAGGACCTGTCGTCCGGTGGGCGGCCGACAGTCCTATTTACCCGATATGGCCCATAAGATGATTTCAAATCAAAAAGTTGTCAACTACAAAGTTTCATAACTTTTCGAGATCTACAACTTTCATTTTGGTAGTTTCTGCGTCTGAGGTCATTTAGGACCTGTCGGCCAGTGGGCGGCCGACAGGCCTATTTGCCCGATATGGCCCACAACATGATTTCAAATCAATAAGTCGTCAACTACAAAGTTTCATAATTTTTTATGATCTACAACTTTCATTTTGGTAGTTTCTCCGTCCGAGGTCATTTAGGACGTGTCGGTCACCGACCGGCCTATTTGCCCGATGTGGCCCACATGACGATTTCAAATCAAAAAGTTGTCATCTACGATGTCGCGGCATTTTTCGCGCGAAAATCACGCGCTTTGCTCCAGCGAGGATTCGAACCCACGTCCTCACAACGCGCGTAGCCTCCTCTACCACCGCACCTCGTGCTCACATGTGCCGATAATGGATTTTGGTTCCCCACATATTATACTAAACTGAGCATAATTTGATTGTTTAACACCCTAAACGATTTCAAATCAAAAAGTTGTCAACTGCAAAGTTTCATAACTTTTCAAGATCTACAACTTTCATTTTGGTAGTTTCTCCGTCTGAGGTCATTTAGGACATGTCGGCCAGTGGGCGGCCGACAGGCCTATATGCCCGATATGGCCCACAAGATGATTTCAAATCAAAAAGTCGTCAACTACAAAGTTTCATAATTTTTTATGATCTACAACTTTCATTTCGGTAGTTTCTCCGTCCGAGGTCATTTAGGACATGTCGGTCACCGACCGGCCTATTTGCCCGATGTGGCCCACGTGACGATTTCAAATCAAAAAGTTGTCATCTATGATGTCGCGGCATTTTTCGCGCGAAAATCACGCGATTTGCGCCAGCGAGGATTCGAACCCGCGTCCTCCCAACGCGCGTAGCCTCCGCTACCCCTGCACCTCATGCTCACATAAGCCGATAATGGATTTTTGTTCCCCACATATTATACTAAACTGAGCATAATTTGATTGTTTAACACCCTAAACGATTTCAAATGAAAAGTTGTCAACTGTAAAGTTTCATAACTTTTTGAGATCAACAACTTTCATTTTTGGTAGTTTCTCCATCCGAGGTCATTTAGGACCTGTCGGCCAATGGGCGGCCGATAGGCCTATTTGCCCGATATGGCCCACAAGATGATTTCAAATCAAAAAGTTGTCAGCTGCAAAGTTTCATAACATTTCGAGATCTACAACTTTCATTTGGGTAGTTTCTCCATCTGAGGTCATTTAAGACCTGTCGGCCAGTGGGCGGCCGACAGGCCTATTTGCCCGATATGGCCCACAAGATGATTTCAAATCAAAAAGTCGTCAACTACAAAGTTTCATAAATTTTTATGATCTACAACTTTCAATTGGGTAGTTTCTCCGTCCAAGGTCATTTAGGACGTGTCGGTCACCGACCGGCCTATTTGCCCGATGTGGCCCACATGACGATTTCTAATCAAAAAGTTGTCATCTACGACGTCGCGGCGTTTTTCGCGCGAAAATCACGCACTTTGCGCCAGCGAGGATTCGAACCCGCGTCCTCCCAACGCGCGTAGCCTCCTCTACCACTGCACCTCGTGCTCACATGTGCCGATAATGGATTTTGGTTCCCCATATATTATACTAAACTGAGCATAATTTGATTGTTTAACACCCTAAACGATTTCAAATGAAAAAGTTGTCAACTGCAAAGTTTCATAATTTTTCGAGATCAACAACTTTTATTTCGGTAGTTTCTCCATCCGAGGTCATTTAGGACCTGTCGGCCGGTGGGCGGCCGACAGGCCTATTTGCCCGATATGGCCAACAAGATGATTTCAAATTAAAAAGTTGTCAACTGCAAAGTTTCACAACTTTTTGAGATCTACAACTTTCATTTTGGTAGCTTGTCCGTCTGAGGTCATTTAGGACCTATCGGCCAGTGGGGGCCGACAGGCCTATTTGCCCGATATGGCCCACAAGATGATTTCAAATCAAAAAGTCATCAACTACAAAGTTTCATAAATTTTTATGATCTACAACTTTCATTTTGGTAGTTTCTCCGTCCGAGGTCATTTAGGACATGTCGGTCACCGACCAGCCTATTTGCCCGATGTGGCCCACATGACGATTTCAAATCAAAAAGTTGTCATCTACGATGTCGCAACGTTTTTCACGCGAAAATGACGCGCTTTGCGCCAGCGAGGATTCGAACCCGCGTCGTCCCAACGCACGTAGCCTCCTCTACCACCGCACCTCATGCTCACATGTGCCGATAATGGATTTTGGTTCCCCACATATTATACTAAACTGAGCATAATTTGATTGTTTAACACCCTAAACGATTTCAAATGAAAAAGTTGTCAACTGTAAAGTTTCATAACTTTTTGAGATCAACAACATTCATTTTTGGTAGTTTCTCCATCCGAGGTCATTTAGGACCTGTCGGCCGGTGGGCGGCCGACTGGCCTATTTACCCGATATGGCCCACCAGATGATTTCAAATCAAAAAGTTGTCAACTGCAAAGTTTCATAACTTTTCGAGATCTACAACTTTCGTTTTTGGTAGTTTCTCCGTCTAAGGTCATTTAGGACCTGTCGGCCAGTGGGCGGCCGTTAGGCCTATTTGCCCGATATGGCTCACAAGATGATTTCAAATCAAAAAGTCGTCAACTACAAAGTTTCATATTTTTTTATGATCTACAACTTTCATTTCAGTAGTTTCTCCGTCCCAGGTCATTTAGGACGTGTCGGTCACCGAACGGCCTATTTGCCCGATGTGGCCCGCATGATGATTTCAAATCAAAAAGTTGTCATCTATCATGTCGCGGCGTTTTTCGCGCGAAAATCACGCGCTTTGCGCTAGTGAGGATTCGAACCCACGTCCTCCCAACGCGCGTAGGCTCCTCTACCACTGCACCTCGTGCTCACATGTACCGAGGTCATTTAGGACCTGTTGTGGCCCACATGACGATTTCAAATCAAAAAGTTGTCATCTACGATGTCGCAACGTTTTTCACGCGAAAATCACGCGCTTTGCGCCAGCGAGGATTCGAACCCGCGTCCTCCCAATGTGTGTAGCCTCCTCTAGCACTGCACCTCATGCTCACATGTGCCGATAATGGATTTTGGTTCCCCACATATTATACTAAACTGAGCATAATTTGATTGTTTAACACCCTAAATGATTTCAAATGAAAAAGTTGTCAACTGTAAAGTTTCATAACTTTTTGTGATCAACAACTTTCATTTTTGGTAGTTTCTCCATCCGAGGTCATTTAGGACCTGTCGGCCGGTGGGCGGCCGACAGGCCTATTTACCCGATATGGCGCACCAGATGATTTCAAATCAAAAAGTTGTCAACTGAAAAGTTTCATAACTTTTCGAGATCTACAACTTTCGTTTTGGTAGTTTCTCCGTCTAAGGTCATTTAGGACCTGTCGGCCAGTGGGCGGCCGATAGGCCTATTTGCCCGATATGGCCCACAAGATGATTTCAAATCAAAAAGTCGTCAACTACAAAGTTTCATAATTTTTTATGATCTACAACTTTCATTTCGGTAGTTTCTCTGTCCGAGGTCATTTAGGACGTGTCGGTCACCGAACGGCCTATTTGCCCGATGTGGCCCACATGATGATTTCAAATCAAAAAGTTGTCATCTATGATGTCGCGGCGTTTTTCGCGCTAAAAATCACGCGCTTTGCGCCAGTGAGGATTCGATCCAACGTCCTCCCAACGCGCGTAGCCTCCTCTACCACTGCACCTCGTGCTCACATGTGCCGATAATGGATTTTGGTTCGCCACATATTATACTAAAATGAGCATAATTTGATTGTTTAACACCCTAAATGATTTCAATTGAAAAAGTTGTCAACTGCAAAGTTTCATAACTTTTTGAGATCAACAACTCTCATTTTGGTAGTTTCTCCATCCGAGGTCATTTAGGACCTGTCGGCCGGTGGACGGCTGACAGGCCTATTTGCCCGATATGGCCCACAAGATGATTTCAAATCAAAAAGTTGTCAACTGCAAAGTTTCATAACTTTTTGAGATCTACAACTTTCATTTTGGTAGCTTGTCCGTCCGAGGTCATTTAGGACCTGTCGGCTAGTGGGGGCCGATAGGCCTATTTGCCCGATATGGCCCACAAGATGATTTCAAATCAAAAAGTCGTCAACTACAAAGTTTCATAAATTTTTATGATCTACAACTTTCATTTTGCTAGTTTCTCCGTCCGAGGTCATTTAGGACATGTCGGTCACCGAACGGCCTATTTGCCCGATGTGGCCCACATGACGATTTCAAATAAAAAAGTTGTCATCTATGATGTCGCGGCGTTTTTCATGTGAAAATCACGCGCTTTGCGCCAGTGAGGATTCGAACCCACGTCCTCCCAACGCGCGTAGCCTCCTCTACCACTGCACCTCGTGCTCACATGTTCCGATAATGGATTTTGGTTCGCCACATATTATACTAAAATGAGCATAATTTGATTGTTTTACACCCTAGACGATTTCAAATGAAAAAGTTGTCAACTGCAAAGTTTCATAACTTATCGAGATCAACAACTTTCATTTTGGTAGTTTCTCCATCCGAGGTCATTTAGGACCTGTCGGCCGGTGGGCGGCTGACAGGCCTATTTGCCCGATATGGCCCACAAGATGATTTCAAATCAAAAAGTCGTCAACTACAAAGTTTTATAAATTTTTGGGATCTACAACTTTCATTTTGGTAGTTTCTTCGTCCGAGGTCATTTAGGACCTTTCGTCCACCGACCGGCCTATTTGCCCGATGTGGCCCACAAGACGATTTCAAATTAAAAAGTTGTCAACTACGAAGTCGCGGCATTTTTCGCGTGAAAATCGCGCGCTTTGCGGCAGCGAGGATTCGAACCCGCGTCCTCCCCTCGCGCGTAGCCTTCTCTACCACTGCACCTCGTGCTCACATGTGCCTATGATGAATTTTGGATCCCCACATATTATACTACACTAAGCGTAATTTGATTGCTTAACACCATAAACGATTTCAAATGAAAAAGTTGTCAACTGCAAAGTTTCACAACTTTTTGAGATCAACAACTTTTATTTTGATAGTTTCTTCGTCCGAGGTCATTTAGGACCGGTCGGCCTGTGGGCGGCCGACAGGCCTATTTGCCTGATATGGCCCAAAAGATGATTTCAACTCAAAAAGTCAACAACTATAAAGTTTCATAAATTTTTGTGATCTACAACTGTCATTTTGGTAGTTTCTCCGTCCGAGGTCATTTAGGACGTGTGAGTCACCGACCGGCCTATTTGCCCGATGTGGCCACAAGATGATTTCAAATCAAAAAGTTGTCATCTACGATGCCGTGGCATTTTTCTCGCGAAAATCACGCGCTTTCATAACTTCGTGCTCACATGTGTCGATAATGGATTTTGGTTCCCCACATATTATACTATACTGAGCATAATTTGATTGTTCAACACCCTAAATGATTTCAAATGAAAAAGTTGTCAACTACAAAGTTTCATAACTTTTCGAGATCAACAACTTTCATTTTGGTAGTTTCTCCATCCGAGGTCATTCAGGACCTGTCGGCTAGTGGGCGGCCAACATGACTATTTGCCCGATATGGCCGACAAGATGATTTCAAATGAAAAAGTTGTCAACTGCAAAGTTTCATAACTCTTCGAGATCTACAACTTTTATTTTGGTAGTTTCTCCGTCCGAGGTCATTTAGGACCGGTCGGCCAGTGGGCGGCCGACAGGCCTATTTGCCCGATATGGCCGACAAGAGGATTTCAAATCAAAAAGTCGTCAACTACATAGTTTTATAAATTTTTGTGATCTACAACTTTCATTTTGGTAGTTTCTCCGTCCGAGGTCATTTAGGACGTTTCGGTCACCGACCGGCCTATTTGCCCAATGTGGCCCACAAGACGATTTCAAATCAAAAAGTTGTCATCTACGATGCCGCGGTATTTTTCACGCGAAAATCACGCGCTTTGCGCCAGCGAGGATTCGAACCCGCGTCCTCCCAAGGCGCGTAGCCTCCTCTACCACTGCACCTCGTGCTCACATGTGCCGATAATGGATTTTGGTTCCCCACATATTATACTAAACTGAGCATAATTTGAATGTTTAACACCCTAAACGATTTCAAATGAAAAAGTTGTCTACAGTAAAGTTTCATAACTTTTCGAGATCAACAACTTTCATTTTGGTAGTTTCTCCATCCGATGTCATTTAGGACCTGTCGACTAATGGGCGGCCGATAGGCCTATTTGTCCAATATGGCCCACAAGATGATTTCAAATGAAAAAGTTGTCAACTGCAAAGTTTCAAAACTTTTTGAGATCTACAACTTTCATTTTGGTAGTTTCTCCATCTGAGGTCATTTAGGACCTGTCGGCCGACAGGCCTATTTGCCCGATATGGCCCACAAGATGATTTCAAATCAAAAAGTCATCAACTACAAAGTTTCATAATTTTTTATGATCTACAACTTTCATTTCGGTAGTTTCTCCGACCGAGGTCATTTAGGACCTGTCGGCCAGTGGGCGGTCGACAAGCCTATTTGCCCGATATGGCCCACAAGATGATTTCAAATCAAAAAGTCGTCAACTACAAAGTTTCATAAATTTTTATGATCTACAACTTTCATTTTGGTAGTTTCTCCGTCCGAGGTCATTTAGGACGCGTCGGTCACCGACCGGCCTATTTGCCCGATGTGGCCCACATGACGATTTCAAATCAAAAAGTTGTGATCTACGATGTCACGGCGTTTTTCGCGCGAAAATCACGCGCTTTGCGCCAGCGAGGATTCGAACCCGCGTCCTCTCAACACGCGTAGCCTCCTCTACCACTGCACCTCGTGCTCACATGTGCCAATAATGGATTTTGGTTCCCCACATATTATACTAAACTGAGCATAATTTGATTGTTTAACACCCTAAACGATTTCAAATGAAAAAGTTGTCAACTGCAAAGTTTCATAACTTTTCGAGATCAACAACTTTCATTTTGGTAGATTCTCCATCCGAGGTCATTTAGGACCTGTCGGACGGTGGGCGGCCGACAGGCCTATTTGCCCGATATGGCCCACAAGATGATTTCAAATCAAAAAGTTGTCAACTGCAACGTTTCATAACTTTTCAAGATCTATAACTTTCATTTTGGTAGTTTCTCCGTCTGAGATCATTTAGGACCTGTTGGCCAGTGGGCGGCCGACAGGCCTATTTGCCCGATATGGCCCACAAGATGATTTCAAATCAAAAAGTCGTAAACTAAAAAGTTTCATATTTTTTTATGATCTACAACTTTCATTTCAGTAGTTTCTCCGTACGAGTTCGTTTAGGACGTGTCGGTCACCGACCGGCCTATTTACCTGATGTGGCCCACATGACGATTTCAAATCAAAAAGTTGTCATCTACGATGTCGGGGCATTTTTCGCGCGAAAATCACGCACTTTGCGCCAGCGAGGATTCAAACCCGTGTCCTCCCAACGCGCGTAGCCTCCTCTACCACTGCAACTCATGCTCGCATGTGTCGATAATGGATTTTGGTTCCCCACATATTATACTAAACTGAGCATAATTTGATTGTTTAACACCCTAAACGATTTCAAATCAAAAAGTTGTCAGCTGCAAAGTTTCATAACTTTCTGAGATCTACAACTTTCATTTTGTTAGTTTGTCCGTCCGAGGTCATTCAGGACCTATCGTCCAGTGGGCGGCCGACAGGCCTATTTGCCCGATATGGCCCACAAGATGATTTCAAATCAAAAAGTTGTCAACTGCAAAGTTTCATAACTTTTCGAGATCTACAACTTTCATTTTGGTAGTTTCTCCGTCTGAGGTCATTTAGGACTTGTCGGCCAGTGGGCGGCCCATAGGCCTATTTGCCCAATATGGCCCACAAGATGATTTCAAATCAAAAAGTCGTCAACTACAAAGTTTCATAATTTTTTATGATCTACAACTTTCATTTCGGTAGTTTCTCCGACTGAGGTCATTTAGGACCTATCGGCCAGTGGTCGTCCGACAGGCCTATTTGCCCGATATGGACCACAAGATGATTTCAAATCAAAATTTTGTCAACTATAAAGTTTCATAAATTTTTGTGATCTAGAACTTTCATTTTGGTAGTTTCTCCATCCGAGGTCATTTAGGACGTGTCGGTCACCGACCGGCCTATTTGGCCGATGTGGCCCACATGACGATTTCTAATCAAAAAGTTGTCATCTACGATGTCGCGGCGTTTTTCGCGCAAAAATCACGCACTTTGCGCCAGCGAGGATTCGAACCCGCGTCCTCCCAACGCGCGTAGCCTCCTCTACCACTGCACCTCGTGCTCACATGTGCCGATAATGGATTTTGGTTCCCCACATATTATACTAAACTGAGCATAATTTGATTGTTTAACACCCTAAACGATTTCAAATAAAAAAGTTGTCAACTGCAAAGTTTCATAATTTTTCGAGATCAACAACTTTCATTTCGGTAGTTTCTCCATCCGAGGTCATTTAGGACCTGTCGGCCGGTGGGCGGCCGACAGGCCTATTTGCCCGATATGGCCGACAAGATGATTTCAAATTAAAAAGTTGTCAACTGCAAAGTTTCACAACTTTTTGAGATCTACAACTTTCATTTTGGTAGCTTGTCCGTCTGAGGTCATTTAGGACCTATCGGCCAGTGGGCGGCCGACAGGCCTATTTGCCCGATATGGCCCACAAGAGGATTTCAAATCAAAAAGTCGTCAACTACAAAGTTTCATAAATTTTTATGATCTACAACTTTCATTTTGGTAGTTTCTCCGTCTGAGGTCATTTAGGACATGTCGGTCACCGACCGGCCTATTTGCCCGATGTGGCCCACATGACGATTTCAAATCAAAAAGTTGTCATCTACGATGTCGCAACGTTTTTCACGCGAAAATGACGCGCTTTGCGCCAGCGAGGATTCGAACCCGCGTCGTCCCAACGCACGTAGCCTCCTCTACCACCGCACCTCATGCTCACATGTGCCGATAATGGATTTTGGTTCCCCACATATTATACTAAACTGAGCATAATTTGATTGTTTAACACCCTAAACGATTTCAAATGAAAAAGTTGTCAACTGTAAAGTTTCATAACTTTTCGAGATCAACAACTTTCATTTTTGGTAGTTTCTCCATCCGAGGTCATTTAGGACCTGTCGGCCGGTGGGCGGCCGACAGGCCTATTTACCCGATATGGCCCACCAGATGATTTCAAATCAAAAAGTTGTCAACTGCAAAGTTTCATAACTTTTCGAGATCTACAACTTTCGTTTTTGGTAGTTTCTCCGTCTAAGGTCATTTAGGACCTGTCAGCCAGTGGGCGGCCGATAGGCCTATTTGCCCGATATGGCTCACAAGATGATTTCAAATCAAAAAGTCGTCAACAACAAAGTTTCATAATTTTTTATGATCTACAACTTTCATTTCCGTAGTTTCTCCGTCCCAGGTCATTTAGGACGTGTCGGTCACCGAACGGCCTATTTGCCCGATGTGGCCCGCATGATGATTTCAAATCAAAAAGTTGTCATCCATCATGTCGCGGCGTTTTTCGCGCGAAAATCACGCGCTTTGCGCTAGTGAGGATTCGAACCCACGTCCTCCCAACGCGCGTAGCCTCCTCTACCACTGCACCTCGTGCTCACATGTGCCGATACTGGATTTTGGTTCACCACATATTATACTAAAATGAGCAAAATTTGATTGTTTAACACCCTAAACGATTTCAAATGAAAAAGTTGTCAACTGCAAAGTTTCATAACTTTTTGAGATCAACAACTTTCATTTTGGTAGTTTCTCCATCCGAGGTCATTTAGGACCTGTCGGCCGGTGGGCGGCTGACAGGCCTATTTGCCCGATATGTCCCACAAGATGATTTCAAATCAAAAAGTTGTCAACTGCAAAGTTTCATAACTTTTTGAGATCTACAACTTCCATTTTGGTAGCTTGTCCGTCCGAGGTCATTTAGGACCTGTCGGCCACTGGGGGCCGATAGGCCTATTTGCCCGATATGGCCCACAAGATGATTTCAAATCAAAAAGTCGTCAACTACAAAGTTTCATAAATTTTTATGATCTACAACTTTCATTTTGGTAGTTTTTCCGTCCGAGGTCATTTAGGACATGTCGGTCACCGACCGGCCTATTTGCCCGATGTGGCCCACATGACGATTTCAAATCAAAAAGTTGTCATCTACGATGTCGCAACGTTTTTCACGCGAAAATCACGAGCTTTGCGCCAGCGAGGATTCGAACCCGCGTCCTCCCAACGCGCGCAGCCTCCTCTACCACTGCACCTCATGCTCACATGTGCCGATAATGGATTTTGGTTCCCCACATATTATACTAAACTGAGCATAATTTGATTGTTTAACACCCTAAACGATTTCAAATGAAAAAGTTGTCAACTGTAAAGTTTCATAACTTTTTGAGATCAACAACTTTCATTTTTGGTAGTTTCTCCATCCGAGGTCATTTAGGACCTGTCGGCCGGTGGGCGGCCGACAGGCCTATTTACCCGATATGGCCCACCAGATGATTTCAAATCAAAAAGTTGTCAACTGAAAAGTTTCATAACTTTTTGAGATCTACAACTTTCGTTTTGGTAGTTTCTCCGTCTAAGGTCATTTAGGACCTGTCGGCCAGTGGGCGGCCGATAGGCCTATTTGCCCGATATGGCCCACAAGATGATTTCAAATCAAAAAGTTGTCATTTATGATGTCGCGGCGTTTTTCGCGCGAAAATCACGCGCTTTGCGCCAGTGAGGATTCGAACCCACGTCCTCCCAACGCGCGTAGCCTCCTCTACCACTGCACCTCGTGCTCACATGTGCCGATAATGGATTTTGGTTCGCCACATATTATACTAAAATGAGCATAATTTGATTGTTTAACACCCTAAACGATTTCAATTGAAAAAGTTGTCAACTGCAAAGTTTCATAACTTTTCGAGATCAACAACTTTCATTTTGGTAGTCTCTCCATCCGAGGTCATTTAGGACCTGTCGGCCGGTGGGCGGCTGACAGGCCTATTTGCCCGATATGGCCCACAAGATGATATCAAATCAAAAAGTTGTCAACTGCAAAGTTTCATAACTTTTTGAGATCTACAACTTTGATTTTGGTAGCTTGTCCGTCCGAGGTCATTTAGGACCTGTCGGCCAGTGGGGGCCGATAGGCCTATTTGCCCGATATGGCCCACAAGATGATTTCAAATCAAAAAGTCGTCAACTACAAAGTTTCATAAATTTTTATGATCTACAACTTTCATTTTGGTAGTTTCTCCGTCCGAGGTCATTTAGGACGTGTCGGTCACCGACCGGCCTATTTGCCCGATGTGGCCCACATGACGATTTCAAATCAAAAAGTTGTCATCTACAATGTCGCAACGTTTTTCACGTGAAAATCACGCGCTTTGCGCCAGCGAGGATTCGAACCCGCGTCCTCCCAATGTGTGTAGCCTCCTCTAGCACTGCACCTCATGCTCACATGTGCCGATAATGGATTTTGGTTCCCTACATATTATACTAAACTGAGCATAATTTGATTGTTTAACACCCTAAACGATTTCAAATGAAAAAGTTGTCAACTGTAAAGTTTCATAACTTTTTGTGATCAACAACTTTCATTTTTGGTAGTTTCTCCATCCGAGGTCATTTAGGACCTGTCGGCCAGTGGGCGGCCGACAGGCCTATTTACCCGATATGGCGCACCAGATGATTTCAAATCAAAAAGTTGTCAACTGAAAAGTTTCATAACTTTTCGAGATCTACAACTTTCGTTTTGGTAGTTTCTCCGTCTAAGGTCATTTAGGACCTGTCGGCTAGTGGGCGGCCGATAGGCCTATTTGCCCGATATGGCCCACAAGATGATTTCAAATCAAAAAGTCGTCAACTACAAAGTTTCATAATTTTTTATGATCTACAACTTTCATTTCGGTAGTTTCTCTGTCCGAGGTCATTTAGGACGTGTCGGTCACCGAACGGCCTATTTGCCCGATGTGGCCCACATGATGATTTCAAATCAAAAAGTTGTCATCTATGATGTCGCGGCGTTTTTCGCGCTAAAAATCACGCGCTTTGCGCCAGTGAGGATTCGATCCAACGTCCTCCCAACGCGCGTAGCCTCCTCTACCACTGCACCTCGTGCTCACATGTGCCGATAATGGATTTTGGTTCGCCACATATTATACTAAAATGAGCATAATTTGATTGTTTAACACCCTAAACGATTTCAATTGAAAAAGTTGTCAACTGCAAAGTTTCATAACTTTTCAAGATCTACAACTTTCATTTTGGTAGTTTCTCCATCCGAGGTCATTTAGGACCTGTCGGCCGGTGGATGGCTGACAGGCCTATTTGCCCGATATGGCCCACAAGATGATTTCAAATCAAAAAGTTGTCAACTGCAAAGTTTCATAACTTTTTGAGATCTACAACTTTCATTTTGGTAGCTTGTCTGTCCGAGGTCATTTAGGACCTGTCGGCCAGTGGGGGCCGATAGGCCTATTTGCCCGATATGGCCCACAAGATGATTTCAAATCAAAAAGTCGTCAACTACAAAGTTTCATAAATTTTTATGATCTACAACTTTCATTTTGCTAGTTTCTCCGTCCGAGGTCATTTAGGACATGTCGGTCATCGAACGGCCTATTTGCCCGATGTGGCCCACATGACGATTTCAAATCAAAAAGTTGTCATCTATGATGTCGCGGCATTTTTCATGTGAAAATCACGCGCTTTGCGCCAGTGAGGATTCGAACCCACGTCCTCCCAACGCGCGTAGCCTCCTCTACCACTGCACCTCGTGCTCACATGTTCCGATAATGGATTTTGGTTCGCCACATATTATACTAAAATGAGCATAATTTGATTGTTTTACACCCTAGACGATTTCAAATGAAAAAGTTGTCAACTGCAAAGTTTCATAACTTATCGAGATCAACAACTTTCATTTTGGTAGTTTCTCCATCCGAGGTCATTTAGGACCTATCGGCCGGTGGGCGGCTGACAGGCCTATTTGCCCGATATGGCCCACAAGATGATTTCAAATCAAAAAGTCGTCAACTACAAAGTTTTATAAATTTTTGGGATCTACAACTTTCATTTTGGCAGTTTCTTCGTCCGAGGTCATTTAGGACCTTTCGTCCACCGACCGGCCTATTTGCCCGATGTGGCCCACAAGACGATTTCAAATTAAAAAGTTGTCAACTACGAAGTCGCGGCATTTTTCGCGTGAAAATCGCGCGCTTTGCGGCAGCGAGGATTCGAACCCGCGTCCTCCCCTCGCGCGTAGCCTTCTCTACCACTGCACCTCGTGCTCACATGTGCCTATGATGAATTTTGGATCCCCACATATTATACTACACTAAGCGTAATTTGATTGCTTAACGCCATAAACGATTTCAAATGAAAAAGTTGTCAACTGCAAAGTTTCATAACTTTTTGAGATCAACAACTTTTATTTTGATAGTTTCTTCGTCCGAGGTCATTTAGGACCGGTCGGCCTGTGGGCGGCCGACAGGCCTATTTGCCTGATATGGCCCAAAAGATGATTTCAACTCAAAAAGTCAACAACTATAAAGTTTCATAAATTTTTGTGATCTACAACTTTCATTTTGGTAGTTTCTCCGTCCGAGGTCATTTAGGACGTGTGAGTCACCGACCGGCCTATTGGCCCGATGTGGCCCACAAGACGATTTCAAATCAAAAAGTTGTCATCTACGATGCCGTGGCATTTTTCTCGCGAAAATCACGCGCTTTCCGCTAGGGAGGATTCGAACCCGCGTAGCCTCCTCTACCACTACACCTTGTGCTCACATGTGTCGATAATGGATTTTGGTTCCCCACATATTATACTATACTGAGCATAATTTGATTGTTCAACACCCTAAACGATTTCAAATGAAAAAGTTGTCAACTACAAAGTTTCATAACTTTTCGAGATCAACAACTTTCATTTTGGTAGTTTCTCCATCCGAGGTCATTCAGGACCTGTCGGCTAGTGGGCGGCCAACATGCCTATTTGCCCGATATGGCCGACAAGATGATTTCAAATGAAAAAGTTGTCAACTGCAAAGTTTCATAACTCTTCGAGATCTACAACTTTTATTTTGGTAGTTTCTCCGTCCGAGGTCATTTAGGACCGGTCAGCCAGTGGGCGGCCGACAGGCCTATTTGCCCGATATGGCCGACAAGAGGATTTCAAATCAAAAAGTCGTCAACTACAAAGTTTTATAAATTTTTGTGATCTACAACTTTCATTTTGGTAGTTTCTCCGTCTGAGGTCATTTAGGACGTTTCGGTCACCGACCGGCCTATTTGCCCAATGTGGCCCACAAGACGATTTCAAATCAAAAAGTTGTCATCTACGATGCCGCGGTATTTTTCACGCGAAAATCACGCGCTTTGCGCCAGCGAGGATTCGAACCCGCGTCCTCCCAAGGCGCGTAGCCTCCTCTACCACTGCACCTCGTGCTCACATGTGCCGATAATGGATTTTGGTTCCCCACATATTATACTAAACTGAGCATAATTTGAATGTTTAACACCCTAAACGATTTCAAATGAAAAAGTTGTCTACAGTAAAGTTTCATAACTTTTCGAGATCAACAACTTTCATTTTGGTAGTTTCTCCATCCGATGTCATTTAGGACCTGTCGACTAATGGGCGGCCGATAGGCCTATTTGTCCAATATGGCCCACAAGATGATTTCAAATGAAAAAGTTGTCAACTGCAAAGTTTCAAAACTTTTCGAGATCTACAACTTTCATTTTGGTAGTTTCTCCATCTGAGGTCATTTAGGACCTGTCGGCCTGTGGGCGGCCGACAGGCCTATTTGCCCGATATGGCCCACAAGATGATTTCAAATCAAAAAGTTGTCATTTGCAAAGTTTCATAACTTTTCGAGATCTACAACTTTTATTTTGGTAGTTTCTCCGTCCGAGGTCATTTAGGACCGGTCGGCCGGTGGGCGGCCGACAGGCCTATTTGCCCGGTATGGCCCACAAGATGATTTCAAATCAAAAAGTTGTCATTTGCAAAGTTTCATAACTTTTCGAGATCTACAACTTTTATTTTGGTAGTTTCTCCGTCCGAGGTCATTTAGGACCGGTCGGTCGGTGGGCGGCCGACAGGCCTATTTGCCCGGTATGGCCCACAAGATGATTTCAAATCAAAAAGTCATCAACTACAAAGTTTTATAAATTTTTGGGACCTACAACTTTTATTTTGGTAGTTTCTCCGTCCGAGGTCATTTAGGACCTGTCGGCCACCGACCGGCCTATTTGCCCGATGTGGCCCACAAGACGATTTCAAATTAAAAAGTTGTCAACTACGAAGTCGCGGCATTTTTCGCGCGAAAATCGCGCGCTTTGCGGCAGCGAGGATTCGAACCCGCATCCTCCCCTCGCGTGTAGCCTTCTCTACCACTGCACCTCGTGCTCACATGTGCCTATGATGAATTTTGGTTCCCCACATATTATACTACACTGAGCGTAATTTAATTGCTTAACGCCATAAACGATTTCAAATCAAAAAGTTGTCAACTGCAAAGTTTCATAACTTTTCGAGATCTACAACTTTCATTTTGGTAGTTTCTCCATCTGAGGTCATTTAGGACCTGTCGGCCAGTGGGTGGCCGACAGGCCTATTTGCCCGATATGGCCCACAAGATGATTTCAAATCAAAAAGTCATCAACTACAAAGTTTCATAATTTTTTATGATCTACAACTTTCATTTCGGTAGTTTCTCCGACCGAGGTCATTTAGGACCTGTCGGCCAGTGGGCGGTCGACAAGCCTATTTGCCCGATATGGCCCACAAGATGATTTCAAATCAAAAAGTGGTCAACTACAAAGTTTCATAAATTTTTATGATCTACAACTTTCATTTTGGTAGTTTCTCCGTCCGAGGTCATTTAGGACGCGTCGGTCACCGACCGGCCTATTTGCCCGATGTGGCCGACATGACGATTTCAAATCAAAAAGTTGTCATCTACGATGTCACGGAGTTTTTCGCGCGAAAATCGCGCGCTTTGCGGCAGCGAGGATACGAACCCGCGTCCTCCCAACGCGCGTAGCCTCCTCTACCACTGCACCTCGTGCTCACATGTGCCGATAATGGATTTTGGTTCCCCACATATTATACTAAACTGAGCATAATTTGATTGTTTAACACCCTAAACGATTTCAAATGAAAAAGTTGTCAACTGCAAAGTTTCATAACTTTTCGAGATCAACAACTTTCATTATGGTAGATTCTCCATCCGAGGTCATTTAGGACCTGTCGGACGGTGGGCGGCCGACAGGCCTATTTGCCCGATATGGCCCACAAGATGATTTCAAATCAAAAAGTTGTCAACTGCAACGTTTCATAACTTTTTGAGATCTACAACTTTTATTTTGGTAGTTTCTCCGTCTGAGATCATTTAGGACCTGTTGGCCAGTGGGCGACCGACAGGCCTATTTGCCCGATATGGCCCACAAGATGATTTCAAATCAAAAAGTCGTAAACTAAAAAGTTTCATAATTTTTTATGATCTACAACTTTCATTTCGGTAGTTTCTCCGTACGAGTTCGTTTAGGACGTGTCGATCACCGACCGGCCTATTTACCCGATGTGGCCCACATGACGATTTCAAATCAAAAAGTTGTGATCTACGATGTCGGGGCATTTTTCGCGCGAAAATCACGCACTTTGCGCCAGCGAGGATTCGAACCCGTGTCCTCCCAACGCACGTAGCCTCCTCTACCACTGCAACTCGTGCTCGCATGTGTCGATAATGGATTTTGGTTCCCCACATATTATACTAAACTGAGCATAATTTGATTGTTTAACACCCAAAACGATTTCAAATGAAAAGGTTGTCAACTGCAAAGTTTCATAACTTTTCGAGATCAACAACATTCATTTTGGTAGTTTCTCCATCCGAGGTCGTTTAGAACCGGCCGCTGACAGGCCTATTTGCCCGATATGGCCCCCAAGATGATTTCAAATCAAAAAGTTGTCAACTGCAAAGTTTCATAACTTTTCGAGATCTACAACTTTCGTTTTGTTAGTTTGTCCGTCCGAGGTCATTCATGACCTATCGTCCAGTGGGCGGCCGATAGACCTATTTGCCCGATATGGCCCACAAGATGATTTCAAATCAAAAAGTTGTCAACTGCAACGTTTCATAACTTTTCGAGATCTACAACTTTCATTTTGGTAGTTTCTCCGTCTGAGATCATTTAGGACCTGTCGGCCAGTGGGCGGCCGACAGGCCTATTTGCCCGATATGGCCCACAAGATGATTTCAAATCAAAAAGTCGTAAACTAAAAAGTTTCATAATTTTTTATGATCTACAACTTTCATTTTGGTAGTTTCTCCGTACGAGTTCATTTAGGACACGTCGGTCACCGACCGGCCTATTTGCCCGATGTGGCCCACATGACGATTTCAAATAAAAAAGTTGTCATCTACGATGTCGGGGCATTTTTCGCGCGAAAATCTTGCACTTTGCGCCAGCGAGGATTCGAACCCGTGTCCTCCCAACGCGCGTAGCCTCCTCTACCACTGCAACTCATGCTCGCATGTGTCGATAATGGATTTTGGTTCCCCACATATTATACTAAACTGAGCATAATTTGATTGTTTAACACCCTAAACGATTTCAAATCAAAAAGTTGTCAACTGCAAAGTTTCATAACTTTTTGAGATCTACAACTTTCATTTTGTTAGTTTGTCCGTCCGAGGTCATTCAGGACCTATCGTCCAGTGGGAGGCCGACAGGCCTATTTGCCCGATATGGCCCACAAGATGATTTCAAATCAAAAAGTTGTCAACTGCAAAGTTTCATAACTTTTCGAGATCTACAACTTTCATTTTGGTAGTTTCTCCGTCTGAGGTCATTTAGGACTTGTCGGCCAGTGGGCGGCCCATAGGCCTATTTGCCCGATATGGCCCACAAGATGATTTCAAATCAAAAAGTCGTCAACTACAAAGTTTCATAATTTTTTATGATCTACAACTTTCATTTCGGTAGTTTCTCCGACTGAGGTCATTTAGGACCTATTGGCCAGTGGTCGTCCGACAGGCCTATTTGCCCGATATGGACCACAAGATGATTTCAAATCAAAATTTTGTCAACTATAAAGTTTCATAAATTTTTGTGATCTAGAACTTTCATTTTGGTAGTTTCTCCATCCGAGGTCATTTAGGACGTGTCGGTCACCGACCGGCCTATTTGCCTGATGTGGCCCACAAGACGATTTCAAATCAAAAAATTGTCATCTACGATGCCGCGGCATTTTTCGCGCGAAAATCACGCGCTTTGCACCAGCGAGGATTCGAACCCGCGTCCTCCCAACGCGCGTAGCCTCCTGTACCACTGCACCTCGTGCTCACATGTGCCGATAATGGATTTTGGTTCCCCACATATTATACTAAACTGAGCATAATTTGATTGTTTAGCACCCTAATCGATTTCAAATGAAAAAGTTGTCAACTGCAAAGTTTCATAACTTTTCGAGATCAACAACTTTCATTTTGGTAGTTTCTCCATCCGATGTCATTTAGGACCTGTCGGACGGTGGGCGGCCGACAGGCCTATTTGCCCGATATGGCCCACAAGATGATTTCAAATCAAAAAGTTGTCAACTGCAAAGTTTCATAACTTTTCGAGATCTACAACTTTTATTTTGGTAGTTTCTTCGTCTGAGATCATTTAGGACCTGTCGCCCAGCGGGCGGCCGACAGGCCTATTTGCCCGATATGGCCCACAAGATGATTTCAAATCAAAAAGTCGTCAACTGCAAAGTTTCATAACTTTTCGAGATCTACAACTTTCATTTTGGTAGTTTCTCCGTCTGAGGTCATTTAGGACTTGTCGGCCATTGGGCGGCCCACAGGCCTATTTGCCCGATATGGCCCACAAGATGATTTCAAATCAAAAAGTCGTCAACTACAAAGTTTCATAAATTTTTATGATCTACAACTTTCATTTTGGTAATTTCTCCGTCTGAGGTCATTTTGGAAGCGTCGGTCACCGACCGGCCTATTTGCCCGATGTGGCCCACATGACGATTTCAAATCAAAAAGTTGTCATCTACGATGTCGCGGCGTTTTTCGCGCGAAAATCACGCGCTTTGCACCAGCAAGGATTCGAACCCGCGTCCTCCCAATGTGCGTAGCCTCCTCTACCACTGCACCTTGTGCTCACATGTGCCGATAATGGATTTTGGTTCCCCACATATTATACTAAACTGAGCATAATTTGATTGTTTAACACCCTAAACGATTTCAAATGAAAAAGTTGTCAACTGCAAAGTTTCATAACTTTTCGAGATCAACAACTTTCATTTTGTTAGTTTCTTCATCCGAGGTCATTTAGGACCGGTCGGCCAGTGGGCGGCCGACAGGCCTATTTGCCCGATATGGCCCACAAGATGATTTCAAATCAAAAAGCCGTCAACTACAAAGTTTCATAATTTTTTATGATCTACAACTTTTATTTCGGTAGTTTCTCCATCCGAGGTCATTTAGGACGTGTCGGTCACCGACCGGCCTATTTGCCCGATGTAGCCCACAAGACGATTTCAAATCAAAAAGTTGTCATCTACGATGCCGCGGCATTTTTCGCGCGAAAATCACGCGCTTTGCGCTAGCGAGGATTTGAACTCGTATCCTCCCAAAGCGCGTAGCCTCCTCTACCATTGCACCTCATGCTCACATGTGTCGATAATGGATTTTGGTTCGCCACATATTATACTAAACTGAGCACAATTTGATTGTTTAACACCCTAAACGATTTCAAATGAAAAAGTTGTCAACTACAAAGTTTCATAACTTTTCGAGATCAACAACTTTCATTTTGGTAGTTTCTCCATCCGAGGTCATTTAGGACCTATCGGCCAATGTGCGGCCGACAGGACTATTTTACCGATATGGCACACAAGATTATTTCAAATCAAAAAGTTGTCAACTGCAAAGTTTCATAACTTTTCGAGATCTACAACTTTTATTTTGGTAGTTTCTCCGTTTGAGGTCATTTAGGACCTGTCGGCCAGTGGGCGGCCGAAAGGCCTATTTGCCCGATATGGCCCACAAGATGATTTCAAATCAAAAAGTCATCAACTACAAAGTTTCATAAATTTTTATGATCTACAACTTTCATTTTGGTAGTTTCTCCGTCTGAGGTCATTTAGGACGCGTCGGTCACCGACCAGCCTATTTGCCCGATGTGGCCCACATGACGATTTCAAATCAAAAAGTTGTCATCTACGATGTCGCGGCGTTTTTCGCGCGAAAATCACGCGCTTTTTTGACGGTCCTTAAGTACCAAATATAGTTATCAAATAAATAAAGAAAAGGATCCAAATGCAACCAACACCTAGACTTAGGGTTTTATCTGACAGAATTCCACGAGTTTTGGTGTTTGTCTATTTCTGCAGGGGGTTATCAGAAAATACGGAGGAAAGGCCCACACGTCGGGTTTACATAGAGATAATAACGTGTTCACCGATTTTCTATCATCTAGAAGACTCCAGAAGCCACGAGATCGAACGGGAGGCCGAACGGGCCTGGCGGCAGGGCGCCCGCCTTGCTCCCTAGGGCGCCCGCCCAGGCCTGAGACCCAATCAGGCTCCGTCTCGTGGATCATGCTCCACCGACCTAAGGGATCAAGGAAAACCGTGCGATTAATGTCGGTTTGATCCGACGGCCCACGTTCACTTGAGGGGGCTATATAAGCAAGACCCCTGGCCCCTGGAGGAGGCACTCCCTCATTCTCAATTCCTCAAACCCTAATCTCAGGAGGAGAGTCTCTGATCAAGCCCTAGAGCCACCACATCAACTAGATCTCTAGTATAGCATAACTACATAGGATTAGAACTAGAAGGAGTCAATCTTCGATTGGTTTCCGGATCTGTCAAGAGGATTCTTGGTAATTCCTTTACTGTTCTTCATTGTTCATCTTTGTTCTTCAATATTATGAATACAACTTTGTTCTATTTCAATATATTGATTATGACTATGCTCTACTTGATTATATTTGCGATTATATTGTTCTTAGTTTATCGTAGTTATACGCTTGGCTTAGTTAGATTGGAATTATATACATGTTTAGGATCGTATAGCGTTTATCCATCGGATCCATGGGTAAATGATAAATATCGTGTAGGCGTGGTGCTTAGACCATATTTATCTGCGATTGCACCTTATATGCCGGATCGTGGGGTGGTCCGCGATGGTGACAGCTTCGTTGGTTCTTATATAGTCCCCCTCCCATGTGTAAGGCAGGCAGAGCAACATTATTACGGGGGAGTGATTGCTATGTTTCTCATCTTCCTTGATAATATCACTATGCATGGGCGTAGTCCTTTCTCGCAATGATTGCCAAGTGTACTTGCACTAACTATGATATGCTAGACTTTATAGTTAAGAATAACTTAGGAAATATCCTTGTAGTTCGTCCTAATACCATGCTAATGACTTGCTAGAATATCTGTTGAGGTGCTTATCATTATTATATGTGGCTAGCTGATCAGATTAATTATCTTTGTCACCATTCATACTTTATCTATATTTTATGTGACACTTACCCCTGTATGCAAGAGATAGATGAATGCTCTCACTTATACATGCAATGATTGATACTCATTCCTATATTCCATTCCATAATCAACATTGATGTTAGTAATCCCTTTCCAGTGGTAAAAATATAAATAACGATACCTGGAATACTTCCCGGTTAAAATGCTACATCGGTATTAATTTGTGCGCTTGCAGATCTTATTTATTATATTTAGAAGAGCAGTTGCATATTTCAATACCGCGTCTCTCATGTCATGCTGGGGATGACAACTTGGCTTAAGTGGCATGAGGGATAGGTTCGGCATTTTTGGCGCCGTTATCAGAATTAGAAAACTAAGTCTACTTTTGGTAATGACGTTAAGAATGCCCAACAAGCATTTTTGGCGCCGCTGCCGGGGAAGGTTGATTTACTAAGAAGGAATGAATACGGAATTTGAGTCATCATTCGCATCATTAAGTGATTGAGATCATCAATTCTCCCATACAGATTTACCCCTGTATTTTTTTCCATTCTTATTGTTTTGCAGGGTGATGTATGAATAGAGGACATCTTCCAGAAAATTTTGTTGACAACCCCAAAGCATTAATCAGAGGGGCAAGAGCCAAGCTCAAGAAGTCAACACTTCGACGCAACACTTCATCCAATCCAGAAGACCGCCAAAGTTTCATCCGGAATTTGTCAACAGAGTTCGCAGCCATGGCGAACAAGACGATCCGCGAGTTCTCAGCTCCCACTACGGACAACATCCGCACTGGACCTGCCGCGGCCATCGACAAGAACTTTGAGCTCAAGCCAGGGCTCATCAACATGGTACAAGCCAACCAGTTTTGTGGGAAGCCGCACGAAGATGCAAGTGCTCATCTCCAACACTTCCTGGAGATTTGCAGCACATTCACTTTATTAGATGTTCCCAGAGACGCCATACTACTTCGCCTTTTCCCATTCTCACTATTGGGGAGAGCGAAGCAGTGGTTCTACGCGACGAAGGATAAGAACACTACGTGGGCACTCTGCTCTATGAACTTTCTGGCTAAGTTCTTTCCCATGGGCAAGACCAATGCTCTCCGTGGGAAGATTACAAGTTTTCAGCAACAACATGATGAATCCGTTCCAGAAGCATGGGAGCGCTTTCAAGATTACATCCTAGAATGTCCCCATCATGGAATGGAGAGCTGGCTACTTATGCAGACTTTCTATCATGGGCTCATCACTAGTGCTCGTGAGACCATAGATGCTGCAGCTGGAGGCGCATTTCTATCACTCACCATACCACAAGCTACAGCCCTTGTGGAGAAGATGGCGTCCAACCAAGGTTGGAACGAAGAGAGGATCCAAACACGCAAGAAGGGTGGAGGTATGCACCAGCTCAAGGAGGTAGACATGCTGTCTGCAAAGTTAGACCTACTCATGAAAAAGCTCGATGACAAAGCTGGAGACAAAAGAGAAGTCATGAACGTCTATGACTCTCACATGACTTGTGAGGAATGTGGAGATACTGGACACTCAGGCAATCACTGCCCTGAGATGCTTGAGGATGCAAGGTACATCAACAACAACAACAACTACAACCGTCCTCAACAAAATCAAGGTTGGAATCAACAGAGGCCTAACTACTCAGGTAACTACTCAGGTAATTATCAAGGCAATAACTCTTACAACAACAATAATAATTTTCCACCCTTGAGAGAGTTAGTGTCTAATCAAGGAAAGCTAATGGATAACTTGTCTAAGAAATTGGCATCCAATGATAAAATACTAGAAAACATAAATAATAGAATGGATAATTTCTCTACTGCCATCAAAAACCAAATTAGCTTTAATAAAATGATTGAATCTCAGTTAAATCAAATAGCTGCTGCTGTTCCTGCTACTAACCCCGGTATACCATCACAACCGGAAGGATTAGAATCTGTAAATCTTGTAGACATGTTTGATGCAGGTAACTATTGGAGTAATCCCGCTGTCGGAGTACATAATGACCTTCTGCCAGTCAAGAGAGGCGATCCAGGACGCCCCGTCATCCCGATCTCCATCGGCATGGTGGACTTCCCAGAAGCACTCTGTGACTTTGGCTCCAGCGTCAACATTATGCCCAGGGTACTCTATGAAAAATTCTTTACATATCCTTTATCAGAAACAACTATGTGTTTGCAGCTTGCAGATCGGACACTAAGCTTTCCTAAAGGAATATTAAAGAACATGTGTGTCCGAGTTGGTACCTCGTACGCTCCAGCTGATTTCGTGGTGATAGAGACCGGGTCCGATGAGAGGTCACCAGTTATTCTAGGAAGGCCATTCCTGAACACCTCGGGAGCTGTCATCTACGCCAGCGCTGCGAAGATCAACTTCAACATCAAGGGGAGGAGGAGACGTTTTCCTTCAAGAACAAGATTACACAAATCCCAGAGCAACCCCAACATGAACCAAGGAAGAGGACCAACAGGAGGATCAAGCAGAACAAGAACAACCAAGGATGGACCGAATCAGCTAAGATGGTCACTGCAGTTCAAGGAGGTCAAGACCGACGACCCAAGTCGCCGTTCCTAATCAAGAAGGACGACCCAGGTATGCCAAGCATTGAGTGCTCAATCAATGGATACTCCTTTCAGAAGGCGCTCTGCGACACTGGATTAGGCGTCAACATAATGGCCACAGTCACCTATCAGCTCTTGTATGGGACCATGCCCTTAAAACCAACATACACTCAGCTCCAGATGGCAGATCAGACATCCCGAAAGGTCGAAGGTATAGTAACTGATGTCCCTGTTAAAATTAACGATCATTTTGTCCATACAGACTTTCAGGTCATTGACATGGGAGACGACGAGTACGATCCACCCATCATCCTAGGAAGACCGTTCCTAGGCACCGTCAAAAGCAATCATCTACATTGGAACCGGAGAAGTCCATATGCATTTCCCCTCTGAGAAGGTACGCCGCTACTTTAATGACCCTAACTATATAGTTGAAGATTCTAAGCAGGTCAGGACAAGAAGAAGGCGATGTAACCGTAACCAAAGGAGGCAAACCATCAAGGACGTATGGGCAGACTATGAAGGAGAGGTCATAAGGCCCGAGGATACACAACAGGAGACCGAAGCACCAAGTCGGGTATGGAAAGCGAAGACAGTTACACAAGAAGAGGAGGCGCTGCCGGAACCACCGTCTACGCCACCCAAATCCCAGGACAACTAAGAAGAAAAGAAGTCCTGTTCAGAGGACTTAAAAACACCGAACGCCGTGCCAAGAGGTAAACTTGGTAGTTATCATTTTCCCTTTAATTATTGCTCAGTTAATCATGTTCATTCTGTCTAAAAAAATGTTAAAAACAGTAAGCCCCATGTGAGTATGCGAGTGGCATAAAACCCATAAGTACATTCACTGTGGTGGCATAAAAAAAATAATAATATATATTTTTTCTGTTCTATAAAAATGAAAATAAAAATAGAGAGTGACATTTATCAAGGAAGCTCAAACATGATAAAGGCTAGATATTTATGCTAACGCTTAATCAAGTTCCACGAAGCTTTGTTGTCTATTTGAGCTCCACAGAATTCAGGAAGACTAGCAGATGGAGGACATCCTAATCGCTGTCAGGGTGCTGCCGACATTCAAATACACCTCTGCACCTGCTAGCTACATCAGAAGAAATTACGTCAAGATCCAGCTTGGGGGAGAGCACCCCCATTTATCCCGATAAGTATTTTTATCTACATTTATACCTATGCTTTATTAAAATAAAAAGATGCATAATCATGAAAACCCAAATAAATATTTTGTGTTTATATATATTTGCTTAGTTTAATAAATAAATAAAGTAGCTATGCTAAACTGAATCTTGAAAATAAAACTCTAGCATGGATATGAATAGTTGCTCTGCCTAATTTTCAAATTTGTTTTCTCTCTAGTTTAGACATAACTGTTATAATTTAAAACTGGCTCTAAACCTGAACTAGTGGGAAGAGAACTTGATCTGAAGTCTAAGTTGTTAACGGATATGATATGGGAAGGTTGAGCTGCTGTTTATCTGTTCCTAGAGATGCTAGAATTCTGGAGAATTTTATCTTTGAAAATCTTTAAAATGTTGCATGATGAGTTCCTGTATGATGAGAGTTTAAATTCCTACCACAGCCATATATACATGCTTGTTAGAATAAGAGCCACACTTTTACTACTTACTGCTTATGGGCATTGAGTGTGGTCAAGCTGTGTAGACCCTTAGGAACTTGTCATGTGGTTAAAATCAAGATTCACTTGCACGTTCACTCATACATGCTGCTTCTACTCCGGAAGTACGCATCCACATACATCCACTCATTTCCATCTCCAGATTCACCCAAAATTATTCTACTCCTGACCCAGGAGAGAATAGCCAAAAACATTATCCCATTCCTGTTATTCCCTGTGAAGTTAATGCTCAAGTCATTTCTACTACCACTTGCTATATTTTCAAAAGAGGGAGATTGCTCTAAAAAAATAATATATAAAAACGAGGAAATAAAAAGGAGCAAGTGCTCGGAACCTCGAAGAAAGAAAAAGTGAGACGAGAGGTAAAAATGGACAAGTGTCCGACAGTAGAATTAGGGGTACAAGATACCCACCTGAGAGGAAAAAGAGAAAAAAAAATATAGAGCATCTCATTCCCCTCAAAAGTTTTAAAAAGCAAGAAAGGTATGTATTCCCTCAAAAAGAGCATTAGACTTTTGTTATCACCATTCACCACTCATTCACCACACATGCACATCTTGATTTGACTTATTGACTTGTTTTTCTGGATCCATGGTTTGACTATGCAATAAATGTTCTATGAGTATGTATACTGTATCTCCCACCTATGAGCTCCAGATATCAAAGCCTTATTAGAGTAGGGTGAGAGAGAAGGCAATGTCACTACGCCTTATACCATAAATACCACATACTTTGAGAGAGAAGGTATATACCATTACTGCCTTGGTAAGGATCCAGAAATACCACAAAAGAGAGACCCGAGAAAGTCATACAAGGAATCTCTGAGTTTTATTTGAAAAATTTGCAAAAACTCCAGAGCTATAGCTGATCAAGAATAAGAGACATCGCGTTTGACTAGACCGTTCTATCTTTTAACCACTCAAGATGCAGGTGACGGTTGCAAGCCCCATGGTGAAAGGTAAAATGAGTAAGTTTTAAGTCTTGACAGTTTACTCTAACTCAGGGATGAGACCTTATTTGAAAGCATATGTACCGTCAACGTTCAAAGGCGTTGCAGCAACTCCTGATCCATAATGAGTCTATCCTTGCTCAGGGACGAGCAAGAGGTAAGCTTGGGGTAGTTTGTTGACGGTCCTTAAGTACCAAATATAGTTATCAAATAAATAAAGAAAAGGATCCAAATGCAACCAACACCTAGACTTAGGGTTTTATCTGACAGAATTCCACGAGTTTTGGTGTTTGTCTATTTCTGCAGGGGGTTATCAGAAAATACGGAGGAAAGGCCCACACGTCGGGTTTACATAGAGATAATAACGTGTTCACCGATTTTCTATCATCTAGAAGACTCCAGAAGCCACGAGATCGAACGGGAGGCCGAACGGGCCCGGAGGCAGGGCGCCCGCCCTGCTCCCTAGGGCGCCCGCCCTGGCCTGAGACCCAATCAGGCTCCGTCTCGCGGATTATGCTCCACCGACCTAAGGGATCAAGGAAAACCGTGCGATTAATGTCGGTTTGATCCGACGACCCACGTTCACTTGAGGGGGCTATATAAGCAGGACCCCTGGCCCCTGGAGGAGGCACTCCCTCATTCTCAATTCCTCAAACCCTAATCTCAGGAGGAGAGTCTCTGATCAAGCCCTAGAGCCACCACATCAACTAGATCTCTAGTATAGCATAACTACATAGGATTAGAACTAGAAGGAGTCAATCTTCGATTGGTTTCCGGATCTGTCAAGAGGATTCTTGGTAATTTCTTTACTGTTCTTCATTGTTCATCTTTGTTCTTCAATATTATGAATACAACTTTGTTCTATTTCAATATATTTATTATGACTATGCTCTACTTGATTATATTTGCGATTATATTGTTCTTAGTTTATCGTAGTTATACGCTTGGCTTAGTTAGATTGGAATTATATACATGTTTAGGATCGTATAGCGTTTATCCGTCGGATCCATGGGTAAATGATAAATATCGTGTAGGCGTGGTGCTTAGACCATATTTATCTGCGATTGCACCTTATATGTCGGATCGTGGGGTGGTCCGCGATGGTGACAGCTTCGTTGGTTCTTATATAGTCCCCCTCCCGTGTGTAAGGCAGGCAGAGCAACATTATTACGGGGGAGTGATTGCTATGTTTCTCATCTTCCTTGATAATATCACTATGCATGGGCGTAGTCCTTTCTCGCAATGATTGCCAAGTGTACTTGCACTAACTATGATATGCTAGACTTTATAGTTAAGAATAACTTAGGAAATATCCTTGTAGTTCGTCCTAATACCATGCTAATGACTTGCTAGAATATCTGTTGAGGTGCTTATCATTATTATATGTGGCTAGCTGATCAGATTAATTATCTTTGTCACCATTCATACTTTATCTATATTTTATGTGACACTTACCCCTGTATGCAAGAGATAGATGAATGCTCTCACTTATACATGCAATGATTGATACTCATTCCTATATTCCATTCCATAATCAACATTGATGTTAGTAATCCCTTTCCAGTGGTAAAAATATAAATAACGATACCTGGAATACTTCCCGGTTAAAATGCTACATCGGTATTAATCTGTGCGCTTGCAGATCTTATTTATTATATTTAGAAGAGCAGTTGCATATTTCAATACCGCGTCTCTCATGTCATGCTGGGGATGACAACTTGGCTTAAGTGGCATGAGGGATAGGTTCGGCATTTTTGGCGCCGTTATCAGAATTAGAAAACTAAGTCTACTTTTGGTAATGACGTTAAGAATGCCCAACACGCTTTGCGCCAGCAAGGATTCGAACCCGCGTCCTCCCAATGTGCGTAGCCTCCTCTACCACTGCACCTTGTGCTCACATGTGCCGATAATGGATTTTGGTTCCCCACATATTATACTAAACTGAGCATAATTTGATTGTTTAACACCCTAAACGATTTCAAATGAAAAAGTTGTCAACTGCAAAGTTTCATAACTTTTCGAGATCAACAACTTTCATTTTGTTAGTTTCTTCATCCGAGGTCATTTAGGACCGGTCGGCCAGTGGGCGGCCGACAGGCCTATTTGCCCGATATGGCCCACAAGATGATTTCAAATCAAAAAGTCTTCAACTACAAAGTTTCATAATTTTTTATGATCTACAACTTTCATTTCGGTAGTTTCTCCATCCGAGGTCATTTAGGACATGTCGGTCACCGACCGGCCTATTTGCCCGATGTAGCCCACAAGACGATTTCAAATCAAAAAGTTGTCATCTACGATGCCGTGGCATTTTTCGCGCGAAAATCACGCGCTTTGCGCTAGCGAGGATTTGAACCCGTATCCTCCCAAAGCGCGTAGCCTCCTCTACCATTGCACCTCATGCTCACATGTGTCGATAATGGATTTTGGTTCGCCACATATTATACTAAACTGAGCACAATTTGATTGTTTAACACCCTAAACGATTTCAAATGAAAAAGTTGTCAACTACAAAGTTTCATAACTTTTCGAGATCAACAACTTTCATTTTGGTAGTTTCTCCATCCGAGGTCATTTAGGACCTATCGGCCAATGTGCGGCTGACAGGACTATTTTACCGATATGGCATACAAGATTATTTCAAATCAAAAATTTGTCAACTGCAAAGTTTCATAACTTTTCGAGATCTACAACTTTTATTTTGGTAGTTTCTCCGTTTGAGGTCATTTAGGACCTGTCGGCCAGTGGGCAGCTGACAGGCCTATTTTCCCGATATGGCCCACAAGATGATTTCAAATCAAAAAGTCGTCAACTACAAAGTTTCATAAATTTTTATGATCTACAACTTTCATTTTGGTAGTTTCTTCGACCGATGTCATTTAGGACTTGTCGGTCACCGACCGGCCTATTTGCCTGATGTAGCCCACATGACGATTTCAAATCAAAAAGTTGTCATCTACGATATCGCGGCATTTTTCGCGCGAGAATCACACGCTTTGCGCCAGCGAGGATTCGAATCCGTGTCCTCCCAACGCGCGTAGCCTCCTCTACCACTGCACCTTGTGCTCACATGTGCCGATAATGGATTTTGGTTCCCCACATATTATACTAAACTGAGCATAATTTGATTCTTTAACACCCTAAACGATTTCAAATGAAAAAGTTGTCGACTGCAAAGTTTCAAAACATTTCGAGATCAACAACATTCATTTTGGTAGTTTCTCCATCCGATGTCGTTTAGAACTGGCCGCTGACAGGCCTATTTGCCCGATATGGCCCACAAGATGATTTCAAATCAAAAAGTTGTCAACTGCAAAGTTTAATAACTTTTCGAGATCTACAACTTTCATTTTGGTAGTTTGTCCGTCCGAGGTCATTTAGAACCTATCGGCCAGTGGGCGGCCGACAGGCCTATTTGCCCGATATGGCCCACAAGATGATTTCAAATAAAAAAGTTGTCAACTGCAAAGTTTCATAACTTTGCGAGATCTACAACTTTCATTTTGGTAGTTTGTCCGTCCGAGGTCATTTAGGACCTGTCAGCCACTGGGCGGCCGACAGGCCTATTTGCCCGATATGGCCCACAAGATGATTCCAAATCAAAAAGTCGTCAACTACAAAGTTTTATAATTTTTTATGATCTACAACTTTCATTTTGGTAGTTTCTCCACCCGAGGTCATTTAGGACGTGTCAGTCACCGACCGGCCTATTTGCCCGATGTGGCCCACAAGACGATTTCAAATCAAAAGTTCTCATCTACGATGTTGCGGCATTTTTCGCACGAAAATCACCCGCTTTGCGCCAGCGAGGATTTGAACCCACGTCCTCCCAACGCGCGTAGCCTCCTCTACCACTGCACCTCGTGCTCACATGTGCCGATAATGGATTTTGGTTCCCCACATATTATACTAAACTGAGCATAATTTGATTGTTTAACAGCCTAAACGATTTCAAATGAAAAAGTTGTCAACTACAAAGTGTCATAACTTTTCAAGATCAACAACTTTCATTTTGGTAGTTTCTCCATCCGAGGTCATTTAGGACCTGTCGGCCGGTGGGAGGCCGACAGGCCTATTTGCCCGATATGGCCCAAAAGATGATTCCAAATCAAAAAGTTGTCAACTGCAAAGTTTCATAACTTTTCGAGATCTACAACTTTCATTTTGGTAGTTTCTCCGTCTGTGGTCATTTAGGACCTATCGGCCTGTGGGCGGCCGACAGGCCTATTTGCCCGATATGGCCCACAAGATGATTTCAAATCAAAAAGTCGTAAACTACAAAGTTTCATAATTTTTTATGATCTACAACTTTGATTTCGGTAGTTTCTCCATCTGAGTTCATTTAGGACGTGTCGGTCACCGACCGACCTATTTGCCCGATGTGGCCCACATGACGATTTCAAATCAAAAACTTGTCATCTACGATGTCGGGGCATTTTTTGCGCGAAAATCACGCACTTTGCGCCAGCGAGGATTCGAACTCGTGTCCTCCCAACGCGCGTAGCCTCCTCTACCACTCCACCTCGTGCTCACATGTGCCGATAATGGATTTTGGTTCCCCACATATTATACTAAACTGAGCATAATTTGATTGTTTAACACCCTAAACGATTTCAACTGAAAAAGTTGTCAACTGCAAAGTTTCATAACTTTTTGAGATCAACAACATTCATTTTGATAGTTTCTCCATCTGAGGTCGTTTAGAACCGGCCGCTGACAGATCTATTTGCCCGATATGGCCCACAAGATGATTTCAAATCAAAAAGTTGTCAACTGCAAAGTTTCATAACTTTTCGAGATCTACAACTTTCATATTGGTAGTTTGTCCGTCCGAGGTCATTTAGGACCTATCGGCCAGTGGGCGGCCGACAGGCCTATTTGCCCTATATGGCCCACAAGATGATTTGAAATCAAAAAGTTGTCAACTGCTAAGTTTCATAACTTTTTGAGATCTACAACTTTCATTTTGGTAGTTTCTCCCTCTGAGGTCATTTAGGACCTGTCGGCCAGTGGGCGGCCGACAGGCCTATTTGCCCGATATGGCCCACAAGATGATTTCAAATCAAAAAGTCGTCAACTACAAAGTTTCATAAATGTTTATGATCTACAACTTTCATTTTGATAGTTTCTCCAACCGAGGTCATTTAGGACGTGTCGGTCACCGACCGGCCTATTTGCCCGATGTGGCCCACATGCCGATTTCAAATCAAAAAGTTGTCATCTACGTTGTCGCGGCATTTTTCGCACGAGAATCACACGCTTGGCGCCAGCGAGGATTCGAACCCGCGTCCTCCCAAAGCGCGTAACCTCCTCTACCACTTATTATACTAAACTGAGCATAATTTGATTGTTTAACACCCTAAACGATTTCAAATGAAAAAGTTGTCAACCTCAAAGTTTCATAACTTTCCGAGATCAACAACTTTCATTTGGGTAGTTTGTCCGTCCGACGTCATTTAGGACCTCTCGGCCAGTGGGCGACCGATAGGCCTATTTGCCCGATATGGCCCACAAGATGATTTCAAATCAAAAAGTCGTCAACTACATAGTTTCATAATTTTTTATGATCTACAACTTTCATTTTGGTAGTTTCTCCGTCCGATGTCATTTAGGACGTGTCGATCACCGACCGGCCTATTTGCCCGATGTGGCCCACATGACGATTTCAAATCAAAAAGTTGTCATCTACGATGTCGCGACGTTTTTCGCTCGAAAATCACGCGCTTTGCGCCAGCGAGGATTCGAACCCGCGTCCTCCCAACGCGCGTAGCCTCCTCTACCACTGCACCTCGTGCTCACATGTGTCGATAATGGATTTTGGTTCCCCACATATTATACTAAACTGAGCATAATTTGATTGTTTAACACCCTAAACGATTTCAAATGAAAAAGTTGTCAACTGCAAAGTTTCATAACTTTTCGAGATCAACAACTTTCATTTTGGTAGTTTCTCCATCTGACGTCATTTAGGACCTGTCGGCCAGTGGGCGGCCGACAGACCTATTTGCCCGATATGGCCCACAAGATGATTTCAAATCAAAAAGTCGTCAACTACAAAGTTTCATAGTTTTTTATGATCTACAACTTTCATTTCGGTAGTTTCTCCATCCCAGGTCATTTAGGACGTGTCGGTCACCGACCGGCCTATTTGCCCGATGTGACCCACAAGACGATTTCAAATCAAAAAGTTGTCATCTACGATGCCGCGGCATTTTTCGCGCGAAAATCACGCGCTTTGCGCCAGCGAGGATTCGAACCCGCGTCCTCCCAAAGCGCGTAACCTCCTCTACCACTTATTATACTAAACTGAGCATAATTTGATTGTTTAACACCCTAAACGATTTCAAATGAAAAAGTTGTCAACCGCAAAGTTTCATAACTTTCCGAGATCAACAACTTTCATTTGGGTAGTTTGTCCGTCCGACGTCATTTAGGACCTCTCGGCCGAGGTCATTTAGGACCTGTCGGCCAGTGGGCGGCCGAAAGGCCTATTTGCCCGATATGGCCCACAAGATGATTTCAAATCAAAAAGTCATCAACTACAAAGTTTCATAAATTTTTATGATCTACAACTTTCATTTTGATAGTTTCTCCAACCGAGGTCATTTAGGAGGTGTCGGTCACCGACCGGCCTATTTGCCCGATGTGGCCCACATGCCGTTTTCAAATCAAAAAGTTGTCATCTACGTTGTCGCGGTATTTTTCGCGCGAGAATCACACGCTTGGCGCCAGCGAGGATTCGAACCCGCGTCCTCCCAAAGCGCGTAACCTCCTCTACCACTTATTATACTAAACTGAGCATAATTTGATTGTTTAACACCCTAAACGATTTCAAATGAAAAAGTTGTCAACCGCAAAGTTTCATAACTTTCCGAGATCAACAACTTTCATTTGGGTAGTTTGTCCGTCCGACGTCATTTAGGACCTCTCGGCCAGTGGGCGGCCGACAGGCCTATTTGCCCGATATGGCCCACAAGATGATTTCAAATCAAAAAGTCGTCAACTACATAGTTTCATAATTTTTTATGATCTACAACTTTCATTTTGGTAGTTTCTTCGTCCGAGGTCATTTAGGACGTGTCGATCACCGACCGGCCTATTTGCCCGATGTGGCCCACATGACGATTTCAAATCAAAAAGTTGTCATCTACGATGTCGCGACGTTTTTCGCTCGAAAATCACGCGCTTTGCGCCAGCGAGGATTCGAACCCGTGTCCTCCCAACGCGCGTAGCCTCCTCTACCACTGCACCTCGTGCTCACATGTGTCGATAATGGATTTTGGTTCCCCACATATTATACTAAACTGAGCATAATTTGATTGTTTAACACCCTAAACGATTTCAAATGAAAAAGTTGTCAACTGCAAAGTTTCATAACTTTTCGAGATCAACAACTTTCATTTTGGTAGTTTCTCCATCTGACGTCATTTAGGACCTGTCGGCCAGTGGGCGGCCGACAGGCCTATATGCCCGATATGGCCCACAAGATGATTTCAAATCAAAAAGTCGTCAACTACAAAGTTTCATAGTTTTTTATGATCTACAACTTTCATTTCGGTAGTTTCTCCATCCCAGGTCATTTAGGACGTGTCGGTCACCGACCGGCCTATTTGCCCGATGTGACCCACAAGACGATTTCAAATCAAAAAGTTGTCATCTACGATGCCGCGGCATTTTTCGCGCGAAAATCACGCGCTTTGCGCCAGCGAGGATTCGAACCCGCGCCCTCCCAAAGCGCGTAACCTCCTCTACCACTTATTATACTAAACTGAGCATAATTTGATTGTTTAACACCCTAAACGATTTCAAATGAAAAAGTTGTCAACCGCAAAGTTTCATAACTTTCCGAGATCAACAACTTTCATTTGGGTAGTTTGTCCGTCCGACGTCATTTAGGACCTCTCGGCCGAGGTCATTTAGGACCTGTCGGCCAGTGGGCGGCCGAAAGGCCTATTTGCCCGATATGGCCCACAAGATGATTTCAAATCAAAAAGTCATCAATTACAAAGTTCCATAAATTTTTACAATCTACAACTTTCATTTTGGTAGTTTATCCATCCGAGGTCATTTAGGACGTGTCGGTCACCGACCGGCCTATTTGCCCGATGTGGCCCACATGATGATTTCAAATCAAAAAGTTGTCATCTACGATGTTGCAGCATTTTTCGCCCGAAAATCACCCGCTTTGCGCCAGCGAGGATTTGAACCCACGTCCTCCCAACGCGCGTTGCCTCCTCTACCACTGCACCTCGTGCTCACATGTGCCGATAGTGGATTTTAGTTCCCCACATATTATACTAAACTGAGCATAATTTGATTGTTTAACACCCTAAACGATTTCAAATGAAAAAGTTGTCAACTGCAAAGTTTCATAACTTTTCGAGATCAACAACTTTCATTTTGGTAGTTTCTCCATCTGAGGTCATTTAGGACCCATCGGCCGGTGGGCGGCCGGTAGGCCTATTTGCCCGATATGGCCCACAACATGATTTCAAATCAAAAAGTCGTCAACTACAAAGTTTCATAAATGTTTATGATCTGCAACTTTCTTTTTGCTAGTTTCTCTGTCCGAGGTCATTTAGGACCTGTCGGCCAGTGGGCGGCCGAAAGGCCTATTTGCCCGATATGGCCCACACGATGATTTCAAATCAAAAAGTCATCAACTACAAAGTTTCATAAATTTTTATGATCTACAACTTTCATTTTGATAGTTTCTCCAACCGAGGTCATTTAGGAGGTGTCGGTCACCGACCGGCCTATTTGCCCGATGTGGCCCACATGCCGATTTCAAATCAAAAAGTTGTCATCTACGTTGTCGCGGCATTTTTCGCGCGAGAATCACACGCTTGGCGCCAGCGAGGATTCGAACCCGCGTCCTCCCAAAGCGCGTAACCTCCTCTACCACTTATTATACTAAACTAAGCATAATTTGATTGTTTAACACCCTAAACGATTTCAAATGAAAAAGTTGTCAACCGCAAAGTTTCATAACTTTCCGAGATCAACAACTTTCATTTGGGTAGTTTGTCCGTCCGACGTCATTTAGGACCTCTCGGCCGAGGTCATTCAGGACCTGTCGGCCAGTGGGCGGCCGAAAGGCCTATTTGCCCGATATGGCCCACAAGATGATTTCAAATCAAAAAGTCATCAACTACAAAGTTTCATAAATTTTTATGATCTACAACTTTCATTTTGATAGTTTCTCCAACCGAGGTCATTTAGGAGGTGTCGGTCACCGACCGGCCTATTTGCCCGATGTGGCCCACATGCCGTTTTCAAATCAAAAAGTTGTCATCTACGTTGTCGCGGCATTTTTCGCGCGAGAATCACACGCTTGGCGCCAGCGAGGATTCGAACCCGCGTCCTCCCAAAGCGCGTAACCTCCTCTACCACTTATTATACTAAACTGAGCATAATTTGATTGTTTAACACCCTAAACGATTTCAAATGAAAAAGTTGTCAACCGCAAAGTTTCATAACTTTCCGAGATCAACAACTTTCATTTGGGTAGTTTGTCCGTCCGACGTCATTTAGGACCTCTCGGCCAGTGGGCGGCCGACAGGCCTATTTGCCCGATATGGCCCACAAGATGATTTCAAATCAAAAAGTCGTCAACTACATAGTTTCATAATTTTTTATGATCTACAACTTTCATTTTGGTAGTTTCTCCGTCCGAGGTCATTTAGGACGTGTCGATCACCGACCGGCCTATTTGCCCGATGTGGCCCACATGACGATTTCAAATCAAAAAGTTGTCATCTACGATGTCGCGACGTTTTTCGCTCGAAAATCACGCGCTTTGCGCCAGCGAGGATTCGAACCCGCGTCCTCCCAACGCGCGTAGCCTCCTCTACCACTGCACCTCGTGCTCACATGTGTCGATAATGGATTTTGGTTCCCCACATATTATACTAAACTGAGCATAATTTGATTGTTTAACACCCTAAACGATTTCAAATGAAAAAGTTGTCAACTGCAAAGTTTCATAACTTTTCGAGATCAACAACTTTCATTTTGGTAGTTTCTCCATCTGACGTCATTTAGGACCTGTCGGCCAGTGGGCGGCCGACAGGCCTATTTGCCCGATATGGCCCACAAGATGATTTCAAATCAAAAAGTCGTCAACTACAAAGTTTCATAGTTTTTTATGATCTACAACTTTCATTTCGGTAGTTTCTCCATCCCAGGTCATTTAGGACGTGTCGGTCACCGACCGGCCTATTTGCCCGATGTGACCCACAAGACGATTTCAAATCAAAAAGTTGTCATCTACGATGCCGCGGCATTTTTCACGCGAAAATCATGCGCTTTGCGCCAGCGAGGATTCGAACCCGCGTCCTCCCAACGCGCGTAGCCTCCTCTACCACTGCACCTCGTGCTCACATGTGCCGATAATGGATTTTGGTTCCCCACATATTATACTATACTGAGCATAATTTGATTGTTTAACACCCTAAATGATTTCAAATGAAAAAGTTGTCAACTGCAAAGTTTCATAACTTTTCGAGATCAACAACTATCATTTTTGTAGTTTCTCCATCCGAGGTCATTTAGGACCTGTCGGCCGTTGGGCGGCCGACAGGCCTATTTGCCCGATATGGCCCACAAGATGATATGAAATCAAAAAGTTGTCAACTGCAAAGTTTCATAACTTTTTGAGATCTACAACTTTCATTTTGGTAGTTTCTCCCTCTGAGGTCATTTAGGACCTCTCGGCCGAGGTCATTTAGGACCTGTCGGCCAGTGGGCGGCCGAAAGGCCTATTTGCCCGATATGGCCCACAAGACGATTTGAAATCAAAAAGTTGTCAACTGCAAAGTTTCATAACTTTTTGAGATCTACAACTTTCATTTTGGTAGTTTCTCCCTCTGAGGTCATTTAGGACCTGTCGGCCAGTGGGCGGCCGACAGGCCTATTCGCCCGATATGGCCCGCAAGATGATTTCAAATCAAAAAGTTGTCATCTACGATGTCGCGGCGTTTTTCACGCGAAAATCATGCGCTTTGCGCCAGCGAGGATTCGAACCTGCGTCCTCCCAACGCGCGAAGCCTCCTCTACCACTGCACCTCATGCTCACATGTGTCGATAATGGATTTTGGTTCCCCACATATTATACTAAACTGAGCATAATTTGATTGTTTAACAGCCTAAACGATTTCAAATGAAAAAGTTGTCAACTACAAAGTGTCATAACTTTTCAAGATCAACAACTTTCATTTTGGTAGTTTCTCCATCCGAGGTCATTTAGGACCTATCGGCCGGTGGGCGGCCGACAGGCCTATTTGCCCGATATGGCCCAAATGATGATTCCAAATCAAAAAGTTGTCAACTGCAAAGTTTCATAACTTTTCGAGATCTACAACTTTCATTTTGGTACTTCCTCCGTCTGTGGTCATTTAGGACCTATCGGCCTGTGGGCGGCCGACAGGCCTATTTGCCCGATATGGCCCACAAGATGATTTCAAATCAAAAAGTCGTAAACTACAAAGTTTCATAATTTTTTATGATCTACAACTTTGATTTCGGTAGTTTCTCTGTCCGAGTTCATTTAGGACGTGTCAGTCACCGACCGACCTATTTGCCCGATGTGGCCCATATGACGATTTCAAATCAAAAAGTTGTCGTCAACGATGTCGCGGCGTTTTTCGCGCGAAAATCATGCGCTTTGCGTCAGCGAGGATTCGAACCCGCGTCGTCCCAACGCGCGTAGCCTCCTCTACCACTGCACCTCGTGCTCACATGTGCCGATAGTGGATTTTGGTTCCCCACATATTATACTAAACTGAGCATAATTTGATTGTTTAACACCCTAAACGATTTCAAATGAAAAAGTTGTCAACTGCAAAGTTTCATAACTTTTTGAGATCAACAACATTCATTTTGATAGTTTCTCCATCTGAGGTCATTTAGAACCGGCCGCTGACAGATCTATTTGCCCGATATGGCCCACAAGATGATTTCAAATCAAAAAGTTGTCAACTGCAAAGTTTCATAACTTTTCGAGATCTACAACTTTCATATTGGTAGTTTGTCCGTCCGAGGTCATTTAGGACCTATCGGCCAGTGGGCTGCCGACAGGCCTATTTGCCTGATATGGCCCACAAGATGATTTGAAATCAAAAAGTTGTCAACTGCAAAGTTTGATAACTTTTTGAGATCTACAACTTTCATTTTGGTAGTTTCTCCCTCTGAGGTCATTTAGGACCTGTCGGCCAGTGGGCGGCCGACAGGCCTATTTGCCCGATATGGCCCACAAGATGATTTCAAATCAAAAAGTCGTCAATTACAAAGTTTCATAAATTTTTACAATCTACAACTTTCATTTTGGTAGTTTATCCATCCGAGGTCATTTAGGACGTGTCGGTCACCGACCGGCCTATTTGCCCGATGTGGCCCACATGACGATTTCAAATCAAAAAGTTGTCATCTACGATGTTGCAGCATTTTTCGCACGAAAATCACCCGCTTTGCGCCAGCGAGGATTTGAACCCACGTCCTCCCAACGCGCGTTGCCTCCTCTACCACTGCACCTCGTGCTCACATGTGCCGATAGTGGATTTTGGTTCCCCACATATTATACTAAACTGAGCATAATTTGATTGTTTAACACCCTAAACGATTTCAAATGAAAAAGTTGTCAACTGCAAAGTTTCATAACTTTTCGAGATCAACAACTTTCATTTTGGTAGTTTCTCCATCTGAGGTCATTTAGGACCTATCGGCCGGTGGGCGGCCGGTAGGCCTATTTGCCCGATATGGCCCACAACATGATTTCAAATCAAAAAGTCGTCAACTACAAAGTTTCATAAATGTTTATGATCTGCAACTTTCTTTTTGCTAGTTTCTCTGTCCGAGGTCATTTAGGACCTGTCGGCCAGTGGGCGGCCGAAAGGCCTATTTGCCCGATATGGCCCACAAGATGATTTCAAATCAAAAAGTCATCAACTACAAAGTTTCATAAATTTTTATGATCTACAACTTTCATTTTGATAGTTTCTCCAACCGAGGTCATTTAGGAGGTGTCGGTCACCGACCGGCCTATTTGCCCGATGTGGCCCACATGCCGATTTCAAATCAAAAAGTTGTCATCTACGTTGTCGCGGCATTTTTCGCGCGAGAATCACACGCTTGGCGCCAGCGAGGATTCGAACCCGCGTCCTCCCAAAGCGCGTAACCTCCTCTACCACTTATTATACTAAACTGAGCATAATTTGATTGTTTAACACCCTAAACGATTTCAAATAAAAAAGTTGTCAACCGCAAAGTTTCATAACTTTTCGAGATCAACAACTTTCATTTGGGTAGTTTGTCCGTCCGACGTCATTTAGGACCTCTCGGCCAGTGGGCGGCCGACAGGCCTATTTGCCCGATATGGCCCACAAGATGATTTCAAATCAAAAAGTCGTCAACTACATAGTTTCATAATTTTTTATGATCTACAACTTTCATTTTGGTAGTTTCTCCGTCCGAGGTCATTTAGGACGTGTCGATCACCGACCGGCCTATTTGCCCGATGTGGCCCACATGACGATTTCAAATCAAAAAGTTGTCATCTACGATGTCGTGACGTTTTTCGCTCGAAAATCACGCGCTTTGCGCCAGCGAGGATTCGAACCCGCGTCCTCCCAACGCGCGTAGCCTCCTCTACCACTGCACCTCGTGCTCACATGTGTCGATAATGGATTTTGGTTCCCCACATATTATACTAAACTAAGCATAATTTGATTGTTTAACACCCTAAACGATTTCAAATGAAAAAGTTGTCAACTGCAAAGTTTCATAACTTTTCGAGATCTACAACTTTCATTTTGGTAGTTTCTCCGTCTGAGGTCGTTTAGAACCGGCCGCTGACAGGCCTATTTGACCGATATGGCCCACAAGATGATTTCAAATCAAAAAGTTGTCAACTGCAAAGTTTCATAACTTTTCGAGATCTACAACTTTCATTTTGGTAGTTTGTCCGTCCGAGGTCATTTAGGACCTATCGGCCAGTGGGCGGCCGACAGGCCTATTTGCCCGATATGGCCCACAAGATGATTTGAAATCAAAAAGTTGTCAACTGCAAAGTTTCATAACTTTTTGAGATCTACAACTTTTATTTTGGTAGTTTCTCCCTCTGAGGTCATTTAGGACCTGTCGGCCAGTGGGCGGCCGACAGGCCTATTTGCCCGATATGGCCCACAAGATGATTTCAAATCAAAAAGTCGTCAACTACAAAGTTTCATAAATTTTTATGACCTACAACTTTCATTTTGGTAGTTTCTCCGTCCGAGGTCATTTAGGATGTGTCGGTCACCGACCGGCCTATTTGCCTGATGTGGCCCACATGACGATTTCAAATCAAAAAGTTGTCATCTACGATGTTGCGGCATTTTTCGCATGAAAATCACCCGCTTTGCGCCAGCGAGGATTTGAACCCACGTCCTCCCAACGCGTGTAGCCTCCTCTACCACTGCACCTCGTGCTCACATGTGCCGATAATGGATTTTGGTTCCCCACATATTATACTAAACTGTTTATAATTTGATTGTTTAACACACTAAACGATTTCAAATGAAAAAGTTGTCAACTGCAAAGTTTCATAACTTTCCGAGATCAACAACTGTCATTTTGGGTAGTTTGTCCGTCCGAGGTCATTTAGGACCTCTCGGCCAGTGGGCGGCCGACATGCCTATTTGCCCGATATGGCCCACAAGATGGTTTCAAATCAAAAAGTCGTCAACTACATAGTTTCATAATTTTTTATGATCTACAACTTTCATTTTGGTAGTTTCTCTGTCCGAGGTCATTTAGGACGTGTCGGTCACCGACCGGCCTATTTGCCCGATGTGGCCCACATGACGATTTCAAATCAAAAAGTTGTCATCTACGATGTCGCGACGTTTTTCGCTCGAAAATCACGCGCTTTGCGCCAGCGAGGATTCGAACCCGCGTCCTCCCAACGCGCGTAGCCTCCCCTACCACTGCACCTCGTGCTCACATGTGTCGATAATGGATTTTGGTTCCCCAGATATTATACTAAACTGAGCATAATTTGATTGTTTAACGGCCTAAACGATTTCAAATGAAAAAGTTGTCAACTGCAAATTTTCATAACTTTTCGAGATCAACAACTTTTATTTTGATAGTTTCTCCATCCGAGGTCATTTAGGACCTGTCGGCCGGTGGGCGGCCGACAGGCCTATTTGCCCGATATGTCCCACAAGATGATTTCAAATCAAACAGTTGTCAACTGCAAAGTTTCATAACTTTTCGAGATCTACAACTTTCATTTTGGTCGTTTCTCCGTCTGACGTCATTTAGGACCTGTCGTCCAGTGGGCGGCCGATCGGCCTATTTGCCCGATATGGCCCACAAGATGATTTCAAATCAAAAAGTCGTCAACTACAAAGTTTCATAATTTTTTATGATCTACAACTTTAATTTTGGCAGTTTCTCCATCCGAGGTCATTTAGGACGTGTCGGTCACCGACCGGCCTAGTTGCCCGATGTGGCCCACATGACGATTTCAAATCAAAACGTTGTCATCAACGATGTCGCGGCATTTTTCGCGCGAAAATCACGCGCTTTGCGCCAGCGAGGATTCGAACCCATGTCCTCCCAACGTGCGTAGCCTCCTCTACCACTGCACCTCGTGCTCACATGTGTCGATAATGGATTTTGGTTCCCCACATATTATACTAAACTGAGCATAATTTGAATGTTTAACACCCTAAACGATTTCAAATGAAAAAGTTGTCAACTGCAAAGTTTCATAACTTTTCGAGATCTACAACTTTCATTTTGGTAGTTTCTCCGTCTGTGGTCATTTAGGACCTATCGGCCTGTGGGCGGCCGACAGGCCTATTTGCCCGATATGGCCCACAAGATGATTTCAAATCAAAAAGTCGTAAACTACAAAGTTTCATAATTTTTTATGATCTACAACTTTCATTTTTTTAGTTTCTCCATCTGAGTTCATTTAGGACGTGTCGGTCACCGACCGGCCTATTTGCCCGATGTGGCCCACATGACGATTTCAAATCAAAAAGTTGTCATCTACGATGTCGGGGCATTTTTCGCGCGAAAATCACGCACTTTGCGCCAGCGAGGATTCAAACTCGTGTCCTCCCAACGCGCGTAGCCTCCTCTACCACTGCACCTCGTGCTCACATGTGCTGATAGTGGATTTTGGTTCCCCACATATTATACTAAACTGAGCATAATTTGATTGTTTAACACCCTAAACGATTTCAAATGAAAAAGTTGTCAACTGCAAAGTTTCATAACTTTTTGAGATCAACAACATTCATTTTGATAGTTTCTCCATCTGAGGTCGTTTAGAACCGGCCGCTGACAGATCTATTTGCCCGATATGGCCCACAAGATGATTTCAAATCAAAAAGTTGTCAACTGCAAAGTTTCATAACTTTTCGAGATCTACAACTTTCATATTGGTAGTTTGTCCGTCCGAGGTCATTTAGGACCTATCGGCCAGTGGGCGGCCGACAGGCCTATTTGCCTGATATGGCCCACAAGATGATTTGAAATCAAAAAGTTGTCAACTGCAAAGTTTCATAACTTTTTGAGATCTACAACTTTCATTTTGGTAGTTTCTCCCTCTGAGGTCATTTAGGACCTGTCGGCCAGTGGGCGGCCGACAGGCCTATTTGCCCGATATGGCCCACAAGATGATTTCAAATCAAAAAGTTGTCAATTACAAAGTTTCATAAATTTTTACAATCTACAACTTTCATTTTGGTAGTTTATCCATCCGAGGTCATTTAGGACGTGTCGGTCACCGACCGGCCTATTTGCCCGATGTGGCCCACATGACGATTTCAAATCAAAAAGTTGTCATCTACGATGTTGCAGCATTTTTCGCACGAAAATCACCTGCTTTGCGCCAGCGAGGATTTGAACCCACGTCCTCCCAACGCGCGTTGCCTCCTCTACCACTGCACCTCGTGCTCACATGTGCTGATAGTGGATTTTGGTTCCCCACATATTATACTAAACTGAGCATAATTTGATTGTTTAACACCCTAAACGATTTCAAATAAAAAAGTTGTCAACCGCAAAGTTTCATAACTTTCCGAGATCAACAACTTTCATTTGGGTAGTTTGTCCGTCCGACGTCATTTAGGACCTCTCGGCCAGTGGGCGGCCGACAGGCCTATTTGCCCGATATGGCCCACAAGATGATTTCAAATCAAAAAGTCGTCAACTACATAGTTTCATAATTTTTTGTGATCTACAACTTTCATTTTGCTAGTTTCTCTGTCCGAGGTCATTTAGGACCTGTCGGCCAGTGGGCGGCCGAAAGGCCTATTTGCCCGATATGGCCCACAAGATGATTTCAAATCAAAAAGTCATCAACTACAAAGTTTCATAAATTTTTATGATCTACAACTTTCATTTTGATAGTTTCTCCAACCGAGGTCATTTAGGAGGTGTCGGTCACCGACCGGCCTATTTGCCCGATGTGGCCCACATGCCGATTTCAAATCAAAAAGTTGTCATCTACGTTGTCGCGGCATTTTTCGCGCGAGAATCACACGCTTGGCGCCAGCGAGGATTCGAACCCGCGTCCTCCCAAAGCGCGTAACCTCCTCTACCACTTATTATACTAAACTGAGCATAATTTGATTGTTTAACACCCTAAACGATTTCAAATAAAAAAGTTGTCAACCGCAAAGTTTCATAACTTTCCGAGATCAACAACTTTCATTTGGGTAGTTTGTCCGTCCGACGTCATTTAGGACCTCTCGGCCAGTGGGCGGCCGACAGGCCTATTTGCCCGATATGGCCCACAAGATGATTTCAAATCAAAAAGTCGTCAACTACATAGTTTCATAATTTTTTGTGATCTACAACTTTCATTTTGGTAGTTTCTCCGTCCGAGGTCATTTAGGACGTGTCGATCACCGACCGGCCTATTTGCCCGATGTGGCCCACATGACGATTTCAAATCAAAAAGTTGTCATCTACGATGTCGCGACGTTTTTCGCTCGAAAATCACGCGCTTTGCGCCAGCGAGGATTCGAACCCGCGTCCTCCCAACGCGCGTAGCCTCCTCTACCACTGCACCTGGTGCTCACATGTGTCGATAATGGATTTTGGTTCCCCACATATTATACTAAACTGAGCATAATTTGATTGTTTAACACCCTAAACGATTTCAAATGAAAAAGTTGTCAACTGCAAAGTTTCATAACTTTTCGAGATCTACAACTTTCATTTTGGTAGTTTCTCCGTCTGAGGTCGTTTAGAACCGGCCGCTGACAGGCCTATTTGACCGATATGGCCCACAAGATGATTTCAAATCAAAAAGTTGTCAACTGCAAAGTTTCATAACTTTTCGAGATCTACAACTTTCATTTTGGTAGTTTGTCCGTCCGAGGTCATTTAGGACCTATCGGCCAGTGGGCGGCCGACAGGCCTATTTGCCCGATATGGCCCACAAGATGATTTGAAATCAAAAAGTTGTCAACTGCAAAGTTTCATAACTTTTTGAGATCTACAACTTTTATTTTGGTAGTTTCTCCCTCTGAGGTCATTTAGGACCTGTCGGCCAGTGGGCGGCCGACAGGCCTATTTGCCCGATATGGCCCACAAGATGATTTCAAATCAAAAAGTCGTCAACTACAAAGTTTCATAAATTTTTATGACCTACAACTTTCATTTTGGTAGTTTCTCCGTCCGAGGTCATTTAGGATGTGTCGGTCACCGACCGGCCTATTTGCCTGATGTGGCCCACATGACGATTTCAAATCAAAAAGTTGTCATCTACGATGTTGCGGCATTTTTCGCATGAAAATCACCCGCTTTGCGCCAGCGAGGATTTGAACCCACGTCCTCCCAACGCGTGTAGCCTCCTCTACCACTGCACCTCGTGCTCACATGTGCCGATAATGGATTTTGGTTCCCCACATATTATACTAAACTGTTTATAATTTGATTGTTTAACACCCTAAACGATTTCAAATGAAAAAGTTGTCAACTGCAAAGTTTCATAACTTTCCGAGATCAACAACTGTCATTTTGGGTAGTTTGTCCGTCCGAGGTCATTTAGGACCTCTCGGCCAGTGGGCGGCCGACAGGCCTATTTGCCCGATATGGCCCACAAGATGGTTTCAAATCAAAAAGTCGTCAACTACATAGTTTCATAATTTTTTATGATCTACAACTTTCATTTTGGTAGTTTCTCCGTCCGAGGTCATTTAGGACGTGTCGGTCACCGACCGGCCTATTTGCCCGATGTGGCCCACATGACGATTTCAAATCAAAAAGTTGTCATCTACGATGTCGCGACGTTTTTCGCTCGAAAATCACGCGCTTTGCGCCAGCGAGGATTCGAACCCGCGTCCTCCCAACGCGCGTAGCCTCCCCTACCACTGCACCTCGTGCTCACATGTGCCGATAATGGATTTTGGTTCCCCAGATATTATACTAAACTGAGCATAATTTGATTGTTTAACGGCCTAAACGATTTCAAATGAAAAAGTTGTCAACTGCAAATTTTCATAACTTTTCGAGATCAACAACTTTCATTTTGATAGTTTCTCCATCCGAGGTCATTTAGGACCTGTCGACCGGTGGGCGGCCGACAGGCCTATTTGCCCGATATGTCCCACAAGATGATTTCAAATCAAACAGTTGTCAACTGCAAAGTTTCATAACTTTTCGAGATCTACAACTTTCATTTTGGTCGTTTCTCCGTCTGAGGTCATTTAGGACCTGTCGTCCAGTGGGCGGCCGATCGGCCTATTTGCCCGATATGGCCCACAAGATGATTTCAAATCAAAAAGTCGTCAACTACAAAGTTTCATAATTTTTTATGATCTACAACTTTAATTTTGGCAGTTTCTCCATCCGAGGTCATTTAGGACGTGTCGGTCACCGACCGGCCTATTTGCCCGATGTGGCCCACATGACGATTTCAAATCAAAACGTTGTCATCAACGATGTCGCGGCATTTTTCGCGCGAAAATCACGCGCTTTGCGCCAGCGAGGATTCGAACCCATGTCCTCCCAACGTGCGTAGCCTCCTCTACCACTGCACCTCGTGCTCACATGTGTCGATAATGGATTTTGGTTCCCCACATATTATACTAAACTGAGCATAATTTGAATGTTTAACACCCTAAACGATTTCAAATGAAAAAGTTGTCAACTGCAAAGTTTCATAACTTTTCGAGATCTACAACTTTCATTTTGGTAGTTTCTCCGTCTGTGGTCATTTAGGACCTATCGGCCTGTGGGCGGCCGACAGGCCTATTTGCCCGATATGGCCCACAAGATGATTTCAAATCAAAAAGTCGTAAACTACAAAGTTTCATAATTTTTTATGATCTACAACTTTCATTTTGGTAGTTTCTCCATCTGAGTTCATTTAGGACGTGTCGGTCACCGACCGGCCTATTTGCCCGATGTGGCCCACATGACGATTTCAAATCAAAAAGTTGTCATCTACGATGTCGGGGCATTTTTCGCGCGAAAATCACGCACTTTGCGCCAGCGAGGATTCGAACTCGTGTCCTCCCAACGCGCGTAGCCTCCTCTACCACTGCACCTCGTGCTCACATGTGCTGATAGTGGATTTTGGTTCCCCACATATTATACTAAACTGAGCATAATTTGATTGTTTAACACCCTAAACGATTTCAAATGAAAAAGTTGTCAACTGCAAAGTTTCATAACTTTTCGAGATCAACAACTTTCATTTTGGTAGTTTCTCCATCTGAGGTCGTTTAGAACCGGCCGCTGACAGACCTATTTGCCCGATATGGCCCACAAGATGATTTCAAATCAAAAAGTTGTCAACTGCAAAGTTTCATAACTTTTCGAGATCTACAACTTTCATTTTGGTAGTTTGTCCGTCCGAGGTCATTTAGGACCTATCGGCCAGTGGGCGGCCGACAGGCCTATTTGCCCGATATGGCCCACAAGATGATTTGAAATCAAAACGTTGTCAACTGCAAAGTTTCATAACTTTTTGAGATCTACAACTTTCATTTTGGTAGTTTCTCCCTCTGAGGTCATTTAGGACCTGTCGGCCAGTGGGCGGCCGACAGGCCTATTTGCCCGATATGGCCCACAAGACGATTTCAAATCAAAAAGTCGTCAATTACAAAGTTTCATAAATTTTTACAATCTACAACTTTCATTTTGGTAGTTTATCCATCCGAGGTCATTTAGGACGTGTCGGTCACCGACCGGCCTATTTGCCCGATGTGGCCCACATGACGATTTCAAATCAAAAAGTTGTCATCTACGATGTTGCAGCATTTTTCGCACGAAAATCACCCGCTTTGCGCCAGCGAGGATTTGAACCCACGTCCTCCCAACGCGCGTAGCCTCCTCTACCACTGCACCTCGAGCTCACATGTGCCGATAGTGGATTTTGGTTCCCCACATATTATACTAAACTGAGCATAATTTGATTGTTTAACACCCTAAACGATTTCAAATGAAAAAGTTGTCAACTGCAAAGTTTCATAACTTTTTGAGATCAAGCAACAACTTTCATTTTGGTAGTTTCTCCATCTGAGGTCATTTAGGACCGATCGGCCGGTGGGCGGCCGGTAGGCCTATTTGCCCGATATGGCCCACAACATGATTTCAAATCAAAAAGTCGTCAACTACAAAGTTTCATAAATGTTTATGATCTGCAACTTTCTTTTTGCTAGTTTCTCTGTCCGAGGTCATTTAGGACCGTCGGCCAGTGGGCGGCCGAAAGGCCTATTTGCCCGATATGGCCCACAAGATGATTTCAAATCAAAAAGTCATCAACTACAAAGTTTCATAAATTTTTATGATCTACAACTTTCATTTTGATAGTTTCTCCAACCGAGGTCATTTAGGAGGTGTCGGTCACCGACCGGCCTATTTGCCCAATGTGGCCCACATGCCGATTTCAAATCAAAAAGTTGTCATCTACGTTGTCGCGGCATTTTTCGCGCGAGAATCACACGCTTTGCGCCAGCGAGGATTCGAACCCGCGTCCTCCCAAAGCGTGTAACCTCCTCTACCACTTATTATACTAAACTGAGCATAATTTGATTGTTTAACACCCTAAACGATTTCAAATGAAAAAGTTGTCAACCGCAAAGTTTCATAACTTTCCGAGATCAACAACTTTCATTTGGGTAGTTTGTCCGTCCGAGGTCATTTAGGACCTCTCGGCCAGTGGGCGGCCAACAGGCCTATTTGCCCGATATGGCCCACAAGATGATTTCAAATCAAAAAGTCGTCAACTACATAGTTTCATAATTTTTTATGATCTACAACTTTCATTTTGGTAGTTTCTCCGTCCGAGGTCATTTAGGACGTGTCGATCACCGACCGGCCTATTTGCCCGATGTGGCCCACATGACGATTTCAAATCAAAAAGTTGTCATCTACGATGTCGCGACGTTTTTCGCTTGAAAATCACGCGCTTTGCGCCACCGAGGATTCAAACCCGCGTCCTCCCAACGCGCGTAGCCTCCTCTACCACTGCACCTCGTGCTCACATGTGTCGATAATGGATTTTGGTTCCCCACATATTATACTAAACTAAGCATAATTTGATTGTTTAACACCCTAAACGATTTCAAATGAAAAAGTTGTCAACTGCAAAGTTTCATAACTTTTCGAGATCAACAACTTTCATTTTGGTAGTTTTTCCGTCTGAGGTCGTTTAGAACCGGTCGCTGACAGGCCTATTTGCCCGATATGGCCCACAAGATGATTTCAAATCAAAAAGTTGTCAACTGCAAAGTTTCATAACTTTTCGAGATCTAGAACTTTCATTTTGGTAGTTTGTCCGTCCGAGGTCATTTTGGACCTATCGGCCAGTGGGCGCCCGACAGGCCTATTTGCTCGATATGGCCCACAAGATGATTTGAAATCAAAAAGTTGTCAACTGCAAAGTTTCATAACTTTTCGAGATCAACAACTTTCATTTTGGTAGTTTCTCCATCCGAGGTCATTTAGGACCTGTCGGCCGGTGGGCGGCCGACAGGCCTATTTGCCCGATATGTCCCACAAGATGATTTCAAATCAAACAGTTGTCAACTGCAAAGTTTCATAACTTTTCGAGATCTACAACTTTCATTTTGGTCGTTTCTCCGTCTGAGGTCATTTAGGACCTGTCGTCCAGTGGGCGGCCGATAGGCCTATTTGCCCGATATGGCCCACAAGATTGCCCGATGTGGCCCACATGACGATTTCAAATCAAAAAGTTGTCATCTACGATGTCGCGGCATTTTTCGCGCGAAAATCATCCGCTTTGCGCCAGCGAGGATTCGAACACACGTCCTCCCAACGTGCGTAGCCTCCTCTACCACTGCACCTCGTGCTCACATGTGTCGATAATGGATTTTGGTTCCCCACATATTATACTAAACTGAGCATAATTTGATTGTTTAACACCCTAAACGATTTCAAATGAAAAAGTTGTCAACTGCAAAGTTTCATTACTTTTCGAGATCAACAACTATCATTTTTGTAGTTTCTCCATCCGAGGTCATTTAGGACCTGTCGGCCGTTGGGCGGCCGACAGGCCTATTTGCCCGATATGTCCCACAAGATGATTTGAAATCAAAAAGTTATCAACTGCAAAGTTTCATAACTTTTTGAGATCTACAACTTTCATTTTGGTAGTTTCTCCCTCTGAGGTCATTTAGGACCTGTCGGCCAGTGGGCGGCCGATAGGCCTATTTGCCCGATATTGCCCACAAGATGATTTCAAATCAAAAAGTTGTCTTCTACGATGTCGCGGCGTTTTTCACGCGAAAATCATGCGCTTTGCGCCTGCGAGGATTCGAACCTGCGTCCTCCCAACGCGCGTAGCCTCCTCTACCACTGCACCTCGTGCTCACATGTGTCGATAATGGATTTTTTTTTCCCCACATATTATACTAAACTGAGCATAATTTGATTGTTTAACACCCAAAACGATTTCAAATGAAAAAGTTGTCAACTGCAAAGTTTCATAACTTTTCAAGATCAACAACTTTCATTTTAGTAGTTTCTCCATCTGAGGTCGTTTAGAACCGACCGCTGACAGGCCTATTTGCCCGATATGGCCCACAAGATGATTTCAAATCAAAAAGTTGTCAACTGCAAAGTTTCATAACTTTTCGAGATCTACAACTTTCATTTTGGTAGTTTGTCCGTCCGAGGTCATTTAGGACCTATCGGCCAGTGGGCGGCCGACAAGCCTATTTGCCCGATATGGCCCACAAGATGATTTGAAATCAAAAAGTTGTCAACTGCAAAGTTTCATAACTTTTTGAGATCTACAACTTTCATTTTGGTAGTGTCTCCCTCTGAGGTCATTTAGGACCTGTCGGCCAGTGGGCGGCCGACAGGCCTATTTGCCCGATATGGCCCACAAGATGATTTCAAATCAAAAAGTCGTCAACTACAAAGTTTCATAAATTTTTATGACCTACAACTTTCATTTTGGTAGTTTCTCCGTCCGAGGTCATTTAGGATGTGTCGGTCACTGACCGGCCTATTTGCCTGATGTGGCCCACATGACGATTTCAAATCAAAAAGTTGTCATCTACGATGTTGCGGCATTTTTCGCATGAAAATCACCCGCTTTGCGCCAGCGAGGATTTGAACCCACGTCCTCCCAACGCGTGTAGCCTCCTCTACCACTGCACCTCGTGCTCACATGTGCCGATAATGGATTTTGGTTCCCCACATATTATACTTAACTGAGCATAATTTGATTGTTTAACACCCTAAACAATTTCAAATGAAAAAGTTGTCAACTGCAAAGATTCATAACTTTCCGAGATCAATAACTGTCATTTTGGGTAGTTTGTCCGTCCGAGGTCATTTAGGACCTCTTGGCCAGTGGGCGGCCGACAGGCCTATTTGCCCGATATGGCCCACAAGATGGTTTCAAATCAAAAAGTCGTCAACTACATAGTTTCATAATTTTTTATGATCTACAACTTTCATTTTGGTAGTTTCTCCGTCCGAGGTCATTTAGGACGTGTCGGTCACCGACCGGCCTATTTGCCCGATGTGGCCCACATGACGATTTCAAATCAAAAAGTTGTCATCTACGATGTCGCGACGTTTTTCGCTCGAAAATCACGCGCTTTGCGCCAGCGAGGATTCGAACCCGCGTCCTCCCAACGCGCGTAGCCTCCCCTACCACTGCACCTCGTGCTCACATGTGCCGATAATGGATTTTGGATCCCCACGTATTATACTAAACTGAGCATAATTTGATTGTTTAACGGCCTAAACGATTTCAAATGAAAAAGTTGTCAATTGCAAAGTTTCATAACTTTTCGAGATCAACAACTTTCATTTTGGTAGTTTCTCCATCCGAGGTCATTTAGGACCTGTCGTCCAGTGGGCGGCCGATAGTCCTATTTGCCCGATATGGCCCACAAGATGATTTCAAATCAAAAAGTCATCAACTACAAAATTTCATAATTTTTTATGATCTACAACTTTCATTTTGGTAGTTTCTCCGTCCGAGGTCATTTAGGACGTGTCAGTCACCGACCGGCCTATTTGCCCGATGTGGCCCACATGACGATTTCAAATCAAAAAGTTGTCATCTACGATGTCGCGGCATTTTTCGCGCGAAAATCATGCGCTTTGCGCCAGCGAGGATTCGAACCCACGTCCTCCCAACGTGCGTAGCCTCCTCTACCACTGCACCTCGTGCTCACATGTGTCGATAATGGATTTTGGTTCCCCACATATTATACTAAACTAAGCATAATTTGATTGTTTAACACCCTAAATGATTTCAAATCAAAAAGTTGTCAACTGCAAAGTTTCATAAATTTTTATGATCTACAACTTTCATTTTGATAGTTTCTCCAACCGAGGTCATTTAGGACGTGTCGGTCACCGACCGGCCTATTTGCCCGATGTGGCCCACATGACGATTTCAAATAAAAAAGTTGTCATCTACGATGTCGCGGCATTTTTTGCACGAGAATCAAGCGCTTTGCGCCAGCGAGGATTCGAACCCGCGTCCTCCCAAAGCGCGTAACCTCCTCTACCACTTATTATACTAAACTAAGCATAATTTGATTGTTTAACACCCTAAACGATTTCAAATGATTGTTTAACACCCTAAACTTTCCGAGATCAACAACTTTCATTTGGGTAGTTTGTCCGTCCGAGGTCATTTAGGACCTCTCGGCCAGTGGGCGGCCGACAGGCCTATTTGCCTGATATGGCCCACAAGATGATTTCAAATCAAAAAGTCGTCAACTACATAGTTTCATAATTTTTTAAGGTCTACAACTTTCATTTTGGTAGTTTCTCCGTCCGAGGTCATTTAGGACGTGTCGGTCACCGACCGGCCTATTTGCCCGATGTGGCCCACATGACGATTTCAAATCAAAAAGTTGTCATCTACGATGTCGCGACGTTTTTCGCTCGAAAATCACGCGCTTTGCGCCAGCGAGGATTCGAACCCGCGTCCTCCCAACGCGCGTAGCCTCCTCTACCACTGCACCTCGTGCTCACATGTGCCGATAATGGATTTTGGTTCCCTAGATATTATACTAAACTGAGCATAATTTGATTGTTTAACGGCCTAAACGATTTCAAATGAAAAAGTTGTCAACTGCAGAGTTTCATAACTTTTTGAGATCAACAACTTTCATTTTGGTAGTTTCTCCGTCCGAGGTCATTTAGGACGTGTCGGTCACCGACCGGCCTATTTGCCCGATGTGGCCCACATGACGATTTCAAATCAAAAAGTTGTCATCTACGATGTCGCGACGTTTTTCGCTCGAAAATCACGCGCTTTGCGCCAGCGAGGATTCGAACCCGCGTCCTCCCAACGCGCGTAGCCTCCTCTACCACTGCACCTCGTGCTCACATGTGCCGATAATGGATTTTGGTTCCCTAGATATTATACTAAACTGAGCATAATTTGATTGTTTAACGGCCTAAACGATTTCAAATGAAAAAGTTGTCAACTGCAGAGTTTCATAACTTTTTGAGATCAACAACTTTCATTTTGGTAGTTTCTCCATCCGAGGTCATTTAGGACCTGTCGGCCGGTGGGTGGCCAACAGGCCTATTTGCCCGATATGGCCTACAAGATGATTTCAAATCAAAAAGTTATCAACTGCAAAGTTTCACAACTTTTCGAGATCTACAACTTTCATTTTGGTAGTTTCTCCATCTGAGGTCGTTTAGAACCGACCGCTGACAGGCCTATTTGCCCGATATGGCCCACAAGGTGATTTCAAATCAAAAAGTTGTCAACTGCAAAGTTTCATAACTTTTCGAGATCTACAACTTTCATTTTGGTAGTTTCTCCCTCTGAGGTCATTTAGGACCTGTCGGCCAGTGGGCGGCCGACAGGCCTATTTGCCCGATATGGCCCACAAGATGATTTCAAATCAAAAAGTCGTCAACTACAAAGTTTCATAAATTTTTACGACCTACAACTTTCATTTTGGTAGTTTCTCCATCCGAGGTCATTTAGGATGTGTCGGTCATCGACCGGCCTATTTGCCTGATGTGGCCCACATGACGATTTCAAATCAAAAAGTTGTCATCTACGATGTTGCGGCATTTTTCGCACGAAAATCACCCGCTTTGCGCCAGCGAGGATTTGAACCCACGTCCTCCCAACGCGTGTAGCCTCCTCTACCACTGCACCTCGTGCTCACATGTGCCGATAATGGATTTTGGTTCCCCACATATTATACTAAACTGAGCATAATTTGATTGTTTAACACCCTAAACGATTTCAAATGAAAAAGTTGTCAACTGCAAAGTTTCATAACTTTCCGAGATCAACAACTTTCATTTTGGGTAGTTTGTCCGTCCGAGGTCATTTAGGACCTCTCGGCCAGTGGGCGGCCGACAGGCCTATTTGCCCGATATGGCCCACAAGATGATTTCAAATCAAAAAGTCGTCAACTACATAGTTTCATAATTTTTTATGATCTACAACTTTCATTTTGGTAGTTTCTCCGTCCGAGGTCATTTAGGATGTGTCGGTCACCGACCGGCCTATTTGCCCGATGTGGCCCACATGACGATTTCAAATCAAAAAGTTGTCATCTACGATGTCGCGACGTTTTTCGCTCGAAAATCACGCGCTTTGCGCCAGCGAGGATTCGAACCCGCGTCCTCCCAACGCGCGTAGCCTCCCCTACCACTGCACCTCGTGCTCACATGTGCCGATAATGGATTTTGGTTCCCCACATATTATACTAAACTTAGCATAATTTGATTGTTTAACGGCCTAAATGATTTCAAATGAAAAAGTTGTCAACTGCAAAGTTTCATAACTTTTCGAGATCAACAACTTTCATTTTGGTAGTTTCTCCATCCGAGGTCATTTAGGACCTGTCGGCCGGTGGGCGGCCGACAGGCCTATTTGCCCGATATGGCCCACAAGATGATTTCAAATCAAACAGTTGTCAACTGCAAAGTTTCATAACTTTTCGAGATCTACAACTTTCATTTTGGTCGTTTCTCCGTCTGAGGTCATTTAGGACCTGTCGTCCAGTGGGCGGCCGATAGGCCTATTTGCCCGATATGGCCCACAAGATGATTTCAAATCAAAAAGTCGTCAACTACAAAGTTTCATAATTTTTTATGATCTACAACTTTCATTTTGGTAGTTTCTCCGTCCGAGGTCATTTAGGACGTGTCGGTCACCGACCGGCCTATTTGCCCGATGTGGCCCACATGACGATTTCAAATAAAAAAGTTGTCATCTACGATGTCGCGGCATTTTTTGCGCGAGAATCAAGCGCTTTGCGCCAGCGAGGATTCGAACCCACGTCCTCCCAAAGCGCGTAACCTCCTCTACCACTTATTATACTAAACTGAGCATAATTTGATTGTTTAACACCCTAAACGATTTCAAATGAAAAAGTTGTCAACCGCAAAGTTTCATAACTTTTCGAGATCAACAACTTTCATTTTGGTAGTTTCTCCATCTGAGGTCGTTTAGAACCGGCCGCTGACAGACCTATTTGCCCGATATGGCCCACAAGACGATTTCAAATCAAAAAGTCGTCAATTACAAAGTTTCATAAATTTTTAGAATCTACAACTTTCATTTTGGTAGTTTATCCATCCGAGGTCATTTTGGACGTGTCGGTCACCGACCGGCCTATTTGCCCGATGTGGCCCACATGACGATTTCAAATCAAAAAGTTGTCATCTACGATGTTGCAGCATTTTTCGCACGAAAATCACCCGCTTTGCGCCAGCGAGGATTTGAACCCACGTCCTCCCAACGCGCGTAGCCTCCTCTACCACTGCACCTCGTGCTCACATGTGCCGATAGTGGATTTTGGTTCCCCACATATTATACTAAACTGAGCATAATTTGATTGTTTAACACCCTAAACGATTTCAAATGAAAAAGTTGTCAACTGCAAAGTTTCATAACTTTTCGAGATCAAGCAACAACTTTCATTTTGGTAGTTTCTCCATCTGAGGTCATTTAGGACCGATCGGCCGGTGGGCGGCCGGTAGGCCTATTTGCCCGATATGGCCCACAACATGATTTCAAATCAAAAAGTCGTCAACTACAAAGTTTCATAAATGTTTATGATCTGCAACTTTCTTTTTGCTAGTTTCTCTGTCCGAGGTCATTTAGGACCTGTCGGCCAGTGGGCAGCCGAAAGGCCTATTTGCCCGATATGGCCCACAAGATGATTTCAAATCAAAAAGTCATCAACTACAAAGTTTCATAAATTTTTATGATCTACAACTTTCATTTTGATAGTTTCTCCAACCGAGGTCATTTAGGAGGTGTCGGTCACCGACCGGCCTATTTGCCCGATGTGGCCCACATGCCGATTTCAAATCAAAAAGTTGTCATCTACGTTGTCGCGGCATTTTTCGCGCGAGAATCACACGCTTTGCGCCAGCGAGGATTCGAACCCGCGTCCTCCCAAAGCGTGTAACCTCCTCTACCACTTATTATACTAAACTCAGCATAATTTGATTGTTTAACACCCTAAACGATTTCAAATGAAAAAGTTGTCAACCGCAAAGTTTCATAACTTTCCGGGATCAACAACTTTCATTTGGGTAGTTTGTCCGTCCGAGGTCATTTAGGACCTCTCGGCCAGTGGGTGGCCGACAGGCCTATTTGCCCGATATGGCCCACAAGATGATTTCAAATCAAAAAGTCGTCAACTACATAGTTTCATAATTTTTTATGATCTACAACTTTCATTTTGGTAGTTTCTCCGTCCAAGGTCATTTAGGACGTGTCGATCACCGACCGGCCTATTTGCCCGATGTGGCCCACATGACGATTTCAAATCAAAAAGTTGTCATCTACGATGTCGCGACGTTTTTCGCTCGAAAATCACGCGCTTTGCGCCAGCGAGGATTCGAACCCGCGTCCTCCCAACGCGCGTAGCCTCCTCTACCACTGCACCTCGTGCTCACATGTGTCGATAATGGATTTTGGTTCCCCACATATTATACTAAACTGAGCATAATTTGATTGTTTAACACCCTAAACGATTTCAAATGAAAAAGTTGTCAACTGCAAAGTTTCATAACTTTCCGAGATCAACAACTGTCATTTTGGGTAGTTTGTCCGTCCGAGGTCATTTAGGACCTCTCGGCCAGTGGGCGGCCGACAGGCCTATTTGCCCGATATGGCCCACAAGATGGTTTCAAATCAAAAAGTCGTCAACTACATAGTTTCATAATTTTTTATGATCTACAACTTTCATTTTGGTAGTTTCTCCGTCCGAGGTCATTTAGGATGTGTCGGTCACCGACCGGCCTATTTGCCCGATGTGGCCCACATGACGATTTCAAATCAAAAAGTTGTCATCTACGATGTCGCGACGTTTTTTGCTCGAAAATCATGCGCTTTGCGCCAGCGAGGATTCGAACCCGCGTCCTCCCAACGCGCGTAGCCTCCCCTACCACTGCACCTCGTGCTCACATGTGCCGATAATGGATTTTGGTTCCCCACGTATTATACTAAACTGAGCATAATTTGATTGTTTAACGGCCTAAACGATTTCAAATGAAAAAGTTGTCAACTGCAAAGTTTCATAACTTTTCGAGATCAACAACTTTCATTTTGGTAGTTTCTCCATCCGAGGTCATTTAGGACCTGTCGGCCGGTGGGCGGCCGACAGGCCTCTTTGCCCGATATGTCCCACAAGATGATTTCAAATCAAACAGTTGTCAACTGCAAAGTTTCATAACTTTTCGAGATCTACAACTTTTATTTTGGTCGTTTCTCCGTCTGAGGTCATTTAGGACCTGTCGTCCAGTGGGCGGCTGATAGGCCTATTTGCCCGATATGGCCCACAAGATAATTTCAAATCAAAACGTCATCAACTACAAAATTTCATAATTTTTTATGATCTACAACTTTCATTTTGGTAGTTTCTCCGTCCGAGGTCATTTAGGACGTGTCAGTCACCGACCGGCCTATTTGCCCGATGTGGCCCACATGACGATTTCAAATCAAAAAGTTGTCATCTACGATGTCGCGGCATTTTTCACGCGAAAATCAGGCGCTTTGCGCCAGCGAGGATTCGAACCCACGTCCTCCCAACGGGCGTAGCCTCCTCTACCACTGCACCTCGTGCTCACATGTGTCGATAATGGATTTTGGTTCCCCACATATTATACTAAACTGAGCATAATTTGATTGTTTAACACCCTAAACGATTTCAAATGAAAAAGTTGTCAACTGCAAAGTTTCATTACTTTTCGAGATCAACAACTATCATTTTTGTAGTTTCTCCATCCGAGGTCATTTAGGACCTGTCGGCCATTGGGCGGCCGACAGGCCTATTTGCCCGACATGGCCCAAAAGATGATATGAAATCAAAAAGTTGTCAACTGCAAAGTTTCATAACTTTTTGAGATCTACAACTTTCATTTTGGTAGTTTCTCCCTCTGAGGTCATTTAGGACCTGTCGGCCATTGGGCGGCCGACAGGCCTATTTGCCCGATATGGCCCACAAGATGATTTCAAATCAAAAAGTTGTCATCTACGATGTCGCGGCGTTTTTCACGCGAAAATCATGCGCTTTGCGCCAGCGAGGATTCGAACCTGCGTCCTCCCAACGCGCGTAGCCTCCTCTACCACTGCACCTCGTGCTCACATGTGTCGATAATGGATTTTGGTTCCCCACATATTATACTAAACTGAGCATAATTTGATTGTTTAACACCCAAAATGATTTCAAATGAAAAAGTTGTCAACTGCAAAGTTTCATAACTTTTCGAGATCAACAACTTTCATTTTGGTAGTTTCTCCATCTGAGGTCGTTTAGAACCGGCCGCTGACAGGCCTATTTGCCCGATATGGCCCACAAGCTGATTTCAAATCAAAAAGTTGTCAACTGCAAAGTTTCAAAACTTTTCGAGATCTACAACTTTCATTTTGGTAGTTTGTCCGTCCGAGGTCTTTTAGGACCTATCGGCCAGTGGGCGGCCGACAAGCCTATTTGCCCGATATGGCCCACAAGATGATTTGAAATCAAAAAGTTGTCAACTGCAAAGTTTCATAACTTTTTGAGATCTACAACTTTCATTTTGGTAGTTTCTCCCTCTGAGGTCATTTAGGACCTATCGGCCAGTGGGCGGCCGACAGGCCTATTTGCCCGATATGGCCCACAAGATGATTTCGAATCAAAAAGTCGTCAACTACAAAGTTTCATAAATTTTTATGACCTAAAACTTTCATTTTGGTAGTTTCTCCGTCCGAGGTCATTTAGGATGTGTCGGTCACCGACCGGCCTATTTGCCTGATGTGGCCCACATGACGATTTCAAATCAAAAAGTTGTCATCTACGATGTTGCGGCATTTTTCGCATGAAAATCACCCGCTTTGCGCCAGCGAGGATTTGAACCCACGTCCGCCCAACGCGTGTAGCCTCCTCTACCACTGCACCTCGTGCTCACATGTGCCGATAATGGATTTTGGTTCCCCACATATTATACTAAACTGAGCATAATTTGATTGTTTAACACCCTAAACGATTTCAAATGAAAAAGTTGTCAACTGCAAAGTTTCATAACTTTCCGAGATCAACAACTTTCATTTTGGGTAGTTTGTCCGTCCGAGGTCATTATGACCTCTCGGCCAGTGGGCGGCCGACAGGCCTATTTGCCCGATATGGCCCACAAGATGATTTCAAATCAAAAAGTCGTCAACTACATAGTTTCATAATTTTTTATGATCTACAACTTTCATTTTGGTAGTTTCTCCGTTCGAGGTCATTTAGGATGTGTCGGTCACCGACCGGCCTATTTGCCCGATGTGTCCCACATGACGATTTCAAATCAAAAAGTTGTCATCTACGATGTCGCGACGTTTTTCGCTCGAAAATCACGCGCTTTGCGCCAGCGAGGATTCGAACCCGCGTCCTCCCAACGCGCGTAGCCTCCCCTACCACTGCACCTCGTGCTCACATGTGCCGATAATGGATTTTGGTTCCCCACATATTATACTAAACTGAGCATAATTTGATTGTTTAACGGCCTAAATGATTTCAAATGAAAAAGTTGTCAACTGCAAAGTTTCATAACTTTTCGAGATCAACAACTTTCATTTTGGTAGTTTCTCCATCCGAGGTCATTTAGGACCTGTCGGCCGTTGGGCGGCCGACAGGCCTATTTGCCCGATATGTCCCACAAGATGATTTCAAATCAAACAGTTGTCAACTGCAAAGTTTCATAACTTTTCGAGATCTACAACTTTCATTTTGGTCGTTTCTCCGTCTGAGGTCATTTAGGACCTGTCGTCCAGTGGGCGGCCGATAGGCCTATTTGCCCGATATGGCCCACAAGATGATTTCAAATCAAAAAGTCGTCAACTACAAAGTTTCATAGTTTTTTATGATCTACAACTTTCATTTTGGTAGTTTCTCCGTCCGAGGTCATTTAGGACGTGTCGGTCACCGACCGGCCTATTTGCCCGATGTGGCCCACATGACGATTTCAAATCAAAAAGTTGTCATCTACGATGTCGCGGCATTTTTCGCGCGAAAATCACGCGCTTTGCGCCAGCGAGGATTCGAACCCGCGTCCTCCCAACGTGCGTAGCCTCCTCTACCACTGCACCTCGTGCTCACATGTGTCGATAATGGATTTTGGTTCCCCACATATTATACTAAACTGAGCATAATTTGATTGTCTAACACCCAAAACGATTTCAAATGAAAAAGTTGTCAACTGCAAAGTTTCATAACTTTTCGAGATCAACAACTTTCATTTTGGTAGTTTCTCCATCCGAGGTCGTTTAGAACTGGCCGCTGACAGGCCTATTTGCCCGATATGGCCCACAAGATGATTTCAAATCAAAAAGTTGTCAACTGCAAAGTTTCATAACTTTTCGAGATCTACAACTTTCATTTTGGTAGTTTGTCCGTCCGAGGTCATTTAGGACCTATCGGCCAGTGGGCGGTCGACAGGCCTATTTGCCCGATATGGCCCACAAGATGATTTGAAATCAAAAAGTTGTCAACTGCAAAGTTTCATAACTTTTTGAGATCTACAACTTTCATTTTGGTAGTTTCTCCCTCTGAGGTCATTTAGGACCTGTCAGCCAGTGGGCGGCCGACAGGCCTATTTGCCCGATATGGCCCACAAGATGATTTCAAATCAAAAAGTCGTCAACTACAAAGTTTCATAAATTTTTACGACCTACAACTTTCATTTTGGTAGTTTCTCCGTCCGAGGTCATTTAGGATGTGTCGGTCACCGACCGGCCTATTTGCCTGATGTGGCCCACATGACGATTTCAAATCAAAAAGTTGTCATCTACGATGTTGCGGCATTTTTCGCACGAAAATCACCCGCTTTGCGCCAGCGAGGATTTGAACCCACGTCCTCCCAACCCGCGTAGCCTCCTCTACCACTGCACCTCGTGCTCACATGTGCCGATAATGGATTTTGGTTCCCCACATATTATACTAAACTGAGCATAATTTGATTGTTTAACACCCTAAACGATTTCAAATGAAAAAGTTGTCAACTACAAAGTTTCATAACTTTTCGAGATCAACAACTTTCATTTTGGTAGTTTCTCCATCCGAGGTCATTTAAGACCTATCGGCCGGTGGGCGACCGGTAGGCCTATTTGCCCGATATGGCCCACAACATGATTTCAAATCAAAAAGTCGTCAACTACAAAGTTTCATAAATGTTTATGATATGCAACTTTCATTTTGGTAGTTTTTACCTCTGAGGTCATTTAGGACATGTCGGCCAGTGGGCGGCCGACAGGCCTATTTGCCCGATATGGCCCACAAGATGATTTCAAATCAAAAAGTCGTCAACTACAAAGTTTCATAAATTTTTACGACCTACAACTTTCATTTTGGTAGTTTCTCCGTCCGAGGTCATTTATGATGTGTCGGTCACCGACCGGCCTATTTGCCTGATGTGGCCCACATGACGATTTCAAATCAAAAAGTTGTCATCTACGATGTTGCGGCATTTTTCGCACGAAAATCACCCGCTTTGCGCCAGCGAGGATTCGAACCCACGTCCTCCCAACGCGCGTAGCCTTCTCTACCACTGCACCTCGTGCTCGCATGTGCCGATAATGGATTTTGGTTCCCCACATATTATACTAAATTGAGCATAATTTGATTGTTTAACACCATAAACGATTTTAAATGAAAAAGTTGTCAACTGTAAAGTTTCATAACTTTTCGAGATCAACAACTTTCATTTTGGTAGTTTCTCCATCTGAGGTCATTTAGGACCCGTCCGTCGGTGGGCGGCCGATAGGCCTATTTGCCCGATATGGCCCACAAGATGATTTCAAATCGAAAAGTTGTCAACTGCAAAGTTTCATAACTTTTCGAGATCTACAACTTTCATTTTGGTAGTTTCTCCATCTGAGGTCATTTAGGACCTGTCGGCCAGTGGGCAGCCGACAGGCCTATTTGCCCGATATGGCCCACAAGATAATTTCAAATCAAAAAGTTGTCAACTGCAAAGTTTCATAACTTTTCGAGATCTACAACTTTCATTTTGGTAGTTTTTCCGTCCGAGGTCATTTAGGACCTGTCGGCCAGTGGGCGGCCGACAGGCCTATTTGCTCGATATGGCCCACAAGATGATTTCAAATCAAAAAGTCGTCAACTGCAAAGTTTCATAACTTTTCGAGATCTACAACTTTCATTTGGGTAGTTTCTTCGTCTGAGGTCATTTATGACCTATCAGCCGGTGGGTGGCTGACAGGCCTATTTGCCTGATATGGCCCACAATATGATTTCAAATCAAAAAGTCGTCAACTACAAAGTTTCATAATTTTTTATGATCTACAACTTTCATTTCGGTAGTTTATCCGTCCGAGGTAATTTAGGACGTGTCGGTCACCGACCGGCCTATTTGCCCGATGTGGCCCACATGACGATTTGAAATCAAAAAGTTGTCATCTACGATGTCGCGGCATTTTTCGCGCGAAAATCACGCGCTTTGCGCCAGCGAGGATTCGAACCCGCGTCCTTCCAACGCGCGTAGCCTCCTCTACCACTGCACCTCGTGCTCACATGTGCCAATAATGGATTTTGGTTCCCCACATATTATATTAAACTGAGCATAATTTGATTGTTTAACACCCTAAACGATTTGAAATGAAAAAGTTGTCAACTGCAAAGTTTCATAACTTTTCGAGATCAACAACTTTCATTTTGGTAGTTTCTCCATCCGAGGTCATTTAGGACCTATCGTCCGGGTGGCGGCCGACAGGCCTATTTGCCCGATATGGCCCACAAGATGATTTCAAATCAAAAAGTTGTCAACTGCAAAGTTTCATAACCTTTCGAGATCCACAACTTTTATTTTGGTAGTTTCTCCGTCTGAGGTCATTTAGGACCTATCGGCCAGTGGGCGGCCGACAGGCCTATTTGCCCGATATAGCCCACAAGATGATTTCAAATCAAAAAGTCGTCAACTACAAAGTTTCATAATTTTTTATGATCTACAACTTTCATTTCGGTAGTTTCTCCGTCCGAGGTCATTTAGGACGTGTCAGTCACCGACCGACCTATTTGCCCGATGTGGCCCATATGACGATTTCAAATCAAAAAGTTGTTATCAACGATGTCGCGGCGTTTTTCGCGCGAAAATCATGCGCTTTGCGCCAGCGAGGATTCGAACCCGCGTCCTCCCAACGCGCGTAGCCTTCTCTACCACTGCAGCTCGTGCTCGCATGTGCCGATAATGGATTTTGGTTCCCCACATATTATACTAAACTGAGCATAATTTGATTGTTTAACACCCTAAACGATTTCAAATGAAAAAGTTGTCAACTGTAAAGTTTCATAACTTTTCGAGATCAACAACTTTCATTTTGGTAGTTTCTCCATCCGAGGTCATTTAGGACCCGTCCAACGGTGGACGGCCAATAGGCCTATTTGCCCGATATGGCCCACAAGATGATTTCAAATCGAAAAGTTGTCAACTGCAAAGTTTCATAACTTTTCGAGATCTACAACTTTCATTTTGGTAGTTTCTCCATCCGAGGTCATTTAGGACCTGTCGGCCAGTGGGCGGCCGATAGGCCTATTTGCCTGATATGGCCCACAAGATAATTTCAAATCAAAAAGTTGTCAACTGTAAAGTTTCATAACTTTTTGAGATCTACAACTTTCATTTTGGTAGTTTTTCTGTCCGAGGTCATTTAGGACCTGTCGGTCAGTGGGCGGCCGACAGGCCTATTTGCCTGATATGGCCCACAAGATGATTTCAAATCAAAAAGTCGTCAACTGCAAAGTTTCATAACTTTTCGAGATCTACAACTTTCATTTTGGTAGTTTCTCCGTCTGAGGTCATTTAGGACCTGTCGGCCAGTGGGCGGCCGACAGGCCTATTTGCCCGATATGGCCCACAATACGATTTCAAATCAAAAAGTCGTCAACTACAAAGTTTCATAATTTTTTATGATCTACAACTTTCATTTTGGTAGTTTCTCCGTCCGAGGTAATTTAGGACGTGTCGGTCATCGACCGGCCTATTTGCCCGATGTGGCCCACATGACGATTTGAAATCAAAAGGTTGTCATCTACGATGTCGCGGCATTTTTCGCGCGAAAATCACGCACTTTGCGCCAGCGAGGATTCGAACCCGCGTCCTTCCAACACGCGTAGCCTCCTCTACCACTGCACCTCGTGCTCACATGTGCCGATAATGGATTTTGGTTCCCCACATATTATATTAAACTGAGCATAATTTGATTGTTTAACACCCTAAACGATTTGAAATGAAAAAGTTGTCAACTGCAAAGTTTCATAACTTTTCGAGATCAACAACTTTCATTTTGTTAGTTTCTCCATCCGAGGTCATTTAGGACCTGTCGTCCGGTGGGCCGCCGATAGACCTATTTGCCCGATATGGCCCACAAGATGATTTCAAATCGAAAAGTTGTCAACTACAAAGTTTCATAACTTTTCGAGATCTACAACTTTCATTTTGGTAGTTTCTCCGTCTAAGGTCATTTAGGACCTGTCGGCCAGTGGGCGGCCGACAGGCCTATTTCCCGATATAGCCCACAAGATGATTTCAAATCAAAAAGTCGTCAACTACAAAGTTTCATAATTTTTTATGATCTACAACTTTCATTTCGGTAGTTTCTCCGTCCGAGGTCATTTAGGACGTGTCAGTCACCGACCGACCTATTTGCCCGATGTGGCCCATATGACGATTTCAAATCAAAAAGTTGTCATCAACGATGTCGCGGCGTTTTTCGCGCGAAAATCATGCGCTTTGCACCAGCGAGGATTCGAACCCGCATCCTCCCAACGCGCGTAGCCTTCTCTACCACTGCAGCTCGTGCTCGCATGTGCCGATAATGGATTTTGGTTCCCCACATATTATACTAAACTGAGCATAATTTGATTGTTTAACACCCTAAACGATTTCAAATGAAAAAGTTGTCAACTGTAAAGTTTCATAACTTTTCGAGATCAACAACTTTCATTTTGGTAGTTTCTCCATCCAAGGTCATTTAGGACCCGTCCGCCGGTGGACGGCCGACAGGCCTATTTGCCCGATATGGCCCACAAGATGATTTCAAATCGAAAAGTTGTCAACTGCAAAGTTTCATAACTTTTCGAGATCTACAACTTTCATTTTGGTAGTTTCTCCATCCGAGGTCATTTAGGACCTGTCGGCCAGTGGGCGGCCGACAGGCCTATTTGCCCGATATGGCCCACAAGATAATTTCAAATCAAAAAGTTGTCAACTGTAAAGTTTCATAACTTTTCGAGATCTACAACTTTCATTTTGGTAGTTTTTCCGTCCGAGGTCATTTAGGACCTGTCGGCCAGTGGGCGGCCGACAGGCCTATTTGCCCGATATGGCCCACAAGATGATTTCAAATCAAAAAGTCGTCAACTACAAAGTTTCATAACTTTTCGAGATCTACAACTTTCATTTTGGTAGTTTCTCCGTCTGAGGTCATTTAGGACCTGTCGGCCAGTGGGCGGCCGACAGGCCTATTTGCCCGATATGGCCCACAATATGATTTCAAATCAAAAAGTCGTCAACTACAAAGTTTCATAACTTTTCGAGATCTACAACTTTCATTTTGGTAGTTTCTCTGTCTGAGGTCATTTAGGACCTGTCGGCCAGTGGGCGGCCGACAGACCTATTTGCCCTATATGGCCCACAATATGATTTCAAATCAAAAAGTCGTCAACTACAAAGTTTCATAATTTTTTATGATCTACAACTTTCATTTTGGTAGTTTCTCCGTCCGAGGTAACATAGAACGTGTCGGTCACCGACCGGCCTATTTGCCCGATGTGGCCCACATGACGATTTCAAATTAAAAAGTTGTCATCTACGATGTCGCGGCATTTTTCGCGCGAAAATCACGCGCTTTGCGCCAGCGAGGATTCGAACCCGCGTCCTTCCAACGCGCGTAGCCTCCTCTACCACTGCACCTCATGCTCACATGTGCCGATAATGGATTTTGGTTCCCCACATATTATACTAAACTGAGCATAATTTGATTGTTTAACACCCTAAACGATTTCAAATGAAAAAGTTGTCAACTGCAAAGTTTCATAACTTTTCGAGGTCAACAACTTTCATTTTGGTAGTTTCTCCATCCGAGGTCATTTAGGACCTGTCGTCCGATGGGCGGCCGACAGGCCTATTTGCCCGATATGGCCCATAAGATGATTTTAAATCGAAAAGTTGTCAACTGCAAAGTTTCATAACTTTTCGAGATCTACAACTTTCATTTTGGTAGTTTCTCCATCCGAGGTCATTTAGGACCTGTCGGCCAGTGGGCGGCCGACAGGCCTATTTGCCCGATATGGCCCACAAGATAATTTCAAATCAAAAAGTTGTCAACTGCAAAGTTTCATAACTTTTCGAGATCTACAACTTTTATTTTGGTAGTTTCTCTGTTTAAGGTCATTTAGGACCTGTCGGCCAGTGGGCGGCTGACAGGCCTATTTGCCCGATATAGCCCACAAGATTATTTCAAATCAAAAAGTCGTCAACTACAAAGTTTCATAATTTTTTATGATCTACAACTTTCATTTCGGTAGTTTCTCCGTCCGAGGTCATTTAGGACGTGTCAGTCACCGACCGACCTATTTGCCCGATGTGGCCCATATGATGATTTCAAATCAAAAAGTTGTCGTCAACGATGTCGCGACATTTTTCGCGCGAAAATCATGCGCTTTGCGTCAGCGAGGATTCGAACCCACGTCCTCCCAACGCGCGTAGCCTTCTCTACCACTGCACCTCGTGCTCGCATGTGCCGATAATGGATTTTGGTTCCCCACATATTATACTAAACTGAGCATAATTTGATTGTTTAACACTCTAAACAATTTCAAATGAAAAAGTTGTCAACTGTAAAGGTTCATAACTTTTCGAGATCAACAACTTTCATTTTGTTAGTTTCTCCATCCGAGGTCATTTAGGACCCGTCCGCCGGTGGGCGGCCGACAGGCCTATTTTGCCCGATATGGCCCACAAGATAATTTCAAATCAAAAAGTTGTCAACTGTAAAGTTTCATAACTTTTCGAGATCTACAACTTTGATTTTGGTAGTTTTTCCGTCCGAGGTCATTTAGGACCTGTCGGCCAGTGGGCGGCCGACAGGCCTATTTGCCCGATATGGCCCACAAGATGATTTCAAATCAAAAAGTCATCAACTACAAAGTTTCATAACTTTTCGAGATCTACAACTTTCATTTTGGTAGTTTCTCCGTCTGAGGTCATTTAGGACCTGTCGGCCAGTGGGCGGCCGACAGGCCTATTTGCCCGATATGGCCCACAAGATGATTTCAAATCAAAAAGTCGTCAACTACAAAGTTTCATAACTTTTCGAGATCTACAACTTTCATTTTGGTAGTTTCTCCGTCTGAGGTCATTTAGGACCTGTCGGCCAGTGGGCGGCCGACAGACCTATTTGCCCTATATGGCCCACAATATGATTTCAAATCAAAAAGTCATCAACTACAAAGTTTCATAATTTTTTATGATCTACAACTTTCATTTTGGTAGTTTCTCCGTCCGAGGTAACATAGAACGTGTCGGGCACCGACCGGCCTATTTGCCCGATGTGGCCCACATGACGATTTCAAATTAAAAAGTTGTCATCTACGATGTCGCGGCATTTTTCGCGCGAAAATCACGCGCTTTGCGCCAGCGAGGATTCGAACCCGCATCCTTCCAACGCGCGTAGCCTCCTCTACCACTGCACCTCGTGCTCACATGTGCCGATAATGGATTTTGGTTCCCCACATATTATATTAAACTGAGCATAATTTGATTGTTTAACACCCTAAACAATTTCAAATGAAAAAGTTGTCAACTGCAAAGTTTCATAACTTTTTGAGGTCAACAACTTTTATTTTGGTAGTTTCTCCATCCGAGGTCATTTAGGACCTGTCGTCCGATGGGCGGCCGACAGGCCTATTTGCCCAATATGGCCCATAAGATGATTTCAAATCGAAAAGTTGTCAACTGCAAAGTTTCATAACTTTTCGAGATCTACAACTTTCATTTTGGTAGTTTCTCCATCCGAGGTCATTTAGGACCTGTCGGCCAGTGGGCGGCCGACAGGCCTATTTGCCCGATATGGCCCACAAGATAATTTCAAATCAAAAAGTTGTCAACTGCAAAGTTTCATAACTTTTCGAGATCTACAACTTTTATTTTGGTAGTTTCTCTGTTTAAGGTCATTTAGGACCTGTCGGCCAGTGGGCGGCTGACAGGCCTATTTGCCCGATATAGCCCACAAGATTATTTCAAATCAAAAAGTCGTCAACTACAAAGTTTCATAATTTTTTATGATCTACAACTTTCATTTCGGTAGTTTCTCCGTCCGAGGTCATTTAGGACGTGTCAGTCACCGACCGACCTATTTGCCCGATGTGGCCCATATGATGATTTCAAATCAAAAAGTTGTCGTCAACGATGTCGCGACATTTTTCGCGCGAAAATCATGCGCTTTGCGTCAGCGAGGATTCGAACCCGCGTCCTCCCAACGCGCGTAGCCTTCTCTACCACTGCACCTCGTGCTCGCATGTGCCGATAATGGATTTTGGTTCCCCACATATTATACTAAACTGAGCATAATTTGATTGTTTAACACTCTAAACAATTTCAAATGAAAAAGTTGTCAACTGTAAAGGTTCATAACTTTTCGAGATCAACAACTTTCATTTTGTTAGTTTCTCCATCCGAGGTCATTTAGGACCCGTCCGCCGGTGGGCGGCCGACAGGCCTATTTGCCCGATATGGCCCACAAGATAATTTCAAATCAAAAAGTTGTCAACTGTAAAGTTTCATAACTTTTCGAGATCTACAACTTTGATTTTGGTAGTTTTTCCGTCCGAGGTCATTTAGGACCTGTCGGCCAGTGGGCGGCCGACAGGCCTATTTGCCCGATATGGCCCACAAGATGATTTCAAATCAAAAAGTCGTCAACTACAAAGTTTCATAACTTTTCGAGATCTACAACTTTCATTTTGGTAGTTTCTCCGTCTGAGGTCATTTAGGACCTGTCGGCCAGTGGGCGGCCGACAGGCCTATTTGCCCGATATGGCCCACAAGATGATTTCAAATCAAAAAGTCGTCAACTACAAAGTTTCATAACTTTTCGAGATCTACAACTTTCATTTTGGTAGTTTCTCCGTCTGAGGTCATTTAGGACCTGTCGGCCAGTGGGCGGCCGACAGACCTATTTGCCCTATATGGCCCACAATATGATTTCAAATCAAAAAGTCATCAACTACAAAGTTTCATAATTTTTTATGATCTACAACTTTCATTTTGGTAGTTTCTCCGTCCGAGGTAACATAGAACGTGTCGGGCACCGACCGGCCTATTTGCCCGATGTGGCCCACATGACGATTTCAAATTAAAAAGTTGTCATCTACGATGTCGCGGCATTTTTCGCGCGAAAATCACGCGCTTTGCGCCAGCGAGGATTCGAACCCGCATCCTTCCAACGCGCGTAGCCTCCTCTACCACTGCACCTCGTGCTCACATGTGCCGATAATGGATTTTGGTTCCCCACATATTATATTAAACTGAGCATAATTTGATTGTTTAACACCCTAAACAATTTCAAATGAAAAAGTTGTCAACTGCAAAGTTTCATAACTTTTTGAGGTCAACAACTTTTATTTTGGTAGTTTCTCCATCCGAGGTCATTTAGGACCTGTCGTCCGATGGGCGGCCGACAGGCCTATTTGCCCAATATGGCCCATAAGATGATTTCAAATCGAAAAGTTGTCAACTGCAAAGTTTCATAACTTTTCGAGATCTACAACTTTCATTTTGGTAGTTTCTCCATCCGAGGTCATTTAGGACCTGTCGGCCAGTGGGCGGCCGACAGGCCTATTTGCCCGATATGGCCCACAAGATAATTTCAAATCAAAAAGTTGTCAACTGCAAAGTTTCATAACTTTTCGAGATCTACAACTTTCATTTTGGTAGTTTCTCTGTTTAAGGTCATTTAGGACCTGTCGGCCAGTGGGCTGCCGACAGGCCTATTTGCCCGATATAGCCCACAAGATGATTTCAAATCAAAAAGTCGTCAACTACAAAGTTTCATAATTTTTTATGATCTACAACTTTCATTTCGGTAGTTTCTCCGTCCGAGGTCATTTAGGACGTGTCAGTCACCGACCGACCTATTTGCCCGATGTGGCCCATATGACGATTTCAAATCAAAAAGTTGTCGTCAACGATGTCGCGGCGTTTTTCGCGCGAAAATCATGCGCTTTGCGTCAGCGAGGATTCGAACCCGCGTCGTCCCAACGCGCGTAGCCTTCTCTACCACTGCACCTCGTGCTCGCGTGTGCCGATAATGGATTTTGGTTCCCCACATATTATACTAAACTGAGCATAATTTGATTGTTTAACACTCTAATCGATTTCAAATGAAAACGTTGTCAACTGTAAAGGTTCATAACTTTTCGAGATCAACAACTTTCATTTTGGTAGTTTCTCCATCCGAGGTCATTTAGGACCCGTCCGCCGGTGGGCGGCCGACAGGCCTATTTGCCCGATATGGCCCACAAGATGATTTCAAATCGAAAAGTTGTCAACTGCAAAGTTTCATAACTTTTCGAGATCTACAACTTTCATTTTGGTAGTTTCTCCATCCAAGGTCATTTAGGACCTGTCGGCCAGTGGGCGGCTGACAGGCCTATTTGCCCGATATGGCCCACAAGATGATTTCAAATCAAAAAGTCATCAACTGCAAAGTTTCATAACTTTTCGAGATCTACAACTTTTATTTTGGTAGTTTCTCCGTCTGAGGTCATTTAGGACCTGTTGACCACTGGGCGGCCGACAGGCCTATTTGCCCGATATGGCCCACAATATGATTTCAAATCAAAAAGTCGTCAACTACAAAGTTTCATAATTTTTTATGATCTACAACTTTCATTTTGGTAGTTTCTCCGTCCGAGGTAATTTAGGACGTGTCGGTCACCGACCGGCCTATTTGCCCGATGTGGCCCACATGACGATTTCAAATCAAAAAGTTGTCATCTACGATGTCGCGGCATTTTTCGCGCTAAAATCACGCGCTTTGCGCCAGCGAGGATTCGAACCCGCATCCTTCCAACGCGCGTAGCCTCCTCTATCACTGCACCTCGTGCTCACATGTGCCGATAATGGATTTTGGTTCCCCACATATTATATTAAACGGAGCATAATTTGATTGTTTAACACCCTAAACGATTTCAAATGAAAAAGTTGTCAACTGCAATGTTTCATAACTTTTCGAGATCAACAACTTTCATTTTGGTAGTTTCTCCATCCGAGGTCATTTAGGACTTGTCGTCCGGTGGGCGGCCGACAGGCCTATTTGCCCGATATGGCCCATAAGATGATTTCAAATCAAAAAGTTGTCAACTGCAAAGTTTCATAACTTTTCGAGATCTACAACTTTCATTTTGGTAGTTTCTCTGTCTGAGGTCATTTTGGACCTGTCGGCCAGTGGGCGGCCGACAGGCCTATTTGCCCGGTATGGCCCACAAGATGATTTCAAATCAAAAAGTGGTCAACTACAAAGTTTCATAATTTTTTATGATCTACAACTTTCATTTCGGTAGTTTCTCTGTCCGAGGTCATTTAGGACGTGTCGGTCACCGACCGGCCTATTTGCCCGATGTGGCCCACAAGACGATTTCAAATCAAAAAGTTGTTATCTACGATGTCGTGGCATTTTTCGAGCGAAAATCACGCACTTTGCGCCAGCGAGGATTCGAACCCGCGTCCTCCCAATGCGCGTAGCCTCCTCTACCACTGCACCTCGTGCTCACATGCAGGGATGAAAACGTATGGATATTTTCCGACCGTATTCGAGACTGAATTCGTTTAGAGGGGTTTTAATCCGTCCGTATCCGTGTCCGGATATTTAACATCCGATACCGTATTCGTATCCGAATATTTAAATCACATATTTATGATGTCGATATCCAATCGTATCCAATCTGGTATTTTTGATACTATCCGTATTCGAATCCGAATCCGGACATAAATATGAAAACAAATACGATATCAGTGATATCTGTCTGTATCCGATCCGTTTTCATCCCTACTCACATGTGTCGATAATGGATTTTGGTTCCCCACATATTATACTAAACTGAGCATAATTTGATTGTTTAACACCCAAAATGATTTTAAATGAAAAAGTTGTCAACTGCAAAGTTTCATAACATTTCGAGATCAACAACTTTCATTTTGGTAGTTTCTCCGTCTGAGGTCATTTAGGACCTGTCGGCTAGTGGGCGGCCGACAGGCCTATTTGCCCGATATGGCCCACAAGATGATTTCAAATCAAAAAGTCGTCAACTGCAAAGTTTCATAAATTTTTGTCATCCGGTGGACGGCCGACAGACCTATTTGCCCGATATGGCCCACAAGATGATTTCAAATCAAAAAGTTGTCAACTGCAAAGTTTCATAACTTTTCGAGATCTACAACTTTCATTTTGGTAGTTTCTCTATCTGAGGTCATTTAGGACCGACAGGCCTATTTGCCCGATATGGCCCACAAGATGATTTCAAATCAAAAAGTCGTCAACTACAAAGTTTCATAAATTTTTATGATCTACAACTTTCATTTCGGTAGTTTCTCCATCCGAGGTCGTTTAGGACGTGTCGGTCACCGACCGGCCTATTTGCCCGATGTGGCCCACATGATGATTTCGAATGAAAAAGTTATCATCTACGATGTCGCTGTGTTTTTCACGCGAAAATCACGCGCTTTGCGCCAGCGAGGATTCGAACCCGTGTCCTCCCAACGCGCGTAGCCTCCTCTACCACTGCACCTCGTGCTCACATGTGCCGATAATTGATTTTGGTTCCCCCACATATTATACTAAACTGAGCATAATTTGATTGTTTAACACCCTAAACGATTTCAAATGAAAAAGTTGTCAACTGCAAGGTTTCATAACTTTTCGAGATCAACAACTTTCATTTTGGTAGTTTCTCCATCCGAGGTCATTTAGGTCCCGTCGGCCGGTGGGCGGCCGACAGGCCTATTTGCCCGATATGGCCCACAAGATGATTTCAAATCAAAAAGTTGTCAACTGCAATGTTTCATAACTTTTCGAGATCTACAACTTTCATTTTGGTAGTTTCTCCGTCCGAGGTCATTTAGGACCTGTCGGCAGACCTATTTGCCCGATATGGCCCAGAAGATAATTTCAAATCAAAAAGTTGTCAACCGCAAAGTTTCATAACTTTTCAAGATCTACAACTTTTATTTTGGTAGTTTTTCGTTCTGAAATTCTCAAGACCTCGTCATTTTGTCCATGCCATGAATTATAGACTAATAAACTCCTAGTTTTGCCTACCTATTGTAAAATGGTTATGACCCCTACAAAATGCACAGGTGCACGTATAGTAAATTCACAACCATCCCACTTTTATGAATTCACTGACCTTGAGCGCAAAGACTGCCTTGATATGGTCCATATTTATAGTGATAATATAAACATTATAAACAATAAGAACCGGAAAGATCATTAACCTAGCAAACTTGTACCTGGCGTGTAGAAGCTGATATAGGGAACAATGAGACGGATGCTACTGACATTGCAAGTCTCCTCACATAACTTCCTTACCCGGCCAGACTTCAGATCAAAACAGAATAACCCATCATGTGTCTGTCCATCCAATATCTCCATTGGTATTCGCCTCCATTGACCAGAGGGAGAGTCTAGCGGCCTCATCCAGTTTTGTGACTCCCAACCCACCATCCTCCATTGTTATGAGCTCATGGGACCCAGGAGCGCACTTACACCTGGATAGCGAGTGTGCTCTGTGCGTCCACTAGCGCTTGCGACCACCTCGACTGCCACCGCGGACACTTCCTTGTCATTCTCCTAGCTGACGGCCACGGCAAACTGCCACTATGTATCTACTCATCCAAGACTGGCGCCTTGAGCCAGCCCACTTGTTTGTGTCAACGGAGCCATGCCAACGGCTAGAGCTCCGCCCGAGTCTTCAGCACGCCAAGTCTCCAACGGCCTCATGCGCATGGCCGCGCACTCGCCAACGCCCTCAACAGCTAGAGCTCCGTAGAGCACGCGCTGCCGCAAGCGTACGCGCCCGGTCTCCATGGCGCCCTCGCTCCCGCTTTGTACGCATAGTCGCTTGCTCCGCTCGCGCCTGTACAGCACGCATGTATAGCCATGGCCAAAGGCCTATATATGTACACCACTGTTGATCAATACAAGGCATCCAGTTGTACAATTCTATTCTACATGGTATCAGTTTCCCTCCGATCCTAACTTCTCTTCGGCATATTCAGCTTCCTTTCCCATGGCTCCCTCTTCTCGCGCCTCTGACTCCTCTTTCGACGACGGTTCCGTCGCCCCTGCCACCTCCTCCCAGATCCAAGGGATCTCCATCCGCCACCATGTCCCCGTCATTCTTGAGCTGGAAGAAGGCAACTTCGGCCAGTGGTGCCACTTCTTTCCTCGGCAAGTTCGGGCTCGAGGATCACATCACCACCACTGCGTCGGACGACGTCCGCGACCGCGAGTGGCGCCGGATCGATTCCTGCATCGTCAACTGGATCCTCGCGACCGTCTCCAAGGGCGTCTACGACATCATGCGCCGTGACAACCACGACGCCTTCTCCCTCTGGCATGCCGTCGAGGGCCTCTTCCGTGACAACGAGCTACAGCGTGCCGTCTTCCTCGAGACCGAGCTGCGCTCTCTCCAACAAGGTGACATGTCGATGAACGACTACTGCACCAAGTTGAAGCGCATCGCCGACCAACTGCGCGACATCGGCCACCCCATCTTCGAGCCAAGCCAGGTGCTCAACCTCCTCCACGGCCTCAATCCCCGGTACCGCTACGTCAAGCCGGTGATCACCTCCAAGTTTCCGCCGCACACCTTCCAGAGCGCCCGCTCCTTCCTCATCCTCGAGGAGCTTAGCTTCCAGCACGATGCCAATGCCGAGGCTGGGCAGGCTCTCACCGTCACACACCGTGACTGATCCTCCAACTCCTCCGGGCACGGCGGTGGGAACGGCTCCACCGACGGCACCTCCGGCTCCTCCGCGCCACGCAACAACCGCGCCAATAACGGCAGTGGCGGCAACCACTCTGATCGGCGTCGCAAACAAGGCAAGGCGGCGGGAACGGCGGCGGGAACGCGCGCTCCAACAACTCCAACACACAGACCATGCCCTGGACCGCGGGATCCAACCTGTGGCAAGGCATGGTGCAGGCATGGTCGATGCCCTTCCGCGCTCCCGGCGCGGGGGTCCTGGGTCCGCGGCCGCCGTTCCAACCCCAGCAGGCGATGATGGCCTCCCATCTTCAGTCGCCGTTGCCCCATGCCTCCACCAACTCCTTCGACACCGGGGGCCTCTACGCTGCTCTGCAGTCTGTCGGCGTTCCACATCACCCGCAGAGCACGTCGGATTGGTACTTCGACACCGGTGCCACGTCGCACATGTCCTCCAACCCCGGTAATCTCCCCTCCCATACTCTTCGTCCTTCATCATCTTCCATCACAGTGGGCAATGGTGCTCGGTTGCCTGTCACTCACCAAGCACACACTGTCATTCCCACTGCCACCTCTCCTTTACATTTGAATGATGTTCTTGTTTCTCCTTCGCTCATCAAGAATTTAATCTCCGTTCGATGATTAACTCGTGATAATAATGTTTCCATTGAATTTGACCCGTCTGGTTTCTCCATAAAGGATCTTCCTTCTTGGGAGGAGATGCTCCGATGTGATAGCAGCGGCGATCTCTACCCCCTCCGCCTTCCACCTCATCAAGCCCTCACTGCATCCTCGACGGCCTCTCTGTGGCATCAGCGGCTCGGACATCCCGGCCAACCAGTTACATCTCAAGTTTTACAAACTTTTTCTTTTCAATGTAATAAGGCTGATGATCACTCTTGCTCTTCTTGCCATTTGGGCAAGCATACTCATTTACCTTTCAATAATTTAGCATCACAAACATTTTTCCCTTTTCAAATAGTGCATTCTGATGTTTGGACTGCTCCCGTTTACGGTCATTCCGGATACAAATACTATGTTGTCTTTCTCGATGATTATACACACTATCTCTGGACAGTACCCCTGCGCAATAAGTCTGACATGTTCCCAACCATTCACGCATTCATCAAATATGTTCAGACCCAATTTCGCCTTCCCATTCTCTCCTTTCAGACAGACAATGGCCGTGAGTAAGATTCCTATGCCATGCGCCTTCTTCTTCCTCTCTCGGCATTCAGTTGCGTCTCTCGTGCCCTTACACATCACAACAGAACGGCAAGGCGGAACGGCTCTTGCGCACCACTAACGACTGTGTGAGAACTTTGTTGATTCACAGTGCAGCTCCCCTGGCGTTCTGGGCTGAGGCGCTCGCCACGGCCACATACCTGATCAACCGGCGCCCGTGCCGCGCCACAGCAGCCGCGACGCTGTACTCGCTCCTCTTCGGCGTACCGCCCACCTACGACGAGCTCCGGGTGTTCGGGTGTCGCTGCTACCCCAACATGATCTCCACGTCCGCGCACAAGCTCGCCCCGTGGTCAACTATGTGCGTCTTCATCGGGTACCTGGCCGATCATCGCAGCTACAGATGCTACAACATCAACACCGGCCGCGTCATCACATCACGGCACGTCGTCTTCGACGAAGCGGCCTTCCCCTTCCACGACCTCGACTTCAGCACGCCTGCATCCGGCCCTGCACTAGTTCCAACTGACGACGATGCGCCGCCGCACCTCTACACCGACCTGCTGCACCATCCGACGCGCGCACGAACTGTGCGTTCGGGAGGGGCCCCCGAACAGTCCGCGGCTTTGACTACGGCACCTGCTCCGGCTCCATCGGCATCGCCCACGCCACCGCCCGTGACGTCGCCCGCAGTGTCACCCACGACATCGCCCCCGGCGTCGCCCACGACGTCGTCCCCGTCGTCGCCTCCGGTCGCGCCATCGCGTCCGCCAGCAACCATAGGTCATTCGATGATCACTCGAGCGCGTGATGGGATCCACAAGCCCAACCCCAAGTATGCCTTGGTGGCCTCGGGGACACTTTCTTCGGTACCTCGTTCCGTCCGATCGGCTCTCAAGGACGAAAACTGGTACGCGGCCATGAAAGCCGAGTATGACGCCCTTGAGCATTACAAAGCTCGATGGGTCGTCCGTGGCTTCAATCAACGGCCTGGCATCGACTTTGGCGAAACCTTCTCACCAGTGATCAAGCCGGCGACCATCCGCACCGTACTCACGCTAGTGGCGTCACGCAAGTGGCCGGCTCATCAACTCGACATCTCCAACGCCTTCTTGCACGGCAACCTACAGGAACAAGTTTTCTGTCAGCAGCCCATGGGTTTTGCCGATCCTGCACGGCCGGATCACGTCTGCCTCCTGTCGCGCTCTCTCTACGGTCTTCGACAAGCTCCCCGTGCGTGGTTTGATCGCTTCGTCAGCCACGTGACCTCGCTCGGCTTTGTACAGTCGAGAGCGGATACGTCTCTCTTCGTGTACAACAGCGCCGGCGCCTAGGCTTATCTGCTGATGTACGTCGATGACATGATCCTCTCCGCCTCGTCTACTGCACTGCTCCAGCACTTCATCAAGCGGCTATAGGACACGTTCAAGGTGAAGGACATAGGACCCGTCCATCACTTCCTCGGCATTGGTGTTCAACGCACCAGCAACGGCTTCTTCCTCTCCCAGACGCAGTACGCCGAGGACAACTAGCGGATGTGTTCACCAAAGGTTTGCCTTTGGCGCTCTTCTTCGACTTCAGGGACAGCCTCTCCGTCACGACTGTCGACGTCGACACTGCGGGGGGTGTCAGCGGAGCCATGCCAACGGCTAGAGCTCTGCCCGAGTCTTCAGCACGCCAAGTCTCCAACGGCCTCGTGCGCATAGCCGCGCACTCGCCAACGCCCTCAACAACTAGAGCTCCGTAGAGCACGCGCTGCCGCACGCGTACGCGCCCGGTCTCCACGGCGCCCTCGCTCCCGCTTTGTACGCATAGTCGCTCGCTCCGCTCGTGCTTGTACAGCAGCATGTATAGCCATGGCCAAAGGCCTATATATGTACACCACTGTTGATCAATACAAGCCATCCAGTTGTACAATTCTATTCTACAATTTGGCTCCCCAGTGCCCCATTGATAAGAGTACCATTGCCTTGGTGGGGAATACCCTCTACTTCAGGATTGATTCGAAAAGCATTCTCAAGTATGATTTGGCCACACAGGAAACTTCCATGATTCTACACCGGCACCAGGGCTTGCAGAAGATCACGGCGCGGACGAGGCTCGCCGGGTCTTCCGGTGGGAATCGTACAAGGATCTCCTCCACGATCTCCTCCGGCAGCGCAGGCGGACGGCGTGGCGGCGGCTCCATTGGATTGGACCGATCGGTCGGACCGCCGTGGGCGGGCGGAGGGGCGGCAATGGTTTGGTCGATCTGGAGAGGATCCGAGCAGAAGCGAGAGGCTACGGCGGCGGAAGTCGGAACCCCGACGGCGGCGCGCGGCGTAGGGTTTGGTTGGTTCGTGAGATGAGAAAAGGGCCGAGAAGGGAACAATTTGTTTGCTTGGTTGGCTGGTCCCGTTCAACCAAGTAGACGAGCCAGGTGGTTGAACGGGACCAGCCGACCAAGCAAACAAATCGTTCGAGCGGCACGGGCCTGCCCGCAAACCTGCTTAGCCTGCCCCGCAAAAAAATCCTGCTGGACAACCGCAGCCCACTTATTTTTCTATCGCAGATTAAAGTGGGCCATCCTGCTAACAGAAGCGGAAAATCAGCAAAGCCCGCAAAATCCTGCACAGACCTGCAAAGAAGCCGAAGTCTCCACTGTCGCCCGTCATCGACCTCTCTACTCGCGAGATTCCGTGCTGCTCTGAGGAGCGTCGCCGCTGTAGCCTCGCTCGTCGGCCTGTCGCCACCGCCCGAGATCCGAGTCCTCCTCCAAGGCCAACCTAGTGCCGGCCACCACTGCTCCACCCACGGTCATGCCCGTGGTGCACGCTGCGGCGCCGGCGCCTGAAGCCAAGCACACTAGTGGTGGTGACCACGCCCGAGGCCGCCGACGCGCTAAGGGGCACCACCGTCATGCACCGCTACGTTGGCTGCTGCGACAAGCTCAACGCATCCTCCGACGATGGCGCGCTCCGGTTCCGACCGCACCAGATGAATGCCACGCTCGAGCTCATCGAGAACCACCGCCTCGACGGCATTGTCTATTTTACCGACGAGGAGGGCGTCTACTCCCTCGACCTCTTCAAACGTCTGCGCCAAGTCAGGTACTGCTTGATTCCTTGCTCATCTTCTCCGACCTGCCCGCCCGCAATTAATCAATTCCCGCCTCCTCCCTCCGCATTCAGTCAGTTACCTTATCACCTGTCAAATTGAAGGTTCCATCTTTCATGATAAATGATTTCGTACTAGTAGTACAATATTCACGAGTACCTTGAATGATTTGCGGTTGCCCTTATCCAACAAAGCTTTCATTCAGCCTCTGTGATTCTATCCGATTGCAAAGGGGAGGAAGGGAGTTTGCTTGCTGTCAATTCTAGTGAAAGGGTCACCTTTTCCTGTTATGCTGTCTGAATCGACTGAAGAATGGGTACCCATTTTCTTTTTCTATCTAATGCACCTCGAATACTGATGCTTGTACTGAATATAGGACTCAAAAGTTCTTACCATTTTTCTTGTCTCAGACAGATTCAGTAACTTCACTGTTTTGCTTTGTAGGAGTTCACCGGGTAGCGGGTAATGCTACGAGTCATTCTTTATGGAAAGAAAGCCGAGGCCCCCTGTCGTCAAGAAGAAGAAGGGCACATCCGTCCTTCAGTCCTTGCTCCGGCCGCCAAGGATATGCTATAGCGGGTTGAAGTGGGATTTGCAGGCTCTGCCGACTGCCGCCAGACCTGCCAGGAGGATGCAGTTTGCTAGCGCTTGTGTAGCAGGCACCCGCATAGCCTGCAAAAATTATTGGCAGGCAGCGCGGCGCGTGGTGCGGGCTGTCCGCAGCCGGCCCCACTTGCATTACTGAGTTGGGGCCAGGGGGCATGCAGCTGAGACAGGTAAGCCCAGCAGAGAACGTTTCATTCACAAGACAGCCATTTAACACTTTGGTGAACAGATTCCGATGCTATAGAGGATGATGATTCATTGGTATGGCAGGATGTTTGTCATATTAACATTAATGCTACAGTGACCTGAATAGCAAATTAGTACTCTGTAGCACCAGAATTATATGCCAGGACTGAATTACTGAAATTCAACCACGTACAAAGCAAAGCTCATGTGCCAGTATTACAGACCTGATTTTTCCAACCAAATAAAAGCAATAGTCCAATACTTAATCTGGAGTACAGTTCATGATCCATGATCACGACAAATTTGGTAACAGCAACCAAACTGACATTGAAAATTTTGTACTAGGCAATCGAGCTGAACCATTTTTCAGGAGGGATTGGAACACAGTATATATTCAGTTCAATGTGGCATTGGATGATACCAATACCATATCTGAAAGTTTCGAAACTAAACTCAATTCGTGCTTGCAAGCATCTATCCTGGTTCCTGGCAGTCTTTCCACATGCTTTCTTCTAGAAATGAACTAGTAATGTTATCTGAAACCTGAAGAGACCAAACTCATACGTCCGACATTCAAATATCAAAACACACAGCCAGTGCTTACAAAAACAGGATGCTTTTAGAACATTTAGCATTTACAGATTATTGAACATGTAGGCCATACAGATGTGCTTAAAATGACAAGTTTCATTCCCAGCAACAGAAAAAAAAAATAAAGAATTCCTATAGCTAGAAACTGTACTTCAATCCTAAAGGATCCAAATATATATTTCAAATGCATGGGATCAAAGTATTTTCTTTTTAGAAGCCCCAGTTCTCATGTTCCAACCACAAGATACTAATAACCAATTAAAATTCACCAGCAGTACATGCAACATAAGTAACAGGGGTAGTACATGATCCAAATACAGTGTAAATGAAGAGCTGACTTGCATACATTGAGCCGATCGCATCAATATGTCATGATGCCATTGTAATTAGAGTATATTTAGTTTTCCAAGATAATTTATTAAACATGAAGTATTATGAATCAGTTTACAATCCTAATTTGGAAATGTCAAAAACGATAGTCTGTAAGGGATTCACATTTCAAATGTGTTGTGCCATTCACAGCTTCATCTGCATATGTAGTCAGATTAGCTATGCAGCAATTTTAAAATGATGAACTAGCTAGTCCTACATGTTTGCATTTTCATTTTACAAAGAGTGAGTTAGTGGGAAAATGCAATTATTGGAGTCGACAAAATCACAGTCTTCTCCTGCTACTACAACCTCAGTCTGAAGATTTTAGTTGCAGAACAGAAGATTTCAGAGATTTCCATCTATTCCACATCGACACTAGTATTCAGCAAAGCACTCTCATAAACATGGGACTCTGCTGACTGTCAGTGTTTGACCACCGATAGCCTGCCACGGGAGTACCCGGGACAGTTGTTCGGGTTGCGGCACGTGCTAGAACTCAACGGTGAACGTAGAGACAGTCGATTTATACTGGTTCGGGCCTTCGATCGTGATCGAGTAATAACCTTACGTCCAGTCGGCGTTAGTCTTTGCGTTGGATTGATTGTGTTATCTTGTCTCTTTATAGGGTTTAGACCGTGAGGTCTATTCCTATTGTCTCATCTCTTCATCTAGGGAGCTCTGCCCTCCTTTATATAGTTCAGGAGGCAAGAGTCCTAGTCAGTTATAATAAAGAAGTCCTAGTAGGATTACAAGGTAGTAATACTACTAGAATTATATAAGAGGAATCCTAGTCAAACTAGATCTTCTCCCTTCCTTGCGGGATACCCCGTGGGTTCCGCATCGACAAGCCCCGAGCATTTCATGGTTGAACTCGAAGACCTCCTTGTTTCTCCAGCTTTACCTGGCGAATTAAGCTTGGTCCGGGTTCTTTCAAACTGAAGCCTTGAAGTAGTCCTGTTTTGAAGAAGTCTTTGAGTGACATGCGCTTTTTTGAAGAAAAAGCGCACTCACTAAATGTAGCCCCCGAGCCTCTTGCTATTTGGAACAAAAAGTTAGAGGGTCTTGAATTTTGATCGTTGGAAAACTGAAAATCTTATCTAAGGATATATACGCTGCAGCTCCCGAGCATCTTTCCGGATTCTTTTTCGATCGTCAAGAACTCGGATAGAGGGTCTTTTATCGTCTTCTTAGGTAGCCAGCTTTATGTCAGAGTTTGGTGGCGGAGTCCGATCTAGAAGATCTATCATCAAGGATTGCTTCTGCTCTCAAAGTGTCTTTTTCTTCTTTCTGATGATGGATCTTAGAATTAGGCCTCCTCCTTATTGTTTTGTAAAAACTTGTCCATGATGGCACTACTGTACAAAAGTTGGTTATTTTCTGAATGTCTCTGTCTTTTGATCTTGAAAGTTTCCTTTATGTGACTTCTTTCTGTCTTGTTTGTTGATCATGAACCTTGGCGAGTATCAACACTTTTGTTCGTATTAGTCGGCTTGGACAGTGCTCAGAATTGGGGAGTACTTGGCACCATCCGATAGTTTGAGCTTGGCGATGATTGGTAGCTGCTCGTATGTGCATAAGTGTATGCAAATAGCTTTGATTGCTAGCTTGCTCGCGTCATCTTGTTGGTTTTCATGTGTTGGCAGTATGTTCATGTCTTGTATTCATGTATAAGTATGCGTTCTCTTGTATGCTGCTGGTTCGTGTTGGAATAGGACTCAGTTGTCGAGGTGGAATTAGCAGTGCTGGATACGTGGAAGCTTCAACATTGATTTCCATAAATAGCTCGCGCGGCTGCATGGTCTTCTCTCTTGTTCTGCATGGATGCTGTCATGTATTGTTGTTGCCTTGTGTCCGGGTTCTTGTATTGGGTGCGTCCTTGTATGAAACTTGCATTAATATTCTGAATATTTACCGTTGGCTTGTATAATTATACGTCTTCGTTCGCTGAGCTTTCTAGTACTTGAACCTGTCAAGCACTTGAAAACCGTCTCGACTGGTGCATCGAGGTACTCAGAACCCATCATAGACAGGTGCACCGAGGTGCTCGAAACCAGGGGCGATGACCAAGACTTTGGTTGGTAGGAGTTAGGAGTTCGGGGGTTATCGCTTCGGCTTGTTTGGAGCTGACAACTCCTTTACGAACATACCGGGTGTGACCTTCCCTGTCTGAACCGAACTGGAGCGACGACCAGGATCTGAGTGGTTGGAGCTGGGAGTTCAGGGGTTATCACATCGGGTTGTTTGACAAACACACCGAGAGCGACCTTCCTCTGTCCGATCCGAGCTGGAGTGACGACCAGGATCTGAGTGGTTGGAGCTAGGAGTTCAGGGGTTATCGCACTGGGTTGTTTGACGAACACACCGGGAGTGACCTTCTCTTGTCCGATCCGAGCTGGAGCGACGACCAGGATCTGAGTGGTTGGAGCTAGGAGTTCAGAGGTTATCGCACTGGATTGTTTGATGAACACACCAGGAGCGACATTCCCTTGTCCGATCCGAGCTAGAGTGATGACTACGATCCGAGTGGTTGGAGCTGGGAGTTCAAGGGTTATCGTACTGGGTTGTTTGATGAACACACCGGGAGTGACCTTCCCCTGTCTGATCTGAGCTAGAGTGATGACTAGGATCCGAGTGGTTGGAGTTGGGAGTTCAGGGGCTATCGCACCGAGTTGTTTGACGAACACACCGGGTGCGACCTTCCCCTGTTTGATCTGAGCCTGAGTGACGATTAGGATCTAAGTGGTTGGAGCTGGGAGTTCAGGGGCTATCGCATCGGGTTTTTTGATGAACACACCGGGTGCGACCTTCCTCTGTCCGATCGGAGCCTGAGTGACGAATATGATGTAAGTGGTTGGAGCTGGGAGTTCAGAGGTTATCGCACCGGGTTTTTTTTTATGAACACACCGGGTGCGACCTTCCCCTGTCTGATCCGAGTTCTTTGATATAGTCGATGAATACTTGTGTCTGTTGGTGAGCTTGAAATGTAGCTAAATAATGGCCATCCATGCTTGAATCTGAGTCCCCAAAGTAAAATCATGAAGTCTTCAGGTAAGTCATGGTTCGGACAGCCACTGATCGGAGTTGAACTCAATGGTCCGTGCTTGGAATGTATATTTGCTTTGTAGTCTGTATATGCACCATGCACACCGTAATATCCTTGATTATTTAATTATCTTGTATGGCCGACTATACTTCTCTGATTGCTTGCTATAGTCATTGGAGGAAAACATCCAGCCACCAGCATATCCATTTTATTGTCAGATTATTGAACGGCTTATCTGACTTAGAGTCAGACTATCCACTAGGACCCATTTGTCACTTTTGGATTCCTTCTTCGTGTCGATGTGCTCAGCATCAAGTGCCGTGTAATACATGGCGTAGGTGTTGCACTCGATAATGAGTAGCTATCGAGTACGCCGGTCGCCGAGCAGGATTCTCCGTAATTATCTGCACATCCTAGATAACTTACAAATAGTCAACTGTCATATACTTATCAAGACCCCCGATGTGCTGCCCAAGATCAGCACCCTGATCCGAACAGTGTAGAGCAGCTTGATAGCACACATGGGATGCAACGTCACCGAAACGTAATAAGCCGGCAAGTGAATTTTCCTTCTAAAAATTTTAGCTTCACAAGAGTAGTTGGAGTGAAGTCAACTAGAGCACCCAGAAACCATCATCGAGTACCCAGAGGCTGTCGTCGAGCTCCCGGAAGTCATCATCAAGTACCCGGAAGTCGTTGTCGAACATCCGAAAGTCCATCATGGAGTACCCAGAATCCATCGTCGAGTACGCGAAAGCTGTTCCGACTTCAAGCGCGGAGTTAGCTTGATTGATGGCCACGTGGTAGAATCAGCGCACGATCTTGATGTTTCAGGCATCAGCTTGGTCGTCAAGTCCGAGTAGTCAAACATCGTCGCCGAGTAGTCGATCACAGTGGCTGAGTAGTCGGACACACAACCGAGTAGTCGATCACCACAGCTGAGTAGTCTTATATGCAGCCGAGTAGTCGGTTGTTGGTACGCCGAGTACTCGGAACCGGTTCCCAACTGGCACGTCAGGTCCGAATAGTTGAAGCGATTTATTTGATATGCAGGTGGAGGGGGTTGATCTTGTGTGAAAACGCCAGCTGAGCAGCGACCAATCTGTCCGTGTACATGCACGAGTGCACGCGCAAATCTCGTAGCTCGTATGTCTTCCAACGATCAGCTCGCATGGTCCACCTTCCACCTACTTGTTGATATGACGTCACCCTGAAATCTATCAGGTCTTGTGCTGTGCTGCCGCGGAGGCCCAGATCACGTAGCTTGTACTACTTTAACCGGTTTAATCGAGGGTCGGAGTCGGCAACAGCTGGGAGTCGGACTCAACTCCACGCGAGCCCGAGCCCATGTGAGGTGCGCCTCGCCGTTGTGCATGTTTGACGCTAGTTGACCCTGATCTATTGATCTGGATACTCCAACCTCGGCTTGTTCGGTTGCCAAGAAAAAAGGCAAGGTGAATTTGTCCTCTGACTTCTCCGCGAGACTCGTGATTGGATCCCGCATGGGCAGCATCGGTTCAAGCTTTTTTGTTGACCTGTTTCTGCCGAAGATCTTGACGGAAGTTTAGGCAATCGAATCTTAAGGCTGAGTACTGTCGCATGCTGGTGAAATACTGCGCCGATTGCATCACAGTTTCGCCGCGAGATATATGCATCGAGGTTGAGTTTCGTCGAGTTGTCGAAAGACGCCATCGCAGCTGGACGAGTTACCACGAACGACATTGATCTTGAGGTCCCTCTGAGCTCTTGGTCGTGATTGCGTCGAAAGCCCTTACCTGGCGCGTCAGCTGTCGGTGTTTGATCACCGATAGCCTGCCACGGGGGTACCCGGGACAGTTGTTCGGACTTCGGCGCATGCTAGAACTCGACGGTGAACGCAGAGACAGTCGATTTATACTGGTTTGGGCCCTCGATCGTGATCGAGTAATAACCTTACGTCCAGTCGGCGTTAACCTTTGTGTTGGATTGATTGTGTTATCTTATCTCTTAACAGGGTTTAAATTGTGAGTTCTATTCCTATCGTCTCATCTCTTTATCTAGGGAGCTCTGTCCTCCTTTATATAGTCCAGGAGGCAAGAGTCCCAGTCGATTACAATAAAGAAGTTCTAGTAGGATTACAGGGTAGTAATACTACTAGAATTACATAAGAGGAATCCTAGTCAAACTAGATCTTCTCTCTTCCTTGCGGGGTACCCCGTGGGTCCCGCATCGACACTGACCAACATTAAAAATTCCATTCACAATGACGTTCTTATCATAACAATAACAACACTAAGTTTTGTATAGATGGAGAGACAATACTGGACTGCAGCAATAGATAGATATCTCAAAATATTACCCCAAGCATCGGGGACAGGAGATAATCCAACAATACTCAATTGTATGTCTGATCAGAGCAACCTGATTCATGACTAGGCATTTGTGGTCTTAATTTGTAACATTCAGGTTTTGGAGAACAAATTAAAGCTACCAAGTTGTTCTAGAGTCCTCTGTTGTGTTGTTCTAGAGTCCTCTGTTGTTCTGACACATCTGAAAACATGGACGATCTCAAAAATCAACACCTGTTTGTTCTGAACCTTTCAGATCTCTGATCTTACTGTCCTATCGTGTTACCATGCAATGCAACTACTGTTTCAACTTTTATCTGCTTTCTTCCATAAGCAAAGTACTCAAGAGTAAGTATTCAGTCTTTCAGTTCCAGTCTTGCAGCATTTTAATTGCAAATTCCCATTCAGTTGAGCATAGATATTTTAAGATAGAGGAACCATATTCATGGTGCAAGCTAAAGTCCAGGAAATGCACAAAGAGTTAGTTGATGCAGGGCTGGGGTACTCAGGTTACAGACAAGGGCAGGCTAAAGAAATTAGGAAATACAATCCCTTAAGGAAAACACAGTACGCTGAAAGACCAAAGCATTAAGACTAGAACTAACTTCACTTAAGCTAAATAACTGTCCCACTGTAAAGCTTAAACTAGTTACCATTTCCACAGCCCAACTTCCACTCGACCAAGAAGCCCACAGATCATCTGTGAACATGAACAACTCGATGATGAGAAGGAGACTTCAGACTTATTTGAAGCACTTGAGGATACGTATGAGGCTAATATCCGTTATGTGGTGCTTTCTTCCCTGTTGGATTTCATGAATGGTCCATATTAAAACTTGTTACATGCATGGGGGTACCTCAGTATTGCACTTTTCTGTGCAATTAATATCCAAGTTTTACAAACTCTTTGTTCTTCACACATACTAAATTAGTGGTTACCCAACCATTTCAAGAATCAAGTACTGCAATAGGGGATCCTGCTATTTTTTCACTTAAAAAAACAGGCTACAATGTCTTGACTCAAACAAAGGTACTGTCGGAGTAACATGACATATATAACTTCAGACAAAAGGAAACATTTAAGTTCCAAGCTTTCATTGCAACCGAAAGTGAAATGCAGTAAGATAAATGCTAGAACTTATCATCCGTAAAGATAAATATGATAAATGCAGGGGTACCATCTCGTGGACAAGCCAGTAGAACATGAAAATAATGATCGAACCTAGAAATCTATGACAACCTCAAGAATGCTAGAACTGAATAACTGATCATCCGTACATAAAGCTCATGCTGACATCAATTATCACTAGGGACTGGCTCCATTTCTCATCCACGGGAGCACCTTAAATTTGTGATGCAGTTGAAGCACTCGCACCTGGTCCCATGTCTGAAGAGGCTGCTTCTAGTGCTGCAAAAGGACACATAATTTTAAAATAAAAACATCATGCTGATGAACAAATTTCAAATGCAGTCATCATTACTGTTTAAGTATCTTGCTTCTCGCACCTATGTTTAACAGTGCACATTGCTTAGAACTAATTCAGTTAATTTCACTTGATAATGTAAAAGATATCCATGATGCTATGCGTGCTAAACAAAAGTTGTGTTTCTCTTGAGTTTTAAGTCCATCTTCTCTTATGATATTGTGCAAGTGTGTCTGTCATGTCAACCGGTGGACATGTGGATAATACTCCCTTTGTTCCAAATTATAAGTCGCTTTGACATTTTTGGTACATTCATTTTGCTATGCATTTTCATATAATAATATGTCTAGCTACATAGCAAAATGGATGAACCAAAAAAAGTCAAAATGACTTATAATTTGGAACGAAGGGAGTAATCAATAAGTCATTAGCATCATATGCCATTTCCATCTTTAACCCAATACAATTGTGCTTGTTTGTGATCAATAGCAATCAGTTCATTACTTCAGAATGTGACAGTTTCATAGAACCATGTTACTCTGACCTATATATGGACCACCCTTCATATTGGCTGGATGTGCCTAAGAATTTATTCATCTCTTTCAGCTGTTGTGGACATAAATTTGGGCTGGGCCAGCAGGAGATTTCTTTTTTCTTTTTCATATTTTTACAAATAGGCCATTACCAATATGAGTTTCTACTCCACATATCAGCACGCCGACTATTTTTAACCATCTACATTCCTTTGCCATGATCTATAATTGTCAATTGATAACAACATAGAAATATGTATGTTTATGTTTTACTTGACCTAATAGGAGAGGTGTGGAAAAGACCAGGAAGCAATATCAATCTAATCTATTACTCCCTTTCAAATTATAAGATGCTTCGGCATTTCTAGATAACATGATTTTTTGCTATGCACTTACATATACACTATGCACTTAGATGTACACTATGTCTGGATATATATATAGTAAAAACAAGACATCTGGACAAGCCAAAACATCTTATAATTTGAAACACAGGGAGAGTTTTACTAGATTACAATCAGCTGTATATATGAGCCGTGTACATGTGCACCTCGTCCAAGCGACCAACCCTGTCTTGATATCTCTGGCTTGTGATAATTCTAAAGAACTAAGGCTCTATGGCTTCCTGTAGACTATTCTGACTCTGAACTCTGAAACTTACCCACTGTGCTGGTCCTGTATTCTATCCAGCAGCTGACGATCCTGCCTCTTCTGGCGCCAAGAATACGTGCTCGTGTACATAATATGATCTGCCATTGTCATTTAATATGATATTTACTAATAGGGATGAAAACGGATCGGATACAGACGGATATCATCGATATTACATTTGTTTTCATATTTCTATCCGGATTCGGATTTGAATACGGATAGTGTGTCAACCGTGCCGGATAGGATACGATTAGATATCGACATCATAAATATGTGATTTGAGTATTCGGATACGGATATGGTATCGGATGTTAAATATCCAGACTCGAATACGGACATATTTGAATATCTCTAAACGAATTCAGTCTCGAATACGGTCGGAAAATATCTGTACCGTTTTCATCCCTATTTACTAATATAGATAATTGTATTTGTGCTAAATGGAGAGCGTTGTTTCTTTCTCAAGTTATCAGTCCAAAATCTTTTCGTGTGGACATGGACTGAGCCATGGATCAAAAACCAGTATTTTTTGCCAGTTTTGATAGTCCATATTCAGTTGTTTTGTATCTAATTAGAAGCAAATATTCGTTGGGGGTAAATTGGTTCTCGACCATCTGATGTTATCTTCAAATTTTGTTTATTTTTGCAGCAGTGGTCTCTACAGGTGAGGGGCCAAGTACAGGTGCTTGAAGTGTATCAAAAGGTTACATTGATGACTTGTGGGCTTCTTGGTCAAGTGGAAATCGGGTTATACTGATGGTAACTAGTGTAAGCTATACAATGGAACAGTTATTTAGCATTAGCTAAGTTAGGTTTAGTCTTAAACTTGTTGAACTTTAAGGCTTCTGTATTTTCTTTAAGGGATCCTATCTCCAAAATTTGTTAGCCTAGCCTTGTCCGTAATGTGACTACCCCGCCATATATCGATCTACTCTTTGTGCATATCCTAGACTTTTTTTTGAAACAAACGGGGGGGGAGAGTTTCCCCACCAAAATTTCATTAGAACCAAATAAACTCCAGCTAACCGGAGTTAGTAGTAGCATTACAAGAGAGAAGGAAGCCACACCAGTCATTTAAACTGCTTACAAGAGTATCGTTTTTGAGGCGTTTGCGCCAGATTACAAGGTCGTCACAGATGCGAGAAATGATAACTCGGCTGTTGCTCTTTTCACCCCTGAAAACTTCTCCGTTCCTGGCATCCCATAATCTCCAGAGTATGGTGAGAAGGATAAAAGGCCAAAGGCTCGCGTCTAGATGTGTGGGGGTGGCAAAGCTCCAGATGCCTTCATCATTCCGGGACGAGACGTCATGAAAACCGAGTGTCCGCCATACTTGAGAGCTCGCTCTACATGTGAAGAAGGTGTGGTGCCTGTCTTCAACGTTGTGGACGCATCGCTGGCACAGGTCACTGTCCAGGACGTGCTTGGCATAGAGGTTTGATCTTGTGCTCAATCTATCTTTGAAATATAGCCAAGCAAAAACCTTCACCTTGTTGGGCACACGAGTCGCCCAGATTCGTCTGCCATGGCAATCTGGTGAGCCATGTGCTTGGTCCAGTGCTGCATAAGCATCCCTCGTAGTGAAAGGTTTCCCAGTCGTCTTCAGTAGCCGGATGTCTGGTCCGTCGCTAAGTCTGATTTCCTGCAAGCTAGACAGAAGATTAGCTAGCTGAGCGCCAGCGGCGTTAGTTAGCCGTGGCCGGAGGCACAATTCAAACCCGCTCTGAAAAACACTTTGCACTGAAATGTTAGGCCAAATAGTGTGAGAGAAGAGAGTAGCGTGGGAAGTGCAAATGGGACCATCCGGAAGCCAATGATCAAACCAGAAAGACTTAGAGAATCCATCACGGATGTTAACATAGGTAATTGAGCGGTAGGCGTTGAGCTCGTCGTTGATGATCCTCCAGAGGTAGCTGTGAGTACAGTTAATAGGGGCATCAAAAGCAGTTACATCACGAAGAATCCATTCCTTCCAAGCTGCCGGTTCACTGGAGAACAGCTTGTGGATGAACTTCATGAGCAGGCAACGATTCTGGAGATGTAAATCCTTAACACCGAGGCCACCTACTTCTTTTTTTGCCTGAACGTTCTCCCAGGCAACTAAACATTTGGAACCATGGCACGTGTCTTCACCAGTCCAGAAAAAGGCCCGGCGTCTTCGATCGATGGCCTTGATGACAGTTTTCGGGATGTTGATAGCAGACATATAATGCAAGGGGATAGCGCTAAGCACAACAGTGACAAGTGTAAGCCTGCCAGCACGGTTGAGAAGCGAAGCGCGCCACCCAGAGAGGTATTTATCACAAGAGGAGATCAGAGGTAGGCGTTGAGCTCGTCGTTGATGATCCTCCAGAGGTAGCTGTGAGTACAGTTAATAGGGGCATCAAAAGCAGTTACATCACGAAGAATCCATTCCTTCCAAGCTGCCGGTTCACTGGAGAACAGCTTGTGGATGAACTTCATGAGCAGGAAACAATTCTGGAGATGTAAATCCTTAACACCGAGGCCACCTACTTCTTTTTTTGCCTGAACGTTCTCCCAGGCAACTAAACATTTGGAACCATGGCACGTGTCTTCACCAGTCCAGAAAAAGGCCCGGCGTCTTCGATCGATGGCCTTGATGACAGTTTTTGGGATGTTGATAGCAGACATATAATGCAAGGGGATAGCGCTAAGCACAACAGTGACAAGTGTAAGCCTGCCAGCACGGTTGAGAAGCGAAGCGCGCCACCCAGAGAGGTATTTATCACAAGAGGAGATCAGAGGTAGGCAATCAGCCATGGAAATCTTATGAGGGGACAGCGGGAGGCCAAGGTAGGTTTGAGGAAACGAGGAGACTGTGGTACCAAAAATGTTAGCAAGTGACAAAGCAAGGTAGGTTTGAGGAAACGAGGAGACTGTGGTACCAAAAATGTTAGCAAGTGACAAAGCAATTTCAGGAGGCACACCGATCGGTAGAAATGTAGTTTTGTGGTAGTTGATAGACAAACCAGTAGCCTCCTCAAAGATCTCCAGGATTTGCTTAGTTTGAACGATTGCTTCAGGTGAACATTTGAGGAAAAGAAGAGTGTCATCGGTGTACTGGAGCACGGGGCAGGGGCCATCAGGGATTAAGGGGTGCCTGATGGCAGTAGCAAGGTGGGGATGATGCAGAAGTTTGCGAAGGACGTTAGCCACAATGATGAAAAGATAGGGAGAAAGGGGGTCACCTTGCCGGAGACCATTGCGGCAATTGATCCATCTGCCTGGGACGCCATTGAGAAGCACTGCAGTCTTGCCAGTGTTCAGAAGTTCCTGTACCCGTCGCACTAATCATTAGGAAACCCTCGACACCGAAGCACATGGTCAAGACTATTCCAATTGACACAGTCGAAGGCCTTGTGGAAGTCAAGCTTCATAATAATGGTGGGTGAGTTCCGGCGATAGCAGCAGTGGAGGAGATCAGTAGCCTGTGCAAAACTATCAGCGATACATCGTCCCAACACAAATCCAGATTGGTCAGAGCCAATGAGAAGAGGGATGTGAGGCTGGAGCCGAGCCGTTAAGACTTTAGAAATCCCTTTGATAGTGGAGTTCTGCAGAGCAATTGGCCTGAAGTCTTGAGGCCTACGTGCATTGTCTTTCTTGGGGAGGAGAACTAGGTAAGAGCGATTCAAACGTTCAATATTAGTAGAGTGCGAGTGAAAGGAAGCAAAGAAGGCGTAGATGTCATGAGAGATGGTAGCCCAAGTCGCTTTGAAGAAGAGGGGACCAAACCCATCTGGCCCCGGACTAGCGTTGGCATGCATGTGACGATATGCCTGCCAGATCTCGGTATGATCAAAGGGGGCATCCAGGTGATCAAGGGTAAGCGCTCCTTCAGGATAGAGATCCTCAATAGGAAATCTCCAGTTGGTGGGTCGAGAGCACCCCAGGAGATCAAGGTAGAAGGAGTGCAAGACGGCCGCTTTTGGGTCACGATTATGTAGCTCACAACTTTTATGCTCAATGACCTGAATCTTGTTCCGACGGTGGCGTTGATTGGCGCAAGCATGGAAGTATCTTGTATTCTTGTCACCTTCAATGGATGCTCTGATTTTACTCCGCTGTTTCCAAAGCTGCAGCTTAGCTTGAGTGACCCTGCTGAGGATGTTCACGATGAGTGTGCGAAGGTTATGCTCCTGCGGGGTGAGGGGACGCAGCTCCTCAATGTGGTCCAACAGCTTGATCACAATCCGACAGTCAATTTCTTGCTGGGAGAGATTGGGTTTTTGCTTTCTCCATAACCTTAGCTCAGACCGGGTCGCTTTCAACTTAGCAGCAAGGACAGCCGATGGGTCACTGTTGCTGATCCGACAATTCCAGGAAGCATTCACAGAGGCATAGAAGCCGAAATCCTTGACCCAGAAGTTTTCAAAGCGGAAGAGTTTGGACTTTGGGATGGTGGTGGCAATATCAATCTTGAGAGGGACATGATCCGAGGTGGTTCTAGTGAGGGAGGAAAGAATGGTACTCGGGAGCATCTCATCCCAAGCCAGGTTAATGAAGACTCTGTCCAAGCGCTCGAGTGTAGGAGTACTGCGTTTGTTTGACCAAGTGAAGCTCCTATCCAAAAGAGGGATCTCAATAAGGCATAGATCATTGATGCAGTCGTTGAAAGCTTTAGCCTCATGCATCCTGAAGTTGGAGTTATTTTTTTCATGGGCGTATCTAATAATATTAAAATCGCCACAAAGCATCCATGGAGTGTTGGAGGGAGGACTGATGCTTTTAAGTTCGTCCAAGAATTGAAGCCTGAGAGCAGGGGCAGCAGGAGCATAGACATTGGTGATGAACAAGGTCAGATCAGAGGAGGAGAAAGAAAGGTGGATGGACAAGGTGTTGGTGGTGGAGCTAGAGTTAGTGCAGTTGAAGAGAGAGTCAGACCAGGCAGAGAGGATGCCCCCAGAAGCACCATTAGCATTAGAGTAGATAGACTTGTTGAGACGGCGAGGAAGGAAGGAGAGAAGTTTCTGCGCGGGAATGTCAGCTAATTTAGTTTCTTGGAGGAAAACCAAATCAGGGGTAGAGGAGAGGAGCTCAGAGAGGACATCACCACATTTTACACTATCCCCCAGACCTCTAACATTCCAACAGCAAGCTTTGATGCTTCTATTCATTAAAAACTTGTTCCACACCGTACATAGGAAAGCACACAGGACTAGCTGTCAGGATATTTACATTATTTAGATCACATCTAGGAGACGGGGCACAGGGTGTTGGAACATAGGAAACAAGTTTGGAACACAGAAGCATCGCATCAAAAGCACCACGGTGGATGATCTGGACGCCACTACAGCTTGAGACAAAATTGGGAGACAGAAGCTCCCCAGAGTGGCGTGCGGTGCCACAGTCGTCGATGTGGATTTGGGATCTCATCACTGCCCAGTGGACGGCAAAGCCGTCGCACCAGAGAGACCTGCGAGCTCTTCCTCGCTCGCACCGCAGGCTGCAGCAATATCAGTTAGAGAATCATCATCGCCAGAGGGATAATAGTTGTCAGATAAGAGATAAGAACGAGAGAGAGAGAGCGTTACGTAGGCGATGAGACGCACCATTGAAATCGAACTTAGCCTGTTGGACCCTAGCAGCTCTGTCCTCGGGGAGCTCGAAGCCGGCTTCTTCCTTCTCCTTCAGCCTCAGGCTTCGGCGAATCTTGTGAGCGCTGTCCTTGTCTCTCTTGCGCCTGGCACGCCTCTTCTGTGCACGGCTCTCATGCTCGCCTTCAGTGTGCCTGCCAGTGGAGAGGTTGAGAGGCACCTCCAAGCTCAGGGCAGCTAGAGCAGCTGAAGCCTCCTCATCAACTGTGGTGCTCAAGACCGGCTTGCTAGCCACCACCTCTTCACGCTCAGGCCCTCCCCCAACACCATACCAAGGCAGAGCAAGCAGGATAGAGTTGCACGCAGCAGCAGTGGGGTAAGGCGTGCCCTGTCTGGTGTGCACTGGGCGAAGGTTGGGTGAAGCGCTGGGAACCTCCCATTCGAGGATAGCGGCAACAAGGTTGTCTGGGTTAGTAGGCATTTGAGTTGGTGGGTTGCCGGCTGGGTGGTAGGCGGCAGGGGTATGCAGAGGGGGCAGTGGACCGAAAGTGTAGTTCCTGAAATCAGGCACAGGGTTAGCATCAAGCTAGGTGCAGATAGCATAGACTTTTGCGATGGAAGCGGGACCACTGTGGTTGCGCACAGGCAGCTGCTCAGGGATCTCACGATCATGATCAAGACGGAGAACAGCACGCATGGAAGTGTAATCAGCATCAAGAAGACAGTCTGGATCAATGCAACAAACATTACCGATGGCCCCCAGCGCCTCCCTGGCCAGCGGCTCCTCCCAGTGCTCGAGCGGGAAGTCGACTGCAGCAATCTCGGCATAGATGTTGTAGAAGGCGTCGAAACGATTGTCCGCTTCCTCGTGCCTCTCCACGATGATATTGTTGCCGTTGTAGTTGATGGGCGACATCGCGACGATCTGCTCGCGCACCACCTGATCAGCGAACACCATGACCCCCACCCCACGTGAAGACGCCGCCAGGTGGAAAGTAGGTGCACCACAGACCTGCTCCATGGCCTGCCTGATGAAGAGGAGGGGGCTATGGACGGCATGCTCAAGATAGACGTAGGCGAACACCCTCGATGCCTCAAAGTTGCCATTGCTGACGTGCGCCTCCACCATGGCACGCCTAGCGGGGGTCGGACTGGAGGACCCCGCATCGGGTGAAGGAGAGGGGGCAGGAGGGTGGGCAGTGGGAGTAGGATTAGACACTGGTGGAGCTATGGCGAGCTGGGTTAGCAAAGTGGGAGTGGAGCATGTTGGCAGTGGCGGTGATCACGGAGGAGGTGGTGGGGGAGCGAACGGTGGTGGAGTGGGCGGTGGCGCAGGCGGAGGATTTAGAGGAGTCAGACATTCTGTTGATCACAAAGGTTTTGCACTGAAAGCGAGCATTTTATAGGATCCCGGCAGCTGGAGACTAGGTGATCGGAGGCCAAGCATCTGAAACACTTCCTGTGTAGAGAGTTCCCTTTGTGTTTACGGAAAGAGGGAGGCTGACGAGGAGAGACGTCGCCGGCGAACTGAATACGTGTTTGACGCTCCCGCGCATGGACGTTGCGGTGGCAACCAGACTGAGCACCAGCGCCGGTAATAAGAGATGAGTATGCAGGGTTGTCTCCATCGTTCGTCAGAGGGGCGCATTGGGAGGTATAGATAGGTAGCTGAGAAGTAGCTGTAAAAGTAGAAGTGCAGATAGATGACGCATTAAGAGGGTGGACAGATAAAGTCCATTTGACCGTGTCCTTCTCGCTGAGCTCGCCGCGGTGCCTGTTGCGGAGACACGCAATTCCAGCAGCGGTGTCCTCCAGCTGTGTGTCAGAGAGTTGATCAGGCAAGTTGACGGGCTCAGTACCAGGCCATAACAGGGCCTGGGCGGCGGCACCGTTTTCAAAATTTGAATTTGGACCTGCTTTCCTGTTGACCGCCGAGCATCTGGCATCACGCACCGCCGCAAACCGGTCGCCATGAATCCGGAAGATAATTCCATCAATGGCAAAAATGCCAATCCGAAGAAGGAGGAGCTTGACCACATTGGCTGCTACCGAGGAAGAGTAGACGTAAGGGAGGTCGGCTTCAACACGGAAGGCCTCAGGATGGGAACAAAAGTGATAATCGAGGCCTCTGGCCACAAGATCGACAGAAGGGGACGTCCCATTCGTCTGGGTGATCCAGAAGACATGAGAGGAGGAGATAGCACATAAAGGCCTAACAACCGGGCAATAGTAATTCTCCAGAACAAAGGTCTGAAAGCGCGTACCAGGCTCAGCACCGGCATGCCCGGACCTAGCTCCCACGATCATCGAGGTGGCGGCCGGTTCAGCGGCACGGACGGAGCTTGAGGCATCATGTGGGCATTCCGTCGAACGCCCGTCGTGCACGCCAGATGGTGGTGGTCGAGGCGCACCGCCGCTCTGCTCCTGCTCGACCGAGGACGCCTTGCGCCGCCCCTGCCCTGCTGGTCCGCCAACATCCACCTGGGACCCCGCAGACCTTCGCCACACCGGAGCTTGCTGGGGGCACGGGGCAGAGGGGAAAAGGGGTAGGTGACTGCCGGGCGCGAGCAGGGAAGGGCTCAGGGAACCGAAACAGAGGGGATGAGGAGCAGGCCGGAAGGGGTGGGATTGCTGGTGGGGGGCCGTGGGCGGCGCCGGCCGGCGGGAGGAGGGGTGGGAGGGTGGAGGTCGGGGGGAGGGCGCACGGAGCCCATCAAATGCCAGTGTACTGATTTCCTAGACTTTAGGTTGCACCAAACCTTGGAGTGAATATATTTCCTTCCTTTTATGTTAAAATACCAATGCTCAAGTGAATGGGTATTACTACCTCTATCGTATAAAAGAGAATGGAGGAAATAGCAGTTAAAATGGTACAAGCCTGAAACTAGAAGACTGAATACTGACATCTTGGTTCTTGAGTATTTTGCTGACAGAAGAGAAAAGTTGAGATTTCAGGAGAAACATCTTTTCTCTTTACACAGGTGTAGATATTTTAAATTGGCAACCTTCTGTCATTAGCTTGTGATACCGGGGGGATGCAGAACGTGAGGTCAGGGAGCTCGGGCCAGCAATGCCTTGGCTAGCAGCTGGACCTTATAGGCTGGATGGCAATGGCAGAGCTTCACTAACTAGTAATCAAGTACCACATACAAAAAAAAATCCCCCGGTACTCTGCAGCCGAGCTGCCGGCCTTTCAAGCTGATGGAGAAGCTTCAGCATGCAAAGACTGCTGTCGGGTGATATCCCTAGTAGAGTAAATCATACTACCATAGCTAATGAAGTAAAGCTGATAGTTAATGTGTCATAGCAAAAACTGATGTACTGCAGTTACTAATACTCGTGGCTTGCATGTCAGCAAAATCTCAGGCTCAAGCTCAATGATGTCCAATGATCTTTGCCCCTATGGATTCGAGACACAAGTACCTATCCCTGCAATCAAATAGATTGTCCCAAGGGCCCCATATTCTAGGAGCCCAAGTTATGCTATTGAAAATTCATTGCTCTGACAGGTCCGGTTTGATCATTTCGTTCCCCTTTTCAAACTCCACTTCTTTTCATATAACATCTCTATTCAAAGAGAGAACAATATCTATTTCAAAACATTTCTAACGGATTCCTTGTTCGGACCAACGAAGTAATAGCGCTCAATTATTACCGACCCAACTCTGTCGGTAAAGATTGCACAAGAGCACCTTCTACTTCTAATAGACCATGAACTACGGATAGAGAAGAATCAATCTGAGCGAGTCCATAAGAAGTGACCCACTTTTTCATCGGTAGCGGGGGGAAGACCAAAGATCTTGCGCGACTGGTCCACAAAAAAACTCAAAAGAGAAAGAAGTCTTGTTAATCTCTTCATGCTCGTTCCAAGTTGAAAGTGCTGTTTAGCCAAACAAAAAACGGCTTTCTGACACAATTGCCTCTCTCTATTACCCACTCATGAGGAGAACTTCCCAACACTGAAAAAACAGCAGCAATTTGTAGCATCTAAGTGATATTATATTTAAATTAAATGTCAGAATTCCAAATGAGTTCAAAGGTTCTCGAATGAGCTCCAGAGCTCTATGTTAGAAAATAATTTCAGCAGGATTTATTTGTAAAAGAGATATTGCCCGCACCCACATACCCAGGGTCAAAACTGGAAAAAAAAACACTTGCCCACTTTGACCGTCAGGGTTATTTAGCGGCCGATTCACATCAGCCCACAATTTCCTATTCGCCCGCTAGTTCCCAAATTCGCATCCAGCCGCCGCGCCGCCATTCAGCCATGGCGGTGATCTCCGGATCCAAGAGGAGGAGAGGGCCAGAGGAAGAAGAAGAGGAAGATGAGGAGCACCTCGACCGCATCAGTGCCTCCCTGACGGCATTCTCGGCAACATCGTCTCCCTCCTCCCCATCGACGACGGCGCCCATACGCAGGTGCTCTCCTCCCGTTGGCGCCACATCTGGCACTCTGCTCCTCTCAACATCTCTCTAGACCCAAATCCCGATGCCCCCTTCGGCGCCAACAATGTCTCTGCCAGCTTAATCTCACGCATTCTCTCCACGCATCAAGGCCCGGGCCGTCGCTTTTCCATCCCTGAGGACTACCTCTATTACTGGGGCCTGGTCGCCATGACCCTGGACGGCTGGCTCGAGTCCCCCGCCCTCGATGGACTCCAAGAGCTCGAGTTCCACTACGACAGGCCGACTTTAGTGCCGCCGCCACCTAAATCTCTACACTGCTTCTCGTCAACGCTTCGTGTTGCCAGCTTCGGGGGCTGCGGTTTTCCGGATGGAAACAATGCTAGCGGGCTCCAATTTCCGGTTCTCAGGCAGTTGAGCCTTTCAGATGTCAAATTCTCGGAGACTTCCCTACATGCCTTGCTATCTGCCTGCCCTATCCTGCAGAGCTTGCTGCTAATTGGCAGCATTGGCTTCCCTCGCGTCCAAATTGCATGCCCAACCCTCCGGAGCATCGGCGTGTGCTCTAATTCTGAACCCAACAATCTGCAACAACTCATCATCGAGGATGCACCCTGTCTAGAAAGGTTGCTTTCTTATGATTTCTTTTGCAAGGGAATCACCATCACGGTGACCTCAGCGCCAAAATTGCATGTTTTGGGGGAACTATCTACTGACAGCCCTAGACTTCAGATTGGCTCCGCAGTTTTTCAGGTATCAGTACCACCATGCTTCTTACTTTCATTTTCATGACAGCTTTTTCTTTAAATCCCTTTGAATGTCTATGATTCTAACCTTAATAATTTGTGCTTTACTTAGGGATCAGGCTTTATCAGCGTGAAGATGGTGGTGCACAGTGTGAAGGTCTTATCATTAACACAGGAGCGTCTTAATTTGGATCAGGTTATTGAATTCATGAAATGTTTTCCCTGCTTGGAGAAGCTGTACATTCAGGTGAACTTGATGTACTCCACAATTGAGAGGCTATCTACAATCTTTTTGTCACTATTGCAGCATATACATGTTCTAATTCTATAGGTTGTAACTATATATTCTCTGTTCATTTTGCCTTCCTTTTTCAGACTGAAATGGCAGGGGAGAAAAATGTGTGGCATTATAAGTACAAGAATCTTATTGGCAATCTTGATATTCATCTGAAGAAAATTGTGTTGGCAGGCTATCGAGGCAACACATCACATGTTAACTTTGCCAAGTTCTTTGTTTTGAATGCAAGAATGCTAGAGTCCATGAAGCTTGAGTTAACTATTGCAAATCCCTGCAATGCATGGATTGAGAAACAGCATAGACTACTTCAGATAAAAAATAAGGCTTCAAGGGATATGCAGCTTGATTTTGTGTCTACTGATGATGGCCTCCACCTGACATATTCCTGTTTTCGCCCTGAGCAAGTACATGATTTGTCAACAGCTGACCCCTTTCCATGACAAGGCTGAATCCTTCCAATGACCGCAATAACCCTCTGCCCTCACTTGGAGGTAATTCTATGCTTTTTGTATCCGAGACTTGAGTCAACAGGGAAGTAATAATGGAACAAAACATACATTTGCATATCCTGGCACACCAACTCCTGGTCTACTACTTGTCCTGGGTGTTTCATTTATACATACTGAGATACTGGTCTGATGTTTATCTGTGGTAAATATATATATGCCTTCTGTATATCCCTAATCACAACATTTTCCTCCATTTTGTTGACTGAAGGGTATATTACTTGGGTTGTAAATATCTGTGTTTTCTAATTGTTTTCATTATGTTTTAAATACATGGTAGTAGAAAAAAAATGTTGCATGATAGGGTATATAAGTAAATATTGCTGAGTTAGGAGATAATGGAAGCCTTTTTTTTATAGCTTCCAATGGTAACCCAAGCCTTGTTTTTATAGCGTCCAATGGTAAACCAAGCCCTGATGGCAGGTTAACATCATCTTGAATATAAGTTACTGATAGGACGATTCCAGAAGATTTAGTAATTTTATTGATATATAAAAGATGAAATCATTTTAGCACCGAACAATCACAATTCTGCAATCTACTGTTAGCTTTTGGTGACATTTCAAGTATTTAGGCAATCTGATAATCTTAGTGCTGCCACTCTTCTTATCTGATGGAATAATATCAGTTAGCTTTACTAAGATTCGGTCCTTGTTATTTCAGGCACGGGTTGCATGCTCATCAGGTCGTACTTGTTAGCAGACAGCCATACACAAAATGGAAATCCAAGGAACTAGTTGAATGAACTCGAAGAATTAGAAATCCAGGATCAGTTTTGAATATCTGAAGATGAAGTTTCTTTGGTGCCATGACTATACAGTCGCGTGGCCGCTGAAACAAATTGACAGTAAGCATTGTCAAGGAACTAACAGCTACCTATTCCTTGTAATCCAAACCCCCTCTGGGCATGGATACTGTGTGTCAACACTGAAGTTCCTACATATCCTACAACGTCGAAAATCTTATGATGCCAGTTGTTACCAGCCCATGCTATTTTATAAGCTAGTTGTTTGCACTGCTTTATTTTTTTGGTTATATATATGAAGCATGATGGATCTGTTAGATGTATAGGATATATATCTATTTCCCCTCTATTTGGAGGGTTTCTTTGCACTTTGTGCCTTGTATATCTGCCCTTTTGGGGTTTCTTTGCACTTTGTACCTTGTATATCTGCCCTTTTGGGCCTGGCTGGTTGGCATAACTCTAACATGGTATCAAGCTAGGGTTTTCAATCCTCACCTTCTTGTTGAGTCGCCGGTGATTTGTGCCCAACCCCGCTGGCCTCCGTTGCCCAACCTTGCTCGGCTCCAATGGCGACCGCCGGCCTCGTGCGCTCGTCCTCGCCGTCCCGGCTCGCGTGGCTGTCGCGGCCGCCGTCTGCCCGGCCCCGTGGATCCTCGCCACCGCGGCTGCCGTCTGCGCCGCCGCGGCCTCTGGCCGCCGTCCCCGCCGCTGCGGACGTCCTTGACACCGCGGTCGTCGCGGCCTCCCGGCGCCGACTTGCACCCGCTCGCTCCCACGTGGCCATCCGAGCCGCCTCGCGTGGCCTCCCGGCGCCGACCCGCACCCGCGTGGCTGTCCGCGCCACCTCGCGCGGTCCCGCGCGGCCTCCAGGCGCCTACCTCGCGCCACCCCGCGCGGCGCGCGGCCATCCGTGAGGCAGCTTGCGCCAGCTCCGCGCGCGGGAGACCCACGCCCTCCGCCCGTGCCAGCCGCTCTTCCTGTGCCATGCTTGCTCCTCTGTTTCCTCTCGAAGCACTCTGCTTTGCTTTCCCTCCCTCAAAATAAAACAATGCTGCTGCCTGCTGTTCAGGAGCCTCACCTTCTTGGGGGTGTGAGTCGTCCTCCGCAGGTGCCCTGTGTCCTCACTACCATGTCTCACTCAGCTTCTTCGCCTATGTCGACCCCATCCTCCGCCTTGGTGACTGGGGATTCCTTTGGGGGTCGTTGTGGTGCCTCTACTCTTCAAGGTCCTTGCTCACTTTCTGTCACGGAGCAAGAGATCCTTGCCTTGTTCCGTCGTCTCACTACCTCTGTGTCGCCTTTGGGGTCCCCTTCTCCACCTCACCCAGGCATCTCCTCCAAGTGGTTCTTGGATTCTGGCGCCTCTTTCCATATGACTCCTGATCCAACTTATTTGTCATCCATGTCATCTCCCCATTCATCTTCTCTTGTGCATACTGCTGATGGAACGTCTCTTCCTGTTGTTGGTCATGGCACTCTCACCACCTCCTCTTTTCAAGTTCATACCGTTTCGCATGTCCCTCAGCTCACTATGCAGTTGATGTCCGCGGGTCAGATCACAGACCACGGCTGTCGTATCATTCTTGAGGCGGATTCTTGTTCTGTGCAAGATATCCATACGAGACTTTTGATGGGGACTGGGCCCAGACATCGTGATTCTCAGGGTCTTTGGGAGCTTGACTGGTTGCGTCTTCCTTCACCACCTTCCGCTACTCAGCTGTCTAGCTCTCCCGCCTCTGTGTCGATTGCATCCTCTGCCCCTACCTTTGCTCAGTGGCATCACCGTCTAGGTTATCTATCTAGCTCTAGACCGTCCACTTTAGTTGGTAGTGGTGTTCTCGGTCCTGTTTCTGGTGAGAGTGCTCTCCTTTGCACTGGTTGTCAGCTTGGCAAACAGGTGCAACTCCCATGTCCTTCGAGTGAATCTGTGTCCCACCGTCCTTTTGATCTTGTCCATTCTGACATATGGGGCCGTGCTCCCTTCACTTCTAAAGGGGGCCACTCATACTATGTTATCTTTATTGATGACTATTCGCGCTTCACTTGGATTTATCTGATGTCATCTCGTGGTTAGTTCTTTCCATTTACCAGCAGTTTGCTACTATGGTTCGCACTCAGTATGGGTCTCCCATTCATGCTTTCCACGCTGACTCTGCTGGTGAGTACATTTCTGATGCACATCGGCGTTATCTTGCTGACCAGGGTACTCTTCCACAATTCTCATGTCCTGGTGCTCATGCTCAGAATGGTGTTGCTGAGCGTAAGCATCGCCATATTCTTGAGATAGCTTGTGCTCTTCTCGTTTCCGCTGATCTGGCTCCCCACTTTTGGGCTGAGGCTGTTTCCACGGCTGTTTTTCTCATTAATCGACAACCCTCCTCTGCTATTAAGGGATCTACTCCCTACCAACGTCTTTTCAGTTCTCCACCTTCCTATGACCATCTCTGTTGCTTTGGTTGTGTCTGCTACGTTCTTCTTCCACCTCATGAGCACACCAAGTTGACTGCTCAGTCGGTTGAGTGTGTTTTCTTGGGTACAACACTAAATACAAAGGTTATCGCTGCTATGATCCTGTTGCTTGCCGCATGAGGATTTCTCGGGATGTCACCTTTGCTGAATCCTGCTCCTACTATCCTCGTTCCTCTAGCAGCCCGTCTAGCACTACTGAGTCCCTTTCTTTCCTTACTCTTCCTAATTTCTCGCCACCGCTACCTGGTTCTCCACCTCCGCCGGCACCTTTGCCTTCGGTTGCTCCTCCTCCTCCTATTGTTCCATTCTCACCGATTGCTTCCCCTCGTGAGCTCGCTCGCCGCTCCACTCGTTTTCTACGTTTCACTCCACCGCCAGACTCCTCTCCGTCCCTCCTTGGATCTCCCTCTGAGCCCCCTCCGGCTACCCCCTTGTCTTCGACTGCTCCATCACCACCTTCTCCCTCCCCACCAGTATCTCCTCCACCACCACCCTCTCCCTCTCCCTCTCCACCAGTATCTCCTCCCCCACCACCGGTGCGTCCTTCTCGTGAGATAACTCACTACTATACTCATCGACCACGACCTGCATCGTCGCCTGACTCTTCCCCGTCCGTCCTTGGACCTCCTCCTGAGTCTCCTCGCTATGCTCTCCGTGATCGTAGCACCATTCCGCGACCCGATCGCCTTGGCTTCACTGCTTCCGTTTTGGCTGAGCCCACGACCTATCAGGAGGCTGCCACTCACCATGAGTGGCAGCTTGCTATGGCTGAGGAGATCGCTGCCCTCGAGCGTACTGGCACTTGGGATCTTGTTCCCTTGCCTCCTCATGTCACTCCCATCACCTGCAAGTGGGTGTACAAAGTCAAGACTCGCTCTGATGGCTCTCTTGAGCGCTACAAGGCTCGTCTTGTGGCACGGGATTTCCAGCAGGAGTATGGTCGTGACTATGAGGAGACCTTTGCTCCTGTTGCTCACATGACTACTATTTGGACCCTTCTCGCTGTTGCATCTATTCGTTAGTGGTCGATCTCTCAGTTGGATGTCAAAAATGCCTTCCTCAATGGTGAGCTTTGAGAGGAAGTCTATATGCAACCGCCTTTAGGTTACTCTATGCCTGATGGTCTTGTTTGTCAGTTGCGGTGTTCCCTCTATGGTCTTAAACAAGCTCCTCGGACTTGGTTTGAGCATTTCTCCTCTGTTGTCATCGATGCTGGCTTCAAGCCTAGTGACCATGATCGTGCTCTTTTTGTCCACACTTCTCCTCGTGGTCGCACCCTTATTCTTCTCTATGTCGATGACGTGATCATTACAGGTGATGATTCTCAGCACATTGCATTTGTGAAGCAACATCTCAGTGAGCAATTCTTGATGTCTGATTTGGGTCCTCTTCTTCGTTACTTCCTTGGTCTTGAGATCACCTCTACCTCTGATGGTATTTTCCTCTCCCAGGAGAAGTACACTCAGGACCTCCTTTCTCGTGCTGCCCTCACTGATCACCGCACCGTTGATACTCCTATGGAGCTTGGTGTTCACCTAAGACCCACTGACGGTGCACCACTTGCTAATCCCACTCGCTATCGTCAGCTTGTTGGAAGCCTTGTTTACCTTGGGATCACCCGTCCTGACATTTCTCATCCTATCCACATCTTGAGTCAGTTTGTCTCGGCTCCTACCCAGCTCCACTGTAACACCCCTGGTGTTAGTTAGCCTCATAATGCATTCATAATGCATGATCATGGCATGGCATTACCATAAGCATCGTCATTTTATGTGCATCATTGTTTGAAACATGACTTTGCAACATTGTGATTTATATGTGCTTCTTTTATGTGTTGCTAGGGTTTTGTATAGATGACATATGTGATGCTATTGTGTGACTTGGGGGCTTGAAAACATCTTTGATATGTTAGTGGAGCAAAATGAGCTAGGGTTTATATTCATGTTTTGACCAAAATCCAATTTGACTAGGTTTGACCCCAGTTTGACCCTAGTACTGATCTGCTTTGACCAATTTAAAAGTGGTATCTAGAGACCTTGCATGGAGGTGCACCCTTTACCAAAGTTGTAGAAAATTTCATTAGGAACAAAAGTCTCAATATGACCATCTCATGAAAATGGCTAGAAAATCCTCAAACAGGGCCCACAAGTCAGGTTTCCATGTTGTTTCAACACTTAGTAAAATTTCTAAGTCTTGTGTACTGACTTACAGTTTCAGTGTACCCCAGTTTAGTGCTCTACAGTTTCAAATACAGGCCAAACTAGCTCAAGTCCATATTGACAAAATTGGAGACCTACCATAGCTCTACAATATTTCCAATAACACCACCACCTAGTTCCCAATGGTTTATGAGCTAAAGTACTTTGAAAATCGGGGTTCAGTCGAGCCTTAACTGAAATTTAGTTTCAGTTTCCTTGTGACCAACTTTGGGGAGTTGTATCTCACTACCTAAGCCAAATCAGCCCAAGACCCTATTGACAATCTTGTAGTATGCCTATAGCTCTATCATTTTGTAGTTAACTCTTTGGCCCAATTCAAAATGGTTTGCGAGATTTTGAGCTCCAAACTTGGTCTGACAGTCACCTCCATCGGCCCCATTCCTTCGTTTCAGTTCGTCAGAGTTCAGAACGTCGAACTCCTTCACGTTGTGGCCGACCGGCCACAGAGCGGCGCTGCCGCGTGGCTGCTACGCGTCGCAGTCGTGTCAAGCTCGCGAGGTTGAAGCGCCACGCCACCCCCTCCAGCTGCCCACTCCCTCCATTTCCTCTCCCTGCTTTTCCTCCATCTTCTTCCTCCTCCGCAGTCCGCCATCGGCCGTCGCGAGCTCCACCGCAAGCCGTGCCGCCTTTGCTCCATTGCTTTCCGTTTCTGTGCACACAGCGACGCCCCTACGCCTCCCCACCTTAACCATCGAGCCGCGACACACGGTGGTCACCGCGTCGTCATTTCACTGTCGTTTCCGCCACCGACGAACCGAGCTCACGTGGTTAGGCTTCACCAAAGCTTCGGTCGGGCAAGGGTTGGTCTCTTTAGATTCCCTGAAGGGTGGTGAACGCGTAGCTGTGCTTGATTGGGCTTACGGTGCTCGATTTCGCCGCCATCGACGCGCACCGCCCGCCGCCGTCCGCCATTGATGGTGACGAGCATGCTCGGGTGCGGTAGCGATGGGGGAAGACGGTTGCCGAGGTGCGGGATGTGGTGAGGAGCATGCCTGGGTAGTCATCTTCGCCGGAGGAGCCGCCGGCGGCGAGCCCGACCTCGCCGGACTTCCTCCCCTGCCCCTGTGCCTTTGACGGGCGGGCCCCATCTGTCAGGGTTTCCCCCCTTGTGTTGCTGGCGGGCCAAACCGGCCGTGGGCCGAGCCGTGTGCTGGGCCGAGCTGCCCCTGCTGGGCCGGCCCGAGTGGGAGGAAGGTTTTGTTTTATTTGAGTTATTTTAAATGTTTGTTTTGAACTCAAACTTTGTAAATTCATATCTCCTGTTTTAGAGGTCCAAATGAGATGCTATAAATTTTGATGTGCTCTACATAGTGTCTAGTTTATTATAAAAATATAAAATGTGCCATGGCTTGTGATGAAATAAATAGTTATTATTTATCTCTTTTATTCCTGAAGACAAAGGAGAAAATGATATCTTTTTCTGTAGAGCTCCAAATGACATGAAAATTTTATAGTAAACTGCTCATACCATGAATAGATTATGGTTAAATTTTCATGCAATTTGGATGTGGTTTGGTGGAGTTATATAATTATCTTGTTTGCTTGAATGGATCTTGTGTGAATTTTCATAATTTTTCTATAGATCCAGTGAGGGTGAAACTTGGTGAATGTTGTTCTTATATTAGAAGGATGCTAAAAAAAATATGAAATCTGTTGTTTGATACTTTTCAATAGGGTTTCCTATTTATGCTAGAAATAGACCTGCCATCTGTTATTTTTGATATCTCCATATTTGCTTGTCAAAATGAAGTGAAAATTTTATGGTAGCCTATGTGAAGCATTAGGTGGCTACTGTAATTTTTGTAGATTTTTATATATAGTTTTACTATATGTTTCTTTAATCACCTAATTAACTAAATAAATTATAAAAGAATATTAAATAATTTATTTAGAATTTGGCACTATACTTTCTGATGTTCCTTTGATATGCACAACAAGTTGGTAAACTTAGTTTGGTCTAATTGTGCTTTTAAATCATCACTAAATATTTAAATTAGCGATTCTGCCATTTCTGGACAGAATTGCTAGTTAAGAGAATTAACATATGATAATGATGTTTTCATGCTTGGTGATCTATAGCAAAGTTGTTGAGAATTTCATGAACTAGTTGCTGGTAAATTTTGGTAGCATTTAGATTTATAGTTTAGAAATGACAGCTGTTCCAAGTTGGGTTCAGTTTTGGAAATGCTCTCTGTCTTTTAGAACAGATTCTGTATATATGCTATTTTAACTTGGTAAATGATGAAATCATGCTTAGATGTTTATAAATGAAATGTAGATAATTTCATAAGCTTTCCAGAATGTCCTCTTTCAGGTCATTTGGCTTGGTAGAACTCCAGTTGAGTTTTCTTAGCTACTATTGATGATATGTTGTAAATACTAATGTGTGGAATCTTGTTACGTGCGTGTTTAATCTTAACTTTGCAATACTTAGTGGTTTCTTAGGAATGTTTAAACATGTCAATACCGGAGAGGAAATTTGCACCTAAGATTGAAGTGATTTGAATAGAGCACCACATAACTTGGTTTTGTGCTTACAAAGTTGCAATGTCATTGCATTCATCTTCACATCATTCATGCACGTCCATAAATCATCATGTCATTTTGGATGCATACATGAAATTCATTGGATGCATATGCATGCAATAGGTGTGCCAAGAATCGTGTTACGAGCGAAGTCCCGCTGGGCGTGGGACCCGAAGTTGAAGTCCGTTCGAGAACCGGAGGTCTAGTCCGACGAAGCCGGAAAAGACGTGGGAATCGTTCTTGAAGCCGAACCTCGATCTCTCTTCTTTCGGTTAAGGCAAGCCCCGGAGCATTATAAGCCCCCTACTTTCAAAGCAATTATCTATCTATACATGTTATATGTATTGTTGCATTACGTGATAGGAGTTGGTTGGAAACCCTTGCTGCATTGATAACACTCCTTGTCCAGCAATTCGAACCTTGAATCCTAAGTAGACAGGATCGTATCTATGCTTAGCCCTGCTAAATTAGACCGGTAGAAGTCGGGTGATTTCCTGTCACCTGCGAGATATAGGGCTTAATCAGGTCACGGTTGGCTATACGTGCTATCGTAGAAGTGAACCATGTGTTAATAAAATGAAATGAGACCGGGCGGGATGACGATAGTGAAGCAACAAGGCATGGAGGTCTTGGGTGTGGATCTATCCCCGTCTGTGTCGATTAAGGACCGAGACCTGGAGCCTTCTATGTCATTTTGAACGCATGCCTGACATTTAGCTGGCCGGCCTGAGGTTGCCGACCGCGAAGCCTAGTAGCTCAACTCAGGCTGCGAAGTCGAAAAGTGAAAGTCGCCTCGGAAGGGAGCCAGAGGGTCCAAGGGCAGGTGAGTTAAAAGTCCTGAGCATCCTGGCCACTGGTATCCCTGAGAACGCGGCGCTGTTCGGGCCCACCCTGAGTTGTACCAAAGGTTATCTACGGCTGCCTTTAGCGGGGTTTGCCGGGTGAGTGTCAGGAATACCCCCTCAGCTGAGTTGGAATCGATTCGAGTCGCCGTCTCTCCCGGATAGTGAGAAACTTGACTGGTTATCTCCAGCGTAGATACACTAATTATAATGATGGTTCGGAATTGATGATAATGATGATGATAGCCTTATTATACCTGCTATGGTTAATATTGTTTGAGCTTAATAAAGTGAGTGCTCTAGTACAGGTGCTAATCTAGTTTTCAGGTTAATGATGATCAACTTGATACTTAAGCATATAATGGTTACTTATCTGTATTAAGCTTTTCTGCAAATGAGTCAAGCTAGCCCACTTTATAAAGCCTTGCATAATCCTTGGTGTCACCTTTGTTTCTGGTTTTTGACGGGTAAGTCTAGCTGAGTACCTTCTCGTACTCAGGGTTTATTTCCCACCTGTTGCAGGTAGCAGATTCGTACTTGTTGCTGCAAGTATTGTCTTCGCCATGTGGGCGTGAAGACTAGACCATATGGGCATGGTCTCTGTAGTATCTCTTCTGGTATGCTTTTGCAGGATGTGACTATGTACTGGCAGTATTTGACTTAAAATGGTTTCAGAAATTATATTGCTTCCGCTAATCTTTACTTTGTTTTTGTAATAAAAATAATTGTACTCCGATGTATGAGATTACTTTTGAACTGTGTAACAAGTGTTGTGTTATGTTGAATCATTACGATCTGGTTGCTCTCGGTTTGGTTTGAAATCCCTCGCGATTTCGTGGACTACCGGAGTTATATGGGCTCAAGTGTGAGAATTTGATCACTTCGGTGATTGTTTTTATACTTGTGCTCTTATAATTTGGACGGTTCCGTTACAGCTGGTATCGGAGCAATATTCAACAGTAAACACATCATTTGTGTATTTAAACAAAAGTTTTTGTGAAAAATCTTAATTCTAAACTAAAAAGTGCCAGTGGTCACATCCTATATGCCCAAATAAGGACTATTAGGTGGCTTACTAAGGTACTAACTTGGGGGTTCTTGCTTGTTTTCTGTTTCGTTGTCCATACGGCGTGCTATTGTATGGATGCCATCCGCTTGGGTGGTAATGTATGGATCAAAATACCTCTACGCCCTGGTAAGTGGGAGTTGTGAGAGCATGACCGTCTAACCGTCGGTCTAGGGGAGAGTAGTTGTGGTTACTCGCATACTTACATGTTTAATCATGTGATTATGAAAGTACTTAATTGTGGGTATATCTGTCGGGTAGCTTTGATACTGAAGTATATACATCGGGGGATGTATGTATGGAAAGTATTTAGTTTACTATTTTCTTGTGTGCTATATTGGGAATTGTTGGGCTGAAATGCAATTTTCTGCAGGTACACTAACAACGTTTCCTGTAGAACGACTAGTCATCGTTATTGAGAGAACGTGTGTATGCCACCGAACTATACGTTAGAATTTTGAAATTTTTCCTAGGTTTGTGAGGACGTACGGTTCGTGCATGCACCATGTTCGCATCATACATTGCATTCTGCATTACTCCCTCCCTTATAAATTGCTTATCCCATTCTTTCAAAATTTTCTTCCCTCCAAACAGTTGTCCCGTAAATAGTTGCATTTCTTTCATGAAGAATTGGGGGTGGTCAACCAACCTAGTGGAGTGGTCAGTAGTGTCAGCCTTAAAACCCAATTCATTCCTGGCCCGTTGAAGAAAGCAAGACACGGGTTCATGATGTATCTACTCGAACTGGGACGCGTTTTGATCTACAACTTGTCTCTCCATTGCTTCTAACCTTGTATCCATCCTTGTTTGCTACCCCTCTTTGGATAATACGGTTTCTATCCGCCTAATTCTTAACACGTGAGGATTCCTCATGGGTGTGTGTTCGGTAATGGTGTTGCGATTAGTACTCCCTGGTGCCGCGACGAAACCGGGAGCCTCCTATGGCGCGCGACACAAGGTTGTGCTGCTCGGCACGCGCAGGTATCAAGGATTGCTAGTCATGATCCATTATGGAGCTACACCAATGTGTTATCTTCTCGTAAACCTTTTCCCTTGGATATCATTCCCTATCTTGTCAGAAGATCAGTACCTCAAACCAAGAGATTTTCTTCTTCTGAGATTGGAATTTGGATAGTTGGATATAATCTCTTCCTCCTGCCTATATAATTCGTGAGCAGCCTTCCGACGTCATCAACGCTTACTAGTTTCGACTACTTGCAGATGTCTCGTCAGCTTCGCTCTAGCAGTCGGAGTCGCGGCAATACAGAACCGTCATCGTCTCCTCCGCAACCTACCTCTGCTGAGTTGCTACAAATGCTTGTCGAAAGTCAGCGTGCCTTGGACGAGAGTGTCAGAAACCATGTCCATCAGGAACCTGAGCCTGTCCAGTACAGCAACTATAAAGATTTCTTGGATACTGAGCCTCCTATTTTTCGAGAAGCAGAAGAACCACTTCAAGCAGACGAATGGTTGAACACTATCGAACAGAAGTTCTGTGTGCTCAAGGTGGCAGATGATATGAAAACAGAATATGCTTCGCAACAGTTGCAAGGGCCTGCAGGTGTTTGGTGGTGTCACTATCGGAACACCCTGCCCGAGAATATGGAAGTAGTTTGGGATCAGTTCAAGGAAGCATTTCGGGGACATTACATTCCTGCTGGTCTCATGGCAATCAAGCACACCGAGTTTATGAAGCTCACCCAAGGAGACAAAAGCGTAACAGAATATTTGCATGCTTTCATCAACTTGTCAAGATATGCTCCAGAATTTGTTAATACGGAGGTTAAGAAGATCGCAAGTTTTAAAAGAGGGTTGTGTCCCAAATTGATGAAGGCCATGTGCAATATCAAGTGTGCAACTTTCAATGAGTTTGTCAGTGATACTATCTTTCAAGAGAACTGTAATGCTGTGTATGCTGCTTCTAAGAGCCACGAGAAATCTCATGAATCTAATGCACCTACGACTAATACTCTTGTGGTGATTACACCTCAGTATTATTCACCTGGCATATCTACCAGATATCACCCATATCAGAAACAGGATCTGGGCAAGAGGAGCAGTATTAAGAAAGGAAAGCCTAAGGCACCGCCAAGTAACCGGCCATGTTGGAATTGCAAGATGTCAGGTCATTGGGCCAAAGATTGTCCTGTTCCTCAGAAGAAATCAAATGATAATAAGGTAGATGTGTGTAAAGGGTATGTCCGTTACACCACGGTGGAATCCATTCCTACGGGTGAAATTATCACTGCTGGTGCATTTTTAGTAAACCAACATCCTGCAGTTGTGTTGTTCGATTCAGGTGCTTCCCACTCTTTTATCAGTTCAACGTTTGCAGCCAAGCATGGTATGAAGGTCGTTACCTTGGATAATAGTGGTTATAATATTAGTGCTGCTGGAAATAATATTTTAACCAACCAGTTGGTCTTAGGAGCAAAGATCGAAATAGAAGGACGTCTGTATGATCTAGATCCCGTGGTATTACCTGGTTTGGGTCTAGATGTAATCTTAGGTATGAAATGGATGAGTGGAAACGGTATTTTGATCGATACCTCTACGAGAGTGGTTATATTGAGGGATCCAAAAGATCAACAAGCTTTTCTAGTGCAACTTCCTAGAGACGTTAGTCCTCAGACTATAGTTAACGCTATGATAGCAAAAGCAAAAGAGATTGCAGAAGTTCCGGTAGTGTGTGAATTTCCAGATGTTTTTCCCGATGAATTGCCAGGATTACCTCCAGATCGTGATGTAGAGTTCAAGATTGAGTTAATTCCGGGTACCGCACCAATTTCCAAAAGACCGTATAGAATGCCGCCGAATGAGTTAGCTGAACTCAAGACCCAACTTAGTGACCTTTTACTGAAAGGGCTGATCCGTCCTAGTTCTTCTCCGTGGGGTTGTCCTGCTATCTTTGTGAAGAAGAAGGACCAGTCTCTGCGTATGTGTGTAGACTATCGACCACTCAATGCAGTCACTATCAAGAATAAGTATCCGTTGCCTCGTATTGATATCTTGTTTGATCAGTTGTCTAAAGCAAAGGTATTCTCAAAGATTGATCTGAGATCTGGTTATCACCAAATTAAAATTCGTCCGGAAGACATACCAAAGACCGCTTTCTCAACCAGATACGGGTTATATGAATATCTTGTCATGTCTTTTGGTCTGACCAATGCTCCTGCACATTTCATGTACCTGATGAATTCAGTATTCATGCAAGAGCTGGACAAGTTTGTGGTGATATTCATTGATGATATTCTCATCTATTCTGAAAATGAAGAAGAACATGCCGAGCATCTGAGAATCGTTTTATCCAGATTACGTGAACATAAGCTTTACGCCAAGTTCAGTAAATGTGAATTCTGGTTAAAGAAGGTACCTTTTCTCGGTCATGTATTGTCGGGTGAGGGAATTTCAGTAGACCCGACTAAGATACAGGAAGTTTTGGATTGGAAGGCGCCAACGACAGTACATGAAGTTCGGAGTTTTCTTGGATTGGCTGGCTACTATCGTCGTTTTATTCAGGATTTCTCTAAAATAGCTAAGCCTATGACTCGACTACTTGAGAAGGATAGGAAGTTTGATTGGACTCCGGAGTGTGAACAAGCTTTCCGCACTCTACGGACTTTGTTGACATCAGCCCCTGTATTAGCGCAACCTAACATTGAGAAACCATTTGATGTGTATTGTGATGCATCAGGTACTGGTTTAGGTGGCGTACTGATGCAGGGAGGCCGAGTTATTGCGTATGCTTCGCGTCAGTTAAGAAAACATGAAGTTAACTATCCGACTCATGACTTGGAGTTAGCTGCTGTCGTCCATGCTCTGAAAATCTGGAGACACTATTTGCTTGGAAATATTTGCAATATTTATACAGATCATAAGAGTCTTAAGTACATATTTACTCAACCGGAGTTAAATATGCGCCAGAGAAGATGGTTAGAGTTGATTAAGGATTATAACCTCCAGGTGCATTACCATCCGGGTAAAGCAAATGTGGTTGCTGATGCCTTGAGTAGAAAATCTCACTGCAACTCTCTGATAGAAGAAGATTTTCATTTGTCTCATCTCTTACATCCTATTGTAATCCATCATATCACAGTAGATTGTTCTTTGAGAAGTAGAATAATTGAGTTACAAAAGACTGATACTGGTGTATTTCACATCCAGAGAAAGATGAAAGAGCAAGAAACTAAGCATTTTCGAATCGATGAGAAGGGAATTCTCTGGTTCCAGGATAGACTCGTTGTGCCAAAAGATAGAGAGCTCAGAAATCAAATCCTATCTGAAGCCCATTCTTCTAAGTTGTCCATCCATCCTGGTAGTAGTAAGATGTATCAGGACCTCAAGCCATACTATTGGTGGACCAAGATGAAAAAGGAAATTGCAGCCTACGTCGCTAGGTGTGATAATTGTTGTAGAGTTAAGGCCATTCACATGAAGCCTGGTTTACTCCAGCCTTTGTCTGTTCCAGGTTGGAAGTGGGATGACATTGTTATGGACTTTATTGTCGGATTACCAACCACCCAAAAAGGTTTTGACTCTATTTGGGTTATAGTTGATCGTTTAACAAAATCTGCTCACTTTATCCCTGTGAAGAGTAACTATCACCCACACCAATATGCTGACATTTACTTCCAAGAAGTCGTACGTCTTCATGGAGTGCCTAGGTCTATTGTCTCTGACAGAGGGCCACAGTTTACTGCTCGTTTTTGGGAGCGCCTACATCAGAATCTTGGAACTAATTTGGTCCGTAGTTCTGCTTATCATCCACAGACGTCGGGGCAGACTGAGCGTGTGAATCAGATTCTTGAGGACATGCTTAGAGCTTGCATCATCTCTTGTAATGGCTCCTGGGAGAAATGGTTGCCTCTCGCTGAATTCTCTTACAACAACAATTATCAAGAGAGTATCCAAATGGCTCCTTTTGAAGCCTTATATGGTCGCAAATGTAGAACTCCTTTGAACTGGGTGGAACCAGGAGAAAGAAGATTCTATGGTATCGACTTTGTAAAAGAAGCCGAGGAGCAAGTTCGTGCTATACAGAAAAATATATCAGCTGCTCAGGCTAGACAAAAGAGCTACGCAGATAAGAGGAGGAAACCTATTGAGTTTGAAGTAGGTGACCATGTCTATTTGAAGGTGTCCCCTATGAGAGGAGTAAAGCGTTTTGGGATAAAAAGGAAGCTTGAGCCTCGATATGTTGGACCTTATCTGATTATTGAGAAAAGTGGAAGAGTAGCCTATAAGCTCAATCTACCTCGTGAAATGGGAGCTATCTTTCCAGTATTCCATGTATCTCAACTAAAGAAATGTCTCCGTCTTTCCGAAGAAAGAGTAGATGTGAGACGCATCAAGTTGAAATCCGATCTTTCTTATGAGGAGAAACCGCTATATGTTCTGGATACTCTGGAAAAGGTGACTCGTAATCGAGTAGTCAAATTATACAAGGTAGTTTGGAGTAATCACGGTGAACGTGATGCAACTTGGGAAAAAGAGGATTATTTAAAGGACAACTATTCTGCTTTCTATGAAAAATGGTACGACTTTCAAATCTCGGGACGAGATTTTTATAAGGGGGGAGGGCTGTAACACCCCTGGTGTTAGTTATCCTCATAATGCATTCATAATGCATGATCATGGCATGGCATTACCATAAGCATCGTCATTTTATGTGCATCATTGTTTGAAACATGACTTTGCAACATTGTGATTTATATGTGCTTCTTTTATGTGTTGCTAGGGTTTTGTATAGATGACATATGTGATGCTATTGTGTGACTTGGGGGCTTGAAAACATCTTTGATATGTTAGTGGAGCAAAATGAGCTAGGGTTTATATTCATGTTTTGACCAAAATCCAATTTGACTAGGTTTGACCCCAGTTTGACCCTAGTACTGATCTGCTTTGACCAATTTAAAAGTGGTATCTAGAGACCTTGCATGGAGGTGCACCCTTTACCAAAGTTGTAGAAAATTTCATTAGGAACAAAAGTCTCAATATGACCATCTCATGAAAATGGCTAGAAAATCCTCAAACAGGGCCCACAAGTCAGGTTTCCATGTTGTTTCAACACTTAGTAAAATTTCTAAGTCTTGTGTACTGACTTACAGTTTCAGTGTACCCCAGTTTAGTGCTCTACAGTTTCAAATACAGGCCAAACTAGCTCAAGTCCATATTGACAAAATTGGAGACCTACCATAGCTCTACAATATTTCCAATAACACCACCACCTAGTTCCCAATGGTTTATGAGCTAAAGTACTTTGAAAATCGGGGTTCAGTCGAGCCTTAACTGAAATTTAGTTTCAGTTTCCTTGTGACCAACTTTGGGGAGTTGTATCTCACTACCTAAGCCAAATCAGCCCAAGACCCTATTGACAATCTTGTAGTATGCCTATAGCTCTATCATTTTGTAGTTAACTCTTTGGCCCAATTCAAAATGGTTTGCGAGATTTTGAGCTCCAAACTTGGTCTGACAGTCACCTCCATCGGCCCCATTCCTTCGTTTCTGTTCGTCAGAGTTTAGAACGTCGAACTCCTTCATGTCGTGGCCGACCGGCCACAGAGCGGCGCTGCCGCGTGGCTGCTACGCGTCGCAGTCGTGTCAAGCTCGCGAGGTTGAAGCGCCACGCCACCCCCTCCAGCTGCCCACTCCCTCCATTTCCTCTCCCTGCTTTTCCTCCATCTTCTTCCTCCTCCGCAGTCCGCCATCGGCCGTCGCGAGCTCCACCGCAAGCCGTGCCTTTTTGCTCCATTGCTTTCCGTTTCTGTGCACACAGCGACGCCCCTACGCCTCCCCACCTTAACCATCGAGCCGCGACACACGGTGGTCACCGCGTCGTCATTTCACTGTCGTTTCCGCCACCGACGAACCGAGCTCACGTGGTTAGGCTTCACCAAAGCTTCGATCGGGCAAGGGTTGGTCTCTTTAGATTCCCTGAAGGGTGGTGAACGCGTAGCTGTGCTTGATTGGGCTTACGGTGCTCGATTTCGCCGCCATCGACGCGCACCGCCCGCCGCCGTCCGCCATTGATGGTGACGAGCATGCTCGGGTGCGGTAGCGATGGGGGAAGACGGTTGCCGAGGTGCGGGATGTGGTGAGGAGCATGCCTGGGTAGTCATCTTCGCCGGAGGAGCCGCCGGCGGCGAGCCCGACCTCGCCGGACTTCCTCCCCTGCCCCTGTGCCTTTGACGGGCGGGCCCCATCTGTCAATGTTTCCCCCCTTGTGTTGCTGGCGGGCCAAACCGGCCGTGGGCCGAGCCGTGTGCTGGGCCGAGCTGCCCCTGCTGGGCCGGCCTGAGTGGGAGGAAGGTTTTGTTTTATTTGAGTTATTTTAAATGTTTGTTTTGAACTCAAACTTTGTAAATTCATATCTCCTGTTTTAGAGGTCCAAATGAGATGCTATAAATTTTGATGTGCTCTACATAGTGTCTAGTTTATTATAAAAATATAAAATGTGCCATGGCTTGTGATGAAATAAATAGTTATTATTTATCTCTTTTATTCCTGAAGAAAAAGGAGAAAATGATATCTTTTTCTGTAGAGCTCCAAATGACATGAAAATTTTATAGTAAACTGCTCATACCATGAATAGATTATGGTTAAATTTTCATGCAATTTGGATGTGGTTTGGTGGAGTTATATAATTATCTTGTTTGCTTGAATGGATCTTGTGTGAATTTTCATAATTTTTCTATAGATCCAGTGAGGGTAAAACTTGGTGAATGTTGTTCTTATATTAGAAGGATGCTAAAAAAAATATGAAATCTGTTGTTTGATACTTTTCAATAGGGTTTCCTATTTATGCTAGAAATAGACCTGCCATCTGTTATTTTTGATATCTCCATATTTGCTTGTCAAAATGAAGTGAAAATTTTATGGTAGCCTATGTGAAGCATTAGGTGGCTACTGTAATTTTTGTAGATTTTTATATATAGTTTTACTATATGTTTCTTTAATCACCTAATTAACTAAATAAATTATAAAAGAATATTAAATAATTTATTTAGAATTTGGCACTATACTTTCTGATGTTCCTTTGATATGCACAACAAGTTGGTAAACTTAGTTTGGTCTAATTGTGCTTTTAAATCATCACTAAATATTTAAATTAGCGATTCTGCCATTTCTGGACAGAATTGCTAGTTAAGAGAATTAACATATGATAATGATGTTTTCATGCTTGGTGATCTATAGCAAAGTTGTTGAGAATTTCATGAACTAGTTGCTGGTAAATTTTGGTAGCATTTAGATTTATAGTTTAGAAATGACAGCTGTTCCAAGTTGGGTTCAGTTTTGGAAATGCTCTCTGTCTTTTAGAACAGATTCTGTATATATGCTATTTTAACTTGGTAAATGATGAAATCATGCTTAGATGTTTATAAATGAAATGTAGATAATTTCATAAGCTTTCCAGAATGTCCTCTTTCAGGTCATTTGGCTTGGTAGAACTCCAGTTGTGAGTTTTCTTAGCTACTATTGATGATATGTTGTAAATACTAATGTCTAGAATCTTGTTACGTGCGTGTTTAATCTTAACTTTGCAATACTTAGTGGTTTCTTAGGAATGTTTAAACATGTCAATACCGGAGAGGAAATTTGCACCTAAGATTGAAGTGATTTGAATAGAGCACCACATAACTTGGTTTTGTGCTTACAAAGTTGCAATGTCATTGCATTCATCTTCACATCATTCATGCACGTCCATAAATCATCATGTCATTTTGGATGCATACATGAAATTCATTGGATGCATATGCATGCAATAGGTGTGCCAAGAATCGTGTTACGAGCGAAGTCCCGCTGGGCGTGGGACCCGAAGTTGAAGTCCGTTCGAGAACCGGAGGTCTAGTCCGACGAAGCCGGAAAAGACGTGGGAATCGTTCTTGAAGCCGAACCTCGATCTCTCTTCTTTCGGTTAAGGCAAGCCCCGGAGCATTATAAGCCCCCTACTTTCAAAGCAATTATCTATCTATACATGTTATATGTATTGTTGCATTACGTGATAGGAGTTGGTTGGAAACCCTTGCTGCATTGATAACACTCCTTGTCCAGCAATTCGAACCTTGAATCCTAAGTAGACAGGATCGTATCTATGCTTAGCCCTGCTAAATTAGACCGGTAGAAGTCGGGTGATTTCCTGTCACCTGCGAGATATAGGGCTTAATCAGGTCACGGTTGGCTATACGTGCTATCGTAGAAGTGAACCATGTGTTAATAAAATGAAATGAGACCGGGCGGGATGACGATAGTGAAGCAACAAGGCATGGAGGTCTTGGGTGTGGATCTATCCCCGTCTGTGTCGATTAAGGACCGAGACCTGGAGCCTTCTATGTCATTTTGAACGCATGCCTGACATTTAGCTGGCCGGTCTGAGGTTGCCGACCGCGAAGCCTAGTAGCTCAACTCAGGCTGCGAAGTCGAAAAGTGAAAGTCGCCTCGGAAGGGAGCCAGAGGGTCCAAGGGCAGGTGAGTTAAAAGTCCTGAGCATCCTGGCCACTGGTATCCCTGAGAACGCGGCGCTGTTCGGGCCCACCCTGAGTTGTACCAAAGGTTATCTACGGCTGCCTTTAGCGGGGTTTGCCGGGTGAGTGTCAGGAATACCCCCTCAGCTGAGTTGGAATCGATTCGAGTCGCCGTCTCTCCCGAATAGTGAGAAACTTGACTGGTTATCTCCAGCGTAGATACACTAATTATAATGATGGTTCGGAATTGATGATAATGATGATGATAGCCTTATTATACCTGCTATGGTTAATATTGTTTGAGCTTAATAAAGTGAGTGCTCTAGTACAGGTGCTAATCTAGTTTTCAGGTTAATGATGATCAACTTGATACTTAAGCATATAATGGTTACTTATCTGTATTAAGCTTTTCTGCAAATGAGTCAAGCTAGCCCACTTTATAAAGCCTTGCATAATCCTTGGTGTCACCTTTGTTTCTGGTTTTTGACGGGTAAGTCTAGCTGAGTACCTTCTCGTACTCAGTGTTTATTTCCCACCTGTTGCAGGTAGCAGATTCGTACTTGTTGCTGCAAGTATTGTCTTCGCCATGTGGGCGTGAAGACTAGACCATATGGGCATGGTCTCTGTAGTATCTCTTCTGGTATGCTTTTGCAGGATGTGACTATGTACTGGCAGTATTTGACTTAAAATGGTTTCAGAAATTATATTGCTTCCGCTAATCTTTACTTTGTTTTTGTAATAAAAATAATTGTACTCCGATGTATGAGATTACTTTTGAACTGTGTAACAAGTGTTGTGTTATGTTGAATCATTACGATCTGGTTGCTCTCGGTTTGGTTTGAAATCCCTCGCGATTTCGTGGACTACCGGAGTTATATGGGCTCAAGTGTGAGAATTTGATCACTTCGGTGATTGTTTTTATACTTGTGCTCTTATAATTTGGACGGTTCCGTTACATCCACTATGCTCACCTCCTTCGTGTTCTGCGATATCTTCGTGAAACTATCTCTCGCCGCCTTTTCTTCCCTCGCTCTAGTTCTCTTCAGCTTCAGGCGTACTCTGATGCGACTTGGGCGAGTGACCCCACGGATCGCTACTCTCTCTCAGCTTATTGTGTTTTTCTGGGCTCCTCCTTGATTGCCTGGAAAACCAAGAAGCAGACTGTTGTTTCCCGCTCTAGTGCTGAGGCTGAGCTGCGTGCTATGACGACTGTGACTGTAGAGATGACATGGCTCCGATGGCTTCTTGAGGACCTTGGTGTGCCTGCCACTGCACCCACTCCTCTTTCTTCTGACAGCACCGGTGCGATCAGTATTGCTCGGGACCCGTTCAAGCATGAGCTCACCAAACACATTGGCATTGATGCTTCCTACATGAGATCGCAAGTGCATGATCAGGTTGTGACCCTCCATCATGTGCCTTCAGAAGTTCAGCTAGTAGATTTCTTCACCAAGGCACAGACACGGGCCCAACATAGATTCTTGCTCTCCAAACTCAGTGTTGTAGATCCACCATGAGTTTGAGGAGGGTGTTAGAAGTATAGGATATATATCTATTTCCCCTCTATTTGGAGGGTTGTTTTTGCACTTTGTACCTTGTATATATGCCCTTTTGGGGTTTCTTTGCACCTTGTACCTTGTATATATGCCCTTTTGGGCCTGACAATACAGTTGGTTGGCATAACTCTAACAGGATCATCTTTTTTAACCATGAAATCTTTAACTGTATTCCTATATTGGTTTGTCCCTAAGTGAGAACATGTACTTCTGGAATGTTGCCAAAATTATTTATCGTGTGCTCCTCACTGAGCGGAGCTCTTGCGGCGAGCGCACGAGGCGGAGTGGGAGATTTTTTTTTGGAGGCAGCGTCTGCCTGTCCGGACGCCTGCATAGCAGCATTACCCATATTTTTTAGGTGTAACAGATTTTAATAAAGTTTAAAATGGTATGCCCCCTGGATCCCGTTGGTACTGAATTGACTCTGGAACAGAGTTGACAAGTATGATCGTACCCCCTGGATCCCTTTGGTCGTCGCTGTTCCATTTTTGCGTAGAGAGAGCCATGCAAATCCACGAGAGGTGGATTCCATTTTTATCCTGCACGGCTGCACTGTACCTCTATTTAATGACTTGAGTATCTCAATTATTTGTGCCTTGGCATCAAACTAGAGTTCTTTTGGTAAGGCTTCTACAGCGTCTCTCGCACTGGCTCCAACTAAAGCCTTGCTAAATGGCCATTTGAGAAACGGCTCTAGTGAAGAAGCCTGGTGGAGCCGGAGCATTTTTTTTTCTACTGAGGAGCTGGACTTGCTCTCCAAACATGGTTTCTCCAATCGCTGATGTTTGGCATGGTGTTTTTGTTAGTTCAGCACAATAGGTGTTCTGCAAATGAGAGTTTAAAGGTGTAAATCTTGTAAACATCCTTTTTACAGCTGCTTTGTGCAGCTTTCCAATAAAATTCAGGTGGGGAGCCTCTCTCCCCGGTGACCGTAAAAAAAACATGGTTTCTCCTATCTTCGGAAAAAAACATTGCATAATTTATTTATAACAAAATTATCACTAGAGCTGTTTTGTCAAACTTTTTTTTTCAATACAACTTCAGCAGAGAAACTGTTCCACAAGAGGAGCCAGCCAGAGCCCTACCAAATTGATCTATGAAACCCTTTTTCTCGGTTCAAGAAAAAGATAAACATCAAAATTTTGTCTCATGCTTCGCAGTTGGGCAAGGATCTAAATCATAGTATTTTAAACTTATGGAAAATTGCATATCTAATCTAGAACTACAGCTGCTTTGTGCAGCTTTGTGCAGCTTGATCCAATAAAATTCAGGTGGGGAGCCTCTCTCCCCGGTGACCGTAAAAAAACATGGTTTCTCCTATCTTCGGAAAAAAACATTGCATAATTTATTTATAACAAAATTATCACTAGAGCTGTTTTGTCAAACTTTTTTTTTCAATACAACTTCAGCAGAGAAACTGTTCCACAAGAGGAGCCCAAGCCAGAGCCCTACCAAATTGATCTATGAAACCCTTTTTCTCGGTTCAAGAAAAAGATAAACATCAAAATTTTGTCTCATGCTTCGCAGTTGGGCAAGGATCTAAATCATAGTATTTTAAACTTATGGAAAATTGCATATCTAATCTAGAACTACAGCTGCTTTGTGCAGCTTGATCCAATAAAATTCAGGTGGGGAGCCTCTCTCCCCGGTGACCGTAAAAAAACATGGTTTCTCCTATCTTCGGAAAAAAAACATTGCATAATTTATTTATAACAAAATTATCACTAGAGCTGTTTTGTCAAACTTTTTTTTTCAATACAACTTCAGCAGAGAAACTGTTCCACAAGAGGAGCCCAAGCCAAAGCCCTACCAAATTGATCTATGAAACCCTTTTTCTCGGTTCAAGAAAAAGATAAACATCAAAATTTTGTCTCATGCTTCGCAGTTGGGCAAGGATCTAAATCATAGTATTTTAAACTTATGGAAAATTGCATATATAATCTAGAACTACATTTGCCAATTTTAGAATTCAGAGCATCTCCAAGAGTACTTCATATCTCTTCCCCATCCATGTCTTTTGGGAAAAAGGAGAAAAACTCATCTCCAATAATTCCCCATATCTCTTTCCCATCTTTCTGCACTTGGCTAATCGGCTACTTCCGCGCGTAAAAATACGCGCATCGCATCCAGACTTCCTCGCGTCCGCTGTATCTTGCGCTCGCCTCCGCCAACCTCACGTTGGCCGCTCAGCGACTGCGCCAACACCGTCGCGTCGGCAGAGGACCAAGCAGCGCGCGCCTCCGAGCGGCTAGGCGGCGTCAAGCAGTCCGTTGGGCCTGAGGTGCTGTTCCGTGTGGATGAAAGCAAAAGGAAGAAAGATAGGGTCCCAAGTGAAAAAAGTGCAAAAGAGAAAAATATAGTGAAAGGGTTTAAACGCGTACAGAAACAAATTCATGATTCCTTATACAAAACATGAGACCGGGTTGTGAGAAAAAAATGGCGACAAAACACTTTTGGGATAAAAATATAGAAAACTCTTGGAGATGACCTCTTTTTTCCCTCCCCATACTAGTTTGGGGTTGGTAAACATCATGTTTTGAGAAATAAAAATATAGAGAACTCTTGGAAATGTTCGTAGAGCAGACTTCATAATCCATTTTTAACATAAGTAAAGCTTGATGGTCTCTATCATCTCGAAAATTTTGAAATTAAAACACATCTCCTGCAAGGATAAATAAAAAGGACAAATCTTGTTAGAAAGGATAAAATAGATCAACTGAAATAATTAATAACAGTAAATTGAATCAAACATTATTTTTTTCCATCAATAAAAAAAACGTCATAATGTGAGCGCAACACCAAATGCGCCCCACTTCACGTACCTCAAATCCAGATCCGTTCCCCTTCCCCCAAATCGGAGCGGCGTCCAGATCTCCCCATTTCCATGGAGCAAGGCGGCGGCCAGATCTCCGCCAAGCTTGCCAAGCCCCCCCGACGGCGGCGAGGACCGCCTCAGCGCGCTCCCCGACGACGTCCTCGTCCTCATCATTCTGTGCCTCGACACCACCACCGAGGCCGCGCGGACCAGTGTGCTCGCGAGGCGCTGGCGCAGCCTCTGGGCCCTCCTCCCGAAGGTCCGCTTCCAACTCCGCCCCGACGGCAACCGCACCCGCGAGCTGCTCGATATCCCTGACGCGCCAGAGCTCAGCTACATCTCGGTCACAACCAAAGGCGCTGCCGCCGATTCTGCGACGGCCTGGCTTCCCGCCGCTGCGCGCCGGCTGGCCGGTGGCCTTTACTACCGCAACATGGCTCCGGATCGGGAGAATCAGAGGGAGGACTTTGAGAATGCCACTACGATTGAGCTCGACCTAAGGCTTCTTGGGCTTGCCTTTCCGTCGCTGGGCGTCTTCTCCCGGCTCACCAGTCTCTCTTTGAGGTCCGTCGAGTTCCACGGCCCTTGTGATCTCGGAAATGCAGTCTCCTGGCCGCGGTGCCCATGCTTACAGAACCTCAGCGTCTGCTTCACCTGGGGGTTGCGCAATCTTTCCATCTACTCTGAGTCTCTCCTGCAAATGGAGCTCAAGCACTGTAACTTGTGGCGGCTCACAATTGTGGCCCCGATTCTCCAGAAGTTAAGCGTGAAATTCAACTCTCTTGCTGATCATCCGAGTGAACAGATTGTCAACATCACAGCGCCTCGGATGGTGTCCCTGGTGTGGATGGATTCATATGATCCACGATATTTCCATCTTGGCAATTTGGGACAAGTCCGAGAGCGACAAAGCGTATTTTGGTATATGGAGGACAATCCAATAGAGAAAATAATCACCATTGCCTAAGGCCCTTGGAGCGATTTCAGGTCCTTTACAGTCTTCATCTCATACTGTTCTATTACCAGGTGAGTGCACATCCTTGTGTTGTGGAGTACTAGAGTTACAATATTTGAGTTACAAAACTTACTTAATCTTTGTGTCGTGGAGTACTGGAGTTATAGTATTGGAGTTACAAAACTTACATATTCTAGTTCAACAGGTATTAGATTAGGACTTATATACGGTAGGAACTATTCTAGAGTAAAACATTAAAACAAGTGTCCTAGTTAACTAATGTGGCTTTGGTTGGGTTTATCTTTTGCAACATCAGAACAACTGTTCTAATTAAGTAATGGGGGCAGAGTTTGGGAATTATACCATTGCAACATGTGGGGCTTGAAATAGTGTTCCAGTAATGCTGACACTTCATAACATTTGAAATTGTAATGCATGAGGGAAATGTACAGGCTTGTTGTCTGATGCAATAGTATTTTAGTTATTTAATTGGTTCATCAACTCTCAGTGGTGGTGGCTGGTGAGAAAAGGAAAATGAAGTGACTGGTTAAAACATGAATATATTTATATGCACTTGCACAATATGTATTCTTATTTGCATGTGTTGCAGCTATGAAGTGACATCATGACTAAATTAAGCATATTAATAAATGTTTAGCATATTTAATCTTGTTTTGCTTATAAGAAATATACAACAGACCTGTGAGCTTATGCTGACCCTTTTGCGTGTGGTAATCAGCTATATGAAAATGGGATGTCTTCTATAATCTTTAATTTTTTCTGGAAACTTCTTAGGTATCCACAGGACATATGCCACTATCAATACTTGTTGGGAGACATAACAACGCTTCCTCAGATTACGTTCTTGCACCTGGATTTGCTCAGCCATGGGCATGCTTTTGGAGCCAGCTTGTTCCATCTGCTCAGGACGTGTATCGGTTTAAGAAGATTGTCACTTGTGTTATTTGGCCGTAGCAACTTGGAGGTAAAGATCCATTTTATTTACTCAACTAACTAGGAAGTGACAAAGCAGCATAGCATTTCTGCAATTTGGCTTGATCTTTGACTTGAGTTCCCTTATTCTAGTTGTTGGTTTGACACTAGTACTTTGTGACAAGTTGGTGTTTTGTAAATATATATACATGTACGTTCCTCCTAATATTAGTTCATTGTTCTACATTAATGACAAAACTGTATACTTTGGGTATATAGTGTTATCCTTTTAATGCTTTCTGTCTGTTTGACCTACATGGCAGGTTCAATCTAGGTGTCACAGTTAGGATGTATAGGATATAATACCCAAAGTTTGGGGGAATGCATTGGAACATTATATAATTTAACCTAGAATGTCTAAGTTATGAACATAAACCTCCATTCAGATGAGAAGTGTTCCAGGAATTTTAGGCTAAATGTTGGCCACTTGCATCCTGATCCATATGATGCAAAGATCATGTTTCCATAAATAAGCCAATATTCCTTCTGTTTGCAGGCTACTTGTTGCACAACACCTTAGAAATTTTGCCATTTAATTAAATATGTATGATTTCTACGTTGCTATTCCCCTGCACAGAACAACCATACTGCTGTAACCATTGAGCTTTGAACACACTAGAAATTTTACCATTTTGTCATTCCTTCTGTTCAGACTTGATACTTTCAGTTTAATCTTTCTCTGCCTTTTTTAATGCTATTTGGCAGTACAAGATAAGTAATGATGTTCTTCCTTCATTCGTAGGAAGGACCTGCATGTGCGTCAGGCTGTATTTGTGATCAATCAAAAAACTGGAAGACTGATGAACTTGTGCTGGGTCACCTTGAAGATGTACGCATCATTGGACTGCAAGGAGCTGAGCACGAGGTTGCTTTTGTGCAGCGATTTCTTGGTTGGGCCACCGTACTGAAAAGCTTGAGGATAACATTGGACAACAAGATGACTGAAGGCAAGATTGGAGAGTTCTGTGAAGCGTTAGCTGGCTTCTCTAGGCCAGAAACATGCGTACAGTTTGACAGGATTGACGACTAGGTAAGAGGTCAGTGCACTTGATCGCCCCAGAAGACCAAAGGTGCCCAGTCGTTGTGACTCGAAACACTGGCTGGTTGGTTCACCTTTTGTTGCAGGGTATCAGGCAACAACGGTTGTAGCCCTCAGTAGGTTTTATTTGTGTATGTTCTAGTACTATGCTACGTCGTAGCCCTTGGCAGGTTTCATTGTGTATGTTCTAGTACTATGCTACGCTGTGATCCAACATTGAAATGCTTTTGTATCGATGTAGCGGTACATACCATCTGCATGCTGCTGCATATGCTGCCATAGCCTGCGAACGTATGAAGGCGCTTATAAGCTTTTATGCTACTGACCCTGACAAGCTTGACAATGTTTAATTAGTATGTGGTGGCTTGTTGAAGAGTGAAGATATGTAGTGTATATGATGCCATTATTCATGCATAGAGAGATGATGCTGGGCGGCTGATTTTGAAGTTTCTCGCTCGCAAGTTGGGTTGGTTTTGACACGAGGACCGGTAATATGATTAACGAGCCGCCACACCAGTGCTTCGTGGTGCCTTAGCTGCTGAGCCCCGATCTCGCATTGTCCCAGTTGGACTGGTTGATGCACGTGCTGGTCGACGTTCAGATTTGGGTGATGGATTGGCCAGGCTCGTACTCGTACAGCTACAGCTAGCTGCTGTGTTTGTCACTTTGGTTAGGGGTGTGTTTAGTTTGTGAAAATTTTTAGCTTTGGCTACTGTAGCATTTTCGTTTGTATTTGTCAATTAGTATCCAATCATAGATTAATTAGGCTTAAAAAATTCATCTCGTGGTTTTCTACCAACCTGTGTAATTAGTTCTTTTTTTTGTTTACATTTAATATTTCATGCATGTGTCCAAACATTTGAACCCATCACATCGAATGTTTGGACACATGTATGGAGCATTAAATAAAAAAGGGTAGACCCAGTGCCAGAGGCTCCCACACGAGTGGGGTCTGGGGAAGGGAATAACCGAAGCAAAGTCTTACCCCCACAGAAATTCTGCAGAGAGATGGCTTCGAACCCAGGACCTGGTGACTCGGCGAGCTAGCACTCACCAACTGCACCAGGCCTGCCCTTCTTACATGGAGCATTAAATGTAGACGAAAAAAAACTAATTACACAGTTTGGTAGAAAACCGCGAGACGAATCTTTTGAGCCTAATTAGTCCACGATTGGACACTAATTGACAAATACAAACGAAAGTGCTGTAGTAGCCTAAGCCAAAAATTTTCGCGAACTAAAAGCACTCTAAATCCCAACAAACATGCACTCTCTGATGCACAACCGACCGAGGATGCGGATGACACGCATGCATGCAGTGGCGGAGCGTCGTGGAGGCCAAGCTGGGCTTTGGCCCCCCTTGCTCGATGATTTCGGCTGTGTTTAGTTTTCTATGGAATGCAAAATGTAAAAATGCTAACTACTTTGGAATGATGAAATGCAAAATGCTAAAATTTTCATGAATGTGTTTAGTTCCATCCAAAATGCCAAATTTTTCATGGGGTGGGTGAGAACTTTTTGGCTTTTTAGCTTTTTTGGCCTCTTGAGACCAAAATCCAAAATGGAGAATGTATACCTTTTTGCCAAAAATTTTGCATGATATTTAGTTCCATTCTATAAAATGATAGGCTAAAACCCAATTTTTTTTTTGGTGAAATAGGGAACTAAACACACATTTCCACTGTCACTCCTGTCAGTGCGTTCCTTGTTTCAGGTGTCAAAGTAAAAGAATAGTGTTTAACTAAGGCTGTGTTTAGTTCCCCATATAATATAAAATGCTAACTACTTTGGAATGATGAAATGCAAAATGTTAAAATTTTCATGGGTGTGTTTAGTTTCATCTAAAATACTAATTTTTTCATGGGGTGGGTGAGGGCTTTTTGGCTTTTTTTTGCCTCTTGAGGCCAAAATCCAAACGGAAGAATGAAGACCTTTTGCCAAAAATTTTATATAGTTGTCGGCGTTCAGTCCCGCGGGGGTCCTAAGCCAACGAGTGAATCAAATGCTGCATGTCCCTAATCTGGATGGTGATACAAGGAGGATACACGGGGATTTATCCTGGTTCGGGCAAAGAAAATCCCTACATCCAGCGGGTAGGAGAGAGTATTGTATTTCCTTGCACCTAAGTGCTTGCGTAGGGGTTACAAGCTGTGAGAGAGGGAACCGAGCCCAGGTCTCAAAGGAAAAATGAGAGTACAAAGGAGATTGGTTTTTCGTTGTCTGTGGTTCGTTGTTCTTCTGCCTTCGCTTGCTTCTGCCTTCCCTTTGTAGAGCCCCAGCCTGCCCTTTTATAGGGTAAGAGGAGGCTGGGACGCCGGGGTGCCTTTTGAGGTGAAGTTTTGTCGATCTCTGTGGAGGTGGCTGTAGCGACGTGTCTCGGGAATGGCCGGCCATCCCTGGACACCATGGTGACGTAGAGGACGAGACGGTGAAAAGACCCCGAGCCATGTGCCACGTCGGCCTTTCCTCCTTGCTGACCAATGATAAGTCGAGGCTAGGTCGAGGAAGGGTCGAGGACGGGTCGAGGACGGGTGGATAAGGCCGAATCCCCGAGATCGTGGGGTATGGTCGTTGTCGTATCCTCCCTCGAGGGTGATCGGTGGTAAAATAGTGCACGGTATGGTGCGTACAGTGACAGGTTTTCACATCTCATCCCGGGATAGGCAGTAAAAAGTAAGATTTGACACCGGTACTACTTCCACGTCGATTACTGTTGTAGCCATGATGGTAGGAAGTAGTAGGTAGTCGCATTAAATGCTCTGACTTTTGTCTCAGAGTTGGTGAATAAGGTGGGTCGAGCGGTCCGACCCGGGGTTGTGCGAGTCGGAGATTTCCCGATAGTCGAGGTGCCTTGTCGAGCGAGCCTCGTGCGAGTCGGAACGCGGTCGAGGCATCCCATCGAGGGTGCCTCGTGCGAGTTGGAACGTAGTCGAGGCGTCCCGTCGAGCGGGCCTCGTACGAGTCGGAACGTAGTCGAGGCGTCCCGTCGAGCCAGCCTCGTACGAGTCGGAACATAGTCGAGGTGTCTCGTCCGCTATTTTGGCTCGTCTCGTTTGCGGGTAGCGTTTTGTTTTTCTTCATCGTTGATTGTGGGTACCCCTAGTTTTAGGTACCCGACAGTAGCCCCCGAGCCTTTGGGTGAGTGTGGGTCACTCTCACAGAGGCTCAGCAGTTCATGAACTGGAGTCATAGCGTCGTAACTTTTTTCGCTAGGGGCGCGCGAGCGCACCCGCCGGGTGTAGCCCCCGAGGCCTCGGTGGAGTATTTTGACTCCTCCGAGGTCTTTTACACGCTCTATTGAGGAATGCTCTCGTATCGTGGCGTGTTTTGTCTTTTTTCGTTCGAGGTTTGGTTTTCTGCGGTCGAGCCCCCGAGCCTCGTGCGCATGAGGTCGATCAGAGTCTTGGCCGTCTTTTATCGTTCGACCCTCACTCTCCCTTTTTAGAAAAAAAGGGGAGGGGTGGGGAACGTCGTACTACCCTCGTTTGGGCGAGTTCCGACAGTCTCCGTTGAGCTATTAACGGGGAATTCGAGTGGGAGCCCGTGCTCCATTAGATAGGAGTCGGCTAGCGGCCGCGGAGGCGCTCTAAAAAATGCCAAAGAGTGGTCTTGTGGATCTCGATTCCTTGCGATGGGATTCGAGGGCTCGATGCCTCCCTCCGAGGGGATTCCTCCGTCGACCTTCTCTTTTAGCCTCGAATACGTCTTGGGTGCCTCGAGAGCGTGGCTCGAGCCCTGGCCTTGTATGGGCGCATCCCTAGTCGTCCCTGACTCCGTTACTCGAGGGCAGCTGTCGAACCCTGGTCGAGGGCCAGCTTTCGATCCCTCGAGGTTTATATCGGGCTCGGAGCCCGTTACCCATGTGTCTGGGAATATCTGTCCGTGGATCCTTCTCCTGCCCGTTTCGGGCGCGTCTTTTCAGGAGTGGAAGCGAGATCGGTGCGGTAGTGGGCGGCGTGGTGCGACGGTTACGGTGTGTATAGCGGACACGTGCCCATATCTGCGGATTTTGAGAGAGCGGTTAGGTAAGGTCATTGAATGTAAAAACTACTCCTACCTTTTCGCCTGCCCGTTGGACTTCCATCGGGGTATAAGGGCAAGGCCCGGGGTCCCGTTTACCCTTACAGGCCCCTTGCATTCTCGCCTTCCTTGCCTTTCTTCGCCCCCTTTGCCATCTTGCGCCCTCTTTGCCATCTTGCGCCCTTCAGCCACCGTCCAGCGCCGTCGTCGTTCCTTTGCCCACGCCATTCCTCCGACAACAATGGCAGACAAGAGCCAAATCCTTCCCGTGGGCGCTTGGGCCTGTTCCTCGGTGACTGAGAGGAAGCTGGAGGAGTTGGTCCGCGACGGGCTTCTGCGGCCAAGGGCGAGTCGGACCCAGCCGGAGTGGAGAGTGCCGCCGTCCGACCACCGGAAACTGGCGCCTCCAGAAGGCTACGTGGTGAGTTTCGTGGCCTTCCACGAGAGGGGGTTCGGAGTGCCGACCAGCCACTTCATGCAGGCGCTCCACTACTATAAGGTGGAGCTGCACCACCTCGCCCCCAACTCCATCTCGCAGGCTGCCATTTTCGCGGCGGTCTGCGAGGGATACCTGGGGATGGAGCCACAGTGGAATCTGTGGCTCCACCTCTTCAGGGCAGAGCACTTCGCCAAGAAGGCGGGCGAGCGAGGGGTGCGGCGCGCAGTGCATGCGAGGAGCTGCACCCTCCAAGTCCGGTCGGGTCGAGGTGACCAATACATCCCGGCGCAGTTGATTTCTTCGAACAGCGGCTGGCATGATGGCTGGTTTTACCTCCGCAACGACGGCGACCAGCTACCGAAGTACTCCGGCCGGGTGTTGATGGCCCGCGAGGAGAACTGGACGTACGGTGTTGTTGAAGACGACAAGCCGAAGCTAGAGCCGCTCCTCGACGCGCTGAGGAGGCTCCGTCAGCGCGGGTTGACGGCGGGGATGGTGGCCGCGGTGTTCCACCGCCGGAGGGTGCTGCCGCTGACGCAGCGCCGGCTCCGGCTCGACGAGATGACGCCGGAGGCATCGCTGGAGGAGAGCAGGATGTCGCACGAGTCCCTCCCCCTCGACGAGGTTGCCCGACGTGCGTAGTGGATGGTGGGGAGTTTCCGGTAGGAGGACATCGACAGGGTCCCGATGCGCCCCACCCAGGGATTCGAGCCCCTGGTAAGTGTTGTTTTTGATGATCTTAAGTTCTTTTACTTCCGGATTCCTTCCACTAACTCGGTCGAGGTCCGTGTGTAGGATCTGTCGGCGGTCAAGGAAACGCGGCCGCCGGTTCCGGAAGATCGGGTCGCTCGGGAGACTCGACGCCTCTTGGCGGCCCAGAAGAAGGAGGAGAAAGACGCTGCCAAGAAGCGTCAAGTCCGTAAGGCCCTCGAGCAGGAGGCGTTGAAGAAGCGTCGTCGCCAACAGAGCCTCGACGGGCTCCCGCTCAAGGAGTCTCCCTCCGAGACGGTCTCGGGGGAGGACGATGACAGCGGCGACGATGACGCCTGGTCGCGGTACGACACCGCGACTTCTCTGGCGCACCTCCCCAACGTGCGGCCCCTACTGGAGCCTATTGGGGGGGTCGACCTCCCAGGCGTCGAGGGAAGCCCCAACGCCCGTTGAGGGGGAGGGAGAGCCAGGGGAGAGAAGGGCCGGAGCGGGTCCTTCGGCGAGAGGAGCTACCTCGTCTGGGGCCCCGCAAGAGGGGTCGGTGGCGCCGCTCCCGCGAGCCCAAGCGCCTCGGGCTCAGTCGACGGTCGGAGCAGCAGCGTCGGCGTCAGAAGCCGAGGTGCCGTCGACGGGCGTGAGGACCCGAGGCCAGCTAGCCTCGGCAGCGCAAAGGTCCTCCGACGCCCCGTTAGCCTGGGCTCCAAGGAGCACCCGTCCAACAGGAGGCTCGACGGTAGGGCCGTCGCAGGCGCCGCCGAGTGGATCTTGTGTGCATCCATCGTCACCACCTTTCTACGGGCCACTGCCGGAGCATTCATCTCTCAGCTGCTACAGCTCCGACCACCAGCGCTCCAACCCCAGCTCATCGACGACTAATCTACATGACTCCATGGACACTCCACCACCGCCACTGCCGCTCAATCAACGTCGGCCGCAGCCTGACGATGATCTGGAAGTGCCACCAACACCTGAGTCAGAGCCCAGGACAAGCCCTACCTTCGCCGATATCGTGAGGCATTCTTCATCGGGCAAAAATCATCACCAGCAGCCGCAGGGCCACAAGCTCAAATCAATTATCATAGATCCTTCTCGTCGTGAAGTTCCTCCCCGTCGTGCAGGTCTTCGAGTTCACTTTGCTGACAGTCCTCATCTGTCTTCCTCTGCTACGCATTCCTCGTGCTCTGCTTCTTTAGGCATCGATTCATCACGAAACACCCAGTGGAGAAAGGTTGAGTATCCGCGGGAGCCAACCCATCGTAGTAGCAATGATGGCAGCACGACTCGTCTCTCTTCTCGCATTCGGAAGATCATTGAAGGTTGCTGCTTCATCTGCCTTACACGGGGTCACTGGGCTGTGGCTTGCCGAGATCCCATCACCTGCTTCTGATGCCGCCGCTCAGGCCATTGGGCACTGAAAGGATCAAGATGCCCAAGAGGGGGGGGTGAATTGGGCTTTTCTAAAACTTAATTGCAAGAATTAAATCCTACAAGCCGGAATTCACCCCTAGTGCCTACTTGTGTTCCTAGAGAGTCTACCGCTCAAAAGTTTTGCACCCTAGTTTCCAATCCTAGTCTAGCATGGCAATTCTAGGAATGTAAATCAAGCAAAGAAAGTAAATACGAGAATGTAATTGCTTGAATGTAAAGGGGCAAGGAACACGGCGATGTTTTTCCGAGGTATCGGAGAGTCGCCACTCCCCACTAGTCCTCGTTGGAGCACCCGCGCAAGGGTGTCGCTCCCCCTTGATCCGCGCAAGGATCAAGTGCTCTCTACGGGTTGATTCTTCGACACTCCGTCGCGGCGAATCACCCAAAACCGCTCACAACTTGAGTTGGGTCATCCACAAGCTCCGCCGGATGATCACCAAACTCCCAATCACCACCAAGCCGTCTAGGTGATGGCGATCACCAAGAGTAACAAGCTAGAACTCTCACTTGACCACAACGAGCCCAAATGAGGAGGTGGATGCACACTTGCTACTCTCTCTAATCGCTAGTGAGAAGCTCTCAAGCTTTGATTCTCAAATCTCTATCCTCACTAGTGCTCTTGCACTCCCTTGCACTCTAAAGGGTTTTCTCAGATGTTTGAATGGGCAAGAGACCTCTAAAAGAGGTGGAGGGGTTGTATTTATACACCCCTCAAAGAAAACGAACCGTTACTTTCTGACACGGGGTCACCGGACGCGCCGGTGCAACGCACCGGACGCGCCGGTCCCCCGTAACGGTCGAATCGCGATTTTGAAAACGAACCACCGGACGCGCTGGTGCAACACACCGGACGCGTCCGACGTGCAAGGGTGCTTACTGGACTTACACCGGACGCGGGGCCGCGTCCGATGCCTGAAGACCGGACGCGTCCGGTCCTCTCTGGACCTTACTGGACTCGCACCGGACTCGCCGATGAAGTCCAGGCCGCGTCCGACGGGCGTTCTCTCTGAGTGACACGAGTCAGCCACTGACCACCGCGTCCGGTCCTCGCGAGGACCGCGTCCGGTGGTCGAGGCCGAAACCTAGTCGCGGTAACGTACACACCGGACGCGTCCGGTGTTCCCGAAGACCGCGTCCGGTGCCTAGAAAACAGCCCGAAACGCGTCGCAACTTCAACCAAGTTGCTTCTAACTGAACCTTGAGCTAATCTAGGGTTGCCTAGCGCCAAGTTTAACAAGTGTGCACCACACCTAAACATAGGACTTGCCTAGGTCAAGCTACCCATTCATGCCCCCCTTTATAGTACGGCCAAAAGAGAAAAACGAAGATCCTAACGACTATTCCGAAAGTGTCTCAACACTTCGTCATCCGGAACTAACCGTCCTTAATCTTGACGTCACTCTTTTGAAAACCGAAACGATTTCCATCAAGGGACACGAAGCCACAGTGCTCAAAGCAGTTATCACCTCCATGACCTAACTTACCAATGTTTCTGCAAAACACACGTTAGTCATGGTAATAAAGTGTTGTCATTAATTACCGAAACCAAACCTTGGGGCCTAGATGCTTTCAATCTCCCCCTTTTTGGTGATTGATGACAACACTAAGTTTCAATGGATTAGAGTGAAGGTTTTCGAGCATGCTTGGTTCACATAAGCAAAAGACAATAAGCATACAAGGATAGGAATTGCTTATGTGCTCCAAGCCAAAAGAGTGTACTTCATAAGATAAGACAAAAAACGTTAGTACACATAAAGATATAGCTCATAAGAAATCGGAGTAAGGCACGGAAGCACAACCTTAGAGCTATAGCTAAAACGGTGACATATATTAAACATTGAGACGAAGAACACAATAAGACTCAAAGATTTACGACTCAACGACAATGTCACACGAATGCATTGCTGAAAATAAACATGATATGCATGAAAGTAGCACACAAAGAACGAAAACCCACTAACAAACTCCCCCTGAAACTACTCTCTCTCCCCTTTGGCATCAAGCGCCAAAAACTAATCTAATCTGACGGGGGGACAGACGGAGTCGTGTCGGGTGCCGAGGTGCGCGGAGTAATCACGAAGTGAAGTGAATCGCCCTCGGAGTCTGAGCTATCTGGCTGACCCTCTGAAGAAGCACGTGGCTGCGAAGCGGTCGGGGTCTGAGCAGGAACAGGCACTGACTGAGTAGTAACAAGTGGATCTGTCTGAGTGACCTGAGCCTGTAGTGAGCCAGTAGCTGGGGGATCTGTCGAGGCAACTGAAGAAGGGATGGTCTCTGTAGTCCCGGTCCCTGTCACTGGAAGAACGACTGCCTCGGAAGCTGACAACCCTGACGAAGTGTGAAACGTAGTCGTATGCGAGGGTGTCGGCTGACCAGTCAACTCGCTGTAGGTGGCACTGAAATCACCAAGAGGTGTGCCTGTCAGAAGATGCGGGCGAGGCTGGTCTGACGGTGTAAACCCCGTATGAATAGGAGTGAAACTCGGGGACTGAAAAGACTGGGGAACCTGCTGCTGTGGAGATGTAAACTGAACGCTCGGCTGTCCCTGACTCGATGGACCGCTGGAATGCAAAGCCGGAGCCATGATAGATGCAGGCGGAGGAACCCCAACTGTGATGAGATGTCGCAGAAGATCCATGTACTGCTGCTGACTCTGTCTCTGCATCTCAACCTGTTGCCTCTGGATCTCAAGCTGCTGTCGCTGAAACTCGTCCTGACGAGCCTGAATCTGTGCAAGTGCTGCAGCTGTGTCCTGTGCCTGTCGCTGTATCTGCTGCTGCTGCTGCTCCTGTGCCTGGGTCAACCTCTCAAGAATAGCCACCATGGCTGGGTCTGAGCGGGAGGCTGAACCAGAACCACCGGCCTCGTGGTCGTGAGACCGAGGAGACCGGTACCTGGGGATGGGCTGATAATCCTCATCTGTGCTGTCTGAAGTGACATCCTCAGGTATGTCAGCAGTCTGAGTCTCAAGGTCCGCGAGCTCTGCCTCGGCAAGCTCGTCAACTCTAGCGTCCTGCTCAGCTGCTGTCTCAGGAACATCAGGGCGCTCACGCTGTCCTGGTGCTGGAGCCTGCTCTCTAGTGATAGAAGCCCAAAGCTGTCGAATATCATAGTCAGGGAATGCTGTAGTAGTGTTGGCTATCTCGGCCCTGATCTCTGGTGGCATCTGGATAGAAGATCTGATAATAAAGCAAATCCAGTGGGCATAGGGAAGCTGACGGTTACCCTTGAAGCCCTCAGCAATGGTGTCCTCCATCTCACTCAGAATAAGATCCCAGATGTCAAACTGTCGCTGTGTCATGAGGTGGTGAACAACCCAAAGCTGCATCCTCGTCAGTCCCTCTCTGTAACCAAGTCGAGGCAGTAAAGTGCGTCTGAGTATAGCATCCAAGACTCTGGCAAGAGGCGTCAAGCTGGCAGGTGTACGACGTGACCCTTCGCCAAAAGGCTCGCGAAAGCAGGGTCGAACCAGGTCGGTGGGTGGCACTGAACCGCCGTGAGGGCGTCTGGGAGGTGGAGTCTGTCCATAGCACAACTGATGGATCCTCGTGTCAGAAGCTGGAAGTCTGAGGATCTCTCGGGCTCTGGAGCTGTAGAGTCTGTGATCGCGGCCTCTGAATGCAAAGTGAATAAACTCATGAGCAGGATCAATCCACAAAGAAGCATAGAACTCCCTGACCCATGTGCCGCAGTAAGCACCTGTCCGTCCAAGAAGATCTGATAAGCCAGGCAGATAGGACAGGTGCGGACGGAGCTGCTCTCCCACAACATCAACCAATGCCTCTAGTCGACATACCCTCTGAGGTCTGAAAGCAATGCCACTGTCAACTAGGGCCCTGTAGAAGTCCTCCTGAAGTGGGGTATAGAAACCCTCTGAAGCTCTGGCATCTCTGACAGGTGGAAACCATCGGCTGATCTCCACAAACCTCAAGCTCTTCACCTGACGTGAAGAAGCACCCCTCAGGTCTAAGTGCTCGACCGGGGGTGACCCTCTAACTCTGGGAGGAGGTCGTGCACCACGACGCTGGCCCTCTGGCCTGGGTGTCACCTGTGAATGAGCACGTGTGGAGCGGCGACGTGGTGGAGACTGAGCTGCCTGCTCCTCTGTATCCTCTGTAGCCTGTGGAGCCTCTGTAGTCTGGGTAGCCTCAGTAGCTGGTGTAGTCTCTGTAGCCTGTGTCTGCTCTGAGGGTGGATCAACTGACATCTGCTCTGAAGGTGCTGTAGCCTCGGTGCCCTCAGTGGCCTCAGTGCCGAGCTGTCGACCTTCAAGATGAAAGCGACGCTCGCCTATGTGTAAGCCACTGCGTCTGCCACCTCTCTCTGCCTGCTCTGCAGCGTCTGCCACGGCCTGAGCAATCTCTGCATCTGACAGTGTCCTCCTCTTCTTCCTGGCTGCAATCTTGATGCGCTTACCGCGCGCAATCTCAGACCGACGAGGAGGACTGTCGTCCCCGTCACCAGGAGCACCTCCGGCGTTCTTGCAACGCACCATGCTGACTGACTGCCTGAAAACCTCTGTGAGATGATGAACTGACACTCGAGAGGCTTGGCCTCAATCCGTATCCGCAGGCTTGGCCTCGGATTAAGCAAGCAGATCTGACCCGACACACCGACTGACTCGCTGCACGTATGGAATAGAAGGATATACCATAAGCACATATATATCTAAAGGTACGAAACCCTAGATAGCAAGCACATGAGATATGAAGTGAAACGACGCTAAGCTACCTCGGATCGACGAGACAACGGTGAAGGGACGAGGTGACCTAGTTCGCGAGAACCCCCGAGATCGGCGATCGAGCACTGAAACGACCGAGCGAGATAGGCAATGAATGAAATAGGTCAATGGTTAGCCCTGTCGACGAAACGAATTGACGAGAACGAAAAGCCGAATCGAGACGATACCTCGAGCGAGGGTTAGGGCAAACCCTAGAAACCCTAGGTTAGGGTTTGGGTGAAAACCTCGGGCACGGGGATGAGCTGGTGGCTGCAGGGGAGCACACGGAGGTGGATGGTGGCCGGCGGCGATGAAGACAGCGGCGGATTGCGGCGGCGCGGCGAGGGGCGCACGGCAGCGGCGCGGGCACGGTGAGCGCACGGCAGCGAGCAGGGGGCGAGCGGGGCGCGGCGCGGCAGGGGGTCGAGCGGGCAAGCAAGAGCGGCACGGCGCGGTGGAGGCTCGCCGGCGGTGAGGGAGTCGGCGAAACGGCGACAAAAACAAGCGGCGGCGGCGGATGCGTACGGGTGAGGAAAAAAACAGATGAAACCGAAGGGTTATATGAGGGGCGCAGATCCGCTCGATACGCTATCACCGGACGCGGTGGTCAAAATCACCGGACGCGGTGGTGCAGCGTCTGGTGACACTCCAGTAAGCGCCTGGAGTCACCGGGCGCGTCCGGTGTGGACAGACCGGACGCGGTCAGAGTCCGATGGCTGAGTGCTCGGGAATTCATCGCGGGGCACCGGACGCGGTGGTGGTAGCCGGGACCGGACGCGGAGATGGTCAGAGGCGCGTCCGGTGCAGCGTCCGGTGCCTAGATCTGGACTTTGTCTTCTGGAAAACCGGACGCGCTGGTGGACACCGGGACCGGACGCGGTGGTGCAGCAACACTGCGTCCGGTGCAGCGTCCGGTGGCTGTTTTTCGCCAATCTTCATTCCGAACTTCGACGCGACTTCTCCCAATCAAGTTCCAATTCAAAGAGACACAAATAAACACCCATTGGAACCTGATATGAGTGACCTCACTCAAACCCTCAAATTTTTCAAAATATTTTGCCTTAGGCTAGTATTATTTTTAGGAAAATAGGCAATAAACACCCGAGGAGCAACGTATGGCCATGCAATAGAGTTTTTGGACCTTTAGGAGCGTCAAATGCTCTCTCTATTCATGGACGAACACAGAGGTTGCTCAAAGCTAAACCGAAAAGAAACGACAAACAAACAACCATGCATATGCAATGCAATACAAGAAAGTAAGGCTAGGTTGCTTGTCAAGTTTGATCCACGGTTAGGCTTCTTCACTCCTCCAAAGGAGGGTTATCGTAACCGTGTTAGCCAAGCCCTAAATGCATTGCGATAAACTAAACATGGCATATAAAACAATGCAATGCAAGGGACAACACGCGCTCATTTTTTAAAGTTACTTGAATCAAGCACATTAAGTTCACTTCTTAGCCTACAAAAAGTAGCCTCGTCCAAAGGTTTAGTGAAGATATCCGCTAATTGATTTTCACTTCGCACACCTTCTAGTGATATGTCATTTTTAGCAACGTGATCTCTTAGAAAGTGATGGCGGATATCAATGTGCTTGGTGCGAGAGTGTTGTACCGGATTGTTAGCAATTTTAACGGCACTTTCATTGTCACATAAAAGTGGCACCTTTTCAAGAACAACTCCATAGTCTAGGAGGGTTTTTTTCATATATAAGATTTGTGCACAACAAGCCCCCGCGGCAATATATTCCGCTTCGGCGGTGGACAAAGCCACACTATTTTGCTTTTTAGATGACCAAGATACTAAGGGTCTCCCAAGCAAATGGCACCCTCCGGATGTGCTTTTTCTATCAATTTTGCAACCGGCATAATCCGAATCGGAATAGCCAACTAGTTGGAATCTAGCTCCTTTGGGATACCATAAACCAATGCTTGGGGTGAGCTTAAGATATCTTAGAATTCTTTTTACGGCACTTAAGTGAGGTTCTTTAGGGCACGCTTGAAAGCGAGCACACATGCACACACTAAACATGATATCGGGCCTAGATGCGGTAAGGTACAACAAGCTACCAATCATAGAACGGTAGAGAGTTTGATCAACCGGTTTACCTCCCTCATCTAGGTCGAGATGTCCATTTGATGGCATTGGGGTCTTGATTGGCTTGCATTCTTCCATCTTGAATCTTTTGAGAAGATCCTTGGTATACTTTTCTTGAGAGATGAAAATCCCTTCTCTCATTTGCTTGACTTGAAAACCAAGGAAGAATGTGAGCTCACCAATCATTGACATCTCGAACTCCTTTGACATCAATTCACCAAATTCCTTGCAATATTCTTCATTTGTTGACCCGAAGATGATATCATCAACATACACTTGACAAATGAAGATCTCCCCATTAAGCTTCTTGGTGAATAGTGTGGTGTCGACCTTCCCGATGGTGAAGCCCTTCTCAATGAGGAAGTCCCGGAGGCGCTCATACCACGCTCTAGGGGCTTGCTTGAGCCCATATAGCGCCTTGGACAACCTATAAACATGATTAGGATATCTAGGGTCTTCAAACCCGGGAGGTTGATTGACATAGACTAGTTCATTAATAAAGCCATTTAAGAATGCACTTTTCACATCCATTTGATATAATTTCATATCATGATGTGATGCATATGCAAGGAGGATACGAATGGCTTCAAGTCTTGCAACGGGTGCAAAGGTCTCTCCAAAATCAAGACCTTCAACTTGAGAGAACCCCTTTGCAACTAGTCTTGCCTTGTTCCTCACTACTATGCCTTGGTCATCTTGCTTGTTTCGGAACACCCACTTGGTTCTAATGACTCTTGCACCTTTAGGATGCTCTTCAAGTGTCCAAACTTGGTTGCGGGTGAAGTTGTTCAATTCTTCATGCATGGCATTCACCCAATCCGGATCTTGAAGAGCTTCTTCTACATTCTTAGGTTCAACACAAGAGACAAAAGAGTGATGTTCAACGAAAGAAGCTAGCTTTTGAGATCGAGTCATTACTCCCTTTGTAGGACTCCCTATGATGAGTTCTTGTGGATGAGCTTGAAGTAGAGGTGAGTTTCTTCTATCAACCACTTGAGAAGGTGGATGGGGAGCATCAACATCTTGTGCTTGTGCCTCGGCTTGTTCATGAGAGACATAAGTATCTTCATTTTCAACTCTCTCATTCTTGTCATCATCTTGAGGCACACGTGATGAAGATGGTGGATCAATGATTTGCACATCGTCTTCATCATCTTTTGGCTTGATGTCTCCCACGGGCATGTTCTTCATGGCCTCCCTCAAGGGTTCATCACCTACATCATCACAATTCTCAATTGCTCCTTGGGAGCCGTTAGATTCATCAAATTCCACATCATATGTTTCTTCAACCAAACCGGTGGTATGGTTAAATACTCTATATGCTTTGGACTTTGATGAGTAACCAACAAGAAAACCAATATCACAACGTCTTTGAAACTTCCCTAGGTGTTGACGCTTCTTGTAGATGTAGCATTTGCAACCAAACACACGGAAGAATGAGACGTCCGGCTTCTTCCCATTAAGCAACTCATAGGGGGTCTTGCCAAGAAACTTTTGGAGGAAGAGGCGATTTGAAGCATAGCATGCGGTGTTGATTGCCTCGGCCCAAAACTTTTCCGGAGTGTTGTACTCATCTAGCATTGTTCTCGCAAGGGTGATCAAAGTCCGGTTCTTTCTCTCAACTACACCATTTTGTTGAGGAGTGTAGGTTGAAGAGACCTCGTGCTTGATTCCAATTTCATCACAATAAGCTTCAATGTTGGTGTTGTCAAACTCTTTCCCATTGTCACTTCTAATCTTCTTTATCTTGACTTCGAATTCATTTTGAGCTCTCTTTGCAAACTTCTTGAAGCAACTTGCCACTTCGGATTTGTCATGAAGGAAGAAGGTCCATGTATATCTTGAGTAGTCATCCACTATCACAAGACAATAGAGATTACCACCCAAGCTCTTGTATGTTGTAGGCCCAAACAAATCCATGTGTAGAAGTTCTAGCACTCTTGAGGTTGACATGAAAGCCTTGGTGGGATGAGTGTTTGCAACTTGTTTGCCGGCTTGACATGCACTACAAGGTTTGTCCTTTTCAAACTTCACATCCTTCAATCCTCTTACTAGTTCTTTCTTCAATAGCTTGTTGAGAGTGCTCATTCCAACATGTGCAAGCCTCCTATGCCAAAGCCAACCAAGTGAGGTCTTGGTGAACAAACATGTCATCAAATTTGCATCTTCGGAGGTGAAGTCAATCAAGATAAAGATTGTTATATCTAAAGCCTTTGAATATCACTTGCTTGTCATCTATCTTTGAAACTTCAACTTCATTTGGTGTGAACAAGCATTGGAAGCCAAGGTCACAAAGTTGCCCAACGGATAACAAGTTGAAACTCAATGAAGCAACATAGAGCACATTTGAGAGTGAGTGATCATTTGATATTGCAATCTTGCCTATACCCTTGACTTTGCTCTTTGAATTATCTCCAAATGTGATCTTCTCTTGGCATATCCCATTCTCTTCAATTGAGGTGAACATACGAGGATCACCGGTCATATGTTGAGTGCAACCACTATCAATAACCCAATGAGATCCACCGGTCTTGTAGTTCACCTACACACAAGAGATCAAGCTTTTTGTTTAGGGACCCAAACTTGAGAGGGGCCCTTGACTTTCTCAACTAGTGACTTGGCAACCCATATTTTCTTTGGTCTATTCTTGTTTGGGGGACCCAAAAACATGACTTTCATCTTTCCATTTGAATCCTTTCTTAGCATATAATGAGCATTGAAGGCAAAGGGTCTAGCATGCTTGGGCAAGGGTTGTGGTGGTGGAGTTTTGCATTCATGAGCAAAGTGACCTTCTTGACCACACTCAACACATCTCTTTGGCTTGGGCTTTGACTTGCTTTGTTGTTGAGCTTTTGCTTTCTTCTCTTGATTTGCCAAGTACCCAATGCCACTTCTATCCATCTTCATTACGGTGTTCATGAGGAGCTCACTTTGCAAATATTGACCTCTTGTGAACTTGCTTAGGCCGGTCTTGAGATGCTCTTTTTCTTGCTTGAGCTTCTTGTTCTCTTCAATGAGTGACTCATTTGTTGTTTGCTTCTCAAGAGCCATCAAACCTTTGAGCTTCTTGTTCTCATTTGCAAGCTTCTCATTCTCACACTTGATCTTGGCATAATCATCATGGTTGCATGACTCAACCACACTCTTGCCTTTGCTACTAGAACCTTGCTCAATGCTTTCAATGATCAAATCATCACATGATGTAGCTATATCACACTTAACAACATTGTTAGTAGCATCATGTGTCTCAAGAGCAAGTTCATTAGCAACCACAAGACTATCATAGTCAATTTTCAATGTGGTGTACTTGTCTTTTAGAGAGCTATGTCTAGTGATGAGCTCATCATGCTTCCTCTCAAGTTTATCATGTTGATCTTTAAGCTCTTTATTAGAGGTTTTGAGCTCTTTGAGAGTGGAAGACATAACTTCATTTTTATCTCTAAGCTCACCACTAGTCTTTTGAGCATTTTCAAGCTTAGATGAGAGTGATTCATTTTCATTTTGAAGATCATCATTTTCACTTCTAGTCCTTCTTATGATTTTAGTGTATTTGTTTAACAATTTTACAAGTTCATCATAAGAAGGTGCATCATATTCATCATCACTATCACTATCATCATCATCACTATCATGATTTTGTACCTTTCGTTCACCCTTGGCCATAAGGCATAGGTGAGTAGTGGACGATGATGGTGAAAGAGGCGGTGAAGATGGTGGTGAAGATGCCGGTGAAGATGATGGCCCCATCACAAATGCGGCAACTTTCTCTTTCTCATCATCGCTCTCATCTTCGGAGGAATCACAAGATGATTCAATGTCGGTGAGCCAATCACCAACAATATAAGCCTTTCCTCCCTTCTTCTTCTTGTAGAACTCCTTTTGCTTACCATCCTTCTTCTTGTATGGCTTGTTCTTCTTCTTCTCATCTTCTTCATCACTTGAATCATCTTTCTTGCCCTTGTTCTTGTTCTTGTACTTGCCTTTTGGTGGTCTAGGGCATTGATGAGCTAGGTGGCCAAGTTCACCACAATTGTAGCAATCCATCTCCGAGATGGGCTTTCTCTTGCTACTTGTGAAGAATTTCTTTTTCTTGCCATCGAACTTGATGCCACTCTTGTTGAGCTTCTTTAGCATCTTGGTGGTCTTTCTCACCATGAGTGCAAGTGATTCATCATCGACATCACTTTCACTTGAACTTTCTTGCACCATCATGGCTTGGCCCTTCTTCTTCTTCTTGTCATAGCTAGCTTTGAAGGCCAAGTCTTTCTTCTTGGAAGATGATGAGCCCTCTTCCGGAGTGATGTGCATGTACATCTCATGAGCATTGATCTTCCCCAATACTTGTGTCGGTGTTGCGGTGGAGAGATCACTTTGATGAAGCACGGTGACAATGTGACCATACTTCTCAACGGGAAGAACACTCAAGATCCTCCTTGCAACATCCGATTGGCTCATTTGAGTGAGCCCAAGAGCATTGAGGTCCTCTACAAGAACATTCAAGCGAGTGTACATGTCATTAGCACTTTCTTTGGGAAGCATCTCAAAAGAATTAATTTTCTTTAAAGCAATATGATAGCGTTCCTCACGCTCACTCTTAGTTCCCTCATGGAGAGCACAAAGATTCTCCCACAAATCATGAGCGTTCTTTGCATTATGCACACGATTGAAGATATCTTTGCCTAAGCCCCGGTAGAGTGCATTTTTTGCCTTTGCATTCCACCGGTCGTACTTCTCCTCGTCACCAATGGGGTTTGCGGGATCCTTGATAGCGGGAAGCCCTTGGGTTGCGGCTCTAAGGCACCCGACATCTATGGCTTCGAGATACGCCTCCATGCGGATTTTCCAATATGGAAAATCATCCCCCTCAAAGGTGGGAGGTGGTCCTTCCCCGTTAGACATCTTGCTCTAGGCGGTAAAGCCTAAATAAGGAGCAACACGGCTCTGATACCAATTGAAAGGATCAAGATGCCCAAGAGGGGGGGGTGAATTGGGCTTTTCTAAAACTTAATTGCAAGAATTAAATCCTACAAGCCGGAATTCACCCCTAGTGCCTACTTGTGTTCCTAGAGAGTCTACCGCTCAAAAGTTTTGCACCCTAGTTTCCAATCCTAGTCTAGCATGGCAATTCTAGGAATGTAAATCAAGCAAAGAAAGTAAATACGAGAATGTAATTGCTTGAATGTAAAGGGGCAAGGAACACGGCGATGTTTTTCCGAGGTATCGGAGAGTCGCCACTCCCCACTAGTCCTCGTTGGAGCACCCGCGCAAGGGTGTCGCTCCCCCTTGATCCGCGCAAGGATCAAGTGCTCTCTACGGGTTGATTCTTCGACACTCCGTCGCGGCGAATCACCCAAAACCGCTCACAACTTGAGTTGGGTCATCCACAAGCTCCGCCGGATGATCACCAAACTCCCAATCACCACCAAGCCGTCTAGGTGATGGCGATCACCAAGAGTAACAAGCTAGAACTCTCACTTGACCACAACGAGCCCAAATGAGGAGGTGGATGCACACTTGCTACTCTCTCTAATCGCTAGTGAGAAGCTCTCAAGCTTTGATTCTCAAATCTCTATCCTCACTAGTGCTCTTGCACTCCCTTGCACTCTAAAGGGTTTTCTCAGATGTTTGAATGGGCAAGAGACCTCTAAAAGAGGTGGAGGGGTTGTATTTATACACCCCTCAAAGAAAACGAACCGTTACTTTCTGACACGGGGTCACCGGACGCGCCGGTGCAACGCACCGGACGCGCCGGTCCCCCGTAACGGTCGAATCGCGATTTTGAAAACGAACCACCGGACGCGCTGGTGCAACACACCGGACGCGTCCGACGTGCAAGGGTGCTTACTGGACTTACACCGGACGCGGGGCCGCGTCCGATGCCTGAAGACCGGACGCGTCCGGTCCTCTCTGGACCTTACTGGACTCGCACCGGACTCGCCGATGAAGTCCAGGCCGCGTCCGACGGGCGTTCTCTCTGAGTGACACGAGTCAGCCACTGACCACCGCGTCCGGTCCTCGCGAGGACCGCGTCCGGTGGTCGAGGCCGAAACCTAGTCGCGGTAACGTACACACCGGACGCGTCCGGTGTTCCCGAAGACCGCGTCCGGTGCCTAGAAAACAGCCCGAAACGCGTCGCAACTTCAACCAAGTTGCTTCTAACTGAACCTTGAGCTAATCTAGGGTTGCCTAGCGCCAAGTTTAACAAGTGTGCACCACACCTAAACATAGCACTTGCCTAGGTCAAGCTACCCATTCATGCCCCCCTTTATAGTACGGCCAAAAGAGAAAAACGAAGATCCTAACGACTATTCCGAAAGTGTCTCAACACTTCGTCATCCGGAACTAACCGTCCTTAATCTTGACGTCACTCTTTTGAAAACCGAAATGATTTCCATCAAGGGACACGAAGCCACAGTGCTCAAAGCAGTTATCACCTCCATGACCTAACTTACCAATGTTTCTGCAAAACACACGTTAGTCATGGTAATAAAGTGTTGTCATTAATTACCGAAACCAAACCTTGGGGCCTAGATGCTTTCAGGCACCATCGCCGGCCATGCCGTCATCGTCAGCGTCACCGCAATGTCTTCCACGGGAGGACCAATCATCGGGTCACCAGAACGATTGCCGCACCGAGCGTCTACAACCAAGGAGCGACGATTCTACACTTCAACATTTATTTACCAAACATGCTAATTATTTACCCAATGATACAAAGCTTGCGTAGTGAGTTCTCCTTGCTGCTCAGTGCGCAGTTGCAAAAGTTGCAAGAGTACAATGAAAAATGGATGCAACTCACGGAGAATCTTGTCCTTCAGATGCGCACCGTGACAGAAAAGTTGAAGATAGCTTCGGCGTCGAATGAAGATTGGACAATAGCCAGTTTGCAAGCACATGATGATAGACTGAACCAGTTGCATGACACGCCTCTCCATCTCAAACTTGCCATGAGTAAAGCTGCGGCCACAGCACTGTGCCAGGAACCAAAGAGCTTGGGAGACCAACATCGCAGACCTAAGGAGATTGCCCCTAGTGGCTCCCCAATGAAAGTGGCGACAACATCCAACTGGATCAAATCTTCTTTGTTGAGTAAGTCAACAATACCTAAGGTAACAATCCAGGATGTTGAGGATGCTCTTCTCCAAATTGAGATTGCTGCAACGAAGGAACCCCCATTGATTTCCGTTTCATGTTGCTCACCTACTCACACTACCAGTGGGGAATATGACCCGCTTCTGCTCTCCCTGCCCTCAACAAATGTTGAGCCCTCCTGTCCTGCCATACAACCAGAGGAGCAGACAACAGGTTCGCCAGCTCAAGTGCTAGGTTTTGCGGTTGTTGAGTCCACTACCCCCACACCGGAAATCACTGCATCGTCATCCCATGTGCTAACATGTCATTAGCTCGAGAATACAGAAAAGGCAAAGGCGACCTCGGAAGCGACAATGAGGCTCAGGAAGAGGTCTCGTTTTCGCCCAGGGTGTGTGTACACCAGGCGTCCGCGCTACGGGCCTGAGCGCCCCCATCGTAGCTTTGGGGCTGCCACCGATGCTGAGCCTCGCGTGGACATTAGAGGAAACAGACACACTATGCCACCTTTGCCAGAGGATGGTGGTCCGACTACACATGAGGTAGCTCTGGCAAACTTCATCCAATCAGTAACCGTGCCTGTCCAGCAACCCCTACTTGCTCCATAGCAACACGGGTCAGTGAAGCCATGAAGGGAGAAGAAGAGGCCGGGCAAGCCATCCCAGCGCAGCGCATGTCTAGCAGCCATTGCCTGGCCGCGTGGTGACACACATAACAGAGCAAGGCAAGTGCTCATGAAGTGACTGGGCGTCACGCAGGAAGAAGGTGAAACTCTAGAGAGGACCTTGCTGCGCTACGTCAACCTCTTCAAAGGTCCAATGTCTGACCTTGTCATCAAGGCACTGGTGGCACTCAGTGGCCTCGACGGGCCAACCATGTCGGGGAATCTCATGGCGTAATGTTTCCTTACACCATCTGTGCTTCTCGAGGAGTCGTTCACGCCATGTGAGGCCAAGTTGTTATAGAGGGGATTAAACGACGACGGGAGGCGAGACTCGGGCCTTTGGTTTCTTCACTGGGGAAGGCGGAGCTGGTCCTTGTTGCTTGTGATAAGCTCGACAAGGATGATATGCGGTGGGCACCGTTGGTTTGTGAGCTACCACTCTGTGTAAGTGGGTTGCCACGGGTTAGTCGGCTGAACTATTGTGTTATGGTTATGTGGGTTCTTTTAGTGTGTTAATCAGTGCGTATGTAAGGTTTTTCAGGCCTGGTTTCCCTTATAAACTAGGCCAATTCTATTCTTCTTAATTGAAAGGCAGAGCTTCTGCCATTATTTTCAAAAAAAAATTAGTGCACTGTATCATTAATTACATCTACTTCATATTTATAGCTTATTTATTTATTTTTTGCTTTGCTGTTGCTTGATTCTGTATAATAGATTGCCCTTGGTTTTTAGGTACGAACAGATTGGGAGTCTACAAAAAATCGACGTGATGTACAAAGCTATCAAATGCAAGTTTTCAACCTACCCCCATCTGACTAATCTGTTGCTGTCAACTGCTGGCTCTGTTCTCGTTGAGGCATCACCCCACGATTTATTTTGGGGTGGTGGACCGGAGGGAGAAGGACTGAATCACCTGGGTAGATTGCTAATGCATTTGAGATCAGAGATTCTTGGGACAGCTTCAGCAAGAGTTAAGATAGAGGAGGTAGAAGCAGAGGCAGTCTGATTCTCAGGCGAGTAGATCTTGTGTTATAGTGTTGATAGCCAGATTAGACATTTAGGTCTTGCTGGGTCTTGATAGCTACAGTTCATGCTGGTAGTGAAAGCAAGTGCAAATGGGATTTGTGAACTTATTTACGCTGAAGTGCTCGTGATGCAATATTTGTTTCTGCACCTCTGGGTAACCACTCGGAGTGCTGGCATCAGGGGCTCCAGTCTCTACTTGTGGTCGAGGAAGGTGAATGCAGAGGGAGTTGAAGGATGGGTGCAGTACAGAGTGACCGACCTACCGACTCTGTTACCAGTTGATAAGCCATTCACTAAAGCTACTGTGACTGGTTATGCCGAGGGTGTTCATGACATCTTCGTGTCCAATGATGTTGGTGTATACATTATCGAGCTCAACTCAGGGCAAGCAAGGAAAGTAAGCGACCCCTTTGACCCACTATCATGCCATACCCTTCATGCGCTTCTACACACCGGGTATGGTCCTAGCCCTTTGCTTGTTTGTAGTCCTGCATTGTGCAATCTCTATAGATTGTTCTGATACTTAAATATTGGTTTTAATTAAAAGGGAATAAATAATACATATGCCTGAGATAACTGAAGATGTGATAATGCTATGCCACAGTAATATTGTTTTTATTAGGTTCAGCCTGTTCATGTGAACCACTTTTGAGATTGACGAGATCTTCTCACCTGTAGAACCCAACCTTTGAACTTCATGTCCTACCGTTTGATCCTAAAAATCTGTACTATACTTGTATCTGGAACAATTATAACTTTTAGGCATTGCAATCTTCAGAATGTACTAGCAGCAAATTGCAATTGCCAGCTGAGGCACATTATTTCCTTGTTAGAATTTAGTTGTCCTGATATGTGCAGATAATAGTTCTACAAGTAAATGATGCTTTTGACTTTGAAAACTGAGATCTGACAATGCAATATCACATCTACTCTAGTTTCTGGTCATATTCAACTTGTTATGAACAATTCTTGATAATGGCAAGATATTCCCAGACAGCAGTTGACTTTTTTAATCAACCACAAGCTGCTGATCTTTTTTTTTTGCACACTCTTTCACTAAGATCTATTGTAAATATTAAACTTTAGGCATCGCTACTATTTCTTCTTACTTAACTGATGTAGTAAGCTATGAAACTAATTAAACTTGTATGCTTGATACTTTTCAGATCGTCCTTGTGGGAACTTTTCATGACACAAATTAATCACTGGCAAGCTGGATATTCCACTGTTGGCATATTGTAGAGATGATGCTTTGAAAGTTTTTCAATATTCTCTGTTGAGTAGTTTAATGTCTTATAGTCTGCTACTATGGCCAGTAAGGGACCTGATGTTCATCTGTTGTTTATGACCATGAGCTTGATGCTTATGTTTGAGGTTTAGAGTTCGTTTAGTTTGATTATTGTTATATTGATGGTTGACGTCTCTTATGAACACCATTTGAAGATAGCTGGGAAGAGTTGGCTTGGGGGAGATTTGGGATTAGTTCTTCCCTTGATATGTCATCTCCCTTTATATAGAGAGGATTCCTTGATACCCTAAGGAAAGGTCCAGTCAAATCCTAACAAATCATATCTAATTAATGAGGAAAGGCCGGCTTGCTGCCTGCCTCACTGACACCCCACAACAACGACATTCCACTCAGAACTGCATATATATTTGGTTCTTTAGACTGAATTAAATGTGATTGCTTGAGTTAAATTTTCACTTCCTAAAGGGACGATAGTTGTTTCAGCTTTTCTCTGGAATACTTTTGGTACAATTTCTGTGAGCAAGGGTTAGCGGGGTGGCATACTGATTTAAGCTTCATTTTCTTGGACTATGAGAGCTTTGTTTCTTAATTTTTGTTTCTAGAACACTTGGCAGCAGCTGCTAGGCATTGCTTCATTTTTTCTGAGAGATGAAAATGGCCTGAGTGAGTATTTCAGCATGGTCACGAGTTAGCTCCTCAAAGTTCATAAAAAAGAGGTGCCATGTATGTAGGTTGCATACCTTGGCACAGCCACACAGCATGGAATCTGCAAAGCTTTAGCTGATGATGACCTGAATGTGAATTTCTTTGCTATACCAGCTAATTGGCTAACCAGCAATGTGTACTGAGAAGCAGTTGTTACTCCCTCCATTCATTTATCTCCTTCATCTAAGTAAAACCTTTTTATTCAAAAATCTCCTTCATATTAGCTTGGAACTTGCCCGCATTTATTGTCCGTTTGCTGCTCATTGGCTACCACCCGCCTGCATTTATTGTCTCTTTGCTGCTCATTGGCTGTTCCTAGCCTGTGACTCTTCGTATGCGCTCAGCACGCGATGATTAAATGCAAACTGAGTGATTTTGTTCTGCTCCTTGGTCACTACGCCAAAGGCTAAAATGATGGAGATAAATGAATAGAGGGAGTATTTAATAAGAAGTTAGTAATATACTCAGTTTGTTTGTGACATCAAGGATAATTGAGAACTGTTAGTTGCATCAAGGTTGATGTCAACACCCATATGAAGCTCTAGCTCCTTCAGTTTTAACTTGTATGCTTGTGGTATTTGTAAGTTTCAGATTGTGCTACTAGAAAATTGCCATCACTGGAGGTACATTATTCATGCTACTGAGCCCAAAGTATGGCATGACCTGGCCAACTCCATGAATCTATGAAGCCGAGTCTGCTGATGCTGGCATCTTGCAGGGCTGGTGCTTAGATTGAAATGCTCCATATCTTCAAGGTCAATTGTAGACTTTATGTTCCTCTCTAGTTGGCTGAATGGCTGATCATGACTGACTGTAAACACTCTCAAGATTTATAGTTTCTGGGGTAGTGTTCTACTGATGGTACACAAGCTCAGAGCTTAAAATATAGGAGTAATGTGGTTGTTCTGACTAACAAGTCAAATGAATCTGAGTTGGATTTTGATCTCTGAACGAGGATAGCAGTTTAACATTCTGGATTTAAATTGGAACTGAAAATGCAGTTTCTTTATGTGAGTTTTCTCCATTGTGTTGGATTTTGTGAGCAATATTGTTCCATAGTTGTGAGCAATATAGAGTGCTATAAGATCATCAGGTAGCTGTTGCCCTTTCTTCTGAAAGGTTAAAAATGTCCTAACTGCTTCTACTTGTTCTATTCTAGAATTATGTTACCTCCTCCAATTAACTAGAATGGGAGCAGCACGTATGTATTGTAATTACCAAGAAAGACAGACATGATACATGCATATATGCATAGAAATCTGCTTTTGTATTGTTCTGCCACCTTATTTCTGGCTGACATGAAGCTCTCATCGCCATTGGATTCAGCACTCGACTCATGCTCATCTTGCAAGTGCAAATGCCTTTGTTTTCAGTGTGTTATAAATTCTCACGGCCGGAGGGCTAACTGATTTCCAGGATTGTTTTCGATTCCATGATGAGTAAATTGAGTTTTAGTGTCTTTTCAGGAATCACATTCACATTCTCAGAAAAAAAAAGGATGCAACCTTTCCATATCGAAAACAATCTGAGTAATTAATATCAGGTTAATTAATGTGCAACCCGAGTTATTATTTACTACTACAGAGTTTACTAGGAGTATGCAGCGGCGGTGCTGCTCTGTGCATTAGTGCATAGCACGAGCACGGCTGCAACCACCTCGGCTGCTGCAGTGGCTCATTCTTGGTGTTCTTGTGGACTCAGAGTGCGGTCACACTGGTGCCTGGAATTCAATGCATCTGCTGATCTAGGTTCTGGTTTCAATAAATAATATCACCGGTAATCACAGCATACTTATATTGGCAATGATATCTACTTGCTCGATCCCAACTCCCAAATTATAAGACGTTTTGGCATTTCTAGATTCATAATTTTTACTATGTAACTAGACATAATATATATCTAGATACATAACAAAAACTATGAATCTAGAAAAGTCAAAATGTCTTCTAATTTGGAACGGAGGGAGTACTTCTTTTCTTTCTATGGTTCACGGTACGTAATTTGGAGGTAGAACACAACATGGGCAACAATTGATTATCCTTAATCCACCCTCCAGCAGCATACAAGATCCGGGGCAATAGAGGATGCCTCACCGGAGCTTGGCAGTTGGCACCATTGAGCTTTAGACGTTGTTGATCCCCTGTATCCTGTAGAAATGGTTGATTGTGCAGACTGCAGAGGACTTCAGTATCATCTTTGCGGCCACAGCTTTCGGTATCATCAAGGCCTGGCTGGATGAGAAAACTGCAGGGGCAGCACCCTGTATGTTGTATGGTGCTGGCTCTCCCTATAAGCTGTAATACCATAACCATGCAACAGGATTTTTTTGGAGCGGCAACCATGCCCAGCCCTGAACACGACTAAACACATCAGTTCTGCTTTGCAACATGAACGAAGCAGGAAACTGGCTAGCATGAATGAGAGCATAAAGCATACATGTTTTTACTGTTATTTCTTAGAATTCTTGATATTCGTGCATTATGCATCAACTTGTATAGATGTATACAATCATATAATAAAAAAAATACCTGCATATCTAGAGTTCTAGCTAACATTGGGGTTACTCCATTTTTCATCCCACACCTGCTATGCAGCTAGGATGCAGGACGAACAAAGTTGACCAGGAACAATTACACTTCAGGATATAGGTTGCAGATACACCTCCCCGTAGCTCTTCCAAAATACTAAATTTTATGCATCATACAATTTGCTTGTCATTCAAAGTAGACAAATTGTTCACTCACAATCTTGTTTGATACTAAAGGAAAAAAGATCAGCTCTAGATATATGGTTCCAGAAAAAAGGAGAGACTCCCAATATATTGTCAGTTTTAGATGGGATTGTTATCCATGGAAATAACACAAACCAAAGTAAGCTTTCCTGTGAAATTGTGTGATTTTTACCCTGTACAGTGCTTTGGTCTGACAAATGTTTATTTATCTGAGACTTCTATCCTCGTTGCAGAAAGGAAAATTAAACTGAAGAACTCAGATTCAGTTTTCATTCAAAATAACCGTCAATGGAAGTATGGAACACGACTATATAACAAGAGATAAAGAACATAACGTGTATAAGTAGCCAAGGTGTTTTACACTATCATAAATTAAACTACCAAACAGAATAATAAACATTTCTCAAGAACATGCAGGTGAACTGCATATCTTTGTATTACAAGATACTATAAACATTTCATAGCACCATGCAAAAAAGTTACCTTTGTTTCCTAGCTCACTATATACAGTTTCATGAGATGAAACAAAAGAGATGCCTACTTTTTAATTTTAAATACTTATTAAAAGAGCGTAAAATAACACATATATTATACCAGAAACTTGTGCTTGGTTAAAAAAAACTCAACTACTTCCTAGGCACTTCTGCCAATGTTAATTGTACTTAACAAGTAAAACTTTAGAACATGACCAAACTAGAATAGATGGGAGGTGATTGCATTGTCAAATATATTCAGTTCATTTCAGAATCAAAGAAATCATATACTTCGATAACTAATATTCAAATATCAAAACAACTAGAAGTATCATGTGTGCATATAAAAGATAAAGTGTTATATGTAGATCAATATATACAGTTTTTAGGTTGAAACAGTAGAGAACGTTCACACATACTCCCTCCATCCAAAAAAAAAAGAGTCATTCTCGCTTTCCAAAAAGTCAACAGCTTTTAACTTTGACCAAATATATTTAACAAAATATTAACATTTATGGTATATAATTAGTACCATTACGTAGATCATTGAATATACTTTCATAATATATTTTTTAGAGACATAAATGTTACACGTATTTTCTATAAATCTAGTCAAAGTTGAGAAAGTTTGACCAGTACGACTCCCATAGTGACTCTTTTTATGGGACTGACTAGTAATATATAGAAGGATAGTAAAATAATGCACAAGCTAAAAGGATATTGAAAACTAGCTATGTCTAATCAGTGCAATTCCAAAGGTTCAGAAGGTTGAGTTTTATGATGTGAAGAAACTGATTTGCGAAGTCAAGAATGGTTCCAGTGAACAGGTGGAAGCTAACAAACATGTTTATTTATGGCATTGCATTTAGATGTTCATGTTTTGCTACTACAGGTAGCGTTTGCTTCCATACAATTTAGCTATATATCTACATAGCAAAGCCACATAAAGAAGCTGTATCCTAAAAAGTTACAATCAACCAAAGCAGTTGGAACCTAACTGGTGTAGAAACTGAAGAAGGGAAAACCATCATAGTAGTGCCTTGGATCTACCTTCCGTACCAGCCCTGACTTGAGGTCAATTGATAAGGTACCAACATCATTGCTGATACTTATGACCTTATTTGTATGAACTGCGGCTGTGCCAAAGACCCAATGTATACAAGCTACATACACGGTACCTTATTTGTATGAACTTTCAGGACTTAATTCTGGTGGAACATGCTGAAATACTCAGCCAGGACATTTCATCTTTCAGAACAAAGCGTGGCTACAAGCTGCACCCAAGTGTTCTAAAAAAAGGCAACAAAGCGATCACAATGCAAAAGAAAAATAAAGCTTAAATCCATATGCGATCGACTAAACCCTAGCTTAGAGAAAGTGTACCAACTGTATTACAGATAAAAGTTGAAACAACTATCCTCATTCAGGAAGTGAAAAACCAAACTCAATAAATCAAATTCAATTTAGTCTAAAGAGCCAAATATGTATGTTCTAACTGCTGTCAACCATCATAATAATAATCACATAAGATGAACTCCGAACCACAAACATAGTCATCACGATCACGAGCATAAACAGCCACAGAGGAACATCAGGTCGACAATGGGCCATAGTGGCTTACTGGCTTACATTACAAGACATTAATTAAAGTACTCAACAAAGTACTGATAACCATTTCAAAGCATCAGCCCCACAAAATACTCCAACAAGACAACAACGAAAGATTTAGCTTGCCACCGATTAATTTGTCTCTGCTGGTAATGGCAATTTCCCGCAAGCACAATCTGAAAAGTACCAGGCATACAAGTTATATTATTTTCACAGCTTAATATATGCATATTTATTAGATGAAACAGTAGTGATGCCTAGAGTTTACAATATTTATAAGAGATGTTATTGGAAGAAAATACAAAAAAAAATTTCGGTCAGCAGCTTGCACTTCATTAAAAAAAAGTCAACTAATTCCTACGCACATCTTTGCCAATATGAGGGAGTGTTCATAACAGGTTGAACATGCCCAGAATTAGATTAGACTATATTGCAATGTCAAATGCTCAATTGTTAAAAGCAAAACTATCATTTACCTCCAGAAATTATATGTGTACATATCAGAACAACTAAAAAATTTTACAAGGAAACAATGTCCTCTGCTGGCAATTGCAATTTGCTGCTAGTACAATCTGAAGATTCATATTCCAAAAAGTTAAAATTGTTCCTAGGACCATTGATCAATATATAATACAGATTTTTAAGATTAAACGGTAGGACTTGTTCATTACTAAAAAAGGATAGTAATGTAATGTGCAAGCTAAAAAGGTTGGGTTCTATGGCGTGAGAAAATCCCGCCAATACCAAGAAAGGTCCCCTATCAACAGGTTGAACCTTATAAAAAATTAGTGACATAGCATTGTCACATCTTCAGTTGTCTCAAGCATATGTATCAATTGTTTCCATTCAACTAAAATTACAAATCAGTATCAGGACAGTGTATAGGCTAGCTGTACCATGCAGGATCAAAAGGCTAGAACCATACCTGGTGTGTAGAAACTCGTGAAGGGTACAGCAGCATAGTGCATCTCAGGCTCGCTTAACGTCCTCGCGTCCTCTGAGTTGAGGTCAATAATGGAGATACCACGAGATGTGTCCATGAAGATGACACGGACACCCTCAGCAAAAGCAATCACAATAGCTTTATCTAAAAGTTTGTCATCTGGGAACAGAGTCTGTAGCTCGATCGCCCTGTATTGCATCCATCCTTCAACTCCCTCTGCATTCACCTTCCTCAACCACAGGTAAAGACTGGTACCCTTGATGCCAGCGACCCCAAGCAAACCATCCTCAGTTGGCACGACAAAAATGCCATTCTTGTACGATTCCGGAGGATCAATGACAGACAAGCAATGCTTGTCCAAGTCATACTTAAGGATCCTAGAACCCATCCCATTCTCAAGCATGAAGTAGACACCATCTCTGCCAAGTGCACCACGACCACGGCTCACGTTCATGAAGTCATCAACATCTATAGGAACAGAAATTGACGTGCCCCAGGAACCCACTTGCGATGAATACACGCACGCATGTGCCGACCCTTCCAGACTGTCGACGTCGACATGGTTGCACACCCAGACGACGAGGAATGGTCCGCCGTGGCAGTCGCCGTGGTCGCACCCGGGAGCGGCGCAGAGCACCGCAACAGAGAAGTACTTGTACGGGATGCGGGGCAGGTCCAGCTCCTTCCGGTCACCAGTTATTGGGTCCCAGACAATGAATTTGCGCCCCTCCATGTTTTGAAGGGCCCATGGCGACAGTCCCAGGAGACCCAGGAGCGACAGTTCAACATCGGGTTGGGGAAGGGGGATGGTAATGTGGTGGGAATGAAGCGAGGGAGGGGCTTTTCGCCACGGCGGTAAACGACGAAGAAGAGCCCAAGCAGAGGAGGGGTTCGGTGGAAGCGGCGGTACCGACGGAGGAAGGCGGCGTCGGTGAGCAGTCGGCGCCAGGGCTTGCAGACGAGGGAGGCGCGGAAGAGGCACTGGGGCTCGTCCGGTGGGAGGCGGAGAAGGATCTCTGCGACGGCGTCGTCGATCAACTCCGGCGGCGGCGCCATGGAGATGGAGCTAGTGGTTGGGGAGGCGAGGGTTTGGGAGGGGATTGGGGAATGAAGCGAGGCAGCCGAGTTAAGCAGAGAAGGCCTGGGCCCGGTGCTTTGTTCAGTCGGGCCTGGCTGGGCCACCTTGTTCTGGTCCAACCAGGTTACTTGTAATTGTAATAGGAAGGGATTTGCTGGTATACAATTTAGAGCTCTACTATACAAATTTATTTACACGCATTTGCTCATACAATTTACTGCTTCAAAAAAGGGAAAAAAATACAATTCTAGAATAGTGTTTAGTTAAATTTTTTTAGACTTAACCATTTTTTATAAAAGAGTACTAATAATTATCGTACTAAATAAATACTATCAGATTTCTCATGGAATATATTTACATAATATACCTACTTGAAGTCATAAATATTGACAATATATTGTTTATAAATTTACTGAAAGATAAAATATTTTAACTCAGACCAAGCCTAGAATTACACCCTTTTCTAAAAATGGAGGGTGTACTTTGTACATTTGACAAGATTTTTAGTCCTCAACAATATCTGAACATAAACCGCACACTTAGTTATTGTATGGCTTATCATGGATAGTATTTTTTAGGGAAATTTTGCTGTAGGACATTGTGAAAATACATAATATGCTGATGGACACCGCGACGAGCAGCTTCCCAGTACCATTACAAATTTGAGGTTTTTTATCGTAACACACCGCAGCCAATATTTTATTCAATTATCAGATTCATGGAGAAAGAGAGGGTAGGAGAAATGTCCAAACTCTCCTTGTCTTCATTCTCCGGCTCTTCACTGATATTTGCCGTCGCACACTGTGCCGATTCATCTCGCCGTCCTTCTCCGACCAATGGCGTCAGTGGTGGCGTGACTCTCTCTAGCCTCACACGAGCAGCAGCGTGGACCTCTCTAGCCTTGTGCGTGCAGCAGCGCGAGCTCCCCTGGCCTCGCGCGGCAGCGGCGCAGCCTCCCCGACCTCCTATGGCGTCGGGCGGCGGCACAGCCTCCTCCGCAGCTGCGGCGCGACTTCCCAGGCCTCCTACGGCAACGGTGCGGCCTCCCCGGCCTCACGTGGTGGCGTGGCGTCCGCAGGTCTCCCTGCCCTGCCCAGCGCCCCAGCCCTGCACGCACGAGTTCCCCGGACTCGCGCCGGCAGCGCCGCATCCTCATGGCGGGCGAGCAGGCCGGCGTGGTGCTGTCGTCGTGGTCTTAGAGAGCAGGTGGTGGAGGAAGGGCTCCTGATGCTCCCGCAGCAGATCCGAGAGACGCCTAGCGGCGGTGCAGCAGTTGGTGGCCATTGGAGGCAACGGAAGGGCTCCTGGCGTCGTGGTCTTAGAGGAGCAGGTGGTGCAGGAGGAAGTGCAAACCGCGTGGCACGCAGTGGCAGCTACCAGCTAGTGAACGAGGGCACAGGGCAGCCATCTCGTTCTCGTCTCTAGTGGTAGTGGCTGCTCGCTAGTCGCCATGAATGAAACAAATACCAGAGAAGTGCATGGGCTTTGGCATGTTGTGGATGCACGGGCACAGTTGGAGGGACGGGGCCGGGAGGTGGTGCAGCTGCTCTTCTCGAGACAAGAGTTGGAAAAAGAAGAACGAAATCGCCGGCCATAGAAGGCTTCGCCCGAGAAGACAAGGCGTCGGCAGTGTGTTATGGTAAATATTAGTGCACAGCCGGAGGTTGAAGACGAGGGCAACGAAGTCATTTCTCCCACCCTCTCTCTCCACGAATATGAGAAATTAATAAAATATTGGTTGCGGTGTGTTATGGCAAAGAACCCCAAATTTGTAATTACTGGGCAAATGCCGCTCGTTGCGGTGTCCATTAGCATATTATGTATTTTGACAATGTCCTGCAGCAAAATTTCCCTATTTTTTATAAAACAGATCTTGTAGGAACAAGAGATTCAAACGAAACGTCAATAGGAGTCACTCTGTCCTTTGGCGATGACAATTCAAAATCTTTTTTTTCTAAAACACGACTTCATGCGTATTTCATTAAGAAGAAGGGTGCCAAAAGAACGGCTTACACGACGCAGCTACGAGTGATCCCATAGTGTAGGTTACAGAACCACAGAGCAAGTGGTTAGGAACCCAAACGACAATAGAACAGAAAGAAAAGCGGTAAGGAGAGGCCCACCACCACAAACCTAATTGACTGGACCTGCAAAGAAAAATACATCGACTCAAGACTGCCAGCGAAGGAGATGAAGCCGTGGTGGCAAAGCATCCATCGAGAAGAGACGAGACCACGGCGGTGAAGTATCCACCCGAGCAACACGGCGGCAAAGCATTTGCCAAACTCCACGTGGCAAAGTATCCGCAAGAGGGGGGCCAACACGTCCTCAGAAGATGAGGGGGCGCCCGAAGCGACAAAGTGGCAACAACGGCAAAGCATCCGTCAAACTCCACGCGGCAAAGTATCCGCAAGAGGGGGGCAACATGTCCTCAGAAGATGAGGGGAGTGCCCAAAGCAACGGCGGCAAAGTATTCGCCCAAGTAGCAATGATCGCGAAGCATCCGTCAAAGACCAAACGACTGCGGCAACACCAAGCAGGCTTGACAGACCATCACGATGAGGAGGTTGAAGCACACACAAGCACAACACAGGAAGGATCAACTCCAGCGAGAGCGGTAGAAGACTGCACAAGTGCCCCAATGATGCCTTCAGGAAGAACATTGACATCCACGGACACCAAAAATGTTGGTAGAAGCACCCTAGTAGGTCTTTCAACCCCAGCCAGCTCTCGACGAACATAGACTTCGCAGGAAGGTGGATGGTGCAGACTGCATCACCGTTGCCGGCCTGGAGAAACCGGGCAAGGTGTTTACCCAGACTGTTCATCGACAGACAGGCCGCTGCAGTCCCAGCCCCAACCGCCAGTAGGAAGCCGGCCCCGCCACCGCTGTGAGCAGGATGGGGAGCGCTCCGGTGGCGGCCGGGGCAAGCTGGCAACCGCCGCAGGTAGGGGCCAGCCAGATCTGGACGTTGGCAACCGCCCGCCACGGTTCCAGGCAGATCCACGCGTGGGGAAGTCAGCCATGGCGCCGACGGTCAGGAGCAGACCGAGCTCGGCCTTAGGCCGCTGGCTTCCGCCCCTCCGCGGACCCGGCCAGATCCGTGAACGAGGAGGCTTGCCACGACGCCAACGAGTAGGAGCAAGCTGGCCACGGCCACTAGGCTAGGCACTCGCGCGGCAGCCCAGAAGGCGACCCTGGATCTGCTGCCCATCGCGTGGAGGCCAGCACGGAGACGTACCCGACGAGCGCCCCGGCCTAGAGCGCGCCCCTGGCGACAGTCGCATCCACCGGCGCCCCATACGCATCGTCACGCCCGTGGCGGCGTCCTCACCGGCCACGGCCACAAGAATCGGTGACCTTGGCCTCAGGCACCACGACAATCACTAGATCCAGAGCAGAGCTCGCGAGATCCAGCCATGAAGGTTCTAAAACCGCCTCGAGCTCGCTAGAGTTGATAGAGAAGAGGAGGTGTGGTGGGGGTGGAGAGGGGAGAGGGATGGGGCCGTTTTTGGGCGCCACGGCTGGCCGCCGCCGCCGCGTGCCGGAGAATGGCAGCAGCGGCAGCCGGAGAGGAGGCCAGAGGGGTGGGGGTCCGGCGGCGCCGGCAAGGCACCCCCCCCCCCCCCGAGTCGCCCGTTGGGGAGCGCTTGGGGGTGGGGTGGTCGGGGTAACAATCCAATGTCCACGACAATTCAAAATCCACCATGGTCACTAGTCAAATGGAAATGACAAGCAAAACCAATGAATAAAACTTTGTGACTAATTTAACTCCTCAAACATGAGCGTGAGTACGTCTTGACCCTCGCATCAGAGAATGCATTGGTGTCTAATAAACATGCCCTTGCATTGGTGAGAGAAATGTCAGCATTTTACATAGGCAGTGCCAAAGTAGGATAATTTCAGAATATTATTTAAGCCATGTTTGGATCTATATTGTTAACAGTTAGCAACTAAAAAGTTGCAAAGAGGCACCTAAGTGACCATTAGCAATGTAGCGAGTTGGAGGCTACTAGAAGGTAGAGGACTAGGATTTGATCAGAAATCAGACAATTGCATCTACAATTCTACATGTTGTCGTAGCAAGGCGATGCTAAGACACCCTGTACAGTGCTTTGGTCAGTGGGACGTTTATTTATCTGAGACTTCTATCCTCTTCTTAGAAAGCAAAATTAAATGTAAGAAGTACGTCAAATTCTGTTTTCAGTCAAAATGGGCCATCAATGGAAGTGTAGAACGCGACCATAACAAAAGATAAAGAACATAAGGTGTATAACTATCCATCTTACACTATCATAAATTAAACTACCAAATAGGATAATAATTTTTTTAAAAAAATATGCAGGTGAACTGCATATCTTCGTGAATACTTTAACCATTTCAAAGCATCAGACTTAAACTTGATGGATTTGTAATTTGACTATGTACTACCCATCATTCAGTTCGGAAGTGATCAATTTGACTTTGTTGCGTTGCAACCTGCTGCTAGAGCAATCTGAAAGGCACATGCATAAAAGTTATAAAAAAAATCCTAGCTTAGTTTTGTAAGATAAAATAAAAGAGATATCTACTTTAATTTTCAATACTTATTAAAAGAGAGTAAAATAACGCATATGGCGTGTCCACTATTTGTACTAAGTATCTTTTAATTATATAGTTCCTTGCATAGCTTGCTATTTCTAAGAAAGTTTAGGTTATTCTTCTAGTTCCTCAAAATCCGAAATCTGCTATCCTCGATCCAGAATGAAAATATTTTAAACAAAATCACTCAGATTCATATTTCAGTCAAAAGAACAAAATTATACCATCAGTTATATGTCAACATATTGCCAATCATCAATATATATAACACAAACAAAACTGAAAATTGACAATAAACCTGAAACGTTGTCTTCATAATCATGATCATAATTCATAACCAGAGAGGAAGAACATAAGGTCTATAACTGACCATGGTGGCTTACACTTCCATAATAAACTACCCAACAGAATACTAGACATGCCGAAGCATCAGCCCTGCTAGATGCCAACCGAAGCACACACAGATTGATGTTCAGGTGCTACTTTGCCTCGCTTAACAATGATCATTAGTGCGCACCCGCTAGCAATGGCAATATGCTGCTAGGACAATATGAAAGTGTCATGCATACAAGTTAAAAATGTTTCATAGCTGAGCAGTTTGAGATGAAATAGTGGAGTACCCAGTTGCGTAGTAGTAGCATTTAAAAACAGAATAATGTACAAGTTAAAAGGCAATTTATCATTAGCTTATGAATCCTCAGTTCAACTCCAAAGGTTGGGTTTAGGGGGTGCGAGACTACAGAACAGGCCTTTGGTCACTTGGGCAAAATGAGCAATAGCTCCCGAAAAATTGGCGCCCGGGACTAAAAACAGCTTTAGTCCCGGTTGGTAACACCAACCGGGACTAAAGTTCCCCAGCCCAACGGCTATGGTGTCAGGCATCTGCAGGGGGACTGGTTGTAAGATATCAAAATAATTGATCAACACCATCAGGTTTGTGAATTTAAAAAAAAAACTACTCTACTTCCTAGCATATCTTTCTGATTTCAAAGACTGTTTAACAATTCAAACCAAACAAAAAATAGATATGCAAACTTCAGATAATGTCATATATACTAGCATTGATCAAGTTTGCAGTATCTGAATATTGCTTACATTCCACTATATAGATATCTACAAATCAGAACTAATAAGCAAATTTACAAAATCTACACAATGCAGAGGATTACATATAAGGAAAGTGATAGCACAATACCTCGAGTCTGGAGTGTAGAAGGTCATGAACGGGAAGATCTTGAAGCATTTCACAGTGTCGCCAACCTTCCTCGCGCGGCTTGACTTGAGATCTATTGCGAAGACACCAGCAACTGTGGCTACAAAGATGATACCGAAGTCGTCTGCAGAACCAACCACTTCCAGATCATAGGTACTGATGGGTATCAATTTCTGAAGCTCAATGGTCCTGCATTGTACCCATCCTGCTTCAGCAACTACATCTGGATCGACATTCCTCAACCACAGGCAAAGCTTTGTGCCTCCTAGAATGGTACCAAGCCCCAGCAAGCCATCCTCCATTGGCACGAGGAAACAGCCCCCCGAGATTTTGTCTGCTGCTGGAGCCTGGATGAAGGATAAATGATTATTGCCCAAGTTGTACCTCAGGATTTTGTCCCGGGAACCAAAGGCTGAAACGAAGTAGATATCATGCCGATGAGCGCGCTCCGATTAGAGTTAACATTGAAACCAGAAACATGATCAGGTGATGTATTCCAGGATCCAGCCTGCGATGAGTACAAGTGTACCCGCACGGAACTCCCAACGCCAGACTCCACCAAGACCACGAAGAATGGGCCACTGCAGCACTCCAGGTGGTCGCAGCCATGCCCGTGCAAAGCACAGAGCACCGCTGCTGCGTAGCTCCAACAAAAGCAAGTCGGGGGCGTCGGCAGCCACTTCCGTTTGCCGGTAGTGGGGTCCCAGACAACAAGGAGAAGGCACATGTCGCTGGAGGCTTCAAAGAGAACGCGACCATGGCGGCAGTCGACGACGCACCAGCGGCTGGCGCAGCCATCGAACGCCTGCTTGGGGAACGGGGAGGGTGTGGTAGTGGCGAAGAAGCCAGGTACAATGCCGTCGTCGCCGTCACCACAGGTGCCGCGCCAGCGGTTGTGGAGGAATCCGAGCAGGGGCGGCGTTCGTCGGTGGAAGGCGAGGTAGCGGCGGCGGAAGGCGGGGTCGCAGAGGAAGCGGCGCTAGGGTTTGCAGGCGAGGGAGGCGCGCACGAGGCCTGCAGGGTCTTCCGGCGAGACGCGTAGGAGGATCTCCTCAACGATCTCAGGCGACAGATAGGGCGGTGGACGCGGCGGTGCCATGGCGCCTTGATTGGTGGTGGAGCGAGGCGAGGGTTCGTGTGGGGAGCGGCCGAGTGGGGGATTGAGGATAGGAAGAAAGTGAATGGGGCTGGGGCTGGGCCTGGGCGGCTGGCTACCTGGCCACCGGGCGGCGGCCGCCTGGGAGCTGCCTGCTGGCCGGTGCGGCGGTGCCGAGCGGCAGGCCGGCAGCAGCTGGGGGCTGCCGGATGACTGGATCCACCGGCTGCCGGAGCAGGCGAGCGGCCGCGCCGCGCGCTGCGGCAGCGAGGCGGCGACGTCGAGCGGCGAGCCTGGTCTGGGCTGGGCCAATACGACCGCAGCCCACGACGCCTCTGCTTCTGCCGTCGCCGAAAAAACCAGCGCCGCACGCCGCGCCTCCGCTGTCTTGCCCCTTCGGCTCGAACTCCGGCGGCCTCCAGGGGGTGGGGATATGGTGCCCGGCCAAGGGACCTAGGGCGGCCGCCCTAGCTCGCCCAATGCGGCTCCGCCTCGGATTTGGGTTCTAGTTCGACTCAGACCAGCTAGTACCTTTTTTTGTTCTTATAATGAAAAGTCCGTTTTTATTTCTTTTTTCAGTAAATTTGTTCATCATACAATATGCTTCATGTACCATGCGAGTGGAAGTTTGATCCGTTCATTTTCGTTCTAGAAAGAAAACTATTTTTGTCTTCGTATCTACCCTAGTATATACTTGTTCATCGTACATATGCTTTTGTGCCGGGGAACCACTGCTGGAGACGTGCTCTTTGCCCTTATTGCACTCGGCAAAGGCTTTGCCGAGTGCCACACTCGGCAAAGCCACATCCGGCGAAGGGCACTTTGCCGAGTGTCGTTTGTCGGGCACTCGGCAAAGGCTTTGCCGAGTGCAAGGACGGCATTCGGCAAAGAAAAGTGGCCGTCACGGCTGTTCCGCCGTTGATGGCGTCTTTGCCGAGTGCCTGCCAGGAGACACTTAGCAAAGCTTTTTTTAAAAAAAGAATTCTTTGCCGAGTGCCTAGCTGACAAGGTACTCGGCAATAAAAATATTTTTTTTGAAAAACCCTTTGCCGAGTGCCTAGCTGACACAGCACTCGGCAAAGAAAAAATATTTTTTAAAAAAATCTTTGCCGAGTTCCTGCCTGACCCGGCACAAGGCAAAGAAATTTTTTTTTGGAAAATCCTTTGCCGAGTGCCTGCCTGAGGCGGCACTCAGCAAAGATTTTTTTAGAATTTCTTTGCCGAGTGTCAGGGCCTGGCACTCAGCAAAGCTGTGAAACACATGGTCTTGTACATAGTTTTGTCGAGTGCCAAGGCACTAGCACTCGGCAAAGAGACCTGACAGTGCATTTTTTGGCAGCTTTGCCGAGTGCCAGGACAAAAGGCACTCGGCAAAGGCTCTTTGCCGAGTGTTACACTCGGCAAAGTGACAAAAATTTTTTTGTTTTTTTTTGTTTTTTTGCTTTCGATCACTTCAAACACAACAAATGACAAATATATCACATCCATCACATATATACCACATCCAGCACCTTTTATGTCACAATCCATCACACATACCACATGAATCATATCCGTTCACCACATGTCACAGTAATTCCATCCATTATTCGACAGGATTCCACATCATTCAACAAGTAGTTCAAATCCATCACCACATGTCACAATAACACATGCATGACAACAAAATTGTCTCAAATAGAAATCCATCGCGAAGAGAACAAGACATGAAACTACAAGCGCTACTCACTGAAGCGGCCCTTGATGTGGCCATCCTACTGACTGCGGGGAAGGAAACATCTGCTTGTTCGGAGTGCCCTGAGCTGGGTTGTTCGAACCCGCCGACTGAGGCTGCACACAGGAGAAGAGATTGCATGAGACAAGATTAGTTGAATAGCGATTGTAGCAATTCCTTGCATGTGTGACATTACTCACTGGAGTAGCGAAGTGAGGAGGCTGAGGTGGACCCATTAACCCAGCAGGCATAGCAGCACCCGTCGTAGTTTGCATCCAGGCAATAATGTCCGCCAACCATTTCTCCTGGGCGAGTTTGTCGGCCTCCCGCGCGGCCTACTCGGCTGCCAACCCCAGCTCCTGGGCCCTCCTGTTTGCTTATTCCACATGGGCCTACAAATTGTTGCAAATCTAATGTTACAATAATGCAAAGGAAATAGAGTTGTGTAAAGATCAATGCACGACGAGTAAAACATGAATAACTTGGAGTGTGTCGACCCGGTGCTGTGCAGTGCCCGGCCGTGAGCGTATCGGTGGGAGTGGGAGTGAGGAGGCGCTCGTGCTCTGTGCTCGGATCTGGGAGAGAGTGGGAATAGAGGCCGTGTCGATCACGTTGACGCCAATCCAGTAGCGGCCATGCTTCTTAATTTGTCCAATCCTCATGATGATGTTTGCATCAATGTTGTCGGTCCATGGATCGTACTCCGACCCATGGATCAACCTTGCCGCCGCTGTGTACTTCGTGATTTTCTCGTAGGCGCTCGAGTTTGTGTACCCCTCGGCCGGGTCGTCATTGTTGAAGGAGACGTCGGACGACGCCTTGCCCTTGTGTGCCATGGCAAATGCAGCGAACTTGGAGCACTCTTGGCCTTGATGTGCCACCGACTGCAAGAACGAAAACAAGATGATTAGAATTCTTTGTCGAGTTCAACAAAAGCAAGAAGAATAGAAACATGACCACGTACCCATGCTCGGGCGTATCCGAAGAGGTTGCGGTTGCCTTGATGGTGTGGTACACCTGACATGAACAAACGTTGCTGCCAGGCAGCCGCGTGCTGAACGGCCCACTCCGCGCTTAACCACCTGTCCACCATCTTCTCCCAAGCCACGGGGCACCCGTTGCACCACCAAGGAATCACCTACACATCATGAAGTAGTTGACATATTAGAAAAACAAGTGATTCGTACTTAATCTCAAAAGGAACCAATTTTAATGTTCTTTAGCTACCTCAAGGAACTGGGGTTTGGTCAGCGCCAAGTCTTGTTCTCGGATGTCCTTCTTGGTGACCTTCTGTCCGAGCTTCGTCCCATAGTAATCTATGATGGCCTAGAATCGCGCCTCGTGATGGACGTCGACGACGCGTTTCCTGCAAGCTCGCTTAGCCACGTCGAAGAAGACGATCGGGGTCGCCAAGGTACTCCGGATCAGCTCCGACGGGCTCTGCCCTGCAAAAAAACACTATAATGTCAATTCAAAATTTCGGCAACACCTCCCCTACACGGTGATGTTTCAAAAACCTGCAAGAAAAATGGCACGATGGCCGACAACCGCATATATATCAACGGCACAACGACCGACAACCAAAATTATATGGCACGATGGCCGACAACCACGTAATGCATTTCTATAGTGCAATAGGGACGACGATTTGACCTTACGACGGCGATGGGCCGATCATGCATCCAAAGTTGAGGGCGTCGTTCGACAGGGACGGCCGGTCACGAGGTTATGGCAGCGGGTGGATCGATGGATCCTCCCCCCATCGGCATCCTCTTCCTCCTCCTCCCTTTCCCTTCCTCCTCCTCCTCCCTTCCCCTTCCTCCTCCCTTCCCCTTCCTCCTCTTCCTCCCGAGGCTGCGCGGGGGGCTGTCGGGGCCGCCGGGGGGGGGGGGGGCAGGGACCCGCCAGGGCCACGCCGCCGAACGCCGATGCCGCGCGGGGGGGACGCGCCGGGGCCGCCGTCGGCCGCGCTAGGCACGCGGGCGGGTGCGGGGGCGCCGGGCGGGGCTCGGCTCGCTAGGCGGGGCGGGGGAGCCGGGCGGGGGTGGCCGGGGGCGGGGCTCGCGACCGGGGGCAGGGCTCGCATGTGAGATGTTCTCAAATTTTTACCATAGCCTCCACATGTGATGTAAAGACGCGTCACCAAGTTTCATGATTTTCGAACTTCGTTTGTATTTTATATAATTAAAAAACACTTCACCCGCAACTTTGTCGCCATGTTTCGTGCGTGAGATGTTTGAAACTTCGGGCGTGCTCCTGGAAACGGCCTCAAAATACAATAAGTAACGCGAATATCATTTTTCCACTCATTGAATTCCATGATTCGATGCACCTGCAGTTCAAACTTACATTTCCTGAAAAAATGAAATTAAATGAAATAAATTAAGGATATATAGCAAAAAGATCGAGAAATGTGCCAAATTTGAGGATGTACTTCAACTTAATGTATAAGGGCTGAAGAAAAAGTTTGGAGGCAAAAAACAAAAAAATTATACTTTGCCAAGTGCTTAACGGGGGCACTCGGCGAAGGCTGACGGCAAGTACCCCCGTCAGCTCTTTGCCGTGGGCCGTCCTTTGCCAAGTGCCCGGCACTCGGCAAAGAGGCTCTTTGCCGAGTGCCGGTCTTCGCCGAGTGCCCGACATTTAGCACTTGGCAAAGCCAGCGGCACTCGGCAAAGCCAAGCTCTCCCGTAGTGAACCTTGATCCATTAATTTTGGATCTAAAAAGAAAGCTCATTTTTTGTTTTTCCTAGTAAACTTGTTCGTCATATACTTATGTGCCATGCGAGTGGAACTTTGATCCATTCATTAACTTGTGTAGTTGTTTGGTCCCTCATCTCCTAGTGGCATATTATAGAAGGTGTAAGACTATCTCCAATAGTTTGGTAAACCCACTCTTAATCTTTTATTGTTATCTACTACCACATAAAAAATATGGACTGTTTCGTCCAATTTTCTTTCGTGTGCACGCTCGACGCTCTGGAGGCTCTAGAGGCGTGCCTCGGTGATTCACGGCACGGAAGACCCATCAGAAGCGGCGTGTCAAATCGACCAAACACTCATTTGAACAATAATGTGGGCTATACGAGGTGAATGATAGGTTTTTTCAGTTTACCGGTATCATGTTGAAAAAAAATCTCAACTTAAGAACAAGTAGGACAAGTTGAGGGTAATTTGACTGCATGGAAAAAATTTTGATAAGGAAGCAAACTGGTACTGGTTGGAACTTGGGACAAGGGAACTATCAGAACCCCGACTGGTGGAAAAAAAACCAAACAAGTGAGCACTTCTCACGTGGTCTTATATTCATTTGTATATACATGGATTATAGTGCAACCAAACTAGGTATAAGATTAACTCTAAACCTAGTTTTCATAGTCATGATCATAAAACTAGGGAGTAAAAACATAAGGTCCATTGGCCATGAAGGCGGATGCTACAAGAAATTAAACTACCCAACAGTGGTGAAGCTATATACATCGTCTTGGGTGTGGATGCACCCAAAAAATAGAATAACATTGAGCAGATCAATTTTTCATCATAGTTGCCGCTCAAGTCCATGCATCTATAAGTTCTCTAATTTGCTCTAGCTTCGTCACTGCTATCAAACATAACGCTAATAAACATTTAAAAGCATCACCTTTTTGCAACATGCCAACAGCGGCTGAGATTCAGCTGGGCCGTTTTGTAAATGGGGCCAAGCCAACTATCTTAGTAATGTTTAGTCCGTCTCCGCTGGCAATGGCAATTTTCCACAAGCCCAATCTGGAAAGTACCAAGCACATATACAAGTTAAAAGTCGTTTATGTATATTATCAATATATTTACAAGAGAGGAAAAAGAATGTACAGTACAAGGAAAACATAGAACCAACAATTGCAGTTAATAAAAAAGGAAATCAACAACATCCTATGCGCATCTAGTCAATATACAAAGAAACTAGATTAAATGTGATGTTACATAGTCAGATAATAAGTTTCAAATCAAAACTATCATATATTATCATATCAGAACAAGGGAATAAGGTGTCTCCAATCCACTGGCAATGGCAATCTGCTGTTATTACAATATGAAAGCTATACCATGCACAAAACTGTAAAGGGATATTTATGAACAGTACCGAGCGTTCACACACAGATGGTCCATGAGAAATGAGTTAATGCATGTGATCTTATCATGAGACAATTCAAAAAGTTGGCAAAGGTTGGGATTTATTTATAGTAGTAATGAGAAGATTAAAGTGTTGACCATGAAAAGGTTAGTTGAACCTTGCAAATATTGATCAAATAAATCAATAATTACATTTGACATTGCATTGCCATATATTCAATTTTCTCAAGCTGTCAAGCATGTGTATTCATTCAAATAAAATCTACAAGTTAGTATTAGAAGTTGAGAACATAGATATATAGGTCATATATACGGAGAAGTTCAGAACATAGAGGCCATATATATTCAGAGGCGCGCAGAGGCAGGGATGACTACAAACAAGCAAGGGGCTTTACTACATACTCCTACTATGAACCATGCATACCTGGAGAGTAGAACATCATGAAGGGTACGACAGGATGGAGGATCCAAGCCTCACATACCTTCCTTGCCCGCCTTGACTTGACATCGATAACGAAAGTGCCAGCATCTGTGCCCACGAAGACGGCATTGACACCCTCTGCAAAACCAATAACTTGCTTCCTTGATGATACTACTGCCATTGTCGGCAGGTGATATCTTCTTCTGTAGATCTATGACCCTGTACTCCTCCCATCCTGCAACTCCCTCTACCTCCGCATTTGCCGTCCTCGACCATAGGTAAAGTTTGGAACGCCTGGCGCTGGCGAGCCCAAGCAACCCCTCCTCAGTTGTCATAAGCTCAACGTCAATATCCATCCGGGACAAGTCCGGCGAGTCAATCAGAGACAAACATTGCTTGCGCAGGTCATATTTGAGGATCTCCTCACCCAGCGAGAACCGGCAGAAGTAGACTTGGTCTCCGATAACGACGGCACGGCTCTGTTCGTCGAAGTATCGATAGCCACAGAGGTCCAAGTAAACAGGCGCGCCCCATGCACGAAGCTGTGACGAGTAGACGTACGCGTACGCGCGCCACCCGGTACTATGGACGCCCACACCCGCGCAGAGCACGAGGAAGGAGCCGCCACGGCAGTCGGAGTGGTCGCAGGCAGCGGCGGCACAGAGCACCACGGCGGACCTCATGGGGACGTTGTTGGGCCAGCGCAGCTTGTGTTGGCTAAGAGGATCACAAATCACACACAATTGCACGGTGGCTAGTCCTAGAAATCAAGATCGTGCAGTGGAACACACAAGAACTCGACGAACTGACAACTGTCACCAGGGTTGACAGTGCCCCTTTTCACTGCTCACAAGTTCAAGTACAGACACGATTACAATGTATCCAAGGCGCTAACTCACACCTAGTACAACCAGCTACTTATACCAGCAGCCCACACACACGGTTACAACACCCGAATTTAAATTACAACACGATACATATTGACAGAAACACACGTCGTCGTCAGCCTGACGCCATGAGCGTGGTCACCCCGCTCCTGCTCTTCTAGCAACCGTTCCCGCCAACTCCTTTATTTAAATTCTGCTGAACCTTTTCATAAACCGACTTCACCACTTTTCTCACATCACTCGTGAACACAAGCTTAGCTAACAATCTCCCCCCTAAGCTTAACGTTCACCCAGATCTCGAACACCCAACAGGTGAATCATCACACCAAGCTTCACTGTTGCAAGTGGCTTAGTCAAGGCATCAGCTTTCTGCTCCAACGTCCCTACCCTCTTGACCATTATCTGTCCACGCTCAACACATTCACGAATGAAATGAAATTTGATTTCAATGTGTTTGCTCTTACCATGGAAAACAGGGTTTTTCATCGGAGCAATCGCTGAATTATTGTCAACCATCAGTGTCACTACCTTCAACTGGTTTCCAGTGAGCTCTCCCAACAAATTCCTGAGCCACAATGCCTGCTTAGCTGCTGCTGTTGCAGCCATAAACTCAGCTTCACATGATGACAGTGCAACTGTCTTTTCCTTGTGTGAGTTCCAAGTCACTAGACTGTCATTCAAATAGAATGCCATCCCACCAGTGCTCCTTCTACCCACAACATCACCTCCCACATCACTGTCAAAGTAACCCACCAATAGTTCTTGCTTCCTCTCTTGGGTATACACCAACCCATAGTTCAAGGTGCCTTTCAAGTATCTTAAGATCTGTTTCACTACATTGAGATGCTTAGCAGTGGGCTTCTCCATGAACCTACTTGCCATACCTACTGAAAAAGAGAGATCAGGTCTGGTATGCAGCAAGTATCTCAAGCAGCCAATGATTCTCCTAAAGTGAATAGCATCAGTTCTTTGTCCCTGCTTATCTGCATCAAGCTTAGTTCCAGGATCCATTGGACACTTAGTTGCATTGCAGTCAGCCATTCCAAACTGACTCAAAATTTTCTTTGCTTAACCTGACTGTCTGATAGCTATGTAATCTTCTTTCTGCTCAACCTCAATTCCCAGATAGAATGATAATTTTCCAAGATCACTCATATCAAACACTAAAGTCATCTGCTTCTTGAAGTTCACAATCTCCTCTAGTTGACCACCAGTCACTATCAGATCATCAACATATACCCCAACCATCAGAGCTGACTGACCTGTCCCTCTGATATAAACTGCAGGTTCTGTTTGACACTTTCTGAACTCAAGGTTTTTTAGACTGCTATCAAGTTTTATATTCCAAGCTCTTGGTGCTTGTTTTAACCCATATAGGGCCTTGCTCAATTTTAGTACCATTTGCTCTTTGTCCTTCTGCACAAATCCTTCAGGCTGGCTTACATAGACATTTTCTGCCAATTCTCCATTGAGAAATGCAGTTTTTACATCTAAATGATGCACCTGCCAACCTCTATTAGCTGCTATTGCCAAGATAAGTCTCACAGTGTCAAGCCTTGCCACTGGAGCAAATACCTCCTCAAAATCAACTCCTTGTTTTTGAACATAGCCTTTAGCAACTAATCTGGCCTTGTGCTTCACAACTTGTCCTTCTATATTTTTCTTCAATTTGTAAACCCATTTCAGCCCTATAGGTTTATGCCCAGCTGGTAACTTGACTAACTCCCAAGTCTTGTTCTTGTTAATGGATTGAATCTCACTCTCCATGGCTCCAACCCAATTCCCATCACCAGCTGCTTCTTGATAGCTACTTGGTTCTTCCATGATAGTCAACAAAGCCTCCACTTCTGAGTCATAGGTCATCTCCACCTCAACACTGTCCTCATACACCTCATTGAGGTTTCTAAATCTCAGAGGTGGCTCATCATAGTCACTGTCATCTTCCATGTCAACATGACCTTGATCATCACCATGATCATTATTTGCACCTTGTACTGAGGCTGGTTCTGACTTTGTTGCCTGACCATCAACAGTGCCAGGATGAGCATCTGCCCCATGTTGAACTGATTGTTCCACTGAACCTGTGACAACTGCACCTCCATCAGTTCCATCAGCTCCCCCTAAACTCTCACTTGGTTCATCATGTTGGTTATTTCCACCAACAATACCACCAGTGAATGGTAGTGGTGTTTCATTCACTACATCTTCTTCTCTGAACCCTGAACTTTCTCCAAATTCAGTGTTCCATTCCCAAGCTATTGCTTCTTCAAAGATGACATCTCTGCTGATTACAATTCTCTTTGTCTTAGGATTGAACAATCTGTGAGCTTTAGTACCCTCCTCAACCCCTAGATAGATCATTGCAATGCTCCTGTCATCAAGTTTCTTCAAATGAGGCATTGCTGGCCTTACATTTGCTCTGCAACCAAAAACTTTCACATGTCCAAGTTGTGGTCTTCTTCCACACCAACCTTCAAAAGGTGTCCTGTAACCCATCACTTTTGTAGGCAACCTATTTAGCAAGTACACTAAGTGTCTCACAGCTTCACCCCAAAAGCAACCTGGAACACTCATGCATTTTAGTATTGCTCTAGCCATCTCCATGACAGTCCTGTTTCTCCTTTCAACAACACCATTCTGCTGTGGTGAGTAAGGTGCAGTGAACTGCCTTTTGATGCCAGCAGATTCACAAACATCCTTAAAAGCTGCTGCTAAGAACTCACCACCTCTATCTGATCTAACCATTTTTATCTTGTAACCCAACTCATTTTTTTGCTTCTGCTTTAAATTTTGCAAATGCATCACTGGCTTGATCTTTTGTTTTCAGAATAGAAACTATCATCCATCTAGTGCAATCATCCACTAAAAGCATAAAGTACTTGCTCTCCCCAATAGTTTCAGGTGTAATAGGACCACACAAATCAACATGAATCAATTGCAATGGTTCATCAGCTTTCCAACTTGAACACTTAGGAAATGACTGTCTAGTTTGCTTAGCTGCTAGACATGAATAGCAAACCTGATCTGGATGCTCAATCAAAGGTACCCCCTGCCATCTCCTTTTGTACTAACATTTTGATAGACTAAAAATTTACATGCCCCGATCTACCATGCCACAACCATGCCAAATCATCACTTCTAGTTTGGAAACATACTAGTTCTATAGTGTGCAATTCAATTTTGTATAGCCTATTCCCAGACCTTTGCACCCTCATAATGGTTCTCATTGTATTTTTTTCAACTACTTCAATCTAGTCATCATCCATTTCTACTTTATATCCAATCTCAGTCAACTGACCCAAACTAATAAGATTACTCTTAAGCTTTGGAATAAAGTAAACATCTAACAATAACCACTGATCACCAGACTTTCCTTGAAATAAAATGGAACCTTTACCATGAATCTCTACTGCAGAACCATCACCAAAACGCACCTTGCCACCAACAGTGGAGTCAATATCTCTGAACTTCTGAAAATCACCTGTCATATGATTGCTGGCACCGTTATCCAGGTACCACACATCCCCACACGACTGATCATCTCCAGTAAACATCAACTCTGAATCTAGATGTACTTCATTCAGATGCACTTCTTCTTTCAGAGACTGTTCACTCTCATTCAGACATTGCTTCTGCTGAACCTGACCATTATCCGACAATAGGCGCTTGAACTGTCCCAGCTTCACCATTTTAGTAAGCCGCACTACAGGTTCATACTCCACCTTTTTGACATAGTGAGCCTCTTCTTCCTTCTTCTTCTCACCTCCTGGACACTTGTTAGCATAGTGTCCATGGTTGTGACACTTAAAGCACTTGATGTGGCTTTTGTCATGTTTCCCCGTGCCCTCTCTGCCTCCATCACCTTGACCGCCGCGGCCACCGCTTCCTCCACCGCGACCACGACCTCGTCCACGGCCACCGCCATGTCCTCTCCCACTCCCAGAGCTCTCTCCTGACATCTTCTTGTGCCGAGCTTCCCACTCAGCCTATGTCAACAGCACCTGACCACCACTGGTCTGAGCACTGCATGAACTCCTCTTGGTGCACTCCTCGAAGGCCTTCAACCTCCCAACTGCCTCATCAAAGGCAATCTTCTTGAGATCGAAGAATTGTTCGATCCCAGCGACAACGTTGATGAATCTCTCAGGCACTGTGTCGAGTATCCTCTTCACCAATACCGCATCATCAAGTGATCCGCCCAAATTAGCATAGCGGACAGACATACTCATCAAGTTGCCTGCGTAGCCGTCGATCGACTCATCCTCCTTCATTCTCAGAGCGTCAAATTCGCTCTTCAATGTCTGCAATCTTGCTTCTTTCACTCGTTCCTCCCCCACGAACCTCGCCTTGAGCGATTCCCAGACCTCCTTCCCAGTCTTCTTCGTGGCAACCTGCATCAGCAGATCGTCGGGCAAGCACTGAAGCAGATGTGCCCGCGCCTTCGTGTCCTTCGCCTTCCTCGCAGCAACCGCCGCCGCACCTTGATCCGACGACTCCCCCGTCGGCTCAACCACCTCCCACACGCCCTGATCCTCCATAATCGCCTGGACCCGAATGCTCCAACTCGTGTAGTTGGTGGAGGTGAGCGGCGGATACTGGATCCGGCCGCCATCGCCTCCACCGCCGGTTCCCCGATCTCCCATGGTGGATCGACTCGACGCGTTGCGTGCGATTTAGTGGCTCCGATACCAGATGTTGGCTAAGAGGATCACAAATCACACACAATTGCACGGTGGCTAGTCCTAGAAATTAAGATCGCGCAGTGGAACGCACAAGAACTCGACGAACTGGCAACTGTCACCAGGGTTGACAGTGCCCCTTTTCACTGCTCACAAGTTCAAGTACAGACACGATTACAATGTATCCAAGGCGCTAACTCACACCTAGTACAACTAGCTACTTATACGAGCAGCCCACACACACGGTTACAACACCCGAATTTAAATTACAACACGATACATATTGACAGAAACACACGTCGTCGTCAGCCTGACGCCATGAGCATGATCACCCTGCTCCTGCTCTTCTAGCAACCGTTCCCGCCAACTCCTTTATTTAAATTCTACTGAACCTTTTCATAAACCGACTTCACCACTGTTCTCACATCACTCGTGAACACAAGCTTAGCTAACAGCTCGTGCAGTCGCCGGTGATGGCGTCCTAGAAGAGGCAGCCGAGGGCGCCGGCGTCGTCGTCCTCCGGTTGTACATGTCGTCGTTGGAGGAGGACGCGGCCGTGGCGGCAGTCGAGGACCAGCCAAGGGGCTGCGGCCACCGAGGACGAGGATAAGGGGGAGGCGGCTGCCGTAGTTGGCACGAAGCAAGGGTTGCGCCTGTTGTCGGAGTACCGGGAGGAGTTGAAGAAGCCGAGCAGCGGAGGGGTTCGGTGGAAGCCGACGTAGAGACGGTGGAAGGCGGGGTCGGAGAGCACTCGGCGCCACTGCCTGCAGACGAGCGAGGCACGGACGAGGTACGCGGGCTCTTCCAGCGGGAGGCGGAGGAGGACCTCTGTGATGGCGTCATCGTCGACCAGCTTCGACGGTGGTGTGCGTCGCGACGCCATGCGCGTGGAGCCGTGGATCCGTGACGAGGGCTTTGGGTGGGGACTGCAATACTGCATACGTACCGTACATAGATTTGGGTAACCAAGTCGTGTGAGAAGCGAACTTTGTGCAAGTATATTCCCGTTGGTCGGTCCTGTTGTGTCGTTTCTCTATGATGTTCCTACGTAGAATCAGTTTGGCCCAGCCCGGCCCAAAGAGATCTAGGCGTGGGGGCCCACATCGCAGGCCAAACTTTCTATGTTCGTCGCGGCACAAAGAGAGCACACATGTTGTAACCCTGTAACATCATGGAACTGTATTCCGCTTATGAATTATGATAATGCTCTGTGCAGGACGTCCGTCCGAACGCCCCTTGCTAGCGAACCAACCCAACAAGCCAGCGAACCAACCCAACAAGCCTGCTCCTCATGATTTCTCCATCTAAAAAAATTGGATGCATTTCCCTTCCTCCTCGAATCGTTCTTATCCATTCTTTCTGAGCCGGTCGTCGATGACTTCGATGCAGAACTACAGGGCAGAGTTTGCGACGGCCATTCCGGCGAGCTTTGCGCACACTACCAGCCATCGGTGAGCTATCGAGCTCCACGCATGCGCCACCGAGCCAACGAGCCTCCACGACGGATGCTCCAACAAGCAGTCGGGGGAGGGCAGGGAGCTTCGTGTGATGCCTCCCCGCTGGCAAGTTGCCCGCACCGCTACCGCAACGACGAGCTCCGCGCCACGAGCTCCAAGCACCACCGCCGACCTCCGCGCCAGCGCCGACCTCTGCAATGACAAGTATGCACCCGCCCAAGCAGCAAGGTGACATTGCATCGCAACTGCATGTTGCAAGTGTATGTTTGAGGTGTTTCAACTGTTTTAGACGAATGTTGTGTTGTTTATCTAGATGTTGCAAAAAATACATCTAGATGTTGCATTTGTTACAATACGTATATAAGAATGTTTCATATATTTCAGATGTATGTTGTAAGTGTTTTATCTGGATGTTGCAAGTATATGTTTTAGCTGACGTATGTTGCATCAAGTGTTTTATGTTTCAGAGGTATGTTCGGAGAGTCATGCGGCGCGCACGAAACGGAGCAGGCGCAGGTGGTCCTGCGTGCATGTGGGCGGCGTGGGCAGGTCGAGTTGTCGGGGCGGCGGGGTGGTCTCCGCTTGCGCACGGGAAATGGGGCGTCCGAATCTGAGCATGCGGGGCACGCGACACAGAGCTGGCGTGGGCGTCGGTCCGGACATCCGAGCGCTAGCTCTACCATTCCGCTTATTTCCCATTGTTGGCCAAATCTAAAAGAACCGCAAACACACTGCTGTGATTTCACAACAGTGAATCCTTCAAACTATAAATCGTGTAACTTGTCTGGCTGGTTTAAGTTTTGTTGCTTATCTCTATAACATGGTTTTAAGCTCTTTATGGTCCTTTTTTAAATTGGGCTACAGGCAGACCGCCGTCACCTTTGCTGAGGAACTGATCAGTGATATTCTCCGAGAGACCAAGACATGATTCAAGGATTTATTCTGGCAAAAGGAATGAGCAAATTAATCCTTCGTTGTGCATTTATGATCTTTCCAGCATTTTGTATTCAGCAATTGTCAAGTACGTTACAGTTTGGTTGCGAAAATGAAAAGGTATGTTTCAGCACACTATTTGGGTTCATGCGTTAATTAGTTTCATCAGTCCATGCAGGATAAGGCGACTGGAACTGGAAATAAATATACACTGTTTCTCTTTACAATGAATCATAGCGATTCAGTTTGTACGAGGCATCATGCACTGCTGTCTCACTTCTTGATGGCTAATTTGGTTTCTGTTATATTCATCATGATCATCATCCGAGAACAGTATCTCATGTTTTCTATATTTCAGGTTTCAGCAAAGCTCAGTTGCACTCCCTCCGTCCAGGAAAACATGCAATTCTAGCACAGTGTCCTCACTACGGGAGAACTGAAATTTCCCGAGTGTTTGTGGCTTCCCCGAGTACCAAAAAACGTGCACTCGGGGACTAGCTCTTCCCCGAGTGTTGCACTCGGGGAAGAAATGCACTCGGAGAAGAGAGGCTTCCCCGAGTGCCCCAGATTTATAGGCACTCGGGGAAGAACACACTCGGAGAAGGTCCTCTTCCCCGAGTGTTGCACTCGGGGAAGAGAGGCACTCGGGGAAGAAAATTGTACATGATGGCCCACCTTCACACGCCGTTACGTTTTTTTTAAGCTTCCCCGAGTGTCAGAATTTGGCACTCGGGGAAGAGGCCTCTTCCCCGAGTGCCTACTCCTGGCACTCGGGGAAGAATTTTTATTTTTTTTGTTTTTTGCCCTAGTTTTTTTGTGATGTCTTCCCACATCATTTCAAACTCCTTGTTCAAATTTGAGATAATTTTGACTTTGTTTGGTATATTTTGTTAGTTTTTTTGTTTCTTTGAATTTTTTTTGCACACTTCTGATTTGAACTGCAGGTGCATGAAATAATGGAATATTGTGATTCAAAAAATCATATTCATGTTATTTGGTGTATGCTGACTCCGTTTCCAGGAAGCCACATGAAATGTCAACCATCTTGTCCCGTACCATCGCGAACAACTTGCGGGAAAAGTGTATTTAAATTATATAAAATCCAAATGAAGTCCGAAAATCACGAAACTTGACTGGGCGTCGTGTTATAGCATGTACAGGCTATGATAAAAAATTGAGAAGGTTTTGAGCAATTAGCGATGTCGGATGCCGAAAACCCACACATCTCCAGACATCTCCACATGTGATCACATGAGATCACATGAGGAGATATCTGAGTTTTACGCATCCGACTTTGCTACTAGCTCGAAACCTTTTCAATTTTTTACCATAGCCTCTACGTGCGACAAAATGACGCCCAGTCAAGTTTCGTGATTTTCGGACTTCGTTCGGATTTTATATAATTTAAATAATTTTTTCTCGCAAGTTGTTCGCCATGGTACGACAACAGGAGGCTCGACATTTCATGTGAGTTCCTAGAGACAACCTAAACATACACCAAATATCATGAATATTATTTTTTGAATCACCAAATTCAAATATTTTATGCACATGCAGTTCAAATTGGAAGTGTGCAAGAAAATTCAAAGAAACGAAAAAACTAACGAAATATACCGAAAAAAGTCAAAACTGTACCAAATTTGAACAAGGAGTTTGAAATAATGTGAAAAGGCATAAAAATGAGAGAAAAAACAAAAAAAAGAAAAATTCTTCCCCGAGTGCTAACATTTGGCACTCGGGGAAGAGGCTCGTTCCCGAGAGCTAAAATGGCGGCACTCGAGGAAGATTTTTTTTTAAAGAAAAGAAAAGTGGCCGGCCCAACCTTATCCCGTCGGTGGGCCACCGTCAGGGCTCGCTGCCGCGCAAGATTGGGATGCGTTGCAAAAACTAGGTCGCGCGCGCTGCAGCGCTCCGTTGGTCCACGGGACAGAGTAATAAACAGAGGGCTTGTTTAGTTGGTGAAATTATTTCGCGGGACGCGCCATTTGTTCCTATCCACTCACCCGTGACCCTCCTGGCTTCCTCCACTTTCCCCAAATCCTTTCGTCTTCCCTGCTCGCCATTGAAGTCACCCAGATGCAGCCACCATCGCCGCCATCCTCCATCCCAAGCACCAGCCACCTGCACCGCCGGTCCTCCGCCGCCCACCGCCCCCACCTACGCCGCCCGTCACCACCAGACGCCAGTGCAGTCGCCGCCGCCACCACAGGCCCGCCGGCTGCCGCCCCCAGCCCCAACCAACAGATCCCCCCAACCCCAGCCATTAGCCCCTCCACGCCCAGTCACCAGGCCCTCCACCACCCCTAGTCACTTCCGCTTCAGTGGCCAGTACAATCCTCCTGCTCCCTCTACGCACTCACCTCTTTTTCCCAAACGATACAACCAAAGTTTTAGATCTGCAAGCTTTTCCAGTGGTTGCTGCTGTCGTCGGCCACCCAAAGTGAGTAAGATGTTGTATGCCCCTATATTCAAGTGTGAATGGGGGATCTTTCTTGTTTTTGTCTGAAGGAAATTCTCGTGTTCAGTCTAAATGATTTGGGGGAGTTTTAATTTCGTGAGCACATACACCATCGACTTTGTCACTACATGTGCAAGCTTCCCTCCTGAAGGCCTCAAAGTATTGGCCGGTTAGTTCTGCCTCCCTTTGTTTTGCTGTTGTACTGTATGACCATTGCATATGATTTAGACATAGAGTTCAGTCGCAGCAGCACTGCATTGATACTTTAGTTCATAATGCTGTGTCTGTTTTAACTATTGTTCTGATCACAAATTGTTCATCTGCATGTGAGATTTTTTTAAAAAAATTCCGTCACAACATTGCAGATCTGATTACACTCGGTGCCAATCTGGTTGGTCACGTTCGGGATATAGGCTGTTGTGTGCTCCAATGGTAAGATATTGACACCATGTAGTTTGAAGTTTTTTAGGGGCAAATTCCATCATATTGTCAATCTCATTTTAGAATTGGATGTGGTATGTAATGTGCAGTCAACATGAATTCTTTATTTCTCCAAGAGCACATGATTGTCGTCCTACATGCATTTTTTTTTCTACTACCTGTAGTTAACCACTTTATAGCTTTTCTGAAATCCTTGGTTGAATTTTTAGAGCTGCACATGAATGATTGTTCCATTATATATCCTGATATCGGCTGCAGTAGTAAGTTCCATGCATAAAAGTTGGCAAGTGTTAGCTAGAACAGCACTGAAAAAATATTTGGTTAGATAAGATTTGGGAGGCTAGCATGTTGTTTACATATTTATTTGCATGGATCTTAATTCATTGTTTACACATGTCTTTAGGACCATTTTAGTGTTTTGCACAACACTATATATAGGCTTTAGAGTTTCAAGAGTATTGTTATTTCAAGTTCCATACTAATCTGGGTTTGAAAACTGCTTTTTGGTGTACATTTCTTGTTAAGTATGCACAACTAATATCATTCATATTATATTTGTTTTTGAATTGGAATAAAAAAGATTCTACTTCTGCACTTTACCAAAGTACTTAATGAGAATTTAAGCTTCACTGATTGATGCAGTACGTCCTTTAATCACCGAACAGATAAGAGAGTGGGGCAAGTGATGTCTCCAATAGTATTGAGATGAGAGTCAGGTGCCCAAAGAAAAGATGAGGACTATTATGTGGTAACTGGTGAGTACTGCAAGTACTTTGTGGAAGCAACAACCAAATATCAATATATATTAATCTAATCTGTAACTCACCTTCCATGAGTACGTCCAGTTGGATTACTTAGCTGCAAGTTGTTGGTCCTTCTGGTCAATAGGTTCTGCATGTTTTAAATTTATCTTCCCTGATGTCCTAGTACAAATCATATAAGAAACAAACATTCTCTGTATGTCCCAGATTTGACACATGTTTTTTATCTCATATATCTTGCTTGAAAGTTGTATACCAATATTTTTTTATCATGTGCTGCAGACTCTGATGTGACATGAGCAGTAAATTTCTAAGAGGTAAATTGATCTAGTTCTCTATTGTTGTTGCCATTTTTTTCTACCTACAAAACTGAGTTTCCATTTATCAGTGAGCATTTATTTTGTTGCAGATGACACGGGCACCTTGCTTGGAGGTTCAGGCGGCAACAGCTGAGACACAACACCTAAGCGACAGGCTGCTGGCGGCAGAAGGCGCCACACTGCTGGTACCCCTACGGCCCTGCCATCTCCATCCACCTTTCCATGATCAGGAACCTTCAAAATTACAGATCCTGTATTGGGCAGTAGTGGTATTGGTGCTTCTGAAGTAGTTGCTAGTCACATTATTCTTAGAAAACAAATCTGCACAATCATTCTTAGATTGCATATCTGCATTATCTCAACATATATTGGGCGTGTGGTGCAGCACCACTGGAAAATTTTGGTTACCTTTCCTCACTTAGTTTCTGGCAATCCACCATATATGGACTGTTTTAGTGTTTTACACAACTAGGCTTTAGTGTTTTATTAGGAGTATGCTTCTTTCCAATTCCATCTTTTTTTTACTTTGTGCAACACTGCAAATCAAGAACTGAGTTACAAAAGTGTTTTTTATTGTACAGTTCTCTAAGTATGCACTATATTATCATTTAGCAAGTTATATCATGGAATGCAGTCCTGACTTATCAAAATGTTTGTTTGCGATCAATGCTCCAAAAATATCCGTCATGTTGGTACTTATTTCTTGTAGGTCATTGCAGATAAAAAAAACAGAGATACCACTTGTCATGGGCATGGTAAGATTAGTCTGTGCACTTCATTTTTGCTATAGTTGACCTGTATATCATCATATTATTTTGGGGTAATTTATTTATCCTTCAATAAAGTGCTAGAACATTCAATTTTATTTGCATAATCAATAAAGTGCTAGAACATTCAATCACTTGGCAAAATAAAGTCAGCAGAACCAAGTTGCATGCTGTTCTTTTCTATTGAGATTTAATCATCAGTTAGGAAAACAAGCTTCGTCCAATGATAGATAGCTGGTTATTTGTTCTTAAGTTATTGCACAACAATTAGCAGTTGTCATCTTTTAGCAACTGAATGTTCGGATTAGTAGGAGGTGCTAGAGCACCACAATAATCAGTGTTCAATTGTTAGGATTAATAATCAGTGTTCACAGTCGCCGTGAGCCGCCTGCGGAGTCGTTTTTATGTATTGAACTTGTGAACTTGGAATAGTGTGTACTTTTGAACGTGTGGTTTGTAATATATTGTGGATTTTGGACAAATTTGGTCATTTGTGATATATAAATGTGGTTTGTGATATATTGCTGTTGATTTGTGGTTTGTGATATATATATATATGCTTTGTTGTTTACATGGAAAAGCAAAAAAACAAAAAAAAGAATTTTTAGAGGTGGCTTCCCCGAGTGCCTGGGCTGCGGCACTTGGGGAAGAGGTTTTTTTAAAAAAAAGACAAATTTCTTCCCCGAGTGCCTGGGCTGCGGCACTCGGGGAAGAGGGTTTTTTTTAAAAAAAAAGACAAAAATCTTTCCCGAGTGTTGCACTCGAGGAAGAAAAACATTCGTGGAAAAAAATAATAAAAAAAAGAAAACGGCGTCGGCATCGGCTGACGGCGTCAAATCTTCCCCGAGTGCCAGCACGGCACTCGGCGAAGCCTTCCCCGAGTGTACGATTTTTGGCACTCGGGGAAGGTGTCTTTCCCGTTAGAGGATTAGCCGGAGGTTCTAGGCTTCCCCGAGTGCAACTGGGCCTTCCCGAGTGCAACTGGCACTCGGGAAAGCCACTGGCTGCTGTAGTGCCTGTTTTAGTACGTCAAGTTTGACCAATTATAGATAAAAAACTATAAATAATTATGATATCAAATAAATACCATTAGATTAATTATGAAATGTATTTTTATTATAAATTAATTTGAAGCCATAATTATAAATATTATTCACTGAAAAATTTGGTCAAACACAAACTATTTTAGCCGGCACGTAACCCATAGTTGCATCTTTTCTAGGACAGAGGTAGTAGTTGACAGAGCTACTTAATTGGACCTATAATCTTTGGTTCTGAAAAAGGAATAGTCTATGTACTTCGGCACATGAGTTTTTAACAGACCGTTGGAACCGAAGAACACTGGATCTTTTTTTTACAGGAATATTGGACTTTTGCGGTTCAGTTTCAGAACACAACTACACAAGGTAGCAGCTGTGGCAAAAAAAAATGACAGGAGTACTGCCAAAAATCTGCTGCTGCAGCTTCTGGGAGGTGCAATTATATCGAAACACACAAGGAAAACATCAACAACGATATATATAGTTACGTGTTTTAGCTACATATTTCTATGAACAACAGATAACGAGAATTTGGGAACGATAGCAAAGCATGGGTGGAAGGACAAACAGAGGAATCCATACTGGTTTGGATTTTGGAGAAACTGGTGGTCTGATGTGATACCCTCAAATTAAGGCAGTGTTTGGTGCGGCTTCAGGTGACTCCGGCTAAGCCTCCTTGCGCACTGTACAGCCCTTTACACTCCTGTAGCAGTAGAAAAAAAGGCTCCGTCTTCGACACAGACAACGGAGGAGCTAGAGGAGCTACACCTGAGAGGCTTCACCCAGCTCCTCTACGGCTGAGCCTGAAAATCTCAAAGCTGTGTCAAACACAGCCTAAATCTGGAATGTCTAAGTCGCAATGGGCCATGCACACACTGAACTCATTGTGGGCCTGCACATTCAGCTTCCTGGGCCGTTCCACACCTCGAGGCCTATTGTTATCAAGAAAAATGAATACAGAGGTGGAGGCTGCTGGCTGCATTGATAAGTTCCTTTTTTTTTTCTCCCTCCCTTGTGGGCTGTGTCCAAGCTGAAGATCACAGCCCAACCACAATGCTATAATCCTTTCTTCAGACTAAGTTAACCTTTGAGAAAATTATTAGTTTCTTGGTCTAAAAAAAAAGTTGTGTTTCCTGTCTTGGTCCTTTTTATTTCATACTTCCCTATTTGGCAACAAAACGAAACTTGTTTTCTTCTGGCATGTTCGTCAGATTAAAATGATTCACTTGTGGAGATTCTAACATTACTTTTTTTTACAATAAAAAGGAGTAGTAATACACAGATAATTCTTCACTTCTGTAGTCTTGTTTATTGACATAATATACATTAGTACAAGTACATTATCTTGATAACACAATTATTCTTATAGAGCGATAAATTAAAAACACAATTAGACCCACATTTGTGGAAGATATCACACCCCTTAGTTACCACATTTTTTTGAAACTCCCTTAGTTACCACATGTTTGGAATCATGTATATCTGGCTGGCTCAGCTAGTCAGCTGCTAGAAGAAGTTCTTGACGACGCGAGTACCAGGAAGTGCTGCTGTTGCTGGGCCCTTGTAGGCCTTAGTGGGCCTCCATGGGCCCGTAACAAATCGCCCACAGTTTACCTTGTTGGGTGCTGCTAGGTTGCCATGTCCAATTTTCGATGGGCCTACATATGCCCTGCAGGTTGTGCCAGCGAAACGTTTCATGTCCATCCCATAGTCAAATATGTCCCTGAACGGCCTGCTAGGCACGCCTAGCACGATGGGCCGGTGGGTAGCTGCGTCTGCATGAAGGCCCTCCCATCCCCATGCATCTCCTGCATGCAGCTGCAACCCGTACTCGAGCTCCGGCGTCGGCGGCGGCGGCTGATTTATGAAGTGCACAATGCTCTCCATGAGCTTCCTGCTCGTCGCGCGCAGCGGGCTGTAGAGGTGGAAGCCATGGTCCTCGCCATCCGACTCCACCAGCGTCGCCGTCGCCGCTCTGCCGGCGGCGGCCCGAGCGTAGTAGTCGTGGATGCGCGCGAACAGCCGGACCCCGCGGTCCCGCAGCGTGTCCTTCCCGGCGACGGCCACCAGGACGCGTCGGCACGTCAGCGAAGCGATCTCCTCGTCGGGAGGGTTCAGCCGGGCGTCCTCGTTGCCGGCCTGCCCCGCCGTCACGAACGGCCAGAGCCTGTCCACCCTGTACACCGGCAGCACCGCCGCGCCGTCGTCAGGGCCCGACTCGGAGGGCAGCCGCTCGGCGCCCCAGAAGTAGGGCTGGACGATGACCACCCCCTCGACGTCGACGCCGTCGTCCCGGCGGCTGGCGCGCACAGCCGTGTCGTACGCGATGTTCCCGCCGGCGCTGTCGCCGGCCAGGAACGTGCGCCGGGGGTCCGCGTGCTCCGCCAGCCACGGATCGGCGAGGGACGCCGCCCACCGGAGCGCGGCCCACGCGTCGTCGTAGGCCGTGGGTATAGGGTGCTCCGGAGCCAGGCGGTACTCCACCGACACCACGATCGCCCCGGCGCTCGCGGCCAGGGAGGTCGCGTAGCGGTGGTACGTCCGGCAGAAGGCGCTCTCCGTGCAGAAAGACCCGCCGTGGATGTACACGACGAGGGGAAGCTTCCTCCCCCTGCTGGCGGCGGCTCGGCAGGGGAGGAACAGGCGTGCCGACACGCCGGTGCCGGCGTGGATGACCACGTCCCTCGTTGCCACCCCGCGGTTGGATGTCGGGTTCCCAGACGCTGCCACGAAAGGGCTGCACAGCAACCGCTCGACATGGCCGTCCTTGTATCGTAGAAGGAATGGGTAGAGGTCAACGTCGACGTCGTCGACGTCGCCGACAACATTCACACATTTCTTGTTTGCATGCATGGCGACGTTGCAGGCTTTTGGTTGTGTCGTGGGGTGGTTCTGGCCAGCTATTGGTTCTTGTGAGGGGTTGTTTTTATAGCTGGAGCCCTATTTCATTTCAGTCCGTCAGTTACCAACATTTCACAAGCTGGATCCATTTTGAAATGGTCATACACTTTTAGGGAAGAAATTTTTGGTCATGCATGTCTCTAAGCCCTTCGAGTGTTGGCTTGTTAATTCTCATGTAACAATAACATATACTCCTATGTATTGTAGTGGTCACACACTTAATGTATTAACAATAACAATAACTTGACGAATTCGACACAAACATGCCCTTATTATTTGAGCTCATATGCCTTTCAATATTACAACGGATACATTGTGCACCGGATTTTGCGCCTCTGCTACAATATCTATAAAGATTAATTGGATGTATTTTTCAAACTCTAAAATGAATTTTTTTTAAAAGACTATCCTTCGGCAAGATGTTTGGAACTGGCATTGCCTTGTAAAAAGGTGCATGACTCGCAGGAAATTCTTGAGAAAGTATCATTTGCCGACAAACAATAATTCCAAATAGATCGGTTGAGTCTTGACATTCATTGGCAACAAGTTTTACCAAGCCTTATTTATTAATTGAGCCAAACCCATGGATCTAGCTATTGGAATTTGGGAAGCCAATTTCGTGACAAATAAATATAGTGCATCCTGTCAAAACCAAATTACACATGATTGTCCTACTGCATCTAGGGCACACGGAAAATATATATGGTGGAAACCACCTACTACTAGGTGGAAACATGTGGAATTTGAGAAGCCGATTTCGTGACAAATAAATATAGTGCATCCCATAAAAACCAAATTACACATGATTGTCCTACTGCTACTAGGGCACATGCAAACACATACATATGCACAACAATTGGAAAATATATGGCGGAAACCACCACCTACTAGGTGAAAACATGGAAACACGTTTAGAAAATGCACTTTTGTAACTTGAAATTTTTTGAAACTTGACAATATGCAGTGCATCTATATATCTACTCACATGTAAAGCTGGAATGTAAACTCATTTTTTGAAAAAAAAAAATCATACAAAAATCACAAGTTTCGCTTGTATGTGCACTAGGAAACAAAAATTCTGGACTTTGGTGTTTAGTATGCATGCACATGAATTTTTTATTTTCATATAAGTTTTTTAAAAATAACTTTGCATCTCAATTTTTTGATGTAAGTTCATATATGGATGAACTACATATGTGTCTAGTTTCAAAAAAATTCAATTTACAAAAGTGTATTTTTTTTAACTAGTTTGGTTTCCATATTTCCATCTACTTGATGATTTAGAGTACAAAAAGCGCACAAACTCGGTTAGTTTTTTTTTCTCTCCAACCTATATCTATTTTCATAGAGAACAATGAATGCTTCCATGTATGTAAGGGTGTTTCGAAAAATAAAGTGAGCATGCCGTGACTCGAGGCTGCATGATCCTAGTTGGGGCCTTGCCCCCTAGTTTTCTTTTAAAAAATAGCTTATGGGGACACCTGAACCAACTTCCTGCCCAAGCTATAATTGATATACGTATATAGAATTAATTAGGTAGCTAGCCGGTGCCGACATCCGAATATAGCATATATGTGTGGATCCAGAATTGGCTAACAAGTAATTCTCATCAGAGTTTGTTTGCTAGCTCGATCACGTCACTTTTTCAGTTGATGTGGGAGAATATCACAGGAGCGCGGTAGCTGGTGGAACACGGATCCCCTATTGCAGATTATGACGAGTACGTGCGCGACAGAGTTTACATGCACACATCTATACAAAGAGGCAAAATTTCTGATCTTGTTTTTTATCCATCCATTTTTTTAGTCCGTCTTCTCCTAACTAACTCTGTAAATATGAAAACTATCTTTGTTAGTCTCTTTTATATTATATATAGCATATGTAGGTTGTTTTGAGATAACTTAATTAGATAACTAGGAATCCTAATCTAACTCCTCTTCCTGACTAACGTGAACAGGAGTCCTAATCCAACTAGAAAAGAACTTCTATCTACTCGCTCGCCCCGCTTGCTGAGTCTGACACCACGTCTGCAGAGTTCGCGTCGGACGCAGCAACCTTCCTCTAAGGAAACGGCCGCAACTAAAAAGAAGCGCGTACGGTACTAGCCACTTTGCCGTTTATTTATTCGAAAAAAACATGTACGGGCTCGGTGCTTGTGCCATGCCAAGCCGGTACATGAATGAGAGCCACCTCGCCTTGCACAGTTACACGTCGGTGGCCTTGTCAGAGGGGGCTGGGGAGGTGGCCATCAAGCGTGCAAATGCGATTCGGCTCCGGGAGCGGGCATAGCGACCGTGAGTTCGGCACCGAGGTGGGGATCATCAGTCACGCGTGCACCACGGTAAAGCTCATCTCCCTCGTTGGCTACTGCATCCACGGCGATCAGCGCTTGCTCCTCTACGAGTACGTGCCCAACAAGTCGCACGAGCCCCACCTACACGGTACGTGAACGTGACAGCTTATTGTACCTGGTGTCCAAGCGGACCATGCGTGCGTAGGATTAGTTCTAAGTGTTGTTTATGAGCTTCATCTCTTTTTTTTCTTCATCTATCTCTAACTATATGTACAGTTTTTTACTTCCTAAATGACACTCAAGCCTTCCATATCTTCAATATTGTCCGGACTCATGACCCATGCTCATACGAGTTAGAGTAACTCGCGTCTAGCGATGATCGATACGGAACCCGATTACAAGACGTATTGTGTCATGCCCTCCTTGTCTTGTTATATGTGATCTAGACTCATGACCTATGCTCATATATGAGTTAAAAGCAACTAAAATCTAGCAACAATATACAATCCGATTCCAAAACGTATTGAGTCACCTCTCTTTCCATATCTCGCACGTGACCTAAACTGATCATGACCTATGTTTATATATATATATATATATATATATATATATATATATATATATATATATATATATATATATATATATATATATATATATATATATATATATATATATATATATTAAAGAGTCAAATTTCATCATGTTTTTTTCCACCTCTCCTAACTACTGGATAGTGAAAAAAAAATCTTCCATCCCACTTACATCCTTCATATCTCGTATGTAATTCGGACTCATATAACACATGCGACGAGTTAGAACAACTCATGTCTAGCGATGATAGATACAAAGTCCAATTCTAATACCCACTTGGTCATATCTTCTGTATCTTGTATGTGACCTAAACTTATGAGCAGTGCTCATACAAGTTACAACAACTTGTATGTATGATTTATGTAGTCAATTTGCGTAGTTTTACTTCTATATGTATTGGGTTCCATTACAACACATGAACAATTTGCAATTCTATCTTCCTAATATTAAACCACGAAAAGTTTCTTGATTTTCATCCTTATATATATCTATTCTTTTTAAAAAAATCGTGTTTTTTCCGATCCATCTGTTGAGCACAAATTCCCATCTGGGGAATCCGACCACTGTCACCTCATGCCCAATCAACCTTGGGTCTGGACTCCTACTACCCGCCTTGTTCAAATTTGGCGTTTTTATAGCTTGGCGGCACCGGAAAACATGGGGGCATGCCCAGTCGTCGCCACCCGTTGTTCGTCGCCACCCTACACTTGGTTGTGCACATGCTCCCCAACTGCTGACCTCCACTATGTTCCGCCCGCCCGCTCGAGACCCCACAACTAGGTATGACCCACCTCCCCCAATTGAGCTCCCTCCTATTAGGCCTGTGCAAAATACAGATACCCAATACCTGAACTCGAACTACCAGAACTATCCGTATCCAGACTACCCGATTACAATTTCAAATTGTACCTGAAATTAATTCGGGTAATAACTCGCGGTACCCGAGTTACCCATGCTACCTGGTATCGTCATTCAGAAAAGAGCCCGTCCCAGCGCCCCCACTAATTCATCAATCGTCATGGCCCAACAGCACACTACGGGCACTTCTTCCAGCCCACCAGTGTCCGTGGCCCCAAACCAAATCCCCAATCCCCAAACTCCACAAGGCAGAACCGTAGAAGGCTCCACGAGCAACATCGACTGGCCGGCCTCCCGAGGCCGCCTCACGCACGACTCGAGGGAAAATTATTATTTTTTAATCTTTTTTATTTAATATTTTAATAATAATTGTATCTGAAAATTGTTTGCGCATCTGACCCTTTTGGTCACGCCGGTGCTGCTGGCGTGACCAAATAACATTGTCGCGCTACATGCATTGGCGCATCAACATCTGCCACGTCAGGCAACGCTTCCAACATAGAAAACCTTGTCATGCAACTCCCGTTGGCGCGACAGTGGCCCTGTTCATCCGGCTAATCCGTATTTTTCAGCTTGTTTTTTTAGTTGGAACAGTGTTTTTCTCTCAAAAAATCAAGCCAACAGTGTTTTTCAGTCGGCTTATCAGCATAGCCGAACGGGGCCAGTATTGTTCTATCGCGCCACCGGAAATGGTGTGACAAGACTCAAACTTTAAAAAATCATAACTCTTCGCTAAGACGTCGGATGAAGATGACTTTTACATGAAAATTATAGATCTCGACGAGATCTATAACTTTTTAGTTTTGAGTTTTTTAATTTGAGGACATTAAGATGCTCAAAAAAATTATATAAAATTTTAGCAACATGATAATCGCGTACTATCGCTTGTCGCATTAGAAAAATAATATCCTCTTTGTGTGGGGTCAAATGAAGATACTTTTTATACCAAAGTTGTAGCTCTCAATGAGATCTACAACTTTATAGTTTTGAGTTTTTATATTTGAGGTTGTTAAGATGCTCGAGAAAATAATATAAAATTTCAGAAAATTTATATTATTTTCTCGAGCATCTTAACGACCTCAAATGTAAAAACTCAGAACTATAAAGTTATAGATCTCATTGAGAGCTACAACTTTGGTATGAAAAGCATCCTTATTTGACACAATACAAAGAAGATACTATTTTCTAATGCGACAAACGATAGTATACGATTATTATGCTGCTGAAATTTTATATAATTTTTTTAGCATCTTAACATCCTCAAATGGAAAAACTCAAAACTAGAAAGTTATAGATCTTCATATAAAAATCATCTTCAAATGGAAAAACTCAAAACTAGAAAGTTATAGATCTTCATATAAAAATCATCTTCATCCGACATCGTATCGAAGAGTTATGATTTTTCAAAGTTTGAGCCTTATCACGCCACACCTGGTGACGCGACAGAACAATACTGTCATGCCAAATGCTGTAGCACAATAAGGTTTTTCACGTCGGAAACGTTGTCTAACGTGGCAGGTGTTGTCGCGCCAATGCATGTGGCGCGACAGCGTTATTGGTCGCGCCAGCGGCACCGGCATGACCGAAAGGGTCAGATTTGTAAAAAAAATTTAGGTACGATTATTATTAAAATATTAAAATAAAAAGATTAAAAATATAAAAAATTACTCGAGGCGCGACGCTGCGTCGCTAGCGGTTGGCGCTACACCGGGGCGACGGCGTGACGCAGCACCTGCTGTCCGGCTCTTAGATCCAGGTCCTCGGCTTCCGCACTCCACAGTCCACATGGCACAGGAACTCGGCGGCCGGCGGCAGCACCGGCGCATCCACCACGCCGACGCGTCCATATATCTCGTCTCCGCTGGTGACGAATACGACGGCATCTCCCAGGTCACGACTGACTGCTAGATTTCTGTTCAGTTTGGTGTTGTTTTTGAATCTCGGGTATACCTAAACCTGAACCTAACCGATATTTCGGGTAGTGTTTTTTCAGTACAAACATCGGGTATTGATTTTTATTACCTGAATTTCTAAATAGTCAAACTACCCAATTGGAAAATTTTGGATAACCCAAATGCTGAGACCTACCACCTACCTCCTATGTTGAACTCATCGCTCAGCCCGCTCTCCTCCCTCCCTCTCGCTCACTCAGCCCGCTACCTACCTCCTATGTTGAACTCATCGCTCAGCCCGCTCTCCTCCCTGGCGATGAAAACGGACGGAAACGGACGGAAAAACCCTATTTCTACTTCCGTTTCTATATTTTTTGGCGGAAACGGGATCGGGTTCGGAAAATACGGGTTCGAAAACGGAATCGGAATATGCGGACATACGGAAACGAACAAATACGGATGGAGAGCCGGAAAATTAAATTAAGATCACATAATATAATATTCTCAAAGTATACATATATAAAGTCATGTAATAATATATTTAAAGTTTAATATTCATTTACATGCTATGTACGTGAACATAACATGCATATTTGGTGATTCGTAGTTATATTAACATAACATAAGGACATGTAATTGTTGAACATGTTGAACATAGATTGAAAACGGGATAAAAACGGAATAAATACGGGTCTATTCCATATTAAAACGGGATTACTCGGAAACGGACGGAAAACACCATTTTCTACTTCCGCAAATACGAAAACGGGATCTCGCAAATACGGAAACGGACGGAAAAATATAGAAAACGGAATGGGACGGTACGAGAAAAATTCCGTCCGTTTTCATCCCTACTCCTCCCTCCCTCTCGCTAGACCCCGCCCCCCCCCCCCCCCCCCCCCCCCCCCAGCTGAGCACTCTCGCTAACCATGCTCCCTTCTCTATCGGCTCCCCTCCACACTGATAGATAGGTCTACATGCCATTGTGTATGCATAGAAAAGTAGAGGCCTAATTTACATGCTATACTACTTGACACGATAGCAAAAAGTAGACACAAAAAATAAGGGAGCCCTACTCACACAAGTAGAGGAGCCGTTTTAGATAGTTGTGCAAGAGATGCTCTAAAAAATAAGGGAGCCCTATCTGCAGGGGAAGTATGCAAGCACTAGTTAAATCTCCTGCGCCAGCTGAATGTCACATTCCGAGCATTAGATTGGTAGGGCTAGCATTTAGCAAAGTTAGTAGCAGGGTCGAGGCTCTCTCAAAAAGGAGCAGAATTTCCTTAACGAGGGGGAGGTCCTGCTTGAATGGGGTAACAATGACCTCAATAATATTTGCGTAGAGAGAACTTACCTTTTTTTTATGCCATCCCATTCTTGGCAATCGAGCTTTGTGTGTTCATTGTCGTTTTGGATCAACGGTACCTAGAATTACCTAAGCTACCTTGACCAAAGCCTTGTTTACTTCCTCTCCAAATTCCAAATTTTTACACACTCTCTCCACCACATCAATCTTTAGACGCATGCATGGAACACTTAATATAGGTAAAAGAAATAACTAATTACACAGTTTGGTTGTAAATCACGAGACGAATCTTTTGAGCCTAATTAGTCCATGATTGGATACTAATTGCCAAATACAAATGAAAATGCTACAGTAGCAAAATTCCAAAAAAAAATTTGCATCTAAACACCCCAAGATAGGATTTTTGTCGGATTTGTTGTGCACAGCTCTCACCATTAATTTTTTTAAGAAGGAGCTCTCACCATTAATGCATTGTGACATCAAAGAGAACCAGACGGTTGAGAGCCCAGCAATACTGTTGCCTCTCGTGGAAGCATGCAAGCCCTGCGCCCTGGGATATTGTGGACAGTATGTAGAAAACGTTCATTTGTCTTTTGGTTCAACCACATGGGTGTCAGTCATGCCTAGAGGCGAAATCATGATTCAGATATAGAGAGGCAGCTCAGCGAGTATCGACAAAAAAAAAATATGGCACCGCCGTCAGATCTTAAGGTCGACTTAAAAAATTATCAATTTTAATATTGGTTTAAAAACTACAATAAATCATCTTTAATCTCTTCACCTTAGGAAAAAAGTTAAATACTTAAATGTCTAAACTGAAGGTAAAAATAGATTGATCAACAGGTCACATCATATTTATTTTATTTGGACACTTAACATTAGACAATTAAGAGGTGTATCATTTCAGAAAGACAATCTAGAATAAGTTAAGAAGGCTTGTTTACTTATAATCTCTATCGGGTCGATCTCAAGGGAAGCGGTCGAAAGACCGAGTTCCTAGAGGGCAACTGAAAGTCCTATGTTTGGTGTTGGTAATTAGTGACAATGCCTAAGTACTAATCATATGCCTAAGTTGTATGTAGCATATGAGGATTAGTACATTCCAAGGTTGGTGGCAAGATGGACATGGTGATCATGATGGCCACACTTGGATTTGGATGCAACTCTATGTGATCAAGGCAAAGGTATATGCTTAAGGGTTGTGTTTTAGTAACCAAGACACCTAGTGGGTGTGGTTACATTATAGGATAAATAGCCGTACTATAAAGAGGGGAATGACGCGGCTATTGAACTCCTAAGTGCCTCTAGGTGTGCATTTCATGTCATATGCATTTGGATAGAACTAATAACGCCTCGAAAATTGATTGTGAAAATGCTAACACACATGCACATGGTGATGATCACTTGGTGGTGTTAGCACGTTTGCGATGGCGTTGGAGTTTAAGCGGTAGAGAGGGTTTGGGGTCCTCTCTCCCTCCCGCCGAGCGTGCGAGCGCGGGATTCAGGCGATTTCGGGGAAATGAAATGCCTATTTTCCTCTACGCCGGAAGTCGGAAATCAAACGGAAAAGAAACGGAAGCGAACGGAGGTCACAGTGGTGACCGGACGCTGCACCGGACGCTGCACCGGACGCGGTCACTGTTTGACCGGACGCGTCCGGTCAGCGTCCAGTATCGGCGCGTTTTTTAGTTGGTTGATCGGACGCGAGGCGCGTCCGGTCACAGGCGACCGGACGCGTCCGGTCGTCCAGGGAGCTTACTGGACTCTCACCGGACGCGGGCTCTGTGGCGTCCGGTCAGTTCACCAGCGCGTCCGGTCGTTGGTTTGTTTTGCGCGACTCAGTGTTGACCGGCGCGTCCGGTCAGTCACGGGACCGGCTCGTCCGGTCGTGACCAGCGCGTCCGGTCGTTGCGACCGGCGCGTCCGGTCGGCGTTTCGAAAACTAGCCGTTACGCGACCGGAGCGTCCGGTCGTTACGACCGGCGCGTCCGGTCAGCGCGTGTTCAGCTGTTTTAAGTTTCTAACGGCTATATTCAAAGGGGTACGTCTATATATACTCGTTGGTCGGCTCAAGGCTCTCCCTCTTGGACATTTGACATACTTGTGAGCACTTTGAGCTAAGCAACTCCCCTCCCACTCATCTCTCTTGCTTCTTTGCATATTCGAAGTGAGATTGAGTGATCCAAGTGCATTTGCATTGTGAGATAGCATCTAGTTGGCACTTGGTGGTTGATTTGCTGCGGGATTCTTGTTTCTCTTGGTGGTTGCCGCCACCTAGACGGCTTGGAGCAGCTTGGAGGCGTTGGCAAGAGTTGGTGATTGTTCTTGGCCACCTCCGGTGATTGTGAGGGGTTTGTGCCTACCTCGGCGAAGCGCCAAAGGCAACATTAGTGGATTGCTCGTGTCATTTGCAACCTTTTGCCATTTGGTAGGTTCTTGTGGCGCCTTTTGAGAGGCTCGGTGTGAGACCGATTAGCCACCGAACCACGTGGTGAAGAGGGACACAACGGGGACTAGCGTGCCGGCAAGCACGTGAACCTCGGGATAAATCTTCGTGTCATCACTTTCATATTGTGATTGATTGATCCCGGTGTTCGGTTATCTTGGTATTCATTGTTGATCATATTGGTTGGCTCAATACTTCGCCCCTCGGTGATTTCCTCCTAACCCTCACTTGTATTACTTTCTTAGTTATCTTTGCTAGCTAGTTAGCGTTTCTAGAGTAGCTCTCTTGTGTAGCTTGCTAGTTGTAGTTGGAGTCACCTTCTCGGTTTGACTTGTGCGGTTGAGTGGCAATATACTAGAATTGTGAATTGGATAGGTGGCTTGCAAACACCCCGTAGGCTAAGCAAAACTCGCATCTCGCTATTTGTTATATTGATAAACTTGTTTAGCTTGTCTTTGTAGAAAGTTTTAAAAGGCTATTCACCCCCCCTCTAGCCATCAAGACCTTTCAAGTGGTATCGGAGCCGTGGTCACCGTTTGCAAGGCTTAACAACCTCGGTGCAAGATGGCTCAAGTTATGTTCAACCATGTTAATGGCAAGCCTCCATTCTTTGATGGCGTCTCTTCCTTTGATCATTGGAAAAGGAAGATGAAGCAATATCTAGGCAATATACATGAGAAGGTTTGGGATGTGACCAATGAAGGATACATCATTCTTGATGAAGAAAATCTCACTCCAAATGACCGCATCAACAAACAATGCAACACAGCGGCACTTGACACAATCTACCGTGCCATTGATGACAAAGTATTTGAGCAAATCAAAGATCTTGAAAAGGCAAATGAGCTTTGGATAAGGCTTGAAGAAACATATGAAGGCACTTCAACGGTAAAAAGTGCCAAGCTATATATGCTCAAGGACAAGTTCTCCACGTTCAAGATGAAGGATGATGAATCCATCCCGGAGATGTTCTATAGGCTCCAAGTCATTGTCAATGATCTCAAGGGGCTTGGAGAGAAGGTTGAGGACAAGGACTTCTCACACAAGTTCTTGATGTGCTTACCCAAGAAGTTTGCCACCTTGAGAAGAATGATCTTTAGAGAGGGATTGGACAAGGTCAAACCAACCGATGTACTTGGAGATATAATGACCGATGCCCAATACAATGATGATGAAGATGAGGTAGAAGAGAAGAAGGAGACCAAGGTCAAGCAAGAGAAGCCCATTGCATTCAAGGCTTCATCTTCTAAGGGCAAGAGCAAGGTGGAGAGCGATGATGATGATCCATTCGATGATGAGACCATGGCCCTCCTAGTGCACAAGATGGGGAGGTTCATGAAGAAGAAAGGATATGGGGCAAGGAAGAGAAGGGACTTCATGAAGGCAAAGGAGGTGCTTTGCTACAATTGCAATAGCCCCGATCATGTAGTGGCAAAGTGCCCCTATGAAGACAAAAGATATCATGATGGGGAGTTGAAGTTGAAGAAGAACAAGAAGGACAAGAAGGAGAAGAAAGAAAAGAAGAGCTTCACTATCAACAAGAAGAAGAAAGGTGGTGGCTATGTGGTCACTTGGGATAGTGATAACTCCGATAGTGATGATGATAGCTCTAGTGATGATGAGAGGACCACTCGGCGAGCCATTGCAAGCATCGCCCTCTCCAACAAGTCATCCATCTTCGACACTACATCGACATGCCTTATGGCCAAGCCTACCAAGGTAAAATATGATGATAGTGATGATGATTCTTGTGCTAGTGATGGTTGTAGGAGTGATGATGAGGAGGACGAGGACTACTCCAAGGATGATCTATTGGGCATAATAGATCAAATGAGCAAGGGCTACAAGAGGACAACCAAGAAATACAAAATCTTGGAACAAGAGCTCATTGCCAAGAGCAATGAAAATGATGCCTTGATGGAGGAGCTTGTTGCTCTCAAAAAGAGTAAGGAGTGCAAAGGAATTGAACAAGAGCTCAAAGCTCTTAGGAAATCCTTTGATGAGCTAGAGGCCTCTCGTGAGTGTCTAAAGGAAGACCACGAGGACCTTGAAGTTGCTCACACTAGGCTTAAGGAAGCCCACTCCTCTCTACTTGAGCTCATCAAGGAGAAGGACCTCAAGTTGGAGAAGCTCATGAAGGAAGCTAAGGAGGAGCAAGTGATTGTCACTTGTGATATTGGACTAACATGTGATATTATTGATGATTCTTTATTTGTTGGTCCTACTAATGCTTCATGTAGCTCATCATCATCCACCACAACCAACTCTACCTCTACTACTAGTGATTCATCACTTGTGGTTGAGAATGAGACTCTCAAGAGAGAGGTGGATGATCTCACCCGCGCATTAGGCAATGCCTATGGTGGGGATGCCCGCTTGCTAAAATGCTTGGGTAGCCAAAGATTCTCTCTTAACAAAGAGGGTTTGGGCTATACTCCCAAGAAGGGCAAGGCGGCCTTTGCTACTCCAAAGCCTCGCTTTGTGAAGGGCAATGGTCGTTATTGCAATAGATGCAAGCAAGTTGGACATCTAGAGATTAATTGTAATAAAATGAACAAGAACAACAACAAGTTTCATGCTAAAATGGATTACATCCCTTTTGATTCTTGTTATGTGCTTACCAAGGGTGAGAAAGGTGTGCATGCTAAGTTTGTTGGTACACCAATTGTGGGTCCAAAGAAGAAGGCCATTTGGGTACCAAAGAGCTTAGTGACTAACCTCCAAGGACCCAAGCAAGTATGGGTACCTAAGAAACATTAATTTGTTTTGTAGGTCAATTACAAGGCCGGAGGAAGGCATTGGGTGCTTGATAGTGGGTGCTCTCAACATATGACCGGTGATTCAAGAATGTTCAACTCTCTCAAATCAAATGATAGTGGCATTGATAGTATCACTTTTGGTGACAATAGCAAGGGTGATGTGAAGGCTCTTGGAAGGATTGCAATCTCACATGATCATAGCATTTCCAATGTGCTCCTAGTTGAAAAGTTGAACTTCAATCTTCTCTCGGTTGCTCAATTGTGTGATCTAGGTTTCAAATGCATATTTGGTGTTGATGATGTGGAGATAGTTAGTGTTGATGGCTCTAATTTGATCTTCAAAGGCTTTAGATATGAGAATCTATACTTGGTTGATTTCAATGCTAGTGACACTCAACTTTCAACATGCTTGCTCACCAAATTAAGTATGGGTTGGTTATGGCATAGAAGACTTGGTCATGTTGGTATGAAACAATTGAACAAGTTAGTGAAGCATGACTTAGTTAGAGGCTTGAAGGATGTCACATTTGAGAAGGATAAGCTATGTAGTGCATGTCAAGCCGGAAAGCAAGTAGGCAACACTCATCCATTGAAAAGCATCATGAGTACTTCTAAGGCATTTGAGTTGTTGCACATGGATCTATTTGGGCCAACTACATACACAAGCATTGGTGGCAACAAGTATGGCTTTGTGATTGTGGATGATTTCACTAGATACACATGGGTATTCTTTCTTGTGGACAAGAGTGATGTATTTGACATATTCAAGAAGTTCATCAAGAGAGTACAAAATGAGTTTGAGACCACAATCAAGAAAGTGAGAAGTGACAATGGAAGTGAGTTTAGAAACACAAGAGTTGATGAGTTATGTGAGGAGCTTGGAATCAAGCATCAATTCTCGGCCAAGTATACACCTCAATCAAATGGCCTAGTTGAGAGAAAGAATAGAACCTTGATTGATATGGCAAGATCAATGTTAAATGAGTATAATGTGAGTCATTCATTTTGGGCCGAAGCAATAAACACGGCTTGCTTCTATAGCAACCGCCTCTATTGCCACAAGTTCTTAGAGAAGACACCATATGAGATCTTAAATGGAAGAAAGCCCAACATTGCATACTTTCGGGTATTTGGTTGCAAATGCTACATCTTGAAGAAGGGCACTAGATTGAGCAAGTTTGAAAAGAAATGTGATGAAGGATTCCTACTTGGTTACTCCACTACTAGCAAAGCTTATAGAGTTTGGAATATGGCTAGTGGTCTACTTGAGGAAGTTCATGATGTTGAGTTTGATGAAACAAATGGCTCTCAAGATGAGGAAAATAACTTGGATGATGTGAGAGGAACTCAATTGACCAATGCTATGAAAGAAATGGATATTGGTGATATTAGGCCAAAGCAAGTGATTGATGTGGATGACAACAAAGATCAAGTGCTCCAAAGTCCAATTACACAAGCTAGTGGGTCTTTAATGCAAAATCAAGCTAGTACATCATCTCAAGTGCAACAAGATCAACAAGTGGCTAGTTCATCATCTCCAACTCATGATCAACATCAACATCCAAGCAATCAAGTGCAAGTGCTTCAACCAACCAACATTGCTAGAGACCATCCATTAGATTCCATCATTGGTGACATACAAAGGGGAGTTCAAACTAGATCAAGATTGGCATCATTTTGTGCTCACTCTTCTTTTGTGTCAATGGAAGAACCCAAGGACATTGATCAAGCATTGAGAGATCCGGATTGGGTAAATGCAATGCATGAAGAGCTTAACAACTTCAAGAGAAATGAAGTATGGGAACTAGTTGAGAGGCCTAAGAATCATAATATCATTGGAACAAGATGGGTCTTTCGCAACAAGCAAGATCAAGATGGAATAGTAGTAAGGAACAAAGCAAGACTAGTGGCTCAAGGTTACACACAAATAGAGGGTCTTGACTTTGGTGAAACTTATGCCCCGGTTGCAAGATTGGAAGCAATTAGGATCTTACTTGCCTATGCTTGTGCTCATAATATCAAGCTATATCAAATGGATGTGAAGAGTGCATTTCTCAATGGGTACATCCAAGAGGAGGTGTATGTGGAGCAACCTCCCGGTTTTGAGGATGACAAGAAACCCAACCATGTATACAAGTTAAGGAAAGCTCTGTATGGATTGAAGCAAGCACCTAGAGCATGGTATGAAAGATTGAGGGACTTCTTGCTATCCAAAGGATTTGTCATGGGCAAAGTGGATACTACTCTATTCATCAAGAAGATTGGGAAAGACTTGTTTGTATTGCAAATATATGTTGATGATATCATCTTCGGTTCAACCAATCAAGATTATTGTGATGAGTTTGGGAAAATGATGGCAAAGGAATTTGAAATGTCAATGATCGGTGAACTTAGTTTCTTTCTTGGACTTCAAATCAAACAAATGAAGGAAGGAACATTTGTGAGCCAAACCAAATACATAAAGGATATGCTCAAGAAGTTTGGCATGGAAGATGCAAAGGGCATTACAACCCCAATGGGCACTAGTGGAAGTTTGGATAGTGACAAGAGTGGCAACATGGTGGATCAAAAGCTTTATAGATCAATGATTGGTAGCCTACTCTATGTGACGGCATCAAGGCCCGATGTGATGTTTAGTATATGCATGTGTGCAAGATTTCAAGCCTCACCAAGAGAAAGTCATTTGAAGGCAACAAAGAGAATATTGAGGTACTTAAAGCATACACAAGATGTTGGATTATGGTATCCCAAAGGTGCAAGATTTGAGCTAGTTGGATATTCGGATTCCGACTATGCCAGTGACAAAGTGGAGAGAAAGAGCACTTCCGGGACTTGTCAATTGTTGGGAAGATCACTTGTCTCATGGTCATCCAAGAAGCAAAATAGTATTGCACTATCTACCGCCGAAGCCGAATACATCGCCGCGGGTAGTTGTTGTGCACAAATCTTGTGGATGAAGGCAACATTGAAAGATTTTGGAATCAACTTCAAGAATGTGCCATTGCTATGTGACAATGAAAGTGCCGTGAAGCTAACCAACAATCCGGTTCAACATCAAAGAACAAAGCATATTGATGTTCGTCATCATTTCATTAGAGATCATCAACAAAAGGGTGACATTGCTATTGAGAGTGTGGGCACCGAAGATCAACTAGCCGATCTATTCACCAAGCCACTTGATGAGAAGAGATTTCACAAGCTAAAGAATGAGTTGAACATACTTGACTTCTCCAACATGAGTTGATGCACCCCAATGTTATGACATGCCTCTCCTTCGAGCCCCAAGGTACAAATTGGTTGACATGTCATACATTCTATGCTAAGGACTTGTTTAGTGCATCTAGTCATAATTTACATGTTCTAGGCTCGTTCATGAAAATCAAATGACTTTGCAGTTTATATGGTGCCACTATTGTTTCCATGATTTGTATGATCTAGTGGTAGCATATAACTTGTTTAAGTAGCTTGTGATCCTAAGTGTTTAATCTAGATCACTTGTCTAAATATTTGCTTCAACATGGTGCATGATAACCCTTCTAGTGAGGTGTGAAGAAGCTTGCCCTTGGTTCAAACCGAAGCATTTCATTTATGCAAGCAATCTAGGTTTAATCACAAACTTGATCCTCACCCCATAATTCTATATGATAATCTATCTAAAATTGGTCCCTTGTGGTTATTGGTGCCAAAGGGGGAGAAAATGTTGTTCACAAAGATAGAACTCAAAGGGGGAGAAAAATGTTGTTCACAAAGAGAAAACCTAAAGGGGAGAATTAATAAAAGAAGGGGATCAACTAAAAATTTTGAGCACACAAGTAGGGGGAGCAAGCTCTTAAACATGAAAGTTGCATTTCCATGTGCACTTCATATGTATGATGCATAGTTATGCATTTCTTTTTCTCCAATACATTGCTTGTGTGGTGTTTGCTAGTATACAATTGAATGGTGTATTGAAGTACTAGCATGAATAGGAAGTAGTTAGATTTCTCTTACTTCATGTTTTTCAAAGTGGTACTAGAGCCTTGCTTATAATGTTGATCTCACGAGGTTTCTAGTTATGTTTGTGCTTTTCAAAGTGGTATCTAACTACACAAGGTGCTAAGATGGTGTTTATCGCTACTCCGATGGTATCACGCTTCAAAGGTCTATAATCTAAAACACTTAGCACCTATTGATAGTCAATGCTCCTATTTTTCCTATCTAACATGTATGCTTCCAAAATCCAAACATATAGCATACATGTAGGGGGAGCCATTGCTATCAATTTGAATTCATGATCACATGTCCATACTTCTTACACATGGTAATATACTTGGACAATGTGACATGGGTTCAATCAAAATTTTATCATAATATCTTTGTGAAAGGGTTGTCACCAATTACCAACAAGGGGGAGATTGAAAGTCCTATGTTTGGTGTTGGTAATTAGTGACAATGCCTAAGTACTAATCCTATGCCTAAGTTGAATGTAGCATATGAGGATTAGTACATTCCAAGGTTGGTGGCAAGATGGACATGGTGATCATGATGGCCACACTTGGATTTGGATGCAACTCTATGTGATCAAGGCAAAGGTATATGCTTAAGGGTTGTGTTTTAGTAACCAAGACACCTAGTGGGTGTGGTTACATTATAGGATAAATAGCCGTACTATAAAGAGGGGAATGACGCGGCTATTGAACTCCTAAGTGCCTCTAGGTGTGCATTTCATGTCATATGCATTTGGATAGAACTAATAACGCCTCAAAAATTGATTGTGAAAATGCTAACACACATGCACATGGTGATGATCACTTGGTGGTGTTAGCACGTTTGCGATGGCGTTGGAGTTTAAGCGGTAGAGAGGGTTTGGGGTCCTCTCTCCCTCCCGCCGAGCGTGCGAGCGCGGGATTCAGGCGATTTCGGGGAAATGAAATGCCTATTTTCCTCTACGCCGGAAGTCGGAAATCAAACGGAAAAGAAACGGAAGCGAACGGAGGTCACAGTGGTGACCGGACGCTGCACCGGACGCTGCACCGGACGCGGTCACTGTTTGACCGGACGCGTCCGGTCAGCGTCCAGTATCGGCGCGTTTTTTAGTTGGTTGATCGGACGCGAGGCGCGTCCGGTCACAGGCGACCGGACGCGTCCGGTCGTCCAGGGAGCTTACTGGACTCTCACCGGACGCGGGCTCTGTGGCGTCCGGTCAGTTCACCAGCGCGTCCGGTCGTTGGTTTGTTTTGCGCGACTCAGTGTTGACCGGCGCGTCCGGTCAGTCACGGGACCGGCGCGTCCGGTCGTGACCAGCGCGTCCGGTCGTTGCGACCGGCGCGTCCGGTCGGCGTTTCGAAAACTAGCCGTTACGCGACCGGAGCGTCCGGTCGTTACGACCGGCGCGTCCGGTCAGCGCGTGTTCAGCTGTTTTAAGTTTCTAACGGCTATATTCAAAGGGGTACGTCTATATATACTCGTTGGTCGGCTCAAGGCTCTCCCTCTTGGACATTTGACATACTTGTGAGCACTTTGAGCTAAGCAACTCCCCTCCCACTCATCTCTCTTGCTTCTTTGCATATTCGAAGTGAGATTGAGTGATCCAAGTGCATTTGCATTGTGAGATAGCATCTAGTTGGCACTTGGTGGTTGATTTGCTGCGGGATTCTTGTTTCTCTTGGTGGTTGCCGCCACCTAGACGGCTTGGAGCAGCTTGGAGGCGTTGGCAAGAGTTGGTGATTGTTCTTGGCCACCTCCGGTGATTGTGAGGGGTTTGTGCCTACCTCGGCGAAGCGCCAAAGGCAACATTAGTGGATTGCTCGTGTCATTTGCAACCTTTTGCCATTTGGTAGGTTCTTGTGGCGCCTTTTGAGAGGCTCGGTGTGAGACCGATTAGCCACCGAACCACGTGGTGAAGAGGGACACAACGGGGACTAGCGTGCCGGCAAGCACGTGAACCTCGGGATAAATCTTCGTGTCATCACTTTCATATTGTGATTGATTGATTCCGGTGTTCGGTTATCTTGGTATTCATTGTTGATCATATTGGTTGGCTCAATACTTCGCCCCTCGGTGATTTCCTCCTAACCCTCACTTGTATTACTTTCTTAGTTATCTTTGCTAGCTAGTTAGCGTTTCTAGAGTAGCTCTCTTGTGTAGCTTGCTAGTTGTAGTTGGAGTCACCTTCTCGGTTTGACTTGTGCGGTTGAGTGGCAATATACTAGAATTGTGAATTGGATAGGTGGCTTGCAAACACCCCGTAGGCTAAGCAAAACTCGCATCTCGCTATTTGTTATATTGATAAACTTGTTTAGCTTGTCTTTGTAGAAAGTTTTAAAAGGCTATTCACCCCCCCCCCTCTAGCCATCAAGACCTTTCAGCAACCCCACGTACGACTTGATCGGAGTCTGCGAACACAAGGTTGATATCGCCTTTCTCGGTCCTTCAGAGTTGAATATCGAACCCTAGTTGCGGACCCTATTACATAATGCTTATGAAACAGAGGCTTTGTAACCCTCTCGTTAGCCAATGCGAACGGGAGGGTTCAGCCACGCCAAAACCCTAAGACCCAATCTAATCAAGCGTTGGAGTAAAGGGAAGGCTTCCGCCCCATGTCTCCTTCTCCGATCTCATCGCCGAGGGCATTGCCACCAGCAGCAGGATGATCATTAGAGGGAAAGAGACACCGCCGCCAGGAGGGGACACCGGCGACAACCGTGCGACTAGGGATACACACCTCCACCGACTCTCTGCGTTAGGGCCTGCTCCAAGTAGGAATGGGTCCTCAACCTAAAGCCTAATGGCTTCCTCCTCTCCTAATGAAGGTAATACCCGAGAGATCTAATTTAAGTCTAAGATAGATATCCTACTTGAGTATTTAGAACTAGCGATCCGCTATTAAGTCCTAACCCTAAATAAATACTAACAATCCGAGTAACAACTAATAAGAAGTACTTATGAAGACTATGCAAAGTTAAGGGGTGGTCAGGCCCTTACCCGCCCCCCTTGTCTCTGCCCCTAGCCGTGCCTATGGTCTATGGACTATTGTTCCCTTCGACTAAATGGTACAACCTAATGTGTTTATTGATATCTTGTTAATTAGGAGCAGCTCTATTTGCCGATAACAAAAAAATGTCCAATCTTTTGCACATTTTTAAAAAAGAACCAGCAGAAGATAATTAGAGATAAAAAACGATAAAACTGGACCAAACACGGAAAAGCGTACTATGTCTATCAGTTGGCCGCTGATTGTGTGCCTGACTTGGTCCCAAATGCATGCACCCACTTAATGCAGTGGGGTTCTTTCATCCAAGCAGCATTAAAATTGGAGAAAATTGTTATTGACAGCTTTTACCTTTATTATGAGATTATTTACTTTTATTTTCTTCGGTATTTACTGAACTCTATAGTGTTGTGAACATCGATAGATGTAGAGGCTGTTGGAAAGTGAAAACGATGCATGGGAAATGGTGGATGTATTATTTTGACGAACACTAAACTAGAATCTATCCTCCGGACTATGGAGGTGTTTGATCATGGGACTAAAGTTTAGGAGGTGTCGCATGGGGTGTTTGGATACTAATAAAAAAATAAATTATAGAATCTGTCAGTAATCTGCGAGACGAATTTATTAAGCATAATTAATCGGTCATTAGCACATGTTACTGTAGCACCACATTGTCAAATCATGGACTAATTAGGCTTAAAAATTTCATCTCGCAGAACAGTTTCAATCTGTGCATTTAGTTTCGTAATTAGTCTATATTTAATACTCCATACATGTGTCTAAACATCCGATGGGACAGCGACTAAAGTTTAGGAGGAGCAAAACAAACACCCCAAAGGAGGGATAGATAGTCCTGATGGGGAATCATGAAAATATTCTAGACCCATAGACACATACTAGTTATGATCCCCTACTTTGCAACAGCACCCAGTGCACGGCTCACAAGCAATTAAAACACCCATGATACACTAGACATAGGGCACTCCATGCCAACTTCTTCAGTATAAATCTATATCCCATATGCTACCCCTCTAATCGACTGCGTGTGATACAATATTATTACTGGTCGAAGGTAAAAACGACTACACTAGTTGCTAGATCTTTGTTTTGTAATTAGTAACTAATTAAGATTTCTTTTATCTCTTTTCCTTTGTTTACATCAGTTTAGATATTCTAGTTTTCTTTATGTTCTTATTCTAGTATTACTAAGACCAATCGATATCAAGTGGCTGATTTAAGAATCGCCAATGCTTGCACATGGGTATCCGTCCTTTTCAGACACTGGCTTTGAGGGCCCATGCAGTAGGCAGGCCTAACAGGCGTGCTCACCTCTATGTCTCTTCCATCTCCAAAAAAATCACCAGTCGCACTCGCATTGGTATCGTGGCGTCACCGCGCATCCGCCCATCCCACTCCGCACCGCCACGCTCCTTCCCCCCACCGCACCTCGTCCCCCGCCACACCGTGCTCTTTCCCCCCCACTGCGCCGCACCCCATCGTCGGCCGCGCCACGCCCCATCCCCTCGTGAACGGACGACGCTAGGTGATTGCGGCTGAGTAGCAGTAGCAGGTCGCGCCGACAAGCATGAGCCTGGGCCATGAGCAGGAGCGGGAGAATCGCAGGAGGATCGCGGGCCGACGTCTTGCAGCACGAAGGTGTACGCTAGGCCAACTTCCCCCTGACCCGAGCTTGTTGGCTATCGCAGTTCCCTACTAGGTAGGCCGTGGCCACTGACGATGTCGTGTTTCAAGTGTTTTAGACGTTCTAGACTTACGATTCAAGTGTTTGATCTGGATGTTGCAAAAGTATATTTAAGATATTTCATATGTTGCATTGACAATATGCGCATGTTGCCAACGTATGTTTTCAAGTGTTTCAGGTGTTTCAGACGTATGTTTCAAATGCTTCATCTGGATGTTGCAAAAGTAGATCTGGATGTTGCATATACATGCATGTTGCAAGAGTATGTTTCAGGTGTTTCATACCCATGTTGTAAGTGTTTTATCTAGATGCTACATATATTTTGCAATGGCTACATGTGTTTTTCAAGTGTTTTAGACGTATGCTGCATGTGTTTCAGCTGTTTCGGACGTATGTTGCAAGTGTTTCATCTAGGTGTTGAAAAAGTAGATCTGATGTTGCACATGTTGCAATGGGACCTGCCTGCTGCAGCTGCCTATAGCAGCTACTAGGGGCGTTGTGCATGTGCGTGGGAAGTGGAGAGGGATGGAGGCAGGGGCACAGGCGGTCCCGGGCGCATGAAACGGAAGCTACTGGGGCGTCGGGCGCTGGAAGCAGAGGGGGATGGAGGCAGGGGCGTGCAGCCCCGCGTGCATGCGGACGTGGGAAGCAGAGGGGGCGCGGGAAGTAGAGGAAGCGCTGGCGTCCCGATGAGAGGTGCGGAGGTCCTCCGTGCGTGCGGACATGCGTGAAATGGAGCAGCAGACGCCGACATCAGGACGCATGCGTCCGTCCATACGTCCGGACGCTAGCCACACCCTTAATATATGGCACTATTCTTTCCATGAGCGTCCAGCTGGTCAGAATCAGTGGGATGCAGATGTGGAAGCCGTTCACCCTCTGACTCCTCTAATGTCACTTCGTTGCTACCACCATGTAAATTAAATTATGGCATAAGTAGAAGCTTTGAAAATTCACCGACAATGAAACATGCATGGTTTGACACAAAGATGCACCTAACATCAGAGCACGATACTTTGCAACTCGTAGCAATGCTCCTCGCGCACCCACTACAGAGACCGACCTGATCAGTTTTGACAGGCTTCACGGGAAGGATAATTATCACACTTTTGTAGCGAGGGACCTAGGTCTATGAGCAAACCAGCAACAGATATCTAGGTATCCTAATGCTGAACAATATAATCTCTGATAAAATCATAAAATAGTAACTAGAAAACTTTAATCCCTTCAAGACAGCCAATAGGTATCTAGAGACGCATACAACCATGCAGACAACCAGACGCCCATTCAGAGTCTTGGACTTGGACTTGGACATGCATGCATGCATGGACGCCTGACGGGCCTGAGATGGACATGACAAAGATTTCCACCTAGCAAACCATACAGAAAAGGACATAAACTAGTGCAGGACCGACGTCCAACTAACATGTACATGCATGGACGACGAACAGAGTAACGTCAGCAGGTCATATAATTGGTCTCACTGAGTCGACCAAGACGGTTATCAGCAACAAAAGACGCATTGGATAATGACGACGGCACATTATGGGTGTCTTTCCCATTCCGCCCCTCTTGCCACATGGACTATATATATGTCCATGCAACCATCTCCTACTACGTAGCAGCAGCTGCACCAACTCGATCGATCACCATATGGCGGAGCCGCAGCCGGTGAGCCCTGTGGAGAGGCTGATGAAGGACCTGTACGTGGTGGTCTCCATCGGGCTGGCCACGCCACTGAACCTCCCCATCTTCCGCGCGGGCATCGAGGCGCAGCTCGCTCGCCACCCCTACTTCCGGAGCATCCAGGTGACGGACAAGGACGGCACGCCGCGGTGGGTGCCGACGACGGTGAACGTGGACGACCACATCGTCGTCGTGCCGGCGCTGGACGCCGCTGCCGACCCGAACAAGTCCGTGGAGGACTACCTGGCGTCCCTGTCCACGCTACCCATGGACCACACGCGCCCGCCCTGGGACTTCCACTTCCTCGACGTCCGGACCTCCGAGGCGGCCTCCACCGTGGCGCTGCGCATGCACCACGCGCTCGCCGACGGCATGGCGCTCATCACGCTCCTCATCTCCTCCTCCCGCAGTGCTACCGACCCGGCCAAGGCCGCGCCCCTGCCCCCGCCGCCGGCGCGCACCGGCGCCGTCTACGCGCCGCCGCACCATGGACAACAACGACCGGGGTCGTCGTCGTCAGCGCTGCTGCCTCTGCCTCTCCTCGCGTGGACGATCTGGTCGTACCTCGTGCTCGCGTGGCACACCCTGGTGGACGTTGCCGCCTTCGTCGTCACCATCTTCTTCCGCGGAGACACGCAGACGCTCTTCAAGCGAGCAAACCATGGCGGCGGCGGCGACGACGACTCGCCCCGCCGCATGCGTTTCGTCCACCGAACCTTCAGCCTTGACGACGTCAAGTTCGTCAAGAATGCCATGAGCTACGTACGTATATACAAGAGCGCGCAATTTCAACGTCTATTGTTTCAACAATTCATAATTTCAAATGGGAAAACACTTATCGCGCCCAAACTAATAATCAATATAAACATAAACTTTTTTTAGGAAATATAAACATGAACTTAATATTGGACAATAATATTTCTTGTAGAATTAAGTCCATAACTTAGTTTGGCCCAAAAGTCTTGTCATTAAACCCGTTAGGAATACTATGCAACCCCCAACGGTCTAGAAAAAACGAACTAATTTTCCAACCGGACCGTATTCGGCCCAACCCAATAACAAGCATGTGCATACAGACGATTTTAGGTCCAATAACTTGAGACTGGACCGGGAATTTGTCGTTAACATGGAGCTACAAACACAACCGTGGGATGCTACCGTATTTGTTACTCCCTCTATCCCAAATAAATCAATTCCTAGAATCCATACAAATCAAAATACTAACTTTGACTATAACTTCATAAAAAAAGAGTAACAACATCTATATAACATAAAAGGAGCACAATATGAAAATATATTATATAGTATATCTAACGATACTAATTTGATGTCATAAATCTTGAAAGGATTTTTTTTAGAAAATTTGGTCAAAGTATAAAAAGTTTGACTTAAGCTAACTCTAGGAGTCTATTTATTCAGGGATAGAGAGAGTACTATCTCTTTAAATTAATTTAGGCCATTAATAAATGATCATCACAAATATAACGTTGTTAGCATAAGTTCTGTACGACGTAAATTAATTTTGTTATTAGTCAAGTTCCCTAGTAATAAATTAAGTTTGACCGTCAAAAAATTGTAGTTTTACCGTAAGTGAATTCGTCCTATTCTCCTAAATTTTTTTACAGTGTATAATATTGTCAAATGCATGTCTCTCATATATAATATATTCTGTGTCTCTCCATGTATACATATAGACTGTCAATGATGTGCTTATTGGAATAACTTCTGCTGCTCTATCACGATATTTTTTTCGGAGAACTGGTAAGTATATATAATGCCTGTCTGTCCCACATAACAGTAAATATAGTTTTTCTACACACATTGGCCCTGTTCTGCTGGTCATGTTTCGGCTTATTTCAGCTTGTTTCAGCTTATTCTCTCTCACAGAATACTATTGATTCAGCCGAAACCAGCCGGCTTTTATACCAGCCGAACCAGCCCATTACATTTCTTATCTTGGGTGTCAGGTGACACAAAGACAAGGGAAATAGTATTGCGATCAATACTCCCTGTCAACACAAGGCCAGCCGCGCGCTAGCCTACAAGTAAATGCCACGCCAGAGATCCCATTATTTTTTTTCCATTCACATATATATACTATTTCTTAAAAGAAGGGTATTTGATTCATCATAGATTTTTAAACTTATATACAATTAGTACTGATTTTATATATGTTCTTTTATTGGCAGAGGGATGTGAATATGATAGAAACTGGCAAGAGCAATGCTGTGAAATGGGGAAATCAGCTGGGCTACATCATCCTCCCATTTCATCTAGCCATGCACGATGATCCGCTTGAATACCTTCGCAAGGCAAAACAGGTTATAGATAGGAAAAAGAATTCACTAGAAGTGCTCGTCGTACATTTGTCTATTGACATTGTCTTCAAAGTATTTGGCCCAAAGGTACCATTTTATTTACTTATGTATATATGCTCTTATTCGAAAATATCAAAATTCCAAAAGATAAAAAACTTCAACCAGTCAAGTCTCCATTTTGTAAATTACCGCATGACCTAGCTAGCTATACTTTGTTATTATTACTAATCACACTGCAACTTTGTCACTTGAGGCAGCCAGGAGCTTATATCTTCAATAAACTGCTCAGAAATACAACCATGGCTCTCTCAAACTTGATTGGGCCACCTGAGCAGATAGAGTTATGTGGCCATCCAGTTGCCTACATTGCACCTAGCGTCTACGGGCTTCAACAAGTAAGAGCAACTCCAAGAGTCTATAAACTTCAAACTATATATATTTTTGTTTGGAGAGCCATCCAATAAAAAATTCTTTGTATCTCTTGTGTCTCCGATAGCTTATCATAATTTGTTTGTGTGAAAAAAAATCATGAGAGAACTATACCACATATTGAATTTAGTGGTGTAGCCTCTCCATTAGTGGAGAGCAAGAATGTTGGGTTTGGAGGGCGGAAAAGATGGAGAGACATTTAGTGTCTATTGGAGCCTGATTTTTTGGTTTGTTTTGCTCTTCCATCTTCTTCCTCATCCAAAACCTCAAGCTAGCTTTGAGTTACCTTTAAACGAAACGCAGCAACATTTATCAGTCATGCAGCTCTGTCAACAACAAGTATATATCATCCACCATATATACAGTGCATAAATATATATGGAACGACCACAATTAAATTGTCGCTGAAAATTGCAACTAAAGACTAAATTGAGCTTGTAGGAGCCTAAAATTATTCCGTTGCTCAAGGAATTGAATTAAGTGTGCTACAAAGTTTTTTTTTCCTCCAATTGTTACATTGTGTTTTCGGATTGTGACACCTTGGGGGATTGAAACAAAACAAAAATGCAAGAAAACATTAATAAAAAAATTCTAGCTAGTTATGTTTTCCTCACTAAAATTATTCACTTGCCTTTTACTCTCTGCAGGCTATTACAGTGCACTACCAAAGTTACAACAACACCATCAAAGTCGTTCTAGCCGTTGATGAGGCACAGTTTCCAGATTGTCGCCAACTCTTGGACGACTTCACCGAGTGCCTCAAGCTTACCAAGGACGCCGCAGCAAAGACGATGTCAGCAAAAACGATTAAGAACGAGTAAGGAGCTATATATATATATATATATATATATATATATATATATATATATATATATATATATATATATATATATATATATATATATATATATATATATATATATATATATATATATATATATATATATATATATATATATACATACTCTATAGCTAGCTACAAAATAAGTTATTTTGTAGCCACCTCTATTTACCATAATGTTATAATAAATCACATAGTAAGGAGTTACTATAATCTCATAAATTATATATATATACATATATATATATATATATATATATATATATATATATATATATATATATATATATATATATATATAATGTGCGTACGGTGTACTTACTGGCCTGGTACTAATATAATGTGCGTATGGTGTACCACGATAATATATGTGATGTCGAGTAATTAGTAATAATGTGTTATGTCTATTGTTATTGTTAAATAGTTTTTTGAATACATAAAAGATTTGTTCATTGTATTAAGCTAAGGCAGAAGAAGTTTGAGCCTATATCGACACATTCTATGTTTCCAAGCTTCCTAGAGGAGAATTATGCAACAAAGTTTAGTGGCTCCGGCTCAAACCCACTGGTTGGCTTCGTGCTTGACCGTGCCAAGGACATGCACGACTTCAAACGGTCGTTCCGCTCCTTCCAAACTTCCATACACTTACTGTATTCTGGAGGTGGCTCCCTTTTCTGGTGCAACGTAGTCACCATCATCGAGATTCAGCGCGATCGGAACTAGACCACGAGGTCCAGCGCCGCCCCCCACTGCTCTTCTCCGTTGCCGGCTTTCACGTCGCCGTCGATCCTCGAAGGCCGCGGGCCGCGGGCTCCTTCCTCCGCTCGCCCCCTTCTTTCCCAGACGACGCGCTCCAAAAATTGGGCGTGCAGGGGAATGAGAGGGAGAGACACAACCAGGGGGTGAAGTGTGAAATATACCCCCACTCATTGCGGGCAACGTACATGGGCAGCCACCGTGGACAGCGACGTAGGCTCCAAACCTGCTTCCCAACCAGGATGGACTCACGGTGGACTAAATAGAAAGATTAGGGACCTAAAACTGTTTGGAAGGTGATGGACCTAGATGATAGAGGCAAAAGGTAGTGGACCTGTGGTGCATTTTGCTCTTTTTATCTATATTTAATGCTCCATGCATGTCTCCAAACATTTCATGGGATGGGGTGTAAAGTTTTTGGGTGGGAACTAAACACCCCTTAATCTCTTGGCACCCACGGTTGATAGCAGGAACAAGTAAACAGTGGTCGCATGAAGCTTCTAGTGGAAGTAAATAACATTTGTGTCAGTGTCTTCCTATGAAAGACAGCCGCTGCACCCCTTGGTGGCCACGAAACGTCGTGCATACTAACGGCGTGAGTAATAATGGAACTGCAGCTACAGGCTCAGATTGCTTTAAGATTAGTATATATGACATGTGTCAATTAAAGAGGAAGGTCTTTCAGATAAGGGAGAGACCAGGTCTCTCATAATTTGCTTCCGGCACCATGTAGGATTGGTACTCCGTGTGATGGGGGCTTTGGATGGGGGACTGCATATACCTACCCCATACATAGATTTTTTTTTGGCAATGTACCCCATACATAGATTTGTGATGGTGTTGTGTGAGTATATTCTCGTCCATCCCGTTGTGTCGCTTTCCTTTCTTTCTCTTAAGAGATGCTTTCCTTTTTCTCTATAAATTGATACGTAGAATCAGTTTGGCCCGGCCCAAAGAGATCTGGGCATGGGGGCCCACATCACCAGCCACACTAAATGTTTCGATGTTCGCTGTGGCCCAAATCGGCAATGCTATTAGGGGGGTGTTGGTAGAGCTCAACGCAGCTCCAAATCTAAAAAAACTAATCCGCTCATAATTTTTTCAGCCAAAACGTCACAGCTCAATGAACTCTAGATCTGCCAAAAACTTGGATCTAGCTCTCAAATCCACCAAATCCATAGAGCATCTCAATGGATGCTCTGAAAACACTGTTGTTGTAACTCCTCACGAAGTTGGTGGAAATTACTCACCAATGCTGCCGATTACACACCCTGCGTACCGGTTCACTTTCTTTTTCTCTCCCCCATAAAATGCCGCATGACCCTTCTCCTTCCCCCAACGCCTCTTCTCCGCACTGACTTTGGCTACCGCCGCCCACACCGCAACGTCGATTGTCTCGCTGCCGCCAGCTCCTCTGCCCCCTTCCTCTTCCAATCTGTCTAGAAAAACCTTACCTAGGTTTGGTCTTCCCCATCTGGTTAGTGGTGGTGGAACTCTGGTTGTGGGCGGTACATGGCACCCATCCCTTTACCTTGCTGGACAGCGTGACCATAGCTAGCAGTGGCCTAGGCACGGCCACAATGGGTGTGACTGCCTGGTCTTGATGGCCGCCCATGGCGCTCCCACTGGTCTGCTTGGGCGGGGATGGCCCCAGCACCCACATCGGTGACCGACGAAGACTTGACGGTGACGTCATAGGCATTTGCTACCTCAGGTGCACAAGTTAGGAGACATGCTCCATCGGCCAACAAAAGGGCAAGGGATGATGAGGTATATTTCTCTTCCGTTCTAGTGTATGAAATCATGATTAGGGTGATGCAATGGATTGGAATGATAACCATACCATACACTTGTTTGCAAGTTGTTAATTGAACAAGTTAAAGGAAATCATCCAAACACTCATTTGAACAATAATGTGGGCTATACCAAGGTGAATGATAGGTGTATCATGTTGAAAAAAAACTCAACTTAAGAACAAGTGGGACGAGTTGAGGGTAATTTGACTGCATGGAAAAAATTGATAAGGAAACAAACTTGTACTGGTTGGGACTTGGGACAAGGGAACTATCAACATGAACCCGACTGGTGGAAAAAAACCAAACAAGTGAGCACTTTTCACGTGGTCTTATGTTCATTTGTATATACATGGATTATAGTGCAACCAAACTAGGTATAAGATTAACTCTAAACCTAGTTTTCATAGTCATGATCATAAAACTAGGGAGTAAAAACATAATTAAGATCCATAATTGGCCATGAAGGCAGATGCTACAAGAAATTAATTAAACTACCCAACAGTGGTGAAGCTATATACATCATCTTGGGTGTGGATGCACCCAAAAAAATAGAATAACATTGAGTAGATCAATTTTTCATCATAGTTGCCGCTCAAGTCCATGCATCTATAAGTTCTCTAATTTGCTCTAGCTTCGTCACTGCTATCAAACATAACACTAATAAACATTTAAAAGCATCACCTTTGCAACATGCCAACAGCGGCTGAGATTCAGCTTGGCCGTTTTGTAAATGGGGCCAAACCAACTATCTTAGTAATGTTTAGTCCGTCTCCGCTGGCAATGGCAATTTTCCACAAGCCCAATCTGGAAATATACAAGTTAAAAGTCGTTACTAATTAACATTTACAAGAGAGGAAAAGAATGTACAGTACACAAGCAAAACATAGAACCAACAATTTGCGGTTAATAAAAAAGGAAAATCAACTACATCCTAGACGCGTCTTGCCAATATACAAAGAATAATTGTCCTTAACAAGTCAATCATGACCAAAGAAACTAGATTAAATGTGATATTGCATAGTCAGATATTAAGTTTCAAATCAAAACTATCATTATCATATCAGAACAAGGGAATAAGGTGTGTCCACTCCACTGGCAATGGCAATTTGCTGTTATTACAATATGAAAGCTACATGCATAAAACTGTAAAGGGGTGTTTAGCTTTTTAAGGATGAACAGTACCAAGCGTTCACACACAGATGGTCCCTGAGAAATGAGCTAATTAATGCATGCCTTATCATGAGTACAATTCAAAAGGTTGACAAGGTTGGGATTTATTTATAGTAGTGAGAAAATTAAAGTCTTGGCCATGAAAAGGTTAGTTGAACCTTGCAAATAAATGAATAATTACATTTGACATTGCATTGTCATATATTCAGTTTTCTCAAGCATGTGTGTTCATTCAACTAAAATCTACAAATTAGTATCAGAAGTTCATAACATAGATATAGGAGAAAGTAAATTTTGCCCTTAAGGGGACATGCTCTCCTGACGATGTGCACCACTTGCACATGGAGAAGTTCAGAACATAGAGGTCATATATTAAGAGGCAGGATGCCTCTCCTACGAACCATGCATACCTGGAGAGTAGAACGCCATGAAGGGTACGACGGGATGGAGGATCCAAGCCTCGCATACCTTCCTTGCTCTCCCTGACTTGAGATCGATAACGAAGGTGCCAGCATCTGTGCCCACGAAGATGGCATTGACACCCTCAGCAAAACCAATCACATTTGCTTCCTTGATGATACTATTGCAAATGTCAGCAGGCGATATCGTCGTCGTCTGTAGATCTATGACCTCGACTTCTCCCATCCTGCAACTCCCTCCGCCTCCATCGTCCTCGACCACAGGTGAAGTCTGGAACCCCTGACGCTGGCGAGCCCCAGCAACCCCTCCTCAGTTGTCAACTTGTCATGAGCTCAACGTCGGTATCCATCCCGGACAAGTCCGGCGAGTCAATCAGAGACAAACATTGCTTGCGCAGGTCATATTTGAGGATCTGCTCACCCAGCAAGAACAGGCAGAAGTAGACTTGGTCTCCCATAACGACGGCGCGGCTCTGCTCGAAGTGTCGATAGTCATGGAGGTCCAAGTAAACAGGCGCGGCCCATGCGCGGAGCTGCGACGAGTAGACGTACGCGTAAGCGCGCCACCAGGTACTATGGACGCCCACGCCCGCGCAGAGCACGAGGAAGGGGCCGCCGCGGCAGTCGGAGTGGTCGCAGCCGGCGGCGGCACAGAGCACCACGGCGGACCTGGACCTCCTGGGGACGTTGTTGGGCCAGCGCAGCTCGTGCCGGTCGCCGGTGATGGCGTCCCAGACGAGGCAGCCGAGGGCGCCGGCGTCGTCGTCCTCCGGTTGTACATGTCGCCGTTGGAGGAGGACGCGGCCGTAGCGGGCTGGCGGCAGTCGAGGACCAGCCAAGGGGCTGCGGCCACCGAGGACGAGGAGAAGGGGGAGGCTGCTGCCGTGGTTGACACGAAGCAAGGGCTGCGCCTGGTGTCGGAGTACCGGGAGGAGTTGAAGAAGCCGAGCAGCGGAGGCCGGGGTTCGGTGGAAGCCGACGTAGAGACGGTGGAAGCCGGGGTCGGAGAGCACGCGGCGCCACCGCCTGCAGACGAGCGAGGCGCGGACGAGGTACGCCGGCTCTTCCGGCGGGAGGCGGAGGAGCAACTCTGTGATGGCGTCGTCGTCGACCAGCTCCGACGGTGGTGTGCGTCGCTACGCCATGCGCGTGGATCCGTGGATCCGTGACGAGGGCATTGGGTGGGGACTGCAATACTGCATACGTACCATACATAGATTTGGGGAACCAAGTCGTGGGAGAAGCGAACTTTGTGCGAGTATATTCCCGTCGGTCTGCAATCAGTTTGGCCCAGCCCGGCCCATAGAGACCTGGGCGTGGGGGCCCACATCGCAGGCCACGCTTTCTATGTTCGGTGCAAAGAGAGCACGCATGCTGTAAGCACTGTCCACGAAAGAATGCAATTTCGGATTTCAAGGAGTCAAGCAACTTAAATTTTAACTAAATTTATATAAAATAGTATAAACAGTCATGATACAAAATAGTTGTCATTAGATTAGTTATAGAATATATTTTCGTAACAAATTTATTTAGAGACATAAATAATAACACTGTTTACTACACATTTGGTTAAACTTGAGCTCAATTGACCGGCACGGATACCACAATTGCATTTTTTTATGGACGGAGGGAGTATTCCACTTACTATAATGCTCCGTGCAGGGCGTTAGTCTGTCTGGACGTCCATTGTTGGGCCTGCGGAGCGACCCAACAAGTCTACTCCTCTCACGGTTTCTCCATCTAAAAAAATTGGATGCATTCCCTTCCTCCTTGAATCGTTCTTATCCATTCGTTCTGAGCTCGATGACTTCAATGTGGAACTATGGGGAAGAGTTTGCGACGGTCGTGTGCCGGCGAGCTTTGCGCACGCTACTAGCCATCGGCGCACTGTCGAGTTGCATGCATGCTCCACTGAGCCGGTGAACCTCCACGACGGATGTTCTAGCAAGCATGCGAGGGGAGGAGCTTCTTCTGACGTCGCCTCGCCGGCGAATTGCCTGCGCCGCTGCCGCAACGGCGAGCTCCACGCGCCGCGAGCTCCACACACCAATGCCAACCTCCGCACCAGCGTCAAGCTCCGCAACAACGAGTATCAACACGCCCAAGCAGCAAGGTGACATTGCATCGCAACCATATGTTGCAAGTGTATGTTCCAGGTGTTTCAACTGTTTTAGACGAATGTTGCGTTGTTTATCTGGATGTTGCAAAAATACATCTAGATGTTGCATATGTTGCAATTATATAAAATTGTTTCATCTGTTTTAGACGTATGTTGTAAGTGTTTTATCTGGATATTGAATATGTTTCATACATATGTTGTAAGTGTATGTTTCAGTTGTTTCAGACGTATGTTGCATAAGTGTTTCATGTTGCAAGTGTTTCATGTTTCAGAGGTATGTTAGGAGAGTCACGCGGCGCACATGAAACGGAGCAGGCTCGGGTGGTCCCGCGTGTGTAGGCGGCATGGGCGGGGCGAGTCGTCTGGGCGGTGAGGTGGTCTCCACATGCGCACGGGAAACGGAGCATGCGAATCCGAGCAGGCCGGGCACGTGACACAGAGATGGCGCAGGCGTTGGTCGGGACGTCCAGATGCTAGCTCTACCGTTCCGCTTATTTCTCACTGTTAGCCAAATCTATAACTCTTATAAAGCAAAACACCACTACCTATTTCTCTTGACATGCAAGGCGTCCACCTCAGTAGTCCACTATCATTTGTCACTAGCAATTTCTCTTGACATGTAAGGTGTCCACCTCAACAGTCCACTATCATTTGCAATTAAAGTTCACTAGCATAAGAATTATGATATCCACGTCAGCGAGACACATCATCCGCTATGGATACAATCACCACGATTATGCTAATAAATCTATACATATATTATATCATGTTCCTGCATTACCAACACCATATATATACATCTCCTAATTCTTATTAGTTAACATTCTAACCTATTTATATTCCTCCTTTGTACCCGCGGCAACGCGCGGGAAATCCTCCTAGTCTAAAGGAAAGTCTAAAGGAATTGCGAACACGCTGCTGTGATTTCACAAGTGTGAATCCTTCAAACTATATATCGTGTAACTTGTCTGGCTCGTTTAAGTTTTGTTGCTTACCTATAACATGGTTTTAAACTCTTTATATGGTTGTTATGTTTTTTTTCAGCTTTGGCTACAGCCAGACTGCCGGCACCTGTGTTGAGGACGAACTGATGAGTGATATTCTCCGAGAGACTAAGACATCATTGAAGGATTTATTCTGGCAAAAGGAATGAGCAAATTAATACTTCGTTGCGCAGTTATGATCTTTCCAGCACTCTGTTTTGTATTCAGCAATTGTCAAAAAAATAAAAAGTACGTTACAGTTTGGTTGCGAAAATGAAAAGGTATGTTTCAGCTTACTGTTTGGGTTCATGCGTTAGTTTTCATCAGTCCATGCAGGATGCGGCGACTGGAACTGTAAGTGAATATACACTGTTTCTCTTTACAATGAATCATAGCGATTCAGTTTGTACGAGACATCATGCACTGCTGTCTCAGACTCTCAGTTCTTGATGGCTAATTTGGTTTCTTCCATATTTCAGCAAAGTTCAGTTGTAGTTGACAGAGCTACTCAATTGGACCTATAATCTTTGGTTCTGAAAAAGTTGACAGAGCTACTCAGTTGTAGTTGACATATAGTCTATGTACTTCGGCGCATGAGTTTTTAACAGACCGTTGAAACCGAAGAACACTGGATCTTTAAAAAAAAACAGGAATATTGGACCTTTACGGTTCAGTTTCAGGACACAACTACACAGGTGGCAATATCTGTGGTAAAAAAAAACGACAGGAGTATTGCAAAAGTCTGTTGCTGCACCTTCTGGGAGGTACAATATATAATATCGAAACACACAAGGGAAACATCAATGACGATATATAGTTATGTGTGTTAGCTACACATTTCTATGAAGAACAAATAACCGGAATTTGGGAAGAATAACAAAGCATGGGAGGACGGACGAACAGAGGAATCCATTCTGGTTTGGATTTTGGAGAAGTTGGTATCTCCTCCAACTCATTCTGGAAATATGTAAGTCGCAATGGGCCGTGCACACACTGAACTCATTGTGGGCCTGCACATTCAACTTCCTGGGCCGTTCCATTCCATACCTCGAGGCCTATTGTTATCAACAAAAATGGAAGAAGTCTATTTTTCCTCCCCCAACTCTCACAAAAGTTCACTTTTCCTCCCTCAACTTCAAAATCGGACAAACCACCTCCCTCAACTTTTCAAACCGTGCATTTTACCTCCCTCGAGCGGTTTTGAAGGCGGTTTTGCTACAGTGTCCAGTGGTTTTGCTACAGTGCCCATGTTTTTGTCTTTTCTTTTTTTATTTATTTCGGCTGAATCTTTAAAAAATCATAGTAAATCACAGAAAAATCATCAAAATAGAAAATCCAATTTTGTTGCACTCCACATGAGTAGATCTACACAGTGAATATATAATATGGTATGCTTTAGTACAAAGTTTTAGCTATGAAAGTTTTGTCTTTTTCTTTTTTATTTATTTGACTGAATCTTTGAAAAATCATAGTAAATCACAGAAAAATCATAAAATAGAAAATCTAATTTTGTTGGACTCCACATGAGTAGATCTAGATAGTAAACATATAATATGGTATACTTTAGTCCAACAAAATAACTATAGAAGCTGCAGCTATGAATTATTGCAATTAATTATAGAAAAACATAGATCTAAAGCTACAACAAAAATTTTATACTAAAATATACCATATTATATGTTCACTATATAGATATGCTCATGTGGAGTCTAACAAAATTAGATTTTCTATTTTATGATTTTTTTGTAATTTACTATGATTTTTCAAAGATTCAGCCGAAATAAATAAAAAAGAAAAAGGCAAAACCTTCGTAGCAAAAACTTTGTACTAAAGCATACCATATTATATATTCACTGTGTAGATCTAATAATGTGGAGTGCAACAAAATTGGATTTTCCATTTTATGATTTTTCTGTGATTTACTATGATTTTTCAAAGATTCAGCCGAAATAAATAAAAAAGAAAAGACAAAAATATGGGCACTGTAGCAAAAACCACCGGCCACTGTAGCATACCGCCGTTTACTGTAGCAAAACCGCCTTCAAAACCGCTCGGGGGAGGTAAAATGCACGGTTTGAAAAGTTGAGGGAGGTGGTTTGTCCGGTTTTGAAGTTGAGGGAGGAAAAGTAGACTTTTGTGATAGTTGGGGGAGGAAAAATAGACTTTTTCCAAAATGAATACACCTTAGGACTAGGGTGCATTGATAAGTTCCCTCTTTTCTTCACCTGTGGGCTTGTGTCCAATCTGAAGACCACAGCCCAACCACAATGCTATAAACCTTTCTTCAGACTAAGTTAAGCTTTTCCATCTATCTCTCATTTAAAGTTTGATATATTATTTACAGATTTGTTGGCTAGCGTCTAATCGTCATCACCCGTTGGGGCTTAATGATCTTTTATTTATAGGGCCAACTTGATGACAACATGACATGGCACATGGCATGGTCTCGGGGGCAACATCAACAACGGTATATAGTTCTAGAGAGATTCTTAACATTCTGTGCTGTTAGACTGGTTCTTATTTTCTTCTGTGATGATTTAAAATGATTTATTCTCAAAATGATTTAATGGTTTACTTATGGAGATTATAACATTACCATTTTTTTTTTTGGAAAAAGGGGGTACTAATACACAGATAATTCTTCAATTCTGTAGTCTTGCTTATTGATATATTATATATTAGTGCAAGTCCATTATCTTGACAACATAATTATTCTTACAATAACGATAAATTAAAAACACAATTAGATCCACATTTGTGGAAGATATCACACCCCTTAGTTACCGCATTTTTTTTAGACTCCCTTAGTTACCACATGTTTGGGATCATATATATCTGGCTGGCTCAGCTGCTAGAAGAAGTTCTTGACAACGCGAGTACCTGGAAGTGCTGCTGTTGTTGGGCCCTTGTAGGCCTTAGTGGGCCTCAATGGGTCCGTAACAAATAGCCCATACTTTACCTTGTTGGATGCTGCTAGGTTGCCACGTCCAATTTTTGATAGGCCCTCATATGCCCTGCAGGCTGTACCAGTGAGACGCTTCATGTCCATCCCATAGTCAAATATGTCCCTGAACGGCCTGCTAGGCACGCCTAGCACGTTGGACCGGTGGGTAGCTGCGTCTGCCTCCCATCCCCGTGCATCTGCTGCATGCAGCTGCAACCCGTACTCGAGCTCCGGCGGCGGCGGCGGCCGCTGGTTTATGAAGTGCACGATGCTCTCCATGAGCTTCTTGCTCGTCGCGCGCAGCGGGCTGTAGAGGTGGAAGCCATGGTCCTCGCCCTCCGACTCCACCAGCGTCGCTGTCGCGCTGCCGCCGCTGGTGCGGGTGTAGTAGTCGCGGATACGCGCGAACAGCCGGACCCCGCGGTCCCGCAGGGTGTCCTTCCCGACGACGGCCACCAGGACGCGACGGCACGTTAGCGACGCGATCTCCTCGTCGGGAGGGTTCAGCCGCGGGTCCTCGTTGCCGGCCTGCCCCGCCGTCACGAACGGCCAGAGCCTGTCCACCCTGTACACACTACAGGAAAACGCCTCTTTGCCGACTGCTTGCCCCGGTCGGCAAAGGCATAAACCCAGTCGGCAAAGGCTTTGCCGACCGCAAAGCCACGTGGCAGTCGGCAAAGAGCAGTCGGCAAAGCCTGGGTCGGCAAAGGCGGATTTGCCGACTGCCACGTGGCACACAGTCGGCAAAGCCTTTGCCAACTGCCACGCCAGCAGTCGGCATAGCCACGTGGCGCCGTCAGCCCTGACGGCAGGCTTTGCCGACTGCTGGTTTCTCGGCAGTCGGCAAAGAATTTTTTTTCAAAAATTGTTTGCCGACTGGCCGCCAGCTCGGCAGTCGGCAAAGAAAAAAATATTTTTTTTTGAAATGTTCTTTGCCGACTGCTTTCGGAGTTGCAGTCGGCAAAGGTTTGACCTCTTTGCCGACTGCCTCCCATTGCAGTCGGCAAAGACTCTGTCCAGGGGTTTTTTGCCCAGCTTTACAGTCGGCAAAGTTGGATTTTTTTTTTACTTTTGTTTTCTGTTTTCTCGCATCAAAACCCTGCAAAATCACAAATTATAATCCAACGTAGCAATATACATCATACATCACGCTCACGATACATCTAAGTCACAAGTCCAAAATGACACCAAGAACATAGCCATTTCTTCTTGAACATTCATTAAACTAAAAAAAAAGAGTTGTAGCTACACCTAACATACATTTTACTGAAGCTTTTCACTTCACTAAGATACCCTCCAGGCCATACTATTAACCTCTAAGGCAGCACCCTGCAACCACAAAACTACAAACATTACTCAAAGATATAAAGATTAGAGTCAGCTCTAGGTTCATTCATATGTATTGGACAACATCAAGCTCCTGTTCAGCATATATCAACATACATTACATTGCATTTTTTCTAGTTGAAGGAAATTTAGATATGAGCATAGGAAAAATTTAGATCTGAATCATACCATAACATCTAAAAGTCATCCTAAGATCTGAGCATAGGAATGGTACAGGTCACTCGTACTTAATGTCAAAAAATCAACCAATCAGTTGTAAGAATGGTGCATATCTGATCTGATCACAAATCACAACTACATAATTTGGTAGTCATGAGGTAGCCATCAGGCTGCAACAGCTTAATAAGAAATTTAATCTCATGGTTCACTCAGTACATTCCAAAGGTGCACAAGTCATAAACAAGAAAACAACTGCAGTAGAATTCATGCAAGTATTCGGACATGGAAGCTCACAGTGAACATGTAAGGGATAAGAGTTTGGTGCAGGTTTACATAAATTTCAAAAAAGTTCATATTATACATGCACACAAGTAGACAGCCAACTACGCAATAGTGGTTGCTAAAATAGTAGAGTGTGATGAGCAGCTTACTGCTTAATTAATCACCAATTAGTCACACTCACTAGTGGTTGCTAAAATAGTAGAATTTGGTACCGCTTACTGTTTTATTACCAGCTAGCAGCCAACATAGCTATCTGCAGTCCTGCAAGCATCAAACATGTTATCACCAATTAGTCACACTCACAGGGAATATGGCACCAGCAAAATAGGAATTAATTAAGGAACATGTAAAGATTAACAAGTAGATAAGCGCACTGCCACAAATAAAACATTATACTATGCTTGGAGCAATTCAAGTTGTAAATAAATGAGCTTCACTCTCATGCATATCTCAAACAGTAGCATGATATGACAGAATGTACAGCCAATCACCGTACCTTTTGATGAAGCTGGTGATGGGGGATTGTATGGAGGGGGTGGAGAAAATGGAGGAGCCCCAGGACAAGGCTTTGTAGTACCAGGGCCACAAAGATTTGGGTTGTTAGCAAAACTGTGACAAAAAGGTTAGAATTGTCAACATCAGAAGACACAGGTTTTTGTTTTCAACTGGCAGGAGAACTGCATCAGAAGATGCAATTAAGCATCCAAATTCATCCAGAAATTACCTTATAGGTGTAAACAGAGAAAATGAACCACTTGATGGCACCCCTCCTGAGAGATTGTTGTTTGAGAGATCCCTGCAAGATTTTCAAAACACTTTTTGCTGTCATCTAACATCCTGAACAGCTAAAAGGGCAACAGGTAACTTACAGAACTTGGAGAGTGTTGATATTGGTCAACGTTTCCGGAATTTGGCCAGAAAAACTGTTGTTATTAAGACGGCTGTCCTTGCAAGTAGATATCCAAAGAAATAAAAACGTTACAATCTTTCCAATAGTCAATAGATAAGCTTAGAGATAATGTAATAAGTAACAAGGCAAGAACTAGACAATGGATTTTGCCTTTCATTTTAAAAATCAAAAGAAAAAGACACAAATGGACAAGTGGATGATTGATGTTATGAAAACCTTAGTATCTACTATCACAAAGTGAAGAGTGCATTTGGAGGATAACTTTGTGCAAACCTATTGTTGGGCACATCATGCATATATTACTGTTCTGTAAGAACTTTCTATTTCTCCACATCATTGTCAGATAAATCATGACCGAATAACAATCAGATAATTTATACTAACAGGATCAACATATATTGATGGACAATGCCACATGAACATATCACTTCTGTAACCAGGGCATCATGAAACTATTAGCTCAATTATCAAAATCATGGATGTGGAAACTTACAGATATTGCATATTTTTCAATTGCCCAAGCTGTGGCACCAATGGACCTGATAGTTGTGCATTTCCAAGATCACTAGCAAAAGGGAGACAGTACATATTCAAATGGTCAGTCTTTCACCTCAAAGGGAGAATAAACAAAAAGATCTTTGATCAACTTACAGTCTGATGACACTGTTATCAGGGTTACAAGTAACATGGAACCATGTACATGGATTAACCAGAGTTGGATCCCAACTCTGCAGCACATTGTTGTTATCTTTCAGGCTTTGTCGTAGGCTGTATAGAGCATCACCTGCCATTGAGGTATCATCACAAGCAATAATGTACCCGTTAGAAATTTAAGAGGATGCATAAGCTTTGCCCTTCATTAATATGCCGTTAATATAGTAATGTTCTTATATGTGGTTAAACGCTTGTCTTTATTTTGACTTATGCACATCTTTTATTTCGGCAGACAATACCTTTTTCAATAGGAAGAATGGTAAAAAAAACACTCTAAACAATGCACTCTTAATGATTAAGCCATGCTTTCCGATTCTTCGCAATTAGTTTGCACGTCCGTAGGATGCTCAGTTTTAAGAAAGTAATGTACGCATTCATTTTTTTGGTTATGTAGCTTCAGTTCATTCTAAATGACACCGCTTTATTTAGATAGAAAGTACAGGTTGTTCGTTAACAACGTACCGTTAATATATTAGTCCATATATGATGCCTGAACAAATTATGAGACAATTATAACTAAGTATAGTGATCTCCCCATCTCCCAACCCAACAGAAAAGGTTCAGTAATCAGAATTTCTTTCCGCCAGCTTCCATGAGTACTAATTCTATCTTTAGCCAAATAAACAAAAACAATCATCTTAGTTCAGATTCGATGGTGAAATGGAATGAAAATTTACTGTGTAGTAGTGAATCAAAGACCAAAGTTTTGCATCAGAAAAAATAAATAAATAAATAAATAAGCCCTGCATATGCACCTTCATAGAAAAAACTTAAAGGCAACAATTTCGACAGGGCCTAAAATAGTTCCTTTGGAACCTTGAGGCCCAAAATAGTTCTAGACGGTGACACGAGTAGAAACCAGAATCTACACTTCTGTGCATAGACCGCATGTCTGTCACCAGGCATTAAACAACGTATGAAATTGATACTGTCATACTGACACTGAACTTTACTAATGCAGAACTACATATGCAAGCAGAAATGTTGCAATACGACTACAGAAAATCCCGATAGAAACCATGTATTTAACAAAAAATTGGGGAGTTTTGCCCTCATAAAGAAACATAGTGCGGAAGTTGGTAAAGAGTAAAGAACACACATTCAGGAGAACCACGGAAACAAGGAGAATTTTGCTATAAACAGTTTAGGCCCGAAGGTAGAATGCTGCATATATAATTGAATCAAAAATTCCTGCTGTTAACTTATGGTAAATAATGCCTGCACCTAGTTTTTTTTTCTGAACATACTATCAGTTATCTGAACATTGTAGAAACAAAGAGAACACATGTATGCTGCTGCCTCTGCCACTCCTAATGAAGAAACTAAGAGAACACAGGACACCCCTCAGGCCTCTAGATCTGCAAGGATCAATTCAATACCTAGTTTATTTAGCTCATCACAAGTTGCAAGTGACTCTACTGCATACAGAAACGGAGAAAAAAAGACAGAGAGGACTTTCACCGTGTTGAGGGCTCAGCGGAGACGGATCTGCAACGACGACGACGCCTCCTCGCTGAGCCGCGACCTCCACGCACCACCATCGGCCGCCAGGACCATGACCTCCGCGCGCCACCCTCACCCGTCGGGGTGGCGACATCCGTGCGACGCCCTCGGCCGCCAGGGCTGCGACATCCGTGCGCTGCCTTCGGCCGCCGGGGCTGCGACATCCATGCGTCACCTTCGGCCGCCGGGGCCGCGACCTCTGCGCGTCGACCTTGGCCGCTGGTGCTGTGGCCTCCACGCGCCGCCTTTTGGCCTAGCCCGGCGACTCCCCAGCCATCTCCGCCTCGCGCCAGCACGGAGAGGTCCCCAACTAGGACACACGAGAGGTGCGACACGGAGACTCCACGGGCGGAGGAGTAGCGCGACGGCTAGGGAGACGCAGGGAGTGGCGGCGGCGGTGAAGGAGGAGGAGAGAAGGTGGCCGCGCGAGAAATGAAATTTTAGGGTTTGGTGAGCTGACTGTGGGCAGTTTTATCCGGTGTGCTGTAATCATGGCCGTCGATTAGTATTGGACGGCTCAGATCTAGCAGTGCCTTAGTAGGCTGGCCGGTTCATGGGACCTGCTGCGGATGCACGGCCCAGGCCCAGGTCGCTGGGCCTTAAACATTTAACGTTTTTTATTTCCTGTTTATCGAGGTTTTATTTAAGCACTATTTGATTATTAGACACTCTTGTAAAGTAAACACTCTAATCCTATTATATTCGTGTACCCAAAATACTTTTAAATAAAATAGACTACATATATGTCACAAATTTTAGAACCGATTTACTATTTTCTATAGCTTAAATGAATTTCCACGCGCTTTTAGAAAATCACTACAACTTGAACTACACGTCCTATCTAACCATGTCCAAAAATTAGAAAAGACATATATGTAAGAAGACATGTTCTATTTGAGCTCACGTCCTGAAAATCGATGGAAAATTAAGTGTTCTGCTAAACATTACTCAAACTACTATTTTGATGACTCCGATGAAAAAAATCAATAATATCGTAAAGTAGTCTAAAAATTATAGGAATTGGTAGGGTGTCATGATGTGGGTGTATAAGCTTCCCATAAAAAAATCAAATCATTTTGACAAAGTGAGATTATACGTTGTTCACAGATGGATACATCTCTCATATAGGAGCGAGAGAGAGCCGAGGGAGAGCGCATGCTGGGGAGAAGACCGAGGGAGAGAGCGAGAGCAATGTCGGGCTTCTGGGAGATTTGGGGAGAGAGGGCGAGCAACGGAAGTCTAGGCGCGGCTTCCTGGTGGATGTGTGTGTTTCTATTTTTTCTTGGTATATGCGTTGTGTTTTCCTTTTTTTAACCTCGTGGATGCGTGCTTGGGTTGATTTTCTTTTTCTTTTTCTTCTTTTTTGTTTTCTTTTATTATTTTACTTATTTGTTATTTGTATAAAACAGCCAAGAGTACATGCGTATATCTTTTCATTTTTTTACTCGTTACAAAAACACCACATTCGGAATATTTTGAAACCTTTAGGAATGAATAATTTCCCTGCGTAAATTAATTATATAAAAAAGAAATTTTTCTAGGAACCTAGTTTAAGTTAACAGGAATAAATTTTAAACTCATGTTTACGACCTCCTGCAACGGATGCACTGTACCAGAGACAATTGAGATATGTGTTTAAGTTATCACATATGAAGATGTCCAGGTTTTAGCCACCCGACGTCGCCACTTGCTCGAAACTTTCTCAAATTTTTACCACGGCCTCCGCATGCGATGGCAAGACACGTCGTCAAGTTTCGTCATTTTTGGACTCCGTTTCGATTTTATAAAATTTAAAAACACTTTTCACGCGCGTGCCTCGGCGTGTTCCGACACCAACACGGTCGAAATTTCACGCGAGGCCCCGCACACGGCCTCAACATGCTCCAAACATCATGAATATCATTTTCTAAATCGCCGGATTCCATTATTTCATGTACCTGCAGTTCAAATCTGGAGCTGCCGGAAAAAACCAAAGAAACAGCAAAAATCAATGGAATATAGCAAAATAAATCAAAATGACCCCAAACTTGGAATATATCATGTACTTACTGTAGCAAGGCAACACAAAAAAACTGGGATCGAAAATCGAAAAAAAAAATTAATTCTTTGCCGACTGCCATCAGTGGCAGTTGGCAAAGAGCCTTTGCCGACTGCCAGGGAGGATGGCAGTCGGCAAAGCCTGCACCTTTGCCGACTGCTGACGGAGTGGCAGTCGGCAAAGGTGACGGTGCGGATGGCGTCAACCATGGCCTGCCTTTGCCGACTGCAATTCTTTGCCAACTGCCTGGCAGTCGACAAAGCCAGGCAGTCGGCAAATCCTGCTTTGCCGACTGCAGGAAATTCCAGTTGGCAAAGGGACCTCTTTGCCGAGTGTCGAAAAAAAACAGTTGGCAAAGAAAATTGCAGTCGGCAAAGAGCTAGTTTCCTGTAGTGACACCGGCAGCACCGCCGTGCCGTCGTCAGGGCCTGACTCGGAGGGCAGCCGCTCGGCGCCCCAGAAGTAGGGCTGGACGATGACCACCCCCTCGACGTCGACGCCGTCGTCCCGGCGGCTGGCGCGCACCGCCGTGTGGTACGTGATGTTCCCGCCGGCGCTGTCGCCGGCCAGGAACGTGCGCCGGGGGTCCGCGTGTTCCGCCAGCCACGGGTCGGCGAGGGACGCAGCCCACCGGAGCGCGGCCCACGCGTCGTCGTAGGCCGTGGGTATAGGGTGCTCCGGAGCCAGGCGGTACTCCATCGACACCACGATCGCCCCGGCGCTCGCGGCCAGGGAGGTCGCGTAGCGGTGGTACGTCCGGCAGAAGGCGCTCTCCGTGCAAAAAGACCCGCCGTGGATGTACACGACGAGGGGAAGCTTCCTCTCCCTGCCGGCGGCTCGGCAGGGGAGGAACAGGCGTGCCGACACGCCGGTGCCGGCGTCGATGACCACGTCCCTCGTTGCCACCCCGCGGTTGGATGTCGGGTTCCCAGACGCTGCCACGAAAGGGCTGCACAGCAACCGCTCGACATGGCCGTCCTTGTATCGTAGTAGGAATGGGTAGAGGTCAACGTCGACGTCGCCGACAACATTCACAAACTTGTTGTTTGCATGCATGGCGACGTAACTCCTCCTACTTCTATATTCTATAGTTCAGTTGCAGACTTGCAGTTGCAGGCTTTTGGTTGTGTCGTGGACTCGTGGGGTTGTTCTTGCCAGCTACTTGTTCTTGTGAGGGGTTTTTATAGCTGGAGCCCTATTTCATTTCAGTCCGGCAGTTACCAGTATATCACAAGTTGGGTCCATTTTGAAATGGTCATACACTTTTAGGGAAGAAATTTTTGGTCATGCATGCCTCTAAGCCCCTTCGAGTGTTGGCTTGTTAATTATCATGTAACAGTAACATATACTCATATACTCCTATATATTGTAATGGTCACCCACTTAATGTATTAACAATAACAGTAACTTGTTGACGAATTTGACACAAACATGCCCTTATTTTCTCGGGTTCAAACGCTTTTCAATATTACAACGGAATGAACAGATACATTGTGCACCGGATTTTGTGTTTCTGCTACAATATCTAGTAAAGCTACACTGAATGTATTTTTCAAACTTTGAAATGAAAATTTTTGAAAGACTATCCTTTTGCTAGACGTTTGGTGACCGGCATTGCCTGTAAAAAGTACCGTTTGCTGACAAAAAAATAATTCCAGATTGATCGTCTTGACATGCACCGGCACAGGTTTTCAAAAGCCTAATTTCGTGAGCCAAACCCATGGATTTAGCTATTGGGATTTGGGAAGCCGATTTTGTGACAAATAAATATAGTGCATCCTGTAAAAACCAAATTACACATGATTGTCCTACTGCTACTAGGGCACATGCAAACACATACATATGCACAATAATTGGGGAAATATAGGGTGGAAACCACATACTAGGTGAAAATATAGAAACCAGTTTAAAAAAATGCACTTTTGTAACTTGAAATTTTTTTAAACTTGACATATATGCAGGGCATCTATATATCTACTCACATGTAAAAGTTGGAATGTAAATTCAGTTTTTGAAAAAAAAAAAAAGCATACAAAAATCACAAATTTAGCTTGTATGTGCACCGGTCTTTAGTATACACATGCACATGAACTTTTTTCATATAACTTTTTCAAAAATAACTTTGCATGTCAAACTTTTAGTGTAAGTTCATGTATGGATGAACTACATATGTGTCAAGTTCCAAAAAAAATTCAAGTTACAAAAGTGTATTTTTTTTATAAAAAAACTAGTTTCTGTATTTCCACCTAGTAGGTGGTTTATAGTACAAATAGCACAAACTCAGTTGGTTAGTTTTTTTTGTCTCTCCAACCTATCTATGTTCATAGAGAACGATGAATGCTTCCATGTATGTAAGGGTGTTTTGAAAAATAAAGTGTGCATGCTGTGACTCGGTTACATGATAGTTTTTTTTATCTCCTGAATTTCCCTTTTGTTACTCTTGTCTTCTTTGTGTTTAATACATGATCCTAGTTGGGGCCTTGCCCTCCAGTTTTCTTTTAAAAAATAGCTTGTACGGGGACACCTGAACCAACTTCTTGCCCAAGCCATAATTGATATACGTAGATAGAATTAATTAGGTAGGTAGCCCGTGCCGACATCCGAATATAGCATATATATGTGTGGATCCAGAATTGGCTAACGAGTATTTCACGTCAGAATTTGTTTGCTAGCTCGATCACGTCACTTTTTCGGTTGATGTGAGAGAATATCAGAGGAACGCTAACCAGTAGAACGCCGATCATATGGTCCGCAGCGCTTCTCTCCCGGATGATTAAGAAGACGCTTGTAGCTGTTTTCTACCAAATAAGGTAAAATAAAATGGCTTATTTGATGAAGCCTCTAAAAACATACTCTCATAAAGTTTTAAGGTCAGATAGAGCTAAAAACAGTGGCTTCTCCCGACTCTAACCCTTGCTCGTGGACCCCACTGTACACTGAAGCAGTGGCGGACCCAGGAATTGGCCAAGACTAGGGCGAATTCCTGGCGACCAAAATCCTAGAGCTACATAGTAGTCTATAGGTATATGTGTGTGTGTGTGTGTGTGTCACAAAAAACAATTATTCACAAGAGGTTGCAATCGAGAGAATTTCTTCATGAGTTCATGTATATAATTCATAGTACGATACAATAAAATGATGAAACATCATGAAATTTTTTTAAAAAAATACCTATTCTCTAGCGACGATTGGTGCATTTGCATTGTCCACTTGCATTTCCTCAATAACAACTCCTAATAAGGAAAGAAGCGAGAAAAAGGTTAATTCAACAATGAGCAAGCAAAGGCTAATAAGAAAAGTAGCAACTTATTAGACATGTAACATACCGGAAGTCCTGCTACTAGGTAGCTTCTTCTTTCGAGTCCTCAATTCTTGAAAATGTCGTAAGATGTCATCATTTTGGATGGTTGCAAACACAGCTCTTTCAATATAACATACCATCCTATGATTCAACCAATCATCTGCCATTTTATTCCGAGACTCTGTCTTGACAACCTTCATACCTGAGAAAATTCTCTCTACTGTGGCAGTTGCAACTGGTAAAATCAAGGCCAACTCAACGAGGCGATAAGCCAATGGAAATGTTGTGTGCATATTACTTTGAACCATCTTTATAGCAAGTTCACCAAGGTCATTACAATTTGCAAAAGAAGGATCAGCTCCCACATCACTAACGAAGTTATCAAGTTGCTGTGGAAGCCGATCATAATCATACTGGGAGAAATCAGCATCATAAATTTGAGCAAGTTCAATTAGTTTCTCACGGTCATAGTTGCCAAATGAATTCCGTGGATCTAAACATGCAATGCATCTCAACAATTGGGTAGACCTTTCAGCAAACCGATTATTTAATTCAACAATCACTTGGTCATGCACCACATTGAAGACCTCATTTCTGTAGTGATGGTAAAATGTTACCTCATGTCCTCGACGACCCCTTGCACGGCCCCGAACAGTTACGTTTTCCTCCATATTTGGGACAACAATGTTATGGATGAAACAGAACTCCTTTACCTCATCAAGTAGCTCATCCCAACCATGCTGCCTTACATCATTAACTTTTTGCAATGTGATCTCAATCAATGCAACAGCCCGAACAATATTCTGATCTTTTCTTTGCAAGCATTGTGATAAATCATTTGTTATGCCCAATAATCTCATCTTAAGATGCAATATGAACACAAACTCAAATCTCTCCATTTGTAACAGCAAGCCTGAAGCTGTTGTTCTCGTATCTCCAACACCATCTTGAGAAATGTTTTTCTAATACCTCTAAGACTGGATTCCACATATGGAAAAGGCGACACAAGGTTTTGTGATGAGATCCCCATCTTGTATCACCTGCCCTTACAAGGCTAGTTTCTTGATTTTTTCCTCTACCAGTAAAAATTTGACCATTCTCTAGTTGATTTAGAATGTTGTCATGGTGGTTTTGGGCCAATTGATCTCTTCTCTTACAAGAAACATTAACAGTGTTGACAATCATAGCGGTGATGTTAAAGAAATCATATACTGAACCACAACACTTTGCTACTGAGACAACCACTAATTGCAATTGATGTGCAAAGCAGTGTATGTAAAAAGCATATCGATTCTGATCTAGTACCAGTCTTTGCAGCCCATGAAATTCTCCTCTCATATTAGATGCCCCATCATACCCTTGCCCACGCACTTTAGACATAGACAAACCATGACGAGAAAGCATACCATCCAAAGCATCCTTCAAAGACAATGAACTTGTATCAGCAACACACTTCATACCAAGAAACCTCTCAATAACTTGCCCTTTTACATCGACAAACCTACAATCACATAGAGAAAAAAAATCAACAATGAAGTTCAAATAAGAATTCAGCAACAAAATAAAATAGAGACCTCATTACCTCAATACAACAGCCATTTGTTCTTTGATTGATGCATCCCGTGCCTCATCAACAAGAATAGCAAACTTTCTATCCCCAATTTCAGCAACAATTGCTTTGGTGGTCTGTTCTGCACAAGCTTTGCACAAGTCTTTTTGAACTTTAGGAGAAGTCATTGTGTTATTCTTAGGAGCACTAGCAAGTAACATTGCAACTTTTGCATCTTTTCCCTTATACCAGTTTAGCATTTCTAAAAAATTTCCCTTATTGTTTGACTGAGATGACTCATCATGTCCACGAAAAGCATGTGCTTGCAATAGAAGAAATCTTACAACTCCCAATATAATGATTAATCGACCTCTATATTCTTCTTCTTCCTTCTGGCTTCCCCTAGAAATTACATGTGATACACTTTGTCTCTGATTTTTGTAACACTCATAATCCTTTCTTGCCTTATTGTGAAGCAAAGAATTAGCATGAACATCAAATAAGCTTGGTCCATCTTTCCAGTTAGTAAACCCATTTGTTGTGAAAGATTCAACACCAAAGCCATCAACTCTCAATGGTTTAAACAAATAACAATAGAAGCAATAAGCAGCATCCTTAGAGACACTATATTCCAACCAAGGACGATTTGTGTACCATTTATCATGAAAACTCCTATTAGCTCCACATATTTTTCTTTTGGGATATGCATGGCCTTTTGGTTGGCATGGACCTAACAGGACATACTCTCTTTTCGCATCATCCCTAATATTTGGATGCATTTCATCAATTGGTTTTCTACGACCTGGATCTGCAACAATATCTTGAGGATGAAGGACCTGATTGGAACCACCCTCCTCCTCCACAAAATCAACATTTTCATTTCCAGTTTGTTCTATAGGAGGTTGGACTAAGTCTACTGCAGGCAAACTAGTTGTAGCTCCTGTAATTACTTCCTCAGGTTGGGTGTGTGCTTGTGCAGCACTGCCTGTAGTCCTAATTGAGACTTGTTCTTGTTCTGTACCTTGAGATTGCAGTGGAGGACCTTGCTGTCCTGCTTGCTGTTCTTGTGTAGGGGATGGAGCAGGTTGTTGTTCGGTTTCGACAGTCCCTTGTTGCCCAGGAACTCGAGAGAAATATGAAGCCAAAGTCCTTGTCCTCTTCATCTTGAACACTGAAAGAAGAAATTGAAATGAGGATTAAAATTAGGTCATGAACTTCAGAACTTGGAAATTGGAATCACAAAATTTCACATCCAATCCAAACCTGTCAGTCTATCACTATCAGCAGGCAGCAGCGGGCTCCGGAGCAGCCGAGCAGGCAACGGCGGCCGACGCCCGGCGGGCTTCAGCAGGCTGTAGGCGCCAGGCGGCGCGTCACCGCCTCGCCGCCGCCGCGGACTGCAGTCTGCAGCAGTCCTGGTCTGCAGGACGCCGGCGGAGAGAGGCAGGGGCGACCGGCGACGAGCAGGACGGGTAGACGAGCAGGACGGGCAGGACGAGCAGGACACGGGGAGGCGACCGGCGGCGCGTGGGGAAGAACGAACTCGCAAAGAACGACGCTGCCGGTGTTGCCCTACTCGTGTGCGCTGGATGACTACTGATGTTGGGCTGGGCCAAAAAATTTCTGAAGATTTGTTCCAAAATTTTGTGGCCCACGAGTAGGGCAGCTGCCCTGGCTGCCCTACCGTTCGGTCCGCCCCTGCACTGAAGTCCGATTTGCCCCCGTAGGCACGGCCGTAGCACACCGGCACGGCTGGGTCGCCAAGTCACCGGGCACCAGGGAAGGCGCCAGCACGGCCGTTGGGTGCTTTGTCGCCGGGATGGGGGCGCGGCCGCCATGGAAGATGCGCTTGTACGCGGCTGCTGTGAACATGCGCTCGGAGATGCAAGGAAGAAAGAAGCCCGTGAAGATGCGCTCGACCGCTCGTATACGCTCGGATAGGATAAGGAAGAAGGAAATAGGAGAGAGAAAAAAAGAGGGTAGTATGGTCTTTTCATCTTTTTAGTGTATCATAGAGAGCTGTTTTGCTAAACGGGTATCAAAACGGCTTCCGCTTCACTGGTAGAGTTGTTCGTGGAGCCGAAGCTAAAAAATAGCCTGACTAGTAAAGTGAAATCGTGCCAAACAGGGCCTAATCAGCGAGAAAATTAATTAGGGAGAAGAGCTCTGATCGTAGCTTTTACAGAGAGTGTCGGTAACAACTCAGAGAAGGAGATAGGGTTATATTGTTATAACAGAATATCGACTAGCATTATATCTAGAAGAAACAAGATAGATCTCTGGCCCTTAGCCATCTATAGTTGCTACTCAACGTGACAAGAGTTTACATGCACATATCTATACCTATACTTTATACCTTATATTATTTTTTTTGTCCACCTCTCCCTAACTATTGGATAGTGAGAGTTTCTTCCGTCTCATTTATATCCTTTTTGTCTCGTATATGATTCGGACTCATATAACACATGCTCATACGGTTACGAGCTCGAGTTAGAACAACTCGTGTCTAGCAATGATAAATACAAAGTCCGATTCCAATACCTACTTGGTCGCATCCTCTATATCTCATATATGTGACCTGAACTCATGATATGTGTTCATACAAAAGTTAGAACAACTTGCACCTAGCTATTTATGTAGTCGATTTATGTAGTCCGACTCCTATATGTATTGGGTTCCATTGCAACACACGAACAATTTGTAATTCTATCCCTAATATTAAACCATGAAAAGATTCTTGATTTTCATCCTTATCTGTTCTTTTTAAACTTTTCTCGTGTTTTCCCCGTTCCATCTGCTGAGCACAAATTCCTGTTCGAGGAGTCTGTTTTGGAGAAGTACGGTTTTCTAGTTTCTGTTTTTTTTCTGTTTTCCTTTTTGTTTTGATTTTTTCCCATGCCTTTTTTTGTGTTTTTCTCTTTTCAATTTACGTTCCAGTGGTTTTTTCTTCATGTTTTCCTGTTCATTTTAATTTTTTCCATGTTTTTTCTTTTCATTTTTTTTGAATTTTCTTTTTCTTCGAACCATAAGCCGTTAAGTTATCGTATATAATAGGTTTGTATGTTCCTTGTAACGTCAGGACATAAAATTAAAAAATATTTCTAACCAATTGTTCCTACTTTGTGCAATATCTTCATGCTTGTCATGTCATGTGTATAATCTGGACTCGCAATTCGTCCTCAAACAAGTTAGCACAACACACGTCCATTGACAATGAGAAGTCCAATTTCAAGACATTCAAATGGTACAAAGTTCACTTCTAAGACATTAAAATAGGTGGCAAGATCATTAAATAAACCTCTGAAACGTAGATTGGTGGTGTACTTGGTGGCCGTACATCAAGCAGTATATCCCGTTACAACACACAGGAGAAAAGAAACTAGCTAGAGACCCTAGCCTATTTGCAGGGGAAGTACGCTAGTACAAGAAAATCTCCTGCGCCAGCTGAATTTCACATTCCGAGCATTAGATTGGATAGGGCTAGCATTTAGCAAAGTTGGTTAGCCAGGGTCGAGCAGGCTCTCTCAAAAAGGCGGAGCAGAATTTCCTTAGAGCAAGTATAGTAACGTTTTTTAGCCGGCGAAGAGCAGTCCACGTCAACAAAAAGAGTGCCACAGTAGGAGAGAGATTGTGAAGCGGGCGCTTTCCTTCTCGCCGGCTGAAGCACAAGCCACGAGACAAAAGTCTCTCTCCCAGCCCATGTACGAGCGAGAAGCCGGCGCAATACATCTGAACACTGAACATTGTTGTGGTCTGTATATCTGAACATTAATACTATAGCCAAACCTACAGCCTGCCCACTATACAAGTCTCTGCTGGTGAAGGCTTTAAGTGACATGGCATGGGTATGCAGCCGCTAACAGCCTGCTGCTGGCGTTTTTATTAGCCTTGCTCTTAACGAGGGGGAGATCCAGCTTGGATGGGGCAACAGAGAGTCAAAGACCACAATATTATTGGCGTAAAGCTAGACAACTTAGGCCATGTTTAGATTGCGTCAAAATGCAAAAAGTTTTCAAGATTTCCCGTCACATCGTATATGTCGGTACATATATGGAGCACTAAATGTAAGTAAAAAAATAACTAATTACACAGTTTATCTGTAAATGTCGAGACGAATCTTTTGAGCCTAGTTAATCTATGATTGGACAAAGTTTGTCAAATACAAACGAAAAGTGCTACAGTGCTTTTTCAAAAAGTTTTCGTGGTCTAAACATGGCCTTAGTAACTTACCTTTTTTTTTATACCGTCCCATTCTTGGCAATCGAGCTTTGTGTGTTCAGTGTCGTTTTGGATCAACGGTACCTAGAATTAGCTAGCTACGTTGATCAAGATAGGATTTTTGTCGGGTTTGTTGTGCACAGCTCTCACCATTTTTTTTTTTTTTGGAGAACGAAGGAGCTCTCACCATTAATGCATAGTGACATCAAAGAGAGCCAGACGGTTGGGAGGCCAGCAATACTGTTGCCTCTCGTGGAAGCATGCATGCCCTGCGGCCCAGGATATATTGTGGACAGTACGTATAAAATGTTCAATTGTCCTTTGATTCAACCTTAGGAAAAAAGTTAAATGTCTAAACTGAAGATAAAAATAGACTGATCAACGGCTCACATCATATTTATTTTATTTGGACACTTAACATTAGACAATTAAGAGATGTATTATTTGAGAAAGACAATCCAGAATTAGTTGAGATATCTTATTTACTTATAATCTCTATCAGGTTGATCTTAAGGAAAGCGGTTGAAAGACAGAGTCCACAGAGGGGGCAACCCCACGTCCGACTTGATCAGAGTCTGCGAACACACAAGTTGATATCGCTTTTCTCGGTCCTTCTGATTTGAATACCAAACCCTAGTTGTGGCCCCTATTACATAACACTTATGAAACAGAGGATCCGTAACCCTCTAGTTAGCCAACGTGAACAGGAGAGTTTAGCTACGCCAAAACCCAAAGACCCGATCTAATCAAGCGTTAGAGTAAAGGGAAGGCTTCCGCCCCACATCTCCTTCTCCGACCTCATCGACGAGGGCATCGCCACCAGCAACAGGATGATCATTAGGGGGAAGGAGACGCCGCCGCCAAGAGGACACCGGTGACAACCATGCAACTAGGGATACACCTCCACCGACTCTTGGCGTCAGGGCCTACTCCAAGTAGGAATGGGTCCTCAACCTAAAGCCTAATGGCTTCATCCTCTCCTAATGAAGGTAATATTCGAGAGATCTAATTTTAAGTCTAAGATTAGATATCCTACTTGGCTACTTAGAACTAGTGATCGCTATTAAGTCCTAACCCTAAGTAAATACTAACAATCGGAATAATAACTAATAAGAAGTACTTATGAAGACTATGCAAAGTTAAGGGGTGGTCAGGCCCTTACTCGCCCCCCCCCCCCCCCCCCTTGTCTCTGCCCCTAGCCGTGCCTCTGGTCTATGGACTATTGTTCCAATCTTTTGCACATTTTTAAAAAAAGGACAAGCAAAAGATAATTAGAGATAAAAAAACGACAAAACAGGACCCACGGAAAAGCGTACTATGTCTATCAGTTGGCTGCTGACTGCGTGCCTGACTTGGTCCCAAATGTATGCACCCACTTAATGCAGTGGGGTTCTTTCATCCAAGCATTAAAATTGGAGAAAATTGTTATTGACGGCTTTTATTATGAGATTATTTACTTTATTTTCTTCGGTATTTACTGAAACTCTATATAATGTTGTGAACATCGATAGATGCAGAAGCTGTTGGAAAGTGAAAACGATGGATGGGAAATGTTGGATGTATTATTCTGATAAACAGTAAACTAGACTCTATCCTCCAGACTATATAAGGAGGGATAGATAGTCCCTGATGGGGAATCATGAAAAGATTCTAGACCCATAGACACATACTAGTGTGATCCCTACTTGCAACAGCACCTAGAGCATGGCTCACAAGCAATTAATACACCCATGATACACTGGACATAGGCACTCCATGCCAGCTGCTTCAGTAAAATTTGTATCCCCTATGCTACCCCTCTAATCTACTGCATGTGATACACATATTATTACTGGTCGAAGGTAAAAACGACTACACTAGTTGCTAGTTCTTTGTTGTGTAAGGGTTTAGTAACTAAAATTTCTTTTACCTCTTTTCTTTTGTTTACATAGATATTCTAGTTTTCTTTATGTTCTTATTCTTGTATTACTAAGACCTATCCATATCAAGTGGTTGATTTAAGAATCGCCAATGCTTGCACACGAGTGTCCGTCCTGTTCGGACGTTGCCTTCATGGGCCTGCGCAGTGGGCAAGCCTAATAGGCGTGCTCACCTCTACGTCTCTTCCATCTTCAAAAATTTCCCCAGTCGCACTCGCATTGGTGTCGCAGCGTCATCGCGCATCCGCCGCCCCACTCCACCCCGCCATGCCCCCTTCCCCCGCCACGCCGTGTCCTTTCCCCCACCACGCCGCACACCATCGTCGGCCGCGCCACACCCCATCCCCCGTGAGCGAACAACGCTGGGCGACTACAACCGAGTAGCAGTAGCAGGCCGCACCAACCACTACTGGAAACAAAAAATACCCTGTCGGTTGTTCGCAACCCGACAGGAAAATGGTGAAATTTTCTATCGGTTACTCGAAACCGACAGAAGAATAGAGAAACCGACAGAATAAATATATTTCTCTGTCGGTATTTGCGGACCCGACAGAAAAATGTCCTATTTCCCTGTGTCTTAGGGTAGTACCGACAGAAAAAATCGTTTTGGTGGGCGACAAAAACGAAACGCAACCGCTAACCTGGGCCTGGGCTGCGCCGGCCTTTCAGCTGGCCCAAAAACGGACGTCTTGTGCGGGCGGACGTATATAAGCGCCGCGCCCCCAAACCCTAGACCCGCACATCTCCCGTCCTCCTCTTCTCAGCCGCCGCACCCTGCACATCTCTCTCTCTCGTATGTGCAAGGCTCGAAGCTTCGGCGCAGCCCCAACGCGGCTGTGCGCACCCTGGGCGGCGGCGCGGCCCTGACGCGGCGGTGTGCACCCTGGGCGGCGGCGCGCACCTGAGCGGCGGCGCAGCCCGACGCGACAGCACGCACACCGGGAGGTGGCGCGGCCTCGTGGAGACGACGCTGCTCCAATGCGGCAGCTGGCACTTCGGGCGATAGGAGACGACACTGCACATCCGGCTCCGAAACTGCAGCCCCACCGGTATGTTCCCCTCTCTCCCTAATCCAATCGATTTGGCTGTGATTTGGGTCTCCATGCTGTAGATCCAAAGGAGAAGGGGAGAAGGAGCAGATCTTGGGATGATTTGGCGCCAGGGCCTCCATCTGCCTGTATGTTCTTGCTTTTTAGAGGACTAGCACCCACTATTTCTTCAAATCTGTTACTTATTTCTGATGCTAAAGATGTAGAAATGGTCAGAAGCATAGTCATGTTTGCTGTTCTGTTAGTATAACTTGTACTCTTTAAATTTCCACCATGCCACCATGTCAATGTCCCATTAAAAAAATGTTTCTTAAGCATTAAATCTGTACAGCTTCAGAATAGAAACTTTCGCTGCTATCGTTAGAAATCTCAAAGTGATCACTGGGACACTACTGCTGGTTGCTTTGTCAACCATTTTTTATTTTTTATCCAGTGATCTGATACTTGTCTATCTAGTTAGCTAATTTGCCTATCTTAAGAATAGAAACTTACACTCTTTTTATCCTTCTGTGATCTGTCCTTTCTCAGAAACAAGTGTCTGAATGCAGAAGAAAATTATAAACTAACCATCGCAATGCAATGACAAGCAAGTGTTACAGTTGTACATGGAAGCTATATATGATAACTGTTAAAATGTGACCTCAAGCTATGTCAACTTGCATTGCAGTAGTGCATTACATTATTGTATTGCCTGTATCTCTTGTGTACTGTCACTGTTTACAGAATCAGGAATGTTATCTTGGAAGTCAGAATCTTTGATGGGTATCTTTGTTATCTCCGGAGCTGTATTTATTGCTGATGTATTGCTCAAGGTATAATTCTACTCTAAAATTCATGTAGAGTGTACAGTTTAGCTTTTCTTAGAATTGATGGGTGTAAGCACATGCTGCTGAAACATGTAAGTGCAGGGATACAGTTGTTCAAAAGCACCTGCTACATACTATAGCTTTCACGGCTCTGGGCCTCCACCTCAAGTAACACAAGAAAATGGGTGCGTACTGCAGAATAGTGACACTAAGACCTATGTTGTGGCTAACATGATTGATTCTGTATCCTACCATTGTGCTAATATTATTTCCTTTGTTACAGTTCAACACTTCCTATTATGCGATTCTATGTTCTGTCATTGTGCTAATCATACTTGAAAACCCTCTGTTCCAAAAGGTTCATTATAGTTATGCCAAGTTAGATAATGCCAAAATTGCATCCTTCCTCTGAGGTTTACAGTGCAGGTGACACAAAATTTGTCATTCTTCCCAGACTATCTTCATTCCTGTCAATGTTTTACCTGCTCCTATACATGCTGCTAAATCTCAAATAAGTCCATATGCACACTGCAGAAAAAAATGATTTTAGATTGTGTACATTCATAGATTCTTTAGCCTACGTATTGTTACTTGCCTGATTACTGTTTGTTTCCAAATATTAATTTACAAAAACCAGTTGCACTCTATGCATTCAGGGTCAGATGTGCCAAGATTATGACGAACCATTGTGCCAAGGGAAATCTGCACATATGCTTTTGACGTTTTTTCTCCAATAATTAGTTATTGTCTTGCATTGTGGAAACTGGAATTAGAGTAGTTGCAGAACTGTGGTGTTACTTAGTTGTTTTCCCAAACATCATTTTCTCTTGAGCATTTGCTTTACTTGCAAGATCACTATTGGCGTAATGTTCCATTGCAGGTTTTCCTCATGAGGATGAAGAACCTGTCGATGCAAGTCTTCAAAGATGGGTACCAGAAGATAGGACATAGCGCCCATGGAATTAAGCTGCTAGATTGTTTGCTAGGCTAGTAGGAGATAACAGGCTCTTGTGTGGACGCCAAATATTTAGAGAATATATGTACATATTCTATGTATAATGTTGACGTTGATGGTTTGTGCCAGTTATATATAATATTTCTAACTGGTGGTCTCATTGATGTACTTGTGACCTAAAATGTGTTATATGAATGATGCTACACTGTATAATTGATTTAAATTAAAACTGAAATTGTTATATATATATCTTTTTTTCTTGGTTTATATATCCTATTTTTCTTGGTTCATGTGTTATTCTGACGGTGGCTGTCAATTTTCCTGTCGGGTAGCTACGACAGGGCTGGAAATCTAAACCTGGTGTGTGTGAATTTTTCTGTCGACGTCTTCGAATTTTCCTGTCGACGCGGTACCGACGAGAAAATAGCTCCACCGACAGAAAAATCGAACAACCGACAGATAAATTCTATTTCCCTGTCGCCTTAGTTCTGTCGGTGTTTTCCTGTCGGTAAACCGACAGAACAATTCATTTCCTAATTTTCCTGTCGGTATCTCGTATTTCTCTGTCGGTTTTGCACCGACAGGAAAAATTTTAGTTTCCAGTAGTGAACGGGCGCAAGCCTAGGCCATGAGCAAGAGCGGGAGAATCGCAGGAGGAGCGATGGGCTGACGTCCTGCAGCGGAGGTGTACGCTACGCCAACGTTCCCTGACCCGAGCTTGCTGGCTACTGCAGTTCCCCACCAGGTAGGTCGTGGCCGCTAGCGATGCCGTGTTTCGAGTGTTTTAGGTGTTTTTAAACTTATGTTTCAAGTGTTTGATCTGGATGTTGCAAAAGTGTATCTGAGATATTTCATATGTTGTAATGACAATATGCGCATGTTGCAGGCGCTTGTTTTCAAGTGTTTCAGGTGTTTTAGACGTATGTTTCAAGTGCTTCATCTGGATATTGCAAAAGTAGATATGAACGTTGAATATACATGCATGTTGCAAGAGTATGTTTCAAGTGTTTTATACATATGTTGCAAGTGTTTTATCTAGATGTTACATATGTTTTCCATGCGCGCGGACACGCGTGAAATGGAGCAGCAGGTGCCAGCATCTGGACGTGGGTGTCCGTCCAGACGTCCAGACACTAGCCACGCCCTTTAAAATATCTGGCACTATTGTTTCCACGAGGGAGCTGGTCAGAATCAGTGGGATGCAGATGTGGAAGCCGTTCACCCTCTGACTTCTCTAATGTCACTTCGTTGCTACCAACATGTAAATTAAATTACGGCATAAGTATAGAAGCTTGGAGAATTCACCGACAATGAAACATACAGCATGCATGGTATATTGACACAAAGATGCACCTAATAACACAGAGCACGATGCTGCAACTCGCAGCAATGCTCCTCGCGTACCTTGTACCTACTAGTACTACAGAAGCCGACCTGACCAGTTTTGACAGGCTTCACTTCTCGGGAGCCATTGAGCCAAGAAGGATAAGGGCCTGTTTGGTTTGGTTTGGTTTTGTTAAAGTTTAATATCCATCACATCAATGTTTCCTCAAATGCATGGAGTACTAAATGTAGACTAATTGTATGCATGTCGGTACAGAGTAGGAGTAATTTACGAGACAAATTATTAAGCCTAATTAGTCCAAGATTAAAAACTTTTTGTCAAATAAGACGAAAGCGCTACAGTGTTTGTTAAACTTTAACACCCCAAACCCAGCACCCCCTGATTCTCATACTTTGTTGGTGACGGACGAGGGCTAGGCCTATGAACAAACTAGCAACAGATAGGTAGGTATCCCGATGCTCAACATTGTCTCTAATAAAATCATAAAATATATTAACTAGAAAATTTTAGGCCCCGTTTGACAGGGCTTCACTTCACTAGTGAAGCTATTTTTTGTTTGCTTCAGTTCCACGAATAGCTTCATCAGTGGAGCTGAATCTGTTTTGGTAAACTGTTTGACAAAACAGCTTCTATGTGAGAGCATATTTTTAAGAGCCTGGAGGAGCCGGGAGAAGCCACTTTTTTGGCTCTATCCCACCTCAAATCACTATGAGAGCATGTTTTTAGAGGTTTCACCAGTGAAGCCATTTCACTTTACTCCGTTCGGCACAAAATGACTCCAAACGGCTCTTAAAGCCGGTGAAGAAGCCTTGCCAAACGGGACCTTAGTCCCTTCCAGACAGCCAATGGGTATCTAGACATACAACCATGCATGCAGACAACCAGCTGGACGCCAATTCAGAGTCTTGGACTTGGACATGCATGCTCACATGGACGACGCCTGACGGCCTGATATGTCACATGACAAGGATTTCCACGTAGCAAACCTGCCAAACCATACAGAAGAAGACATAAAATAAACTAGTAAAGGACCGACGTCCAACTAACATGTGCATGGACGAACAGAGTAACGTACAGCAGGTCATATAATTGGTCTCACTGAATCGACCAAGACGGTTATCAGCAACAAAAAGACGACGGCATATTATGGGTGCCTTTCCCATTCCGTCCTCTTGCCACACGGTACCTAGAATTAGGTAGCTACCTTGATCAAGATAGGATTTTTGTGCACAGCTCTGACCCCCCCCCCCCCCCCCCCCCCCCCCCCTTTTTTTTTTTGGAGAACGAAGGAGCTCTCACCATTAATGCATAGTGACATCAAAGAGAGCCAGACGGTTGGGAGGCCAGCAATACTGTTGCCTCTCGTGGAAGCATGCATGCCCTGCGGCCCGGGATATATTGTGGACAGTACGTAGAAAATGTTCACTTGTCCTTTGGTTCAACCTTAGGAAAAAAGTTAAATGTCTAAACTGAAGATAAAAATAGATTGATCAATGCCTCACATTATATTTACTTTATTTGGACACTTAACATTAGACAATTAAGAGATGTATTATTTGAGAAAGACAATCTAGAATTAGTTGAGATATCTTATTTACTTATAATCTCTATCAGGTTGATCTTAAGGAAAGCGGTTGAAAGACCGAGTCTACAGAGGGGGCAACCCCACGTACGACTTGATCAGAGTCTATGAACACACAGGTTGATATCGCTTTTCTCAGTCCTTCTAATTCGAATACCAAACCCTAGTTGTGGCCCCATTACATAACACTTATGAAACAGAGGATCTGTAACCCTCTAGTTAGCCAACGTGAACGGGAGAGTTCAACTACACCAAAATTCTTTGTATATCTCTCATGTCTCTGATACACTCCCTACTTTTGTTTTCTACATATATTTCAATAGCTTATCATAATTTCTTTGTGTCAAAAAATTCATGAGAGAACTATTGGAGGGTGATATTTTTTTAACTAGCTAGGGGAGGAGAGCAAGTATATACTTCCTCCGTATCGGATTTAGAAGTCGTTTTAGACAAGGTTTGGGTCAAACATTGGGAATATAAATCATCAATAACTTTTAAGTTGTTGAGTTTGCAAATGTAAAAATTATATGAATAGATTTGTCTTGAAAAATACTTTCATAAAAGTATACATATATCACTTTTCCATAAATATTTTTTATAAAAACAAGAGGTCAAAGTTATGTTTTGGAGACCGTATCGCTGTCCGAAACGACTTCTAAATCTGATACGGAGAGATTATTGAACTCAAAGAGTGTGATGTAGCCTCGCCACTTGTGGAGAGCAAAATGTTGGATTTGGAGAGCGGAAAACATGGAGAGTGATTTAGATAGTTTGTCGGAGCCTGATTTCTTTGGTTTGCTTTGCTCTTCCACCATCTTCCTCCTCCAAAACCTCGAGCTAGCTTTGAGTTACTTTCTAACTAAACGCAGCAACATCTATGCAACAAGGATATATATCCTCCACCATATATACAGTGCATAAATATATAAATAGGACGACCTCAATTAAATTGTCGCTGAAAATGCAAGAGAGCATGTACGACCCCCAAATTATTCCATTGCTCAAGGAATAGAATTAAGTGTGCTACAAAGTTGTTTTTTCCTCCAATTGTTACATTGTGTTTTCGGATTGTGACACCTTGGGGGATTGAAACAAAAACAAAAATGCAACAAAAAATGCAACAAAAATGCACACCACCGTGGATCCGCTGCCGCCGTGGCCCAGCTGTCCACGTGGGCGCCACCGGCCTCCATGAGTTGCCGCCGTGGAGGGAGGGGTCACGGCCAGATGGTGGTCGAGGGGCCACCGGCGTCGCCGTCGATGGGAGCAAGAGGGCGCCGCCGCCGCCACTGTGCGCCTCAGATGTAGAGGAGGAGCTCCACGAAGAGTGGTACGCCACAGGAATTCGCATCAGTGGATGAGGCCCATTGCCTCCATGCTCGAGGGGGGCACCGCCAGTGAGGGGATGGTGCGGCAGCAGCCGCCGTCGATGGAGCCCCCGTCGACCGCCAGTTAGTGAAGATGGATTTGAGGAGAGAGAAAACAATAGGAGAAATGAGAGGTAAAGTTTGAGATTTATTTACAAACGACGGATTATGAAGGTCTGAGATATCAATGGCGTGATTTCTGGAGTACTACTTCATGTCTTGCCTTTATTCAGTCATGATCTTTTTGCATTTAGTAGTAAATGACATGTATTAATTATTTGATGGGCCTGGTTTTTATGTTTCAAGGATGTCGCCGGAGGATGGTGGTGCTCCGCCGGAGCGCTGAACACTATTCAAAGGGCAGGCCTCAAAATAGTGTGTGTCACGCGCGCGCGCGCACACACACACACACATATGTTGATATATGTTGGTACTTACTGGCCTAGTACTAATATAGTGCTCATGGTGTAACACGATAGTATATGTGATGTCGAGTAATTAGTAATTATGTGTTATGTCTATTGTTATTGTTAATAATTTTTTAATACATAAAAGATTTGCTCATTGTATTAAGGTAGAAGAAGTTTGAGCCTATGTCAACACACGCGTTGTTTCCAAGCGCCCTAGAGGAGAATTAAGCAACAAAGCTTAGTGGCTCCGGCTCACACCCACTGGTCGGCTTTGTGCTTGACCGTGCTGAGGACATACGCGACTTCTAACGGTTGTTCCACTCCTTCCAAAGTTCCCATGACACTAGTGTGAACAAGATGTTGGCGCTGCGCTTCCGAGCTCCATTCCAGGTCACCGCAACCATTTCCATCAATCGACAATGGACTTGCACGTCGTAGCCGTGGTATTTGCTTTCCTATGGCTACGAGCACATTCCACCAGACCTGCCTGGAGAATGTGCACAACACAATGATGTGATCGATGGACTCGTCTTCTTGATCATAGAGGAAGTAGTGCTCATTTGTCTCTAGGCCATGCCTTTGTCTTGCCTCCAATAGTGTTTCCTAGATAATTTAAAGCTGACGCATGTACCCCTCACTTCATTTTCTTATATCAATTTAATCCTCGTTTGTATACACATTCGCATGACCAAAGGAGATTTGCTTGATAAACGCCAAATAACAATACAATACCTACCGAAATTGTGAGTCAATTTAATGCAATGGTCCTTCTGCCCCCGAAATCTCTTGTATTTCAGTGCAATTTTTTATACTTCTATCTACTATACTACGTGATAGAGGGGTAGGTCTCTTAATAAAATTGTTTTGAGTTAAGTGCAACTTAGGATGCGCAGATTTTAGAGGATCTCCCTTCCATTATCTTAGAAACTAATAGAAATATATATATACTAAAAAAGGCTCTAACTAGTCCAAACAGCCTAATTTATAGTCAAGCTTCAAACCTGAATTATCCAACCACACAACTAATAAAAAACTATTAGCTAGCTGTCTCCCTAGCTATCGCAATTTTAATTTGCAACTATAAAAATATTTGAGATCTAGAAAGAGCACTCTCCCATTATCAAATGCTTAGGGCATGTTTGCTTGGGAGCCTCTAGGCAACCTGCTGCCCAGACAGTGATGGCCCTAGGCAGTCGAAATCGGACGCCTAGGGTTACAGCTCCTGCCGGGCGAGGTTACCTGGATCCAACCAAATAGGCCTTTACTCCTTCCGGTTCAATTTATAAGGCATTTCGCATACATCAAGTCAAACTTTGTTGTGATTATTTAGTATTTACTAATAATTTAGCCAACCATTTTTAACTATTCTAACTATCCAGACTTGTTTGTCGGATCTGATCATGGCGGCATTAATTGAGATTATTAACTCCCGAGACATTTTAGTTGGATCTGGATATATAGAAGCACGCATTCATTGAGATCAGACGGAATTCTGTTGAGAGGGAGAAGTGTGCATGGTCCTACAAAGTTCCTACCAACTGAAAAGGAATTGAGTTCAAACCGCGTCTAACAGTCCAATTTGTGGCAAATTTTTGAACACGTCAGTTCAGTTGGAGCTGAATTACTGCTACCTTGGATGGGATTTTGTGAGGGGCACGGTACCCCAGTGAATAGATGGGATTTTGTGCTAGATGTTAGCTGAATTGCGAGCAAGATTGAGAAACAAGTTTGTGTGGATCTGGATCCATCGTGTGGCAACTGTATTGGCAACTCGTGGCTGATCCACCACCTTCTCACGAACCTTCTTCTAGATCGGTGAATTAGAGATGGAAATCGACCGGGTCGACATAGTTGGTCCAACCCACGAAAATAAGGTCAATGGGCTACAAGGACCAGCCTCAAAATCGAGAATGGTCTGACAGAGCCAAAAATTGGCCAAATGAATAAGATGGTTTAACTAAATTATCATACAACAATCTTTTTTTTTCTTATTTGATGGTATTCTTCCTTTTTTACTCTAAACATGACCGGTGATAACTTGTTAAGCACATCTATGCTTAGAAGTAAACCGAGGAATATCATATTTTTGGAGGTGAAAGTAGATAAAACTAGAATTACTGTCTACTTTTTTACTTATTTTGTTTGACTTGCCGAATAATCTTAATATGTTATCATGATATTTTCAATCTTATTATATCTCATCTTTCTGGAAGTCTTAGTATTCATCGTCCTTGATAAAAAAAAATATTGGAGGCCAATCCATGCTATCTATTGAACCAATGAGATCATAGCCTTTTAACTAAAATGGGTCGACCCTGACCCATGAAATTAGCATTGAGGCCGCAAGGCTAGAACCAAGCCGGCCCGTTCCAATCTCTAGGGCCCATCCTATGGCAGCCTTGCCATGCTCCTGGTGGTCTTCGTCAAACTCATGTGTGGAAGCTCGTGATCATGGTAGTGTCATTGCCTCATACACACTCATGTCACAGGGAAGTTTAGTGATAGCATGACACAGGAGCGCAGCTATGTAGATTTCAGTGGGTGCAAATGCATCACCCAAAATTTGTGAAAACAATGTTTTTTTTCTAACATTTCACCATATATGCACCTCCTATAGTACAGTGCTATGCACCTACAAGGCAAGTGCACCACCCCTAATTTACTCTAGCTTTACCACTGGCACAACATAGGGGGCACACACCTTTTCAACTTTATGGATTGTGTTGCAGTGCGAAGGTTTTTTTATGTGTTAGGAGCCTAGGAACCCATACACAGTTAGCCTCCATCAATCCAACGTCCGAACCAGGGCAATGCCCTATATGGAGTGCCATCTTTCTCCTTGGATGGGTATGTGTCACGGCCCCTCTCCCCTCCTTGTGTTATGGCATCTTTCAAGTGAAAACCTAGTCCATGATGGAGTGATAACACCGGCGACATAGCATCATATCTCCCCTTGGAAGCTCCCAAGCCACGTTTGTTATCAACATTTGCCCCCATATCCGTGTCAATTTTGCTTTCAACAAAAACTCATCTTGCAGATATGATGAACCTCGAGGAGTTGACACTATATGAAACCTACCACAAAGTGACAAAGGATATGGCAACTTGAGTTGCAAATTGGATTGGTTTAAATTCTTCTTTTCAACTACTCCCAATAAATATGGCAGTACGAGCCACACTCATTCTTGGTATACATATAACTTCTACTATTATTTTTTAATATAATCGCACTCCTTGCCACCACTCCCGACAATAATATTATTTCAGCTCCAACCGAAAACGGATGTCCAATAATTAGGCTGGCGGATGTTTGTTTCAATCCAATCGAATCCAGAATCGTCTTGATAATGTATGTAGTAGGAGCAGTATATATATATATATATATATATATATATATATATATATATATATATATATATATATATATATATATATATATATATATATATATATATATATGAAAAAGTCTACATCACCCCCTGAAGTATGGGGTGGTGTCTAATTTATCCCCTCAAGTATGAAACGGTCTACCAAAACCGTCTACTTTACCCCCTGTGGTAGTTTTGGACGGCGGTTTGCTACAGTAAAGTAGACGGTTTTGGAAAGTTCATTGGGTAAATTAGACCGTTTCATACTTGAGGGGGTAAATTAGACACCACCCCATACTTCAGGGGGTGATGTAGACTTTTTCATATATATATATATATATATATATATATATATATATATATATATATATATATATATATATATATATATATATATATATATAGAGTATACTCTGTAGCTGGCTACAAAATGACTTATCTTGTAGCCAAGCCACCGACCGAACCAGGCCTGTGCGTTGCTGATGCATTGCCTCCCTGGTCTGGCTCATAGTAATTATAGGCAGCGTCCCTTGCATGTGGCATGTGACAGTAAATTTGGAAAGTTATTAATGAGTTCAATCATCACGGTGATTTCGGCATCCGGTCGTATGCATGCAAAGCTACCAACCAGGACAATACATGTGTGTGTGTGTTACGAGAACAAAAAAAAGTGTACATGCACATGCTTTATTAAAATAGTAAAGTTACGAGAATACTATCGTCCACCCGTATGCAAATATTCTTGTTCTGAGAATACAACATACCTTAAAATAGTAAGGTTACGAGGATACTATTGTCCGCAAAAATAGTAAATAGGAAAGGGTTACGAGAACACAAACATGGTAAGGTTACGAGAAAACTAATGTTGTTCATGTGTTACGAGAATCTCAGCACAGTGACGAGAACAATTTGTCACGGACAAAATTAGCGTTAGAAAAGGTTTACCATAATTTCATGAACAAGATACTATAATAGTGCATATTTACGAAAATTTTATTTATGATAATACTAATAATATTTACAAGAATTTGCGCTAATAGTATTTACTGGGAATTGCTACTCGAGAGAGATTGGATATGCGTGCTCCAATTTCACGAGAAAGAAACAGGACGTCGTGGTCGTTGGCTTGGATGGGGCGACAGTGCCTCTGCCTACGTCAGCCATCAGAGCACCAGCCACTGCTTGAGCCCGACATCAAGGGTTCGCCGGTGAAGGTGCAGACGGGCTAGTTCACGAAGCAGCGCCGCCGGAACAAAAGAACAGGAGTAGCACCGCCTGGTGGCCGATGAGGACCCGCCGCTACAAGGCTGTACACCATCGGCTGCTGCTGCTGGATGTGCAGGACTGCAGGCGACTTCTCGAGATGTGCCTGGCGGCCGCCGCGGCCATAGGAAGGCAGCCACCGTTGCTGAAGAAGGGGCAGCTCCCTGGCAGCGCGAGATGGAGGGTTGCCCCACGGCTGGTCTCGCTGCGCCACCGCCGGGGCCGTCGTGCCCGTGCGTCACAGCCGACGGCCGCCGTGCCCATGCATGTAGTCATGTGCGCGATGTCATCGCTCAACGGGGACGTCCCAGGCCGCTGTGGAAGGTTGGGACGTCCAGATGCCGATGGCAGTGCCGCGCGAGGCCTGGCCCTAGGCGTCCGCGAAGCTGCGCAAGGCGACGGCGTCGCCGACGCATGCTGCACGGCGGTGCCCACAACGAAGGAGCCGCACGCGAACTGCGTGACCTAGAGCAGCAAAACCTCATGTTGGTGGTCGGGAGGATAGCCGCTGCTGCCGCTGGGAGGGAAGAGGCCGTCGTGGCCGGTGGCGGACGAAGGGCCCCGCCGTGATCCAGGCATTTCCCCGCCAGGGATGGAGGAACCGCCGCCAGGAGACGTCCACGCGGGACAGGCCACTCCGCGAGTCGGGGAGGGTGCGCCTCCGCTGCCGGCAATCGGTGAGGACGCGGCTGCGCGGTCGCTTGATGCAGATCCACGCCGTGGGCGAGGGAGCCACCGCGGCCGCCCTCTGGTTCGGATGAGATGAGAGAGAGAAAAGGAAATGATCTTGCAGGTGCTCTCGTGGCCGGTAGAAGGAAGGGAAAATATCACTGCATTGAATCAATGTATGCATGCACGGGACCACAAGGTAACACGGGTGTGACCTGCAGACCTGCGGTGATGAATGGACCGGGCGCACGCACGGGGCTTGGGTGACCACGGTGCGCTGGGCTCGGCAGTTTTGGTCCGTCTACAAAATAACTTATCTTGTAGCTAGCTATAGGCTAGCAGTTATATATATATATATATATATATATATATATATATATATATATATATATATATATATATATATATATATATATATATATATATATATATATATATATATATATATATATATGTATATATATATATGTATGTATATGTATATATATATATGTATGTATATGTATATATATATATGTATGTATATGTATATATATATGTATGTATATATATATATATATGTATGTATATATATATATATATATATATATATATATATATATATGTATGTATGTATGTATATATATATATATATATATATGTATGTATATATATATATATATATATATATATATATATATATATATATGTATATATATATATACATATATATATATATATATATATATATATATATATATATATATATATATATATATATATATATATATATATATATATATATATGGCACCTTACTCGTACTCACATATACAGGAAGTACACGTTATCATTAGCGGTCTCTCTGGTAGCTATCCTTGCCTTCACGTACGACAAGCAGGCAAGCTGAGTAGGGCTGCCAGAGACGACGACGATGGCAACAAGCACGGTGGCCGCCGCCGTCCGTGAGATCCGGCGTGCGCAGCGTGCCGACGGCCCCGCCGCCGTGCTCGGCATCGGCACTGCGACGCCACCATTCTGCGTGCTTCAGGACGACTTCCCCGACTACTATTTCCGCGTCACAAACAAGGAGCACCTCACCCACCTCAAAGACACGTTCAGGAAACTATGTATGTAACGTTCTCCTCTATAAGATAAGACGCATGCGTACATTAAGATTTAAACTTTAAAAATTTTGTCCAATAGTTTAGCTAATAATTATAATGCAAATTTAATACTGTTAGATTTAAAATTAAATATAGGGTAAAGTACATTTTTCACCTGCAAATTACATGCATGTCAATCTGATTTAACCCTGAATTATAAAACCAGGTAACGAAAACCTGCAACTATCAAAACCAAACAAATTTGATCCTCAAACTAGTATCTGAGGTGGTTTTCCATTTTCTATAAATAATAAAATTTTGATTTGATCTCTAAAATTCATAATTAATTTTGTTTAAATAAAAATGTAACTAGTATTTTTCTAAAAATATTATGTATCTGTTGGTGAGTTATTTGGACCTTATTAAATGAATATAATGAGCACGACTACGAGCAGTAAAACAATAGGAAGATAAATAAACTTGTTCCACATAATTTTATATAGATCACGATAAATTTTCTAGAAAAAAAAATAGTGCTAGTTTCAATTTTTCAATTGAAATTTAAAGTAAATTAATTATGGGTTTTTAGACATCAAACTAGATATTTATCATTTTTTTGAAAATAGAAAACCACCTACGAAACTAGCCAAAGGATCAAATTTATTTAACAGGTGGAGGGTGTTTGTTGCTTGCTTGGTTTCTTAATTTGGGGTTGAAAATCGAACTGTCGTGCAACTTGAAGTTTGGGATATACTTTACCCTTATAAGTTTATAAATATAAACAATATAAATTATAAAACTAATATATGGTCAAATTGCAATTTGTGAGACGTATTATGTTAAATTATACCTTATAAATGAGAATGAAGGGAGTACCATGCGTATGTTGAAAATTGCTACTTATTTTAGAAACAAAATGAATATGTCAAAAATATCAAATACAAAATCATTTTAAATGAAAATAGTTACATCACTAAAAATAATGTTTTTCATAATGAATGAATCTAGTAATATATATCAATCTTATAATACCATCAACCTGCATAATTTAATCTTCAGATATTGGTAGTTAAAGTTAAAAAAAGGTACCTATATGATGTATAATAAATCTCACAGTTCTACTCTCATGCATGGTTACATATAGGTCGGATAACCGGGCTGGAGAGACGTTTCTTTCACCACACAGAGCAAATGCTCAACGCCCACCCGGGCTTCCTCCACGGCAACGGGGACCTCGACGCACGGCTGGACATGGTCGCCAAGGCCCTGCGGCGACGGCCATCGCGAGGTGGGGCCGGCCGGCCACCGACATCACCTACCTCGTGGTGAGCACCAAGGTTCTGGGATTCGACCGAATTAGTCCGAATTTCGGCGAAATTCGTCCATTTCGGTGAGGTCCGAAACGAATTTTACGCTTCATGATCCAAAAATTCATCGAATTGAGTCCGAAATTCATCCGAATTTTTCCGAAATTCGTCCAATTCGATTGGGACCGAATTTTTTTCCAAAACGAATCCCAAAACCTTGGTGAGCACTAGCTCAGAGGCCCGCGCCCCGGGCACAGACCTCGGGCTAGCCTCGCGCCTAGGCCTCCGCGCCGGCGTCCACCGCACCGTGCTCCAGCTCGGCGGCTGCTCGGCCGGGTGCGCCGCGCTGCACCTGGCCAAGGACCTCGCCGAGAACAGCCGGCGCGCGCGACCTGGTGGCCTGCGTCGAGCTCACCCTCACCGGCTTCCGCGGGCCCCGACAGGGGGACAGCTTCGACACCCTCGTCCCGCAGGCGGTGTTCAGCGACGGCGCGGGCGCGGTCATCGTCGGCGCCGACGCCGACGACGGAGACGGCGGGAGCGCCCACTCTTCGAGATGGTGGCCGCTTCGCAGGCCCTCGTGCCCGGGTCGACGCACCTGCTCAACCTGCGGCTCGGAGCGGGCGGGGTCGGCGGGGATGTCTCCGCCAGGCTGCAGTCGTTCGCGGCGCAGGACCTGGAGCGGTGTCTGCTCGACGCTCTCGCGCCGCTCGGCATCGGCACCGGCATCGGCGGCGGCGGGTGGAACGACCTCTTTTGGGCGGTGCACCCCGGCAGCCGTGGGATCTTGGACCACATCGACTCGGCTCTCCGGCTGGAGCCTGGCAAGCTGGCGGCGAGCCGGACGGTTCTGAGGGAGTACGGGAACATGATGTCGGCGACGGTGATATTTGTGCTCGAGGAGCTGCGCCGGCGAATGGACGAGGAAGGAGAAGAGGCTGCGGCTGAGTGGGGGTCATGGTCGGCTTTGGACCGGGATTCACAATCGAGACTATGGTCCTGCACGCTACTAGCAACCTCAGCCAAAAATTAAACTAGCACTTTCTGCTTAATAAGCAAATTTGAGGCATTTGACACTTTCTTCGTATGTACACTAATGGTGTTTCTTAAACATTTTCTCGTTCTAAAAAAGAATTTCTTTTGTAATAAATGATCTCTTGTTCGTATAGACCCGTTCGCTTATGCTGAAAAAACAAGCTGAAACACTGTTCCGGCTGATCTACGTGAGAGAAAAACACTGTTCCGGCTAAAAAAAACAAGCTGAAAAATACGAATTATAAGCCGACTGAACAGGGCCATAGTCAAATAATGCTAACTATGATTAAATTTTTAGTAGAACTTTATTTATGGCCTTGTTTAGTTCCTCTCCTAAAACTTTACACCATACCACATCGGATGTTTGGACACATACATGGAGTATTAAATATAGACTAAAAAATAACTAATTGCACAAATTGCGTGTATTTTGCGAGACGAATTTTTTAGCCTAATTAGTCCGTGATTAGACAATGTTGGGCTACAGTAAACATGTGCTAATGACGGATTAATTAGTCTTAATAAATTCGTCTCACAGTTTACAGGCGAGTTCTGTAATTAGTTTTTTTATTAGTATCCGAACACTCCTTCCGATATCCCATGAAACATCCGATGTGACACCCTAAAACTTTACACCTCTTAAACTAAACAAGGCGTCTGATCTTATTATCAAGACATAAAGCCGGGATCTTCCCAGCCAGCATGAAGAAAGATGAGTCCCTTGACTTAGGCTTAGTGTAGTAACAACAAACAAGGAGTGATAATTGCACAAATAACAGCATAGGCTTAGTCCAGACTGGATGTGAAATCGAAAGTGTCTTCGTCATGATTCATGAACTTGCAATGTTAGGAGAGCACAGGAATTACATAGGAATCACGCAACTTCAATTTCACAGAAAAAAAAACAAATTTGCTGCATTCCAAACAAGTCGTTAATCAGAGAATAACGGCATAGGCCTGTTGGGGCTTGGGGAAGTTCATGCCCTTAATTCTCTTCTATTCTAGATCCGATCTATGAATGAGTGATTGGTTGACTGGCCCAAACCCATAGCCAGGCTGGGCCCATGAGTGCAGGTTTTCATGTTGTTTGGTTGTCTTACACGTCCTTTCCAGCATGCTTCATTGGCTTCCAAGATCTAAGGAGTTTCTTGGGTGAAGTCATTTGTTTTACGGGACGTCTAGCACCCGAACGTCCGGCGCGAGAATAGCGTCCGAACACCCCACGCCTGCTGCCCGCCTCGTGTCCGTCTTTTTTGCGCAACGCCCGCGCATGCTCCTTCCTCAATGCCTCTGTCGCAGGATCCTGATTTGACCGTGCACGCTTGAGGGGGGAAATCAACGTGTCCGCTGCTATCAGGAGCAGCAGCAACAGGCCAAGCCTGGCCGCGCACTCCTGCTACCCGCATGCTGCAGCTAGAATAAGGAGAGAGAGAGAGAGCAGTAGCAGCCGAGCATCGATGTAGCTTTGTGCTCCACGCCTGCTGCGTGCCACGCACATGGATACAGCTTTATGCTCCGCGCTTGCTGTTGCGCCTGCTTGCATGGCTTCCTGTGCGCACACGGGGACCACAGCGCCCAAAGAGACCACCTCTGCCTGCGCCCCCTAGCCGCGCCTGCTAATGAAACACTTGCAACATAAAGCATTTGCTGTAACATACGTTCGAAATAAATGAAACATTTACAACATACGCTTACAACATATGTGTGTGGGCACTGCAACAAAAGCAACATCTAGATACAACACTTGTAACATACGTTTGAAACATACACTTATAACATATGTGTATAGATGGGCAACGGGTCGGCCCGGCACGACACGGCACTATAGGCCGTTTTTTTGTGCCGGACCAGCCCGGTAAGCACGGCAAGCTATGCAGGCCGTGCCTAGCCCGAGGCCCGCTTTACATGTTTCTAGAAGGGGAAGGAAGCAGGAAGGTGAGCGAGGGAGGAGGTTGAGCTGAGGCCAGTGCGGAGACGCCCTCACGGAAGGTGTGCTCGAGGCCGACAGGCGGCCGCGCCCTTGCAGCCGGCGCCTCACCGCGCCGTGGTCGCGCGCTTGAGGCTGCAGCGCCCTCGTGCCCTCCGTGCTCGAAGCCAGAGAGCGGAGAAGCAGACACACACGAGGAGGAGATGCAAGAGGAGTCGCTCGAGTGTAGCCACCGTGGCAAAGGAAAGGGATCCGAGAGGGCAAGCCGGGAAGGATGAGGAGTCGCACGACTCGCGTCACGAGACTCGCGACCACGAGCGCAGAGAGCCGAGGGAGTGTGGGCGTGCGGCGGCTGGGGTGTGAGGGGTGGGGAGAAACGAAGTTAGGGTTGGGAGTGGGGAATAGCAAGGAGGAGTGCACTGGGCTCTTAGCAGGCTGTGGTAGCCATCGGGCCAAAATCATGCCTGCCTGTATATGTCGGGTCAGGCCGTGCCGGCACATCGTGCCTGGGATAAGGCCTAGGCACGCCCTATTCCTTCGGGACGTGCCAGTCCGGGCCCGCTGGCCACCGGGCCAGGCCAAAAAAAGGGCCTCGTGCTGGGGTGACGGGCTCAGGATGCATGCCCATATATACATGTGTATAGGCAATGAAACATATGTAACATCCAGATAAAACACTTGTAGTTTACGTTTAAAACAGCTGAAATATTTGAAACATACACTTGCAACATACATGTATAGTCATTGCAACATATGCATCACCAGATCTGCTTTTGTAACATCCAGATAAAACACATGCAATATACATCTGCAACGCATGAAACATACGATTACAACATGTGCTCATCTACTTGCTACACCACAATGAAGGCTCGTTCACATGGAGCTCGACATTGGCGCGGAGTTCGAGGTCATCCACGGTTGATAGGCGGATGGATGGTGAGCAGATAGATCGCGGCACGGCGGGAGGCACGAGGCGCAGGTGAGGGCACGCAACGCGACGCGCGAGGCGCAGGGGAAGGCACGTCCTTTGGCGCGAGGCACGAGGCATGGGGGCAGGCGCATCAGTGAAGGACCGAAAACGGCGACCAGAGGGGAAGGGTGAATGAAAGCCTCAAATTTCTTTCGAAATATTCAGCCGCTGTCCCAAGTTCACTGCCAAAAACAAAACACGACAAACGTTTCCAAATCTAAAATACTCAAGCCAACTAGTGACAAGAGTACCTAGATAAGTTTCAAGAAATGACAGGAGACCAATGCAAAAGACGGAACAAGAATAAGAGCTCTAACGACCAAACTACGGACAAAGCAGTGAGCATAGGAATTATAGACCAGAAATTCGACGGGCAAGTCACTGGATTTGGACTAGCAATTCAACCGGAAATTGGTTCAGATAATTCAGGCTGGAAACTTCAGTACACAGACACAGAGAGATGCATCGCGTGGGACTGCTCACGCTGGCCAAGGAACAGAGAGATGAATAGTAAGAAGTAATTTAATTCACCAATGACTGCTTTGGTAGTTCACGTATGAACAAGCAGGCTCTTGACCAATCAAAATTAAGCATGGATCGACTCACCTTGGCTCACGATGTGCTGGACGCAGCTACAGGGGCGAGCAGGGTCTGCGCTGCTCCCCGCACCGCACCGGAGCGCCGACCTGGAGGCAGAGCACGAACAAACAGGCCGAGCGCTGCGAAAAGAAACAGGACGACAGCAAGAATCAATGGAATCCGATCAAAAACTCATGATTGGAACCCAAATTTCCCTCGGATGAAATTCAGCTAGCTACAAGCCTATTCCCGAAAAATCATTGGCAGGGATTGAACCAAATTCCAGGAAAATCAGATCGTAGGAAGAACGGAAAAATGGAGAAAAACTAAAGAACACAGTGACGAAAATCACAGACAAAATATATGAATCCCGGGGGACAACTGGAAGATTCGGGCCTCCATTCCCACTCTAAAATCACAGGTTTGTTGCACAAATTTAGAATTTGTAGACCTCTCTCAAGAACCCTAAGGGAAGGAGGGGAAACCCAATGAAGCAAGAACCAAATGAAAGAGATGACATATTTAAGGCTATTACACAATTTTAGTTTTGTTCTTAGATATTTTTAGTTGAACCACATAGCCCGAGGACGTTCTGGTCTAACCCGAGATAATCTTTATCCGACGACCACCGCGCCCTTCATAAGAGCTTTGCCTTGACGCGAACTCATCGATGCCGCCATGTGCCGTCCGTTCCTCCTCGGAACCTCCGCCCGGCCACCGATGGTTTTGAGACCTAAACCACCAAACCGCTGCGAGTAGCGTACTCCATACGCGTCCCCCGCCACTCGACACGTGTCACCGCCGTCTTCGATCGGCCGTCCGCCAAGTCCTCTTGAGCCCCGCTCGACTCGCACGTCCGCCGTGTTGACTCAGTCAACACGGTCACTCCCATGTACACTTGCGTTTGTCGATGTCGCAGATGTCAGCCACCGCAGCTGGTCACCCGGCCTCCTGGTTTCTCGGTACAAGCCTCACGTCCGTCCTTCACCGCTCCCGGTCTATCGGCACGGCACGTCTCTACTTGACCTTCACCTCGCCATTGACCACCGCCTCCGAGCTCCACACCTGCACACCACAAGCCAAGAGACATGTTGCACGACCCAACTCACGCCATGATTAGTTACAAACTCAACATAGGTCGTGGATCACATTGACAATCACTCATCACAAAACGAACTATAAGGACACATATCAACCTTGTATTCGCAGTAAGTCCCATCCAAAAAGGACGGACATCCTAAGAGTACCATTATCGTTTATTTTACCCCGTTTCATATAAAACGGCTATCGAAGCCAGTGGAGAAACCGTGTGGAGGCACGGAGCCTAAATATTTTATACTAGACGGAGGGATGTTTTCTTGGAGCACTAATAGGCACAGCGCATCACAGGCAACATGCCAGATGGATCGCGACTGCAAGCACCAATGCAAGCAAGGGCTCTATTCGCTTGTCTTATAATCCATATATTTTAGCTTGTTTTTCAGTTAAAATAGTGTTTTTCTCTCATAACAAATCAGCAAACAATACTTTCAGTCATGACTTTTTAGCGAAACGAACGGGCTCGTTCCAAACGATTTCATGCAATGCATGATCGAGTAGTTGCCGGCATGCATGCACCTGAGGGCGTTGGCACTGCCAAGATTAAGGATGAAAACGGAACAGAAATATCCCGAACCGAACCGCATCGTTTTCTGTATTTTATCCGATCGAATTCGTATTTTTGTGTCCGACTTTACCGTTTTCGCTTTCGTTTTCGTATTTCAAATGTAAAAGTAGAAAACGGTTTAGACATTTTCCGACAGTTTCTGACCGTTTTCTACTTTTCTACTTTTAATTCGGAATATCCCAAATTCAAAATTCAGTTTAAACCGAATTTTGTTGTCAATCATTACTGTCCAGGCAACTAGGTAAAGGCAAGTGTGGAGCACTGATGCTCATTGGCCGTATTATATAGGCAGTTCACTCCCGTCGCGCCTCCCTGAGTCGTCGAGGCAGGACTAATCACCTCGCACGGTGTTGTATGCTTGCATGGTTGCATCTGACTTCACGCGGCGCTGTTATTGCATTGCATGTGACTTGGCTGACCAAAAGAGAGAGAGCTAGATGGGCCAGGCGTTGTTGCTATCCTTTCTAGTCTAGTACTGATGGCATCTCAAATTTTCCTCTTTTTTCTTTTTTTTTCTTTTCTTTTTTCTCTTGTTAAATAAACCAAATTGATAAGTCTGTTCTCTTGCACTCGAAATTTGCCACGATGACACTTATTAATTGTTATGCATTGTGAATCGGTATTCCGTATTGAATTTTCGTATACCGACCGTGTTCGACATAATTTCGCTCGATGTCACTGATTCTGGGACAAGGACGGCCGCAGCCACGTGATGGCCATCCGACGGCCGCCCTCACGCGCTCCGCCACGCGTCTCCTCTTTCTCCCGCCTGTGCTGTGCACTCGGTGTCGGAGTGCCGGCCGGCCCCGTCCGCCCGCGCGCACTACAATGCATCAGTGCATGCATGCACGGCGCAAGGAGGGCAGGTACTACGTCCAAAAAAGAATGCAACAACGTGTTGCGTGCCTAGCAAAAGTAGTTCACATTTAACTAAATTTCTTATAAATACTATTCACATTTACGGCTCCAAAATAATTTATTATAAAAATACATTTCGTAATTAATCTAATGATATTTATTTGATATCATAAATATTGATACTTTTTTATCCATAATTAATCGAACTTAAAATACAAAACTATGATACTGTGCTAGAATTACATTCTTTCTTATACGGAGAGAGTACAAGAGAGACAGGTGCTGTGTAGTAAGTTCTCGTCAGAACAGATCCTGACAGGGGACAGAACAACAAGATTGGTACCTATAAAACTCGCTGGTGGATCGGAGCAAGCCGTAGTCAGATCGACCATCTGTTCATGCGCCGCCGCCACCGCTGCCTGATCGATGGTCGCTGCAGATTTGGGGAGGGAAGGAGCTGCTGCTGCGAATCGACAGGGCAGTGGAGAAGAAGTCACGCTCGCGGAGCAAGAGCAACTCGTGCCTAGTTTGGCTGCAGGTAAATCCCTGCCCGCGCCGCCAGGACACGATGGCTGTGTTTAGATCCAAATTTTGGAGTGCCAAAATACACTATAGCATTTCGTTTGTATTTGGTAATAATTGTCTAACCATTGACTAATTATGCTCAAAACATTCGTCTCGTAAAGTACAACCAAACTGTATAATTAGTTTTTGATTTTATCCACATTTAATACTCCATGCATGTATCGCAAGTTTGATGTGACGGGGAATCTTTTTTTTTTTGCATAGTGCACTTTTCAAATGATCTAAACACAGCCGGTGTCCCGTACAACGGGGCTTCGGCCATCGCTTTAGCCTCGGAGCACGCGCCGCTGCCGTCGCCTCATGAGAGGACGGCTTCCCTCTCTCGCTTCATTCAATGCCGCTTTTTTTTTGCAAATATTCATCTCTACATACGGCACTCTAGCGTCCGTTGTAGGTGCGCTGAACATGCACTCGCCTTTTTCCTCCTTTTCTCCGGCAGCCCATTAGGCCAGTCTTGGTGGCTAGTTTCTAAAACTGTCATGTCAAATGAAATGAAATTTGGATGAAACACCATGCCTTAATGTAAAATTTTATTCTAGAGTTTCACATGCATTTAATTTCATGACTCATACATAGTTGGTAATTGTGCAAAGAGAGTTTTATTCAGATAAAACTCATTTCTTCCCTCTCTTCTTAAATACATTGCCATGTCATTAATAATGTCTATGTGACAACCTATTTAATACAAATGAAACTCCTACCGAGACTGGCCTTACACCTACGAGTATGCTTGGCTACTTGTACTACCTCTGTCAGTGCCGTTAGTAGCTCCATGGAGCCAGAGAGAAGAGGCGGAAAAAAATTTGCATGCAAACGATAAGGTAAGAGAAAATTATTCCCTCCATCCTAAGTAAGAATGCAATTCTCATTATTTTGAAAGTCAAACAATTTCATGTTTGATAAAATAAACAAATAATAATGATACTTATGATACCAAATTAGTACTATAAGATTACTCATAAAATATAATTTTATAGTATTCTCCCTCCATACTGAAAATTCAAGTCGTTTCGGACAAAGTTTGGGTCAAACATTGAAAATACAAATCATGAATAACTGTTAAGTTAAGTTTAGAAATGTGAAAATTGTATGAATAGATTTGTCTTCAAAAGCACTTTCATAAAAAATATAATATATCACTTTCCAATAAATTATTTTTATAAAAATAAGAAGTCAAATTTATATTTTAGAGACCATGTCGCTGTCAAAACGACTTAAATTACCAATATGGAGAGATTACTTATTTGAAATTATATATTTTAATATTTTCTCTAAATTTAACTTAATCTAAATCTAGAGTTATGTCTATTTGAGTGGAGATAGTATAGAAGTAAAACGCATGGATCGGATCGGAGCGCCTTTGCTAGTGGACGGACTATGACCATTTGATCGATTCCCTCTCTTGAACTTTTTGCTGTAGTTAGGTCTACAGGCACGCCCACTGTTCTCTGTAGCCGCTGTACCTTTTGCTTTTCTCGAGGACTGAAGTGACGACATTTGATCGATCCGCAAGCTACGCACGCGCTGTACTATTGGCGGCATCTATCCACCATGCATGCGCGTTGCTTGACACGACAACACTCAGGCGTCGCGCCGTGTTGGTGTGGCGTTAGACTAAGCGCAGTAGGTACTTAGACTGTCCGCAGTGGCATACTCTATATGATACTCTAAAGCTTTAGAGTATGAATATAGAGTAAAAACTGCTGCACTGGATACTCTAAAACGATACTCTATCCTTTCTCTTACTCTATATTTAGAGTAGTACAGTGTTTACTCTATAGTGCGCAGTGGCGGGCCCTATTAGCTAAATCAAGGAAAAAAATGCTATAACTCACAAACCAAAAATCCAAATTAAATTTTGATTGCACCATTAAATTCGTCTCAATAAATCCTTCAAAACTAGATCACTCATGGATATATTTAGATAAAGTGACAAGTGGGTCCCACAGTAGATAGAGTGGATAGAGGATGATATAGAGGATGGATGGGTGCGGGAGAATTGAGTATAGAGGAGAGAATCTTGCTGACTAGGACGTATAGAGGATGAATATAGAGGACCATGAGTGCGGATAGCCTTAAAATGATACTCTAAAATTTTAGAGTATGAATATAGAGTAAAAACTGCTGCACTGGGTACTCTAAAACGATACTCTATCATTTCTCTCACTCTATATTTAGAGTAGTACAGTGTTTACTCTATACTCTATAGTGGCGGATCCCACTAGCTAAACAAAGAGAAAAAATGCTATAACTCACAAACCAAAAATCTAAATTAAATTTCGATTGCACCATTAAATTCGTCTCAATAAATCCTTCAAAACTAGATCACACATGGATATATTTAGATAAAGTGACAAATGGGTCCCATAGTGGATAGAGTGGATAGAGGATGATATAGATGATTAATGGGTGAGGGAGAATTGAATATAGAGGAGAGAATCTCGCTGACTAGGACGTATAGAGGATGAATATAGAGGTCCATGAGTGCAGGTAGTCTTACAGGAGCTTTGCTCGTTGTCTCACAAGCAGTCACTGTAGATGGACTGCATATATATGTAGTGTGCCAAGAAGTTAGAACCGTTTCATTGGCGTCTAGGTTTTTATCACACTTAACTTAGATCATGTAGAGTGGCAATGTAAGGCAGGAATTAAATAAGCTCATACTCTTTCTCCTCACAAAATGCACTACAATGCAAAGATGGGAAAGTGAGCGAAGCTATATTGGAGTACCTCTACTAGATCTTGCTGCAGAGTATGCTTTGTTAACTACCAAAATTTACCACGATAAAGATTTGGCAAGCAAAAACTATTAGAACTTAGACATGAAAAGTGAACATAGATTTGGCACGGCAAATGTAAGAGCAACTCAAAGAGTTTCTTTACAAGTTTTTAAATTTGACAGGAAGAGATTTTGGTGGAAAAATATATCCTACAACAGTTTTTTTTCAATTAGATATTCTAATATAGTCATCCTCTATTTCGGAATGCTTGACAACCTAAGATGAAGAGCGGAGCTGGCTCCTTAAAGTGGGCCATGATATAGAGAGGTCATTAGAGGTTGAAAAAATATAAAGAACAAATTTTCATCAAATAGTTTATTTCAAATAATAATTATGTCTCTTTAAATTTTAGTAGTAAACGCAACGGCAGCAAAATTCTGGCAACCAAATTTTGTTATCAACAAAATCAGGTCTAGAGGGGCTGAGTGATATTTCCCCCTGTCTGTCGTCATTTGAAAAAGCGAAGAAGCAAGAGTCAACCAGTAGCAGGGCATCCAAGCCACCAGCCGCAGCGTCGTCGTCCGTTAGCTGCAGGGCGCAACTGTATGCAACAACCAACAAGCCGCAGCAATACGTAGTAGCTAGTCCTACTCCTACGTACGTGCTCCTATACGCCACACGCGTAGTCGCGTACGTCTGCCACCCGGTGCAGTGCAGACACGTCGTCGTAGCCGCCAGCCGGCCAGAACAACCAAAACCAAGAACCAGGTGCATGCATGTACTTACTTTATTGACTGTAGTTTTCACTGTCACGTCTTGAATCTAGTACTCCGTATTTCACCGGCCGTGGCTAAGTTACCGTAGTTACACGACTGTCACGACTTCAATTTAGTAATTTCACCGGCCGTGGCTAAGTTACACGACTTGTGTGTACGAGTAGCTACTACCGTCACCGTACCTTGCCGAGTAAGCCCTTGTTTAGATTGAAGAAAATTTCAACCTGATGAATAGTATCACTTTCGTCTTATTTGGCAAATATTGTCCAATTATGAACCAACTAGGCTCAAAAGATTCATCTCGTGATTTCCAACTAAACTGTGTAATTAGTTATTTTTTTTACCTACATTTAATACTCCATGCAAGCGGTTAAAAATTGATGTGATGGAGAGAGAGTGAAAAAACTTGGAACTTTGAGCCAAACTAAACAAGGCGTAAGTAGCAATACGCAGGCGTACGTATCCTATCCACCACGCCACCAGACTCCGCCGTACTCGTACTCCAACGCCGTGGAGTTAGAGTGCAGTAAATAAATACTAAACAATAACGACATAATAACGGTAAAAATAAAGGCCCGTGTTTAGATGGTGGAATTGGGAGGAGAAGTTGGAATAGTGTAGGTCACGTCGTACTGTAGCAACTTTTGTTTGTATTTGGTAAAAATTATCCAAACTTTGACTAATTAGGCTCAAAATGTTCGTCTCGCAAAGTACAACAAAACTGTGCAATTAGTTTTTAATTTCATCTATATTTAGTACTCCATGCATGTGCCGACATTTTAATGTGACGGGGAATCTTCTTTTTGCATAGTGAAATTTGGGGTTGGATTTGAGAACTAAACAAGGGCAAGAAGTGAATCGGGGGAAGCAAAAGATCCGGCCCAGGGTCCACGGCAGGTCAGCAGGCCTGGCCCCAGAGGCACGCCAGCCTGTCATGCTCCCGTCCCTTCCTCTCCAAGCCAGCTGCTCCTCCTCCCAGTCCTCCACTAGGCGACAAGTCCCTCTGCCCCTCTCCACCGCTCCGTCTATAAATCACCCGCCCAGCCGCCTCCACCGCCATCTCATTCCCCACCTCCTTCCTCTCCACAACGACGCCGGCAGCGGCATTGGCACCCACACCACGCCGACGCGCATCTCACCCACCCCAACTGACACTCAACGAGAAGTTAGTTTTCCAAATCGAGCGGGACGAACGGACGGACAGACACCCGATCGGATCCTCCTCCTCCTCGTCGTCCTACACCTCCTACCCACCAATGGGGCTGTGCGTGTCGAGCGGCGCGGCGGGCGAGGCCGCGCGAGCGGGGGCGGCGCCCAGCAAGGACACGGCGCTGGTGCTGATGCCGAGCGGCGAGATGCGGGAGTACCCGCGCCCGACGACGGCCGCGCGGGTGCTGGAGGACGCCTCCTCCGCCGACGGCGACAGCGAGGACTGGTTCCTGTGCGACGCGGACGGGATGGGGTTCGAGAGCGCGGTGCCCGCGGTGCGGGACGCGGAGCCGCTCCGCGCGGGGCAGATCTACTTCGTGCTGCCGGCCGCCGCGCGCCGCCGCGGCCTGCGACGCGAGGAGGTCGCCGCGCTCGCCGTCAGGGCCTCAGCCGCGCTCTCCTCCCGGGCCTCATCCGCGCCGGGAAAGCGGAGGCGCGGCGCCGTCGTCGCGCCCCTCGTCTTCGCGCCGCCGTCGGAGGAGGATGAGCGGGCCGCGGCGGCATGCAAGGCGGCTGCAGCGCCACCGGTGCCGGTGCGGCGGCCCGCGCCGCGCGTGCGCTCCGGCAGGCGGCTCGAGCGGTTCGCGTCCGACCTCACGGCGATCCCCGAGTGCGAGACGACGAGTGAGTAGCGGCGGCGGCGGCGGCTCAGCCTCGGACGGACGCGATCATCACGTCGTCGCTCGCTCCAACGGATCGAAACGAGACACTGGAATTGATGCCAAGCGGCTCTGGAAGCAGAGGACGCCGGGACGAACAGAGGAATTCCAGGGCCGGACGATGGACGGGCTAAAGGTCTCGCGATTTGAGTATGGACGAATTTGGGGTGCGCGTGATCAACTGATCATGATTCATGACGATTCGCATGAGATAATTGGAGATTTTTCTTTTGCACGTTTTGCTTGAGTGAGATCTATCGGTCTCCAAATTGAGGGGAGGCTCGTTGCACGTGAACGAAATGTGAATACTACAAGTATTTTGGCGCTTTTTTTTTTTGGTGTGCTCACAAACAGTTCTCCACAGGGATTCCTCTGCAAACCCTGAGTGCAGGTGCAGCCGTGCAGGTGCAGGGTTACTACTCTGACGCAGTGCCTGCGCCATTCATCATGCACTAATTGAACCCAAAATGTGAATAGATGATGCATAGTAGCACTAATTAATTCCAAAATGTAAATAGATGATTCATAGGAGTAGTACTAATTGAACCCAAAATATTAAATATGGATACGGTTGTTTTACCGAGAAATCGATATTGAAAATCATTTCATTTGGAATTCTCTGGAGAGTTGATTGAAACGAGCGCTAAAGACTTTCCGGCAAATATTCTGCATGTTAGATTAAGCTTTAACATAATCAACAACTTAAACCACGAAATACTTAGCCCAAACATATGAGACACAGCTTAGTTATGCAGAAATTGGCAAAATTGGACTAGTCAGATCCAGCAGATGCATGTATGGCCCCATGGTGTGCAAGTTGATGTATAAGTGTCCAGATGGGTTTCCTCTCATTCATTGCACTGATGACAAAAGCGGATTTGAAAAGACAAAAAAAAATGTTTATCTGATGATCTTGATAAGGACCTGATAAACGGATAAATTAGGTGTTATTTTTGGGGACTTATAATTTGTATACGCCGAGGCAATCATGCTGGTCGTGTCGAAATCACGTTCCAACGGCCCAAATACAAGTCTACTCATACTTAACCTTTTGTGTAATCGTGTTATTACTTTTTTTCACGATCGTACCGAGACATGTTTTTTTTTTTTAAACAGAAGTAGAGTTTAATAAATTAGTGATTACCGAGCCAAACAATCCTGAGCTCACTCGGCTGTAATTACAAATAAGGCTATGTTTAGTTCTCCATAGAATACAAAATACAAAATGCCAACTATTTGAATGATGAAATGCAAAATGCCAAAATTTTCTACTTGGCGGCCGTGTTGAGCTACAAGCACGGCAGCAGATAACAAAGTAGGCCCTGAGCCCCTGAACCAAGCGGGCCAAAAGAGCTTAAACAAAGTAAGCGCGGGACCAACTTTTGATACTATACCCGAGCAATTTGTGCTGTAGGCATTACGTAACTCTCAAGGTCACAACATCAACCGTGGACATACACCCACGTTTTTCTCTTCTCGTTCCCCAGTGGCTGTGTTTAGTTCCAAAATTTTTTCTAAAATTTGTCATCACATCGAATGTTTGGACACATGTATGAAGCATTAAATATAGATAAAAAATAACTAATTTCACAGTTAGGTGCAAAATCACGAGATGAATCTTTCGAACCAAAATAGTCCATGATTGGATACTATTTACCAAATAAAGTCAAAACATGCTACAATACACTTTTCAGCCTTTTCAGAGCAACAAAACACAGCCAGTGTTTTTTTTATTCAGTGGCGTGTACCGTGCAATTTGTACTGTAGGCATTACGTAACCGAGGAATGTGAACGGCCGAGTTTTCCTTTTTCCGGAGTTCTATACTCTCCTGGTAGTACTAGAGCAAAGGCTGAGGAGACAGCACGTTGATGTTGTGACCTTTTTTTTTTGACAAGAATTGATGTTGTGACCTTGAGAGCAACGGGTGATTAATGCGTACTGTATCGTTTGTATTTGGTAAAAATTATCCAAACTTTGACTAATTATGCTTAAAATGTTCGTCTCGCAAAGTGCAACAAAACTGTCTAATTAGTTTTTAATTTTATCTACATTTAGTACTCCATGCATGCATGTGCCTGTATTTTGATGTGATAAAAATCTTCTTTTTACATAGTAGAATTTGAGATTGAAATTTGGCATCTAAACAAGGCCTTCGAAAAGTAGCAGCGACTCGTGGTGAGTGGCGACAAATGGTCTCACAAGAAACAAGATCGCTCTTACGCTCTCTGCCCGAGCTAGTAGACGTGTGCGTGGTCGGACGATGTCCTGGTCTCCCTAGCAGAGATGCGAAGCGATCGAGCACGAGCAGAGCGGTTGCCGCGGAAGAAAAACAGAAGAGAGTGGCCTCCAGCTCACTTCACTTGCTTCCCGTCCCGTCGCTTGTCGTCCTCCTCTCCCCTGTCGCAGGCTGGTGTCACGGACGTGGGCCTTGTTTACATACCAAATTTTTCTCTCAAATTTTACTATGCAAAAAAAAATTCTCCATCACATCAAAATGCCAACACATACATGAAGTACTAAATATAGATGAAATCAAAAACTAATTGCACAGTTTAGTTGTACTTTACGAGACGAATCTTTTGAACCTAATTAGTCAATGTTTGGACAAAAATTCACAAATACAAATGAAATGCTACAGTGAAAAATCTTTTACTGTGCAGATTTTGCCGCTGCCGATTTAGCGCAACTAAACACGGCCCTGAATGTGCACACCAGATAAGTACAGTACTCTCTTTGTCCTCACAAAAAATAGAAGTCACGAAAAAAAATCAAATAATCTTAGGTTTGATTAATTTTTATAAAAGATATTATCTGCGTTTTGATCTTTAGTTAGATTTATTATAAAAATACATATGTGGTCGATTCAGTGTTACATACTACACGTCATAAACACTTCTGGGGAAGCACCGAAGCAGAGTCTCATTATTCGTGGGACGGAGGGAGTATATATACTCAGATTTACTTAATTCTAACATACAATTTGAGAGGATTTGGGCTTTCTTCAGTTACCTTCTAAATTCTAAATTTTTACCCTCTCTCCATTACATTAATTTTTAGACGCATGCATGGAGCACTAAATGTAGGTAAAAAAAATAACTAACTACACTGTTTGTCTGTACTTTGCGAAACGAATCTTTTGAGCCTAACTAGTCCATGATTGGACATTAATCGCCAAATACAAACAAAAGTACTACGGTAGCCCAAATTACAAAAAGTTACCATCTAAACCAGGCCTCGGAGGGAATTAGGTAGGAGGAGCACGGAACTGGAGGGAGGCAGCAAGAACAAGACGCGCAGAGCCCTTGGACACCGGAGGAAGACGACTTCGGTTCTGTTCTTCGGTGCCCTCTGCCTGGCACTCTCTGATCTTTCGTTGCAGCAGATTTCTCAATTCTCTTTAACCCAAGGGCCGGTTTAGTTGCAAATTTTTTTTGCAAAATAACACTGTAGCAAATTTCGTTATTATTTGGCAATTAGTGTCCAATCATGGTCTAATTATGCTTAAAAGATTCATCTCGTCCATTTCGTCTAAACTGTGTAATTAGTTTTATTTTTTATCTATATTTAATGCTTCATGCATGCGTCCAAATATTCGATGTAACAGGGAATGTTGAAAATTTTTGCAACTAAATAGGACCCAAGCCCATTTGGCACCCCAAACCGCTATTGTCAAGCCAACTAGGATCCCCGCTGAGTTGTATATATCCACTCTTTTAGGATTGACATTGCAGGTGCAGGTGCAACTTGCCGTTTTTGAAGAACTTGTTGCCAGTTAAGAGCTCTAGTACCACCGTGGTGGCGGAGAGCAGCTGTAGCATATTTTTCTTGTGGACCTAACTCTATGCGACCGCCTTTGGATTGTCCATCGCAAACAAGAGATACTCCCTCCGTATCGGATTTAGAAGTCGTTTTGGATAAAGTTTGGGTCAAACATTGAGAATATAAATCATCAATAATTTTTAAGTTATTGAGTTTGCAAAAGTAAAAATTATATGAATAGATTTGTCTTGAAAAATACTTTCATAAAAGTATACATATATCCTTTTTTCATAAATATTTTTATTAAAATAAGAGGTCAAAGTTGTGTTTTGGAGACCGTGTCGCTGTCCTAAACGACTTCTAAATCCGATACGGAGGGAGTATATGGTATCCCCTCCCGGCCATGAGGAACTTTGCTCAATTTTCAACAAAGGCCTTGTTTAGTTCCCTCAATTCTCCCCAAATTCCACTATGCAAAAAGAAGATTCTCCGTCACATCAAAATGTCGGCAAATGCATGGAGTACTAAATGTTGATGAAATCAAAAACTAATTGCACAGTTTTGTTGTACTTTACGAGACGAACATTTTAAGTCTAGTTAGTCAAAATTTAGATAATTTTTACCAAATACAAACAAAATGCTACAGAAATTTTGATACAGTGTTTTTCTCCCCTGTTCTGTGAACTAAACGAGGCCAAAGAACTATTTTGTTAGTTTCTGAACCTTCTGACACACTAATACATTATTGTTAATAGCATCATCAGAAAGTGAACCCAACTCTTGAATCTTGGGTACTTGGAGCTGTCATATTACTGTATTTGCCAAGCCAAATTGTACGTACTGCATAGCAAGGTGACTCGAGCATCCCAGTACTGCAAGCGATGTACTCCTACCTTCAAATGGCTGTGCCTTTTGCTCTACAGCTGGCCGGCTGTCCCTGGTAGGTATAGCTGCACGTGTGCGCGTGCACGCGCGCGCTCGGTCGACGCGGCGGAGCGGCACTGTCGGACAGCACAAGGGCACAATCTTCTCTCCTGACAAATCAGCGATCAGTACCGCTGCTCGTTCTGTGCTCTAGTACGGGGACCAGCAAGTCGTAGAGTCAATCAGCTGGCCTCAGGCCTCGTTTAGTTGACAGAATAGGGGAGGAAAATACTGTATCAGAAAATATTGTATCAGAATTCCTGTAACATTTCGTTTGTATTTAGTAAAAATTATCCAAATTTTGACTAACTAGGCTTAAAATGTTCGTCTCGCAAAGTACAACAAAACTGTACAATTAGTTTTTGATTTCATCAACATTTAGTACTCCATGCATTTGCCGATATTTTGATGTGACGGGGAATCTTCTTTTTGCATAGTAAAATTTAGGGAAGAATTAGAGGAACTAAACCAGGGCCTTGATTAGTTCCTCTCAAAATTCCAAGTTTTTTCACTCTCTCCATCACATCAATTTTTAGCCGCTTGCATGGAGTATTAAATGTAGGTAAAAAAATAATTAATTACACAGTTTAGTTGGAAATCACGAGATGAATCTTTTGAGTCTAGTTGGTCTACGATTAGACAATATTTGTCAAATAAGACGAAAATGATACTATTTATCGGATTGAAATTTTTTTTAATCTAAACAAGGCCCAGGCCTCATATGCATTGGTGGCACGAGGCTCGAGTCAACTGCATCGCCGTCGATCGCCGCCCATGCAATGCGGCTGTGTTTAGTTCTTAAAAAAAAGCACTATGAAAACAAAATTCCCTATCACATCAAACTTGTGATACATATATAGAGTATTAAATGTAGATGAAATCAAAAACTAATTGTACAGCTTGGTTGTACTTTGCGAGACGAACGTTTTGAACCTAATTAGTCAACGGTTAGACACTATTTACCAAATAAAACCAAAACATACTACCGTACTTTTTTATCCCTTTTCAGCAACTGAACACAGCCCGTCGGATGGATGCCGATGCCGATACCGGGGCTGCTGCTACAGGTGCAGTGTAGGGCGCGGCGAGCAGACTCCGCGCGCGCACCTTGGGCTACGCATGCGCTACTGCTAGCTCCACTCCAAGAAATCTGTGCACGCACGTCTCGCTTCCGTGTCCCAATGTCTGCGATCCGTGTGTCTCTCTCTCGCCTCGCAGGGCCCCCGGCCAAGGCCGTGTTTACTTTGCAAAAAATTTGAACCTGATGAATAGTATCATTTTCGTCTTATTTGGTAAATATTGCCTAATCATGGACCAACTAGGCTCAAAAGATTCATCTCGTGATTTCCAACTAAACTGTGTAATTAGTTATTTTTTTACCTACATTTAATACTCCATGCAAGCAGTTAAAAATTGATGTGACGGAGAGAGAGTGAAAAAACTTGGAATTTGGATGGCATCTAAACAAGGCCTAAACCAAAAAAAGAGGCTTTTTTTTTTTTTTGCTGTTTGGCACTTTGCCGTGCGCGTCAACCCGGCCCGGCGCGTTCGCTGTGCCACGCTACGGTGGCACGAGTCTCGAGTCAACTGGATGCATGGGATGGCCTTTCTTCTCACCTTTGTGCTGTAGTACGTACTGCTGTGCAAGCTTCAAGGGCCGCCCATGCGTGCGGTACGTACAGCATCCCGGACGCGGCGCCAAATGGGCTTGCTCTGCTTCGTTCCTTCACACCACTCGTGGCAGACGTGCAGTTAAAACTCGGACAGCGCAGAGCAGACAGCTGCCCCCGTTGTTTTTGGGCCTGTTTAGTTGGTGAATTTTTTTTGGTTCGGCTACTGTAGCACTTTTCGTTTTATTTGACAATTTGTGTCCAATCATGGACTAATTAGGCTCAAAAGATTTGTCTCGTAATTTACAACTAAACTGTGTAATTAGTTTTTTCTTTCGTCTACATTTAGTACTCCATGCATGTGCCGTAAGATTTAATGTGACAGATACTGTAACACTTTTTGTGTTCCCTTTTTAGGAACTAAACAGGCTTTTGTAAACCTACAGGCAGGCAGGTAGAGGTGAAAACGAGGGGCAGCCACACTGAAAAAAAATTCTATGCAGCTATGAATTATTTCAATTAATATGGTATGCTCTAGTCTAACAAAATAATTATAAAAGTTGCAGGTATGAATTATTTCAATTAATTACAGAAACACATAATCTAAAGCTACAGCAAAAACTTTGTACTAAAACAAACTATATTATATGTTCATTGTGTAGACCTACTCATGTGGAGTCCAACAAAATTGAATTTTTTATTTTATGATTTTTCTATGATTTACTATGATTTTTTAAAGATTTAGCCGAAATAAATAAAGCAACAACTTTGTACTAAAGCATACCATATTATATATTCACTGTGTAGATCTATTCATGTGGAGTCCAACAAAATTGGATTTTCCATGTTATGATTTTTCTGTGATTTACTATGATTTTTCAAAGATTCAGCTGAAATAAATAAAGAAGAAAAAGACAAAACCACTGTCACTGTAGCAAACCGCTGTCCAAAACCGCTTAGAGACGTAATACGAACGGTTTTAAAAGTCGAGATATGTGTTTTGTCCGGTTTCGGAGTCCACGGACTAGACTTTCGCGAAAGTTGAGGACCTCACGTGGACTTTTTCCAAGCTCACTTGCTTCCCGTGCCCTGCTCACTTGCTTCCCGTCCCGTGCCGTCCCTGTCGTCCCCCTCCCCTGCCAGGCTCTCTCTGATCTTTTGTAGCGGCACATTTCTCTTTAACCTAAGCCCATTTGGCAGCCCAGTCCATATTCCCCACCGTTTGAAATGTGGCTGGCCCTCAAACCTCTATCGTCAAGCCAACTAGGATCCCAGCTGAGTTGTATCCACTCTTTTAGGATTGACATTATTGCAGGTGCAACTTGCCCTTTTTGAAGAACTTGTTGGCAGTTAGGAGCTGTAGTACGACTGTGGTGGGTTGGATTGTCCATCGCAAACAAGAGACATCATCCCCCTCTCGGCCATGAGAAAAAAATTGCTGAATTTTCAACGAAGAACTACTTTCACCCTGTTCGCTTGAGCTTATCAGCAGAATCAGCAGTCATCCAGCAGTGTTTTTGTCTTACAACAAACCAGCGAACAGTACTTTCAGCCACAATAAACCAGCGAAACGAACAAGGTGTTTGTTTCTGAACCTTCTAACACACTAATACATTCTTGTTATTAGCAACGTCAGAAAAAGTGAACCAACTCTCGAATCTTTGGTACTTGAGCTGTCACATTACTGTATTTGCATAGCAAGGTGACTCAACCATCCCAGTACTGCAAGCGCTGTACCAGTTGGTCGGAGAAACGATTCTCTACCTTCTCCAGTGCCCACATCACACATGTGAAAGTCATTCGGAGGTGGTGAGGCTGTGCCTTCTGCTCTAGAGTACAGCTGGCCGGTTGGTCATGGCAGTTGCACGTGTGTGTGAGGTGGAGGGGACCACGGACGACGACAGCACAAGTGGCACTTGTGCTCGTTCTAGTAGACTCTAGTACGGGGATGATCGATCGGCAGGTCGTAAAGTCCAATCAGCTGGCCTCATGCATTGGTGGCACGAGGCTCGAGGCAACCCCATCGCCGTCGCCGTCGCCGCCCATTCATGCAAGATGCAACGCAGAGGCAGTGGAGTCGGATAGATGCCGATGCCGGGGCTGCTGCTATAGGTGTAGGTGTAAGGCGCGGCGCGGCGAGCAGACTCCGCGCCCCCACGCGCTACTTCTTCATCTGCACCTTCTAGCTCGAAGAAATGTGTGCACGCACGTCTCTGTTGGCTTCCGTCCCAATCAATGTCTGCGATGATTCGTGTGTGTCTCTTCTCTCGCCGGCGGCGGAGGCCAAACCAAAGGCTTTTTGCTGTTTGGCAGTTGCAACTTTGCCGTGCGCGTCAACCCGGCACGTTCTCGGTGGCACGAGTCTCGAGTCAACTGGATGGGATCGGGATGGCCTTTTGGCATTGTGCTGGGCAAGCTGCAAGGGCCCGCCCATGCGTGCGATGCGCTTAGGGTGTGGCGCGGCCAACGGACGGCGGGCGCAGCATCCTGCATCCGGGACGCGGCGCAGCTAAGGCCAAAAAATATTTTGCAAAATTTTTCAAATTCTCCGTGACATCGAATCTTTAGACATATGCCTCATGCATTAAATATAGATAAAAAATAAAACTAATTACACAGTTTAGACGAAATGGACGAGACGAATCTTTTAAGCCTAATTAGACCATGATTGGACACTAATTGCCAATTAACAACGAGATTTGCTACAGTGTCATTTTGCAAAAAAATTTACAACTAAACAGACCCTTAAGTTATGGTCGCACCGTGGGTTTGTTCTTCGGCCCCGTTCGGCTGTGCTGATAAGCCGGCTGAAAAAACTATTGGCTGATTTGTTGTGAGAGAAAAACACTGTTCTAGCTAAAAAAACCAAGCTGAAAAGTATGGATTATAAGCCGGATGAACGGAGCCGATTCGTTCCTTCACACCACGCACGGCAGACGTGCAGTTAAAACTCCAACAGCGCAACCTGTAGAAGAGGAGGTGAAAACAAAGATGACAATTTCTACCCGAAACCCAAAGTCCGATGGGTAATTACCTTATTAGGGCAAGGGTATGACTAATTTTTTACCTATGGGTAAATTAATGGGAAAAAAAACCTTACCCAGCGGGTAAAGGTATGGGATTGCATTGTCCATACCCATTAACCCATGGCTAAATTAAACCCGATTCAATGTCTAAAATCATGGACCAACATGCAATATGTGATGAACTCACTAATTTAGTACTATGTGTGGGTGTGGCCGTGTGGCTGCCATGTGGTGGAGACTTGGTAGTAATTTCTAGTCGGTATGTTGTATTTGTATGTGAACTTGTGAAATTGGTCACTTGATATTAGTAATGATGGATTTATCTATTAGACTATTTGATCAGGTGTTCATGTAGCTTGTTTGTTTGATGAATTTATTATTGATTTGTGATGCTTTGGCTAAACTGGGAGACCGATATATTGATACATGTAATTTTGATTTGCAAATATTCTTGAAATCATGGGTAAGAATAACCCGTGGATACCCGTTACCCGCAAGGGTAAGGGTATGAGAAAGAACTCTTAACCGTGTATAGATATAAGTAAATTAACGGATAAAATATTTTTATATGAGTAAGGGTATGGACAGGACATTCCCAGCGGAATTACCTATCGACATCTTTAGGTGAAAACGAGGGGCAGCCACCACTTACTCTAGACTCTACTGTACGTACGCAGACGCGGTTGGCCGGCCCAGTGAAATTCCTCGGCACACCGTCGTGTGTCCCGTTTCCCAACTCGTATACTACCAGCTAGCTGATGAGCTGCCGCTATTGGTACTCCACTAGCCTGTGAGTGAGGGCATCTTATCTACAGTATTATCACTGCCAGCAGGAGCTAGGCCACCCCGCTCTACAGTCTATGTAAGCTAACCTCGGCTCTGCACTCTGTAATGCTGAATTCTGCTGGCCAAGGCCAAGCGCCGATCCGGACGAGGAGGCCAAATCCAATCAGGACACGGCCTAGGACTTCACTCCGGCAAAGCATCAACGTCAACCACACCACCTGGTGATTGGTGTCTTCTCTTTGCCTCTTGCTGCAGCACCAGCAGGTACACAACCACAACGAGAGCTGGATCCAGAGTTTCTGACACAGCCTGAACCTGAATCATTGCTGGTACACACTCAGCTCCTACTAGAACGGAGTACAACTGAGAAAAGAAACCAAACCAATGCCGCCCTTCAGATATTAACACACATCACATTACGTACTGAACGCGCCCTTCGGCTGGTCTAGAGCTGGACTGGTTTGGGCCGGTCTCCCACCAGCTTTCTGCCGATTTCAGTCCAGCACTAGACCAGCCGAACGCGCCCTATACTAGTGATTTGTGCGCGCCCATGCGCGCGAGTAATGACCGAGACTAATCTCGTAAAATAAGTGTTGGCTGATAAGGCACTGGATATATATATATATATATATATATATATATATATATATATATATATATATATATATATATATATATATATATATATATATATATATATATATATATATATATATATATATATAAGGCACTACATATACTGAACACGAGGCAGAGTACGTCCATACATTATCCAGACATCATACCAGTTAGCTACATGGTGCGATGATAGAACTCCAGGTTACACATAATCATACATAAAAGAGTCCAGGGATAGATTGCCAACAAGGCATGGTCTCTGAGGTGGTCCAACAGAACGTAGTACACACACCAAAAGCCAGAGTAACGCATCCTTAGATATAGGAGCAGAGGAAACCGTCGTGAGTCTCTGAGATCTTAGCATTCTTCACAGCATCAGTAAAGCTTGCAGCTTCGATCTGATTCGAAGCTGCGGGCGGGGGAGTAACCTGTAAAGTACGCATAGAAATGTCAGTGTGTCATGCTGGTGCAGATGTGGTGTAGAAGGCTGTAGTTGCACTTGTTGATATACCTCGGAGAAGGTAGAAAGGCTCTTCAGAGGAGGCACCATAGGAGGAGGAGCTGCTATACGTCACAATTCCACGGTACCTTGCACGCTCAAGCTCCTGGTTGGCTACATGGCAAGGTAAAACACAGTTAGTGAATCTTCAACGCAGCAAATCAATAGCTTCATATGTGATTTTACCTCTATGTTGGCATTCATAGGCTTCCTGAAGCACTTCCCTATCGTAGCCAAACTCTTCGGCTTTTTTAAAAGACATGTGTCGTGGTTAGTATAGGTAAACAAGAGCAGCTCAGTGTACTATAGAAATTGATCGTCCGCGGTAAACAGTCAGAAGCTAATGTACCATATGGGCATTACCTGTGTCGAAAGAAGCGACAGAACGAGCTGGACTGTAATGAGCTAGACCAGCAGCGGAATCATCTTTCTGAAACGCGGGTGCTTCGTTGTAGGGATATGTTGTCATTGTGACAGGGAAGACGACGTTGGATACTCCACTCACATGTGGGTACTGTACTCCGATCTGTCCAGAACTTGGGATGGACTCTGTGTTAAGTGCATAGGCATCGACACGGCATGCACTTCTAGCCTCGCTGAAACTGTAAGCCTGGATGCTGCAGTGGCGCGAAAGCAAGGGTTCTAAGACACTTGGATTGAATGTATGTGGTGGGAAGCCATGGATGTTTATAGCCACTTCGGTTTCCCAGCTGATGGTGTTGCCCCCATACTGGCTTGACCATGGAAGGAGCATGTCGAAATTGTGGCCATGCAGGATCTCAAGGATGCAACAATATCTTTCTCATGCTGCGTGGTAAAGCGAATCACAAAATCTGAGCGAAAGCGTGTGATGGCTGCAGGCAAAGTTTCAAACCCAAATTGGGTCTGGATGGCAAGCTGGATATCCCTGGTGCTAGGTATTGCAGTGCATGGGTTGACATCAGTGGCAATGAGCGCGTTGCTAAGCTGTGTCTCTGCTGTCTCTATCTCGTCATTCAGCTGGACGACAGAGAGTCCGGGAAGATCACGGTTGGCCTATAGTTTGTAAAGAAAAGAAAAACGTGTACATAATCGTCAGTCTCTAATTGTTCGCTGTCTTTTTTTTCATGCAATGTGATTGCTAGAAAGAGGTCTGGTAAAGCCATGTACCATTTGTTCTAGAGCACCCAAGCAGAGCGCAGAGCGGATCTAAGGCGAAAGAGAAGGCGACGCTACCTAGGGTGCGGTCGATGTCTCAGATCTGGAGAGCGTTGCAAGAGAAATCACCAAAACGGCCGCAGCATCTATAGAGCGATCAATGTGATAACCGAACTATCCAAGAACAATACCAGTGGAAAGGTAGATGACGAGGAGTGAGGCGCAGCTCGTGCTGTAGCTCCGACGTAGCCCCCTCCGAGGTCGCACCGCAGCCCGTCAGCAGATTTGGATCTGGCCTCCTTCCAGCACCTGTAGAGCGAACGCGCCGGATCGGTAGCCAAGCAGCGGTGCAAAGAAGGATAGAATGAGCCGCGAGGGCCGGATGGTGAAGAGAAGGGGAAGGAAAGACGGAGAGAGGCAGAGCTTCCTACCTCGCGCAGTTGTCAGGAAGAGCACCGGCACCATGGCCGCACCTCAGCTCGACAACAGATCCGGATCTCCTGCACCCCCAGCACCTGCAAAGCACACGCGCCGTGCCGAAGCGCCGCCCACAAGCAGAGGATGAGCCGCGGCGGCTGGATTCTGGAACGGAAGAAAACGGAGGAAGCGGGGAGCCGGAGTGGCGTACCTCGTGCAGCCGTGAGAAAAGGGGACCCAGAGACGAGAGCAAGGCGTGGGCGCCCCACACCACCCACGGATGAGCGGCCAAGGCCAAGAATCACCGCGGAAAAAAAAGAAAAAATCAATAAAAATGTCAGAAACATCAGTGTAATCCCCAATGCGGCAGCGGTAGCACTCAAGAACCATACCAACACAAACGCAGAGGACGAGGAGGCAGCTACAGTCCGCTCCAGCTCCAGCGCCGCTCCTCCAAGGCCCTCCGCCGCTGCACCACGGCCGCACCTCAGCTCCACACCAGATCCGGATCTCGTCCACCCCCAGCACCTGCAAAGCACACGGGCCGCGCAGCGCCGCCCACAAGCAGCCGATGAGCCGCGGTGGCCGGATTCCGGAACGGAAGAAAACAGAGGAAGCGGGGAGCCGGAGCGGCGTACCTCGCGTAGCTGTGAGAAAGGGGACCCGGAGACGAGAGCAAGGCGTGGGCGCCCCCCGGGTTGCGGCTGCACCTGGGGCCGTGCCGCCGCACAAAGCGCCTACCCTAGCCGCCGCCGCGAGAAAGGAGGGAGAGGGAGGAGGCGCGGATGCGGACACAAGGGAGAGCTAGGGTTTGAAGCCGGTATATATTGGGCTCGGGAGTGGCTCCGAAGGAGACAGCAGCATCGTTCATCAGCAATCCAACAATCGAAAATAATTTTACTACCGTGGCCACCCCCTGCGCACGTTGTCTCCAAATGTTCTCTTGTCTTTAAATATGAATTGTACGTACCAGCACCACAATGCACCTTGGCCTGTAAGCACAGCCAGAGCATGAGCATCCTAAGGGCTCGTTCGTTTGAAGTCATTCCTGCCCAGAATGATTCCTGGCCAAGTCTGGTATATACAATTAAATAAGCGTTCCTAGCCGGAACGGTTCCGGGACATGATTCCCTGGGAAACGAACAGGCCCTAATGGGAATGGGATGGAGAAATGGTATTGTTCAGGACGGCCGCATCAGGAAAACTGAAAGTCATGTGTTAAGGACCTTTAGAGATGGACCTTTAGAAGGAGAGAACAAGTGGCCTCAAGAGCTAAAGAGGAGATTAACATGAGAAATAGAGCTTTGGCCACTACGGGGCTGTTTTCCCGGTTATGTTTTTGGAGCGTGGCACCTGTGTCTGCCCCAGCTGGGGAAGTGTCCTTTTTCTTTGGTTTTCTCATACCACGTGTAAGCTCTTTTCTCTACCTTCTTATAATTAGTATAAAAGGCAAATATCTCTTTCAACAACCAAAAAAATAAAAAATAAAAACTTGTCAAGTCTGGCTGAGGGCCGATCCAGGACCAGAAATGGAAATCCGATCACGACTGCCTGCTGTATCCGATTCACCTTTACATAGTCCAGCACAGCCGGAATCAGACAAAGCAAACCAAATTCCTCGTCAGCCTCGTCTTAGAAGGACGATCCCTCGTCAATGTCCAGGGCCTTCCCTCTTGCTCCAGCAGGCCGGCGTCAACCACAACCAGCCCTGGCCTTGTCTCTTGCTCCAGGCGGCGGCATCAACCACAACCAACCCTGAATACTATACTACTGTAGTACAGAAAAATAGATGCCAGCATTCAGTATTACTTAACATATAGAGTAACTAATATATATATATATATATATATATATATATATATATATATATATATATATATATATATATATATATATATATATATATATATATATCAATTAGGAGCACCAGCAACACAAATACGCATGGTGTGTTTCTGACTTTCTGTACCGGGTAGGCGTGAAAGCAACATATCCAGGATCCTTGGGCAGTGGCGGAGCCAGGATTTCAAACTTGGGTATTCCCACTTACACGAGAAAAAATCCAAGCCATAGGTTTAAAATATACTGCAATACTACTCATGCACTGTAAATCTGTAATTTCTCAACCAATATCTAATTTCTAGATTCTAGACTTAAGTCTTCTAGGTCCTAATTGAAAACTGAAGCCCCTGTGTTGCTGTGCATAAACAACCGACCTAGACTGTGGACTCCTGGAGGCTGAAGCTCGGAGCAACGTTGCAACAGAGCCTCGAATTGGCTGCCCCGCACTGGGCGCCCACTACCGCGGTGCCATCGGGCCGCCGGCCTGTGCCCGCCTCCCCTGCCCACCGCGCCACGCCTAGGCGCCCTTGCAGCTACCACCGGCCGCCCCAGCGCCCCCTGCCTTGTGCTGTTGTGCCCGCAGCCCGCTCCCCACTGGCCGCCGCCGCCGCCGCTAGGGTTAGCTGTAGTGTTCGTTTCACCTTCGGGAATCGGTAGTCACGACTTGCGTCTATTTCTCTGTGAGTGGCCGAGCGGGTGAGGAGTAGGACACCGGGTGCTTGGGCCACGTGCCAGGAAGCCTGGAAGGGGTGGCCGGGTGGAGTGGCTAATTGGGCCTAGTAGGCCGGCTTGCGAGGGTGGGACTTTGAAAGCCAAGCCGAAAGGGCCTTTTTCTGGCTGTTTCGGGCTAAAATGAGCAAAATAATACAAAATGTTGCATTACACATATATCTACACAAGTATATGTACATATATACATAAACATGTAGCAAAATAGTTGGGTATTCCTGGGAATACCAGGGAATACCCCTAGATCCGCCCATGTCCTTGGGCTACAGCCTACAGTGCACAAACAAACCATACCATGGGGCAGCAGAGTAAACTACATGGGGGGAAATGGAACCAGCTATCATACAGTGATGGCTCAAATAGTGGCACTAGTGTGCCAGAGCAGCCAAATATAAGCACAACGACAGCGTGAGAGCAGAAGGGTTTATTTCCATGATACATAGCTTCAACATCTCCACAACGCCCATGTTCAGTGCCAAGCGCAGAAGAAACATACAAAGAAAGCTCTCAGCAATACGTCTTACAAAGAACCATTCCCCAGCTACTAAGAAACTCCCACAGGACACAGATGGAGCTACATCCTACTATTCACACACGCAGGTTTCAGCCTAAACCGTACCTTGAACTTGGCGGCGCCAGGACGGCGTCGAAAGGCATCTCCACTCTTTCCTTCACGACGCAGTGTGCCCTGCCATCCTCGAGCACCATCACTTTGCCAGGAGGGCACCGCTGAGGAGCTCGCTGCTCTTCTCCACCGTTCGCTTGCTTACCACCACCAAACAGACCCGCGATGTCCATCTTGATGCTGTTCCGCCCCATCACGGGCTCGTAGCCAGCAGCCTTCATGATGGACACGGCGCCCACAACCATGACCGCCGTCTTAGCCACCCATCCGATGAAGGCCCCGATCCCTCCTCCCAAGCTGTGTTTCGAGGTCCCAGTATTCCTGCTCCCCAGCCCGTTTGTTCTCGTGCCGTCTTGTGCCGTTCCGTTGGAGTCAGAGTCCAATCCATTGTGCAAGTGCTTGGACTTGGACATGTAGCTCAGAGGGTACAGGTCGTCGAGCACGAACGAGTTGGTGACGTGGTTCGAGTATGGAGGCAGGATGAGACCGTCGTCATGCTCTATTTTCTCACCAGCAAAGGCAGCAGCCTCATGGATTACCTCGCAGTCCTGCCCCTTGTATTCTTTGAGCTTGGTTAGCAGGGATCTCCGGCTTCGGTCGATCTGGCTCAAGATTGTTTCCCGTTCGTATCTTTGTTGGTGCTGGAGGTCCTGGCAGTGGCATTTTTTTAAGGTGTTAACAATGCAGTAGATGGTAACTTAGAAACAGTCTCAACACAAACATTTAAGTTATAATCCACACAACCAGTAACAGGAAACAACACAGTTATCTTAACCTCGATTATCACAGCCAGTAGCTCACCGGTGTGAGGCCAAAAGAAATTCTCACTTTGGTGAGATAAGCAGAACACAGCAAAGTAAATTGTGATGTGTTCTAAATTTTTCACATAAACAATTGACTAACAAACAACACTAGTGATGAAAGCACGCGTTACAATTTTTATGCCCCGTTCTGCATCTTGCCCAAATTTCTGGCAAGAATGTTATCATCATAAAAAAAAAACCTGCTAGTATTTGTGAAAGACAAGAGCTAAAACGAACCAATTACTACTAGCGAGACTGGGTAGAACCGCAGAACGGAGCTGAATGCCTGAATCTTACAGTTTAATACAACTAGTAAACGATAGATTTAGTAGCTGCATGACAACTCTTATCCCCTACCAGTAACGGCAGGCAATTTACTAGCCAGGAAAAAAAAAATACAAGCTCATCCCCAATGCATATTGCAGCAAATTTCACAGTTTGATACAAACTAGGAATGGAAATGTTTAGTCCACTAATGCCCTGCACCTACATTTGGTATGTTCTTAATCCTTGTTCGAGATAGCATGCTGACGCAGGAAAAAAAAATGGGGGCAGTATGCCACTTGCCACTATGCCTTGTTTCGGTAGCATTAATTCAGGATCAGAAGAGATTAGTTTCCAAATCCGAACAGAAGATAAGGCACTACCAAATCAGCCCCGAGTTACCATAAAAAGCCGCCAACCGTAGAAGAAAGCAAGGACTGGGTGATTGATAATCCACAGACCTGCAGGGCGGCGAGCTGCCTCTCGAGCGACTCGAGCGCGTCGCTGATGCCGACCAGGCTCTCCACCTCCTCCTCTTCCTCGGCTCCCTCCTCGTCGTCCCCCGCCGCGCCCAGCCGCTTCACCGCCTCCTCGGCGTCCCGCCGCGGACACGGCGCCCCCACCCCCGCGGCGGCGGCGCAGGCTGATATCCTGGTGCGGAGGTCCGAGGCGCGGGCGAGGACGAGGCCAATCTCCTCCCCCTCCATCTCCGCCGCCGCCGCCGCCACCAACCAAAGCTGGGGTTGGTGAAACAAAACCCTAGCGAAACCCCCAGGCTCGCGGCAGCGGCAGCGGCCGCGGCGCGTGCGCTGTGGTGGTGGTGGACTGGTGGGTGGTCTGCGCCGCCTTCGTCGCGGGGTGCGCGCGGCTCTCGCTTGGCCGGCCGAGGCGTATCCGCTGCCGGTGGGGCCCGCCGCCAGCGTGTGCTGTGCACTTTGCGTTGTATGGGTTTGGGCTTGTTTAACCTTGTTAGCGAAATTGGGCTGGCCTACTTACGGAAAGTCGAGGTGGGCTGGGCCTTTTTTGCACGGAGGCTCGATGCTGCCATTCTTTGTTTTTTATTTCGTTTTGTAGGACACTGTGGAATGCAATTAGTTATGTGTTTTTTTAGGGAAGAATGTTGTTAGGGTATGTTTGTTAGAGTTTCACTCCTTGATTCATAGCTCCAGCTACTTGATTATCTCATGAAGTTACTTTTGTGGTGGAGCAAGGCGAGGAGTAGGTATGAAGTACTCTATGAAGTAATTCTGGTAGGGGTTGAATATGGAGCAACGAGGAGCGGGTTTAATAGCGATTCTTGTCTATTACTAGTAGAATTGTGACTTTTTATTTACTGTTTTGGCTGGAATAAGTGATTTTCTCTGCTCTAAGAGACGCTGCCAAAGAGGCGTTCTCTGGGCTTGGTCATGTTAATCTTGTTAGGGAAATTGGGTTGGCCCACTTCTACGGAAAAGTCAAGGTGGGATGGGCCTTTTTTGCGCGGAGGCCCATAAGGATGTTACCTTTCTTTTTAATTTCCCTTTCTAGAAAATTTTCTTTTCCAGTCAATTTTTTTTTCTCAGTGGAATGAAATTAGTGATGTTTTTTAAGAAAAGAATGTACTCCCTCCGTCCCAAAAAGAGTGTCGTTTTAGAATTTCAGACATCTTGTTTAATCATTCGTCTTATTCAAATTTTTTGTATAAATATCATTTATTTTGTTATGACTTATTTTATCATTAGAGATACTTTAATAATGATTTATTTATTTTATAATTTGTATAAATTTTTTGAATAAGACGAACGGTCAAACACGATGTAAAGTCAAAAACGTCACTCTTTTTGGGACGGAGTAGTAGCTAGTTGTTGGCCCTATGGATCCAAAAAGTGTCTTAGAGTTTTATCCTTAATTCTTAGCTCCAGCTACCTGATTCTCTTATAGAGTGATTCTTGAGGGGGAGCAAGTGGGAAATGATTCTAAAGTAATTTTAGTGGCGATTGAATAGAAAGTGTGGGTTTTTTTAGCTTTCAGCTTCTATTAATGTAAATGAAGTGATTTTGTCTAATCACCATCAGAATTGTGATCTTTACTATTTAGCTGAGGAATGATTTTCTTGGAGAGCTGCTCCTACTCTAGAAGGCGCTGCCAAACAGCCCTTAGTGTTGTCTCGCTTACTTCTACAATAAAGTAGTACAAACTTTGTCATCTCTTTCATTTGTGTTGCTGTATCTACAGACTGTCACCTCTTTACAACTAGTTTGTCACATAGTCACCAAAAAAAAAACTAGTTTGTCACACACGCAAATTAAGATGAAGAATACCCGTGCCTAATGGATCATGGACGCAATCATCATCATCATCCAAGAACCAAATCTATCAACACATCCACCTACCACATGACCACAACTACCAATTAATTAATCACGTTGGAATCAACTTCACGATGAGGATGAGCAGCTAGTAGCTAGCTGAGGTGCGGGAAGGCGAGGTCCCTGGCGAGCAGGTACCGGAAGCTCTGCCGGTGGGGCACCCACTCGACGACCTTGCCGGCGGACCTGCCGTCGCCGCGGCACCGATGCACCGCTGTGCGAAGGGTCTCCGGGAGGCAGCGCTGGACGGCGTCGAGGAGGCGGTCGGGCGAGAGGCCGGCGTCCCGGGCGTAGGCGTCCAGCAGCTTGGGCAGCAGCACCCGGTGGTCCTTCCACACCCCCGCCGTGGCCCGGACGTACTCCTCCCGCGCCGCCTCCAGCTGCTGCGCCAGCCGCTTCGGGAAGTACACCCGCACCTGCACGCACGCCCGCCATGGAAACACAACACAAGCATGAACATCCTTCTTTCCTGTCAGTGCGAGCTGGATCGATCGGCGACTGAACAACTGGACTCATCACTCTGAACATGCAAATAAAAGAACAGACAAGTGTAATGATGCGTCGACCGTCGACTACTTCGATGAACAACAGCATGAACATTCTTGCATGGTGGAATGGAATATGGTAGGTACTACAGCATACATGTACCAAGGATACAAAAGTAGAGATATACTTTGTAAAGCTCCTTTCATCATTGTGTTCATCCATCCAATCCATGGCAGCACAGTCCACAGGTGACTGACAGGTTCACCATGCAGCTTTTGTCATTTCAGAAACATCTCTACATGACTACTCGATTCATACACTACTAGCACTAGGTGATCCGTTGTTACCATGCTCAATCATGTTTGAGAGTTCCCAGGAACCAAACTGTCTGTTGTAAGTACTAGCTAATCGATGGTTTCAAGGCTTTATGTTCGATTCTGTCAGCCATCTCTGGTCTCTTCTTCTTTATAAAATTCTAGATCGACACGCAGAGGCAGAGCTTTCGTGTATTTGCACTTTTGCAACAAAAAAGAAGAAAAGAGAAGGAAAAAAAAGAAGACAGGCAGGATCGGAGAGCGTGTTGTTCTCACCGCGGGATCGGAGTGGCTCCCGGAGCAAAGCGCAAAGCGCAGCAGAGGCTCCGGCTGGCGGACGGCGAAGGCTCGCCACTCCTCGCTCCCGGCTTTGCTCGCCCGGCTCGTCCTCGTCCTCGGGTAGTGCAGCAAAGTCCGCAGCCACTGCGATCAAAAGCACCCAGAATACATGGGAGTTCAGTTAGCAGCTAGCACCTAGCAGGAACACATGGCATCGTGCTCTTCGCTGCAGGCAGGTTCCTTGACCCAATGATGTTGTTGTGGATGTGATGGTGGAGGCACTTACATGTCCGGAGGAGCTGTGCGTGCTGCACCCGAGAACCAACCCCTGGATGACCGCCGCGTTGATGGCGCGCCCGGCGATCTTGCACTCCGCCTGCACAAGCACCACCCATCGTATTGCGTCGTGTCAGCCATTGCCGGCCATTTGCTATCTGTTGAGGAGGAGGAGGAATTGTGTGTAACTTGGGCCTTACCTTGACAAGCAGTGATGTTTTCTTCAGCTGGTTCTGCGGGACGCCATACTTGAGGTACGCCTGGACATGGAGGATCGATCATCAGCATCATATCCAGTCAGAGAAACGGTCGAGCAGACACAGCACAACAGTCAGTGTCAGGCTGTGGATTCAGAGTTCGAGAGTTCAGAACGTTACATGCATCACCAGCGCGTTGTGCACGTTGATCCAGAACGCGAGCTTCTCCTTGCCCGTCATCCGCCTCAGATCCACAGTCTCCAGCCGGTAAAGAATCAGCCTGAAATCGCATTGTACATACACCGATCGATGTCACTACGACACGCCATGCCATCATTGATCTGAAGTTCTGAACAGCATCTATCCGAACACCAATGGTGACTCACTCACTTGTAAGTCTGGAGCAGGTCTTCGGCTTCCCTGAGCCTGGTGCGGTCGCGGGAGATGGCCGGCACCTCGACCATGGCGCTGTAGGGCCCGCTGAACTCCTTGAGCCCCTCGACGCGGAACGGATTGATGAGCCTGGAGTCGAGCTGGGCGCCGTCTTTCCGGCAACAGTAGCTGGTGGGGCTCCACATGTCAACGTCGCCGCCGAGGTGCTGCTGCGGGGAGACCGCGCTCGGCGCCGAGGACAGCGACGATGACGGCGACGATGACGGCCGGTGGTGGGCCAGCAGCGGCGGGTCGGCCAGCCTGCAGTACACCCCGGCCATGCACCGCACCATCTCCTCCGACAGGTTGTTGGGGGTCTCCGGGATGTGGTCCGCCACGCTCGTCCCGAGGTAGTCCGCCAGGCTCACCACTCCTGACGGCGCCGTCTCGCCTTCCTGCTCGACCATCATTCATTCGTCAGCACGTCAGAAATTAGAACAGATGAATGAACTCGCATCACAACTGTTTCGAAACTTGTTAAAAATTTTGAATTTGAATTTCGGATTCTGATGATGGATGAGATGAGGCGAGGCAATCGGCGATCACCCACCTCCAGGAAGGAGAAGGGCTGGGAGTGGCAGGACCGGAGCGCCCTGGCGAGGCTGTCCTCCGTGGGCGATATCCTGGACGACGACGACGACGACCACGCGCCTCGGAACGACAGCGCCGACTGGCTCCGGAGCCCGGCCGTGTCCACCAAGTCCGCGGTCGTCCTCCGGGGACACGTCGACGGCGAGCAGTCGTCCACCGTACCGCCATTATTCCTCCTCCCCTTGCCGCTAAGCGGAGGGCAGCTGTAGTGGAGCATCGTCGGGTCGCCTCCTCCTCCCCTGATCATGGGACCCTTCGGCCTGGGCGTCTCGTCGGGCCGTGAGCTCACCGACAGCTTGCGCGCCGCCGCCTCCCTGTCCCGGCGAGCATCTGAAGACACCTGCTGCTGCTGCTCGAATGCTTTCCGGTAGAGTGTCAGCAGGTACTGCTCCAAGTGCTTGATCTCCAGCTCCAATGTCGCAACCTCCCTTATCAGCTGAGTAGCCGGCTGAATTAAAAAATTGAAGGAAAAAAACATCAGCTTAATGGATGAACGGACGAACTGACAGGATTAAGAAAGAGTGATTTGGTGATTAGGTGAAGGAAGGAGGCACCTTTAGCGCTGGGCTCTCGTGTTGGAGAGTGGGTGGAGCAGCAGCAGGGTCGTCGTCAGGCCCCAGCGCTTTCTCCAGTGCGCCGCGCACCACCTGCTGATCCTTGAGGTGCATCTCCAGCTGCAGAATCTGCATGTGCAATGCCCATCATGTCAGACCGAGCGAGAAGCAGAGCAAGAAACGATCTTTCAAAAAAGAAAAAAACAGAGCAAGAAGCGACTTGAGGTTCAGTTCAGTTCATCATGTTATCTGCAACATTGCGATATTCAGGCACAGTTTTGAGTTGGATTGGAGCTTTTCTTTTTGGACAACACAACAAAAGGGAAGTAGAAAGTAGAAACGGGACAGTTTCAACTTTCAAGCAGGCAGCTGAGCACTAGTGTAGAACAAAATAAAGGATCAGTGAAGAACAGCAAGCAGCAGGAGATTTCAGGTCCTTGCCTCTTTCTTCAGGGAGCTCTGTGTCTCGCTCCTGGGCTGCTGAATTTCCTTCTTGGTATCGCATTTCTGCTGAGGGTTGGAGTTTCTGCCTTGCTGGGACGACAAAACAAACACGGGAAAAAGAAACCACAAAGAAATTCTCAGTTTTTCAGAAAAGCGATCCCTATATGAATTCACATGTGCAGAAGAGAGTCGTACTAACACAGAGAACCAAGAACATACCACCAGCTTAGTCTGACTTGATGCTTTCTGCGAAGAACGCGGTGCGCCCTTGGCATCTCTGTCGTCCAAATCACTGCAACCACGCCGCAAGAATTTCCTAGTGAACATTGCGAAAAGATAACGGAAACGAAGAAATCTGCAGAGGCGAGTTCGTGTACCCAACCAACTAACCTCTTGGAGCGCCTCTGCCTTGCCGAAGGACTGGAGGGCTTGGCTGCTCTGACGATGACGGGTGCGTGGCCTCCTCTCTTCTCCAGTGCCGCCATTTCTCTTCTTCTCTTGAGGACACCGACCTTGTGAATAAACCAACCAACCAAGAACTGGGAAGAAAAACACGGAAGAACAAAACAAATCAAAAACTGAACTGGGAGTAAGAAACAAGGGGAGTGTGGAACCTACTCACGGGAAAACACTCACGCAAATACGCAATTTGCTGGACCTGGCGTAGAACAACGAATAGCTCAAGCAGTGGAGGCCGGGGAGACAAGGAGTGGGAAGGGAAATCGGAAGGAGAGAGGAAGAGAGGGAGAGCTCCCTGCCTCCCTCCCAATGATGCAAGCAGAGAGCAGAATGGTGCCTTCAGAAGGCAGAAGGCAGAAGGTAGAGGCCACACTAGGCGCCAACAAGCCTCTCCTCCTGCGCTCTGTAATGTGTATACTCCTACCCACCAGCAGCTAATGACCTTCTTCTGCTGGTCATGTTTCGACTTGTTTCAGCTTGTTTTAGTTTATTCTCTCTCACAGAACACCGTTGAATCAGCCGAAACCGGCCGGCTTTTCCCCTAATGTGGCATGGCATGGCATCTACCTCCACCAACTAGGCAAGCAAGCTACCATTTGCCTACTTCCCAGGTCAAACACCTAACTCAGTGAGGGGAAAGCCGAAAGCCTCTTTAGCTTCACCTCCAGCTGCAGAAACCCCCCAATGGATCTCACACACAACAGCAGTCACGCTGCAAAAAAGACATTGACCAAGACACCTCATATAAACAAGACAATTTGCCAAAAGACAGCTTAGCTTTTGCCTTGTTTTTATCCTACTATCCTTGTTGTGAGCAGTAGATGTTACTACACTACTCCGTATGCCACTGCATCTACTACCGCTGCAACTTTTGAACTGATGAAGTCAGAGAAATTTAGGGCCTGTTTAGATGGTGAAAAAGTTTGGGTAAAGTTCCTATAGCACTTTTCGTTGTTATTTGGTAAAATTTATCCAATCATGGACTAACTAGGCTCAAAAGATTTGTCTCGACATTTACAGACAAACTGTGCAATTAGTTATTTTTTTACCTACATTTAATGCTCCATGCATGCATCTAAATATTCGATGTGACAGTTACTGTGCAAACTTTTTTTTTTGGCCTTTTCACCAACTAAACAGGCTCTTATTCCTGCCTGGCTCTAGTTCTTGAGAGGCCTTGTTTAGATGCCCGATTCAGGGCATCCCGAATACACTGGAGTGCAGTGTGCAGCACTGTAGTATTTTTGTTTTTATTTGGTAATAATTGTCCAAACATTGATTAATTAGGCTCAAAATGTTCATCTCGCAAAGTACAATAAAACTGTACAATTAGTTTTTGATTTCATCTACATTTAGTACTCCATGCATGTACCGATATTTTGATGTGATGGGGAATCTTTTTTATAGTGGAATTTGGGGGTGAATTTGGGTATCTAAACATGGCCAGAATCTGATTCACGGCAACGCTATGGAACGCAGAGCTAGGAAAAAAAGAAAAGAAAATTTTGGCTTTCTAAACCTGCTTGGTTATTGCGTGCTCTGTCGGTTTTGCTTCACCGACCTTGTTAGCTGTTGCACTACTATAGTAGTTTCAGGTACCGTTAGTCTGAGACAGGTAGGATATTGCAGCAGTAGATTAGTCAAAAAATCATTGTCTTCTGCTATGCAGCCAAGGTTTCCTGCCAAATGCCAACGCAAACGTCAAGGTTAGCCTGCCAAACTACCTGCAAGACTTTTTTTTTCTTCCCTTCTGCAAACTTTCTGCGAGATTTCAACCGTAGTAGAATACTAGAATAGTGAAGTTGTAGAGAAAAATAGAAAGTCGGCCAGAGATATTAGGTGAGGTGGAATATCTAAATCATGTCGGTGCTTATCCTGGTAATCCTGCTAAGCAGCAGTTGAGCTGCCTGGTTTCCGGATGTGACAGCATGAGCTCATTCAAAATGTTACTGGAGCGTTTTGTTGCTTCGGCCTTGTTTAGATTTGGCCACTAAAAAACTTAGACCACTAAAAAACAAAAATGCTACAGTACTCGGGGTGGCACTGTGCAGATTTGGCCACCCCCGAGTCTGGGTCTAAACGAGGCCTTCCTCTCTCTGATCTCTGTGACAGTGATGGGCAGGTGAACAATATGAATGCAAGAGATACTAGTAGGTACTGCATCATTTACCACAACTCATGCCTTGTTTAGTTTGCCTCAAAGTTCCAAGTTTTTTTACTCTCTCTCCATCACATCAATTTTTAACCGCTTGCATGGAGTATTAAATGTAGGTACAAAAAATAACTAATTACACACTTTAGTTGAAAATCACGAGATGAATCTTTTGAGCCTAGTTGGTCCATGATTGGACAATATTTGCCAAATAAGACGAAAGTGGTACTATTTATCAGGTTGAAATTTTCTTCAATCTAAACAAGGGCTCAGAATCAGAATTCATGGTAGGGTCTTTGACTGGGCAGTAGCATGGCATTGCCCTGAATTTCTCTCATCAGCTCATACTAGTGGTATGGAGTCTTTTTTTGGGAAGATCTTCATGTGAGGTTTCATTTTGCAAATTACAATCATTCCTGGGAACATTATTTTTTTTTCTGTTAAGCAAAAGTATCTGCACTACTAGTAGTTTTAGGGAATTCTAATATGCGATCCAGATTATAAAGCAACAGAGGATGTACTAGTATATCCCCTGTTATCTTTTGTCCCTTTTTAAAGCCTGTATGTATGTACCCCAAAGATCCTACTCCAACAGCAGCTTAGTTGTATAAAAGCCTCCCTATAGAACTGTGAACCCAAAAAAGACAGATTCCACAACATGATACGAATTTGGTAGACCCTACACAGTACACATACTCACTAAGAGATGAACCAACCATTAGAGACAAAACCCCTGTTTTGTCCTAAGAATGTTTAAACCTTCTTGCATTGAGGCATACACAAACCTAAAAGAATGGAAGGGGTTGGCCTCAAAAGTGGAGAAAGTAGGGATAAAGGGGGAGGGCTGTGGTTGTACCCCAAGAAAAACAAACCTTGCTCTGTTGGGTGCTTCCTCTTGTATTAGGCTGAAAACCACTAGCATGTCCCTCTAGTCCCTCTTGTTTTTCTTCTCAAAAGGAAGCCCTAATGCAATCAAGTATCACTTGTCCTCTGCACTAAGTTAGCTTGCTGCTTGTCACAGGAATAATCCTTGTTGTGGGCTGTTGCTTCTGCATGTCCCCATTTATTTGGTCCATAAGCTGTGGGGCTCTTGACATTTGAGGCAGCATGGGCATGGCAAAAGGTGAGGAAGCAACAAAGAAGAAGGCAACAAAAAGTGCTAGCTAGGTCTGGAAAAACTTTGTTCCTCTCTAATTGTTGCTTGGCTTGAGCCTGGCCTGAACAGAATTTGGTTTAAGTTTAACCCACAAGTCAAAGATATGGGTCTCCTTAACTAATCACCCCAATCCATCAGTTGTAGTCTATTCGTGTTCGTCACAAAGTAGCTACAGTCATCTATTAATCCATGAACCACAGATTAGAATTCACATGATCTGAATTGTCTCATCAGAGCCCTTATTGATAATTTTATTCTCTCATCTCTTATTTTTCGAAGAAAATCTACATGGCTGACACACTACACTAGTATTTTCCAATTTGAAAATAATGCAAGAAACACTAAAATAAACCAGGTAGGACCGGATCGACAGAATGAGCCCAAAAAGTCCAGTTAGGATTCACGTTGCCGGTTATGTCTATCTTCAGCAACGCAGTGTCCTCTAATTGCCCTAATGATCATAAGATGACGCGAAAATCAATATTTAATCTGGCCAACATCAACAGCCACAGCAAGATAACAAGATTGACAGACAGCAAGACAGCCGTACATGCTCGCAGTCTGATGAGGCTTGGAATCTGGGCGATTTATAAAATCTCCAACACTGCAAATCTCACATGGATCTTCTCGATCAGCTCTGAGCTACGTACATAGTATCTCTCATGTCTGAACAGGAAGAGATTTACTACGAATCGATCGGATAATTGTTAAAGCTCTTGGTCAGATGATCTGGAGTAATCCTTATTTTTCTTTTCATCAGGAGATCGACTGATGTAAAATACTAACTTGATTTCAGTGACCAACATAAGAACACACTTGACCTGACATGCATCTAACCCTAAAGTTTGAGGTAGTTTTGTTATTCTGAACAAGAGTGGAAGACCAACTGTGATGCAGTAACATTTAATGTCCAAGAACCGATATGTATGCATCCTATCTAAACATGTGCCAAGTCCAAGTGTGCAATGTTTAGTCTCTCCAAGGTCTCCTCCTAGGTTCTTACGCCGTTTTCTTCTTGTTTATTGCAAGGTCAAAACACCGGAGAATCCAATGTCTTCTACCGAAGCAAGTTGGCAGCAGTATTAACCTCTAGCTAGCAATACTTCTTTTGAATCTCTTTTTTGAACAAAGTTATTTTTAAAGCTTCGGTCCACAAGTGAAAAGGAGATACCTTTTGTCCACTTTGCAGTGGCAGTTGTTGAGGATGGGTGCAATAACAGGAGGAAATAATGTATCCCACATTCCCACCAATGGGAAATTCTTTTACTTAAAAAAGATTCAACTTATAATATTTCCGTCCACTTTAGATTTCTTCTTCTTTTTAATATAATCATATATTCATATAATCAGTAGTTCTCCTACCTAATTTGTTCAAAAATTCCTAGTACTTAACCCTTAGCTCTACCTCCGCCTCGCAAAGTGCGGATTGCAATAGCGTAATACTCTCTTAAAATTACTTTATCTAGGTTGACCTTGAATGTGACTAAATATTTTTGCTTTGATGAAATACACCGACCAGTCCGCTTACGCACATTTTTTTTTTGGCGATCGTGCCTAGGCATGTTTTTCATTAAGCGCAGAAGAGAGTTTTGTTACAACTAGCTGCCACGGTAATCCAAGGTTACCGAAGCCCACACCAGGTAATCTCGCACGTGATCGTAATTACGCAATACACATTTCGCGACCGGAGGATGAGACATGTCAAAGGAGCGCCATTAGCGGCCTCAGATGCTTGTAGCCAGCCAAGCACCAAGCATCAATCTCTTCTTGGATCACCACTCCCAATTGCGCTGTTGATCTTGCAACTCCATTGAAGGTCCTCGCGTTTCTCTCCTTCCAAAGTATCCATCCAATGAGGAAGAAAAGGGAGTCGAAACCTCGGCGGATAGGTTTAGTCCGCTTACGCACATCAAATTACATGAAAATATAGGTGCAGTGATGTGGTTGGCATCAAATACATCACAAATTTTGGTCTCGACAGTAGATCATACTTTCTCTGTATAGAAGCATCAAAAAATTATTCCCAAATACAAGGGATTTATAGAACATAAGGACAAGATAGCATTAAATAAGCGCACAAATTTTGTAGGTAATTTATGGTTACTTGCCATTTACTCCATCAAGCAAACCCCTAGCTTCAATCACGCGGATGACATTACATATACATGCGAGAATTATATTGATCGATTAGTAAATTAAGTAAGAGTACATACATCTTTTGTGTTCTGTCTTAACTTATCTTAAAATATTTAAGATACATTATACTCCGTAGGGCACAGGAGTACAAAGAAGAGGGAGAAACCTTGAAAGCATGCATCAACTGGATTAATTACAAACACAACAACTAGCTAGGTCTAAAACAAAGGAGGTAAAACAAAACACATTTCGCCGGGACTCGTGCGCCTCACTGTGCATGCATGCAAGTAAAAGCACAAAAAGGTCAATGATACGTGCGCCCTGGACCTGTGGTTCTTTTTGGGTGTGCACACACATACAGAGACATCAAAGAACTCGAAGGGTGAAAAACTCAGAAACGAAAAAGGCCATGTAACAAAAGCCAAACAAAAGGGCCGGGGATCACCAGGCTAAATAAAGGGCGCCAAACAAAAGGTACTTCAGCTTACCACACACGGGCTGTGCAGGGTGAAAAAAGATTTTGCGAAAAAAAGACGAAAAGGCGAAGCAGTGCGAGGAGAAAAGGCCGGGTTTTGCAATCATCTTTTCAACAAAAGATGAGACACACTACAATAATAGATGGGGCATTTTTCTGTTGCTCGGTGTATAATTTGGCACAAAATGTGCATGTGTAAACAATGCAAGTATGTTGTATGTATATATATGTCAGAGTGGTTTTCATAACTTATTACATGGAACTGTTTTGGAGCTTACAAGTGAATCCTGATTTTTCACCTTGAGCAACCATGGACCCTCTGTATGTTTGATTCAACTGTTTGGTGCAAGAAACTTGTGTCCATATTTGGATCTGTTTGATAGTGCTCCGGCTCCAACCCAAACAACTACAACTGTGGCTTGGCTCCGGTCTCTAGTTAGAAAAATAAATATTTTGTAAAACAGTTTGTCATGGTTGTTGAAAATAACGGAATGTCTATAGTAGCCTTTTATTTTTTTTTGTTTTCTTTCTTTATTTTTCATCCATTATTTTTCTTCTCTCTCCACTTTATGCTGGCCCTCCCTATGCTGGCCTTGCCCATTCCCGCACGCTTGGGGTAAATTGGGCCATGGCCACGCGCTAGGCCCACATGAGAGAGAGGGGGTGGGGGACCAAGCTCCTTTTCTAGCTCCTCCTCCAGCATATAGCTCTTGCGGAGCTTCTTTGTTGAAGTTGTTTCAGGTTTGAACGTTTGGTTTTGGAGAAGCAGTAAAGCTAGCTGGTGGTCGCTGGAGAAGCTTTGCTAGATGAGGCCTTGATCTCAACCATTGAAGCTACCAGCAATATTCGGTGGATTTCTTAATTTTCTAAAGCAAACCATCTCATGCAGTTAAGCAGCTGATTATATTAAAAAAAAGGAGGAGGGTCATAGCAAACTTTTGCAGTAGGCGACTAGTCATTATACAGCATGGCAGACGTCACTACTTTTGATAATTATATGTGAGAATTTCACTGTGACCAAAGTTGCACTGCGTATATGTTACCATTTCAAAAACTTAGCGAACATAAATTGAGATAAACCCATCTGTTTTATATATATATCTTGGTACATGACACCTTAGTGCTTCTTCTTGACAACACAAGAATATTCTTCATTTTCTTGCGTTCTCCTTCCTATATATAAGTAGCATGCATGGAACGGAGATGAAAACAAAATTTGGGTGTCTAAAACTCTAGTTAAGTCAGTTTGTTGAAGTTAAGTTATATTATTTACCCATAGAAAAAGCCAGTTAAGATATATATTAGAATTAAGTGATTTAGGTGTAATTCATAGGTAGAGTTGGCGAAACTAAAATACTTATATTTTACACCATTTTTTTAATCTAGGTGTTGAACACCAAGACAACACCCGATTTTATTTTTGAAAAATAGGTTGTATGTATGTTCAAAATTTTTTGGCATGCCTAGATATATTAACCCTTCTGCCCTGAAATATAAAGTATCTAGTTTTGTCCTAAGTAAAATTGTGTAAACATTGACCAAAATTATAGAAAAGATGAATATTAGTTACGATATCAAATTATATTGGATACGATATGAAATATATCTTCGTAATTTACTTTTTTATGTAATAGATATTGATACTCTTTTCTGTAAATTTGGTTGAGGTATAGTTTGATTTAGGACAAACTTAGATCCCATATATTTCAGGACAAGTCGATAGTAGATAGCCCATTCAAATTTCGGCATTTATTTTTTAACAAAAAAACATAACCCCTCTTGTGTGTTCTAGCTTCTTTTAAAAGAAAACAAAACAATCGAACAGCTAAAACCAAAGAATTGTCCCATCTTTGTCAATTGAAAAAAACAATTTAACATATATACAACCCCCGTAAAAGGTATTATTTTCATTTCTTAAGAAGTCAAATATTTTAAACTTTTGAATAAATATATATATATATATATATATATATATCTTAATATTTATAGTACATAATTAGTATCATTATATAGATCATTGAATATATTTTATTCCTCGCAAAAAAGGAATATATTTTATAATATAAACTTATTTAGAGATATAAATGTTGTTAATATGTTCTACAAATATAGTCAAACTTAAAGAAAGTTTGACCAACACAATTTTTCTTATGGGACAGAGAGAGTACTAAGAGCACTATATATATACGAAAAATCGTGGGTGGGATAAGATTTGATCAAACCTGTTAAATTTGTAGTCTTGTCAAATGGCAAGACATCAAGTGGAGACGCCAAAGTTTTGGTCGTTAGAATTACAGCACGATTCGGTGGGTGAGGTAGGTACCTGTGCGTAGGGTCAAAAGAGTGGCGTGTCACGCGACTCATCACGGTTGCTTTGCCCGCCATGTCTTTCAGCAAAAGCTTTGCTTGGAATAGAACTTACAGGCCCCTTCAATTCATGATCCGGGTCATCACTCTCACTAGTCACAAGTCAGTACTTTGCTCGCTGGCTGTACAACCCTACAAGACACTAGTATACCGGCCTTTCGGTTCGACTACTCATCATGGAGTAAAAAGATGCATGTTTGATCAATGATCACCTGAGAACACTACCCCGTTTGCTTCCTGAGGAATGGCCCCCTAGAAGAATTCCGGGCTGGATCGTTACTTTCATTTATATTAGCTTTCCAGGGCCGGATTCGTTCTTGGCGTCGAATCGCCCCAAACGAACGGAGCCTAAAGCAGAAAGGAAAATGGTTGTGCATATGGTGGTGAGTATACAGCAGGATTGGGCACTACTGAGACAAGAGTACTCCCCCGTTCCAGAAAGAATGCAATTCTTGCGTCAAGTTTTAGTATATTATAAGATTGATCAATTATTAATTAAAAAAGTATTAGGGGCTATTTGGTTTGCCGCCACAGGCTGCCTCACTAGCTGTGGCGTCGCCGAAACCTTTTCCTCTCTGCTGGTGGCCGCCACGCCCGCAACCACACGCGCCGAAGGTGAGGCGATGATTTTCGTCGCCACAACTGTGGCGTGATTTTCTGAAGAGAGCAGTAGTGGCAGCCACCACTTTGTCAGGAACCAAATACCAACCGAATGACCGGTGGCCGCCGCAGTCTTTGGCGTGGCGACGTTAGCATGCAACCAAACACCTGCCTGCTGTCCATGGCTGCCGCAGGCGTGACGTGGCGGCTGTGGCTCCAATCTAAACAACCCTTTAATATTTATAATATGAAATAAATATTAGTAGATTAGTTATGAGATATATTTTCATAATAAATTGATTTAGAGTTATAAATTTGAATACTGTTCACTGGAAATTTGATCAATCACGGGCACGCGACACGTAGTTGGGCGGAGGTAGTACTAGCTGTACCAATTGCCTGCCCAGCTGAAACATCTCAGTAAATTCCTACCACTGTTGCAGATTGCAGTGTCATGCATGCACTGCACGCAAATACAGTCAACTGTAGTCCCAACTCATCTCTCAAATTTCAAACACACTGCCTAGACACCGAGACACAACAGGTCTGCCTAGACACCGAGACACAACAGGTGCAGCCAAGAGCCATGCACGGGTTGAAGACCTTGAGGCAGGCGGCCCGCATTGCAGACTGCACTGCCCCAATGGAGTCGTGCAGATGATACCAATGGAGTACGAGTACCCTTGCATGCTGCATGCCTGCCTGCCGGTGCCAGCCGATTCACTGCGATTCATCATTCATGGCGTCTTCACCGAACCTCGTAGCTCCTGGACGCAACGGAGTGAATGCGCGCGTGCTGTGCAGACAGAGTCGGCGACAGTTTTTTTTGAATGCCATCGAATTCTGGGCGCCAGGGAGCGAGCGAGGAGCCTCTGCATCGCTTGCACTGCACAGTTGCATTTCACTGCATCGTCTGTGTTTAGGGCTTGTTTAGTTGGTGAAAAAGTTTGGGTTCGGCTACTGTAATACTTTTTGTTTTATTTGGCAATTTGTGTTCAATCATGGACTAATTAGGCTCAAAAGATTTGTCTCATGATTTACAACTAAACTGTGTAATTAGTTTTTTCTTTCGTCTACATTTAGTACTCCATGCATATGCCGCAAGATTTGATGTGACAGGTACTGTAGCACTTTTTGGGTTCACATTTTTTAACTAAACAGGCTCTTAGTTACAGAATCGAGGGCACCAACTTAGAACAGTACGCAATAAATATACACTGTAGCATTTCGTTTGTATTTGATAAAAATTATCCAAATTTTAACTAATTAGTCTCAAAATGTTCATCTCGCAAAGTACAACAAAACTGTGCAATTAGTTTTTAATTTCATCTACACTTAGTACTTCATGCATGTGCCGGCATTTTGATGTGATGAAAATATTCTTTTTGTACAGTGAAATTTGGGATAAAAATTGGGAACTAAAGCTGGTATTGGTAATAACAGCAGCAGCGGCAGCAGCTACTGTATGTACAGTGCATGCATAGTATGCATACGTACGGATGCAGAGTATTTGCGCCCTTCCAATCTGCTCAGGCCGGCGCGTCAAGCATGGTGACACATCGACGTGATTCACAAAGACTAGGGCTGTGTTTAGTTGAGAAAATTTGGGTGAAAAGTTACTGTAGCACTTTTCGTTGTTATTTGGTAAAATTTGTTCAACCATGGATTAATTAGACTCAAAAGATTTGTCTCGAACTTTACAGACAAACTATGCAATTAGTTATTTTTTTTACCTACATTTAATACTTCATGCATGCGTTTAAAGATTCGATGTGATGGGTGGAAGAGGAAATATTTTGGGTACGCATGGCAAGTGAACGCGGCCCTAGCCTTTTTTTTTTTTTGAAGAGAGGCTTCTAGCCATTGACTAATGAGAGGTTGGTAAGCTGCCTTCGCTCGAAGAATAACTCGAGCGAACTCCTTAAAGATTGCCCTGCATCTCTCAACAGAGGGCTGAATATCTCTGAAGATTAGATCAGTGCGAAAAGACCAAATGGACCAACACATTGTGATTAAGATTTCCATTAAGAAAGGCAAATGAAGCTGGGCTCGGAAATCTTGAAGAGTGGCGAAGGGATCATCGGACGGAGTAATGACAAGGCCAAGGCTAGCCCAGCAATCTGTTGCAAAAGGGCAAGCTAGAAACAAATGTAGCACTGATTCTTCAGGCGGGGAATTGCATAGCACGCAACTGTAATCAGTATTACAGGACAACAGTGTGCAAACTTTGCCACCATAGCTGCATGCACCTGCTGGTGCTTGCAACGGTGAGCAGATCGTCTATGGCCATGAGTCACTCATTGTTAACGCTACTGAAGACCCAACGCCTGAAGGTGAACCTGAATCGGGAATGACTGTAGCTGGTCCGGCACGGAAGGAGTCTGGTGCGCCAGCGCTGAAATGGAGCGTACGCGTCAGGCGTCCGAGTGCTCTGATCAGTGGGCGTGATTCGTAGGCTTAGACAAGCTGCGCCTGTGCGAATCGCGCGTCGGCAACGCCGATGTATTAAAGAGAGAGTAAGGGGAGAAATACGGTAACAAGAATTTACCAAAACAGAACCCGAACTAATCAGACCTCTGTTCTCTCCCACCTTGCGCGCTCGTTCATCCTGCTTCCCCAAGCCTATTCCTTCCTCTGCCGATCTGCGTCGCTAACACCCACACATTCCAATTCAAGCCTGTTCATCAACATTCTGAAGAAAAGACATTCATATATATACATATACTATGTAGGAATAACTCGGAAAAAAACCGTAACTATAGTGATGGCCACAAGTTACATCTGTTGGGAGTTTTTACAGCTGAGCTGAGTTCACAACATCACTCACACAAACCCACTAGCCCAGCAGTAGAAATCACAGGAGGTTGATTCCTGTACCAAGAAATCAAGACAGGTTTTCACATCGATCCCAAAGCATTATAACAACAGAAGCACAACCAACAAAACTAACCTCAGTTACAAATTGCCACTAGTGAACCTACACTCTGCTACTCTCTCTTCCCCAGCATCTCCTAACTGAAACTAAAGTCTCCTACTACTGAAACTTGCAAGAAATTGTTGCAGCATTGTAAGCTGCAAGCCGCAACCAGCATCATGCATGGACTGTTATTCTAAGCAATCGGCAGGACAATCAGTGACGCCCCGACCGCGATGACGAGCTCCCGGGCTGCTGCTGCTCGGCGTACGGCCTGACGAAGGTCCGCCTCCACCAGACCTCGAACGCCCTCTGCAGGTTGGGGCAACCATCTCCGGCCTTGAGGAACCGACCGAGCCACGCGAGCAGCACGGCCTGCTGGTCCTCCAGCGGCAGCGTCAGGATGGCCTGCCCGATGCCGTCCTCCACCACGGCGCGGTCGAACCACCGGCACCCGTGCTGCAGCCACCTGTAGTCGTCCATCAGCGGCTGCAGCCACACGTCGAGCAGCCGCCGCCGCGTCTCCTTCGACGGCAGTGCCTCGCCTTTCCCGATCGCCACCAGCAGCCTCGCCGTCACGCAACTCACCAGGTGGCGGTGCATCACCGGTATCTTGGGGTGCAGCTCGGCCAGTTCCGCCTGGCTTGCCCAGATGACCGTCAGTTCATCGGCTGCGTTCCTGTCTGATAGGATCTCGGTTAGCCAGAGGAGGTTATCAGCCTCCAGAGCAATCTTTCTGAACGTCTGGTCTTTGCTGCCTGAAGATTCTTCACCCACGAGCTCTTCTGGATCGGAAGCTTGGCGAGACAGTGCCAACAGGGAATCCAGGCAGTTCTGGAAACAGCTGTACAAGGTCATGATACAGGAGTCTGCTGAAGAACCATTGGCGCAGACGTTGCTGTTCTCCTTGAAAAGCTTCAGGACCAGAGATTTCATCTCACGGCGGCCTCTGTCCTCGCTGCTCTTCAGCACCAGGTCAATGATATGTGCAAGAGTGTCGTTTGGCGGATTTGTTAGGACGTCAGATGTCACTCTCCTTAGCAAGGGGTTAGCTCTGTGATCCTCATCATGCAGCTGTCGGATGGATGACACAACGTTTTCTTCCTCGTCACCGACCCAAGGAACTGCTTCCAGGTAATCTAAGCATGACATGATGCATGCACGGAAGCCTAGTGATTCTGCGACCTACAGACAGAACAAAATGTAAAAATGCATATATACTAAAAAGGAAAGGGATATGCACATTAAGTCAAATTTGCTTTACAAAATCCAGTTGATTGTTCCTAATGAATTCACCCAAAAAAAAACTTAAATAGCCATTTTCAGACAACCATGCTCTACAGCTCTAGATCAGATTCAGAACTTGTTTCACAGCTATTAATTCATTATAGAAAAAGCATGGAACCCTACCTAAATTGAGACTGATCAGCCTACCTAAATTGTGATTCACCAACTATCCATTGCCAGAATTTCAAGATGATTTATGATAAGTTGCAGAGTATGCATTGTTTGTCACATTCTATTGCAGGTGAGTGCATCATAAGAATATGAACAAATAGGAGCAGTGGTCCTAAAATGCGATAGCATGAAATAGACATAGAAACTGCAGTAAAAAAAGATATAGAAACACATTCAGCTGGATCTAATCAGAATCTCAATTTTGCAAGATTATAGTTCCACAAAACATTGTGTGAATTCGTAAATTTTCAGTTAGCATACATGGCATTAAAATTTGTGGTTTGGAATCACTAAAAGCCCCTAAATTTTGAATTTTTTAAACAAGCGCATGTTGTGGAATAGACAACTTTTAGATGACGCACCTATATTATATCAATAAAATGCTCAATGTACCTAGGGCTAAAAATAAGATGCTGTATGACGATATGACCAAGTGGCAAACCAAACCATCGGAATAGTGTCCAATTTACCAAAGAAGCATTGACTAGCGGTAAACATTTTTTAAGCAAAAGAAAGCAATGATAGTTTTTTTCTTATAAAAATGCCAATATTTTTTTCAGTGTCAGGGCTCTGGTGTTGTTTTTTAAAAAAAAAAAAAGAAATAGAATCCGCCATACAAATTAAGCTGCAGTTTAAACACCCCTAGTTTTCATGCATGCTTCAACTGTTCAACATTTGCTTTACACAGCGTAAAAATGCATACACTAAAAAAGGAAAGGATATGTTAAGAAGTTAATTTGCTTTACAAAATCCAGTTGATCGTTCCTAAATAATCCGCAAAATTCTTAAATAGCTATTTTCAGACAATCATGCTCTAGATCAGATTCAGAGAACTTGTTTCGCAGCTATTAATTCAATATAGAAAAAGCATGGAACCCAACCTGAATTGAGACTGATCAGCCTACCTAAATTGTGACTGACCAACTATCCATTGACAGAACTTCAAGATGATTTATGATAAGTTCTAGATTATACATTGTTTGTCACGCTCTATTGCAGGTGATGTATCATAAGAATATGAATAAATATGAGCAGTGGTCCTAAAATGCGATAGCATGAAATAGACATAGAAACTGCATAAAAAAAGACATACAAACATATTCAGCTGGATCTAATCAGAATCACTAAAAGCTCCCTAAAGTTTGAAATTTTTAAACAAGCACAATTTTGTGGAATCGACAACTTTTAGCTGATTCACCTAGATAATGTCAATAAAATGCCCAATATGACAATATGACCAAGTGGCAAACCAAACCATCAGAATAGCGTCCAATTTAGCAAAGAAGCATTGACTAGCAGTAAACATTTTTTAAGCAAAAGAGAGCAATGATAGTTTTTCCTTATAAAATGTCAACATTTTTTTCCAGTGTCAGGGATCTGGTGGTGTTGTTGTTTTCAAAAAAGAAATAGAATCTGCCGTACAAATTAACCTACAGTTTAAACATCCCTAGTTACATCTTAGATGAGGAGTTGGTGATACATCAGTTTAAACTTAGTAATTATTTTGAACCACCACAGTTCATGCATGCTTCAACTGTTCAACATTTGTGAATAATATAGATTAGAATATGCATACGAACAAATTTATGTAGCATATGAAAGCATTGGCAAAAAGAAAAAATCAAACAAAAAATGGCAAATTAGGAAACTGTGGTAGGAGAAACCTTCAAGATTCGCAGAACTCGTGGAACGTTTTGCTTGATAAGTCTATGCTTGACATCCTTGCAGTACATCAACCCAACAGTCTCGACATAAATCTCCACATCCTCACAATCTGGCACCTCAATGCATGCCACCGGTGACTGCCTCGAGATTCTATCGGCAAAAAAGGTACTATTTTCAGCAAGGATGTTCTTGTGAACAATCATCTTCACAGCTACCCCTTCCTTGCCATGCAGCACAACCTTCAGATCACTCGTGCCAAGCTGCCCAAATCCGACCGAGATCTTATGCTGCTTTGGTTGTTTCTCGGGTGCCGGCGCAGGCACTACCTTTGGTGGATCAGGGGCAGCAACAGCATCTGCTGGAGGGCATACTTGCTCATCTGAATTGGTTCTAGACCTAGTAGGAGTGGACTGTGCTCTCTTCTCTGAAGAAATGGTTGGCGCCCTCTGAACCGAGGATGCCTTTGATGGCGCAGGGGATGCTCCCCCTCTAGACCTGCCCTGCTGGTTTGGGCTCTTTGCTGTCTTCTGAAGCGCGGCCTGTGATGGACAGCACCAGAATCCTTCCGGGGTGACAGCAATGGGCACATTTCTGATCCTTGGTGGCTGGCCATCCAGCCTACCAATCTTGAACTCTGCCATGACTATCTTATGAACAAGCCTGTTTCTTCCTTCAGAGATGGCTAACTTAAACGATTATTTGGCCTTCAGAGTTTTAGTTGTGATTTGTGAACAGTACTAATGTGCACACCTGAAGCACAAGAGTCACAATATTTAGCTCGGATTTCAGGCAAACGAGTGAATTAGGAATTTAGGATATATATAGCCAAGAATGCCAATTAAGGAACAAGAAAGCATTGCAGCGTTCAGGTTGTCTAGATTTCCTAGCACTCAATAATTGGAGCCTGCAACCTTTGACCAAACAAAAATAGTTCGGATCTCTATCCTATCCATAGCAAGTTAGCAAATTTGAATCAGGAGCACTGAAAACAGTATAAAACAACTAGTAGAACCACAAGAACAGGAACCAACAACATACTGAACCTCAATATTGAATGGAAACAAATGTCTAATATATTCCATCAAATTGGCACAAAAACGAACCAAAAGTTACTCGAAATAACAATCCACATTCCCCACCCCCTCTCTCTTTCAAATGAAGGCACCGGATCAAAATCAAGAACTACTAGGGCAGACCCAGTACTAGAGGCTCCCACGCGAGTGGGGTCTGGGGAAGGGAATAACCGAAGCAAAGTCTTACTCCCACAGAAATTCTGTAGAGAGACGGCTTCGAACCCAGGACCTGACGACTCGGCGAGCTAGCACTCACCAACTGCACCAGTCCTGCCCTTCAAAATCAAGAACTACTAGAACATCACAAAATTATACCACATAAAAACAAGAATGCCCATTAAGAAACAAGAAAGCATTGCAGTTGCAGCATTCAGGTCCTCTAGATTTCCTACTGCTCAACAATTGGAGCCTGCAACCTTTGAACAAACAAGACTAGTTTGGATCTCTATTTAAACCCTAGCAAGCTAGCAAATTCGAAGCAGGGGGGCACTGAAAACAGTAGGAGTATAAAACAATCAGTAGACCCACGGGAGCATGAACCAACTGAATCTCACTCTTGAACGGACACAAATGCCCAATATCATTCCATCAAATTGGCTACATTGCCCACCCCCTCTCTTCCAAATTGACACACTAAAGTCAAAAATCCCGGCTCCGCTCACCAATATCAGTAGGCAGTTAGCAAATTCGAACATCACATAACTAGCACATCGGTAAAGGCAAAGAGAACAGGCGGACAAGAAGCATTCTTTTTTTCGGACGAAGATGGCCAAGAATTACCTCTCTCGCATCACATTCCGGCTCGGCTCACCAATCAATCAAGGAAAGCAGAGAGGCAGAGGGGAGGAGGCTTCACTCACAATCACCGCCGCACCACTCTTTCGTCCCTCCCTCCTCGGAGAGCTGTAGGGGGCAAGCGAGGAGAAGCGGTAAAGAGAAAGCGGAGAGCACAGCACAGAGGCGAGGGCAGGTAAGCTAGGCGCGGGCATGAACGCGTCCGTCACATCTCCACCACCACCTGCATCTCCTTTTCCCCATCAGCAATCAGTGGTGCTCCCCCTTTACCCCGCTAACACACCGCGGCTGCCATCATGCCGCCTCCCCGCCATGCTTCCCCTCCTCCCTCAAGATCCCAACTTTTTTTGAGCTTTCTTTTTCCTTCTACCTTCCTCCCCCTTTCGCACTCGCACACAGACCCACAAAGAGTGACTAGCTAGCTTCCACACCCCCCGTTTCCCGTTGCGTACCGCGGCAGCCGGCAGCGGCTACTGGTGGCCGTGTTGCATCGCCATCGTAGTAGCAGCAGCAGGCAGCAGCCAGCAGGGGCCAGAGGACTGTAGAAGCAAGCAGCAGAGTACCGGGGCGTGTCGCTTCCGGCGTCTTTGCTCCCTTGATTGGGCTCAGAGCGGCTGAAGATGCCTCTATCTCAGTCCTCACACTCACCTCACGGATTCGCTCTGCTCGAGCTCGTCGGCCACACCGCTGCGACTGCGATTCAACTCGACTCGAGTGTCAGTCCGTCCTCGCATGGAGAACCAAAGATTTTTACTGCAGCTTTCTCCACCCGAGGGCCCTACCTAGTTTACCGTGCCGATGCGGGGGCGGGGCCCACACGTCAGAGTCCATGTTTTCCGTGGTGTGCGTGAGCGTGGCAGCGTGGCAGTGGTTTTGGTTTCTCGAATTGGGGGCGCTGCGATTGCTTTGACTGCTGCCGGAAGCGAGGCACGGAAACGGACAGAAAAATCATATTTTTATTTTTATTTTTATATTTTTTTTGAAAATGGAAGTGGATTTAGAAAATACGGGTTTAAAAACGAAATCAGAATATACGGATATACGAAAACAGGATAAAGAGTCGGAAAATTAAATTAAGATCACATAATCTAATATTTTCAAAGTATACGTATATAAAGTCATGTAATAATATATATAGCTGTGTTTAGTTCCCAAAGTTGGGAGCGCGAATTTTACCGTAGCGCAACTGTAGCATTTCGTTTGTATTTGGTAATAATTGTCCAACCGTTGACTAATTAGGATCAAAACGTTCGTCTCGTAAAGTACAACCAAACTGTGTAATTAATTTTTGATTTCGTCTACATTTAGTACTTCATGCATGTACCGCAAGTTTGATGTGACGGAGATTTTTTTTGCATAGTGCCAATTTCAGGAAGTTTGGAGGAACTAAACACAGCCTACAAAGTTTAATATTCATTTACATACTATGTACGTGAACATAACACGTATATTTGGTGATTCGTAGTTATATTAACAAATTGTTGAACATGATGAGCATGGATTGAAAACGGGGTAAAAACGGGATAAATACGGGTCTATTCCGTATTAAAACGGGATTACTCAGAAACGAACAGAAAACATCATTTTCTACTTCCGCAAATACGAAAACAGGATCTCACAAATACGGAAACGGACAGAAAAATATAAAAAACGAAACGGAACGGTACGGAAAAAAATTCCGTCCGTTTTCATCCCTACCGGAAGCTACACCACTGGCACTGATCCGTTTCGCTACGTTGCAGATTCATCAGATTCCCACCGCAGCGTCCGCTACCAAACACTGGGAAACCAGGGACTGAAACGGGTACCGGATGCTCCAAAATTTCTTCAGATTCGAAGTGAGTGAAGGGTGAGAAAAAGCGTGCACTTGTAGGGACTCGTCTGCCATCTTTCCGTGCCTGGCGTGCCACCTCTCCGTTTCGAGGTGGTGTCTTGTTTGTGGCCACGTCAGACGGCCAGGGCAACGTGTGTTATTAGGGCCTATTTGAATAATAGCTGAAATCTCAACTAGAGCTGCAAACTATTAGTTCAACTAACAAGTTTAAAGTTACTAATAGATGCTAATTACTCCTGAGTGAATGTGTGTGGTTCTCTGGATGAAGATGGATGATGGCATCTATGTTTTTGACTCGTGTTTGGTTCAAGGGTACGTGGGATAGGAATGGCTATGTTTGAAGAATACTTTCTAACATGCTGGTTGAGCTAAGCCAAACAAAAATTGGCGGATGAGCTCCGCCAAATTTGTTTACCAGTGCTTGTTGACATGGATAGAAACATTAATTGCTTTTTCTTTCTTTTAGCAAACATTGAAATGGTTTAATTTCATCTTGCAAGCAGCATATTTATCTTGTGATATATTTGTTTCTTATATCCTAAAATATATGGACCGTTATATCTCATCCAATCTCGTTCTCAAACCAAACACACTCTAAGAGTAGATTTATCCTTAAAAAAATTGAGCTCTTTGGTTTCAAACTTGAATCCCTAGAATTGAGCTCTTTGGTTCCAAAATCGAGGTGAAATGGTAATAAGCTCGGTGATGCATGGTTAACGAAAACATAACTTGCGTCCCTTTTGTATGCTTGCCTTGAGCAATGGGCCTTCAATGAAACCGATCGAGTGCACGAGACATTTGTTATCCGGCCGAAGAAATCGAAACAAGTAAAACCATGGGTAGTTACGGCCTAACATCATGGTGGCCGGTTTTTTTCTTGATCTCTCTGAGCCATGTGGTTGTCGTGATCACATTATAGGGAGCACACACACCAAGACTAGGAGGATCCAACAAGGACAAAGACCGCACTTTATTAACCTGTAAAGGCTCAACAAAGAGAAGGTCCTAGCTCAACTAGAATTTGGTCCACCCGTAGACCAAGCATACAAGAGTATAATTTTCCTTGATAAAGATATGAGATGTTTTACAATGGTTGGGAAAGTACTGTGGTACTTCCTGGTACTTTCATCTTTTTCTAATTAAATGTGAAATATATTGCAATGGGTATTTTAGTAATTGAGGGTGTGCCCTTCTGGAATTGGTCGTTGATCTAGGTAATTCACAAGTAGGATGGCCTTCTATTCGTTATTGGAATTTCAAAATTATCATAGTGCAATATAATTTCAAGAAAATATACCTAAGTGTATAGATCGTTGCAAATTGAGACACTAATATTCTATTCTCTAGTTACGAATTCCAAAATAGATCATGTTTGATAATATTTAGTCAATGCTTTTGACTAGTCTAGTCTTCCATGCCCTGTGAGATCGAAATGCTATATATGAAAATAATAATATAGCAGGTGATAGCTTTGACCTTGTGTTTGTTTTCCTTTAGCGTACTCCATCTAACCCACATTTGAGAGTAATACTGATAGAGTTCTTTGTAGTTTTAGTACTCTACAAGCCTACTCAAACATAGGACTCAGTACTCAATAATTTTGTATGATGCTATTCAAATTTTTGTTTGTTGCTCTTCTAACATTTTTTGAACAATGTACAGGAAGAGATGGCGGTCCTGGGGGCCTCGGGGTGGAGGTGCCGCTGCCGCCCATGCTGCAGATGCAGGCCAAGGCATCTCCGGCAACGATCGCAGCGCTCAGTAGCCCCGCACGCCCCGCCGCCGCACTCCGGAGCCGCGCCCGCCAGGGTCGCGCTTGGCCGTGGCCGTGCCTAGCACCGACTGCCGCGCACCGGAGACCCAGCGGCTCCGCCACTCTCCGGCAACCGCACCGCCGTTGCGCTCTTGAGCCGCGCGCCTACGCCCGCACCCGCCGGGGACGCGCCCAGCCGTGGCTGTGCCGGCTGGGGGACACGGGGTCTGTTGCCGGAGACTCGGAGCGATGGGGCCTGGGCAGGAGCAGCTGGCGCGGGAGCCGGGGTCTGCTGCTGGAGAGAACGATGGCCGGCGAGAGGCAACCCTAGGCCCATCAGGACTCTGGAGAGGCAGCCCAACAATAGGACTTTACCCTTCGTACAAAAAAAAAGACACGGAGAATCTCATTTCTGCCCTTGAATGACTACACTGAAATGACTGATTTACCCTTATTCAAAAATAAAATGTAAAATAAAAAATAGATATGGCCCCATATATTTTGGTACCGGCCCCACCTAATCTGGTACTTTCCCCACCTATTTGGTACTTCCAGGTACTTTCACTTTGGGTTCTTCCTATTTTTCCACCGTTCGATCGCGCCCAATGGACGGCTTATATTTTTTCCAACCATTGTAAAATTTCTCTAAAGATATATATAACTTTATGATTTTTTATTTACTCACGGATGTGGATAAAGTCATCGGCAGTTATTCGCTCTGTTCACTTGAGCTTATTCAGCACTATTTTTCAGTTATGGAACAGTGTTTTTCTCTCACAATATTTCAGCATAAGCATCAGTATAAGCCAAAATTCAGCATAAGCGAATAGGATTGTCTTTGACCTAAAAGAAACGGCCTCCCCAGTGAGAGAAAAAAAAGATAAACCCAAAAATTATCTTTAAAAGAAAGGTAATCTCAAAAATCAAAATCCAATCTATTTTCAATCAATCTAGTGTCAATACGCTCCGTGACTACAGGATCGAACCTGAGCTAGGCAGAGAGGCACTGATCGCAAGAAAGCTATCTTTCTATTTTTTTCATAGAAACATGTGAGTCCCACTCAAAACCCTAACCCAACCCAGCTATATCCAAACAAGTAATTGGATTTTGTTAAAGTAATGGAATGTATGTGGCTATATGTCAACATATTATAAAGTAATGTCTATGTCTTAATCGTTATTTCTTTTGTATGAACTAGAGCAGGTTATATACCTGTATTTTTTATTTTTCTTTGGCGAATAATATACTTGTATGGTTAGTGGCATGTTTATCGTATTTGAAATATCGTTTGGATAGACTCTGATGTACTTTCGACCATGTGGTATCGTCTTTGACATTACGTTTCAATGATACCATATCAATTTCGTTTTAACAGAGAAATGTGCAATTGAAAGTGACGGAGCTTTCTTGCGATCATTTCTACCCCTAGTTTTGTGGAAATTTGTGGAAAGAGGGAGCAATAGCGTGCCTTCTCTAAGGACAGACGGAGCACTTTTTCAGTCTCGGCCGGGCCGAAGGCCGCACAAATAAAGTTGACGGATTTCCCATCTTGCATTTCTTTCTCTTTTTGAATCAAAAGTTGGTCGTTGAAATGGATGGACAGATGGTGACGATGCCACGCCACCTTTCTTTTGATTATTTGACTGTGAGAGGACCATCCCTGCTCAGCCGAGTAGGTGACGAGTACTGCTGGTGTCTGGTGTGCCGAGACTGAGAGATGCTGGAGCTGGAGCACATGCTAAAATGCTGACAGGCACGACCCAACAACAGTTTTAACAAGAATAATAAATTTACGAGGGGTCCTTTGTACATCAAATCCATTGTCGTCTAGTCCGGTTAGGATACCTGGCTTTCACCCAGGCGACCCGGGTTCAAATCCCGGCAATGGAAAATGTTCCTCTTTTTTCTTTTTCCTTTTTTGTTCTGTGTGCTGCTTGTTTTTCTTTTCCTTTTCCTTTTTGTTTTTTGATTTTCTTTTTTTGTTATGTGTGTTGCTTGTTTTTCTTTTTCCTTTTTGGTTCTGTGTACTGCTTGTTTTTCTTTTCCTTTTTCTTTTTGTTTTTCTGATTAAAACTTCATTAAATCTAGCTATCGAAGTTCGGGCTGCAATTTGCGAACTCTTGAGGCCAACATGAACTATTTAGCAGACATGCACGGAGCCAGCGGTGGGGCTAGGGGGGCTCCAGCCCCCCCCTACCGCTGCTGGCCCTGTGGAGCCCCTGGTGAATTTTAGACACAGATGTATAAGGTAGGGTGGGCTGACACCTTTATTTTTGATGATGTATTTTGTGAATTTCATAGTTAATCGATGTTTTCAATATAAGACTACTTCAAGCTATTATATTTTTTCTACTGTGAGGGGTTATAGCAGAGCTAAGTCGCTGTAGCACTTTTGTTCAGCCCCCGCTAAATTTTTTTCTGGCTTCGTCCCTGTTAGCAGATATCCTTGGGGAATTCAACGCTGTATTTTGAAGGGCACACGTCAGCCACAACAAACACATTCGAGTCATAGATATACCATGCTCCTCAAAGGACTTTGGGCCAGTGCTGCTTGTCAGCTGTCAACATCACAAAGCCTGAATCAGTTTTAGGCTATGTTTGGTTTCCCACTAAACTTTAAATTTTATTGGGGTCACATCGAATGTTTCGACACTAATTTGAAGTATTAAACATACACTAATTACAAAACCCTTACATAGATTGGGACTAATTTGCGAGACGAATCTATTGAGCCTAATTAGTCCATGATTTGACAATGTGATGCTACAGTAAACATGTGTTAATGATGAATTAATTAGACTTAATAGATTTGTCTCGCGAATTAGTCACGGATTCTATAATTAGTTTTATGAATAGCTCATATTTAGTCCTAATTAGTATCCGAACATCCGATCTGACAGCTGCTAAAGTTTAGTGGGGAAACCTTCTTCGTATACTTCCGAAGAAGACTTGGCTCCGTGTCCCTTCAGTTCCTAACTTCAAAGAGCCATGACATAAAAACTTGTTTGTATTTACAAACCGCATGAACTAAAGGTCTGAAAACTACTCATTAAGACACCAATGATATTTATTTAGACTCAACATAAGCCCCTTCCGTACTTTTTTTAAAATGATTGGTAAAACAGGTGAATATACAAAAACAGGAGCCTTATGATTTTCCAAAATATGGCCACGAATATTAGTAGTTACTTTAGCAGTCGCACTACAGTAGCGCCATGTGTACCAACGAAAAAGCTCGAGCGTACACTGCACTACTAGCAATTAGAGTCCCGAGAGCTCAAACAACACAAGGACAACGCACAGCTAGACTAGACCGGTAGAGCCCAAGATAAAACAGGACAGGCTCTTCATCATTCTTCAAGGAGCCGGGATGAGGATATGAGTTTTGTGACAAGAATGCAACTATATTAAAGTAAAGTATAGAGCATGCCTATTGGGCTGTCACCGTCCACGCACACATTCGCTCAAGGCTTCTCTGTCGAGGCCAACTAGCCCAGCTATTCAATTTACAAAATCTAAGCACTACCACCCAAAATTCACACTTCCATGATGGTTACAAGGTGAAACACTAATCATAACCCAATGTGGTTTTTTGGAAGGAGAAACGTGGTAGGTCCAGGAGGGCGTCTGAATTGGCCTGCCACGCGAACCCCAGCCCCACGGTTTTAAGTCATGCACAGTGGCGCCTCAAGTGAAGGAGCAATGTCCCAAATGACCCAGCTGCACGCAAACCTCTTCTCAGCTTGTTAGCGATTCGATGTCACCTCCAACTTCTGCAACCTTCGTGTCCATAGAAGACTTCGCGCTGCTCGCGACGCTCTTAACATCAAGGTCGAGAGCAAGGGACTTCACGAGGCCCTTGAGCATCTGGAGTAAATTAGGTTAAGGGCAACACATGCCAAAGCATGAAAATTTAGAAGAAATGATGAAAGCAATAAAATTACAGTGCATGAAACGCTGCAATAATGGAATGTTGAAAAAGGATACAAGAGAACCGATTGCAACAAGTGCCCGGTATTTTGAGTCGAAATCTTGAGTGTCATCTTCAGCAATCTGTAAGTTCAAGAAATGTAAGACATGGGATTTCTCTGGAAATTGCATTGGCTGGATATAGTAGGCTGGAAAACTCACTTCAAGGGTGGCAGAAAGAATTTGAGCCTGACTTCGTTCATCCTTTGATTCAATTGAAAGAACAGCATAGCTGCACAGCAAATGTAAGGAACTTCAGCAATCTCGAATGCTCTTTTCATTTTCTAATGCTGTGGAAGCAAAATTGCAATGCATAAATAGGTAGACTACTTGAGACTCACTTCAGTAGAAGCGTGGCATATGCCAAGTGTGCATTCTTGCTAAAAGAAGACTTGCAGTTAGACAAGGAATCAATGATCTGAAATTAGGAAATAAAATTGTCAGTCCAGAAAAAGCAAGACTAGATAACAGGCCAATATGTTTTATGCACAACAGACAAAGAAGAGAAAATAAATTATTTTAACTTGAGAACTGACCTCAGCGCAGTGGGTCCTCAACCACTGGTGCAAGCATGAGTTGTCAAACAAGTTTGTCACAGCTTTAAGAAGTGTAAGCAAATTTGCTGGCTGTACAGGCGGCGCAACAGCTTTACGAAAGGTTTCCAAAAGTATATCTGACAAACATGAGGAACGAAGCTTTGTTCAGTACCAATAGATATTGTTTGATTTTCAGTAAGAGCCAATTCTAGTGATTAAGATACATAGCGTAGACAATTAAACAATCTATGCTTGAATAGGTGCAGATAATTCAGATGTGAAAGGCTGGGATTAGCAAAAAAAGTGCTATCCAAACTCCTACCATTTCCAGTTTCGATGGTCTTGAGAAGTAAAGCAGCTCCATCAGGATGCAACACGAACATTCTCAGAAAATCAATAACTGCAAGGTCGAAAGACACCTTTCAGATCGACTGAAAACCATCGCCGTAAAAAAATTGAAGTTTATAAATATTTAAAAGCAAGAACATCTTGTGATCCAAAGAGGATATATACCCGGAAACATCATTTGTGGAGGCCAAGACTTCAATATCTTTACCAACAATGCCATATCAGCATCTGCAAGTTTACTAGTGTGATAAAATGATGTCTCTTTCAACACTTTCACTATGGCAGGTAATCTTGACATCTCCGTCTCAGACAGAGATAATTGTTTCTGTTCCTGAATACAGATAAGTTAAAATTAAACCATGTGGAGGTATCTCTGATGAACTTCTTGAAAGGATTACTTTTATTCTAAACAACCCATGTGGAGGTATCGCCTACTAGACTGTCAGTTAGCATTGGTCGAGGTCCACCAAAGTCCAACCACAGCATCTATAAACGCTTTGAGCTAGATCTTAGATGAACTATTGTAAATAGTGTGTAACACACAAGCTTAGTTTAGTCCACAACATACCAAAAGCACAAGGAACAAGTCAGTAAGTAATTTAGCAGGTTACTCCAGGTTTATAGATATATGCTATTCATGCTTCACACTAGCATTCTATGTTTTTTTCTCTCGAATAGGCAGGAGAGCTGCGTATCATTTCATTAAGAAGAGTTTTAAAATACAACACGCACACCACCCACACACCCCTTAATGTTAATCAGCAACTAGCATTCTATGTTAATCAGCTTAACCCTACTTAATGCATGTTTGGGACTTATAACAAACTTTTCCCCTAACTCGAGTTATTTACTCATGTGTCGTCCCCATCACCTCCACATCTCCAATGAAGATCATGTCTCTCCCTTTCAACATATACTTCTACACATTATATTTTTCAAGACAAGTCAGTTGGTGTGCAAGGGACAAAGGTTACTCATACCCACTGCTGAAAACTCATTAACGTAAGACCTAATGCATCGAAATAGATCTAAAAGCACATGGAATGATGTAAACAAAACTACATTTTCTAGGTTCCGGGAAGAAATATTGATATGTTAATTTTTTGGAAGAAACAAAAAAGCGCCAGGAAATAAGCTTTCAGATTACCGAGTCAGATGAAAGTCTTGCATTAAACTCTGTAACTTTCTTTACGATTCCATCGAACTGAGCTGTCTCAAATGATAGCATTCCACTCTGCAAATCAAATAAGTTGTAAAAAGGTTGCAAGACAAATCATGTATAATATGGCAACTTGCTTCTGATTTTAAAAAAAATTGCATTAATCATCAGCTACTGCCAACAAAAGATCAGGCAGATGACTGGATCAGAATTTTGACCTATACTGCCTTTATTGTCTTGTACAAGGCTTTGTTTGACTTGGCAAGAAACTTTCACCATTAGTTCTTGTATACATATATTATGCTAACATAATCAATATTATTAAAAGTTCTATGAATCTATCAGGATACCTTCCTGTAACTAAAAAACATGTTCGGTTGAAATACTTGTACTGCAAGACATGTCATTTACTTTTGAAGTGTGCGGACACCTTATTAACAACAACAAAGGCAAGGGAGTTCGTTAAAAAAAAAACAAAGGCAAGGGAAGAAATAAGTATCCACCACTGTCAAGGGATGCAAAGGGCACAATTAGTATATAGCGCAACATTGTCACTAAACTCTTGCACTTGCAAGTAACCTTCACCAATACCACACATTTTCCAAAATCAAGTGAAATTTAACTGAGCCTCAAGTCCAAGTATCAGTGTTATTTCAAAAATAAATATACGTAACAATCATGAAGATCGGTAGTTTTTTTTTTCCTCAAAAACGCAGGAGAGCTGCGCATCATTATATTAAGAAGAAAGAATGAAGATCGGTAGTACCTTTGGTATGTGCTTGAAAGTTGGTTTTGGAGCATTACCTACAAAATAAGTATGTATTACGTCAAGATTCAGGATACAGCCCAAAAAAGCAGTTAATTATTGCAATTTAATATACAAAGAAAACTGGCAGAAAGAACCAGCTCGATTTCCAAAATTTAGGCATGGATACTGAAAACGTACCATTCGATGACGATGGTTGCCCAGGTACATATGCATTGGCTGATACAGAATAAACTTGGTTGTCAGCAGCAACAACCAACAGGCAAATATGTAACAGTAGCCAAAAGAAAAAACAACATGCTTACCCCCAGTATAGGGATCCCGAAAAGATGGATCTGGAACAAAGTTGTTCTGGCCAGAATTCTGCAGTATAAATTCTACAACCTGTTGGCGATATGTCAAAGGCAGATTTTCTTTCAGGAGCCACTTGTCAGCGATTGTGTATGGATCATCTACAATGAAAACAAAAACGAATGTAACAGGTGCATAAGATAACCTTGAGAATAAAAGCCCTCACGTCCATGCACATGAAAGGCAAAAAGATTCATGATGTATGGACACTTAAATGTACCATATAAAACCAAAAGCATATGAATCATAATACTAATTGGTTTACTCTAGAATCAATAGCAGAGAAAATCACAGAAAATAGAAATACAAGTGTGATATACCTGAACGGTTATAGGGTAGTTTTCGTATGGGTTCTCCATCTCCAATATCAACATTAAAAACTGCAAAAATTTTAGAAGAATATAAGAAAACAAAAAAGGTTAGTGCAAAACACATATAATGAAACTCAAACTTACCAAAATCATATCGTACACCATCATGAACCTGGCCTTGAGCAGCATCACCAGGCCCGTCCACTACTTCACCAATCTAGCAATTTGGTTGGGCAACAAATGGGATTAGATTAACTAGAAATTAAAGGTTATACAACAAAGAAAGGCAGTAGCATGTCAAGGACAGATGGCTCCCAGAGTGCATAACTACATCTTGATGCGATAAAATAGCCCCAAATAATTAAGTCAAAAACTTAAACCATTGCAGCTAGGGATTGATTTATGCCGCAGTGATGATCATCAGACAAATAGAGGACTGCTAGCTAAACAACTCTATCAAAATCAAGGAGTATAATAAATGTACAACCAGCAAGATATTGCACTAATCCTTAACTCTGCAGATTCTCTTACGTGATCGGGACATAGACTTGGTAAATATAATGGTGAAACTGAAAAGGTCTAAAGCAGAAAGGGGATTACTTTGTCCCATTTTAACTCTGCTGAATTCCACGAATATGCTACACCATTGTCCCCTTCTCTAACAATTAGTGTTTGTCCATCAGAGTTCCCTGCTCGAACATAACATTAGAAAAGGTGCATTTACTAAGGAAATATATAATATTGCAACACACACTAAACTGACAGAATTTGAGCTACTACTTCAGCTTAAACACCACATCATTCAAGCTTCCATTGATATTAGCTTTCACATTACTACTCCCTATTCTTACATGCTAAACAAAGGCTCAGAATATTTATAGAAGATAGATATTTTGAAGTAAAATACAGAACGTTCATGTTATGATTCGAAAAATAAATGTAGATTGGGCCCATTTGATGAACAGCGAACCAATCTAGATATTTAGCAGTGGATGTCAAGTATAGGGATGGCAGTGGAGCGGTTTTGGGTCGGGGCCCCGCGGATTTTGGGCGCAGAGGCTGCGGGTTCAGTTTTGGGTTTTGGGTTCCAGCCATGGAGGCCCAATATAGATCATTTTTAATAAAAAAAACTTATGTCTTAATAAATTGTTTCTGTAAGCTGCTAAGTTTGTTCTAAGTTGAGTCATGGAATTGCGTGTTGTTTGTTGCCTCTTATTCATACATGTCAACAATATAAGGATAAAAAATGTGATATATAACCTGGAACTTGCAGCGCCTCCACTCCTGGTAGATCCATCAACTTAAGTCCACCAACAGTCTTTCTGTAAAAGCAAGAAATAAGCATATCATGTGTGAATTTTCCAGGGCTCCAATTTTCAGAAAATAGCAACAGTAGACAGACCACAGTCACTATCTATATAAAGAGATGACTGAATAATCCTAGTGATCCAATTTTCAGAAATAGCATATTGATTGTATCATGAGTAAACGTACATAGACCATGGTTAACTGGTATCAAAATAAGCAAATACTCTAATCTATACAAAATGACAAAACCTTGCAAAAGATAAGGAAATAACTTATGAAACAGGAGATGCATACCTGCTGAGTGTGTATTGCGAAATAAGATCTGTATAAGCTGCAAGTTCCTCATCACTGCAGAACCTGTTAGAATCTGCTGTCCATATCCTCGTAGTGCCATCAGAACAAGCAGTTACAATATCTCCATTTCCCAAGAATTTAGCATCCCATATACATCCCGGGTGTTCAATGCTTTGAATGCAGACACCATCTGCATCATTTTACTCGCAAAATCAGATAACAGAAGCACGTCAAGAACTTCCTGTACTACACATGTTTGGTTTTTACTGATAAAATTTTCCTTCTCTACTGCACTTGTTCAGCACGTGAGTACATAAGTTTCAGCATGCTGGACAGAAGCAGAGAGAAGGGAAGTTGTAAACATTCAGTTAGCCACGAATTTACATTTCTTTAGACAAGACAGTTTGTAGAATGGGTCACACACTAACTTAGTCAGATTTCACGAGTTGCTCACAGAATATATGTACAAGTTCAACAAGAGAAATGCCTATGCATTTAGTTAGAATACAAAATATATCACCTTTCCAAATCTTCAAAGAGCGATCCTCACTGCCACTAGCAATTAGACCTGAAGAATGTGCATCCACAGAATATACAAGAGAAGAATGCCCAATCATGTCCAGCAGAGGCTGACCTGTTAACGCCCATAACTTGATAGTGCTGTGACAAGCAAAAATATCATGTGTGAACAAATAACAAGCAGTGAAGAAACAGAGCAACTGCGTTGATGTTGCATAAAACTGAAAGACGAGGGGCAAAGGACTGAGGGTTGGGTCTAAAACATTTTTGGCAAACCCAAGAAAACATTCTGGTGCAAAAGGTGAGCATAAGTGAACAAGGAGTTTATATGGGTATTTAGTGTTCTTTTTCATTTACCTGTCGTGTGAGGCGGAAAGAATTCCTAGACCTGGCATTGAGGCTAAACATCTAACAGTATCTGCATGTGGCATAAAATTAGGTCGGTTTGTATAATCACACTGAAGAAACAACACAATAACATATTATACAAAAAAAATACTGCATGCTCCATAATAAAAAGAGATCCGATTTATTAGACTGGCAAATGATGTTAAATATTTAGGCTAAGAATAACAAAACTTATGCATTGGTGCAAGTGTCCAACCAGAATTTCCACATGCCTTACTGAAAGTCACATGATAGACAAAAATAAAGGACGATGCAAGCTCAATACACCAACATGTGAGATATCGTTTCACGTGACATTGCCAAACAAACAGTGTTTTCTGCAGTAAAAATAAAGCAAAAAGGAGAAGAAGTAAACCTGCATGTCCTGAGAATGTCTGTAGGCAAGTCCTTCCTTTCCAAAGCTTAATAGTGGAATCACTTGAACCTATGAAAAAAGGGCAAATAAGTAAATTGTTAATTTGTCACAAGAAAATTTTGTTCATAAATTTATGAGAAAATCATCCAAAGGAAATACCATGTTATGGAATCTAAATGAGCCAATAACCCTAATAAAAAGATTATGTCATCACTAAAACACAGGTCTTACATAGTGCATCCGGAATTTTTCTTAAAAAAAGGATGTGCTGTTGAAAAGCCACCGCAAGTACACAAACTAAGCAATTCTGATTCACCAATATAGCATGATTTTAGTCCCAAAATTACAGTATTTAACTGTTTACAACAACCATGTAGTGCTAGTATCAGTTGCCAAAATGCCAGATAAAAAAGAAATGATAAATCACATCAACAAGTTACAGGAGAGCAGTGCACCAATACAGAATACACGCATTGGAACCAATAAAATGATTAATGTGAAAAAATATATTAGAGGCTTTACCAGTAAAGAGTTCCCCTGTGGGCAGCTTTAGAACAGTTTGCACTGCAACCTTGTGTGCTTCCCACACCTCTATAGCACTCCCATTTCTCCACCGTCTTACAGTACTGCATGCACAATGGGTATGTTAGTGAAGTAGAACAGTGGCACTATAGTATAGGAACACTGAATATCTATTACGACATGCCCCCCATTAGAAGAAACACTTCAAGCACAAAGTAATAATCAGTAAAAGTGTTTGGACAATGAAGCAACACAGAATACTGCTTTTCTATATTTTGTATACGTTATACACAGCTTCAAGCATAGCACTTTTTAAAATTAATAGAACACAAGCAGAGGATGAAGCAAGCAAGCCAAGGAAAGATGCCACGAGGACAAGTAGCACTAGAAATTTAGGATGACACTTGTGTAAGAGAGTTTATACCAATCCATGGATGAAGAGATGATGTCACCGTTAGTGTCTACAGCAAGTCCAGTGACTTGCGAATTGTGCCCCTTCATTGTCTCAACAACTTCTCCTTTCTGCAGATCCCAGAGGAAAACAAATGTATCCATACCACCAGAGACGATTCCACCTTCAGGAAAGCGGTCTGAAGGAGGGATCCAAGCCAATGGGCCAACAAAACTCGAATGTCCTGCGAGTGTCTTGGAGAGAACATATTCACTCTCCTTTTCTGGGTTCCGGGTCCAGAATTTCACAGTCCGGTCCCTCGACGATGTTGCGATCCCAGCATCACCACATACACAGATGCCACGAACCTGTAGAAGAAAGAACATGATAAGTCATCCATGAAACAAGTGTCTACATAATAATATAGAATGATAAAAGGTAGTTTTGACAATAATAAGGATGATCACAAAGAAACGATTGAACTATAAATTGTTGAATAATATAATTTGGTGATTCAAGGATGGACCCTAAATCAGTACAATGACAAGAACATGGTGGAATTGGACTTAGAGAAGAGCAATGGACGCCTATGTTCTCTGTTCTGATTACATATACTACTAAGCGCAATTGCACAGAAACAGTGAAACTAATTAATAACTGGCATTCACTGAATCACCAATCTACTTATAATGACCTAGTAAAAACAGCCCAAACTACAGTGATCACCTAGACCGACAAACCCCTCGAGCTTAGTCCTGCACTAAACCCACTGAATCCACGGCCACAAAGTTAACTCACACTAGCATCGGGAGGTAAATTACATCCCTCCAATGCACGGGCAACTCCCGGGAACGCACCAAGCGGACCGAGGCAAAACCCAGGAAGGCAGGACCGCAACGAAGCTAGATCGAATCACTGAACGAATCCGCCACGAACTAACAGATCAAAAGCCCCAACGGTTCCGCCGCAAGCGGAAACAAAGCCCGAACAGGGCCGAGGCCTGGGGCCGACGAGCGGGGCGCCGGGCGGATCGAGACCGAGGGTATCGCCGCAAGCTTGGAGCGGAAGCAAACTGAGACGGGGTCAGTCGGTGGCGAGAGTGTAGCGGGGAGGGGACAGGGGAGGGGGGGACCGGCGGCTTACGTCGTCGGCGTGGCCGTGCAGCTGCAGTCCGAGGCGGTACTCGGCCATGTCGCCGCCGCGCCGGAGCGGGCGAGGGAGAGGGGGGATTGGTGTTGTTGGTGCAGGGAGACGAGTAGACGACGAGGAGTTGGGAGTCGGGAGTTGGGACTTGGGCACGTGCGGAGCAGCTCTGTTTCGTTCACTTTTGTGGGCTGGCTCCTTCTCCTCTTTTTATACAAGCTGGGCCGTGGAAAGCGAGCATGGGCGGTTTGGCATCAGGAATTTAGGGCTCCATCCGTCGTGGGCAGAAGATGGTGGTGGTGGGTGAGTGGGCTAAATGTCGAGGCCCAGGTTGTGGGGATTAGAAGTGGCCCAAAGCGAGTTGGTCTCTCTTTTTTTTTGAAAGGTAAATTTCATTCAAAGCTTAAATGTACTACATACAGATATGGGACAAAGATTACCCCCATTGAAAGTTTTCCAGAGCCATTTGAATAGTACAATTTCTAGAATAAGTCCATGACTAGCAAGAGAAAGTTGGGCTCTTAATAAGCGAGGTTGTTGATATAGCTTTGGTGCACCAAAGTCAGCCATGAACGGCGAAAATTAGCCATTGCGCTTGCGCCGTCGTGTCACTACTTTTCTTTCGTTTTGGCGCATGCCGTGCTGCAAGCCTGCGACTGCTACTCGTAAACTTGTTCATACTGTACTGTTGCACATGAAAGACTTTGATAATTGTTTTCGAGTTTAACTATATCCAAATTTTTAATTGCTTACAGTCGCTGTTAGAAATCGTAAATCAGAGCGACATTCCCAAGTCCATGTCCATCGGCTTCCCTAGGACGCCCTGCTGCAACGTCGGCGGCCACTACCACCGCCGTGCGCCGCCCTTCCATGGCCTGGCCCGGTCGAGTTTAGCCGGCACCAACGACAAAACTCATGTCGTTAACCTTGCTGGACAACCGGAAAAGACCAAACAATACGGCCACCTGAACAAGTACATACATACAAGTGGTGTGGCGCCGTGCTCTAGAGAATCATGCACTTTGCAAAAGAATGCTGCTCTGTTTGTCTTAAAGCCAACCAGATTGAAAAAGAGAACTTCTTTCTATACGACTATACCATGTTTGTATACGTACAAGAACAAAAAAACAAGAATGAGTAAATGAGTCGGGGAGGAAGAAGAGGTAGAAGATGACCGCCAGAAACAATTGCATGAAAAATTACAGCAGCGGCCTGGAAAAAAGGGAAATTTTGTTCATCAATCAATCACAGGGACACGAGGAGGGAGAAGCAGAAGCATCAGGCGGCGAGAGCGCCGACCCTGCCCCTGCGTCCAGCAACCCGTCCAGACCCCGGGGGGATGCAGCTCCTGCTCCTGGGGAACAACACGACGGCGGCGGCGGCGGAGGCGAAGTCGCAGGGCCCGTCCTCGTCGATCCGCGCCATGGCGCCGGCGACGCTGTGGCTCCTCGGCACGGCGGCCGGGTGGCGCTGGAGCTCCAGCTCGGCGGCGCGGCGCTGCGACGCGGCGCGGATGAGCTCCCGCAGGTCCTCGTCGGCGTCGGAGGCGGAGGAGTAGCGGCGCGAGGAGGAGGCCGAGGCGAAGCCGCTGTGGGCGCCGAAGGACGGCGCGGCGGCGAACGTCGGGTAGCCGAAGGCGGCGTCCGCCGGGACGTAGCCCGCGCAGCCGGTGAGGCTGCGCACGTACAGGTCCCGCGCCGCGCACAGCGCTCGCCGTGGACCACGCCACAGCCAGCTCACGTGCTGGGCCAGCTTCCCGCCGCCCATGCTGCTGGCTGCGGCTTCAGTTCCACCGGCGGTGACGTACGGGTAGCTGACGGAGGAAACCACTCGGTCGCTTGGATTAAGCAAGCGATAATCCGATCTGCGAGCAGAGCAGCTTCTTCACGTGGTGGCGAAGAAGCAGCAGAGCAGGGCAAGGCGATTGGTTAGCACTTAGCAGCAGGCAGCAGCGATGGATTAGCCTGAGATGTGTTTATTATAGACGGGCGATCTGCGAAGCGGAGGAGGTTTATATACACGTGGGGAACGGGGGACACTAGGCCACAACAGCACAAAGGAGATACCATAATGAGTGACATGCAATCGAAACGAGACACTAATGTAAGATCAGTGACAGCGGACGATCAACGGAACACGTCGTTGGTGAGTTGTTGTCCATAACCAAAGAACAAAACACGTCAGGACATTATCAAAGAGTCCATGATGGTAAATATCACCACGCGCGCGGTCTCTGTTTTGTTTCACCTTTTTTTTCTTTGGGTCAAAGAAAGTTTAGATGGTTAATTAATATATTAATTAATAAGATGAAGTGCGAATTGTTACGAGAGGCCCTAAAAAGCTGCTGACAACTAGCCGTCGGTTGTAAACAGGGCCACAGGGGTCCTAAAGCTGTAGCGCACTATTGCTGACCATTTCTTGGACCTAGTAAGGCAGTGTTTACTTCCTTCAAAATTCTAAAAATTTTACAAGATTCTTCGTCACATCAAATCTTTAGACGCATGCATGGAGTATTAAATGTAGGTAAAAAAATAACTAATTGTACAGTTTGTCTGTAAATGTCGAGACGAATCTTTTGAGCCTAGTTAGTCCATGATTAGATAAATTTTACCAAATAACAACAAAATGTGCTACAGAAACTTTACACCAACTTTTACACCATCTAAACACTACCTAAATATATTTGCTGTACTGCATGCAACTAGCGTCAGTTGGTTGTCGCCGTCGCTCGCTCGCCCACGGACCACGGTGGTATGACAAGGACGCGCGCGGAGAGTGCGTGCATGCCGTTGCCGTGCTGATCTAGGCGGCGCCTTTTCCCTTGTCATGTCCGTTTGGTCTTATCCGCTTCGTTCCTTCCATTCCACCTGTGGGCTGTGGCTGTCTGCCTGACGTAGTTACGCACGTACTATATATTGTTTTTTTCTTTTTTTTTTGAGATTATTATTACGAATCGGTATCAGCAACATCCGTACATACATTAGCAATAATAACACAAATAATTTATTTCTGTAAATAACAAACGGATTCATATGGCTGGTCTGATGACTAGGTCTGGAAAAAGGGGCCGGCCGCGGCCGGGGTGCCCGTGGTTTTTCGTTTTTGGAGCTATTTGGCGCACGCTCTCGGCAGCTAGCTAGTTAGCGCAAGTCGACCATCATCTGCGAGTCCGTCATGGGCTCATGGCATTTGGCACGCTCAAACCAGCGTGGTCTCTTCTCCCTCCATCTCCATCATCGCCGAAGAAAGATCGAGCAATGCATGCAAAGCTAGCGCTGCTGGACCGATGAGGCTCGCCGCGTTCACATCGCACCTGCTGAAAGCGCTGTCATCGGTCGTCCAATTCAGTCGTAGCCGGTAGGTGGCCGCCGCAACGCATGCATCGTCCAGCAGAAGCTAATTAACAGCAGGCCCTGTGTATGCACTGTGGATAGAAAGTGCTCCCTCTGTCAAAAAAAAATTCTAACATTGCACCGAGCCATTGGATCATAATTAAATTTAATCAGATTTATATTAAAAAAATATTGGAATTTATGATGCAAAAGAAGTGTTATTAGATTTTTCATTGAATGCATTTTTGTAATACACATATTTTTGCTGTATATGTATGGTTCAACTTTAGATAGATCAACTAGGGATGAAATGAGACTAGACCCCTATTATTTTCACCATGGAAGTAGCAGTACTATATGACAATAATACTCTACCATATATATATATATTTTGCTTATATTAATGAATAGCTAAGGTTCTGGGTAAGGCTGGATAACGAGCCGAGCTGGCTCGGCTCGTTCTGGCTCGTTAGGATAACGAGCCAGCTCGGCTCGGCTCGTTATCTTAACGAGCCAGAAAGCCAGCTCGGCTCGGCTCGTTATGAGCTCGAGCTGGCTCGTTAGGCTCGCGAGCAAGATATAAAAAACACACAAAATATAATATTTGTATTTATCTAAAGCTTAAAAATATTAATAATATAAAAATAATATATTTAATAACCTTAAATCGAATAAAATATTCATATGAGCTAACATATCATCCATTTGTGAAGTGCAAGACATGAAGTAATACAAAACTAATATAAGTTATAATGACTTTTTCCCTAAAACTACGGCTCGTTTAGCTCGCGAGCGGCTCACGAGCCAGCTCGAGTTGTCTCGTTATAGCTAACGAGCTAAAATCCTGGCTCGGCTCGGCTCGTTATCATAACGAGTCGAGCCGAGCTGAGCCGAGCCAGCCACGAGCCAAGCGAGCTAACGAGCTTCGAGTTTTTTGTCCAGCCTTAGTTCTGGGCATATATAATTTTTGCTACATCGATATCACGTCCGTTGACCTTACTTGGATCGGCACCTGCAGCTGACGACGACGCACGGTTGCTCTCCCGACGCAGGAACCAGAGCTGACTTTGAGGCCGGACAACCACGCGGCACGCAGCGCAGCGGGGGACGCGACTGCGACTGCACGGAAGCACCAGCGGCGGAGCGTTCTGGTTAAACAAGGAGGGGCCAAATTGTCTATAGTAGAAAACTAATGTATAGGCAAATGTTGCTGCTAGCTTCAATATATATTTTTTATTATCTACTCTTGCTAAAAATTAGTAGTTGGTATAGCAAATAAAATATTACCATTCTATCAAGTATCAATCTTCTTTCCGTCTTTAATTAGCATATCTATCTTATAGAATAAGTACATGGTAAAGAAGTGTAGCCAGGGGGGCGATGGCGTGGTTTGGCCTCTGAGAAGCTCCGCGCCTCCGCTAGTAGTGCACGGAACAAATTAGAAAGTGCCCCAGCAGCCTCAGCCTGTGATGACAACAGGGCTGACTATTCCAGTCGGCGCCACGTAAGTACGGGCCCAGGTGACCTGTCGGATCCAAAGTGCGTGGACTTTTTTTTCCTTTTTATTTAGGCTGTGTTTAGTTTTCACCTAAAAATTTTTCACCCCACGACATCGAATGTTTGAACACATGCATGAAATACTAAATATAGACAAAAAAAATTAATTGCACAGTTTGGTTGGAAACCACGAGACGAATCTTTTAAGCCTAATTAGTCCATGATTAGCCTTAAAGTGCTACAGTAACACACATGTGCTAATGACGGCTTAATTAGGCTTAATAAATTCGTCTCGCGGTTTTCAGACGAGTTATGTAATTACTTTTTTAATTAGTATCCGAAAACTCCTTCCAACATCCCATGAAACATCCGATGTGACACCCAAAAATTTTTCTTTCACGAACTAAACAAAGTCTTAGAACCTGTTGGTACAGTATAACTCGGCTTCTTAGGAAACATAAAAGAGAAAAAGCTGGTAGAAGCTGATATTTTCAGCTTCACCGTACCTTGATTCTTGTACTGTGAGAGGAGCTAAGGAGAAGCTATTTTCAAATGGCATGTTACGAGAAGCTGAAAAACAGTTTTACGCAGTTGGGATAGAATTCCTACCAATAACAAGCCCTTAATACTGAGGACAACCAATCACGTGGAAAGCGGGCTTCTTTTATAGAAAATAGAAAAAAAAAACGGGAATGCAAGCTTTTTTTTTTATAAAACTGGTGTGTCTTCCAAACACAAATAAGGCTGGACGAAAAACTCGAAGCTCGTTAGCTCGCTTGGCTCGTGGTTGGCTCGGCTCAGCTCGGCTCGGCTCGTTATGATAACGAGCCGAGCCGAGCCAGGATTTTAGCTCGTTAGCTATAACGAGCCAACTCGAGCTGGCTCGTGAGCCGCTCGCGAGCCAAACGAGCCGTAGTTTTAGGGAAAAAGTCATCATAACTTATATTAGTTTTGTATTACTTCATGTCTTGCACTTCACAAATGGATGATATGTTAGCTCATATGAATATTTTATTCGATTTAAGGTTATTAAATATATTATTTTTATATTATTAATATTTTTAAGCTTTAGATAAATGTAAATATTATATTTTGTATATTTTTTATATCTTGCTCGCGAGCCTAACGAGCCAGCTCGAGCTCATAACGAGCCGAGCCGAGCTGGCTTTCTGGCTCGTTAAGATAACGAGTCGAGCCGAGCTGGCTCGTTATCCTAACAAGTCAGACCCGAGCCGAGCCGAGCCAGCTCGGCTCGTTATCCAGCCTCACACACAAATAATACGGTATGTATCTTTTGCACACCGTGGCATCCGAGTTTACGTGTACATCAAAGCTACTAATGAGCTAGCTAGGTCACTGTATTAGGGAAGGCATAATTGTTAGATTTGACCCTTCCACACATGTACGGTTGTATAGGCTGACAAAACATTACTGCGGCTATCAATATATTTCATCATGTAAAATACTTTATTATAGTATCATTTTTCCGGTTCAAAATGATGTAGTACTTTTCTTTTTTTTTAAAAAAAAGGTGTAAGTGAAAGTGTGACACAAACACAATGATATACCCTAACGACCCACATCTGGAGAATCATACATACTACTATGTACTCGTAGAAATTAGGGGGGTCCCGGCCGTGTAGTTATTGGTACTGCAGACATCAATTGTAAATAAACGGATGAACATGTACACGTACTGCCCGTGGATGTGTGGAGAGACTGGTGGAGACAGCAGAGTGGTCAATGGGCGAGACCATGGACATACATGTGCATGCATGCGTGGCGACTGGCGAGAGATTAGTCCGCGCCGCCGTCGATCCTTCCGATCCATGCATAGTCATCCTATATGCAAGAGTTTGCCAAAATTCATTTGGTAAATATCGTGATTTGGTAACTTGCTAAAATATATGGCAAGTGAAAAAATAGACTCTCTCCAAGAGTTTGCCATTTGGACTTGGTAAAATAAGAAGAGGCCCGCTAAGCGAACGAAGAGCCACGCTAAGAAACGAAGAGCCCGCTAAGCGAACGAAGAGCCCCGCTAAGAAACGAAGAGCCCCGCACGCGAAGCCGGATGCGCGCTCGCGCTCAGCGCGCAAATATGCGCGTGGAGGGGGGAGATTTGCCAAGTTGCTAAAATTTGCCAAGTTGGATGCCAAACTGTTGGAGCACAATTTTTCCTGTTTTGCCAAAAATAAATAGATGTCAAATTGATTTGGCAAACTCTTGGAGATGCTCACCTTCCAAATGCATGCAGCACTGCTGCACTGCTTTGCTCTGCATGCCCGTGGATTTGTATTTGGATTTTGACGGGTTAACCGCCCTGCCTCGGGGTAACGGCAAATTAGAGACTACTGACTTGACTGATGATGAGTCAAAACACATGCATGCCCTGCTGAATGATGACGCCGGCCTTTATTTGTTTTCAGACCCAAAAGAAGAATAGAGAAGAATGAAAAGCATGCACAACGTGTGCAGTTTAATTTATTGTTAACTAACCACTGCTGATTTTTCAGTAACCATGAGCTGCTACCTAGTACCTGCCTGCACACTGCGAGAGAGAAGGAGCGAGGAGCCAGCCCTTGGTTGTTGGTTCATCGATCTTGCCGGGCGCGGGCGGGCGGTGAGTCGGTCTCAGACGATCGAGTCATTTTCTTTTCTTTTTTTGAACTTAGACGTACATACGACTGTACGAGTCATTTTCTGCTAGACGAGCAAATGGATGTACAAAGTCCCATGCATTGTTCACATTGACTTTTAGGGATGAAATAATATTCGCGCATGCATGCATTGCGTACGTACGCCTGACGCGTGTGGATGGATCGAGGGCCCTATTATATTAAACCAATCTTGTTTTTCTTCTAAATCATAACCAGCGATCGAGCAACTAACGGTGAAGCAAGCAAGCAGCAGCAGCCTACACTACACCTAAGTGGATTCATTTATTCTTTTATTTAGATAGACACATCACGAATATATGTAAGTGGATTCTTTAATCATTTAGTGTTTATTATAAAACTATACTATATAGATAATATAGGGAGATACTCCCTCTGTCCTGGAATACAGTTCATTCTGGCATTTAAAATTTATCCTCAAATATAGTACATTCAGGGAACAAGAAGATAATGACTTAAATAAAATGTGTGATTACTTTGTATAAGGGAAGTAGTTCATGTACTTGCCATATTTTGTATAGGAGACTAAGAGTTCACCCTATAATCATGCGAAAAAGAATCAGATTTCAATACATTAGGAAGGTAAGTGAGGGGTACATACGTCTACTGCACTCTCCCTTATTTTGAGGACGGAGGGAGTATTAGAAAGAGAGAGTACTACTGTGTTCAATTTGATCCTGCCATTAATTTGGGTCAAAAAAAAAAAGATGCGTGCAGCTTTGGCAATGGAATATTTACCTACTCCGTATGTTTGTTTACACAAACATGAGGGTTCAACTTGGCTGGCTCCCCACTTACCTGTTCCAGCGTGCATGCAGATTATGATGACCGGAGAATGCGCTAAAAGTAAAATATTGTACTATTCCGTCTCATGACCAGAAACTTTTCATCGTGGCTTTGCCTACTGCCTATTGGGACCGGAGATGTTTACCCAGGAGTTATTATATTTTCTAAAACACGGCTTTGGATGTTCCCTTTGACGAAATTGCTGCCCCTCCGTTCCAAATTATAACTCGTTTGACTTTTTTATCCCATGTTTGATCGCTCGTCTTATTTATAAAATTGATTCAAACAGTCAAATTTAAGTTATTTTTGAAGAATTTTTGTTAATAAAGCAAGCCACAACAAAAGAAGTGATATTTTGCACAGTTTTTAAAATAAGACGAGTGGTCAAATGTAGGGTCAAAAAAGTCAAACGAATTATAATTTGGAATGGATTTAGTATACGTGACCAAACGACAAAGCAGGCGCTGACGTACACACGTAACATGCTTATCCATCGTATAACGTCGGTTTGGTACAGGTCAGCTTCAATAGCGAAACAACTTTTTCTTTAGTTCTATAAATCATCTTCACCGGTAAGGCTAAAGTTGTTTTCGAAAAATGTTGCTAAAAACTTCTTAGGAAAGATAGCAGCGAGGAAGTTAGAAGAATCTAGTATTTTCAACTTCACCTTGATTCTTGTGCTGTGAGCCTATGAAAGGAGCTGAAAAATAGCTAAGGGAAAAACTCACTACCTCATATCAAAACATCACTGTCGGTTCAAAACCCCCTTTACTACCGGATTTTGAATCAGCATAACCAAGCCAGCGGTGATGGAGAGTTCCCATCACTGTAACTAACTACAAACTGGCAGTGATATGAAATGTCACTGCCGGTTCCGGCAACACCCGTAGTATCAGTTGAGGTCCGTGGCACCAATCACCGAAGCATAATTGTTTTTACAAAGCGCCACCTTGGGCGTGGCCTTCCTGGAGGCCGGTGCGGTGCGGGGGTTCGAACCCCGCCGGCTGCTTCCCACCCTTGGGAGCTAGCTACTGGACCATCACCGAAGCATAATTAATCATAAATGAGATAATTCAAGCTCCAAGGTAGTGGTAAATACATGGATGAATTCTCATTCTCCTCTCTTTCAGTTTTCTCATTCTCCTCCATGTCTCGGTGGATACACCCTGTTTTTTTTAGAAAACAATTTTTTTATTCCAACCCCTACAGATCCAGGAGTACAGTTTTAACCACCGACTGTTTCTGTAAAGCTCACAAAAAGCTAAACCAAGCGAAGGAACGTCTAACTAAACATTAATAATTCCTCTATTTAAAAGATGATCACCCACCGTTGACGAAGATCTTCATACCTGTTACAAGAGGTCAGAGCCACTTCATTAGATACTCCTGCATCCCTACCAGAGTGGATAGGTTCTATCAGAATAATGTAATTAAATATTCGCAAAAAAAGAGAATAATGTAACTAAATGAGCTACATTTTAATTTTATTCGTAGCCAAGAAGGTGAGGTAGACAGGTACTACTTCGCCGTAAGGAAGATGGATGAAAAAGGAAAAAAGTCAGAAATGAACAAAACTTATGGGAGATTCGTTTGGGTGGGCCGAAACTCGGACCCATCAATTCACAAGGTGGACTTTCGACTTTAAAAACTCAGCAACACATCGAACTATCGATTATCGAAGTTGACCTGGGTTTTGAGAGCTTCGGAATACATGTCATGTCACAGCGATTTGAAGGGCCGGTCCAATAAAATGTTGGGCTCTTGTTTGTTTGCCGGTGGGGACATGCTGAAATGGGCTGTGAGCCTCAGTTTCAGTATTTATCACCCTGTTCGCTTGAACTGCTTTTCAGCTAATGAAAAATGTTTTACTCTCATAACAAATCAGTATAAGTATTAATATAAGCTATATTTCAGCATAACCGAACAGGGATGCCTCCGCTCTGCTGCGTCGTTGTATATTTTCTGCAACCAAATTTTGAACATTTTATCTTTGGTGCGAGTGGATATAAATACTATGTTCACACGTGAAATATTGCATACACACGACACGATCATTTTTTTTGGAATCACACACTCATTTGTATGAAAAAGTCAGGTGTCCAAGAACAAAGCAAGCAAGAGAACAGAGATTTGTGTGTGTGTGAGAGAGAGAGCAGGAGCAGGATCCCAACTGTAAGAGTCTCACTCCTTGTGATTTGTGAAACAATGAAACATTCTGCGAGTCTTTATCCGTGCAACCTTTTTCAAATTCCTGTGTGCTAAGAATCGAACATTGCCTAGAGATTTCTCGGTGCTCTGTTCTGCATTTGTGGTGAGTTTCCTAGAACCTCGTACCCTTTATTCATCTCCTCTTTATTGATCAAAGTCTGACAGACTATTCACAGACACTGAGACACACATACATAAGTGATCTCATCAGGATGGATCACAATATAGCAACAAGCCAACAACTAAACTAACCCATGTCGATACTATTAGTAATAATCCATACTAGATTAGCCAAGCACTGCACTGCATGCCAGTAGTAGAGGAGTATACGAGCTTCGTTCAGGTAGCTAGCCCACGCCATCCTTGCAAACCACGCACAGATTCAGCAGGTGGCGGCGCAGCGTGTGGTGCAGTCGAAGCTGCAGCCTCCGCCGCCGCCCCCGCCGCCGCCGCCGCCGTTCTTGCCGCCGTAGCTGAAGGTCCGGAAGCAGCGCGGCGGGCAGGTGAGGCGCTTCCCGCGGCACGGGCCGTCCTGCGGGCACACCGTGGACGGTGGCACCACCGCGCCCCGCCGGTACCCGAGCCCGCCGCCCCCGCCCCACCCGCCGAAGAACCGGGCCCCGGGCCCCGGTTGCCCCGCGCCGCCGAACCACGGCATCCCGGCGAAGAAGGCGCCCGGGTCGTTGTTGTTGTCGGGGTGGCGGCCGTTGTGGCCGGCCGCCGTGGCCACCTGTAGGGCGGCGAGCAGGGCGAGGAGCAGGAGCGCGGCGGCCGCCCTGCCGGGCTTGGTGGTGGTGGCCATGGGAAACGACGGGAAAGGCTGCTGCTTGGGGTTGGGTTTGGGACGAGGAGTCTGGGTCTCTGGGAGGAATGGAATCGAATTGAACTGGGCGGAGCGAGGAGGATGCTTGTGTTGTGAGTTGTGAGGTATCGAGCGCGGCAGTTACTTATGGGCTGCGCGGCGCTGCGCGCGGCGCGGTGGAGACGAGACGAGGAGCGAGGAGGATGCAAGTGTGTGTGTGTGGATCGGAGAAGACTTTGGGGAAAGTGGAGCACTGGTGGGGCGGTGCAATCCTGCTGCTTCACCATCAGTGCGGTCTAGCTAATCAGCTGTCTGTAACTGCGTGTTGACAGCTGACAGGTACGTGTACCGGAATGGAACAAATTGTAAACGCTCTGGCTCTGCTGGTTTGTTAATTACTGCCAGTCCCAGTCGGACGATGATTATCCAGGCGTCGTTTAGATTGAAAGTTTTTTCAACTCTAGCTCTGGTAGCACTTTTGTTTGTATTTGGTAATTAGTGTCTAATTATAAACTAATTAGGATCAAAAGGTTCGTTTTGTAATTTACTACCAAACTGTATAATTAATTTTTTTTTACCAATATTTAATACTTCATGCATACGTCCAAAAATTAATGTGATGAAAAAAAAGTAAAAAAACTTAAATTTAGGTGACATGGCCCCAGCCGAGCCTGACCCTGCATACTCCCTAGGAATGAAAACGGAACAGAAATATTCCGAATTGACCATTTTCGCTTTCTATATTATGAACCGTTTTTTAACATGAAAAATTGTCAGTTTCAATTGGTTTCACAACGATTTTTAACCATTTTTTGTACTCTTTAATTGCTAAATGTAGAAATATCTCAAACCGACCGCTTTCGTTTTTCTATATCGTAAGTCCGTTTTCGACCGTTTCCGACCGTTTTCATCGTTACTCCCTACTCTCGATGTCTTGGAGTTCGCGGCCGGCGCTGCACGATGCTCGTCTTTAATGGCGAACTGTGTGCGGGCGCGATCGGCGAGTGTGTCGCGGGCACGGTGTGGGTTCCGGCCGGGCCCGCCGACTACAGTCTGCAGGCTCTCGGGAGTCCAAAACAAGACCCTGCACCGTGCAGCGACCATGCCGCCCTGCCTCTGCCCGTGTGCCGGTAGACAGCCTGTTCGCCAAACGATAAAATGCTGGTGTTTAGTTGAAGGCAAAGCTGCGGCAGCCACAGCCCTTTTCTTCTGGCTGCGTTTAGATGTAATTTTTTTTTTGCAAAACAGTACCGTAGCTCTTTTCGTTGTTATTTGGCAAATATTATCTAATTATGGTCTAATTAGGCTTAAAAGATTCGTCTCGTCCATTTCGTCTAAACTGTGTAATTAGTTTTATTTTTATCTATATTTAATGCTTCATGTATGTGTCTAAAAATTCGATTTGACGGGAAATCTAAAAAATTTTGCAAAATTTTCTATGAACTAAACAGGGCCTCAAAACTTCACCACAGCTGTGGCGTGGAATTTTGGCGCCGCCACACCGGCTCTGTTCGTTTGAATTTAATCAACTCATAAAAAAAACCGTCAGCCAAACAGGCTCTGGTAGCACAACTGTGGCGGCGGCGTCCCAACTGCTGTGGCGAAGTGTTGCCGGGACCAAACAGCCCCTACTCCAACTACACGGCCGGCCTGTTTCACCGGCGCTCCCGTCTCGTCGTCCCCGGAGCCGGCGGGCGCGCATGCTCCCCTGTTGCGTGCATACTCCTTCCGTCCCAGAAAAAATATCGTTTTAGGTTTTTCAAATATCATTTTAGGTACTACTACGGCGACGTACTCGTACAGCTGCTTGACATGACAGTGACAGGCAGGAAGAGAAGAAGAGCCTGTTTAGATAAAAAAGTGAACTCAAAAAGTACTATAGTACCTGTCGTATTAAATCTTGCGGCATATGTATGGAGTACAAAATATGGACGAAAGAAAAAACTAATTACACAGTTTAGTTGTAAATCACGAGATAAATCTTTTGAGTCTAATTAGTCCATGATTGAACACAAATTACCAAATAAAACGAAAAAAGCTACAGTAACCGAACCCAAAATTTTCCCACAACTAAACAAGCCCGAAGTACTACTGCGCGACCATCGATGCTGTAGCTGTAATAAGCCGCCACGTGCACTCCCGTTGCCGCTGCGCGCGTGCATCTCGAGGACGAGTGTGTGCTATGGCACGACTAGTTGAGATGGAAAACATAGAAATTCCACATGAACGCAGTTACAGATACTCCCTCCGTCCCAGAAAAAATATCGTTTTAGATTTTTTAGATATCGTGTTTGACCGTTCGTCTTATTCAAAAATTTTGTGTAAATTATAAAAGAAATAAATCATTATTGAAGTATCTCTAATGATAAAATAAGTCATAACAAAATAAATAATATTTATTAAAAAATTTTGAATAAGACGAACGGTCAAAGGAATGTTATTATAAAATAACATATATTATTATCATTATAAAGGAATGTTATTATAGGTTTGGATTAAGTCACACTTTCTTAAGTTTGACTAGATTTATACAAAATACCATCATCATTTATATCTCTAGATAGATTAATTATGAAAATATATTTATAATTCATCTAATGATACTTATTAAAACTCATAAATATTAGTATTTTTTATATATATTTGGTTAAATTTGAGACTTATTGACTCCTTAAAAAGTGATAATAACACTTTCAGGGACTGGGGGTATTAGATGCTAGACTTTGCAATCTGCTATCTTTACTCTTTGGTCAAGTCAATGAATTACTGGTTTTCAAAAAAAAAGTCAATGAATTACTGCAGGTACAGTTTGTTGACTCTTCAAAAGCGTCTTCTACCCTCATTGTACAATTCAAACTTGAGGCCAGCAGTAAAAGTATTCAATATTTCACTTACCACTCACAAAATCATTTGAACTTGAACCTGACAAAAGATCCCCTCAACTAGCCCCTCAAAACTTCAAAGTAGCTAGGAGTTTTATAACAAAACTACGAGGCGCACACAGCTACATGTCATCACAAAGTTTATTTGACATATTTGACAAATTCTGCTACAGTGAAGTTACGTTGAAAACTTTCACGTAAATAATTGGCCATTTAGTCCACTGCACGTGTTCGAACCATTTTTAATCTACATAAGCATATAGCTAGAGAAGCCATGCACTAACTTATAGTATGTATTTGAAAATACTATGATGAAATAAGGGAGTTGCTATATTTGAGGTGTTTGAATTTTTAGAAATTTTCAGGCAACAATCTTACATAAGCAACTAATACAACTAAAAAAATAACTCACAAGAGACGATTCATAATTTTTTCTATAACCAAATAATGACAAAATTATATATTGCCTAAACAACAACAAAAAACTAGACACTTCAAATATAGGAGAAGTGCTGAAATAATGTAGAACTCAAAATTTTTGCAGCAGATTAAATCACGGGTATCAGAATTTCCGGTTCGAATCAGAATTTTAGGACTTGTCCAAAAATTCTGGTGAGGATCGAATTTCCGAGCCCTGGAGAGAAATAAACTAGCTAGGGTTACAAAATAGAAATTGCTCAAATACTAAAATGATTTTCACCACACATGTAGAGATGTAGTACAAGGTGATTCCAAGCTTTCACTTGCTCCAACACCTACACACAATATAGATCGGGCCACCACAACAAATAATACAAGATATGCAATCACAAAGTCACAAGCACATAGGGACACAAGATTTATCTGAGGTTCGACCACACCACAAAGTTGTGCCTACGTCCCCGTTGTTGAGGCGACCACAAAGGTCTTTAGGGTCTCTTTGAACTCTCCTCTTTTCCAAGCGACCACAAAGATCAAAGATCAAGCTGGGAATATCACTAGAACAAATGGGTAATACAAACTTCCCGGAGTCCCTCACAAGCACGAATGGAGGGCGTCACCGGGCAACATCCTGTACTGCAACAGGCTGGCATAGACGCGGTCGCACACTCCGATGAACAGGGACTCGTCATCCGGGCTGAGGGTGATCCCGGACACCTCACCAAAGAAGTTGATCTCCTGCCGTTTCTTGTAGTCTGCAGCCACGCTGTACACATGAACGAAGTCGGCAGGCTCCGAGAACACCAGGAACCGCCCGTCAGAGGAGTAGCGGATGCACCGGATCGCGCCGATGTTGCCCCGCAATACCGCAAGCGAGGTCGACAAGTTGCGGGTGTCCCAGATGCGGCAGGTTTTGTCCTGGTTCCCGGTCGCGAAGGTCCGGCTGTCTGGGTGCCATGCCGTAGCAAATGAGTAGTCCAGATGGCCAACTAGGGTAGAGGTTACCTGCAAAACACATCAATTCCGCATTTCACTTCTCATGTCTGTTCAGTTAGTAACAAAACATGATCGTAAAAATCCAAAGTAGCTCTTGCTGTAACAGTGGTAAAACTAGATATGAGCAAAACCTTTAAAGGAAAAAGATTAGAAACTCCACTCAGGACCTCTTTCTCTAAAATATAGTTTTGCAGGCCTCCGATTTCTAAAATTATAGTTTTTTGATACTATGAACCTTGAATATGACTTCAAAACAGGCCCTAAACAAATGCTCTACAGTACTGAGGAACATTTTAAAAAATTTCATGGCCAATAGATGTCACAATGTCAATATTTTTTTGATAAAGAACCTCACAATATTGATGTAACGAAAGAATGGCAGTAATAGTAATAAGTTGTGAATTAAGCCACAAAAGCCCAAATTAAAAAACCAAAAAAGCTGAAATAATAAGCAAAAAACAAAACAAAACAAATACCTTTCCATTTCGTGGATCCACAAGAAGAGCATCCGGATCATCTCCAACCACAGCCAAAAGTTGCTTATCCGGGCTCACGGATATGTGCTGTTGTTATGGAAGCAAGTAATGAATGTCAAATATGGATGAAAGAACCAAAACAGTACAGTGGATCCTAATGAGGTAGAACTTACATTAACCGGCCAGTTATAATGGTAGTGGTTCAAGAGCTGGAATCTCTCCATATCATATTCACGAACACCGCAATCGTTATTAGATACTGTAATGCGCAAGCTTCCACTGCAAAGCAATTTGGAGACATTTTGATTTTAATGACAGTGTACATCTTCAGATAGGTTCTGAAAAGTTAGTTTCTCACCTTGTCGATCTGTGTATATCTATGGCATTTGTTATAGCATTGTTGCTCAAAGTTGTCCTCGCACAGAATTTTACATTACAGCCTTCCAAATCCTGTAAAACATTAAAAAAAAAAAGCTGCTGAGCATGCAAGCAGTGCTTTCAATGAATTGCTTATTCTCACAGCACTAAAAGTTTACAGAAGCAAAATAAGAAAGCACGCTGGATAAACAAAGAGAAACTGAAAGGAAATGAACATCCACAGCTAGATCGTATGGGTGGATAAAACAGCCGAACCAAAGTTACTACCAAGTCTTCATTGGTGGCTTACCTTGCCAATTAGTTCTCCTTGAAAACCACCAGCTACCAACAAACCCTCATTCACAGCAAGTGTGCTAACTTGAACCCCAGAGAAACCTTCTAGTAAACTGCCAGGATGCTTCTGTGATGAGGAGGAAAAAAAGACAACACCAAACTTGCATTACCAATGAGACCAATTTGATTTTTAGAGAAGAGAACATCAAAAACTAAAAATGATTATTAGATCAGAAGGTTGCAAGCAGGAAACTATAAGGGGAATACCTCTGCTGGAGCAACATGCCCAGAGAAGTCGAGAACCTCTGATAATTTGTGAGACAATGATGACCAGTGGCTTACTGTGGAATTTGACATAAAATAGACATCATGCTTTGAGGTTGCCCATAACAAATTCCTAAGCTACAGAAGCAATAGTTAGTCAGTACTGTTCAGCCTTGGGAGTCATATGACAAGATTATAATGCAGACAAACACATTAACTAGTTTCCATTTCATAGCAGAGAATAAAGCTGATCCTAATGCAAAACACATCTTAACTCTTTTCTTGGCTATAACTAACAAGACATTTAACCGTGATTAGGGCCTCTTGTTGGGTTTCAACTCTAGCCTACCCCAACTTGTTTGGGACTGACAGGCTTGGTTGTTGTTGTTGTTGTAACTAACAAGACATTTGTTTTAAAACAAGTATAAATGTACTTCACTTGCTAACATTCCTCTCATCATGCTCTTTTATTAGTGGCTCTTGTTGGGTTGTCTCTAGCCTACCCCAGCATACTTTATGCTAAAAGGCTTTGTTGCTATTGTTGAATTATAGTTTCATCTAAAAGTTCTATTATAGCGCCATGCAAAAAATGACACTAATTTTCTTCCTCGGATTTCTTGCTAATATGGATAGTTGCATACAAGTGGTACATGCAACTTGCAAGTTTGTGAACAAAGCCTTCTAAATGCTGGCAAGAAAGAAGGAAATAGGCAATCCACAAGAACCTTTTTTCACATATATAGTACAGTTAGTTACTGCATATCTTGCAATAAAAGGTACTCCCTCCGTCCCAAATTATAAGTCGTTCCAACTTTCTTGGAGAGTCAAAGCATTTCAAGTTTGACTTAATTTATATAATAAAATACTAACATTTATGATACCAACTAAGTATCATTAGATTCTTCATTAATTATATTTTCTCTCTATAATTTTGGTCAAACTTGAGATGCTTTGACTCTCCAAGAAAGTTGAAATGACTTATAATTTGGGACGGAGGGAGTAGGACACAATGCAAAATCACCTGAAAATGGAGAATTGTTGGCTTCACTGATCTAGTGTTGTGCTGAAACTCATAATACTTGCTGCTCTTCTCCACTTGCTTGCACAACTAAGAAAAATATTTTTAAAAATAATTAGGAAATATGAATATTTGGAATAATAAAAACAACCTTTTATGAAATAAGACTAGATGGTAGTGAATACCTTATCCATGAGCTGTTCTGATTGAGGGATATTTTCATAGTTCTTATACTGTTCCACCCTAGCTTTTCGGAAATCTTGCCTGGTTATGTGTATCCTCTCCCATGGTATACCTTGTATATCCTTTCCTGCCCTTGCTTCAGCTGCCGATGTGTCCCTTATCCTAGTGAGCTGTAGAAACATAAGACAATTATCAATAGGTATAAGTTATAAACACTAAATGAACAACATCGCTGAGCAATCTTAAGGTTTGAATCAAATTCATCATTTCTAAGTTTTGGCATAAAAATATAAAAATAATCCAAGAAATATCAAACGGTTTTTAATGGGTGATAAGCTGCAGCAGCCATCATCACCTCATGATTGATTATTGCCTAAGCCGATGCAGATAAGTGCTGGGGGTCCTCATGCTTACGCCGAAAACATGCCCTCGGTTAAGTGAGTAGTTAATTCAAAAGGTGAATTAATTTTAACTCCAATCAAGAAGGACAAGACATGAGTCAAATATTCTAATTGAAACATACTACTGCTGCTTTATATTCTCCAGTTTGCTTAATTTCTGCAAATTAACATTCCTACCCTACCCTAACAAAACAATTGCCTTCTTGTTTTTCAATTGGTTTTCCGCATATGCTTTACCACCTGGTTCACCCCATCAATAACATCACACCTACACCATAAAACTTAGCTTAAATTATAGCAATATAAACTTATATTCCGGATAGAACGGAAATCTAGTACACATGAAGACCCATCCATCTATGTCCATGAGCAATTTTAATGACCTAGCACAGACATGTACCACGCCATGCTACCGACCAAGCCCAGAACGATCTCAAGCTCGACTTTCGCATCTGAATAAAAAGCCGGCAGGAACCTTATGCAAGCAATCGAGAGTACGGCCGGAGCCACCACGCGTCGGCCTCCTCAGATTTGCGAGTTCGACAGAAACAAAAGCACTCGACACCCACGGCAGGAGCACCAGGAAAAGTCATACGCACCAGCGAGTACTCATCATCACCATCCGCGCCGCCATCCCTCCGGTCGGCATCGCGGTCTTGGAACTCGGCTTCCACATCCATCTCGCCGTCCGACGCCCAGCCGTCGTGGTCATCCACAACTCGCTCCGCCGCATCGGCGCTGTCCCGTGCACTCGCCGCCATCCCGCCGCCGCGTCGAACCGCACCCCTGTCCGCACCAACCAAACATTCAGATCACACAGGCGACGCGCGCACATAAGGTAGGCGATCAGAAGGCAAGCCACCAGCCCTTACCACGGAGGACAATAAGAGCGGCTGTGCCGCGCGGCCCCCGATGTGCACTGCGCGCCCGCGCCGCCGGGTGAGGTGCCGAGGATGAAGGAGCACGGGTTGATGAGCCTCGGGCCTCCGAGGGCTGGAGAGCTGCGAGGGGGAGGAGCTGCGTCGGCGGCGGCTTACGGCGGCTGTGTATCGGGAGGTGGAAACGTGCGGAGGGGATGAGAGCGCGGCCGTGCTTTTGGTGCCGCGCGGCGAAGCAAAGGTTCGCGAGAGCCAAGCTCGATCCGGCAACGCGATGGAGCGGATAGCGACGGCGAGGGGATAAGAGCATCTCCAGCGGTCCCCGATATTTCGGGCCTCACTCTCTCTCGTCCCTTCACCGGCTCCTTGCTACAGTGGTACAGTGTTTTGATAGTGCGCTATAGTGTTAGTGTTTTGATAGGTGGGTGGAGCCGCTTGGAGCCGTGAGACTAGATAAAATTACATTCTAAATTACAAGATTTAGCCATTGTCTAAATTAGAAAATCCACTTAAAAATAGAATTTTACAACAGTCTTTGTATATTTTCACTTGTCTATTTTTAAAAGTGACACGTCATATGATTTTTCGTTGGAGATCTGGTCGCGACCTTTTATCCTATGCCTCGAGATGCACGGCCGGGTAGGGCTTCATGGCTCGCCGAACGAAGACGGTCCAGTGCGTGCGGCTGCACCGGCCAGGAAGCAGCGCGTGCGGCTGCACCGGTCATCGTCGGCGTCTCTTGGCCAACAACGTACTGCTACTTGCTTGTACCTGGCCCTGACCAGCATGCCCGTCCCCTGGCCACCACCAGCAGTGCCTGTCCGTTGGCCATCACCGCCCGTCTCGTAGCCATTGACCACACAGGTGCTTACTGACTTGATGCAGTACAGTAGCATCCAGCCCTTGGCCGGTGGCCACGCAGCTGCTGTCCTACTGCTACGTGTGGGAAGGGGAGGGCGGCGACCAGATATTCGCGCGCGGGATGATGGGACAGCCAGCGAGCGCAGCGTGCTATCTATGGCTAGCGAAAGTTAGAGCAACTCCCAGAGATCGTGTAAAATAAGAGTCTAAAATCCATAATTTAGTTATTCTCTAAAATAGAACATCCTCCAAAAGAGTAGAGTAATACAACAGTCTTTTTAAATTTCTCATTATCTATTTTTTAGCGTTGACATGTCAAGCTAAGATTGGTTCGCTTCCCCATTTCGTGTACTCTCGCCATTTGCTTTGCACACCACCATACAGATAGTAAGCCTTCACGGCATGCTATTTTTACCCGGCGAGAAGCATGGGATGGCCAAGTTGGTATTTTAGCAAACAAGATAGCACATCTGTTGGACATCAATTTTTTATGAAAAATGCCAAATATAGCCTAGATGACCAATGTAGCATATTTCTTGGGGATGCTCTTAAGGACTCACTTGCTATTTTAGAAAATCAAATAGCACATCTGTTGGACCTTAAATTTTGCTTTAGAAAGCCAAAATAGCCTAGATAACAAGGATAGCACATCTGTTGGAGTTGCTCTTACCCCTAGCAAAGTAGTATTGTTGATCATTAATATTATTTTTTTCAGATTATTAGGGGATGTTTCAGCAGATCGACAATAACCTCCCTCAATATATAGAACCCACATGTCAGATTAGAATTCTTTGTTTCCTTTTCTCGCTCGCATCTTCTTCAAGCTCGCCGTAGGAGATAGCAGCGGCCATAGAGTTGCTCGCGCCCAGCTCGAAAGACTCCCGTGGCGATGCCAAGGCCGGTGCTCCGCCGCGTGTGGCCGCAGCGCGAGGAGACAGCCTCGGCCGCAGGCGCAGAAGCCCGAGTTCCCGGAGAGCTTGGTTCCGTGCGAGGGAGGTGGGGATCTGGCCGGAGAGCTAGTTCCTGGAGAGCTTGGCTGGCGAGCGCGCCATTGGAGAGGTCGAGCGTGGTGGCGGCGCCGTAGTACCGGAGTGAGGAGGGGATGGATCCGGCCCCGGCCACCACCGCGCCTAGATCCAGCCCTGGCCACCGCCACCATCGCACCTAGCCCCGGCCATCGAGCTCGAAGCTACAAACGGAGAAGCAGCTGCGAACGGAGGAAGAAGACGACAGTTATCATGGCCCCCAACTTATTGGAGGAGATGCAACTTCCTCTCTATTTAGGGGAGATGATGGATTTTTTTTGGCCACAAAAAAAGAGATATTGAGGGACTCCTGGAGAAGAAAAAGTAGATCACCTCTCCTAATATGAAAATTTTATGGGACGAAAGGTGAGATTGGGGAACTGCTAGAGATGCTCCCATGAGCTAGGGTGGGTAACGGCGTTTTCCAGAAGACGTGACGACAGGGACGCGGACGAGATATTTGCAAGAGGCACACCAGTGTGGGCCTATGCTCTGCGGTAGCGGTGTAGTGTAGCTATCGTGTTGGATGTGCTCATGGGGTCCAGCAGATTTAAGCGAAACTTTGCAAAAAAAAGGCAAAAATAATCCATTTGCTATTGCACGAATAGTGCTAAGGTCCGATTCATAGTAGGCAACTTTTATGATTCGCAAAAAAAAAGTAGGCAATTTTTATGTTTTATAAAGGTTACTAATGAGGATGATAAAATGCTAGCATCTCAAATTGGAAATGTGTATGGCATGACCGCGAATGTAAATGTGTTTTTCGACCTACTATTTTGTTAATTTAATATAAAGATGCATATAAGTCTCCTGTGTACTAGAAAAAAGATGCATGGACAATCATATTTACAATTAGTCAAGTATACTTCATCCATCATGAAATATAGTGCATTGTGACTTCTAAAATTTGTATTGAAATATAATGGATTCTATATAATGACTATGTCTAGATTTGACAAAGTTTGTTAAAAAGAAAACCATAATTTGAGGAGAAACTCCTTAATTGGATATAATCCATGGGTACATGAGTTATTTTAGTGTTCCCTTAAGTTGTCTTAAAATGTTTAGAATGCACTATATTACAGGACGGAGGGAGTAAGTAACACTTAGGATGCATTTGGTGCCCCTCTGGCTCCATAGATGCCACCTTAGGAGCCGGAACATAAGGCAAAACGCTAAAACCGCTCCTTCGACTCAAAGGGTAGAAAATAGCTCCTACTCCTCCTCTTGCCATCTAGAAGCACTTTTCTCTATCCACACATTTGGAGCGGCTCCATCCCTCGTATTTTCAGAGCGGGTGTTAGAGCCGGAGCTGGACCAAAGAGACCCTTAAGTTAGAACACTTGAACTTTTAGGAAAAAGAGATGGCAACCGGTGACAATGAGTCATTCTTTTTCAAATTCGGAATGGATTAGGGCCTTTAGTCTCTAGCGAGGTTTTCTTAATATACATACTTAGAGAGGAGGTCGGCAATGATGATTGTTGTGAGACAATGGTTTAACACGCACTGGTCATGATAGGTAGGTCTCTGGTTATACAGAGACACATGTACATAAGTGTGACAAGAAAAAAAAAGAGGAGTTAAGAACTAAAGGATGTTGAAAGTGAGAAAAAAAGAGTGTGGTGGCAACTCAATATGGCTTGGGAGGCGTAGTTACTAGCACCTGCTCCCTTCCAAAGAGGATGCAATTCTAGAATAGTGTTCAGTCAAACAATCTTAAGTTTGAATAAATTTACATAAAAATCTAAAGTGTATCATACTAAATAAATATTATTATATTTGTTGTGTGATATTTTTCATAATATATATATTTAGAGTCTTAATTGTGTATATACTCTTTATAAACTCAATCAAATTTTAGTTAGTTTAATTCTGACTAAACATAGAATTGCATCTCTTGGATGGAAGCTAGTGTAATCAGACACTCACGACGCTAGATAACGATGAAAGGATGATGGCTAAACAAAAACTAATGTTATGGTTGTCAATTATTAGCAACATATTATATTTGTTCTTGGTACATGAGATGATACTACAGTCCACCTTTTTATGTCGTGTGCCAAATACTAAATAACTGGACTATGATTCTCATAGAATAGAATATAAAGATGATATATGATCATGATAAACACACGTTTATATATTTTGTAAGGAAAAAGTCGACGTCGTTGTTTCTCTCTCTCTTAAGACCATTTGGCCATCAAGAATCTTCAAGTGGCCCTCTTTTTTGATTGTTTATGAGCAAATTATTACTGGTGATGGAGTTGTTTTTTTTCTTTCCAGATTTTTGAGATTATTTTTTAGGTATAGTTGGAGATACTTCTAAGATAGGGGGCCATTAGAGGAATGTTATTAACCTGCCAGAAAATCAAGATTAGAAGTGGTTTTACTGAATTGTTAGAAACACTCTATATTGATTAGCGAAAGTGGTACACATTGCCAAATTATTATTTTTTGTTTTCTTAGTAATTATTTTTTACTATTCCATTAGTGATGGTTTCAGCAGGTAACTCGTTCTAAAGCTAATACGTAGCAATTGCTCTTAGTTTCCCATATTTTATTGTCCCATCCCTTTCACCTTTTTCTTTTTGCCTCACTATCTAAAAGTATGGACTAAAAGTCATCTCACTATCTCACCTATATATAATTGATAGATATATATTACAAAAGCAAGAGCTGATGCACTAATACTTGGAAAATCCAGGGGCGGATCCAGGATTTTGGGTCACTGATGTCAACATAAAATTATCAACTGATGACAACGACTTACAGTAAATAGTAATACATAAACGCAGTCTTGAATTGTTTCTAGAAACAATAATAAATATTTACCTCTTAAAGAAGCATTTTCCGATTGCGATTTTCCATCTTCTAAAAGCGATCAATTATAACATTGTCTGGGATTGTCGCTAGAAACTCTGGCTCAACAAAGCAAATGATGCAATCATTCATAAACTTGTTGCCAATACGGTTACACGATATCGTCTTCACAGTTTTCATGGCCGAGAAGCACCTCTCCACAGATGTAGTGGCAACAGGCAAAACAAGTACTAGCTTTAGGAGCTGATAGACTAATGGAAAAGCAAGATGCTTCTTTGTATCCACCATTAGTTTAGCAAGTTCTGTAATAGTATTCAATCATGAAAATATTTCATCAGCTCGCACATTGTCAATGTAAATAGGCAGCTTATGAGCAAGATCCTTTAATTGATCAGGGCTAAAATCATCAGGATAGAGTTTAACCAATTCCAATAAGCTCTCCAATTTGAAATCAGCAAAAGAATCTTTAGGACTAAAAGCAACCATGAAAGTGAGCATTTCTTAGAACAACCTTCTTTATCTTTTCATTTTGCTCTGCCGAAAGTTTCACCAACTCTAGAAAATTCCCCCTGTTACCGGACTCTTTGCTCTCATCATGACCATGAAAAGCTAATCCTGGATGTAACAGATACCTAACGGCATTTATCGAAGTACTTAGTCAAATAAAATACTCCTCTTTAGCAATATCTCCCTGTCTGCTGAGCGCAAACTCAATGGATTGGATTGGCTTTAACAAATTGTTGCATCGCTTCACAGCTGCATTGTGATAGCTAATTATCCCTCCTACATGAATGTCTAGTCTTTTTTTTAATATTCCATAAAGAAAATCCTTTTGTTAGACTGTCTCCAATAGATGGAACCCAAATACGAGAGGCATTCGAGAGTTTGGGTGGCGCACAGTGAAACGCTCCGTGACGCAAAATTATCCGCCTCCAACAACGGAACGCAGCAGCGGACCCAAAACTTCTCCATCGCCAGCGCCGACTTCTCTCTCATCGCCGGTCGCCCAATCCAAATCTCCGGCGAGTCCGCCGCCGCTTCCCCTCCCCGCCGTGGTCCCACCTCCCCGCCGCCGCTTCCCCCCCGCACCGTCAACGACCTGCGATGGCTGCTCCTCGCTCCCCATCGCATACGCATCTGCACGAGGCGGGGAGCAGTCGCGGCCGCCGACTCGATGGAGGAGCCGCCGCCATGGGGGAAAAGTAGCCCGCGGCGACCTGGCCGAGGCTGTCAGCGAGGAGCGAGGTGACGGCGTCGAGCCCTGTGGCGAGCGAGGCCAGCTGGGAGCGGTCTCGTTTAGGCGGTGCGAGGAGGTCAAACGTGACCTCGACTGGCTCCTCCCCGTCGTCGGAGCTCCAGTCGGAGCAGCGCGGCAAGGAGCCCATGCTCAGCGACCACAGCGTCCGAGCCCCATTGCGGGCGGGGATGTGCCCGGAGTTGCTGTCCGTGCCCGCGGAGGCCGTCGAGGCCGCTCTGGTTCCTGATGGAGGTGGCGGGCATCCCGGCGTCCGACCTGCCGCGCGTGCTCTGGCGGCGCCCACGCCTGCTCGTGTCCCGCTGCTGCTCCTCGCCTCGACGCGGGCCCACCACTGCGGGCGCCGGACATTTGCGTCCCTCCCTCTGAACGACGCATTTTTGCCTCTCGGCTCGCACGATAGGCAAAATGAGTCTTCCATCTGGGTCGTCTGTTGGAGACGATTTTGGATAGGCAAACACACTGTAGATGACGTATTTTGGGTATGGGTTACCTTGTTGGAGATAGTCTTACAAATGCATCATTTCCACCCTGTCCTTCAATGCAGTCTCTAAACAGATAGCAGTATAGGCAAAAAGCTTTATCCACCTTCTCACTATACTCAAGCCAATCATATTTTTTAAACCATTCAGGATTAAACCGCCGTGGAACATTTGCTATGAGCACTGATATCATTGGAGATTTTGGGCTATTATCATCTGATCCAATACAGAGAAGTATACCTAGGCCGGGCCAAATGTCAATGTCGTCACCTGACATCAGTGCCACTATACTGGATCTGCCCCTGGGAAAATGTCAAAATGACCATGACCAGTCTTACAAGAAGTCAAAAATAGTGTGAGCAACAGATTCATTGTTTTCTTATTAAGGCACTGACACTGAGCTGGCTTTGTTACGCCGCACAGTGGACCCCACCACCCACAGACCCACTTCTCCAACATGTAAACCACCGGGCTACTTGCGGCGCGAAAACGCCAAAAGCCCACCCAGCGCATATTCACACCAACACCGCAGCCCGCGAGCCCCCAACCGAGCCAGCCCCCACCGTCTCACGCTCCACGCGCTCTTTTTTTTAGACCAAAGGCACTTTGGCCCTGCTTATATTGAAAGCATATCGTACCTGTTGGGGACACCAGCTTACAAGGATCAGTGCAGCCAACACGAAGCGTTACGAAAAGAAAGACAGCGTTTACATCCCGGCAAAATAGCCAAAAGCAACTACCTAATAGAAACTAAGCAGCGAAAACAAGGTAGAACTAAGGCGATACTCCTCCCATCCTTCTCTCTTCAGGTCTCGCACTCCTCCTTCAGACAGCAGCTGTTACCATGACTTCATCCCAGGGACGAAGCCAAGAAAAAATCTAGGAGGGGCTGAACAAAAGTGCTACAGCGACTTAGCTCGGCTGCTGCTCACCTGGATGCCTGGAGCCCCATTGCGACGCTGCCTGCTCGCGGCCGCCCCTAGCGTTGCGCCGTTGCAGCGTGCCACGTGCAGCCTGTCTGCCGACCGCCAGCGCCCGCCTGCCTCGCTTGGATCCTAGCTGCTAGCTCATGTCGGCCGCGGGCCGCCGGAGTGCCGCTTCTCGCTCGCCCGCCGGCCACCGGTCTGCTCCAAGAGCCGCGCGTAGAAGCCGCCGCCGTCCGCTCGGGTTGGGTTGGGGACGGGTGGTCGGGAGTCGCGACTCGGGATGGAGTCGCGATCACGGTGTAAGGGGAAATTGGGATAGGTTTCTTTCACCGATTGGGCCTCCTGTTGGTCTCTAACTGAAAAATACTCTGTCTCTGTAGAATTGTTGGCCTAATAAGCAAAAGATGTCTTTTTCTATTTCCACAAAATCTTAGCCCCTCCTACCTACATATTTACGTGAAATTTTAAGGGAGGCTTCACGGGAACTCCACGTACCCGGGAGCGGTAGTGGGGGCTTGAGCCCCCCTGCCCCAGCGTTGGCTTCGTGCCTGCTTCATCCCCTCCTGCAGCTTCGCTATAACATCCTCCATCGAACGCCACTCCTTCTCCTTTAGCAATTTCTTCCACTATGTTAAGAAACCAACAACTTTGTGAGCAATTACTTTGGGGGATTTTATCAACTCATTATTAAAAACCCAGTCATTCCTGGATTTTCACGGACTCCAAACAACTTTAAGATGCCCATCACCAATACCCATCTTATCTTGAAAATGTTGCAAAGAGACAGGTCTTTCAGACCACCTCAAGCTTACTCTAACCCACACCCAAATAATTTGGGCAACAGTACAGTTGAAAAATAAGTGTTCTCTGGTCTCTAATTTGCCACAATACTTGCAATTCTCTGATCCTTTACCATTCCTTTTCTTCAATTGTTCACCAGTTTGAACTCTGTCATGCCATAACACCCATAAAAATATCTTGATCTTCAAGGGTAATTTCACACTCCACAGTTCTGTCATTATGTGATCAGTCACACCTTTGTTTGTCATCAGTTTGTACAGAGACTTAGTAGAGGATTTCCCTGAAGGCTCTAAGGCCCAATGGAGCACATCCTCTTCACAGTTCAGTTCAATCTGTTCTACAGCTATCCTCAATTCCTCCCACTCAGCCATATCTTCCTTAGACAACCTTCGTCTCAGATCTAAGTTCCAACCTCCCTCGTACATGTCACTAACTGATCAATCTTGTTTCCTACAGATCCTAAAGAGTCTAGGAAATCTGATCCTCAAAGGGCATTCATCTAGCCACACATCATGCCAGAATCTGATTTTCTGGCCATTACCTTGTCGGTGTTTGATGACCGGCAACCCATCATGGGGGTACCTGGGACAATGTTCGGTGGACTTTGGCATATGCAGAACTCGACGATGAACACAGAGATAGCGATTTATACTAGTTCAGGCCGCTGAATAGCGTAATACCCTAGCCCAGTCGGGCGTGAGGCCCTTTGCATTGGATTGATTATGAGATGTGTTGTACATCTGTGCTGCCTGCTGATCTAGGGAGCCCTGCCCTCCTTTATATAATCCAGGATGGCAAGTCTCCTAGTCGGTTACAATAGAGGAGTGCTAGTAGGATTACAGGATAGCAATGTTACTAGTGGAGAATCCTAGTCAATCTAAATCTTCTCCTTTCCTTGCGGGATACTCGGGGACTATGTCCCACAAACCTACTCTCCATCTAGTGCCTTTCTCATACCACTCTTTGATCCCCTCTAAGCCTTGCCATAATTGGGAGCCTCCTTTCTATTTACTCTGCCAGAAACTCTTCCCTGTAAATATTTCTTTCTTAGCACATTCAAAGCCATACTTTCATTTCCTTTATCCAATTTGTATATCCATTTGGCTAGCAGCACTATGTTCATAGCTCTAGTATCCACAAAACCCAAGCCTCCAAACTCTCTGGGAGGAGCCAAAGCATCCCATTTAATCATATGGTATTTCTCATTATTACCAACTCCTTCCAAAAAAAACCCTACGTCTAGCTAAATTTAATCTCTTTTTTGTGCCTTCATGTAACCAGTAGAATCCCATGGTGTACATAGGAATACTAGTCAAACTTGAGTTAATCAAAATTGACCTCCCTCCATAAGAAAGTTGATTGCATTTCCAAGTCTCCAACCTCTTTTCAACCTTCCCAGTAGACTCATTAAGTTCTTCCTTGGATAAAGCCAAGATACTTCATTGGGAACTGGCCTTGCTTGTAGTTAAAAGCCTTAGCGATTCTTTCTGCTTCTAGTCCCTCTATGCCAATAGTAAACACCTATGACTTATGGTAATTAATCTTCAAACCAGAAATCTCTTCAAAGCAAAAAAGAAGGAACTTAAGGTTTGCTATGTTTGACTCTGTGTTTTGAATAAACAGAACTGTATCGTATGCATATTGTAGGTGAGTTAAACCTCCATCTACCAGATGTGGTGTAACTCTAGTGATCCCTTTCTCTAAAGCTCTGTTGAGGATTGCTGACAGACCATCAGCCACAATATTAAAGAGCAAAGAAGATAGGGGGTCACCTTGCCTTAAACCTTTGTAACTTCTAAAATATTGACCTAGCTCTCCATTCAAGTTGACAGCAACTCTACCTCCACTGACAGCTTTCAACACCCACTGAATCCACTGATCACATAATCCTTTTCTCTGCAAGACCTCCTCCAGAAACCTTAGCTTACCTTATCATATGCCTTTTCAAAATCTAGCTTTAACACTATCCCACTTTGTTTATTTTTTACTAACTCATGAATAACCTCATGGATCACCACAACTCCATCAAGAATATACCTCCTAGGAACAAAATCAGTTTGAGTAGGGCTAGTCACTTTATCAGCTACCTTATTGAGCCTCAGAGTTAAAGTCTTGGTTATGATATTATAAACAACATTCAAAAGACAAATAGGTCTATATTGTCTAATATTAATAACACCTTCATCTTAGGGAGCAGAGTGATAACACCATAATTAAGTCTAAATAAGTCAAGGTGTCCACTTCTCAGATCTTGTAACATCTCCAACAAGCTATCTTTGATATGATTCCAAAAAAACCTTGAAGAAAATAGGAGAGAAGCCATCAGGCCCTGGAGCTGACCCATCCCTCAAACTTCTGACCACCTCTTCTAACTCACCCATAGTGAAAGGTTTAGTGAACTCCTGGGTTTTCCTCCCAATTCACTTTAGAGCTATCCTGCCACATATCTGGGTGTATCCTAATATTGGATTGCCTTTCACTACCAAACAACTGCTTGTAAAAATTTGTGATATGAGTCCTCAACTTAGCAGAATTCGTGATCACTCTTCCATCCTCATCCTCTAAAGACCTGATCATACACTTGCGCTTCCTACCATTAGCTATCCCGTGGAAATAAGTTGTATTAGCATCATCCTCTAGCAGCCATCTCTCCCCACCTCTCACTTGCCATTTAGCTCCTCTTTGTTATAAATATCCACTAATTCATCCTCCCGACTATACCTTTGAACCCATTCCCAGTCTTCAAGCCCAACAGTGTCAGCCTTCGGATCCAAGTTTTTGATTAACAATAAAAGGTCTTGCTTTCTCTTCTTCATATCACCTCCCTAGTTGCCATTCCAACCTATAAGACTACTTCTCAGTCTGCCTAAAATCTTGTGCCACAAGTCAATACTCCTCTTCTTTTGTCTCTCAGGCCATTTAGAGATGAGCCACTCTTTAAAATCCTCTTGTTTAATCCAAGCTGATTCAAAACTAAAGATCTTAGATCTAACTCTATTTGTAGGAAGGGCTTCGACTACTAGAGGATTATGATCAGAGCCTACTCTAGTGACTGAATGAGCAAACACCAAAGGAAAGTGAGATTCCCAACTTGCTGTCATAAAAACTCTATCCAACACCACCATCACAGGGTTAATCTGCTTATTAGTCTAGGTATACTGTCCCCCAGATCTGTGTAACTCTCTCAGCTCTATCCTAGCCACAAACTCATTAAAAGCATTCATCCAATGACTATTTGCATTGCCTAAAGATTTCTCCTCTATCTTCCTTACTAGATTAAAATCTCCTCCAACCAAAACATGAATGTTTGTGTTCTGAATAAACCCCTCTAGTTCATCTAGAAATTGCTGCTTCAGATTAACCTTGACTGGACCATACACACCAAGAAAAATTATCTTCTTTCTTTGTTAGAGTCATGCTTTGAAAAAAAATGTCCTTCCTCTACCTGAATCACCTCCACCAAGTCTTCATCAACGCCTCCTAAATGGCCTCTAACAGCCACCCACTCCCATCTGAAAGGAAGACCTCCACCTAGAGCAGTCGACTCTCTGGTTGTAAACTTTTGCTGATGGTTTCACTTAAACACACATAGCTGATTTTATGATAAAAAAAGAATCTTCTTAAGTTGGTTATGTTTCCGCATTAGAATCGTCGAGGAGGTCATTGTCCACCCATTGTTGGAGCACCCTGCTGAGTTGCCCCTAGGTTGGAAGGGGGCGGTGAGGGGGGAAGAGGAAGGACGACTACCTTGGCCTCAGAGTTAGGCTGCTCGTCGGAGAGCAGGGCACCTCCGCGGTTAGCGGCGGCACCCACATGACGGGCCCACCATCAACCTGGGTCGTGTTGTCCGCAGGGGAACCGATCGTTGGTGGGGGCGAGGATGAGGTGGAAGAGCGATTACTGGCAGCGGTGGGGATGGCGTTGTGGGCGGTGGAAGTGGCGGCCACGCGGCGAGCCCTCCAGATCTGGCGTTTGCACACAGCTAGGGTCGGGCACGGTGGCGGCATCTGACGGCGGGGACAGGGAGGCAGCCGCTAGGGGGTGCCACGAAGCCAACACAGTGGTGGCGATGATGGCCACGCGGCTTGGGGTAGGAGGAGGCGAAGGCGGCCGCCGGCGGGGAAGGAGTGGCTGCCATGGCTTGCGCCCGCACACAGCTGGTGAAGGGCGGGGGTGGAGGAAGGGGAGGGGAGGGGGCCGCCGGCGGCGGCGGTGGGAAGGAGGTGGCAGCCGCTAGGGTGTCACCCTAATGGGCCGACAGGAGGCCCACCCAGAAAGGTACCATGATCAAAAACTTTATGGTACTAATCCGAACTTCGAAATACGTCTATTTTGGAACGGATGTCGTATTGCTATACTTGTAACTACTGCTCATGTTATATGTATACAAGGCACCCTTGGAACATAGGAACGCAAAACACACAACAATAGAAAAAACACGAATTCCATAGGACGCAGTTACAAAACAGATGATTGAAAACATAGGAAATTTGAATGAATGATCATTTAATAAAAGGTTTGAGTGGATGTTAAATTTCCTATAGTTTTTTCTCTAAAACAGCAATTAAAAGAAAATTTCTACACTATTACTATACTCCATTTTTGTGAACCACAGTAGCAATTCCTATAGGATTCCCAATTCTACGCTTTTCCTCCCATTTTTCTATGGACCAAAGGAAACTGCTTCACTTTTGTTTAAATATTTCTAAACAAAACCGTAAACCATTTCCCTCTTCCAATCAAACCTCTCATTGGGATGAAGAATTGAAATGGATCGGGCGATCGGCGGCCGAAAAACCTGAGAACGTCTCCAGTGCTAGCTCCCACACCTTCCCGTGCTCCCATGCTACAACATCCAGAACAACCATCGAAATGTGTACGAAAAATCAACCAAAAATATAAACATATATATATGATATAAATATGCATGCTCACGCAGAATTTAAAGATTAAAAGATTTGTATAAAGCAAATAAGTCCTCATTCAATCCAATCATTCTTGAATGAAACCCTAAGGGGCCCTGACACTGACGGCTCCTTCACCACTGCCACCGGCTGCGCCGGCGCCCCCTTCCCCTCCCCCACCACCTCCCCTCCCCTTCCCACCCCCGCCGCCCTCGCGGGATCCAGCACTGGGATGCCTCCGCGGACGCCCATGCCGGGCCTCGCCGCCGCGGCCACCACCACCAGCACCAGCTTCGAGCCTACCCCCATGGGATCAGGCGCGGGAGTGCGACGCCCACGCCGCTGCCAATGCAGAGCCCCGCCGCTACGGCCTCCACTGCCAGCAATAGCAACTTCGAGCCCGCCTCCGCAGGATTCGGTGCTGGAGTGCCTCCGCGGGCTCCCTCCCCGTCTCCGCTGTCGCCGACGCCGGGCCTCACCGCTGTGGCCACCTCCTCCAACAGCTGCAGTGTCAGGGCCCCTTATGGTTTCATTGAGCCTGCCCCTGTGGGATCTAGCACTGGAGCACCTCCGTGGACCCCCTTCCTATCCCCGCCGCCACTGACACCGGGCCCCGCCGCCGCGGCCCCCACCACCAACAGCAACAACATCGGGCCGCTTCGGTCCTTCTGCACGGACGCCGGATCTGGCGAGCGCGGCTTTGCCGCCAGCTTCTCTGCTCTCTCACCGTCTGCGGCTCCATTCTACCTAGCTTCGGGAGGGCGCACAAAGCGCCATCGGTGGGCGGACGACGGCGAGGAATCTGATGATGACCACCCCACAACCTACCCGGATGCCGTCCATCAACTGACAAGGCTGGTAGCTACGTCCTCGTCATGCTCCCAGTTTCATTCAATCATGGTTCTAGGCCGTGGCGGAGCAGACACCAGACGACAGGAGCTTGGGCGAAGACGGAGGAAACGCAGCCAGTCGCACCCCCAACTGGTGTGCGGCTTACCTGCTTGGGCAGTGGAGGGCCATGTCCCTGCCTGCCAATGACTTGGACAACGCAAACGGGTCTCTGCCCCTAACGCCAATGGGTGGCGGGAGATCCTCCCCTGGCTGGAGACACGACCTGCGGTCGCCTCGGTTGAGCTTTGCTCGAAGCAACTCCTGTAGGCCCGGAGGATCCCCGCAGAGCTTCGTGACAGATGTTTCAACTGTCTCTCCTACTCGCACCAAGTGGTGACTTGCCAGTTGCCACGACGTTGCCCGTGCTACCACGGCTTCCGCCACCTCACTTGGGATTGCAAGCGGTCCAGGTCTGCTACGATGGCGAAGGCAAAGGGTGGCGACCTGTCACGGCACTGCGTGTGGCAATGACCCACTGGCCTCCCAGTGGGCACCACACAACAATCCACCGAGATCGGAGGGGCCATGCTGGTGCCACAGGGGGGGGTGCCGGCGGAATCCGACGATGACGCTAGCGGCGCAAGAGTAAGCCAGTGAGAGACATCAGCATGGGCACGCCTGTCGACTACGTGGGCAACGCCGCTACCTCTACTACTGCACACTGCCTCCACGAGCCAAATCCGTTGGTGTCAGAGATAGGCATGAGCGCGGGACCTCTCGTGTGGGTCGACCTAATGCAGGAGGAGCTCACCACCTCGCTCATCGTGAGCCAGCTAGTAGGAGCACTAGCGCCTGGGCACCTACCTACCCTGGCAGCTGCCTCTCAAGTGGAAGCATCCCTGGTGGACACCCGTTCTCCGGCGAAGGATGCTCAATGGACGACGGACTCCCCTCCATTGTCGCTTGTGCGGGGCAGCCACAAGTCATGCCACCACGGGGGCGGGGGGCATAGCCCGGCGTCATGGATGCTGAGGTGCGAAGCCCTAGCACCGTCCCCCTAGGCACGGACGTGGCCACCCCTTCCCGGCCCATGAGCCCAGCGATGATCATATCATGGCTGCGACGGATGCTGTCAACCGCACTCCTTCACCTCAGACGACCTCGGCCGACAGACACCTCAAGCGCTTCACCGAGCAACTCCTAGAGCTGCCCGGTGATGATGCGGCCCACGGAGGACGTGCACCTCCCACGCTCCCCATGCGAAGCAAACGGATAGCGGCGCAGAGCATATCCCATATCCTGGCATCCAAGCGAGGTGAGTACCTTGTCATGAAGCGCCTGGGACTAACCAGCGGGATGCCGTCTCTGTCAACGTGGGCCAAGAAGGCGTACGAAGAAATATTCAACGGTGACCTCGCTCATGTGCAAGCGTTGTTGAGTTGTTCCCAGGTGACGACGAGGTAAGCGCACGCAAGCAGCGACGTCGTCGAGCGGTAGCCCGGGCACATGCCTCCTAGCCGACACCGCGTTTTGGGTTGATCACTATCTAATGTAATAGCATAGCTTGCAGTACACTAGGGAGAGTCCGAGCATTCATGTTAAATTTTATTGACCTCCTAGGACACGGTACCCCAGACCCTCAAGCAGGTCTCCAAGCTCGCCGCCTCACCCGAAGCGTCCGCGTCCACGTCGGCGCTGTCCGGGGCCCTCGCCATCAGTGTGCTGCGTGGATACTACGCCGCTGCGCTGGGGTCCGAAGCCACCCCTAGAACCAAAGTATCGCTCTTGGAACGCGTGCTAGACAGGGTGCTTTCCCCCGACGAGGAGCGCCTCGCGTCCGCTGTCGCCGGCAGCTTTAGGTGCAACCTCATGTCATTGAGTTACCTCATTTGTGGGTAGGTTCTTGCGGCGCCCAAGTGTTGGGTTAGGTTTGTGAAACACCTATTAGCCACCGAACCACCAAGTGTTGGCCGACACAACGGGGACTAGCGTGCCCGAAAGCACGTGAACCTCGGGAGAAAATTTGGTTGTCTTGTCTCCATTGGATTTCTCTCGGTATTCATATTGTGATTGAATGTCTCTTGCCGGTGTTGGTAACTATCTCTATCACTTGCATTACATTCATAGTTACTTGTGTAGTGATAGTTGTAGTGGCTAGTAGTAGCTCTGTTGTGTAGTATAGAATTAGTTAGCTAGCTAGTAATCTTGTTAGAAGTAAATAGTTCTCGCTAGCTCACTAGTTTAGAGAGTAGAGACATAGACATTGATTGACATAGAGATCATAATATATTAGAATTATTGGACATGCGAAGCAAAAAAAGGCTCAGCCTTTGATTTGTGATATGCATATTGAATTCACTCATTGTATGTGAGACCAATGTATGTTTGAAATCGCACTTTTAATTTGTGTGACTTTATTTATGTAGGCCTAATTTATGTGAGACTGAAACTATAGTGGATTTGTGAACAATTTATGTGTCAACCTATGATTAATTGCAATGCATTTGTGTAATTTTTAATGCATTTGGTAAGCTCATTTTATTGCAATGTATTTGTGTACTTGTTTATGTGTGTTATTATGTACTGTTATGTTTGAATTTATTTGCGTAATATTACTCCAAATGTATAAGAGACAAACAAAACTCTGCATTTTATTTTATTTTTGCTAGGGGTAAAATGGTTATTTTACCCTTGACTTAACACTATCAAATGCCCAAAATGGACGGAAGGTCATAGAAGAAAGGAAATTTCGTTTTGGCTCCATACAAGTAAGTTCAAAAAAAAGAACCACACAAGAAAGATGCATTTTTTCTAGGGCCATACAGGTAAAAAACTCGTGATAATATCACCATCTGAAGAAGGCATCTCTTAACAGCAGTAGCTTGATGGCAGTAGGAGTTTGAACATTTCAATTGACAATTGCAGACCTTGGCAAGAAATAATTTAGCCAACTTCAAAATGCTACTATGGTATACTACACCACATCTAACCACATATCTTGGCAAAAAAAACTCATTCAGTAGCCCCTTAACTTTCAGATCAATCTCAAAGGTCACAGTGCCCCACACCAACATCACCTATAGGACCCCTAAAATACACCCATCTGCAAAAAGGAAAGTTACAGAACATGAGGGATCGAACATCGCCAATTTAGCATGCATACAATGGAACAAGAAATCATGAGCTAGGATGGATGGATCGATGGATCACGGTCATATGGAAAAATTCGAAACTGTTATTGACACGCAGGTAACGCACCATGCACTGTGTTCACACACCACACACAGAGAGAGAGAGAGAACACGAACACGGAGCAACGCATGTACATATAGCTAGCCTAGGTAGGATAGGATCATCGATCAGTGGTGGAGGTCGTTGGCAGCTAGGGTAGGACCATTGGTCACTTGTGCTGTTGGGTGTAGACGGTGTCGGTTTGCTCGACTAGCGTGCGCATTATCATGCACTCGTCCTCTCGTCGGTGGCGCCCTTGCACCCACCTCCCGCCGCCGCCGATGTCCTGCTTCTGCATAAGCAATCGGAAACCGAACAGTGAGAGAATCAAAACCCCACGACAGAGACCGCCAGGGACAGAGAAGATGGACATAAGCTGCACGTCATTACGTGCACGCACGCATGCACGTACCTGGTCATGATGAGAAGAGACGGCAGTCGCTGCCACTGCAGGGTCATCCAGGGCGACGCTGGCCACTGGGCCGCGGCGACGCCGCAGCGAGCAGGAGAACCGCGAGCGCCGCCGCGAGCACCATCACCACCGCCCTCCTCGCCATGACGATGGTCGCTCGGGATGAATGAATGGGTGGTGGTACGGATCGACCACCTCTGCATGCGTCGCGTTTCGTGTAGTTAGAGCCGTCGAGACGAGCGGAGCGGAGGAGACGAGAGAAGTGGAGGGCTGCATGCTGACCATGCTCTCATAGAAACAGCATATCCCTAAGTTGTTTCTATCTTCTCTCACATGCACAGTTCCCTAGGTGAAACTAGGTGAAGTTAAGGGCCACTTTGGTAGAGGTTCACTTCTTGATTCTTGAGCTTCGCTTCTTTCTGAAGGAGTGATTTTGGTGGGGAGCATGTGAGAATTAGTTTTGAAGTGATTCTTGTGGCAAATGAATGGAGAGCGGCGGGAAGCAGTGGAGAGCGGGTGTTTTTAGGCTCCCAGCTGGTAGTGTAAACGGAGAAGTGATTCTTATCAGCTAGGGCCAGGAGCTATGCCAAAAGAGCCCTAAAAAATACTAGCTTCTTCCACCTCTTTCTACTATCTTTCACGAGAAGTTGTTTTACCAAATAATTTTTTTGAAACCAGCATTTTTTTAAATCTTTTTTTAACTAGTTTTAACTTTTTTTTGGGTAAAATTGATTTAAGGAACCAAAAAATACTACTTTATTATTAAAGCTGAGTTATACCAAATAGGCCCTATATAATTCTAAACAAAATCGTTAACCATCCCTCTCTTCCAATCAAACCACTCGTTGGGATGATGAATTGAAATGGATCGGGCAATCGGAGGCTGGAAAGCCTGACAATGTCTCCTGTGCTTGCGAGGGGCGAAACTAGGAGTGCCGAGTGAGCGCACAAGCCACCACTCAAAAATTGTTATAAGTGATTTTTGACTATTTTTCACCGTTAATGCCCCCACTCAAATGAATGACAAGGCTCTCACATAGAAAGAAACTTAAGGTTAATCTTGTGATCATCATTAGTGTGACTCTAGTCAAATTTTCTGCTAGGTCCGCTCTACTGCTAGCTCCCACACCTTCCCATGCTCCAACTTCCAAAACAACCATCAAAATGTGTTGTGTATGAAAAATCAACCAAAAATATAAACGGATAGACCATATAAATATGCATGCTCACGCAGAATTTAAAGATAAAAATTTTTGTATAAAATAAAGAGAAACAAAAAAGACATATCAGCATGATAGCATATGAATAGGTGCGGGTTGTGTGCACCTGACCCAATAAACATGCTGATTTTCTGTTTTTTGTTTCTTCTTGCACAAACTTTTGTTCCTTCTCAAATTTTGCATGAGCATGTATCCTTGGATCATCTACCGATTTGTATTTTTGGTTGGTTTTTTTATGCAGATTTTGATCGTGTTTTTCACTTTTTTGGAAGTGGGAGTATGGGAGCACGAGCATGGCCGACGTTCACCGGAAATCGTCCGATCTGAACGTTCGGACCGGAACACCACGCCGATGATTCCGCAGCGACTTCCCGCGCGTTCGCGAGTATACGGGTCTGCAGCGACTTCCCGCGCGTTGGCGAGTACTCCGTATACGGTAGAATCGATCGTACCAGCGACTGAGGCAACGGCCCACGTAGCGCACGAAGCCATCCACTGCACGAATCGAAGCGCAGCCAACCACTCTCGGAAGGCTGGTACGAGTACTTAGCTTCTCTTTTTTTTTTTCCTTTTTATTATATTACTAGCAAAATTGCCCGTGCGTTGCAACGGGATGGATACATGGTTTGTTGCATGAGAATTTATATAACTTGTAGCTCGATATTTATTTAACTAACGTGTCATATGTTTCAATTCGTCTTTAAATCAGTTGCGCTTTATCTTTTAAGACGTCATGCATTTCATCAATTCCTCCTATGATTGAACCCTGCAGATAGAAAGAGACAGGTAGAGAGCGAAGATACCCCTTTTATTCAGAAAAACATGCAACTATGGGTTGTATGTCAGAAAAAGTAGTTCACGTTTAACCAATTTTCTAGTGAATAATATTTATATTTATGGCTCTAAATCAATTTATTATGAAAATATATTTCATAATTAATCTAATAATATTTATTTGATATCATAAATATTGATATTTTTATTTATAATTGGTCAAACTTAAGATATTAAAATATGACACGGTGCTAGAATTGTATGTTTTTCTAGACGCAGGGAGCATACAGGAGATACATGATGCATGCACAAACCAGTACGGAAACTTACCATCATCCGTTCAATACTTCACCTAGAATTTCCCTCCGTATTGAAATATTGTATACAGCATCTTGGAATAACGTAACAGATGGTCCTTGGATTTCCGAATCGGCCGAAAGAAGGAAAGAAAAGCTAGAGGCAATCCCCTACGGGTTTTTTTTAGCAGAATCTCCTACGTGCATGATTGGGAACAACACTGCCCTCTGTGCCACGTGCGACACCAACATCTGCGACGCCAACCCGCTAGCGGGCCGCCACAAGCGCGTGCCAGTGCAGCCCATTGGTGTCGCTGTGCCTGCCTCTGAGTCTACGGAGGCACTTCTGTTCGGCGCCGCCGCGGAAGAGAAGGCCAATGCCAATAAGCTGGACTTTTGTTCCCAGATGTTATGGACCCGTTTCTCGGCCAAGACTTCTCTAGGTTCCTGTACGCGAATAGCGTTTTGCCTAACAACGGATCCAGCGGCGATGTTGTTTACCTACTTTGGTGGCATCACCGCTGCACCGTCGCTGCCAAAGTTTCAAGTCGTCCTACAGTTCCATGACGGCGGCGTCGCTCGGGCGCTCGGCCATAGCATAAAGTGAGCTTTTTAGTAGTAAGAGTTTGTCAGTATGCCCGTGATTGTTTGCTATTCCTATTATACGATACCTAATCTTCGATTCGACTTTGGTTTTGGTAGAGCGGGCCAGGGCTCGTCATTGTAGGTCAGCCTAGTCTTGGAAGTAATGTGCGGCCATGCCGGCAGCGTGACTGGCGGCGTCATCGAGCTCGACTTTGTGCAGTCAAAGGAGATGGTGTCCTGCACTTCCGTTAGAGAACAGCCTACTTTCATAGGCATGATGAAATCACGTGCAAGTTGCTACCTAGGAGGATCGATGAAGGATGCACCAATCTGATGAACTTGGTTTGGGTATGTCTAGGTGTCGTTTTTGGACGTGGGTGCAATGCCAGAGTGCGACGGGTCATGGCGGGCAGGGTCGCAGCGACGACGCCGGTGGCCACGGAGAGCAAGGAGGCACGGCTGATGCAGTACTGCCAAAGCGAAAGAATTAACCGGCGGTTCCAGAAGACGATCCGAACGCGTATGTGGAGTCGCGTCCGCGCATCAAGAGCCGCTTCGCCAAGCGCGCGGACGACAATGACACCGACCTCGACATGGCTGTAGTGGCACCGCCGAGGTCGCAGTTGCCCTCCTAGCCCTACGTGTTCGACTTCGTCGTCGGTTACAGCGTCGTGCCCACGTTCTAACGCATACGATGTGATTATATATCCTGTGTCCAGCCGGCATGACGCGCATGCAAAACTCCAGCGCGCGTGCCATGCTTGCATGCGCGTGTACGTGCTCTAGTTGGTGATTTGCATGCTGTCTCAGGCTAATCTTATTATTTTCTATTTGATTATAATAGGATTTCTATTCAGGTTATTTAGGATCCAAGGATCTATTTGAATTTGGATTGGACTTGGACGAGGAATATAGATAGTCAAATAGAGATAGAGTCCGGATCACATACACGACCCAGGATTGGAATTCCAAGGAATATAGATAGTCAAATAGAGATAGAGTCTGGGTCACATACATGATCCAATACGTTTTCCTATCAGACCTTGTATCGTGTTAGACAAAAGCTCTTTTTTTAGAATTAGACAAGAGGTATTCTAACTCGCGTACGTTATATATATAAGTCTGGACGGAAGAAACTATGCATTGTTCGGTAGTTAGAGGGAGGTGGACAAAAAAATGGATGGACGAAAAAAAAAGAGCCTGAAATTTTGCCTCTTTAGTATTACTAGGAAATATGCCCGTGCGTTGCAACGGGAGAAAAAAAATAATCAATTTAGTTACTCTGCTGTCATACATGTCCAGGCGCTAGGCTTGATATTTTATTAATCTGCTGTCATACATGTCCTCACACATTGCATGGCCGTTAGTTGCCTCATGGACAAGGAGATAATATAATATACATCTAGTTACTGAATACCAGGTTACTTTTCATTCAGCAAACTTTTACTTTAAACAAATAATCAATTTTCTGATGCTTAAAAGTAGAATCAAGAATTTTTAGCTGCTTTGGATATATATTTTTTAGTCCACTGAATGCAGCTTATAAAATATGCGACGTCACTGCAGCTTTCCCACTTGGCAGATCATGAATGCTCCATGATGTTCTTACTGCTTGTTGGACCATGAATCCTCACCATCTCATTTTCATCTGCAGAAACAACCTTTCTGTTCATTACCATGCTCCGATCAGGCATCACAAACTTAAGAAAAGTCTAATAGTGCTTAGAATGATAAAATTGAAAAAAAAAACAGGAAACATAATGCCCCACTATCTGAAATAGTTCACTGAAGGAGAGGCCATCATTACTTTAAGTGTTAAATTACACCATGGAACTGAGGTCTTCACTGAGAACTTAACAAACTCAATGGTAGTCATGATAGACAGTCGGCAGTCACATTTGGTGCCCCTATATATTTCACTGAAATTCATAGCCTGATAAAGAACAGAACACTAAGCCTGTCGCCAGCTTTCATCTTTATCAGTTCAAGCAAAAGTTGATATGTTAATATGCACTAATTGTAACAGAACCGACCAAATTATAAGAGCACAAGTACAAAAACAAGCACCGAAGCGCTCAAATTTTCGAACTTGAGCCCATATAATCCCGGTAGTCAATCGAAACCACGAAGGATTTCAAACCAACTTGCTTACAACCAAGATCGCATCATTCAACATACAACATCATACGTTACATTTCACAAGTAGTTCCGAAATAAGTTTACACACACGGAGTCGTAATTATTACAAACCAGGTTTATAAAGTAGCGGAAGCATAACACACACCAGTTGTTTAACTACTGCCAGTCTTGTTGATCAACAACCCACAAAAGCATGAGGAAAGTACATAAAAGATGATCACGCCCTAGTGATCTAGTCTTCGTCACTCGCAGGGTGGAGACACGTCTTGCAGAAGCCTTGATAGAGCATATCATCTGCAACAGGGGGGAATAAACCCTGAGTACTGGAATGTACTCAGCTAGACTTACCCGTCAAAAACCAGAAATAAGATGACACCAAGGATTATGCAAGGCTTACACAAGAGGCTAGCTGACACCACATTTTGCATAAAGGCATAAGTAGTTGAAACTCTTATAACCTGTACTAGCAGTTATTTTTAGCATTTACCTGTCATCTATCTTAGCACCTGTACTACACATACACTTGATTATCATCAAACAATTATTAACATGTTATCCATAGCAGGTATAAATTGTGGCAACAATATATCATTCACTTAACCATCTGTTCAATTAATGAGATCTACGTTGCCGCTGCTCAAGTCAAGTGCTCACTAACCGGGAGCGACGGCGATTTGAATCGAATTCCTATCCAGCTGGAGGGATAATTCTAACACTCACCGCGCTGGCCCCTGCCAGGGTCGCACAGGCCACCTTTTCATATGATTCAGGAATCGCGGGTCCGAATGATGTCGCGACCCCAAGGGCGACACTCTGCCAGGTGATAGGGACTCTAACCCCCCCTTGGTCTCACGCCAATGTCCCCAAGCACATCCTTTCTCTCCTCTAAGAAGCAACCTACCATTCGATTCCCGGCCTGAATCACATTACTCGGCTTCGCGGTCGGAACGACTTATCCGGCCAACTAAGTGTTAGACTGCGTTCAACATGACTCAAGGACGTACAGCGAATCGGTCCTTAAACGACTCAGACGGGCATAGCTCCACACCCAAGACGTGAAGTGTCTTGCGGCTGTACTATCGAACTCCCGCCCGGTCTCAATTTCATTTTTAAAGCATGGTTCCATCCACGATAGCCATAAAGCCACTCGTAACTCCTTCCTACCTCTCGCGGATGACCGGAAATCACCCGACTTCTACCGTACTAAGCAGGGCTAAGCATTGACACGTGCCTAAACCTAATATAGGATTAAGTACGATATCTGGACAAGGACAGGTATAGTGCAACAATTGTTTTCATACAATTCCTACAACTTAATGCATTAAACAATTAAAAGTACTCAAGATAGATTTATAAAATGATGGGTTCAGCATGCACCGGGGCTTGCCTTTCAGAAAGGTCGAGGGCCGGTGGTCAGGGCACTCAGGAAGGTCTTCTGCGGGAGCTTCTCCGCCGGTTGGCTCCTCTGCTTGCTCCGGCTGGTCCTGAACTTCCTCCGGTATCACTTGCTCGAACTCGAGGAGTGTTACCCCCTTCGAAACACCTATTGCATGAGTGCATAATAAATCTCATGGATGCATAATGAAAGATGCAGTATGCTCGGAATGAAATGCATTACAACACTCTTAAAGCTCTATTCAAAACACTTCAAATATTAGGTACAAATTTCCTCTCCGGTAGAGAAGTACTCACCTAATCTACTCAACCTAAGGTATAGCTGTTCATCTTCGGTTAAGGCCCTAACACCTAATAAACACAAGAGTAACATTACTTAGGTTACCACATCCAAACACAAAATATCACAGCAAGATATTCTGGACAGCAGCTAATTGTTTCTAACATAACTAGAGATTCCCAACTCCAAAAGATATGATCTAAGACAATCTGGAAAGCTTATAAAATGCCCTATAAATCATTTTCAGACCTCAACTCTTAATTCCTAAGTTTTCCATGTCGAATTTCCCAAGTTCCAGAAGCTGTCCTCTCTAAACAGAGAGCAGCCAATTCTGGACTGTCACTTAAAACAGCAATAACTCCCAAACTCCTAAGCCAAATGCTCTCAAATTTTGACACAGGCTAGTTTATCAAGTTTACTACAACTTTGGTATTTACAAGTTTTCCAGCAAACACCTTTAGCAAAGGTCAAACCTAAAATTACTACCAGCTGTCCAGAAAACCTAGAATTGCAAGGATTAAATATTTATTTATGTGGCAAACTTCCTCTAAGACCAAACTAATGTTACCAAAAATTCACATGGGTCACAAAAACACCAGAAAGTAAGGTGTGCCCACCTAAAACATTTATTTACACCCCTTTCTTAATTTACTTAATCAATTAAGTGGAATTTTAAACATATATGTAAACTGCTCATAAAATTCTACAAAAATTACAGGAGACTCTCTGACCCAAAAAGAGGCTACTGTAAAAATTTGAACTAAAATTATTCACAGAAACTCCCTACACAAAATTCACAAGCCAAAAAGGCTGATTTTTGTATAAATAACAAATCACATTGAAAAATATCAAACAACAGATTTCATATTTTTCTTAGACACTTTAGGGTACCAAGACATTCTCCAAAAATTTATAAGAACATTGCACGTGTAGAAAAATTACTAAAATTCATTCAAGTATTTCCTAAAATAACAAGATAGCATTATAACTTGCAAAGTACTTAAGCACTAATGCCCAAATTTTTATCAGAGCTAGTACATGCATAAAATAACCTACCCACCAATTTTCACAATTTTTGGGATAATAGAACTCCAGTTATTCATTTAACAAGTTTATATCCAATTTAAGACACATTTCAAAACCCTAATTTATCCTCCCAGAAAATAAACATCACATACTGATTTTATATTTTTCTTAAATACTACACATCATGCAGAGCCAAATAAAATTTACTTCATAATTTTTGAGCAAGTAAAACCCTAGATATTCATTTCCTAAACATTATCTAAAATCTGTGACAAAAATAAAAAGGAAATCAAAAACTAGAATCCAAAACTCGCTACTGGGCTGGCCCTCTGCTGACGCGGCCCAACCGCGCGCGCGGCCTGCTCCCGCGTGCGGCCTGCGGTCAACCTCCCGCCCGCGCGCGTGTGACTGCTAGGAGGGCCCCACCGGTCAGAGAGAGGGGCGGAGGGGAGGGACTGTGGTCGCCGGAGCTCGCCGTCGGTGAGCCGGCCGGCGAAATTGGATGGACGAGCATGACCACGTCATCGAACTACGTCGATTGGTGGCAAGAACCGGACGGAAGAGCAATGGGAGGGTGCCCGCTGTCGTGCATGGCGGACCACCGGAACGGTGGTGGCGCATCTCGCCATCGGTGAGCCCGATGTCCTAACCCTAACCCTCGGTGAGCATCCCCACTCTACCTCGACCCTATCGCACCTACTAGCAGGCGACAGAGACGTCCAGAGACCCCTGGACACGGAGAGCCATCGCGCGAAGGGACTCCGGTGAGGTACCGCGGCGGCGGAAAGTGGAAATGCGACCCTACCGAGGCTCGGCTGGCTGCGTGGAGCGGACGGTGAGGTAGAGGGCTTCAAGGCGGATCTGTGGACGCGTTTTTGTGGGCGGCAGTGCGGTGGAGAGCGCGCACGAGCTCGCCGGAGTGGAGGTGGCAATGGCGCTCGGTTGTTCCGCCCGGGCGAGGAGAGAGCGAGAGAGTGGAGGCTGTGGCGCGAGTGAGGGCGGAGACCGACGTCGTGGCGACCTTGAAGACCTGGTGGCCTGACGGGTGGGACCGCGGCCGGCGTACGGCTGCCACCGCGCGGCCACGTGTCGGCGCCGGTCTGCGGTCGGTCGGCCACCGACTGACGAAACTGAAAATGACTGAATCGACGATGCCGACAAAGGTGACTGACAGGGCAACTTTGCCGATGATTATCTCCTAAACCAGCTCGAGTTAGCAAAAGTTGATAACAGTAAAGTTGTAGAGCTACATGAGGGCTATAATTTTGCTAATTGGCTCAAGGACTGGTTCGGCCTGGTTTGTGAGTTACATGGCTCCCAAGTAGGGTTCAGTGAAACTGTAATGTCGTCCTAGACTTAGCCAAATTGCTAAGTCACAAAACAGCCCCTAATACTGCCTTGTGGGCCACTTTTGAGCATGTTCAAGACATTTTCATGAGATGGCCATATTGAGACTTTTGTTCCCTAGGAAATTCTCTACAACTTTGCTTAAGGTTGCTCCTCCATGCAAGGTCTCTAAGCTAGACTTTTTAATTGGTCAAACTAAAGCATTCTAGGGCCTAATGCTGGTCAACAACACATTAGAGGGCATTTTGGTAATTTTGGTCAACATGAACATTGCTCCATTAGTTACTCTAAGTGAGATTAAGGTATTGTAGGATATAATTAGCCACTCTACCCCTTAGTTACACAAAAACACTAGTGTCATACAATTGAAAACAAGCAAAACCCTAAATGTTGCAATTGTCATGTTGCACATGTTGCAAGACTTTGTTGCACCCATTGATCCCAACAAAAGGTGCTAACCCCATTGTCATATTTCAAAATATGTGACCCAATGTTGTATCTACAATTTGCACCACTCACATTTCATAACAAGCACTTTGTGAAACAAAACACATTGAGGCATGTTGCATACTCATGTTGCAAGCAAAACAAAGACATGGATGATATTAATGATGCTCATGCTTATGAAATGCAATGCAATTATGGAAGCTAAACACCTGAGGTGTTACAGCCCTCCCCCCTTATAAAAATCTCGTCCCGAGATTTGGAAAGCGTACCATTTTTCATAGAATTCCTTATAGCCATCCCGCAAATAATCCTCCCGTTCCCACGTAGCGTCACTTTCACTACCCTGATTACTCCACATCACTTTATACCACTTAACCACTTTGCTTCTAGTCACTCGTTCCTGAGTATCGATCACTCGGACTGGCTTTTCTTCATAAGTTAGATCGGATTCCAGCCTGATATCTCCTAAAGGGACTCTTTCCTCAGGAACTCGAAGACACTTTTTGAGCTGAGATACATGGAAGACGTTGAATATGGCACTCATTTCAGGAGGTAACTGGATTTTGTACGCAACAGCTCCACTCTTGCCTATGATCTGGAAAGGACCCACGTATCTCGGCGCAAGTTTCCGCTTGACACCAAAATGTTGCACGCTCTTCATTGGAGAAACTTTCAGATAAACGAAGTCTCCAACTTCAAACTCGAGCGGTTTTCTACGACGACCAGCATAACTTTTCTGTCTAGCTTGGGCTGCAGCCATATGTTTTTGGATGGTACGGACTTGTTCCTCAGCTTCCTGAACAAAATCAATACCATAATACCTTCTTTCACCAGCTTCTACCCAGTTTAGTGGAGTTCTACACTTACGACCGTACAAAGCTTCGAATGGGGCCATCTTAATACTCTCTTGGTAACTATTATTGTACGAGAATTCGGCTAGAGGTAACCATTTTTCCCAAGAACCCTTGGATGAAATGACGCATGCCCGCAACAGATCTTCCAAGATTTGGTTAACTCGTTCCGTCTCACCAGACGTCTGGGGGTGATAAGCAGAGCTTCTCACTAACTTGGTTCCCAGAAGATGATGCAAATGCTCCCAAAAGCGAGCAGTGAACTAGGGACCACGGTCAAAAACGATAGTGCGAGGTACCCCATGGAGCCGGACTATCTGATTGAAGTACAACTCAGCATAGTCAGTGGGACGATAGTCCACTCTAACTGGAATGAAGTGAGCTGATTTGGTCAAACGATCCACAATTACCCAGATGGAGTTATGATTTTTGACAGTAGGAGGAAGTCCGACAATGAAATCCATGCTTATCTCTTCCCATTTCCAGCCTGGGATAGAAAGCGGTTGAAGTAACCCAGCTTTCATGTGCACAGCTTTAACTCTACAGCAGGTGTCGCATCTAGCAACATATGCAACTACCTCTTTCCGCATCTTGGTCCACCAATAAAGTGGCTTCAAATCATAATACATCTTATTACTACCAGGATGGATGGATAACTTGGACGAATGTGCTTCGGACAAGATTTGATCTCTAAGCTCTCGGTCCTTAGGTACCACTAATCTATCCTTAAACCACAGCACACCTTCTTCATCTACCCTGAAATGCTTAGTTTCTTCCTCTTTCATCTTGCGTTTTATGTGGAATATACCAGGATCAGTCTTTTAGAGCTCAATAATTCTGCTTTTGAGAGTACAACTGACAGTGATGTTGTACAAGACTGCTGGATGTAGAAGGCGAGATCGATGAAAATCAGTTTCAACTAGGGAATGGCAATGAGACTTACGGCTTAAAGCATCCGCAACCACATTTGCCTTGCCAGGATGATAGTGTACTTGAAGGTTATAATCCTTAATCAACTCGAGCCATCTTCTCTGACGCATATTTAACTCGGGTTGGGTGAAGATGTATTTGAGGCTTTTGTGGTCTCTATAGATATTGCAGACATTGCCCAGCAGATAATGCCGCCACACTTTCAAAGCATGAACAACTGCAGCCAGTTCTAAGTCATGCGTTGGGTAATTCACCTCATGTTTCCGAAGTTGTCGAGAGGTATATGCAATCACCCGGCCTTCCTGCATCAAAACACCTCCCAAACCTATGCCTGAGGCATCACAATAAACATCAAATGGTTTCTCGATATCCGGTTGCGCCAAAATCGGAGCCGAGGTTAGGAGGGTTCGCAGTTGGTGAAAAGCTGCATCACACTCAGGAGTCCAGACAAACCTGATGTCTTTTTGCAGCAACCGAGTCATAGGCTTGGCTATTTTTGAGAAATCTGGGATGAAGCACCGATAATAGCCAGCCAACCCAAGAAAACTCCGGACCTCATGAACCGAAGTAGGTGCCTTCCAATTCAATACCTCTTGTACCTTGGTGGGATCCACCATAATTCCCCCATCGGACAACACATGCCCAAGGAAAGGTACTTCACGAAGCCAGAATTCACACTTACTGAACTTCGCATACATTTGATGTTCACGTAGTCTGGTGAGGACAATACGCAAGTGTTCAGCGTGTTCTTCCTCATTTTCAGAATATATCAAAATATCATCAATAAACACCACCACAAACTTGTCCAATTCGGGCATGAACACCGAATTCATCAAGCACATGAAGTGTGCGGGGGCATTTGTCAGGCCGAAAGACATAACAAGATACTCATAAAGGCCGTATCTTGTCGAGAAAGCTGTTTTTGGAATATCTTCGGGGCGGATTTTAATCTGATGGTACCCAGACCTCAGATCAATCTTGGAAAAGACTTTAGCTTTAGACAACTGATCAAACAGGATATCAATACGTGGCAGGGGATACTTATTTTTGACAGTGACTGCATTCAGAGGTCTATAATCTACACACATCCGCAAGGTCTGATCCTTCTTCTTCACAAAGATAGCAGGGCATCCCCACGGAGACGAACTAGGACGAACCAACCCCTTCTTCAAGAGTTCATTCAACTGCACCTTAAGTTCAGCTAACTCATTCGGAGGCATCCTATAAGGTCTCCTAGAGATGGGCGCCGTGCCAGGCAACAACTCAATTTTAAATTCCACATCCCGATCCGGAGGGAGTCCCGGCAAATCATCGGGAAAAACGTCTGGAAACTCATTTACTACGGGAATTTCAGCCAACGCCTTTGCTTGCACAGCATGAACTTCTCCAGACAAATCAACTTTTCTGGGAAGTTGTACTAGAAAACCCTTTTGATCTGTAGGATCTCTGAGCATAACTACCCGAGTGGATGTATCAATGAGTACCCCATTCTGACTCATCCAATTCATGCCCAATATAACATCTATGCCTAATCCTGGCAAAACCACTAAGGCAAGCGAGTACTTTCACCCTTCTATCTCAAACTCAAGGTTCCCCACTACCTTATTTGTGGAAATATTCCCACTTGCTGCACTAATGCAATAACCCCCACCTTCAACAGCATGCAATTTATGTGCAAACTTTGATGCAAACTTAGGACTGATAAAGGAATGCGAAGCACCTGAATCAAAAAGTACCACTGCAGGGTGTTGGTCAACTAGGAACTTACCAGCAGTGACAACCTCACCAGATGGGATTTCCTCAATACTGTTATAATGAGCATGCCCCTCACGGCCACCTTGGTTGACATTCTTCTTAGGGTAAGGACAGTTCCTGGACCAATGGCCTGGCTTGTTGCTGTTCCAGCAAGGCATGTTGCTGGGAGGAACACTAGAGCTGCTCTGACCAGAATTTCCCTTTGGCAGAGCGACTGTATAAGCCTTGCGGAACCCAGTTTTGGCAGCAGGCTTCTTCTGTGGTGGACGAAACTTGGTATTATGAGCAGGTGGGCGAGGGGAAGCCCTAGGTGCAGCTGAGGTCCGAGACTGCGAAGCACTCACCTCAAGGGCCCTTTTACGGCTCTTAGAGGCAGAATAAATGGCATTATTGTTCTCCTGGGTCAAAGCATCACTGATAAAATCATTGAAGGTAGTACACTTGCTAGTGCCCATAGTCTTCATCAGCTTTGGGCCGAGGCCCCTTTTAAAGCTAGCAATCTTCTTGGCATCGGTATCCACAAACTCTGTTGCATACCTGGCTAGATTGTTGAAAGCTTGCAGGTATTCAGTCAAACTTTTATTACCCTACGACAGCCTCATGAATTCTGTGTGCTTGATTGCCATAAGACCTGGAGGAATATAGTTCCCACGGAATGCTGCCTTGAACTGGTCCCAAGCAATCAGGACATTTGCAGGTAGTGTGGAACGATAGTGGCTCCACCAAATACCTGCAGGACCATGCAGCTGATGAGAAGCATATTTAGTTTTTAGCTCATCGGTCAAGCGAAGCAGACGAAACTTTTGTTCAATAGTGTTCAACCACTCATCGGCTTGTAGTGGTTCCTCCGCCTCCTTAAAGAGCGGGGGCTTAGTATCAAGAAAGTCCTTGAAATCACTGTACTGATTGGGTTCTGGGCCCTGGCGGCCATGACGAGCCTCCCGGTTGGCAAGCTGGCGCATAGCATCAGCCAGCATGCGCTGCCCTTCGACCACGGTCTGCATTAGCTCAGCCGGGGTAGGTGGTGGCGGAGGGGGTGGCTGTTCCTCATCCTCATTGCCACGACCTCGACGGAGATTGTACGACATCTGCAAAATGCATAGCCAATGAGCACTGACGATGTGGGAAAATTGTAGATGAATTCTTGCAAATATGTCAAACTGACTTCATGAAATGGACTTCTCAATAATCAAGGCACAATAATTCATCACAACCGCACAATCCATTCAAGCGCATCAATTGACGCAATCATGCGAGGGAATCCATCAAGATGTATTTTGATAAAGGCTCACTCATAGAGGCACAACAGTGACTGAACCGTTTACTTTAATACCTATGTGATTTTTGACTTTTCGCACGGTACTTGGATTCGATCTCACAATTTTTAGTTGACTGAGAAAGGCTACTTCAAACTGACCACAAAGAGACTTCTCAACGGTAGAGTTCCATGGTGGATCATGACTAGCCACCTCGATACCAGCGCGTGCCAAGCAGCACAGCCTTATGTCGCGCGCCACAGGAGGCTCTCGGTTTCGTCGTGGCACCGAAGGGTGCTAATCGTGACACCATCATCGAACACAACACAATAAGATATTCAATTGTGATCGAAATCAACAGGTTCAAACTAAACATCTAGGAAACATAGGGTTCGACCTTACATCCCAAAAGTCAAGTTATTACAAAGCCTCACTCCAACACCAGGAGGCACAAAAGATGATTCTAACATCGTAGCTACGCGATGACTACTCTAAGCATCGTCCTCAGAGTCGGTGTCAAGGATCTCCCCGCCATCCTCGTCGCTAACAGGCTCTAACTCCTCGTCTTCTTCTTCTTCTTCTTCTAGCTCTTCCTCTGGTGCTTCTTCTGGTGCGGCATCTTGGGGCCCATTGACCTCCACTTCATCATCATCTTCAGCCATGAAGATTCCCGAACCCATGTCCTCATCTGCGTTGTTGTTTCGAGGCAGCAGAGGATTAAGCTGGTTGTTCAGGTGGTGCACTTCTTCATGAAGGTTGTCATTGTATTCTTCAGCATTCTCTAACTGTTGCTCGAGCTCAAACTGACGAGCTCTCAGAATGTTCTCCTCGTGCCAGGCTTCATCCCTCTGGTTCATGACACGGACCAGCATGCGTTGACAGTTGCGATTTGCCACTGTCAACCTCTGGACTGCAAGCGTTTCCTGATCACGGTCACGGATCACTTGCTCCAGTTGCTGACGCACTGCATTCCTGGCAGCAGTCACTTCGGCCAACTCAGCCCGCAGCCTTTCCACCTCAGTGGGCTCGGGGCGGGGCTCACGTGGAGCTAGCTGGTGGCGAGGGACCCTTCCTCCGATCGACTTACGGGCAGTCCTCTTAGTACGTGCCATCTGTATTAACAAGATACAACTTAAAGTGAGGATCATTTAGGGGATACGAAATTTAATTTAGTCGGGACTATTGAAATTTTTAAGGAGGGAGTAAATGACATGTATGATATAATTAAACATGATGCATGCACGTTCCGTACGCCCTCTCACCTTAGTAGAAATCTAAAAGTTCTAACGCTAGGCGGTGGCATACATACGTTCTCTCATATAAGCGAAACTATCGGTCTACTCGTTACGCTGTTAGTGTACCTGCAGAAAATCTCATTTCAGCCCAACAGTTTCCCAATATAAGCACACAAGAAAGCAGTAAATTAAATACCTTCCATATACACATCCCCTGATGTATATATTTCAGTATCAAAGCTACCCGATATAAAGGTTCCCACAATTAAGTGCTTTCATAATTACATGGTTTGAACATGTAAGTATGCAAGTCACCAAAACTACTCTCCCCTAGACCGCCGGTTGGACGATCATGCTCTCACAACTCACACTTACCAGAGCGTCGAGGCAATTGATCCATACATTACCACCCAAGTGGATGGCATCCATACAATATCACGCCGTATGGACGACGAAACAGAAACAACTAAGATCCCCAAGTTAGTACTTATAATAAGCCACCTAAGAGTTCTTATTTGGGCTAAGGGATGTGATCACTGGCATACCTATAAAAATAATTTTTATAGTTTTAACCCTTTTCATAAACAAATACTTTTGTTTTTTTTAATTACTCGTATGATGTGTTTAATGTTGAATTATGCTCCGGTACCAGCTGTAACAGAACCGACCAAATTATAAGAGCACAAGTACAAAAACAAGCACCGAAGCGCTCAAATTTTCGAACTTGAGCCCATATAATCCCGGTAGTCAATCGAAACCACGAAGGATTTCAAACCAACTTGCTTACAACCAAGATCGCATCATTCAACATACAACATCATACGTTACATTTCACAAGTAGTTCCGAAATAAGTTTACACACACGGAGTCGCAATTATTACAAACCAGGTTTATAAAGTAGCGGAAGCATAACACACACCAGTTGTTTAACTACTGCCAGTCTTGTTGATCAACAACCCACAAAAGCATGAGGAAAGTACATAAAAGATGATCACGCCCTAGTGATCTAGTCTTCGTCACCCGCAGGGTGGAGACACGTCTTGCAGAAGCCTTGATAGAGCATATCATCTGCAACAGGGGGGAATAAACCCTGAGTACTGGAATGTACTCAGCTAGACTTACCCGTCAAAAACCAGAAATAAGATGACACCAAGGATTATGCAAGACTTACACAAGAGGCTAGCTGACACCACATTTTGCATAAAGGCATAAGTAGTTGAAACTCTTATAACCTGTACTAGCAGTTATTTTTAGCATTTACCTGTCATCTATCTTAGCACCTGTACTACACATACACTTGATTATCATCAAACAATTATTAACATGTTATCCATAGCAGGTATAAATTGTGGCAACAATATATCATTCACTTAACCATCTGTTCAATTAATGAGATCTACGTTGCCGCTGCTCAAGTCAAGTGCTCACTAACCGGGAGCGACGGCGATTCGAATCGAATTCCTATCCAGCTGGAGGGGTATTTCTAACACTCACCGCGCTGGCCCCTGCCAGGGTCGCACAGGCCACCTTTTCATATGATTCAGGAATCGCGGGTCCGAATGATGTCGTGACCCCAAGGGCGACACTCTGCCAAGTGATAGGGACTCTAACCCCCCCTTGGTCTCACACCAATGTCCCCAAGCACATCCTTTCTCTCCTCCAAGAAGCAACCTACCATTCGATTCCCGGCCTGAATCACATTACTCGGCTTCGCGGTCGGAACGACTTATCCGGCCAACTAAGTGTTAGACTGCGTTCAACATGACTCAAGGACGTACAGCGAATCGGTCCTTAAACGACTCAGACGGGCATAGCTCCACACCCAAGACGTGAAGTGTCTTGCGGCTGTACTATCGAACTCCCGCCCGGTCTCAATTTTATTTTTAAAGCATGGTTCCATCCACGATAGCCATAAAGCCACTCGTAACTCCTTCCTACCTCTCGCGGATGACCGGAAATCACCCGACTTCTACCGTACTAAGCAGGGCTAAGCATTGACACGTGCCTAAACCTAATATAGGATTAAGTACGATATCTGGACAAGGACAGGTATAGTACAACAATTGTTTTCATATAATTCCTACAACTTAATGCATTAAACAATTAAAAGTACTCAAGATAGATTTATAAAATGATGGGTTCAGCATGCACCGGGGCTTGCCTTTCAGAAAGGTCGAGGGCCGGTGGTCAGGGCACTCAGGAAGGTCTTCTACGGGAGCTTCTCCGCCGGTTGGCTCCTCTGCTTGCTCCGGCTGGTCCTGAACTTCCTCCGGTATCACTTGCTCGAACTCGAGGAGTGTTACCCCCTCCGGAACACCTATTGCATGAGTGCATAATAAATTTCATGGATGCATAATGAAAGATGCAGTATGCTCGGAATGAAATGCATTACAACACTCTTAAAGCTCTATTCAAAACACTTCAAATATTAGGTGCAAATTTCCTCTCCGGTAGAGAAGTACTCACCTAATCTACTCAACCTAAGGTATAGCTGTTCATCTTCGGTTAAGGCCCTAACACCTAATAAACACAAGAGTAAGATTACTTAGGTTACCACATCCAAACACAAAATATCACAGCAAGATATTCTGGACAGCAGCTAATTGTTTCTAACATAACTGGAGATTCCCAACTCCAAAAGATATGATCTAAGACAATCTGGAAAGCTTATAAAATGCCCTATAAATTATTTTCAGACCTCAACTCTTAATTCCTAAGTTTTCCATATCGAATTTCCCAAGTTCCAGAAGCTGTCCTCTCTAAACAGAGAGCAGCCAATTCTGGACTGTCACTTAAAACAGCAATAACTCCCAAACTCCTAAGCCAAATGCTCCCAAATTTTGACACAGGCTAGTTTATCAAGTTTACTACAACTTTGGTATTTACAAGTTTTCCAGCAAACACCTTTAGCAAAGGTCAAACCTAAAATTACTACCAGCTGTCCAGAAAACCTAGAATTGCAAGGATTAAATATTTATTTATGTGGCAAACTTCCTCTAAGACCAAACTAATGTTACCAAAAATTCACATGGGTCACAAAAACACCAGAAAGTAAGGTGTGCCCACCTAAAACATTTATTTACACCCCTTTCTTAATTTACTTAATCAATTAAGTGGAATTTTAAACATATATGTAAACTGCTCATAAAATTCTACAAAAATTACAGGAGACTCTCTGACCCAAAAAGAGGCTACTGTAAAAATTTGAACTAAAATTATTCACAGAAACTCCCTACACAAAATTCACAAGCCAAAAAGGCTGATTTTTGTATAAATAACAAATCACATTGAAAAGTATCAAACAACAGATTTCATATTTTTCTTAGACACTTTAGGGTACCAAGACATTCTCCAAAAATTTATAAAAACATTGCACATGTAGAAAAATTACTAAAATTCATTCAATTATTTCCTAAAATAACAAGATAGCATTATAACCTGCAAAGTACTTAAGCACTAATGCCCAAATTTTTATCAGAGCTAGTACATGCATAAAATAACCTACCCACCAATTTTCACAATTTTTGGGACAATAGAACTCTAGTTATTCATTTAACAAATTTATATCCAATTTAAGACACATTTCAAAACCCTAATTTATCCTCCCAAAAAATAAACATCACATACTGATTTTATATTTTTCTTAAATACTACACATCATGCAAAGCCCAATAAAATTTACTTCATAATTTTTGAGCAAGTAAAACCCTTGATATTCATTTCCTAAACATTATCTAAAATCTGTGACAAAAATAAAAAGGAAAACAAAAACTAGAATCCAAAACTCGCTACTGGGCTGGCCCTCTGCTGACGCGGCCCAACCGCGCGCGCGGCCCGCTCCCACGTGCGGCCTGCGGTCAACCTCCCGCCCGCGCGCGTGCGACTGCCAGGAGGGCCCCACCGGTCAGAGAGAGAGGCGGAGGGGAGGGACTGTGGTCGCCGGAGCTCGCCGTCGGTGAGCCGGCCGGCGAAATTGGATGGACGAGCATGACCACGTCATCGAACTACGTTGATTGGTGGCAAGAACCGGACGGAAGAGCAATGGGAGGGTGCCCGCCGTCGTGCATGGCGGACCACCGGAACGGTGGTGGCGCATCTCGCCGTCGGTGAGCCCGACGTCCTAACCCTAACCCTCGGTGAGCATCCCCACTCTACCTCGACCCTATCTCACCTACTAGCAGGCGACGGAGACGTCCAGAGACCCCTGGCCACAGAGAGCCGTCGTGCGGAGGGACTCCGGCGAGGTACCGCGGCGGCGGAAAGTGGAAATGCGACGCTACCGAGGCTCGGCTGGCTGCGTGGAGCGGACGGTGAGGTAGAGGGCTTCAAGGCGGATCTGTGGACGCGTTTTTATGGGCGGCAGTGCGGTGGAGAGTGCGCACGAGCTCGCCGGAGTGGAGGCGGCAATGGCGCTCGGTTGTTCCGCCCGGGCGAGGAGAGAGCGAGAGAGTGGAGGCTGTGGCGCGAGTGAGGGCGGAGACCGACGTCGTGGCGACCTTGAAGACCGAGTGGCCTGACGGGTGGGACCGCGGCCGGCGTACGGCTGCCACCGCGCGGCCACGCGTCGGCGCCGGTCTGCGGTCGGTCGGCCACCGACTGACGAAACTGAAAATGACTGAATCGACGATGCCGGCAAAGGTGACTGACAGGGCAACTTTGTCGATGATTATCTCCTAAACCAGCTCGAGTTAGCAAAAGTTGATAACAGTAAAGTTGTAGAGCTACATGAGGGCTACAATTTTGCTAATTGGCTCAAGGACTGGTTCGGCCTGGTTTGTGAGTTACATGGCTCCCAAGTAGGGTTCAGTGAAACTGTAATGTCGTCCTAGACTTAGCCAAATTGCTAAGTCACAAAACAGCCCCTAATACTGCCTTGTGGGCCACTTTTGAGCATGTTCAAGATATTTTCATGAGATGGCCATATTGAGACTTTTGTTCCCTAGGAAATTCTCTACAACTTTGCTTAAGGTTGCTCCTCCATGCAAGGTCTCTAAGCTAGACTTTTTAATTGGTCAAACTAAAGCATTCTAGGGCCTAATGCTGGTCAACAACACATTAGAGGGCATTTTGGTAATTTTGGTCAACATGAACATTGCTCCATTAGTTACTCTAAGTGAGATTAAGGTATTGTAGGATATAATTAGCCACTCTACCCCTTAGTTACACAAAAATACTAGTGTCATACAATTGAAAACAAGCAAAACCCTAAATGTTGCAATTGTCATGTTGCACATGTTGCAAGACTTTGTTGCACCCATTGATCCCAACAAAAGGTGATAACCCCATTGTCATATTTCAAAATATGTGACCCAATGTTGTATCTACAATTTGCACCACTCACATTTCATAACAAGCACTTTGTGAAACAAAACACATTGAGGCATGTTGCATACTCATGTTGCAAGCAAAACAAAGACATGGATGATATTAATGATGCTCATGCTTATGAAATGCAATGCAATTATGGAAGCTAAACACCTGAGGTGTTACACTAATGATCCATATCTAATATAACAAAAGAAAATACTCGACATAGTTGTAACCATGTCAATTGTATAGTTTCACTTGCTCTGATAAGCTAATATGAACCCTCAAATTTTGCTATCCATATTTTTGAAAACTGCTAACCAGATTTTTCAAGTTTGGTCTTATGTGGATGCTAATTCCCTCATGGGGAAATCAACATCACCAATACGATGTGGAAGGTTGGGAACTCCAAGTACACATATGAATCAAAGACGCAAGGGACAGCAAATCAGTCCTTAAAAAGTAGTGTGAAAGCTAGTAAGCATTTTTTTGTGTGTAGTGAATTTCAACTCCTTGTGATTATCTTTTGTCAAGACATAATCATTTCTTTCCAGTCTGACCATGAATTGGTTTTTTCCCCTTATAATTGAGTTTGATTCTGTCTTCAACTTCATATCTGTAGATGTAAAATCTTGCAAAGTTAAGCACCTATCTAAAAGAAGAAAGAAGGTAACTGCCTCCTCAATGCAATGCAGTGATACTAATCTCTTGGCTATTCAGACATGTAATAAATAGCATATGATTGAAGCAATAAAAAAAATACCTGATGGTTGTTTCTTGAATCTAAGATATGTGAGTTTATCATCACACCTGCTGTGTAGACAAGTGCAGTAGTAATGTAGCATGAACATCCTTTATCATCAAGTACCTGGAGAAATTTACATTGCACGAAATTAAGAAACTTAGCATATCATTAAATCATTGAGCTAAACATCAGCTTTATTGTTGCGCAAATCATCAGCTATCTTGGACCCGAAATCATGCTAAATTACCTCTTCAAACCTACAACTAACATTTAAAGAATGTTGTAAATTGAAGTTTAAAACATCAGCTAATTGCCGGACTACAACAAGAAGGAAAATCAATTCATAATTGGGACTTACCCTTTCTTTTTTGGCCCTTCCGTGCCGCTGCTGCAGCAGAATGATGTCCATCCTAGGCGTGGTGCTCTGCTAACTGGTTGTGCGTGGTGGAACGATCAGGATTTAGGGATTGCCTTCCCGGATTGGTCACTCATCAGTGGACACATGGTCTTCTGGACAATGAAACTTGGAAGCACGAGTGCATGTGCACCATGGTCGACGGAAGCTGGACGGACTGACGGGAAACTGAATCGCCGAGCGCCAGGTATGCAGAAGCTCTTCACCTTCTGCCTGGATCTAGGCGCATGCTCTTCCATCACGCGGACGCGGCCCAATAGGGCCAGCTGCGGTACCCCTTCAGCTTCACTCGTCCAGACGAGGTTCGTCTTCCACTGTCCGTCTGTACTCGCAAGAAAACAGAGAGACACCCAGAGAAACAACTGCAGATGTCGTCAGCCATGACTGCCAGGTCCGGAATCCGGATGCTGGCAGGGAGGCTCGCCGGCGAGGAGGTCTGGCAGCCGCCAGAGCTCGTCATATTGGTGGATCCACCCCTGATCTAAGCAGGCTCGCCCCTACATTGATGGATACTCTTGAGTAATATATAAGTAGCAAAAAAAGTGGATGAATAGAAAGAAATTCGAGTCGAACTTAGTTCATGTCCAACATACCCTGGAATTCGACCGATTCAATTCCAACCTATTCCGATTCTGATTTGCTCAGCCAAAATCTCGCCTTGTGCCGCTGCGCCTCTGCGGCTTTGCGCGGCACCACCAACGCAAGGTAACGTGACGGGCTGGGCGGGCAGCGGCGCAAGAGCCGCCCGCACACCGGCGTCCATGCCTTAGTCAGACGCAGCGATGGCAGCGGCGTGATACGGGAAGCGCCCGGCCGGCGGCCGCGGAGGAGGCTCGCGTCGGCGGCGTGTGCGATGGCTGCAATTTTTTTTTCCTTTTATCGAGAGGAAGACGAGACGGGAGTCATGGAAGCGGGCGTGAGGGACGGGACGGGAACAGAAGCCAGGGAGCGGGTGTGAGCTAGCGGGCCGGCAGCGAAGGAACGCATCGGAGTGGGCTGGACTGTTAGGCTAAATTGAATGGGCTAGATGAAAAAAAGAGTCTGAAATTTTGTCTCTTTATTATTAGGGATAGATTATTATTATTATTATTAGGTATAGAAATAGATATAGATATTTCTGCTCTTCTTAACTCCACGTCGGCGGTTATGTTAGCTTCTCTTTTAGTTTTCTTTCTTATATTCCTTTTTCTTTTCTTTTCCTTTTTCTTTTCTTTTCTTTTTTTTCTTTACGTGCTTCATTTATTTTTTTATTTTCATGGATATTGTAATAGAAATTGAATGAACTTATAACTAGAATATTGTTCTTCTAAATCGATGGAACATTGTTTTTCAGAACTTAGAACATTGCTTCTACTAAGAAAATATTCTATCTTCACAAGATAAATGTACGATTATATTTGAGTTCCCATGAGATGTTCTATGATATATTTTAGATTGTTTAAGTAATATCAATGTGGTGATCTTTTTAACTTACCTCTATTAAGTAATATCAATGTGGTGATTTGTTCTATGCATTTGTTATGTTATTTTTTTTCCATGTGATGCTTTTGTCCGGGTTACATCACGACCAAAATAGTAATGGTATTTTATTTTGTTTCCTTTTTTATTGCTCTAAATTTTATTATTTTTATTTATGTTATGGTATTTATTATTTTATTTGTTGTTTCTATATATTTATAGTTTTTGTTATTATTTCTTTCATCGATATTATAGTACTATGAATCTATAACTAGAATATTGTTCTTTTAAATCGAAAACATTTTTCTTAGGAAAGCGTTTTTCTTAACTTAGAACATTGCTTCTACTCAATAAAAATATGTTCTATCTTCACTAAATAAATGTTCATTATAAAATTTTATCTAAATATATCTATGTAGGATCTTGTTTTGAAGGATTTATTGTAAGAAACATGATGGTGTAATCGTAATTTAATTTAGATATTTGATTTAGCTGTTATGACTTTTTTAAAACTTAGCAAATGTTTACGTACGCTTATTCTTTTTCAGCAGCATGGAGGAGCACCTTCCAATAAAGCAAATTATTTTTTTGTTAACGTTACATATGCTCACGTGACACTGAACCACAGAGCGCGTACGCGGGCTGTGCCATGTGCAGCTGAGAGGTGAGGTGGGCCCCGCGTGAGTGGGCCAGCCAGACGTAGGGCGTCAGCCTGTTCGTTTCGCTAGATTATTGTGGCTAAAAGTACTGTTCGCTAGTTTATCGTGAGAGAAAAATACTGCTGGATAGCTGCTGATTCCGCTGAACCAGCGAAACGAACAGGATGAAAAATAGTTCATCAGCAGCATGCTTTCGTGCGTGGTAACTATCGGCGCATTGTTTTCGTCCCAACTGCCGGACTGCAAGACTCCCCGACGTTCACTGGAGAGCCCACGGTTGCCAATCTGAAATCCTTTCGAGATGGGCCTTGTATGGGCCTCCGCGATCCAAGTTTTTTGGCCCGCTCTCCGCACTCGGAAGCAAAAGCAATTCAGTTCCGCACGTCACGTGGCCCACGTCTTCTCAGAGCGAGAAAAAAATAAAGAAAAAAAGAAACGAAAAAATACCACTGAGTTCCCCATCCGCGTCTCCGGTCACCGTCATGTACCGCCGCCGCGCCCTCGCCATCGCCCGGCGCCGCCGCCGCTGGCTGCTCTGGGCGGGCGCCGCCGCGGGGTGCTACCTGATCTACCGCCACCCGTCCGTGGCAGCGCGGCGCCGCCGCCTCGCGCGCCTCGCCTCCGCGCTGGCCTCCCTCGCGGACGCCGCCGCCGCCGTGGCGTCCGACCTCGCGGCCTTCCTCCGCTCCGACTCCGACGCGGTCCCGCAGACCCTCAAGCAGGTCTCCAAGCTCGCTGCCTCGTCCGAGGCGGCCGCCTCCGCGTCGGCGCTGTCCGGGGCCCTCGCCGCCGGCGTGGTACGCGGATACTACGCCGCCGCGCCAGGGTCCGGAGCCGCCCCCGGAACCGAAGTCTCGCTCTCTGACCGCGTGCTGGACAGGGTGCTCTCCCCCGACGGGGAGCGCCTCGCGTCCGCCGTCGCCGGCAGCTTCGGGCGCCACCTCGTGCTCGCCTTCTACTCGGCCCCGCCCCAGCCTTCCGCGACGGACGTCTCGCCGGCGAGCTGGGTCGATGCCCTTACCACTCGGAGGGGCCAGAGGGCGATCCGCAGCTGGGTCGAGGTTTTCACGGCCACCGCCGTCGGCGTCTTCATAGACAAGACCATCCACATCAACACCTACGATCAGCTCTTCGCTGCCGCCACCAACCCCGATTACGGCGCCAGGCTGCAAGAGCTTTTCGTAGCCCTCTGCAGCACCTCCGTCGAGACACTGGTCAAGACCTCACACGGCGTGCTGTACAGTACCAGCGGAAATGCCAGTGGTATTGGCAGCTCTGGTTCCGGCAGCAATGGTGGGGCTGGTGAACGGTGGGTGGGGACAGTGTCAAGTGTGCTGGCGGTGCCAAGGAACCGCAAACTTGTTCTGGATTTGACAGGCAGGGCTTCATTTGAGGCAGTGCAGTCGTTCCTGGAGTTTGTGCTGTGGAAACTGCACGCTGGTGCAAGCGCTGGAGGTGATGCCACAATTGGAGCTGGATTGCGTGCTTTGAGGCATATGAGTGATAGGTCCATGGTAATCGCCACGATTTGCATAGCATTATGCCTGCATGTCTTGAATAGCACTTGGCTCTCGGTTCCGTCTTGAGCCTGTGGATATTCCATAGTTACGATTGATGATTGTACAGTTTATATCTTTCCACCGTGTTTCCACTAGCAGTGTATAGTATACAGTATACACGGAAGCCATAAATTCAAAATGGTGGATGTGGGGCATGGAAAAGAACTTGCTTGGTAAATTGTTGCAAGCTTTCTTGTGTAATAATTATTACTGTACATTCAGTTAAAACAAAATATGTTCATGTAACCTTGCTCCTATCATGCCATAATAGTTTTGGTGGGTTCTATTTTATACTGGAAACAGGTCCAATTTACCTCCCTGAATCTTGACACTATTTCCCAGATGATGATGAAAGTGTGATGTTTCCTTCCACTAATTGTCAGTTACCTCTATGCATTTTTTTACCAACTTAACTTGTTTTAGTGCTTCTCTTTGTACTTTGATACAATCTTCTGTGTTCAGTATATTATCACCTATATATCAGATGTGCCATGTGTGTTCAGGAAATGTTGATTTGCTTTTGGTTGTCACACCTATTTATTTATTTAATTAATTAATTTGCTTCTTAAGCTGATGTGGATCGCAGATACAAAGTAATGTACCACTACCAGATCATTTCTGCACTCTTTTCTGAAGCTTATTTGCACTCTTTTCTTAAGCTTGTATCACTTCTGTTTACAAAATTTGGTTAGAAGATCTCTTTTCACATAACACTGCTGTTTCCTTACCTGTGCTTGACTGCTCGTATCAATCATTTTTTCCTATTGCTAAGTTGTCTATGTCAAATTGGTAAAATTTTTCCAGTTGCTCACTTATGTTGGTTAGACTGAAGTACTGAGATAACTGTTTATCTTTGTTTGTACTGAAGTGCTGAGATGTAACTGTTAATATTTAGGAGCTTTTCTCTACCTTGTATCATGGGATTGTTATATTTGATTGAAATTATGTTTTCTGCCGTGTATAGCATGGTGGCTGGGTGCGTCCGTTGTGATGCCCCAGACCCAGGCTCAAGCCACTGTGGGCGTTCCCTGTGGTGCTGCATTTTTTTAAAAAAATAAATCGCTCGCTGTGCAAACTGCCTTCAGAAGCAGGTGAATGGTGCCACTGGCCAGGCAGCTTTTGGGACTTTTTCTATGTCCAGGAGTGGTTTGGTCTCTTCTTTAAGACAATGCCGTGGAGGTGGTCTTCCCCCAAATTCTGGTTTTTTATGCTCTCTGCTGGACAAGTTGGGCTAAGGTCCTGCAGATTCTTTATTTCTCCATACCATTTTCCATTTTGTAATTCTGATGTGATTATTCGCTTTCCTTTGGTAGTCATCTATTTAACTTATTTGATTTTATTCTTGAGCTGGTGCAGATTGCAGAGACAAAGTAATATACCACTACCAGAGCTTGTATCATCTTTGTTTGCAAATCAGGTTTGAAGATTTCTTTTCACATAATTCCACTTTTTTTCCTACCTGTACTTTTACAGTTTTATCCGCCATTTGTTACCTACATGTTGCTAGATTCGCTTTTAGTCATACAAAAATCAGGTTAGAAGATTTCTTTTCACATAATACGCATTTTCCCTACATGTTGCCCATCCAGGATGGCATGCTCTGTGGACATCCAGGCCATTACCCTGTGATGTCAAGTTTCATTCTAAAGGAGAGAAATTTGACGGTGATATTCATCCATTGACAGATTTTCGGGGGTGGGAATGTGTACCTCCTCCGGAGAGCCTTCTTCTCTGGGATGCTGGGCTCGTTCTCCTTGTCTGGTAATCTCCATAACACCGGCAGGTTAGGGTTTCGGGTTGGGGTTTGGGGATGCACTGATGTGGATGCAAATACGCTGGAACCCGGTTGCCAAGTTTGGCCATTTTTTTGGCATAACACTACAACCTGTACTTGCACTGTTAGTCATCATTTCAATTTTCACGAGGCATGTCACAAAATTAGTATGTACCAGATCTACAAAGTTTTTGCATGTATTTATTTTAGTCCGTACTGAATTGCTGATAGACATGGGTTCAATACTCAAGGAATTCTCTCTACAATGTCTCAAGAATTTGATTTATTTTGTTTTGTAATGTCCTCGCTGGTGCAAAGTTGTATTTCTTCCCTAGCCAACTTGGTAGATGGCCTTCAGAGTCCACACATTCTTTGTCTACACTGTACCAAGAGTACAGTTTGTTAGTACTGTTTGAAAATCTAGCTTGCATTCATGGACCCTGACTTTCTTTAAAATCTAGCTTGTATTGTCCAAGGGCATTAAATTCCATAGTTGAGAAACTGATCCTTTGAAAATCTCAGTGGCTGCTAGTACATTAAGAACTTTCAGGGCAAGGGTTAGAAAAACCTACCGTACAATCAGCATCAGCATGTCAAATTTGGAGTGCCTCTGGATATCCCAGTCTCAGGTGTGAACGCGTCCCTTGGACGAAATTCTCCGCTTATTTTCTCACGTTTTGAGTCAAGATCAGGCCTTCTCCCACCAGATCTGTACGGGCACAGGAGGCTATAGGTAATGCTTCCAGAACCAATGACCTTTTGTTTCCTCATGGAGAATTGTATGCTACTGGCCTGGCCTACCTTTCATGATTAAAGATTGTTTGACTGGCACTGTCTCATGAATCAGGCTGCCTCTTCTGCATCCATACACTTATATATGATGGAAGCTCTTCTGTAGCATGCAGACTGCGATGATCCACGTAGCCTCAGAGGGATGGAAGATGCAGACCAGCGATCCACTTAAGATAGTGTGCTGGTCAGAGCCTCAGGGGGAGGGAAGATGCACACGCAGGCAGGTCGTGATCAAGCTCCTATCTGCGTGCACTCCTCAACAGGTCATGAAAGAGAGGTGCAGTTCTGGAAGACATGGCTGCATGGCAGATGGCACGCACGGATTGGCAGTCAACTCTCTTGTCGCCATCACCCTAGTTAATGTGATAGCTGATGGCTCCATATACGATATTATCTCATCATGCATACAGATAATAGTCGCAACCTCATCTGTCGCCGCTGATAGAGAAGAACGAAGACGGTACACATCAGCATCCGTCGGCCCACTGACTGCTGGAGAAGGGCATGTCCAGGTGACGACACGAGTGGCTGTTTGCTTCAGTCAGCTGCTTAGCCAGTAAGCGTTGTATTAAGAGATGGTGTAGTGGATAAAGTAATGAGGAGAACGGCATCTGTCTGGTGTTCGAGAGATATGCCATGCTTATCTTCTGCGTGCATGACAGCACGAGTGCAGAGCAATCCATGGGCAGGTACGGTGTTGTCGTCAACTTCGTGCATGCATATACAATACTACTGCTGATCTGACCCTCCTCCTGGATACATAGTATATAGCAGCAAGGTCAATGGCTCGCTTTGTCACGGTGTCTGATAAGATTCGGACAAAATCTTGTGGCTGTTGTTTGACCTGTTGCGTCTGTCAGGAAGTCGTCCCTGGACATGCCAGATCAGGCGTATGGAATATGTAGAACTGCTGATGGATGCCTCAGCAGTTTTTTTTTAACTTGCTATACAGTATATTGGAGTATGTATATTTTGAACCGTATAATGATGTGCTGGAGATTTATATTGCTGCAGTGTTTAACTGAATTTCATTTCTTCTGGTCGATCGTCGAAGGCCAGTAAAGAAGTTTTTACGATTCATGGGATTCACTGTTTGAGCACACATGATTGGACAGGTGCAAGATATTGACGATCTATTGAGCGGAGCAAGAGCTCCTCCGGTCCTTCAGACCCTGAAGGGGAATTGATTAGCAGAGATAGATACTACTGCACGACGTTGTAACTGTGACAAATCCAATGCAGCATGGCATGCGAATTTCATGCGTTCTAAAAGTTTGGGTGTGTTCACTTCCCATGCAAACCCAAAATATTTCCTCTTTCACCCATCCCATCAAATATTTAGACGCATGTATGGAGTATTAAATGTAGGTAAAAAAATAACTAATTACACAGTTTATCTGTAAATGTCGAAATGAATCTTTTGAGCCTAGTTACTTCATAGTTGGATAATATTTGTCAAATAACAACGAAAAATGCTACAGGAACTTTTCGCCCAATTTCCACCAACTAAACACACCCTTTGATGAACGATACTGAAACTTTTCTGAATCCGGACATACACACATGAAAAAGTACAGGCATACGATGGAACAAGAAATCCTCGAGCTTGGGATGGAACGATGGATCGCGTTGACATGGAAACTGTTATTATTATTGACACGCAGGTAACGCACCATGCACAGTGTTCACCACGGACGGGAATAAATAAAGAACACGATCGACGAGCATGGAGCAACGCATGTCGTATATAGTAGCCTGATCATCGATCAGTTGTGGTGCTTCTGGGTGTAGATGTAGTCGGTGTGCGCGTTCAGCGTGCGCCTCATCATGCACTCGTCCTCGTCGTTGGCGCCCTCGCACCCCGCGCCTTCCGCCGCCGCCGCCGATCCCTGCTTCTGCATCCAGCCGGAAACCGAACGTACGGTCAGAGAAGCCCAAACGATCGAATTCGCCGGAGATATACAGGGAAGACGTTACGCCCGCGCACGCACGTACCTGGTCATGAGAAGAGTCGGCCGCCGCCGCTGCCGTGGGGTCGTCCCGGGCGGCGCTGGCCACGGGGGCCGACGACGCCGCCGCCAGCAGGAGGACCGCGAGCGCCGCCGCGAGCAGCATCACCGTCGCCCTCGCCATGGCGATGGTCGGCCGGAGAATGGATGGAGCACCTGCCTTGCGTTTCTTGTTGGAGCCGCCGAGCGGAGCGGAGCGCGTCGGTTTCGACCGGAGGCGGAGCGGAAATGGTGGGCGAGTGGGCGGACGGACGGACTGGCCTCGGCCGGGTATTTGAAGGCCCTGGCAGGGTACGTCTACGTCTACGTGGCGGCGGCGGCGCACGGAACGTCTCGCGCGCGGGGCCTTGACCGACCCACCCATCCACCAGTCCACCACCACCCCCGGACCCCGGTGGTCTCGGCCTGGCGTGACGAGCCGTTGCGGCGTGTACGTCGCGTAGCGCGTCACGCACGCCGCGCCGCACGTAGGCGCGCGTGTCGTGCGGGACGCTCCTGCTCTCTACTGTACGTTGGTAATCACCAGCCAGCAAGTCACTGCTTCAATGCGTGCCTCACTGGCAGCATGGCAGGCACTAGCAGCGGCTGGGTGTGCATGCCTATGGCCTATGGGCTGGGGCCTGGGGCTGCCATCAAGAGTACTCCGTACTGCTCCCTCCGTCTTAGAATATCTGTCGTGGATGTACGTGCCATAAGTTTACTTTGATTTGTAGAAAATACATGTAATATTTATATCTTCAAATAAATTTATTAAAAAACTAGATTCAAAGATCTTTCCAATGATACTAATTATGAACCATAAATATTAATATTTTTTAATATATATTTTGTTAAAGTTGTTTCTCAGAAAACGTAAACGACATATATTTAGGGACGAAGGGAGCAGTCAACAATAGAGGTCAACTTGTTGCAACATTCGTTTTCTCCCCCCTCCTCTTGTCGCGTATAGAAAACCAGAAACTGATCCTTGTCACGTATGCACAGCAAGCACGGGCTTTCGTTCAGTTACTGTTCATTCACGGTGGCGCTGGTGCGTACCATAACAATAACAAACAAAAGATAGCTGAAGTGCTGAACTGGTGTCAGTTGAGACAGTCGCTAGCTGCATGGCCATGGAGGATCGCTTCGTCACACGGACGCGAGGCAAGTGGACAGACCGACTTGTCCATGTGCTGGCCTGCCTGGATTAACTAGCCTTACGAGTTGAGCCACCTCCTGTACCATACTCTACGGCAAATCTGCAACGACCCGTGTGTGCACCCTGCAAAGTGCAAACAGCAAAACACCACCGGAGTTCTCTGCTCTGAGCCGAAACAGAAGAACCCAGCTGTCAATATTATACACTACACCATGCCAAGCAAAGCACCCAGCTTCGCCCTGCACGGTCCACGACAGCTGCAGCCGCTGCAGAACAAAGCAGCAGCAAACTGAAATGCAGCATGCGGTTCAAGTCACAACTCACAGCACAGCTAGAGCTTACCACGGACTACTGTAACTACATGGCCTCAAGTCCTAATCCGAAACTACTTTCTTCTGCAGGCGCAACGCTCAATTCAACAACCACACCCCATCACATCCAAAACATCGCCTGAACGGCTGCCAGCAACCACCGCATCGTCCGGCGCTTGCGCGGCAAGCAAAAGCGCAGCCAACCAAAACACATCCCCGTAGCAACGACTCAGCTGGTGAGTGAGGAGAGCATGCCACCTCCACTCTTGGTCGGCACCACCACCTCCCAGCCTGGGCCTTTCAGCGGGACAAGAGGCGCCGCGTTAGCGCCACCAGGTGGGCCCGAGAGGTCGCTCCGGTCCATCAGCTTCAGGAGGTCCTCGTCGCTGATGTCGGTCTGGATCATCCTGTCTTCCTCGTCCTGCTCGTCCTTGAGAAGCGCCAGCAGCTCGCCCTCCTGCGTTCGACAACAAAGAAAGGAAGCACGTCAGCGACAGAAAACCTAACCTTCCTGGTGAACCGGCATTCATTTTGTCGACATTTATTCTCTTTTTTTTCTGCTACTACTATCTAGTATTGTTATGCTAGAGCAGCTTGGGATGCGTCTGAGCTATTACATTTAAGACATTAGGCTTAGCTCTGTCTTGTTCAAACTGTCCCTTGCCGATCACCACATGCTCTAGCTTCAACTTCCCAAAAGCTTTCTTAATGATCCGTCCCTGCAATGATGAGATGATGAGTAAACCTATATATATCCACTACATGATTTTAGCCAAAGCAACAAGTTCAAACTCTGAAGATGACTGATATCATCAAACCACACCTCAACAGAATGTGATGTAGCCAGCCTATATACATGCACTGGGCGTGTTTGGCCAATCCGGTGGCATCGATCCATAGCCTGCAAATCCATCTGAGGATTCTGGAGTAAAGCAAAAAGTTCATCGTGTTAGAAATATCATCATGGGTAACTGGACTTACATAAATAACCACAGGAAGAGATACACATCTTATAATGACAGGCTTTTTAGCAGATGGGCATTAATGTCCCATGGATTATGAAAAGAGAATTTACCCAGTCACTGTCGTAGAGGATACAGGTATCAGCAGAAGTAAGGTTGATGCCAAGTCCACCAGCCCTTGTGCTCAGGAGGAAGATACGCATACTGCTATTCAAGTCATTGAATTCTGCTATCTGCCATAGGAAATACGCAAACAAACCTGTGAAGAAATGGTAATTAAAGACAAACATCAAGTACTTCAATGGAGCAAGATTATTTCTGTCACTGAAGATTATTTGTGTTGCAGAGCACATGTTATAATGATAGTCTTTTAGCTTTTAGAACAATGGATACTGTAACAAATGGCAATGTGCTTGCAAGTTGCATGCATCACTGCACAAATCATGATGGATTGGTGTACTGACAGAATAAATAATTTTCTGGTGGGGCATGAGTGCACAACAACCCTCCAATACAACTTCAATAAACAGACAAACAGTAACATGAAGACTTGGAGTATTACAATGTACCCTGATCCTAAAAATTCATGTTTTGAGGGCTTTAAGTTGTATGCTCTCAATCTGTAATCTAAAACATGCCTCGCAGTTAAGATGTAGCTGAGCACATGTTATCATGTGCCAAATTCCCGTTCATGCAAACAATCATGGAAGTAAAGTGTGCAATCACTAAAAGCCAAGAGTACAAAGCCAAGGAGGGTTCAACTTCCTGTCACAGATGTTGTAAAGTAAAATAGTAATAACATACTGACACGGACTACAACATTACCTGCCTCCTCCTTTCATCCAATTTTACACTGCCATCAATTCGGCAAACATCATGGCCTTTTGAATCAAGGTAATATTCAATAATGTCCAACACTTTTGTCCATTGCGAAAATACTAGAACCTACAAACAGAAATACAGTTGAGATGAGATATAAAAGAAGCAGACCTGAACTAGTGTGTGCATATATGATACAGGGACTAGAGAAAACCATATACCTTGTGCTTTTGTGCAATCAGGTAATTTAGCAACCTGTCAAAAAGTTGGAATTTACCACATTGTTCCAGGATCTTCTCAACAGGTGGATATAAACCTGCAAGATATAAAACAAAAAATCCACAGTACAAAGAGGTCAGGAGAGAAGCACATAGAAGTAGTAGATAACAGCCAGGCACTGGCCAAAATGGGGCAAACCTGTTGAATCAACTTGAGCTTCCAAAAGATCAGGATGGTTGCAATTCTTCCTCAGCTGAATCATTAGATTATGCAACCTTGCCTTAATGCCAGGTCTCTTCAATACTGCAGTATGACAAAAAAAAAAAAGAGGCCAGCTTTGGTTATTAACCTAGGAACATACTCACTCCGTCCCAAAAAGAAAGACGTTTTGGGTTTTCGTGCCACAAGTTTGACTCGATTTGTACAAAATACATGCAACATTTATGTCTCTAAATAAATTTATTAAAAAACTAGACTTAAAGATCTTTCCGATGATACTAATTACTTAGCATAAATATTTATATATTTTAATATATAATTGCCGGTAGATGTTTCTCAGGAAGTGACAACGTCTTTCTTTTTGGGACGGAGGGAGTACTGGTGTACTGGATTACTACAAGTCTACAGAAATATGTGCGCATTATTATGACAGCATACTAATATCTGATTCCTCATTCAAGTAGTTGTCAAATGTTTTTTCAACCAAGTGACGCTGGATTTGCTTCTGATGTTCAGTCATGTTGGCATAAATGATTATCTCTTTCTTTCGTGGAAGCAGCTGTTCCACATCCTCCTTCATCCGCCTTAGAAGGAATGGACGCAAAATAGCATGAAGCTTTGAAACAACATGCAGCCTTTTCTTCTCATCAGTTTCTTCATCTTTTTCTCCATTTCCTTTCCCAGAAAAATCAAACCTTGAAAGAAGATACTTGTCAGCACAACAAAGGCAAGACAAATCAAATATAATGCACGGAATATTTAACAGAAATTGCCCACAAGTTATAGTGTCCAAATATATAAACCATTTTAGAAATTAAACAGAATATAACTGAGCAAATAATACAATATAAATTGCTGCTAATGTTCAACATATATGACATCCTGATATACATCAACAATATAAATCAGCAATACACATATTTACTATTCCACATGCTGGCATTCTTGCTAGAACATGCATATAGCCAGAAAACTTCACTTTTAAGTAGGAAAGGAAGGACCTACAGGTTATAATCAACGGTACTCCAGCTTCATAATACATTTAGCCTCAAGAATGTTTGTTTCAGGTGTACCATAATCATTGTTCAATTACAGAATTTATGGATGCAATATATGGTGATGGAAATGATACTGCACTTCAGTAATTTTATCAAATCATGATGCTTTAACGGTGCATGCTAAATTATCAAGATAAGATATGGTCCATGGGCAGAGAAAACCTAGATAAAAGTTGCCCCAATCCTACATAGGAATGTATCATTAACTTATGATTAGGACCTATATATAAGACATTTACGCATTAAGATGGCAATTGGCCACTGATGAACACAATATATGCTTCTAGTATATATTTATTGCACTTCAGTGATGAGTTGCAACTTGCAAGTATGAATTGAGTAACATGAATAAAATATTGAAAGGGGGCAAATAGGAAAGCATGGGTGAACAGTGAACTATACCATGACTCAAATTCTTGATGTGACGAGAATATATCAGGCAAAATGAAGTTCAATAGTGACCAGAGCTCGGCTAGATTATTCTGCAGGGGTGTTCCAGTCAAAAGGAGCTTATTATCCATTGGTATGCGCTTCAGCTCCCTCAATAATAGACACTTAGAATTTTTCAGACGATGGCCCTGGATAAAGAAATATGGAACTGACTTGTAAATACAAAAAAAAGGAAAAAACAACAAAATGGTGATAATTTAGGGAATATGTTTTTCCATCACCTCATCCACAACAACATACTTCCACTTATGGACAGCAAGAAATTTAGCATCATACATGGCCATCTCATATGAAGTCACTACTATCGGAAAATCAGGGCCAGCATTTTTGGGCATAAATTTTCTTCGGATCTCTGCCCGGGCCGCCTTATCTCCATGATATATGATACTAGCAAGAGATGGAGTAAACCTGAAATCAAGTGTAGTGGCATTAGAGAGTCAATGATATGGACAGTGAACAAATACCTTGGATGGTTACCTTGAGATTTCATTCACCCAGTTCGAGAGAGTGGATAGAGGAGCGATTATCAAGTATGGACCATGCATGCCTTTCCCTTTCAGATGAGCAAGAAATCCAATTGTCTGAATGGTTTTCCCAAGGCCCATTTGATCAGCCAGTATTCCATTCAGCCCATTCTGCCACAATGATATAAGCCACTTGACACCCTTTATCTGGTATGACTTCAACTTTCCACCGGTCAATAACGGCACAAGATTGGCCTGCTCTTTTTCCCACCTTTCTTCTTCTGAGAGAGTACAATCTTCCGCAAGACGATCTTCGCGAGACCTTGTAAGCATGGCAGCCACTGCCGTCTTAGCCTTCTTCTGCATAGTGATTTAGTTTTTTGTTGTCATAACTATTAAAAAACTTAACATAACGTTTGATCCATTAGAACAATTATTTGTCAATATTTTTTCCTTATATACTAACTTGAATATGACCCTCGGAAATATTTGAGTATAAGTTTCATAATCATATAGCCATTTGATCAGTAGATGCCAACAACTCAAACAAACCATGGAACATTATCCTCGTATCCTGACTCATACTGAGGAATGCAACTGGATTCAAGCTTCACCCATCTTTGAACAACCTTTTCAACTAATAATTTGTGAGTTTATTAACTACAGCAGAACAAGGCTACACCTAAAATGATGAGCAGCAGCAACATCCTAAGCATAAGTCCAGCAGCGTCAGATGTTTACTATTGGTGAATCAAGATATGCAGACAACATATAGTATTTTAGTAAGGTAGGTATGATAAAACCTGATGATCCAAAACTGCAGACAACACATATAACAAACTACAAAAGACAGAACAATGTATGAATCTGCGCTCACATCATTGTACACTGGCTTTGCTTTCCTCTTCTGGCCACGCCCTTTCTTCTTCTCTTCTACCTGTGGCTCTTCAGCTTGAGTCTCAACACTTTCCTGTTTAACAACCAGGCAACACAACTATCGTCAGCAAAAGAAGCAAAGCAGTACAAGAATGAAAAACATATAAAATGTCTTGTCAAGAGAGTGGGATTTTCATACTTCAGCAATTCGATCCATGTTCTCGAGTAGAAACTCCGAATAGAGTTGTGTCTGCGACAGCAGCTCATCTAACTTGTTATACCGTGTCTCAGGATCAAAAGCGACCCTTGCAGCCTCCTCCCTCTTCCTGGCTTCCTCATCTTCCTCCACCTTGAGCCGGGTGTCTTCAAGCTGCTCCTCCTTTTTTATCGCTTCAGTGATGAGGGACGCATCGCCATTCTTGGCCTCCAGGTCAATTGGTAACGAATCCAAGATTCCATCGGCTGGCTCATCATTCACAGGCTCCAATAGCCGCTCTTCCTCCTTAAGGACGGGGAGCGCGTCACCACCGTTAGCCTCAAACTTAACGGGGGATGCATCCCAATTCTTGGCAGGGCAGGCATCGGACATTGAAAGTGTCCCCATTGTGAGCAGCCAGCTGTTCCGGGACAACTCACTGGCTCACAGTAGACAAGAGATCTCCCGGAACAAGTGCATCGTAGGTTCAGCTGGGTTCCTGGAAATGAGATGAATGGGAGGAATTAAAAGGGCAATTCCATTTATTGTAGATTAAGAAATTCGTCATTAACCCAACTCAACGGCAGTTCCCAGGAATATTCAGATACGCCAATATAATGCTCCTGCTCATCCTATCACACAAAAACAAACTACTACTGCAATGGGCTGCTTTTTTTTTTTTGTGAAAATACTGCAATGGGCTGCTGTGGCTTTGGATTATGCACTTATAAGCACACAGATTAAAAGATGCGGTAACTGCAAGACAACTAAATGCTATAGCCACCGAGCAGGTGGTGAGCTGAAGGAGGAAGATGTTATTTATTTATTTAAAAAAAAGAGAGAGAAAAGACAAAACAGAGCACGAGCATATATGAACAGGAGATTTCAGCGAAGAGGGGGGAAGTTGCGTTTTCCTGCACAGTACATCCCCGAAACGCCCCCGACCATGAAGGACCAAATCCAGTGTTGCCCACCAACACGAGCTTGGTCCAACCGGGGGAGGGGCGAGGGAGATGCACTTGCTCTCCGTCGAGATTAGGGGGTTAGGGTTCATAGAGAAACGGGGGACCATTTCTGTGGATTCCGAGATCGACCAAAAGAGGTAGTAGCGGCGGGGAGGTCGCAGCGGAGCGTACCTTACATACGCCGTCGGCTCGCCGCCGCCCTCCGACCCCGACCGTGGCGAGCGAGAGAGAGGAGTCGGGGTTGTGGTCAGTGACGGGTCCGGACCAATGGGGCTAGATGGGAATGGGGGACTGGGGTCTGGGGGACTGGGAGGGTCTAGGGTTTTGTTTGGCCGCGCGGTGCGGTGCGGCCGTGCGGGGGACAAAAGAGGCGGGAGGTTGCGAATTGGGAGGCAGGGTGGGCGCGCGCGGCGCCAGAGGCAACGGCTGCAGGGAACTGGGCCGTCGGGCTGGCGTTTCCCATTCTAACTGGATCAGGCAGGCAGGCCCATGTGGTGTCCGGGACAGCTTTTGGGCCCAACGAAGCCCGACATTGGGAAGATTCTCTTCAGCCTTCGTAAGAGGAGAGAGAGAATATATTTTGCTAAAAAAAAAGAGAGAATATGAAGCGCCGTTTTCGGAATACTCGGTGTTTGTGGCCATTAAATCAATGTTCCATGAAACGTAAATACAGTATTTTGGTCATTTTCATCATGGAAAAGGAAGCGGGCGAAGGCGCAGAGCTACACGTATACGACGTCCCACACATCAAATTGTTAGACACTTAGGATCATCCAGTATGTGTAGATCATTGGGTAGGTTCTTCTCTATTTAGTATAAACCAACACAAAGTTCACAAATCCAGAGAGAGAGAGTGGAGAAGCAGTAGGAGTGCCTGACCATCAGGCTTGACAGCGGCCGTCACAAGATCGCTGGTGAAGTTCTGCGCTAGGGCAGCGACGGGAGGTGGAGCAGTGGCGACGCCGGTGGAGCTTTCCGTCGCTGGCAGCGCCTCCTCGATCGGTAGGGATTCTTGGTGGTGTGTTGGTGGTGCAGTGAACCTCGTGCCGTGAACCCTAGCCCCCACCTCCTATTTATGGCACTGTGCGACGGAGGCCCACCAGCCGTCTATGGGCTGGGCGTCCTCGATCAGGACGCGAGATCAGGGCCCACACCTGGCCGTTGGGCCAAGTATGGTGGAGATCAAACTAACATTCTCCCCCTTAATCTCTCATCACTTTCTTCGTTCCTTAATTTCTTACTCAAATTTTCAATTCATATTTTTCTTCCTTCTTTCCTATTTCATCACAGATTAGTGCATAGAACTGTCCCATCGTTACAGCAATTAGTGTCGCTAGACTAACAGCCACAATACACTTCTCCATTTTGAAATGAAACTTTTCTTGGGCCCTTTGTTGTCCGGAAATCATAGGCTTTTGGGCCCAACGAAGCCCGACATTGGGAAGATTCTCTTCAGCCTTCGTAAGAGAGAATATATTTTGCTCAAAAAAAAAGAAGAGAGAGAATATGAAGCGCCGTTTTCAGAATACTCGGTGTTTGTGACCGTTAAATCAATGTTCCATGAAACGTAAATACAGTATTTTGGTCATTTTCATCATGGAAAAGGAAGAGGGCGAAGGCGCAGAGCTACACGTAGTCCCACACACCAAATTGTTAGACACTTAGGATCATCCAGTATGTGTAGATCATTGGGTAGGTTCTTCTCTATTTAGTATAAACCAACACAAAGTTCACAAATCCAGAGAGAGAGTGGAGAAGCAGCAGGAGTGCCTGACCATCTGGCTTGACAGAGAGGATCCGGCCGTCACAAGATCGCTGGTGAAGTTCTGCGCTAGGGCAGCGACGGGAGGTGGAGCAGCGGCGACGCCGGTGGAGCTTCCCGTCGTTGGCAGCGCCTCCTCGATCGGTAGGGATTCTTGGTGGTGTGCTGGCGGTGCAGTGAACCTCGTGCCGTGAACCCTGGCCCCCACCTCCTATTTATGGCACTGTGCGACGGGGGCCCACCAACCGTCTATGGCTGGGCGTCCCCGATCAGGATGCGAGATCAGGGCCCACACCTGACCGTTGGGCCAAGTATGCTGGAGATCAAACTAACATTCTCCCCCTTGATCTCTCATCACTTTCTTCGTTCTTTAATTTCTTACTCAAAATTTCAATTCATATTTTTCTTCCTTCTTTCCTATTTCATCACAGATTAGTGCATAGAACTGTCCCATCGTCACAGCAATTAGTGTTGCTCAGCCACAATACACTTCTCCATTTTGAAATGATACTTTCCTTGGGCCCTTTATTGTCCGGAAATCATAGGCTTTTGGGCCCAACGAAGCCCGACATTGGGAAGATTCTCTTCAGCCTCCGTAAGAGAGAGAATATATTTTGCTCAAAAAAAAGAAGAGAGAGAGAATATGAAGCGCCGTTTTCGGAATACTCGGTGTTTGTGACCGTTAAATCAATGTTCCATGAAACGTAAATACAGTATTTTGGTCATTTTCATCATGGAAAAGGAAGAGGGCGAAGGCGCAGAGCTACATGTAGTCCCACACACCAAACGACAGAAGCAGTGGTTACAGGCTTATGATCCATCTAGGATAAAAGGCTAAATTACATCATTTTATGATTACATTTTTTTAGTGCATAATTTAAATGCTACGCATAGAATTATATGTTTTTTTAGTTTTTAGAAAAAGTAGGAGATGGGTCGTTCCAATTCGGTAAGAGGATTTAGGAACGTCTAAGACTTTGTTAGGACCTTTTAAAAAATTATAAATGAGGTAGAAACATGAGAATGAGATCCAGACACTTGGATTGTAGAATGAGATTCTACAATTCAACTATAAGAAAGGAATGAGATGTAAAAATGAGAATGAGATTTAAACCAACTACCTACCTTAAATCTCCTATTTGTAGATTTTTACTACGAGAATAGAATTCAAACACCACTCATTTTTTTAATCTAGAATAGAGAGATTCTATATTTACTATATACAATCAACGGTCTCCCTGTAAGAATGAGATCAGCTATGACATTAGGATCTCTAAATTTGCATTGACCCCGTCTGCCCTGCACCGGCAGTAAACAAAAAGAGGTGCACTGCCGACTTGACCGACGGTGACGGGGCGGCGGCCGGCCGACCGGCGGTGTATGCTGGCTGCTGGGACATGCACCTGGTACTTGCGTAGTTGCGTTGCTGCAAAGAAAGCACTCGCTGCGCGCACCACACCGGCCCCGCCGGAAGCCTCCCTGAAGGCTGAAGCGTCGTCGTCGCCATGTACGAGCAAACGACGCGTGTCCGGCCGGAGCGGCACCTGGAAAGCCGAAAGGAGGAGGAGGCCAGCCGGGCCGACGGAGGATCCGAATCCGACCTCCGGGGAACGCAGCGCCACACGTACAATACATGAGCTGCCCCATCCTGGCCCTGGCTTCCTTTATTCTCCAGGAGCATGGCCATGGGGCGTGCTCTGCCACCGGTCGTCGTTGTCGTCGTCGTCGACCACCGGTCGGCAGTCGCCCGTGTCGACGTCACCGCCTCTGTTTATCTCGTTCACCACCCAGGTGTTAGCTGTAGGCATGCAGGCACGCAGCAGAAAAAGGCGAAAAGATGGCATGGAACAGGCGCGGAATGCAGAGTTTTATCTGGGATCGAGTAACATTCCACTTCCACAAAAAAAAACCGTGCCTTTTGATCCTGCCTCGATGACGTTCAGCGACAATGGCCCCTGCAAGCAAGCAAACGTTCTAACAGAAGAACACATGACATTACACGAGCTGCTGGGCACACCGTGTGCCAGTGTCCTGGCCTGAAACTATATGCATGCCCGGGCAGTCACTGTCCAGGCAGCGTAAATTAATTTCAGCAGTGCTGCTTTTTTTTTCAGTGAAATTTTTGCAAAGCTGGGTTTAATTTCTAAAGTCTTCTTCTTTTTTCTTTTCAATATAAATTTCAGTATCCTATTCCTTGTGTTGTACTTAGAGCAATGTGCACCATATTTACACATACACGCATGCATGGTTTGCATGTGCAATGATGATCGATCACACTTCATAATGCATGGGGTGTGTGTGTGTGTGTGTGTGTGTGTGTGTGTGTGTGTGTATAAGTTTTTTTTGTTGCATCAGCGCAATCGGTTCACATCTTTTCGGCGCTAGGTGAGGACGTGAGGTGATCGAAAATTCGAAACTGCCTTCGGAGTGCCTCCATGCATGGTATTCATCTAAACCATCGCCATGGCCCATGGTCACGTAGCTTTTTCAGCCTTTATATTTCGAGAAGATCGAAATCAGGAAAGGCCAAATCCCCAAAGGACCAATTCAATACACACAGAGACTCGATCGGGCAAAAGCTCTATAACTAACATGCTCAAATAACTCCATCCCTCTTCGTAATCAAGGACTAGTTTTAGTTGACTATATATTTATTTACTTATATAATATATCTCGAGAGCGAATAAAAATAACTAGAGAACTAACCTTTTGAGATCGCCTTTCTTCTTCCTTCGTGTCTCCTTCTTCACATCGATCAACATCGGCATCCGCAGCGTACTCTTCTATTCGTCCACGTGGCGCGCGGCCATGCTCTCCGCCCGGTGCCATGGCTCCACCATCGGGCAACAGGCCCACGCGGTAGCAACGCTTTTGAACAGGGCGTCTGAGTCGAGCCAAGTGTCGAGAGGTAGACGAAAGCGAAGTCGACACTGTCCACTCGCACTGGTCGGGGCGCGTTCGGCGAGGGGAATCGCAGGTGCAGGGTGCCGTCAGCGTAAGAGTGTCACTGCCGAGTGATGGCGAGCCTCGCCTATATATTTCGGAAGCAGCTCGATCGGCTTCTTCATCCTCTCCCTGTAGTTGGTGACACGAACTGACAGCATCGACTTCGACTTTAGTCATCTACGCTTGCCGGCGCAAATGTTGTCCCTCGACGAGGCCATGCAGCTCGACGACTTCGCCGCCGGCCTGCCGCTGCTGCCAGACATGGACGCCGCCGGCTTCGGCTTCGATGATTTCGATTTCGATTTCGAAGCGACGACGGCCGGAGATGCTGCTGGCGGTTTCCATTTCGACGCCACGGCGACATGCGGCGATGCTGCTGGTGGTTTCGACTTCGACACCACGATAACGACGGCGTGCGGCGCTGGCGGAGCTTCGAGCGGCACGTCGCCGCCCGTGGGCGCCGCGTCGGCGGCGACGACGACGACGACGCCCGCGGCTGGTATTATCGCCGGCGCCGCCGAGGACGACGAGGAGGAGCGGCAGCGGCGGCTGAAGCGCAAGATATCGAACCGGGAGTCGGCACGGCGGTCGCGCGCGCGGCGGCGGCAGCGGGCGGAGGAGCTCGAGCGCGCCGCGGAGGCGCTCCGTGCACAGCGGCGCGCGCTGGCGGCGAGGGCGGGCGCCGCGGCGGCGCGCGCGATGGCCGTGCGGCTCGACAACGCGCGTCTCCAGGCCGAGGCCCGCGCGCTCCGGCGCCGGCTGGGCGACGCGCAGAGGCAGGCAGTGCTGCTGCTCGCGCTGGCACGCGCGCGCCTCGCGCGGGCGCGGGCGCGGGCGGGGCCGGGGGCGGGGGTGGGGGCGGTTGCGGCTGTGCCGGCGCAGCAGCAGGTTGCTGGCGTCGTCGTCGCGGCGGGGACGATGACGACGTGGTGCTGACGCCGGGAAAAGAAATGGGACGGACACGTGTCATTGCTGTGCTGCATGAGTTTTGCCTCTGTTGTTAAACGGCGTCATGAATTCACGATCTTTGTTTGTGTCCTGTACTGCTGTGCTGAAATAATTTCAGTCTTTTTTTACAAAGCGATAGGAACAGTTTTAGTGGACGAGCCAAACTTTTCAAATTGAAAAAAGCCCTTTTTTTCCCTCTTGCTTTGGCTGCTGTCTCCTTCCTTGGACTCGACTCGAATGAGCACCAGCACTCCAGCAATACGCTCAAGCAAACTGTAGCAGGCCCCATGCGTCTGTCAGTCAAGAGTATTGGAGTGCATCAGACCCATTCTGGCTGTGATTGGTCGGTCTCAGTTCCAAACAAAGTCTCAGTTTCGGGTTCGGTTCATCGTCCATCGACGAACGATCGACGTGCCAGGCTATGAACCGGGCACCAGTTTGGCAGTTTCGTAGTCTTCCACCAAGGCCGGTGCCGGCGCTGGAACTGGCACTGTGGCAGGCAGCACGTGCACGTGGCCGGTGCACCAAAGCCGGCAATGGCAGCAGCGGCGTCCGCGGTGGAGAGGAGGAGCGGCTGCGGCGGTTGAAGCGAAAGGTATCGAACTGGCCGGGAGTCCGCAGCCGGCGGAGCAGCTCCGGCGCCGCCGCGGAGGCGCCTCCTTGCCTAGCGCCCGAGAGAGGCGCACCTCCAGGCTCCAGCATAAGGCTATCCGCACTCATGGACCTCTATATTCATCCTCTATACGTCCTAGTCAGTAAGATTCTCTCCTCTATACTCAATTCTCCCGCACCCATCCATCCTCTATATCATCATCTATCCACTCTTTCCACTGTGAGACCCACTTGTCACTTTATCTAAATATATCCATGTGTGATATAGTTTTGAAGGATTTATTGAGACGAATTTAATGGTGCAATCGAAATTTAATTTGGATTTTTGGTTTGTGATATAGCATTTTTTTCCCTTTGTTTAGCTAGTGGGCCCCGCCACTGCCCACTATAGAGTAAGCACTGTACCACTCTAAATATAGAGTGAGAGAAATGATAGAGTATCGTTTTAGAGTACCCAATGCAGCAGTTTTTACTCTATATTCATACTCTAAGACTATCCGCAGTGGGTACTCTAAAGGGATACTCTAAAGCTTTAGAGTATGAATATAGAGTAAAAACTGCTGCACTGGGTACTCTAAAACGATACTCTATCCTTTCTCTCACTCTATATTTAGAGTGGTACTGTGCTTACTCTATACTCTATAGTGGCGGGCCCCACTAGCTAAACAAAGGAAAAAAAATGTTATAACTCACAAACCAAAAATCCAAATTAAATTTCGATTTCACCATTAAATTCGTCTCAATAAATCCTTCAAAACTAGATCACACATGGATATATTTAGATAAAGTGACAAGTGGGTCCTACAGTGAAAAGAGTGGATAGAGGATGATATAGAGGATGGATGGGTGCGGAAGAATTGAGTATAGAGGAGAGAATCTTGCTGACTAGGACGTATAAAGGATGAATATAGAGGTCATAAATGCGGATAGTCTAAAGCTTTAGAGTATCTTTTACGGTACCCACTGCGGGTAGTCTAAAGGCAGGCCGTCGTCCTGCTGCTCGCGCTGGCACTGGCACGCGCCCAGTCTCGCGCGTGACCGTGATGACATTCGGGCCGTAGCAGGGGAGAAAAAAAAAAGCAAATTCGTCCCGAAGGCTGAAGCAAACCACCACTATGATGCTCGCGTTTTTTTTTTGAGCCTCTATGATGCTCGCGTAAATCGAGCCCAGCCTTCCGGAAGGCCGGTCAACCAGTTCCTTCTACATAAGCCCATGGGCCGCGGCCCATAGCACAAGCTAGGGTTTCATTCACCACTCGGTCCCTCCCACGCCACGGTCTCTCGAGTCTCGACCCCAATATAAAGGGACCCCGGCGCCTCCACCCCCAAACATCGCCTTGCCGCGCCGCGCAGTCGCTCGTCGTTCCTCCTGCTTCGATGTGCCGCTGTCCTTTTCGATCTGAATCCCTTCTCGTTTCTTCGTTCAGGCCTTGTTTAGATGGTAAACTTTGGAGGCAAAGTTTGTATAGCAAGTGTCTCGTTATACTGTAGCAATTTTGTTTTTATTTGGTAATAATTGTCCAAATATTGATTAATTAGACTTAAAACGTTTGTCTCGCAAAGTACAACAAAACTGTACAATTAGTTTTTAATTTCATCTATATTTAGTACTTCATATATATACCGGTATTTCGATGTGACGGGGAATAGGAATTCTGCATAGTGAATTTGGGAGGTGAACTTTGGAATCTAAACGAGGCCTCAATCTGCTGTATTGCTTTCATTTTCTCTCGCTGCTGTTTATAACTCCTGTGTGATGTGTGATTTTATTTTTTGTTGTCGGTTGTTTTCGGGGAGCACTGTCCCAATGGCCGGCCACCGTTCGCCGTCGGCGGATCCCGGTCTCCGTCTTAGCGGAGCTCCCGATACGCAATCCGGTGGCGCTTTAGAGCCCTCATCCATTCGATACGCAGTCGGATGCTGGGTTACGCTCGCCTCCAAATCTCACCTCATTTGCTTTGCCTGCTTTCGTCAGATCGGGATGGCCCTTTTTCTTCTTCCTCAGTGAAGTGATTTGTCTTGCAGGTTTTGAGAGATTTTACCGCTTTCGTTTATCTTTTTTGCGAAATTATTAAAATATGGCGGAGTTCGGTGCAGTGATTATAAAACATTCCTCGTCCTGACGGGAGATCCCCCGTGATCGACTCCTATACACCCATAGAATCTGAGCACCCCACTTCATCTCCCGAGTATTTTATTTTGTTTGTTTCACTGTTTTACGATTTTGTTCCGCGAGTGTTGTTTTGCTTATTTTTTTTAAATTGGATTTCTTTGCAGCGTATATTTTTTGACTTTTGAAAGGGGTTTTGGTTGATTTCGAATTACTGCGATTGAAGTGCCGCTGTCCCGTACAAAGTGGACGAAGAAAGAAATGATTTTTAATAATCTACTAAAATAAATAAAATGTTTACACGCAATTTGGATAATGAAAATAAAACCTGTGTTAAAATTTACTCGAATATAAGCACTAGTTAAAGAAATTATTTTTATTATTTTTTAACATCTATTGTAGATTATTAGAGCAACTCCAACAGTTTGTCATCTCTCCTCCTCATCCTTATTTTTTTGGGTAAATTGACAAAAATCACTCTCCAATAATTTTCCATCCCTCCTCCCCATCTTTGGCAAGTTCGGAAAAACGTCTAGAACGCGGATATATACGCGTCGTTCGTCGACTGCGCATCGTGTGACGTGACCGAGAAGATTGCTGCTACCTGCTACCTACTCGTGTCGGCAGACGAGACAGAGGCCTTGTTTACATCCGAAATCGGGATTCGGCACTATGTGCTATAGTGTTTCTGTCGGAAGACTGTAGCGCGTTTTGTTTTTTAGTACAAAAAATTGTCCAAATATTAATTAATTAGACTCTAAATGTTCGTCTCGCAAAGTACAACAAAACTGTGCAATTAGTTTTTGATTTCATCTATATTTATTACTCCATGCATTTGCTGGCATTTTGATGTGATGGGGAATCTTCTTTTTACATAGTAAAATAAAATTTGGAGGGAGAATTTGGGATCTAAATAAGGCCAGAGAAGATAGCGTCCTCTGCTCTTTGGCTCATAGGTGCTGGTACTCAATGTGAATAATATGTAAACTGAAGAAATAATCACAGTATATATGAAGATGAAATAAACAATGCACTGATTACACATTTGTTTATAAAATAGTATTTATTACAATTGAGTCAAAAACATAAACTGATCCTAATTTATTCTAATTAGGATGTGGGACTAAGTTTTGATTTTGGCAAGTGAAATATAGCAAACTATTGGAGATGAGCTGTTTTTTTCCTCCCCATATCATTTTAGGAGTTGCCAAACACCAAGATATGGAAAACAAAAAAATGAAAAACTATTGGAGTTGCTCTAATACCCTGTAATAACATTGATTAGTAAAGCTGGTGTATTCAATAAATACGGATAGTAAGGACGAACAGATTTAGCCCACTCTTGCCTGCGGTGAATACGTTTCGGCCGGAGGCCCACTCTAGCCTGCGGTGAACACGTTGGGCCGAGTGGGCCCTCTTGTTCATCGTCCATCTTTGCTCTGTGCTCGTTCATCATCCATCTGGCTCCCTGCTAACAGAGACTTCGACACCCAGGTTGAGCGTCAGAGAGTGAAGCCTGCAGGTTGAACCGTTCAAGACTTGTTTCTATTTGTAATCCCTGTACTCTTTTTACCCTTTTAATTTTAATAAATTTACACTAGGGGCTTAACCCTCCTGTTTTCTTAAAAAAAAAAAGAGACTATGCACATCTTGCAGCCTGAGGACTGAGGAGGACGAGTGACTTGGCTGATGCCTGCTGTTTAACTTAGAAGAAGGCACATACTTGAGGACTCCACATGCATACAAATGGTACTCTCCACGTGCATACAAAAGGTACTGAGGCTACAGGCTAGATTAGTGATGGAATTCAGCTGAAATGGTGGAACACAGTTCGAGTGCTTGGGTTTCAGAATGCCTGCTGATCTTTGCAATTATGAAGAGAGTGTGATCGATCTCATCGATCCTACCTTCCATTGCTCTGGTAGGCTTGTTGTGATCCACTGCCAGATGTTAGTAACAGAGCACGAAGCCATGGCTCAGTAAGACCTCGGAACCTTTGGAGTCTGGACTCCCATTGCCTGCTCCCTCATTCACATAAAGAATGTCATTTTCACTTTCTGAGAAGTTAATTATTTTTAACTTTGACCAATTATTATATATAAAATAATATCAATACTTATAATGCATAATTAGTATCATTAGATAAATCGCGAAATATATTTTTGCAATAAATCGCAGAATATAAAACTAGTCAAACTTGAATAAGTTTAACCGGCACGCATCCTATATCGTCATTTTTCTTTTTCGGGGCGGAGGGAGTACGTAGCTGTCTGTCCTCTATAGTCGCAAAAGGGAGTAATAACATTAGCATCGAGCGCTGCGTTCAATTTCTTGGGATCAATAGAAGCAAAGTTGGGAGCATACCTCTATTTCGCTAAGATTCTCTGCAAGCATATGGCTTCAGGATCATCTAATACAAAGGCATCTTCTTGCTTTTGCCACGGAGATCAGAGCCGAATCACTCAGTCTGTACTTGTACATTTCCATCTACTTATTATACCTCCGTTAAAGAATTTCTTGCTGAGCTGATGGGAGGTTTCTCCGGAGATCGTCAGGCAAGCATTTGTCGCACCGACCAAATAGCTTCATTTCCATGTGTGGTATAACTTCACAAAACTGCTATACGAAATGGTACTAGTCAGATGCCTGAAAGGTGATGCAGATGTAGATGATAAGGACAGTACTAGTAAAGAGGGTTGCAAATCTGTCAAAAAAAAATGATCAGACCTTGTTAAGAAAGAACATGGTGCACACGATCTTTGATATATGTAGATTTAAAAAAAATTATGCATGCCGAAAGAACCCAAGTTTAAAATTGCATGGTTCCAGGGATGCAAGGCGATTTACCCGCAGATCCGCAAATAGGCTTGCGGGTTTGCGCCTAACCCGCAAAAATTTAGCCTATTTGCGGGTTCACGGACAACCCGCCTTTGCATGTCGCATTATCTCAATATATGGCAGGGCTCGTGAATTGCCTGAGTATCTCGTGATCTCTGGCTTCTGAAACATCTGAACCTATGTTGGATGCCCTGGAACTAGAATTCTAAAGCAAATGGAGGTCTGGTAGGCCGGATTATTCGAATTTGCCGCTAAAGCCCAAATCTTCATCTCAAGGAGAAGAACAATACTGTACAGCTAGCTTACCCTGATAGAAACAATTCCAAAGCCCATGTAATAAACTCAGAGGACACTCGTCTATGGTCAAAGGAATAATTTTGATGCCAGATAATCATCTAGTGCTATATCAATCATCCTGGACTCACAATTTATCAAACAAAAGTTGCACTGCCCATCTGACAAATATATGATCAACAAGGCTGTATGCATATTTAGCAATTCAACCAATGCATCGCCATGGTGCTTAACATGTCAAATCCCATAACAAAAATTACGTTCTGTTTTCCATTGTCATATATGAAGTTTTCTCTGGCATATATAATTGCATTTGACAAGGTCTATATGTGAATACAAACTGAGAAATAGTACGTACATTATGATTAATTGCCCACAAATAAGAACCAACCGAATTGACTAAAGGTCTGTTTGGTTAGAGGTGTTAAAGCTTAACAAACACTATAGCACTTTCATCTTATTTGACAAAAAGTTTCTAATTTTGGACTAATTAGGCTTAATAGATTCGTCTCGTAAATTACTCCTAATCTGTGCCGACATGCATGCAATTAGTCTACATTTAGTACTTCATATATTTGCCGCAACATTGATGTGATGGGAGTTAAACTTTAACATGAACCAAACAAGGCGTAAGGAAACACATAGAAGCTGTAAAAGATAGGACAGCAGAATCAGGTGTTAGTACCATACCAGGGGTGTAGAAGCTCATGTAGGGTAAGACGGAAAAGTAGTCCCAAAACCCAGTCGCAGGTTCGTCAACCTTCTTCACCCGTCTGGACTTGAGCTGGATTGTGAATAAGCCAGCACCTGTGCTCACGAATATGGCACCCACACTCTCTGCAAAACCAACGACACGTGGTCCACCATCATCACGGTGCTTGGCCATGGGCATGACTTTCTCCAGGTCGATGACCCTACATCGCACCCATAGTGCAGCTCCGTCTGTGTTCACCTTCCTTGAGTAGATATAAAGGCTGGAATCCACAATAACAGCGAGTCCCAATGAACTATCCTCCATCGCCATTAAGGCAAAGTAATAAACACTATAAACTTTCCAATGTGGTGGTGGTGGTGAGTTCATCAGAGTCAAGCAATTGTTGCCCCAATCATACTTTACAGCTGCAAATGCTTTAATCTGCGAAGGAAGTGCGAGTGCGAAGCATATTTCATCTCCTAAAACGGTAGGACGCATAGCGCGGAAGTAGGCAGCACTGCCGATGCAAACAGATGTGGGCGTGCTCCATGCGCCCGTCTCCGATGAGTACATGCTCGCGAATATGGCATTCGAGTGGGCGGCGACGAAGGCCACGCCGAAGGGGCCGCCGTGGCAGTCGAGGTGGTTGCAGCCTTGCGTGGTGCAGAACACCGCGGCGGTGTAGGCGTGTAGCATGCCCGAGGAATGTCTGGCTGAGGAAGGGCGCGCGTGACTGTAGCCCGTGACGGGGTCCCAGACGAGGAGATACCCGCGGTCGCCGTCCCCCATATCCTCAGCCATGCGGATGAAGACGAGGACACGGCCGTGGCGGCAGTCGAGAAGGCGCTTGAAGCGGAAGCCGCGGTCGGTGCCCCCGGGCTGCGAGAAGGCGGGCACTGATGTGGTGGTCACGAGGCTGGGGAAGGGCTCTCCGGAGGCCATCCGTTGGTCGTGGATGTGGAGGAGGCCGAGGAGGGGAGGGGCTCCGTGGAAGGCGCGGTAGCTGCGGAGGAAGACCGGGTCGCAGAGGACAGACGAGGGCCGCGCGGAAGAGATGCTCCGGCTCGTCCGGCGGGAGGCGGAGGAAGATCTCGGCCGTGACGTCTTTGATCAGGTCCGTCAGCGGCGGCGGTGGCGCCATGGTGCGGGCGGCGGCGGATGCGAGGGTTTGGCCGTTAAGGGGAAACAAAAAGGCAATATTGAATGATTTTTTTCTGAATTTTATTAGAGTTATTGATTGTTTTTTTTAAATAGTAAGCTAGTGCCACGGTGTAGTCTGGCACTAGTTTAACATACATGGTGAAAGAACTCAAAGTTTAAAAGTGTGTTCGGTAGAGATCAAGTTTTTTGTACAAACGTCTTATATCTAGATTTTATCTAGAAATGTTTCGTGCGATGAATTAGAATCACTTTATAAAATTATTTGGCTATAAGGCTAGATTTTTTACTCTAAATAAAAGTTTTTTTATATAAAAAGTCATATAAATAAAAGTGGGATGCCTCCGAAAATAGAGGCCAATTTCAGAGGTAGACATCTTGCCGTGGTAATATGGCCGAGCCCACTAGCAATGAGAAAAGCTCATCTCGGCCCTACATCACGCCCTGACAGAGACTTAGGGTTCCTCTCATTCTCACCTCACTCTCGGCCATGCACTGCTCCCTCTCTCTTGCCACCTCTCTCCTCTCTCTCTCTCTTTCACCGGCGACAGTGTCTGGGACCGGCTCGTGCACGGTGGTGCAAGGCCGTGACCCTTCGGCGGTGGGATCCGGTTGCGGAGGTGCGTGGAGGAGGCTCGTTGGCTCGCTGGTGTGGCAGAGCGGCGCGCACGGCGCTTTGTAGCGCAACATCGGCGGCAGACTCCACAGCGAGGAAGGCGGCGGCGGCGGCGCGGGCTCGGCGTTGGGCTCTAGAACGAGCTCAGCGGGCTTTTCACTTTTTTGTTGTTTTTTCAAATCTATTTTCGCGAGCAGGCATTTGTGCCCCCCTCTATTGATTTTATTAACATAGGCGGGTATTGTGCATGCCCGCGTTGATTTTAATTAACGTAGGCTTTTGCCTGTAGGCGGAACCTGTTGCTCGCCTCGGGAAATCAATTTTGACAGCATGGGAAAAGATTCCAATAGTAGTGTTATTTACTGAATAAGTTGGATCCCAGAAACTGTAGGCAGACATAAGTGACAGAACCTTCAAATGGGGAAATGTCATACCTACCAGTTTTTAACGCAGGGTTCACCGGTTGATATTTCTATTAATCTCACTAACTAATATTTTGCTCATCGTATGACTAAATTTTCCTTTAAACTCTTCGCCTTCATGGCATAAATACTGAAAGTAGTAATACTTGTACTTAACTTTATACAAATAAAATTGGAACTAAGTGAAAGATTGAATTGTTCTTAAAGATGAGAAGAGATTCCAGGTGAGCTTGCCAAACATTAAGTGACTATCGCAGATTAGCAGAAAAGTTAACATGGCATAAATCATGGACTACAAGCCCACAGTCGTGAAAGTATTGTGAGAAGAGATATACTAATTGATCATGATATCTATGTACAAAAACTGGTACTTCTAAGAAATGTAAAAAGGCTCCTTATTTAAACTATCCAACTGGACACAAGGCAGAGTAAATGGTCACTATGCTCAACTTAATGATCATGACTAACTCTTCAACTGATTAAAATAATTTGGAAATCCACTCCATGACCAGGAGAAGCTGACAGCAGCCAGATTCATGCTAATGATATGGATCAATCATCCATGGCATCTTCATCATGCGGTGACAATATGCCCTTAGCAAGATCTGAAAAGATTAAACCATGCTATATCTCATTTCGCACATACTTAGCATATGCACCTCACATATATATTTTTAAAAAAGGCAGAAAGGTTAGTACCTTGGAGTGCAAAAGCTCATGTAAGGTAAGATCCGGTAGTAGTTTTCCCTTTTACCTACTTTCTTCACCTTCCTCGACTTGATGTCCAGTGTGAATACTCCCGCTTCATCACTGATGAAAATAGTATATGTGCCTTCGATCAAGCCAATCACTTCAGGCCGCTGCTTGTCACTTCTTGGGAGTAGTGCCTCGAGCTCCCTGACCATGTGTTGTTCCCACCTACCAATGCCATTGTTAGCATCGGCTTGCCATGACCACATGTAGATGCAATGGTCCAACACGGCGACAAATCGTAGTTCTCCATCATCTAGCTCCATGGCAACCGATCCCATCACACATGGCGAGTCGATCATAGAAAGCTCATGTCCGCGCAAGTCGTACTTAAGCAAGCTTACGCCATACTGAAAGCTGAAGTAGAGAGCGTTTCCGATAATAAGAGTCGGTCTCGGGTCAACATAGTAATCAACATCAATGGAGATCATGGAGCTCCACCCATGTCTCATATTGGTAGTCAGCCTGTTCCGTCCCACAGTAGACCATAAGGAACGCACCGGCGTGGCAGTCAAGGTGGTCTCAGCCGTCCACGGCGCACAGCACAGCCCCGGTACTGTAGGTGCGCGGGTATTTGGGCACGCTCAGTTTCTTCTGGTCGCCGGTGATCGGATCCCACACAATGAGCCCGCCCGTGGCCTCGATTAGCACGCGGCCGTGACGACAGTCGTCCGCGTGCGCCTAGCTGTTCTGTTGAAAGTCAGCGGCGGGGACACGGGACAAGCTGCGGTGGTGGAAACTAATGGGGGATCGGGCCTGGAAAATTAGGGTGGTTGTTGTGGAAGTAGCCGAGGAGGGGCGGTGCTCAGTGGAGCGCGCGGTAGCGGCGGAGGAAGCCAGGGCCGGAGAGGATGCGGCGCCAGGGCTTGCACACGAGCGCGGGAGAGGATGCTGGCGGGACGATGCGGAGGATAATCTCCTCGACGAGCTCCTCCATTAGCGCAGGAGGCGAGCGAGGGCGGCGGCTCGGCGGCGCCATGTCGCGCTGCTGGTTGTGGGGAATCCGCCGGTTGGATGCGATGCGAGAAGCGAGATGATGCACACACTGGCTTTTGGAGTCGCACTTTGTGTTCGGCTTCGACCGTCTTCAAGGGCAAGGACTGCTAAGTGGGGCCAAAGAACAAATCGAGCAGAAATGGAACACTTTTGTGTGCCGTGTTTTAGAAATTGGAAATATATATTTTTTGGATGATTGGTTGCAGAATTAGAAGTGTATCGGAGTTTTTTGAAGAATTTGACACAAACAATTCAGTCTCTGTGAAGTTCGGGTGCAATTATTTTGATTTGATGCCTAAAGGGGCTCCGATATATGCTCTTGTCAAAGATATACTCCATAGCACTAATTGACAAGTTGATGCAAAAATAAGTGGTTCAGAAAATTTGGACTTACAGTTTTTTTACAAGGACGGAGATAGACCGTGGTGCGACCTTTTTCTCCCCTCACCACACGCCCTTCTTTCTCCCTGTGCTCCCTTCCTTCCCCACTCCTGTCTCCTCTCCCGCCGTCCCCGGCCAGCGACAGCCTCGCTACCGGCCATGCCGCCCAGCTCCCGCCCCCACCGCTCCGCCCCATCCTCCCTTAACCTCACAAAAAGATCGTCACAGCTGTCCTCGTCCTCGCCCCCTGCCCTCACCTCCACCACCAGCGGCCGGCGGCGAGCCGCCTCGCCACACCACCTGCAACTGCAACCCGCCCCGCCCCTCGATCCCGCCCACCCTAACCACATCAGATCGCTGGCGAGCGCCGCCACGACGCCCCCTGCCAACCCCACCCAACAGGTTGTCCCCCACCACCCACACGGCGGCACCCCTGCCGCCTCACTCGTCGCCCTTCAACCCGCCACCACCGCCGTGTCGCGGCCGCTGCCCCCCAAAACCTCCTTCTAGAGTTGTCAGTGATGTCGGAACCCTAGCTAGCCACCAGCGTCCTCGTCTTCGTCTCTAGTGGGGCGCCGATGTGGTCGAATGGGCCGGCCCGCGTCGCCCGCTCCACGCGGAGTGCGACCGGTCGTCAGTTTGAATTTGCATTTTTACAAGGGGACTTCAGTTATTGAGTTTAGAAAGAGCCCAACTATTAAACTCTGAGTCTGACGGCCCAAAACATGTACTAGTCCCATCATGATCTTACTATCTTTGTTTGAGAAACAAATATAGGAAACTTTTTATTTACAAGGTTTATGTTGCAACGGGAGAAAAAAATTTGCCATTAGCTAACATATCTCGGGTTCACCATCAAGTTGGCAAGGGAGCCGGAGTTGTAGACTATTCCGGTGTAGTTAGTGGGTATATGCTAGCTACATCACGAGTGAAAATTGAGTTCACTAAGAATTGTTAAAAAAATATATCATTGGGAGTTTTGGACCACATATTGTTTATTCTTCGATTGATGCTCTTTTCAAGCAAAGTCTCACAACATTAAGCCTCACAAAAACTTATGAGTGCTGGGAATGGAAGTAGCGGTTGAATTCTGGTGGGAATCATCAACTTTGTTCGTTCAAAAAAAGAATCATCAATTTTGTAACGTTTTATTAAAGGCTCATGCTTTTTTGTTGATCCTTTTATGGTTATGTCGTCACAGATGATACGTGGATTTGGGAACTGGTTTGTTCTCCTTTCTACGAAGAGATTCAAGCAATCCATCTAACCTTAGGAAGCCAATGAGTGGGATCACATTGGTAGCCTAGACTGGTCTGATTTCTCAAAAGCAGTCATGATTGGTCTTGTACCTTACATCGATATTGTACTATGCCAAAAGGTCCTATCTCAATCGATCTAGAAAGAAGAACTAGAAGATCCACCAAAAAGACGGAACTACAGGTGAGAGAAGGAACTATGATAGATTTTACTGGAGGTGCGCCTTCTTCCCTTCCGGCAAACATAAAAGAGAGATACAAAGGAGCCAGTGAAGCCCCCAAATCCTGGCTTCACCGTCTTCGCCATCTTTCTAGTTTATTTTGGACTGAATGAAGAGAGAAAATATCTTTTTGTATAGTGCCGCACAGTGAGTCAGTGACACTACTACAGTGTGTCATAAGAAGTTGAAGCCGGAGGAGCCATTGCCAAAGACGGCCTTTGTAGTCCACAATTTGTTTTCTTTTGGTGCAGCCTTTTATGAGAAGTCTAGAGTAGTATTTTCCTGTTTCGTATTTATTTTCCCTTCCCATATCCTCTATCGTTCATTTTTAAAGCTTTCCATATGGATATTTTTATTATTTCTTTAATAACTGATGTGCAGTTCTCACGCACAAGAAAAACAACTTCAAAACCAATCGACATTTCTAGAGAAAGTATATAAATTTAAGGGGTAATGATGCAATTGGCCTTGTTTTCGATGGACTGATGACTGATCCATATATATAAGAAAACAGGAAAAATAGCCATTGAGTCCAGAATTCACAAATGAGCACAGATGTGCATTTTACTTCTATGATAGCATAACTTTGACACCATTTTCCAAGTTTTCATCAAAATTATAAAACATCTGAGTTCCACCTGTTAGATTATGCCCTTCATTTTTTAACAAATGGTGAACATTTTCCTGTGAAATCAAACTGTGGTTCAGATTTGGTATCACCAAGTGTTTGTCCAAGAAATGTGACACACTGAGTCTGCTACTTGACAGCGCCCTCCTGAAGACCGGACCAATATTGAATTTGATAACAAAATTTCATGAAATGGAAATGGCAGATTGATAGACTACACGTCTACACATGATTTTAGTTCCAAGTATCTGAGTTGAGCATCACCTAAACAGTAACTGAAATATGCCTGACATGCTAAATTGAAATTTAACTTTTCAGCAATATGATCAGGATGAATCTGACATGAAAACCACAATCGACCATATGCACCAGATGTATGTTAACTCCTCAACACAAAATAGAGGACTAAGTAGAAATAACTCTAAAAACCAAAATACCAGAAGACTAAGAGATAAGTTAGTATTTGCTAATGATAACAATGTGCCATGATCTGAAAAGATACCATGCACAAAGCTCCTAACCAACTCCAACACAGCATTCCATTTTGGTGAGCCACATGCTACTGCTAACTTATCTTGAGATGTGAGCTTCAACTATGCTAGAAAATAACTGAATCTTTTTTACAAGTCATATTTATCAGTTCAACCAATGCACCTTCATGGTCATTAACAAGTCAAATAAAGCACGTAACAAAAATTTTAGGGCCACAATCATGAAAGTGTTGCGGTAAGAGATATAGTAATTGATCATGATATGTATCTATGTACAAACTGGTACTTCCACAAACCGTAAAAGGGATCCTTAAAGGACTCAACTGGAGGCCATGAAGTCGTCAATGAGCGGCGGAGGCGGGTGTGGCGGCGCCATGGCGCGTGCGCTCGTGGGCGGCAGCGGTGGCGAGAGGCGGAGGCAGAGGGTTTGGTTGGGGGATTGGGGAAGAGTCGGAGCGAGACAGTGATTTTTTTGAAATAATATTATTTAAATAAATAATTGTAGATTTAGGTGTGACTTTTAACAAATAGCAAATCATAGCATCTTATCGGCAATTTAACGGCCGATACGGGAGCTATCAGGCTCTCAGCAGCCGATAAGCTAACGTGGCAGCACAGCTGGCAGGCCGCCGATAAGCTAACGTGGCAGCGCAGCTGGCAGGCCGATTGGGCCTGTCGGCTGATGCTGCACTGACAGGGCCTTTTTTTTTTTGCAGCTCGTTGAAATCAATTTGAATGCCGACTTGTTTATCCTATTGCCACTAATCTAAATCCCAAGAGGCTTTATTCCACGGGTATGTTATTCTAGTATGATATATATATACATTATTCTCAATCAAGGACGATGCGTTGAAAATTGAAGCATGGTGAATCAGTGCATTTTATTTTTCTTTTATCGATCTATAATAATGTTCTATGGATCTCAAAAAATCTTCAAACTTTTTTTTGAACGTATATTTTCAAACTTTTTTAGTAGATGTTAAAACTTCTAGAAAAAATCATATGACGTTGTGGTTTGAAAAGTAGTATTTTATCAACTAATTTAGAGTAAGGATTGACTAAGGATAATTGTTAGTCAGAGTTAAAATTTAGCTATCTGGTTAGATTTCTTGTAGTGAATCTGTGTACCCGAGTAAGTCCTCAACTTAACCTAAGTACTCGCAATTTTCTAGATTTACTTAAGAATTTAACGATGCTATTATTTTAGTGGCTGAATAGGGAGCTCTTGGATTGCCAGCCCGCCCCTACGAACGCTGGCACACTCACTCCTATAAACGCACGAACGCAATCCCTATCCCTTTCAGCTTCTTCGAAGATTGACTAGCAAATCCTCAAAATTGACGAAGTCACCACAGACGCCCCGATGTCGACAGGAACGTTGCCTACCATTGAAAGCGCAACCCCGTTAAATTCTAGAATATTCACTCTCGTGGGGAGTCGAACTAAGGACCTCATGTGCTAGTGAAGCTCTTGTTTGAAAACCTAAAAAAAAGGTCCATAAGTTCTTTTGTTTTAGATCAACACAAAAAGATTCCTATAAAAAAAATAAAAAATGTGAGAATTAAAATGTAATTCTCAATTTTTTATTTCTATACTTTGACAATGGTATGAGACTTCAAGTCGCTTTTAACATCAGCTCTACCGTGTGAAGTTGTGTGGACCATTCCTAATCCTTCGTCAAGCAAAAGAAACAGATCGTGTCGGCAATACAGTAACTGAAAGGAGCCTTGGCGAAAGCAAATCGGCTTGTAGGCAGCCGACAAGTGCTAACTTTATATACTTTTAGAATGATTATGATTAAAGTTATAAGTAAATAAACCATGCATTGGCGAAGCCGGGGGGGGGGGGGGGGGGGGGGGGCAGTGGGGGCCATGGCCCCCCAACAATACAAACTTTTTATATATAATATATATAGTAAATAGTCTATGTTTATATTAAAAGAAAAAATCTTGTTGTAATGTTTATTGATATCTTTTAGACAACAAAATCACATAGAATATAATTAAAATAAAATATTTTAATTTATCTAAATTTGTTTGCCTACCATATTTGGATATATCTATTAAACTTTTGGTTTATTAAAATACTTATGTTTCATTATACTTAATATTTTATTGAACGTGTATTTAACTAGCAATAATAATTCGGTGACCATTCCTTTTTATTGTGAATCACAATATAAACGTAGACGCTCACATACATGCATGTACGCATAGTCCTATGATCGAACATACGTCCTACACCACTATGAGCACTTTTGACATATTAAGCTGGTAGATTTCAAGATTCGTGAGTAATCATATGTGCCTGTTATAAGTAGACACAGTCAAATACCACGGGTATATGAGCACTTCCAAAATACTATACCAGTAGATTTCAATATCCATAAGTCATCACATGCGCTCCACTATCGATATACATGGTCATCTACTACGTGAAGAATAGCGAGCATGGTTAAATCGTCAAAGCCTAACCCCGAGACAAAAATTTGAACAAATAAGCTACACTCAATTCTCATATTTTGAAATTCTTCGACCGGCACCCCTATACATAATTTCTGGCTCCACCATTGAAACCATGTATGGTTATTTTTAGGTAGCTAGATTTTTATATATTTTATTAATTTTTGTATTAGAGTCCAGAACAGTCTCCGATATATATTGATACCGAAATCTTCCGTTCCAAGAGAAGAAAAAAAAACAGATTGGCCCGAAAAGGTATTTACAAGAGTATGGAACAAAATATTCTCCCGTCTTGCGTGTGCATAGCTGCATGTGTAAGTGTTCAGTTTGCCGGCTTTCATTTTCCATTCTCTGCAAAATCCAGGGTTGAATCAGGAACATATGCAGTGGTGCTTGAAGGAATAATGCAAGGTATGGTATGCTCGCTGCTCCATGATGGCTTCTCGCTAAAATCGTGAGCACCTAGGATTAGCAACCTGCCTTCTACTGTAAGGAATTCTTTTGGGCAGGACGGGTTTTGTCGGCCTACGCCTACCGATCGGCTGCATCAGAGGATGGTCAGTTGAGGTGGTGTTTAGTTTCCAAAATTTTTTTTTGCCTTGTATAATAAAAGGGTATGTTTGGACACATGTATGGAGTACTAAACGTAGACGAAAAAAAAAACTAATTGCACAGTTTTCAGGAAAATCACGAGATGAATCTTTTAAGCCTAATTAGTCCATAAAAAGCCTTAAGTGCTACAGTAACCAACATGTACTAATGACGGATTAATTAGTATCATTAGATTCGTCTCGCAGTTTCCTGACTATAGCGTTTCCGTCTTCAGATAGAGGAGGCACCGAAGTTTGTTTGCCAAAGAACAAAGTCGGACAGGAACATAACACCTTTAGTTTCCTCTAAATAGTCAATACTGCCAATTCTCAAACCATAAATTTAGACAATTGTTATGCGAGGAGTGATGTATGCTAAGAAATTATATTACAAAATAGTAATTTCCAAATAATGAATTTAGGCAATTTTTTTAATTTTTTGGAAAACATTAGGCTAAATAAATTAACCAAAAACTTCGATATATCATTATGGGAAGAATATTATTTCCAAACCTGCCAAAGCTATATAGTTCCATGTATAGTTTTAATTTCCATAAAAAGATATATTTGCTAGTAGCTCGCATAAAAACAGCATGCATGCAAAACTAATGAAGACAATTTTGCATATTTTGGCTTTTTTCGAAAGTATTATCATATAAGTAGACACACAGAGAATGCACCCAAAGCTCAATGTTAGGTGAACGAATGCCGAGGTACATCCCCAAAGCTCGATGTCAGGTGAACGAATGCCGAGGTACGACGAGGGTTAGTGTCAGACCAGACGATATCGAACCCTTCCTTGTCAGGTCCGACGATGGCGCGCATGATCTATCGTGGCGCTTGGCCCTGAGGACCTCAACATTAAGTCCATTAACATCGAGCCACCACACCAAGGTTTCGGCATCAAGTCACTTAACGCCGACTTATGTGGCTCGGCGGCTTGAGCCTTGCAACTGCAGTATGTGTAGTAGGCCTCGGCGTAGTTTTACACCGACCCATGTGGCTCGGCGGGAAGTCATCTTGCACCAGGTGTTCGACATGTTTTCATACGAGAGGAACCAACAGTCCTGAATGTTTAATAACTCGGTGCTGACTTAGTGACTTGTAGTGTCTTTGGCGTCAAATTAATTAACGTCGAGGTATTGTTTGCAGACAGCGAACATAACACATATGACAATCCAAAAGACATGGCAATAATCTACTCGATAACACATGGCAATCCATGACAATGCCTACTCCATGACCACACATGACAATTGTACCATCCAATCCCACTCTTACATACCAACCATAGCAGAAACGTTACAATAAATTTAAGAGGTAATGATGCAACTGGCCCTTGCTTCTGATGGATTGATGACTGGCCCATATGATAAAACAGAAGGTAACCATTGAGTCCAGAATTAAGAAATGAGGACATATGTGCATTTTACTTCTATGCTAGCATAACCTTGACACCATTTTTCCAAGTTTTCACCAAAATTGTAAAACATCTGAGTTCCACATGTCAGATTATGCTCTTCATTTTTTTAACAAATGGTAAACATTATCCTGTGAAATCAAGTTGTGGTTTGGATTTTGTATCCAAGTGTTTGTAAAAAATGTGACACACTGAGTCTGCTACTTGACAGGAATGACAGCCCTCCTGAAGATCGGACCAACACTGAACCTAATATCAAATTTTTGGGTAAGGGAAATGGCAGACATATATAGACTACACATGATTTTAGTTCCAAGTAGCTGAATTGAGCATCACCTAAACAAATATGCCTGGCATGCTAAATTGAAATGCAGCTTTTCAACATATGATCAGGATGAATCTGACAAGAAAACCACACAATTGACACCATATGTGCATATGTTAACTCCTCAACACAGGATAGACGACTTGGTAGAAACAGCTCTAACAGAAACCAATAGCAGAAGACTGATAAGATAATCTAGCGATAATAATGTTCATGATATGAAAAGATACCATGCACAGAACTCATAACCAAGTCCAACACAACATTCTATTTTGGTGAGCCACGTGCTACTACTAACACATCTTGAGATGTGAGCTTCAACTATGCCAGAAATTATTCCTTTTTTTACAAGAAAGGCATATTTAGCAGTTCAGCCAATGCATCATCATGGCCCTTAACAAGTCAAATACAGCTCATACAAAAATTTTAGGGCCACAATCATGAAAGTATTGCGAGAAGCGATATACTAAATGATCATTGATATCTATGTACAAATTGGTACTTCCAGGAACCGTAAAAGGATCCTTACTTAAACTACCCAACTAGAGACACGGGAAATTAAATGATCACGATGTCCAAATTAATGATTATGACTAAATCTTCAACTGACGAATACCAATTTATTTAGTCATCGTATCCTCGAGAAGCCAACAACAGCATGATTCATGCTAATGGATAAATCATTGCATCTTCATCACAGTGACAGTCCGCCCTTAGCAAGATCTGGAAAGATAAAACCATGCTATAGCTCAAGTTCACACATACTTAATACACTACTGGAAAACTGAGATTTGCCTAGTGTTTAATGGTTTGCCTAGTGCCAATCGTCGGACACTAGGCAAAGAGCTTGTTTGCCGAGTGTTAGACCCTGGAGCACTCGGCAAAATAAAGGCACTAGGCAAAATAACGATTTACCGAGTGTCAACACTAGGCAAAGAAATCCACTCGGTAAATGACCATTTTGCCTAGTGTCAATACTAGGCATACCATCACACTCGGCAAAGGCTGCCGGAGGGCAACCGCCGTTACCATTTTGCCGAGTGTCTTCCGTTAACACTTGGCAAAATTAGAACTTTGCCTAGTGTCTCCGGACGACACTAGGCAAACTGGCCAGTTTGCCTAGTGTCTTACAGAGACACTAGGCAAAATATTTTTTCTTTTTTTGATTTTAGCTTCCATTTTTTTTCTGTAGCTTTCCTACTATACCTTGACCAACATGTTGAAAGTTGGCACAATTTTATGAAATTTTGCTATATTTCTTTAGTTTATTTAATTTCTTTGAATTTTTTCGACAAATGCAAATTTGAACTGCAAGTGCGACGAATAATGGCAATTCATGAATGCAAAAATGATATTCATGTTAGTAAGTGTTAGTTGAGGCCGTATCCAGAAATATACCAAAAATTTCACACATCTTCACGTCGAGACATGACCACGAACTTGCGAGCAAATAGTTTTTAAATTCTATTAAATGAAAACGGAATCTGAAATTCACGAGACTTGTCGACAAGTCAAGATATCGCATGCGGGTGCCATGATAAAAATTTAAAAAGATTTCGAGCACATCGTCACGTATGATACTTAGAAACCCTAACATCTATGTAGTTATTGTATTCTTTGTTGTCATGCGTCAAAGTTTGAAGAATTCAAATTCTGAATTTTATAAAATGACAACTTCAAACCAAATTTTTAAAACCCAAAATGATTTCGGCTGAAAAAGTGATGAATATAAAAGTTGTAGAACTTATCAAGATCTAACTTTTTTATTTTGGTGATTTACAAATCTGACAAAGTTATAGTAACGTTGTTCACAATTTCTACATATCTGTCTTAGTTTATGAAACTTTGAGAGATATGTAAAATTTGTGAACAATGTTACTATCACTTTGTCGGATAAACAAATGATCAAAATAAGAGTTGTAGATCTTGATGAGTTGTACAACTTTGATGTTGATGACTTTTTCAGCCGACATCATTTCGGGTCTTAAAATATGGCTTCAAGTTGTAATTTTTTAAAATTCAAATTTTGAATTACTCAAACTTTGTCACGTTGAAACATAAACAAAATACAATGATAGAGCATGATTTTAGAAAAATTTAGGAAAAAAAAGCATCGCATTTGGAGTTAGTATGCGAGAGAAAGACCAGTTACAAATTTTAGCTGCAGATTAAAAAGAAAAATCACTTGTTCTTCATCATGAACAAGTGACGAACAAGAATGATTTCTCTTTTTAATCTCATTTTAAAACTTGTAACAAGTTTTTCTCCCACATACTAACTCCAAATGCGATGATTTTTTTTTCTAAATTTTTCTAAAATCATGATCTATGTAGTTATTGTATTCTTGTTGTCATGTGTCAAAGTTTGAAGAATTCAAATTCCGAATTTTATAAAATGACAACTTCAAACCAAATTTTAAAACCCAAAATGATTTCGGCTGAAAAAGTGATGAATATAAAAGTTGTAGAACTTATTAAGATCTAAATTTTTTATTTTGGTGATTTACAAATCCGATAAAATTATAGTAATGTTGTTCACAATTTCTACATCTCTGTCTTAGTTTGTGAAACTTTGAGAGAGATATAAAATTTGTGAACAATGCTGCTATCAATTTGTCGGATAAACAAATAATAAAAATAAGAGTTGTAGATCTTGATGAGTTGTACAACTTTGATGTTGATGACTTTTCCGGCTGGAATCATTTATAACCTCAAAAATCTATTTGAAATCTAAATATTTTGAAATTCAAATTTTAAAAAGTTCAAATAAACTCGGATGGGAAAATAACCAATATGAAAGTTGTAGATCTAGATGAGTTCTAAAATTTTGTAGTTGACGACTTTTCCATTTGAATTAATTTATATTCTTAAAATAATTATCATAAACTTTACGATAAATTACAAACATAATAAGCGCGCTGTATTAACATCAGATTCAGCCCAAACGTAGATCCAGCCCAGCCCAAATTGATCTGCATATCATTCCTGGCCGTTGGATCGATCAACGGACGGCTCACATTCATTCAGCTTGAAATAAATAACCTAAACCCTACCAACGCGCCGCTCACTCAGTTGTCTTCTTCACATGCCACTCCACCTCCCCTCCTCAGATCCAGATCCACCGTTCTCCTACCGCATCCTTCCCTATGGCAACCTCCTACTCCACTTCGCTCTTGCGTCTGGTGGCCATGCACGAGTCCGCACGGCTGCCCGGCACGTTCGCAGCCACCTGCGTGGCAGCACGGGTCCGGCCGCTTGGCACGGCCGCGGCCAGCACGTCCGCAGCCGCCCCGTGCGGCAGCACGAGTCCGGCCACTTAGCACGCCTCGCCGCACCCACGGCAGCTCTGTGTTCAGGGCGCAACTGTTTAGGGACGAAGCCCTGGCACTCCGACGGAGGCCTATGACGTCTCGACGTTTCCCCACAGCAGCGAAGGCCCGCCTGCGGCCATCACCTTCACCCTCCACCTCGCGCTCGCATGGTGGCTGCAGCAACGCCATTCGCTCGAGGCACAACAATAGCAATAGGTATGCTCTTCTTTTCCCCTTTTTATTTCCCTATTTCTTTGCAGCTGATATACAGATGCGGACGAGATTTGTTGCATTATACAATTTTGGCGCTCGCCCAAGAGGATGTTGCGGGATGACTGAGCCACGGCCGCCGCGTGCGTTGCAAGTCACAACCGCCATCTGCTCCTCTGTTCTTGCGTGCGATTTAGACGGAAGCTCGTGGTTGCTAGCGTGATATTCTGTTAGCTTCCTGCTTTTCTCTAAAAGTGACCAAACTAACTAGATCTTATAAATACAATAGAAAATTTTGTAGTTGTCCAAAATTTATAAAACCAATTTTATTAGACTCCTGATAATGTGTACTATGTGTTAGTGTAAATTAATTTATTTTTTGCTTATTATTTTTAGGCCTGCCATAGATAAATAAATATGCTTGTATAATTATTATGCCATTTTTAGTGAACACGTAAATTATGTTCAACATGAAATTTGCACTGCATGTTAGTTGAAGTGTTACCTCCTATAATTTTTGTAGACTCTGAATAGGTCCTATAAATAAATATTAGCAGTGTTTGCTGTCAGCGAATTATTAGCGTTGGATTTCATAGAAAGGACTTTGGTTATTTTTCTTTAGATGACTACAGTCAAATACACTAACCTGCTATTTCTTTCCTGCTTTCAGAAAATACAGATGTACCTTGGGCGATGCTATGGATCATGGATAGCGTTTTCAGATCCCTTTGCATGCTCAGTAACATCTCACCACACATAAACCGTACAGATTTTTTTTAGCTTGGTGTACAATTCAACTGAAATTAAAATCAGAATGCCATTGGCTTAACAATTTGGCTGCATACTAAATCTTTACATATTTGTGCATCCTTCTGTACCAGATGCCCTATAATTATAGTACACATTTGAACTAATTTAGTTTGTAAAAAAATATTATTCTTTTGATTGTTGGCTGCAGGAGATGCGGCATAATTGCTTTGGTGTGTGCTGATTGCTGAGGAAACGTTGATTAATCTGCATCAGGTGAAACTTTGTTCCAGAACAACGGCTTAGCAATAGTGATATGATATTTAAGCACTTGGACCACTCTTTAACACCTGGTGTCACAGTTCAATTGGCTCTTGCCGTGCATACTCATTCGATGCTTTGCTCCTTGCTAATAAAAACTAGCTAATAGATTTGTGGAGTCGGTGTACCATATTAACTGTAACCCCTTCTACTGAATTTTGGTACCAATTATACGAATTACACTACTACCTTTGGTCTGATGCTGCCTTGGCCCTTTTGTGGTGACTGTGAGTGCTAACCACATGGATGCTACCCTAATCGTTGAATATATGTTGAATTATTTATATTATGGGAACAATTCCCTATATGTGCTTTTCGTATGAGAGGTAATCTCATTGACATTCTGTTTGGGTTCCTGCATTGTCTGCACCTGGTTGCCTGCCAAATTCTTATTCATATAATGCTCATGTATGATGGTCTGCTATTTTTTTGAAGGGATCATGTATGATTGTCTGCACCTGGTTGGTTGCCTGCATAGGTTTTTATTTCCTGCCCCTAACCAGTATGATGGTCTGCTATTTTTTTTTGAAGGGAGCTGTTTTGCTATTTGTGCCAGACAGATCCATTGTGCCAATGTGAAGCTTAGTTGATCTATTAATTAAATCTACTGTCCTCTTCAAGGTATTGATATCTCCAATTAAGTTACATTCTTTGTAAATTTTTCAAGAATCCAACACCAAGCATGCATACTTGTTGATTTGTTATTTTGTTTTGTGTTGTTTTGTTCAATTGAAAGTTGCAGCAAGGAGAGAAGTGAGGGACATGTGAGCTATAAATGCTTGAAGGTGCAAATTCTTCAACTTTGTCAATCGCCGTGATCAACTTTGTCAACAGATTGGAGCGTCGCCGGCACCACAGCTTGAGCCGAATCAAGTGGAAGGGTCGCCTGGAGCATCAAACCACGTGCCTCTTCACCCTTGACAATTGTCGTGATCAGCTTGTTGTGAACTTTGTTAAGAAATTTGGTTGTGCACTTATGAACTTGTGAACTTGTGGCACATTTGGACTTTTGGTATGAACATGTGATATATGTGAACATGTGGTTCTTATTTATGATTCATGTGATATATTTGTGGTGTTTGAATATGATTTATATTTGTGTCGCAAATGGAATAATTAAAAAAAAATTCAGCTTCTGGTCACTTTGCCTAGTGGGCAAAGTGGCAGTTTGCCTAGTGTCGGAGGCCTGACACTAGGCAAAGCTTGGCATATTTGCCTAGTGTAGGCGGTCTGACACTAGGCAAAGCTTGACATATTTGCCTAGTGTCGGACGCCTGACACTAGGCAAACCTTGCATATTTTGCCGAGTGTCAGACCTCCGACACTAGGTAAAACGTCCGTTACGATTTTCACCGTCAGTGGATCCTTGACACTAGACAAACACTTTGCCGAGTGTCCGAGGTTTGACACTCGGCAAAGTGCTCTTTGCCTAGTCCGCCTCTGCCGACTCTTGTTTGCCTAGTGTGACACTAGGCAAACTGTTTGCCTAGTGTTTCTGGACCTTTGCCTAGTGCCGCAGGCACTAGGCAAATCGCGTGATATACGTACACATGTTTTTGTTTAAAAAAGCACAAAGGCTTAGTACCTCGAGTGTAGAAGCTCATGTACGGTATGACCCGGTAGTAATCCCCTTTTCTACCAATTTTCTTCACCTTCTTGGACTTGAGATCAAGTGTGAAGAGTCCCGCATATGCGCTGATGAATATAGCATCTATGCCTTCCACGAAGCCAACCACTCGATAAAAAAAGTTTGGGGTACCTTTTGTGAGTAGTGTCTCAAGCTGCATGGCCATGTGTTCTGCCCACTTACCAATACCATTGTTAGCAATTAGCATCGGCTTGCCATGACCACCTATAGATGCATCTGTCCAACATAGCGACAAATCCTAGTGCTCCATCATCTAGCTCCATGGCGACGGTCCCCCTCACACCTGGCGACGAGTTCACCGAGAGCTCGTGTCGGATCAAGTCATACTTAACCATGCCTACGCCATAATCATGGCTGAAGTAGAGCGCGTTTCTAATAAGACGGGTGGGTCGCGCATCAAGGCATCGATTGACATCAATGGAGATCAAGGCGCTCCACTCCCTGGTCTCCGAAGAGTACATGGTCGCCCATGTCTTAAACGGTTTGTTGGCATGGTTCGTCCCACAGTAGACCACGAGGAACGGACCGGCGTGGCAGTCGAGGTGGTCGCAGCCGTCCACGGCACACAGCACAGCACAGACGCGGGGGCCGAGCGCCTGCTTTGTCGGCACACTCAGTTTCTTCTGGTCACCGGTGATCGGGTCCCGCACAATGAGCCTACCGCCGGGGGCCTCGATCAGCACGCGGCCGTGGCGACAGTCGTGCACCCGCAAGCTGCTGCGGTCGAGCGCCGGCGGCAGCGGGAACAAGGGGGGAGAAGCTGCGGTGGTGGAGATGAATACGGCGATCCGGCCAGGGTTTCTGTGGCAGAAGTCGTAGAAGTAGCCGAGGAGGGGCGGCTCTCGGTGGAGCGTGCGGTAGCGGCGGAGGAAGCCCGGGTCCGACAGGATGCGGCGCACGGGCTTGCAGACGAGCGTGGCGCGGACGAGGTGCGCGGGCTCGTCCGGCGGGATGCGGAGAAGGATCTCCTCGACGAGCTCCTCCATCAGCGCAGGAGGCGAGCGAGGGCGACGGCTCGGCGGCGGCATGTTGCGCTGGTTACGGGGGTTCGGATCCGCCGGTTTGGATTGGATGGGTTGCGATGCGAGGAGCGAGATGATGCGCACGACACGACGCCGGGTTGGAGTTGGAGTTCGGTTTGGCTTGGACTGCTTGGTGGAGCCCAGGAACAAGTTTTTTTTTTGAGGGAAAGCCCAGGAACAAGTCGGACGGAAACAGAACACTTCTTCTTTCGTGTTTTAGGAATTGGAATTGCAAAAATATTTTTTTAGATAGATGATTGATTCAGCATTGGAGAAGTTGGAATATGGGAATTTTTAAAGAACTAGATCAATAATATATATTTTTAGTTTTTTTTACAACCCCGGTAACGTCTTTTGCTGTCTTTGCTGGATCTATAACATATTTCTTTCTTCGTGTGAATCGTATCCGTTTTGTCTTCTTTCTTCATATATGTTCTGTTTTTTTTGTCTCTATCTAATATCTTCAAGCGTGCATCTAATTTTGTATATTTATTATGTGTTTTTCTTTGCGTTCTGAATTGGTTTTGGATGTGAACTCTAGAGTCGACGGTACGGGTTGTGTTTCACATGGAGAGCGAAAGTTGTATCTGATAGGGCCAGACTAACAAATGAACCAAAAAAGAGGAGGAAATTTTGCCACCGTGCCTTACATGGTGTGAAGTATGATTCCAAAATTAATCAAAATGGTTGATACAATATGTAGAGTATGAATCAAAAATAAATTAGAACACCCGATGTAATTATTATTGGATAAATATCCAAATGTCCAATGTACATACGAGTTAGAACATTGCACATCTAGCAATATTATGGGGTCTGATTCAAGACGAATCATACACATGATGAAGCTTTTATTGTACAAATTTCTTAGAAGTCGAAATAGACAAGAACTTACACCGAACACAACAAACACAACAAAATAGAAACAGGAAAAAAAGAAACATACAACAAAAGGAACCGAAAGGCTAAACACAGGCAAGACATAGAGTTTGATGCAAAGACAAATTTAAATATACGATGCAATCTCAAATACTATTCAAAATCCGATATTCGATCATATATAAGAGTTAGAGCGTCACACGTTCGTTGAATAAATTTTTTAACCTACAAATCATTTAGATAAATTGCACAGTAAATTACGCCTCTTGTCGCAACACACGGGCAGTGTACAAAGCTGGGTTGGACCGGAGACCCGGCCGACTAGGTTCAATGAATGCGCGCGCTTCTGTTGCCATGCACGACGCTCCTGTCATTTATTTCTCCATCCCTATATGCGTGTCCACGATTTAAACCATCATTATGTACCCGTTGGCAGCATAGTCGAGTATCCGCATCTCAACGCGCAAAACAAATCTGCAGCATGGCATCTGTCCAAAGTCCAAAGTCTAAACCCATAGACCATCTGTACTATAGCTACACTGATACTGTTATCGACCCACAGATCGATCAAGTAGTAGTAGATCAAGTTTTGTTTCAACCTTTGTTCATCGTGAATAATAGTATGTATAAATCCATATATATAGACTGGTAATACATTTTTTTTTGTCGTACGTCATTGTTACAAATACTTTTAACAACAAAGGATTTTTGTATTTGAATTTAGAAATAGATAAATAAACAAAGAGAGAGCCCTATCAAAAAAAGACGTGTGGAAAATATGAGACTCCATGGCAACAACAAAGTGAGTTGGAGTTTGATCTATTTGGATTAGTATCAACCTAGTCTTACATGTAATCTTAGTTGAGTAGGAGTCTTACTCGAGTTGGAGTTTGATCAATTTGGATTAGTATCAACCTAGTCTTATATGTAATCTTAGCTGAGTAGGAGTCTTACTTACATCTTACGCGGAAATTTTGCCTCTTTATTATTAGGGGTATAGATTTCACGTAACCAGTTCAATTTCTGTAAACTTCAAGGACAACTATTCTGATTCAAAGGGGTCGCAAATCCCCGGACGTCCGGCCCGAGGACGCGTCCAGACGCAGTTCGGGGCCATCCGATTCAAGGAACAGAAGCCGTCCGATCTCACCGCATAAAAGAAGAAACGAGCACAGCTATCCCCGCCCCCCACGTAACGGAACAGAAGGAGCGCGTGCCCCGCATGTACTTGCGGCGGTCTGTCCCCCACCGCACCACCATCCCACAACGCATTGCCAGCATCGAGAAGAAAGGGAGGGGGTGGCGCACGCCTACGTCTCTGGTTCGGATGCCTAGCCGACGCTAAGAGAAGGTGGAGACACCGAGGCGAGGCAGCCGAAGGCGAGGAGGGAGCAAGATGCAACACCCGTCTTACTTTTTGAAACATTCAGATGTAACACTTGTAACATACGTCATAATACAAATGAAACATTTAAAACATGCATTTGAAACACTTGCAAAAACACCTAAAAACCATAGTAAAACATACGTAACACCCGGATAAAATACTTACAACATGTGTGTGAAACATATGCAACATCCAAGTAACACACAATTGCAACACACGTCTGAAAAAACAGATGAAACATTGGAAACAGAAGCTTGCAACATATGCAACATCCCGATCTATTTTTGCAACATCCTTATGAAACATTGCAACATACCTATGAAACATCTAAAACACCTGAAATATAGGCTTGCAACATGTATTTTTCACCCTTATTCCGTATGACGCAGCGCAAGCAGGGGATGGGCAAGCGGAGGGCAGCGTCGTTGCGGCCCCATCTAGAGGCAAGCGGAGGCAGCGGCGTGGACAGGCCGCCGGAGAGCTTTGGCTAGGATGCGGGCTGTCGTCGTTGCAGGCGGGCTGAGGGGAAGGCGGGGACAAGCCAGCGATGGTGTAGGCTGCAGCCGGGCTCTGGCCGGGCTAGGGCTAGGAGGAAGGGGCCGGCCACAGGCGCAGGCGTCGAGTTCTGGCCAGGCGGGGGCGGGAAAAAGGGGCCGGCGAGGAGCTCTGGCCGGGCGGGGGATAGGAAGAAGGGGCCGGCGGCAGGTGCAGTGACCGACGGCGGGCGGAGGCGCTGCAAGGGATGTGTGGGATGGAGGTGTCACAGGAAGTGAAAGAGCGGACGGAGATTTTTCTTTTCTTTTTTTGTTTTGTGGGGGCGCGTCAAGAAGGTCGTCCTTATCGTATCATTATCGCAAATCTATACCCGTGAAAGATATACTGCATTCTGATTGTCTAATTGACAAGGGGGATGTAAAAGTGAGCGGATTGAAGCTCTAAACTCTCGCCTTGGAACGTTGATCCAATTTGACGTTTTGTAAGCTGACGCTCAAAACTCAAATAAAGCAAACATGTGACGGCAACTGAAACTGAAACTAAACACTGTCCAATGTTAATTTTTAGTAGACGATATGCCACGGAGTAGTACATGACAACCTCTTGCCGACATGAAAGAGACACTGCATTACATTATTAGTACATGTTAATTTTTTTTAATAAAGGGCAACCGAGACTCCAATTAATCTATAGTTTCCACCTGCACTGAGTGAATCATTTACCAAACACAGTAATAACTGAAACATGCCTTACATATATTTGACTTATATATACTACACACAATCTTTACCACGTTAAGAAAAGAGTTATAACCTTTCTACCATATATGGAAAGCACCAATTCGACCAGAATAGCAACAGTTGACCATATTGGTTTGCACAGTAAATAGACTTGAGCCTGGGGAAAAACAGCAGCAGCAGAGCAAGTGAATCACAGATGCAACCAAAGTCGTCATGGAACTAAGGAAAGAAAAGAAGACTTCTTCTCCATGTTAACTATTTTCCCACCATTTTAACCTAACTATTTTAACCTAACTTAAAAACCTAGTATATAGTACATGTAAAACCAAAACAACAATGAAGGTCAATGTTCTTTTTCCAGGAAAGGAGAACAGAGACTCCACATAATCTAGTTCCATGTAGCTAAATGAAGCATGAACCAAATAGCAACTGAAACATGCCCAGTGTATTAGACTGAAATACAATATTCTGGCCGAAGAATCAGGATCAATTCAACATCATCCACAGTTTTATATGTCAGCAAGTAGTTCATTTGGATGAATTATGGTTCATCACCCAGAGAAAACAAATTTTGCAACCCTAGTTGATCATAATGACTTAAACCAGTCATTCTTGAGCAACTCAACAGGAGAAAAAATATTTATAGTAGCAGCTCTGCAAGAAGCCCCCAGGACTAGACTTAAGTCGATGGCATTTCAACAGAACATGAAGGATTTAATAAAAGTTTCATCCATTTCACAATGCTCTTGAGTGGCACATCAGGCATCAGCAAGCCTCGCCAGACACCAGTGATGAGAATCTACCATGGTCTGAAAATCAAATTCAACATTTCAACTTAGCATTTACAGTTTAATTTGCTATATACAAGATATGCCAGAAAATAAAAGAATAATTATGAAAATACAACCTGAAACGAAGTAACATCATAATAAAAGATCAACAAGTCTGTGTGCATATTTGTCATTTTTAGCAATCCAATCCATAACAATCAAATCTCAGAATTCAAAATAAGGTTGGTTCCAATGCCATAGATTCAGTTCACGCATATGGCGATCTCTATATGTAAAGATAGCAACTATGAATTATAGTATGACTTACTTCCCAAACCTGTCAAACCAAAACCAACAAGAAACATATAGACGCAGTAAAGAAAACACAGGGCAATGTACCAGGTTATCTAATATTTGGCAATAACCAAGCAGCCACTTCATCCTTCATGAATTACATAAACTTCACCTTTATGTTCAGTAGTTTGCTTTCTCACAGTGTGGCCTTCTATGAGAGGCTTGGAGTAGTGTTTTCCTGTTTCCTATTTCCTTTACTTTCCCATCCTCTATCCTTCATTTTTGAAGATTTCCTTTGTATTGGCATTTTTATTCTTTCTTAAATACAATAATGTGCATCCTCATGCACATCCAAGAAAAATAAACTATTCAACCAATCAAAAGCTCTAGAGAAAAGTATAAATTTAAGGGTTAATAATGCAATTGGCCCTTCTTCCCATGGATTGATCCATATAATTGTAAAGAAACACCGCACACCCTAATCAGAGGGGTGACCTTCATTATATAGCCTAATAGGCTAGGGTTACAATGTACAAGGCCAATGGGCCGTACACCCAATATGGGCTGTTACTATTACATTCTAACACCCTCTCTCAGTCTAAGCGGGAGTGTCACGAACACAAAGACTGGACCTAAAGTCAGTGAATAACTGTACAGGTAACCCTTTGGTCATAATGTCCGCAAACTGATGAGACGATGGAACATGGAGCACCCGAACCTGTCCCAAAGCAACCTTCTCACGGACGAAGTGAATATCTATCTCAATATGCTTCGTGCGACGATGATGAACTGGATTGGCGGTCATGTAGACAGCACTGACATTGTCGCAGTAGACGATCGTCGCCGAAGAGATGGGTGCGTGGAGCTCCTGAAGTAACTGACGAAGCCAACAAGTCTCAGCCACAGCGTGCGCAACAGCACGATAGTCAGCCTCCGCACTCGAACGAGAGACCGTAGTCTGTCGTTTGGAGGACCAAGAGACTAAGTTGTCGCCGAGGAAGACACAGTAGCCTGAAGTGGAGCGCCGAGAGTCTGGACAACCAGCCCAATCAGCATCGGAGTAGGCGGTCAAGCTGGTGATGCTGCCTGTGCCGATGTGAAGCCCGGTGGACAGGGTGCCCTTGACATACCGCAGGACACGCTTGAGCATCGCAAGATGAGGCTCTCGCGGGTCGTGCATGAAGAGGCAAACCTGCTGAACTGCATAGGCGAGGTCCGGACGAGTCAGCGTGAGATACTGTAGCGCACCGGCGAGGTTGCGGTACTGAGTGGCATCCGCCACCGGAGCGCCGTCCGTAGCAGAGAGCTTGGCATGAGTGTCAACAGGAGTCGCCGTAGAATGACACTCAGCCATGCCGGCGCGCTGGAGCAGGTCCACAGCGTACTGGCGCTGAGACAGGAAGAGGCTGTCAGCAGAACGCGTGACAGAGATCCCGAGGAAGTGATGAAGATCCCCGAGATCTGTCATGGCGAACTCGGAGTGAAGGAGCTCGGTGATGCAACGAAGAAGCGGGTTCGACGAGGCTGTCAGGATGATGTCATCGACGTAGAGCAGCAAGTAAGCGATGTCGGCACCCGCTTTGTAAACAAAGAGGGACGTATCGGAGGTCGAAGCAGTGAAGCCAGACCGCTGGACGAAGCCTGAGAACCGCTGGTGCCACGCCCTGGGCGCCTGCTTGAGTCCGTACAAGGACTTTTGCAGGAGACAGACGTGGTCGGGAGCCGCTGGGTCGACGAAGCCGGGCAGCTGCTGGCAGTAGACTGTCTCGTTCAGATGGCCGTGAAGAAAAGCGTTCTTCACGTCCAGCTGATGTATTGGCCAGGAGCGAGAGGCGGCGATGCTAAGGATGACCCGGATGGTGGTCGGTTTGACAACCGGGCTGAACGTCTCGTCGTAGTCGATGCCGTACCGCTGCGAGAACCCACGAACAACCCATCTGGCTTTATGACGAGCCAGAGAGCCGTCAGCACGATACTTGTGCTTGAAGACCCACTTGCCGGTGATGACGTTGGCACGAGGCTGGTCGAGGAACAAGACGCCAGGTGCCATTGTCCACGAGCGCCTTGTATTCTTCGGCCATGGCCGCGCGCCAATTCGCATCGGCGAGCGTGGCGCAAGAGTTGCTCGGCAACGGAGAAGCCAGACTGGAGGCCGCCGCGGTGAAGCCATACCGCTGCATGGGCGGCGGCAGGGAACCCGTCTGGGAACGAGTCGCCCGCGCAGAAGGCTCTGGAGCCCGGGGCACCGCCGCCTGCGGTGCTGGAGCCGGGGGCACCACTGCCTGTGGCTCGGGCCGGAGGTACCTCCGGCGGCGGCTGTGGAGCCGGTGCCGGATGTTGACGACGGCTGTAGTGGATGCCATACCGCTGCTGGACAAGGGCAGGGGCGACGGCACCTGCTGGCGGAGGAGGTGCGGGAGCCGTGGCCTGCCGAGGCGCCTGGGGCAGCCGGTGGGCAGCGCCGTGCCACAGGATGGCAGGGTCGAACCCAACGGGGTCGCCGGCATCGTCTGAGGCAGACGAGGCAGGCGCAACCGAGGCCCGCGAGTTTCGAACGTCTGAGGTAGACGGGGCAGGCGCGGGAAGTATATCCTGTAACAAAAAGTCAAAAGAATCCGGTCGAGGCTTGGAAGCCGCAAACGAAAAGTGAGTCTCATCAAAAACAACGTGGCGAGAGATGATGATCTTGCGAGTGGAAAGATCAAGACACCGGTAGCCCTTCTGGGAAGGAGGGTAACTGAGGAAGACACACGCTGCTGAGCGAGGAGACAATTTATGGAGAGTCGTGGCACTGAGGTTCGGATAGCACAGGCAACCGAAAACTCTAAGGATGGAGTAGTCTGGCATTTTGCGGTGAAGGAGATGATAGGGAATACCATTATGTATGGACGATGAGGGCTGCCGGTTGATCAGAAACACAGCGGTGGAAAGAGCTTCGACCCAATAGGATGGAGGCATGGCGGCATGAAACAGAAGCGTGTGAACAGCATTGTTCAGTGTGCGAAGCATCCGCTCAGCTTTGCCGTTCTGGGCGGATGTGTAGGGGCACGAGGTGCGAAGCAGGATGCCGCGGCTAGCCAGGAAGGTAGCGGTGGCATTGTTGATGAACTCGGTGCCATTATCTGCCTGAAAACAGCGCACAGGAAAGTTGAACTGTGTGTGAGCATAAGCAACAAACTGAACAATATGTTCATGAACTTCGGATATATGGCGAAGAGGAAACATCCAACAATAATGAGTATAATCATCAACTAGCACGAGATAAAATTTATAACCAGAAATACTCGAAATTGGAGAGGTCCAGACATCACAGTGAACAAGTTCAAAAGGTGCAGATGTACTAGAAACTGAACTAGCAAATGGCAGCCTAGTGTGTTTGCCTAGCTGACAGGCATGACAAAGGCGGCGAGCTGCTTTATTACACTAGATAGCTGATAGCTTATTTAGAGTAGTGACGACGGCAGGTGCAGGATGACCAAGGTGGAAGTGCCACAGCTCCGGGGAGACGACGGCGACATGGCAGTGAGGTGGCATGTGATGTGGAATGGTGTAGAGGTCCCCGTTGCTATTGCACCAAAGGAGGACCGTCTTGGTCTGCAGATCCTTAACAGAAAAACCAGGCGTCAAACTCAATTGAACAGTTATTGTCGCGAGTAAGCTGTCGAACAGATAACAGATTACGAGTGAGTTGGGGAGCGACAAGAACATTATCAAGATGAAAAGGACGATCAGCTATTTGAATAAGAGAAGTGCCATGACTAAGAATAGGAATTGATTGACCGTTGCCGACCGTAATGGAGGACGGTGGCGACGGGAAATGGGAAAGTAAAATACCGTCGTTGGAGGACATGTGAGATGTCGCTCCGCTGTCCATGACCTAGGGTGCAGACCCACCCTGAACCGCCATCTGGTTGAGAGCGGCGATCAGGCTGGTCGGATCCCAGCTGGCTGGAGGCCCGTAAGCCGGAGGATCGCCGGCAGTGGAGAACTGAGGCGGCGCGAAGGCGGTGTGTGTGCCTGTGGAGGAGGCACAGGTGGCGCACCCCACTGCTGCTGCTGCTGAGGTGGCCACTGGACGGCCCAAGGGTTGTAGCAAACCCAAGGGCCGGCCGGCTAAGGAGCCTGACGCCCGCCGGAGCCGCCACCTTGCCCGCTGAAGCCGCCACCGTGCTGCTGGTTGCGCCCGCCGCCGCCACTGCCACCGCTGCCGTTGCTGCCACGCCCACCCTTGCCCTTGCCACCCTTGCCCTTGCCACCGCCCCCACGATTGGTGGGTGCAGAGGAGGTGGACCGGTAGGACGGTGAAGTGCAGGAGGTGGTGGAGGCGGCAAGAGCTGAAGCCGAGGCCTCTTTGCCCTCGGTGCCAAGGCGGAGCTCCTTGACGCGGAGCATGTTGGTGGCAGACTTGAAGTCGGGAAGCGACGATGAGTTGGCAATGATGTCAGCGGTGTTGGCGAAGCGGGAGTTGAGGCCGCGCAGAAGATTGAGCACAAGCTGCGCGGGGGAGATGGTGTGGCCGACCTCCCGAAGTGCATCAGCGGTGCGCTTCATCTGCTGGGCGTAGGCGTCGATGGAGAGGTCGCCCTGGGACAGGTTGTGGAACTCCTGCTCGAGGACGACGGCGCGGGACTCCTTGTTTGCCTGGAACAGGGCCTCGATAGAGACGTACAGAGCGCGCACATCCTGATCGGGCTCCATAGCGAGGTCGAGGACGGCGTTGTCGACGGAGCCGTACATCCAGCCGCGGATGCAGGCGTCAGGCTGAGACCACAGGGGTCAGCCGGGCGCGCGGCCTCCGTGCCATCGATGTGGCCGAGCAGCCCGTACTTGCCACAGAGGGCGGTGAAGAACGCCTTCCACTTGGAGTAGTTCGGGCGCTCGAGGCTGAGCGCGATGGGGACGTGCTGCTTCACGTTGACGGAGGCGTAGGCGGTGAAGAAGGGAGCAGCGAGAGTCCCCCATGGTGCCGGACGACTGGGGGCCGAGGGCGCCGGTTGGGGAGGAGGAACTCGACGACGACGTCATGGGCGCGGCTACAGGGCGGCGGCGCGATCCTCGCGGCGGCCTGGAGCGGCAATCGCGCGCGCGGCCTTGGAGGCGGCGCGAGGCAGGGCGGCGGCGCGACTTGGGTCGGGCGGCGGCCTGCAGCGCGCGGCCAAGGAGGCGGCGCGGCTTACGGAGGCGGCGGCACGACTGGAGGAGGCGCGTGGCCTGGCGATCGCGACGTGGCGGCGCGACTGGAGGAGGCGCACGGCCTGGCGATCACGACGCGGGGCAGGGGCGGCGGCGCGAGTGCGCGCGCGGCCGGGGCTGGTGCGGTGGCGCACATCCTCACGGAGGACGCACGGGCAGAGGAGGCGTGAGAGCGGAAGGAAAGGACCGTAATTAGGGCTGATACCATGTAAAGAAACACCGCACACCCTAATCAGGGGGGTGACCTTCATTATATAGCCTAATAGGCTAGGGTTACAATGTACAAGACCAATGGGCCGTACACCCAATATGGGCTGTTACTATTGCATTCTAACAATAATGACAACTGAAGAAGGGGTCATTTTGTTGATATGAGATTGCAAGCTTTTAGTTACATATGTTTATTTACTTCAGAGAAGATGTCCCCTTAAAGAAATGACTAACTTGGTTCTTATAAACTTGCAGCATTCTAATTTCACAAATCCACAAATGAGGTACGTGCACATTGTTTTTTTTTCTTAAAAAAAGGCACAAAGGCTAATACCTGGAGTGTAGAAGCTCATGTAAGGTTTGATCCAATAGCAATCCTCTCTTTTACCTATTTTCTTCAACTTCCTTGACTTGAGATCGAGTGTGAAGAGTCCGGCAGACACATTGATGAAAATAGTATCCGTGCCTTCCACCAAGCCAATCACTTCATGAGGAAAGTGTGGGTTGCCTCTTGGGAGTACTGTCTCGAGCTCCATGACCATGTGTCGTACCCAGCTACCAATGCCATTGTTAGCATCGGCTTGCCATGACCACGTGTAGATGCAGTTGTGCAACGCAGCAACAAATCCCAGTCGCCCATCATCTAGCTCTCCGATTGCAGGCGGGGCGGGCTATCCCCTGATTCTTGCAGTTGGTTGAAAGCATGAACACAGGACTATCCCCTGATTCACTAGCTCTGAAGAATTGGAAGTTTGACCAAGAGGTCTCACGTAAAGCCATGGTCAACTTTATCGTATTGCAGGAGCTGCCCTTTAGTTTAGTTGACCATGCACCGTTTCAGAAATTTATTGCTACCTTAAATCCTTGGTTTACCATAGTGTCTAGAACTACAGTTGCTGAGGATATTATGAGCTCATATGAGGATAAAAGGTTAGCCCTTCGGGAAACTATTAAAAATTCAAATTCAAGGGTCTGTCTAACTGCTGATCTGTGGACTTCAAATCAAAACCTTGGTTACTTGTGCATTACTTGCCACTTCATTGATAATGACTGGATGTTGCAGAAGAGAATAATAGGTTTTGGTCTTGTAGCTTCGCCCCATGATGGTTTTACTTTGTTTAATGCATTGTTGAAGTGTTTGCAAGAATGGAAGTTAGAGCACAAGGTATTTAGCATCACATTAGATAATGCAAAGAACAACAACAACATGGTTGGTTCCTTAAGGAAAAATCTTTCAGAAAGACACCTTATGCTTGGAAATTGTGATCTGCTACATATGCGTTGTGTAGCGCATGTGTTGAACCTTATTGTCAAGGAGGGATTTAAGGTGATAGATGGTGCTACTGACCGCATTCGAGATAGTGTCAAGTACATTAGAAGCTCACAAACCCGTAAACAGTGTTTCGAGGAAATCATTGTACAATTAGGTATATCCTGTGAGAAGAGACCATCTCTTGATGTTCCAACTCGGTGGAACTCAACTTATTTAATGCTGAAGTCTGCAATAGAGTATAGGGCAGTCTTTGATGTTATGGAGTCACAAGATCCTAATTACATGGACAATCCTTCTAATACAGATTGGAACATGGCAGACCTACTTTGCAATGTGTTCAAACCCTTCTATGATGCTACAAATGTAGTTTCTGGTACATTATACCCAACAGCAAACCACTGTTTCCATGTCCTATGGGAAGTCAAAGGAAAAATAGAAGCTTTGGAATCACATACAAATATTTCCATTGTAGTTATGGCGAGCAAAATGAAATTGAAGTTTCAGAAATACTGGGATATATGCTTGTTGCAGATATGTGTACCAGTAGTTCTAGATCCTAGGTTTAAGTTCAGTTTTGTATCATTTCGTTTGAATGCTGGTTTTGGTGATAAAGGTCCAGCATACACTGAAATGGTGAAGGCCACAATGCAAAATCTGTTTTCTGCATATTCATCTATGGCACCTGATTTAAACTACTCACAACCAGAGTCCAATGATGGAAGTATTGATGAAGATGACTGTTGGGCAGACTTTGAACAACATCTTGCAGCACAAAAAAGGAAGAGAGTGAAAAGTGAGCTTCACACATATCTGCAAGATGATCTTTTCCCTCGACAAAAGAAATTTGATATTCTGCAGTGGTGGATGATGCATTCTACAAAATATCCCGTGGTTTCGTGTATGGCAAGGGATGTGTTTGCAGCACCCGCATCAACTGTAGCTTCTGAACCTGCATTTTCCACTAGTGGAAGAATTGTTAGTGACTACAGAAGCCGACTAACAAGCAAGAAAGTTCAAGCCTTAGTATGCCTGCAGGATTGGTTGAGAGCAGAAGGTACATTTTCTTTTAATTGTACAAAGTAGTTAAGTAGCATATTGTTAGTTTGAGTATTCTTGTTTGAGCAATAACGACACCTTATAACTTGTTGCCCGCTCTTGTTTCAGGTTTATCAGATGTTAAATTATCAGAAGATGATATTGGCGATGGCAACGATCAAGTAAGCAATGTCTTACGTATTCAATCACTTATTTCTGTTCTGTGATTGGTTGCTTGCAAACTTGCAATGACTTCCTTGTTCTGTGCCAATGGCTCTACTTTACATGAACCTGCAAGTTTTGATTTCGCTCCTGCTGCATTAGATTTTATTGTAGTTGAATCATGCTGGAACTACAGTTACAAGTACTAGATTTCTGTTATTTTTAGTTGAATCCTAAAAAGTGCTACTACTGTGAAAAATACTACCTGCAAGTTTTTAGTTAAATCCTAAAAAGTACTACCTGCAAGTTTTTAGTTGAATCCTAAAAAGTGCTACTACTGTGAAAAGTGCTACTACGGTTACAAGTATTGGATTTCTGTTATTTTTCTTGCTGTTGATGGCTGCAACTCATGTGGTGATTGGTGAAGTAAGGAGGTCCTGGATTTTTCTTACTGTTGATTTCTGTTTTGATTTCGCTATCTGGTCCTGGATTTGTCAAGGTCTGAACTGAACATCTTGTGAGCTGTGTCTGTGTGACACCAGCGCCAAGGCAGCTGCTAGCAGCAGCTGCATGCCCGTGCTTTCAGGGCGTGACCCTACAATACAACAAGGCAGGTGCAATGGAACTGGACTTCCATTCAGTTCATGTCCATGCCTGCCTCCCGTCCTTGTCACTAGCAGGCTCGCTCACTCACTCATCCGGACAACAAGTTCCCTTCTCCAGCTCTGTTCTCCGATGTGTGTGCGTGCATGTCCGTGTGTGTGCGCGTCCCTGTCGTCGACTCATCGTTGTGGTGCATGGCTTGCCCATGCTTTCCACATTCCATATGTTTTTTCAACTCACTCAAAGGCCTCAATCAAATGCATCTCGTGTTCTAGAAGACGAGGATCTGATGAGTTCACAGGTAGGAGTAGGAGAGGTGTAGAGTAGTTGTCTTTCCTTGTCTCTGTCTTTGTGGAAATGCTTACCGTTCTGTCGGTGGAAATGCTTCTTCCTGCAGGTTTCATCTGTTGATGGCTGCATAAATGGGTGATGGTTTTCTCGCTGGTCCAGAGATGGGCTAGGTTTTAATAGTCTGTTGTGTGTCAAATTTTCTTCATAGACAAGTGTGAAGAAGTTGCTTTTATTCTGAATCCTATTACTGAAATTTTGCTTTTATTTGCTCATATTCAGTCCTACATCATATTCTGATCAAGTTTCTTTTTGTTGATTTTGAACTAAGGACATTTGAAGTAAGGAGGTGCCGGGTTCAGCAGAGCAGGACGAAGAATCATGTTCGAAATTTTTTGTTTTATAATCAATTTGGAAGTGCCGGGTGCCCAGTGAATGAAAAGGAAATAGTGCATTTGTCTTTGTCACTGTAAAAAATTCTTTCAGCTTACCATTTCAACTTCTTTATGTCCCTGTATATGTGGGAATCTTAAATATTTGGTCCTGGAGTCTGTGTGTAGTGGAGGCGTGGCTCCCATTCCAGCTTTGTTCTTGTCATCATTCGTTTAAGCTATTGTGTTCGTGGAGATACTGTACGTACAGTCTCTAGTTGTAGCGGGTCTCGCGGGATTTGCAGCCTAGTTTGTTAAGTCCGCGGAAAACTTGTCTGCAAAGTTTACAGCTTAGCGGCCGGCCGCAGGCCCGCTAGTAAACTTTGCGGCAAGCGATGCGGGTTAGCGGCCGGCTGCGAATGGGCCCGCCTGCAATTTGATCTAGCTCCATGGCGACGGCCTCGCTCACACCTGGCGACGAGATCACAGAAAGCTTGTGTCTGCCCAAGTCATACTTAAGCATGCTTACGGCACACTCAAGGCTGAAGTAGAGCGCGTTTCCGATAAGAGTGGAACAACTCAAATGAACATCGTTGTCCACATCAATGGAGATCATGGAGCTCCACTCTCTGGTCTCAGAAGAGTACATGATCACCCATATCTTATACTGACGCGCCCCACAGCAGACCACGCGGAACGCACCTGCGTGGCAGTCGAGGTGGTCGCAGCCGTCCACGGCGCACAGCACAGCCCCGGCGTAGTAGATGGGCGGGTACTTCTTGGGCACGCTCAGCTTCTTCTGGCCGCTGGTGATGGGGTCCCAGACGACGAGACGCTCGCTCCCGATGCTGCAGATCTTGTACATTAGCACACGGCCGTGGCGACAGTCGCAGACCCTGCAGATCCCTCGGTCGTGCGCCGGCGTGGTCAAGGGGGACACGAATGCGGAGGTCTGGACTGGGTGAGCGTAGGGGTTGTAGAGGTAGCCGAGGACCGGCGGCGCTCGGTGGAAGACGCGGTAGCGGCTGAGGAAGCTCGGGTCCGTGAGGATGCGGCGCCAGGGCTTGCACACGAGCGCGGCGCGGAAGAGGTGCGCGGGCTCGTCCGGCGGGATGCGGAGGAGGATCTCGGCGATGATGTCGTCAATCAGGTCCGGCAGCGGCGGCGGCATGGTGCGCTCGTGGGTGCCGGATGCGAGGATTCGGATTGGGAAGAAGAGGCACACCGCACACCGCACTGCCTCCATTGCTCGGTTGGGTTCAAGCAGGACTGAGCGCCGTGTCACGCTTCCGGGCTCACCAAATTTGGCAATTGGGCCATGGGTTGTGTCACTCAATTTGGCAAACATAAGAGTGAACTACAAGTCCTTTTTCTGAACCAAGAAAATTGACCTTCTTTCTTAGGTTTGACAGGGCAAAGTTGTTTGTTTTGAACCATATAAGTCCTTTTTCGGACCTAAGGGATTTGTTTGTTTTGAATTTGGATGCAATCAGGCATTAGTTAGTTGAGGGCTTGAGGCCTCAGGATATCTCATCGAGCTGTAACAATGGAAATAAGAGTAGGTTGTAGCCTAATTAAATGTCGAGTGGCAACCTTGCGCATCTTGTCTGCGTGGTAAAGTTCAGAGAACGAACACTGCTGAAGTTCAGAGCATCAAGCAATTACATATGGTAATCGGTAAGTGGTAAATGCATTTGGCACATTATTCCTTGAGAGAATATAAACACGACTTGTAATGAACTCCATCCAGAAATCATCAGAGCAAACTATGCTCACGTTGGTTCACAGTCAGGGCCGTCCCTATAATTTTGAGGGCCTTTGGGCGAATAAGACATAAGGGCCCTTTATTTTATTTTTTTAATTACGGAATAACCATTCCGGCCTTCACATCCACAGGTGGATGCTTGATACGATAACTATTATGATTATCTCAAATAAAACAATAATGCTTCAGTGATTTGTAAAAAAATTGTCTTTGTGTATTTTTTTGATTCAAAATATTCAAGAATAGTATCAAGTATACTCCCTCCGTATCGGATTTAGAAGTCATTTTTGATAAGGTTTGAGTCAAACATTGGGAATATAAATCATCAATAACTTTTAAGTTGTTGAGTTTGCAAATGTAAAAATTATATGAATAGATTTGTCTTGAAAAATACTTTCATAAAAGTATACATATATCACTTTTTCATAAATATTTTTTTATATAAAAACAAGAAGTCAAGGTTGTGTTTTGGAGACCGTATCGCTGTCCTAAACGACTTCTAAATCCGATACGGAGGGAGTACTGTCCAAAATTTCCTTACGATGCTACACATAGCCAAGCCATTAAACATGTCCTCGCATGATCTCGTATCAGGCTCGCAGCTACGTCGGGTCGGTCTGAGATATTGAGTGCCAATCTAAGTCGGCGTCTTGCAGTCTGCATTTGGCAATGGCAAGAGCTGAGAAGGCGAGAGGAGTCGCGTCAAGGCAGAGCGTCGCCGCATGCCGCATCGGGCTCGGGCGACTAGATGTCGCGGCATGAAAGATAAAATGTCGATGCTTGCTAGCGTAGTACCTACAGGAATAGAAACCGTCGGCAATGCACTTGGCGCTAATTGTTGAGCCTCCAAAATGAAATCCGCCTAATATATATCCTTTTTTAGTGGAGCATAATATATACCTACTAATTAGATATATGTTGATGGGCCCCTCTGTCCCATGGGCCCCCGGCGGTCGCACCGGCTGCCCCTCCCCTAGAGCCGGCCCTGTTCACAGTCATCAGTATAAGAAATTTGATTTATAGAAAAAGAAAAGTCAGAAAAACATTGCATCCAAATCAACTTGCATATATCCGTTTTTATCATAGCTGACACCTGCTTCCCAAGGACTGCTCAGTAACCTGAATCGTGGCCAGAATTCTTAAGAGACCCCCCAAAACAGAACCTTCCAGTTATGCATCTAAGAAGAGTTACAATGCTACTAATTGACAATCTTATTGAAGAGCAGCAACCAACACTGAATGCCATTATGTTCTAAGGAAATTGAAACAACATATAATCCACATAATTATACTTATATGTAGATGAATCAGCATTAACCAAAGATTAGCTAAATATATCCCTGACATATTGAACAGCAACACATTTCGTGGTAAATATGATCAGGAAAATATTCGTCAGGATAACCCATTTCTACTTAAACTGCTCAACACATAAGAAACCGACAGTTAAACTGAAATACACTTGATTTTGGCAGCATGGTCAGGACAACATGAACAAGAACAGCCGCAATAGACCATAATGACTTGAGATTCCTTAACAGAAAACAAAACAGCTCGACAGTAGTAGCTCAGAGGAAGTCAGGGCGACGGATTTGTCCATTCTGCAATTTATCACTTTGAGCAGCACATCAGCGAGTCCTCGCTAGCGACAACAATCTGCCACGATCTGAAAAGATACCAAGCACAAAACTTATAACCAACTTTCCAACTCTGAATTTAGAACTTGATGAGCTATGTACTTAGAAATACCATCAAAAGTTATACAACCTAATTTGAGATGTGAGCTTCAGCTATTCCAGAAAATAACGTAATATTTAAAGAAAATGTGAAGCAGGTAACAGTAATACTAGATCGCAAGCTTTCTTAAACATTTAGTAATCTCCATTTTTGCCTGGCATCCATTTCATGCTTAATCAACTATTCAACCAATCAACTTGATCTTGTCCCTTGCACTGCTCCGTATAGTAGCACATGGTTTTCAGCAGCAAATGACAGCATAGATGAAAAGTGAACATTAAATGGTGGCATCAATGAAATTATTCCAAAGAATAGACAGACTTGAGTCCTGAACTGAACGGCCATATAAATAAGAGGTGCTTTTATGACTCCAAATTAGTAGTAAAACATCCCAGTTCCATGCTTGCTAGAATCTATTTACAAATGATAAACATTTTGCAGTGAAACTAAATTAAGACTCGGATCCTCGTATCTCCAATTGAATGTCCAAAACGGTTGACACGGCTACTTGACAGCCCTTTTGAAGGTGGCCATCACATTAGAAAACTATATTAAACTTACAGGAAAAAGAAACAACATAGATTAAACATGACTTTCGTTCTAATTAGCAGAATTAAATATTAACCAAGCAGTAACTGAAATATGCCTGGCATAATAAACTGCTGCAAATTTTTGACGGTATGATAAGGATGGATTCAATGAGACAACCCCAATTGAACATAATGACTTGCACAATAACAATGTGCCATGATCTGAAAAGATACCAGACACAAACTCATAACTGACCCTCCAACTGGTTCAGTTCGATGAACTATGAGCTAGTACTCATTCCAGCGGTTACAACTTACAAGACTGAGTTTGAGATGTGAACTTTAGCTATGCCAGAAAAGAAGACGATGTTTTTTACAAGTTTGTCAGCATATTTACCAATTCCACCAGTGCTTAATCATGCTCCTAAACAAGTTAAATCTCATAACAAAAATCATGCCCTGTCTTCCAATGTCATGTATTTAGTTTGAACTCACATACGCAGAACTGTTTTTGGCAAGCTCTATATGTGATTCTAGCTAACAGACATAAGTTACACTATGACTAATAAATTAAGCTGATTGTGAATAAGCAGGGGCAAAGATATCGAAGCTGCAAAGAAAATGCAGGGCAACAGAGAAGAAGCAGGGGCCGGTACAATACCCGGAGTGTAGAAGCTCATGTAGGGTAGGCAAAGTTTCGCTAGGCGGCAGGCGGAATCTAGGCGCTGACCCCTAGCCTAGGGAGTAATCGGGATTAATCGCGCCTAGGCGTTTTGGCAATATAGCCATAATATATATATATATATATATATATATATATATATATATATATATATATATATATATATATATATATATATATATATATATATATATATATATATATATAGCAACAAATCAGAAGTTCAGAACAGGGGAGAGAAGCAGGGGAGGGGACTGACCTTGGTGCTGCCGCTTAGGGTTGAGGCCGTCGGCTGGCGGTGAAGAGCTTCCAGACGAGGAGCAGGCGAGCAGCTTCTAGGCGGGGAAGAAGAGACTGGCGGCCGGTGGGAAGGAGCTTCCAGGCGGGGAGAAGTGCGGCCGGCGGGGACGAGCCTCCAGTCTGGGAGCAGGGAGACCAGCGGGGACGAGCAGGTCGACCGACGGGGACGAGCAGGGCGACCGGCGGCCGGCAAGGACGAGCAGCGCGACTCATCGGCGCCGGCGGGGAGGAGGAGGTCGGCGGATGAAGTTCTCTCCGGCGCGCGCGCAGGCAGAAGAGGACGAGCGGGAGCAGCGTCTGCGAGCAGGAATCGAGCGGGAGTGGGCCCTTCTCCCTCTTATCCTTCCCGCGCGCCGCTAATTTTCCCGCGCCCGACACGATTCCCACGCGCGCGCTTCGGAGGCGACGGAAATTTCCGCGCGCGAGGCCCGTCGGCCGCCTACGCGCCCGCCTCGAGCGCCTGCGCGCCGCGGAATCGCCGCGGAGGCGCTGCGCTCGCCTAGGACGCGCCTTCACCCCTAGGCCAGGCGGGAGGCCATCGACTACCGATTAGTCGCGCCTAGGCGCGATTAATCGAGCGCCTAGCGGAACTTTGAGGGTAGGACACTAAAGTAGACCCCAGACTCATGAACCTTCTTAACCAGCCCAGAATGGAGCCTGATTGTGAATAAGCCAGCACCTGTGCTAACGAAGATGGCACCCATACCCTCTGCACAGCCAACCACAAATGGTTTGTCATCAGGATTGGTGACAGGTATAGTTTTCTCCAGCTCAATGGCCCTGCATTGTATCCATTCTGCAGCTGCTTCTGAATTCACCTTCCTTGACCACAGATAAAGGCTGGAACCCCGAACGTAGGCAAACCCCAGTTAGCTGTCCTCCATCACCATGAGAGCAACGTGATACACATTCTGTGTCGGTGGATTAATCAAGGATATGGAATTGTTGCCCCAACCATACTTGACAATTGCATTGCCCCACCGCAGCGTGAAGTAGGCCTCATCTCCAATAACAGCGCCTCGCCTAGGCTGGACATAGGGTGTATAGTAGAACCTACCATCAGCAAGAGCGTCTCGCCTATGCTGGGCATAGGATTCACAGCCACTGTCCAGAGTCACCGGCGTGCTCCACGCACCTGTCTCTGACGAGTACACGGTCGCCTTAACGAGCTCCTCATAGTCGTCGGTGACCACAAACACCACTCGGAAGGGGCCGCCGTGGCAATCGAGATGGTCACAGCCAGGCACAGCGCACAGCACGGCGGCGGAGTAGATCAGCCACGGGATGCCCGGCTCCTCCAGGCGGTGCTGGTCTCCCGTGACGGGGTCCCAAATGACGAAATGCCAGCAGTTGGTCCCCACGTGGAGGAGGACGCGGCCGTGGCGGCAGTCGAGGGCCCGCGAGCGGCCGCGGTCCGGGTACGGGCAGAGGGGCGCCGCCGCGGTCGGGGTGAGGCGGGGCTCGGGGTCTCCCTGGATGACCATGAGCCTGTGGAGGAGGCCGAGGAGGGGAGGGGCTCCGTGGAAGGCGTGGTACCGGCGGCGGAAGGCGGGGTCGCAGAGGACGCGGAGCCACGGCTTGCAGGCGAGGGCGGCGCGGAAGAGGTGCTCGGGCTCGTCGGGAGGGAGGCGGAGGAGGATCTCGCCGACGAGCTCGTCCATCAGCTCTGGTGGTGGCGGCGGCGGCGGCGCCGCCGCCATGGTGCGGCAGTGGATGCGAGGGTTTCGACTGGGGAGGGAAGAGGCGAAGAGGGAGCGTGTGAGTAGGTGACAGCCAGCAATTGTTAAGAAGTGAACTGGCATAGACGTTAGCACGGAATTAACCAAAGTTAGGCGACCAAAACGGTCCAGAAACTTGGCTTTCCAAGCAGAAAGCTTGGCAGCTATCCTGTCAATTAGTGGTGCACATCCACTTTCCTCAACGCTCTGGTGTGCAGCGGCAAGCCCAGATATTTGCAAGGGAAGGCTTTAACTTCACAAGGGATGACATCTAGCAGTCCTTCCAGTTGCAAAGAAGAACAAGCTACGGGGTATATTGCACATTTGGAGAAATTTGTGACCAAACCCGAAGCCTGCGCAAAAGCCGCTAAGATCAGCATTGCCCCTTGTATCTCTTCTCTATTAGGATTAAGGAATAATGCTGCATCGTCTGCATACAATGACACCCTCAATTTGACTGCTTTATGCTGTAACGGCTGCAAGTACCCAAGTTGGGTGGCCCTATCAAACATCCTTGCAATGGATCTATTGCAATGACGAACAGAAGTGGCGACAAAGGGTCGCCTTGCCTGAGGCCCCGGCCGTGCCTGAACCACTCTCCTTTTGATCCATTGACAAACACTGCAGAGGATGTGGTGGAAATCAAAGCTGTAACCTAGGCACGCCAGCGGCTGCCAAAGCCGAGTCGTTGCAGCACCTCTAGGAGAAAATCCCATCTGATCGAATCAAACGCTTTAGTGATATCTAGTTTGAAGAATAATGCTGGGTGCTTGGCCCTGTGCAGCTCTCGGATTGTGTTCTGTGTATAAAGAAAATTACCATGGATGCTTCTCTTTCTTATGAATGCACTCTGACAAGAGGATATGAGGGAGTTTAGGGTGCTGCCTAGTCTGGTTGCCAACACTTTGGATATCAATTTTGCCACACTATGGGTAAGACTAATTGGCCTGTAGTCTGACAGAGAAGTTGCATCAGCCTTCTTAGGGACCAACACAATATGCGCCGTGTTTACGGTCTTGAGGTGCTGATCATGCTGATGATAGAAGTATGTAACTGCTGCCAAGAGGTCTTGTTTGATGACATTCCATGCAGATTTGAAGAAGACTCCAATAAAACCATCAGGTCCAGGAGCCTTTTCCGAAGGAAGGTCCTGGATCGCAGCATACAGCTCCTCAAACGAGAATTCTTCTTCCAAGTGATGAAGGTCATGCTGCTGGATATTCAAGAGTTCCCAATTTAGAGTGTGAGTCCTGGGTGGAGGGGGGCCAAACAGGTTGCTGAAGTGACTGTGCGCCGCTTGTGATTTCTGATGTTGGGAGAATACCGCTGTGCCGTCCACCTGCAGCGATTGAATGTAGCTTTTCCTTTTTCTTGCATTTGCCCTTATAAAGAAAAGTTTGGAGCTGCAGGAAGACGCCTTGATTATTGTTAGCCTGGAGCATTGCTTTGCTCGTAATTTTTCCACCGCAGTTAGGCCTAGCAGCCGCTGTTTGAGTTGCCTGTGGAGTTGCACTTCCATAGGACTGAGCATCCTATACTCCTGTACCACATCAAAGATCCAAATCAACTGCCTCGCTGCAATGATGAGTAGCTTACAGTTACCAATTTTACTCCTCGCCCAAGCTCGTAGAGCTTTAGCAGTTCTACGCATTTTGGTGTGGAGTCTCAAAAAAGGGTTTTGTAGGAGACTCTCGGGCAAGATTTTGTAGACCATTTTGCTTTTCTGCCCACTCAAGGAACAAGAGGAGGTGCAATTCTAGCTGTACATGCAGACAATTACAAAATTCTGCAGTCTGAGTTCAGAGAAAACACTGTTACTGCCAAGCTCCAATCGACCATGTCGACGTGTGAGTGGTGGATAACTGTGGTATTTGGACCACAGGAAGACGGCAACAAGTTGCTATTTATGAATGAATTGAGGCAAATTAGCACTCTAACCTCTGACAGATGGCTAGTCATCGGGGACTTTAATATGATCACTCGGCCTCAAGACAAAAGTAGTGGGAATATTAATCTGAGATTGATGGGAACATTTAGAAAGCTGTTGGACGACCTTGAGCTAAAAGAACTGGGGCTGAAAGGGAGGATGTTCACATGGTCTAACAGCCGGATTCACACTAGAATCGATAGAGCTTTCTGTTCAAGTGAGTGGGATACTATGTTCCCTAACAGTACACTCCAGGCAGTGTCTTCTCTGGTCTCAGACCACTGCCCGCTACTGCTGGTTGAAAACACAAATTGTGGAAAATATAGAGGTTTCAGGTTCAAAGCGTTTTGGCCAAGATTACCTGGGTACATAGAGGTGGTCGCTGAAGCATGGAACAGACCTCGTACAAGTAATTATGATATACTGTTAGACTTTACATGTCTCTAATACGTGTCGCGCTGCCTTTCTCAAGACTTTTCTTTTACGGAAAAATGATACATACATAAGTGCAAACCCCTTGTGCACAAAAGTCTATAATCCGAAGATGCTAATTTGTTCTGGAGCGCGTGGTTTCAGCAAGAAAATTGGACTCAATAGGTTCCAACTGCCAACTGCTGGAAAATTGGCTGTCACAGTGAAATCTTACAAGAGTGATTACAATAGGTTATAGGTAAAACTAACGGGATGTCTAGCGCCCGGACGTCCAGTGCCAGCAATGCGTCTGGACGCCCCGCGCCTGCTGCCCGGCCTGTGTTCAGCTTTTCCACGCAACGCCCCCGCGCGCTCCTTCCCCGTGCTTTTGCCTCTGGGTCTCGATTTGACCGTGCACGCTGGTGGGGGGAAATCATCGTGCCCGCTACCACAGGAGCAGCAACGAGGAGCCATGCCTTGTCGCTCACTCCTGCTGCCCACATGCTGCTGGCGCGTGATGCTGCTGCTGACCCGCCGCGTCTAGCTAGAATAAGGAGAGAGAGAGAGCAGGTGAGTATGGATGCAGCTTCGTGCTCCATTCCCGCTACCAAGCCTATAGATACAGTTTTGTGCTCCGCACTTGCTATCACGCCCGCTTGGCTTCTCGCGCGCACAGAGACCACTGTGCCCGAGGGGACCACCTCTACTTGCGCCCCATAGCCGCGCCTACTGATGAAACACTTGCACCATAAAACATTTGCTGCAACATGCGTCCGAAATAGATGAAACATTTACAACAAAAACTTGTGTATGGGTACTGCAACATATGCAACATTTGGATAAAATACTTGCAACATACGTTCAAAACAGTTGAAACATTTGAAACATACACTTGCAACATGTGTATAGCCAGTGCAACATATGCAACATCAAATAAACACACTTGCAACATATATTTAAAACAGCTGAAACATTTGAAACATACACTTAAAATATATATGTATAGTCATTGCAACATATGCAACACCAGATCTACTTTTGCAACATTCAAATAAAATATATGCAACATACATCTGAAACGCATGAAACATACAGTTGCAACATGTGCTCATCTACTTGTTGCACCACAATGGAGGCTTGTTCACGCAGAGCTCGATGTCAACGCGGAGCTCGAGGTCGCCCACGGTCGACAGGCAAATGGATCGTGGCACAACAGGAGTTGCAAGGCGCAGGTTAAGGTGCGTGGGGGCAGGCACATCCGTCGCGTCCTTTGGCGCGAGGCACGATGCGCAAGACACGAGGCGCCCAGGCAAGCGCGTCCGTTCCATCCTTTGGCGCGAGGCACGAGGCACGGGGCAAGTGCGTCCACCCGGTCCAGATAGGACAAACGTCCTAAGGGTATCATTAGCGTAAAACTAAAGGTGAAAGTAGACACGTACAGCCACTGTTTAGCAACCTTGTAGTCTTACTGCTACATGTGAACTGGTTTGTGTGGCTAACAGGTTAGAAGGACGATCACTGATGGATGAGCTTAGAAACACACTGAAGAAGTTCAGAGGTAACAACCCTGACGTCAGCCAGATGTAGCAGGTCATTGGCAAGCATTATTACAGGCCAATTATTCCTGGAAACAAAGCAAGCATGGCCTCCTAATGAAGTTCCTCTAAAAATCATCTGAGCAAATAAACAAAGTATCTTATTAGGCGGGAAAGGAAAATAGTGGAGCTGCTTCTTACCAACGACTCTGTCATAACGATATTGCTCCATTCAGTTCGCTTGCGTTTTGCATGTAACGTGTTCAGTTAGCTTGCGTTTTGCTTGTAACATATTTATTTTCAATTTCGATGTAATCGTATGCAGTGCATTCAGTTGACGAAATCTTGCAACATCGATGAGATCTTACAAGGGTGACTGAAAATGTAGTAGCTAATTACCTAGGTTCAGGCTAACAAATGCAAGGGCGAGATCAAACCACTGGGAAAGTTCAGAACAAGCAATCTTGATTCCTGATGGCTGGCTCCTTTTTTTTTTAACATAACGACAAGAGCTCCACCCTTCAATTAAAATATAGAAAAGAGAGTTTTATGTACAAGAGAAATAGCATGTAGTGCATCATAAGCAAACATTATGGTAAGTGGCCCGTTATTCCTGGAAACCGAGCCAACGATGACCAGCTTCCAAGTGAACTCTTTTCGAAAATCATTGGAGCTCATCATAGTCGTGTTAGTGTTCAGTAATCAGTACAACCCAGAACACATTACAACTGATTTTCCATATATCCTAAAAAGCAGAAGAAAAGATTGCAATGGATAAGGAATTCAGCTGTGTAAGAGAAAAAGGGGACTGCATGGCTTCCAGGTCAAGTGGTCAACATTTACACGCTGAATTAAAAAAAACAGCAGAACACAAAGGGTTGGTTAACAGACTAAGATTCCAGCTATTGCCCAATAAAAACTCTTACTGCTAGTTGACAAACATTCTTGAAGATGAATGACATTATTTTTTTCAGAAAATGGAAACAGCATAAGTCCACATAATTTTAATTATATGCAGCTGACTCAAACATTTAACTAAAAACAGTAACTCATAAGGGTGCGTTTGGAAGCGCTCCATGGAGCAGATTCTCGAAGAGAATCACTCCCCGGCTGCCAAATGGTTTTTTCAGAGTGAAGTGATTCTCTGCTGATTCTGTGAAGTAATTCTCAGAAATGAACTAAGAGGCTGAGAGCTGAAAAAAGTAGCTTCTCCTGATTCTGTGAAGTGATTCTCTATAGTAATTTTAGGAGTTTATGCTAGAGAATCAAAGAGAATCATTTTCAGCCTCAGAATTACTTCACCAGAGAATCAGAGAGCACAGCTAGAGAATCAGGGAGCACAGCTCTGCCAAACGGACCCTAACTGCTTGACATATCGAACAGAAAATCAGTATGTGGTTGATATTATCAGAACGAATTCACAGGGCAAACAGGATTGAACGTGATGACTTACACCACCCCTACTTAAACTGCTCGACAGATAAGAAATCAACATACTAAACAGAATTACCGTTTTCTATCCATAGGATCTTGATGAACCGAACAAGAACCAAAGTTGATCATTATGACTTGCATGCATAAACTGATCAACAGAAAACAGACCAACTTTGTGCTTTGGTAGGTATAGGTAGCAGTAGCACCGGAGACGCCAAACATTAGCAGACTCAATCCAATGGATACGACTATTTTGCAATGTGTCACTGTTGTGCCACACATCAGTGATCACTGAGCCCTCGCTAATGACAACAGCCTGCCACGATCTGTAAAGACACCAAGCACAAAACTCATAAATGATGCATGTAATTACAACTAGTTCCAAAGATTAATGAATGGACTTGATATGTCAACTTTAGCTATGCTAGAAAATAACACAGTTTTTTAAAATAAAAAAAATGAATCAAGGTAATAGGAGAATATTATTATCAACAAGTTTATTCAATTTTTTCAATGTCCATTTTAGGCAACTGGCAACTTCATGCTTCATCAACTATTGGACTCAAGAGGGGCTAGCAAAAAGGGAAAAAAAATATTCTGAGAATAATGATGCAAATATGCAATTGGCCATGCTTCCAATTGGCCCATATAAATATAATAGCAAAAGGGCTCCAGGTCGAAGAATAACCAAACAAGAGTCCAGATTCACCAATGAAACAAAGGTGCCTTTTATTCTACAACATCATAACCTTAGTTCTTGGCATCATTTTCCCAAGTTCTCAATAGAAGCGTAAACCATCTGATTAAACTTTAAAAAGATTCTTCAGTTGACTTACAAATGGCAAACGTTTAATGGGGAACTAAATCACATCTTTGATCCCTGTTTCTACTACTGTATGTCCAAAAACTCTGACAATGCTACTTAGCACTTTTGAAGATGAGACGAACACTGAATGCCATATTTAAGGAAAGAGAAACTGCATAGACTACACTTCATTTTAGTTCCAAAAGCCGAGTCAACTATTATCCATACAATGAGATATGACTGACACATTAAAAACTTTTCAACAACACGACTAGGGTAAATTCGACAGGAAAACAATTTATAATGACTTGCACAATCTGTATGTAAACTTCTCCATAGAAAATACACGACTCAGAGAGAACAATGTGAAGCTAAAAACCAACTGTTCAACTCAGCATTCCACTTGGGTGAGGCTTCTGCTAGACTTGCATGAGAGCTACAGCTGAGCCAGAAAACAAAACAGAGTTTTTTTCTTGACAACAAATTTGAAGTAAAGTAAGAGGACAATCGTAGATCAACAAGTTTGTAAGCATATTTAGCAATTTGACAGATCAATGTCATGGTCCTTAACAACTCAAATCTCAAAACAAAATTACATTAGTTTTCCCATGCCACATATCCACTTTTCTCTAGCATACACAAATTTCTTTGGCAGGCACTATATGTGAGTATAACTAATATATTTTACATTATGATAAATTGTGCACAAACCAGAAAGAACTAGTTAAGCAAACATAAGGAAGCTGTAAATATGCAGGACAACAGGCAAGAAGCAAGGGCTAGCATAATACCTGGAGTATAAAAGCTCATGTAGGGTAGGACACTAAAGTAGGCTCCAGGTTCGTCAACCTTCTTCACGCGCCCTGATTTGAGCTCTATACTGAATAAGCCAACATCTGTGCTTACGAAGATGACTCCCACACCCTCTGCAGACCCAACAACAACTGTTTCATCAGTAGGATTGGCAACAGGTATTATTTTTTCCAGCTCAATGACCCTATATTGTAGCCATTCTACAGCTTCTTCTGTATCCATCTTCATTGACCACATATGAAGGCTGAAACCCAGAATGGAGGCAAAGCCAAGTGTACTGTTATCCATGGCCATGAGGGCAATGTAGTACACGTCCTTTGATGGCGGGCGAATCAAAGATAAGCGATCCTTGCACCAGTCAAACTTGACGATTGTGTTATCCAGCTGGATTGTATTATAGATTGCGTCCCCGATATGGGTGCCTCGCCTTGGCTGGAGATAGGGCAAATAGTAGGATCTAACTGCAAGACCCTCTTGCATATGCTGAGCATAGTATTCACAACTGTTGTCAAGAGATATTGGCTGACTCCACGCACCCGTCTCCGATGAGTACACACAAGCAAATATGGTAGGCTTGTAATCATGGGTGGCCATGAAGACCACGCGGAAGGGGCCACCATGGCAGTCAAGGTGGTCGCATCCATGGGTGGCACAGAGCACCGCCGCAGATTCGATCAGCCTATCCTCCATTTCCGGCACGGTCACGGCATGGCGGTCGCCCGCGACGGGGTCCCAAACGAGGTAGTACCAACGACTCGCGTCCTTCATGTAGTTCAGGGCGAGGACGCGGCCGTGGCGGCAGTCCAGGACGCGGCGGTGGTGGCAGTCGAGGACTTCGGGGTGCGGGAAGTCGGGCATCGACGTTGTGGAGGCGAAGCGGGGAGGGGGGTCTTCCCTCGAGGACTTGGAGCCTGTGGAGGAGGCCGAGGAGGGGAGGGGCTCCGTGGAAGGCGCGGTAGCGGCGGAGGAACCCGGGGTCGCAGAGGATGCAGAGCCACGGCTTGCAGACAAGCGCGGCGCGGAAGAGGTGCTCCGGCTCATCCGGCGGGAGGCGGAGGAAGATCTCGACCATGACGTCGTCGATCAGCGGCGGAGGCGGGCGTGGCGGCGCCATGGGGCGCTCGTCGGCTCGTGAACGGCGGCAGAGCGAGGGTTTGGGTGGGGAAGAATCGGGGTGGGGATTGAGTGAGGAAGAGTCGGGGAGGATCAGAGTTCAGACAGAGCGGCGGCTTCTGATAGTTCTGCTGGGTTGGGCTGGACCAGAATCAGTGGCCGTTGGGGCCCATAACCACTGTTGGGTTGGGCTGGACCAGAACTAGCGGCAGTCGGGGCCCATAACCAGCTCGAGCTGAAGCTGGCATCCGTATTGGAAGACGCCTCATGAGAGGAGTCATTTTTTTCTCCCAAACAAAAATAATGAGAGGAGTCATTTGAGGATATATCGTCCATCGAGCAGCAAAAACGTCTTTTTACAATAGTAGTAGTGACGTCAATTAACAAGAGTGATTAAAAAAGTGCTAGTTGGCTACCAGGTTCAAGCCATGGAAAGCAAAGGGCACAGCTTTGCTTTGCTGGAAACAGAGCAAACAGGGCCGCCTACCTAGTGAACTTATTTTTTTGAAAATAATCGGAGCTCAGTCATCTTAGTGCTCACTAACTCAGAACAAATTACAAAATGTTCTGAAATTTTTTTTCTCAAAAAAAGAAGAAGCGAGAGCAATTTACCTCCCCTTTTTGAAATAATTCAGATTTTTGTAACAGAAAAGGGTGGAAAATATGACTTCCAAATTAACATTTACCTCCCCGTTTTTTGCATAATACCAATTAATTGGGCCCTGAATCAAAAAAAAAAACACAGGAGAAACGAGAAATGCTTCTTATTACAGCATAACGTTACAATTATATGTCCAAAAACACTTGCTGCCAATTGAATACATTCTTGAAGACAAGCAGCCAGCACTCCATGACATAAGTTTTTCACAATCTCGGAACAGCATGAAGGACACATAATTTCAGTTTCATGTAGCTGACTCTAGTACTTTTACCAAACAGTAACTCAAACATGCCCGACATATCAAAAAGAAATACAAGTTTGTGGTGAGGACGGATTTGCAGGACAAACAGGATTGGTCATGATTAGGATGAATTGGACAAGAACCACAGTTGATCATTATGACTTACAGCCATTATGCTTAACCTGCTCAACAGAAAAAAAAAATAACAACTTGATAGTAGTATACCACCAAAAAATCCAACAATAGCAGACTCAAAACAATGGATGTGGCCATTTTGCAGTTTATCACTGTTGCACAGCACATCAGAGATCAATGAGCCCTTGCTAGCGACAACAATCTGCCACGATCTGCAAAGACACCAAGCACAAAACTGATAAACAATTTAAGAAATTTGGTGCTTATGTGCTTATAAATAGTTTCAAAGACACCAAGCACAAAACTCATGAACTTAAGCTATGCTAAAAATAATAACATACAGTTTTTTTAAAAAAAAATAAAGCAAGGCAACAGGAGAATGTTATATCAAATAGTTATTCAATTCTTAGCAATCTGCATTTGAGGCTAGCAACAAACTTCATGCTTCATCAGCTATATGACTAGTCAGTGGCTCTAGCAAAGAGGAGAAAATTTATTCTGTATGGATTCAATTGGCCCTGCTTCCCATAATTTGGTCCGTATAAATACAATAGCACAAGGTCTCCAGGTTAAAGAATAATCAAACAAGAGTCCAGATTCACCAATGAAACAAGAGGTCTAGGATATCATAACCTTGAGTCCTTGACATCATTTTCCAAGTTTTCAGTCGAAGCATAAAACATCTGAGTTACACAACTGTTAAACTTAAAAGAGGTTCTTCAGTTGATTTACAAATGATAAACGTCTTATGTGAGACTAAATTACATCTTGGATCCCTGAATCTCCAATTGTCTATCCAAGAAGTCTTACAAATGCTACTTAGCCCTCTTGAAGATAGACCAACACTAAGCGCCATGTTTCACAAGTGAAACAACATACAGTACGCTAATTTTAGTTCCAAGTAGAATATTACAAACTTTTCAACGATATGAACAGGATAAATTTGGCAAAAAGAAAACACAATTGGTTATAATGACTTGCACAAATTGTGTGTTAACTGCTCAAAAGAAATCGATAGTAATGTGCCCTGATCTGGGAAGATACCATGCCACAAACTTAATAGCCAACTGTTCAACTCAGCATTCCACTTCGGTGAGGTTTGTGCTAGTACTAATTCCAAAGTTTACAAGATTGACCCTGATATGTGAGCTACAGCTGTGCCAAACAATAACAGCTTTTTTTTTGGTATCTAAAACAATATAAAGCAAGTTAAGAGGATATACTGGTCGACAAGTCTGTATACATATATTTAGCAATTCAATCGATGCATGCCACGGCCCACAACTACTCAAATCTCAAAACAAAATTGCATTCTGTTTTCCCATGCCACATATTCAGTTTTCTCAAGCATACACAAAACTGTCTTTGGCAGGCTCTATATAAACCTGGTAATGGTCTAGAAACCACACCAGAACCAGGCCAAACTGTTTCATGAATCATGACTAGATCTTAGCCCACCCAGCTCCATCCCATCTTTCTTTTCTCCAAATCTAAACTGAACCAGACTACAAGCATTATTGAGATTGAACCAGTCCAAACCATTTCTTAAATCCAAAGTTCAAAAATCATAGCTAAGACATTTATCTCAGCTCGGTTCCAACTGAAACGTTTGCCTTGCTACGGAGATAGGCTGGCCCACCACGTGCCTTGCTTTCTTCCCTATCGCACCCTTCCCTAGTTTTTCAATCTTCATTTCTTCTCTCTCCATTTCTCTCGTACTTGACACTAGGAGCTAGAGCTAGCAGCGCCGACGAGCTTCGCACCAGCAAGCTCGGTGTCGGCGAGCTCCGCACCCGTGAGCTCCACGTCGGCAAGCATGGTGGGTAGGTCGAGGCTTGTCCCCTTGAGGTTCTTCCAGTACATGCAGAGGAGTATGACCATGTCTACAGCCATGCCGGCAAGGATGGCGGGCACGATGCCGATGAGGAACTTGGGGGGAAAGGGTCTGCCTGCTAAAGGCGATGACCAGGTTCTGCCAGTTTCTGTCTTGCTGATGGGCATGGCACAGGAGACAAGTGCCAAGGAAGAGCATGGCAGGCAAGTTGCGCTCGGCAGCGAGCTCCAGCATGAACAGCATGGGAATGATGCAGCAGGTGTCGATGAGAAAGAACGTGCTGCCGAGCACTCTGGATTTGAACCCGCCGAACCATCTAGAGCCAATTCCAAACTGAACCAACCCATTACAGACACTGCTCCAGACCGAACCAGCCCATTAGAATTTTGAACCTATTTTCAACCAAACTATACGGACCCAAATAGGAAACCAAACCAGTAAACCTGGTTTTAACGCAAACCTTTACCAGGTTTAGCTCTATATGACTAAATAAATGTGGAATAAGAATAACAGCAGATATTTCTTACATTATAACTAACTAAGCAAACATATAGAAGCTGTAAAGAAAACGAATGACAGAAGACAAGCAAGGGTCAGTGTCATACCTGGAGTGTAGAAGCTCATGTAGGGTAGGACACTAAAGTAGACACCAGAGTCGTCAACCTTCTTAGCCTTCCCAGAACTGAGCTTGATCGTGAACAATCCAGCATCTGTGCTAACGAAGACGGCACTCACACCCTCTGCAAAGCCGACCACAACTGGTTTGTCATCGAAGGCGACACCCACACCCTCTGCAAAGCCAACCACAACTGGTTTGTCATCGGGTTTGGCAATAGGTATCATTTTCTCCAGGTCAATGGCCCTGTATGGTACCCATTCTGCGGCTTCTTCTGTATCCACCTTCCTTAACCACATATGAAGGCTGGAACCCAGAATGCAGGCAAAGCCAAGTGTACTGTTATCCATTGCCATGAGGGAAATGTAGTACACGTCCCGTGAGGGCGGGTCAATGATGGATAAACGGTTGCTGCCCCAGTCATACTTGACGATTGTGTTAGCGAACCGAATTGTGAAGTAGATTCCATCTCCAACAAGGGTACCTCGCCTTGGCTGGAGATAGGGTGTGTAGAAGCGATCATCAGCAAGCCCCTCCCGCATGTGCTGGACAAAGGCTTCACAACTGTTGTCAAAAGATATCGGTACGCCCCATGCCCCCGTCTCGGATGAGTACACCCTCGCAAAGATGGTATCCTCGTACTCGTGGGTGGCCATGAAGACCACGCGGAAGGGGCCTCCATGGCAGTCGAGGTGGTCGCATCCGTCGGTGGCGCACAGCACCGCGGCAGATTCGATGAGGAAAGGATCCATGTCCGGCCAAGGCACGGCGTGGCGGTCGCCCGTGACGGGGTCCCAGACGTGGAGAGGCGCATTCTCCCAAGGCATGAAGATGAGGAAGCGGCCGTGGCGGCAGTCAAGGGGGCGCGTGCGGCGGCCGCCGGAGCCCGGGTGCGGGAAGTCGGGCATCGACGTTGTAGAGGCGAAGCGGGGCGGGGGGTCTCCCTCGAGTACTTGGAGCCTGTGGAGGAGGCCGAGGAGGGGAGGGGCTCCGTGGAAGGCGCGGTAGCGGCGGAGGAACCCGGGGTCGCAGAGGATGCGGAGCCACGGCTTGCAGACGAGCGCGGCGCGGAAGAGGTGCTCCGGCTCGTCCGGCGGGAGGCGGAGGAAGATCTCGGCCATGACGTCGTCGATCAGCGACGGAGGAGGGCGTGGCGGCGCCATGGCGCGTGCGCTCGTGGGCGGCGGCGAAGCGAGGCGGAGGCGAGGGTTTGGGTGGGGGATTGGGGAACAGTCGGAGCGAGACAGTCACGAAATGGGTTGGGTTCGACCATAACCAGCGGGGGCCCACAGCCAGCTTGAGCAGTTGTCTTACTCTCACCGTCGTGGGCTCAGCCCATAAGGCAGTGGCACAAATGCACTGCACGGAACCATGTCCAGCTGCGGCATGATTTTTCACAAAACAAAAATCTACTTTTAATTTGAATATAAACAAAACCATATAAATATGCATACTCCCTCCATGTTGGTAAAAGAAGTCGTTTTAGACAACGACACGGTCTTCAAAGCATAACTTTGACTTCATTTTTCTATAAAAATATTTATTCAAAAGTGATATATGTATACTTTTATGAAAGTATATTTCAAGACAAATCTATTCATCCAAACTCAACAACTTAAAAGTTATTCGTGATTTATATTCTCAATGTTTGACCCAAAACTTGTCCAAAACGACTTCTATTACCAACATGGAGGGAGTATGTGGTTTTTTTCCTCGATCACATGTAGTTAAGGATTTTTGTTTTATCTTTTGATTTGAATACAAACAAAACCGTATAAGTGCTGCCTCGACTATTGACTATTGAGCTCTTATTGCGGTGTTTAGGCTATTAATATTGCTGCAGTTATCATGCTTTCATAACATGGCCAGGTATATTTATCTCAAAAAAAAAACATGGGCGGGTATTTTATTTGAAGCTATACATGATAAGACACCCCACCAGGTTTTATTTTTGTTGAGTTCACAATTGATCTGCAATAATCATTCGTTGTTTCTACCGTTGTTGCCATTAGCATAGTAGCTCTATCTTCAAATAAGTATCCTTCCATTTCAAATTATATTCCTCTTTAGTTTTATTTTTAACTAAATTTCTCTTACTGTAAGTAAGTTTATAAATAAAAAATACTAATGTCTAAACCATCAAATTAATTTTATTATTTTTTGCGAGGTATATCTTGATAGTACTGAAAAGCTACCTTTACATTAACATAATCACATAATCTGTTTATTTTGAGATCCGAGTGTTTTGCCCCAAACCCCACACCCATTTTTTCTGGGCACTATTCTTCTTCCTCCTCCAGCCGCTCAGTGGCGTTCTTGCTCGTCCTCACCCTCGCCGCCGCCACCAACCACCACCCCGCGTGCGGGTGCTAGGGTTCGCCGGCCCACGCCCATTTTTCTGGGCACTATTCTTCTTCCTCCTCCAGCCGCTCGCCGCTGTTCCTGCTCGTCGTCACCCTCGCCCCCGCCACCGACCACCACCCCGCCGCGGTCTCCAGCGAACCCTAGCATCCTCGGTGCCCTCCCTCTTTCCCTCCCCCCACCGCCGCCATCTTCTCCAGCTCCGACGAGCTCGGCCACCGCCATCTTCTCCAACTTCGGCGAGCCTCCCCCGCCCCAACCTGGCTCGGCCGCCATTACCACTGCCAGCTCCCGTAAACCGCCCAGCCCCCATCCCCACTACCGACGTCCCCCCGGCCGTCCCCTTCTATACCCGCTAGAATTGGAGAAGAAAGAGGGGAGAGGCTTGCCACAACCCTAGCCACCGTCGTCGTCGTCTTCGTCTCCGGTGGAGGAGGTAGAGGAGGAGAGGACGCCTACCTCGTCGGCGCCGGTGCTGCCGAATGGGAGAGAGGAAGGAGCCGCGGGCACAGGTGTCACGGGATTGGACGGCCTCCACCGCGCCCCCGCACGGATCTGACTGCCCAGAAATCACGTGCCCACAGGAGCTAAAGCACCCAATTGTATTTAGCATTTCTGTAAATATATCTATCTCACGAGACAATATTTGGTAGGACTTCCTAAGGGGCTTTAAGTTCAAAATTTATCTAACTTCTTAGGCAAAGTTCCGCTAAATACTAACTCAAGTTATGGTTTTGCAAGACAAACACCGGAGGGGAGGAGCTGTTGTTTCCAAGAGTGAAGCTGCCTAAATGTCATTTCTCTGACTTTTTAGTGAAGCCGGTAGCAAAGAAAAGTGATACCAAATATAGAGCCTAAATGAACAAAATGGAACTCTAGATATTTGCTAACTCCTCTCCTTCTTGCTCAAACACAACCAGTTCTCTAACAATTGATCGATCCAAGAGTACAAAGATACAGAGTTAGCCATTACCTGAAAAACCAAAATGTATCTTCAAGATGTTAGTGCAGGTACTCCCCCCCCCCCCCCCCCCCCCCCCCCCCACCCCAAGAAAAAAATATGGTTCATGCTATTACATTGAATTTTCAATTATACGTGATCTCTGTTAACAACTTAGGAAAAAGACTCTGAATTTGTAGTCTGAAATTCCCCGTTATAACTACTACCTATGGCTACTGCTGCCCGCCGGTGGATCCCCCAAGCTCTTTATCGCAGACGCAGGCGAGCCTTGCTGCGCCTGAGGCGTCTGCACCGCCGGCACGATATCGACGCCGAAGAGGCGTACTCTGCCCGGCGGCACTGGCGATCCAGTTGCAGGCTGCGGGGTCGTCTCCACCGCTGACTCCACTGCTGGCGGCGCCGCCTCATCCGTTTTGATTGGCAGCGGCGGCAGCAGCATGAGGTCCGCCGCACGTGCGGGTCCTGCGGGCGGTGGAAGGGGCTGCACGACAGCGCGCGGCTTCTTCTTGGGCACGATCGGCGCGCCGGCCCAGTGCTTCCGCTTGTGGCCGCCGAGCTGCACCCCCGTGGCGAACTCCGCGCCGCAGTCGCCGCACACGTGCACCCGCTCCCGCTTGGCGTTGCGGCGGCTGCCCAGGACGGCGAGCAGCTCCTTCTCCCTGTGCTTGTGCCCGACGCTGTGGCCGCCCAGCCCCTGGTGCGTCGCGAACCACATGCCGCACTTCGGGCACGTGTACCCGTCCGGGTTCTGCCGGCCCGTGGCAGGCGCAGGGCACCGCGCCGGCGGTGGCGGCTGCGGCGGCGGCGTGACGGGCTGCTGGTGGACGACGACTTCGGCGCGCGGGCTGGCAGCTCCTGCCAGTGTCACCACGGTCGTCTCCATGGCGTCGTCGTGCATCGACTGCGCGCTGCTGCTCTCGTCGGAAAGATTGGTTCTTGCGGCGGGCGCCATGGGCACGGACGACGCCGGGAGAACACTAGGCGGCGCGAACGCCAACGGCACCGGCTGCAGGACAGCTTTGTGCGCCGCCGCGACCACAACGGCCATGGACTGGTGGTCCGAATCGGCGCTCGAAGATACAGCCCTGCCCCCCGAGTGACCTCGCTTGCCGGTGCCGCCCCAGCCCAGCGCGACACAGGACGTGCTGGCGTTGCTGCCGTTGTTCGCCGGGACGACGACGGAGGTGGCGCCTTTGCGGCCGCTGACGACGGCTTCGTCGTCGGACTCGCTTGGGGAGTGGCGGTTGTAGTACTCATCGGTGTCGGTCTCTGAGTGGCAGCCGGGGACGACCTCGCCTTCTTCCTCCACTACCCGCGGCTCGTCGTCGTCATCCAGATCACCGTCGTCCCTCCACCGCCGCCGCCACTGGTCTTCACTAGCAGGGGCTGCCATCGACCAGGGGTCTGTGCGTGCTCGGCTGTCGTGGTGTAAAGAAGTAAGCAGCTCGTGGACACCAGCAGCCCTCGCTAGCGCGCGGCCTTAAGAGTTGAGACGAGCGAGTTTGCTGCTTCACTTCCCTGACGGTGACCGGAGGTGAGGTACGCTACGGTCCTTTTATTCGCCGCCGTCACCGGCTCCGGCGCGTCGGCGGCAAGGACTCGGAGTACGAGACCGATACGAATACGACGACCAACTGCGTGTCATCAACTGCCGTACACGGTCCGTCCCAATCGAGTCCCGTGGCGGAATCGGAAAGCCGCGTCACCCAGCCATGACTCCCCTAGTACTCTGCTCTTACTCGAAGCCGCCGCTGTCCTGCACAAACTTTTTTTAAAATAATATTTTTAATGAATAATTGCAAATCTAGTAGGTGTTATAAAAAACTGCAAATATAGCACCCTGTTGGTCATTGGGCTGCCGATAGGATCCTTGTCGGCGGCTGAAAGGCCGACAGGTCCCATGTCAGCACCTTAGCAGCTCGGCGTCGGTCCTGATAGCAGTATTATATGTATTTATACTTAATAAAAAGTGAGATGTGCAGATATTTAGGGTCTACTTGAGTTTTACCAGTCAAGTCAATTTAGGAGATCGGTCTCGTGCTTCTGATGCCAGCCGCCGGAAGCTACTATGCTAAAGACACAACCATCATGGGTGCTCACAAAAATGACATTGTCGCCCTCGGCAAATCCACTGAAACATGCTGGGCACTTGAGATTGCTAGCTGGGAGCAGCTTACCGTTGGAATTTCACTGCAAATCGCTGGCCTTTGGTTTCTACATTGCGTTTGCTCTCCTTGTAAATATTTTACATTTGGCATGCTCTATTGTTTAAAAAGCTACAAAGGTGAGGTGTATATTTAAGAATTTTGATATGTATGCATGCTATTTTTCAGATTTTGCTAGCCGCAAATTGCTACTGCCAGCGGAGACCGAATAATCGTTGCTGAGTTGAAGCATGATTGATAGAACCTGGACAATTTTCAAATCCTTCAAGTTTAGTTTATTAACTTTATATTGCTGGCCCGTTTCAAGGATGTTGTGCTTCGAATCGTTCAGTATTGTGTTAGTAGTTTAGTTTATGCAAGACACCATGACCAATTATGGGCATCATGCCCTTCTTGTCTAGTTGCTCATTATCGTCTTATGAAGACCATGTTTTAGGTCTGCATATATTTCAATGGATCATGGAGGCATGGTAGGGTTGCAAGTCCACTCGGAACTGAAGATAAATTATGGTTGTTTTGACTTCAAAATTAATGAACATATGAGCGTTTCAGTTTCGCGTTTTGCGTTTCTGAAACAAGGGCAACACTTTCTGTTCAGGATCACAGTTGGAATTAAAAATTACTCATATGCTAGCGCAGCTTCTTGCATTCTTTTTTCATTTCCCAGGTTTATAAATGTCTATGCCCTATTTGGAACGGCTTGATTTTTAGGAGCTTTTGCAAAACACTAATTCTACTTTTTGTCAAGACAGTTTTCACCAACTATTGTTTATCTAGTGCAACTCACAGAACTGCCACACAACTGTTATTTTGATATACAACAGTATCTTATTACTTGCTACGTATCCAACATGAACATCTGTGGAAAACATCGCAATTGTTCGAGTGTGATATTTGACTCGTCATACAATCGTTCTTGGTTAAAATTATACATGTGTCCAACATAAAGAATACTGATGTATTTTTATTTTCCCTTTTTTTTATGTAGCTCGATGAGATATTATTGGGCCTGCGCAAATGCGAGCCTCACCCCATTATGATTTACTATATTTATTTTTCTCTTAAAGTAAATATGCTTAGCAAATGTTTATGAAAATTTTACAGAGAAAAAAATGAAAAAAATAGTTATGTGAGCTTTGGCATCTCCCTATGTTACACGACACATTTTCTGTTGAAGGAGTGAATGATAATGAAAGAGATTATAGTCAGATTTGATTTTCTCAGAATGGTGGTCTGGGCTAGTGAAGGAGGTTGTGTTTTGGGGTCTAGGCGCCTGGGAGCTCAAAGGGATGCATGCTACTAGGTGCTGGCCGAGGTGGAACTGACGGCCAGGTTTCTTCACCATGAGTGAAACTGACGGCCAGGTTTCATCTAAAAAATTCAATACAAATGTTCTTCAGTTTCTTCACCTTGCGTACATGCACACAAAACTGAATGAAAACTGAACAGTTACAAGTGGCCGTCTCAACTGAACTGAACAATAGACCAACAAGGCTGGGGGTGAAATACAATGCAGTTCGCAGATCAGGAACTTGACGAATACAACAACCAGTTTGCCATCGTGGTCTGGTGGTTGGGGAACTTTGTCCAAGTTGAATGACAACCGAATGATTCAGTAGGAAAGCAGTGCATATTCAGTTCACAGTGGCCGCGCCACGCATGGAGAGGGAAATGATTCGTGAGCCAATATAATAAACTAAAACATACTTCTCATAATTGTACGCATAAACTAAAACATAGTCTTTGACTCGCAGAAATCCAATGAGCAGAGCACTAACTGGATAAGATAACTAGTATTGTTCTTACTGGAACTTTCTCAAGACAACAAAAAGGCCTGGAAACTCTAAAGCATCAGCTCTGCAACACGGTGGATTTGTAGAACTGTTCAACAGAACGAAGCATCAACACCGCAAAGTGATGGATCTTAGAGGATCACTGAGTCTCCACAGGTGATTGCAGTGTGCCTCTAGCAAAAGCTGAAAATAAAACAATAAAGCTTATGGTCATGTTCAGCATTCAAACATGTCCGTGAGCAAAATGAGCAACATAAGGAGCCTCAAGATTTACAAAACTGTGTTTTTGGTGTGATTTTCAGATTAGCCACACAAGACCACAAGGGTGAAAAACAGGAGAATACATCAACAACCTCCTAGGTGTGTATTCAATGTCCCAACCATATAGAGTTTTCAATGGTTTTCTTATGTCTCTAAATTTACAGACAATGTAACTTGCCTAGACATTTTCTACTTCCTTCTGTTGTAAATAAAGTTTGACTACAGTGACAATCTATGAAGGATAAAGCTTTCAACCAGCTTATGGATCAGGAAATCATACTTACATGAGCTAGAACGCCACAATACACAAATTATGAAGGTTTACATTGTTTTTATAGTGGAATTTTTAGATTCGCCATACAAGGGTTAAACAGGACAATAGATCAATGGTCTCCTAGCTGTGCATTCATTTTCCTGAGCACATATATCGTTGTCGAAGTTTTTCTTGTTTCTTTATATCTAAATCAAGCATTACTTATCTTAGCAACTTGTGTTATCTTCAAAGCCGTATGAGCAACATGCTAAGTTCAAGGACTTCCAGCATCTTATTTTTGTGTGATTTTCAGATTGGCCAAACAAAGGTGATACAGAACAAAAGATAAACAACCTCCTTGGTATGTGTTGAATGTTTTGACCACATATAATTGTCAATGTTTTCCTTGTGTCTCTAAATCTAAATGCAATATTAACTATCTAATCTATCTAAATACAATATTACTGATATAAACATTTTCTATTTCCATCTGCCCAAACGGCCAAACCGGAGCATTATTGAAGCAATTATTTTTTTAAGTTCAACGGTAAACGTGCATAAGCCTATAACCATGTTATGGGTTGACAATCAATATCAACATGCATATCAATTTTGAAGCTTTCATTGTGATTTGGGTGTGATCTTCAGATTGGGGCATTGCAAGTGTTAAACTGGACGATATTCCCACAACCTCCTACTAGTACATAAATTTTCTCAATCACATGTATCTTCTCGATGTCTTTCTTGTGTCTCAAAATCAAAATCAAGTGTAACTTATCTAGATAATACACATTACCTTCATACACTAACAGAAGTATGACTATATCTGACTGACTAAATAGTCACATTGCAGTAAGCAAACAAAGATGGGGAAGCACGAGATGCAGTACCAGCTGCAGTGTAGAAGCTCACGTGGGGAAAGACATGTTTGACATTGCCCATCTCACACACCTTCCTGGTCAGCAATGAATTGAGCTCAATAGTGAAGATTCCATTGTCATCTGTGCTCAAGAAAATGACATTGGCGTCTTCAGCAAATCCACTCAACCATGCTGAACTCATGCCAATGTCAGCCGGGAGGAGATGGATGAGATCAATGAGCACCCATTTGGCATCTCCGTTAGGACCCGTCTCAGTCGACCACATGGCTAGGATGCCATCATAAAAGGTGGCTAATCCCAGCCCACCATTGCTTGCTGTCATGACAATGGTGCTGCTGCCGAGAAAGTAATTGGCAGCAGGAGGTAGCTCCATCACCGACAGGCCATGCCCACCCAGAACATCATACCGCAGCAGCGTGCCAGAGCGGGTGACAAAGTAGAGCGCACCCCCCACGAGCACGGCGGGACGGTCCTCAAGGCTGCACTGGTTGTGCTCGTCCTCCAGGTACAGGTCAGTCTGTGCGCTCGTCTCGCTGGTCTCAGACGAGTAGAAGCAGCCGTAGGCAAGGCAGTGCACGTCTTCATACTCTTCATACATAGCCACGCCCACACTGGCCAGTAGGAACGGCCCCCCGCTGCAGGTGCTGTGGTTGCAGCTGGCGCCTGCGGCGCAGAGCACCGCGTAGTTGGTGTAGATGTTGGGCGCCTCGTCGGGGATCCGGCGCTCGCGGCCGGTGACGGGGTCCCAGACGACGAACTCCGTGGAGCCGTAGTCGTAGAGGAGGGCGTGGCCGTGGCGGCAGTCGAGCACGACGCAGGTGCGGTGGGCGGCGGCGGCAGCGTGCGGGCGGAACGCCGTGGTGGGGACGAAGCGCGCGTGGCCGCTGTCGGTCGGGTTGTGGAGGAAGCCGAGCACGCTGGATGTCCCGTGGAAGGCGCGGTAGCGGCGGAGGAAGGCGGGGTCGGTGAGGGTCCGGAGCCAGGGCTTGCAGACGGCGGAGGCGCGCACGAGGCCCGCGGGGTCGTCCCGTGGCAGGCGGAGCAGGATCTCGGCGACGGCGTCGGGGATCAGCTCCGGCATCGGCGGCGGCGACGCCATGGGGATCAGCTCCGGTGGTGCGAGGGTTTGGGTGAGAAATGTCCGGATGGGGAATTGGGGATTTTGGGTGTGGAGAAAGCTGAAGAAGTGAAGAGAGAGACTGCAAGAGCGCTTGGAGTTGGTGCCGGCTCCACCAGTGGGGTTCACGTAAAAAGAAAAAAAAGAAGCTCACGATGTACTACATTTTTAAAAGAACATGGTCACTGAATTCGGTTAATTTTTTTTTTTGAAATTGGAATTCAATTTTGCGCGTAGCATGATTTTCTTCGGAATATTATTTCACAATTTCACTTTGTTTGGGCTACTGACATATTTAATTTCTCTATATGAACCTCAAGGTACTGAAATTGAGCCATCACTGCCATGGTTTTCAGATTTGGACGTAGTCCTGACTGGTCGCTGAAGTGTAGTTCACGCCTTATTTTGTTTCCCTCGCTAAACTTAGCAGCTAAACCATAGACTAAACTTTAGTCACTCGATGTTTGGTTTGGGTGATTAAAAAAGGTCTTTTAGTCACTTTTAATTAGGGTGTTTGGCTCTAAAGTGACTAAATGGGACTAAAAGGTGAGGTTTAGTCTTATATAGCAACATCCCGGTGATTAGTTGGCTAGAGCCCATTTAGTCTCATTTAGTCATAGTGTTTGGGTGAAAAGTGACTAAATGAAACTAGATTTAGCTGACTAAAGTTCAATAGGGGAACCACACATCCCCAATTAGGGGATGGTTTAATTGAACGATAATGCTTCTGTCTATCGTACTTGCGACCAGACAGACCCCACCCGCGTCATCGGCTCCCGAAACAGACCCGCCCGCGCCACCTCCATCCGCATCGCCCGCTCACTCTGTGGCGTCTATGTGCCCCTGCTCGCGGGACGGATCCCGCCCTCCCCTATGCCGCCCCTGTCCGTACTCACGCCTCCTGTTGCAGTCGCGCTCCATCCGCCTATCGAGGTCCGTGCCACCAATGAGCTCCACACTGGTGACCTTCGCGCCACTCCATGGCATCGAGCTCCACGCTGACGTCGAGTTCCTCCTCGACGAGCCTCCATTTTCGTCAAAACAGTAAGTAGATGTTGCACTTGAAAGCGCATATTGCAAGCGTATGTTTCAAGTATTTCAGATGTTTCAGAGGTATGTTGCAAGTGTTTCATATGGATGTTGCAAAAGTAGACCGAGATGTTACATATGTTGCAATAGTTGTACACATATGTTTCAATCTTTTGTTCCCAATGTTTCATCTGTTTTTCAGACATGAATGATGCATATGTTTCACACATATGTTTGCAAGTGTTTTTCAGACACGAATGTTGCATATGTTTCACACATATGTTGTCAAGTGTTTTATCTCGATGTTGCGTATGTTTTTGCAATGGTTTCAAGTGTTTTTCAGGTGTTTTTGCAAGTGTTTTAGATGCATGTTTCAAGTATTTCATCTGCCTTCAGACGTATGTTGCAAGTATTGCATCTGAATATTTCAAAAATAGATCGGGTGTTGCATCTCTCTCCTCACCTTCTACTATCTCGTCTCGGTGTCTCCTCCCCTCCTCCCAGCGCCGGTTGGACACCTGCTGCCTCCTCCCTCTATTCTCGATGCTGGTGACGTTTGGGGCGACACAGACCCCATGTGGACGCGCGAAACGGCGCGGAAAAATGACCGTAGGTGCCGGCATCCGGACGCCCCATCCGTTCTGACGTCTGGGCGGTAGACGCTCCGTTAATTGAAGTCTAGCTAAAATTAACATTAGTGGGTTCAAACGCTCTAGCTAACAATCCAACTAATAGCTTATAAGATGAACTTCCCAGCTAATAAGAAGTTTTTTACTTGCCGATCTAAGTACTACGTGGAAAATCCAAACACGGCTCGACTAATAAGTTAGCTAATAATCCATTAATAAAAGCTATTATTAGCTGATTTTCCTCTACTAGCTGTTAACCATAAGTACATGCACGTTCGAAAAAATATAAGTACTAATGGAAATCTACTTGATTCATTATATGAACCACAATGTACTGAAGATGAACACTGCGATAGTTTCAGGTTCAGATGTAGTCCTAACTTGACAGACACCGGAGCCAAAGCTTAGATAGGATTCTGTTAGTCCTGTGGAGGCGATGGCAATCTACCACGATCCTATAAACAAACTTGTGACCATCTAAGCCTTCACAGCTGGGCAGTGAACTGTGAGCATTTCTGATAATCCCAGAATGTTTGCAATGCTGCACTTGAAATGTAAGCTTCAAGCAGGCCAGATGCAAGGTAACTGATAAACTTGTGACATGCTCCCTCCGTTCCAAACTATAAGTCGTTTTGTCTTTTTTGGTATATTCATTTTGGTATGCATCTAAAGAATGATGAGGATTTCTTTTACGCAGACAAGCTGGGAAGCATTTAGTTAGACCATTTTCTCGATTGCAAGCATCTAAAAATCCTATTACAAGCAAAAGAATGGAGAAACATAGCTTCTAAAGTCTAACCAAACTGTGCAAGGCACTATGCAATATGATTATCTCAATGATAGAGAAACGTTATATATCTTTTTGAGGAGAAGAGACACCTAGACCATTTTTTTAGAACCCAAAACCACAGTTAAATGGCCATACGTGTTGACAGAACTGAACAATAGCTCAACACAGCTGGAGAAACAATACAAGCCAGTTCTCAAATCAGGCTCTTGTCGAATTCAACATGAACAATGTTAGTCATCACGATCTGGTAATTGGCGAACCTTATCCAAGTAGAACGGAAACTGAATGATTCAAAACGAAAAGATTGTATATTCAGTTCCCAGTGTGGCCACGCCATGTATGGACTGAGAAATAACTCATGATTCAAAATAGTAAAGTGAAACATACTTATCTTGTCCGTGCTAAACTAAAACGTAGTCTTTATTCAAGTTAACAGAAAATCAAATGAGCAGAACACTAATTGAATAAGATAACTGTACTATTCTCACTTCTCACTGAAACTTTCTCAAGAGGAAACAAATTAATGGACTAGACACTAGAAAGCATCAGGTCTGCAAGATGGTCGATTTATTGAACTGCTCAACGGAATAGAAAACACTAGCGAAGCATCAGCATTGTGTAGTGATGAATTGGTCCACATTCCAGTTTCCAGATTATGTCCTCGAATAGCACTTGACGCTTAGGAAGATCAGTGAGTCCCAACAGTTGACAGCTGTGCGCCTCTAGCACAAGCTGAAAATCAAACAATAAAAATCATAATCATGTTATAGATCAGCAATCAAACATGCATGAGCCGAAGGAGCAACATATTGAGACTTGAGGTTTACATAATTGTGTTTTCAGCAAGGTATTCAGACTGGCTTCACAAGGGTGGAAACAAGAAAATCGATCCACAACATCCTAGGCCTCTATCCAGTGTCTCGACCACAGATAGTTTTCAATGCTTTTCCTATGCCTGTACATATAAATGCAATTTAACTTATCTAAATACATCTTGTATTCCTTCTATCAACCATACCATACCATTGTCCATCGATATAACACTAACAGAGTTAAGATTATCTGCAAATCTGGAACATGGTCTTCACATGCAGCAGGACGATGGCAAGTGACTAGACAGGAAAGCATAATTGATCATGGTGTCTTGCATAAACTAAACTGCCAACACAATACTGAACATTTCAAAGCACAACAGGCCCTGAAATGGGCAGGCAATGTACAGCAATGTGAGACCCAGTCATTGGTACTGTAGCAGGACGGAATAATGTAGCTACGAAATTTAGTACCACATCGGAAGCCGAGGGAGGACTGAACCAAGTTAGAAGTCTGGACATGGGAGGCTGTTAACTCCGGATCAATTCTTTTGCGCGAAGTGAGGATGAAAGTGCAAGAGAGTTAATTAGCAGGTGTTATTTATTTAATGTGTAGAGTGGGCCTTAGCCGTTTTCCCGGGTCGGGACGTTACAAATGGTCAGCCTGTTCGTTTCGCTGGTTTATTGTGGCTGAAAGTACTGTTCGCTGGTTGGCTGAAAACACTGCTGGATGGCTGCTGATTCTGCTGATTAGTTCAAACGAACAGGGTGAGTATTCAGAGCCAACTCTCGCGGTTTTACGGACGTATAGCTCGGAAGCTCAGACAGGTTGCGCTTGGCTCTGCAAGAGCATAGCGCTTGGGCCGGGGAGCTGGGAATACGGACGTGGCTAAGAGAGTCGATCCTGAACATTTGTCCTACTAGGTAGCTTGCTTCAGCGTTCGACGAGGACGTCGAATCCTTTGAGGGTGGGTGGATGTGAGACCTTGCCCATTGGTATAGCAGCACGGAACACTGTAGCTACGAAATTTAGTATCACATCGGAAGCTGAGGGAGGGCTGAACCAGGTTAAAAGCCTGGACCTGGGAGGCCGTTAACTCCAGATCAATCCTTTTGCGCGAAGCGAGAACAAAAACGCAAGGGAGTTAATTAGCAAGTGTTATTCATTTAATATGTAGAGTGGGCCTTAGCCGTTTTCCCGGATCGTGGCGTTACAAGCAAACACAACTTAAAGGAATTGTGAATTGTCCAGGTGCTATCATGCTTCAACTCACTCGCTATTGTTTTGTTTCCACTGGCAGTGGCGATTTGCAGCTATCAAAATATGAAAAGTAGCATGCACAGATATTAAAATTGTTACATAGCTCACCTGTGTAGCTTTCTGAGATGAACAATAGAGCATGCCTAACGTAAAATATTTACAAGGAGTGCAAACACACTGTACAAACCAAAAGGCCATAAGCCAGTGATTTGTCAGTGAAGTTCCAAAGGTTCACAGGGCTGGGGTCTTCCAATTTGAGCTTCAAAATTAGACTGGCCAACGAGGATACATCAAAATATTAGATTAACAACTTGTTGGTAGTTGTTAAAATCAAAGTCAACTATATTTCCAGGAGGCACATGTTGACTACCATAAACGCTACCTACGACTAGGAGCCCAATGGACCAAAATCAGATTGACCATGTATTGTTAGATATTCAGTCTTCCCTAGCATAGATAGCATCTATTTCCATTCAACTAAAATGTCTACATCACAGAACATCATGTATATAGATAGAAGTTGTAAAGTGCCGTATCATATAAGTAAATAACAAGGGAATTTATTTACCTGGAATGTAAAAACTCGAGTAGGGGAAGACATCATAGTAGTGGTACTCAGGGTTGCCTAATTTCTTGAAACGCCCTGATTTTAGCTCAAACATGAAGCCACTACCACCGTCACCCAGTAAGAGAAAATCCATGCCCTCAGCAAATCCAATAACATTCATGCGGAGGTAACCTGTCCGAGGAATAATAGGAACTAGATTGTTAAGCAAGACGACTCTATCTTGTACCCATCCCATAGCTCCACCCAGATTCACCTTTCTCGCCCACAAGTGGAGGGTTGAATCATTAACGTCGGCCAACCCCAGCGAATCGTCCTCCATTGTCATGAGGACAGGCCGATTGATGTAGATGCATGATGGCAAGCTAATCATAGTCAAGCAATGCTTTCCCAGATCATACTTGAGAATTCCGGTATCTGTGAGTAAGAAGATTTGGTCTCCAACAAGGGCCCCACGTTTTTCCCACACGTGGGATTTTTCAGGTAGCTGCACGGAGGCCGGTGCGCTCCATGCATCAGACTCGCGATTGGACGAGTAGACCAATGCACTAATAGCCTTGGTGCCTTCGAGTGGGCTGTTCACAAGGACCACAACGAAAGGGCCGCCGTGGCAGGCACGGTGGTTGCAGCCTGCCGCCGCACAAAGAACAACGCCAGAGCGGCGAAATGAGTCCGGGTCAGGATCGGCAAACAACTTGTGGTCGCCGGTGAAAGGATCCCACACGGCGAGATTTTCCCTCTTGCCGCCTACCGAGTCGAGGAGGACACGGCCATGGCGGCAGTCGAGAGCCCGGCATCCGAATGGTGGCTGGAGGAAAGGGACGCCTGTTGTGATGGTGACGAAGCGGCCGGCTTTGCTGTAGCCACTACATACGTAGCCGAGGAGGGGAGGTGTTCGATGGAACTCGCGGTAGCGGTGGGGGAAGGTGGAGTCGGACAGGATACGGCGCCAGAGCTTGCAGACAAGGGAGGCGCGTACGAGACACGCGGGATCGTCGGGCGGGAGACGGATGAGGATCTCAGCGATGGCGTCGTCGAACAGCTCAGGCAGCGGCGGCGGCGCCATGGGCGGTGGCCGTGCGAGGCGGAGGCGAAGGCAAAGCGACCTGATCATCTATTCGTCGTCGTCTCTCGTCTCGGATGCCTGTGCATCTGTCTCGTACTTTATTTGGACCGACCTTTGACCTAGTTTCGTTTGAATGGGCCACGGTCCGCATATATATAGCAAAATCAAAGGCCCAGAACTAAGACAACGGAAAGGAGATCCAGGTCCACTTAGCACTAAGTACTAATTATTATTCTGCTAAAAAGACTAATTATTATTAAATGGAGAACCCAAACGGCGGGGTTCAATTAATAAGTTACTTAGCACCAGGCCCGTGCTTTATTGGCAAATGAGTTCAACTACTGTGATGTTTCTTGTAATTATGTTGCTCATGAACTATCTCAGCTAGGTTTGAGAAGGAACCCGGGTCAGCCATGTGTCTGGTCCCATCCCCTTCCGAACTTTGTAGTTTCTCTTGTGGATTATGATATCACTGATCCCATGCTTTAAATGAATGAATGAGCATTTTGTCAAAAAATAATAATAATAAAAGCTATTAGCTAAATTTCCACTACTAGCTATTACCTATATGTACTAATGCACGTTCAAAAAATACAAGTACTACTGGCAATCTACTTGATTCACTATATGAAGCACAATGTACTGAAGATGAACATTGTGATAGTTTCACCTTCAGTGGTAGTCCTGACTAGACAGACACTGAAGCCAAAGCTTAGATAGGATTCCGTTGTTAGTCCTCTGCTGGCAATGGCAATCCATAACGATCTGTGTATAAACAAACTTGTGACCAACTAAGCCTTCACAGCTGGGAAGTGAACATGTCTGATCATCCCAAAATGTTTGCAAGACTGCACTTAGAAATGTGAGCTTCAGGCCGGCAGATGCAAGATAACTGATAAACTTGTGACATAAGAATGATGCCTCTCTTTTGTGGACTTTCTACAGGAACAAGCTGGGAACGTTTAGTTATTATTAGTCCATTTTATTGATTGCAAACATCACTCGGGGGATTGTATTATCTAGAATCCTACAAGCAAAAGAATGGAGCAACATAGCTTCCAAAGTCCAACGAGACCGTGTGACGCAGTACGCAAACCATTATATATCATATTTTCAGAAGAAAAGACACCCACTCGATTTTTCAAAACCCAAAACAAAAGTTACAAGTGGCCATACATGTTAGCAGAACAGAGCAATAGCTCAATACAGTGTATATTCAGTCCCAGTGGCCACGCCTTGGATGGAGTATGGACACCTTGTCCAAGTTGAACGAAAACTGAATGATTCAGAAGGAAAACGGTTTATATTCAGTTCCCAGTGGCCATGCCATGGACTGAGAAGTAATTGATGAGCCAAAATAGTAACTGAATAAGATAGTCTGATGAGCAGAACACTAATAATCGAATAAGATAACTAGTAGTCTAGTACTGCTCTCACTTCTCACTGAAACTTTCTCAAGAGAAAACAAAGGACTAGACACTAGATAGCATCAGCTCTGCAAGATGGTCGATTTGCTGAACTGCTCAACAGAATACAAAATGCTGGACGGCTGGAGAAGCATCAACACCGTGTAGTGATGCTGGAATAGCATTGCCTCTTAGGATGATCATTGAGTCCCCACAGTTGATGTTAGTTCACCTCTAGCACAAGCTGAAAATCAAACTATAAAGGTCATAACCATGCTATAGATCACCAATCAAACATGCATGAGCCAAAGGAGAAACATATTGAGACTTGAGAATTCTGTTTTTGGCAAGGTATTCAGATAGGCTTCACAAGGGTGGAAACAAGAAAATAGATCAACAGCATCCTAGGCCTCTCTATTCAGTGTCTCGACCACAGATAGTTTTCAATATTTTTTTTTGCTATGCCTATCTATATAAATGCAATGTAACTTATCTAAACACATTTTGTACAGTGACCAATTAGTATTTGTAAAGTTTACAGCTTGTAACCATGTTGTGGATCAGCAAATCAAACTTACATGAGTTAGAAGACAACATTATACTTACTATGAAGGTTTACATTGTGTTTTGGGTGAGATTTTTGGAATGCATGGGTTAAATAAAACAATATATTAATAGCCTCCTAGTCCTAGATGTGAATTCATTTTCTAACCTGAACACATATATCGTTGTTGAAGTTTTTCTTGTTTCTCTAACCTAAATAAAGTGTTACTTGTCTAAGCTATCCGTGTTATCTTCACAAGCTGAATGAGCAACATGCTAGGTTTACCGGGTTTTTTTTTTATGATTTTCAGACCGGCCAAACATAGAATAATATATAAACAACCTCCTAGCATCCTAGGTGTGTATTTAATATTTCAACCACATATAGTTGTCGGTGTTTTTCTTGTCTCTAAATCTAAATGCAATATTACTTATCCAAACTCTAAATCTAAACACAATTTTACTAGTCTAAACATTTCCTATTTCCTTCTGCCCAAACCAGAGTACTGCTAGAGCGACTAATTTTGATGTGTAACGTTAAACACGCACAAAGCTTATAACCATGTTATGGGTCAGCAATGAAAGATCAATATACTGATTTTGAAGGTTTAGAACTTTAGATTGTGATTTGGGTATCATCCTTCAACTCACTCGTCATTATTTTGTCGTCTCCACTGGCAGTGGCGATTTGTGGCTAGCAAAATCTGAAAAGTAGCATGCATAGATATTAAAATTATTACATAACTCCGTATGTAGCTTTCTGAGATGAACAATAGGGCATTCCTAATGTAAAATAATTAGGAGTGCAAACAAAAAAGCCATAGGCCAGTGATTTGTCACTGAAGTTCCAAACGTTCACAAGGTTAGGGTCTTCTAGTTTCGAGCTTCAGAATTATTAGACTGGCCAACGAGGGTATACAAATTTTAGATCAACAAACTTGTGGCTAATTGTTAGAAACAAAATCAACTATATTTCTAAGAGGCACATGTTGACTAGCATAAACGGTGCCTATGACTAGGAGTCCAATTGACCAAAATCAGATGTGACGTTAGACATTCAGTTTTCCCTTGCAGCGGTAGCATCTATTTGCATTCAACTAAAATATCTACAGCAGAACAACATGTATATAGATAGAAGCTGTAAAGTGCCGAATTATATAAGTAAATAACAAGGCACCGTTTATTTACCTGGAATGTAAAAACTCAAGTAGGGGAAGACACCATAGTAATGGTACTCAGGGTTGCTTAGTTTCTTGAACCGCCCTGATTTTAGATCTAACATGAAGCCACTAGCATATCTTCGCCTAGTAAGAGAATATCCACGTCCTCAGCAAATCCAATAACATTCACTTCCCCGACGGTGTCCGCACTCCGAATAATAGGAACTAGATTGTTAAGCAAGACGACTCTATCTTGTACCCATCCCATAGATCCATCTGGATTCACCTTTCTCGTCCACAAGTGGAGAGTTAAATCCTTGATAATAACAAAACCCATCAACGAACCGTCGTCCATTGTAATGAGGATACCAGGATGGCAATTGGTGTACTTGCCTGGCAAGCAAATCGTAGTCAAGCAATGCTTTCCCAGATCATACTTGAGAATTCCGGTACGTGTGAGTAAGAAGTAGATTTGGTCTCCAACAAGGGCCCCACGTTTCGTCGTGTAGAGGTGGGAATCTTCAGGCAGCTGCACAGAGGCCGTTGCGCTCCATGCTGCAGTCTCGGACGAGTATACCCATGCCCTAGCAGCAACATTGGTGTCGTCGTCGTTGTATGGGGTGCTCACAAACACCACTTGGAAAGGGCCGTCGCCGTGGCAGCCACACCGGTGGTTCCAGCTGGCCGCCGCACAAAGAACCGTGCCAGAGTGGCAATATGAGTCGGGGTCAGGATCGCTGAGCACCTTGTGGTCGCCGGTGATGGGGTCCCACACAACGAGACTTCCCCTCGTGCCCCCTACCATATCGAAGAGGACACGGCCATGGCGGCAGTCCAGAGCCCGGCATCCGTACGCTGGCTCGAGGAAGGGGATGCGAGTCGTGATGGGATCGAAGCGGCTGGCTTTGCTGGCGCAGGAGAAGGTGCTACCTAGTAAGCCGAGGAGGGGAGGTGTTCGATGGAACTCGCGGTAGCGGTGGGGGAAGGTGGAGTCGGATAGGATACGGCGCCAGAGCTTGCAGACAAGGGAGGCGCGTACGAGACACGCGGGGTCGTCGGGCGGGAGACGGAGGAGGATCTCGGCGATGGCGTCGTCGATCAGCTCGGACGGCGGCGGCGCCATGGGTGGGTGCGTATGTTGTGGTGCGAAGCGATGGGAATTGTGGGATGCCTGTGCCTCCTGTATGTCTCATCCTTTACTTGGGCCGATATTTGACCTTTCCAGATTTACATAAATGGTCTGTTGGTCTGTGTAGCAAAATGGAAGGCCCAAAAATAAGACAAAGGAAAGGAGGCCCAAAAATAAGACAAAGGAAATGAGAGTGAAATGCACCGTGGCTTCCTAATTTTATTTACTAGGAAATGTGCCCGTGCGTTGCAACGGGGAACATAATATGTATAAGAATCTTGCTAAAATGAGTTGTTCTAACTTGTATAAACATAGGACTTGAGTCTGAGTCACATACGAAATACGGAGAGCGTGACCTAGTACGTCTTGAAATCGGATTTTTTATTGATAATTGCTAGACATAAGTTGTTCTAACTTGTATGAATACGAGCCATGAGCTCATGTCACGTGTAATACATGGAGGTCGTGACCCAATACGTCTTAGAATTGGGCTCTAGTGCTCTGCATTGATTATCGTTAGATGTTGTATAAGCATGGGGCATGTTTGGGTTATATACGAGATACAAAAGGTGTGAGTATAGTTTATAGGAAGTTAAAAAAGCGGACAGAAGAAACTATCCACTGTTCGAATGGTAGGGGATCAGAGGTGGACCGAAAAATAGAAATATAATTTTAGCTCTTTATAAGATTAAGTTATATAGAGTGTAGCTCTTTATAAGATTAAGTTATATAGAGTGTATGTAGATTATTATAATTTGATTTGGCTACTACTTGGTATGGATGTATACGGGATAGCTCCATGCTTCATTCCAATATATTTTTCTTTTTGATAGGGCTTCATGCCTTGATTCTATTATTAGTACTCGGCAGTGCTGCCGGCTCATGGGTGCATGCCGCATGGCCGGCGGCAAGTGGCAAGGCCAACTTATCAAGTGTTACATAGTTGATGTCGGATATAACATCATCACCATCAGCAGCCGCACAGGTATCTCGGTCATTTGTTTTGATCCCAAAACTGTTGTGCACGTACCATCAGCAAGCCAAGAGGCACGAGACGATGATGTCAACGGATCGCATGCAAGGCAACCCAAACCGTTGCCACACACACGTACATGCACGCTATACATCGCGTCGTCACATCTGCATCGCCGCAACTAACCGGCCGGTCTTTGCTTCACGGTATGACCATGTATTTGGTACCAGATTCTTTTTTAGCAGTATAGAGTTGTTTAATAAGTAGCTGGGATGCAGAATGGATATAACACAAACTCGGAAAGACTACGGATTCATGAACGAGACGTGAGGAGGCGAAGCGAGAAGCGGATTCTGTATCGATGAATTGGTTTCGGACTCAAACTCCAAATTAGTTACGGAAGAGCCGGACCAAACTAAAATCAGGGGGTAAGAAATTTTGCCTCTTTATTATTAGGTATAGATATAGATTACTGTCTGCATCCATAAACTTTCAGAATGATCATCTAGATCCTTCAACTATTTGATATGTATGGGCATATCTAAGCAAAAGTTAGAAAAGTCAAAACGTCTTATAATTTAGAATAGAGGAAGTATATATATACTCATCTCACAAAAATCAAATTACTCATATTTCGGCTATAATAAACTTCATATACTAACGTGTGACGCGGGTCCTCTCACCATTTGTCTTGGCATACGGATTGCATACAGGGAGAGGCTATGCTTTTTTTCCAACTGAACTTAAATAAGATCGCGGGCGCACCCTTGAAAACATGCAACATCCAACTAAATTTATGTAGACTATATATGGACGTGTTTAGCACCGCTCTAGTTCGGAGATCTATGCTGGATCTATAGTTTGTACACTAAATTAAGTGGTTGTGGTTCAAATATTTTTATTTAATCTAAAATATAAAAGAAACGAGTAATGTAATTGCACTTAACGTGGATTACCTAGACCTACGTGTGACCCGCTCTAGAAAATCCACAAATTTCCAAGACCTAGAGCTATGCCAAATAGTACATTTTTCTTTTCTGAAAAATTAAAATAATTAGTTTCCTTGCATGGCTGATGGACTTTATTTGCTGCTAACCTTAGCAATGAATGAGCGCGCAATAAGAATCTCGAATGGTCGTCACCATGCAGAGTCCATGGCAATAGCATTGATTCAAATTAGGGGATGAGTTTTTTTTACATAGTTTGAACTCGACAGAAAATATCTAGGCAAATTTTGCTCACGATGGAATATGCCCATACACACCGCTAACTCTTAATTTTTCTTAGTTCTATGATGAAAATGTACATTTTTGCTGTTGGACACTGCAACCTTTAAAATAACAATTTATTCATCATTAGGAGAGAAAGAGGGGCCATGAATTTACCCCTGCTCTGTCTCTTCCTCCTCTCCCTCTCATTTCTCTCCTACCGGCACTCCAAACCATGGCGTTTCAACAAAGACATGTACTTTTGCTACCACAACAGTTCAACAAGATGGAGCATATGCGGGTGATGCATGCAGCACTCGCCGCACAAGCCCCGCTGGCCGCAAGCACTGCCGCTCCTTCGAGGTGCTCAGGGACCACCTCGGCACCAGTGGATCCACACTGCCCAAGGCCGCCAACTGCACCGACGCCTTCGCCATGCGTGGCTACACCACCTTCCTGTGTCCTCACCAAAGCCTCCATGCTCGGAGCCCACCGTGCAATGCGTGGCTAAACCAGGTTTGGTGCCCTGTGGGCCAGATCCGATGTCCATGGGTAGGGGGCGGCACCCGTGATGGAGGGTGCGAGGTTGGCGGAGCTCGGCAGTGTCGACGGCGGCAGCCGGCGACCGCTTCAGTGTGTGGCTGGGGGACGCGCGCGGCAGGGTGTGGCCGGTATTCGGCATGTTGTCTGGTTGGCGGGGGTTGCTAACGCAGCTATGCGGTTGCTCGAGTAGCCATAGCATCGATGCCCCTCCGGCGAGACTTCTGTGGGATGACTGGCAGTGACAACGGTGGCGAACAGGCTGAGGTCTGACATCTTAGCCAATGTCTGTGTTGGGGGTACCTTGGGCGAAAGCCTAGCAATGGCGACGCCTTGCGGGCGCCGCTTCCCTGTTGAGGGCGTCGTGTCCCCAGCACTATCTTCCACGAGTGAAAACCCGGTCCATTCCTGGACGTGTGACGGCGGCGCATTCGACGTCGTAACCTTCCTGGAGGCGTCGTGGTGGAACTCGGCTCGGTCACGATGTCTTCTGTGGCGGATGTCGTCCGCTTCTCGGCGCCCGGTCTACCCCTTCTTCGATGGCTGGGTTTGCTTTGGATGCACGACATTTGCCGTGGCCGGGGTGGAAGGTCGTGGGTGGAAGTCGGAGTTACTCCTCACTACGTGCTTGAACTTGACAACGATAACCGCCTTGGCCTCATGCTTTGGGTTGTCAGTCTCACTTTAGTTGGGTTGTCTGTGAGCTGCCATGAGAAGTCGAAGCTGCTGGTTGCTTTGCAACCATGCTCGACAACGATGACTTGCGGTAGTGTGCACTCTGATGCGTGGGTGGGCTTCGCCTTCCGTGGTGTTTGTCGCCAAGTTTGGCTGCCTTGTATATAAAATTGATCTCCACTATCGATGAAAGCCAGTAAAACGGATCTTTCGAAAAAAAAAGAGTTCACAATTGATCTGCAATAACCATTCGTTGTTTCTACTGTTGTTGCCATTAGCATAGTAGCTCTATCTTCAAATAAGTATCCTTCCATTTCAAATTATATTCCTCTTTAGTTTTATTTTTAATTAAATTTCTCTTACTGTAAGCAAGTTTATAAAAAAATACTAATGTCTAAACCATCAAATTAGTTTTATTATTTTTTGCGAGGTATATCTTGATAGCACTGAAGAAAATAGTACTGAAAAGCTACCTTTACATTAACATAATCACATAATCTGTTTATTTGAGATCCGAGTGTTTTGCCCCCAACCCCAAACCCATTTTTTCTGGGCACTATTCTTCTTCCTCCTCCAGCCGCTCGCCGCCGTTCCTGCTCGTCCTCGACCTCGCCCCCGCCACTGACCACCACCCCGCGCGCGGGTGCCAGGGTTCGCCGGCCCACACCCATTTTTTTAGGCACTATCCTTCTTCCTCCTCCAACCGCTCGCCGCCGTTCCTGCTCATCCTCGCCCTCACCCCCACCACCAACCACCACCCCGTCGCGGGTGCTAGGGTTCGTCGGAGCTCCAGCGAATCCTCAGTGGCCTCCCTCTTTCCCTCCCCCTACCGCCGCCATCTTCTCCAGCTCCGGCGAGCTCGGTCGCCGCCATCTTTTCCAACTCCAGCGAGCCTCCCCCACCCCAACCTGGCTCGGCCGCCACTACCACCACCAGCTCCCATAAACCGCCCAGCCACCATCCCCACTACCGACGTCCCCCCGGCCGCCCCGTTCTATACCCGTCGGCGCCGGAGTTGGAGAAGAAAGAGGGGAGAGGCTCGCCGGAACCCTAACCACCGCAGCTGTCCTCTTCGTCTCCGGTGGAGGAGGAGGAAGAGGAGGAGAGGACGCCTACCTCGTCGGCGCCGGTGCCGCTGGAGGGGAGAGAGGAAGGAGCTGCGGGCATGGGTGTCACAGGATCGGACGGCCTCCACCACGCCCTAGCACGGATCCGACCGCCCAGAAACCACGTGCCCACAGGAGCTAAAAGCACCCGATTGTATTTTAGCATTTCTGTAAATATATCTATCTCACGAGACACTATTTGGTAGGACTTCCTAAGGGGCTTTAAGTTCAAAATTTATCTAACTTCTTAGGCAAAGTTCCGCTAAATACTAACTCAAGTAATGGTTTTGCAAGACAAACACCGGAGGGGAGGAGCTGTTGTTTCCAAGAGTGAAGCTGCCTAAATGTCATTTCTCTGACTTTTTAGTGAAGCCGGTAGCAAAGAACAGCGATACCAAATATAGAGCCTAAATGAACAAAATGGAACTCTAGATATTTGCTAACTCCTCTCCTTCTTGCTCAAGCACAACCAGTTCTCTAACAATTGATCGATCCAAGAGTAAGATACAGAGCTGACCATGAAAAACCAAAATGTATTTTAAATCTTCAAGATGTTAGTGCAGCTACTTATTTTTCCCCAAACACGGTACATGCTATTACACTGAATTTTCAATTATACTTGATCTCTATTAACAACTTAGGAAAAAGACTTTGAATTTGTAGTCTAAAATTTCCCGTTATAACTACTGGCTATGGCTACTGCTGCCCTCCGGTGGACCCCCGACCTCTTTGTCGCAGACGCAGGCGAGCCTTGCTGCGCCTGTGGCGTCTGCACCGCCGGCACGATGTCAACGCCGAAGAGGCGTACTCTGCCCGGCACTGGTGACCTAATTGCAGTTGCAGGCTGTGGGGTCGTCTCCACTGCTGGCGGAGCCGCCTCGTCCGTTTTGATCAGCAACGGCATTGGCAGCAATGAGGGCCGCCGCGCGTGCAGGTCCTGCAGGCGGTGGAAGGGGCTGCACGACAGCGCGCGGCTTCTTCTTGGGCACGATCGGCGCGCCGGCCCAGTGCTTCCGCTTGTGGCCGCCGAGCTGCACCCCCGTGGCGAACTCCGCGCCGCAGTCGCCGCACACGTGCACCCGCTCCCGCTTGGCGTCGCGGCGGCTGCCCAGGACGGCCAGCAGCTCCTTCTCCCTGTGCTTGTGCCCGACGCTGTGGCCGCCCAGCCCCTGGTGCGTCGCGAACCACATGCCGCACTTCGGGCACGTGTACCCGTCCGGGTTCTGCCGGCCCGCGGCAGGCGAAGGCCACCGCGCCGGCGGTGGCGGCTGCGGCGGCGGCGTGACGGGCTGCTGGTGGACGACGGCTTCGGCGCGCGGGCTGGCAGCTCCTGCCAGTGTCACCACGGTCGTCTCCATGGCGTCATCGTGCATCGACTGCGCGCTGCTGCTCTCGTCGGAAAGATTGGTTCTTGCGGCGGGCGCCATGGGCACGGACGACGCCGGGAGAATACTAGGCGGCGCGAACGCCAACGGGACCGGCTGCAGGACAGCCTTGTGCGCCGCCGCGACCACAACGGCCATGGACTGGTGGTCCGAATCGTCGCTCGAAGATACAGCCCTGCCCCCCGAGTGACCTCGCTTGCCGGTGCCGCCCCAGCCCCGCGCGACACAGGACGTGCTGGCGTTGCTGCCGTTGTTCGCCGGGACGACGACGGAGGTGGCGCCTTTGCGGCCGCTGACGACGGCTTCGTCGTCGGACTCGCTTGGGGAGTGGCGGTTGTAGTACTCATCGGTGTCGGTCTCTGAGTGGCAGCCGGGGACGACCTCGCCTTCTTCCTCCACTACCCGCGGCTCGTCGTCGTCATCCAGATCACCGTCGTCCCTCCACCGCCGCCGCCACTGGTCTTCACTAGCAGGGGCTGCCATCGACCACGGGTCTGTGCGTGCTCGGCTGTCGTGGTGTGAAGAAGTAAGCAGCTCGTGGACACCAGCAGCCCTCGCTAGCGCGCGGCCTTGAGAGTTGAGACGAGCGAGTTTGCTGCTTCACTTCCCTGACGGTGACCGGAGGTGAGGTACGCTACGGTCCTTTTATTCGCGGCCGTCATCGGCTCCGGCGCGTCGGCGGCAAGGACTCGGAGTACGAGACCGATACGAATACGACGACCACCTGCGTGTCATCAACAGCCGTACACGGTCCGTCCCGACCGAGTCCCGTGGCGAAATCGGAAAGCCGCGTCACCCAGCCATGACTCCCCTGGTACTCTGCTCTTACTCGAAGCCGCCGCTGTCCTGCACAAACCTCTTTTTTTTTAAAATAATATTTTTTAATGAATAATTGTAAATCTAGTAGCTGTTATAAAAAAACTGCAGATACAGCATCCTATCGGCCTCTGGATTGGCGATAGCATACTTGTCGGCCGCTGGACGACCGACAGGTCCCATGTCAGCACCTTAGCAGCCCGGCGTCTGTCCTGATAGCAGTATTATATGTATTTGTACTTAATAAAAAGTGAGATGTGCAGATATTTAGGGTTTACTTGAGTTTTACCAATCAAGTCAATTTAGGAGATCGGTCTCGTGCTTCTGATGCCAGCCGCCGGAAGCGGCTACTGCTGGGCGTCTTGCCCATACGGCACCTGCCCTGATGGTTGCCGCTGTATGCAAGTTGGCTACTTTTTTTTCTATGAAACAGGAGGGCAAGGAGCCCCTACCGAAGTTTTATTAAAAAAAATAAAAGAGTATAGATTACAAGTTGGCTACTTTGCTATGTGCTAGTCAAAGCCATTATTCCTTGACGCTTGCTCTAAATAAACGGGATGTGTATGTTGATGAAACAGGAGGCAGTGGCGGAGCGTGATCTAAAACTAAGGGGGGGCCAATTGCAAGGGCGCAGGCTAACAAGCTAGCCTGCAAGGAAAAAGCACCTGCATTTGCATGTCTGTGTAGGGAAGCCAAATCTTAAAGGAGAATAATCAATGAACGGACTAGCTGCAGTCACTTGCCGGTCACTGTGACACTATAAAGAATGCGCGACACAGCTACTACTAGCAGCTTGTTGGAAGGTATGGAGTACTCCATCCGTCCCAAAAAGAGTGTCGTTTTAGAATTTCAGACATCTTATTTAATCATTCGTCTTATTCAAATTTTTTGTATAAATATCATTTATTTTGTTATGACTTATTTTATCATTAGAGATACTTTAATAATGATTTATTTATTTTGTAATTTGTATAAATATTTTGAATAAGACGAACGGTCAAACACGATGTCTAAAAGTCAAAAACGTCACTCTTTTTGGGACGGAGTAGTAGGATGCAGACCATTGGAGTCTGCTGCTACTAACTGCAAAAACTTTTCAGATGAAAGCAGGGGCCAGAGCCCAGTTTTGCCTCTACGACCGTCCGTGACAGGAGGGGCAAGGAGCCCCTACCGAAGTTTTATTAAAAACAATAAAAGAGTATAGATTACAAGTTGGCTACGGTAGCGTTTAGTTGCAAAAAATTTGGTAAAATGGCACTGTAGCCACTTTCGTTGTTATTTAGCAATTAGTGTCCAATTATGGTCTAATTAGGCTTAAAAGATTCGTCTCGTCCATTTCGTCTAAACTGTGTAATTAGTTTTATTTTTTATCTATATTTAATGCTTCATGCATATGTCTAAAGATTCGATGTGACGGGGAATCTGAAAAATTTTGCAAAATGTTTTGGTAACCAAACAAGGCCTACTTTGCTATGTGCTACTTAAAGCCATTATTCCTTGACGCTTGCTCTAAATAAACGGGATGTGTATGTTGATGTGTGCATCATCTATTTGCATGATATATAAAAATAAATAAACAAGAATGAGATCAAGCGCGTCCAACCTTGCCCTCTCAACTTGTGGAAGAAAGACAACTGAGAGGACCGGGCCGGGTACCATTAAAGTTGAAGGATGGTCCTTGCTCAAGACTAGCTAGATAGATCGTGTTCCTGAAGAACTGGTCCTTTGAGGAGGCTGATTCAAACCAAAAGCTTTAAGTAGAAGCAGATCTTCCTTGGAGAGGAACCCGAGCCGCCGTTGGGCTTGCTCTATGGCCTGGCCAGAGCCCTTCAACGGATCGAATCGAATAACATAAAGAATTGGCCAGGTTGGAGAAAGATTGGACGTAAACTAAGCGATTAAGAGTCATGTCAGGACTCTGCAAAAAGTGAGATTAGGGTGACAGAGAGCGAGAAGGGTTAAGTTGCGAGAGGACGGGAAGAAAACTGACGGGCAGGTTTCATCTCAAAATTCAATACCATTGTTCTTCAGTTTCTCCACCATTCGTGCGTGCAACCTTTTCTACCGCAGCCGAAGCACAACGGCTCCAACAAATTTTCAGTTCAATGGGTGTGCAGTGTACAGAAAACTGAAACGACATTTTCAGAGCCAAAAACCACAGTTACAAGTGGCCTTCTCAACCGTACCGAACAGTAGATCAACAAACCCCGGGTGAAAAATACAATGCAGTTCCGAAACCGGGACCTTGACAAAAACAACAGGAACCAGTTTGCCAACGTGACCTCGTGGTTGGGAAACCTTGTCCAAGATGAACGAAAACTGAATGATTCAGTAGGAAGCAGCGCATTCAGTTCGCAGTGGCCACGCCACGCATGGAGTGGGAAATGATTCGTGAGCCAACATAATAAAGTAAAACATACTTCTCTTGCCTGCGCTGAACTAAAATCTAGTGTTTCACTCTCACTAAAACTTTCTCAGGACTAACAGAAAGGACTGGGACTAGAATGCTTCAGTGCTGCAAGATGGTATATTTGTTGAACTGCTCAACAGAAAGAAGCATCGTAGAGGATCACTGAGTCTCCACAGGTGATGGTAGTGCACCTCTAGCACAAGCTGAAAGTAAAACAAATAAAGTTTATAATCATGTTGAGAAATCAAACACATCCGTGAGCTAAAGTAGCAACATATACTGAACCTTCATGTTTACAGAATTGTGTTTTTGGTGTGATGTTCACATTGGCCACCAGGCCAAGGGCAAAAAACAGGACAATATACCAACAACTTCCTGGGTGTTATGTCTCAACTCTCGTCTCGACCACAAATATTTTTCAAATTTTTTCCTACAATCTCTAAATCAAAATGCAATCTCGTCTAGCGGGGGCTGCCATCGACCACGGGTCTGTGCTGTGCTCGGCTGCCGTGGTGTGAAGAAGTAAGCAGCTCGTGGGCACCGGCAGCCCTCGCTAGCGCGCGGCCTTGAGAGTTGAGACGAGCGAGTTTACTGCTTCACTTCCCTGACGGTGACCGGAGGTGAGGTACGCTACGGTCCTTTTATTCGCGGCCGTCACCGGCTCCGGCGCGTCGGCGGCAAGGACTCGGAGTACGAGACCGATGCGAATACGACGACCACCTGCGTGTCATCAACTGCCGTACACGGTCCGTCCCGACCGAGTCCCGTGGCGGAATCGGAAAGCCGCGTCACGCAGCCAGGACTCCCCTGGTACTCTGCTATTACTCGAAGCCGCTGCTGTCCTGCACACGGGCAGCACCAGCTGGTGCCCCGACTCCGATTCTGAAACAGGTTGTGGCGTGCCACTGTCACGTGCTATCTGAGGGTGCAGCTCACCCGTTGCCGATTTTTATTTTTTTATATAGATACTCAGCTCCTATATTCAAGCTGATGTTACGAATTTTAGATACGTGCAGAAATTATAGAATATTTGCAAACTAGCATACGAACCTTTATATCGGCGGTAATGGTATACGTCCGACACGAGCAAATCATCGGATGCTCTTGTAGCCCCCTGCCTCGTTGCTTGCGCTTTTATCCCGCCGCTCGCTCTGTCTGTGGGTTTATTAAAAAAAATTACTCATCCTTATCCCTTCCGCTTCCTCCTCTACTGTTGTAGCGCCTTGCGGCTGCCTTGTCCTGGACGTGGACGCGCACTCCCCTCGCTGCTGCCACGCACCCCATCCGCCGCCGCTCGCTCGCGCCCCGTCGCGCGCGCGCCTCTCCCCCCTCCCGTCGCGCACGCTGGTGCCGGTGGTGCTCGTCCCGCCCGTCGAACGCCGCCACTCGCCGCCGGCTCCCACCCTGATGGCTGGAATTAACCGGCACAGGCGCTCCCCCTCCCTATGTTGCAAATATATGTTCCAAGTGTTTCAGACATTTCAGAGGTATATTGTAGTTGTGTGATGTTGCAAATGTAGATCGGGGATGTTGCATATGTTGTAAGTGTTTTAGAGACTTGTTGCAGGAGTTTGTTCAAAATGTTTCATCTGTTTCCAGACATATGTTGCAAGCGTTTTGATCTAGATGTTGCATATGTTTCACATATATGTTGTATCAGTATGTTTCAATTGTTTCATTTGCTCCAATCTTTTGTTGCAGCAAGTGTTTTCACGTTGCAAGTTGCAAGTGTTCTGTCTGGATGTTGAATATGTTTTCACACATATGTTGCAAGTGTATGTTCCAGATATTTCATCTATTTTAGACGTATGCTGCATTCAAGTGTTTCATGTTGCACGTGTTTTATGCTGTTCAGAGAGTCAGTGGGCATGGGGGAGTGGTGATGGCATGGCACGGGCGCCGGCGAATGGGGCGCAGCGAGCCGATGGCCGACGGACGTGGTGCACGGCGCGCTGTGGGCTGGCGGTCGGGGGCACGACGGGGTGGGGTGCGCATGCGAGGCAGGGCGAACGGATTGGGGCGGGGTGCGCGGATGGGAGCGGGTCGAATCGAGGCGGACGACGCATATTGCGAGCGAGTTGTACGGACGCTTCGGCGGTGGATGCGCATGCGGGCAAGATGAATTAGCGGACGGAAGCAAGTTGTGCATGCATGCGCGGGAAACAGCCGTTAGACAGATTCCTATCCCGTGGGACGTCCAGGCGCCAGCACGTCCCATATATCAGGCTAAAGACAAGAAGCTCCTTTCCTAGGATCCATTACAGAGTTAAGCACTGTAAAGTGCGCCGCGAACAAATAGTGGCCATCATTTAAGGGGTGTTTGGTTTTACCTCCTAAACTTTAGTCGCTGTCCCATCGGATGTTTAGGCACATGCATAGAGTATTAAATATAGACTATTTATGAAACTAAATGCACAGATTGAGACTATTTTACGAGACGAATTTTTTAAGCCCAATTAGTCCATGATTTGAAAATGTTGTGCTACAGTTAACATATGCTAATGACGGATTAATTAGGCTTAATAAATTTATCTCGTGGATTCCTGACGGATTTTGTAATTTGTTTTTTTTATTAGTATCCAAACACCCCATGCGACACCACGTGACACCTTCTAAACTTTAGTCAATAGATCCGAACACCCCCTTATACTTTGTTCACTGACTTGCCTTGAGAGAGAGAACGCGGCACAAAAGTCAAGCTCAGTACATGTTTATTTTTCTCGATTCTTCCCTGGTTTGCTTGCCTTCATGAAGTTTCAGTCTTTCTGGTGTTGTATGTGCAGGTGGATCAACACTATAAGCCAAGAAATAAAGTTGATGTCATATATATGTATATATTGTATTGTCCATATTTGTATACTAGTAGTATAAATAAAAACCAAGAGCTTTCATCTCGTCGTCGATGTTGAGGATGGTACGGATGCACGCCATGTTAGATCGTGTTCCACAGCATGATTACATGAGTGAACTGATGATGATTGACCAAGGTTTCTTACTTTCAAAAAATTGACCAAGGTTTCCCCTTTTTCAGGGTTTCCACGCATTTACGAAAAACCAATACGTACTTTCCCATTGTAACGACGATCTCACCAGCCCGAAGCTTGATATATGTTCTAAGCATGGTAAAAGTAAAGCAAAGGCCAGGATGTGATATATCTTCGAAGCAAAGGCTTCCTAAGCTTGATATATGTTCTAAGCAAAGGCTTGATATATGTTCGAAGCTTGATATATGGTCATCATGTACCAGTATGGTATTGGTACGGTGTTCACCAGCACCAAGAATTGCTTCCAGTGTATCCTATACTTCTTGCGGATATCATGGTTGCAATGCACACTTCTGTTCCTAACATATGAGAAACTGAGCCGAAGTACAAATAATTGTCCAAGAGTCCTCAACCTGATTGCACCGCATCTAAAATCTGAGTAATAAATAAAAAAAACAATTGCAGTCTAGCACACAAACAACACCAGATGGCGTTCTGAATCCTAATCAGAACAAGACGTGTGACCTGAAGATGCAGCTGCAAATCACAACCTCAATGCAACTTATATTACTTCGCCTTCATGAACTACTTCGCCTAAGTTGAGATTCCATGACCAAGTGCTCCAACCACAAGATTTAATCCGACTTCAACCAATATGTCGGGGTAGAACTATAGAATCAACGTGAAAAAAACCAGGGCTCAAAGTTTCAGCAGTGGCCGATGAAGGGAAGAAATCACAAAAGGCCACTTGTGTTTCTTAAAAGCGCCCAACATCCACGATCTAGATTAAGGAACAAGCAGCAAACAAAAAATAGACCACTTCAAGCCATAAGTTTGTGGCAGGAACAAAGCTGGCACAATCCTGAGTTATGAGAAAGGTGTTAATGATGATTTTCTTTATTTTTTGAAATTAAGATACCTTTCTTGTCATACCAATGAATGGGCATTGGAATAGTTTGGGCAACATCTTTGTCAAGAAAGCATTTGAGAGAGAATTTTCAAGTTACATTACTTATTTAAGTATCTAAACAACTGTTAGAAGAGTCAAGGGCCTATTGGGCCTTAGCCCGTTAGGGTTAATTAGTCGGTTGCTTAAGGGTTAAGTAAGACCTCTTCTCTATATAAGGAGAGAAGATGTATCAATCTAATCAAGCAAGAGATTAGAAGGAAAAACCTTCTCTCTTGCCGGCCGTGGGCGAAGCCCCGCGGCCGGCGTTCCTAGCACCCCTCGCAGCCCTAGCCGCCGGTCCTCTGCCTCTCGTCGACGTGAACAGTACCCGCGGTACTGTAGCGACACGTGTACTGTAGCGCGTCCGTCGTCGTCGCTCTCCTCAACTCTCTCCCTCTCGATCCCAACAGCTCACATAACAATCTGGTATCGGAGATGCCAGGTTATGAAGAGCCACTGCCAGCCACTTCCTCACCGATGACGCCAGATTAGTTGACCACGGCCATCACCGATCTCGCCTGTTCCGTCGCCGCCATCCAGTCCTACCTCGGCATACCGCCGCTGCAACCAGCCAGCTGGCTGCTGCCGCAACTTGATTAGATTGATACATCTCCTCTCCTTATATAGAGAAGAGGTCTTACTTAACCCCTAAGCAACAGACTAATTAACCCTAACGGGCTAAGGCCTAATTGGCCCTTGACTCTTCTAACAACAACATACTGCACAGAAGCTGAACTAGAACTCTAATATTTTCAGTTCCAAGTATATGCAAAAATAGGATGGAAATAGTGTGCTCAGGCCTCAATCAAGGCATACCTAAACTAAATCACACAGGTCCTTTTACGAGGGAAAACTTAAAATATCCAATCTATCAAGTACAGATTGGTTTGCCATGCATCAAATGAACATTTAATGAAAAAGAGCAGCAACGTAAACAAAGCACCTAATGACTTAAAGCATGTGCTTACATACCACTAACTATTTTATTACTTATAAATGAGAAACATTTGATACTGCTACATGGAAATCCTTTGAAGACACAAAAACAACACTGAACGTTATATTAAAGTTTCTGCAAACCAACAGAGTGCACAGTTTTAGTTCCATATAGCTGAGTGAGTCCAGCACTAACAAAACATTTACTGAAATATGAATGAAATAGCAAAATGCAATATAATTTTCTGACAACATGATAAGTATATATTTGGCAACACAACCATAATTGACTGTAATATGCTAGGCATATTTCAGTTAATCATGTCAATGAAACTTCATTGCCTTGTGCTAAATAACTCATCAAAAGTTGCTTATCAATTAGAGTTGCCTGAGAATTTGTCTGGGGTACATGATGTGTTTCATGTTTCTCAACTTAAGAAGTGTTTACGTGTGCCTGAGGAGCAGATACCTTTGGATGAATTGACTGTTAAGGAGGATCTTACCTATGAAGAGTTTCCGATCAACGTTTTAGAAATTGCTGAGAGAGTTACTCGAAGTCGGGTTATTAAAATGTGCAAGGTTCAATGGAATAGATATTCAGAGGCAGAGGCAACTTGGGAAAGAGAGGATGAATTGAGGAAATCTTATCCACAGTTATTTGAGTAAGCCGTCCAATCTCGAGGATGAGAATCTTTTAAGGGGGTAGAATTTGTAACACCCAAAAATTTTAAAATTTAGGATTAGAAGAAAAATTAGAGTTAGAAGGGTTTTGGTATGAGTTTAAATAATTTAGATAATAATTAATGGGGAATTAATATTTAAAATTTTAGATGAAATACTTGATGCATTCATGCTGTTGCATTTATTTTATTGAGTGGTGTGGTTTTTATTTTGTTTGATTTAGAATTTCAAATCTCTTTAAATGGTTTTCGAAATCAACAAATAAAAAAAGAGGAAAAAGAGAACGGCATACCTATGCTGAGGCGGCCTGGAGGCCCGCTCGGCCATCCTGTGCCGTTTCCCCGCTGTTGGGCCGAGCTGCTCTTCCCCCGCGTGCGCGTGGGCCGGCCCAGGCGAAACCGCGCACAATTCTTTCTCTCTGGTGCCGCTGACGAACCGGGCCCGCCTGTCAGCGCGTCTCTTCTTCCTCGCGTCGTGGCCGAGCCAGACACGAGCGCTGCCACCACCGAATCCCCACCGTGTAAATCGGGATTTCCTACCCGAATACGAGATTTTGGTGCTATAAGAGAGAAGCCATGACCCTCTCATCCCTTTTTCTATCTAAAAACTCGAGTTTAATCCCGTGAAATCGAGCCTCGAAGCTTGGAACCCTAGGCGTGTTCGGTCGCAAGCCGTCGTAGCTTACGGGTGGATTTGCGCCCTTTTTCTTCGCTTGGGTGAGTTTGCCATCTTCTTCTCTCCCTCCCCATGCTCTTCTTTTGGATTTCAGTGCTTTGAACTGCGAGATTGAAGCTTTCCGCGAGCCGGCAATGGCGCCGCCGTTCTTCCCGAGCCGCGTCTCGTTCTCAAGCCGTCGTGGCTCCTATAAATCGTGTAGATGGGTTTGCGGTGACCTCCTCTTCCGATTGGGGTTGGATGCGGGGTGAACCGTGGACGGAATAGGGGGAGCCGGAGCTCTCCGGCGAGCCACGGAGGCCGGCCATGGCGGCCACCGGCCGGAGATGGAGGTGGTGGCCGCACCTCTCTCTCTCTTTCAGCTGGAGTGATGACAGCCGTCCATCCTTAGATCGACGGTCGAGATTAGAACTTACCCTTTCGCCTTGACTTATTGCTAAAGAGATCCTGGATTTCTTTAAGGCTTAACCCGCGGTCCTTGGCGTATTACTCGAAGTGCGTTTCTTCGTTTTGAAAGCGTATTTCTTCTCGGTAAATCAAAAATACGTTTTCCATTATTTACAGTTTTGCCACTAAACTTGTTTTGGTCATAAAATCTTCGTTTTAACTCCGATTTGATCCGTTCAAGTTGTGTTAGGTTCGTATTTGCGAGCTCTACAAGTTAGTATAGTTGTACAGTAGGTTTGGGAAAAATTAATTTTTGAGTTTATATTTAAGTAATTATTTATCTATAGGAAATCTTAGTAAATTCATAACTTTCACGTTTTAACTCCGAATTTTGTGATCTTTATGTCTGTGTGATCGTAGGAACGTGTAGAAGAGTTTTACAAGCTTGTATTACTGTTTGTTACTGTTGGTGTACTATTCTAATTATATCTCTTTGTTTGCTTCGTGTATGTTTGCTCGAATGCATGTATGTTGTTGATTAGTGATCGAGATTAGACGGTGAGCAGTTTCTAGACGATCAGGAGTATTACTTTGAGCCAGACCAGCAGAGTCATCCGGAGTATCACTTTGATCAAGACAAGTATAACATGGGACCATCCTTGTTACCTATTCACTATAATCAATATCATATGCATGTGTCTACCTTGGTAACCTTAGAGATTTAACTTAGCAATTGTTATCTTGATTCCTTGTCAACCTTGGGGTATGCATTGGGTAGCTATTGCTAGTGCTTAATTATGAACATTGATCTTGTAATTGGATTAATGGATTAAACAACCAACCATTAAGAGGAATTTATTACTGTTGAAAAGGGGGCTAGAGCAAGGAGTTATATTGTTGCTCTAGTTTCTCTCCATAAGGACTTATATGTACGTGATCATCCGGGACATATAGTACAGCTGTGAGGGCTATATGACTCTGGCTCTAGTTGTTTAACAGACCTTTTCTAGCTTGTTAGTGGTTACCTTAAATGGCGTAAGAATGGCTTGCCACGTTGGGTGTAGGACGAGCCCTTGTCTTTTGTGTGTATAGGCTGCGAGTTGTGTGCCACTAGGAAGGGGGTTCTACTCTGCCTGCCGAGTGAATCTAATGGCCCTAACTTGTTAGACGAACTTTTGAATGGCTTTATATGGTTCTCCGGCGTTTGGGTTTGATCTCCCCACACATTTGGAAATCATGACTCACAGTGAAAGTGTACACCTCTGCGCAGAGTTTAATAAACTAGTATACTAGCCGTGCTCACGAATACGAGCGGCCTTGGAATATCTACAGATAGATGATCATAATTGTTATATCATGCTTAATTATTGTTGTTATTATTATGCTCATGTTAATGTTATTCATTATCTTTATTACAATTGATCAATGGTTTATTAACGGGAAGTGGATTATCTTGATGCTACCTAATGGCTAAAATATATGATGATTAAAAGCTAAACGTAGTTAAACAGTGTCTAGCCTTTTGTGCCACATAAACCCTGTGTTATACTTGTTGAGTTCGACATGGACTCACCCTTGTTATTTCCACCACAACAGATGAAGATTGTGAGAAAGATTATCGTAATGAGTACTAGTCTTGGTGTCAACCAGTCAACCGTGTCCCTATGTTTGGAGTTTTCGTTGGAGATCTACTACTAGTTACTATTATTTATTGTTTAAGACTATGTGTTAAATATTTATTCGCTATGTAATAAGCACTGTGATGATACTATGTAATTTTTCTACTTGTGTGTGCGATCATATCTTGGGGCGCACATGAGTCTTTTATGCATCCTATTTTTGTCCTTAAAAATAGGTGTGACAGAGCTGTCCTTCGCCACAAGCGGCTGATGCTCACTCGTCTGCATGTCAAGCACAACACCTGACAAGTGCATATGCAGACTTGTAGTGGCCAGGGCGTGCAGGAAGGGGGGCAAGCGCCCAGCTTCGCCTCCACTACCCTCCACCACTGCGCAAGTCCTCAACAGCCTTGCCTACCGCCACCTCTGACACTAACCTGGCCACCAGCTATCTCACCAGCAACCTCACCGCCAACCGCCTACCCCCGCCGCTCCTTCCCTACCCTTCCTACTCCCAGTCGGCTTTCTCTTCGACTGCCACTACTGGTCACCGGTGACCACACCGGTGACCTCACTGCACACCACCCGCGCCGCGGCTGTGCCCTACCCTATTCTTGCCGTGGTTGCCCCACCGCCAACCCTGCCCCCGGTTGTCTTTCCCCACCCGCTCGGCGGTGCCCCTGCCACCAAGCTTGCTGCCAGTCGAGCCACCTCCACCACCGAGTTGGCCGCCATCCCAGGCCCCTCCTTTTCTAAGGCCGCCGGTTATGGAGACCTTCCCCAAAACCCTAACTATCACCAAACATGGTGACCTTGTTGTGTGTGTGCGGCAACCTTGCTGCGAGCATTCCGTGCGTTAGTAATAATGCACACGCACCCAATAGTGACTTGGTAGTTTTGGGGGGTGGTATGTAGACTTCTTCCTTATGTAATGTAGATACTGGATAGAAAAAGGTGATATGTTTGGAACATTGGATCTCTAATTATATACATAGATATAAGTGTAAGTCTAAGAGCATCTTTATATACTTCCTAACTGATAGGAATAAAGATTTTTGTGAAAAATATTCTTCAACAGTTTCTTTAATTGGATCTCCAAATATAGCGTGTTAGCCAAAGATGGTCGAAGTGTGGGGTTGACTCTTTAGAGTGTGCACAAGATAAAGAAAAAAGCTATTATAGGGTGAAAAGATATACAAAGTGAATTTTACTCAAATGACTCCAAATGATGGTTTAGAGAGTAAACTATTGTAGATGGTATAAGTGACCAACGATGTTTCACAACTATTGTTTCCAAAAAGATTGGTGACGTAGGTATTAGTTGGATTCTCATAATATGGTGGCTGGCTATAAAAATATCCTTCTAGAATCCACCTGTTTGGAACACATTCGCATGATTTTTAGGAGATCTAAATACGTTCTTACTGAAGTCGATAAACCTGAGGTGTACCAATCAATAAACAAAGTGTTTATATATACTCCACATCTTTAGTGTGGCATAACAATGCGGTTTTTAATGAACAGAGGACAGAGATGATTATTGTTGATACCCAAAATTGTTCAGAGTGCATAATGGATTTCATCATGATGTTTTGTCATTAAAATGGTCAGGAAACATACTTATCATCACATTTGGCGCTTGGGCGAAGAAAACGACTTTTCAGGTGCTGAACAAGCTAGAGTCGCCTTAGCCGACTCCCTAAGCGGCTAAGCTGACTTGACCAACTTCTTCAAATGCAATAATGGACTTCACCATTGCGTTTCTCTCGTCGAGCTGATCGAAAATCATATAGGGATCACCTTGTTTGGAGTCTGGATGAATTAATTATAAATTTCGGAAGCCTTTCACCTGGAATTTCCAACGGCTAAGCCGACTCCCCCTGTTTTCAACCTAGAAATATTGTTCCGGACCGGTGGAAGTTGGCTAAGCAGACCTGGGAGTCGGTTAAGCTGACTTTTCTGCTGTTTTCCGAACTGGTTTGGCTTTCAAGTCGGTTTTGGACCTATTTTGGACGTGGAAAACTTGTAGATGTTTGGAATCTGTTTTCTACTGGGATAAGACCACCCCCTCTATATATACGAGAGGATTGTGGCCGACTGAGTACCCAACTATCCAATCGACAAAATCAATCTACTCCAACCCTTTTACCCTCTTTTTCCATCCCCTATGTTGTTCATCCTTGATCCGACAACCAAGGATGGTGTCCTAGGCTTGCCGGCCGACCTAGGGCAGCCCGGCGATGTCCTTGCCCTGACGGGGTCCCTTCCGGACGAGAGTTTCGACGATTTCTTTGCTAATTTGCTTGAAAACTAGCCGGTTCTTCATCACGCAAGCATGTTGGTTATCATTTGGTGGTTTGCTCGTAAATCTCTCCGTTCTTCACCACGAAAGTGTGACATCCTTGCTGCGTTCTTCGGTCTGTGGCAGCCCGTGCGTGCTTGCCCTTGCTGTTGTGTGATCCGGGATCAATCCGGTGTCAACAATTATTAATTATATTTAAAGAAGCTATGCTCAGTATGGACAATATTATAAATATACAACCAGTAACAACACGAAGACGACAGGTACAACAAGTAAATTGCCAAAACAGCAGTACAAAACACACACAGCTCATGTGCAAAATCATTGATACAGCAGTGCAAATTATTATAGCTAACTAGGACAAGATCATCTATGCATGTATACGTACGTAGGTCAATATGATATTAAGATATCATACGCGCTATCAGATTACCAGACGGTGAATTGGTGATCAACGTCCCCGTTCTAGACTCCTGACAGCTTCTATCTCGATGCTTAAATTTCCAGTGTTGACAACCACCTCCGAGCTTGCCAAGGATGACTCTCCAAGCAAGGACTCCATCTCATCAGGGTTGTGCTGCTGCTGTGCATGTTGCATCACCTTTCTCAAACTATCAAGCCTCTCGGAAACTTCCTTCATAGTCGGCCTATTTGCACCGGACATCTCCAAGCATTGCATTGCTAACTCTGCAACCTCTTCGAGAACCTCCATGCTCTCGTCGTTCTTGATGTGATCGTCCAAGATCTCCTCAAGGTTGCCCTGCTTCGCGACGGAAATAAACCTTAGCGCTAGGCTCTTCTCGTCTTCAGGCCCATCAAACTTGAATGGCTTTTTGCGTGTGAGAAGCTCTAGAAGAACAACTCCGAAGCTGTACACATCACTCTTGTCCGTCAATTGGCATGTTTGCATGTACTCTGGGTCTAGGTACCCACAAGTTCCTTGAACAATTGTGACGAATTGCGACTCATCTGTTGGTGCCAGGATAGAAGCACCGAAGTCTGAGACTTTCGCAGTGTAGTCACGATCTATGAGGATGTTCGATGACTTGACGTCTCCGTGGAAGATTGGTGGGGATGCCCATGAGTGCAGATAGGCAAGCGCCTCAGCGGACTGATGGGCGATCTGTATGCGAGTTGCCAAGGAAATCTGCCTGCCATGGTTTCCATGGATGAGCTGGAACAATGTGCCATTGGGGATGAACTCGTATACCAGCATCGGGACCTGCACTTCGAGGCAGCAACCGAGTAGCTTAACGATGTTCTTGTGGTTGATTTGAGAAAGGATTAGCATTTCCTTGCCGAATTCTCTCTTGTGCTGCTCATCAATGGACATACATCTCTTTACAGCTACTTCTACGTTGCCTTCGAGAAGTCCCTTGTACACAGTTCCTTGTCCTCCATGACCCAGCACTCGTTTTTCATTGAACTTGTTGGTGGCTTCTTGCAGTTGTGCTTCTGTGAATATTTTGAAACCTTGCTGTGATTTTATCTTCTCAAAAATCCGCATATCTCCGTATTGTTGGATGTATCTCTGTTTGGTGTGATGTAGCTTTCTTTGTTGTATCAAGTATGCACAGGTTATGGTAACGACAAGGACAACTAGGCCAACACTTGCGCCTGCATGATATTCATGATATTCACCATTATTGATCACTGTTTTTTTTAGAAAAAAGAAGAATATATGCAACTGACATGAAAATGGAAATACAAATTGTTTGTAGGAAATAAAGTAAGAATCAACTCGTTGAGGGCATGCTTGGATAGTTTGGAGCAAAGCTCAAATAGGAAGGGACTGTCAGATTTATATATCATTGCTTAAGGCAGGAGCAGAATACGTATATACCTACGACTGGCATCAGCCAGGAAGAGGACTTCTGTTTTGCCATACACATGCCATTCGTCATATTTTTTCCAGGTGGACATAAACATGTAAAGTTCCCCTTTGTATTTTGACAGGTCGCCCGTCTGGCCGTGCAATAGTCATTCATATTATCCTGAAGGCATTCATCGATATCTGAAACCGAATGGCAACACTTCACACATCACATATACCTCTTAGAATTGTCACATCGATCGAAATTATATATATTTTCTTGCTAATTTCTCTAGAGATAGCGCAGAAAATGAACCTGTGCATCCATCCCTGAGGTATGGATTGCCTTGATACCCGTCCCGGCATTTGCAGCGGTATCCTGGCCCGTTGGTGGTGTTGACACATTGGCTCTTGTCACTAACACATGCGTATGAGCTGCTGTTCAATTTAGCCTCCTCGCATGTGTGCAGTCTAATCCTCCAGTCCATTACAACTGGAACTGTGCCGTTGTATGCATCCAAAAACGATGTTGAGTTCCTATACGTCGTGCTATAGCTGAACATCTTCTCTTCCATCACTACAATATAGCCGCAGCCAGTGTAGTTATAGTCGGGATTGAAGTAAGATCGACTATACCCCATGTCGACTGGGACATCCGCCTCACAGCAGCCACTGCCAGCAGAGCACGAACTCATGTTCCTCGGTTTATTGTAGCATTCGGACAAGCAACCTATGCTATACTGCACAGTTAATAGAGATTCACGACCAGCGTTAGCCCTTGTAGTCTTCTGCTAGTAAATTAAAAAGAAAAAAGGCCTAGGAAATGAAGGTGATCATTGTGATTTGATAGTAACACACGAGGAGTTAAGGAGAAACCAGCCATAGCTAGTGTGTGAACAAAAACCAAGTGTGTATAGCATTATATCATCACAATATATAAATAGTTCACATTATTTACCACAACGATTGTATTAGTTTACGAGATTACTACAACTCCATAATATACTATGGTAAAAATCATCATGAGTTATAGCAACACATGTATCATAAATATGTGTTTACTATATCATACGTAAATTAGTAAAATTATTATCGTAAATTAAGGTGGCCGTAGAATATTCTATGGCTGACTACAGATTAGCCTTCATGTTTGCTTTTCTTTCTGTCAACACTACATACCCGCTCATGAGTTAGTGCATGTGTAAATATTGCTCCTATATATAAATAGTACAAGGCAGGTTGGCGCGCTTCGTCACGCCTGCAGTGATCCAACACACTTCTTGACTATATTATGCGCAGCGCATGCAGAGAATGGTTTGCGCAGCGCAAGGGGTGGTGTGTCGAGGGGCGCAAGTGGATTGGGAGTGTGATGCATAGCACTATGATGTGCTAACTTTGGCAAGGGACTCCATTGCCTGGTGGTCGATCTGGAATGCAAATACACGCTAAGATTCAGAAGAGGTGGGGTGAGCACAGAGGAGGGAGAGGATGGAGCCGCAACCGGTAAGAAAGAAATAGAAAGGCTGGCTTGCCTCGCACTTAAGCTTGGGTGAGATGCACCGCTGCCATGGTGTGGCAGCGCAGGGAGCAGAGACGCCGTGGCTTCAGGCAAGAAAGCCGTCGGCTAGGGAGGGGAAAGTGAGGCGACGCAAACCAAGCAAAGACGATTTCGTTTGGCCGAGGACGATGACCGTATGTTCCAGACACCTTTTTTTAGAGGTCCTAGATACCCTTGGGCACATGAAAATACTTTTTTTCTTCTGTTTTATGATTTTTTAAAAATTATAGAAAAGTATTTTTAGAGATTGTTGACTAAGTCATCCACCACTAGCAATTGTTTCTAGGGACGGTTGACTTCACAAACCCACCTCTGAAAATTGATTTTCAGGGATGGTTAGTTTAACAAACCGCTCTTGAAAATAACAAATCGATTTTGATCGTCTCTGAAAATCTTGTATATGCTAGTGTCAGCTAGTTAGACTCTTATTGGAGTATTGGTCGCGCGAACCTCTCCACACAAGGGTGAAGCATGCAGGGATGCTCAAATCAGGGCTAATTGTATGTTCTACAGTAGGTGACACCTAGTTAACATGTGATTTGGCAATCTCAAGATGCCAACACAGACTCTTGAAGATGCTCGTAAGGATGTGCATGCATGCATGCATTCACACTGGAGCGTATAAGTGCGTGTATAAGGCTCTCAGGTTCTTTTAGACTTTGACTCGGCACTACAGGATTCTAGGAGTCGGAGCTCGAGAAGCCACAATTAAATCATGGCTTTTCCTGAGTTCAAATTGTATTTTGTAAGGAGAGAGAAAACAACATCTCCTGCTTGAGTAGGATAAAGCCGGAGCCGCAAAAAGTTATACCAAACAGGTCCTAAGGTCCTAAGTATCTATGTCTACAACATTTTTTTTCCTGGAAAAGAAAAGGACGGTGCTAAAAGAAACTTACATATTCACTCGTGATATAGGCGAGCGTGTTGCAGCCGACGACAAAGATTTTGTTATCCTCGTAGGAGAACCTGAATGGCGTGTGTGTAAAATTATCTCTCCACGTGGACCACGTCGTCTGGTTCGTGTTATAATCATAGCACCGCCAAGAGATGTCCATCTTCATCCAAGCCTTGGCGTCGGGCACGGAGATGTTGGTCACCTCGAACGGCCCGTTGAAAGGCCTGTAGGTGCCGTCGGCAAGGCGAGTACAGTTGACGTCGAAGCCGGTGTGGATGGCGCACCGATGATCATCACCGACGATGCCGAACGGGTAGGGGATGTCGACGTCGCCGCACCTCGATTGGCAGCCTGGCCGGTGCGCCGGCGGCGGGACGATGTTGTCGTCGGCTGCGGCTAGAACCGAGACGACCGGGAGGAGGCTGAGCTGCAGGAGAAGAAGACGGATGGAGAGAAGCCTTGGGTGCTTCATCAGAGCTACGTTTGTGGCCGTGGCAGAGTGGTGGTTGTGTGGTGTTGTGTGTTACCAGTGCAAAGCCCGTTACGCGGCTAGAAATAGATGGATGAGATACAGGTACGCACTACTACTGTACTGTGACGGAATACTCCCGCCGAAGACTTGACTCGGCGAATTGAATCTTCCAGGTACCTACCATCCATTGCTAGCTAGCTTACACTGTTCCAAACTTATATATCAAGGAAAAAAAAAGAGAGAACGAAACAAAAGAAATTCAGATATAACCCGGCCCGCACGAGACGTCTTGGACGACAGCGTGAATGCACAATTCTTATACAGCACGCGTGCGCTCCTAGCGCTAGCAACGCACACTTTCTTCTTTTGGCTTTTGTTGCCCTTTCCATCAGGCACCTTCCGTTTTCTTCTTCTCTTTCCCTTCCCATCATCCCCCACACGCTGCCGCTCGAGGCTCCTCTGGCACCGGATCCTGGCGCCCACGCTACGCTATCCACCTTCGCCGCCCCTCCCCCGTCCACCGCTGGTGTGCTCCACCGACACTCGACACAGCTCGTCCGCCCCGTCACCCGGAACTCTATGTCGGTGTCGGATTGGTTAGGGTTCGGGGTTTCGACAACTAGCGCCAAATCCCGCCGCTGCTGCTGGCTCGGTCGCTCGAATCCAGTCACGCTCGCGGTCAGGGCGTCAGATGGCCTACGGCAGCGCTCTCCTCTCCACTCGAGCGCAGCGCAGCGGCGGCTCCCCTCGCCCCCTCCTGCGCACTTCGCTCCTGGTGGGTGGCTGCTGGCCGGCTACAGCCTGCACCTGGGGCCTAGGGGTCACCACTTGAGGCCCTGATGCTGGAGTTGGTGCCGCTGTGCCGGCCTGAGCAGCTATCGTATTTTCCTCACAGGGCCTGTCGATCTCCAGCAAGCATGCCACTTACCAACTCTATTCCTTCGATTTAGGTATCTAGGCAACTTTGTTTTCAAATCCTATTGCTTGTGGTCACCACTATTGATGATGTTTCATAGTTTAGTTCTATTGATGAGTGCAATTAGAGCGCATTACCTATGCCCACCATATTTCCTTTTTGTGCTTTTGGGTTCTTATTTTGTTTCCCTCAAACTAACTGACTTTATACAGCGTATGTAGCATGAACAAAAGGCCAGATAATTATTCTAACAATTATCAGGTTCTTTGTTCAGTTCAAGGATATTTATTTGACTGGTTTTGGTAGCTCAAACCTGTGACTCACGGAGGGAAGATAGAAGTTTTTGGGGTTATTGTACTTCTTCCACCTACAGCACTATATCTTCATGTTTAAGAGAACCCCTGTGGTTAGTAGTTTGGTGATATATGTGTGTTCTTTTCCAAGCAGCAGGATATGTTGACTATGATGTTTATTTCTTAGTAGTGTTAAAAGTTTTGCAGGCTTATAAGAGTTAATGAGAGAACAAATGAAAAGAACATAACCGTTTTCTAGCTTCTTGATGAAAGATACAATGTCATGAGATTTCATTTGTTTTAGCCTGAGATCTTAGTGTCTTATAGGTATCATCATATATTCATTTAAAAAACATAGACAAAATGGCTGTTCAGGTTAATTATCATATGGTGATGGAGCCCATATGTAGGAGGACGCTGATAGCCATAAAGGATACGAGAGAGATCTATGTGCCACCAATTCTGGTAGCCATAACGGATACAAGAGAGACTCTACAATCTGCCACAACAAGCTATATATAAATAACAGGTAATTTGGGCCAACGTATATTTAGCTTATTTGCATATATTGGCTACACAGCTGATCTACTGATTCGTGTGGATGTGAAATAAGATGACATCATCCCAGTCTAGTATGTTGTATTAGAAAGATTTTGAGAAAACATTCATTCTCATTATGGTATGTTTGTTTTTATTATTTTTTTATCCATGCATAGCCCACGTCTTCTACAAATTCCTTGTGAGGTTTGTTTCAGGAGCAGTGATATTTGTTAGGACCTCTATGGATAGAAAGGATAGCCTTTTTCTCTGGTGCTTATGATATGTGGACTCTTATGTTCCATATATTCTGGTGCCTTCCATAAAGGAGTGCTAGAAACATCATTTCATTAATTGTGGTGCCTTACTGAAAAGCTCCGATTTTGATGTTTCACGAATTACTGCAACACCTTATTGTGCACCAGTGCCCCTTTCTATGACGAATATTGTCTAGCTCAGTTACGCTTGGAATAGAAGATTTTTGTTCCCTTGCCGAATTAGCAGCATGTAGGATTAGAGTTGTTTTCCAAGCAACCTATTGTCCTCAATGGCCAAATCACACGGAAAGGCTCAAACTGGCCTGTCACTGTACATGTTCTTACTTGTTACAATTAGATAGATTGTATGGTTGTTGTTCAGCAACTAAACAAGGTTAGATAATATCTAAGGTAAAAGAAATTCATATATTTTTTGTGGGTGCGCTTTCGTTTGTGTAAGACATTCTGTCAATCGGGGAATGTTTTTGGTGACAATGGGTGTTTGTTGGTGGACTTTCTTTGTTTGGTGAAATGCAAATTTTAGATATCCTTGGTGAAGAGTATTCACTGTCGTCCTGTTACCTGATGAGCATTCATTGTCGTCCTATTGTTTTTTTTTCTATGAGTACTTAGATGAAAATACATACAGTTAAGGTTGTAGCTTTTTACCTATGAACATGCATCCATCTGTTAGAATATGCATGCTTAGATAGGTGAAGATATATGTGGCTACTATGATAATTCTTTGGCAATAATATGTTCAATATGCATGCTCGAACATGGCCAGCAGCAGGAGTGGGAGCAGTAGCAGCAACAACCCGCCATGCGCATCATTCAAGCTACTGTGATAGCGGTGCACGCAGGAGTGTATGTTTGTGCCCTACTTCCCTCCTGAGGACCTCCACAAGTTCGCTATCATGCACAAAGTCTTCAGCACCAGCAATGTTTGCAAGATGCTGCAAGTTCGCTCAATTCTCCAATTCCTTTGATCATTTAGGCTGTCAATGACCAAATAACATTACTAACTGTTTTTTCCACTGTAACATGCATGACTAGTGCAGGGGATCCACGAGAGAGAAAGCACTAGGTGCTCTTATCGATGCTTTTCAAAAGTTTTGTGCTTCTTGGTTTAGTGGAAAACAAGTTAATATGATTATTTAATAATGCCTTCTTAGTATTGTATATAAATAGACAGTTGAACAGGTGGTTGCACCTAAGTTGTTACCTTAGCAATGCAGTTATGCTCTGTTTTTTTTAATTAGTGAGCTAACACATGCGTGCATGAGTGGATAGGATCATAGTTTGCTGGGGAAATCGGATCCTTCTTTGTGTTAATTCTAACTAATGGTTCTTTTTCCTCTTTAAAGATATGTGACCCTATTGAGCCAGTTCACCAATTCAATTAAAAAGGGATCTACAAATGAGGTGTGTCTGGGCTTTGTCGCTGCTTTGGTTAGTATTCTTCTCCAGTCATTTTTGCGGCAGCAGAATATGTGATATGTTCTTAATGTTCCTTTTCCCTTCTTTTTGTACCTACAAGGCACTGCCAATTACACTAGGTGCTAGAAGTAGTTCGCACTAAATAATGGATGAGTCACATCCACAACTTTTGAGAGTTCTCCAAACTTGGCCTGATGTACCAAAAATGATCTCCTTGTGTTGCAATTTTCACTCTGTGGTTCTAGCAAATTTATTTGTGCATAAGTCTAGTTAAGTTACACCGAATGATTGTAGGTACTTGATTGCTTAGCAGTTGTCACATTTGTTGGTGCAACTGGCTGAAACCCAGCTATCTCTGAAAGCCATCTGGGATGTGATCCATCCAAAATCAGGATCAAATGCAAGGTTGATTGACCTCCATTGTTTTTTTGTTATAATAATAGAAAGAAAGTATGGCATCCAGTACTACAAAGTTTGTAATGTCATAATTCAAAATTTATAAATCCTGAGTGTAAAGTGTTGAACCTAGCAATACAAAGTTTTGTAATGTGATATTTCAAAGTTTTTAAATCTAGCAGTACAAAGTTTGTAATGTGATAGTCAAAGTTTATAAATTCTGGGTGTAAAGTTTTGAACCTGGCAGTACAAAGTTTATAATGTCATAGTTCAAAGTTTTGAACCTAACATTATAAAGTTTGAAGTGTGATAGTTCAAAGTTTATAAGTTCTGAGTGTAAAGTTTTGAACCTAGTAATACAAAGTTTATAATTTGATAGTTCAAAGTTTTCAAATTAGCATTACAAATTTTGTAATTCGATAGTTCAAAGTTTTATAAATTCGGAGTGTAAAGTTTTGAAGCTAGCAGTACAGAGTTTGTAGTGTCATAGTTTTTAAAGATTATAAATTCTGGGTACAAAGTTTTGAAGCTAGCAGTACAAAGTTTATATTGTGATAGATCAAAATATTGAATTTAGCAGTACAAAGTTTATATTGTCATAGATCAAAAGTTTATAAAATCTTAGTTTAAAGTTCTCAATCGAGCATTATAAAGTTTTAAATGTGATAGTTTAAAGTTTTAAAACTAGCAGTTTAAAGTTTGTAGTGTCAGAGTTGATAGTTTATGAATCCTGATTGTAAAACTTTAAACCTGAAAGCACAAAGTTTAAAGTGTCTTAGCTCAAAGTTTTATACCTAGAAGTATAAAGTTTGTAATGTCAAAGTTTAAAATTTATAAATCCTAAATTAAAGTTTTGAATCTAGTAGTGTAAAGTTTATAATGTGTTAATTTAAAGTTCTAAACCTAATATGAAGTTTATAACTTCATGAATTTTTTTAATCTTTTTATCTTGTCTTTTGTTTTTTCAGGGTATTTATTGACAACTATTCTAGTACTGAAGAACAGAAGCCACGTGTGTTTTTATATTAGATATTTGCATCTCGACAAATTAGATGTATTCATTTTCCTAGTTTTTTAAAACTTTATAACCATTTTTTATTTTTTTTGGTTGAATTGTTAATCATGTATAAAGTATTATGAAACACAAGATATATGAATTTTAAAAATAGTACTTCTACATCTATTTGGATGTCAAACCATCTTCCCATCCTTTTTATCTCCCACAAACCCGCTATCCCAAAAGAGAAAAAATAGCTCTAGAATCCAAATTAGCTCATTGGTTCAGAATCTAGAATCTAGATAGGATAAAACTGGACTTCAGAAATTAAATGGGCTTCGTAATAAAACTAGACAGGAGAACCGGGCTGCGAAGAAGAAAGACTCGCGTAGGCAGCGGCGCGCGTCGCGGTCCGTCCGAGCGCGCGTGCGTGGTGATGGTTGCTAGCGCGCACGCGCCGACCAATAGCTCCCGCGTGAATGCGTCATGTTTTGACGTGGTCTGTACGCACCGTGCCCCCGGCCGGGTCCATTGGGCCCATAGCAGAAGCATATATGACTCCTACCACAGTTCAACGAGTGACGCGTTATTATCGTTATTACTACCATCTTTTTCACACGTGGGACCTGTGATGCACTTGCACGCATTAATAATAGTCCATTGACTTGATGAGACGACTACAAAGAAGATAGCGTACGAAGACACGATGCACAAAGGCTTAGGCCCTCGGCACCAGAATAGCCCAAACTACATAGCAAAGCCCACTAACAAAGGATTCCACAACATTTCGCACTTTTAGCCCAGCCCACTTCCTGGTCCCGCAACTTCTTCTGGCTGCCGCGCTCGTGGTCCGTGGACATCTCCGAGGCTGGCACGGCCTCCGATGTGATGTGCACTAGTATATACTACTTTTGCTAAAAAAAAATAAACTACTCCCTTCATCCCGATATACCAGGCGTACAAAGCTAAATACCAGATACCACCAAGAAGTGTCTATGGTGGTATCGTGCACCCATTAACCGTGTCATTGGCTTTTGGCAGCACCGGATTAGTATCGCGCCGCAGGCTAGAAAATCATTTTTTTATCCCTTACGGCTGTATGCATGCGACGGATTAGCTAGTGCAGCGATAGCTCAGCTGCATGCATGCCGCAGCTTCGCTGCGGGTGACTCATTTTGGATATATTCTATTTAGATCTCTTTAAATGAGAACAGATTTGCCTCTCTTATTCTATCATTAAAGGCATCTGTATCTTATCAAAATATTGTTTACCATTCTTATGTACCTATGACAATTTGTAATGCATTTTGTTTGCTTAGTTTTAATGACCATATATCATTTTTATTTAGCTTAAATGTAGGAGAACATTTTGTTACTTCATATTCATATATTTAAACAAATATTTTTAAAACATATTTTTCCTTGTCGTTCCTCAAATTAGGGGTCATGCATGACTATGGGATAATCAATTATATGAACGTATTTATCAATTAGAGGACCCTAAAAGTTTTTCTTATTTATATATATATAGTTTTTTTTGAAACGATATATAGTTCATTTATGATCAAGAAAACAATGTTAGGATTTGTGGTACCAACTTCTTTAGATATTTGACACTACAACAAAGGCAGGATGTCATGAGTATTAGATTAGGTTAATCAACCATATATATGCCTTACAAAGATCTTATGAAGATCTACTACACCATACATACGTGTACAACATGACCCCACACAATGGATAAGGCCAGATGCTGGCCTACCCTACCGAGGGTGCCTTGATGCACTTTCCTCTTTCTTGTCTTCCCGTGATCGTTTGCGCACACAGTTTGTTCTCTACATTCTATCTCTAGAGATTTTATTTTTTTTCTTGAAAACCTTCCCCAAACTTTCCCTTTTCTAGAAAAATGAATTTTATTCTGGCCTTTGCATAAGTCATACATTTAACCAATCTATCAAGGTATCCTAATTTAGCCCATTAGAAAATGGCCACCCATCTTTGACGATCTTCATTCTATTGCAGCACTCCTCTAGCATACGACATGCCAATTTGAAATTTTGGCTTGTCATTCTCCTTTTCGATGGTGGACGTGTAGCGTGTGCGTGTTTCGTAGGTAGCCCTGAAAATGACATGGAAATAAGAAAGGGGTGTATTTTTTTTAAAAAAAACTATCTGACTCTACCAAATATACCAGATACACCAAATATATATACCATATTGCTGCATTCGCTCCCACACAAAATTGAGAGTGCTTTAATTAAAATGAATGAACGGCGAATGGAGTAGATCAGTCTACGTTGCCATATTGGTCCTTAGACCAGTGACAACCCTGAAACCATATACTATACCTAAAGAAACTATAGCTTACAATACATTGTTTGGTACGTGGGCACTTAATAAAATTGAACCAATCCATCTTTTGTTTTTCTCCGTTCCCAATCTTCTCTCTCCTCCCCATATCCATTTTCTTCTCCCGATTAGAAAGGTCCAGCTGTGTGGTCCTCTTCTCATCTGTTGCCTGACAGGGAGCAGCGGATGGCCACTGGCTCTAGTGGGCAGTTCACGCGCTGCTAGCGCACGGTGGGAGGCGACCGATGAGCAGGTGGTTGGCGGGCAGCATGGCGGCTTGGCATGAGTGGGCGAGCGCAATGGCAGGCCTGGTCAGGATGGAAGCAGACTGGCGAGCGGAAGTTGGTAGCGGGCCCGCGACGATGCCGCGCGAACGGCGAGTGCGACAATGGCAGTGAGGCGGAGGCTCACCGAGGCGAGCTCGACCAAGCGTGGTGGCACGGTAAGACAGGCGGCACGCGGTTCGCTCACCGAGACACGCCGGGAACGCAGTGAGGCGGGATGTGGAGGCGGCCGGGCGACGCTTGTGAGGAGCCGCTGGTGGCGCGGTCGAGCAGCGCTAGCCACGGGGCTGCGATGCGGACCAAGTCTGGGTTGAAGAAATCGGTAGTTTCTCCCCCAATGCGAAAGCTGCGGTTTCTTGACTTCAGTTGCAGGGCAGAGGGCCGACGTGGTTCCTCATGTGAAGGGCAGCGTTCATTTTCATGTCTGATGTAAGGGAAGTAAGGTATACTGTATGCCAAAGACGGCAAAGGTGGTGGAGGGGTGGAATGGAACAAAGATAAGGTCATGTTTATATAGACATATGGGGGGAATCCTGGAATTCACTGTTAGCAGGAACACGATAAATAAGAAATAGACATACTAAAAAATCGAAGTACAAGAAATTAGTGTGACATGACTTGGCATTACAGTAAATGGCACTGTGTCGATTCAGGAAAATGCATGAGACAAACACAACTTTCCATTTCTTTACTGTGTAATGAAAGTGAAGTATCATCGTGGCTTAATGAGACTGTCGCCTGATTATTTATGGCCCGTTTGATAGAGCTCCGGTGGCTTCGCTCGTGGAACAGCTTCACTAGTAGAGCTGAAACCATTTTTTCAGACCGTTTGGCAAAACAACTTCTCTCCATTATTGAAACGAGTAAAATACCTAGAATACCCTTTCTCTTTTCTTTTTTCTTTTTTCTTTTTCTTTCTCTCTCTTTATTTCCCTTCTCTCTCCACCTTATCTCTTCTCCCCACTGCATACTCATCTTCCTCGAGCCCCGCATTGTCAGCGAGCCGCTCGTCTTTCTGCTCACGTCTCAGCTCCACCGCGGCTAGGCGAGCTCGCTAACGCGTGGCCTAGCGAACCTGCGACGCAGCAGCTCGGCGGGGCCGCTCCTCCCCGCAAGTGTGCGTCGCCTGCGCTCGTCCCTATGAGGGCACGCCGCTTGTGCTCATCGCCATGAGGCCACACCGCCGTCCATCCCCGTGGGTGCGCCCCTCGCCGCGCGGCCGCTCCGTCGTCCCTTCCTGCGCCGGCCACACCTGCCCTGACCGTGCCCGCGCGCATCCACAAGGGCAAGGATGACCATGGTTGAGCGTGGGGGCCACCAGTGCGAGGCGAAGCCGGTGGGAGCTAGTATTTTCGGCTCCTCTTCTCTCTCCTCATCTATCTCAGCGTGATTTGAGGAGCTTCTCGTGGGGAGCAATTTGGTTTGGAGGCGTTTGGCGGAGGGAGCCGCAAAATAGCTCCAGGAGCTGGTAGAGAATCTCTGCCAAATGGCCCCTTATATGGTTCTCGGTTCCCTGTAAGCAACATCGAATTGTAATGCGACAACATATATGCAATTACGTAGCAACCTCCGGGGGGAGGGCGCGGATGGCGCTCGGTAGCTCGGGCTGGCCGGCGACGGCGCCGGAGGCAAGGGCGGCGCTGGGGGCGTGGGAAGCGGCGGGAGTCTGACGAAGCGGGAGGAGAGTCAGAGAGGACGTGTGTTTTTTTTCTCTGGAAGGCTTGGGGGAGTTCCTGGAAGGCTGGGGGGTGCTAGGTGCAGGCGTGGAGGCCTTCATGCTGTGGCCGGTGATGTCCCTGGCCGTGGATGCCGAATTGCAGGGGCAAAAAAAGTCGATGACGTGGCTTCGCGAGGGATCAGTTAAGGTAGTATAGGATTAGGGGTAAAGGTAGATTAGGAGAATTACCATGGGTTCAAATCTTATTAGCCCACGTTGTTCCATGATGTGCAAATAAATTGATGGTATCCACTAAACTCTCAAGAACAACGTTCGAAAATACCAAAGATAATAATTGAACGCCAGATCAGTTTTTTTTCATGCTATAGTGCATCATTTATAAAAAGACAATATCATAGGAGTGATGAATATAATACTTGCTCCATGTTCATTGCATTGATGCATCAATATTGCGAGAAGGAAGGA